>CM016619.1:54630238-59430238 GCA_005393395.2 Gossypium australe
TCGAAATTCTGAGGGTAAAAAGTCTAGATCGTTATTTCTAAGATTCGATTTGTAAATAAATTATAGTGTTCTAATTTATCGTGATGCGTTTAGGTATCGACGACGGGAAAGTCTAGTTCTCACAGTAACCAGGTGTGTAACTTCACACTTATCTCGGGTTAGATACTATACCGTAAGTATTGGGATAAAATCGTAAAGATGGCAAAATCGAAAAAAATACGTAGTAATTAACACTTTTGTGTAAATGCATGAAAACAGTTAAAGTCGTGAAATTTACGAAAAACTGCTAGATCGTTAAATGGGCCGAAAAAATGCTAGATCGTTAAAATGGGTCAAAAACTGCTAGATCGTTAAAATGGGCCGAAAAACTGCTAGATCGTAAATGGGCCGAAAACTGCTAGATCGTTAAATGGAATGGGCTAAATGCTATTTTGTCTTATGGGCCAAAATGAAAATTTGAAATATAGACTCACATGTATTATGGGCTTCTTGTTAAATTATCATGGATATAGATTGTTATGCATACATGATTGCATGGGTTGGGATAATTGATGAAGAGAAGAAAGGCCTGTTGCCAAAATCTAGTTCGGTGGCTCTGCCACAAATTTTAATGGCTTAATGCCTCTAGTTCGGTGACTTTGTCACAATCTAGTTCGGTGGTGCACCACAATATTATTTAAAAATGGCTTTATGCCTACGTTTGGTGTTGGCGGGGTGGGTTGACTTGATCCCCAGGTGTTGGTTGGTACGGGTGGTGTGTAGCGGATGGAAATTAGGTTTGGTTGGGAAATTTCATTTTACATGCATTTCATTTATTATTTGTTAAATCCGTAATGGGCTCAAGCCCAAAATAATATCTTGATGATCTGGCCCAATGAATGTGGTAAGTGAGTTATACACTGAGTCTGAGTAACTCACTCTGTTTAATTATCCATCTCAGGTAATGGCAATTGACGGAGGCTTGGGCCGAGGATGACTTCGTGGAGGCCATACTGCGAATATGGGTTTAATAAACTATGAACTTTTATTAAGTGATTACTTTTAATTACTATTTTGGGTATGATGTAATAAGGCCTTTAAATATTTTTATGGATTTTTATGTGTGGATGGATTTAATTTTGTTTTAAAACATTTGAGATACTTTAATATTCTTGATTTCAAATTCTTTTGGACTCTTTAAAAACTACTTTAAAGGTTTTGACAATTAAATACTAAATGATAAAATTTCAAACTAGTATTTCTTAATTCATCGATTTTAAATCATTTTTCTTAATTTTTACTAAACTTCATTTCAATAGGTTTGTAGAACTGTTTTACCTAAATCATTAGAGAATTTAAAGGATGTTCGATCTGTGTGACAAACCAAATCTCTTAACGCATAGACCTGGTTTGGGGTGTTACATTTAATGGTATCAGACCAGTTTCAAAACTCGACTGTGGTTGGGTTCAACAAATAACTTCCTTATGAAATTATTTTAATTATGTTTTAAAGTTAGTATGGCACCACAAGCATCCGGCACCAAGTCAAGTAAGTATTCATTACTGAATGATTATTATGATGATATGATCATAGGAACACTCTAGAACTTCTAGTTTTAATGTTGAAAATCGTAGAGATTGAGACTATAGGATGTGTTTGCGAAAAATAACTTTATCTCTTGAATCTCATAAAATATCGTTAATAAACACTGAAACAGTTTTCTAATTCATAAAATTCGCAATCAGATTAAAACGAATTAGTCAGTATGAGAGCCAGAGGATGCGGATATGGTAGACTGGCCGTGGTAGAGGCCGAGGAGCTAGAGTTGTGTCTGCGGAATCGGGACATATTCCGGAAATGGATGCACCGGCATCACCAGCATCGGAAAATGAATCACAAGAGAATAGGAGAAGATAATGCTTTGACACGAGCAATGTTGCGAGTCCTTGAAAGGGTCGTTGGAACTAGAGCTGGGCCAGCAGCTCGTGGGTCGATATCGCGCTGAAATCAAGTGGTGCTGAGGTTTTCAGAGGTGTCTCAGGTGTAGCTCCAAATGTTGCTGAATATTGCTTGAGGCGGTGGAGCGAATTATGGACGACCTAGAGTGCACTGTAGAAGAAACTAAGAGGAGCGGTGTCCTTGTTAAGGGACGAAGCATATCAATGGTGGCTTACTATCCGAGAAGGCACTGAAGCTGCATTAGTTACTTGGGAATTCTTCAAAGCTGCCTTTCAGGGGAAATATGTAGGAACAAGTTATGTGGATGCCCGAAGGAAGGAATTTCTGAATCTGGTTCAAGAAATAAGACGGTGGCAGCGTATGAGGCTGAGTTTTTACGCTTAAGTCGCTATGCTTGGACAATGCCAACGGATCATGAGCGTTTGTGTACGCTTTGAGGATGGGTTAATGATGAGTTGCGGGTTCTGATAGCCCCACAACAGTTAGAACTTTTGCCACGCTTGTGGAGAAAGCCAAGATAGCCGAAGAGGCTAAGAGCTCAGAACGTCAGAATCGGGAAAGAGTTAGAGGCAAGAGAGATATAAAGTTTGGATTCTTCAAAAAGGTTTCAGAAGAGGCCTCGGAATGATGAGCCAGCTCAAGGTAGAGCCCTGTAGCTATTAATCAGAGTCGAGACTGTACTGAATGTGGGAAACGACATTTCAGAGAGTGCTGAGGAAAACTGCTTGTTATAAATGTGGTTCAATGGATCATCAATATAAGAATTGCCCTCGACGGATGGATACGACTCAGAAAGCTCGTAATCCTGATGCATAGCCGGCCAGAGCAGCCACCGGGAGGCCGTGGACCAAGTCGTGGTGGTAATGGGGCTGGACGTGGTCAAGGTGCACCGGGTCGAGGCAATGGTTCTAGAGATAACGCGGATGCAAGACAGCCAGGATTGGTATATGCAGTTAGACGCCGCGAGGATGGCAATGCACCTGATGTGATAACTGGTACGTTCTTCATCTTTGATGTACCTGTTACTGCTTTGATAGATATTGGTTCTACCCACTCGTATGTTGCTAGTGCCATATCTGGAAACTTGAATCTAGAATCTGAAATTACCGATAGTGACGGTAATTAGTCCTTTAGGACAGTCGGTATTGTAAATAAACTGTTTAGAGACGTGCCCTTAGAAATCCAAGAGAAATATTTTTGGCGAATTTGATGGAATTGCCTTTCGGCGAGTTCGATCTCATTCTGGGCATGGATTTGTTGGTTAAGCACCGGGCGCATTTGGATTATGCTGAAAAGCGGATGTCAATAAGGACTTCGGATGATAAAAGTAGTAATGATAGGCGAATGAAGGAATTACTTGGCAAATGTGGTATCTGCGTTAAAGGCAGAAAAGTTGGTGCGGAAAGGGTATGGAGCATTCCTAGCTTTTATTAGTACTTTGGATGCCAAAGAGTTATCAGTGGAAGATGTGAGAACGGTGAAGGAATTTCTAGATGTATTTCCCGAAGAACTTCCTGGTATACCTCCAGATCGGGAAGTAGAATTTGGTATTGAGCTTTTGCCCGGAACGACTCCAGTGTCCATTGCCCTTATAGAATGGCACCGAAGGAGTTGGCGAGCTTAAAGCTCAAATTCAAGAATTGCTGGATCGGGGTTTTATTCGACTGAGTGTGTCTCCGTGGGGAGCACCGGTTTTGTTCGTTAAGAAGAAAGATAGGTCAATGCGTATGTGCATTGATTACAGGCAGTTGAATAAATTGACGATCAAGAATAGGTATCCTTTGAGAATTGATGACCTGTTTGATCAATTGAAAGGAGCTTCAGTTTTCTCCAAAATTGATTTGAGATCGGGTTATACCAACTTAAGGTGAAAGCAGATATTCATAAGACGGCATTCCGAACTCGTTATGGACATTATGTTTTTTGGTGATGCCGTTTGGGTTGACCAATGCACCAGCTGCATTTATGACATGATGAACTGGGTCTTTCAACCATATTTAGACCGGTTTGTGGTAGTGTTCATAGATGACTATATTCAAGGAATGAGGACATGACTCGCATTTGCGTATAGTATTGCAGTTACTTCGAGATAAGCAACTTTATGCCAAATTCAGTAAATGTGAATTCTGGTTAAGGGAAGTGACTTTCTTGGGTCATGTGGTATTAGTTGAAGGAATAAGGGTGGATCCTCGGAAGATTGAGGCTGTACTGGACTGGAAACCACCAAAGTCAATAACTGAGATTCAGAGTTTCTTCGATTTGGCTGGTTATTATAGACGCTTTGTTGAAGGGCTTTCGCTGATTGTTGCACCCCTAACTAAGCTGTCGCGGAAGGGAGTACCGTATATATGGACTGAAAAACAACAAGAGAGTTTCGAGAAATTGAAGAAGATTCTGACGGAAGCACCAGTTTTGATTCAGCCTGAGGCTGGAAAAATTTATCGTTTATTGTGATGCGTCTCACACGGGTTTAGGTTGTGTGCTGATGCAAAATGGAAATGTGGTGGCTTATGCTTCTCGTCAGTTGAGATCGCACGAAGTAAACTACCCTACTCATGACTTGGAGTTAATTGCGGTAGTGTTTGCTTTAAAGATTTGGAGGCACCATCTCTACGGTGAGAAGTCTATCATCTATACGGATCACAAGAGTCTTAAGTATCTTCTTACTCAGAAGTTAAACTTGAGACAGAGAAGATGGGTAGAACTGTTAAAGGATTATGATTTCTTAATCGAGAATCATCCTGGAAAGGCTAATGTGGTAGCTGACGTGTTAAGTCGTAAGGTGGTATCTGATTTGAGAGCAATGTTTGCTCATCTGAGTTTGTATGAGGATGGTAGTCTGTTAGTGGAACTTCAGGTGAAGCCTCTGTGGTTAGAACAAATCAAGGAAAAGCAAATATCAGATAAAAAGTTGGGACCCTTAATTCAGCAAGTTGAAAGTGGTGAAATAGGGGATTTTGGTATAAACACGGATGGAGTGCTGTGTTTTCGTGGAAGAGTTTGTATGCCTAAGGATTCAGATTTGAAACAAATGATTCTGCGGGAGGCGCATAGTAGCCCTTATGCTATGAACCCCAGAGGAAATAAGATGTACCGAGATCTCCGTGAACAGTATTGGTGGCCAGGGTTGAAGCGTGAGATTTCTGAGTTTGTAGGAAAATGTTTGACTTGTCAACAAGTGAAGGCGGAGCATCAATTGCCGTCAGGCTTATTACAACCGGTAAAGATTCCTCTTTGGAAATGGGAGCGGATAACAATGGATTTTGTTAGTGGGTTACCTTTAACACCTACTAAGAAAAATTCTGATTTGGGTAATAGTTGATCGATTGACGAAGACTGCTCATTTTCTACCAGTTCGTACGGATTACTCATTACAGAAGTTGGCTAAGCTGTATGTATCTATAATCGTGAGGTTGCATGGGGTACCAGTGTCTATTATATCAGATAGGGATCCTAGGTTTACATCACGATTTGGAAAGCTCTGCATGAAGCTTTGGGAACAAAGTTAAACTTCAGTACGGCTTTTCATCCTCAGCCAGATGGTCAGTCGGAAAGAGTAATTCAGTTATTGGAAGACATGTTAAGGGGATGTGTGATTGATTTCAAAAGTAGTTGGGAGGATTTTCTACCGTTGACAGAATTTGCGTATAACAACAGCTATCAGTCTAGCATTCAGATGGCACCCTACGAGGCATGGTATGGTCGTAGGTGTCGTACTCCTACTTGTTGGACTGAATTGGGCGAACGACAGATGTTGGGTCCTGAGTTGATATCTGAGACGGAAGAAAAGTTAAAAGTTATTCGAGCACGGTTAAAGGAAGCTTCGGATAGACAGAAGTCGTATGCAGATCTGAAACGTAAGGATATCGAGTTTGCTGTGGGGGGTCAGGTTTTTCTGAAAGTCTCACCCTGGAAGAAGATTTTCAGATTTGGAAGGAAGGGCAAGTTGAGCCCTAGGTTTATTAGACCATATCGTGTGATGAAGCGTGTTGGTCTAGTGGCCTATCAGATTGAATTACCTCTGGAGTTGAGTCAAATTCATAATGTTTTCCATGTTTCCATGCTGAGGCGCTATAGATTGGATCCGTCTCACATAGTATCGGTAGAAGAAGTGGAGTTGAGATCAGATTTGTCTTTCGAGAGGAACTAGTGGAAATCTTAGACCGAGAGATTAAGGTGCTAAGAAAGAAGACTGTGCCATTGGTCAAGGTTTTATGGCGTAATCACAGAGCGGAGGAAGCTACGTGGGAGCCTGAGGATGCAATTCGGCAACAATATCCTCACCTCTTTTAATCAGGTAAATTTCGAGGACGAAATTTTCTTTAAGGGGGTAGAATTGTAACATCCTAAAAATTTATCATTATGTTGCTTGTGTTAGCTCGGGTATGATTTTATTCTGTGCTTAATATAGTCTTGAGAAGGCTCGGGTTTAATTGGAGTTAGAATAAATTTTAGTAAAGAGTACTTTACTGTAGAGGAATCAGGTGACCTTGAAGTTTAAGTTAATTAAGTGATAAAAGATGGCATAAGATGAGCAATTGGCAAAGTGGTGATGGCGCCATAAGTTGGACTTGAGGGGAGAGGTTCGAATCTCCTAGCATGCAAATTGGGAGCTTTTATTTTTGCTTTTTCCTATCATGTGTCAGCCAAGCATCATTCATGGATAAGATGGACTAATTTTTTTATGGCAAGAAGACTAAAGTTTATGGCAAGCATGATTTTAGGGATGGAATTGCTTGATGTTGGGGATAGGATTCTCAAACTTTAGGAAAATGGAGGATTGCAAGGCTTGAATCAAGGTTGATGTTTTGGTAACTTTTTCATGGCCATTTTGACCATGAACATGGACGGCATTGTGGACTAAGGGGGTTGGCCGAATGTGTTAGTAGCTTGGCTAGGATTAGGAGTTAGCTTTTGGTCATTCCTAGCATTTTTGTGCAAAATTTGCAATTCTCTTCTCAACCTTTTCTCTTAGATGAATTTGAGCTTTTGGTAAGCCTTGTTCTTTGACCATTTCATTTTCATGTTACCATTTGGGCACATTTTTGTTTAGCATCTCAAGACACTTTTCTCTTTTTGCCGGAATACCAAAGCCAAGATCATTTTCTTTTCCTTCTCCTCCCCCATTGCCGAATACACATTGTTCCTAAACTCATTCTTTTTTTTTTTTCTCTTTGAAAACCGAATTTTAACACATTCTTCCCATTCTCTCTTTTTCTTCATTTTTATCATTCAAACACTTTCTTCATTATTTTTCTCTTATGGCCGAATGTTAGTTTACTCCATTGCCGATTTTTTTTCTTTTCTTTGTTTATTCATAGCCGAATCTCCCATTATACATAAGTATTCTTCTCAATCATTTCTTTTTCAACTGTGGACAATAGGTAAAAGTTTCTTTTTAGTTTATGTTGGTTATTAGTTGCTTTGGCCGAATCTTAATGATGATAGGGAGAATCTCTTTGATCGAAATCATCATTCATTCTCTTAAACGTTTCCTTTCGTTATATTTTAGTGTGATTTTGGAGGGCCGAAACTCAAGTGTTCGTGAGCATCGTGAATCGTTGGAATCGATCTAAAGAGTTAAGGTAAGGAGTTTATTCAAGGATTCTCATATTACTCGTCATATTGATATAGATGGATTATTAATCGATTTCGATTTAGGGGATTTCGCTCGATTTACATATTGTGGAACAAGGATATTTGTGGTAAGCCAATCTCACCCTTAAAACCATTAGTCATAATTTCGATATATTATTAAGTCAGACTGATGATCTTTTGTCAATGGAGACAATCAAGATAGGGACGAAAAAGGCGGTGAATAGTGTTCGAAAGAGGGGCCGCTATTCCCCCTAAGTTTAAGCGAAGGGCTGTTTCGGGAATCCGAGATTTTCCACCGGGTTGTGGACGCTTATCCGAGGAGAATCAGTTGTTTGAAGTCGTTCGTACTCCCGAACCTTTGTTTGTTCGTGGATTTTCATCGGGTAACGAACCAACAATCGGGGAGAAACCGCAAAGAGAAGTAGTTCGAAATTTTGAGGGTAAAAAGTCTAGATCATTATTTCTAAAATTCGATTTGTAAATAAATTATAGTGTTCTAATTTATCGTGATGCTTTGAGGTATCGACGAGCGGGAAAGTCTAGTTCTCACAGTAACCAGGTGTGTAACTTCACAATTATCTCGGGTTAGATACTATACCGTAAGTATTGGGATAAAATCGTAAGGATAGAAAAATCGGAAAATACGTAGTAATTAACACTTTTGTGTAAATGCATGAAAACAGTTAAAGTCGTGAAATTTACGAAAAGCTGCTAGATCATTGGGCCGAAAAACTGCTAGATCGTTAAATGGGCAGAAAAACTGCTAGATCGCTAAATGGGCCGAAAAACTGCTAGATCGTTAAATGGGCCGAAAAACTGCTAGATTGTTAAAATGGGCCGAAAAACTGCTAGATCGTTAAATGGAATGGGCTAAATGCTATTTTGTCTTATGGGTTATGGGCCAAAATGAAAATGAAATATAGACTCACATGTATTATGGGCTTCTTGTTAAATTATCATATGGATATAGATTGTTATGCATACATGATTGCATGGGTTGGGATAATTGATGAAGAGAAGAAAGGCCTGTTGCCAAAATCTAGTTCGGTGGCTCTGCCACAAATTTTTAATGGCTTAATGCCTCTAGTTCGGTGACTTTGTCACAATCTAGTTCGGTGGTGCACCACAATATTATTTAAAAATGGCTTTATGCCTACGATTGGTGTGTTGGCGGGGTGGGTTGACTTGATCCCCACAGGTGTGTTGGTTGGTACGGGTGGTGTGTAGCGGATGGAAATTAGGTTTGGTTGGGAAATTTCATTTTACATGCATTTCATTTATTATATTGTTAAATCCATAAATGGGCTCAAGCCCAAAATAATATCTTGATGATCTGGCCCAATGAATGTGGTAACTGAGTTATACACTGAGTTCTGAGTAACTCACTCTGTTTAATTATCCATCTCAGGTAATGGCAATTGACGGAGGCTTAGGCCGAGGATGACTTCGTGGAGGCCATACTGCGAATATGGGTTTAATAAACTATGAACTTTGTAACACCCTGGTTCTAGGGGTTAGGCATTTGGTGCATAGTTCAGGTGTTGGCACACTTCAGTGTGTGGTTGGGTGAGTTTTAGGGGTCCTGAGAACCCTAGGTGGTGGTGGAATGCCTTAGGAAATTTTTAGTTTTTAGTGGATAAAAGGGGAGCTTGGCAAAGTTGGGTCTGAAGAGAAATTTTGGTGAGGATATGACACAAGGAATGGCTTGGCAGAGTGGCAAGGGAGAGGCGCCACTTAGAGCATGGAGAAGTGACGCCACTTGCAGGGGGAAGGAGTCTCAGGTTTGAGCTGCAAAGGCAGCATTTTGATTTGTTTTTGCGTCATGAGAAAGGGGGGAGAGTTGGTTTCGGTTTTGGCACCTTAAAAGGAGGTTTTTGACTTGTTCAAACCTTTTTGAATGAATGGCTAAGAGAAGACTTGAGGTGGTTTGAATTTGAAATAGTTTGAATGATGGGTGTAGAGTGAAAATAGGAGAAAATCTTGGGATTTTTGTAAGGGGTTGAGTAGTGGCCGGTTTTGGGGAGCTAGGGGAGGGCATTTTTGGGTTTTTGGAAGGTGTTAGGTGGGTGCCGATTTTAGTAGTATAAGTAGGGGGAGGTGCTCATCTTTTTGGCTTTTTCCCATTTGCTTTCTTGCCGAATTTTGCTTCACAAATTCTCCATTTGTTCTTCCCATTTCTCCTAAGCCGAAACCTCCATTGCTATCTTCCCTCTTTCTCTTCTTTGGATCCTTGGCCAAATCACTCACCCTTTCATCTCTCTTCTTTTCCATTTTGTGCTAAACCGAAAGTACACCACCCATACCTTTCTTTCCTCTTCTCAAACCTTTGGCCGAAACTCCTACCTCCTTTCCATTGATTTTCTTTCATTGCTAACCGAATCTACACCCCACCTTTGTGCCGAATTTCCTTCCTTCAATTTGGTAGCACCTTGGCCGAATATTAGTATAGATCTCGTTGGGTTTCCGATTGCAATCGTTGTTAAAGGTACTCTGGGGTTGAAGTAGTCAGTCAAGCCTCCGTTTGTTAGCAGCCGACTTGGTAAGTGGTGGTAAGGGTTTATTTTGGTAAGTTATGTATTTGGTATTCGATTAAGTGTAAGGTTGTTAAGTATATGATGCTAAGGCCGATTGTAGGGGAGAAGGGCCTAACGCAGGAGACTTTCTTTGGAGTGGTATAGTCAGCGTTTGCAGAAGCATTAAGTAGCGTTTCGAGAGTGGATCGATTGTATCAATTAGGTGCGTAATCATCGCACTATTTCTCAGTTATTTGCTTGCTAATGCTTATACATATGCATGATGTGTGGTAGGCAATTATAATGGCTTGAGTGGTGAATGCTTATTTTGGGTAATTGGACATCAGGTGAGTAAAGTCTTTGATATTAAGTTATTTATGATTATATAATGATATGGTAATTAACATGTGATGCCTACTCTTTTGTTATGATCTGACATGCTACATTTTTACATACATACATGGGAGGTGGATTTGATCGATGGAGGAAGGAGTGTACATGGATGTACGTGGTCTAATGTTAGCTCGGGCTACATTAGCGCTTGATGGTGAGCTGTGTGCTACCTCAAGGGAGGTGTGGCTCGGTGCCCATCTCGGCGATTGATGGCTATGTGCTTCACCGTAGACGGAGTATGATGTTGGGATCACTTTGATTGATCGGTGGCTCAGCCACGGCCTTGAGCAGCGAGTTAGCCAAGGTGAGATCAATGGATTACGATGTGATCAGTGATGGATTAGCCACGGCCTTAGGCAGGGGGAGTCTGCTAAGGTTGGTGTTACGGTTGGATTGTAGGTTGGGCTGATATGCATATTTGCATGGCTTGATATGAGATTAGTATGGTATTGGGTCAAGCCCATACGTGTGGAAATACGTGTTGTGATTATGCACTGAGTCAGTGGACTCACCCTATTTTCTTAACCATTTCAGGTGATGCGTAAAGTTGGACCGGGTTCGAGAGGATGCAAGGTGGCCCATGCCGAAGAAGATGTTTTTAGTTATGTTTATAAATACTTGGTTTTAAATAAAGGATGTAACAAGGGCCTTTAATTTATTTTTGGAATTATTTTATAAGTATTTTTATTTTTGCTTGGTTAAATGGAATGCTATGTGAAGATGAATTAAATTTTAACAACTTATTTATTCAAAAATGGGTTTTATACATATTCACTAAGGTTCAATTTTGGACATTAGAATAATATCAAAGTTTTCATTCAACATCAAATAGACATGGAATTTTAAAAGTTAGTATACTTTCATGTTTTATCTCTAGAGTCAAAATTATTTTTCACCCGTCTTTCCGCAGTGACATAACCAGATTCGGTCGTAGTGAATGGGCCGGGTTTGGGGGTGTTACAGTTTGGTATCAGAGCCCGGTTCAAAACTCGGCTTTGAGGGTTTTGGTCCCAAAATCATTTTCAAAATGGGCTTTTCAAAGATATGGGTTTTATGAAATATTTTTTTTTCAGGTTATTCTGGCATGGCACCTGTACCTCCGGTCCGAAGTCCACCAGGTAAGTACTTCTAGCTCTTGAAGTGTTTTGTTTGTGTGATTTATTATGGGCTTAGTTTGGGCTCATAGATTAGAATGTTAAGGCTATTAGACCCTAGGATTAGTTTACTCAAACATATGCATAAGACTTTTATTGATTATTAAACAAACCTGTGAAGCAAGTCGCCAAGTTAAGGTGTGGTAACCTTGGTGCGCATGTCTAGGATTGGATCCAGAAGAGCTTGGTACTTAAGCAGTCCTCGTGACTCACCTCCTCTTCGCAGGAATCCTACCTGGTGCGTAGCTTCGGTTCACCTTAGCCAAGAGGACTTGTTCATAGGCTAAACCGATTATTAAAACCCGAAAGGGACTAGCCGTGTAGTTTTATAAATTCCTAGTTTTAAAATCCTTAAATTACCCTTTTTACTGTAGTAAAAGATTCTTGTGAAAGTTTTTCTAAAGTAACTTCGATTTACAAAATTACCAAAATGCCCCTAGTGGCAAAATTACAAAAATGCCCCTGTATTGTAAAATTACCGTACTACCCTCAACTTTTGATAAAATGATTTTTACTTTACAAAATACCAAAATCTTGAGGATTCGAAATATTAAGATACCCTGGTTTGTGAGAATTTATGAAAATATCCCTGGTTGATAAAATTACCAAAATACCCTTGGTTTCTAAATTTTCAGATTTCTCTCGACTTTTACTGAAATATTCCTATTTTACCAAATATCAGAAAATCCTATTTTGTGAAAAGTTGTGATATTTCGATTTGGAGAATTTACGAAAATGCCCATGATTTCCAAAATTACTGAAATAATCCTGATTTCTGAAATTTTTGCAACACATCTGGTTTGAAAAACAAAATTTTCAAGATAACCCCTGAGATTTTGTAAATTTTGAAATACCTTTAAGTTGGAAAACTATTTTCAAAATTGACTCTGAGTTATTACCGAAATACCCCTTTAGGAAAAATGACAAAACTACCCCTGGGTAGGGAATGAAACTTTGATTGCTCGAAAGAACTACTCTCGGAAACTTCATTGCATAAAATTGCTCGTGGATAAAACAGTGAAACAAGAATTTCTAATGCATAAAACTTTCTAAACAGATTAAATCGAGGCGCTAGATATGAGTTCTAGGGGGCGTGGTCGCAATACTCGTGGACGTGGTAGAGGCAGGATATCAGTATCGGAACCGGTTGGGTCTCGCCATGGGTCAGAGAGTGATGTGCCACCACCAGCTGTTGAGGTTGAACAGCGGATCAGACAGGAGGGGATGACGCAGTATCACAGGCTATGCTGCGGGTGCTTGAGCGAGTGGCAGGAGCCAATAGGGGCAGTGGGACTCGGAAGTCAGTGCCCGAAAGACTTAGGTCGAATGGAGCTGAGGTTTTCAGAGGAGTGTCTGGGGTAGCTCCGAACGTGGCAGAGTACTGGCTTGAGGCAGTGGAAAGGATTATGGACGACCTAGACTTAGCTGCTGAGGAGAAGCTTAAGGGTGTTGTTTCGTTGCTGCGGGATGAAGCCTACCAGTGGTGGCTCACTGTTAAGGAAAGTACCCCTGCGGATCGAGTGGACTGGGGTTACTTTAAGATCAAGTTCGAAGGGAAGTATGTCGGAGCGAGCTATGTGGACGCTCAAAGGAAGGCGTTCCTCAATTTGGTGCAAGGTAGCAAGTCAATAGCGGAGTACGAAGCTGAGTTTCTGCGTTTGAGCCGGTATGCTCGGGGCGTCGTGGCAACGGATTATGAGAGATGCGTCAGATTTGAAGATGGGCTATGGGATGAGCTGCGAGTTTTGATTGCTCCGCAACGGGAAAGAGACTTCGCCATTTTAGTGGAGAAGGCTCGGATAGCTGAAGAGGTCAAGAAGGTTGAGAGTCAGAATAGGGACAGAGAAAGGAACTGGGATAAGAGGAGCTCGGGATCGTCAGAATCGTTGGAGAGATTTCAGAAAAGACCAAGGGTCGAGACTCCTGTTCGTATTGCTAAGCCAGCCACCGAAAATCCAGATCGTCCGTGTGCACAGTGCGGAAGGTATCATGTTGGCGAGTGCTGGAATCAGGTTCGGGAATGCTTTAGATGCAAGTCCAAGTCTCATCTGGTTAAGGACTGTCCCCAGGATCCGAATAGGACTCAGACAGTGGACCAAGGTTATGTGCAGCCGGGCAGAGGTGGTTAGCAGGCGACGAGGGGTCGTGGTCCGAACCATGGAGGGAATGGTTCCGGCCGAGGTCGGGGAGCAGTAGACCGCGGTAATGGTGGCACTGAGGCAAGACAGCCAGGTCTGGTTTATGCGGTCCGTCGGAGGGAGGATAATGATGTGTCGGATGTGTCAGCGGGTAAGTATCTTATGTTTGGAATATTCTCTGTTGTTTTGTTCGTTTTGGGGTGGCTGTTTGTTTTGTTGCTCGTGAAGTATTTGGAACCTTGAGTATGATAGATACTGTGCCTAAAAGTATGTTAGCTCTTTAAGATCAGAGTGCGCAGCCATAGCGTAGTGGGAGGAATTGGACTGTTAGTCTAGACAAGTAATTTCGAGGACGAAATTATTTTAAGGAGGGTAGAATTCTAACACCCTGGTTCTAGGGGTTAGGCATTTGGTGCATAGTTCAAGTGTTGGCACACTTCAGTGTGTGGTTGGGTGAGTTTTAGGGGTCCTGAGAACCCTAGGTGGTGGTGGAATGCCTTAGGAAATTTTTAGCTTTTAGTGGATAAAAGGGGAGCTTGGCAAAGTTGGGTCTTAAGAGAAATTTTGCTGAGGATATGACACAAGGAATTGCTTGGCAAAGTGGTAAGGGAGGCGCCACTTAGAGCATGGAGAAGTGACGCCACTTGCAGGGGGAAGGGGTCTCAGGTGCGAGCTGCAAAGGTAGCATTTTGATTTGTTTTTGCGTTATGAGCAAGGGGGAGAGTTGGTTTCTGTTTTGGCACCTTAAAAGGAGGTTTTTGACTTGTTCAAACCTTTTTGAATGAATGGCTAAGAGAAGACTTGAGGTGGTTTGAATTTGAAATAGTTTGAATGATGGGTGTAGAGTGAAAATAGGAGAAAATCTTGGGATTTTTGTAAGGGGTTGAGTAGTGGCCGGTTTTGGAGAGCTAGGGGAGGGCATTTTTGGGTTTTTGGAGGGTGTTAGGTGGGTGCCGATTTTAGTAGTATAAGTAAGGGGGAGGTGCTCATCTTTTTGGCTTTTTCCCATTTGCTTTCTTGCCGAATTTTGCTTCACAAATTCTCCATTTGTTCTTCCCATTTCTCCTAAGCCGAAACCTCCATTGCTATCTTCCCTCTTTCTCTTCTTTGGATCCTTGGCCGAATCACTCACCCTTTCATCTCTCTTCTCTTCCATTTTGTGCTAAACCGAAAGTACACCACCCATACCTTTCTTTCCTCTTCTCAAACCTTTGGCCGAAACTCCTACCTCCTTTCCATTGATTTTCTTTCATTGCTAACCGAATCTACACCCCACCTTTGTACTGAATTTCCTTCCTTCAATTTGGTAGCACCTTGGCCGAATATTAGTATAGATCTCGTTGGGTTTCCGATTGCAATCGTTGTTAAAGGTACTCTGGGGTTGAAGTAGTCAGTCAAGCCGCCGTTTGTTAGCAGTCGACTTGGTAAGTGGTGGTAAGGGTTTATTTTGGTAAGTTATGTATTTGGTATTCGATTAAGTCTAAGGTTGTTAAGTATATGATGCTAAGGCCGATTGTAGGGGAGAAGAGCCTAACGCAGGAGACTTTCTTTGGAGTGTTATAGTCAGCGTTTGCAGAAGCATTAAGTAGCGTTTCGAGAGTGGATCGGTTGTATCAATTAGGTGCGTAATCATCGCACTATTTCTCAGTTATTTGCTTGCTAATGCTTATACATATGCATGATGTGTGGTAGCCGATTATAATGGCTTGAGTGGTGAATGCTTATTTTGGGTAATTGGACATCAGGTGAGTAAAGTCTTTGATATTAAGTTATTTATGATATATATACATGATATGGTAATTAACATGTGATGCCTACTCTTTTGTTATGATCTGACATGCTACATTTTTACATACATACATGGGAGGTGGATTTGATCGATGGAGGAAGGAGTGTACATGGATGTACGTGGTCTAATGTTAGCTCGGGCTACATTAGCGCTTGATGGTGAGCTGTGTGCTACCTCAAGGGAGGTGTGGCTCGGTGCCTATCTCGGCGGTTGATGGCTATGTGCATCACTGTAGACGGAGTATGATGTTGGGATCACTTTGATTGATCGGTGGCTCAGCCACCGCCTTGAGCAGTGAGCTAGCCAAGGTGAGATCAATGGATCACGATGTGATCAGTGGTGGATTAGCCACGGCCTTAGGCAGGGGGAGTCTGCTAAGGTTGGTGTTACGATTGGATTGTAGGTTGGGCTGATATGCATATTTGCATGGCTTGATATGAGATTAGTATGGTATTGGGTCAAGCCCATACGTGTGGAAATAAGTGTTGTGATTATGCACTGAGTCAGTGGACTCACCCTATTTTCTTAACCATTTCAGGTGATGCGTAAAGTTGGACCGGGTTCGGAGAGGATGCAAGGTGGCCCATGCCGAAGAAGATGTTTTTAGTTATGTTTATATTAAATACTTGGTTTTAAATAAAGGATGTAACAAGGGCCTTTAATTTATTTTTGGAATTATTTTATAAGTATTTTTATTTTTGCTTGGTTAAATGGAATGCTATGTGAAGATGAATTAAATTTTAACAACTTATTTATTCAAAAATGGGTTTTATACATATTCACTAAGGTTCAATTTTGGACATTAGAATAATATCAAAGTTTTCATTCAACATCAAATAGACATGGAATTTTAAAAGTTAGTATACTTTCATGTTTTATCTCTAGAGTCAAAATTATTTTTCACCCGTCTTTCCGCAGTGACATAACCAGATTCGGTGTAGTGAATGGGCCGGGTTTGGGGGTGTTACAAACTTTTATTAAGTGATTACTTTTAATTACTATTTTGGGTATGATGTAATAAGGCCTTTATTAATATTTTTATGGATTTTTATGTGTGGATGGATTTAATTTTGTTTTAAAACATTTAAGATACTTTAACTATTCTTGATTTCAAATTCTTTTGGACTCTTTAAAAACTACTTTAAGGTTTTTGACAATTAAATACTAAATGATAAAATTTCAAACTAGTATTTCTTAATTCATCGATTTTAAATCATTTTTCTTAATTTTTACTAAACTTCATTTTCAAAAGGTTTTGTAGAACTGTTTTACCTAAATCATTAGAGAATTTAAAGGATGTTCGATCTGTGTGACAAACCAAATCTTGTCTTAACGCATAGACCTGGTTTGGGGTGTTACAACAAGCATGGAAATTAAGCCATTTTCGCATGGCTATTTATATATACATGATCCAAAACTAATCAAAAACATAAGCAAGCTTATACATGCCATAAGATTGAGTTCAAACTTTAGCAAAATACCAAAAGAAGTCGATAGTGTGTTAGACTTTGCTGATGATCCCTGAGCTCGTAACGTGACTCCAAAATCTATAAAATAGAGGTAAACTAGAACACACACAGAGTAAGCTATTTAAGCTTAGTAAGTCATAAGCAAATATATATATATCCACGATAGTATATCAACACTAAGTTAACAATGCTAAATATACATGTTCTCAAATACAAAGTTATCATTTAATCTTACATACATATATCATATAGCTAAATGCACAACTACACATGTACATATATAAATCTCACTATTAATATCACATATACCTCATTTGGCCGAATATACACAATTACATATGCATACACATAGTTCACATTTATAACTTTAACATTTATACAATCAATTCAACATCCAACTTACCTTATTTTCACAACTTGGTATAAGCACATACCTGAACCTTTCTAACTTGATTTACACTCGATCTTAACTTATCATTGCCCGTTGAACCGTTCAGAATTAAAAAGGATACTCGGATAGTCAGAAAGCTCGTACAATGCCAACGTCCCAGACGTGGTCTTACATGTAGTCACATATCGATGCCACTGTCCCAGACAGGGTCTTACACGAAACAAATACAATGCCAATGTCCCAGACATGGTCTTACACGTAAACAAAAGTCGATGCCAACGTCCTAGACTTGGTCTTACACGAAAACACATATCGGAATCCTATGTCATGACATTGTATCCTACCTATTCCTAGGGTTCATACGGGACTTTGGGACATTGAATCTCGATCGAATCAAACTCGAAACGTAATTCCCTATCTCAAAGTCACATTTGGCCAAAGCACATATAAAATTGAACAATTCAATTCATCACATAACATTTATATATTCTCGAATTTAATAACATTTAAATGCTTATAGACTTACCTTGGACATCGACAGACGGTATAATCGACTATTCGACCACTTTTGATTTCCCCCGATCTAAATCTGTTTTCTTCCATTCTTGATCTTAATCAAGCTTGACTATGGCAGAATGTGGCTTGTTCTTCTTTATTTCTTTTTCTTTTAATTTCGGCAAGCACAAAAGATGAACATGCATGCTTTCTTTATTTTATGTTTTATTTATTTAACATACTGATATATTAATTACAAAATTAACCTTTATTATTTAATTATAAAACCAGATAATGCATGGCTTTACCGTCCATACTAAAAATAAATAGCTTAATTGCATCATAAAGCCTCCATATTAAAAAGACAACAACAATTAGGCACTTTCATATTTAACCATCAAATTTTCAGTTTACGTGATTAAGCCTTTTTTTAATCGGACACTCAAACGGCGAAATTAAAACACGAAAATTTCACACAAGCAAATTCACACATAATAAACACAGAAAATAATTTTAAAATATTTTTTGAACTCGAATTTTGTGGTCCCGAAACCACTGTTTCGATTAGGGTCAAAATCAGACTGTTACACATGCCATAAACGTATATTGATAATGTGGTGACTTCTGACAATTTTAAATTGTGTTTTCGTATAGTAAATGGATCCCGACCGAGCTACTGCTGATGACGCTAATAGTAACGCGCCGGCTCCTGCGCAAGGGACCGCGCCTGTAGAAAGTAGTCCTGAGACTTTGGGCCAAGGAGAAAAGGCTCGGGAAGCCTTCCTCCACATGATGAGTAATTGGTATACCGAGTTTGTACGAGAGAACCCTAATGCTCAACCTCCTCCACCCCCACCTATACCTCAGCCAGTCCCCGTGGCTCCTCAAGGTATAGATTTGGTGAGAATGACTAAACCCCCGATCGACAAAATTCGAAAACAAGGGGCCGAGGAATTTAGAGCCAACATAGATGATGACCCCGAGAAGGAAGAGTTCTAGCTTGAGAAGTCAATGCGAGTATTCAATGAACTCTCTTGCACGCCTAAGGAGAGCTTAAAATGTGCTGTGTCATTGCTGAAGGACTCGGCATATCGTTGGTGGAAGACACTGACTATAACACCCCTTACCCGTGTTCAACGCTAGAAATGAGTACAAGGCATTATCGGACTTAACTTGCTTAAACATACAACATTGGGCTATAAATTTTCATTTCAACTTAAAACTTTTCATTCATTTACATAACATTCTTATAATGGGCCTACGAGGCCCTAATCATACATACGGAAGGTTTCAGAACTAAACCAGAAACTTTTGCGCTCTTAGAAAATTTTTGCCTAAATAGGGCCACATGCCCGTGTGAAATGGAACACACCCGTGTGGGCAGGCCGTGGGGTCACAGACGCCTATGTTCCTAGCCCGTGTTAGATTTATTTTTCATTTCGAACCTACAGGGGTTTTCACACGGCGGAACACACGCCCGTGTCAATGGCCCGTGTCCCTCACACGGCCTAGACACGCCCGTGTCCTCACTCGTGTGTGGAAAACTTGGGTATTCTATTTATGACATCAGTAACTCTTACGATGCACACGGCCTAGGCACACGCCCATGTGACGAATCAAATTCTCGTAAATTTGATGCAGGGGACACACGGCCTATCAACACACCTATGGGGCTGACCGTGTGGACAATTAGAAGGCTATTTTCGAAGCCAATTGCCACCCTAAAACATAAATACACATATACCAACACAAGCAACACATAACATGGGAATAATATACTATAAAGAACCACTAATCATCATACATACACTTCACAATTTACTCCATCATTTGCATGAACTTTCACTTCATAAAACTCATCACCATTCAAATATGAAACTTGACAAATATCGGCCAATTCCTAATTGCCATTTACAAAATGAGTGTATGACATTAATAGCCAACACTTTGGCTTTCAAATATGACATAACACAAGATGACCATGTTCCTATACATGCCATACTCAAAATAAGCCAACTTTACTATACCAAAAGAATGATTGATAGTGTGATCCGAGCTTCGACATTCTATAGTCCCCGAGCTAGCTTGGAGATACTACAAGGAAGTGGGAAAAAAGAGGGGAAAGCATATAGCGTAGTAAGTTTGCATGAATTAATATAGCAACATAAGTACTCATGGTAAAATCCATTCATCTCGTAGACTAATAGCAACACAAGTTCCCAAGTGCTTAGGAATACTTACTCATACTCATTCTTACCATTACATATCACATTATGGTTTCATAACTCGTATTTTACTCATGGTACCTGTATCACTTAGTCACATAATTTAGCATTTATGCTAACTTGAAAATAAACTTAAATTATCATCATCCTTAGTACAAATGAAACTGTAACAGCCCGATTTTGACCCTAATCAAAACGGTGGTTTCGGGACCACGAATCTGAATTAAAATATATATGTATATTTTTTGGATTTTTATTCTGTGTTTTTTCTGTGTGAATTTATGTGTGTTAAAGTTTCGTGTTTAAATTTTGAGGTTTGAGCGCTTAAGTATTAAAAAGGATTAAATTGCATCAAGTAATTACTAAGCATGCTATCTTGAAAATGTTAATTTGCCATGTCTTTTTAATGTTGGGGTTTTAAATGGCAATTATGCCAATTACAAATTAAGTGGACGGCAGTAGCTCATTTCAAGATGTTTTATTTATATTATAAAGTTATTTTAGTAATATAATAAAACTATGTGTGAGTAATAAAACAAATAAGAAAACAAAACATGCAAATAGTGCATGTTCTTGGCCAAATGAAAATAGCAAAATAAAAGAAAAAGGGTTAGGCATTTCGGCATATTTGAAGCTCAATTAAAGGTCTGTTTGAGTTTAGTTTACATATTTGATATGGTTGTTGAGTTGTTTATCTTGCCCATGTTTTAATTTTTGAAATTTATAAAGAATTTGTGTTCAACCATTGATGAAGTTTATGAAAATTTGGTGTTGATGTTAGAAAATAGAAAATATGTGATAGACTTTTAAGTTTTGTATTATCAATTTTCATGAAATTAGTTTATTAGGGCTTAATTGAGGAAATTGATAAATGGAGGGACTAGATTTTAAAATAAATAAAATGTAAGGACTTGTATAAGTCTAATAAATATTCGGCCCTTGTATATTGAAAGGAGATTAAGTGAATTTGAAGTTTTTATGCATTTTGGACTATTTTGTAAAAATGTTTTATATGAAGGGCAATTTGGAAATTTACCCAAATATGTGGTTGGGATTAAATTGAGTGAAACCTCCTTTGATTTAGCTTAATTTGAAATTAATTAGATCAAGAACAAAAAGGATTGGCATTGGATCGGGGAAAAGCGAAATTAGTCGAATAGTCGAGAAACACAGTCCGTCTATATTAGAGGTAAGTTTTTAAGCAATTAAGTTGAATTGGATTTATTTATAATTTTCGTAACCATTTTTTGACAAAACAAAACGGGGATCGACTTGGTTTTGAAAATAAGACACGGGAGTCGCCACCGATCTTTTATTAGGTATGATCGGATCACCTTTGTTTTAATAAAACCTTTTGGTTTACTAAAATAACGCTTTTGGTCTACGAAAATTTGAGAAAATAGGTTCGGGAGTCGGTTACATGCGAGGAAGGGTTAGCACCCTCGTCATGCCCAAAATTGGTACCGAATTGATTAATTAATGTCCCAATGTCGAGAGTTGAAAATTTTGAAAAGAATTTAAAAAAGAACCTTAATTTTTTTCGGATCTAATATCAAGATTTTCTTGTTCCGAAGGGATAAAATATCACATCCAATACATAGGATACTATGATTTTAACCTTCAAATCCAAGATCGTCCCTCAATTCCCGAGACTTGCGCATTAAAATATCAAAAGGATATTCGATCGTTTGGCCAAGCGAGGGAACCGAAACCCAACACATAGGGCACGATCTCTCGAATCTCCAAATACAGAATATTGCCTTATTTTGAAAATTTTGGTTTTGGATGGAATTGATAAAAAGTTCGGTTAAGTTTTTTAAAAAGACGTTATTCAAAATGTGAATAGGGTCTTGCGACGGATAATGATGATGTGACACGAATTGGTGCAATGGCAACATAATACACGTAATACATGACGTTGAAATCAATAATCTAAATATTGACATGCATGAATAATAAATAATAACGTCAATAATGAGCAATAATATAAACAATGATATGAGATATAAATATGAATAGGAATGTATAACATGTGAGGATATGAAATGGAAGTATAGGTGAAATAATATAAGTATGAACATACAAATGAAAGTTAAATAGATGATAACATAAGCACACATACAATACGATGAAGTAACAAAAGTAATGATGATGATAACAACAACAATAACAAAATAGTTATAATCAATAACATAATATAGTGATATATAATAGCAATAGTACGAAATATATACAATATACTAACACGATATAGCAACAATAATGACACTAACATGAATAGTAATATAAATTAACATGAATATATAATAATAATAATAATATCAACATGAATATAGTAATAATAATAATAATAGTAATATTATATACATGACAATAACAACAATAAAAGGACTAAAAGATTGCAAAATGACTAAAAGGGGGGGTCAAATTATATTCAAAACAAATTTATGGGGTCGATTTGGAAGAAAATAAAAGGGGAGGGGGCCTATTTGCAATGCGCGTGGAAAGAGCGGGGCCAAACACGAAATTATTCCCTTCCCCATGCGCCCCGTTTTGCTCGGGGTCAAATTAGAACAAATGGAATCATATTTGGGCAAATTTGGAAACGATGGAAACTTAATTTCAAAAGTAAGGAAATGCGGCAGGACCTAGTGACTAAATATCCCCTATTTTTGAGTAAACACGCGGACCTCCATTTTTATGGGTCGAGTCGAACTCGGGTTGGTGCCACACGGTGCCGTTTTACTAGGCATTAAAGAAGCCCTAAACCGCTTCGAATGTTTGGTCCTTCATTCTCCGTAAACTCAAAGGCCGCCACTCCCTCATTGTACTCTGAAATGGAGCAACCCAACAAGGCAGCCTCTCCTCTCCCTAAACCCGACGGTCAGGTTTCTTTTGGTTCAAGGCGTCCCCCGAGTTCAACCCCCTTATACATCGTTTCCGAACCCGATGGCGAAGGACGGGTTCTTCGACGACTTCCTTTGAGCCTAGGTGAGTCCTCTTTTCTTTTCTTTTTTCTTTGTTTTACAGATATCTAAATAGTATAGAGATAGATAAGACGAAAGTCACTACGATGCAAACTGGGTCGAAAAATAAACCTTGATGTTTTCTGTTGAGTATTTTCTATTGCCGATTCGTAGGATTTTCGATAAACTTTCAAAAATCCTTTTTTTATTGACTGAAATCCGTGTCCAAAAAGAAAAAAAAAGATCCCCATTACATCGATCTTTAATGGCTTTATAGCCAAAAATAATCCCTTTTTATTCAAACTATTTCTCCCATCTCTTCTGTTTTCGTTGTCTTTGTTCTTGCTTTTGGTGTCGTTTGCAGGTGATGGGCGAAGCTAGTGGTGTCGGGGGCCGAGGCGCATGGGGCATGCGAGGCGAGGCATGCGTGATCGAGGTGTGGGGAAGGTCGCTAGTGGGAGCGTACGTGGCGGCCGAGGTGTCGTGGGTACAAGAACCGACGCGCGTGGTGGTCAACACGAGGTGAAGCGCACGTGTGTTAGACGCGCGGGGCAGACGAGGAGGCTGTTGGCGGCGCTGGCTAGGGTTGCTGAAAAAAAAAATTTTAACTTTGGGCCATTGGGCCTCTGCTAATTTGGATTGGGGTTTGGTTAGGTAGGCTGATTGTATTGGGCTTTGGGTTAAGGCTAATGGACATTGAACATTTAAAATTTTATTGGTTTTGGTTTTGTGTATTGGGCCCTCTTTTATGGACTGATTTATTGGGTTTTATTATTCTACTGGGCCCGGGCAATATTGGTGATTACAGCTGCCCCTCTTTGCTCATTGTCGTATAACGATAATAGAGCAAAGACAAAAGAAGAACCAATTTTGCCCGGTCTTGGCGAGCTTGGGTTTATTGGTCCTTGTCTCCCTCGAACATCCTCAAACTCCACTGTAACCTGTTGCATTGATCCACTCTGCCACTGCTCCCGCGAGATGACCCGTAGCTTCAATCTATTTTTCCTCGATCTTGTTTATGTTTAACTTGCTCCGATGTGACTTCAGGGTACGAAGAGAAGTGTAGCTTCGATCTCCTAACTCGGCGTGTGACCCGAGGGGTTGCAAACGGAAATTAAAAATACCTCAACGTGCGACCTGAGGAATTGCAAACAGAAATTAAAAGTACCTCGGCGTGCGACCCGAGGCGTTGCAAACGGAAATTTAAAAAGCGGAAATTAAAAATACCTCAGCGTGCGACCCGAGGCTCAACTCACCCCTTGCCTTGTGAGTTGATTCTTAAGCAGGGATTTGAAGACAGAAATTAAATACCTCGGTGTGCCCCGAGGCCCAACTCACTTCTCGTTTTATGAGTTGACTTTTGAACAGAAATTTAAAAACAGAAAATAAATACCTCGGCGTGTCCCGGGGCTCAACTCACTTCTCGCTTTATGAGTCGACTTTTGAACAGAAATTTAAAGACAGAAAATAAATACCTCGGCGCGTCCCGGGGCTCAACTCACTTCTCGCTTTATGAGTTGACTTTTTGAACAGAAATTTAAAGACAGAAATTAAATACCCCGGCGTGTCCCGGGGCTCAACTCACTTCTCGCTTTATGAATCGATTTTTTTGAACAGAAATTTAAACACAGGAATTAAATACCTCGACGTACCCCGAGGCTCAACTCACCTCTCGCATTATGAGTTGATTTTTTTGAACAGAAATTTAAAGACAGAAAATTAAATACCTCGGCGTGTCCCGAGGCCCAACTCATCTCTAGTATTATGAGTTGATTTTTGAACAGAAATTTAAAGACAGAAATTAAGTACCTCGGCGTGCCCCGAGGCTCAACTCACTTCTCGCATTATGAGTTGATTTTTGAACAGAAATTTAAAGACAGAAATTAAGTACCTCGGCGTGCCCCGAGGCTCAACTCACCTCTCGCATTATGAGTTGATTTTTGAACAGAAATTTAAAGACAGAAATTAAATACCTCGGCGTGTCCCGAGGCCCAACTCATCTCTCGCATTATGAGTTGATTTTTGAACAGAAATTTAAAGACAGAAATTAAATACCTCGGCGTGCCCCGAGGCTCAACTCACCTCTCGCATTATGAGTTGATTTTTGAACAAAAATTTAAAGACAGAAATTAAGTACCTCGGCGTGCCCCAGGGCTCAACTCGTCTCTCGCATTATGAGTTGATTTTTGAACAGCAATTTAAAGACAGAAATTAAATACCTCAGCGTGCCCCGAGGCTCAACTCACCCTCTCGCATTATGAGTTGATTTTTTGGACAAGATTGAAAATGTGTCGTCTCGGATATTTTCCTTCTCTCTGGTTCGGTACAATTATCGTCAAAGCTTCTTGCTTCACTGGTGTACTTGTATGTGTCATGAGTGATGTTGTCATGATATGCCCGTGTTTGGTCTTAAATGCTCTTATGCCTATATGATTATGCCATGTGCTCTGGACTTGTTCGTCATGTATCTCTAGTCATGATGACCTGTTTTCATTGCTTCGACTCTTGACTTTCATTTCATGTTTCGGGCCCGCCCTCGAGTTTTATGAGTGATCTGCATTTCACGTATGTCCCCTTTTGCCCCTGTAACTTCAAGGTTCATCTTGTTGTGATCTGAGGGTGTAGGATTTGAATACCTTCCATTTATCCCACTGCGATTCTAGAACATAGGACTTGTCTCTTATTCAGCCCAATCTCTCGTTATTCGAAGGTACAGGACCTGTATCAGTTTCTTTCTAACGATCACTCTTCAGGTGACCCAACCAGATGTATGGTGCGTGATGCTCGCATGAATGCAGAACGTCATTTCCTTTCGAGAATGATTCTAGTTTTGCGCTCGGGTTAACCATGCCCGCTGACCTGGTATTTTGTTCGATCTTCTTAATTTGGATTCAGATATCCTCAACCCTTAAGCTCGGTGAATCTTAAGCAATAATCCCGTTTCAGACTCCTGTATTGTTTAGAGGTTTCTAGAGTAATATGCGAAACTCCTTTCATGAAAGTATTATTAGTCCAATAATTGTTATTTCAACGCAAAACGCTCGAAAAAGGAACATAATGACGGATGAAATGGGAATTTATTGGGAGCATAGCTCGAAACAAACAAGTTAATCAACGCTAGCGAATGCAACGAAGAAGCAGTTTATTTAGAGTGAATCTCACAAAGACAAAGGTAGCAGCAAAATGGGTAACAGAGAAACTAGGTGCCCCAGATATCGCAGCTTGAGCTTCTCTGTTCAAACTTCTTGAGGACCTTTCTAAACTCAATATGTGTTTAGGGGATCCGGAGCACTTTGTCGATGCCCCGAGGCGCAACGTTCTTCCTCACTGTTACTTTGAGTGTAACAAGACTACTGTATGCCCTATTTTTATCAAAACTTGAGCCGCCCTTTTCGGGTTTTCAACTCAAACCCACCTTTGGTCTCAAAGTGCCCTTCGCGGGTTTTCACTTTGGCCTCTCCCTTTTCTTCTTTTTCTCACTCTCCTCTTTTTTTTTTTTTGAATTCACCGGATTGGGCTGGTCCTTGTTGTCTATTCTCAGACAATATCCTTATTTCTCTGGAATGGGCCTTCTTTGCTACCTAAGGTCCTTCCTGATTCGGCATCTTTTTTCTTCTGAGGTCCTTGTTGTATGGGAAAGGATCTTCTTCAAGGCCCTATCATGAAATTTTCTAAGGCGATCCTTTTCGTTGTAAACTCGCTTCCTCTGATCGTGACAGATAGCTCTTAACATTGTCCCTTCAAATTCACTTCATCACATCGGGATTGGATCCATCTTGCCTTATCCAATTTTAGCTCAGCCCGCGCCCTCGAAAAAGAGGATTTTTTACTAGGCAAACCGCCGTCTCAGCGGAGGTCCTGGCCAAGGTTTAACGACCATAGGAAGGGTAAACGTAACTTCTATATGCCAACATCCACAAGTTTAGGTCATCTTTCTAACAATCTTTGTTTTGTTGCCCCCCTGTCTTCTTTTTTCTTTTTTTGTTTTTTTTGTTGTTTTTTTTTTGGCTGCGGCGTGGCACTTGCTCTTTGGAAAGACCGCAAACTTTTGACATTGTGCGGTTAGATATGATCTTTTCGCCCTTTATTAATATTTCTTCCTCCTTTTCTTTTCCTTTTTTTTCTTTTTTTTTATGACCATCGACTTTGTAATATTGGCATATGAAGCTACCCTCACCCTCTTAGTAAAGAGACCGACCTCCCCCAAAATTAATCGATGCAGACCAGTTCGAGGCGACTGGCTTGATAGCGTCCATGCCCCCACGTGCCGGAGAAGGCACGTAAGTTCTGTCATCCTTGATTTAGCATTTGATGCAGTTTTCCTCTCTGAGTAGACCAGTATCTCGATCCTCTTGATTGGCTTAGCATACTTGTGCCTTAGCAGTCCCGGCGTGTTCATATAAAAATATCTTTGAACTCTTGAGAATAATTCAATGATTCCTTGCCTTGTTCCTTTGGAAGCTAAGCTTCTGTCTTCATCTCCCTTGTAGTGTTTGTTAACACTTCGTAAGCTGGGATCTACCATTCTTGACAATTTAAGAAACAGGTTGCAATCTCTGTCAATCTTCCGAGTTGCAATCTCTGTCATCTTCCAAGTTCTTAGATCCTCTAGACACATATCTCTCTAAAAAGGGAGTCAGTAATAGTGTCGCTCGTGTCTTTGATATCTGGGGACCCATTGTGGGCTTGAAGGCAGAAAATTAAACGCATGACATGAAAATGAACGATGTGGAGTTTTAAACGCGATGAGCGAAAATAAAGATGCATTTCATTGAAATAACAATTCTGAAAACAAGCCTATTTCACAAGAACTTTTGTTACCTTTAGGCTTGAAGTAACAAGTATGTCTCACATATCACTCTAGATTAGCTAAAATACATGGATCCCTACGCAGTCCCATTGTTCAAAACAAACCCGAGAGGATAAGGGTGTATCAGTGAAACCTCATTAATTGTATCATCCCTCCGTCACTGCATTTACGTTCCCTTCAGCATGGTTTGGGAGTGGATTTCCAGCCAAATTACTGACCCCATCAAATCGTAAAATGCCCGCATCAATAAGACTTTGAACCTTTCTTTTAAAGGCTAGGCAATTATCTGTGGAATGCCCCCAGTTTCCCGCATGGTACATGCAGCTGGCATTGGGATCGTACCATTTAGGGTATGGAGGTTTCAATGGTGCTATGTAATGCGGTGCTATTAATTGTCCCTCCAATGATTTTGGGCACAATTCTCCGTATGTCATGGGAATAGGGGAAAACTGAGGTTTTCAGGATTAGGTCTCGTTGGACTTGGTTCATTCTTGGGTTGACTTGGAGCGGTCATGGTATTTGGTGATAATATGGTGAGTGGTCTTTGGACATCGGTGGCATAGACGGGATAAGGAGGAGGGGCTTGATAGTAGGGCTTTGTGGAGGAAAGTATACATTTGGCGGTGGGCGAAACTGAGGTCGTGGTTGGGTCGGATATGGATTATGGGCATAGTGGCTCCCGGTCCCCACCATATGGGCTTCGGGATCCTTTTTCTTTACAGGTGTTGGTCTTTTCGAGCTCTCGGGGCCCTCCATTCTTCCACTTTTGGTGCCGTTTTCGATGAGTTCGCCCGATATTACGAGGTCGGTGAAGTCTTTCGTGGCGTTTCCCACTAGTTTGTCGTAGAACGGTGCCCTCAAAGTATTGATGAAAAGGACCGTTATCTCACTTTTAGTTAGAGGGGGCTTGACCTGGACTGAGAGATCCCTCCATCTCTGAGCGTACTGTCTGAAGGTCTCCGTTGGCTTCTTTTCCAACATTTGCAGCGTCAGCCGGTCGGGAGCCATATCAGAAACATGCTTATATTGTTCACAGAATGCAGTTGCCAGGTCCTTCCATGACCGGATCCTCTCTGTGCTAAGCTGATCGTACCATCGGAGGGCTGATCCGATCAAGCTATCCTAGAAACAGTGTATTAATAGCTTGTCCTCATTCAAGTGTCCAGCCATCTTTCGACAGAACATGATAAGATGTGCCTTTGGACATCTCGTTCCCTCATACTTTTCAAAATCTGGCACCTTAAACTTTGGGGGTAGAACCAGATCGGGCACTAAACTAAGCTCCTTGGCACTTAGCGAAGAAAAGACTCCAGTACCTTCCACCGCCTTGAGTCTTTCTTCTAGACTCTTATATTTTTCTTCAGCATCATGGCCATCCCTCTTTAACCTAGCTATTTCCATCGGATCATCCAAATCTGGAACCATCGGATTAGCCGAATTATCCCCAGCGTTTGATACGTATATACCCTCCCCCAAATGGGTAGGTGGGATGGGTTGTTGTTCCAGGCCTACTGGGTTCCCTTGAGGATATCCTCTTTGCGTTGCATGAGCGTAGAGCAGATCTTGATTATCCCTCGAATGGGGCTCCGTAATGTCAGGACTTTGCATGAGTCCTTTTCCGTTGGCCATAGCCGTCAATATCTTCAACATTCTATCCATTTGATCCTTATGTTCTCGTGATTCCTCGCGGGATCTCATCATCAGGTCCCTTGCTTCTTGCTGTGATTTGGCTAACTGTTCTTGCAACTCTTTCTGGGTTCTTTCCATCCTTTCGATCCTTTCACTGAGTTCAGCGTCCATAGCTCTAGTTCTTAAGCGCGTCCTATAGGGATGATGTGATTCCAGGTTCGTAATGTCGTAGCTTGATTATGTGATTTTAAGTTTAGCGAATAGTTTAGGTGATATGATGCTAATGCATATAATGTAATGCGAATGCATGGTATGAATGCACAAAGGTGTTGACTTAATTCAATTTCATTAGATAACCTTTACTAGAAAACAAATTTCCTTTCATAGAACGGACGATTACATATACAACTTAGCCCTAATGCCTAAGTCCTTAACTTTCATAAGAAGCCAAGCTAAACTCTGGCCTCGCTCCGATCCTGACTCGTACATCAGACTTAACGCATCAGCCCGAACTGCTAAGGCTTGTAAATGGTCGGCCACCTCTCGGATTTGAACCGCAGCCTCGCCCCTTACATAGTCTCTGTTTCTGATCTGCTCTTGGGAATGGTGGAGCTGCTCCCTCCAATGTTCATTATTGGCTTCAAGGAGCTCCACTCGGTTTTTGCTATCTTGTAGTGCAGTCTCGGGCTCCCCTATCTTCCCTCTCATCTCCTCGATTTTGTTCTGACTGGCTCTCAATTCGACTACTGAGTTACGACTACGGTGGAGGCGCAGTGATTTTTCGAATTCTGCTACTTGGGCGCATAACCTCTCCTTTTTGCTTTGGCTTTCTAACAAGTTCTTTCTCAAAGCGTCTTCTCGCACCCGAGCCTCTTGAAATTTCCTCTCCCACTGATCGGTCTTGGATTTTTCTTCTTTAATTTCTTGCCGCCATTGCTCCGATGTCTTACCTAGACCCGCAGTTCTGATAGACATGCGCAACTTCTTGTAGTCCGTCTTTAAGCTATCCAAATCTTCTTCGGCTTTGTTCTTCCCTTTTTTTAATTTTTCAGCCTCGAACTTATGGACGTCAACATCTAATCCCAACTGTATCTTTTCTTCTTCTAGTTGCTCTATCCTCTTACCCAATTCCCGGCTCTTTCTCTCAAAATCTTGCTTGATAATTTCTAACTCAGTTGGGATCACTTGCAGCTGTTCCTCTATTGGTCGAGTATTTCCTTGGATTGGCCCTGGGATATTGTCATTGATTCTTTTGGCCCACCATTGATTGTACTCGGGGGTCACCATGGGCCCTATGGCGAGTCTCTTCATTTTTCGAGTTTGGGTCCATGCATCTGATATTTCGCGGACTCTCTTCTTATAGTTGTCATCTTTGTACGAAAATTCACATTGGGTTAGTCCATGTGTTGCGGGTACGAACTGCCTCGATTGATACTGCCTCATCACTAGTAACGGGGCATACCCAACAGCTCCCCATATTCCGAGTAGAGGGACCCAGTCGAACCCTCCACACCGATATAAGATCTCATCGGTGATCATCCATGGAGCTTTCCATACTACATCTTTTACTTGCAAGTTTTGGAGAATCGCCATCCACTTCTCTCCAGATAGGTCATCTCGTCTTGGCGTACTTGCTAATTCCTCTAGAGGAGAGTAGTTCTCAAAAAAGATCTTGCATGGGGCTTTCTCTCTCTTCCAAAAATGGCAATGAAACCAAGATAACAACAACTGCGCACAACCCACGAACCTCCCTTCGCCCGCTCTTCGACAAGCGTTCAGTGATCTGAAGGTCTCGGCTAAAACTGCGGGGACGGGTGTAACTCCCTTATCAAGTTTGTCGAATAGGTCTGAAACCGCATCCTCTACATGTCCTAACGCCTTGGGAAATACGACCAAACCATAGATGCTTAGAGCGAAGACGTCGACCCTCTTCTTCTTATCATGATGTGCCAAGATCAAGTCCTTTAGTTGTTTCCAAGGGATGCACTTACAATCTCCCTTTTGCTTAATTCAGGTCGTAACCCATTGCTCGCTCATCCCCGTAATGTTCATTAGCCTTTTCGAGAATGTTGGCACATTTGCAAACCTTGAATACGCCTTATCAGTTTGAAATCTCGGGCACCGAAACAAAGCTGTATACTCCTCCACGGTAGGCACCAAATCCACCTCTCCAAAAGTGAAGCAACTGTAGGCGGGGTTCCAAAACTGGGTAATAGCCCGGAGTAGGTACTCGTCTACCTTGATATCAAGCAGGTAGGGCAGATCGCTGTAGTTATAGTAGAGCAGTTGTTTGTCCTCGTTTCCCCATGAGTTCCATATTTCTTTTAATTCTCGCAGATCATTTTGCGCTGCGCTGATACGGGTGAAATCCCATAACTTTGATTCATGTCTTACCGTCAGACTATCCCCCTTTTCTTGCTGTATTCTTTCAGACCACACCTGAACTGCCGCATTATCCTCTACTCTATTGAGAAATCCCTTTTCCATGTTAAGCTTTTCTATTTAGTAACCGAATGTGGATCAACACCTTTTTATGATGAAATGCCATGCAATAAAAGTAAAACACGACAGGTTAGTATCAAGTACAAAGAAGGAAACGAAAAATAAACAGGAAATGATCAAACTCCTATTTAAGGTGGCGACTAAAGTTCACACGGTTCTACCTACAATGGGCTCCTAGGTCTTTCTATATATGGTTCGGTTCTAAAGCGAGGGTACCTGAACCAGTAGATTCCTCGATCCTCACCCATTATAGGCTCATATAGACCGAGTTCAGTTCAGGGGAATACATTTCCCTATGGCTGCAGGGAGATAAAAATCTCACGAAGACATAGGTACGGATGTATCCCGAAAGTGATCCACTATCTTGCACGGAGGTAAAAACCTCACGAAAGAATAGCTTCTCACTCCCACTTAAGGGTGTGACCACAGTCATGCAATGCAATGCCAAAATATTTCACAAAACTTGACAGTATAGCACAAACGAATGCATCAAAGAGAAACATGATTTTTCAAAACATCTTTCCAACTTTTCAATCGAAGGGACAAAAATCAGTCAATTTACGGCCTGACTCTCGGCGTCCCCAGCGGAGTCGCCAAGCTGTCGTAACCATTTTTTGACAAAACAAAACGGGAATCGACTTGGTTTTGAAAATAAGACACGGGAGCCGCCACCGATCTTTTATTAGGTATGATCGGATCACCTTTGTTTTAATAAAACCTTTTGGTTTACTAAAATAACGCTTTTGGTCTACGAAAATTTGAGAAAATAGGTTCGGGAGTCGGTTACATGCGAGGAAGGGTTAGCACCCTCGTCATGCCCAAAATTGGTACCGAATTGATTAATTAATGTCCCAATGTCGAGAGTTGAAAATTTTGAAAAGAATTTAAAAAAGAACCTTAATTTTTTCGGATCTAATATCAAGATTTTCTTGTTCCGAAGGGATAAAATATCACATCCAATACATAGGATACTATGATTTTAACCTTCAAATCCAAGATCGTCCCTCAATTCCCGAGACTTGCGCATTAAAATATCAAAAGGATATTCGATCGTTTGGCCAAGCGAGGGAACCGAAACCCAACACATAGGGCACGATCTCTCGAATCTCCAAATACAGAATATTGCCTTATTTTGAAAATTTTGGTTTTGGATGGAATTGATAAAAAGTTCGGTTAAGTTTTTTAAAAAGTCGTTATTCAAAATGTGAATAGGGTCTTGCGACGGATAATGATGATGTGACACGAATTTGGTGCAATGGCAACATAATACACGTAATACATGACGTTGAAATCAATAATCTAAAATATTGACATGCATGAATAATAATAATAATAACGTCAATAATGAGCAATAATATAAACAATGATATTGAGATATAAATATGAATAGGAATGTATAACATGTGAGGATATGAAAATGGAAGTATAGGTGAAATAATATAAGTATGAACATACAAATGAAAGTTAAATAGATGATAACATAAGCACACATACAATACGATGAAGTAACAAAAGTAATGATGATGATAACAACAACAATAACAATAATAGTTATAATATCAATAACAATAATATAGTGATAATATAATAATAGCAATAGTACGAAATACATATATACAATATACTAACACGAATATAGCAACAATAATGACACTAACATGAATATAGTAATAATAATAATATTAACATGAATATAATAATAATAATAATATCAACATGAATATAGTAATAATAATAATAATAATAGTAATATTATATACATGACAATAACAACAATAAAAGGACTAAAAGATTGCAAAATGACTAAAAGGGGGGTCAAATTATATTCAAAACAAATTTATGGGGTCGATTCGGAAGAAAATAAAAGGGGAGGGGGCCTATTTGCGATGCGCGTGGAAAGAGCGGGGCCAAACACGAAATTATTCCCTTCCCCATGCGCCCCGTTTTGCTCGGGGTTAAATTAGAACAAATGGAATCATATTTGGGCAAATTTGGAAACGATGGAAACTTAATTTCAAAAGTAAGGAAATGCGGCAGGACCTAGTGACTAAATATCCCCTATTTTTGAGTAAACACGCGGACCTCCCTTTTTATGGGTCGGGTCGAACTCGGGTTGGTGCCACACGGCGCCGTTTTACTAGGCATTAAAGAAGCCCTAAACCGCTTCGAATGTTTGGTCCTTCATTCTCCGTAAACTCAAAGGCCGCCACTCCCTCATTGTACTCTCAAATGGAGCAACCCAACAAGGCAGCCTCTCCTCTCCCTAAACCCGACGGTCAGGTTTCTTCTGGTTCAAGGCGTCCCCCGAGTTCAACCCCCTTATACCTCGTTTCCGAACCCGATGGCGAAGGACGGGTTCTTCGACGACTTCCTTTGAGCCTAGGTGAGTCCTCTTTTCTTTTCTTTTTTCTTTGTTTTACAGATATCTAAACAGTATAGAGATAGATAAGACGAAAGTCACTAAGATGCAAACTGGGTCGAAAAATAAACCTTGATGTTTTCTGTTGAGTATTTTCTATTGCCGATTCGTAGGATTTTCGATAAACTTTCAAAAATCCTTTTTTTATTGACTGAAATCCGTGTCCAAAAAGAAAAAACAAAGATCCCCATTACATCGATCTTTAATGGCTTTATAGCCAAAAATAATCCCTTTTCCATTATTCAAACTATTTCTCCCATCTCTTTCTGTTTTCGTTGTCTTTGTTCTTGCTTTTGGTGTCGTTTGCAGGTGATGGGCGAAGCTAGTGGTGTCGGGGGCCGAGGCGCATGGGGCGTGCGAGGCGAGGCATGCGTGATCGAGGTGTGGGGAAGGTCGCTAGTGGGAGCGTACGTGGCGGCCGAGGTGTCGTGGGTACAGGAACCGACGCGCGTGGTGGTCAACACGAGGTGAAGCGCAATTGTGTTAGACGCGCGGGGCAGACGAGGAGGCTGTTGGCGGCGCTGGCTAGGGTTGCTGAAAAAAATTTTAACTTTGGGCCATTGGGCCTCTGCTAATTTGGATTGGGGTTTGGTTAGGTGGGCTGATTGTATTGGGCTCTGGGTTAAGGCTAATTGGGTTTGTAATGGACATTGAACATTTAAAATTTTATTGGTTTTGGTTTTGTGTATTGGGCCCTCTTTTATGGACTGATTTATTGGGTTTTATTATTCTACTGGGCCCGGGCAATATTGGTGATTACAATAATGATGTACATGAATTTAATGGAAGTATATATATTATTGATATAGCCGAATGTGATATCTATATGTGTTTAATATAGCCGAATGTGATGTATACATATATGTCATTGATATACCCAAATGTGATATTGATTAGGGAGATGAATAAGCTAATACGTATATATGTGGTTGATGTTTAAGCTTATGTGCATATATATAAATGAGTAGCAAGTTTGAGAGATGCATTAAATGTGCAAATTTGATACCGAGCACTATGTGTGCGAAATCGGTCATTAAGCACTAAGTGTGCGAATTGAATTTCCGAGCACTAAGTGTGCGAATTGAATTTCCGAACACTAAGTGTGCGAAATCGGTTAATGAGCACTAAGTGTGCGAGTTAATTTTAAGCTCAAAGATTGAATTTGGTAAGTTTCGAAACCATGAGATGTTATTATTTGAAATCAAGTATATGTGATTAATTGTGGATTGGATGGAATGCCTTTTTAAATGTATAGTTTGAGTGGAACAAGTTGATAGCGGGAGATGTTTATAAAATCATATTGATTGTTATATGAAATACTAAATGTGATTCAGCTATGTGGAATTTTGTATAAGATGTATGTTTGAATACCTTTGAACTTGAATATGTGGATAATACATGAGGATGAAATTTTTTATTAGATTCGACTTTGAATTTGAGAAATAAGAAATGTTTTGCGGTTGTACAAGTAAATGGGTATTTGATGAATCCTTGTCTATAATATTTAAAAATCATTTTTAAAAGAATAATTGATAGATTTCTTAAATTACTTATAACTTACTGAGCTGTTAAAGCTTACTTGGTGTTTTTGGTTGCTCTTGTGATTTAGATTTTTGGGTAATCGTTACGTGCTCGGGGATCGTCGGAGAAGCTCGCCACACTTTATCAATATTTTGGTACTTTTTAAAGTTGAATTTAAAGTTTATGGCATGTATAAGCTATGATACCTTTTGAGTTCATTATGATTGAGATGTATATAAATGCCATGCGAAAATGGCTAACTTGATAGATAAGTCTATATTATCTTGATTGTGTTTTGTGCTTGTAATGTTTGAGTATGAAAGAGTGAAGTGGATTGTGGGTTGAATGTTAGATTTATGATGACATGATATGTTTCAATATGGGTGTTTGAAATTGGCTCAAATTAATGTGGTTTGGTTTGATTATTGAAATTGTATATTGACTTGTATTTAGGTGATGAGTAAGCCATATAATAAGGCTTGTCATGGTTTAATTATGTGTTTATGTGAAAATTTATAAATGGTATGTTTGATAATAGCTAATAAAATGGTTATATACGAATGAATGATGTGGTAAAATTTCTTGGTATATGAAATGAATTTTGCTTGTGACTTAGAAAGTATTCGAATGCCATAAAATTTAAGATCACATGGTTGAATTTTGAAGTATGCTTTTTCTGAGATACATGACTGATAATGTATGATTAATTTGGATTGGCTTTATGATTCATATATTCTAATTTAATATAAATGATTTGTGAATATTCGAGTTTAGTAATTTTATAAATGTATCGTTATAACTCGTGCTTGAGAAGAGATATTTGACTGTGCTGAGATGTGTTTAGTCTGTGATGCCTCGTAACCTTAATCTGGCGAAGGATACTTGTTAGGGGTGTTACAGAAACTCATTATCATCCTTGTATAACTTAGCTCTATATCATCTTTGCATACTTAGCTCTTTTTCCAGTTGAACTACTCGAAATATCAGAGGATACTGAATCTCATCATACATGTATCACAATGCCAATGCCATATCCCAAATATGGTCTTATATTGGATCACCTCTTGATGCCGATGCCATGTCCTAGATATGGTCTTACACGGGATCTCTTAGCTCGATGTCGATGCCATATCCCAGACATGGTCTTGTACGAGATCGTACATAGATGTCGATGCCATGTCCCTGACATGGTCTTACACAAGATCTTCCTTTGGTGCAGAAGCCATGTCTCAGACATGGTCTTACACGGGACCTTCCTTATTCGATGCCGATGCCATGTCCTAGACATGGTCTTATACAGGATCGCCCTTATCTCATGTCGTGACATAGGTATCCTCATCATTTCGAAATTTCAACCGGGACTTCACTTAGCATAATCTCATCATTTTCTCATTAAGTCTTCATTAAAAAATTTCATGGAAATGATATGCATTTCTCAATATAATAAGTAATCTAAACATAATAACTTATGTAACATTAATTTCACACAAACTTACCTCAATACTCAAAATGTGTGTGGATGTTCGATTTAGTCCAACACTTTGTCCTTGCCTTGGTTTCAATCCGAGCTTCGTGTTTCTTGATCTATAATAACAATTTTACTTTTTTAATACTCACATTGACTAAATTAACTCATAATTCATTGATTTACCGAAATCAGAGCTTTAAAATTTATAAAATGAATGATCAAACCTAGAAACTAACTCTGACAATGATTAAAGGCAAGTGTACCTATCGAACAGTAGTATAGCTTAGGCAAGACCGGATTGCCGAACCCAAAGGAACTAAAAGTACTAATACTAACTTCTTTTTATTATTTAGCCTAAAATAAAGTGAAATTGCTTTAATCTAAATTAACGACTACTAAGCTAAAGACGCAAAGACAAAAAGAACGAATTGGGAAATAACTAGAAGAAAAACTCAGTTGATCACAACGATACCCTTAGGAAGAATCCACCTAGACTTCACTTGTTATATAACACTGAACCATACGATTTATTCACTTAGTTTGATCCGTAGGACTCCCTAACGTATATTAAACCCTCTCTCGAGGCGAATAACGTCTAACCCTAGGTTAATTAGTGGAACTCTCATTCTCTTATAATAACCCCCTAGAACAACAGTAAATCGATCTATGGATTCCCATATTAGGTTTCACCCTAATCTGGCAAAATCTCGTCACCCTATCTCTAGGCGTGCAATCAACTCCGCTTAATTATGCTAGATCTACTCTTAAGCAGGGTCTATTCCTCCTCCACCTAAGCACATCAACCTTGAATCAATATCCGCGAAATATTAACTCAAGAATTATGCACAAATAACTAAGAACAAACTAAGTATTTATCATATAATTCAGGAAACAATAACAAGATTCATCTAGGTTTCATCCCCTTCAGGTGTCTGAAGGGTTTTAGTTCATAACAAATAAAGAAAACATCTCAAGAGAAAAGATAAAACAAAAGATAAGAAATCCCTAAAACTCCCTGAAGGAATTGAAGGAGAGATCCGCCGTCTTGAGTAGAATTCCGGCTTCTTGGGATGGATCAACTGGCTAACTTCGAGTGATTCCCACGATTCTGACCTTTCCGGCTTGGCTTCTAGGCCTAGCTCGACGCCCCCTTCAACGGTGGTACTTAAGGGGTATTTATAGGCTCTTGGAATGCGATTCTTTCTCCCTAAGTATCCTTTTCTGACTGAAATTGTCTAAGTCCACGACAGGGGCACGGCCATGTCATACGCCCTTGTGACTCGTCTTCAGGCCGTGCTCGGATTTCTAAGTTGAGGCACGGCAATGTAAGTCGGGGTGAGGCCATGTTCTAGATGCATGACAAGGCACAGCCGTGTGCTCTTTGGGCCAGGTCGTGTCGATTTTGTGATATGGCCCATTTACTCCGTTTTGGGCTCGTTTTGCGTTCCTTTCATCCTCGGGTGCTTTCCTGGGTATAAGACATGAAAAGAAAGGATTAAGGGCACCTTTTTCCATAAATTGAGGGATAAATCATCCAAAAGCATATTAAATGTGGGTCTAAAATATGTTATAATTACGGTTTATCAAATACCCCCACACTTAAGCTTTTGCTTGTCCTCAAGCAAAATTCTCAACTTACAATTAGAACGAACTTTCCATAATTCATAATTCCTACTAACAATGTCTTATCATAATTCATAGATAATTTATACATGGATAATTCAATTCAAAGAGTCCTAAAGATTCAAATAAGACAAGTCATGAATTTGTATTTTGAAAACATAGGTGTCTCCCCTTTTCTGAAATATTACCCTTGATTCGAAATTGACAAGAATTGACATCCTCACTATAGATTCACTCAAATCACTCAAAGCGTTTAAGGCTTAGGAAAAGAAGCACTCATACGTCGAACTTGAAAAGTTAATCCCATAGGCTTACCTGAAAATCAAATATCCACCACTGTAAAATGAGATGATAAACAGATCAAAAGGTCTTTGTTAGGGTTGTAATAGAGCTAGGGTTAAGGTGTGGATAAAGGCTGAAATTAGAAGGTTAGAATCGAGATTGAATTGACAAGTACCTACCTAAGAGTACTTGAAATAATAGTTACATCAACTGATAATAATCCTAACAATACGAGCTTTTCTTTCAGAATATAAACTTTAATTCTATAAGCTCACTATTAATACTGAGTATACTTCGATTTTTTTTAAAAACAAACTACAAATAATAATAACGAACTTTAACAACTGAAATATAGAACATAGTTAGGTGACTGCTCAAAATTAAATCTCAACAAAAAGGGTAGTTAAGAAGAATGGTGATAACAAATACAAAGGGTTTTGGTTTAATATTAGTAGGTGAGTTAATAAAAAGGGTTGTTGGGATCAACAGGTTTTACTAGGGGTTAATTATGAAGGTAGGCTTTTTAGTGGAGTGAGTGGGTTAAATCCTAGGTGCCTTTATCATCTCTGTATATCAAATCAAAGGTGTGGTCTCGACATGTATAATCGATGCAAGTTCTAGAATAACAAATCAATGTTGACACTTTCATAATCAAAAAGTGAGCATGAAAAAGAATATATGCTCTAAAAGGCTCAAAATCTCACAAAAATTATGGGTGTTTTGACATCAATCTCATAAATTTCAAATTTCAAAGCAATATTCAAATTTAGGTTAACAACCTAGCAAAAATTTTAATTTTTGAAAAATAGACTTATCATGTTTGATTCTCTAGTATCTTAAAATTTAATCATCAATGCACAATTATCAATAACTTAATCAAAAGCATGTCAATAAAAATCATAAATCATCAGAAGTACATTTATGAGATAAATAAATATTCACCCCCACACTTAAGATGTACATTGCCCTCAATGTACAAAGATAGGTATAACATTTATGGGATAAATCAAAAGAGAAGTGGAAAGAATACTCCCTGAATTTTGGATAGTGTCCTTGAAGGATGGTAGAGGTCGTGGTGTGTATGTTTGAAGAGGTCGGTCTAGATGACGAGCCTGTGCTAGATGAAGAAATTGGGGAGCTCATAGAGGATTAGCCAGGGATTATTTAGACACTTTTATAATAACCTAAATATATAATTAAAAACAAGAAAGAAAAAGGAAAGGAGACTAAGAAGGAAAATAAAGATAAAAGAAAAGGTGGATGGAGCGAAGAGTCCTTATTGGTGGATGGTTCGCAAGGTGGGTGTAACTTCTAGGGCTGCGGAGGTGCTGGTGGTGGCAGAAGTGGCGTGATTCCCTAGCAGCCTAGCGAACCTGACACTAAGAAACTAAAATAAGTTAAACTAAACTAAGAATAAGATTGTCAAAGAGAAAGAAATTGAAGCAAAAGAGAAAAGAAAAAGAAAAACTAATTGGTCTCAAAGACCCTTGGCTTGGTGAGTAGACAAAGTTGCCGGCATGAATTCATGTTGATCGTTCTTCTTTGAGAAGATTATGGTTGGCCTTTTTCGCTTCTTCGACATGATGTTGGATGACTCAAGGATCTAGAGATTTATTAGAAAGAGGAAAAAATCTGAGAGGGAGAAGGGAGAAAAGAAAAGAATGAAGAAATCAGATGGGGAGAAGGGGAAGGACTGTGGGGTTTAAATAGGATTTCAAATCTGGCACGTTCCCACGCTCGTGGACCTAGGCGTGTCAATTTACACGGCCGTGTGTCTGTGCGTGTTGAGTCACCATGCCCATTCTTCAGCCGGCCATGCCCGTGGGGCACAAGTCAGTATGCTGGCATGGTTTAGAGGCACGGGCGTATTCCACCCGTGGTGTGCAAGTCCGTAGCTTCACACGGTCTAGGGGCACGAGCGTGCCACTTTTACGGAGCCCATGGGATAGTGGTTGGATCTGTGACGTCGAAGAGTGGTTGGGACTGATTCGCACGGCTTCTGCAAAGTCAGTACGGAGACTCTGGTGGTCCACACGGTTACGGACACAGCCGTGTGTAAGACCGTGTGACCTTAAAATTCTACACTTTTGGTCTGTTTAAAAGAAAAGAAAGAATGGAAATAAAGAAACTGAAAATAAAATTGAAAGAAAATAATGTTAGTGCTCGGGTTGCCTCCTGAGAAGCGCTCATTTATAATCTTAAGCTAGACTTTCCTCGAAAAAATCAGGGAGGTTTAAAGGTTTGAATATCTTCCCTCATGCTTATAGTTCTATTTTCTTGATATAAATTTAAGTCGAGAAGCGTTTACCTTAAAAGTGCCGAATGTTGGATTGCTTACCTCGACTATTCCGTGGGGGAAGATATCGTGTACCTTAAGAGGAGTTTCTCCCTTTGTTTTCAGGTCTGTTATAATGATGTGAGGATCTGTGTAGTCTAACAGTACCTGATCTCCTATTTTGAAGTGATTTGATGTTCCTACGAGCTTTTCTGGTGGTTCCTCTGGTTTTACTTCCTGTGGTCTTGGTTCTTCTTTGACGTGTGTCTTATGCTCTTCTAATTTGTCAACCCTAAGGCTTTGTTCCTTATGTGATTCTGTTTTGTCGGCTTGGGGTCTATGATTCGGCTCAGGTTTGTATTCTGTGGTGTTTCTTGCTATGAAAGTTGAACAATTTGGTTATCAAATGAATTGACTTTCTTACCTTCATTGACTGTTGTCCTGGCCGACTCAAGAGCTTGGAGACTGAGTGATTCATCACCTACGCAAAGAATGAGTTCGCCTGTGGCAACATCAATTTTAGTTTTGGCAGTTGCTAGAAAAGGTCTTCCTAAAATTAAGGGGATTGAACTATCCCCATTCATGTCTATGACAACAAAATCTACTGGGAAAAAAAATTATCGATTTTGACAAGAACATCTTCGATAATGCCCCTAGGAATTCTAACCGTTTTATCAGCTAATTGAATGCTCATCCTAGTTTGTTTGGGCTTCCCTAGACCTAGTCGTTTAAACAATGTATAAGGCATGACATTTATGCTTGCCTCTAAATCAGCTAACGCATTATCAATAGTTAAACTACCAATTAAACATGGAATAGTAAAACTCCCTGGATCTTTTAGCTTTTGCGATAGTTTATTCTGTAACATTGCTGAGCATGCTGCGTTTAATTCCACATGGTGCTCTTCATCTATTTTGTGTTTGTTTGTCAAGAGCTGTCTTAGAAATTTCCTCGAGTCTGGCATCTGAAAAAGAGCTTCAAGAAGAGGTAAGTTAATATGTAATCTCTTTAAAAGTTTAAGAAACTTACAGAACTGTTCCTCTGAATCGTCTCTTTTCATTGCTTCGGGGTAACGTATACGAGGTTGGTACTCTTTGATTACAGGTTTCGGCTTTTCTTGTGTTACCTCTACTTTACCTTCTTCTGCCTCTTGGTTTGGTTCGTCTAACCCTTTGCTACCATGATCTGTGAAGGCTTGAATTTGCTCCTTAGGGTTAATCTCGGTGTTACATGGTAGACGTCCTTGCAGTCGTTCAGACATTAGCTTCGCGAGTTGCTCGACTGCATTAGTGACTTCCTTGACCGACTTAGCAAGTTCCCCCATTCGGTTCTTGTTATTTTTAATTGTTCTCTCAGTTTCTTCGAAATGGTTTTTCGTGTTTGCCATAACATTTGTCAGCATCTCTTCGAGGTTTGGCTTCTTCTCTTGTGGATAAGGCTGATTTTGGAAGTTTTGAGGAGGCTACTGCCTTTGATTTCCTTGATTTTCTTGACCTCCCCACGAAATATTTGGGTGGTTCCTCCAACATGGATTGTAAGTATTACTATATGGATTATTATTAGATCTAAAATTATTACCTATGTAATTCATCTGTTCACTCTTTGCTTCCGGTTGGTAGGGTGGGTACTCAGGATTCGCCACAGTTCCACTTGCATCGCACTGCATGACTGGGTGTACCTGCGCAGAACACAAACTATCAATCTTTTTATTTATCATCTCTATCTGTGTTGATAGTGTGGTTATTGCATCGAGGTTGTAAACTCCGGCTAATTTTTTCGGTTTCGTTCTTATAACTTGCAACTGATAATTATTCAGTGACATCTCTTCAATGAACTCGTAGGCTGCTTCAGGAGTTCTATTGTTCAGGGTTCCACCGGCTGTTGAATCAATTAGTTGTCTCGTTGAGGGGTTTACACCGTTATAGAATGTTTGGACTTGTTGCCACAAGGGTAGACCGTGGTGTGGACACCTTCTCAAGAGATCCTTGTATCTCTCCCATGCGTCGTATAATGTCTCTAAATCCATCTGCACAAAAGAAGAGATATCATTCCGTAATTTGGCTCTTTTGGCCGGTGGAAAATATTTCAATAAAAACTTTTCAGTCATTTGTTCCCATGTAGTGATTGACCCTCGTGGTAACGAGTTTAACCACTGTTTGGCTTTATTCCATAATGAAAAAGGGAATAACCGAAGACGTATGGCATCATCAGAAATGCCATTTATTTTGAAGGTATCACAGAATTCTAAAAAATTAGCTATATGCATGTTTGGATCTTCATACTGCAAACCATCAAATTGAACAAAATGTTGAATCATTTGTATTGTGTTAGGCTTTAATTCAAAATTGTTAGCAGCTATAACAGGCCTAACAATACTTGATTCCGCTCCTGTTAAATGTGGTTTAGCATAATCAAGCATAGTACGTGGAGCATTGTTCTCCCCCACATCATGTGGTGGTGGGTTATTCTCGTCCATCCCTTCAGTAGGATCGGATCTGCCTCCTTGATCTTCCTCTGTGTAATTTAGGGCTCCCTGATTTCTCTGCGAGTCCTACGAATGGTAGCTTCGATTTCACTATCGTATTCCACAGGTCCTGTCGGGTTCCTTCTAGTCATAAACTAGAGGTTCCTGCTAGGAAAAGAAAGAAAGAAAATTTAGCAAAACTTAAAATTTAACCTAAAAAAATAAACTGCGAAAAATAAAAAAAATAATGGCTAAAGTAATAAAAATAGAGCGTTCTTAATATTTTAGTTCCCCGGCAAGGACACCAAAAACTTGATTTACCAAAATCAGAGCTTTAAAATTTATAAAATGAATGATCAAACCTGGAAACTAACTCTGACAACGATTAAAGGCAAGTGTACCTATCGAACAGTAGTATAGCTTAGGCAAGACCGGATTGTCAAACCCAAAGGAACTAAAAGAACTAATACTAACTTTCTTTTTATTATTTAGCCTAAAATAAAGTGAAATTGCTTTAATCTAAATTAACGACTACTAAGCTAAAGACGCAAAGTCAAAAAGAACGAATTGGGAAATAACTAGAAGAAAAACTCAGTTGATCACTACGACACCCTTAGGAATAATCCACCTAGACTTCACTTGTTATCTAACTCTGAACCATACGATTTATTCACTTAGTTTGATCCGTAGGACTCCCTAACGTATATTAAACCCTCTCTCGAGGCGAATAACGTCTAACCCTAGGTTAATTAGTCGAACTCTCGTTCTCTTATAATAACCCCCTAGAACAACAGTAAATCGATCTAGGGATTCCCATATTAGGTTTCACCCTAATCCGGCAAAATCTCGTCACCCTATCTTTCGGCGTGCGATCAACTCTGCTTAATTATGCTAGATCTACTCTTAAGCAGGGTATATTTATTCTCCACCTAAGCACATCAACCTTGAATCAATATCCGCGAAATATTAACTCAAGAATTAAGCACACATAATTAAGAACAAATTAAGTGTTTATCATATAATTCAGGAAACAATAACAAGATTCATCTAGGTTTCATCCCCTTCAAGTATCTGAAGGGTTTTAGTTCATAACAAATAAAGAAAACATCTCAAGAGAAAAGATAAAAAAAACATAAGAAATCCCTAAAACTCCTTGAAGGAATTGAATGAGTAGAATTCCGGCTTCTTTGGATGGATCAACTGGCTAACTTCGAGTGATTCCCACGATTCTGACCTTTCCGGCTTGGCTTCTAGGCCTAGCTCGACACCCCCTTCAACGGTGGTACTTAAGGGGTATTTATAGGCTCTTGGAATTCGATTCTCTCCCTAAGTATCCTTTTCCGACTGAAATTGTCTAAGTCCACGACAGGGGCACGGCCATGTCACACGCTCGTGTGACTCATCTTCAGGCCGTGTTCGAATTTCTAAGTTGAGGCACGGCCATGTAAGTCGGGGTGAGGCCGTGTTCTAGATGCATGACAAGGCACAACCGTTTGCTCTTTGGGCCAGGCTGTGTCGATTTTGTGATATGGCCCATTTACTCCGTTTTTGGCCCGTTTTGCGTTCTTTTCATCCCCAGGTGCTTTCCTGGGTATAAGACATGAAAAGAAAGGATTAAGGGCACCCTTTTCCATAAATTGAGGGATAAACCATCCAAAAGCATATTAAATGTGGGTCTAAAATATGTTATAATTATGGTTTATCATTCATACTTTGGCAAAATTACGAATTTGCCCTTAAATTTTCACATAATTACACTTTTTCCCCTAGGCTCGTAAAATGATTTTCATTCAACTTTCTTCTATTTCAAGACTAGCCGAATCATTTTCTTAACTATAACAGCCCCCTTCACTCATGTATGACCATTTTTATAACTTTTACAATTTAGTCCTTTTATGCATTTTTCATGAAAATCACTTAAAAATGTTTATCATATATCAAACTTTCATATTCATCCATAAAACATCAAAATATATGCATGTCATACATGGGTAAATTTTTGAATATGAACCCTAGCTCAAAATATAACTAGAAATAGCTAAATCGAGCTACGAGTATCTCAAAAATACGAGGAACATTAAAAACGGGGCTAGGATGCACTTACTATCAAAGCTTGGAAGATGAACAAACCCTAGCTATGTCTTCCTTAGTGAATTTCGGCCATGGGAGAAGAAGATGGGCAAGATTTTGACTTATTTTTCCCTTTTTAATTCATTAATTAACCAAATGACTAAAATGCCCTTAAAGCCCTTTCTTGAGATTTTTCCTTCCCATGTCCATTTTTGTCCATCTTGACATTTAATGGTCAAATTTCTAAATAAAGACCTTTAGTAATTTTTATACTTCTATTTCATACTTAGATCTTCTAGAATCTCATATTTTCTAATCTTTGCAGTTTAGTCCTAATGGACAATTTGATTACTAATTAAGAAAATTTCTTCATGAAATTTTCACACAATCATGCAAACACGTCATAAGCCTCATAAAATCATAAAACACATATTTCTACTTCGTATTTGTGGTCTCACAACCACTATTCCTACTAGGCCCTAAATCGGGCTGTTACATTGACATCCGTAGTACCACGGGAGAGTGACATGGGACTTCTTCCTAGAAGAGTTCCGAAAGAAGTACATAAGTCAGAGATTTGTAGATCAGAAATGGAAAGAGTTCCTTGAATTGAAGCAAGGCAAAATGACTGTGGTAGAGTATGGGCGCGAGTTTGTTAGGCTCAACAAGTATGCGTAAGAGTGTGTCTACAGAAGCTATCTTATGTAAGAGATTCGAAGATGGGCTGAATGAGGATATCAAATTGCTAGTTGGGATTTTGGAATTGAAGGAATTCGTGTTTTTGGTCAATAGAGCTTGTAAGGCTGAAGAATTGAATAAGGAAAATAGAAAAGCCATGATGGAGGCCCAAGATGCAAAGAAAAGGCCAATGAGTAAATCGTTCCAAACTCAATCGAAGAGGACCAAGGAAATGAACCCTCGGGCGACTACTTCAGTTGGGTATTCACACCGAGATCGAGGTAATACATATTCGGGCTCGAGAGTTCAAGCCACCTCGATGGCAAGCGTGGGTAATACAAAGTCAAATAAACTAGAGTGTCCAAATTGTGGTAGGCAACATCCTAGGGAGTGTTGGGGAAATAACCGTAATTGTTACAAGTGTGGTTCGCCCGACCACTTCATTCAGAACTGTCCAGAGAGGGATGAGAAGGATAGAAAACAAGAAGTAAGATCAAGCAATGTATCATTGAGGGGTAGACCAAAAAAGAACCTGGGAGGTGGGACTAGTAGTAGAGGTGCGCCTAGAGACTCTGCTGTGAGACCCAAGGGTCGAGCACTTGCAAGGACTTATGTCATTCACGCTCGCGAAGGGGCATCACCTCTAGATGTGATAACGGGTACTTTTTCTCTTCATGATATCACTGTTGTTGCTTTGATTGATCCGGGGTCTACCCATTCTTATATTTGCATGAAATTGGCATCTAGAATGAGTATGATTGTTGAGTCTACGAAATTTGTAGTAAAAGTGTCAAACCCGCTAAGCAAATATGTGCTAGTTGATAAGGTGTGTAGGAATTGTCCTTTGACAATTAGAGGTCATTGTTTTCCTGCAAATCTCATGTTGTTGCCGTTTGATGAATTTGATTTGATTCTTGGTATGGATTGGTTGACTTCTCATAATGTTTTAGTAAACTGTGGTAGTAAGTTTATTGAATTGAGATGTGTAAATGGAGATGTCATTCGGGTTGAATAAGGTAAATCGGATAGTTTGCCTATAGTGATTTCATCTATGGTAGCTGAGAAATACTTGAGAAAAGGGTATGAGTCCTATCTCGCCTTTGTGCTGAATACTCAAGAGTCAGAGGTAAAGATTGAATCAGTGCTTGTGGTCTACGAGTATCCGGACGTGTTCCCAGAAGATTTACCCGGATTGCCTCCAGTTAGAGAGGTTGGGTTTCGTATTGAGTTAGCTCTGGGTACGGCACCTATTTCGGTTACCCTGTATAGGATGGCACCATTGGAGTTGAAAGAATTGAAGGTTCAGTTGCAAGAGTTAAAGGATAAGGGTTTTACAAGACCGAGCTATTCATCGTGGGGTGCTCCGGTACTTTTTGTGAAGAAGAAGACGGGTCGATGAGATTGTGTATAGACTACAGACAACTCAACAAGATAGGAGTGAAGAATAAGTACTGATCGTATATCTGTCGAGTTTTAAAATTTATAAAGAGAATATCAAACTTAGAACCTAACTCTGACAATGATTGAAGGCAAGTGTACCTATCGAATAGTAGTATAGCTTAGGCAAGACCGGATTATCGAACCCAAAGGAACTAAAAGTACTAATACTAACCTTCTTTTTATTATTTAGCCTAAAATAAGTGAAGTTGCTTTAATATAATCTAAACTATTTACTAAGCCAAAGACACAAAGACAAAAAGGATGAATTGGGAAAATAACTTTAGGAAAAACTCAGTTGATTAAGACGATACCTTCAGAAAGAATACACCTAGACTTTACTTGTTAATTAACCCTGAACCATACGATTTATTTACTTAGTTTGATCCGTAAGACTCCCTAACGTATATTAAACCCTCTCTCGAGGCGAATAACGTCTAAACCTAGGTTAATTAACAGAAATCTCTTTCTCGAATAATAACCCCCTAGAATAGCAGCAAATCGATCTATGGACTCCCATATTAGGTTTCACCCTAATCCGGCAAAATCTCGTCACCCTATCTCCAGGCGTGCGATCAACTCCGCTTAATTATGCTAGATCTACTCTTAAGCAGGGTCTATTCCTCCTCTACCTAAGCACATCAAATTTGGATTAAGCTTGCATAATTAAGAACAAACTAAGTATTTATCATATAATTCAAAAAATAATAACAAGATTCATCTAGGTTTCATCCTCTTCAGGTATCTGAAGGATTTAGTTCATAACAAATAAAGAAAACATCTCAAGAGAAAAGATAAAACAAAACATAAGAAATCCCTAAAACTCCCTGAAGGAATTGAAGGAGAAATCCGCTGCCTTGAGTAGAATTCCAGCTTCTTGAGATGGATCAACTGGCTATCTTCGAGTGATTCTAACAAATCTGACCTTTCCGGCTTGGCTCCTTGGCCTAGCTAACCGCCCCCTTTCAAGGATGAACTTAGGGGGTATATATAGGCTCTTGGAATGTGTTTCTTTTCCCCAAAGTATCCAAATCCGAATGAAATTGTTCATTGCCACGATAGGGACACGGCCATGCCACATGCCTGTATGACTAGTCTTTGGGTCGTGTTCAGATTTCTTAAATGAGAGACAGTCGTGTAAATCGGGGGTCAGGCCGTGTTCTAGATGATCAACAAGGCACGGCCGTGTGGGCTTAAGTCCAGGCCGTGTTGATTTCCACCTTGGCCCAATTTGCTCTATTTTGGGCCCGTTTTCGTTCTTTTTATCCTCGAGTGCTTTCCTGAGTATAAGACATGAAAAGGAAGGATTAAGAGCACCTTTTTATTTAAATTGAGGCTTAAATCTTCCAAAAGCATACTAAATGTGGGATTAAAATATGTTACTATTACAGTTTATCAAATACCCCACACTTAAGCTTTTGCTTGTCCTCAAGCAAAATTCTCAACTTACAATTAAAACGAACTTTCCATAATTCATAATTCTTATCAACAATGCCTCATCATAACTCATAGATAATTTATACATGGATGATCTAACTCGAAGAGTCCTAAAGATTCAAACAATCAAAGTCATACATTTGTAACACAAAAACGTAGATGTCTCCCCTTATCTAAATAATTACCTTTGATTCAAAATCGACAAGGATTGACATCCTCACTAAAGATTCACTCAAATCACTCGAGGTGTTTAAGGTTCAAAATTAAGCTCTCAAAAGTCGAACCTGAAAAGTTAATCCCATAAGCTTGCCTGAAAATCAAATCTCTACCACTATAATATGAGATGATACACAAATCAAAAGGTCTTTAACAGGGTTGTAACGGGGCTAGGGTTAAAGGTGTGGACAAAGGCTGGATTAGAAGGTTAGTATCGAGATTGAATTGACAAGTACCCACCTAAAAATTACCGAAATAATAATTACATCAACTGAAAAGTAATAAGCCAACTAATGCGAGCTTTTTCTTTTGATAAATTGATTTTAACTATATAAGCTCACCACTAATACTGAATATGCTTCGATTTTTTTAAGAACAAACTAATAATAAATGATAAATTGAACTACTAAAATAAAATAATTAGGTAACTACTCAACTCAAATCTCGATAATAGGTTAGTCAAAAGGAATGGTGATAACAAATACAAAGGGGTTTTGGGTTAATATTAGCTGGTGAGTCAATAAAAAGGGTTGTTAGGATCAACGGGGTTCACTAGGGGTTAATTGTGAAGGTAGGCTATTTAATGGAGTGAGTGGGTTAAAACCTAGGTGCCTTTATCATCTCAGTGTATCAAATCATAGGTCTGGTCTCAACCTATATAATTGAGGCAAGTTCTAGAATAACAGTTCATAGTTGACACACTCATAATCAATAAAGTGAGCATGAAAAAGAGATATATGCTCTAATAGGCTTAAAATCTCACAAAAATTATGGGTGTTTTGACATCAACCTTGTAGATTTCAAACTTCAAGATAATATTTGGATTCAACTCAATAACCTAACAAAGATTTTAATTCTGAAAAATAGTCTTGTCATGCTTGAGTCTCTAATATTCTTCTAATTTAATCATCAATGCATAATTAACTATGACTTAATTTAAAACATATTAATAAAAATCATAAATCATTAGAAATTTCATCCTAATTAGTAATATGAAAAATTTACTTTAAAGACAAGACTAAATTCAAGGATTTGAGAACAATGAAGAAAGTTAGGTCGGATTTGAGAATAATGCAGAAAGTTAGGCCCTTTCTTTAAATAAATATTCACCCCCCACACTTAAGATGTACATTGCCCTCAATGTACAAAGATAGATATAAAATTTCAAGGATAAATCAAAAGAGAAGGGGAAAGAATACTCCCTGAATTTTGGATGGTGACCCTAGAGGACGGTAGAGGTTGTGGTGTTTTATGACTTGTGTAGTAGTGAATTGCTCCTAGTGATGTTTTTGAAACTGCTAAGTCATTAGTTAGAAATCTCGGAGGTGTAATTAAATAATTGTTAGGAATACTGAATGTTAGATGTGGATGATAATCATGATAAAAGTTGTCAATGTATGAGGAAAATGTTCAAACTTAAGACAAATCGAAATTAAAATAACTAGAAAATAAAAGTAAAAACTTAAAATAAGGAAAAGAAAATCTAGGTAAAAGGACTCAAAGGTCCTCATCATCGGCCAGGTCCTGTGGTGGTGCTGGTGATGAGATATGGAGGTGATTGCATATCTGTTGGAGGGTGGCCTCTATCCCATCAAAACGTCTAGTGTTTTCAATGAAATACTGCTCGATCTGGTCGAGGCGTGCAGAGATATCCGCCAATGAGGTTGCTGCATGGGATGGCCGCTGGCTCGGAATCGGTGCCTCTTGTGATGGTGGTGGGACATTTTCAGTAATGTCCTCGAGCTCCCCCTCGTCTGTGGGTGTCACTAATCGGTATTGAGGGGGTCGGTCCCTCGATGATGTTTAATCATCCTCATGTGTATCATCGTCTGGATGCCCTGAGGTACCATATGCCCAATCATCGTGAGGGAGGATCTCTGGTCGTCAGTGTTAAGGAGGCCGAAGTGCCGAGCCAACCATGTTATATATGGGCCCATCGATAGAATTTCCTTCCTATGCGCCTCTGTTTGATGCTGCATTGCACCAGCGATAAAGTATGCTAGGTCAAAAACGTGCCTTTCTGACAAGCACGATAGGTAGTAGACATCGTGCTTGTTTACTACACCGGTGCTCTCACGTCGACCTGTGATGGTGTGAGCGAGAATGGCATGAAAATACCGTAGGGGTGGGCCAAGGGCTGTCGCCTTCGAGCGACTGGGGTCATAGACGTTTGTGGTGGGGGCTAAGCTACGCTAGCAGTTGAGGGGAGTGCAGTGGAGCTGACGGTTTAACTCGAATGTGGGTTTTCTGCTATAAACTCATGTGTATAGAGTCCGAGTGCTGAGCTGAATTGTGGTACACTCAGTCGACGTACCATGCCCCCTAAACGGAATTGGACTGTACTTGGGTCGTCGAGCTATGCCATCACTGTCTGCAAGGTGAAAGTGGTGCAGAACTCTAGTGTGAGCTCCAAGTATGTGGGCTCGATGATTGAGAAAAAGTGCTCTCACGGGTCGGTCGAGAGGAGGGCTCGAATATCGGTTGCGAGCTTGACTTCTCCAACGCGTCCCAATCGATGCACCTACCAGTGCCGAGGGGTCTATCCCGGATTACTTTGTAACACTCTTCCTGAGCTTCCTGGGAAAATTGGAGGAATTGGTGTCGTAGCTTGGAAGAACCACTTGCTGAGGATGATCTGGGCCCCTTTCTTTTCTTGCTTAGGGCGACTGTGGATCGTTTTGGTCGAGATGACGACATTATACCTGAAAATATTGTCGTAATGTTTGCATCCAATTAAGTATTTTAATCTAGACTCGATATATTTAAAGGCTAAACACAATTATTCAAATTTATGAACAGCCCAGACTAACTAATGAATATCAAAAGAAAAAAATGTTCAATGTAACAATGTATTTGCAAAATAGAATAATTAATACTAAAATTTGAAAAGAAACTAATTATCATGCAAAATACGTAATGGTTTATTCTAAAGAACCTAACTAATATTTGATACTAACAATAGAAGTCATTATAAGCAAAACAAATAAAATTTATCAAAGAATTAGTTAAGAAAAATGAGGTAATGGAGGGAACCAGGGGTGACGGTGGTGGTTATCGACAGAGCAAGGGTTGAGCACGGTGGTGCTGCGTTTTTCTACGGGTGAATGGTGATGGCGTGGGCGTGGGCTGCTGCAACACGGCTGTGGCGTGGGCGTGGGGTGCGGTTTTGTATTGTTTTTGGAGAAAAATAGAGGTTGAGAGGTGTTTTTAAGGGGTTGGGGTCATGGGTGTGGATGGAAATGGGGGAAAGGAGGCTGTAGAATTTGTTTAGGGTTGATTTTGGGGAAGGTGACGGTTAAAGTTACTTAAATAGGGAAGCAAGCACAGGTAGGGGCTACGCCCGTGCTTGATTTTTATGCGCCCGTGTTTTTCGTGATTTTAAATTTTGGGCACGTTCAGATGTTTGGCCACGGCTATGGATATTTGTGGCACACCCATGTTCTTATTCACACGGTCATATAGAACCGGCGTGTTCTGCCCATATTCGACAAGTCAAAATGTTGGCACGGTTAGAAGGCACGGGCGTGTTCCGCACGTGTTTAGCAAGTCAGTATGTTGGCACGATCATAAGGCATGGTTGTGTTTAGTCCGTGCTTAGCAAGTCAGTAACCTCGCACGGGTGATCGGCACGGGCGTGGAATATTATCGCCGCCCGTGTTGGGAAAAAAAAATTTTTCTATGTTGTGCACGGCTACTGGTACGCCCATGGTTCGTCCCCTGTCTTCCGCACGGCCACGGGCACGCCCGTGTGCAGGGCCGTGTGGTCTAAAACCTGCACTTTGTTACCTTAATTAGACGCTTAAAAATAAAATGTTAGTGAATTAGTGATCGGGTTGCCTCCCGAGAAGTGCTCGTTTATAGTCTTAAGCTATACTTACCCTGTTTTCATTTCTGAAAGAAGGCTCACGAAGCTGAAACTCCTCTCTCATATCCCTACAATCTTCACCATTATAGATTTTGATTCGGTGACCATTTACCTTGAATGTGCCCTTAGTGGGGTGAGTTACCTCGATTGTGCCATATGGAAAAATTGTTTTGATCATGAATGGGCCTGACCACCTTGATTTCAGTTTCCCTGGAAATAATTTAAGCCTTGAGTTGTATAGTAGGACCGAGTCCCCTACTTTGAATTGTTTCGACTTCTTTAGACGAGCATCGTGGTGTCGCTTTGTTGCCTGCTTGTACAGTTTCGAGTTTTCGTAGGCCTCAGCTCTCCATTCGTCTAACTCGTTCATCTGCATCATTCTTTTCTTTCCTGCAGTTTTAAGATCGAAATTCAAAAACTTTATGGCCCAAAAAGCTTTGTGTTCTAACTCGAATGGTAGATGACAGCTTTTCTCGTATACAAGTTTGTATGGGGATGTCCCTAGAGGTGTTTTAAATGCTGTTCTATAGGCCCATAAGGCATCATCTACTTTTAATGCCCAATCTTTTCTATTTGATTCAACTGTTTTTTTCTAGGATACGCTTAAGTTCTCGGTTTGCGACTTCAACTTGCCCACTAGTTTGAGGGTGATATGGGGTAGCTATCCTGTGGTGTACTCCATATTTCTTTAGAACTTTTTCGAATTGAGTATTATAGAAATGAGTGCCCCTATCACTAATGATAGCTCTAGGTGTCCCAAATCGAGAAAACAGTTTCTTGAGAAACTTAACTACTACCCTAGCATCATTGGTAGGCAAAGCTTCCGCTTCTACCCATTTTGACATGTAATCAACTGCCATTAGGATGTATTTATTTTCAAATGAACTAGGAAATGGTCCCATGAAATCAATACCCTATACATCAAACATTTCACATGATAACATATATGTTTGAGGCATTTCATCACGTTTAGAAATATTACCTATTCTTTGGCATTTACCACACGAAGTAACATACCTATTGGCATCTTTAAATAGAGTGGGCCAATAAAAACCTAATTCGAGTATTTTGTGTGCTGTCTTAATGCCACTGTAGTGTCCTCCTGAGGGTCCTGAATGGCAATGCTCCAGGATTTTGCTTGCTTCTGCCTTTAAAATGCATCTCCGAATTACCTGATCTGCACATATGCGGAAAAGAAAAGGATCTTTCCAAAAATAGTTTTTTGCATCAGCAAAAAATCGCTTCTTTTGGTGATATGTTAGTCTTTTTGGCAAGATGTTAGCGGCTAGATAATTTGCGATTTTTGCAAACCATGGTACCTCAGAATGTGTTATAGAAAAGAGTTGTTCTTCGGGAAACAAATCGTTTATCTCATTTTTATCGAATTCTCTGATGTGTGGATTCTTAAGCCTAGAGAGGTGATCTACCGCAAGATTCTCAGCTCCCTTCTTATCTTGTATTTCCAAGTCAAATTACTGTAAGAGTAAAATCCATCGTATGAGTCGAGGTTTTGCATCAGGTTTGTTTAAAAGATAACGAAAAGCTGAATGGTCAGTGTAAACGACAACTTTAGACAATATTAGATACTGCCTAAAATTGTCAAAAGCAAAAAGTACAGCTAGTAATTCTTTCTCTATGGTGGTGCAGTTTTCTTGTGCGGGTGTTAATGTTCTGCTAGCGCAGTAAATTGGCTGAAAATGCTTGTCTCTTCGTTGTCCCAAAACTGCACCTACTGCAAAATCATTTGCATCACACATTAGTTCAAAGGGTAAATTCCAATTATAATTGGAGCATTTATTAATTTATCCTTAACGATATTAAATGCATCTAAACATTCCTGATTGAAATTGAAAGGAACATCTTTTTCTAGTAATTTTGTTAAAGGCTTAGCTATTTTAGAAAAATCTTTAATAAATCTTCTATAGAACCTTGCATGTCCTAAAAAGCTGCTAATAGCCTTAACTGAACTAGGGGGAGGTAATTTTTCTATGGTTTCAACCTTTGCTTTATCTACCTCAATCCCTTTAGTAGAAATCTTATGTCCTAAAACAATCCCTTCTCTAACCATAAAATGACATTTTTCCCAATTCAAAATAAGGTTTGTTTCCTCACATCTCATTAGAACTCATTTTAAATTTTTAAGGCAAAGATGGAAAGAATTACCGAATACTGAGAAATCATCCATAAATACCTTCATAATGTCTTCCACAAGTTCGTCGAAGATTGCTAGCATGCAACGCTGAAAAGTAGCAGGAGCATTACATAATCCAAAAGGCATTCTATGATAAGTAAACATACCATATGGGCATGCAAATTTTGTTTTCTCTTGATCTTCAGGAGCTATAGGAATTTGGAAGTAGCCGGAGAGTCCGTCCAAGAAGTAGTAATACATATGCCCGAATAGTCTTTCTAACATTTGATCTATGAAGGGTAGAGGGAAGTGATCTTTTCTGGTGGCATCGTTCAACTTCTCTAGCCTATACAGACTCTCCAACCTGTAACTGTTCTTGTAGGGATTAACTCATTCCTTTCATTGGGCACCACCGTCATACCTCCTTTCTTTGGAACAACCTGCACAGGACTTACCCAAGTGCTGTCAGAAATAAGGTAAATTATTCCTGCGTCTAGAAGTTTAATTACCTCGGCTTTAACCACTTCTTTTACGTTGGGGTTTAACCGTCTCTGAGGCAGCACACATGGCTTGTATTCCTCTTCCATTAATATTTTATGGGTGCAGAATGATGGGCTTATTCCTTTGATGTCAAAAATTTTCCAAGCTATGGCCCTTTTATGTTCTCTTAGTACCTGTATCAACTCCTCTTTTTCCTTGGGTTTTAGTTCTGAAGAGATAATAACCAGTAGCGTACAATTTTCTCCAAGGAATGCGTATTCCAAGTGTTTCGACAACTGTTTCAATTCCAGATTAGGTGGTTCATCAATAGAGGGTTTTTGTTTCAGTTCGTCATTTACTTTAATGCTTTCTTTTTGCGTTTGTCAAGGTGAAGACGTATTCAGCTTATCAGCTTCATCTTCTTCCCCCTCGTCTTGCGTCAGGCACAGTTCCATCATGTCATCATGTAAGATTTTCTATAATGATTTTTGAATAATATGATCAGTAGTATCAACAAAATAACAGGCATCATCTTGTTCTCTAGAATATCGCATGGCATCATAGATTTGAAAAATAATTTCCTCATCGCCTATCCTTAATGCAAGTTTACCGTTACCTACATCGATAACAGCCCTAGTGGTAGCTAAAAAAGGACGCCCTAGAATTAAGTGAACATTAATGTCTTCATCCATGTCTAACACAACAAAATCAACAGGGAAAATAAATTTATCATTTTCACCAGGATATCTTCGATAACTCCTCTAGGATATTTAATAGATCTATCAGCTAACTGAATACTCATCCTAGTGGGTTTTGGTTCCCCAAGATCTAGTTGTTTAAACATTTTGTAAGGCATTAAATTAATACTGGCACCTAGATCAGCTAATGCTTTCTTAATATTTAAGCTACCAATTAAGCAAGGACTAGTAAAACTTCCTGGGTCTTTTAATTTGGTTGGTAACTTGTTTTAGAGGTTGGCGGAGCATTCTTCATTGAGTTCCACCGTCGATATTTCTTCAAGCTTCCTTTTATTCGTTAAAAGTTCCTTTAAGAATTTTGCGTACTTCAGCATCTGTGAAATAGCTTCAACAAAAGTTAAGTTAATATGTATTTGTTTAAAAAGTTCGAGAAACTTACCGTATTGGGCATCTAATCGTTCTTTCTTCAACTTTGCTGGATATGGGATTGGTGGTTTGCTTTCTTTGCAGACTAGATTTACTTCCTCAACTCCCTCATCCTTTGTGTTGTTGTTTTTGTGTGGTAATTTTCTCTTTGGCTCGACTAATTCTTTTCCACTTCTTAATATAACTGTTTTACTTGTTCTGTTTCTTTAGAAGAAATCTCTGCTCGTATTTCACAGATCATCTCAGTAAGTAGTCCAACTGACTTGGTGAGTTCCCCAACTGACTCAGTGAGTTCCCCAACTCGATTCTTGGTCTCGTCAACCGATGTTTGTTGATTTTTGAGTGTTTTCTCTGTATCTTAGAAACGGTTTTCTGTGCTTGCCATGAACTTCGTCAGCATCTCTTCGAGGTTTGGCTTTTTCTCTTGCAGATATGGCTGACTTTGGAAATTTTGAGGAGGTTATTGCCTTTGATTTCCTTGATTTCCTTGACCTTCCCATGACAAATTTGGGTGGTTCCTCCAACCTGGATTGTAAGTATTACCATAAGGATTATTATTGGATCTGAAATTATTACCTATATAGTTCATCTGTTCGCTCTCTGCGCCTGGTTGGTAGGGTGGGTACTCAGGATTCGCCACGGTTCCACTTGCGTCGCACTGCATGACTGGATGTGCCTGCGAAGAACATAATCTATCAATCTTTTTATTCATCATCTCCACCTGTGTTGATAGCATGGTTATTGCATCGAGGTTGTAAACTCCGGCTGATTTTGTCGGTTTCATCCTTGTAACTTGCCACTGATAATTATTCAGTGACATCTCTTCAATGAAATCGTAGGTTGCTTCAGGAGTTCTATTGTTCAGGGTTCCACCGGCGGCTGAATCGATTAGTTGTCTCGTTGAGGGGTTTACACCATTATAGAATGTTTGGACTTGTAGCCACAAGGGTAGACCATGGTGTGGACACCTTCTCAAGAGATCCTTGTATCTCTCCCATGCGTCGTATAATGTCTCTAAATCCATTTGCACAAAAGAAGAGATATCATTTTGTAATTTGGCCGTTTTGGCCGGTGGGAAATGTTTCAATAAAAACTTTTCAGTCATTTGCTCCCATGTGGTCATTGACCCTCGTGGTAACGAGTTCAACCACTGTTTGGCTTTATTCCTTAATGAAAAGGGAAATAACCGAAGACGTATGGCATCATCAGAGACGCCATTTATTTTGAAGGTATCACAGAACTCTAAGAAATTAGCTATATGAGTGTTTGGGTCTTCGTCCTGTAAACCATCAAATTGAACAAATTGTTGAATCATTTGTATTGTGTTAGGCTTTAATTCGAAATTATTAGCAGCTATAGCAGGCCTAACAATACTCGATTCTACTCCTGTTAAATGCGGTTTAGCATAATCAAACATTGTACGTTGAGCATTATTTTCTCCCACATCATGTGGTTTTGGATTAGTCTCGTCCATCCCTTCAGTAGGATTGGATATGTCTTCTTGATTTTCTTCTATGTAATTTAGGGCTCACCTGATTTCTCTGCGATTTCTTCGAGCGGTGGCTTCAATTTCACTATCGTATACTAGAGGTCCTCTCGGGTTCCTTCTAGTCATAAACTAGGGGTACCTGCGAAAAAAGAAAGAAAGTTTAGCAAAACCTAAATTATTCTAAATAAAAAGTAAATTGCAAAAATTAAAAATAATGGCTAAAGTAATAAAAATAGAGTTTTCTTAATATTTTAGTTCCCGGCAACGGCGCCAAAGGAACTAAAAGTACTAATACTAACCTTCTTTTTATTATTTTGCCTAAAATAAGTGAAGTTGCTTTAATATAATCTAAACTATTTACTAAGCCAAAAACACAAAGACAAAAAGGATGAATTGGGAAAATAACTTTAGGAAAAACTCAGTTGATTAAGACGATACCCTCAGAAAGAATCCACCTAGACTTCACTTGTTAATTAACCTTGAACCATATGATTTATTTACTTCGTTTGATCCGTAAGACTCCCTAACGTATAGTAAACCCTCTCTCGAGGCGAATAACGTCCAACCCTAGGTTAATTAACAGAAATCTCTTTCTCGAATAATAACCCCCTAGAATAGCCGTAAATCGATCTATGGACTCCCATATTAGGTTTCACCCTAATCCGGCAAAATCTCGTCACCCTATCTCTAGGCGTGCAATCAACTCCGCTTAATTATGCTAGATCTACTCTTAAGCAGGGTCTATTCCTCCTCTACCTAAGCACATCAAATTTGGATTAAGCTTGCATAATTAAGAACAAACTAAGTATTTATCATATAATTCAGAAAATAATAACAAGATTCATCTAGGTTTCATCCCCTTCAGGTATCTGAAGGATTTAGTTCATAACAAATAAAGAAAACATCTCAAGAGAAAACATAAAACAAAACATAAGAAATCCCTAAAACTCCTTGAAGGAATTGAAGGAGAAATCCACCGCCTTGAGTAGAATTTCGGCTTCTTGAGATGGATCAACTGGCTATCTTCGAGTGATTCCCCCAAATCTGACCTTTTTGGCTTGGCTCCTTGGCCTAGTTAACTGCCCCCTTTCAAAGATGAACATAGGGGGTATATATAGGCTCTTGGAATGTGTTTCTTTTCCCCAAAGTATCCAAATCCGAATGAAATTGTTCATTGCCACGACAGGGACACGGCCATGTCACACGCCTGTGTGACTAGTCTTTAGGCCGTGTTCGGATTTTTTAAATGAGACACGGCCATGTAAATCAGGGGTCAGGCCGTGTTCTAGATTATCAATAAGGCACAGTCGTGTGGGCTTAAGTCCAAGCCGTGTCGATTTCCACCTTGCCCCAATTTGCTCTATTTTGGGCCCGTTTTTCATTCTTTTTATCCTCGGGTGCTTTCCTAAGTATAAGACATGAAAAGAAAGGATTGAGAGTACCTTTTTATATAAATCGAGGCTTAAATCATCCAAAAGCATACTAAATGTGGGATTGAAATATGTTACTATTACGATTTATCAAGTACCCTTTGCCAAGGATAGATGATTTGTTCGACCAACTGAAGGGAGCTACGGTGTTTTCTAAGATAGACTTAAGGTCTGGTTATTACTAGTTGAGGGTTAAGGAGCAAGATGTGTCGAAAACTGCATTTCAGACGAGGTATGGCCATTATGAGTTTCTTGTCATGCCATTTGGCTTAACAAATGCTCCAATAATCTTTATGGATTTAATGAACCATATCTTCTAGCAGTATTTGGATAAGTTCTTTGTCGTTTTTATTGACGACATACTAATTTATTCCTGGGATGAGAGTGAACATACAAAACACCTGAGAATTGTGTTGCAGACTCTAAGAGATAAGCGGTTGTATGCTAAACTTAGCAAGAGCGAGTTTTGGCTCCGAGAGGTCAGATTCTTAGGACACATTGTGTCGAGTGAGGGCATTAGAGTTGATCCGAGCAAGATCTCGTCTATTGTGGAGTGGAAACCGCCAAGGAATGTGTCAGAGATTAGAAGCTTTTTGGGTTTAGCGAGTTACTATAGACGGTTCGTTAAAGGGTTCTCTATGATTGCTACGCCAATGACGAGACAGTTACATAAAGACGTTAAGTTTGAATGGACCGAGAAGTGCCAACAAAGTTTTGAGAAACTGAAAGCTTTGCTGACTGAAGCACCGGTTTTAGTACAACCTGAGTTAGGAAAGGAGTTTGTGGTCTACAGTGATGCATCATTAAATGGTCTTGGCTGTGTGTTGATCCAAAAGGGTAAAGTAGTAGCTTATGCCTCGAGATAGCTAAAACCACATGAGAAGAATTATCTGACTCACGATTTGGAGTTGGCAGTGATTGTTTTCGCTTTGAAGATTTGGCATCATTATTTGTATGGTGAAAAATGTCGAACCTTCACCGATCACAAGAGCGTAAAGTACTTAATGAATCGAAAAGATTTGAATTTGCGACAACGATGGTGGCTCGAATTACTGAAGGATTATGAGCTAGTAATTGATTATCACCCGGGGAAAGCGAACATGGTTGCGAATGACTTTAGCAGAAAATCCTTGTATGCTTTGAGAGTTATGAATACGAGTTTAACATTTTCTGATGATGGTGCTGTATTGGCCGAGTTGAGGGATAGACCATTATTTCTTCAGCAGATATGTGAAGCTCAAAAGAATGATAGAGAATTACAAATTAAGAGAACTCAGTGCGAATCAAGAAATGACTCTGAATATTGGGTTGGTTCAGATGATTGCTTGATGTTTCATGATAGAGTTTGTGTACCAAAGGATGATGAGCTAATTCAGAAAATTTTACATAAAGCACACAATGGTTGATTGTTAGAACATCTGGGTAGCATAAAAATGTACAATGACTTGAAGAAGTTGTATTGCTAGCCAGGTATGAAAAGAGACATCTACGAGTTTGTTACTAAGTGTTTGATTTGCCAACAAGTGAAAGCCGAGCATCAAGTACCTTCAGGATTACTTCAGCCAGTGATGATCCCCGAGTGGAAGTGGGATCGAATCACAATGGATTTCGTAACAGGGTTACCTACGACTCCGAAAAAAAGATGTTGTGTGGATTATTGTGGATAGATTAATGAAATCGGCTCACTTGTTACCGATGCGTGTGGATTACTCACTTGATAAGTTGGCCGAGCTGTATATTGCTGAGGTTGTAAGATTACATGGGGTACCTATATCTATTATCTCGGATAGAGATCCAAGATTTACTTTAAGGTTTTGGAAGAGGTTGCAAGAAGCCTTAGGTGCAAGATTGAATTTTAGTACTGCGTTCCATCCACAAGCAGATGGCCAGTCCGAAAGAGTGATTCAAGTTCTTGAGGGTATGCTCCGATGCTGTGTGTTGAGTTCGAAAGTAGTTGGGAAAAATATCTACCTTTGGTTGAGTTTGCCTACAACAACAGTTATCAGTCGAGTATACGGATGGCACCGTACGAAGCTTTATATGGTCGCAAGTGTCAGACTCCCTTGTATTGGATAGAGCTCAGTGAGAAGCAAATTCACGGGGCTGATCTAGTTAAGGAAACCGAGGAGAAAGTGAATGTGATCCGTGATAGTCTAAAAGCTACTTCAGATCGAAAAAAATCATACGCAGATTTAAAAAGGAAAGAAATCAAGTTTCAAGTGGGGGATAAAGTATTCCTGAAAGTATCCCCGTGGAAGAAAATATTGAGATTTGGTCGAAAGGGAAAATTGAGTCCACGATTTATAGGACCGTATGAGGTTTTTGAAAGGATTGGGCTAGTAGCTTACCGGTTGGCTTTGCTAGCAGAGTTAGAGAGAATACACAACGTGTTTCATTTGCCAATGTTGCGGCGATATCGTTCTGATCGTTCTGATCCTTCGCATGTAATCCCTTTGACCCAAATTGAGATACAGTCGGACATGACTTATGAAGAGGAACCAATTAAAATTTTGGCTCGAGAGGTTAAACAGTTGAGGAATAAGAGCATAGCTTTAGTGAAAGTGTTATGGCAAAAACACAAAGTAGAAGAGGCTACGTGGGAACCGGAACAAGCCATAAGAGAACAGTACCCAAACATTTTTACCAGTAAGATTTTCGAAGACGAAAATCTCTAAAGGGGGGAGAGTTGTAACAACCCGATTTTGGGGCTAGTCAGAATAGTGGTTTTGGGACCACTAATCTGAGGTTGGAGAAAATTATTTTAATATTATTTTATGTGTTATAGCATGATTATAAGGATGCATGAAAATTTTGGTGCTTTAATTCTAGCGATTGTATGCTTAATTGTGAAAAAAGACTAATTTGCATAAAGTGCGAAACTTTCATTTTAAAGCTAGGGGTGTCTAATAGCAATGGAATATTAAAATTGGAGGTCCTTAATGTGCAATTAGGCCAATGAGAAGGTGTTGGCCGGCCATAGGGACAAGGGGAGACAAGGGCATTAAATGAGTCAAAATTTTGGTGATATTAGGTGGCTAAAAATGAATAAAATAAGATAAATGAAGGAGATATCATCATTCACTATTCCCCTTTCTTATTCCACCGAAATTTGAGGAGAAATTAGAGGTTTTTGGAGTTCAAACTTTCATCCAAGCTATTCCTTTGCAAGTAAGTGATTTTAGAGGTATTTCTTGATAATTTTTGTACTTTTGGAACCCCTAAAGCTTAAGCTAGCTAATGGAGGGATTATTTTGTAAAATGGTTGAAAGTTTAGGGACTTGTCATGAGAGTGTTTATGTTGTTTGCTGAGTTTGAATGGAAGAAAATGAATGTTGGTGGGTTAAGGAATAACTTTTGTGAAAGGTTTTTCCATGAAAACACCTAAATGGTACTTAATTGTAAAGGTTGTAATTGAGTAATAAATGCATGAAATGATTGGTTTTGTGATTTTTTATAAGAGAAATAAATGTTCAGCTAGGCTTTTTTAATGAGAAAATGTGATGAAAAACTATTTACGAACCTAGGGGCAAATAGTAATTTTGCCAAAGTGTAAGGGCAAAATGGTCATTTTTGCCTAAGTAGAAATTTTGAAGTGTCATGAGTTATGTAGTGATTGAATGAGTGAATTTTATTATTATAGATCAAGAAGAGCGCGGAAACAACCTTGACCGAGGAAAAGGCAAGGTTATGAACTAAATCGTCAATTAACACATTTTGCACTGAGGTAAGTTTATGTGTAAACGATACATCCATAATACATATGTTGTTACCTATTGATGCATTGTATGGACGAAAATAATTATTGGTGAGATTGATTGAAAGTGATATATAATGAGTAATTCTCGTATGAACCTCGGAATAGTGATGTAAGTACGGATAAATATCCGTAATTATCATTTGGTGGGTTGTGTGCGATACCACCGTAATCATCATTGTTGTTGGGCTGTGTGCGATACCACCTTATTATTTATTCACGATGGGCTGTGTGCGATACCATCGTTTATATTATCATTTGGTGGGCTATGTGCGATACCACCGTAATTATCATTATTGGTGGGTTGTGTGCGATACCACCCTGTTTTTGTTTAATGGTGGGCTGTGTGCGAAATCACTGGGTACTTGTATCTTCTCGAAGGGTTCATCGAGAAACTTGTTTAAGTAAATAAATCATGTGGCTTTTTGGTGATGAGTGCAGGGTATATGTGCAAGTGAATGTGAGCAATATATATGCCATATGGTTGGAATGTGGTAAGAGATGAGACGAGTAAGCATGATTATGAAAATATAAATTGCTCCTACATAATATGTAATGTTTGTGATTGCTTGGCATATGGTATGATGCTTATTGTTTACATGTAGACTTACTAAGCTTAAAGCTTACTCCCTTTCTTTTCCCCTGTTTTATAGTGTCAAAGAGCCAGTTCGGGATACGAAGATAATTAGAAGATCACCCACACTATCAACACATCTTGGTATATTTAGGATTAGCATTTTGAGTATGGCATGTATAGGGACTAGACTTAGTGAAATGTCATGTTATCTTAGCCAAGTGTGTTGGCTCTTTTAAAGATGAACTCTTTTGTATAAGGCCATAGTTGATGGCTCATTATTATTAATCTATGAAAAAATAAGGTTATTCATGAATGTGTATGGTGCATGATTGGGTTGTTTGGTTAAAGTATGCATGAATGGGTTGATGGTTGAATGTAATAAATATTTGTTTGAGTTGGGGTGATAAAAGAGCTTGGCAAATAGCCTTGTTCTTTTCCACACGAGCGTGTGTCTAGGCCGTGTGTGACACACGGTCAGCCTCATGGATGTGTAGTTAGGTTGTGTGTCCCCTGCATGTTAATTTTACAAGTCAGTATGCTCAGTAGTAAACACACGGGCAGAGACACGGCCGTGTGTCTCATCCGTGTGGAAGGCACGTCCATGGTCATGGGCATGTGCCCAGGCTTTGTGAAGTCTGCACCTGCAATTGGAATTTAATTCGTCACACGGTCGAGAGACACGGGAGTGTGCTCAGGCCGTGTGACATTTTTGGGTTGATGACGTCAGAAACAGAATGCCAAGGTTTTGGCACATGGGCTAAGACACGGGCGTATCGAGGCCATGTGAGGGTCACGGGTCAGGGACACAGGCGTGTGTCCAGCAGCGTGAAAACCCCTATAGGTTTGAATTGAGAAATAGTTCCACAAGGGTGTGGAACACGAGCATGTCCCTTCCTCCACACGAACGTGTGGACTGTTTAGATAAAATTTTCTAAGGCCTTCCAGAGGGCTTCAAAGCAGCTCGATTTCATCCCTAACCATTTCTAAACCATGAATTAGGCCTCGTAGGTTGTTTAATAGGTGTTATCAAAAGTTTTAATTTGAAGTGGAAAGTTAGGTCTCGATGTGATGTGATTGTTTGCGTATAGCCTAGTAATGCCTCGTACCCTATTCCGACGTTGAATACGGGCAAGGGGTGTTACAAAGCTTCCGATAATCTATAAAACAAAAGAAAGAAACTACGTAAGCAACGAATGCTTAATAAGCTCATATAAACATAAACTTAACTTACCATTTCATTTATACATTTCATGGATTAGGCATAAAACATTACCAATACCATTAGCTTAGCTTAAGCCTATATAACATCATCAAACTCACAAGTTAGTACATTTGCTCATGATGCAAATGAATTTACCATAAGATAAGTAAATTTTCATATATAGATATGTCATTTTGCTCATAAAACTTTTCATAATATCATGATTCAATCCATTTGCATACTTACCATTTCGTTCCCTTTTCTTACCTGTTGAACCATGTAGAATTACATCAGATACTCGGGAAAGCTCACACATAGCGTGTCATTACATATAACTGTAACATTTCTTTTACATCAATGCTCACACGAGCTGTGAAATGGGCCTACTCACATGAGCTGTGAGTTGGAATGTGAGCTACATGATGCTGCTTACACAAGTTGTAGAGAATTCACAAAAAAAGTTGGGCCTCAGCCATTGGTAGGACATTCAAGACCAGCACCCGAAACATGAAATCCCTAATGACATGTCATTTGTATCCTAAGAATTCTTAAGGTTCAATCGAGACTCGATATTCTTCAATTCATCATAGCATGAATACATTTTTGTATAGGTGCATTAAGGCAACTTAGTAAACATTCAATTTATATAATATTAGAACGATTACAATTCATACGAACCTATCTCGATACTAAAGTTGTAGAAGTATAGTCGAGCTAATCCGAAACATTAGCTTTTCCTCGATTTAGATCTGATTGTGGTTTATCTTGATCTAAATAAATAATTTCATTCAATTAAGTACTTCTAAAATTCAATTTAATCCATAATTCATATTTATGAAAAATTATGAATTTGCCCCTAACATTTTAACTTTTCATAATTTAGTCCTTAAGCTCATAACTTAGAATCTAACCATTTTAAGTTAATTCCAAATTAACCTATGTTTCAAGGGATCTTAAAGCAACTCATATTTATCAACAATTCACAACAAAACTCATAGATTTATACTTTTAACAATTTAATCCCTATTTCCAAAATTCAACAAAAATCACTTAACAAAACATGTTTATTTTTCACCAATGATTCATAATCTATCAACTAACATCAAAACTCAATCAAAAAAATTCATGGCATATCCTTCAACCTTTAACAATTTTGCAAATTAACCCTCGGGTTAGCTAGATTAAGCTACAACGAATTCAAAAACATAAAAATCGTTAAAAACGGGACAATTATATATACCATACACAAGAACAAAGCTAACCGAATGCTCCAAGCTTCTTTTAATGGTGTTTTACATTAGAACAGATAAAATGAGAAAGATGATATTTGGTTTAATTAATTTTATGTTTATTAATTAATTTGTCATTTTACCCTTATTATTATTCATAAATTTCAATTAAACCTTGTCCATAACTATCCACTAACTTAATTATGGTATAATTACCATCTAAGTCCATTAGATTTCCTTTCCATAGCCTTTGAGCCCTTTTAACTAATAGATCTCAACTTTTACACCTTTTTCGATTTAGTCCTTTTTACTTAATTAACCATTTAAACATCAAAATTTCTTAACGAAATTTTAATACGACCTTAACATAATCTCGTAGACATTAAATAAATAATAAAATAATAATTTACTCATCGAAATTGTGATCCTGAAACCACTGTTTCCGATACCACTGAAAATAGGTTGTTATAAAGTTAATCCACTGAAAATAGATTGTTATAAAGTTCATCTTCTTGATTGGCTTAATCAGTTTAGTTGTTTGTTTATTTTATTGTTTATTTATTTTAGTTATTTAGTTTCTGATGTTTATCTCTTTTATGATTTATCGTACTATAGAATTTAATTATTACTATTTAGACTTATTATTTTAAAGAGGTTTTGAATAGATTTAATTCATCCTCCATTGGGTACGATCCTCAGAATACTTCCCTATATTCCATTATAACACATTACTATATTACAATTTGACTCGTATACTTGTGGACACTATTTCTTTATTTCTTATATTCTTGGTGTAGTATTTTCTAGTTAAACAGTCGCACATTTGGCGGCGGTCAAGTTGTTGGTGTCATTGTCAAGGAGGTTTCAACATTAAATCTAAAAATATCTTTAGAATTAATAAGATAAATAGGAAATTTAAAGACTATAGAATTGATACTTTTATTTATTTTAAATTTAATTTTTGTTTACTTATTTTTATTTTTTAAGTTCTTTTTAATTTGTAAGTTGTTTATCACCTGAAGCGGAAGTACCCCAATTGAGCCATATCCAGATTTTGAATAGATTACTAGACATCATCATTAGTTGATGAACAAAGATCCACCCATTGTAGTTAATCGACTTAGGAGAATCTTTTGTTTGATTATCCATAAGAATGACAAGAGAACATCTGTTTAGAAGCCCCAATTGAACAAAAGATGTTGCGCGAATACGTTTTACCTACACTAGATACAGTTTGAGGCAGTATCGAAAGGCCGATGATTAATGCCAATAATTTCAAAATAAAGGCGACCACAATCCAAATGATTCAAAACACCTTGCAGTTTAAGGGGAACATAGTGGAAGATCCGAACCAACACTTGAAGCGATTTTTACAATTATGTGACACCTTCAAGTACAATAGAGTATCCGATGATGTTGTGCGTCTCTGGATATTTTCATTTTCTTTATGCAATAATGTAGCTGATTAGTTAAACTCATTAGAACCAGGTTCCATTACCACGTGGGATGATTTGTTGAAAAAATTTCTTCATAAATTATTCCCAATTAGTAGAACCATTTAGTTTAGGAGAGGAATCGCTAATTTCAAGCAATATGCAAATGAGTCCCTTTACGAAGCATGGGAATGTTTCAGTTCAATGCTAAGGAAGTCCCCACACCATGGATTGCAATGGTGTTGATAGTAATATCAGATCCAGCCTAGACGAAGTGGTCGGAAGATCTATAATGTTCCACACTTACGAATGAGCATATAATATCTTAGATAATATGACTATGAATTTGTATATATGGCCCAATGACAGATTCAGATACAAATCAAAGCCTCCAACGGTAAAAGCTATTAATAAAGATGGTCAATATCATCAGATCTTAATGAAGCTCAACCATTTAGAGTCAACGTTCAAACCAACATGAGAACCAATCAAATGAGGCGAATTTCATGGGTAATAGGGGTCGATATCCCTATGCAAAAACCTACAATCCTGGTTTGAAGGATCATCCTAACCTCAAATGGGTAGACAACCAAGGAGGTGGAAATTAAACACAAAATCGACCAAACCCTCCTTACCAACCTTTACACTTACAACAAAGATTTGTGGGTAATGACTATGCTGGATGTGGTCAAAGATTCGATCGACTAAAAGGGGAGATGCAAACGATGAAGACAAACTTGACAAGTCCAAGCCACATATGAACGACTCGAATCTTAAATGGACAGCCTCTACGACCAGATAAGTTAACTAATGACAATGTTTCAAAAAATAAAAGGCCAAAGTATCCCCAGTAACATGGAGAACAATCCTTTAAAAGATAGGAAAGAGCACACAAATGCGATTGCTCTGCAATCAAGAAAAACACTTGAAAAACCAAAAACACCCAAACATGATGAGAAGGAAGTTCCTAAAGATGTCGACGAACCCATGGAGGAGGAAGAGCCCAATTAGCCAATTGAAGAGATAGTCGAACGGGTGCCTGATCCGGTAAATACAAAGTCAAGCACCACAAAAGTACCATTCTCAACACTATTAGAGGACAAGAAAAAGAGGGACGAGGTAGATTTCATAAATTTTCTTAATCTATTTAAATCCCTCAATGTCAATTTATCACTCTTAGAACTAATTGAAAAAATCTCAAAATATGCCAAGTATTTAAAGGAAATCATGGCAGGACATAAAAAATGAAAAAGGGTGAGCAAATTGACATTGATGCCTCGTGTAGTGCTTTAATTGCTAAAAAGATACCCCCAAAGTTAAAAGATCCGAGTAGTTTCACGATTCCAATAAAGATATGGGACCGATGTTTCAGTAAAGCCCTTCGCGATTTAGAGGCTAGCATAAACTTAGTTGCCCTATTGATTTATTTGAATATCGGACTTGGGGATCTTAAAAATATCTCTATAATGCTACAATTAGCTTATAAATCTTTCGTACATCCAAAAGGTGTACTCAAGGATGTATTGGTCAACGTACGAGGATTTATAATCCCTGTCGACTTTGTAGTCCTTGACTTTGAAGAAAATTAAGAAATTCTCATTCTTTTGGGAAGACCATTCTTAGCCACATCTAAGTCGACCATCGGTCTTGAACGAAATATGCTTATAATGAAAATTAATGGCAAAATAAAGATTTCAAGTGTGGTCACGACTCCTAAACTGAGGGGTTAGTTAGGAAAAAGTGTTAAGTTTATTCGATTTAACCCCTAACGGCCTTCACCGAGGTATTCTTTCAATTGTACTGATATATGTGTAACAACCCATTTTTAGTGGTGTCAAAAACGGTGGTTTCGAGACCACGAATCTAACTAGTGAGTTAGTTAATACTATTTTTTTAACATTTACGAGCACATTGTAGTGTCGTATTAAATTTTGGTTCAGTATTTTTTATATTTGGTTGGTTAATTAGGTAAAAAGGACTAAATAGTACAAGTTGAAAAAGTCGATCGCTATTAGTTTAAATGTGTTGATTTACTAAAGAATCATGATTGAATGACCTTATTAGGTAATTAGACCACCAATAATTATAAAAGACAGTTAAGGGAAAAGGTTTAATGAAATTTAAAAGTTTAAGGAAAAGGTAATTTGGTAATTAAATAAATGTTTAACATAATCAAGTAACCAAAAATCTTCTTCTTCTTCATTCCACAATATTTTGACTGAAACACCATTGAAGTAAAGCTTGGAGTGTTCGGTTCATGTCCTAGTTTTGCATGTTAGTGATTTTGGCTTCCTTTTTTAGTAAATTTTATGTTTTTGATATCATTGTAGCTTACTGTGCGAAACGGTTATAGATGGCTCTTGAAAGAGAATTCTAGTTTAAATGATGATACTAATGAAATTACAGACAAAATTTTCCATAAAAAGTCTATGGCATACAAATTTTCCAAAGAAAATAAAAAATACAAATGGGAAGGTTAACAAAAATTATATCCCAACATTTGGTAACCTGCATTTAAACCAGTGTACAATTCATATGTGTGTCCACGCTGTAGAAGTGGAACAGGGTCGTTGGAACATGATTTTAGGGACTGCCCTGCAGTTAAAGAAATCTATAGTGAGTTAGGGTTTCAAGGAGCTCAAGGGGTAGTAGGAAGAAATTTCGACAGTGGATAAAGGAGATGCTTACCAGGATGTCGTACCCTCAGAAATAGATTATTTTTTTGTAGTATCTAGCCTATATGGATGGGGCAGAATAAGCCTTTGCATGATGGGGGTTCACCAGTCATGTAACACCCCTTACCCGTATTCTATGCCGGAACCGAGTTCGAGGCGTTAAATGGGCCTACAACTTAAACTTTCCTGTTCTCATATCTAACCTCCTTATAATTGGCCTACAAGGCCCTAAACATACTTCCGGAAGATTTTGAAAAAGAATCAGAACTTTTACACACTTAGAAAAATTTTACCTAAACAGAGGTCACACGCCTGTGTGAAATGGGACACGCCCATGTGGGCAAGCTGTGCGGTCACACACGCCCATGTCCCTCACCCGTGGTCAACACTGACTTATTTCACACGGCTGAGCACACGTTCATGTCCCTGGCCCATGTCCCTCACACGGCCTGGGCACGCCTGTGGTTCAGCCCGTGTGCCAAAACCTTGGAATTCTGTTTATGACGTCATCACCTCACTATGCTCCCACGGCCAAGGCACACGCCCATGTCCTTAGACCATGTGTCAAATTAAATTCCACATTTAAAGTGCAGACTTCACATAGCCTGGGCACACGCCCATATCCTTGGTCGTGCCTCCCACACGATCGTGTCTCTGCCCGTGTGTTTACTACTGAGCATACTGACTTGTAAGCCTAGCATGCAAGGGGACACACGGCCGATCAACACGCTCATGGGGCTGACCGTGTGTCACATACTGCCTAGACACACGCCCGTGTGTCTACCCGTGTGGTCAATTAGAGGGCTATCTACCAAGCCATTTGCCACCCTATTAAGAAATCACACTCATACCAAAACATTTCAGTATAAGATGACCAAATGATACCTCTAAGAACTAAAAAAGAATCAAGACATCCACAAAAGCATACACTTCATGAAATTCATCTTCATTAAACACAAGAATTAGCCAAGTGTTGGCCCAAATTTAATGACCATTTACAAAATGAATTAGAACAACCTTTGTAGCCAACACATTTGGCTTACCAATATGACATAACAAAATACTCATGTCCTATACATGCCACATTCAAAATAAAACTAATTTTGGTTATACCAAAAGTGGGCGATAGTGTGATCTCCAACTCTGACATCCACAACTTCTTGAGTTAACTTTGCAATACTACAAGGAAAAAGGGCAATGAAAAGGGGTAAGCATAAAGCTTAGTAAGTTTGCATGGAAATAAATAGCAACAACAAGCTCATATTAAGATCCATCTATGACATTAATTGACTATACACAAGGTTATAGGCTTCTTTCCATACTTACTCATACTTGCCCTTATTTAGCACATACCATGCCATATGTCATAAATATTTATTCGTGAATCATTCACGAGTACTTGTATTCACTCATTCACTTAACTTTAGTACTAATCTCATTTATATTTCCAAGCTAATATATTTATCCCATTAATCACTAGGGATACTCAAGGAAACATATTCACCGTCATTAATATAAGTACAAAGCCAAAGCCACATCCCAGATGTGGTCTTACATGGGGTCACCTCTGTGTGTCGATGCCATATCCCAGATATGGTCTTATACGGAATCTCACATCAAATATCAATGCCATATCTCGAATACGGTCATATATGATTCTTATATTCAACACCGAAGCCATATCTAGGATATGGTCTTATACGAAATCTAAATTCGGTGCCAAGGCCTTGTCCCAGACATGGTCTTACACGGGACCCTTATCTATTCATGTCTCGATGATAGCATTTTCATATCCATTATAGTCCACTAGGACTTCCACATCTCAACTTACTCATTCAATATCATCTACTCAATTTAGTAGAACATCATGAATCAATATAATACCAAACATTCTCAAATGTGCTAGCATAAGTGTTGAATTTATCACATACAAACTTACCTCGATTTCAAAATAAGTTAGATCGTCGACCTAGTCCTAGACTTTATTCTTTCCCCGATCAAGATTAATTATTGGTTCTTCTTGCTCTATAATAGAAAATTAGCTCGTTTCAATCATCACATTAATAAAAGCATTTTAAAAATCATGATTTGGCAAAATTACTATTTTGCCTTTAAACTTTGGCAAAATGACCATTTTACCCCTATGCTTGGAAATTAATTCTAATCAAATTTCTACCTTCAACAAGCCTAGGTGAACATTTATTTCTCTTATAACTATCATCAAAACTCAACATTTCACACATTTACTACAAACTTTATAACCTTTACAACAAGGTCCATTTAGGTGTTTTCATGATAACAACTCTTACAAAAGTTGTTTATCTAACAACTATGACTTATTTTCTTCCATAAAATGCAGCAAAAAACATAAAAGCTCTCATGGCAAAACCCTAAACTTTTCACCATATTGCAAGATAGTCCCCTTTTTAGAAAGCTTAAGCTTTAGGGGTCTCAAAAGTACAATTTTTATCAAGAAATTATCACTAGAATACTTACTAGCAAGGAGATAAGCTTGTTGAAAATTTGAGCTCTCAAACCCCTTAGTTTGCTGCCAATTTCGATGGAGTATAAGAGAGAAAAAGATGATATCTTCTTTTTCTTTATTTTAATATAAAACACCAATTTAGTCCACCTAATATCAACAACTTTGACCAGTTTGACAATGTTTATCTCTTATGGCCGACCACTCTATTTCTTGGGGGTCTAATTGCACTTTAAAGACCTACAATTAATGTTCTTTAGCTATTCAACACCTTTAGCTTATAAAATGGAACTTTTGCACTTTATGCAATTTAGTCTTTTTTCGCGATTAAGCAAGAAATCGCTAAAATTAAAGCACCAAAATTTTCATGCACTTATATAATCATGCTCTGACACATAAAATAATATAAAAATAATTTTCTATAACCTTGGATTACTGACCCCGAAATCACTGTTCCGACTAGCCCCTAAATTGGGCTGTTACAATTCTCCCCCTAAAGGATTTTCGTCCCCGAAAATCTTACCGGTGAAAAGGTTGGGATATTGGTTTCTCATAAACTCCTCGGGCTCCCATGTAGCCTCTTCTATTCCATGCCTCTTCCATAACACTTTAACAAGAGCTATACTTTTGTTTCTTAATTGTTTGACCTCTCGTGTTAAAATCTTAATCGGCTCTTCACCATAAGTCAAGTCCGATTGGATTTCTACCTCTGCTGGTACTATTACATGTGAAGGGTCTGAACGGTATCGGCACAACATGGATACGTGAAAGACATCATGAATCTTTTCCAGCTCAGGTGGCAAGGCCAACCGATAAGCTACCGGTCCTATCCTCTCGGTAACTTCATAAAGTCCGATAAAACGCGGACTTAATTTGCCTTTCTGGCCAAATCTGAGGACCATTCTCCATGGTGATACTCTCAGAAATACTTTATCATCGATTTGGAATTCAATCTCTTTCCTTTTTAAGTTCGAGTAAGACTTTTGTCTATCTGAGGCTGCTTTCAGACACTCGCGTATCACCTTTACTTTCTCTTCAGTTTCCCTGATCAAATCGACCCCGTGTATCTGTTTCTCTCTGAGTTCTGTCCAATACAAGGGCGTTCGGCACTTGCGCCCATACAATGCCTCATAAGGCACCATTTTCAAACTTGACTGGAAACTATTGTTGTAGGCAAATTCCACCAACGGTAGGTATTTCTCCCAATTACCTTGAAATTCTAAAACATAACATCGAAGCATGTTTTCGAGCATCTGAATTACACTTTCTGACTGTCCGTCGGTTTGTGGATGGAAGGCTGTACTAAAACTCAATTTTGTGCCCAAGGCCTCTTGTAGCTTTTTCAAAAACCGTAACGTGAATCTCGGATCTCTATCCGAAATAATCGAAAATGGCACTCCATAAAGTCTCACTATCTTTGCCACATACAGATCCGCCAATTTATCAAACGAATAGTCAACCTATACTGGTATGAAATAGGCCGACTTCGTGAGCCTATCGACTATGACCCACACATCATCTTTTTTTTTTGAGTGACAATGGTAGTCCCGTCTCGAAGTCCATGGTAATACGGTCCCACTTCCACTCAGGAACCATAATGGGCTGAAGTAGGCCCGAAGGTACTCAGTGTTCAGCCTTCACTTGCTGACAAATCAGACATCTCGATACAAACTTGGAAATGCCCTTCTTCATACTAGGCCACCAATACCACTTCCTCAAGTCATTGTACATCTTCGTGCTGCCTGGGTGCACAGTTAAACATCCGTTATGTGCTTCATGCAAAATCTTCCGAATAAGTTCATCATTTCTGGGTACACAAACCCTACCTCGAAACGTTAGGCATCCATCTGGACTTACCCGAAAGTCCAATTCAACATTTGACTCACATAAAACTCTTTTGGCTTGTAATATTCGTTCCTCTTCCTGTGCTTCACAAACCTCTTGAAGAAACAATGGTCTACCCCTCAATTCGGCTAAAATGGAACCATTATCCAACAAAGCCATCTGAGTATTCATGGCTATCAGTGCGAATAATGATTTTCTGCTCAAAGCATTGGCGGCTATGTTCACCTATCCCGGATGGTAGTCAATCACTAACTCATAATCCTTAATCAGCTCCATCCATCTTTGTAACACCCCGAATTTGGGCCTAGAAGAATTGGGCCTATTGGGCTTTGGGTCTCATAAAATTTTTAAGCGAGCAAGAAAATGACAAATGACATGACGGCTTTAAAGGTTTAATGAATTTGGAGTGTCTAGGTGTGTTAGAGAAGCTATGGGTTCGAGTTTTGTGGTGGAGGATTTTTAATTTAATTAATTAAGGAATCAGGGTAGTGAGTAGTGGGCTTTTAAATAAAAATAAGTGAAAATGGCACAAAGAAGCCTGTGGTGAAGTGGCTAAGTGATGCCACTAGGGTGTAGAGAGGTGGCGACATATGCATGCAGGAAGGTCTAAGGTTCAAGTGCTAGCTTAGCTTCATTTTGGAGTTTAATTTTAGGCTTCTAGAAGGCTGGAAGTGGTGTGTAGAGGGACTCTAATGAGAAGTGATTAGTAGAGAGAATTTAGGAGAAGGATAAGGGAGATATCATGGAGAAAAATTAGAAGAGGAGCAGTGGATGAAGTGGTGCCGAATTAGACTTTAAGGGTGGCTAAGTTTCAGCTATAGGCTATATAAATGTGTGTGTGCTGAATCTGGGGCCCTAGGTAATACCGAATTTTCCATTCTTTTTCTTTTCCTTGCCGAAACCTTATTTTTCCACAACCGAAAATACCTTGCCTTGTTGTCAAAATCTCCTATAGCCGAATCCCTTTTTGCAAAATTCTCGCATAGCCAAACTCTTTTATTACCGAAGTATCATCATCTTCTCTTGCCGAAATCCCTATTAGTGCTGACTCTTTGTTGTTTTCCTCCATCACAAATCGATTGTTATCTACTATCAGTCAAGGTTAAAAGCTGAATCTCGTTCAGTAGCTATCTAGGTCGCAGGATCAAAAGTGGATTCGATAAGTGTTCAATTAACCCCCTTAGTGTGTTTTGTTAAAAGCTGAAGGGCTATCTAACTTCTCGTTGTCGTTAATCTTGTATTAACAAGGGTAAGGTTCAGAGATCGCAAGCGTGGTAAGGATCGTTAGCAAAGTGTAAGTGTACTCAACTCGATTATGGTTTAAGTAAATGGCCGAATGTAAGTATGATCTATAGGGGTGTCTTGTGTGGATTATGAGTCACTCGAAGTTTGATAGTGTAGGTGTGAGTGCAGATCTACGGGATACTCGTGATTAGTAGATAAGGAAGGGCTATTAGAACCCGGTGGCACACGGTAAGGTTACGTTAAGGCTTCGGCTTTTGGTAAATATTTTGATTAAGTATGGGTGATTGATTGAAGGTTGGTTGGTTTTAGGTTCAAGACCGAGGATAGTAAGCACGTCGCAATAACCAGGTGTGTACAAACACTACACACACATGATATCGGCAATGTCGAAAAGCCGAAAGTGGCTAAATGGGCCCGGTGGGCCCTGAGGCTAAGTTTGATGAAATTGATTGATTCAGTTATATGAATTGAGTTAGTCATGCATGTTACATGATCTGGAATTGTTTTGGGCTTAATAGGCCATATGAATGAGATCTGGGCCTAATGGGCCATAACGATGTGATTTGGGCTTAATGGGCTATATGAACGTGAAATGGGCTTAATGTGCTTTATGGGGACGTTGACAAGTATGTTAGGGTTTAATGGACTTTAGGCCTTAATTTAATTTAATAATTAAATAATCAACATGTCCGGGGACAAGTCGCTGGGTTAGAGTGAGGCAACGGACATATGCATGTCTAGGATTGGATTTAGGGAGAGCTTGGTACTTAAGCGGTCCTAGTGGCCCACCTCCTCTTCCCTGGAATCCTACCTGATGCATAGTGTCTGTTCATTTTAGCCGCAAGGACTTGTTAATGGGCCAAAGTTCATAACTAAAACCCGAGAGGGACCAAATACCCCTGATTTAAAAATTACCAAAATATCCCTAGATATGCAAGATTACTAAAATACCCCTATTTTATAAAATTACCAGAATACCCTTAATTTGCGGAATCACCAAAATATCACTGATTTACAAAATTTCCAAAATACCCCTGTTTTGCAAAATTACCTAAATACCCCCATAGAGTATATTTACGGAAATACCCTTGGGTAGCGAAATGATTAAAATACCCCTAAGTGTCGAATGTGTGAAAATGTGTATGTTGTATTCATGAAATATATGTTGCACTTGGGTGGGTTTTGATGATACGGAGGAAGATTTGAGGATCACATAGTCGCTTGACGACCGTGGATCCACCGGTGGCTGTAAGCCCATTATAGCGGCTTTGCTGCAATGTTTGAGTAGTGCCACTGCTGGTGCTACCTTTGGAGTGTAGGGATGGGTGGGTTGATATTTATATCCCCACAGGAGTGTAGGGTTGGAAGGGAAATAGAGTGCAGGGTTGGATTTGGGATGGGTGCATTGCATTCATGTGATACTGATGTGATGTGAGGTCATTGGGGGCTAAGGCCCAAGACCACTGAATTTGAAAGGGCTTAGGCCCAATGTGATACTTCCATGTCGATTGGTTACCAAGGGTCATACACACTGAGTTTCGAAACTCACACCCTTTTATTAAATGTTTCAGGTGACCCTCAGTAGACGGCTCGACATGGAAGAGGACTCGGAGATGGCCACACTACAGGGTACTTAGGAGTTTTGCTTATTTGTTTCAAAGGACATGATTTTAATTACTTTTATTTTTGCTGGTTGTAATAAGGCCTTGTACTCCGATTTGACTTTAGATTTTGTGTTTTGTTATCATTGTTCAACTGTTTACTTCATTGTTAAACTTAAATAAATTTTCTTAAACATGGTTTTCGAAATACTTAAAAATATGGGCTTTTATCATTACTTAACAAGATTCAAGGATTTTGGGCTTTTAGGCCTTAAATTTTAACTTAGCAAAATCGTCTTGAATTATGCCTTTGATGTGACATTCCCAGATTCAGCCATAACATTTGGGCCGGGTCTGGGGTGTTACAATATTCGTTGCCTTAAATTCAAATCCTTTTGAGTCATCAAATATTTTAAGCTTTTATGGTCGGTAAAAATCTGACACTTTTCACCATATAAATGGTATCTCCATATCTTTAATGCTCTCACCTTGCCCTCTTGCATGAGTACACAACCCAATCCATTCAAGGATGAGTCACTGTAAACCAAAAATTCTCTTCCCGGTTCATGTTGTACCAAAACGGGAGCCTTAGTTAACAATGCCTTTAGTTTCTCAAAACTCTGTTAGCACTTCTCTGACCAATCAAACTTCACATCTTTTTGCAATAATCTTGTCATTGGAGTAGCTATCATGGAAATCCCCTTGACAAATCGCCTATAATAGCCGGCTAGGCCTAGGAAACTCCTTGCTTCAGTTACATTCCTCAGCGGTTTCCACTCAACAATGGCTGAGTGATGGGCTCGAAACTAACTAATATTTCGACAAAGGCAAGCGCACCTATCGAACAGTAGTATAGTTGTGGTGAGTCCGGAATATTGTATCCTCAAGGACTAAAATTACTAGTATTAACTATCTTTTTATTATCTAGCCTAATAATTAAGGGGATTTATTTTTAATCTAAAATCAACTAACTAATTGACTAACTAAATGACTATGAACACGACGGAGAGTGAAGAGAATAATCGAATGAATAAAGACAATACCCAAGGAAGAATCCACCTAGACTTCACTTATTATTCTGACTCTGAATTAAATGATTTATTCACTTGACTTGATCCGTAGAAATTTCTAAGTTATGTTAATATCTCTTTCAAGACTAAGAACAACTGACTCTAGGTTGATTAATTGAAATCTCTTTCTAATTAAAACACCTATCGTCGCATTAACTCAATCTATGGATTCCCTTATTAGATTTGACTCTAATCCGGCAGATTTATGTCGTCCTATTTCTAGGATTGCAATCAACTCCGCTTAATTATGTTGGATCTTCTCTTAAACAGGGACGTTTGCTCCACTGAATAAGCACATTGAACTTGAATTAATATTCCTGAAAACATCAAAACAAGGATTAAGAACACATAATTAAGAACAAGATCAAGTATTTATCACGTAATTCAGATTTATTAAATAATAAGATTCATCTAGGTTTCATCCTCCCTAGGTATTTAGGGAGTTTAGTTCATAACGTAAAAGGAAAACATTATAGAATTAAGAAAACAACAAGACATAAAAAACCCCAAAACTTCTACAGAACTTGATGGAGATCTTCAACTATGGGCCGAAGTGGGCCTATATGAGTAAACTGTATGATTGTGTAGTATATATTAGACTGGACTAGGTGAATCTCATATATGTGGCTAGATTTGGGCTAAATGGGCCACACGAGCGTGCGGGCTCATTTGGGCCGAGAATGGGCCTTAGGCCCATTCGCATCGTCATCTCTGTTTAGCAAACCTTGGTTTACAAAATTACTGAAATACCCTCGATTTGCAAAATTACCAAAATACCCTTGATTAGCAAAAGTACTGAAATACCACTGGTTTGCAAAATTACTAAAATACCCCTCGTTTGCAAAATTATCGAAATACCCCTAACTTGCAAAATTACCGAAATACCACTAGTTTGCAAAATTACTAAAATACCCCTCATTTGTAAAATTACTAAAATACCCCTGGTTTGTAAAATTATCGAAATACCCCTAGTTTGTAAAATTACTTAAATACCCCTTATTTACAAAATTACTGAAATACCCCTGGTTTGTAAAATTACCAAAATACCTCTAGTTTGCAAAATTACCGAAATATCCCTGGTTTGTAAAGTTACCGAAATACCCCTGGTTTGAGAAATTACTGAAATACCCCTGAGTTGCGAAATTACCAAAATACCCTTAGAGGGTAAATTACTGAAGTACCCCCGGGTTGCGAAATTATTGAAATACCCTCAATGTGTAAAATGACAGATATGCCCCTGAATGGCAAAATTGATGAAAATGCCCCTATATGTTATATGGTTATTTTTGTATGCGATTTATAATTGTTATCATATGTTTAATTTTGAAGCGTTGCATTCATGTGATATTATGTTGCATGGGGATGGGATTATTTGAAAGGGGAAGTGCAAATAGGATCGCATGGTCGCTTGACGACTGTGGATCCACCAAAGGCTTTTTAGCCACTGAGCAGCTATGCTGTACCGTTAAGGTAATGCCGCAACCGGTGTTACATAAGGAGTGTTCGGATGGGTGGGTCGATTAAATCCCCACAGGAGTGCACGGTTGGACAGGAGACGGAGTGTTCGGTTGGTATGGGCATTAATGCATTGCATATATGGATGATATTACTGAGATGGGCTTAGGCCCAGATTTATATATGTGACATTTGATAAGGGTTAAGGCCCAACCAAGGCTATTTTGGGCTAAGGCCCAATTGCCACCGTTACTTTAATGGGCTTGGGCCCGGATTGTTTTAATGCATGTTCTTACTGATAAGGGTGTACACACTGAGTTTTCATAAACTCACCCCCTCTTTTAAAATGTTTCAGGTAAACCTTAGTAGGCGATTCGACGTACTGGAGGACTCGGAGGTGGCCACACTACGAGCAGTTTTGGATTTTCGTATTCTACTTATTTTTATTTTATTTTGGGTTCATATTTTGCAATAAGGCCTCTCTTAAATTCCAGTTTTTACTTTGGGAATTTTAGTTTATTATGTTTTAAATCTGCTTAACATTTGATCGCGGTTTTCTAAAACAATATATGTTTTCAAAACACTTCGCTTTGGCAACTAAGTTGTAAATATCACGTTTTCATAAGTTAGTTGTTTTAAATTAAGCTCCCGCAATAAACAAGGTTTTAAAAATGATAATGTTTTTCCAAGAATGATTTCTAATAAACCACATCTTGAGAACAAGCACACGAAATCTTAGGTTTTGAACAGTGGAAAGTTTTTGAAAATTAATATTTTTTTTTAATAAACATTGACTAATAATAACAAACGCAATCTGGGACTTCAGTTTTTTTAATATCAAGAAAAGTTTCAACGAAACCACGGTTTTTGAAAAACTCCTCAATATGCACGCCAGATTCGAGCCTAACTTCTAGGCCGGGTTTGGAGTGTTACACTTGGAGTGAATCCACCTTCTAGATGATTCTGACGGCTTCCTTTGAGTAATTTCTTTGATCTACTCTGCGTCCTCCCATAGGTCTTCCTCTGATATGTATTTATAGATTTTAGAATACTCAGAAACCCTAAAAATTGGCTTTTTCTGCTTGAAAACAAAGCAGGGTACGACAGGGACACGGGCGTGTAATCAACCCTTGTGAAGAGGCCCAGGCCGTGTGGGAACTTGCATGGCTCTCGATCGACACGGGCTGGCACACGGGCGTGTGTCCAGCCATTATGGTTTACACGAGCATGTGTTCAGCCCGTGTGGTGTGGGCTTTAGCCGTGTGGATCCTTAAGATGGCCCGTTTTGGCCCGTTTTCCATTCATTTCACTCCCATATGCTCTTCTAAGTATAAAAACATGAATTCAAAGGATTAGGAGCATCGAATTCACCAAATTCTATAAATAAACATCCAAAAACACGCTAAGCGTGAGATTAAAATGTGTTACTTTTATGGTTTATCACTGAGATTTTACTCGGGTTACTCTAATTCCATCTCCCGAGACAATGTGCCCCAAAAATCCTACTTTCTTAAGCCAAAATTCACTATTGCTGAACATGGCATACAATCATTTTTCTCTCAAAATTTCCAGAACTATACTGAAGTGCTCGGCATGTTCGTTCCCATCTCGAGAGCAGATCAAGATGTCACGATGAAGACCACTACAAACTTATCCAAGTATGGCCAAAAAATGCGTTTCATCAGGTCCATGAAAATTGCAGGAGCATTCGTTAGACCAAAAGGCATGACCAAAAATTTATAGTGGTCATATCTAGTCCTAAATGCGATTTTCTGTACATCCGAGTCCTTGACTCTCAATTGATAGTACCCAGACCTTAAGTCTATCTTGGAAAACACTATGGCTCCCCTCAATCGATCAAATAAATCAACGATTCTCGGCAACAGATACCTGTTCTTCACAGTTACCTTATTAAGCTATCGATAATCTATGCGTAACCTCATGGAACCATCTTTCTTCTTCACAAATAATACGGGAGCACCCCACGGAGAATAGCTCGATCTTGCGAAACCTTTATCCGTTAGTTCTTGCAACTGCGCTTTCAACTCTTTTAGCTCGGTTGGAGCCATTCTATATGGAGCAATAGAAATAGGGACGGTACTTGGAGCTAGCTCAATCCCAAATTCAATCTCTCTAATCGGAGGTAACCCTGGTAATTCTTCTGAGAAAACATCTGGATACTCGCATACTATGGGTACCGACTCAATTTTCAACTCAGTCTCTTTAGTATTCATCACAAAGGCAAGGTAAGCTTCGTACCCCTTTCTTAAATACTTTTGAGTCAAGAATAAAGATATCACTGCTGGCAATATGTCTTGCTCATCTGATTCAACACGAATAAGATCCCCATTTTCACATTTTAACTCAATAAACTTTCTCCCACAATTTACTATCACACCATGAGTAGCTAACCAATCCATCCCAAGGATGACATCGAACTCGTCAAACGGCAATAACATAAGATCAACCAGAAAGCAATGACCCCTAACCATCAAAGGACAACATTTGCATACTCTATCAACCAACACATACTTGCCTAGAGGATTAGACACTCTTACTACAAATTCAGTAGACTCTATAAGCATGCTCATGCTAGAGACTAATTTCATGCATATGTATGAGTGGGTAGATCCCAGATTAATTAAAGCTATAACACAAGTATCATAGTGAGAAAAGGTACTCGTGATTACGTCAGGGGAAGATGCCTCTTCACGAACACGAATGGCATATGTTCTCGCCGGTGCTCTGCCCTCAACTCTTGCAGTTAGCTCTTTAGATAAATTCTTAAATTCTTGCTACCCATTTCATTTCCCAGGTTTCTTTGTGGTCTTCCTCTAGCCGTACTTCCCGGTCTTGCATTCTGAGACTTCTCTTTCTCACCCACCTCGGGGCAATCTCTGATAAAATCGTCTAGAGACCCACACTTGAAACAAGCCTTCTCGCTTGCTTGACACTCACCGAAATAACGTCTACCGTACTGCGGGCACTGCGGGCACTCCGGTCTACTCAATCAGGCATTACCGACATTAGCAACTGATGTGGTCTGCGTTTTAGACCCCGAAAACTATTTGCCCTTACTTCGATTTGAAAACCCGGCTGAAGTGGTTGATCGAGTAGCGAAATCCCTCGATTTCTTAGATGAGGATTGGAATGACTTATTCAGTTGTCTTTTCCTTGAGTCACGGGAATCAATCTCAGCTCTTCTTTTCTCTTTAGCCAACTCTTTGCCTTTGCAAGCTCTATCCACCAACACTATGAATTCTTTTAGTTCGAGGACTCCAACATATAAACGGATATCTTCATTTAACCCAATTTCGAACCTTTTGCACATTATGGCCTCGGTAGACACGCATTCTCATGCATACTTACTAAGCCTTATGAACTCACGTTCGTATTCAGTCACTGTCATTCAGCCTTGCTTTAGTTCCAAGAACTCTTTCCTCTTCTGGTCAATGAATCTTTGGCTGATATACTTCTTCCAAAATTCCTCTTGGAAGATCCCCAGCTAACTCTCTCCCTTAATACCACTGACACGAGGGTGTTCCACCATTGATAGGCCGAATCTCTCAAGAGAGACACTACACACTTCATGCAATCTTCAGGTGTGCATGACAACTCATCGAATACCCTGATAGTATTCTCCAACCAGAATTCTGCCCTCTCCGGGTCATCGTCCTTACTAGCCCAGAATTCCTCTGCTCCTTGTTTCCGGATCATATCGACTGGAGGTCTTTCTCTTCTTACTACCTCAACCACTTGAGAAGCTACAAGAGCAGGTTGAGGAATAAGTGGGGGTGGAGGGGGTTGAGCATTAGGATTTCCTCAGGTATACTCAGTATACTAGTTGCTCATCTTCTCATTGACCCATTGTCTCGGGTCTACTCTCTACTGGCACAGTCTCTTGCATGGGACTTGGCTATTACTTGCAGCATCATCGGCTGTAGCTCGGCTGGGATCAGGGTTCATTTACTATATAAAAACTCAATTCAAATCGTCAAGAGTTGTCACACTATCATTACACAATTACTCTTACGTATGGCATGTATAACTGGACTCATACTTACGCTACGTTCGTCCAAGAATCGACTAAATCATAGCTCTGATACCACTAAATGCAACACCCCTTACCAGTATTCTATGCCGGAACCGAGTTTGAGGCGTTACTGTACTTGACTCACATGATCATACCACTTTAGGTTATCAAAATCCATTCCAAATTAAACTTTCCCATTCTCATATCTAACGTCCTTATAATGGGCCTACAAGGCCCTAAACATACTTCCAGGAGATTTCAGAAAAGAATTGGAACTTTTACACACTTAGAAAGATTTTACCTAAACAAGGGCCACACAACCGTGTGAAATAGGACACGCCCATGTGGAAAGGTCGTGTGGTCACAAATGCCCATGTCCCTCACTCGTGGTCGACACTAACTTATTTCACATGGCCGAGCACACGCCCTAGCTCATGTCCCTCACACGGCCTTGACACGTCCGTGTTTCAGCCCATGTACAAAAACCTTGACATTCTATTTATGACGTCATCACCTCACTATGGTCACACGGCCAAGTCACACGTCCGTGTCCTTAAACCGTGTGTCGAATTAAATTTCACATTTAAAGTGCAGACTTCACACGGCCAAGGCACATGCCAATATCCTTGGTCGTGCCTCCCACACGGCTGAGCCACATGGCCGTGTCTCTGTCCGTGTGTTTACTACTGAGCATACTGACTTGTAAGCCTAGCATGCAAAGGGACACACGACCGATCAACACGCCCATGGAGCTGACCGTGTGTCACACACGGCCTAGACACACGCCCGTGTGTCTACCCCGTGTGGTCAATTAGAGGGCTATCTACCAAGCCATTTGCCACCCTATCAAGAAATCACACTGATACCAAAACATTTCAGTATAAGATGACCAAATGATACCTCTAAGAACTCAAAAAGAATCAAGACATCCACAAAAGCATACACTTCATGAAATTCATCTTCATTAAACATAAGAATTAGCCAAGTATTGGCCCAACTTTAATGACCATTTACAAAATGAATAGGAACAACCTTCGTAGGCAACACATTTGGCTTACCAATATGACATAACAAAATACTCAAGTCCTATACATGCCACATTCAAAATAAAACTACTTTTGGCTATACCAAAAGTGGGCGATAGTGTGATCTCCAACTCTGACGTCCGCAACTTCTCGATTTAACTTTGTGATACTGCAAGGAAAAAGGGCAATGAAAAGGGGTAAACATAAAGCTTAGTAAGTGTGCATGGAAATAAATAGCAACAATAAGCTCATATTAAGATCCATCTATGACATTAATTGACTATACACAAGGTTATAGGCTTCTTGCCATACTTACTCATACTCAAAATATAATACCAGACATTCTCAAACGTGCTAGCATAAATGTTGAATTTATCACATGCAAACTTACCTCGATTTCAAAATAAGCTAGATCGTTGACCTAGTCTGAGACTTTATTCTTTCCCCGATCGAGACTAGTTCTTGGTTCTTCTTGCTCTATAATAGAAAATTAGCTCGTTTCAATCATCACATTAATAAAAGCATTTTAAAAATCATGCTTTGGCAAAATTACTATTTTACCCTTAAACTTTGGCAAAATGACCATTTTACCCCTAGGCTTGGAAATCAATTCTAATCAAATTTCTACCTTCAACAAGCCTAGGTGAACATTTATTTCTCTTATAACTATAATCAAGACTCAATATTTCACACATTTACTACAAACTTTATAACTTTTACAACAAGGTCCATTTAGGTGTTTTCATGATTACACCTCTTACAAAAGTTGTTTATCTAACAACTATGACTTATTTTCTTCCATAAAAATGCAGCAAACAACATAAAAGCTCTCATAGCAAAACCCTAAACTTTTCACCATATTGCAAGATAGTCCCTTTTTAGAAAGCTTAAGCTTTAGGGGTCTCAAAAGTACAATTTTTATCAAGAAATGATCACTATAATACTTACTAGCAAGGAGAGAACCTTGCTGAAAATTTGAGCTCTCAAACCCCTTAGTTTGCTGCCAATTTTCGGTGGAGTATAAGAGAGAAAAAGATGATATCTTCTTTTTCTTTATTTTAATATAAAACACCAATTTAGTCCACCTAATATCAACAACTTTGACAAATTTGACAATGTTTGTCTCCTATGGCCGGCCACTCTATTTCTCGAGGGTCTACTTACACTTTAAAGACCTCCAATTAATGTTCTTTAGCTATTGAACACCTTCAGCTTATAAAATGGAACTTTTGCACTTTATGCGATTTAGTCCTTTCTCGCGATTAAGTAAGAAATCGCTAAAATTAAAGCACCAAAATTTTCATGCACTTATATAATCATGCTCTGACTCATAAAATAACATAAAAATAATTTTATCTAACCTCGGATTAGTGACCCCGAAATCACTGTTCCGACTAGCCCCTAAATCGGGCTGTTACAAGTCATCGTTAGAAATTGTGTAGTTTATCCAAGCATATCTCAGTGATTTGGATAGGGTAAATAGTAGAATACTTGGGCAGAAGATAGAAGAGGAATGATGGAGACCGCCAGATTTGTCTAAGGTTAAAATAAATTTTAAAGCCACCTTCGATAAACAGACGAACAAATCAAGTACAAGTATCGTGTGTAGGGATTCAAAGGGGCTTATTCTAGGATCCAAGACAGTAGTCAACATTCGCACTCCACCCCCTTTTGCGGCTGAGGTGTTGGCTTATTTGCAGCCAATTTAGACAAGGTTGGAGTTTGGGTTCCAGCAGGTAGTAATTGAAGGTGACACCCTTAGTGTTATCAAAAAAGTCTAAAGCAAAGAAGAAGATAGATCACTAATAAGCCCTTACATTTTTGACATAAAAATTTTAAGTAAAAGGTTTGGTAGGTGCTACTTCAAGAAAACATCTAGAAATGGAAATGGACTGGCACATGGAGTTGCAAAAGAGGGTTTGAAGCGAAACGAGTCAACTTACCTGGGACGGTCGAGTACTGGGGTTGGTGACAGTGGTGGTGGCAGAGGATGAAAGAAGCTTGGATCTAGCATAGAAATGAAGAAGGTTCGAGAATTCTTCTGGTAGAGGAAAAGTTTCAATAAGAGGAGTCTTGAGATTTTCTTGGTTCTTGATTGCATGAGGGTGGGGAAGGGACTTGTCTTGATAACTGGGATTTGAGGTATCGAAAAGGAGCTTAAATAGACTTTAGTTTTTGTATTCTGGGGCTAAGTAGGCGTAGTTTCTTTGGGTTTTATTATTTGAGCTATTTTGTTTAATTCTTTTATTTTTTTCAAAGTGGTTGTAAAGACGGGTTGACTAGGCCCTGATTTTTAATTAAAGTCCCAGATTATTTAGAAAAAATCTTATTATAAAATCACCTATCAAAGATAGAAGATATTAATGCAATTTTCATTGGAGGTCCATGTAGTGTATGGTGACATTTTGTAACACCCCTAACCCGTATCCGTCGCCGGAATAGGGTTACGGACCGGAGTTTATAGAACATTCCCAGACAATTTATACCAGCTACTAATCATTTTCCGATATTAATTATAATGCCCCTAAAATGGACCCTCGAGGTCCAATATGAACAATAGAAACAAATCGGGACTAAATCGAAATCTCATAAAAATTTTCATGAAATTTAAAAATTTTTCTTATGTCTAATGCCCACACGCCCGTGTGGTCGGGCCGTGTGACTACACATGCTCGTGTCAATAACCTATGTAACTCTCTGCCTTATAAGCCATAAGAAATTAAAGTCACACGGCCAAGTTACAAACTCGTGTGCTAGGCCGTGTGGAGAATTTTATTTTCGAAATTTAGGTGCAGTTTTCACACGGCCGTGTAACACACCTGTGTCCAAGGCCGTGTCAACCACACGACTGAGACACACACCTATGTCTCTGCCCGTGTGCCCAATTCTGAGCATTCTGTTTCTCATTTTTAAGATGCAGGGGACACACGGCCAGACCACATGCCCATGGGACAAGCCATGAGTCACACACGGCCTAGGGTTCACCCGTGTGAACAAAATAAAGCCATTTCCTAGCTTCATTTGTCACCCAAATCTTACCATTTTCCTGCACCAAAACTCACAAACATATATCCACCAATCCAACAACATAATCACATAAAATTAGCCATCAATCGTGTGGTATTATCTCATGCATTAATGGATAAAAAACTTACCCTTATCATAAACTTATATACTAACATAATTCCAACAAACCAACACATAATAAGCACTTATGTAATTATCAAAACTAACTTTTAAGATAACCAAATTATAACATCACTAGCCACTCCAATGGCTAGATTACAAAACAACAATTACAAGCCATTATTGGCCAAATAAGCTTATACATGCCATTATACCAAAATGAGATTTCTATTTATACCAAAATGATATAGTGGATAGTGTGATGATTGCTCCGACCAACTTCCAACCTTTGCGAGCTTTTAAGCATTCTAAAATAGGGAAAATTAAACAGAGTAAGCATTTTATGCTTAGTAAGTTCGTATAATGGAAAATAAACTTACCGGTCATATTTATCAATACAAGCATACATAAATATAAATTCCATCAATTTTGGGTAAGTTACCAAAACATAGATGAGCCCATCATAATATAAGCTTTCATTTAATTTCACCTTTCGACGTTTCCAGAGTCCTTTCCGTTGAACTATTGAAATTTTGATGGACAACCAATTAGTTTATTCAAGGTATATTTGTCAACTATTTGACAATTCATACCCAAAAGTACCCATTAGGGCACAGAATCAACGAGTACACTCTCGAGCCGCATATTTTATTATAGGATTACCAGTCCAGGCTAAATCCTTTTCATATCATATGCTCTGAAGAGCTTAATCTGGATTACCCGTTTGGGCTAAGTCCAATCTATAACATATTCTCGAGCGGCTTACATTAGGATTACCCATCCGAGCTAAATCCTTTATACAAATGTGTAGTATTATTCTCGTCCATGAATATCACCTTATTCCATCGAATTTCAACGTTCAACCGAAACATGACAATTTATCCATATTTCACAACTTATGATTATTTCGTTATGTATATCATCACATACATATTAACACAATCATACAATTCAATTCAAGCATATTAACATACATATTTAAGTTACAAGAACTTACCTTGAAAATGGTTCGTATTTAAATTTCAACTAATCTAAAACCTTTTGCTTTCTTTGATCTAGTTGGCCTTTCCAGATCTATATGGGTAAATTTAACTATTAATCTATCACATTCATATACATTTGCATCCTACTACATCCTAGGCAAAATTACCATTTTACCCCTATCATTTTCAAAAATTTCGATTTCGTCCCTAGGCTCGGAAAATAAAATTCATGAAATTTAACCCTCTTTCCAAGCCTAGCCAAAATTTATATACTACATTTACAACACATAGATTTCACAAATTTTAGAATTTTCCATGAGTTTTACCACTTTTTCATTTTAGTCCCTAAATCAAGTTTTCATCAAAAATTACTTTGTAAAAGTTGTTTATCTATGAATAACCTTTCATTTTCCACCATAAATTTCTAATTTCAGCATATTCATCCATGACCCAAATTTCATACATTGATAACTTTTCAAATAAATCCCCTAAATAGAAAGATTAGACTATCCTGGTTCCAAAAATATAGAAATTACTAAAAACGGGACTTTATTTCATACCTTTTTAAGCTTGAAAAGTTTTCTTCCTCTCTCCTAGGGTTTCCATAGAAATATTAGGGAAGATGATATGAAAATAGGTGATTTTTTTCTTTTTAATTAATTATCATCTATTATTTTATTGATTTCCAATTTAGTCCCTACCCTTTTCTAATTTTTCCATGGATGAGTCATTAAAATATCTATTAACTACTCTTCAATGGTCTAATTACCATATAAGGACCTTAAGTTTTGAATTCCATAGCTATTTGATACCTATAGCTACTAGAATCCAACTTTTTTATTTTATGCAATTTAGTCCTTTCCCTAATTAAACGCACAATCGGTAAAATTTTCGTATCAAAATTTTCATGTAACCTTCCTATCATGATGCCAAACATAAAATAAAAATAAAAAATAAAATAAATTTTTATTTTTGGCTAGAATTTGTGGTCCCAAAACCACTGTTCCGATCTCATCGAAAATGGGCTGTTACAACTCTCCCCCCTCAGCAATTTACGTCCTCGAAAATTCTTACCATAAAGAGATTAGGGTATTGTTTCCTCATGGTATCCTCAAGCTCCTAGGTAGCTTCCTTTAATCCATGCCGTTTCCAGAGTATTTTTACCAAAGCCACCTTTTTATTTCTTAGTTCTTTCGTCTCATGTGCCAGTATTTTAATCGGTTCTTCATTGTATGTCATGTCAGGCTGAATCTCCACTTCTGTTGGAGTAATAACGTGTGAAGGGTCCGATCTATATTTTCGTAGCATGGACACATTATGAATTTTATCAAGCTCTGGTGGTAATGCTAACTGGTATGCAACAGGCCCGATTCTTTCAATGATCTCATTTGACCCGATGAACCATGGACTCAGTTTTCCTTTACGGCCGAATCGGATAACCTTCTTCTAAGGTGACAATTTCAAGAATACTTTATCACCAACCTGAAATTTTATCTCTTTCCGCTTTTAATCAGCATCAGACTTTTGACAGTCTAGGGCCGCTTTCAAACTGTCTCTAATTATCTTCACCTTTTCTTCAGTTTACTGGATCAAGTCATCTCCATGTATATTTTTCTCACTTAACTCTGTTCAATACAATTGAGTTCTACATTTGTGACCATATAGAGCCTTATACAACGTCATTCTAATACTGGACTGATAACTGTTATTGTAAGCAAATTCAAAGGCAAGTATTTTTTCCAACTACCCCCAAATTCCAATACACAACACGGAAGCATGTCTTCTAAAATATATATCACACGTTCAGATTGTCCATCTGTTTAAGGATGGAATGCAATACTAAAGTGTAAAAGAGTGCTAGAGCTTCTTGTAACTTACTCCAAAATCGGGATGTAAACTGGGGATCTCTATCTGAAATAATGGAGATTGGCACTCCGTGTAGCCTTACAATCTCAAAGACATATAATTCAGCCAATCTATCCAATGAAAAATTCGTACGTACTGGGATAAAGTGTGCAGACTTCGTTAAACGATCGACAATTACCCAGACGGCATCTTTCTTTTTCGGTGATAAAGGTAATCCCGTTACAAAGTCCATGGTAACTCTTTCCCATTTCCATTCCGGTATTGTAATTGGCTGCAATAATCTTGAGGGTACTTGGTGTTCAGCTTTCACATTTGACATATCAAACACTTCAATACAAATTTAGAAATATCTCGTTTCATTCCTGGCCACCAGTATCTTTTTCAGATCACTATACATCTTATTACTACCGGGATGAATAGACATGTTACCATTATGAACTTCATTCAAAATCTTCTGTACTAGTTTTGAACTTTTCGGTACACATACTCTGCCTTTGAATAACAAACAACCATCAATCCTAATCTGAAATTCTGAGTCAAGAGTCGATTCACTTTGTAACCGTTTTGCTTGCAACTTACTATCATTTTTCTGAGCTTCAGAGATCTGTTGCAAAAACGTCGGTCTAACTTTTAACTCAGCTATTATTGAACCATCATCAAATAAAGACAACTGGATGTTCAAAGCCTGTAAGGTAAATAAAGATTTTCGACTCAAGGCATCTGCCACTACATTAGCTTTCCCCGGATGGTAACATTAGCTTTCCCCGGATGGTAATCAATAACGAGATCATAATCTTTCAATAATTCCAACCACCTATGTTGTCTCAAATTGAGTTCTTTTTGTGTCATTAAATACTTCAGACTTTTTTGATCCATAAAAATGTGACATTTTTCACCAAAAAGATAATGCCGCCATATTTTCAATGCAAAAACAATAGCTGCTAATTCAAGATCATATACCGGGTAATTTCTTTCATGCGGTTTTAGCTACCTAGATGCATAAGCCACTACTTTACCATCTTGCATCAATACACATCCCAAACCATTGAATGAGGCATCGCTATAGACTATAAATTCCTTACCCGATTCAAGTTGGACTAATACGGGCGCTTCCGTCAATAAAGCTTTCAATCTATCAAAACTCTGCTGGCACTTGTCAGTCCAGTCAAATTTCACATTTTTTTGCAACAATCGAGTCATCGGAGAAGCTATCATTGAAAACCCTTTAATAAATCTCCGATAATATCCTACTAGTCCCAGAAAACTTCTGACTTCTGAAACATTCTTCGGTGGCTTCCAACTTACAATAGCTGAAATTTTATTCGGAACCACTCGAATACCTTCTATAGATACAACATGTCCAAGGAAACTAATTTCCCGTAACTAGAATTCACATTTATTGAATTTAGCATACAATTGTTTCTCACGTAGAGTTTGCAATACAATCCTCAAATGTTCAGCATGCTCATTCTCATCCCAAGAGTAAACCAAAATATCATCAATAAAAACAACCACGAACCTGTTCAGGTATGGTCTGAAAATTCCGTTCATTAAATCCATAAATACCACTGGGGCATTAGTTAATCCGAATGGCATCACTAAAAACTCATAGTGCCTATATCTGGTTCTAAAAGCTGTCTCTAGCACGTCCGAATCCTTTACCCGTAGCTGATAATAACCAGAACGAATATCAATTTTTGACAATACAGATGCACCTTTTAATTGATCAAACAAGTCATCTATATGAGGCAACGGGTACTTGTTCTTTATTGTGACTTTATTAAGCTGTCTGTAATCAATGCACAATCTTAATGATTCATCTTTCTTTTTTACAAACAATACCGGTGCACCCCATGGAAAAAAGCTGGGTTGGGCAAATACTTTATCAATCAACTCTTGCAACTGTACCTTCAGCTCTTTTAATTCAGTAAGAGTCATTCTATATGGTGCTATAGATATCGGTGTCGTCCCTAGTACAAGGTCTATAGAAAATTTCACCTCTCTAGCTAGAGTTAAACCAGGTAGTTCTTCTGGAAATACCTCAGGAAACTCACAAACAACAGGCACCGACTGGATTTTCAACTCTGATACTTTGGTATCCAATACAATAGCAAGATAAGCCTCATACCCCTTTTTAATATATCTCTATGCTGATATTACTAAAATCACATTAGACAACACATCCAGTTTCTCAGTTTCAACCCGAAGTAACTCACCATTCTGACACTTCAATATAATGTATTTATGCTTACAATTTACCACTGCATCATGTTGGGTTAACCAATCCATTCCCAATATTACATCAAATTCATCAAAGGGTAACAACATCAAATTAGCCAGAAAACAATAACCCTTTTATCATCAACGGGTAATTTTTACAAATTTTATCCACCATAACATGCTGACCCAAGGGATTTAAAACTTTAACCACAAATTCGGTGAACTCAACAAACATATTTTTACCAGACACAATTTTTTTTGCAAATATATGAATGCGTGGAACTAGGATCAATCAAAGTAATAATATCAGTATCAAGTAAAGAGAATGTACCAGTGATAACATCTGGTGCCGAGACATCTTCTCTTGCACGTATTGCATATGTTCTTGCTGGAGCCTGAGCCTCAGATGTAGTTGTTGAATCTTTTGCAGCACTATGAATACCACCGACATTTTCGGAATACCGTGGTGGTCTACCCCTCTAGAGAAGATTACTCGGCTTCGAGGTCTGTTCAATGTCTTTCTCAACCCTTTTCGGGCAATCTTTAAGAAAATGGTTGAGAGAACCACACTTAAAACAAGCCCCACTTCTCATCTGGCACTCTCCGAAATGCAATTTATTACAGATATTGCATCGTGGTTTGGAGTTTCCAACACTCTCAAAACTGGATGTTAAGGGAGACGAAGATCTCGGGTTGGTGCGTTTAGAACCCGTATCTGTCACCGGAACAGGGTTACAGTGTATTACCAGAGTTTACAGAACATTCTCAGACAATTTATACCAGTTACTAATTATTTTTCGATATTAATTATAACGCCCCTTTAAATGGACCCTTGAGGCCCAATATGAATAGTAAAAACAAATCAGGACTAAATCGGAATCTCATAAAATTTTTCATGAAATTTCAAAGTTTTTCTTATGTGCAGTGCCCACACGCCAGTATGGTCGAGTCGTGTGACTACAAACGCCCGTGTCCCTAACCCGTGTAACTCTTTGACTTATAAGGCATTAAGCAATTGAAGTCACACGGCCAAGTCACACGCCCATGTGCTAGGCCGTGTGGCAAATTTTATTTTCAAAAGTTAGATGCAGTTTTCACACGCCCGTGTCCAAGGCCGTGTCAACCAAACAGCTGAGACACACGCCCGTGTCTCTGCCCGTGTGCCCAATTCTGAGCATTCTGTTTCTCATTTTTAAGATGCAGGGGACACACGGCCGAACCACATGCCCATGGGACAAGCCGTGTGTCACACACGGCCTAGTGTCTATCTGTGTGGACAAAATAAAGTCATTTCCTAGCCTCATTTGTCACCCAAATCTTACCATTTTCCTGCACCAAAACTCACAAACATATATCCACCAATCCAACAACATAATCACATAAAATTAGCCATCAATCGTGTGGTATTATCTCATGCGTTAATGGATAAAAAACTTACCCTTATCATAAACTTATATACTAACATAATTCCAACAAACCAACACATAACAAGCACTTGTGTAATTACCAAAACATAACTTTTAAGATAACCAAATTAGATCATCACTAGCCACTCTAATGGCTAGATTACAAAACAACAATTACAAGCCATCATTGGCCAAATATGCTTATAAATGCCATTATACCAAAATGAGATTTCTATTTATACCAAAAGAAGATAATGGATAGTGTGATGATTGCTCTGACCGACTTCCAACTTTTGCGAGCTTTTGAGCACTATAAAACAGGAAAAATTAAACGGAGTAAGCATTTTATGCTTAGTAAGTTCGTATAACGAAAAATAAACTTAGCGGTCATATTTATCAATACAAGCATACATAAATATACATTCCATCAATTTTGGGTAAGTTACTTAAACACATACACTTATTCAAACAAGTTAGTCACAAAATCTCATATAAATATCAAGTAAACATAGATGAGCCCATCATAATATAAGCTTTCATTTAATTTCACTTTTCGACATTTCTAAAGTCCTTTGCATTGAACTATTGAAATTTCGATGGACATCTGATTAGTTTATTCAAGGTATACTTGTCAACTGTTTGACAATTCATACCCAAAAGTACCCATTAGGGCACAGAATCAACGAGTACACTCTCGAGCCACATATTTTATTATAGGATTACCAGTCCAGGCTAAATCCTTTTCATATCATATGCTCTGAAGAGCTTAATTCGGATTACCTGTCTGGGCTAAATCCAATCTATAGCATATGCTCGAGCGGCTTACATTAGGATTACCCATCCAAGCTAAATCCTTTATACAACATGTGTAGTATTATTCTCGTCCAAGAATATCACCTTATTCCATCGAATTTCAACGTTCAACCGGAACATGACAATTTATCCATATTTCACAACTTATGATTATTTCGTTATGTATATCATCACATACATATTAACACAATCATACAATTCAATTCAAGCATATTAACATACATATTTAAGTTACAAGAACTTACCTTGAAAATGGTTCGTATTTAAATTTCAACTAATCTAAAACCTTTTGCTTTCTTTGATCTAGTTGGTCTTTCCGGATCTATATGGGTAAATTTAACTATTAATCTATCACATTCATATACATTTGCATCCTACTACATCCTAGGCAAAATTACCATTTTACCCCTATCGTTTTCAAAAATTTCGATTTCGTCCCTAGGCTCGGAAAATAAAATTCATGAAATTTAACCCTCTTTCCAAGCCTAGCCAAAATTTATATACTACATTTACAACACATAGATTTCACAAATTTTAGAATTTTCCATGAGTTTTACCACTTTTTCATTTTAGTCCCTAAATCAAGTTTTCATCAAAAATTACTTTGTAAAAGTTGTTTATCTATGAATAACCTTTCATTTTCTACCATAAATTTCTAATTTTCAGCATATTCATCCATGACCCAAATTTTATACCTTGATAACTTTTCAAATAAATCCCCTAAATAGTAAGATTAGACTATCCCGATTCCAAATAGAAATTACTAAAAACGAGACTTGATTTCATACCTTTTTAAGCTTGAAAAGTTTTCTTCCTCTCTCCTAGGGTTTCCATAGAAATATTGGGGAAGATGATATGAAAATAGATAACTTTTTTCTTTTTAATTAATTATCATCTATTAATTTTATTAATTTCCAATTTAGTCCCTACCCTTTTCTAATTTTAATCTACAAATGATGTTTTAAGGGTTGGGGAAAATGCACACACAATTCATACACTTGCACAAATCATAAGATTCAAAATTTTCAAAAAAAAACATTTAAAAGATAATATCATTAAATGTACCATCAATAAAAAAAAATATTATCAATCTCGATTACATTGGAAATTCAAAAAAAAGATTACAACCAAGACATTGAAAGTTTCCAAGGTTTACTTTCTTACGTGTATCAATTTTCCAATTTGGATACCATGAAAGTTGGGTTGACCATGGAATTACAAAAGAAAAAAGTGAAAGATTCAAGTCTAAAGCGCTAATGTTTATCATGCAAGAATCAATGTCAAAAAAAGTAACAATAAATAGGGATAGTTGAAAGGCCTTTAAATCGCTATGATTTCAGGGCTTAAGCACATGTTTGATGTTCTATTATGTCCATTGACTGGTTGCAACTTGCAATTCTTGGTATCCTGTTCATATACTCACAGAAAGCTACAACAGAAACCCAAACACCAATTTACTTTGCCAGTGTTGTCTCCACACCCTGCACTGCTCTTTATTATGATTACTGAAACGTAGTCAGCCCTCACTTTAGAAATTGTAGTAAAATTACTTTGGGAGTTTCATTAATCATTATGAACCCTAAAAATAATATGTTAATTAGTCCTTTGAGAATCCATTATTATCTATTCATTTATAAATGTAAAAATGTAGATTCATAGTTTGAGGTATATATCATATACGAGACAAGACTGTAATACTTTCAAAACAGAACAGACAAATAATAACCTACACATAATCATATCGTGAATAAAAATACATCATTCATCTTATTGTCTAAAAACAAAGGCTCCATTAAGTTTTCGGGTCGATTTCCTAAATGTTTTTTTTTTTTTAATTTCAATTTCCATGTTTTGCTTTGACAAGAACGTATCCTTTGCCTTCTTCTTTTTCAGCTTCTCTCATAATCCAAGCATCACCAAATAAATAAATAAAAGGTTAGAAAATGAAAGATGCTTTGTTGCCAATTATGTTACATGCATGTCGACATATTGTTGAAAGGTAGGTGTTGAGGTAGCTCAAGGTATCCTACGAGGGGGCTAAGGGCTTCACATGGTTTCAAGCGATGGTGGGGGCGTTTTCAATTCCTTTTTACATGAATGGAACATACTAAGTAAATTTATTCATGTGTTGGGCAAGTGAATTTACATTCTACGAGCTTCCACAAGGTATTTATCAATATGAGTACATCCAAGGTCACTAAAATTTTTAATAAGTTTATGTTTTGATTACTAAACTTTAAAAAATTATAAAATAGTTATTAAATTATTCAAATATTTTTATTTAATTCATTGGGCTATTAAACTTTTTTCTTGTAAAAGTCCTGCTAGTAAGTTTCAAGCGATAATTCAACAATCAGTATCATAGATTAATACCCATCAACGAGTTAAAGAATATACTTTAGATTCAAGTCGATCTGATAGCTAGTGTTGGAGATTGAAGAAGAAAATTATTTGGATTTTAGTTTATAGATTCATGACATTCAAATTTGATTCATGAAAAAAAAAAGTAAATTGTAGAAGAGGGGGAAAAGAGCTTTCAATGGTCTAGGTGATACTAATAGAGAAAGCCATACAATAATAATTTTAACAGTCCAATGTCTTAAATGAAAATTTTTGAATAATTTAGTGGTCATTTTGTAACTTTTTGAAGTTGAGTAACCAAAACATAAACTTACTATTAGTTTAGTGACCTTGGGTCTATATTACCCTACTAATTAATACTAATAAAATATATAAAATTATTATTTTGTTATTTTATTATTATTTTGAATAATAAAACGAGCTATCAAGTTAACATGATCTGATCTCGGTTAGGATTTTAAAAAAAAAAACTTTGAAACTTTTTGAACCGGGTCCGACCGTATAAGTCTTCAAAGTGTCATCCTCGTGAATGCCAATTCGATCCCTAAACAACGAAAGGTATTATCCCCCAGGGAGGATTTTGTCCCCCACTCTACGAAGCACCATGTACAGTTCATGTAGGGGAATGCCTCGACCGTATGTGGACGTACGACCACCTACCAAAAAACGATGTAAACTTCTCGTCTTTGGCGAGATTCGAACCCTTGACATATACTATATAAAACAATAATTAGGGTATATGGGAAGTATATCCAATCCCTAACACTATATAAAACTCAAATGAAAAGGAGAATCCTCATAAATTGGTGGTCCATAAAGGCTTTATTCAGCTTTTTTATAAAATTGAGCCTAAAAATTTAATTAATTATGAAAATGACTCACTTTTTCTAATTAAACACGAAAATGACTTAAAAGCTATAGTAAAATTTGATTGAGCCAAAATGTTTAACGCCACCAACATACCACGTCAACAAACGGAGTAAAGAATTCATTTTTTTTTGTGGAGCCATGTAGAATGTCGCCACCTGTATAAATATCAGGAAAATACTGCTATTTCTAAAAAAATTAGGGGGCTTTAAAAAATAATCTTTTTTTAGTAGAGCCAAATAATTTGGCGCCACCAATTTCCAATGCCTGTCACTATTCTTTTTTTATTTTTAAAACTATAAATATTTTTCTTCTTATTGGTTTTTTTTCTGTATTTTAAAATTATTTCTTATTGGTGGAGCCATTCTAAATGGCAGCCACCACTTTATTATCAGGATTGTTTTTTAAATATAGTTTTTTTTTAATTTAAATTTTTTTAAATAATATTTTATTTGGTGGAGCCATATAGAATGACACCACCAGTGTACTGTATGCTTTTCTTTTTAATGTGTTGTTTTTCTTAATTTAAAAATTTTAAAAATGATATTTTATTTTGGTGGAGTCATTCTTTATGGCTCCACCTCCTTGGTTGTTCTACATATATAGATATTGTTGAGGTTTTTTTGTAACAATTGAATTGGGAGAGAAAAAAGAGAGAAATTGTTGTGTTGACTAGGAGAGCTCAAAAATTCTGGTGAAGATGAGTAACTCGGTGTTTTTGGTGTACGTTCTTTTTTATGGTGAAATTGTAGAAGGTGATGTTGATTGTATATTTCAAGGTCAGCAGAAAGTAGGATTGTGATTCAATAAAATTGTGAAGTTGGAACAAATGAAAGGGAAGATTTTTTTTTATTTTCTTTAAAAATGTCCCTTTGATTTTCTTGATTTCACATTACATAAATGATTTACATGAAAATTGTATTTTACAAAATAACTATCAATTTACATATTTCAAAAATTATATAAATATAACTTTTAACATACTAAAATAGTTTCACTTAACTTACAATATATAATTTTACAACACGAGCAACTTTCTCAATACTAAAAAAAATTTAAACGATTTTGTTCAAGACCGACAACATTGTATCTTATAAACAAAACATAATTAAACTATTTTGTTCAAGACTGACATCATGGTGTCTTACAATTTGAAAAATAATTTGTTTAACCACTACAGGAGCGACTTTCTCGATGCTATTAGCTTGTAGCTTAGATGCTACCGATATTGATTATCTCACCCGTGCTGTTCGATTTGGGATTCATTGAAACCTTCAAACATCCCATTGACCCAAGAAATCTCAAATAATCCACCCGTTGGTTGCATAACCAATTTGAATCCATTATCGTCCTACCACAGCCCACGGAAAAACTTACATAACCAATTTGAACTCGTTACCGAATAAATTACTGGCAATCGAAAATAGTCATTAAATTTACCGATGTCAGAGCTCCACTGGATTATCGTTAAACAAAACATACCTTCAAATTAAAAAATTTACTAAATAAATAAAAACACAAATACATAAAATAAAATAAAATAAAAAAACACTCATCATCTCTCTCTCATTCATTCTCTAGCAAAATATAAGCAAAAAAAAAAAATCCTTCAACTTAGATTGATCTACCATTGGGAGTTATATATACCAATTTGGTCACGCCAAAGAGAATAACTCCACCAAATAAAATGTTATTTTAAAAAATTTTGAAATTAAAAAAATCGGGTGATAAAGTGGCAGCGTCATTTAGAATGACTTCACCAATAAGAAAAAAAAATTATTTATAGTTTTAAATTTATAAAAATATTAAAATAATAATAAAAAGGAGAGAATGGAAGGCATTGGAAACGAGTGGCGCCAATAATTTGGCTCCACCAAAAAAAGGATTATTTTTTTAAACCCCAAATTTCAAAAATAGTAATATTTCCCTAATATTTATACAGGTGGTATCATTCTTAATGGCTCCACCAAGAAAATGAATTTTTTACTCTGTTTGCTAAGGTAGGATGTTGGTGGCGCCAAACTCTTTGGCTCCGTCAAATTTTACTGTAACTTTTAGGTAATTTTCATGTTTAATCAGAAAAACGGATTATTTTTATAATTAATTAAATTTCTAGGGTCAATTTTATAATAAAAAAAAAAAAGAAAGAAAGAAAAAGAAAAGCGGCTTTATTCTGTTCTTTTTCGAAGTCTTGAAATCCCACCACCAACCTTGTACTTATTTTATACACTAATTGGAGGATTGTTTAAGTAATATTATTAATTAGTATTTTCATTTACTTGTTAAAGAAAATAAACAAAGTAAGATTCGGAAACTTAAATAACAAAAAAAAAATTTCAACTTTTAATTACCAAATAAAATTAATTCAGTTTTGTTGACTGATAGCTACGATCTTTCTAAAAACGTATTTTGCTATCTACAAAAATGAACATACTTCCTCCAAACTAGCTCATCAATCGTTTTAGTCTTCTTCTTTTTTTACCCTCAAATAACATATCAAATTTTATGTAATTAAATTTGAAGAAAAATAATATGTTACTGTATAAATTTTAGATGTAAAAATTTAAAAATAAAACTGAAAAAAATTAATAAAATTTCTGTAAAAACTTCAGAAACTTTGAAAATAAGATTTTTTTTAAATAATTACAATATTCATTTTTTTATATTAAATTATGTCCTGTAAAATCTAATGTGTGATTTAATAATTAAATTAATAATTTTAGTAATGAAAGGACTTAATTAATATAATCTCAATAGTTTAAAGATATAATTAGAATAATTTAAAACTTAGAAACTAATTTAAAAAGAATATATAGTTTAAGAGTGTTCAATACAACTAACTCCGGAAAGATAATAAAAATAAAATTATTTTTATAATATTTAAAAATATAAATTGAATTGAATCCAATGGTTTAAAATTTCTTTTTTGCAAAACTCAACCCAAGGCTACAACAAATTTGGACTTTAAAACCATTATTCTAGCCAATACCTAAGCTAGCTAGCCTAGGTAGGATGATTATGTGCAGCACTATTTTTTTTTTCTTAATGATATTATAAAAAATTAGCTTAAACATGTAAAAAGTCCTCAATTTTTTTTTTCCTCAATTTTTTTAAAAAATAATTAAGGTCTTTTTTTTCACTCATTTGAGTATTTAAACTTTCAAAATATATCAAAAAAACCTTCAAACCTTTAAAAAAAACAATTAAGCCCCTACTTTTTTGCACTCAATTGGTTACTTGAACTTTCAACTTACATAAAAAAGACTCAATTTTTTTCAAAAAAAAAGCAATTAAGCCCTTGCTTTTATTAAAAATTATACAAAAATTAAAAATTAAAATCAATAAAAATTATTAAATATTAATAAAAAATTCAAATATTAAAATTTTTATTAAAAATATAAAAAACTGTAAAATTTTATAAAAATTGTAAAAGATTATAAAATATATAGAAATATGAAAATTATAAATTTTTATAAAGTCGTAAGAAAATTATACAAAATGTAAAGAAATATAAATTTCGTAAAACAATTATAAAAAATATCGTTCCAAAAGAAGCATTTTATAATTTTTTTATAACTTTTATTGATTTTATTTTTTTATTATTTTTCGCCGCATGTCACGTTGTGTTGCGATATGTGATGACTTTAATTGAAAAAAACTAAGGTCGTTAAATTTTTTTTATGATTTTTATAATAATTTTTATAATTTTCTTCTAATTTTTAATAAGAGCAGGGCTTAATTGCTTTTTTGAAAAATTTTGAGGGTCTTTTTGATGTATTTTGAAAGTTCAAATACCCAATTGAGTAAAAAAATCAGGGGCTTAATTGCTTTTTTGAAAAAGCTTGAGGGCCTTTTTGATGCATTTTAAAAGTTCAAGTGCTCAATTGAGTTCAAAGAAAAAGGAGGTGCTTAATTATTTATTTATTTTTTTAAGTTTGAGGACTTATTACAACTTAAGCCAAAAAAAATTTAATTAAGCTTTTTCAAATTTTTTGCACGCCTCTAAACTAATAAAATTGGTTAAATAAGTATTTTGACTAACTTTGACTGTTAGTATTTAACAACAATGATATCATGGCCGTTTATAAATGTCACGTTAGCATCGATTGCTAATATGGTAGAGCCACATCACCGAAAAGTAAAAAAAAATGTAAATTATTTCTAAATTAAGTACATATCTAACAAACAATTGTCATTCATTTGAATTTGGACACCCATTTATCATATATTATAGAATTAAAAAATTAAAAAATATTAAAATTAAAAAATAAATTTTATAAAAATATTATAATTAATTAAAAATCATTCAATTTTATAAATTTTGTAAAATTTATTTTATTATTTTTTATATTTTAAATAAAAACGATCAACGACTTATATCATAAAATCAATATTAACAGTTTTTTGTCATATTTTTGCCTCTCATTTTTCAATTTGCACAAGTTATATTAATCAAATAATTTAATCAAAATGAGGAATATAATTTTTATAAAAATAATTTAAATAATTATAATTTTTATGATTTTTAATTAATTTCTTATAATTTAAAAAAATCATTTTTTTTTCAAAATTTTTATGGTTTTTAATAATTTTTAATAAATTTTAATAAATTTTATGAATTTCTAATAAAATTTATAAATTTTAGTAAACTTTGAAATTTTATTTTTTTAATAATTCTAGAATGAATCTAGATAAATGGGTGTCCACATTCAAATGAACACGGACAATCACTTGTCGACACCCATTTATCTAGATTCATTGTGCACTTATTTTAAAAATATAAATTTAAATATTTTCTTATATTTTATTTATTTTGCTGGCATGACACTACCACGTTAACAATTGGTGTTGATGTAGCACCGTCACGTCATCAATCGACGCTAGCATGGTATCTATTAACAGCCATATTAGCGTTGCAGTTAAATATTAACGATAAACGCCGATTAAAGAGCCTATTTGATCAATTTTATTAGTTCAAGACTCAATTGAGTAAAGAAAAATTTGAAAAATTTAATTAAATCTTTTTAAAAAGCTCTAAAAGAAGGGGTTTTTTTTTATGTAATAGTAGATTTTACCATTTCAAGTGATGAAAATGATTTAGATTTAAATCACATTTTATGCTGCACTTTTTATTTGGCGGATTTTGAAAAGAAAAAAAAAAGAAAAAAATACGTTTTATTTCTTGTAATACCCATAATTTGCCCGGCCCGTTTAAGCCCAAAAATAAAATAATCCAATGTCCATTTACAAAACAGACCTGGGCTAACAGGCCCGATTACCAAGACCCAAATAGAACAAAACTCAGCCCAAACTAATTACCCTAAACCCAATGACTAAACCTAGCCCAATAAGCCCAAAACCTAAAAGCTAAACCAGTAACAGCAAACCCTAGCTTCTCCCTAGGCGCCGCTTCCTCGGTTCACAGCCCCACGAGCGCCTTCTTGACCCACACGCTCCACTTACCAGTTCCAGCATACTACCACGCCTCGTCAGACTCCACCAGCACCCTCGCGCCTCGATCGACACCAGCGTGCGCAACGCCCTTACCCTGCAAACAACACGCGCAAAGCAAAACGAAAACAGAGAGCACGAAGCAGAAAAAACAAATGAGAAGAGAACAAAATCGAATCTTTATGAATCGATTATAAAAACAAAAAACCAATCTCTTGTAAGGCCTCTCCTTCTTCTCTTACGCATTCTATCAAAAAAATAAAAAGCAAAAAATTGAAGGTTAATTTTAGATCTTTTCGTTTTCAGTCTTAGCATTCGTTACTGTCGTTTTATTTCTATTTTGATTTTTATTTTTGGTGTTTCAAATCTTTACAAACAAATCAATAACAAAAAAAAAGAGAAAAGAACTTACCGGAATCCCCACGGTCGCGGCGTCGGGGCGCTCTCCCTTCATCGCCGACGTTCGGCTTGGAGAGGGGGGTCAAAAGCCTCTTTTCTTTCGTTCTCAAAGAACCAAAAGCCAGATCTTCGGGGAGGGGAAGTTTTCAATCGGGACCCGAGGGTCGTTCGCGTGCCTCGTCGACGGCCAGATTCAACGGTTGCGCGGCGTTTGGGTGTCCCTGCAAGATAGAGAGAAAACGAGAGGAAGGGGGGGCCGCCGTTTTGATTTTGAGAAAGTGAGGAAGGTGAAAAAAGGGGCTATGCGGCTGTTTTAACTTTTAAAGTTTAGGGTTAAAATGTTTTAAAGGAATATTAAGTGAAACGACGCCGTTCGCTAGGGCCGGATTAGCGCACATCCCTTGAAAGGGATAATTGTGCTCCTGGTCCCTCATCTCTTCGGCGTTGATTGATTAAATCCCCTTTCGCATTCTTCCCCTTTTTCAAAATCTGACCCTATTATTTCTATGGTGTTTCAATCTGATCCTTGCCCTCCTTTTATGGCTTATTACAATTTTGGTCCCCCTTTTCATTCCAATTTCCTCCTAACTCCTGATCTGTCAGGCAGTTCATGTATTTATTGTTATTTTTGTGTTTTAATCATTATTTCTTTTTATTATTGGTTTGGAGTTCTATTACATTAGCTTATTTTAAACTATGTACAAATATATTATTTATTTTAGGTTCCGATACGTGTACATATTTCCTATTTTAAGAATATTTTTATATTGTGGTTTTGAGTCATTTTATATGCCGATCATTCTAAATAAATATTATATTAGATTTTTTTAATCACTTTTATATTTTCTCGTGTTAGGTTCTTAAGTTTCCTTTTAGGTGTTATTCATTTCAAACTTCCGACTTTATTTTAAGTTTCATACGCATTAAGTTTACTCTACTACATTTTCCTTATTTAAACTGTTTTTTTTTAAATTATTTTAAGTTGATTCTTTATCATTTCTCTTTAACTTGTTTAATTCATCGGTGTTGTTTGTCTTAGATGATGTATTTTATTTAGTTATTGCTTTTGCATGTGTCATAATTCGTCTATTCGTATTGTCATGATATTTTAGTTCATATATATAATTTCGTCCTCATATGTTATTGTTTTTATCATCATCATTATTCATGCATGTTAGTCCTTTAGGTTAGTTATTCCAATGTCATGTATTATGTGTATTATATCATTATGGCACTAAATTCATGTCATATACATTTGTTAAATTCGTTGGGCATAACCTAAAATCTTTATGAATTTCATCCAAAATTAGAAAGTTTTCAAATAAGGCAATATTCTATATTTGGAAATTCGAGAGATCGTACCCTATGTGTTGGGTTTCGGTTCTCTCGCTTCGCCAAAGTTCGAATATCCTTTTGATAGTTTTATGCATAAGTCTCAGGGATTAAGAGATGACCTTGGATTCGAGGATTAAAATCGTTGTGTCCTATGTACTGGATGTGATATTTTACTCTCTCGGAACGAGAAAATCTTGTTATTCAATTCACTTTTAAAGGGATCATGTTTTTAAAAAATCTTTTTACAATTTCCAACTTTCGACATAAGGACATTGATTAATCAATTCGGTACCAATTTTGGGCGTGACGAGGGTGCTAACCCTTCCTCGCACGTAACCGACTCCCGAACCCTTTTCTCAAATTTTGTGGACCAAACACACCGTTTTAGTAAATCAAAATGTTTTATTAAAACAAAGGTGATCCGATCACACCAAATAAAGATCTGTGGCGACTTCCGTTTTTATTTTCAAAACCCAATTCTGATTCCCGTTTTGTGAAAAAATGGTTTCAACAGCTTGGCGACTCCACTGGGGAACAAACTAAAGAGAGTCAGGCCGTAAAATTGATTATTCTTTGTCCCTTTGTCAAAATTTGGAAATTTATTTTGAAAAAAATCACGTTTCTTTCAATGCACTTGCTGATATTATGGTCCCAATAATGTTGAGTCTTATAAAATACCTTGGCATTGCACTGCATGACCATTGCAGTCACACCCTTAAGTGGGAGTGAAAAGCTACTCTTTCGTGAGGTTTTTACCTCCGTGCAAGATAGTGGATCGCTTCCGAGATACATCTGTACCTATGTCTTCGTGAGATTTTTATCTTCGTGCAGCCATAGGGAAATGTATTCCCCTGAACTGAACTCGGTCCATATGAGCCTATAATGGGTGAGGATCGAGGAATCTGCTGATTCAGGTACCCTTGCTTTAGAACCAAACCGCATATAGAGAAACCTAGGAGCCTAACCTAGGTAGAGCACGCCAAATCCTAGCGGTTACCTGAGTAGGTGATTTACTTCTTGCTTGCTTTAAGCTGTGTTTGGAATACATACTTGTTCTATTTTGATCGAATGACATTTTCATCACCCTGCATGACCCTCGGGGTCGCACCTTTAAGTGGGAGTGAGAAACTAAGCTTTCGTGAGGTTTTCACCTCCGCATGGGCTAGTGGACTGCTTCCGGGACACATCTGTACCTATGTGCTTCGTGAGGTTTTCACCTCCGCATGGCCATAGGGAAATGTGTTCCCCTGAACTGAACTCGATCCATATGAGCCTATAATGGGCGAGGATTGAGGAATCTGTTGGTTCAGGTACTTTTACTCTAGAATCGAACCACATATAGTGAACCCTAAGTGCCCGCCCTAGGTAGAGCCATGTCAAACCCTAGTTATCTCCCGGATAGGTACTTTGTTTATTACTCTCGTGCTAACACGTTCTCTTTTGATGTTGATTGCATTGCATTGCATCATCATAGAAAGAAAGTGCTGATTAATATTCGATTGCTAAATAGAGGAGTTTGTAATAAGGAATTAAATTTCTTGATAAAGTGGATTATAATACGGTGGCCCAAATATAGTCCAAATAAACAACGAAAGAAGGCCGACAGTCCACAAAAGAATACAAGACTTCGCTCCATGATTCAAGTCAACAAGGATTATTCAAGAGTCATCACCCCCAGACTTTCTAAAGGAGCCTATGAACGATCACAGAGGATAAACGAGTGAAGAGATACGGCCCGAACCAAGCCACAAAGAGCTAGAAGAGGCATCTACGAAGAAAGCGCACAAGACATGACTATGATATTCAGCCACGAAGGAAAAGATTGGTGTTTTGTTTGGACTATGAGGACAAAACCGTATATTCAATCCATTTTATGTAAAGAGCTTTATTTTCTAGAAAAGTTCTCCTAATGAAATTGAATTAACAATCAACGCCTTTCTTTCTTTTTGCATTCATTCCATGCATTTGCATTGCATTGCATCATCTTAGAAAGGAGGTGTTGATTCGTGTTTGATTGCTAATTAGAAGAATTTGTCATAAGAAAATGTGTTACTTGATAAATTGGAATACGATACGGTCATCTGAACATGGCCTAGGGAAACAACAAGACAAGATATTGTATGAAGATTCAAGCCGACAAGGATTGTTCGGGAGCTATCCTAAGATTATGAGCACCACGGAGGACACGTGGGTGATGAGGTACGACAACGAAGAGTTAGAAGAGACATCTACTAAGGAAGCCGCGGGACATGACCACAACGTCCGGATAAGAAGAAGAAGATTTGTCTGAAAATTCAAGCCGACAAAGATTGTTCGAGAGTCATCAAAAGATTATGAGCATCGCAGAAGATAAGGGAGTGATGAAGAACAACCTGGATCAAGCAAACAAAGAGCTAGAAGAGACGGGACACGACCACAATATTCGGGTACGAAGAAGAGGATCGGTGTCTTCACATGGACTAAGAGGAAGAGGCCGTATATGCGGTCCACTTTATTAAAGGAACATACTTTCTAGGCAAGTTCTTCTAATAGGAATTGAATTCATAATCAACGTCCCCCTTTCTTCTTGCATTGCACTTCATGCATTTTGCATTGCATTTCATGCATTTTGCATTGCATTTCATGCATTTTGCATTGCATTTCATGCATCTATATTACATCATATTGCATGCATCAAAACTTGTAGAAAAATCCTAATTAGGTGAAATTATTCCAGTTAACTTAGAAGATATGGAACAAAGGTTGGAGAGATTAGAGCAAAGGCAAATACTGATGCAAGAACAGTTGGCCAAAATTCAGCGGGATGTGCGAGATCAAATGAATATGATACGCCAGTTAACCCAACTACTTGCCGAAAGACTTGAAAAGAGGAGTGGCCCAGTGGTCGGCAGTGCAGATGAGGAGGAACAAATTGTTTATTCCCCGAGGAATATCCCGACTCAACCAGACACGCAATCGCAAGGGGCACCCATCATTATCGGACCCCAATGCCAGACCAATACCTCGACCCTGTCAAACTTCCCAACGGGCTCATGTTTTAACCCTAAGGATGATCGAGCCAAACCGATTGTTTGGGCAGAGGCAAAAGAAAAGAGGGAGCGGGCATTGAAGACCCCGAAAAAGAAGGAAAAGGAAGTGGGTAGTACGAGTAAGCATAACGAGAGCTATTCAAAGCTAATGGCAATGAGACAGCCAAGGACAATGACTACCAGTCATCAAGGTCCCTTTAGACAAGATCCCAATCCAAAGCCTAACACGGAAAAGCTCCAGTTCACACACATCCCGATGACATACAAGGAGCTCTATCAAAATTTATTTGATGCACATGTGGTGTCTCCTCACCATTTGAAACCGTTCCAACCCCCGTACCCCAAATGGTATGACCTGAACGCTCGATGCGACTACCATGCCGGAATAGCAGGTCACTGGATAGAAGACTGCAACACTTTCAAGAAACTAGTCGAAAGACTCATCAGAGTAGGAGTTATAAGATTCGATGACCCTTCTGGTGCAGAAAATTCGTTGCTCAACCATGCTGTTAAAAGGATAACTATTGGGAGTACCATGATAAATGGGTGTGTGAGATCAGGAGTGCATCCAATTCAGGGCTCCAGTGCAAAACCTGATACTGAGGAATTGGAACGTGCATAACGTATCTAGAGAATGAACCGAAGAATCAAAGTTTCTAAGACCTTGCATGTTTGGGAGTGTTTTGAACAATGGGACTGTGGAAGGGATCCCTGTATTTTGGTTAATCTGGAGTAATATTTAAAACATGCTTGTTGCTTTAAGCCTAGAGGCAACAAGAGTCCTTTTGTGAAATAGACTTGTTTCCAGAATTGTTATTTCAATAAAATGCATCTTTATTTTCACTCTTTGCATTTCATACCCCATATCTTTTTATTTTCATATCACACTTTTAATTTTCCACCATCATACCCACAACGGGTCCCCCGGATATCAATGACATGAGCGACGCTGTTACCGACTCTCTTTCTAACGAGATATGTGTCTAAAGGGATTGGAGGACTGTGGAGATGGCAGAGGCCATAACTTATTTCCTAAATTGTTAAGAATGGTGGATCCTATCCCCACGAAGTGTCAGCAAACACTACAAGGGAGATGAAAATAGAAGCTTAGCTGGCCGCAGGAACATGGCAAGGAATCAGTGAGTTATCTCCAAGAGTCCAAAGGTATTTTCGTATGATCACGCCGGGACTACTGAGGCATGAGTATGCTGTCCAAGCTAAGGAAGTCACAGAAGAAGTCCATAAGGATATTTGAAGATCACATGCTAATGATTCTACCCGGACTAAGTCAATCAAGAGGTTCGAGCCACTGGTCTACCCAGAAAAGAAAATTGCATCAAACGCCAAATCAAGGAGGATAGAACTTATGTGCCTCTTCCATTCTTTCTACACATGGAGCATGAACATTATCAAACCAATCTCCTCGAAAGCTTCTGGTCCGCATCGATTCATCTTCATGAATGTCGATCTCTTCACTAAGAGGGTGAGGGTCGCTTCGTATGCCAATATTACAAAGTCGATAGTCATTAGACCAAAAAAGACAAAAAAAAAATATATATTAACAAATTTTGCGGTCTTTTCAAATGCGAAAGGATCATATCTAACCGCACAATGTCAAAAGTTTGCGGTCTTTTCAAAGATCAAGTGCCACGTCATAGTGCAAAAAAAAAAGGGGAACAAAACAAGGGTCGATGACCTAAACTTATGAATGTTGGCATATAGAAGTAACGTTTACCCTTTATGCTCATTAAACATCGGCCAGGACCTCTGCCGGGGCAACCCCTTCCTCTTTAGGATTTGCCTAGTGAAGTCAAAATCCTCTGTACCCTAGGCACGGGCCGAGCCAAAATTGGATAAGGCAGAATGGGTTTAATTCCAATATGATCAAGTGAATTTGAAGAGAAATGGTTGAGAGCTATCTATCACGATCAGATAATGCGAATCGCCGTAGAAAATTTCATGATAGGGCTTTGAAGGAAAAATTCCCCCATGCAAAAGAGACTTCAGAAGAAAGCGAATGCCAAAATAGGAAGGACCTTATGCGGTGAAGAAGGCCTATCCTAGGAAAGCACGAATATCGACCGAAATGGATGGCAGGGATTTGCCCAATCCAAAAAAAAAAAAAAGCAAGCAAGAAGGAAATCTTCAGCAATGGAAGAAAGAAAAAGGAGAGGCCAAAGGTGAAAACCCGCAAAGGGCGCCTTGGGACCAAAGGTGGGTTTGAGTTGAAAACCCGAAAAGGGCGGCTCAAATTTTGATAAAAATGGGGCACACAGTAGTCTCGCTATGCTTGAAGCAACGATAAAGAGATATGTTACGCCTTGGGGCATCGACGAAGTACTCTGGATCCCTTAAGCACATATTGAGCTTAAAATGATCCTCAAGAAGTTTGAATAAGGAAGCTCAAGCTGCGATATCTGGGGCACCTAGCTTCTATTCTACCCATTTTGAGTTTGCTATCTTTGTCTTTTCAAAATACACTCTAAATAAATTTCTTTGCATTTGCAAGCTTTGATTAACTTGTTTGTTTTGAGCTACTCCCAATAAATTTTCGTATCATCCATCATTATGATCTCTTTCATTTTGCATGGAAATAATGATTATTGGACTAATAACACTTTCATGAAAGAAGTTTTGCATATTACTCTGGAATGTCTAAACAATACAAGAGTCTGAAACAGGATTATTGTTTAAGGTTCACCAAGCTTATGGGTTGGAAACATCATAAGTCCAAATTAAGTTTATCTCTTCAGACCTTTGTCAAAAATGGCGATGGAACAAAATGACAAGATGTTGCGCCAATAATACAATCCGGACGAAAATGGGAATTATGAACCCAAGTATTGCCAAAGGAAAATGATGTTCTGCATTTACGCGAGCACCATGCATATACATCTGGTTGGGACACCCGAAGGGTGATCAATAGATGGAAGAATACAGATCTTATACCCTCAAATAGCAATGAGATAGGTTGAAGAAGAAACAAATCCTACGGTTTGAAATTGCCTTGGGACGAATGAAAGGGTTTAGATCCTATACCCCTAGGTCACGATGAGGTGAACCCTGAAGTTACAGTGAGGCAAATTTGTTGAGCAAGATATTCGTTCTCCTGGATTTTCCGTCATGAATACCAGCCGAATAAAATCGTAGCATAAGACATCAGCGATGACCACCTTAAACTATTAGAAGGGGATCATTCTCATGAAATTCTACATTCATGCAAAACACATCTATTTAGGGGCATTCGATTCATTCCGATCATTGCATCCTTGGACATTCTGCATTCATGCAAATGTCGACCATAATTAGGAGCATTTGAGTCATTCCGGTCATAGCATCCTCATCATTTGTTTGAGCATAAGCACATTCTACAGGACAGGTTCCGCAAAGAATAATGTAACAAGTTCAAATTTTGTTCCATAGAGATGATAGTGGAGCAGATTGAAGATAGAAGTCTTCCTGAAGGTTGAGGGAAGCAAATTAAAAAGTCCACAGGATATTTTCCCTAGTGGACGATGTAGCAACACTAGCAAGATTGTCCTGTTTCCACTAAACAGCGGTGGAACGGGTTGAATATTGTCCTGTTGCTACTAAACAGCGGTGGAACGGGTCGAAGATTATCCTATTACCATCGAACAGCGGTGGAATGGGTTGAAGATTATCCTATTGCCATTGAATAGCAGTGGAATGGGTTGAAGATTATCCTATTACCATCGAACAGCAGTGAAATGGGTCGAAGATTATCCTATTACCATCGAACAGCGGTGGAATAGGTTGAAGATTATCCTATTGCCATTGAATAGCAGTGGAATGGGTTGAAGATTATCCTATTACTATCGAACAACGGTGGAATGGGTCGAAGATTATCCTATTACCATCGAACAGCGGTGGAATGGGTTGAAGATTATCCTATTGCCATTGAATAGTAGTGGAATGGGTTGAAGATTATTCTATTACCATCGAACAGCGGTGGAATGGGTCGAAGATTATCCTATTACCATCGAACAGCGGTGGAATGGGTCGAAGATTATCCTATTACCATCGAATAGCGGTGGAATGGGTCGAAGATTATCCTATTGCCATTGAATAGCAGTGGAATGGGTTGAAGATTATCCTATTGCCATTGAATAGCTGTGGAATGGGTTGAAGATTGTCCTGTTGGCACTAAACAGTGGTGGAACGGGTTGAAGATTGTCCTGTTGCCATTAAACAGTGGTGGAACAGGTTGAAAATGGTCCTGTTGCCACCAAACAGCGGTGGAGCGGGTTAAAGATTATCATATTGCCGTCGAACAGCAGTGGAATGGGTTGAAGATCGTTATATTGCCACTAACCAACGGTGGAAGAGATTGAAGATTGTAGATTTTGTCACCATAAACAGTGGTGAGATGAGATCGAAGGCGAACATTGTCCCTAAACGATAGTGGAATGTGATTTAAACCACAGTCATGTTGTCTTAACCAGCAATGGAATAGGCCAAAGATCGCAAAAATGACGAAACAATAATGCAGATTGGAGCTACAAGCCCTCTCTCACAGAAGTAGCAGAAGAGTGGAGCGAAGCAACAAGTTACAGTGGAGTTTGGAGCTACCTGACAAAGAAGAGTACCCAAAGGAATCAAGGCTCGACAAGACCGGGCAAATTTGGGTCTTTTAAAGTCTTTGCTCTGTTCCCGTTTCACGACAACGAGCAAAGAGGGGCAGCTGTAATACCCATAATTTGTCTGGCCCGTTTAAGCCCAAAAATAAAATAATCCAATGTCCATTTACAAAACAGACCCGGGCTAACAGGCCCGATTACCAAGACCCAAATAGAACAAAACTCAGCCCAAACTAATTACCCTAAACCCAATGATTAAACCTAGCCCAATAAGCCCAAAACCTAAAAGCTGAACCAGTAACAGCAAACCCTAGCTTTTCCCTAGGCGCCACTTCCTCGGTTCACAGCCCCACGAGCGCCTTCTTGACCCACACGCTCCACTTACCAGTTCCAGCATACTACCACGCCTCGTCAGACTCCACCAGCACCCTCGCGCCTCGATCGACACCAGCGTGCGCAACGCCCTTACCCTGCAAACAACACGCGCAAAGCAAAACGAAAACAGAGAGCACGAAGCAGAAAAAACAAATGAGAAGAGAACAAAATCGAATCTTTATGAATCGATTATAAAAACAAAAAACCAATCTCTTGTAAGGCCTCTCCTTCTTCTCTTACGCATTCTATCAAAAAAATAAAAAGCAAAAAATTGAATGTTAATTTTAGATCTTTTCGTTTTCAGTCTTAGCATTCGTTACTGTCGTTTTATTTCTATTTTGATTTTTATTTTTGGTGTTTCAAATCTTTACAAACAAATCAATAACAAAAAAAAAGAGAAAAGAACTTACCGGAATCCCCACGGTCGCGGCGTCGGGGCGCTCTCCCTTCATCGCCGACGTTCGGCTTGGAGAGGGGGGTCAAAAGCCTCTTTTCTTTCGTTCTCAAAGAACCAAAAGCCAGATCTTCGGGGAGGGGAAGTTTTCAATCGGGACCGAGGGTCGTTCGCGTGCCTCGTCGACGGCCAGATTCAACGGTTGCGCGGCGTTTGGGTGTCCCTGCAGGATAGAGAGAAAACGAGAGGAAGGGGGGGCCGCCGTTTTGATTTTGAGAAAGTGAGGAAGGTGAAAAAAGGGGCTCTGCGGCTGTTTTAACTTTTAAAGTTTAGGGTTAAAATGTTTTAAAGGAATATTAAGTGAAACAACGCCGTTCGCTAGGGCCGGATTAGCGCACATCCCTTGAAAGGGATAATTGTGCTCCTGGTCCCTCATCTCTTCGGCGTTGATTGATTAAATCCCCTTTCGCATTCTTCCCCTTTTTCAAAATCTGACCCTATTATTTCTATGGTGTTTCAATCTGATCCTTGCCCTCCTTTTATGGCTTATTACAATTTTGGTCCCCCTTTTCATTCCAATTTCCTCCTAACTCCTGATCTGTCAGGCAGTTCATGTATTTATTGTTATTTTTGTGTTTTAATCATTATTTCTTTTTATTATTGGTTTGGAGTTCTATTACATTAGCTTATTTTAAACTATGTACAAATATATTATTTATTTTAGGTTCCGATACGTGTACATATTTCCTATTTTAAGAATATTTTTATATTGTGGTTTTGAGTCATTTTATATGCCGATCATTCTAAATAAATATTATATTAGATTTTTTTAATCACTTTTATATTTTCTTGTGTTAGGTTCTTAAGTTTCCTTTTAGGTGTTATTCATTTCAAACTTCCGACTTTATTTTAAGTTTCATACGCATTAAGTTTACTCTACTACGTTTTCCTTATTTAAACTGTTTTTTTTTAATTATTTTAAGTTGATTCTTTATCATTTCTCTTTAACTTGTTTAATTCATCGGTGTTGTTTGTCTTAGATGATGTATTTTATTTAGTTATTGCTTTTGCATGTGTCATAATTCGTCTATTCGTATTGTCATGATATTTTAGTTCATTATATATAATTTCGTCCTCATATGTTATTGTTTTATTATCATCATCATTATTCATGCATGTTAGTCCTTTAGGTTAGTTATTCCAATGTCATGTATTATGTGTATTATATCATTATGGCACTAAATTCATGTCATATACATTTGTTAAATTCGTTGGGCATAACCTAAAATCTTTATGAATTTCATCCAAAATTAGAAAGTTTTCAAATAAGGCAATATTCTATATTTGGAAATTCGAGAGATCGTACCCTATGTGTTGGGTTTCGGTTCTCTCGCTTCGCCAAAGTTCAAATATCCTTTTGATAGTTTTATGCATAAGTCTCAGGGATTAAGAGATGACCTTGGATTCGAGGATTAAAATCGTTGTGTCCTATGCACTGGATGTGATATTTTACTCTCTCGGAACGAGAAAATCTTGTTATTCAATTCACTTTTAAAGGGATCATGTTTTTAAAAAATCTTTTTACAATTTCCAACTTTCGACATAAGGACATTGATTAATCAATTCGGTACCAATTTTGGGCGTGACGAGGGTGCTAACCCTTCCTCGCACGTAACTGACTCCCGAACCTTTTTCTCAAATTTTGTGGACCAAACACACCGTTTTAGTAAATCAAAATGTTTTATTAAAACAAAGGTGATCCGATCACACCAAATAAAGATCGGTGGCGACTCCCGTTTTTATTTTCAAAACCCAAGTCTGATTCCCGTTTTGTGAAAAAATGGTTTCGACATTTCTCTAAATATATTATAAAACCACCTACTTCTCTAAAATTTTTTTATTTTAACATATTCATCGAATTTAGCCGTTAAATGCAGTTATAGAAAAATATGTGCAATTGCTCCAAAAATAATGGAAGAAAGAAACTAACATTTAACGTGGGAAAGATGAGCCAACAAGATTTGTTGATTGATTTGATTATGGACAAACAATGATGCATTTGACTAATTAAGAATTAAGGTTTATTTTGTTACCTCGTACGAATTACAATCCAATTAAGGCTGATTTACGTTATATCAAAATTCAAATTTTTATCATAAATTCATTTTCTTACCTTGTACAAATTACAATACAATTAAATTGAAACGGTGGAAAAGTAAATAGAAAGTTCATGAGATCTGATGAGATTTTAAAGAAACCTTATTGTAGATAGGTGCCCCCACAGCAACCCACTGTAAAACCCCATTCATGCATGTACAGTGGTCTACAAATACAATCATCAATAAAGAGATGAAACCTTTCAAGTCCTTTAGCACTGATCAGAATCAGATACACTACTTTTCTTTTTCCTTTTAACCATCTCCCTCCTCAGTTCTTTTCACGCTGTGAGCTTCAGCTACCCTTTTAAGTTTTAACCCTTGTTATTATGGCAGAAATTTATACCCTTATCTTCATCCTATTGACTTGTCACTGTTACACCACCTAAACGATCAGCCCTCTATTCTAAATGTAAAATTAAAGACCCCCATTTCAGTTGCAGCTGCAAAATGAAAAGATAACTTTAGATTAGATATATGCAGTCAGTGGCCCTCTTTCTCTCTCTTCTTTGATAGTGTTAGATTCCTTCCTTCAAAGCAAGCATTGAATTTGAAGAAAAAGGGAAAAAAAAATGGGAGAAGAAGAGAAACCAATGCAAAAGCAGCACCAGAATTCAACAGAATCTTTCAGTGCAATGAAATCTAGTATCAAGCAGGCTGTTCAGGTTATATCTTCTTTGATTTCTCTTTCACATTCTATCAAAGTTTTTAATGTTAAATGGCAACTCATTCGAAAGAAGCTAGAAGAGATGAGTTCTGGGTTGATGGCTATTGGAAACTGTGATTCAAGTGAAAACACAGCGGCCTTCTCTGACGTGGTTCCTTCCATTTTGGCAACTGTAAACGAGTGTTATGATCTCGGGAGAAGATGTGTGGATCTTTCTTACAGTGGAAAGCTCCTGATGCAAAGTGACCTTGACGTGATGGTTGCAAAATTTGATCTCCATGTAAAGAATCTTTCAGGGATTTACACTGCTGGGGTTCTGAGCCATGGTTTCGCCATTGTTGTTTCCAGGCCTGGTTTTGGTGCTTGTAAAGATGACATGAGGTTCTATGTAAGAGATTTGTTGACAAGGATGAAGATTGGTGATATAGAAATGAAAAGGCAATCCTTGGTGAATTTATATCAACTTATGGCTGAAGATGAAAGGTACATGAAACTTGTAGCACTTGAAGTTAGTGACATTGTGAAAGTGTTGGTCGATTTTCTTGATTCACCAGAGATGGAAATTCAAGAAGAAGCTTCAAAGATTGTATCTTTAATCTCTGGGTTTGATTTGTATAAAGGGGTTTTAGTTGAAGCTGGGATTATTGGCCCTTTAAATCGGGTTTTGGAAACTGGCAGTAATTTGGGCAAAGAAGGAGCTGTTAGGTGTCTTCAGACATTGACTGTAAATTCAGACAATGCATGGTCTGTTTCAGCTCATGGTGGGGTGACGGCACTGTTGAAAATATGTTCAAGCGGTGATTTTGGAGGGGAACTAATTGGTCTTGCTTGTGGGGTGTTGAGAAACCTTGTTGGTGTTGAAGAGATTAAGAGGTTTATGGTCGAAGAAGGTGCCATTGCAACATTCATCAAGCTAACAAGATCAAAAGAAGAAATCGTGCTGATTAATTCAATGGAGTTGCTTCAAAACGTAGCTTCTGGGGAGGAATCAGTTCGTGCATTACTACGAATTTCGGATCCGAAATCAGCAACCTCTTCCAAAACAAGAGAAGTAGCATTGAGAGCAATAGAGAATCTATGTTTCCCTTCACAAAACTGCATAAACACTTTGATGAATTACGGATTCACGGATCATTTACTGTTCTTCCTACGCGCTGGCGAAGTTTCCCTTCAAGAACTGGCACTTAAGTTGACGTTTAAGCTTTGTGGGACATCAGATGAGGCCAGAAAGACAATGGGAGATGCTGGTTTCATGGCAGAGCTTGTCAAATTGTTGGATGCTAAGTCATATGAAGTGCGTGAAATGGCAATTGAAGCACTCTCCAGTTTGGTCTCAGTCCCTAAAAATCGAAATAGATTTGTTTCAGATGATAGAAACATACACCTCCTTCTTAGATTGCTTGATCAAGAAGAAGGAATTTCAGGTAATAAACAGCTCTTGCTCTCTATGTTAGTGTCATTGACAAGTTGCAACAGTGGAAGAAGAAAAATTGCCAGTTCTGGCTACCTAAAATACATAGAGAAACTTGCAGAAGCACAAGTCTCTGACGCCAAAAGACTTGTCAGAAAGTTATCTACCAATAGATTTCGTAGTTTTCTGAGCCGCTTCTGGCATTCTTGAATGTAATTTTTGTTTCTTTGTTTGATTGTTTTTGTTTTTACTGTACATTAACATAAGATTTTAACAATAAGATACTTGTTTTCTTACACTGTATATTGCAGTTATTTTAGTTAATATGGGGGATTCTATATGATAAAAGCAGGTGTAGTTTATAAGATGATTTGGAAGCATTGTATATGGGAAACCCAGATGACATGTGAACAGTGGAGAACAAGCTGGTCTCCTGTCCATGTGGGAGAAAGGGGATAGCGATAGATGAAAGTTGGGTCACTATTTGCTTGGCTTTTAGCCAACACTCAACACTGTCTCCATTTTATGACAGTTCTATATTCTGATATAAGGCTTAATAATTACCATTTTTTTTAACATGGTATTAGTTTGTCAAACATCACAATCTTATCAACTACAGTGTTGAGACAGGTTCTTTAGGCATTACCAATTCAGAAACACCATGGCCCAATGTGTTGAGACCTAACCATTTGTAGGGTACACACATTTAATGTCAATTGGTTAGCCAACTTGGTTTTGACAGCCTATGTTTGGAGTCTGGAAATTGAGCCCAAATGTTCCACTCACACCTGGAAATTGATCAAGTGGATAGCCAACTTGGTTTTACATAGTATTGATTGAGAAGGTAAGACAATGGTTAATAAACTGAAACCATAAATGTAGCAGAGTAAATGTAAGGCGATGTAATGGTTCAACTTGTTTTTCACACATTTTTTACTGCAACGCAGTTAAAGAGCGGGTGAGTATTTATTAGAGGAATGGCGGTGAATGCAAAGAAGAAGAGGTGGAGATATTCATTTGTGGTGGTGCGGTACACAACACGAAATGCTCGCTGGTTTTAACGAAGCAGAAAGTTTCACCCACTCATATCTCATTTACTGACCTCACCAGCTTTTGGCACGCCTTCACATTGCTGCAAATATTTTATTAAGACTGTTGAGAGTTTCACCTATCGATTGTAGTTGGGCCACCTTAATAGAAGCCCATTAATTACTTTGGGGCTATTTTTACATACATTTTAGGATGTTGTAAATCACAGTAAACCCTCTATATAATAATATTTTATTTTAATAGTCAAGTTTTTAGAAGGATTAAGTTTTTATATATATCATTTTAACCCCCTATAATAATAATATTCATAGTATAAAGTACATTCTTTATTAAATTAGTTTCTATAATAACATATGGTCTAAATTTTTAAGTAAAATCATAGTATTTTATATAACCAAGTCTATACATTGTCATTTATTAAATGAAAATGATCTTAATTAAAACATTACTTCAATAAAATGATTAAATTCCATGTTTTATTATATGAAAATAATCTCTAATGAGCATAATGAAATATGTCAAAAACTATTAAGTTCCCTAATTAAATATTCTATTATAAATTTGGAATATCGTAAACTTATAAATTAATTAGTTGAATTTAGTAACTCATGATAAATTATTTAATTTAATTTGATCTTTCATATTGATTAATTGAACTTGGTAGACTTATGGATTTTATAATTAATAATGTGAAAAATTGTAAAATAAAATATGCATAAAAGTAATCATACATGATCTGTTATACATCTTTTAATCTTGTTGATTTAATTCTCCCTTTCTTTCTTTCTTCTTTTTTTTAACATAATTCTTACTTTCCATATTTGATGGAAATTCATAATATGAATTCTATGATAAACTTACAGCGATTATCTCTCTATAACAACATGTTATTATAAGTGTATAACAACCACCTCTCTATAATAGACAAAATCTAAGCAAACAAATGGGGTTCACATGAGCTCTACTTATGGAATTAAAAATTTTCATCAATAGTGTATCAAATGCTAACATATTTTGTTATAATTGTGTTTAAAGAATTATATGTTCACATGTGTAATTAGAATAAATTACACTCAAATTCAATTACTGAGTGGCTTTCCAAACATACCATTTTTTTTGACACATTGTATATAAATCCTGTTATAAGTGTTATATTTTCTACATAAAGAAAATTTAACCTATTGATACGATCTCGTCTCGGTGTGTTGAGTTGAGTCGTTTAGATGCTCGATCGTTGAACGAGGAAGTATCATTCCAAAATTGGAATGTGTTTGTATTTGGCTAAACCAAAATTGGAATGTGTTTGTATTTGGCTAAGTATGGAAAATAAGAATAAAGAATAGGCTTGAATTGACTAAGTGTTTGTGGATTTAGGTTCGGCTAACAAGAAAAATTAAAATGGATGGTTGATAGTTGGATGGGATAAAAATTGAACTTAAGTCTCAAGAATGAACCAACACTAAGAAGAGTGCTGACCCGGGCTTATATGACTTAAGGTGGTTCGGTAATGGAAGATAAGGGAACTTGACGCGTTACCTAGCAAGGTAAGAACCAAAGGTATAAGGTTGGGTGAACGCCACACTACGAGAGTGATAAGTTCGAAAGAAGAATCAAGTTGGCGCCACTAATAAGCCAAGCTGAGTCTCGGACGAAATTTTAGAGCGGAAAATCTCACAAATAACTCAATATTCATTCAAGAATAAAAAGTCCTTACAAACAACAAATAACAAAGTATTTATAGGAAAAACCTAAGGCTAGCCGAATAGACAAATGAGGAGCTAAATTGACATTCGATTTCAACTTTTAATGAGCTGAAGATTTCAGAATAATTCATGAAAGTTCCATGAAGCTTCTCTAGCCTTGGGAACGTCATTGGACAGCTTCTAGAGTGTCTTCATACAGCTGAAATTAATTGGAATGAATGGGAGCTGATTAGCCTTGGCTAGGTTTGGCCATAGTGCTTAAATAGGCTTTAAGGTGCTGCCTTGAGTATTTGAATAGGCTTGAGCTCTTAAATATCAGCTTGGGGTACTTCAATGGTCTTTGGGTGTGAACAAACGAATTTCAGCAGATCTTGGGTGTGAAAGCTCAAAAGCGAATAGCCATGACTGTGAAAGGAACCTCCAACAAGTGTGAAAACACTTAAGGCTGTTGGAGAACACAATGGCCAGCTTGGGGAAAAGTAATCAGCGGCTCAATGGCTCTTGGCATACACGAAGAGGTGCTTTGAAGAGCTAAACCATCAGCTCCTTGCATTTATGTTGTCCCAAGCATGTACTTGCACCTAATTAATTCAGCAAATTAATCCATCTTAAGACACATTAATTCGGCAGCTCAAACCACATTAAAATCATGCATTCAGCTAGGACACATTAAAACAAGTAATAACCAAGACATATTAAACACAAGTAATAAACTAACACACATCTTAAATTTGGTTGTAGCTAGACAAATTAAAAACATGTAATAAATTAACACATTTATAAACAAAATTAATAAGTCCAAATTAAGACATATTTATGAGTTGAAGTTGATTAACTAATTTAACTAAAAACATTTATTTTATTCCAGCAAATAAAATGCAAGAACTAAAAGATAGATGAGTTAAATCGAATTAACTAGTTAAGTTAAACTAATTGATTTATTCAAGCAAGTTTAAAAGCATGAAATTAAAATAAATTCAAAACGAGCAAACAAGTTCATTGGGCTGGAAACGAGCTAAATTGAGCTCAACGAGCTAGAATCGAACTAATTCAGCTCGCAAGGGATTGCAAGCACTTAGGGAGCTGGTCCAAGAGTGTGCTCGGGACGTGGCCGTATCACCTATAACGTTTACATCTTTTGTCATTTTGACCCTAATTCTATTTTTATTACTTTAATCTTCAACCTTCAAATTTTAGTCAAATTATTTTTCTTTGGATGAAAAAGCGTATTGGACCATTCACAATTTTAATGATAGTGATGTGGTGGCCCAAATAGTAGTCCACATGTATTTCATAAAAGTTTAAAAAATATATATAAAATTTACTAAAATTTCAAAAAAAATCATAAATATTTTGAAAAAATTATTTGCATTACCAATGAAGTACATGTAGATTGTCATGTTGGTTATCACATTAATTGTATTAAAATTTTAACAGCTTAGTCAACTTTTTTGTTCCAAAAAGGCAATTTAACTAAATTTTAAAGGTTGAAGACAAAATTATCAAAAAGAAAAAAGAAATTAGAGTCAAAATGACAAAAAAAATATAAGGGCTAATTTTAGCGTTTTGTCCATTTTTAATATTTTATAGACTTAATAGTATTTTTTACTCTCGAACTTTTTCAAAAAAATCAACTAATTTCCTGCAAACTTTTTGCACCCAATTGAACCCTTGAACTAACAAAGCTGACTAAATTGACCCTTTGACTAATGTTGACTGTTAATACTTAATGAAAATGCTGACATGGCCCTTAATAAATACCAAATCAACATCGTTTGTTGACATGTCAATGCCATGTTATCACTAATCAATGGCATGGCAATTCCACACCATCACCAAAGGCTGACATGGCAATGCCACATCATCACTAATAGCTAACATGCCGGTTCCACATAATCATCGAAGGCTAACGTGGTAGGCCACGCATCGCCACAATAACATCATCAAAAAATAAAAAAATTATTTAAAAATTGTTATTAAATAATACACAATAAATCTAGATATATTGTTGTCCAGGTTCATTTGAATCTAGATATCCATTTATCTAGATTCATTCTAGAATTATATAGAAAACATAAAAAAAAAAACTTGTAAAAAAATCATTAAATAATTAATTAAAAACATAAAATTTTATGATATTATAAAAAAAATTTATTAAAAACCATAAAAATTTATAAAAAAAGTTTATTAAAAACCATAAAAATTTATAAAAATGAATAAATATTTTATAAAATTTATTTTTCTTATTTTTTTAAAGTATAGCCATTGATTCATTAATTTTAAAAAAAAAAAAACATTGATGATTAGCAAGGCCTAACATTTTAGAAGAAGTTTAAATAGTTTACATGAGAAAATAAAAAGATTTCAATGTTTGATATACTTAAAAATAAGTCATATTAGTCAAATAAATTAATAAAATGAGAAAAAATAAATTTTATAAAATATTTAATTTATTTTTTATAAATTTTATGGTTTTTAATAAATTGTTTTTATAAAGTTTTTAAAATTTTATGGGTTTTAATTAATTTTTAACAAGTACTATAAATTTTAATGATTTTATATATATATATATATATTATATATATATATATTTATACTTCTTGAATGAATCTAAGCATATGAGTGTCGATTAAATGAATCTAGATAACTTATTATGCATTATTTAAAAAATAATTTTAAAATATTTTTTTATTTTCATTGACGTGATAGTTACATCAATGATTAATGATGTTGTGGCACAGCCATGTCAGCAAACGATGTTGATGTGGAATCTGTTAATGGTCATATTAATTTTATCGTTAACTACTAATGGTTAACACTAATCAAAGGTTCTATTGAACTAATTTTATTAGTTCCAAGACTCAAATTAGTGTAAAAAGTTAGTAAGGGATTTTTTTTTTTTTTTGAAAATGTTGGAGGACCAAATATACGATTAAGCGCTCAAAAATATCAGATTATGGGACAAAATATTTGTCGGTGTATTTTGATCCAATCTTTAGCAAAAATGAAACAGAAAAGAAAGCAAGAATTGAATTGAATTGTATAGAACCCAAAGTGACGCCTTTTATGAGTAATTTATCCGCTTTCTTCTGCCATAAATTCTTTTCTTTTTTCTTTTTTACAGAAGCCTTAAACTTTTAAATTTTAGTATTTTACACCTTCTAACCTCCAACTTATGATTAATGAATTCATAAGCCGGGTCCGATCCAGCTTTATATATATATATATATATATATATATATAATTGTATAAGATTAATTCAATTCGAGATATAAACTTAAATTTTTGTCTAAATTTACGCAATTTTTTAATTTTAGTATTTTATACCTTCCAACTTAAGCTTATGATTATTGAATTCATGAGCCAGATTGGGTAGAGCTTATGTACGATATTTGTACTCTTTATATTTGTCCAAGCATAATTCAATTTCAAATTTAGAAATAAAATTTATTCAAGTCCACCTATATTTTTAAATAGTTAACTTAAATCCGTTTTCTTTTAGGCTCGTCTATATTAGATTTTAAAATATTAATATTAAGTTAATATTTAATATTTTAGATGTTATTGTTTTATTAAAATTTTAAACATAGATAATTTAACTAATGTTACAAGAATTAGATTAACTGTCAAATCAGTCAAATCACCGATTTTTTATTCAACCATAACAAATTTAAAAAATCGAAAGTTTTAGGGAAAAACAAAAATAGGAAACAAGTTAAAATAATCTAAAAAAATATAACTGCAAATAAATAACAATAATAACAAAAACATCAATTAAACAAACTTGTTACTAGATTTGATGTTAACATGGAGTTATGCCTCGCATTTTTTCGGCTTTTCTTATTCCAGTTAAACTCTATTTTAGTTTCCCACTTAAACTCTAATTAGTGTAAGTTATTTTAATATTATTTGACATAAGAATTAAGCATATAAATAGGCCCTTTTTCCACCCTAGAAAATAACCCATAACACATTTACGTATTAGTTTTTCCAACTTTTTAGAGAATTTTGTGTTTACGTTTTGAAAATTCTTATTTCGGGTTTCGAGGTTTAGTTTTATCTCCATCTTTGTACTCTTCGTTTTAGCCATTTCAGTGAAATTATCTTTACCCGTGGTTTTTTATCCTCTTCGAAGGGGTTTTTTTACATAAAATATTTGTATTCGATCTTTTCAATTTCTTCATTATTTTACTTGTTCGTTGCTTAATTGGGTTTATCCTCAACAAATTGGTATTAGAGCTAGTTCGATTTTCGCAATCAACCCGTTTAGAGATGACAACAACAAGGTTTAATATTGATAAGTTTGATGGCATCACAAATTTCAATTTGTGGCAAGTTCGGATGACAATTCTAATTCAGAGCGATCTTGAGAAGGTCCTTACAGAGAATAAGCTTACAGACATAGATAAATTAGAATGAGATAAGTTTAATAAAAAAACTCTATCAATGATTCAATTATGTCTAACAAATAATGTGTTGCAAGAGGTTTTGATTTAGAAAACAACATTCACCTTATGGAAAAGGTTAGAAACCCTCTACGCGAAAAAGTTTCTAGCTAACTGATTGGTTTTGAAACAACGTCTATACACGTTCCGCATTGATGAAAGTGAGCACCTTAGAGGTCATATCAGTCAATTTATTAATCTTTTGAATGATTTAAAAAATATTGAGGTTCAGATTGACGATGAAGATTAGGCTATGCTATTATTGTGCTTTTTACCCCCTTCATACAAGTCTTTTAGGGAGACATTGATTTATGACAGAGATAATTATAATTCGAGGAAGTGAAGAGTCATCTATTGAGCAAAGGCAAACTTGACAATGAGTTTGGTTCGGATAGCAAGTTAGATAGGCAAGCCTCAATTTTGGTAGCATCAAGGAAATGAGACAAAATATGTCGCTATTGTAAGAAGTTAGGTCATGTCAAGGCAGATTATTACAAACTGCGAAATAAAAGGGTTGCTGAGAGCAACGAGGAAGATTCAGTTGGTGCTAATTTGGCCAATGACAAGGGTGATAATTTCTTGTTGGTGTCAACAAGTGAAATTTCTGAGCTTAAGTCCGAGTGGGTCCTAGATTTTAGGTGTTCTTTCCGCATATGTCCCAAAAATGACTGGTTCTCCACATACAATTTAGTTGAATGTGGAGTTGTGCGCATGGTGAATTGTTCACCCAGTAAGGTAATCAGTATTGGTACTGTTTAGATCAAGATGCACGACAGGAGAATTAGGACAATGTCAAATGTCAGGAGTCGTTTGAAGTGAAGAGAACTTGGTCATAGGAGGGAAAATGTATGATCATTTCATATAAGAGAGGTTCTCTTTTGGATGCAGGTTTTAAGAGATAGGGCACTACATTCGTAGGAATCAAACCTAGTTCAGTTTTAATTTGGTAGTGCACAAGTTGAAGACTAGAAGACTTCCAGCTTCTAAGCACAACTTCGACTCAATTAATATCATACATAGTTTGAGATAAGCTTGTGGTGGGCATTGGCAAAGAAGGTGTTGTGGAAATATGAGTTAAGGTGAAGATTTGTAGAGTTATGCCTCGCATTTTTTCAGCTTTTCTTCTTCCAATTAAACTTTGTTTTAGTTTTCCACTTAAACTCTAATTAGTGCAGGTTATTTTAATATTATTTCACATACTAATTTAGCCTATAAATAGACCATTTTTCCACCCTAGAAAAATAACCCATAACACATTTAGGTATTAGTTTTTCTAATATTTTAGAGAATTTTGTATTTATGTTTTGAGGGTTATTATTTTAGATTTCGGGGTTAGTTTTATCTTCATCTTTTTACTCTTTGTTTTTGTTGTTTTAATGAAATTATCTTTGTCTGTGATTTTTTATCCTCTTTAGAGGAGTTTTTCCACGTAAAATATTTTTGTTCGATCTTTTCAATTCTTTGTTATTTTATTTATTCGTTGCTTAACTGGGTTTATCCCCAACATTTAATAACATAAAAAATTAATGATAACCTTATTGTAAAACAATACAATGAGTAACTAGTTTGATGATCATAAACATTTTCTCAGGTAACTGCATCAAAAACTTTATCAGGATGTGAATAATGTATATTAATTTAATTCTAAAACAATATTCAATTGGGCCTCAAAATAATGTTCACTATTTGCTCATAACTACAAGTGCACACTATCGTTGTTAAGTAATAATTATAACAAAATAAATCTGTTAAAAAAGATTTCGAGGATCAAAGCTACAATAAATTATTACATATGATTTGAACTAATTATCCAACTCATTAACTAAATTACTAATATAAAATTAAAGACAAATAAATAAATGAAAATATATCAAATAGAGCACTAAAACATAGATTTCTTATACAACCTCAATTTATTAATGTAGCGGTTAAGGATGACTTTCAGTTAATGACATGAATGCATCTCGAGATCTAAGCGAAATGCTTAAAATTTAAGTGTCAATATTTCACCTCTCCCAATGCCTCTAAGTAGTTTAATAATTTACCAACTTCACATCAATGCAATGTAATCCTCAGGTGATCGTTCTACTCGAAACTAATTTTGGGCAACCTTTGACAAGATTGCTAAGGTAGAGTAAGGAGCTCTCTTAAACATATCCACAAATCAAGAGAATTAATCGACAACAACTTTTTCCTAAGTTAAGTTTTAATATTATTTAAGCCATTTAAAATTTTATCCAATCACCGCTTGATATGTGTATTTGTTTGAACATTTTTTAAATAAATTAAAATCTTAATATATTTTCTATTCCTTTTATTATACATAATATAATATTAATAAATTAAGAAAAAAAAGGAAAACAAAGTATGGAGAGCTCAAAAAAAAAAAAATGAAAAGCCGAATCCATTTCTCCCTACCCTCTTCCGCTTCCTCTCCCTCACCATCTCCCACATTAACCTATATTTTTAATATTAAATTAAATAATTTTTTGTTAAGAATTTCCATTTATACAGTTAAATATTGCTCATCCTCCTCTATTCTGGGTAGGACAACGATTATACTATAACTTCTCTTGAACCCACCGTACTGATCTTTCATTTGCCTTCAATTCGAGTCCATTGATCTTTCCCTCGGCATGGTTTCCGAGAAATTTAGATATTATTAAGTCTATTATAATGGTAGAGTAAACTAAATAGAAATAGTTGGCAAAGTACGCACATGTAAACAGTGTTTAAGTTAATGGGGGACCGACACAATCCCAAAAGGGTATGTGAATAAGATTACAGCAGAAGCCTTTTGGACAATGACATATTAGCAAACAATTAATCCATTACCAACATCCTTGGCCCTGCCTCTTAACTAACCCATGTCTCTTCTTCCCTTTCTATTCTATTGGAAATGAAATTTATCACAAACCAGTTGTTGGAGTCAGTGAAGCCTACCTTATTTGAATTGAATGCCCCAAAGCTAATTTCTATCCTTGAGAAGAAATCGTAGGGCCATTTGTCGGATTGGATAACTCAGTTGGCAATGGCAAATATGGGGCTCAGGAAGTTCAAAGCTGGAGTTTGGAGGTGCCGGTTTTGGCAATGCTATGTTTGGATCACATTAGCTGTCTGCTTTTGTTTGGTTTTTCTTCACTTTGATGTGTTTCGACGTCAATTATTACTAAAAACAAAGCCCACCAATGTTTATTGGTTTTTTTTTTTCTCCAAGCACAATCATATCTGAAAACTTTTTAAAAGAACCTGTCATGACATACTTCATGGGATGAACCAACATTATTATAATAAATATTAACTATAGAAATTTAAATTTTTATTAAGATGGGTAAACTATTAAAATAGTCACTTTTGTTTGTCTTATATTACATTTTAGACATTTATGTTTGAAATGTTACGTTTTAGTCACTTACGCTATCATTTTGTTACAAAATGGTCATTTTGCCATTATGATCTATTACTTCCCAAACGACAGTCCGAATTGCAGTTAAAATGGGTTTTTAAAAAAATATTTTTTTAATTAGAAAAATCAATTAATTTACTTGGTTGGACATCTACGTTGGCATTTAAAACCTATTTTAACTGTCATGTTAGACTGCCGTTTGGGAGGTAACAGATCTTAATGACAGAGTGACCATTTCGTAACAAAACGATAACATAAGTGACTAAAGCATAACATTTCAAACATAAGTGATTAAAATATGTAAAGTGAGGCATAAAAATGACTATTAATAGTTCACCCTCTTAAGATAGTGTTGACTTTAACATTTATAATTATTGTTTTAAATAGATAGATTTGTTGGATGTTTAATTAGTAGTGAATTTAAAATTTAAAGATATAATTATATTGAATCTAGATTAATTTATTGTATTTTCTCGCATTTTATAAATTAAACAAAATCTTCAAGTTCAAAGTTTCAAATATAGCATAAAGAGAATCCCAAAACAAGAAATTTTATTCTCTTTTTCCTTTGTATGTTTGTTCTCTATGAGTGAGAGTTTTTCTCCTTTTGTGCTTTTAGGGTTTTATCCTTCCCAATGACAACTTCTATTTTATTCACCTTTGCAAAAGCAAATAAAAATTGGACAGTGATGGTAAGGTCACATCCATAATTGCAGATTAATTGTATATATGCTATTTTGTTGTTTTGTTGAAAAACTTAACAAAATAATAATTGACAAATTATAAAATTTATAGAATAATGAATATAATTGGAGTAGTAATGAATTTTTATTTTAATATTATTTAACACATATTTAATCTTAATTGTGTTATAAAAAAATGAAAAATAAAATAAAATTCTCATAATAATTATTATTATTATAATTTAAAAGAGATATTTTATAATTGAGTTGATAATCCAAATAAAAATGATTAAGTAAATAAAGTATTTAAATCTTATACTACTTATTTAAGTCTTTATTTTGGAGGTTGAAATTAATAATTATTTTTTTTGTTAACCATTGGTAATTTAATTTTATAAAGGATTGGTTAATATTCATATTAATCATACTAAATGAATCCTTTGTGTAAGAATGATTAATTGAAGGAATAATTCAAAAAGGCAATCATCATCTCCACAATATTCCAACTTTGATGTTTTCTTTCTTTTTCTCTTGTGTTCTTTGTGGAAGGCCAAACTTTCTCGGTTTCTCTATCTCTTGCTTTTTTTTTCCCTTTTACTTATTTGTTGAGTGCTAAGGAGTGCAAAGAATAAAGAAAAGTGGAAGTACAAGAGCATAATTTAGGGTTTGATGTATCTCTTTATAATCCATAGATAAAACCTTACATGCACTTAGTATAGTTCAAATATATAAAATAATAAATATAAAATTGAATAAATAGGGATCTGACTTCTTTATATTATTACATTGTAATCCACTATTTTCTATTACATACATTTTTATCTAATATGATTATCACAATTAATAAATTAGTCTAAGTTTATAAATATATTAAAAATAACAATGGATTGAATATTAATCCAAATATATTGTTATCTATACTATTATTTAAATGTTTTACTGAGTTGGTGTCACCCTCAACCCGATCAAAAACGCAGTTGTTAAATTACATAAATGTTCTCCCATAAATAAAATAAGTTATATTATTCAAGGGTATTTTAGTTTTTTTTTTATTTAAAAAAATAATAAGGTAATAAAGTGAGCATAATAAAATAAAAATATATCAAAATATAAAAAATAATGTGTTAATTGAGTGGTAAATAAAAGGTTTTATTGATGCAATCAAAGTGAGCTCGAATTCCACCTGCATATATTAATAATATATTTGATAGAGTTGATACCACAAGTTAACTTGACACTGACTCAAGATTGATGATAATACCATGATAAACAATTTAATCTAATTTTTTCCTTTTTAATAACGTGCATATTTTATGTGCTATTTATTAATTAATTTCAAACCTTAAGTTTCATTATTTATTTTATGTTATTTTTAAACACACATATATGTTCTAAATTCATGGTTTCTACACGTATATGCACATGATAGGATTTCTAGTATTATTTAAAGCCTTTCAAAATGCTTTATTTAAAGCCTTTCAAAATGCTTGACTTCAAAGTCATCATGCCCTAATGCACCTAGAAGAGAAAATTGTCGAACTTAGGGGAGAGATTCAGTTTTTTCAATCGGTTTAGTTGGTTTATTATTAAATCGATTTAACTAAGTATAATTTACAAAAATCAGTTCGACTAAATTAGAATTCAAGAATCGACATAACTGAATCAACTTTAGATTGACTGATTCAGTCGGTTATCGACTTAGTTGGGATATTTGTAAGTGGGTTATTTATTGGGCTGAGTTATTCAACTTAAAAAATATATATTATAGAATATAATTTTATTTTAAATAATTAAAAAATATTAACTCAAGTTGATTTTTTCAACTAAGTAAGATTTGAAAATTCAAAAATTGATAACAGATAAAAGTAATTAACAAAGTAGAACCTAATCAAAAAACTATTCAAACTATTCAAATCGAAATTAACTAAATCAAATTCATCAGTTTATTCAATTTAATTGATTTAAACTGATAAATGCTCTCCTTAACCTAAAGCATATTCCTCCATCTTATATTGTTCATTTTTTAAATACACTTTGAAAGTCAATATGCTTTTAATCTAAAAAAAAAAAAAAGAGAAATATTTAAAACATTGCTAGTGGAGTCAAGTAGGGTTAGTGGTTGACAAATGTCCTATAAAAGTATAGTAAAATATTAAAAAATAAATATTTTAAAAAATAGAGACACATGTCAATTTTTAAGGTTGCTTGTGAAATAAAAAAGTACACATGTCAATTTTAGTTTTTTGTAGAAGACAGTGAAGTTGTTATAGGGAAAACTAGAAATATAGAGGTGAAACTTATTGGAAGAAATGTCACACCCTCGCTTGGTGAATCAATATTTCTTTGGAAAGATTGTGCTAGGGAAACCACCTAAGTCGCGAGATTTAGAATGGTTAGTATTGGCGAATTCCTTGGTGAAATAGTTCGCTGAGCTTCGCCAAGCTTGCGGACTCTCACTCCACAGTTGGCAAGTTCTTTGCTTGGCGAGATCCTTATTTGGTGGATTCTCCTGCTAATAACTCCGTCACCTGTGTTTTGTGTTAATGTAAGCGCATTAGTGTGTTAGAAATCGTGGTTAGTAGGACATGTTTAGGTCACGTGGCATCCTAATAGGGGTATCATGTCAATAACTAAAACACCTAGAGAACCTCGTAGGATGTGATTAATTAGTGGGAACTTGTGTGCATGGATACTGATTAGAGAACTTACTAAGAGTGGGAATTTGGATTAGAGTTTGCCTATAAATAGGACAACCCGATAGTGGAGAGATGATTTTTATTTTCATCTTCTTTACTCACTTTCGTTATAATCAAAGAAAACTCGAAAGTGTTCCTCATTGATTATAGAGAAATCGATCATTAAGCTTATAGAAGCTACGTTCTTTTAGCTGTCTGTTGGTAAACTCTTAAATTGTTATTGTCACGACATTGGAAAATGGCTGTTGTGACACTAGGTTGATGTCATGACACTAGGCTTCGAATGTCGCGATATCGAAAATAGATTACTTACATAAATTCAATTTCACAACACCGAAGGTTGGGTTTCGTGACGCTGGACGGATGTCGTGACATTTAAAACAAATTACCTAGAACATGTTTGAATCACTTAAAACTAAGCTTGAACAATCATAAATCATTACATATCACTTCCAAAAACATTATCAAACATGTTTCCCCATCAAAGTATCATATAATTCAACTTTAACTAATTCAAGAATGTCAATTTCAACCTTGAATATCATCTAATTCATCCCAATTCCAAACATACCAATCCAAATTACAAATTTTACAAAGTGGACCAATAGTACCAAATCTTCAATTGAATTCAACCATTAACATTTCTAACATATTCCTATGTACATGCCAAAACTAATGCCCAAAAATTTAGACCCATACTCTTTTCAAAGCTTTATTGGTGATTAGATGAGTTGGAGTTGATCTTCGCTCTAAAGCTTCAAACGATCTTTACCTACGCGTTTGAAAGAAACCCTTTAAACTCAAGAAAGCTTAGTAAGCATATCAAGAATTTAACTTAGCTTTAAAATTTAATTCTTTTCACAAACACATATATAAACATTTATATAACACTTTCATTACTTTCAATCATCATGCACAAATTTCATTTCAATAATAACTATAGTAAAGTACCAATTCTACAAGTTAGAAATTACTTACCAATGTCATATTAAGCCCACTTACCTTGTATTTATATTGCCCAATTGTAGACTTAATAGAAAATAATAGGATATACAGAAATGTTGATAAGATGCACCGAAGTGCCACTATTCTTCGCACGGACGTGCGAATGTCACTTTGCACTGAAGTGCCACTAACACTTGCACTGTAGTGCCACTAACACTTGCACTGTAGTGCCATTATCACTTGCGCGGTTAGTCACTTTCCTAATGGAATTCCATTTATATCCTACTAGTTCCCATTTTGTCTATATGAACATTTAACACACACAATTTCACTACATTCACTCAACAATTAAAAATAGTTCTAACTCTACTCTTTTGACAATTTAGTCATTTTCTATTTACAATAAACTATCATCAATTCTCACTCAACATTTATTTCTTCATCATCTAACATCTCACTTAAATACTTCAAATCACTATTTATTTCACCCATTTAACATTTTCACTCATTACAATTTAGTCCTTATTTAATCAATTCATCACACACACATTTTCAAATAAAATTTTAAGTACTAATGTATTCTACGAGTATTACTAAAATAAATTATACAAAGTAAAATTCTTGATATAATTACAAAAAAAATGCTTGAATAATCCTTTTCTTCCTCCTTTCTTCACTTCTCAACTATTTCTTTGCCTTTGTCACCAATTTGATGTTCATTCATCTTCTCTTTCTTTTCATTAACACAACATATATAACATTTAATATCAAAACAAAAATCACATACTATTTCCATGAATTTTGATGAAGTAAATATGAAGTCCTACACTAAAATTTATTATCCTTACCTTAATCTTACTCAAAATCCCTAAGGCATAATTCCAAAACAAATCCTCAACATTTAGGGGCTTTTGGGTTTAAGCCCTTAACCTTTTTTTTATTGAAACCCTCAACGTTACGATTTTTTCAAAAATCGATCCAATTTTAATGGTCAACGTATATTGATCGTTAATCAAACTGCAGGTCAACATATTAGCCTTTTTTGCATGCCAAATAAGCGCACAACATCATAGATGACATCATCTATTTAACAATTTTTTTTTTCATTTTCTTTCCATTTTGCCTCTTCTACTTCCGTTTCTAATCCCAGAATCCATCGATACAACGCTATTAGGAGATGACACAGTTGCCTTTTCCTCAGCTTCATCTGCCATCGCCACAGCTACCAATAATAGACGATTCATGTCTAACCCTTTTTTGAGTTTCTCCAATGGATCTATTTCTACCACCAATAACAGCAATGCAAAAAAAAAAAATTGTAATTTTACTTTCAAGATGATTAACGAAATATAAAAAAATGAATATCCTAAGATACCCAAATCTAAATACCCCCACAAAATATCAATTTTGCTTGAAATATTCATGGTTATCTATAAGCTAATAAGGTTTATAGACTTAAGATTTTGCAAAACAAAATGAGATCTATCAATGTCAGTTGGGACTAGTTTAGGTGTGACTTCAGTTTCACAGGTTTGTTGTTAAAAAGAGATATGGAAACCAGCATCAGAATCTGCGATTACAGTAGTGGTGTTGGTGGAAGTAAAGGGTTGTTGGGATATGTAAGAACACAAGTTGATGGATTTGAGACTTTGTAATATAGATAGGGATGGAAAGAGTCTATGGTTGTTTGTTTCATCTCCTTCGTGGAGTGATGAGCTATCACCGACACCGCCAAAAGCAGTGGCACCAGAGTTGTTGAAAGAGAAATAATAGTACCAATGGTATGTTAAGAAAGACAAAGAAAGCAATAGGGATAAACCAACTAAAAATGGAAGCCCAAAGAAAAGAAAAATATACAGTTGTTAAACTAAGTCTTATTGGATAATATGTTTTGATATAACAAATTAAAGTGCTTTTTGAATAAAAGTAAAGTTGAGCAATTTCATAAAAATCAAGTTGAAATGATTTCAATTGAGTCAAACATTTTCAAATATGTTTTAACCATTTTCAAACAAGTTAGAATTAATCTAGGATAAAAAGTATCGATACTTGTTGTCTAAGTATCAATACCCCTTTGATAATTGATACTAAATTCACATTCAGCCATTTTCAAACCCTGGTAAGTATCGATCTAGTATCGATACATTTCTTAAGGTATCGATATATTTCCTAAGGTATCAATATTCTTACTCCAATAGTCATTGAAATAAGCATTAATTACAAAAAATATCGATACCTTTTTAGTAGGTATCAGTACTTGCTGTTGCAGGTGAAGTTACTGACCTGGTCTTTCATCCTCAACGGTTACATTCACTTCTACAAAAACCACAATGGTTGGAAATCAATTAGAAGGTATAAATACCATCTTCTAAAGGTTTAGCAACAACAAGAGACATGTGCAAAGCTTAAAGATCAATCAAAACAACTTAGAGGTTAATTTTTTCATACAGTTTCTTGTAAACACTAGTGAGCTTTCATTGTATTCATTTAGCTTAAGTGTTCTTCTTTGTATTTGTGCTCAATTGGCAAACATCCTAATCTTGTAGGGATTGTTTATTTGTTTTCTTATTTGTTTCTCTTTGAAAGAGGGTTAATTATTAAGGTTTGGGTAGAAACCTTGAGGGAGTTGTATCTTAAGATTTTGGGGCATAAATCTTAAGACAGATTGTAAGGTTAAACCTTCTCCTCAAAGGTTTCCAAATTAGTGAATTTGGGAAAATCCTTAGTTGTGGTAAGCTAAGGTAGTGGATGTAACGCCCCAAATTTTCTTTAATTTCAGCTTTTGTAATTTGTAACACAAATGTGTATCTGCTTCAGTGGTTATGTGTTTTGGGTGTGTGTGAGAGGTCCCAAGTTCAAGCCATGTCTTGGGAAAATTTTGGGTATTTTTCTAATTAAAGACTTGACCTTGATCAGTAGGCTTTTAAGTTGTTATTGGTAAAATAATATCAGAATGGGCCTGCTGGTCTAGTGGTTAAGTGGAGTGTAAAGGTTGTTAGAGGTCTGGAGTTCGAATCCCTGTGCGAGCGAGAGAATTAATTTTGCTGCTTGTGTCATGTAGGAGTTTGAGTTTTAGTTAAATGCGGACAGTGGAGTGGCTGAAAGAGAGAAGTAAGGAGTGTGGGATGCGGGAGTTATCCAAAATCTGATCACATTCTCCTCTTTCAAAAAACATTGGGTTCTCTTTGTAGTTTTAGCGTTCTTTTCCTTTTCCTTGGCTGCCAAAATCTTCCTCTCTCACACCCCTCTCTTTTCCATTTTTCTTTCCATCTCTTCCACTTTACGATATCGCGCAGTCGGTAAGTTATGCTTTTTAGTAAGTTTATTTGTTCCTCTTAAATGGTTACTAAAGAGGAGTGTTTTCGTGTTTATGAGTGCAGTAAGTGGCTGTGGTTCTCAAACTGTACCGACTAAGTACGTATTGGTCGGTGTCCGCTCGAAGGTAAGGGTTTTTGTTGAGATTTAGGTTTGATCTGTTCATATTAACTGTAACACCCCAAACCCAGCCTATGCGTTAAGACCAGACTTGGCATGCCACGCGATTCGAATTTACGTCCAGTCGTCAATGCTTTTAATGAAAATAATTTTTCAAAACGATTTTGAAGACAGAGTTTATCAAAAATCGAGATTTATTTGAAAAAAAAACCATGATTTTAAAATATAAGAGTTTACAATTTGATTTAGAGAGAGATAATTGGTTGAAAATCTAAATAATTGGTTGAAATGAATTTATAAAAGAGTTTTCACAAAATTTTACGAGTGGGTGATATTTAAGAAAAACCCCTTTTTTTATACGCAAGTTTAAGAAAACATTTATAAAAATTTAACAATCCCATTTAAGTAATTAAAACATATTAAAAACCATCCACAAATAAAATCCATAAAAATAATACTAGAGGCCTTATTACACCGCAATTTAAAATAGTACTTAAATAAAATACTTAAAAAAAGTCCAAGTTTTTATAACTCATCATCCGTAGTATGGCCTCCACACGAGTCATCCTCGGCCCAAATCTCCATCAATTGTCATTACCTGAGAAGGGTAAGAATAAAGGGTGAGTTACTTAGAACTCAGTGTGTAACCCACTTACCGTGTTCACTTGGCCAAAAACATTTAAACAATTAGTTGGGCTTGGGCCCATTTACAAATGTGCATTATATAAATAAAATATAAAAATGCATGTGATATGCAATTCCCAACCAAACCTAATTTTCATCCGCTACACACCACCCGTACCAACCAACACACCTGTGGGGATCAAGTCAACCCACCCCGCCAACACACCGATAGCAAGCATTAAGCCAAATATAATATTTGTGGCAGAGCCACCGAACTAGATTGTGATAAAGTCACCGAACTGGAGGCATTAAGCCATTAAAAATATTTGTGGCAAAGCCACCGAACTAGATTTTGGCAACAGGCCTTTCTTCTCTTCGTCAATTATCCCAACCCATGCAGTCATGTATATATATAATGCATAACAATATATTCATAAAGTAAATTTCAACAAAAAGCCCATATTACAAATTATCAATTTGGCCCGTTAGTCAAAATAGCAATTTAGCCCATTTAACAATCTAGCAATTTTGGCCCATATATATCGATTTATCAAGTTGGGCCCATATAGCAATTTATCAAATTGACCCATTAAGGGTATTTTCGTAATTCGGTCCATAAGGACATTTCGTAATTCAGCTCATTAGGGGCATTTTTGTAATTTGGCCCATAAGGGCGTTTTCATAATTCGGTAATCGTACCCACTAAGGGTAATTTGGTAATTTACCCTCCAAGGGTATGATGGAAATTTTGCAACCTAGGCTTAATGACTAATTTGGAGCATAAAAATCAAAACTGTCCATCTGCGTCGTACTGACTAAAATGACTATAACTCGAGTTGGGAAACTCGAAATTTCGGTCCGTAAATTTTCTCTGAAACTAGACTCATATAACTTCTTACTGTAAGTTTTCCAGAATTTTTGGCTTAGCCAATTAGTACAGTTTATTCTTCAAAGTATCCCTTGTTTCACTGTTTGACAGTTCTGACCTCTCTTCACAAAATCTCAGATATCTTATTGTACAGAACCAAATACTGATTTCGTTTGATCCAAATAAAAATAGACTCACTAAGGATTCTAATAATATAAACCATGTCCTGTAATTATTTTTCTATAATTTATAGTGATTTTTCAAAGTCAGAACAGGGGATCTCGAAATCACTCTGAACCAGTCTTACAAAAATCTAAAAATCTCAAAATATACTGATCCTTTGCTTGCTCCGTTTCTTTTATAAGAAAATAGACTCGATTATCTTTCAATCCATATATCCTAAATTCCTAATTCAATTCCTACTATTTTAGTGATTTTTCAAAATCACGTCACTGCTGTGTTAACCAAAACTGTTTTGTACAAAATATGATTACCACTTCGAACATACGTACGCCCGAGTGGCCATAGATGCTGGTCTTCGGCTTTCAATCTTGTGACTGATTCACAGAACATTTCATGCAAACATTTAGAGAGGCATGAGATTACACATCCCATTTCAACATGTATTCGGAAAGTAAGGGATTACACACCTTGATTAGGATTCCTAAAGAACCACTCTTCGTTGCCCCCTAAAAATAAATTCGATCAAAAGTTAGCATCGATATCTTAAAGGTTCCAAAAGCCCAAAAGTACTCACTCACAAGAGTCACTTACCACAATCGCGATCCTTCCCTACGAGATTCTAAAATCCGGTCTTCCACTATAACTCGATTGATCAAAGGAGTGAGTGTCAACACGAATGGGAAGAAATGATAAAGACGAGATGAAGGTTCGGCTATGGAGGAAAAATGAGAAAGAATATTCGGTTATGGGGGTATGGATTAGAGAAGAGAAGTTTGGAGCAAGAAAAAAAAAATGACACAAAGTAATGCTAAAAGGAATTTGGCCTAACAAGCACCAAAGTTTTCCCAAATGACAAATGAAGAATTGGCTACCCAAATACTCCTTCCCAAGCCGTGTGTTGCTTCTCCAAAATGGATAAGTGTTGACCAAAAACACTTTCTAAAACATCACCCATGAAAATGCCAACATATTCCCCTTTTTACTCCTTTTCTTTTTTTGTTTCTTTCTTTCCACTTTCCCATATTTTCCTCCATACCATAATTTCTTTCTACTTTCCCATAAAACATTCCTCAATTTAAGCCACTTGTTCCCCTACCTACCTTATCCTATTGATTCCTTTTCCTATGTCAATTTTTGTCTTAATCCATTAGCCACCTTATCATAAAACCAAAAGTCCAACCTTCCAAAAATATAGCTTGACCGACACATGCTAGATGAGTGAAAAGAAAACAAAAATTTTAGTCACAAAAATGCATACCAAGGGATTCGAACCTCTTCCCTCAAGCAAACATACATGGCGTCATATCTCCTTTACCACTTGCTCATCTTATGCTAACTTTTATCACTTAAATAACTTAAATTCCAAGGTTACCTGATTCCTTTTCACTAAAGTACTCTTTTACTAAAATTGATTCTAATTCCAAGTAAATCCGAGCCTTTTCAAGACTATATTTAGCACATAAAAAAAAATCATATTCGAGCTAACACCAAAGATAAGCAACATATTGATACTCAAATTTTTAAGATGTTACAATTCTACCCCCCTTAAAGAAAATTTCGTCCTCGAAATTTACCTGATTAGAAGAGGTGAGGATATTGTTGTCGAATTGCATCCTCAGGCTCCCACGTAGCTTCCTCCGCTCCGTGATTACGCCATAAAACCTTGACCAACGGCACAATTTTCTTTCTTAGCACCTTAACATCTCGGTCTAATATTTTCACTGGTTCCTCCTCGAAAGACAAGTCTGATGTCAACTCCACTTCTTCTACCGGTACTATGTGAGACGGATCCGATCTATAGCGCCTCAGCATGGAAACATGGAAAACATTATGAATTTGACCCAACTCTGGAGGTAATTCAATCTGATAGGCCACTGGACCAACACGCTTCATCACACGATATGGTCCGATGAACCTAGGGCTCAACTTGCCCTTCCTTCCAAATCTGAAAATTTTCTTCCAAGGTGAAACCTTCAGAAAGACCTGCTCCCCCACAGCAAACTCAATATCCTTACGCTTCAGATCCGCATACGACTTTTGTCGATCCGAAGCTTCCTTTAACCGTGCTCGAATCACCTTTACCTTTTCTTCTGTCTCAGATATCAACTCAGGACCCAACAACTGTCGCTCTCCCAATTCAGTCCAACAAGTAGGGGTACGACACCTACGACCATATAAAGCTTCGTAAGGCGCCATTTGAATACTGGATTGGTAACTGTTATTATACGCGAACTCTGCCAACGGTAAGAAATCCTCCCAACTACCTCTGAAGTCGATTACACAACACGTAACATGTCTTCCAAAATCTGAATTACTCTTTCTGACTGACCATCTGACTGAGGATGAAAAGCCGTGCTAAAGTTTAACTTTGTTCCTAAAGCCTCATGTAAAGCTTTCCAAAACCGTGATGTAAACCTGGGATCCCTATCCGATATGATAGACACTGGTACCCCATGCAACCTCACGATCTCAGATACATACAGCTTAGCCAATTTCTACAGCGAGTAATCTGTACGAACTGGTAGAAAATGAGCAGTCTTCGTTAATCGATCAACTACCACCCAAACAGAATCTTTCTTAGTAGGTGTTAAGGGTAACCCACTAACAAAATCCATCGTTATCCGTTCCCATTTCCATAGAGGAATCTTTACCGGTTGTAATAATCCCGATGGTAATTGATGTTCCGCCTTCACTTGTTGACAAGTCAAGCATTTCCCCACAAATTCAGTAACCTCTCGTTTCAACCCTGGCCACCAATATTGCTCACGAAGATCCCGATACATCTTATTTCCTCCGGGGTGCATAGCATAAGGACTACTATGCGCCTCCCGTAGAATCATTTGTCTCAAATCCGAATCCATGGGCATACAAACTCTTCCACAAAAACATAGCACGCCATCCTTGTTCAATCCAAAATCCCCTATTGTACCACTTTCAACTTGTTGCATTAAAGGACCCAACTTTTCATCTGATAACTGCTTTTCCTTGATTTGCTCCAACCACAGAGGCTTCACCTGAAGTTCCGCTAGTAGACTTCCATCCTCAAACAAACTGAGATGAGTAAACATTGCTCTCAACTCCGATACTACCTTACGACTCAATGCGTCTGCCACCACGTTAGCCTTTCCAGGATGGTACTCGATTGAGAAGTCATAATCTTTTAACAACTCCACCCATCTCCGTTGTCTCAGGTTTAACTCCTTTTGGGTAAGGAGGTACTTAAGACTTATGGTCCGTATAAATGATCGACTTCTCACCATAGAGATAGTGCCTCCAAATCTTTAAAGCAAACACCACTGCAGCCAACTCCAAGTCATGAGTAGGATAGTTGACTTCATGCGGCCTCAACTGACGAGAAGCATATGCCACCACTTTCCCACTTTGCATCAACACACATCCTAAACCCGTATGTGACGCATCACAGTAAACGGTAAACTCTTTTCCAGCCTCAGGTTGAATCAGTACTGGCGCTTCCGTCAAAATCTTCTTCAGTTTCTCAAAACTTTCTTGTTGTTTATCGGTCCATACATACGGTACTCCTTTTCGCAACAACTTAGTTAGGGGTGCAGCAATCAATGAAAACCCCTCAACAAAATGCCGGTAATAACCAGCCAACCCTAGGAAACTCCGAATTTCAGCCACTGACCTCGGTGGTTTCCATTCCAACACAGCCTCTACCTTCCGAGGATCAACTCTTATTCCTTCAGCTGACACCACATGCCCCAAGAAAGTCACTTCCTTCAACCAAAATTCGCATTTACTGAATTTGGCATAAAGTTACTTATCCCGCAAAATTTTCAACACAATGCGCAAATGTGAGTCATGCTCTTCTTCATTCCTCGAATATACCAAGATATCATCTATGAACACCACTACGAACTGGTCTAGATAGGGTTGAAAGACTCGGTTCATCATGTCCATAAATGCAGCTGGTGCATTGGTCAAACCAAATGGCATAACCAAAAACTCATAATGTCCATAACGAGTTCGGAATGCCGTCTTATGAATATCCGCCTCTTTAACCTTTGTTGATGATAACCCGATCTCAAATCAATCTTGGAGAAAACTGAAGCTCCTCAATTGATCAAAAGGTCATCGATTCTCGGCAATGGGTACCTGTTCTTGATCGTCAAATTTAACTGCCTATAATCAATGCACATACGCATCGACCCATCCTTCTTGACGAACAAAACCGGTGCTCCCCACGGAGACACACTAGGTCGAATGAATCCCCGATCTAACAATTTGAATTTGAGCTTTAAGCTCCGCTAACTTTCGGCGCCATTCTATAAGGAGCAATGGACACCGGAGCCGTTCCGGGCAAAAGCTCAATACCAAACTCTACTTCTCGATCTGGAGGTAGACCCGGAAGTTCTTCGGGAAAGACATCTGAAAATTCCTTCACCGTTCTCACACCTTCCACCGATAATTGCTTGGCATCCAAAGTACTAATGAAGGCTAGGAATACTCCATACCCTTTCCGCACCATCTTTTCTGCCTTCAAAGTAGATACCACATTTGCCAAAAAGTTCCTTCACTCACCAATCATAACTACCTCCTCATCATCCACAGTCCTTATCAACATCCGCTTTTCAGCACAATCTACTTGCGCCCGGTGCTTCACCAACCAATCCATTCCAAAATAAGATCGAACTCGCCAAAAGGCAATTCCATCAAATCCGCCAGAAATATTTCTCTTTGGATTTCTAAGGGCACGTCTCTAAACAGTTTATTCACAATTACCGACTGTCCTAAAGACTAAGTACCGTCACCTCTCTATCGGTAACCTCAGATCTAATATTCAGGTTTCCAGATATGGCACTAGCAACATACGAGTGCGTAGACCCGATATCTATCAAAGCAGTAACAGGTACATTAAAGAGAAAAACGTACCAGTTATCACATCAGGTGCATCGCCATCTTCCCGACGCCTACCGCATAGACCAACCCCGGCTGTCTTGCCTCCGCGTTACCTCTAAAGCCATTTCCTCGACCAGGTGCACCTTGACCACGTCCAACACCATTACCGCCACGACCTGTCCACGACCTCTCGGTGGCTGCGGAGTGCCTCTAGCTGGCTGAGCATCAGGGTTACGAGCTACTGGAGTCGTATCAGTCCGTCGAGGGCAATTCTTATACTGATGGTCTTTGGAACCACATTTATAGCAGGCACCAGTTTTCCTCCAGCATTCCCCGGGGTGTCGCTTCCTACAGTCAGCACAGTCTCGACTCTGATTGGTAGTTACAGGTGCTCTAGCTTGAGCTGACTCATCATTTCGGAGCCTCTTCTGGAACCTTTTAGCAGAGCCCGTGTACCTAATATCCCTCTTGCCTCTAACTCTTTCCCGGTTCTGGCGTTCTGAATTCTTAGCCTCTTCGGCTATCTTGGCTTTCTCCACAAGCGAGGCAAAAATTCGTACTTGTTGTGGGGCTATCAGTACCCGCAACTCATCATTCAGCCCATCTTCAAAGCGTACACAGCGCTCATGATCAGTAGACACTATTGTGCGAGCATAACGGCTTAAGCGAAGAAATTCCGCCTCGTAAGCTGCCACCGTCTTATTTCCTTGAACCAAATTTAGGAATTCCTTCCTCCGAGCATCTACATAACTTGTCCCGACGTACTTTCCTTGGAAAGCAGCTTTGAAGAAATCCCAAGTAATCAATGCAGCCTCGGTGCCTTCTCGAACCGTAAGCCACCATTGATACGCCTCGTCTCTTAGCAAAGACACAGCCCCTATCAGTTTTTGCTCGACAGTGCACTCCATATCATCCATAATCCGCTCTACAGCCTCGAGCCAATATTCTGCAACATTCGGAGCTACACCCGAGACACCTCTAAAAACCTCGGCACCACTTGATTTAAGTCGTTCCGAGATTGATCCACGGATTGCTGGACCAGTTCTAACCCCAGTAACCCTTTCTAAGAATCGCAACATTGCTCGAGTCAAAGCATTATCCTCTCTCGTATGATCATGAGATCCAGTCTCACTCCCAGGTGACACAGGTGCATCCATTTCCGGCATAAGACCCGACGCTTCAGACGCTACCCTAGCACCTCGGCCTCTACCACGGCCACGTCTACCACGTCCACGTCCTCTAGTACTCATATTGGGTATTTTGGTTTAATCTGATCACAAGTTTTATGAATCAGTATACTATTTCAGTATTTATTAACGATATTTTATGAGATATAAGAGGTAAAGTTGTTTTCGCAATCACTTCCTATAGTCTCAATCTATACCGTTTCAACATCTAAAACTAGAAGTTCTAGAGTGTTCCTATGGTCATATCACAATAATAAATATTTAATATACAAATACTTACTTGACTTGGTGCCGGATGCTCGTGGTGCCATACTAATTTAAACAATTTTTAAACAAAATTTGTTGTTGAACCCAAACCACAGCCGAGTTTTGAAACTAGCTCTGATACCACAAAATGTAACACCCCAGACCCGGCCTATGCGTTAAGACCAGACTTGGCATGCCACGCGATTCGAATTTACGTCCAGTCGTCAATGCTTTTAATGAAAATAATTTTTCAAAACAATTTTGAAGACGGAGTTTATCAAAAATCGAGATTTATTTGAAAAAAAACCATGATTTTAAAATATAAGAGTTTACAATTTGATTTAGAGAGAGATAATTGGTTGAAAATCTAAATAATTGGTTGAAATGAATTTATAAAAGAGTTTTCACAAAATTTTACGAGTGGGTGATATTTAAGAAAAACCCCTTTTTTTATACGCAAGTTTAAGAAAACATTTATAAAAATTTAACAATCCCATTTAAGTAATTAAAACATATTAAAAACCATCCACAAATAAAAATCCATAAAAATAATACTAGAGGCCTTATTACACCGCAATTTAAAATAGTACTTAAATAAAATACTTAAAAGAAGTCCAAAGTTTTATAACTCATCATCCGTAGTATGGCCTCCACACGAAGTCATCCTCGGCCCAAATCTCCATCAATTGTCATTACCTGAGAAGGGTAAGAATAAAGGGTGAGTTACTTAGAACTCAGTGTGTAACCCACTTACCGTGTTCACTTGGCCAAAACCATTAAACAATTAGTTGGGCTTGGGCCCATTTACAAATGTGCATTATATAAATAAAATATAAAAATGCATGTGATATGCAATTCCCAACCAAACCTAATTTCCATCCGCTACACACCACCCGTACCAACCAACACACCTGTGGGGATCAAGTCAACCCACCCCGCCAACACACCGATAGCAGGCATTAAGCCAAATATAATATTTGTGGCAGAGCCACCGAACTAGATTGTGATAAAGTCACCGAACTGGAGGCATTAAGCCATTAAAAATATTTGTGGCAAAGCCACCGAACTAGATTTTGGCAACAGGCCTTTCTTCTCTTCGTCAATTATCCCAACCCATGCAGTCATGTATATATATAATGCATAACAAATATTCATAAAGTAAATTTCAACAAAAAGCCCATATTACAAATTATCAATTTGGCCCGTTAGTCAAAATAGCAATTTAGCCCATTTAACGATCTAGCAAATTTTGGCCCATATATATCGATTTATCAAGTTGGGCCCATATAGCAATTTATCAAATTGACCCATTAAGGGTATTTTCGTAATTCGGTCCATAAGGACATTTCGTAATTCAGCTCATTAGGGGCATTTTTGTAATTTGGCCCATAAGGGCGTTTTCATAATTCGGTAATCGTACCCACTAAGGGTAATTTGGTAATTTACCCTCCAAGGGTATGATGGAAATTTTTGCAACCTAGGCTTAATGACTAATTTGGAGCATAAAAATCAAAACTGTCCATCTGCGTCGTACTGACTAAAATGACTATAACTCGAGTTGGGAAACTCGAAATTTCGGTCCGTAAATTTTCTATGAAACTAGACTCATCTAACTTCTTACTGTAAGTTTTCCAGAATTTTTGGCTTAGCCAATTAGTACAGTTTATTCTTCAAAGTATCCCTTGTTTCACTGTTTGACAGTTCTGACCTCTCTTCACAAAATCTCAGATATCTTATTGTACAGAACCCAAATACTGATTTCGTTTGATCCAAATAAAAATAGACTCACTAAGGATTCTAATAATATAAACCATGTCCTGTAATTATTTTTCTATAATTTATAGTGATTTTTCAAAGTCAGAACAGGGGATCTCGAAATCACTCTGAACCAGTCTTACAAAAATCTAAAAATCTCAAAATATACTGATCCTTTGCTTTCTTCGTTTCTTTTATAAGAAAATAGACTCGATTATCTTTCAATCCATATATCCTTAATTCCTAATTCAATTCCTACTATTTTAGTGATTTTTCAAAATCACGTCACTGCTGTTAACCAAAACTGTTTTGTTACAAAATATGATTACCACTTCGAACATACGTACGCCCGAGTGGCCATAGATGCTGGTCTTCGGCTTTTCAATCTTGTGACGATTCACAGAACATTTCATGCAAACATTTAGAGAGGCATGAGATTACATCCCATTTCAAACATGTATTCGGAAAGTAAGGGATTACACACCTTGATTAGGATTCCCTAAAGAACCACTCTTCGTTGCCCCCTAAAAATAAATTCGATCAAAAGTTAGCATCGATATCTTAAAGGTTCCAAAGCCCAAAAGTACTCACTCACAAGAGTCACTTACCAATCGCGATCCTTCCCTACGAGATTCTAAAATCCGGTCTTCCACTATAACTCGATTGATCAAAGGAGTGAGTGTCAACACGAATGGGAAGAAATGATAAAGACGAGATGAAGGGTTCGGCTATGGAGGAAAAATGAGAAAGAATATTCGGTTATGGGGGTATGGATTAGAGAAGAGAAGTTTGGAGCAAGAAAAAAAAAATGACACAAAGTAATGCTAAAAGGAATTTGGCCTAACAAGCACCAAAGTTTTCCCAAATGACAAATGAAGAATTTGGCTACCCAAATACTCCTTCCCAAGCCGTGTGTTGCTTCTCCAAAAATGGATAAGTGTTGACCAAAAACACTTTCTAAAACATCACCCATGAAAATGCCAACATATTCCCCTTTTACTCCTTTTCTTTTTTGTTTCTTTCTTTCCACTTTCCCATATTTTCCTCCATACCATAATTTCTTTCTACTTTCCCATAAAACATTCCTCAATTTAAGCCACTTGTTCCCCTACCTACCTTATCCTATTGATTCCTTTTCCTATGTCAATTTTTGTCTTAATCCATTAGCCACCTTATCATAAAACCAAAAGTCCAACCTTCCAAAAATATAGCTTGACCGACACATGCTAGATGAGTGAAAAGAAAACAAAAATTTTAGTCACAAAAATGCATACCAAGGGATTCGAACCTCTTCCCTCAAGCAAACATACATGGCGTCATATCTCCTTTACCACTTGCTCATCTTATGCTAACTTTTATCACTTAAATAACTTAAATTCCAAGGTTACCTGATTCCTTTTCACTAAAGTACTCTTTTACTAAAATTGATTCTAATTCCAAGTAAATCCGAGCCTTTTCAAGACTATATTTAGCACATAAAAAAAATCATATTCGAGCTAACACCAAAGATAAGCAACATATTGATACTCAAATTTTTAAGATGTTACATTAACTCGTGATAAGGGACTGATTTTAGACTCAAAATTATCAATTTTAGGTTCTGGAGTGCTCGAGAATTGTTTTAGCTTCAATCGACGCCAGGTGTATACCTGAAAATGCAAAAAACGAGGTTTCAGCAAAAGCCAAAAACCTTACTATCAACGCCACATAGGCATGTGGTTACCCGTGTGGTAGGCCGTGTGCAAGACTATAAGTCACCATATGGCAGTGTGATCAATGAGCTAGGTCGTGCGCGAGTGACACGGTCGTGTGCGACACACGGGCTGGACCAATTGGGCTGTATGGGCCACACTGGTTCAACTAATTGGGCGGTGTAGGCCATAGGCTCGACCAATTGGACCGTGTGGGCCCACATGGGTGAACCACTCGGACGTGTGGAATTTTGGGTCAAGCCATGTGATCCACACGGCCAAGGCCAATTTGGACCACGTGGGCCACAGGGGCAGACCACATGGGCGTGTGAGCCCATTTTCATGAAATGTTCTGAAAGGTTACACGGGTCGCCCTAGTCAACTATGAACCTAATGAAGGGTCGGTAAGGAGTACTTAGACCCTTAGCTATGTGATCTGATTATGTGAAATCTTTACTGAACACGTTACAGTTAGCATGTATACTGATTTGAATGTATGGATTGTTATTTGCATAAAAGCATGTCATATTATGTATGTTGCATTGCATTGGGGTGGGTTGATGATATTCAGAGGAAGTATCTGAAAGGCTCTTAAACCTGTTATCTGACAACTCAGCTGCAACTTTCTGATTATGTGTCGCATTTGGTACAGCATGGTGTGTAGGGATTGGTGGGTTGATTTTATCCTCACATGGTGTGTAGGGTTAGACGGAGATGGTGTGTAGAGGCTAGTGGGTAGGATTCTGCTATTCTATTTTGATCTGCATATTATGTCTGAAATGGGCTAAGGCCATAGGATATATCTGATTTTGTATCTGAGTGGGCTACGGTCCACACCGTTTATGTAATGGGCTCAGACCTGAACTGTGAATTTATGTCTATTATCTGATATTACTGTGTGTATGTTTTCTGTGGGGATTACACACTGAGTTTGCGAAAACTCACCCTTTTTTATTTAATCTATTCAGGAAATCCCCAGCAGTAGACGGGTTGGTGCAGCGGAAGACTCGGCGGTGACTACGGTTCTGAACCTTTATGGTTTTATTTTATTTCTTTCATTTACGATTTTGATTATATCTGGGTATACCTTATGTAATATGGCCATTACGGATTTTTGTTGAATTTGGGATTTATGATGTTTATGGTGTTATGGTTAGAAGTAGGAAAGCTCGAGTTTTCAAAATAAACAAATGTTTTATCAAATACACACGAATTCGCAAATTATTTTAAAAGCTTCCGCAACGTATAATGTTTTGAAAATGTATAATGAATGAATAAATGACATGTTTTTTACGGTAACCTAAGATATCTAAAATGGCTTTATTGTAAGTACGTTTTCTAAAGCACTATCATATGGCATCGCCAGATTCGGCCATAACGTCTAGGCTGGGTTTGGGGTGTTACAGTGGAGTAGGCAATTGGGGTCGAACTACTATAAATCCTTGTGTACTTTTTTGCTCAATTTTCATTGCTTCCACCATAACAGCTTAAAGGCCAATTCAACTTCCCTATTAGTGTGCTCGAGTTGATCCTTCTAAGCTAAAAATTGGTATCAAAGCTAGTATCTAAAAACGGTTTAACAACCAAGAGAAGATCTTTGGAGAAGCTCAAAACGATCATCAACTTATTCTATAACAATGACGTCTACTTCCGGGTCAATGTTCTTTGGTGAGTCTCAATCTATCTCCAAACCTCTTTACTTCAATGGTGTTAATTACTCTTTTTGAAAGACTAGAATGGCGTTGTTTATGAAAGCAAATGATTTTGTCATGTGGGACGTCATCACGGATGGTCCAACCATACCTCTACAGCAAGAAGGAGAGCTTTAGTTCCAAAAAGCAAGAGTGAATGGAATGAGGAAGATAAGAAGAACATGTAACTCTATAACAACCCGTTTTTCAATGGTGTCGAAATAATAGTTTCGGGACCACAAGTTCTAACGTGTCGGCTAATAAATATTATTTATATAATAGTTATAAGGTCATTAAGGTCATATTAAAATTTGGTTAAGAAATTATAACGTTTAGATAACTAATCAAAGAAAAAAGGCTAAATCATAAAAAGTGCAAAAGTTAATAACTATTGATGTTTTAGGGCTGATTGATTATTTTATTAAATGAGGAGGGTTTGATAGGGTAATGAAACCATCTCATTGGTTAGTGAAAGGTATTTGAAATTAATTTTGAGTAAAATATGATATAATGGCAATTTTGTAATTCAATTGAAGTTAAAACAAATTAAAGAAAATATCATCTTCTTCATTTTTACTTGTTGTTGGCTAAAAACACCATGGGAGAAAAAGCTTGGAGGTTCGGCTAGCATATTTCCTTGCATGAGTGAGTTTTTGAGTCCCGTTTTAATGAATTTTATGTTTTTTAAGATCATTACAATTAGGTCCAGCTAAACGTACCTTTGTTTTTGAAGCTGTTAAAAATTTGGATTGTTGCCATTGATGAATATTGATTTTTCTTAATTTTAATGATGAATTTGAAGCTTTGGTTGTGATTTTGGATTGTTTTGTAGAGTGATTTTTTGTTAGTTTTTAGTTAAAGAATTAAATTGTTAAAATGTTAAAATCTCATGGTATAATTGTGAAATAGTGGTATTTTGGGGACTGTTTAGAAGCCCTAAAAATTTGGCTAGTATATTGAGTTTCAAAAGTGGTTAATTTGATGATTTTTTGGTTAAGGAACTAAATCGCATAAAGTGTAAAAGTTAAGGGCAATTGTGTAATTTTTGTAAATAGAAGGGTACAAATTTTAAAAATTGATTAATAGATGAAATTTAAGCTACTAAATGAAATAAATTAATATTTTAGATCAAGATTCTGTTGATATACGGGGAAAAGAAAAATTAATGAAATAGTCCTTGAACTTCTATAACTACTGCAATTTAGCTCAGGTAAGTTCATTCGATTTAAAATTTTATATATATAATGCCTAATGAATTATTATTGTATTAGTGGATGTTAAACTACTATAATGGTGATATGAAATTGTTTGGTAAATATGATTTAAAATGTTATCCTTGAATCGGATGAACGTTGGATAGAGTATAGTTGGTAATGCAAATAGATTATATTGCGTGTTATGCAGGATTGGTGGAGAGGAGGATGTTACATGATTTATAGTTATTTCTTGAGTATACCGAGGTTCAGCATTTGTTGCAAACCACTGTGTTATACTCTCCTAATACTGTCATGTTACATGGGCGGATGTATAGCCCACGGGCTGGGCACTTGGTGCCGAGGCGTGTTTTCGGTTGGACTAGCTCTTACGAGCATTTGGTCTGTTTTGGTTGGTTAACATGTGTACTCATATCCATATAACATTTATCGGGCAGTAATTCTTTTATTAAAGTATTGTATTGGATTTTTGGATTGTCTTGTACTATTCATAAATTCTTGGTAGTAACTTGTTTTGAATATGATAAACCTCTTATGAAATTATTAAATGAAGCTTGTACTCAAAGTATATAAACTCACTAGATATGAATTGTATCTGATAGGAAATATTGACCATTAAGTTTTAATAGTTTAATTATAATGTTTAGTTCGATAAGATTTACCATTTTTATCCGTCGAACTTACTAAGCTTTATAAGCTTACTTGTATTACTTGTTGTTTTCTTGTAGATATCATTTTGTGGAACGGACGATCGAATCATCCTTCGAGCCACACTATCCAATTGAATTCGGTAGTTTTTGGACGTTTATTTTGGCTTATATGGCATGTAATAGGTTTGAGATGCAAATGTTTTGAGATTAGGTATGTATATATGATGTGGCCTATCATAAGTGTGGTTACTTGTAAGATTAAGATGTGAATGACATGGTAATGTTTTGTCTTCACTTGTATTGTGGTTAACTTGTAATATTTTTGCATTGTTAATGTTTGGAGAAAAATTTTGGTATGTTTAAAATGGGTAGAAATGTGTACAATTGTGCTAGGTGTGAGCTAATGTTATATATTTGTGGAATGAAAGTACACCTTTTGTCTTAAGTTGTTTTGTTTTGATTTGAGGTGCCTCTGAATGGCATATTGGTTAGAAGGTTTATGTTGTTTAATTGATATGTTTTTGAATGTTTAAAGCGTTCTTAAGTCAATTAAATGAAATATCAATTGGGGTAACCTGGAAAAGTTTAGGTTTTGAAATGACTTGTTTTGAGGATTCCTAAAGCTCATTTTAAGCCTCGTAAATGTATGCTATGATTGAATTTCGTTTATTTATTTTATTTTAGTTAAACATTTATTAATATAATGACTTGATGTTACTTATTATGAACTGTTAATGTGTCATATCATCCCGTAACCCTAATTCGATGACAGTGATGGATGACGGGTGTTACAAACTCAATGCCAAGGCAATGCATACTCTATTTTATGCACTTGGTCCGCATGAGTATAGTAAAGTTTCGTCTTGTTCAAACGCCAATGAGATGTGAGACAAGCTTGAAGTCACCCATGAAGGCACTAGCCAAGTGAAGAAGTCTAAACTTGGAATCCTTACTATTGACTACAAAACTTTTAAGTTGAAGCCCAAATAAGATATTAAGGAAGACTTATGGGAAGACTTATCCAAACTTTTAAGTTGATCAATTTACAATCATCATAAATAGATTGAAGTCTTATGGGAAGACTTATCCAAATGAAGAGGTGGTAAGGAAGGTGCTTTATAGCTTACCTACATCATGGGAAGCCAAGGTGACCACAATTGAAGAAGTAAAGAATTTAAAAACTTTTTCATTGGATGAGCTCATCTGTTCTTTACTTACACATTAGATGAGGCTTATCAAAGGGAGTGAAAAAGAAAGAGTTATGAAGAAGAATGTTGGTAAAGGTCTAAAATCCACCACTAATGACGATAGTGAATCAAGTGAAGAGGTGGATGAAAAAAAAAGAGATAGAGATGCTTGCTAGAAGATTCAAGAGATTCATGAGGTCTAAAAAATGAAGAGAATTTCAAAAGAAGAGACTCAAGCTTGAATCTACCAAGGAGAAAGATCCCATTATTTGCTATGAGTGCAAGAAACCGGAACACATCAAGTATGATTGTCCTCAACTTAAAAAGAAGATGTCTAGCAAACAAAAGGCCTATGTTGCTGCTTGGAGTGATAAAGATTCATCCGATGATGAAGTAGCCAACTTATGCCTTATGACCATCAATGATCCTAAGGTAACTTCTAACTCATCTACTTTAAATGATTATTCTTTTGATGAGCTACAAGATGCCTATGATGGGTTGGGTTTGGAATTTGAAGTCATGATGTCAAAACACAAGAAAAATATTTCAAAATTGAGAAATGAAAATAACTTACTTTCCAAAATCGGGTATGAACTTGAAGACAAAGTAAACAAAATGCAAAAAATTATTAACGACTTTGAAAAGAAAAATTTAGACTTACATAATTTACTTTCAAAAGTTCATGAGGATAATCAAAAGTAACTTGAATTGCTTAAGAGTTAAAAAACTCACTCTAACAAAGTTTTTGAATAAGGAGAAAATTTAAAACAAATCTTTGTTAAAAATAGCTTTACTTTCTATAAACATAGAGGTCCCTTAAGATTTTACAAGGGAAAACTTGTTAAGAGTGTATGGGTCCCTAAAGCACTTAGTGCTACTCAAGACAATGAAGCTCTTTCAAAATGGATACCGAAAGCGATTAGGATTTTGAAGACTAATGATTATGGACCCAAAAGATATTGGGTACCAAAAACTTAACTCTATGTTTGTAGGTAAGGTACATTGCTTCAAGGTGAACAAATGCAAATTCTATGTGATTTCACCTTAATGTTATTTGGTATGGTAGTTCATTTTTCTTTATTTTTAAGATATCTATCTTTGGACTAACCACATTCTTTTCCTCTTAAGTTTTATTTGATTATTTTTTTGATATAACAAAAAGGGGGAGAAGAGAAAGGTAAATTTTATGATTGATTGCTTATATTCCAATTTTAGTGACTATGTTTTCAAAGCAAAGTGAATGTCAAATTTGAGCTTATTTCAAATTTTTATGCTCCAAATCTTTATGCCTTAAATTGAAAATGATTTTTATATAGGGGGAGCTTAAATTGAAAATGACTTTTATTAAGGGGGAGCAATCTATTCAAAAATAAATTTACAAAATGTTTTATTATATCAAAAAGAGAGAGATTGATAAACTAAGCCTTATTGGATAATATGTTTTGATATAACAAATTAAAGTGTTTTTTGAATAAAAGTAAAGTTGAGCAATTTCATAAAAATCAAGTTGAAATGGTTTCAATTGACTCAAACATTTTCAAATATGTTTTAACCATTTTCAAACAAGCTATAATTGCTTTAAGACAAAAAGTATCGATACTTTTTGTCTAAGTATCAATATTTTACAAGATATTGATACCCCTTTAATAATCGATACCAAATTGACATTCTGCCATTTTCAAACCCTGGTAGATATTGATCCAATATCGATATTTTTCTTAAGGTATCAATATCTTTCTTAATGTATCGATATTCCTGCTCCAACAATCACTAAAATCAGCATTAATTACAAAAAATATCGATACCCTTTTAGTAGGTATCGATACTCGTTGTTGTAGGTGAAGTTAATGACCTGGTATTTCATCCCCAACTGCTACATTCACTTCTACAACAACCACAACGGTTGGAAATCAATTAGAGGGTATAAATACAATCTTCCAAAGGTTTAGCAACAACAATAGACATGTGCAAAGCTTAAAGATCAATCAAAACAACTTAGAGGTTTATTTTTTCATGCCTTTTCTTGTAAACACTTGTGAGCTTTCATTGTATTCATTTAGCTCAAGTGTTCTTCTTTGTATTTGTTCTCAATTGGCAAACATCCTAATTTTGTAAAGATTGTTTTCTTGTTTCCTGATTTGTTTCTTTTTGAGAAGGGGTTAATTCTTAAGATTTGGGTAGAAACCTTAAAGGAGTTGTATCTTAAGATTTTGGGGCATAAATCTTAAGAGATGTTTTAAGGTTAAACCTTCTCCTCAAAGGTTGCCAAATTAGTGAATTTGGAGAAATCTTTAGTTGTGGTAAGCTAAGGTAGCGGAGTAGGCAATTCGGGCTGAACCACTATAAATCCTTATATACTTTGTTGCACAATTTTCATTGCTTCCACCACAATATCTCAAAGGTCAATTCAACTTCCATATCGATGTTCTCGAGTTGATCCTTCCAAGCTAACAAGAGTCGACATAGATTCTTCCAACATAGAATAAAGGGTAAGAGAGAAAGAGGGAAGAAAAAAGAAATGGAAAGAAAATGAAAAAAAAAATTGTTAAATAGATGACGTCATCTATAACGTCGTGCGCTTATGTGGCATGCCACATAGGCTACTACGGTGACCTACAGATTGATTTAATGGTCAACTCACGTTGGCCGTTAAAATTGGAGCGATTTTTGAAAAAATCATAATATTAAAGGTGTCAATAAAAAAAAAGGTTAAGGGCTCAAACCCAAAAGCCCCCAAACGTTGATTTTTTTTTTTTTGCAATAATGCCAATCCTTAACTCTTCGTTTTTCTCTCTTCAAGTATATATTCTAGCTAGTTCCATAAAACTTAGCTTGCCATGAAGTTACTCTTGTGATTTCATTAAAAAATTATGTAGGAATTTTGAAGTTTAAAACTTGGAAAGAATTGAAAATGATAAAGGGACTAAAATGAAAGAAATAGAAAATTGAGAAAAATGGGGTAAGAAATGTGGAGGAGATGGTGGAAAAAAGATGATGATTGACTTTTTTCTTTTCAATCTTTTTTTACATCCTTCCAACAAAAAAATAATTTATCAACTCTCTCTCTTTTTAATAGTATTTAATCAAAATAAAATCTAATCAATCATCAATACAATCAAATGGTGCCTATTCATCATTAATCTCATCCATATTTCTATGTACTTTCAAGGTCAAATTCCACTTCAAGTCCTTTCTCTTTTTCTCATTCATTTAATCTATTCTTTTCTTATTTTCAAATTTTGCACTATGGCCCAATACTTCTCACACTTTTTCAATTTATTCCATTCCTTAAATTAATTTCCTTAAATTCAAAAGTCCTTTAAATTTCCTATAATACCAAATTACCTTCTTCACTAATATTAATAATTCTATTTTTATCTACTCCAAAAATTCAAAACACGTGTTAACTGAATTGAAACTATTCACTTCTCGGGGATTGTCAGGAATGTTACAACTACATTCGATAATTCAATAAATAAAGAAATATCATATTTCATTCAATCCACATCCAAATACAAAGTCATACATATTTTGTATTTTATTCAATTTAATCCTTGAACTCGAGATAAATATAAATTTTAATTCCTAACTTCAAATTATAATCCAATTTCATATATTTTCATTATGGACCTTATATTTTATATTTATAACATAATTTCATGACATGTTTTACATTTATTCAATTTGGTCTCTAATGTAACAAAGTTAACAAACAAGTTATATTAACTTTATAATTTAATTATTTTCATAATTTAAGCTCAAAATCTATCAATTTCAAGCATAATTCATTAATTTGTCAACAATGCTAACTTACTAAAAAATCAAAATTTGGACAAATTAACACATGGTCTAGCTAAATCAAACTTCCATAATCATAAATTATAAAAATTACATGAAAAATAACTTAATTACCTATGATTTTGGACATGGCTCAATGGTTAAACCTTAAAATAGTTTTCTCATTTTCTTTCTATGGTGGAACGAGTAAGGAAAGATGAAGAAGAAGATGATCTTCTCTCTCCTTCCACTAAAATTATTATATATAAACTAATTAGTAGTTAATTAACTTTATTTAATTAATTAAATTATAATTTACTTAACATAATTAACTTTTTAATCATACATAGTGGAGTTTCCATCAACATCCACAGTCTCCTATGGTTTATTTACCATTTTGAATCTTTGGCTAATTGTCATTTAGATCCTCAAGCCCTTGGTTAATTAAAATTTAATAGCGACTGGATTTTTACAATTTAATCTTTAAACTTTAATTAATTACTTTTTTGGTTAAATTATTTAACCGAATTTCAATATATTTTCATAATAACTCCGAAAATGAGATTCCAAAACTGCATTTTCTGACACCACTGAATTTGGGTCGTTACAATAGTAGACCACTGCTTTCTGGATAAATAAAGACAAATTTATTCAACAAAAAATGCACTACTAGTTTACTAAATATTAACCCCAAAATAATTATATCATTTTTTTAAAATTTGTTCAAATGAAAGAAATAAGGTTGGAATATGCTCAATGTACCTGTATTCTTTGTACATTTAAAATTTAGCCTCTCTATTTTTATTTCAAGGAATTTAGTCCCTCTATTTTTCAAACTTAAAAATGTAAGTTCAATTGTTAACACTATTAAAAGTCTTCTGTTAAATTGGAGTTCATTACAATGCCATTGTTTTTGTTATATGGTTGTTGACTGAGTATTTTTTTTTAATTCAAAAATGTCACACCAACAAATTTAACAGAAAAATTTTACAGATATTAGTATTAAACTTGTATTTTTATATCATTTAAGTGAGATTTAAACTCAAGACACTATAATTTTCAACTAAAGCCTCATTTAATTTTTTATATCAAAATTTCATAAATATATTTATTATATAATTATATTTTTCACCTGCATGAATAAATATAATATCATCTAGTTTAACATAAATTATCTCATCAACACTATCCTAGTAAATGCGAGTTAAAACTACTAGTGTGTGACATATTCTTGAATTAAAATTTAGAAATAACAATTTTGTAAAATTTACAATGAATAAAAATAAAATTTATAAATTTGAGTTGAAGTTTGAGGTGTTAAGTGTTTAGATTTAAGCATGATCTGAATATGTATCGTTTTTATGTAAATTTATTCTAACGAATTAGGTTCAAAACTCTCTTAATTTAAATTATGTCTAATTTTTATTTTAATATTTGTGATAATTAACTATACTATTTATAACTATCAATTAATATAATTGTTGTTTTACCTCTTTAAAAAAAAGAATAATGATACTAACAATTAAAATTTTTAGGCACCAATCAAATTTTGTCACATCATCAAAATTTAAAGACATAAATTTATTATTATACTCTCATCCATAAAGAAATTATTTGAAGGACCCTTCCCACCACATTATTCATGATCCCTTTCCAATCATTAAATAACATTTCAACAATTTTTTTTTCATGTGATTGTCATATAATTTTGGTAAATTTTTTATCCTACACCCAAACCCTAAACCTTAAATCTAGAATCACAAACCTAGAACCAAAAACCTTAAACTCGAACATTAAACCCGTAACTTCGAACCCTTGAACCCTAAACAAGAACCCAAAACCCTAAACTTGTAACCCATAACCCTAAACTCTTAAACCTTAAACCCAAAACTCGAACCACGAGCCCTTAATCTCGAACACTTGAACCCTAAACCTAAACCTTGAACCCAAACTTGAACTTTAAACCTTAAATCTCGAACCCAAGGTTCAGGATTTAAGGTTTAGAATTCAGGGTTCGAGGTTCATGGTAAAATAATTATCAAAATTATGTGTCAATGACATAAAAAAATTACAAAAAAATATTAATATATTTTTTTAAAATTGGTTGCACAAAAATAAAAAAAAATATTTAACTTATGAAAAAACAAAATGATTAAAATTTGTAAAAGAAGAAAAGATTTGTTATAATTTAAAAAATTAATTATTTGAAGTAATTTAATTAAATTTAAATTAAGTTGGAGAAGATATTAGATGCAGATGAGTGTATAACAATATTTTGTTATCTTTAAAATTTGATAATGTAACACTATTTTATTAATATTTAAAAACTATACTGATTTATTCCCTTAACAAAATTAGATTCTAACCCATATTGTTGGTGATTATACAAGAGGAATGATGAAATAAAATTTGTTAGAACAATGTGCTTGACAGTACTCCATATTGGAGTATGACGATATGCACCAAATGCAATTTTGAAGTCACAAACGAGTGGATCAAATCCACTTTAATTTGAAATTTTCTCAATAACTTGCCTTTACATTCGAATTCTTCTTCCTTTAAATATTGCCTTATTTTTTGTTTTGACATGTAGGTCTAGGGGAGTGATTTTTAAATATTATTTTATTACGGCCAACGCATATTTGAAAATTAATTTCTTTTTTAGATATAAAATTGGATTGCAACTTTATTAGATTTTTTAATATAATGTTTATAATTATTAATATTTTTTTCAATCTTTAAATACAACAATAAATTACATACGTCACCCAATTATAGATAGAAATGAGTAAAATTTGATTCAACTCGAAAAAAAATTAAAATTTTGAATTATTAAAATCTAATTAATTAAGTTAATTGAATTAACTTGAATTTTAAATCCAAATAAAATTAAATTTGAATAAACCAAATATCAAACCCCTTTTACTTTATATCCTCCAATCCCCTTCAAACGCTTTTATTTCCCTCCAAAATTTTATTTCTTCCAAACCTCAAAATTTTTCCCTTTTACTTTTCCTTCAAACTGTTACTTTTTTCTCAAAATTTTTACTTTTTTCAAAACCTCAAAACTTTTTTTCGAATTTATATTTACTATTTATATTATTGAATTAAATTTCACATTTTATACTATTTATATTATTGAATTGTTTAATAATATTAAATTTTTATCAGTTTCTATTAAAATTGAATTTTATGATATAAAATATCCGTGTTAAAATTTGTTGTTAGTACCATTTTCACATTTATTTTTAAAATATTTTTTATTAAAAAATCACATTTTTTACATTTAATATTTTTTTTAATTTCAAAATACATGGTGACAAGAATGAAAAAATAATTGAAGCAACTAAACAAGCAAAGAAACTAACCCGTATATAAAAGATTAATAAATAAATTATGAGGGGATGAAAGTTAATAAGAAAATTAATTACGGTGGGTGACTGTGGCTATAACGACTCAAAGTCATTTTTTTAAAAATTTATCTCAAACAAATATATTCAATTCGATTCGAATTCCATCTCACTCGATTCAATTCAAGAAAATTTCAAATCGAGTTAGGATGATAAAATAGGATTCATCAACTGGATTAACTTGAAATTTTTACATTTGACTCGATTCGATCGAACGCTTACCCCTAATTATGGACATTTTTTTGTCACTTAATTATGAGTTTTTTTTATAAATTCATTCGTTTAGTCCATTTTCGTTAAATGCCCTTTTAACTATTTAACGAGAGGGTGAGGTGACTGATATAATAATAAATTTAACGCTCAACTTTTAATATTATGATAATTTAGTTATAATTTTAAAAGATTAACCTTCAGAACTAACACTATCTTAATTTGATTCTAACTTTTAAAAAATCTAATAAATAGATAAATATAAATAAATATAAATTAAGAATTGATAAAAAATTGGGTTTTTCTTTTGGGGGAGTAATAAAAGACGGGGGTTTCCGTATTTTCTTCTGTGTTTTAAGATGATTTTGGGGTTTCCATGTTGATGGGTCTGAGATGGAATTTGGGTTTCAAACCAATTTCGGTTTGCTTCAATGGATTTTGGGTAGTTTTGCAATCGAGGGTTGATTTCACCGAGATCGATGGATTGTTTTGCAGGTTCTTTTGTAGTTAGTTTTGCTAAAAATGATTTAAAGTGTCATTCCAAATTTTAGTTTTCTGCAAATTGAAAAAAAAAATTCGCAAAACTTCATTGCAGACTTCAACTTTGCAACAAAGAAAAAAAAAAATAAAAAATAAACTTTTTCCCCTTTTTGGTACTGTAAGGAGGGCTAGATTAAAGCACCCGATATGTAACTAAAAACTAGAGCTGTTGAGCACCATCTTCAATGAAGATAATGAAGATAATGACTTGTTACTCGGTTAATTTAATGAAATATGTTTAATTTTTTTTTTTTGAGAAATTAGGCTGATTTTGCAAAAATTAATCAATTTATGTTGTTTTTCTTCTCTCTCCTAAAAATGCGCTCTGTTAAACAACGTTTTTCTTTCATCGGTAACTTTTCCAACGGTTATTAAATCTCCAACAACCATAAAAATTCCTATATAAACTCCTTCAGACTTTATTCTTTTCAACCAAATACTCCATGCCATCCTTCCTTCCTAAATTCTCGATCCTTAATTTTCAATCATCATTTTCCAATTTTATATTTTCAATCTTAATTTTTAATTTTTAATTTTCAAGCCTCCATTATTTTTTTAAATTCATTTTGTTTTAACTTTTATTCTCTTCGATTTTATTCTTTCCATTATAATTTTTAAATGACAAATCAACTTATTCGTTTGGATGACAAGCATATCTCCAGCGTTCAATTACAAATGGTAAGAAAATTTATCAAATTATTTAATTCTAAATAGCTAATCATTATGTTGTTAATAAGTACTAAAAGTAACATGTTTTAACCTCATTCTTAATACGTTTTTGGGTGATTATCCGATGTTAATTGTGAATTATGCTCTTAATCCTTTAAATTCATGTTTTAATGCTTAACAGAGCACTTGGGAGCAAAATGAGCAAAAAACGAGTGAAAATCGGAGCATCAGAGCAAGCTACAAGAGCCACTTAAGCTGAAGCATTCCACACGGACGTGTGATAAGCTGTGTCGATTTCACGTGATTACATATCGAACTGCGAAAAATCGTGATTTTTAGGTTTTTCGGGTATTTTAAGACGTATATATGACAAAAATAAGAAGATAGGAGGGAGTCGTCATAGAATATTCAAGAAAACAACTTGAAAAACACCACTGAATCCAAATTGGAAGCAAATGTTAATTAAGATTGAAGATTCCCAATTGATTTCTTAAGAAGTTATCACGAGTTTCTTAATTCCTTTCGGTTATACTGTATTTTTGGATGTTTTTATTTTCAAGCATGAACTAATTTTCTAAATACCGAGGGAGATGAATTCTATGATGGATACTGTCATTTGATTTTTATTTTACGCAATAAATACTTAGTTTCTTGTTCTCAATTATGTGTACCTAATTCTTGATTTAATATTTCTAGATTATTGATTCATATTTGATGTGTGACATCCTGCCCCCACGTAGTCTAAGGCATTTGAGTGCTGTTAATGGAGATAGGTTTATAGAATAAATTCTAAGCAAATAAAAAGTGTTAAGAATTTGTTAAGTGCTTGAGGACTATGAGTACGCCCACGGGCAAAGTCCGTGTTAAGACGAGCTTGGTGGTTGGCAAAACTTCTTTACAGAGTGTACGCCACCCCAACTGATAGGCGTTAGTGCTTACTTCTTAGTATCGTTAGCCTTATTATTTTGGTGAACTAGATAGTTGGCTTGGAAAGGGTTAGTTAGACTGTGACAAGATATCTGATATTGAGAGGACTTGCATTTAAGAAGTGAGAAAAATTTATTAGTCACGGTTGCCGAATGCGGGGTAGTAGGGAGAATAAGCTTGCCCACTAAGTTTTCCTTCCATGCGTACCGGTATAAATGCAGTATTGGCTTCTTGACCAAGCTTTGTGCTTTCTTTGGAAAACTTTATTTTCTCTCTAAAATTCTCTCTGCAATACCCAGGAAATCTCTAGAACTAAAGCTAGCTTGAAGGTTTGGGTTCGTTTTATTCAGCAAACTCTAACGACGTTTGATACCTGGTAAGTATCAACGAAACTTAAGCTATTATCATGGTTATTTATGGGGTCTTAGGGTCATTCTCTAGGATCAATTTAGAAGGAAGGAATGAAGGAAACTTTCATATTCTAGGTTTCTTGATTTAGTATTCTTGAAAACTTGCTTAGCTTTTCTGAAGAACGTAATTTGATAAGTTAACTAATTATGTCGTAGTTTAAAAAACTCTTGAAAGCTCTCGAGATAAAGGCAAAGGACATGGGGTATAAGCCTTGTTCTATTTTCTAGTGAGTTCATTTATACCCCATGTGTGTGTATCGTGCTTCTGTTCATGTCTTTTTCAAGGTAAGTTCACCTATCTAGTGAAAAGTCTAGTCTTGCATGTTTGGGAAAGTGATAAAGAACCTTACTTTGTGTTGAGTCATTACTTATTTTACTCTGAAAAAGGAACCATATGGTAAAAAAAAAAAGGTTTCATGGCGTTTCCTTCGATGAAAGATCCATTGAACTGGAAAATTGTGGTACATGAAGCATGGCTCCATAATGAATTCATGGTGTTGCCTTCGATGCAAACTGTATTGAATTGGCAGATTGCGATACAGGAAATCTGCCTCTGTAATGAATTCATGACTTTCCCTTCGATGTAAAGTGCATCAAATTGGTAGATCATGGTACATGAATAATGGTTATGTGGCCATTGGTAAGCCAGGTACATTGCAAAACAAATTGGTAAGCATGACAAAAGAAACAAAATGAATCATTGATCTTTGAACACAGATTAGGGTTTTGGCTAACATGGGTTAGGGTAAACCAGATTGGTAAGCATGGCAAAGGAAACAAAATGAATCATTGATCTTTGAACACAAATTAGGGTTTTGGCCAACATAGGTTAGGGTTTTGGCCAACACGAAGAAGGTTGTCTGCATGAATTCATGGGCGTAATGTATGCGCTAAATGAACTTAATCTGCTATAATGTCTATGTAAGTTCGGTATTCGTCAATGGGTGAATTGTATAAAGTTTGCTTGTGTATAATATCTGCCAATGGGCGAACTAAGTGTTTCACTGAGTTGAGAAGGTTTATTTTTTTTAATTATCCTAGTGTCTGCTCTGGAACTCACTAAGTTCTATGAACTTACTCCGTTACCTTTCCTTTTCAGGATCATTGAAAGAGTAAAGGAATAACCAATGACCACGTTAGAGGATATATATTTTTGTTGTGAGACTTCAAATGATCTTGTGTTATGCATGAGAATGAAGGGTGGCGTTAAGGCTTAGGATTTTAAGGAACAATATTTTGTAACTAAAATTGTATCCATCAAATTATAATTTTCCCCAACTTTCGTAATGGAGCTTATGGTCTCGATTTGTAATGGTTTACTTCATGATTTAGTATTTCAAAATTCTGTCATCTTAAGTTGACTTTGATGAAGTCTAACTTCTTTTCAAATTATGTTTAAAGTTTTAACGCGCCATTCCTGGATCCTCTAGGGTCGGGTATGGGGCGCTACACGATGTGCTTAAATCAGTGGTGGAATAGACCCTATTTAATAGTAGATCTTGCATAATTGAGTGAAGTTGCATGCAATCTTAGAAATAGGATGACATAAATCTACCAGATTAGAGTCAAATCTAATAAGGGAATCCATAACGCGATTTAATACGATAATAGGGATTTTAATTAGAAAGAATTTCAATTAATCAACCAAGAGTCAGTTGTTCTTATTCTCGAGAGAGATATTAGTATAATTTAGGGATTTCTACGGATCAAGATACTAAGTAAAAAAATTGCATAATTTAGATTGACAGTGACAGATGAAATTTAGGCAGATTATTTCCTGGGTATTGTTTCGCTTCTTGGTTTTTAATCGATTATTTTCGTGTTTTGTTCTTTGCCGTGTTTGTTAGTTAATTAATTTAGTTAATTTTAGTTTTTAATCAATCACTCAAATTATTCAGTTAAATATATAAAATCGATAATTACTAGTGCTTTTAGTGTTCATGGGAATGATATCTTTGCTCACCGTAGCTATACTTTTAATTTATAGGTGCATTTGCCTTAGTCAACTTTTTAGTTAGTTTCGTGACACATCAAGTTTTTGGCGTCGTTGCTGGGGACTAGAATATTAGGAAAATTTTGTTTCTATTAATTTAGTCATTTTTATGTTAATTTTAATTTTTTTAATTTAATTGTTTCATTCTAAATTTTCTTTTATTCGATTCTTACAGATTCTTTTAGTTTATGACAAGAGGCAGCTTGTTGGAACCATTAGTTTTTAATAGTGAGATCGAAAAAAATGCTTGCAGAAATTGAAGAGAGGTTAGAGAAGCAAGACAAGGTCAACAGATTTTAATAGACGATCAAGAGGAAAAGGACATTACTGTAGAGATGGACAATAATCTTGTTAATCCACAACTTTTTGCACGTCCTACTCTTCAGGCTATATATGACTATGCTAAGCCCACTTTAATTCGGGCTGAGTCGAGTATTTTCAAATCGACAATTGCTGCAAATAATTTTGAGATTAAGCCGAACACAATTTAGATGGTGCAACAGTATGTTCAATTTGATAAGTTGCAAGATGGAGATCCGAATGCTTATTTAGCTAACTTTTTGGAGATCTATGATTAGAGCATGGATGATTAATTCGGAATGTTTACCCTTAAAGTCTAACATGGAGCATGAGCAAGTCGACTTTATGCGTAATAATTCTACACCTCAAAATAACCCCTATAACAATAATTATAATCCAGGATGGAAGAACCATCCAAATTTTTCTTGGGGTGGTCAAGGAAATCAAAGGTCACAACTCCTCTGGGTTTTTAGCAAACTTATCAGCAAGAAAAGAAACTGAATCTTGAGGCCATGTTAGCTAAATTTATTTTGGTGTCCGAAATTAGATTTCAGAACACTAAAACAACTCTAAAAAATCAACAAGAACCAATTTAGGGACTTGAAAATCAGATTGGACAACTTGCTAAACTGGTTTTAGAGAGACAACAAGGTAGCTTATCTAGTAACACTGAACCTAACCCAAAAGTGCATGTAAAAGCAGTTAAGTTAAGAAGTGGGAAAGTGTTGTCCAGACCAGAAAATAAGCTGAAACAAGAAACTGATGAGAAAAATGATGGGGTGGCAAAAAATGAGAAAATTGAAACAATGCTTAAGGAATACAAACCATCAATTCCATATTCAGCAAAGTTGAAGAAAGATCGCATGGACAAACAATTTGGTAAATTTCTTGAAATTTTTAAATAATTACATATTGCAAAGTTGAAGAAAGACCACATGAATGAACAATTTGGTAAATTTCTTAAACTTTTTAAACAATTACATATTAACTTTCCTTTTGTTGAATCTCTTTTGCAAATGCCCAAATATTCAAAACTTTTAAATGAGCTATTAACAAATAAAAAAAAGTTAGAAGAGCTATTCACGGTGAAGCTGAATGAGGAATGCTCGACCATTCTCCAAAATAAGCTACCTACTAATCTGAAAGATCTAGGAAATTTTACAATCCCTTATTTTATTGGTAGTTTAAATATTAAAAAAGCATTGGCTGATTTGGGTTTTAGTATAAATTTAATGCCTTATAAAATGTTCAAGCAACTTGGTGTTGGGAAACCAAAACCCACTAGGATGTATTCACTTAGCTGACAGATCTGTTAAATATCCTGGGGGCACTATTGAAGATGTACTTGTGAAAGTAGATAAATTCATATTCCCTGTTGATTTTGTTATACTTGACATGGATGAGGATATTGAGGTGCCTTTGATTTTAGGTTGATCATTTTTAGCCATTGCTAGAGCTCTTATTGACGTGGGTAATGGTAAACTTGTGCTTAGGGTAGGTGATGAAGAAAATTTTCAAATACATGATACCATGTGAGTTTCTAGTGAGCAAGATTATTCCTATTATTTTGTTGATTGTATTGATCATGCAATTCAAGATTCCTTGTAGGAAATTTTTCATAGAGATGCATTGGAACTGTGTATTGTTCGAGGTAAGGAGGCCGATGGGGATAATTCTGTGACAATTGAAATGAGAATCAATCTGAATGCTATCGAGTCTTCATTGAGACAAAAAGATTTTGAGACCATTGAGGTAAGTAAAGATCAGAAGTCGAAACCCTCCAATGAAGAACCTCTCAAGATAGAGCTGAGGCAAATGCCAAATCATTTAGAGTATGCATTCCTTAGAGATAATTCTACACTTCCAATGATTATTGCTTCAGACTTAAAGTCGCATGAGAAGGATGAGTTACTGCAAGTGCTGAAGGAATACAAAAAAGTTATAGCCTAAAAGATTTCTGATATTAAATGGTTCAACCCTTCTTTTTGCACCCACAAGATCTTAATGGAAGAAGAGTATAAGCCATGTGTGCAAACTCAAAGGAGGTTAAATATCAACACATGAAGGAAGTTATAAATGCTGAGGTAATGAAACTTCTAGTTCCTGGAGTTATTTACCCTATATATGATAGTACTTGGGTGAGTCCTATGCAGGTTGTTCCTAAGAAAGGAGGCATGACTGTTGTGGCTAATGAGAAAAATGAGTTGATTCCAACAGAACAGTTACTAGGTGGAGAGTCTACATTGACTACAGGAAGTTGAATGATGCTACGAGGAAAGATCATTTTCCCCTGCCATCGTAGATCAAATGTTGGAGAGGTTGTTTGGTCACATGGTACTACTGTTTTCTATATGGATTCTCTGGTTATTTTCAAATCTCGATAGCTCTTGAAGATTAATAAAAGACGACATTTACATGTCCATATGGTAAGTTTGCTTATCAAAGAATGTCGATTGGATTATGTAACGCCCCTGCTACTTTTCAGCATTGCATGTTAGCTATCTTTGACGAATTCATGGAAGACATTATGGAGGTATTTATTGTTGACTTCTCAGTATTCGATAATTCTTTCCATCTATGCCTTAAAAATTTGAAACGAGTTTTAATGAGATGTGAGAAAACGAACCTTGTGTTTAATTGGGAAAAAAGCCACTTCATGGTTCAAGAAGAGATTGTTTTGGGTTACAAAATTTCTAGTAACGAGTTTGAGGTTGATAGAGAAAAAATTGAAACCATTGAAAAAGTACATTCCCCTAATTCAGTTAAGGCTATCAGAAGTCTTTTAAGACATGTTGGGTTCTATAAGATATTTATTAAAGATTTTTCAAAAATAGCGAAACCTTTAACTAATTTACTAGAAAAAAGGTATCATTTAATTTCATTCAGAACAATTTGGAGGCATTTATGGTTCTTAAGGAAAAATTAATCAATTCCCTAATTATGGTTGCTCCTGATTGGAATTTACCTTTTGAACTAATGTGTGATGTAAGTGATTTTGCAATAGGTGCAGTTCTTGGATAGCGAATAGACAAGCACTTTAAACTGATTTATTATGCTAGCAAGGCTTTGACAAATGCACAAGAGAATTATACAACTACAAAAAAAGAATTACTAGTTGTGGTTTTTGCATTTTATAAATTTAAACCTTATATAATATTATCTAAAGTTATTGTGTATACTGGCCACTTTGCACTTCGCTATCTTTTTACTAAATTAGATGCAAAACATAGACATATAAGGTGGATTTTATTGTTGCAGGAATTTTATTTGAACATTAAAGACAAGGAAAGAGCTGAAAATCTTGTAGCAGACCACCTTCTTAAGGCTAAAAAATCCACATCTTGAAAAGCTTAATGAAGAAGCGATAAATGACTGGTTTCCTGAAGAACAACTCTATGCAGTAATTGATTTCGAAGTCCCTTGGTTTGTAGATATTATGAATTACTTAGTTGCTAACATTTTACCAAAAGGTTTATCTCATCATTAAAAGAAGCAATTCTTTGATGATGTGAAAAACTATTTTGAGGAGGATTCATTTCTTTTTCATGTGTGTGCAGATTATGTGATTCGGCTATGTGTTCTAGTACTACAAGGGAATAAAATTTTAGAGCATTGTCACTTTAGACCAATGGGACAATGGGATTAGAACAGCACATAAAGTCCTTGAATCAGGTTTTTATTGTCCCACAATGTTCAAAGATGCTAACAAGTATGTTTCTTCTTGTGATTGATATCAGGGGACAGGTAATATTTCCAAACGTGATGAAATGCCTCAAACTTATATGCTTTCTTGTGAAATTTTTATATTTGGGGTAATGATTTCATGAGATTGTTCCCTAGTTCTTATGGTAATAAAAACATATTGGTAGCGATGGATTATGTGTCGAAATGGGTTGAGGCTCAAGCTTTACCAACTAATGATGCTATGGTGGTAGTTATATTTCTAAAGAACTTATCCTCTCATTTTGGAACACTTAGAGTAATCATTAGTGATAGGGGTACACATTTCTGTAATGCTCAATTTGACAAGACTCTTAAGAAATATTGTGTGCATCATAGAACAACTACCCCATATCACTCTCAAACTAATGGTCAAGTTGAAGTGTCAAACCAAGAATTGAAACGCATCCTAGAAAAGATCGTAGAAACAAATAGGAAGGATTGTGCACTAAAATTAGATGATGCTTTATAGGCTTATAAGACTGCATATAAAACACCTTTAGGAACATCTCCATACAGACTTGTTTATGGGAAGGGTTGTCACTTACCACTAGAACTCAAACACAAAGTATTTTGGGTTATAAAATTTTTGAACTGTGACCCAAAAATTGCATTTGAAAAGAGAATGTTGCAACTGAATGAGCTACAAGAATAACAAGAAAATGCTTATGAAAGCTTGAGAGTGTACAAATAATTAACAAAGTGACGCTACGACGCTCGTTTAAAGCAACCCAAGCAATGCATAGTTGAAGATCAAGTAGTTTTATACAATTCGAGGCTCAGACTATTTCCTGGAAAGCTAAAGTCAAAATGGTCGAGTCCATTTGTGGTAAAAATTGTCTTTCTATACGGCACAATAGAGGTAACACATCCTGAATATGACACATTCAAGGTAAACAATTATCGTCTCAAACTTTATTTTGGTGGTGATACTATTAATGAGAGAGAGGAACTTTGGCTCCAAAATCTGAATTAACCGTGTGCATGAAAGGGGAACTTGAGCTTAAAACTCTAAATAAGCATTTTTTGAGGAGGTAACCTGAGTGTTTTTTATTTTATTTTATTTTCATTTAATTATGTTGCATGCTTATTACATTTATTTTTATCCCTTAAAAAAATAGAGACCACATGCTTTGGGGTGGCCCACACGACCATGTTATCTACACGACATGGGCATAAAAAATATTTTGGAGCCAAACAGTCGTGTAACCCACACACCCCTTGGCATGACCGTGGGAGAAGCGAACAATAAACCCAGGCAGCTTGAATGAATCCACACAGTCGTGTCACACACCCTAAACACACGAGCATGTCATGGACCGTGTGAATAATGGAGTCAATTTTTCAATCTTCTTGTGACACACACGGTCTTAGTGAAGTCACATGACTTAGTAATGCGACCGTGTTACCCGCACACCCCTATACACGATTGTGGGAGAAGTGAATGATAACCACACACAGTCTAAGAGATGACACATGGCTTGGACATACGGGGGTGTCCCATGCTATTTGAACACTGGAGCTTATCTTTTTTAAAATTTTCATGTGACACACACGACCTTATAAGAATACACAATTGCAAAACGCGACTGTGTGGCCTAACAAAGGCCAAATACATGACCATGCCTTCTTTTTAAGCTTCAAACCTTAATTTTTTTCCTTTCTTCTTCTTCTTCACGCCGTTTCACCAATTCCTCCCTTCCCCTTCGACATCGGTTCCTTCTCGTTGTCTTCTTTCAAACGCGAAACACCTCTACCCCACCGTTGATTCCTATTTCACCTTCGTCCCTTGTTGCACTACCTTCATCGTACTAGCCAAAGGTCATTGTCCGTTATGCCACGACCCCCCACCACTAGCCAACTCTCAACCTCCATCAACAACGTCCTCGCCCCCAAACAGCTGATCGTTCCCTCAATTTCGTCCTTCCCTCGTTTCCCTGGCCCCACTCACAACCATGAACAACCCATCTTCTTCCTTCCTATTAACTCATCCAACTCGATTCTCCCCCTTTTGTTCCACAGTCATACGAGCCACCACTGCCCTATACCTTTTTTCTTCGCCCTCCACCCCTCTCTCTCCCCTACCACTGTTTGTCTGCATGTGATAACTCTTGAAAAGAGTTATATTTCAGGCCTCTAGACTTGGTTAACTGTTCGTACTGGAGTAAATTTAGTTGCATTTTAGGAAATTATATTAGTACTTTTATAACATTGCATCATGAAGCTTGGATTGTGCTTTCAATGTCACTATATGTTACTTTTACTTATGGGAGGAAATGAATTGCGTGTTGTTTATAACATGTGCAAAAAGGAGGAAAATAAATGAATGAGTGAAGTTTTGTCATGACAAAAGGTTGGATAGATTGCTAGCTCAAATGCCATGGTAATTCCAGGAAGATGCTAATTCAGCTGTCAATTGGTGCCGCTCTCAGCCAACTGTATTTGTACTAGAAATATCCACTTGATAAAAAGGGAGAAAGGAATATGCGCTGAGAGGTGGACTTACATTATAAGAAGAAGAAAGAGAAAGAAATGAGGGAGCGGTTTTTTTCTTACACAATTTCTCGTGGGAGATCCAAAGACTCAAAGAAAGAGGGTAGTAGCTAAGGAACAAAGTAACAACACAAGGAAGAAGGAGAATCATTCAACTTTGGGCTTCGTAAGATATTGCGGCACTGGATTTGAGGGCTGGATTGGCGAAAGCTTCTTAAAGTTCTTCCTTCATTATATTAATTGATTTCAGTGAATTTTAACTGTGGAAATATGTTGTTGAATGATACTTTCATTTTGAATTTTAATTTCCAACTCATGAGCTAATCTCATCGAGTAGGGATTACTGGATGAATCTTTAGTTTCTTTATTATCCAAGGCATTATCTTGATTTGATTTACTGTTTCATTCGATTTGCGCTATTTTAAAATGTATGCATGAAATCTCTAGACATAAATGAATGTATGGTATGTTCATTAACTTGATTTAATTCTGAAAAGGTTAGATAAGTTGAATTATGATTGAATGATACAAGCGAGTATTCGATAGAATACTCGTAGCACTCTAGACATAGATATGCACTTTGTACAAAGAAAGGAAGAAGCAATATTGGGTATCCTTCTTAAGGTTTGTAGATATGCAAAGCCTTAGATAAGGTAGCTTGAAGTCTAACTCTCGAAAGAAGCATACTATCTTAGATATAATCTAAATAGTAGATTGGTTAAGATTTTGCCATGACATTATTGTGTTATGAGGAAAGAATTGTGGTAATCCCAACCTTCCCATTCAATAGCGTAGATCCTCTCAACTTTATCTCCATATCTTTGCCACAAAATTTTAAGTTAGTTATTTGATTTTAATATTGCATACGTGATTATTCCTCTACAAATTGTTATTCTATTTTACTACAACCTGGTTCATATAGTTCATAGTAATAGCTTAACCAAATTAATTCTATCCAATCCCTAAGGAGGCGATCTTACTTACTACTTTATTACTTAATTCGATGTGTATACTTGCACATTCACATATTATATTCACACATGATAGCATGCCCTATTTTTTTACGTTATTTAATAATATTATTTTATTATTATCATGTTAATTTTTTTATTGTTATTATTATTTTTACTATTATACTGTTAGTTTGGTAGCTTACTTCTATTTAATTTGTATTATTTTGGTTTTAGACTTTATTTTATTTTATTTATTTATTTATTTTCATTTTATTTTTTGCTAGTATTTAATGATTTAGGTCTTAGTTAAGGATTCAGTGTTCATTGTTTGGTAAATTGAACTTGGTTCATTGTGTTTCATATTTTGATTCGTTCATCTGCTATATTAATTTGAATTGATGCTGATATATCTAGTTTTCATTTATTTTTTCAGGTACATTATGACAAAAACAAGAGGAAAAAAAAGAGACTATTGTCCCTACCTCTAAAAATTAGAAGACATCAGGTGCATTTTCGTCATCATCCCCGAATAAAATCATGAGACACTCGTGTCTCCAATTTAGCTCAAGTCCACATGAGGACCAATATCAGCATCTTAAGGAGCGACCGTTGGGTTTGGGTTTGGATTGAGAAGCTCTACAGGCGGTCCGTTTAGCTGCCAGGGTTTGGGTACTGATTAACACAACATTGTGAGACCGGTTCTTTACCATCATAGAGCCCACATGTGTCAAACTCACACTAGATTTCTGCTTTACCTTTTTCTTACAATCGAAGATTTCACTGTGGGATGAGCCTTGTACTGTTATCTCTTTCTGACTTAAGGGTACGACGCGTTACTTGAGCGTCCCGGGCTTCGAAACTGCCTTAGAATTATATTACGAGGAGTTTATGAGTACTCCTGAGTTCCCAACACTTTTCAGGCATGTCCATGAACCAACCTGACTCTATTGGTCCGACATTGTCGAGATTGAGTCACAGTTCAACTTGAGTCAGTCGAAGGCAACATGCTTACTTTTGGCTTTGCATTATATTCACGTCATTCTAGCCCACATATTGACTAGTCGTGAGGAGAGCACGGAGGTCGTTAGTACTACAAACGCCTATTTTTTATGGAGTGTAGAGACACGTCACTCGATCAATATCGTTTACTTCGTGGCTCACTGTTGTTGCCACTAGTGTGATTGGAACAGGAAGGGCCTTATCTGTATGGGTCATTACGTGACTCATTTGGCAAGGTACTTCGGGATTCTCCATAGGAGTTATCTATTATGAACCATATAAGGATGATTCAGCGCTAGCAAGAAGCGGGTCCACACCTATATACACTGTTTTATCAGGATCCTTAAGATGAGCATGAAGAGCTCCTAGACGATGACCCACCTCGACATGTGAACCCGGCTCAATCATCACCTCCTCTGAGTCACTCCACTATTGCACATTCAGCCACACTTGAGAACATCTTTCGCACACAACAGTAACACTCCAATCGGATCGACCACCTTGAGCAACGACTGATAGAACGGATCAACCGTCTTAAACAGCTACATTCGGAACACTTTGGCCAACTTCAGCGTTAGCAGGATTGCATTGAGGCATATTTACAACAGATGTGCCAGCATTTCCATGTTTCTTCACTTGATCCCCTTGTTGTACTTGTGCCTCTCGATCCTAGCTTCTCAAACGACGTTGATCACTGAGTCCATTTAGTTTTATGTTTTATTTATTTTTCTTTTTATTTTTAGTTGTACTTTTATTTTTCAGAATTATATGTTTTATTTTTTTTATTATGCAATTTAATGTTTCGTTTTTGCGACTATTTTTCTATTTTGTTATCTCTTTTATCTTATTTTATTTTTATCTATCTTCTTATTAGAGTGCACAAAATCATGTACTTAATTTAGGATCTCCTACATTTCTGGGTTTCACTATTCCGACACAATCATCCAAATTCAGGGCAGTTTCAGTTCTCTTCCTCCATTTTCTTACGATATTTTGGTTATTGTGACTATATTTGTTTGTACATTAAGGGCAATGTACATCTTAAGTGTGCGGCGGATTTTATATGTTTATGCAATATAGTCCTTGAATTTTTTTTTGTGTGTTTAAGTAAATTTCTGAAACTTAACATTAAAGTTAATTTTGTTTTTAATTTGGAGTTTTTATTGATTCTGTTTGGGAATAATTTGTGGATTTTTTTGCATTGTTTTATTTATACTTTAAGACATGAGAGAGTCAAGCATGATAAGCTACTTTTTAGAAACTATTATTTTATGTTGTCCCCCTAAATTGAAGCATTATCTTGAACTTTTAAATTTACAAGTTTGACATCAAAACCATAATTTTTTATAAGCTTTTGAGCCTATAGACCATATATTTTCTTCGTGCTCATTTTATTTTTGGTCATGAGCATGTCAACTTGATATGTTATTCTAGAACTTGCTTCGATTATATATGTCAAGTCCATATTATTGATTTAATATATTAAGATAATAGAGGCACTTAGGATTTAACCCACCTAACCTTTAAACAACTTACCCATTGAATTAACCCCTAATAAACCCCGTTGATCCTCACATTTTTTTCTTATCACCCGTTTATGTTAACCATAAACCACATTAATGTTGTAAATCTTTTTATTGACTCTCATTTTTTCAAGATTAGATTTTGTTAGTTTCATGACTACGTTTCATCATTTGCATTGTTGAATTTTCTCTTTGTTATAAAAAAATTGAAAAAAATGAAAAAAAGAAAAAAATGAAGTGAAAAATTAATTGAACTTAAATGGTTGATATCATTTTTTTTTGGTATAAACGCTCAAATCCACTCTTTGTTTCTTGTTGATGTAAATTCTTTTAATTCAACAACTGATTTTTTTTTTAGGTTTGGTAACTTATCAACTCGACTCTTGATTGTAACTAACTTTTATGACATTTTCCATATCATTTACCTAAGCCCCACTACAACCTTGTAAAGACCTCTTGATTATTGTGTCATCTCATTTCTATAGTGGTGGAGATTTGATTTTCAAGCAAGCCTATGGTAATCAAATTTCTTGTTTGATTGTTGAGTCACATTACTTGAACCTTAAACACCTTGAGTGCTTTGAGTGAACCTTAGTGAGGGTGTTCATTCTTGTTGAGTTTGAATTTGAGGAAATTATTCAGAGAAGGGCGATGCCTATGTTTTATGCTTTAAAAATTTCTACTTGGATTGCTTGTGTTCTTTAGTGTCAATTTTGTTTAAATTTCCAATGCATGATTTTTTGTAGATTATCCTAAGACATTGTCAGTGAAAACAATAAATTCAGGAAAGTTAACTTGAATGTGAGTTGGGAATTTTGCTTGAGGACAAACAAACGCTTAAGTGTGGGGATATTTGATAAGTGGTAAAAGTAACTTATTTTAACCTCATTCTTAATGCATTTTTAAGTGATTATTCAATGGTAATTGCGAATTTTGTGCTTATAATCCTTTAAATTCATGTTTTAATACTTAATAAAACACTTGGCAGCAAAAGGAATGAAAAATGAGCGAAAACCGGAGCGTCAGAGCAAGCTATAAGAGCCATACGAGTTGAACCATTCCGCACGGCTGAACCACATGGCCGTGTGACCCACACAGGCATGTGATAGGTCGTGTCGATTTCACGGGATTACACACCGAATTGCAAAAAATCATGACTTTTAGGTTTTTCAAACATTCTAAGACATATATATGACAAAAATAAGAAGATAGGAGGGAGCCGTCATAGAATATTCAAGAAAACAACTTGAGAAACACCGTTGAAGCTGACTTGGAAGCAAATTTCTGTCAAGATTGAAGATTTCCATTTGATTTCTTAGGAAGTTATCATGAGTTTATTTATTTCTTTAGGTTATACTATTCTTGGATGTTTTTATTTTCAAGCATGAACTAATTTTCTAAATACCTAGGGAGATGAATCCTATGATGCATTCTGTCGTTTGATTTTTATTTTATGCAATAAATACTTAGTTTCTTATTCTTAATTATGTGTGCTTAATTCTTGGTTTAATATTTCTAGATTATTGATCCATGTTCGATGTGCATAAATTAGTGGTTGAATAGGCCCTATTTAAGATTAGATCTTGCGTAATTAAGTGGAGTTGCATGCAATCCTAGAAATGGGACGACATAAATCTATCAAATTAGAGTCAAATCTAATAGGGGAATCCATAACACAAGTTAATGCGATAATAAAGGTTTTAATTAGAAAAAAATTTCAATTAATCAACCTAAAGTCAGTTGCTCTTATGCTTGAAAGAGATATTATAATAATTTAGGGATTTTTAAGGATCAAGATACTAAGTAAAGAAATTGCGTAATTTAGATTGATAGTGATAGATGAAATCTAGGCGGGTTCTTTCCTTGGTATTGTTTCGCTTCTTGGTTGTTAATCGATTATTTTCGTGTTTTGTTCTTTACCATACTTATTATTTAATTAATTTAGTTATTTTTAGTTTTGAATCAATCACTCGAATTATTCAGTTAATTAATAGAAAGACGGTAATTACTAGTACTTTTAGTGTTCATGTGAACAATATATTTGCTCACCATAACTATACTTTTAATTGATAGGTTCACTTGCCTTAGTCAACTTTTTAGTAAGTTTCGCGACGCATCAACTGTTTAGATTATTATTTTTTTATTTTTATATACTTAGCCTAAAAATCGGAGTTTGGAGACGTATATAAACAATTTAAGTGAAAATGCATCGGAGGTCATTCATGGACACTTTCAAGATGCAGGTTTTTTTACGCAACTCCTATGCTTGGGGGGACTAAATTGGATCCCCACTCATCAATGCTTTGGTCGAGAGATGGAGACCAGAGTCACACACATTCAATCTTCCCTACTGCGAGTGTACAATTACATTTGAGGATGTGAGTTTACAACTCGGTCTACTGGTCGATAGAGATGTTGTTACAGGGCCAGTTATTAGCGCCGATTAGAGTGCAACATGCAAGCAACTACTAGGGAAGGTGCCGAACAAGTTCAGGGGTAGCCGAATCTAGATGATATGGTTGGAGGAAAACTTCCAAACTATCGAGGCTTCAGCGAATGGCATTGAAAAGGAATAATTTGCCTGTGCATTCATCTTAAGGTTGATCAGGGGTCTACTAATGCAGATAAATCTTACAATCTGGTACATTTAAGGTGGCTACTACCCCTAACTGACTTGAAAGAATTAAGACGGCTTGGTTGGGGATCAGCGGTGATGGTGACATTGTATTGAGAAATGTATCGAGTGACAATACCAGATAAAGCTAAAATCGGTGATTGCATGCTCTTTCTCCAATCGTGGGCATGGTATCGACTACCATTTTTACACCCTCGAGTGGAACTCCCTCACGAATTCCCACTCATCATATGGTAAAATTCATTTGACAATATCATTACCGTTTTTATTTTTCATTGTAATTTTGAAATAACATATTATTTGAATAGATGGAACAACCCCATAAGACACAGTGGTATACTAATCGAGCTCGAGGATATCCGACTAACTCTAGATTAAGAAATTGAAGAGGAAGTTAGTTTATTAATTTCAAATTTATATATGTATTCTAGCACTTGAAATTAAATATTAGCCATATTCTAAAAATTATAAATTTGTAACGTAGTTTGTATGGATGCCATATGCGGATCTGAAGATTCAAGAATGCATCCTGACCAAAATTTTTGCCAACCGTAACATCTGGCACGTGAAAGTACCATTGGTCATTTTTGCAATGGTCGAGATGCATTAACTTGATCGAGTCATGCGATAGTTTGGGTGTACACAACGTATTCTGTTTCCACCCCAAGAGCTCGATGTCTTGCACAAATTTTACTTGTAGGTGAGACTCAAGAAAGATTGTCCAACATTCCAAAACAAGTATATCGAGATGTGGGAGTATAGATACAATTTCTTGCCAACACGTGAACCATTTCTCACACCGGAGTTGGCAACGTCTCGAGATTACATGGATTGGTAAAGGCATAACGAAAAGATGTATCTGCTGTTGGCTTAAAAGAGAAGTAGGAAATGTCACCTTAGGATGAGAGCTCATCAATCCTAGGTTGGGAGATGGAGATTGTCGCGTGTGAATATGATATGTGAATTATACAAGTATACACGTCGGATCAAGTAATAAAGTGATAAGTGAGTATCGTTCCCACGAAGATTGGATTGAGACACAAAAATGGTTAAGTTATTATAATATAAAATACAATTAATGTTATGGTAAAGCTATAGTATGTAGTGGAAATTAAAGGAATAGTGATGTATGCAATTTTTGGAATTAATGAATACTTGGAAATGCTATGGCAAAATGAAAGTAGAAATATAATGGAAATTATGAGAATTACTATGGAAATATTATGTAAATGAACAAATAAGTAACTAAGAATGATATGGTAAAGATATAGCGACAAAGAATAAAGGATATATTATGTTGATTTTGAAGGTCAGGATTACTAAGAATCTACCCTTAGTGTCCCTACCAAAATCATACTCAGTTTACTGCTCAATAGAGCTCTAAAATGTTCTGCTTCTTTTGAGACCAAAAACCTCAAGTTACCTTGCCTGTGTCTATAGGCCTTAATACGGTACCCTGTATTGTTTTCTTTCTGTATGAACGCTGCTCTATGTCTAGAGTCTACTACAAGTACCAGTCGAGTACTTACTCATATCATTCAATTTTGATCCAACTAATTCAACCTTTTCAGAATTAGATTTAGTTTATGGGTATGCTGAACAGTCATCTATGTCTAGAGATTGCACACATACAATTTAGAAATAAAAACAATTGAATGAAATAGTAAATTGAATTAGATATATGCTTCAACCGTTAAAGAAAATGAAATCGACATCATGTAATCCCAACCCGATGAGATTTAGCTCATGGGTTGGCGCATAAAATTCAAAATCAAAATAACATCCAACACCATTTTCATCATTCAATTCATGTAAGAACAAAGTAAGAAATATGAAAGACTTCGGGAAGCCAGCTTTTGCTTGTCCAGTTCACACTCCAACAGCACAGTGTCCTGCGATAGCTGAGAGGGACTACTTTCGTCTTCCTCTTTTCATCTCTACTCAGTTGCTACCTTCTATTTTTGCCTAAAACTCTCACTCTTGTTTGCCATTTAGGGTTTCCTTCTTTGGCTTTTTATAGCTTTTTTTTTCCTAGGGTAAATCCAACAACCCATGTTTATCTTCTCCTCTTTTTAAATTATTTTTTTAACAACTCAAGATTATCTTTTCCTTTTTTAAATTCTTTTTTTTTCTAGGATAAAAACCAACAACCCAAGATTATCTTTTCCTCTTTTTTAGGTAGATTTTTCTAGTACAAGTATAGTTGGGCTAAAATTGATATATGTTGAGTGTTGACTCAGTCTTCTCAGCATTGACAAGACATCCGTGTTGATAAAATGTCCAACTCTTTGCCCCGGCAAACCTTCACTCCTTTATTTCTTATTCCTCAACCTGCACCTGCCAAACTACCAAACACAACCCTACCACAAGCAATTAAAAGTACCTAATATTTAAACAGAGTCCAAGATCTTAGTGAAATGATGAAAATACGAATGAAATGTCCTAAATGTAACTAATGTACCTAAGTACAAGCAATCAGCTAGGTCTAAAGGCATGAAATATAAATCTTGTTAAGAGTTATTAGAGATACATCAGAATCGACATCTGCTCAATCTGCACCAGAGGACCCGATTGTCATGCAACCTCCTGGTCAGTATGGTTAATTTATTTTTGCTTCTAACCCAGTATTTTTTTGTCACGAGTATCACAACATGCACACTCATTCCCCGCATCATCACCTTCAGTTCTGATTTATTTTACACCACGACCACAACATGCAAAATCATTCCTTGCATCAACATATTCAGCATTAATTTATTTTACATGAGCACCACAACACGCCCCATCGTTCCCTACATCAACACCTTCTCCAGGGATATGTTATGCATGACTGTCACCCACAGTGCCATATTACATTTCGATCTTGCTAACAACATTGATACATCTGGTATCGCTTTTATTTCCCACCTTCTATCAGCAATCGGGCCATGCGACAGCATATAATGACCCGTCAATAGTGTTACAAACACCCCCAGCATCGTTGTTCTACCGAGGTGGGTCATCCTCACAACCGTGCCTCAACTCGAGGGGGGATCTACGATGGGCGGGTAGGACACGGTCATAGCCAACCACGGAGGAAGGAGATGAAGTCAACGATCAACCCCGACTTGCATGTGTATGAAGTCGAAGTTGATGGGGAGCCGCCAAACTTGCTAGTGCTATGGAACCCTAGGTGTGCCCAACGCCCACCCGGCTGTGGCACACATTCGGGACGTTGATGATTATGTTATTTTGTAATTTTTTGTATACTTTGTTCTACATCCAAAATATACACTTATTTACAATATACAAAACAAATTTATTAAATTGGATGGATTTGTACACAATCAAGTTGTGTGTTTAAAATTAACAATTATTTATGTTACTTTTTCATTTAAGTTTTTCTCCTTCCATTTGTTATGTATAATATTTTCAGAAAGCAAATAATTGCTCAGAAGGTTCGGAAAAAGATTAAAACTTTGGCTTGGGATTTGGATCTTATCTTACTTCAATAATTAATATTAGCTTACATTTTACAAAAAAAATTAATGAATAAACGAATAAGGTAGTGTACTCACTGCATAAGTTAGTGTTTTAATTAGCTTTTCTACACTTCAATAATTAATATTAACTTTGGCGTGCGAGTTCTACACGTGCAATTTCTACATTTTTCTCAATTAATTTTTTATCTTGGGAATCTCGAGTTGCAAGTCATAAAAGCAACCAAGGTAGGGTGGTTGAAATGGACAGAGAGAAAACACTCTCTCTAGGGGGCATTTTCATCTGATATGGCAGTGAAAACGCCCACTGCAAGATGCGTTTTCAAACCACATGTCTGACATTAGGGCGTTTTCTCTCTGCCCATTTCAACCAGCTTGGTTGCTTCTGAGCCTTACAACCCGAGATTCCTGGGATAAAATTTTTTCCCTTTATACCCTACCCCATCCCCTATATAAACGCTTCTTCTTCATCCCTTGCTTACCACATTTCAATCTCTTCTAAGTTAGTTTTTTCTTCTTGTGTGTTGAAATTTTCAGGTTTAAAGATTTATTTCTCTCTCGCTTTGATGGAGATGTAGTCATAGTTTTAAGTTGTGTTTGGGTTCACGATGATGTCATAGATCTTGATAACCTACAAATTTCACCTACCGTGTAAGTATGTTGCCATCACCTGAGAAGTCGGGATTGCTTTGCAACTCAAGGTCTAAGTTGACGGTGATTATACCATCTCAGTTAAAATGTAACTAAGGCTTCAAGTTTACGAAGGTTATTCTGTCAAGGATAGAGCATAAATGGGGCCATAAATGACGATACTAATGCGGGCACGACAGGGAGTCTTTTCATCAGATGAACATGTTTCATAAAACTCAAACATAGGTGCAAGAAAGGAAAACACAATGGGCTTCCAGTATAATCAACTAATTCGTGTTGTCCACTATCATCAAAGGCGGTGAGCTTGTTAGTATAACTTGTTACACCCCAATGTTGTCACAGGTTATAATAACGGGGTATCGCCTTTGGTGGTGGTGGATAAGACGCATTACTTTATTATATTGAAACACCACTGTATTTTTCTTCCTCGTATTTATTTTTGATTTTTACAAAGCATCCTCTTCTGGTAAGAAACTCGTTGTCATGTCCGCATAACCACTGTCAACTACGACCCCATATGCTCCATCCTTTGACAACCTTTGTAAACTTGAAGCTCTGGTTACACTTAAACCCCAGACCGTATAATCACCTTCAGCTAGGACCTTGACTTACAGCACAATCCGGCTTCCTGGGTGATGACTCCATACTCACATGGCAAATGAAATTTGTAGGTCACCCAGCTCCATGACACCATCGTAAATTCAAACATTTCTTAAAATTATAACCATGTCTATCTCAAACACGGACAAAAATAAATCTACAAACCTTTAATTTCCAACCGTAAGGAAAAAAAAGAATTTTTTTTTTACCAAAGTGAAAACACGCCTTGCAGGTCGCGTTTTTTGTTCTCTTTCCTGAAAACCCTACATGGCATGTTTTCACTGATATGACAATGAAAACTCGCCTTGCAGGTCGCGTTTTCAAGAGAGAGAAAAAAACAACGTAGATCGGTAATCTTTTGCAAAATCAACTTAGTTTCTCAAAAAAAATTTCCAGCATATTTCATTGAATTAACCTTATAACTCTCATGAAAGAGAAACCCAATTTTTTAAATTTATTTTATTATATATTTTTAGAATTGATTATTTTAAAATAATATTTATGCATTTTTATATATTTCTTTGAATTTTTTAAAATTAGGACCAAAATGAAATAATATATAAATATTGGGGGTTAATTTTTTTAAAAACTATGATTAAATTGACATAATATGTAAAAGTTGAGAAATAAATTTATGATTATACCAATTTTTATGCTGCAACCTCACTCTCATGTTAAGTAGTTAATGACATTCAATGGAAAATGATTAAAAATAAATTTAATTAGTTGAGTGACCAATTTAATAAAATTCATAGTTGAATAGTCAAATAAAAAAAATTCATAGTTGAGTGATCAGTGTAGTTTACCTATTTCTAAATGTATTAAAAAATAATAAAATCTACAAATATAATTCTATTATAAATATCTTATTACAAATAGGTATCTATTAGAGTAAGATGTTTTGATGTCCTCTAACCAATAAAAATAAAATAAAATAAAATCTAGTAATATGATTTTTTTATAAATATCTCGTTATAAGCAGATATCTGTCATTTATCCATTTTAATACATTAGGGTTTCCAAACATAAAATTTGGATAAGTAATAATATACTTTGAATTTTGTTTATTAATAATTATAATAATATAAATTTTCTATATAAGGAAGTCCCATGCTGTTCTAATACCTCTTAGCTTCTTTCACTGATCTTATATACTATACACTAAGTATTTGTTCTTCCTTTTCTAGTTTCCATTGTGGAAAAGACAGATAAAACATGCCGGCGGCAGGAGGAATTGGGCCGGGAAACCTCACTCCATTCGTCACTATAACATGTATTGTGGCCGCCATGGGTGGTTTGATTTTCGGCTACGATATTGGGATTTCAGGTAACATTTAAACACACACACACAATTGACCCCATACATTTTTGTTTGTTTTACGTAGAAAACAATGGTAATTTTTTATAGGCGGAGTGACGACCATGACTCCTTTTCTTCAAAAGTTCTTCCGAGAAGTTTGGGAGAAGAAGGAAGCTAACAAGTCGACGAATCAGTATTGCCAATACGACAGTCAAACACTGACGATGTTCACTTCGTCACTGTATTTGGCTGCTCTTTTGGCATCACTGGTGGCTTCAACTGTCACCCGTAAGCTTGGGAGGAGATTATCCATGCTTTTTGGTGGTTTACTCTTCTTTGCCGGAGCTCTTATCAATGGCTTTGCTAAAGCTGTTTGGATGTTGATTGTTGGTAGATTGTTACTTGGTTTCGGTATCGGTTTCGCAAATCAAGTAAGAACCATCAAGTCTTGGTCTTAGTTTTTGTTTTTTTTTTTCTTTTCTTTGCAAGTTGTTCGTTAAAGAATAAAAAATAATGTGCTGTCTGAAAGGAGTGGCAAAAAAGAGAGAGTACATATCTTAGTCTTCTTTATGCATTGGGGTTCATTTTTTAATTTAGATTTTTGCTGGATTTTTGTCTTCTAATGTGTCTCTTTGTGTTCTTCAGAGCTGCTTTTAGATGGTTCTAAAATCTCAGTATTAACAGAGCAGACAAACTTGTTCTGATCCAGATATGATCTTTTGTATCCCTTGTTTTAACTGGATAAAAACCTTATCTCTGGGTTTGATTTCTTGGGATCTGACAAGTAAATCTCCGATAAATGGTTTAAAGTTATGAAGCTTGTTCCTGTAACTGTTACTTTTCCTTGTCAGACAAGGCTTGTTTTTCTTTGCATGACATGTCTTTGCACCATTTTTTTCCGCTAAAAGCTCACTGCTTGATGCAACGGGCGTTGAAAAAAAATATATTAGCTTCTGTTTTTAGTCCAATGAATTTTGATAAACCCATGTTTGTTGACACCTTTTTGCATTATTTTGTTGCCTAACTTCTTTTGTCTAGTCGGTGGCAAAATTTGTTTCCATCTAAATATATTTCTACAATAGTAAAAATGTAATTTCATCATTTTAATAGTTTATATCTTTATATAAAAAGATTAAATCAAATTAAAATTAATTTTGAAAGTTCAACTAATTTAAAATTTTTATAAATTTTATAAAGGGCCATCTAGGGGGACCGGAGCCCCTGCTCCGCCACTGTGTCTACTTAAAACAATGGTGATTTGTACATATTTTCTTTTTTTACAGTCTGTGCCACTCTACCTTTCGGAGATGGCACCCTACAAGTACAGAGGAGCATTGAACATTGGTTTCCAATTATCAATCACAGTCGGCATCCTTATTGCCAACGTGCTGAATTACTTCTTTGCTAAGATCAAAGGTGGGTGGGGTTGGCGACTGAGTTTGGGTGGTGCAATGGTCCCTGCCCTTATCATCACAGTCGGATCCCTAGTCCTACCAGATACGCCGAACTCGATGATAGAACGTGGCCGGACCGAGGAAGCCCGAGCGAAGCTCAAGAAGATCCGTGGGGAGGATGATGTTGATGAGGAATTTAGAGACCTTGTTTCGGCCAGTGATGCATCAAAGCTAGTTGAGCACCCTTGGAGAAACTTGTTGCAGAGGAAATACAGGCCACATTTAACCATGGCCATCTTAATTCCTTTCTTTCAACAACTAACCGGCATTAATGTGATTATGTTTTATGCCCCCGTATTGCTCAACACCATCGGTTTCGGAGACGATGCTTCCCTCATGTCTGCTGTGATTACTGGTGTCGTTAATGTTGCTGCAACATTGGTCTCAATCTATGGTGTTGATAAATGGGGTAGGCGATTTCTTTTCCTAGAGGGCGGAGTCCAAATGTTGATCTGCCAGGTAATTTATTTTCCCCCATGAAAAACCAGTTTCAATAGCAATGGGTACTAACTTGATCTTTTGGCTATTTGTTGCATTTTTTCAGGCTGTTGTGGCGGCTTGTATTGGTGCTAAGTTTGGAACCAATGGAAACCCTGGTGATTTGCCTAAATGGTACGCCATTGTTGTGGTGCTTTTCATTTGCGTTTACGTGGCCGGATTCGCCTGGTCTTGGGGACCCTTGGGATGGTTGGTTCCTAGTGAAATTTTCCCATTGGAAATCCGATCAGCTGCACAAAGTATCAACGTTTCCGTCAACATGATGTTCACATTTTTAGTGGCCCAAGTGTTCTTAACCATGCTCTGCCACTTGAAATTCGGACTCTTCATGTTCTTCGCCTTCTTCGTTGTAATAATGTCCATCTTTGTCTACTATTTCTTGCCTGAAACAAAGGGTATTCCAATTGAAGAGATGAACCAAGTATGGAAGTCGCACTGGTACTGGTCCCGGTTCATGGAAGACCTTGATTACCCCATTAATGGAAATTTGGAGATGAGCAAGGGAGGCCAGGGTCCAAAGCTTGTTTAACTTCAGCATTTGATAGTACTATATATATCATAACATTTGTTTCAATGTTGTTGGATTAAGGGTACAAGTGCTCTGCTCTTTGTTTAAACCTGGAAATTTCTATGTACTAAAAACATGAAGGAATTTCTCACCATTGATTTGCTCGAATCACAAATTTCTCTTGAATCTCTTTGTTTGAAATAGACTTTGCAATTTTCGTACTTGTCATTTCACCCGAAACTAAAAACAGTCCCTCCAAGAAAAAAAACACACACTCAAAAACAAATTTTTTATTTTAATAATGAGAATAAATGTAGTTAGTACCATGCTAGTCCAAGTATTGTTTTTCTATTGGTATGATATGTTTCAGATTTATCATTATTTTTTAAAAAATGTTTGATATATATATAAAGTATTTACACATAGGTTAAATATCTCAAATAGAAAATACTAATAAAAATAAAATTTTGGTTTAACTGGTAAATAAAATATTTTAAAAATGCGGGTAACAAATTCAAAATAAAAAATAAGAAATAAAAAACTTAAATTTAAATTTAAATTTTTTGGTACTAGCCAGTACGAGTGAAATCAATCGGTACATACCGGTATTGACTAGAACTTGCACCGGAGCGAAACTTTTTTTTTTTTTTTGTTTCGTTTACTACCGGAACAAAACGTTCCGGGCGGTACTGGAACGATACCAAGTATCATGATGAGAATGTTAAAAAAAATTATATAAATTTTATGATAAAAATGACAGAATGACAAATTTAGCCATTAACATTTACATCTTTTGTTAATTGCTTATATTCCTTGTTAATAATGACAAATTTTAGAAAGTAAATATAAATCAAACTTAAACCAAAGTATTATAAATTACATTCACGTTTTGTTACCTTAATATTATCGAGAGTTTGATTTTTTTTACTATCAGGCATTTGATGCCATGACTTGTAGTTGATAGGCAACATATTGGCATTTCGTGCTATAATGCCCAAATATCCTGCTAAAAGTCGAGCTTCTGATCCAACAGGCTGACCATGACTGTTTCTAGATACCTTGACACGCTCAACAGGGTTTAACTCTTATAATTCTTTTAGTAGCGTACGTCCTCGAGCTTTGCGCGTCCCACCACTTTCAGCTGAAAAATGGTATATTATAATATAATAATTTGAAAAATAAATCAATAATAAAAGTCAACACGCATGTAAATTAAAGTTAACATTACTTTGAATTTCTTAGGTTCGTCAGATATATTCGGAACATTCGAAGATCCAATGGCAGTTTGTTGTTCACTATTTATTTCTTCCAAATTTGGAGTATTCTGAACAATACTTAGATCTCGCAATTTTCGTCTAGGCATTTTTTCTGCAATACACATAAAATAGTTGAAAATTTAGTAACTAATTACAACAAGAATAGTACATATAAAATAGTTGAAATATTTAACAAGACCAAGATTTAAATTATAATATTACATATAATTAAAAAATCGTAAAATCTTAAAACATCATAATTCGTAAATATCTTCATCCACATCCTGGCGAACCCATTGAGATTGTGTACTAGTACTAGGGATATTTTCATTTAAGTTTTGTTCTAGAAAAGACAAAGTTTCTAATCTTTCGACAATGTCATCTCTACCTCCATGACCCATGTCAAACAAGTCTCTAGGGGTGTTTCAGAGTACAACGTACCAACCCTCATCAGTTGGATCTTTTGAGGAAAAAACTTGTTTCACTTGAGAAGAAAATACATACGGCTCATCTATCAATTGTTGTCCAGTGTGAATCAATCGAGAGAAGTTCACCATTGTAAAACCAAATTGATCTTTTTTAATTCCGCGAGCAGTATTAACATCAGCCTAATTACATCGAAATAAGACAACTTTTCGTTTGCCATAGTAATCCAACTCAATAATGTCAGTAAGAAGCCCATAATGCTCCACATTTCCCTCAACGGGATTACTGTCCCTAGCACTACCATAACTTGTAATTGAAGAATTAACAATTATTCCACAATTTTGAGTTCTCCTCAATCTCTCACGATATTTTGTATGAAATCTGAATCCATTGATGAGGAAGGCACTATATCTTTCTACTACTCTATTCAGACCTTGGGAAAGCCATTTAACTTCGTCATTGAAAGGACTCCAAACTTATTGAATCGAAAGTAAATTGAGTAATTATAAATGTTATGAGAAAACATTATTATTTGTCAATGAAAGCTTCAGTTGCATACTATTTGATTAACCATTCATGAAAAGATTCTGTGAATAACTTATGAATCTCTCGATGTTGTAATCTTCGAGAGCGTGAACGAGATCTCAAGATTTGTTTATACTCGCTATGTTAAAAAGTGGATTACTTGGTTAGAAGATAAACAAATAAAAAAGATGAATATTTATCAAATCCTAAAACTTACTTGCGTAATGGTTCAATCGAATCGTGGTGAAAAAGAACGTATCGATGTGCTTGTACCCAAGATATATCATCTGATTCTGCAATTTCAGCTTTACCGATTGATTCCCCATAACTTTGAAATAAATAAGTTTCGGCCAAGTTATGATCAGTGAGCCCAACATTTCTACTTGGTCTAGTTAGTCTTGTTTCAACATCTTCTAAATATCTGGAACAGAAAGTCAAACAATCCTCTACCAAGTATCATTCAACTATTGATCCTTTTGGATAACGCTTATTACGACAATAAGACTTCAATTTGAATAGGAACCTAAAGACGATATACAACATTATCAAAAGCTATAACTCAAGGTATATTCATGAATGAATGAAAAAATTTACAAATAAATTAGCACCTCTCTATAGGATACATCCACCGATAGAAAACTGGTCCACCAAGTTTTGCTTCATGAGGGAGATGGATTATCAAGTGCACCATAATAGTGAAGAAGGTGGAAAGATCTTCTCCAATTTGCATAAAGTCAAGGTGGCTCGATCTTGTACTTTCTCAAGTTCTTCAACATTCAAAACTTTGCCACAAATAGCTTTCATTATATTGGACAGTTTAATTATACAAGACGTCACCTTTTTTGACATACAACACCGTAAAGCAACTGGTAGTAAATCTTGCATCAAGATATGATAATCATGTGATTTAAGGGAATATAGTCTTTGATCTTTAAGACTTACACATCGAGATATATTTGATGCATACGTATCTGGGACCTTTGTAACACCCCTTACCCGTATCTGTCACTAGATTAGGGTTAGAGGCGTTACCGGACAGATCGAAAACTTTTACAGACATTTCATACAACCATTCATCAATTGCAATCAAAGTGTCCCTTAAATAGGTCAACGAAACCTTAATCATGCTCTAGAGTAGGGCCGGGACTAAACTGAATACATACGGAAATTCTTAGAAATTTAAAACTTTTCTAAGTTATGAAGACCACACGTCCGTGTGGGCAGGCCGTGTGACTTCCACGGACACCAGACACAGCCATGTGTCTTGACCGTGCCAAAACAGAGCTTGTATACTGACTTAACCACACGACCACTAGACACGCCCGTGTACCATGGCCGTGTACTCTTAGGCTATATACTGACTTATTCACACGGCTACCAGGCACGTCCGTGTGCCAAAGCCGTGCATAATTAGGCTGGCTACTGACTTAATCCCACGGTTACTAGGCACGCCCGTGTGCCACAACTGTGTAGGCAAAACAGGCCATTTAAAAGGCCGAAATGCCACCAATAATTGGGTCTACCCTACAAGAAAATATACCAATACATTGCATGTACAATTGACAACCAAAAACATGTCAAACTAATCAACAAAGCTTTACATCCAATCTCGAATCCAAACATGTCAATCTGTACAACTAAAGTACACATATACATTCAAGTATGATTCATTCTCATTTACCCTCCATGTAATCATTCCTTTGCTCAATCATACATACTCATAATGCATTCATATACTTACCATAGATTTAACCATTCCATTAGCTATCAAGCCTTGGCAAAACATGCATCAAATATCATATTTACTCATGCATTTACCAACACTTAATTAGCCACATCTTATGGCTATTTATACACATTTCAAACATAATTCAAGATGACTAGCCTATACATGCCATATCTAGCTATATACACATTTCAAAGGTACCAAAACAAGTTGAGTAGTGTGATGATGATCCTCGACGGTCCTCGAGCCTTCAATAGCTTTGACAATCTATAAAACAGAGAAAACACACACAGAGTAAACTTTCAAAAGCTTAGTAAGCCATATACAAATAAACTTAACATAAAATGCACATAGCATATTTATACAATGACAATAATGGTTCTCATAGCATATACATCTCATATAGCATTTGGCTCATTTGCTTAGCCCTAACTTACCACATTTTTCAACTCAAATGTCACATATATATCTAACTCTTTCATGCACATTCTCACATATCATCTCATCAATCCATTGCACATATTCATCTTAGTAAGTTCATATAGATACTTACCTTTCATACACACTTAATGTACATTTCAAACGTACCTAAGACGGATATACAATCACTTAATCGTTTGCATCTCAGATTTGCCCGTTGAACCATTCAGAATCTAATAGGATATTTAGAGCGCTCGGAATAGTTGTACAATGCCAATGTTCCAGACGTGGTCTTACATGCAATCAGATATTGATGCCAGTCCTAGACAGGGTCTTACACAAATCAATACGATGCCAATGTCCCGGACATGGTCTTACACGTAAATATCATATCAATGCCAACGTCCCAAACATGGTCTTACACGAAGTCTCGAATCAATGCCAACGTCCCAGACGTGGTCTTACATGAAATCACATAACAGACACCTATGTCATGACATAGACTACGCTATTTATTCCTAGGTTCAAACGGGACTTCTCGGACATTGTCACTATATCGATTCTATCTCGGAAATTCATGTATACATCATCTCATATACATTCGTCATTATCAATAGTCATAAGAATATACATAATTCAATACAAATACATTTATTTGTATATTGACTTACCTCAGATTCGGATATTCGTTCGGACTCGGTTATTAGACTACTTTTGCTTTCCCGCGATCTAAGTCTGTTTTCTTTAGTTCTTGATCTATACATATTCAAATTAATCCATTTATTCACTAATTCATTCAATTCAACCCAAGAACATACATTTAGGGCTATTTGCAACTTAACCCTCACATTTGCACATTTTATCAATTTAGTCCATTTTTCTCAAAACATCAAATATACAAATCACTACATACCCTTGCTTAGTCGAATGCCCATGTATCTCATACAAGTTAAAACATTTCATCAAATTCACAATTTAATCCCTCAAAATACTATTTTCACAATTTAGCCCTAATTAGCTAAATTCATCAAAACTTCAAGAACAAAACTTGTTCATTTAACACATATCTTTCATTTAACACCTAAGCTTGTCACAAAGCTTACCATTTCATCAATGGTACATCTCATAAACATCATCAATTCTCAAAATTACAACATGGGTTTGATAGTAGACTAAGAAACAATTTTAAAAACATAAAAATCATCAAAAACCAAAGTCAAAACATACTTTAATCAAGGCTTGTAAGTGCCAAAAATCAAAAGAGCTAAACCCTCTTTTTCTCTAATATTTGGTCATAAAACAAAGATGAACATGACTTTTTCAATTGATTTTGTTTAATATCCTTTGTTTTATTAAATTACCCATTTAACCTTTTAATAAACATTTAGTAACACATAAACACAAGGTCACTAATGTCTTTTAATCATCCACTAGCTTAATATTGGTATAATTGCCTCATAAGGTCTCCACCTTTAAAAGCCACAACACATGGGTGCTTTAATATATATAGCATGCAAATTTTGCATTTAATGCAATTCAATCCTTTTGTCAAATTAAGCACACAGACGGACAAATTAACTTACGAAAATTTAACACATGTTTAATCACATATTAAAGACACAAAAAATATTAAAATATTATTCAGACTCGGATTTGTGGTCCCGAAACCACTATTCCGACTAGGGTCTAAACCAGATTATTACAACCTTTATGTCCTTCAACACCGTGCAGAACACTTCTTTTCCTTTCTTCAACATTGCAAAAATTAAAGGCGGCAACCTATATTTCCCATTCGGAAGTACTTGGAGATGAAGTTCACACCAAATCCCCATGTCAGCTAGATCAAGTCGACTCTGAAAATTGTCTTTCGATTTTCCATCGACATTCAGAATTGTCCCAATGATGTTCTCGCAAACATTCTTCTCAATATGCATAACATCAAGATTGTATCGCAAAATGTGATGCTCCCAATAAGGCAATAAAAAAAATACTTCTTTTTTTTCAAAAGTTCACCTCATTAGGATCACCCTCTTCATCAGATTCATCATCAATCTGCTTATCAACATCGCCAACATACGCCTCCCTCGGTCTTCTCGTTGCTTGCGTGTTGTGTGGTTGATTCATCTTCCCATAACTGAAATTGATATTTTTTAACATGAATAAGATTTTAGATCCAATGGTCTGCTCAGGATCTTCTTTGAACTCTTCAGTACCGTCAAATAGAGTCCTCTGAAATCTAAATCTATGATTTCCATCTAACCACCGACGATGCCCCATATAAGAGAACTTCTTCCCATTATATAACCACTTCGAACATGTTTGCGCCGCACAACAAGGACAAGCATAACGTCCTTTGGTACTCTAACTAGATAAGTTGGCATAAGCTGGAATCACTAATAGTCCACAACAAAGCTGCACGTAAATAAAAGTTCTCTTTTCTCAGGACATCATATGTTTCAACACTCGCCCATAACTATTTCAACTCTTCAATAAGTGGCTGCATATAGATGTCAATATCATTTTTGGGACCTTTCTCTCCAGGGATAATCATAGATAAGATAAAAGAAGATTGCTTCATGCAAATCAACGGAGGCAAATTGTAAGGAACAAGCACTACAGGCCAAGTACTGTACGGAGTTTTATAAGGATTAAACCCATTAGATGCTAGCCCAAGCCTCACATTCTGAGGATCAGTTGCAAAGCTTGGAAATCTATTGTCAAATGATTTCCAAGCTAAAGAATCCGCAGGATGCCTTAATAATCCATCATCGGTTCGTTGATCATGATGCCACCTTATAGACTAGACTGTCTTTGACGACATGAAAAGTCTTTGAATCCTTGGTATTAGTGGAAAATATCGCAAAATCTTTATTGGCTTTTTTCTTAACTGTGCCTCACCTTCATCCTCATTCACATCTTTTGTATTCCTATTCATCCAACGAGATTTACCGCAAACATGACAAGACTGTTGGTTTTTCCGATCACCCCAATACAACATGCAGTCATTTGGGCAACTATGAATTTTCTCATACCCAAGGCTTAAATCTTTTATCAATTTCTTCATATCTTTGCATGAATGAGAGATTTTTGCAAATGGGAACATCTCTCTCAAAAACTCTAATAGCATTGTAAAAGAGTTTCCGGTCCACCCTCCCAAATATTTTAAGTGAAATAGGTGAATGCAGAATGACATTTTTGAATATTTTGATCCTTCGTAAAGTTCATCATTCATTTCATTAAGTAACTTGTAGAACTTCGCCGCTTCTCTATTTGGCTCTTCATCACGTACACTTCTTCTCGTTTTGGTAAAAACATTTCCACCAATATTACAATTGTCGAAACCATTTTTTATCGGGTTTGAAAAAGACGAGAATTGACTTAAAAAATGACAAATGGAGTCGTCGCCGATCTGTTATTCAAGGTATGATCGGATCACCTTGAGATTGAATATTTTAATAAAACATTTTTATTAAAACAATAATTTTGGCCTACGAAATCTAAGAAAACAGGTCCGGGAGTCGGTTACAGACGAGGAAGGATTAGCACCCTCGTAACGCCCAAAATTGGTACCAAATTGATTAATTAATGTCCTAATGCCAAGAATTTGAAAGATTTTAAAATTACGACCTTCTTTGACCCATTTGAAGATACTCGAGTTTGGAATGTTGAGATTCTTTAGTTCCGAAGGAATAAAATATCACATCTAGCACGTTAGGATGTAACACTTCAAGTCTTCGAATCCTAAATCATCCTAAAATTTTCAAAACTCATGCATTGATATTTTGAAAGGGTATTTCGTTATTTGAGATCAAATGGAAAATCAAAACCCAGCACGTTAGGGCACGGTTTCTCGGATTTCTAAACGAAATATCGCCTTGTTTTTAATGCTAAGAAAACACGAATAAAATCTTAAAAGGATGCACGGTTATTTGGTCAAACAGGAAACCGAAACCCATCACGTTAGGGCACGATCTCTCGGGTTTTCCAAACACGATACATTGCCTTATTTTGAACATGAACGAAGTTTTAAAAGGATATTTGGTCATTTGGTCTAACGAAAAACCGAAACGCAGCACGTTAGGGCACAATCTCTCGAATTTCCCAAACACGAAACATTGCCTTATTTTGAAGTTGAGAAAAACATGAATGAAGTTTTAAAAGGATATTTAGTTATTTGGTCAAACGAAAAACCGAAACCCAGCACGTTAGGGCACGATCTCTCGGATTTCCCAAACACGAAACATTGCCTTATTTTGAAGTTGAGAAAAACAAGAATGAAGTTTTAAAAGGATATTTAGTTATTTGGTCGAACGAAAAATCGAAACCCAACACGTTAGGGCACGATCTCTCGGATTTCCTAAACACGAAACATTACCTTATTTTGAAGTTGAGAAAAACATTGGTAAAGTTTCAAAAGGATATTTAGTTATTTGGCCAAACGAAAAAACCGAAACCCAGCACGTTAGGGCACGATCTCTCGGGTTTCCAAACACGAAACACTGCCTTATTTTAAAAACATTGAATGACTTTGATATTTAAACGATATTAAACTCGATTTCTTCTTTAACAAATATATCGTAATGGAATGATAATATACAAAGCAAAGTAGCAATACATACATAAAATATTCTAATAAAGAATCGCAAATAATTAATGGTTACACATTAAGAAATATAACCCATACAGTAACAAACAAATAAACACCTAATACATAGAAAATAGCATGCATCAATTTAAATAATACACATGTAATAATAACTTGGTATAAAATAAAAATAATGATGACATATGAAAGCGTTTTGAATAAATACATAATTTAAAATAAAGTTTTCTACTTGGTCTAGTTAGTCTTGTTTCAACATCTTCTAAATATCTGGAACAGAAAGTCAAACACTCCTCTACCAAGTATCATTCAACTATTGATCCTTTTGGATAACGCTTATTACGACAATAAGACTTCAATTTGAATAGGAACCTAAAGACGATATACAACATTATCAAAAGCTATAACTCAAGGTATATTCATGAATGAATGAAAAAATTTACAAATAAATTAGCACCTCTCTATAGGATACATCCACCGATAGAAAACTGGTCCACCAAGTTTTGCTTCATGAGGGAGATGGATTATCAAGTGCACCATAATAGTGAAGAAGGTGGAAAGATCTTCTCCAATTTGCATAAAGTCAAGGTGGCTCGATCTTGTACTTTCTCAAGTTCTTCAACATTCAAAACTTTGCCACAAATAGCTTTCATTATATTGGACAGTTTAATTATACAAGACGTCACCTTTTTTGACATACAACACCGTAAAGCAACTGGTAGTAAATCTTGCATCAAGATATGATAATCATGTGATTTAAGGGAATATAGTCTTTGATCTTTAAGACTTACACATCGAGATATATTTGATGCATACGTATCTGGGACCTTTGTAACACCCCTTACCCGTATCTGTCACTAGATTAGGGTTAGAGGCGTTACCGGACAGATCGAAAACTTTTACAGACATTTCATACAACCATTCATCAATTGCAATCAAAGTGTCCCTTAAATAGGTCAACGAAACCTTAATCATGCTCTAGAGTAGGGCCGGGACTAAACTGAATACATACGGAAATTCTTAGAAATTTAAAACTTTTCTAAGTTATGAAGACCACACGTCCGTGTGGGCAGGCCGTGTGACTTCCACGGACACCAGACACAGCCATGTGTCTTGACCGTGCCAAAACAGAGCTTGTATACTGACTTAACCACACGACCACTAGACACGCCCGTGTACCATGGCCGTGTACTCTTAGGCTATATACTGACTTATTCACACGGCTACCAGGCACGTCCGTGTGCCAAAGCCGTGCATAATTAGGCTGGCTACTGACTTAATCCCACGGTTACTAGGCACGCCCGTGTGCCACAACTGTGTAGGCAAAACAGGCCATTTAAAAGGCCGAAATGCCACCAATAATTGGGTCTACCCTACAAGAAAATATACCAATACATTGCATGTACAATTGACAACCAAAAACATGTCAAACTAATCAACAAAGCTTTACATCCAATCTCGAATCCAAACATGTCAATCTGTACAACTAAAGTACACATATACATTCAAGTATGATTCATTCTCATTTACCCTCCATGTAATCATTCCTTTGCTCAATCATACATACTCATAATGCATTCATATACTTACCATAGATTTAACCATTCCATTAGCTATCAAGCCTTGGCAAAACATGCATCAAATATCATATTTACTCATGCATTTTACCAACACTTAATTAGCCACATCTTATGGCTATTTATACACATTTCAAACATAATTCAAGATGACTAGCCTATACATGCCATATCTAGCTATATACACATTTCAAAGGTACCAAAACAAGTTGAGTAGTGTGATGATGATCCTCGACGGTCCTCGAGCCTTCAATAGCTTTGACAATCTATAAAACAGAGAAAACACACACAGAGTAAACTTTCAAAAGCTTAGTAAGCCATATACAAATAAACTTAACATAAAATGCACATAGCATATTTATACAATGACAATAATGGTTCTCATAGCATATACATCTCATATAGCATTTGGCTCATTTGCTTAGCCCTAACTTACCACATTTTTCAACTCAAATGTCACATATATATCTAACTCTTTCATGCACATTCTCACATATCATCTCATCAATCCATTGCACATATTCATCTTAGTAAGTTCATATAGATACTTACCTTTCATACACACTTAATGTACATTTCAAACGTACCTAAGACGGATATACAATCACTTAATCGTTTGCATCTCAGATTTGCCCGTTGAACCATTCAGAATCTAATAGGATATTTAGAGCGCTCGGAATAGTTGTACAATGCCAATGTTCCAGACGTGGTCTTACATGCAATCAGATATTGATGCCAGTCCTAGACAGGGTCTTACACAAATCAATACGATGCCAATGTCCCGGACATGGTCTTACACGTAAATATCATATCAATGCCAACGTCCCAAACATGGTCTTACACGAAGTCTCGAATCAATGCCAACGTCCCAGACGTGGTCTTACATGAAATCACATAACAGACACCTATGTCATGACATAGACTACGCTATTTATTCCTAGGTTCAAACGGGACTTCTCGGACATTGTCACTATATCGATTCTATCTCGGAAATTCATGTATACATCATCTCATATACATTCGTCATTATCAATAGTCATAAGAATATACATAATTCAATACAAATACATTTATTTGTATATTGACTTACCTCAGATTCGGGTATTCGTTCGGACTCGGTTATTAGACTTCTTTTGCTTTCCCGCGATCTAAGTCTGTTTTCTTTAGTTCTTGATCTATACATATTCAAATTAATCCATTTATTCACTAATTCATTCAATTCAACCCAAGAACATACATTTAGGGCTATTTGCAACTTAACCCTCACATTTGCACATTTTATCAATTTAGTCCATTTTTCTCAAAACATCAAATATACAAATCACTACATACCCTTGCTTAGCCGAATGCCCATGTATCTCATACAAGTTAAAACATTTCATCAAATTCACAATTTAATCCCTCAAAATACTATTTTCACAATTTAGCCCTAATTAGCTAAATTCATCAAAACTTCAAGAACAAAACTTGTTCATTTAACACATATCTTTCATTTAACACCTAAGCTTGTCACAAAGCTTACCATTTCATCAATGGTACATCTCATAAACATCATCAATTCTCAAAATTACAACATGGGTTTGATAGTAGACTAAGAAACAATTTTAAAAACATAAAAATCATCAAAAACCAAAGTCAAAACATACTTTAATCAAGGCTTGTAAGTGCCAAAAATCAAAAGAGCTAAACCCTCTCTTCTTTCTCTAATATTTGGTCATAAAACAAAGATGAACATGACTTTTTCAATTGATTTTGTTTAATATCCTTTGTTTTATTAAATTACCCATTTAACCTTTTAATAAACATTTAGTAACACATAAACACAAGGTCACTAATGTCTTTTAATCATCCACTAGCTTAATATTGGTATAATTGCCTCATAAGGTCTCCACCTTTAAAAGCCACAACACATGGGTGCTTTAATATATATAGCATGCAAATTTTGCATTTAATGCAATTCAATCCTTTTGTCAAATTAAGCACACAGACGGACAAATTAACTTACGAAAATTTAACACATGTTTAATCACATATTAAAGACACAAAAAATAATATTAAAATATTATTCAGACTCGGATTTGTGGTCCCGAAACCACTATTCCGACTAGGGTCTAAACCAGATTATTACAACCTTTATGTCCTTCAACACCGTGCAGAACACTTCTTTTCCTTTCTTCAACATTGCAAAAATTAAAGGCGGCAACCTATATTTCCCATTCGGAAGTACTTGGAGATGAAGTTCACACCAAATCCCCATGTCAGCTAGATCAAGTCGACTCTGAAAATTGTCTTTCGATTTTCCATCGACATTCAGAATTGTCCCAATGATGTTCTCGTAAACATTCTTTTCAATATGCATAACATCAATATTGTGTCGCAAAATGTGATACTCCCAATAAGGCAACTAAAAAAAATACTTCTTTTTTTTTCCACAAGTCCACCTCATTAGGATCATCCTCTTCATCAGATTCATCATCAATCTGCTTATCAACATCGCCAACATACGCCTCCCTCGGTCTTCTCGTTGCTTGCGTGTTGTGTGGTTGATTCATCTTCCCATAACTGAAATTGATATTTTTTAACATGAATAAGATTTTAGATCCAATGGTCTGCTCAGGATCTTCTTTGAACTCTTCAGTACCGTCAAATAGAGTCCTCTGAAATCTAAATCTATGATTTCCATCTAACCACCGACGATGCCCCATATAAGAGAACTTCTTCCCATTATATAACCACTTCGAACATGTTTGCGCCGCACAACAAGGACAAGCATAACGTCTTTTGGTACTCTAACTAGATAAGTTGGCATAAGCTGGAATCACTAATAGTCCACAACAAAGCTGCACGTAAATAAAAGTTCTCTTTTCTCAGGACATCATATGTTTCAACACTCGCCCATAACTATTTCAACTCTTCAATAAGTGGCTGCATATAGATGTCAATATCATTTTTGGGACCTTTCTCTCCAGGGATAATCATAGATAAGATAAAAGAAGATTGCTTCATGCAAATCAACGGAGGCAAATTGTAAGGAACAAGCACTACAGGCCAAGTACTGTACGGAGTTTTATAAGGATTAAACCCATTAGATGCTAGCCCAAGCCTCACATTCTGAGGATCAGTTGCAAAGCTTGGAAATCTATTGTCAAATGATTTCCAAGCTAAAGAATCCGCAGGATGCCTTAATAATCCATCATCGGTTCGTTGATCATGATGCCACCTTATAGACTAGACTGTCTTTGACGACATGAAAAGCCTTTGAATCCTTGGTATTAGTGGAAAATATCGCAAAATCTTTATTGGCTTTTTTCTTAACTGTGCCTCACCTTCATCCTCATTCACATCTTTTGTATTCCTATTCATCCAACGAGATTTACCGCAAACATGACAAGACTGTTGGTTTTTCCGATCACCCCAATACAACATGCAGTCATTTGGGCAACTATGAATTTTCTCATACCCAAGGCTTAAATCTTTTATCAATTTCTTCATATCTTTGCATGAATGAGAGATTTTTGCAAATGGGAACATCTCTCTCAAAAACTCTAATAGCATTGTAAAAGAGTTTCCGGTCCACCCTCCCAAATATTTTAAGTGAAATAGGTGAATGCAGAATGACATTTTTGAATATTTTGATCCTTCGTAAAGTTCTTCATTCATTTCATTAAGTAACTTGTAGAACTTCGCCGCTTCTCTATTTGGCTCTTCATCACGTACACTTCTTCTCGTTTTGGTAAAAACATTTCCACCAATATTACAATTGTCGAAACCATTTTTTATCGGGTTTGAAAAAGACGAGAATTGACTTAAAAAATGACAAATGGAGTCGTCGCCGATCTGTTATTCAAGGTATGATCGGATCACCTTGAGATTGAATATTTTAATAAAACATTTTTATTAAAACAATAATTTTGGCCTACGAAATCTAAGAAAACAGGTCCGGGAGTCGGTTACAGACGAGGAAGGATTAGCACCCTCGTAACGCCCAAAATTGGTACCAAATTGATTAATTAATGTCCTAATGCCAAGAATTTGAAAGATTTTAAAATTACGACCTTCTTTGACCCATTTGAAGATACTCGAGTTTGGAATGTTGAGATTCTTTAGTTCCGAAGGAATAAAATATCACATCTAGCACGTTAGGATGTAACACTTCAAGTCTTCGAATCCTAAATCATCCTAAAATTTTCAAAACTCATGCATTGATATTTTGAAAGGGTATTTCGTTATTTGAGATCAAATGGAAAATCAAAACCCAGCACGTTAGGGCACGGTTTCTCGGATTTCTAAACACGAAATATCGCCTTGTTTTTAATGCTAAGAAAACACGAATAAAATCTTAAAAGGATGCACGGTTATTTGGTCAAACAGGAAACCGAAACCCATCACGTTAGGGCACGATCTCTCGGGTTTTCCAAACACGATACATTGCCTTATTTTGAACATGAACGAAGTTTTAAAAGGATATTTGGTCATTTGGTCTAACGAAAAACCGAAACGCAGCACGTTAGGGCACAATCTCTCGAATTTCCCAAACACGAAACATTGCCTTATTTTGAAGTTGAGAAAAACATGAATGAAGTTTTAAAAGGATATTTAGTTATTTGGTCAAACGAAAAACCGAAACCCAGCACGTTAGGGCACGATCTCTCGGATTTCCCAAACACGAAACATTGCCTTATTTTGAAGTTGAAAAAAACAAGAATGAAGTTTTAAAAGGATATTTAGTTATTTGGTCGAACGAAAAATCGAAACCCAACACGTTAGGGCACGATCTCTCGGATTTCCTAAACACGAAACATTACCTTATTTTGAAGTTGAGAAAAACATTGGTAAAGTTTCAAAAGGATATTTAGTTATTTGGCCAAACGAAAAACCGAAACCCAGCACGTTAGGGCACGATCTCTCGGGTTTCCAAACACGAAACACTGCCTTATTTTAAAAACATTGAATGACTTTGATATTTAAACGATATTAAACTCGATTTCTTCTTTAACAAATATATCGTAATGGAATGATAATATACAAAGCAAAGTAGCAATACATACATAAAATATTCTAATAAAGAATCGCAAATAATTAATGGTTACACATTAAGAAATATAACCCATACAGTAACAAACAAATAAACACCTAATACATAGAAAATAGCATGCATCAATTTAAATAATACACATGTAATAATAACTTGGTATAAAATAAAAATAATGATGACATATGAAAGCGTTTTGAATAAATACATAATTTAAAATAAAGTTTTCTAAAGAGACAGATTATATACATAAACTAATTTAAAAGAATATATATATATATATATATACATGAATAAATTTAAAAGGAAATATTTACATAAAATGATACGAAATTAATAATATATACATAAAAATAATTTAGTATAAATTATATATGTATATAAAATGAATATATATATATATAGAAAAATATAACATATAATATTAATTAAAAAATAATAATTTAAAAACAATAACCAAATAATTAAAGGACTATAATGAAATCAAAACGAAATTATAAAGAGCCAAAAGCAATAACTAAAAAAATCAAAAAAGGACTAAAACCAAATGCGCGCAAATGATTGGGGACTAAATCAGAAAATATCCCAAATCCCCAAACGCAGCGTGTACATAGGGACTAAATTAAAACAGAACAAAAATTAAAAGCGAAATTAAAATAAAATAGAACTTAGTTAAAAAGAGACAATAATGCGGGAGGACTAAAAGGATAAATATCCCAATCCCCTAAAACAAGCGGATCCATCCCCCGGGTCGGGTCAGCGCGCGGGTCATGATGGAAAAATGGCATCGTTTGGTGTATAGAGGCTTAGCCAAAACAGCACCGTTTTGGTACCGTTATAAAACTAAGAAAACCAGTTTTTTTTTTTATTTTGAAACCCTTTCTAAAAAAAATTTAAATGAGGGTCTCTCTCTTTCTCCTTTTTCCTGTGACCAAAACCCTAACCCCCTTTTTCTCTCAAGCGCATCGTAGGAGAAAGAAACAGCCTCGGCTACTCCAGCGCCATGATGACCGATGAAGAGTAACCGACTCAAGCCCCCCGATGACCCTTGTTCTAACCATACCCGAGCGCTTGACATTCTCTATCTCGATGGATCGCTTTGCTCCAATTACGACGAAGAAAGCAGTCCGACGGCCCTAACTTCGCAGGTAAATCCCCTCTCCTCTTTTAGACTTCTATGCGAACAAGTAAAACAAACATTCAAAAAGAGCAGAAGAAAATAGAGTATCGAGGACTGCAAAATCACCTTTCAGAAAACTGCTTCTAATTTCTTTTTAGTTTTCGGTATTCAATATGCGTAATACAATGTGTAAAAAAAAAAAGCCCTTTTACAGAGTTTTTTCTTTTCTTTTATAGCCGAAGCCTAAATAAAAATCTGTTCTCTTTCTTTTTTTGCTGTACATTTTGTTGTTTCTCTGCTATTGGAGCTTCTGTTTTGCAGGTACGAACGATGCGGACGTGGCGTATGGAGGCGCGTGGGGTGAGCGGGAATACGTGTGGTTGCGCGCATGGAGGCACGCGGTAGCCCAAGAGGCGCGTGTGAATGCACGCGGGAAACTCAAGAGGCGCGCGTGTGGTGAAGGCTGCGGCGCTGAAGAGTCTGGAAGCCTCTAGGGTTTATTGCGCTTCTGCTTTGTTTCGGGCTTGGATTCGATTTGGGTCTGACTTAGATCTGGGCTTAGTTGGGTCTAAGATTTGGGCTACTGTAATTGGTTTATAATTTGACCGTTATTATAAATGGGCCTTGTAAAAGATTGGTTAATGGACTGTTTAATTCTTGTTATTTCTGTTTTATTTATTTTGGTTTTTGGTTATTGAATGGGCCCGGGCAGATTTGGTCTTCTACAACAATCATCGGATGCAATAAAGTCAGGTGGAAACGATTGCAAACCATGACTGTGCATATTAAATGCATCCCGCAACATACCTTCCATGTCATCTTCTCTAACAGACTGATGGTAAGCACTATGAGGATAAGCCGGATTAATCGTTGAAGAGGTTCTACTAGGTGTACACTCTCCATGGAAAATCCAATTTTTATACCCCCGAATAAATCCATCAACAATTAGATGTTCGTAGACAACTTCGCGAAAATGCCAATTGATGTTGCCACATTTCTTACACGGGCAAAGAATCATATTTTCTTGGCTTGCATTTTGAAATGCAAAATTTAGAAAAGTTTGTACTCCATTTATATAGTTGTTGCTTACCCTTGAAAAATTCATCTAACTCTTATCCATTTCGTTGTTCTTGAAGTCTAAAGTTGACAATAAATTACGATTACTAAAAAGTTCTCAATTGATTTAAATCATGTCATTGTACTAAAATAGATAATACATATCAAGTATCAAGTATCTAATGGGTGTGAACTAATTCAAGTAAGTTGCGAGATTTTCAAGTATATATTTTTGTATTAGATAAGTTAAGTAAGTTTTGTAAGTTATGTAAGTTATGATATGATATATATTTATGTAAGTTATGTAAGTTATGATATGATATATATTTATGTAAGTTATGTAAGTTTTGTAAGTTATGAAAGTTTTGATATGATATATATTTATGTATTATGTAAGGTATATAAGTTATGTAAGTTATGATATGATATATATTTATATATTATGTAAGTTATCCAAGTTAAACAAATTAAATAATATTTAAACAAATTATTTTAATTAAATAATATTTAAATAATATAATTAAATAAATTAATCCAAATTATATAATTTAAACACATACTTAGTGATTTTATGTATTATTTAATTAAGTAAAAAATAATATTTTTTATTACAATAAAAAATTGTAAAGTAATAGTTAACATAAATGACTTATATCAATTATTAACTATTACCTATTTAAACAAATATTAAATTGAGATATTAAAATGTAACAAATTATAAAATTATATCTACTACTCATTAGTCACAATGAATCTCTTTCTAATTCGCACAATATTAAGCTTTCCATTGGATCTTTATATTTTTAATTTTCCATGCTTGTTTGCTTTCTCATTAATCTGATTTTTTGTTACAATTGCAAATAACTATAGTTAAGCCCATACAACTACTAAATTGAAAATAAACAACCTCATTCAAAGTAAAACATGAAAAGATGGACAGGTACGCCCATGATGAATTTAATCCTTAAAATATCTACCTTGAAGACACCATAGTGGAGGATAAATAAAACATTTGGAGCTAAAATTAATCTCCAATATATACAATATTGTGATGTGTTATATTCCACCGCGCAATCCATGTTTTGTTTCGATTAATTCTTTTCCACTTCTTATCAATTCGAATCTTCCAATCGGTGGTTTAATTTATATTAATTTTAGTCCTAATTTATACTAATGTAATTTCAAATGATAATTAAAATCCTCCAAAAGGTTTAAAAATCAATATAATATATATTATAAAAAATTCAAATTTTATTTTATTTATATTACATAAATTCTTAGATTTGTATAAGATGAAAAATATATTTTTTTTTAAATAAATGAATTTCATAAAATTTTGATTGTCATCGATTATCAAATTAATTAATTAATAAAGTGTTTTGATAAATCTAAATTTCTTATTTATTACTTTCTATTCTCAAGTTAATAAAAATTTACTTTTATTAATATAAATTAATAATAAAAAAATATGTTTGTAATTTTTAAAATATAATAAATAATATTATCAATAAAAAAAATATGAATTACGTGATTATGCCTCCAAGAACTTGAAATAGACTCAAATTTAGTTTCTACTAGATTATTATTTAAATTACATTAACATGATTATTATTAATAAAAATATATAAATTGCATGGTTATTATTAATAAAAAGTTTCTGCCAAATATTTAAATATTACAAATTATTTTAAATTAAATTATATTTATATTTAGATGTTAATTTAATAATATCATAGAAAAAAAAGGTAATCTTATAGATTTAAAAAATTAAACTCATACTTTTATATATATTATAGATACAGATAATTGCATGTATTAAATAAACAACGGAGTACAAAAACCAACATAGGAAGAAAAAAGAAGAAGAGAAATTAAGACCATGAATTACCTGATTTAATATATGGATATATGGATATGAGTTGAGAAGCTAGTTGGATAAGTCGAGCAAGTTTTGTTGCTGTCATGATAGAGATTACACAGTCAAAAACTAAAAAGAAATGGAGTCATCACCATCTGGCATTCAGCAGCAGCTTATAAAAAAATACTACAGTCAATAGATAGTGCACCTAAAGATCAAAGTACATGGTATTCAACAATCAAAATTCAACAGACAGTTCCTGTGCTGTAGTGTTCTGGTTTAACTATCTATATATAAGTCTTTGTGGTGATCCCAAAGTTATATGTGCATGATTTAATGTGTTTCCTTCTAAACTAAAGCCTTTTGATGTGCTTCATAAATTACTCACTAGATTGTACCATCACAGCTTGAAGGTCTACTTGTATCGCACCCTAAAATACTGGATGATGTCACTATCCCAAGACAAGCTGCAAAAAAACTTGCTTTCAGCACCATATTCAAGCTCCCTAACATCTTAAAACCTACTCCCAACAGAAAATGGGGGTTTGGTAACAGCCAAAACTTGCTCTCGTATAGTATATTGAGGCTCCATAGCAGCCCAATACAGGCTCTGTACACCACATTAAAACTCCCTAGTATCCCAAGTCCTTTTGAGCAGCAAATATAGGCATACAAATGCTTTAGAGCAACAAAAACCGAGCTTTTGACACATAATTTAAATGATTAAATGTGATACTCAGAACCTATCATTAAATTAGCAGAATTCTCAGAGCCCATCTAACGTAAAATCAAATATATCCTCAATGCAACATATATGATAAATTACTGGCTAAGTTACTTTCAAGAGCCATCAAATATTTGTGTTGTCGTTTTTCCACCTAAAACACCAGAAAAGGAGAAGGAAGAACCACTCGAATTTCAACTGTAAGTGAAAAGAACATATAAAGCAATTGACCATTGTAGGAAAGGACTTTACAAGGAACCTTACATGTAAAAAGACCTTAAACAAAAACCAACAAACCCTCTTGGAAAATACTCACTCAACAAGTTAGAATACATGGTATGTGAGACCCTATACTCGCATTATCATTCACAACATTGCACATTCTCAACCAGTCAGATCATCAATAAATGAAAATGTTTACCAGGTAAATCACAATTGAAGAACCAATTTTAAAAATGCAAATTAAATAACTTAACATCAATACTCTATTACAATGACTACCTTCTAGTAACATCCCTATTGGAATTGATATTTCTTAACTTGTTAGGAGTTTTAAAAAGAAACTATTCTAAAAAAAATAAAATGACTATAAATGAAACAAGTAGAAGAGCAAAATAGCATAAAAGAAACCAAAGATTTATGGCAGGCCACCACCGTCATAACTGTAGTTAGAGCTAGAGAAGCTCTATGCTAAGAAATGGCCAAACCATTTGGTTTAAGTATAAGTTAGGCTATAGAGAGACACATTTGTACAAAGGTCTTTTGCCACATAGATTAAACTGTTTGTTATATTTTTTTTCACATATTAGTAGCAGCTTACTAAGCAATTAATTGGATAAAACTATATCTTAGAAGTTCCCCCATTCTTTCTTTAAGCATGTCAAGCAAAAAGCATATCAAATCTCTCTAATGTATAGACAGGTCAAGATTTAACTGTTTGGAAATTCAAAGTGTAATCTTTTTTTCGCAGTTCGTACTTCTAATAGGTTTTTCCACTAGCGATGGCTTATTTAGAATTAATAAATTTGAATTATAAAGAAAAAGAAAAGTTAATAAAGCTAACACTTTTCTGCAATATACAAATTTGTTTTCAAACTGGAATTCTACTAGTCCGGCCGCTAAAACATTCATGAGAAAGGACCGCAGAAGCTTACCGTTTGGTTGCGGCAGAGGACGGCGACACAGCAAAGGGGACACTCGACGACTATGCAGATGCTCGGGTCGGAGGTGTTGCAACAGATGGGTACCCATTTTGGTTTGGGGAAAATTTAAGGTTTTGGAAAATTTTGAGAGATTGGGGGAAATATTTTAGGGGTAAAAAATTGGGGTTTTGAGTATATGGCTGGGATAGGATTAGAGTAGAGCAAAAAGACGTAGTTCTTTTACTCAAAAATGACGGTTTGTGACATTTCTAAAAAAGCGCAGCTAAAGGTCGATCTTTTCCGGCCTTTTTAACATAGCGTCACTAATGCTACTAAAAAGGCCACTCAAAAACGGCACCGTTTTAGTTTAGTGAAATGAATTTTTGCGGCGCCGCTAATTCTTATCTTTTGCGGCGTTTGTATCATAAACGCTGCTAATGCCTTTGATACAACTATTATTTATAGTTTAATTATTTCTTAAATTCCTTTAAATGACGCTTGTATTGTTTCAAACAATATATTTAATTTTTAAATTTTTATAATTTAAAATTACCAAGAGGTGGATTTTTGTGGAAATAATGAATTTCTCTCTCCTTTTTACTTTATTATGCTTTAGATATTAATTTAATAATATATATTAAAATGTAAAAATGTAATTTAGAAAATAATTGTATACACAAAACCCTAAACCCTAAAATAAAACGATTTCTTATCGTTTTTTGTAACATCCAAAAATCTTAAACCTTAAACCATAAACCATAAATCATAAACCTTAAACACTAAACTCCAACATATAACCTTAAACCCTTGACCCCAAATCTTAAACTATAAAACCATAAACCCTATACCAAAAACCCTAAACTTTAAACCATATACACTAAAAATACTAATTAAACACGAAACCCTAAACCATTACTCTAAGTCTTAAATCTTAAACCCTAAAATAACATATTTAATTATTACGACATTTTTTATCAAAAACAATAGGATTGGGGGAATAAATAAAGGGTTTTCAAGGAAAATTTTCAAGGAAATCTAATTTGGAAAAAAACTAAAGGATTTTCGGGGCTAACAAAACAACATCGTTTAAGTCAAATTGGTATTGCAATTTTGCGGCATTTATGAAAACGCCACTAAAACTTAATTCTCTGTAGTGAAACAACGTCGTCCTGGCAAATAATTTTGCGGCGTTTATAGAAAATGCCACTAATGTATAACATTTGCGGCGTTTGTTGACAATAATGCCACTAATGTATTTCATATTTGCGGCGTTTCAGGCAAAAACGCCACTAATAAATTTATGCTCTGTAGTGAAACGATGCCATTTAAGTCTCTTTGGTATTGCAACTTTGCGGCGTTTATGGAAAACAGCACTATAGTATCACTTTTGCTGCGTTTTCTTCCAAAACACCACTAAAAATTTAATTCCCTCTATTCAAACGTTGTCGTTTAGGGCATATTGGTATCGCAATTTTGCAGCGTTTATGAAAAATGCCACTAAAAATTATTCATCTGTAGGGAAACGACGCCGTTTATACAAATGTTTATTGCAATTTTGCGGCGTTTTCTCAAAAATGCCACTAAAAGTTTAATGCTCTGTAATGAAACGACGCCGTTTAAGTCGAATAGGTATTGCAAATTTACAGCGTTTACGACAAACGCCACGAAAGTATCACGTTTGCGGCGTTTTAAGGCAAAACGCCACTAAAATTTTTTTCCATGTAGTTGAACGGTTCCATTTTGAAAAAATTTAGTACATTTTAGCGGCGTTTTTGCTATAGCTTGAACTTGTTGTGGCGTTTTCCTTTTAGCGCCACTAATGTATAAATTTAGCGGCGTTTTTAGTCCAAGCGCCACTAAAAACGCCGCTAAAAGCTTAATTTCCTGTAGTGAATAATGAGTGAACCAAAGTAATCCGCTTAGATGATAGTTTATAATAATAAAAAAAAAGTGATAGTTTATACTTTAAATTTAGAAACATAATCATTACCACATATTATTATTTATTTATCTATATTATAGTTAAGTATTTGAAAAAGTTACTTTCAAAAGTTAATCAGGCGCCAACTAAATATAGAAAATAATTAAGACAACAAATTTTAACCTTTGATAAACTCATGCATAATATAATTAAATGTAAAATTATTACAAAACTATTAAAGTTACTTATAAAGTTGTGATTGCAAGGTTGATAATGTCATTTTCTCAAATATGGATTTTTTATATTATTTTTATCATTTGGATGATAATATATTAGCTCTCAATCTTAGATTGCTTGGAAGGTTTTCAAGGCTGTACTTGACTCTTTTACCCCTTCTTAAACTGGTTTGTATCTCACTTTGACTATTACTGTTTTTTCTTGCTCTTCTTTCTCTACTTCATTAGTAGGCTTTTTCTTAAAATATTTTTCATTCTTGTTAAATATTTAAAACAAATAAATATTAGCCTTAAACACATAACGAATGTCATGAAACCAGTATATAACTAGTAATATTCTTTAATCAAGAATAAAAATCACTTAAGTACTTTTTGATGTCATGAAATGCAAGATGTCAAATAAAAGATAAACAATAGCACCAAGAATTTTTAAATAAAAATGTTAAATTTTTAATCAATATTCAATATTTCAATACTATAAAGACTATTAATCCTAATTTCTTCAAGGATTTGTATTAATTAAACTCTAAAACTTATTACCTCGTCAAGATGTTGGGAAATCCATACAAAATCAATATCCTAAAAAATCATTCAATCAATAAAAAAATAGAAAATTGCGTAAATATTACATTCTATCAGAAGAAAAGCCAAAATCCTAATTTTCCAAAGATTAATTAATAAAACTAGAAAAGAAAAGAAGAGCTTTTATCAAATTAGGAAATCGAATTGAAAATACTAAAGATTAATAATTTCTCTTGTAAAAATTCTAGAGAAAATGTGTGAGCGAACATGAGAAATTTGAAAGAAAAGCGAGAAATGTAGAACGAAAATAAAAATATTAGGAATTTTTGAGTTTTAGTGGGTGGATATGTATTTGTTTTTATATAAATTAATATGTTTTATAAAATAAATATTGTTAAAAAAATTTTGCAGAATAAATTAAAAAAAAAAGTTTTACTCAATTTACCAATTATATAAATGGGTAAATTACACAGTTGCTCACTTTAATTTTCATAAGTTTTTTTTTATCACTAAAAATAACAAAAATTGTAAGCAAGGTACTGCCGTTATAAATAGTTTTCATTTTGATCACCCGTCGTCAATTTGAGGTTAGACAATGTTAATGTACACTCATTTTAGTCACTCAACTTTAGTACGTTTTTATTTTTTGTCACTCATTTTATATATTTTTAAAAATTTCCCTTAGCTTTTTTTTTTTACAATTTTTTTAGTTTTTCTTAGTAAAGGGGAAAAACCTAAGTTTTATAGGGAAAAAACTTGGATTTTACAAGGAAAACCAGTTTTTTTTTTGAAAAACTATTTTATCTTTTAATTTCATTTAAAATTTCCTTTTTTAGAATTAATTTTATTTTTTCTTCATAATAGGGAATAATATGGGGTTTTACATGAAATTTCTTGGGTTTTTATATGAAAAATTGATTTTAGTTTTTTTCTAGTAAAAGACAAAAACCTATGTTTTACAGAAAAATTTGAGTTTTTATAGAGAAAAATTTAGCTTTTATCTCTGTAGTTGAATAACTTAATTTCCTATAAAAACTTAAGTTTTTTCTTTCTTTCTTTTTTCTAAAAAAATGAAATTAATTCTAACAAAGGAAATGAGTAGTCAAAATGAAAACATATTAAAGTAGATTGCCTAAAATAAACATCTAACCTCAAATTAATGGTGAGTGACTAAAATAAAAATTATTTATAAGTGCACTGCCCTTTTTAGAATTTTTTTTTTTTGTTTTCAGTGCCTAAAATGAAAAATTATAAAAGTTGGATAACCAACTATATAAATTAAAATAACTCTTATAAGTAAAATTTGCTTCCACTTGGGGTAAATGAATCCCACAACTGCCACCATTAATATATTTCTAAGATATTACAGTTAACCTTTTCTAATTCCAATTTGCATTCCACTAAAAGAATAGGCATTTAGTGGGCAAATAGCAAATTAAATTATAAAGTATACCAGGAATGGATAAAAACAGTTTGGAAAAGATAATAATTTCCACAACTTTATTCCAAGTGGAGAATCAAGAAGTTTCACTTGATTGCTTTTTTCTTTATTCTTTTTCCACCATGTAATAATGAAACTTTTATAAGCTTTTAGGTGAACAAACACAACCAACCATATGATCCAAAAGTTAACAGAACAAGAGACAATATCATTTCGTAAATATCATGCAACCAAAATTTTAATTCAGTATATAGATAGACATTTTTTTTAATAATATGGGATATAAAATAAATACGGTACTGAATTTTTTTTAACTAAATATGTTTTTTTAGAGTTTACAAATATAAATACGATTTAATTATAAGTAGGTATTGTATTAAAAAATAAAAATATATATAAGGAGGCAATTTTTTTTAATAATAATAAAGATGGGATATAAAATAAATATGATAGTGAAAATTATCAGAACACATCATAAGTACAATATCGTTATAATACAATTGTCTATGGTGAGACTCAAGTTTAGGTCCATAAAGATTTAATACTTCAGCCTTTGTTAACAATGTTGAGGCATCATTGGCTACTTGATATGATTTTTTAATGTATTATGTTGTGTAATTAAATTCAAGTGTATAGGTTAAACATGTTCAAATGTCAGGTTATCCATCTAATCCTAAAGACTCTATTGATATTTGAAAGCTATAGAACAAAAATATTAGGCTCAAAAATAGATTTAGACAAAATATTTAAGTCCATTTTCAATAAGGAAGGGGCTTGGACTTCAATATTCAATGTCCCAAATCTAGTATGACTTGCCCTGACTTGTCTTTCAATTTCATAATACTTAATAATCAGCCCTTCTATAATTGTCCTTTTTATAACAGTCATCCTTTGTAACAATATTTCATTATAGTAGGTAAATTTGTTGTAAAATTGATTTTTTATTTTTACATTTTATAACAACTTCTCACCTACAACAACAACAACAACCATAAAGTATGAAATACTCTCTTTACTGAATTTGTTCTTTATAAAAGCCTATTGTCTCAGATTTTAGTAAAATTAGTTCTATTCCTAAGTGAAACAAGAACAATAAATTTTAGCTAAGATATTATTGGTGGATATGGTGCCCTAAGTTTAGTATATTCGTTTGTATACTTGTAATTTTTTTGAACAGATTGGTTTAATAAAATTATTCATGAATTATATTAATAATCTTTGTATATTATCCTTATTCTTTTTGCATGCAAAGCAAAATAGAAGCAAATATTAGTTCACTGGTTATCTAATGTTTAACTAGTACTAAGCGGTATTATGTGGTCGGTTCGTAATACAGAAAGACAACTTATATTAGTAGATGAACCTATACTTGTAATTAGTCTAATTGAAAATGAGCAAACTGATTGAAAGATTAATATGCCATCTATAAACTCCAATTGCGGAGATGCCTTGTCTTGGGCATCCGAGTGGATGACTCCTAGAAGATAGAGACATAGATGTGACTAATTAGATTGATAGTACATCAGATAAGACCATAACGAAATAAATCCTAAACCCGTTTATGGATTTATTCACTTGTGACGTTCATAGTGTGACGTACCTAAATCCTAAGTGGATGGCAGACTATGTATGTGTGACTCATACACTTTGATGTATGTAAAAACCTAATTTCAAATAGATAAGGAACCAAAAGCTGGTGCGTTGGGTGTACGACTTCTATAGTATGTAGCGTCATTCACAACAGTGGAATTCATAGCCCAAAATATGGGTAAATGATGTCCTCTCATTGTCATTACAGGGTTGATGAAAAGTAAATGTGGCCACGGGTCATCCTTCTTTCTGATGGATGACTTGATCACTATTTGATAGTGATTGAATTTTTATGAAGGAAGATGTAATGATTATCATGAGATAAAACAGGATCATATTAGGAGAATGTATATTATCCAAAGAGATATCCTATGAGGGTAACACACTTATGACAAGGTCATTGGACGAACACTGATCGAGTAGCTTTGGTAATGGTATGTAATTGAGGAGAGCTCAGTCACGATACTATAGTGGAATGACCTTATGATTAAATGAGTTTATAATTAATAGATGAAAAGCTGAAACTTAATTATAAATGATTTGAGCCCTAATCACATATGTCCAAACAACTCATTCGTTAGCTTGTTGAAACCGGAAGTGAATTGCATGTTGAATCAAATGAACAAAAATGGATAGAAATGATAAAGCTAGAGAAATGAGTTACATATGGAAATGAATGTGGTTTCTCACTAAGTATGAAAATGACTTGAGAATTAATTTAAGTTTTTCAAATTATTATTTAATTAAATAATTAAAGTTCAAAAATGGAATTAAATTAATTGATCATTATGAAATCCATTGAATGTATATTTTCTCATAGATTCTTTTACGGTAAAGTTGTCATGATTTTAATGAAATTATAATTGGGTTGAGAAAATCATTTAATGGAAAATTTAATTTATTTAAATTAATTAAGTAAATAATGTCTGTTTAGAAAAATATGTATTGGGTTGGATTAAATTATAAAGTAATAGGTTAAAAGGTCAAGAAACACATAATTGGACTTAATATAGGAGAGGCCCAAATCTCTACCATAATACACCCTTTTAGCTACCAGGAGATTGATTTTTTTCTATTAAATAGGCATTAAATACATTCTACTAATTTAACTAGAATTTCACTTCCTCTCCCCAAAAATAAATGGCACTAGTAGGGTTAAAGATGGAAGAAGTTATATACAACTTTGAGATATTGCTATTCTGCCCGAAAATAGTCAGAGTTTATTTCTAAGTATAAATTTCATTTCTCGGGAATAACAATTCTATCAGTTTCTATGAGAGAGAGATCTCTTTCCTTCTGAAAGTAAGAAAATTATTTCTGGTTTTGTGTTTGAATCGTAATTGCTTGAGCCCACACTTGAAGCAGTTCGTGGTACAATAATAACAGAGAATATTGTTCGATCGAAAGTCGAGAACAACAAAATTCATCTCGCTCAAAGCACAAGTATATTTCGAGAAAAGTTTATTGCGATAAATATCATAAATCAGCTTAATTTTCGAAATTTTATTTTTCCGTTGTGCATGAAAATCGTTTTTGAACCAAATTTTTTCCAACAATTATATCAACAAAATGTTTAATTTTTATATAAAAAGATATTAATAATATTTTATTAAATGAAAATAAAATTTAATAAATAAAATTATATTTGTGAACTTTATTAAGATATGATAATAACCTATAATGAGAATAATATTAAAAAACCTCACTAATTAATATTATTAATATATTATAATTTTTAAATTTAAAAACCTAAAAAATTCAAATATGATCTAATCTCAAATTTTGTTATAAGTTTTTCAAATGTTGTTATGGATGTATAACAATTACTTCTCTAACATTCAAAATTTTGATAGACAAATGTGACTGTTGTAGAGAGGGTTAATTGTATTTCTTTTTTACTTATATATTATGTAATTTACATTATATGAAAGCTATATAAATAATACTATAATGTAAATATTAAAAAATTAATATTATATAATATTATAATTTTTAAATTTAAAAACCTAAAAAATTCAAATGTAATCTAAATATCAAATGTTGTTATAGGCGTTTTAAATGTTGTTATAGATGCATAACAACAACCTCTTTATAACATCCAAAATTTTAACAAACAAATGAGATTGTTATAAAGAGGGTTAATTATAATTTTTTTTAACTTATATATATATATGTGTGTGTGTGTGTGTGTGTGTGTGTGTGTGTTAGCTCATAAGGATCAACTCGAGATCGCCAATAGGGAAGTTGAATAGGCCTTTGAGATATTGTGGTGGAAGCAATGAAAATTGTGCAACAAAGAACACAATGATTTATAGTGGTTTGGCCCCAATTGCCTACTCCACTAAGGATTTGACAACCTTTGAGGACAATGTTTAACCTGATAGTCTCCCTTAAGATTTATATCCCAAAATCTTAATATATAACTCCCTTAAGGTTGCTACCCAAACCTTAAGAATCAACTCTCTTTCAAAGAGAAACAAATAAGCAAACAAAGAAACAATCCTTACAAGATCAGGATGTTTGCCAATTAAGCACAAATACAAAGAAGAACACTTGAGCTAAATGAATACAATGAAAGCTCACAAGTGTTTACAAGAAAATGTATGAAAGATTTAAACTCTAGGTTGTTTTGATTTACCTTTAAGCTTTGCATATTGCTCTTCTTGTTGCTAAACCTTTGGAAGATGATATTTATACCCTCCAACCGTAGTGGTTGTTGTAAAAGTGAATATAGCTGTTGGGGATGAAATACTAGGTCATTAACTTCACATGCAGCAACGAGTATTGATACCTACTAAAAGGGTATCAATATTTTTTGTAATTAATGCGAATTTCAATGTCTGTTGGAGCAGGAATATCGATACCTGAGGGATTTATCAATACTTAGCAGAGGTTACAAATTCCAGAATGTCAATTTGGTATTGATTAACAGAGGGGTATCGAGATCTTGTAGAATATCAATACTTAGATAAAAAGTATCGATACTTTTTATCTTGGAGCAATTCTAACTTGTTTGAAAATGATTAAAACATATTTGAAAATGTTTGACTTAATTGAAACTATTTCAACTTGATTTTATGAAATTGCTCAACTTTACTTTTATTCAAAAACACTTTAATTTGTTATATCAAAACATATTATCCAATAAAACTTAGTTTAACACCATGTTATGTAATTTACATTATACGAAAGCTAAATAAATATAACTATAATGCAAATATTAAATAAAGTTAAATTATTAGTATTTAAAAATTTAACAAAATAAAATTTATATAAATTTATTAAATATTAAATAAAATTAACATAATTTTTTATTATAAAAATTTTAAAAATAATATAATTGAGGCTAAACTCTAACTAAATTATGAAATTACTAAAATATCCTTGTTTTAAAGGTTAATAAATATTATAAAAATTTAAGGTTAGTTTCGCCATTTTCATATTTTTATATCATTAAAAAAAGATGGAAAACATACACTAGACTAATAAATTCATATAAAAAACTCTTGCCATTTTACTAATAATCATTCATATATTTTTATAAATGTATTGTTTTAATATAAAATATTTTTATTCACCTTGGGTGTGATAAAATCTAATATTAATTAGGATAATAACTATGTATATAGTTGTAATTTAAAAAAAAATTATATGTAATATTATTACTATACATTGATATTGACCTGACCTAGCTTCACCTCAAATATAAACACCTCTCATATAGAAATATACAATTACCATGGATCAAATCTAAATCCCATTTTTTAAGAGACATGTTTTTCTTTTTTTATAATTCTTAGATAAGATTGAAAAGGAGTGGATAAGTGGAATACAATTTTTGGTTACTTTGTCCCTTTCTATCTCCCATTGAATTGGTGATCTAAAAGAAATTTGGGGCATGATGCTATCACTTTGTTTTTAAATGTTGTTTGGCCCATCTTTCTTTTCTCTTACTCATCTTATTTTCCTCTCTTGTGTTCCTATATTCACAACATGCAATTCATATTTTTAATATAAAAAATTATATATTTCACGCTTTCAATTTTTTTAAATATTATTTTACAGATTTATATTGTTTCCTAAAAAATGAAATACCCAACATTTGAAAATATCTATCCAATGTAAAGTTATATATAAATTCATGAAAATATTAGTTGGTAAATGGGGATCAAGATATAGAAAAGCATCATCATCCTCTCAATAAAGATGATTGGTCAGTGGTCAGTCTCATTATCATGAATACATGTTTGACCCCAAAACATCAGCGTGGATATTTCCACAGCTTTAGCCTTTGGTGCATAAAATATCTGGATAATGAAAAATCACATCCACACCAAGAAATCCAATTTGTTTGGTCGCAAAAGAAAGAAATATGCACATTGGCAAAAAAGTCAGAATAGCAGGAGTACTGTAAGAATGATCTCACCTAAATTATAAGTTGCGCTTAATGTTTATCCGTTAAAAATTTAATATTTACTCCATGCAGCATATTTCAAGTCAAACATTTATTTCTTTAGAAAGTAACCGCGAAGCTACCAAAATAGACACCATAATTCTGAATAAAAAAAAAGAAAAAAAAATTCAAGCTCAAAAAATAACCCAATTTCTTGGGTAAGATACCTAAATATACTAAAAAAAATTAAAAATTTACAGAATTGGGCCGATTTCTAGAAAATTTACGGAAAAATGGCCATTTCCCCTCAAAACGCGTCCACGTCAGCGCGTTTTGAGGGGAAATGCCAGGAAAGCGCGCCCTTAGGGATGCGCTTTGTGCCACATCAGCAAAAGCGCACCTACGTGGACGCGCTTTGCTGATGTGGCACAAAGCGCATCCCCAGGGGCACGCTTTTCCTTTCCAACGGTCAAAATTTTTTTGACCGTTCGGCCCAACGGTCAAAATTTTACCCTATAAAAACCCACAACCCTTTTATTTTTTTCACACTTTAATCCTTCTCTCAATTTTTCTCTCAATTTTCTCTCAATTTTCTCTCAAATTTCTCTTAAAGTCCTTGAAATTTACTCTCAAATTTCAAAATAGTCCTTTACTATTTACAAAAAAGCCCTTTTTAATTTTTTTAATATTTTTTTTGGAAAATTTTAAAATTTTTCGATCGTATTACAATGACCGGGGAATTACTTCGTTTAGACAACAAGCACATCTCCGTCGAGCAAATGCAAATGGTAAGTTTTAATTTTAATTTTTCAATATTATTTAATATTTTTTAGGTTTATGCAATTTTAATTAATTTTTATTTTATAATTTTTTAAACAGTCTGTAGATCGGGTGTTGCAATGTTATATTCGCAATATGCATGGTCCCCCATCGCCGTTGATCGAGAATTACCTGCGGGAAGCGGGTTTTTGGCACGTGGCCACGATAGGCCGGGGGGTTCAAGTTGGAGCCGCCTTTGATCAGTGCGTTGATAGAGAGGTGGAGACCCAAGACGTACACTTTCCATCTTCCATGCGGAGAGTGTACCATCACTCTAGAAGATGTGCAGTTGCAGTTGGGATTGCCGGTGGACGGGTCGGTAGTCACCGGGTCCGCAACTTCTACCGATTGGATGGCCATATGCTACGAGCTTCTGGGTGCCATTCCGGATAACATTCAAGGAGGTCGGATCGAGATGGCCTGGTTACGAGACAGATTCCTAGAGCCGAATGAGGGTTCGACCGAAATAGAGCGAATACGACATGCTCGGACATACATTCTTCAGATAATTGGAGGCTATCTGATGCCGGGCCTTTCTAGAAACCTCGTACACTTGAGATGGCTGCTGAAACTTGTTGATTTTAGAGCAGCCGGTGAATTGAGTTGGGGGTCTGCTGTGCTATCGAGGTTGTATCGGGAGTGCGGGGCGACACGGCAGAGTAAAGCGAAAATCGGAGGTTGCCTATCACTACTGCAGTCATGGGCATAGTTTCGATTTCCATTTTTACGTCCTCGACTCGACCACCCATATTCATTCCCACTCATAACGAGGTAAATTTAATGTTATATTTTACAATTATTACGTAGATTTATAGTATAATTGTATGCTAAAAATTTATTTAATTAGGTGGAACCATTCGGCTAGTCATGCTGGAATACCTACCTCGCTTGAAGATATACGGCTTCTATTGGACCAACGGTCGGAATCGTAAGTAAGTTTCTAATTTCGTATTTATAATTTAGTATTTCGTATTTAGTGTTTAGTATTATGTATATAACTAACATTTTGGTAATATTAATATAGTTTCAATGGACACCGTACGAGGATCTGAAAATTTGAGCAGTAATTTCAGAGGAGTTCTTGCAAAATCCGAACAGTTGGCACGTGAAAGTCCCATTGATCACCTATGCGACCGTGGAGATGCACCAGTCAGATCGGGTTCTGCGACAATTTGGATTCCGGCAACCGATTCCCGTGCCACCTGAGGTGCTCGATGATGAGCACAAAGTGGACTTACGGTAGTTGCACATGGATTGGCCAAGATTTTGGTCAGCATATATCGAGACGTGGGAGAACCAGTATGACTATTTACCTGATCGGGAATCGATCGTCATTCCTGAGTTAGCGTGCATGCCGAAATACATGCCACGGTTTAGGATCCATGGTAAGCCGTATTTGTTGTCGGAAGAAGAGAGGCGACGGCAACTTCGTCAACAAAGGGAACGTCGAGGCCTCTTAAATCCAAGGAGAAGGGGTGATGAGACGGGGCCATCAACAGTACCGACACAGTCACCGGACCCATCAACAGCGTCCACACAGTCACCGGGCCCATCAGTTCAGCCAACGACACCGACATCACAGCCTTTACCCTTTATGCCAGGTGCGTACCTTAACCCTTATATGTATCCTAACCCATATATGTTCCTTTTCCCAGTCCCAGCCCAGGTTGGAATGCATGGCCGGGTTCGAGTCCGTTCCCGACTACTCCGGCTGGCCAGCCGATCTTGAGGCCATCGTCACGTGAGGGATCACAAGAGGTGCCGTCGGGGAGCACTTCTTTCTACCAGTCTCCTTCGCCATACGGGATTCAGACACCCCCGCTGTGGTTTATGCAAACACCTCCAGGGTCGTTATTTTATCAAGGTGGGTCATCCTCGCAACACCCACAACTAGACCCACTGCCGGAGGAACCGGAATCCCCACTTGATGTTCCACGACCTCTGTCAGAAGCTAGAAGAAGGAGGAATCCAGCGCGTAACCGCCGGCTGCCCCCGTGTGGCACTGATTTCGACAGGCACCAACATTGATTCGGATTGGCTTTTTTATTTTTTAAATTGTAATAATTTTTTTATTTTTTTAATAAAAAAGTTGTTTTTTATTTGTGTTTGTAATTTAATTTTAATATCTTCACTAAAATAGAAGTTGTTTATTTTTTTTGTATATAATTTAATTTGAATTTTTTTAATAAAATAAAAAGTTATTTTTTATTTTTTGTAATTTAGTTTTAATATATTTAATAAAATAATAGTTGTTTAATTTTTTAATTGCAATTTAATTTTAATATTTAATAAAATAGAAATTGTTTAATTTTTTATTGTAATTTAATTTTAATATATTTAATAAATAGAAATTGTTTAATTTTTTTATTGTAATTTAATTTTAATATATTTAATAAAATAAGAAGTTGTTTTTTATTTTTTATTTTATTATAATTAGTTTTAATATATTAAATAAATAAGAAGTTTTCTTTATTTTTTATTTTATTGTAATTTAATTTTAATATATGTAATAAAATAAGAAGTTGTTTTTTATTTTTTATTTTATTATAATTTAGTTTTAATATATTAAATAAATAAGAAGTTTTCTTTATTTTTTAATTTTTTAATTTAGTTTTAATATTAAATAAAATAATAAGTTGTTTTTTTTTTTTTTATTTTTTTGCAATTTAGTTTTAATATATTTAATAAAATAAGAAGTTTTTTATTTTTTTGTAATTTAGTTTTAATATATTTAATAAATAAGAATTTTTTTTTTTTTAATAAAATAATAATTGCTTATATGTTTTTGCAATTTAATTTTAATATCTTTTATAAAATAGAATTTGTTTAATTTTTTAAATTTAATTTAAAAATAAATATCTAATATTTGAGGAAAGAAAAAAGCGCGCCACTGGGGACACGCTTTCTTGGCATTTCTCCTCAAAACGCGTTGACATGGACGCGTTTTGAGGGGAAATGGCCATTTTCCGTAAATTTTCTAGAAATCGACCAAATTCCGTAAATTTTATTTTTTTGGTATATTTGGGTATTTTACCCCAGTTTCTTTAACTAATCAAACATTTAATTTGAATAAAATTATCAATTTCGCACTTATATTATTTTTATCAATTTAACTCTTGTTCTTTGGTTATGTATATCTTGTTACCTCAACTCAGATTTCGGTTAAGAAAAAGATTAAGTCAACCAATAATACGCTGCCACATGTCAAGAAAATTAAAAAAACTTAAAATTTTAAAAATTTATCAAAAATCATAAAAAATCTCAACCCAAAGAATCTAAAAACTTAGAAAATCATAAAAAAACCATAATCTATTTTTAAAAAATTAAAGAACTATTTTTAAAATTATAAATATGCAAAACTTCGAAAAAAAAAAAAACCAATTCTCATAAAATTTAAAAGTGGGTCTGTTTGGAATTTTAGATCCTTAATAAAAATCTTATGATTGCATGAAAATTTTGAAGAATCTTGTTTATTGAAAATTTTAGGGACTTTTTCTCATTTCTTTATGAATTTTTTTGATTTTTTTTTCTGAAAATCACCATAAAATTATTTAACAATTCTAAAATTTTCTAAAAAACCTAAAATTCCAAACATAATTTTTATTTTATTTTATGAATTTTAAGTTTTTTTTGAAGCTTTTCATATTTATAATTTAAAAAATATTTTTTATGATTTTCATAAACAAATATTTTTAAATTTTTATAATTTTCTAATTTTTAAGATTTTGGGGGTTTTTTTTTGAACTTTATTATTTTCAATTACATTTTACTGTTTTTAATATTTTAAAAATTTGTAAGTATTTTGTTTACTTTTTCTTGACACGTGGCAATGTGCCATTGGTTTACTTAAAAATTTTAACGAATATTTGGGTTGGGGCAATGGGGATTACAGAATGAAAATATAGGGGCCAAACTAATAAAATTAGTATAAGTACAAAAGTGATAATTTAACTATAATACATAGGCAAAATGGTATTAAGAAAAAAAACACGAAGGTCATATAATTAGCCTTATAATTAGTATAGTGCAAGCGCACTCTAGTTGGGATATCTTTAGATTGGGAAACCAAGGTTAGGTAGCAAGTCCAGAAAGATTCACAATTTTCAATCCTTACCACATTACCTTGATTGTAAAAGAAATAAGATAATTGCATGAGTGATTCTATTTAAAAGACTAGACGGACGTATAGATGGAGTGACAAGGAAACTATTAATGTTGCGTTTTATACTAGCAATGACTGTAATGACTCAAAATCTGTGGGCACCGGAAAAGTGTGTTATCGAGCTTCCGTCTTAGTAAACCAAGTTAGTAAATAATTATTAGGATTAATTATGAGTCTAATAGTGTGTTTAATTAGATTTTTATTTAGTGAATTTGGCTTAATTCAAAGTAATTAGGAAAAGAGAATCAAATTGAGTAAAGGGTAAAAGTTTAATTATAGATTAAAAGAAAATAAGAGGGACTAAATAGGTAAATAAGCCAATGACTTAAGATGAGGCGGCAATACATGGAAAAATCTTAAATTTTTCTTGATTTATATTATAAAAAATATTATTTAATTAAAACATTATAAATTATATTAATTAAAGTTAATATATTACATTATAGGAAATAAATAAAATAAAGACAATTGTATGATAAATAAATTAAAAATTTGCCACATGGATGATGATGATATTGTACAAATGTACAAAAATATATGTGTACAATTGTAGTATTTATACTTGTTATTAAATAGATATTATTATAATTATATAATATTATAAGATTTTTATATGACAAATAAATTAAATGGTGACAAGTGTAAGGTGATGATGAATCCAAGTGTACTAAATAAAATATATACATTTTTAATTTATATATATATTTACTTAATATCAAATTAAATAGATATTTATTATTTTTATTAAATTAAAAAGATAGTTATTAATTAAATAATTACTTATAAGATTTTTATGAAATAATTAGATAAAATTATGACAAATGTATGGTATTGATCATGTACAAATGTAGAAAAGTAAATGTATACATTTGTATTATATTATTAATTATATGATAGATAGTTATAATAATTAAATTATAATATATTAAGTTAATAAAATAAATAAAACAAATGAAATAATAAAAGAAACTAAAGAAACAAAAGAAAAAGAAAGGAGAAAGAACAGAAGCTTTCGAAATAGGGAGAAAGGAAAGAAGAAAAGAAAAAGAAAAGGAAAATTAAGGTTTTAAAGCTTGAAGTTTAATTGGTAAGTTTAATGAAGTCATTTTCTTATAAATTTGATGTTTTTGGAATCCTAGAGTGAAATACTCTTGGATATAAGTTGAAATTTTGAAAGTTAATAGATTTTTGAGTAGGGTTTACGTTGAATAAATGATGGAATTGGGGGTTTATTTGATAGAAATTTTGATTGGAATTGAATAAAGGATTGAATTGTAAACTAAGCTATAAGTTTTGAGTTTTAGGGATTAAATTGAAATAAATTCGAAAATATGAAAATATGATAAAAACTAGATAGTTAAATGTGAGTTTGGCAAGAAATTGAGTAGCAAAAAGGTATGAATTGAGAAAGAAAAATATATAAGTTTAGTTAGGATTAAATTAGAATTAAAGTAAAAGTTAGATAAAAATTTCAGCAATTAAATTGTGTTGTTTTAATGATTGTGAAATTATTTTAATTGTTCGTAGCTAATATCGAGCCTAAAGCATCGGCCCAAAAAGGAAAAGAAAAGATCCTCGAGGATTAAATTCGAAGAGAATTCTGGTTTGTATCACTATAATTCAAGCTTCATCATTATTATGTGTTTAATTTACTAATTATGTGTGGTAATTATTTTAAGGTAAGTGTTTAATAAAACGATAAATTTATGATTGGGTATTGAATATTGTTTTGTGTACTGCATTGAACTATGAAATTACTGAAGTAATGAATTACTGCAATACTGTGAAACTGATTGAAATAAGGAATTATAACTGATACTGAACTAAGATGGAAATTGTATTGAAAAGTGAATTAAATACCCTATTAACTAGTCGGGCTAGTCGGATATAGTTGGCATGCCATAGGATATGGAAGTGTACGGGTTTTTGCCGGCTTACTGATCAGGCACTTATGTGCCAACTACTGTTACTGTTACCATTAATGTTACCTATTCAATACTTTGCGTGTTGAATATTGTTACCGTTACTGTCACAGATTCAGCACTTTGTGTGTTGAATACTGTTACTGTTACTGCTGTCGTTACTGATTACTGTTTAAGTATTGTGTACCCTTAAGGCACAATGTGCCATACTGGTGTGTTGGTTGGAATCCGTGTATCCGCCGAGTCCGACTCAAGTTAATAGGGACAAATGAAATAAATTTACTGATAAAACTAAATTTGAATGATATGGCATATGTGAAAGGTGAGAATTGAAATAAAGAAATAAGAATGGTATATATATAATCAAATGATAACATAAAAAGATTAAATTGTTCATTAAGTGAATATAATTGTAATGTAAAAGTATGTGTGTGATTTAATGTATTTAATTATAAATTGAATTATAGTGATACCACTGAGTATATGCATACTCAGCGTACAGTTGTTTCCGTGCACAGGTTGTAGAAGTCAAGTACTGAATCAACATCCAAAGCCAGACCCGACTTCAGCAAACTTTTGGTGATGTATATTTTCTTTTGATAATGTGGCATGTACATAGGATGTGTATAAAGGTTATTATGTTTTGAATATAAATGGTTAAAAATGTTAGTAGTACAAGTCTAAGAATTATAATGAAAGAAGTTATCCATTTCAATTTAATTAGTAAATTGATAAATTTAAATTGATATTATATTGATTGAGTTTGATTAGAAGGTATTTAGAATAGAAAATGAATATGTGAAATGAAATGGTTGAATTTGTTATGTTTGAAATGAATATGGTTTTAATTGCAGGGGTTTTATGTGAAAATAAGCAGAAATGCTGTCGAAATTTATAAAAAAAAAAATTCTAGAATACTTGAACGAGTCCCTTTCACTTTTAATATATGTTTTAGACTTCAAGAGTTCATTATAGGGACTTAGTTATTTAATTACACTATGAATGCTATTTTTATTTATGAATTACTCGTAAATTATCTGATATGTTCAATAATGCCTCGTAACCCTGTTCCGGCGACGGTTCGGGGTTATGGGGTGTTACAATGACCTTATAGAAAGCCATTAATTCTTGCATACTTAATTCAAAGGATAAGTTGATAGGTAACATTATTGAGAAGAAACATATCTTCTTATTCTCGATGCACTAGTCACTCAAACCAATATTGGACGACATTCACATACTAAGAGATTATATGCAAGGAATATTATGGTTTCAAGAAAAAATGAGGTATTACTTAGGAAAAATAAATGTAACATCCCGCCCAGTGAAACCCTAGTGTTCAAACGATGTCTACGGAAGTAAGGCATGAAGAGTAAATTTTGAGTGTGTGTAAAGTATAATAAGTTGACTAAGTATACAAATTCTTTGAGCAAGATTATAATGCCCCAGTTTTGAAGGACATAAAGTCTGACGTGGTCTTTGAAATTGGTGAATTGGTAATCGCCCAAATGCTATTTTTGGCGTATAACGGGGATGGACATAGTTGTGTGTTCAGGATGTTGATAATTCCACACCAGATAATTATGATTTGATAGAAGAAGGATGGGGTTAGGTAAATAGATACTAAAGGTATGAGCCCACGCTAGAAGTGGAACACCCTTTCCCCCGTGGTTGGAGAAGTTATGTTAAAAAGGTAAATTGGTTAGGAACTAACTGAACAAGAACCAATATAGTTAAAAGTAAAAGGGAAAGTACTCAATTAGTTTCTTCGGAAGTTGTAGATCCTTGATAAGACAAGTCAGTAGTAATGTGACAAGTTCTAGTAAAGACTTGGACTATATTAATAGGTCTTCAAGTTGAAATAAAAGGAGTTCTCTTCTTCTCTTTTGAAAATATTGAAACCTAAGGCCGGAGGAAAGAAGAAGCATTTTTCTTTAAGATGAACTCGAAACTTTGGATTCATCTAGAAATTTCTCCATGTCGAGGTGAGTTTTATTGCTCTAAAAGGTAGACCTTGTAACAGCCCGATTTTAGGCTTAGTCGGAACGGTGGTTTTGGGGCCGCAAATCTGACGAGGAAAATCTTATGTTTATTATATTTTTATGGTCTATGATTTCACGGAAAGATTTCGTGAAAATTTCGTTCTGAAATTTTGACATTCGGGTACTCAATTTAGTTAAAAGGACTAAATTGTAAATAGTGCAAAAGTTGAGTTTCACATGTTAGAAGTGTCCAATTGTTATGAGGTTTTAAATTAGAAGTCCTTAAGTGGTAATTAGAAGTTGTGGAAAAATATGAACATGATAAGGTATCTTTTAAATTGTTTTTCATTAAGGGTATTTTAGTCATTTGGCAAATAAAGCCAAAATAATATGAGAAAAAGATATCATATTCTTCATTTTATCATGCCTTGGCTGAATATACCATGGAAGCCATGGCTAGGGTTTGTTCAAGCTTTTCAAGCTCCATAGTAGGTGCATCCTAGCCCCGTTTTAATGTTTTTCTTATTTTTGAAATCCTCGTAGCTCGATTTAGCTATTTCTAACTATATTTTGAGCTAGGGTTTATGTTAAAAAATTTGCCCATATATGAAATGCATGTATTTTTATGACTTATGAAAGAATATGAAAGTTTGATGCATGATAAACATCTTTTTTTAAGTGATTTTCATGAAAAATTCATAAAATGACCAAATTGCAAAAGTTATGAAAATGGTCATACATGAGTGAAATAGTGGAAATTAGGGGCTGTTGTAGTTATGAAAATGATTTGGCTAGGGTTAAAATGCAAGAAAATTAAATGAAAATCATTATACGAGCCTAGGGGCAAAAGTGTAAATATGACAAAGTTTAGGGGTAAAAACATAATTGTTTTCCATAGTATGATTTTTGATCTACAAAAGAATAATGTGACTAATGAATAAGCTAAATATGATGTTATAGATCAACGAAAACGAGATTCGGACCTAGAACAAGAAAAAGGAGAGAAATTGACGATTAGGTCCCTTTCTACCTTTTTGGTATCGAGGTAAGTTCATGTGTAAATAATGCAATCTTATGTGATATATGTGATGTTTCGATATTGTATGAATAGAATTTGTTTCTATGAAATTTATTATTTATGATTTGGACGAGATGTCGAGGAATGAGAATCTTCGATTTTAATCTTAAGAGTGACTAGAATACAATTGCCAAGTTGTTAAGGTTCCGTGTAAGACCATATCTGGGATATGGCCTCGGTATTGTATTTCGTATAAGACCATGTCAGGGACATGGCATCGATATGATATTTCTTGTAAAACCATATCGGGGATATGGCGTTGAAACGATACCATATGTATGAGATTCATGAGTATCTTTTAGCATTTGAGTGATTCAACAAGTATGTTGGAAATAAGAAAATATGTGGCTATGTCGAGTGGTACAGGTATGTACCTAGTACTCGTATGAAGTGAATTCGGTATATGATGAATCCATAGTAAGTTTGTGTGAAATTAAAGCTACATATGTCATTATGTTATAAATTTCTTATTTATATGAGAAATGTATATTATTTTCCATGAAATTGATTAATGATGTCTCAATGAAATTATAATGAGATAATGATAATTTGAATTCTGGGTTGAACATTCGGAATAGCATGGATACCTATGTCACAACATGAGATAGGGAGGTCCCGTGTAAGACCATGTCTGGGACATGGCATCGGCACCGAACGTAGTTCTTGTATAAGACCATGTCTGGGACATGGCTTCGGTACCAAAGGAAGATCTCGTGTAAGACTATGTCTGGGACACGGCATCGACATCGAGATATAAGATCCCGTGTAAGACCATATATCTGGGATATGGCATCGACATCAAGAGGTGATCCCATGTAAGACCATATCTAGGATATGGCATTGGCATCATGATACATGTATGATGAGATTGAGTATCCTCTGATATTCCGAATAGTTCAACGGGAAAAGAGCTAAGTTATGTAAAGATGACAAAGAGCTAAGTCTATGTTTAAAGAGTATAAAAGTGCTAAAGTTATGTGATGAGGTGATACAAGTATTTATGAGTAACTTACGAGAAATAAATACAAAACGGAATGTGATATGTGATTTGGTAAGAGTAAGCATTATGAATGATTAAGCGATAATTATGAGCTTAAATGAAAATCACATTATAATACCCTTGTGGTTGAGTAAATAAATGAATGTCAATAGTTGTTATTTATTTGCACATGAACTTACTAAGCATTATTGCTTACTCCTCTTCCTTTCCTATTTCTTATAGGTTAATTTAGCTAGCTCGAGTTGGAGATCACCGAAGATGCTTTCACACTATCAAGCTGGCATATTGGGTATAAATAGTTAAGCCTTCTTGAAATTTGGCATGTATAGAAACCTTGTCTTTTGAAGAATTAAGTCTTGTAATTGTAGCCAAATATATTGGCCTAATATGGTTTATGGTTCAATTTGAAAACAGCCATGAGTGATGGCTTATGTCGATTTCATAATCGTGCATGTGATAGTGCCCTCTAATGAATGTGAAGTTAGTATGGTTATCATAGGCTAAATGTGATGATTAGGTATTACCAATGATTATATGGGAATGCCATGTGATGTTGTGTAAATGTGTTTATTTTTCAGGGTGGCAATTGGCTTGGTAAATAGCCTTATAATTGTCCACAAGGGTAGACAAACAGATGTGTGTCTAGGCCGTGTGTGACACACGGTCAGCCCCGTGGGTGTGTTGATAGGTTGTGTGTCCCCTGCATCAAATTTACGAGAATTCAATTCGTCACACGGTCTAGCACACGGGCGTGTAACTAGGCCGTGTGCCCCTAAGTGTATGCTGACATCATAAACAGAATACCCAGGTTTTCACACACGAGTGAGGACACGGGCGTGTCTAGGCTGTGTGCGGGACACAGGCCATCAACACGGGCGTGTGTCTGGTCGTGTGAAAACCCTTGTAGGTTCGAAATGAAGAACAAATTCCACACGGGCTGGGAACATGGGCGTGTGTGACCACACGACCTACCCACACGGGCGTGTGGCCCTGTTTTGAGTAAAAATTTTCTAAGTTTGCAAAAGTTTCCAGTTTAGTCCCGAAGCATTCCAGATGTAAGTTTAGGGTCTCGAAGACCCATAATAGGGACGTTATGAATGTAAATGAAAAAGTTCTAAGTTGGAACGAATGTAACATCCCGAAATAGGGCCTAAACAGAACAGTGGTTGCGAAACCACGAATCCTAGATAGAAAAATTTATTACGATTAATTATTATGATTTATTGAGTGATTAGATGCATGTGTTAGAATATCGATAGAAAATTTCATGAATTGCATGTCTAATTTGCCTATTAGGACTTAACTGCAAAAGTTGATAAATATAAGTTTTAGGTGTTAAAGGATTTAATTGAAGAGCATAATTGAAGTAGAGGTCTTTAAATGGTAATTATACCATTAGGTTTTCATGGACAAAATGGACATATATAGGTAGAAAGAACCAAAGTTTTTAATGAATGGTAATTTAGTCATTTGGTAATAAAAAGAAATTAAAAGGGAAAAAGATGGCAAAATGTGCTCATCTTCTTCATTAGGCCAAATTTTCAAGGGTTCACCATAGCTAGGGTTTGTTTCAAGCTTCCAAGCTCCATAGTAAGTGATTCCAAGCCCCGTTTTTAATGTTCTTTACATTTTTGAAGCCCCGGTAGCTCGATTTAGCTTATTCTATCAATAATTCATGCTAGGGTTCATATTTGAAAAAATACCCATAGGTGAAATGTGTTTGTTTTGATGTTTTATGATAGAAAATGAAGTACTTTTGCTAAGTGATTTTAAGTGAAAACGAGTAAAACGGCTTAATCGGTAAAAATACCTAATGTTCATAAGTACATGTTAGAGTGAGAATTTGATGTTGTCATAGAAGGGAAAAATGATCAGCATGTCATAAAATATAAGAGTAAGGGATAAAGTTTAATTTCCGAGCTTTGGGGCAAATGTGTAAATATGTAAAAGTTTAGGGGCAAAATTGTAATTTTACCAAAGTTAGAGTTAAGGGCTGTTTTAATGTGAGTATTAAATAAGCTAAATTTGCTATTATAGATCAAGAGGAACGAAATCCGGAGTTAGATCGGGGAAAGAAAAAGATAGTGGACTAAATCAATATAGTTTATCATATTTTGTTTCGAGGTAAGTTTGCGGTAAATAAATGCAATATTCTATTATTTTACATTTAATATTATTACATTCCAGCATTTACATATTTATTCTATAAATTTATCATTTAAAGACTCAAGTATGAATTGACGGAAAAGCTATATCAGAAAGTTCCGGTTGAACCTTAGGAATGTGTAGGATACAAATGTCATGACATTTGGGTTTAAGGAAATCATGTAAGACCATGTCAAGACATGGAATTGATAAGTTTCTATAAGGCAAAGGTCCCATGTAAGACCATGCCAAGGCATGGCATTGGTGAGTTTATAAGGCAAAGGTCCCATTTAAGACCATGCCAAGACCATGCCAAAGTTAGAGTTAAGGGCTGTTTTAATAAATGTGAGTATTAAATAAGCTAAATTTGCTATTATAGATCAAGAGGAATGAAATTCGGAGTTAGATCGGGGAAAGAAATTATGAAAGAGTAAAAAATCTGCAGGGGAATAGTTTTGGACAACAACTGTGATGTGATTTTGAAAAATCACTAAAAATAGTATAAATGGAATTATGGTGTGAATGAGATATATAATTAAATATTATTGAGTCTATTTTTATATGAAGGAAACAGTGTAGGAAAAAGAGTTGTATATTATGAGATAATTGACTTTTTGTGCAGAGGGGTCAGAACTGTCGAACTGTATAACAGGGGAGAATTTAACTAATAAACTGTACTAATTGGCCACACAAAAAATTATGGAAAAATTATAGTAAGAAGATATATGAGTCTAGTTTCAGGGAAAATTTACGGATCTAAATTTCGAGTTTCGTAACTCGAGTTATAGTCAATTTAGTGAACATGACGCAGATGGATAGTTTCAATTTTTATGCCCCGAACTAGTAAGTTAAGTCTAGTAATGCCTCGTGCTCGACTCTGACAACGGTCTCGGGTAAGGATTTATTGGATCAAATTTCGAGTTTCGTAACTAAAGAGTTATATTTTAATAGTGTGAACATGACGCAGATGGATAGTTTCAATTTTTATGCCCCGAACTAGTAAGTTAAGTCTAGTAATGCCTCGTGCTCGACTCTGACAACGGTCTCGGGTAAGGGGTGTTACATTTATTGGTATCAGAGCAAGAGTTTAGTCGATTCTCGGAATATTCAGTATGAGTAAGAGTCTATCTATACATGCCATACTTATATTTTAATAGTGTGACGACTCTTGACGATTTTAAAATATTTTCCTTTTATAGTTATGGATCCCGAACGAACTGGTGCAGATGATGTAGAGAGTAATGCAACCGCTCCCGCTGAAGGGACGGTGCCACCAGATAGTAGTGAAAGGCCCGTTACAGTTAGTTAGGGAGGAGGGGCTTGAGAAGCCTTCTTCCAAGCTATGAATGAATGGTTTGCTGAGTTTGTTTGTACGAACCCGGCTGTTAGACCTGCACCCCCTCATGATCATCAGACTACCCATGTAGCTTCCCCAGTTACAGATACAGTTAGAAGAGAGAAGCCACCCGTTGACAAGATCAGAAAATAAGGGGCCGGGGAGTTTCGGGCTACCAAAGATGATGATGCAGAGAAAGCTGAATTTTGGCTCGAGAAAACTATCAGAGTCTTTGATGAGTTATCCTGCACATCGAAAGAGTGTATTAAATGTGTAGTGTCACTTCTTAGAGATTCGGCCTACCAATGGTGGAAGACACTTGTGTCAGTAGTACCTAAAGAAAGAGTTACTTGGGATTTCTTTCATGAGGAGTTCCGTAAGAAGTACATCAGCCAGAGGTTTATTGACCAAAAAAGAAAAAAGTTCTTGAATTAAAACAGGGTAAGATGACTGTGACTGAGTATGAACATGAATTTATCTGACTCAGCAATTATGCTCGAGAGTGTGTGTCTATAGAGGCTATCATGTGTAAAAGATTTGAGGATGGGCTCAATGATGATATCCGACTGTCAGTTGGTGTTCTAAAGATAAAGGAGTTTGTTGTTTTAGTTGACCAAGCCTGTAAGGTAGAGGAGTTGTTAAAAAGAAAGGGTAAAGCTGAAATTGAGATGCAAGATACGAAGAAAAGACAGATGAGCAAGTTGTTTCACTCTACATCCAAGAGGCCTAGAGAGTTTTCTATGAGATCTAATTTTTCAGCCGGGTATTCTAGCCGAAACAGATGTAGAAGATTTATGGATCCAAAAGCTCAAACCACTTCGATTGCGAGTGTTGGCAGCATTCAGCTTGATAGACCCGATTGTCCTCAATATGGTCGAAGTCATCCAGGTCCATGTCGAGCAACTGAGATTGGCTGTTTCTGATGTGGTGCACCGGATCATTTCATTCGGGAGTGTCCCAAAATGGTTAAAAGAGAAGTAATACTGAGTGCAAGATCAGGGAATGTCCCCGTTAGAGGCAGATCTCAAAGAAGTCCCGGAGTAGGGGCAGGTAGAGGTACATTTAGAGATACAGCAACGAGATCAGATGTTAGAGCACCCGCAAGGACTTATGTTATCCGTGCTCGTGAAGAGGCTTCCTCTCCCAACGTAATTACGGGTACATTTTCTCTTCATGATGTTACTGTTATTGCTTTGATTGATCCAGGTTCAACCCATTCCTATGTTTGTATGAAATTGATGCCTAGTATGAACATGCCCATAGAGTTTACGGAATTTGTGATTGAAGTATCGAATCCATTAGGTCAGTATGTGTTAGTAAACAAAGTATGTAGAAATTGCCCTTTGATGATTAGAGGTTACTGTTTTCCGGCCGATCTCATGCTATTGCCATTTGATGAGTTTGATGTGATTCTTGGTATGGATTGGTTAACTGCACATGATGTGATAGTGAGTTGTGGAAAGAAATTCATTGAGTTGAAATGTGAAAATGGTGAGATACTTTGGGTTAATTCAGATGAGTCGATAGTTCAATTTCCATGATTTCTGTTATGTTTGCTCAATGTTTGAGGAAAGAATGTGAAGCTTATCTTGCTTTGGTGTTGAATACTAAAGATCCAGAGTTGAAAATTGAATTAGTGCCTGTGGTAAATGAGTTTCTTGATGTGTTCCCGGAAGAACTACCAGGTTTGCCTCCTATCAGAGAAGTTGAGTTTGGTATTGAATTGATTCCAGGTACCACACATATTTCTATTACTCCTTATAGAATGGCTTCAATAGAATTGAAATAATTGAAAGCTCAGCTACAGGAATTAACTGATAAAGGCTTTGTAAGACCTAGTTATTCACCATGGGGCGTGCCAGTGTTATTTGTGAAAAAGAAGGACGGTTCCATGAGATTGTGCATAAACTATCGACAGCTTAACAAGTTAACCATCAAGAACAAATATCCATTGCCTAAAATAGATGATTTGTTTGATCAATTGAAAGGAGCCACCGTGTTCTCTAAGATAGATTTGAGATCCGGATACTATCAGTTGCGAGTTAAAGAGTCAGATGTTTCGAAGACTGCTTTTCGAACTAGGTATGGTCACTATGAGTTTCTTGTGATGCCATTTGGTTTAACCAATGCTCCTGCCATTTTTATGGATTTAATGAACCAAATTTTTAGACCTTATTTGGACAAGTTTGTAGTTGTGTTCATTGATGACATCTTGATTTATTCTCATGATGAGACTGAGCATGCAAAACATTTGAGAACAGTTTTACAGATTTTGTGAGATAATCAGCTTTATGCCAAGTTTAGTAAAAGTGAGTTCTGGTTACTAGAAGTTTGTTTTCTTGGACATATTGTCTCAGGTGAAGGTATTAAAGTTGATCCGAGTAAGATTTCAGCCATTGTTGGTTGGAAGCCTCCCAAGAATGTATCAGAGGTCAGAAGTTTTCTTGGTCTTGCGGGTTATTATAGACGATTTGTAGAGGGATTTTCCATGACAGCTACTCCATTGACAAGATTGCTACAGAAAGATGTCAAGTTTGAATGGACTGAGAAGTGCCAGCAGAGTTTCGACAAGTTAAAGGCGTTATTGATTGAAGCTCTTGTCTTAGTACAACTAGAACAGGGTAAAGAGTTTGTGATTTACACTGATGCATCCTTGAATGGACTAGGCTGTGTACTTATGCAGGAAGGAAGGGTAATTGCTTATGCCTCTAGACAGTTAAAGCCACATGAGAAAAATTATCCGACACATGATTTAGAGCTAGCTGCTAGACATCACTTGTATGGTGAGAAATGTCGAATATTCACTGATCATAAAAGTTTGAAATACTTGATGACTCAGAAAGATCTGAACTTGAGGCAAAGAAGATGGCTAGAGTTGATTAAAGATTATGAGCTAGTGATCGATTATCACCCGGGTAAGGCAAACGTTGTTGCTGATGCTTTGAGTAGAAAATCGTTATTTGCATTGAGAGCTTTGCACACTAGTTTGGCCTTATCAGATGATGGTTCTATTTTAGCTGAGTTGAGAGCTAAACCAACGTTTCTTGAAGAAATTTGTGAAGATCAGAAGGATGACAGTGAGTTGCAAGCCAAAAGAGTTCAGTGCGAGTCAGGTGTAGAGTTTGATTTTCAGATTGGTTCTAACAGTTATTTGATGTTCAGAGATAAGAGTATGTGTACCCAATAATGATGAACTTATTTGGAAAGTCTTACAGGAAGCACATAGCAGTTCTTTGTCTATTCACCCAGGTAGTACAAAGATGTATAATGATTTGAAGAAAATGTATTGGTGGACAGGAATGAAAAGAGATATTTCAGAGTTTGTTTCTAGATGTTTGATCTGTCAGCAGGTAAAAGCCGGGCATCAGGTACCTTCAGGTTTATTGCAGCCTGTATTAGTTCCTAAGTGGAAATGGGACCGAGTTACTATGGATTTTGTGATAGGATTGCCTTTGACACTGAGAAAGAAAGATGTAGTATGGGTTGTGATTGATAAGTTAACGAAGTCGGCTCATTTTATTCCAGTTCGTATGGATTATTCACTTGACAAGTTGGCCGAGTTGTACATTTCAAAGATAGTTAGACTACATGGAGTACCGTTATCGATTGTCTCAGATAGAGATCCGAGATTTACTTCACAGTTTTGGAAGAAATTGCAAGAAGCTTTAGGTACAAAGTTGAGTTTTAGTACAACTTTCCATCCTCAGACTGATGGCCAGTCAGAGAGAGTTATTCAGGTACATGAAGATATGCTTAGATGTTGTGTATTGGAATTTCAAGGTAGTTGGGAGAAATATTTGCCGTTAATAGAGTTTGCCTACAATAATAGTTATCAATCGAGTCTAAAGATGGCACCTTATGAAGCTTTGTATGGATGTAAATGTCGTACACCTTTGTATTGAAGAAAGCTTAAGGAAAATCAGATTTACGGGGTTGATCTAGTCAAAGAAACAGAAGAGAAAGTAAAAGTCATCAGAGATTACTTGAAAGCAGCTTCAGATAGGCAGAAATCCTATGTAGATTTGAAAAGAAAAGAAATTGAATTTCAAGTTGGTGATAGGGTATTCTTGAAAGTATCCCCGTGGAAGAAAGTTCTCAGATTTGGCAAGAAAGGCAAATTAAGTCCCCGTTTTATTGGACCGTTTGAGGTGATCGAGAGAGTTGGGCCATTGGCATATCGGTTAGCTTTACCGACTGAGTTAGAGAAGATTCAAAATGTGTTTCATGTGTCTATGCTACGTCGTTATCGTTCAGATCCATCGCATGTAATTTCGCAGATAGAGGTTGAGATTCATCCAGATATGACTTATGGTGAGGAACCAGTAAAAATTCTAGCTCGAGAGGTTAAGGAACAAAAGTATTGCACTTGTGAAAGTATTATGGAATAGGCATGGGACAGACGAGGCTACATGGGAGCCCGAAGAGATTATGCGAAAACAGTACCCAAATCTCTTCACAGGTAAGATTTTTGGGGATGAAAATCCTTAAAAGGGGGGAGAAATGTAACATCCCGAAATAGGGCCTAAATGGAACAGTGGTTATGAAACCACGGATCCGAGATAGGAAAGTTTATTACGATTAATTATTATGATTTATTGACTGATTAGATGCATGTGTTAGAATATCGATAGAAAATTTCATGAATTGCATGTCTATTAGGACTTAATTGCAAAAGTTGATAAATATGAGTTTTAGGTGTTAAAGGATTTAATTGAAGAACATAATTGAAGTAGAGGTCTTTAAATGGTAATTATACCATTAGGTTTTCATGGACAAAAATGGACATATATAGGTAGAAAGAACCAAAGTTTTTAATGAAGGGTAATTTAGTCATTTGGTAATAAAAAGAAATTAAAAGGGAAAAAGATAGCAAAATGTGCTCATCTTCTTCATTAGGCTGAATTTTCAAGGGTTCACCATAGCTAGGGTTTGTTTCAAGCTTCCAAGCTCCATAATAAGTGATTTCAAGCCCCGTTTTTAATGTTCTTTACATTTTTGAAGCCCCGGTAGCTCGGTTTAGCTTATTCTATCAATAATTCATGCTAGGGTTCATATTTGAAAAAAATACCCATAGGTGAAATGTGTTTATTTTGATATTTTATGATAGAATATGGAGTCTGAAATTATGTTAAACAACTTTTGCTAAGTGATTTTAAGTGAAAACGAGTAAAACGGCTTAATCGGTAAAAATACCTAATGTTCATAAGTACATGTTAGAGTGAGAATTTGATGTTGTCATAGAAGGGAAAAAAGATCAGCATGTCATAAAATATAAGAATAAGAGATAAAGTTTAATTTACGAGCTTTGGGTCAAATGTGTAAATATGTAAAAGTTTAGGGGAAAATTTGTAATTTTGCCAAAGTTAGAGTTAAGGACTGTTTTAATAAATGTGAGTATTAAATAAGCTAAATTTGCTATTATAGATCAAGAAGAACGAAATCTGGAGTTAGATCGGGGAAAGAAAAAGATAGTGGACTAAATCGATATAGTTTATCGTATTTTGTTTCGAGGTAAGTTTGCGGTAAATAAATGCAATATTCTATTATTTTACATTTAATATTATTAAATTCCAGCATTTACATATTTATTCTATAAATTTATCATTTAAAGACTCAAGTATGAATTGACGGAAAAGCTATATCAGAAAGTTCCGGTTGAACCTTAGGAATGTGTAGGATACAAATGTCATGACATTAGGGTTTAAGGAAATCATGTAAGACCATGTCAAGACATGGCATTGATAAGTTTCTATAAGGCAAAGGTCCCATGTAAGACCATGTGAAGGCATGGCATTGGTGAGTTTATAAGGCAAAGGTCCCATGTAAGACCATGCCAAGGCATGGCATTGGTGATTTCATAAGGCAAGGATACCACGTAAGACCATATCAAGACATGGTAATGGTTAAGTTTCATAAGGAAAGGTACCCGCGTATCCTTAGTATTCCAAGTGATTCAACGAGGAACTTCAAAGAGTATACCAAAAGAAAGGTAAGACAAGTTCAAGCTAAAAAGGTACAGGTAAGAATTTAAGACCTAAGTATATTACATTAAAGGCTTAAATAATCTTGGTAAGAAAAGATTAAGATAATTCATTAAGAATGTTGTTATTTATTTATATGTAAACTTATTAAGCTTTATGCTTACTCCCATTCCTTTCTCCTTTTTTTTTAGTATTACAAGCCATCTCGGGGATCGCAAGGACGTCGGAGTTTGTTACACACTATCAAAGGATTATATTGGTATTTTGTGACTTGAACATTTTAAGTTATGGCATGTATAGGTACTTAGCCATTTTGTGTGTATGTCCTTATGATATGCCTTAATATTGGCTTGTAAATGCTTCATAATGATTACCCTTTAAAATGGTTAATTAAGAACATGTTTTGGATGTTATGTATGTCTAGATGATAGTTTTTACAAAGAAATTATGAAAGAGTAAAAAATCTACAGGGGAACAGTTTTGGACAGCAACTGTGACGTGTTTTTGAAAAATCACTAAAAATAGTATAAATGGAATTATGGTGTGAATGAGATATAGAATTAAATATTATTGAGTCTATTTTTATATGAAGGAAACGGTGTAGGAAAAAGAGTATGAGATAATTGATTTTTTGTGCAGAGGGGTCAGAACTGTCGAACTGTGTAACAGGGGAGACTTTAACTAATAAACTGTACTAATTGGCCACACCAAAAATTATGAAAAAATTATTGTAAGAAGATATATGAGTCTAGTTTCAGGGAAAATTTACGGATCTAAATTTCGAGTTTCGTAACTCGAGTATAGTCAATTTAGTGAACATGACGCAGATGGACAGTTTCAATTTTTATTCCCCGTACTAGTAAGTTAAGTCTAGTAATGCCTCGTGCTCGACTCCGGCAACGGTCTCGGGTAAGGGGTGTTACAACGAAATTTTATGGCCCGATATCATATGTTTGAGTAAGTTAAGTTCAGTAATGCCTCGTATCCGGTTTCGGCGTTGAACATGGATAAGGGGTGTTACATTTAGTGGTATCAGAGCTATGGTTTAGTCAATTCTCGGACTAACCTAGCGTATGAGTTTAGCTATACATGCCATGTTACTGTTCATGATAGTGTGATATCTCCCAGCTTTAGCGAAATTGTTTTGTTAAGACAGAGATGATTCCCAACCGAACTATTTTCGATAATGATGAAAATGATAATGAGATAATTGAAATGTGCTTATGAGGTGTCGAAATTCAGTATGGTATGAATAGAAGTTCATGACTTGTGTGTAATAAGGTACGAAATGAGACAATCATAAGTTGAGAAAGGCAAAAACATGGAATGAAATGAAAGTTAAATGATGATAAACTCATCCGTGTTGGTTGACATGTATACAATGTTATGTGCCTAACATATTTGATTAAGTGAATAGAATGAGTAAACTTACTCAATGAACGGAACATGTGTGTATGTACATTTGTCTGAATAATGTGTGATCAGTATGTCCACATAGTTGAATCTCAGGTTTAATTGTTAAATTAGAGAATACATAATGTTTTGTTTTATGACTCAGTTATAAAGTCACAAATATTATAATAGCAGGGGAGTTGAACTGGAAGATCAAATTAAGTAGAACGCATGAGATGAGTACGATCGTTCAATAATGAATTGACGGATAAGACCATAGTTGGACCATGGCAGTGCAAGTGATCCCATGTAAGACCATGTCTGGCACATGGCATTGGCATCGATATGAGACTTTGCGTAAGACCATAGTTGGACTATGGCATCAAGTAAACGATGTACTCAAAACCGTAAGATGTTCTCTAATTTGAAAAGTGATTGTAAGAGAGATTAGAGATAGATGTTGGGTACTTAATTAGATATTAATATGGAGCTTGAGTAAGTAAATTTACTGTTGAAATTATAAATGATAGGAAACATTTGTAACATGAATAAGTGTGAAAATTTTCTTGGAGTGAGTTGTGTGATTAAGATGATATTACATTAATGATAAATGCTAAGTCATATGTGTGTAGTCATGAGAGTCAAGTTAGAGGCTTTACGACCTTACCCCCTTACCAGTGTTGATTTATGATGAAATTTTTACGAGAATAGAGTTGAATAATTTTATAAGTGTAAGACTAAAGAGTTCAGTAGAGAAACAATTAGTAATGCATATAGAGATGAGAACAGTTTGGAAAGTGAAAACAGTTTGGGAAAATATCGGAATGTTTTAAAGATTACACAGATTATGTAATGTCATGAATAAGGAAAAAGCTAGACTTGGCTATTCGACTTTATAGAGTGTGAAGTTTAAAGTATGCATTTACCGAAATCCTCCCAAATTGATTTTCTTTAGTGAATGAAATAATACAGGATTTATGATGACAGAATTAGTCAGAGAGATGATAATTGAGCTGTAAAAGTAATTGAGTATGACATTCATGGTTGAATAGATTATAATGATCTTTTTGAGTATCCTGTACAAATATTCATTCACCCTCAAGGGTTTTGTGGTTGTTCATTTTTTGATGAAATTAAGATCGTGTAAGAACGTTAGCGTACTGTAAAATTCAACGAAAGTGCTGTTGGTTTGGGTGATTTATGATTGGCATTTCTTTATCTCACCGGAATTTTATTCTAATATGTTGAAATAAAGTCGAAGCTAAGGATTTTATGTGAAACCATTCTTATGTTTCTACTGATCATGGATTTTGTCTTATATATGCGGGAAATATATTATCTTTGTTATGATGAAATTCCAGAGTCGATAAGCAGTGTTTTTCTTCTGATTTTCTCTGAGGAATTTTCAAGATCTTTGTTATCTTCTTGTGAGCTATGTTTTCGGACTTTCAGTATGGTATCGTATCTTGGATATCTTTATCTCGGTTTTTCTATCATTCCTACTTCGTGAATTATTAACCATGGTTTATCTTTAAAGTGCGTTCTTCAGTTTGTGATAGTTATGTCTAGTATGATTATGCTTTTAGTTCGATCATAGAAAGGTGATAATTCTAGTATTTGGATACCTCTAATTTTCATATGAAAAGTCAATATCAATAAAGGTGTAAGTGGAGAAATCGCAAGTTCCAAGTTGTGCGATGGATTTTTTAGGTAAGTCAATAAAAGTCAATGCATTCAATTGAGATATCCTTGTTATTCTGAGCTGAAGCGATAGTAAAGGTTTTTGATAAGCTTAATAAGAGAATTTTAAGAGATTCTGTTTTTGAACTGTATCCTCATTATGACGAAAGGAGCAAATTGATTTGCTAAGATATGATTCGAATTATGTATATAATTGAGCATGCTCCAACTAAGAGAATAAATTCTATGTATTCACGAGTATGAAGACGGATAGTCTAAATGAAGAATAAATTCTATGAAGATGGATAGTCTGAATGAAGAAATTATATTCTATAAAGTATAATACAGAGATATGCCTATTGGATTATTCTAACCGAACGATGTTATTACAAGTTAAAGTTGTTTTGATTGGAAAAACTATCACATTTGTGAAAGTTTGAATGGTCTGTTGCATTTTAGTAAAGTTGAAAGAAACTGAAGGTATTATTAACCAAACGTTCTAGTTCTGAGTTCAGTTTGAATTGAGAAAAGGAATTTATGAATTTCAGTGATGCGCATGTAAATAGGTAGTTTGTATTTGTAGACGGTTAAAGTTACATAAAAAAGAACTGTTCGACTAGTAGTTTAGAGACGATCACTTTTATGTCTGTGTTGTGAATTTGATGATATAGTATAATCTACGGAAAATACCATATGCTTCCTAAATCCTAATGAGTTAAAGTATGGAGTGTTATAGAAAAATACGAATGTAAGACAGTGATAATGGCTTGAATTATTGCAAGAGTATGTGAAATTATCGAATTACTTTTCGGAAAGCAAATATAGTACAGATATTGGGAGGGAAAATCCTCATTTGATTGATGCGAGTTGGTTACTCGATTGACCTTATTTGATGATGGTCTAATTTTAGTTATATTAAATGCTAAAGTGAGTTTTTCTTTGTGAAACTGAGAAGTTCAGGAGTATAATAGTGAATGGTAATCTAAACGAGTTCAGAATGAGTTTACTTCTGATGTTAAAATCTATGTCGGTTATGATTCCTGTTATTATTGTTATTTTGAGATAGAGTTTGTGTATTGATGAATCCAAAACTTATGCAGAAATTTGCGGTACAAGGCTCAGTAGTAGCACGTCTGTTCCTTCAAGAATAATAAAATGTGCAGTTATATGAGTAAATATTCTAGTGATTGAGTACGTATCACGATATGTTTGAGTTTATGTTCAGATATTTTTCGACAGGTAAAAGCTGAATTTTAAGAGTATTCAAGACTATTATAGTCGGTGAAGGTTCTAGGGTAAAGATGAGATGAAATTCCTACAGATGTAGAATCAGGATGGTCATAATCCCCAAAAAGAAGGATGTTTATTGGATGGTGGTAAATGGTTTGACAAAGATCTGTATGATCATTTTAGTATGTACAGAGCTCTTACTTGACAATTACTAAGTATGCGCGTCTCAGACACAGAGAGAGAGAGTAATTCAGATTTTAAAGATGTAACCCAACGCTGTGCTAAAGTTTAAAGATCACTGGAAAGAGGTATACGAGGTTAAGCCGATTTGTGCTTCTGGAAAGTTAGAGAAAGTGTTTCATGAGAGTTGAAAGCGACTTTATCTGGTAAGATTTTCGGGGACGAAAATCCTTAAAGGGGGGAAGAGTTGTAACAGCTCAATTTTGGGCCTAGTCAGAACGGTGGTTTCGGGGCCACAAATCCGACGAGGAAAATATTATGTTTATTATATTTTTACGATCTATGATTTCACAGGAAGATTTTGTAGAAATTTTGTTCAGAAATTTTGACGTTCAGGTACTCAATTTAGTCAAAAGGACTAAATTGTAAATAATGAAAAATTTGATTTTCACATGTTAGAAGTGTCCAATTGTTATGAGGTTTTAAATTAGAAGTCCTTAAGTGGTAATTAGACCATTAGTTAAGTTGTGGACAAATATGGACATGATAAGGTATGTTTTAAATTGTTTTTCATTAAGGGTATTTTAGTTTTGGCAAATAAAGCCAAAATAACATGAGAAAAAGATATCATCTTCTTCATTTTCTCATGCCTTGGCCGAATATACCATGGAAGCCATGGCTAGGGTTTGTTCAAGCTTTCCAAGCTCCATAGTAGGTGCATCCTAGCCCCGTTTGTAATGTTTTTCGTATTTTTGAGAACCTCATAGCTCGATTTAGCTATTTCTAACTATATTTTGAGCTAGGGTTTATGTTCAAAAATTTATCCATTTATGACATGCATGTATTTTGATGATTTATGAAAGAACATGAAAGTTTGATGTATGATAAACATATTTTTCTAAGTGATTTTCATGAAAAATGCATAAAAGGACCAAATTGTAAAAGTTATGAAAATGGTCATACATGAGTGAAATAGTGGAAATTAGGGGCCGTTGTAGTTATGGAAATGATTCAGCTAGGTTTAAAATGCAAGAAAATTAAATGAAAATCATTATACGAGCCTAGGGGCAAAAACATAATTTTTACCATAGTATGATTTTTGAGCCACAAAGAATAATGTGACTAATGAATAAGCTAAATATGATGTTATAGATAAAGAAAATGAGATTCGGACCTAGAACGAGAAAAGGAAGAGAAATTGACGATTAGGTCCCTCTCTACCTTTTTGGTATCGAGGTAAGTTCATGTGTAAATAATGCAATCTTATGTGATATATGTGACGTTTTGATATTGTATGAATAGTATTTTATTTCTATGAAATTTATTATTTACGATTTTGACGAGATGTCAAGGAATGAGAATCTTCGATTTTAATCTTAAGAGTGAATAGAATACAACTGCTAGGTTGTTAAGGTTCTGTGTAAGACCATATCTGGGATATGGCCTCGGTATAGGATTTCTTATAAGACCATGTCAGGGACATGGCATCGATATGATATTTCTTGTATGACCATATCGGGGATATGGTGTTGAAACGTTACCATATGTATGAGATTCATAAGTATCTTTTTAGCATTTGAGTGATTCAACATGTGTGTTGGAAATAAGAAAATATGTGGCTATGTCACGAGTGGTACAGGTATGTACCTAGTACTCATATGAAGTGAATTCGGTATATGATGAATCCATGGTAAGTTTGTGTGAAATTAAAGCTACATATGTTATTATGTAATAAATTTCTTATTTATATGAGAAAAATATATTATTTTCCATGAAATTGATTAATGATGTCTCAATGAAATTATAATGAGATAATGATAAGTTGAAGTCCCGGTTGAACATTCGGAATAGCATGGATACCAGTGTCACAACATGAGATAAGGAGGTCCCGTGTAAGATCATGTCTGGGACATGGCCTCGGCACCAAAGGAATGTAGGTCCCGTATAGGACCATGTTTGGGACATGGCATCGGCATCGAACGTAGGTCCCGTATAAGACCATGTTTGGGACATGGCTTCGGTACCAAAGGAAGATCTCGTGTAAGACCATGTCTGGGACATGGCATCGACATCGAGATATGAGATCTCGTGTAAGACCATATCTAGGATATGGCATCAGCATCAAGAGGTGATCCCATGTAAGACCATATCTGGGATATGGCATTGGCATCGTGATACATGTATGATGAGATTGAGTATCCTCCGATATTCTGATTAGTTCAATGGGCAAAGAGCTAAGTTATGCAAAGATGACAAAGAGCTAAGTTATGTAAAGATGACAAAGAGCTAAGTTATGTAAAGATGACAAAGAACTGAGTCTATGTTTAAAGAGTATAAAGTGCTAAAGTTATGTGATGAGGTGATACAAGTATCTATGAGTAACTTACGAGAAATAAATACAAAACGAAATGTGATATGTGATTTGGTAAGAGTAAGCATTATGAATGATTAAGCGATAATTATGAGCTTAAATGCAAACCACAATATAATACCTTTGTGGTTGAGTAAATAAATGAATGTCAATAGTTGTTATTTATTTGCATATGAACTTACTAAGCATTATTGCTTACTCCTCTTTCTTTCCTATTTCTTGTAGGTTAATTTAGCTAGCTCAGGTTGGAGACTACCGAAGATGCTTTCACACTATCAAGCTGGCACATTGGGTATAAGTAGTTAAGCCTTCTTGAAATATGGCTTGTATAGAAACCTTGTCTTTTGAAGAATTAAGTCTTGAAATTATAGCCAAATGTATTAGCCTAAAATGTTTTATGGTTCAATTTGAAAACATCCATGAGTGATGGCTTATGTCTATTTCATAATTGTGCATGTGATAGTGCGCTCTTATGAATGTGAAGTTAGTATGGTTATCATAGGCTAAATGTGATGATTAGGTATTACCAATGATGATATGAGAATGCCATGTGATGTTGTGTAAATGTGTTTACTTTTCAGGGTGGCAATTGGCTTGGTAAATAACCTTATAATTGTCCACACGGGTAGACAGACGAGCGTGTGTCTAGGCCGTGTGTGACACACGGTCAGCCCCATGGGTGTGTTGGTAGGTCGTGTGTCCCTTGCATCAAATTTTCTAAAATTCAATTCGTCACACGGGCCTGCACATGGGCGTGTGACTAGGCCGTGTGCTCCTAAGTGTATGCTGACGTCATAAATAGAATACCCAGGTTTTCACACACGGGTGAGGACACAGGCGTGTCTAGGCCGTGTGAGGGACACGGGCCTTCGACACGGGTGTGTGTCCGGCCGTGTGAAAACCCATGTAGGTTTTAAATGAAAAATAAATTCCACACGGGCTGGGAACATGGGGTGTGTGACCATACGGCCTACCCACACGGGCATGTTCCATTTCACACGGGCGTGTGGCCCTGTTTTGAGTAAAAATTTTCTAAGTATGCAAAAGTTTCCAGTTTAGTCCCGAAGCATTCTGGATGTATGTTTAGGGTCTCGAAGACCCATAGTAGGGATGTTATGAATGTAAATGAAACAGTTCTAAGTTGGAACGAAATTTTATAGCCCGGTATCATATGTTTGAGTAAGTTAAGTTTAGCAATGCCTCGTATTCGGTTCCAGCGTTGAATACAGATAAGAGGTAACGTGTTACAGACTACATTGTAACACCCCTAAAACGTGTTCATCGCCAGAATAGGGTTACGGAGCATTACTGAACTAAAAAAATAGTAAACCATTCAAATCATACATTGATACAAACATAATTAAATTTCATTCAAACACATTCATAATGCCCCTTAATCGAGCCCTTAAGGCCTTAAAAATACTATAAAAACAATTCGGGACTAAATCGAAAACATTTGAATATTTTAGGAAAAAGTTGCAAAATTTGGGCTGCAAGGGTCACACATCCATGTGACCAGGCCGTGTGACTTACATGGCTGAGACACACGCCCGTGTTTCAGGCCGTGTGGACATTCAAAATAGGGACAAACAACCGTGTCCCAGCTCGTGTAACTCACTGACTTGGGTCACACTGCCAAGCCACATGCCCGTGTACCCCTCTAAATGACCTCACTCGCCCATGCGCCAGACTGTGTGCTAGGCTATGTAATGGCCTGACTTGTATGCATTGAACCTACAGAGGACACACGGCTGTGTCGCATGGCCGTGTGTCACACACGGCTGAGACACACGTCCGTGTCTCAAGCAGCATGGACCTAAAATGTACCTTAATCAACAAGTTTACCATTTCAAGCTTACTTGGAACCTAAGCAAACCATTTCTAATAAAAATACCTATCCAAAATGACTTTAATTATGCTAAAAACATACCAAAATCAACCTTATTCCGTGCCTAACCAATGTACCCTTATTGGTTCCACAAGTATACATAAATTTATATCAAAACATAACATCAATTCAACCTATTAATTCATTCAAAATATCTCATATAATCACCAACTCAAACATACCAAATCTTAGCTACTCAACAACAAATTCATCACGTACACTTTTATCCATTCCAACAAGTATCAAATGGACATGCTAACACATATTGATAAAATACCAAAAGAAGATCAACCAAAACACTTTGTACAACCAAAATTCATACTTAGCTAATTACAAACCAAACATTCGTATCATCATTTAACCTATTATATGCCATATTATCTGAAGTAAACGTTCAAAAGGTATGAAATTAAGCTGGATAGTGTGACTTGAGTGCTGATCTAGTTGTCCAACCTTCCAAGTATCTACAAGAATAAAGTTTAACACAAGTAAGCTCAATGAAGCTTAGTAAGTTCGACGTATTAAATCGATAAATCTTACCAAAATAAATACAACAATTCAAAAAGTAATATAACAACCCTGAAAGTTTCCTGTCATCCACAATCCCAAATGGTAATTTAATTAATCAATTCAAATCCCAAGTATATATGGAAAATTCATCAGAGTTACCCAACAAGTTAACTTACCAAGATTTTAAACTTAAAGAACGACTTACAGATAGAAGTACATCATCAATCCAACCAAACACACCAGATGCTCACTCGAGCCAGACCATCCATCACACGAATGCTCATAAGACCTAATCCAACCATCACACCAATGCTCATAAGAGCTAATCCAACCATCATACTAATGCTCATAAGAGCTAAACCAACAATCACATCAAATAAAGAGTAAAACATGAGAGTTCGCAACAAACGTTGAACCTCGGTTTACTTGGGAAATATTTAAATATATCCTGCCAATATCATTTCCACTCCAAACCACGATAACGCACCAAATCCCTACGGTACTCTATCCCGCGTTCAAATCAAGTTGAGGATTATGTTCAATATTAAATCTCAAATTACCATTCATCATCAACAATTAAGACTAATTATATAATATGTAACATGTTAGACTGCTTATTAATTCATTTTGATATTAAATTCTAAATCGTACGAACTTACCTGGACCAAATTGTAGGAGTTGCAGAAGTTCAAGGACTATTCTTCAATTTTTCCTTTTCCATGAGTATCTACGGGATCTTGATCTAAAATGTAAAATTCTTTATTTATTAGCATATATTTCATTTCCAAACCATTTTATAAATTAATACCCTTTTTTTTCAAATTTACACATTTACCCCAAGCTTTTACAGTTTTTGCAATTTAATCCCTTAACCTTAAATTCATCAAATTAACCATTTTTTTATCAAATAAATATTTTATTCAAATTTACTAGGTCCTCAATCAGCCCTTAACAAACTTCTAATTCACTATTAAACCCTAATATTTTGACAATTTCACAATTTAATCCTAAAATCAAAATCTAATAAAAATCACTTTACAAATTCATCAAATAACATAATCAAAGCTCCAAATACATGGTATTCATCAAAAATATTTAATATTCATCCATGGAAACTTCCAAAATTTTTAACAGAATTAAAACGAAGGTACAAGCTAGCTAGACCTAGTTGCAACGATTTCAAAAACATAAAAATTACAAGAAATGGGTATAAAATTCACTTACATGCAAGCTTCAAATGTTATCGAATGTCAAGCTTCTAAAATGGTGAGAATTACCTAGGCATTTCAGCAAGAAGATGAGAAATGATGATTTTTAGCTTTTATTTTATTAAATTTTAATTTATTTACTAAATTACCTATTTACCCTTACTTAAAACCTTTTAAAAACACCATTTAAAAACCCATTATAGACCATTAATAATCATATGGGCTAATTATTTTTAAGCCCCTTTTTATCTCATAAGTGAACTATTAAATCTATGGAATTCAAGATTTACTAAACTTTTGCACCTTTTTCAATTTAGTCATTGTAACGACCCATAATTTATGGTTATCGAAAAGTGTATTTTCAGGTATCGTTTTCATAAAACGGATTCGTAAACATTTTTAATAAATATTTACGAAATTAGTTGTGTGGTTAATTAGGTTTTGAATGGGTGAATTTGTTTAAAATAAGAGTAATTAAGCATAAGGACTAGACTGCTAATAGGGAAAAAGTTGAATTATAGATTATAGACAAGTGAAGGGACTAAATAAGTAATTAAACCATAAGTGACAAATGTATGGAAAATATAATTCCATGTGTATGTGTAATATATATATTTATTTATATTATATACATACTTAATATTTAAGCATATATAAAATATTATTATTATTATAATATATTATATTAATTAAAAATAAAATAAATAAAGTAAAGAAACAAAAGATAAAGAAAGAAACAAAGAATGAAACGAAATAGGAAAGAAAGAAAGGAAAGAGAAAATTAGGGTTTTAAGGTTCAAATTCAAATTGGTAAGTTAATTTAGCCCTTTTTCTTGTAATTTTGATGTTTTTAGAATCCTAGAACAAAATACTACTTGATTTATGTTGAAATTTTGAAAGTTAGTGGATTTTTAAATGTTATTTATGTTGAATAAATTGAAGTATTAGGGGTTAAATTGGAGAATATTAAGTTAAAATCGAGAAAAAGATTGAATTATAAAACAAATTATAAGTTTTGAAATATTAGGGACTAAATTGGGAAATTTCAAAATTTAGGGATTTATGGTCAAATTAAAGAGTTAAATTTAGTTTTAAGTGGTAATTGAATGAAAATATAGAATAAATTGTGAAGAAAATAAAGTTAGTCTTGGTTAAGGACTAAATTGGAATATAGGCAAAAGTTAAGTATAAATTGAAATATCCAATGTGAAATTGTGTGAATTGATGATTATAAATTGTTTAATTTTCGTAGCTAACGTTGTGCCGACAACATCGACTAAGAAGGGAAAAGAGAAAGTTGACGAGGAGTGATTCGGGAAATTACGTTTTGTATTTCTATAATCTGAACTTAATAATTAATTGTTGAATTTATTATTTGATGTATATGGCAAGTGAATTGAGGTGAGTAATTGATATTATTATATAGAATTGAATTGAATTGATTTTATTAGCATATGAGAATATTGTTTTGTAACATTTCGATTTAGAGCCTAGTTGGATGTAACACCCCAAACCCGGTCTATGCGTTAAGACCAGATTTGGTATGCCACACAAATCGATCATACATTTAGTCATTTAAAGAAAACAGATCTTCAAAACGATTTTCGAGATGGAGTTTATCAAAAACTGAGGTTAATTTGAAATTCATGATTTTAAAACATAAGAGTTTATAATTTGATTTTCAGAGAAATAATTGATTAAATTTTAAAAGAAGTTTTAAGGAATTCAAAAGGAGTTTGAAAACGGAATTCATAAAAGAGTTTTTACAGAAATTCTTACGAGTTAGTGATTTTTAAGAAAAACCCCTTTTTATACGTAAGTTTAAGAAAACTTTTATAAAAATTATAATAGTCACATTTAAGTATCTAAAACATATTACAATCCATCCACGAGATAAAAGTCCTTAAAACAATACTAGAGGCCTTATTACATCGCCAAAATAGTAATTAAGTAAAAATACTAAAGAGTAGTTTAAAGTTCATAAAAACCATCATTTGAAGTATGGCCTCCACGAAGTCATCCTCGGCCCAAGCCTCCATCAATTATCATTACCTGAAAAGGGTAAGAAAAACAGGGTGAGTTTCTTAGAACTCAATGTGTAACCCACTTACCATGTCCACTGGGCCAAAACCATATAAGCATTTAATTGGGCTTGAGCCCATTTACAAATGTACAATATATATCAAATATAAAATGCATGTGATATGCAAATCCCAACCAAGCCTAATTTCCATCCGCTACACACCACCCGTACCAACCAGCACACCTGTGGGGATCAAGTCAACCCACCCCGCCAACACACCAATCGTAGGCATAAAGCCATTTAAAATGTTTGTGGCAGAGCCACTGAACTAGATTGTGGCAGAGCCACTCGAACTAGATTGTAGTAGAGCCACTCGAACTAGATTTGGCAGAGCCACTGAACTAGATTGTGGTAGAGCCACTCGAACTAGATTGTGGCAGAGCCATCGAACTAGATTGTGGCAGAGCCACCAAAACTTCTCTTCAGTTCATCCCAACCCATGCAATCATGTATGCATATACAAAGCATAACAATATTCATAAGATAATTTCAACATAAGGCCATAATACAAGTTGGCCCATTAAGCAATTTAGCAATTTGGCCCTTTAAGCAGACTAGCAATTGGCCCATTAATCGATCTAGCAAAATTTGGCCCATTAATCGATCTAGCAAAATTTGACCCATTAATCGATCTAGCAAAATTTGGCCCATTAATCGATCTAGCAAAATTTGGCCCATTAATCACATGAGGCCCTTTTCAAAACTTTCACACTTGGCATATTTATCAAATAATTCGTATGGCCCATTTATCACTTTCTAATAAAATAGCCCATTGAGGGCAATTTCGTAATTCCCACAACTTTAATACCGATTTCATGCATTTACACATAAAGTGTTAATATACCGTATTTTTTAATTTTACGAACTTTACGATTTTTATTCTAATGCTTACGGTATAATATCTAACCCAATGAGATAAGTGTGAAGTTACACACCTGATTACAGTGAAAACTATACTTTCCCGCTTATCGATACCTAAATATATATATCACGCTTGATTAGAACACTAATATTTAATATAAATCTATAATAATGATAAGCGATCTAGATCTTTACCCTCGGAATCTCGAACAACAACTATTTGTGGTTTCTCCCCGATTTATGGTTCATAACCCGATGAAGAACCACGAACAGTCAATGGCTCAGGAGTACGAATGACTTCAAATAATTGATTTTCACCAGAAGAGGGTCCACAACTCGGTGGAAAATCCCGGATTGCCGAAACAGCCCTTCGATTGAATCTAGAGGGAATAACAGAACCGCCCCTCTTTCGAACACTATTCACCACCCTTTTCGACCCTATCTTTTTTGCCTCCATTGACAAAAGATTATTAGTCCAACTACTATATTGGAATTTAAAACTATTGGTCCAAAAAGGGCGAATTCGGCTTACCTTAAAATTTTGAATGATTCTAAAAGAATCTCTTGAAAGTTATGATCCAAACTTGAATGACTTCAAGACTACTTCGAAACGATGATGATTCGGCCCTCCACTAATTCACTAAAAAAAATATAACGAAAGAAGTCGTATAAGAGAATGAACGATTATTCGATTTAAAAGACTCTTCCAAGCCAACCTATAGATTCGGCCAAAGTGACCAATTAGCAAAAATAAAAGACAAAGAAAAAGACTCTTACCGATGGTCCAAAGTTTGAATAGAAGAAAATGATTGAGAATAAAATCTATGAGGGAGAGAAGATTCTGCTATGATATAAATCAAAGAAAAGAAAAAGATTTGGCTATGGAGATGGTCTCTAACATTCGGCCATGGAAGAAATATGAAGGAAGAAATGTGTTTAAAGGATGAGAAAAAAAAAATGGAGAAGAAAGAGAATAAGGATGAGAGGTTCATGATTCGATTTTCAAAAGTAAAAGAAAAGCAAAGAAAAGGATTTGGGACAATGGTGCATTCGGCAATGGGGGAAAAGGAAGAAAAGAAATGGTTTTTGTGTTTGATATTTTCGGCACTAGGAGAGGTTGACAACTATGACCAAATGGTAAAAAAAAAATGACCAAAAGAAGCAAAGCAAAGATGTTTTCTCCAAGCATGATGCACATTCGGCTATGAGAGAAAAATGAAAAGAAAAAAATATGCTTTGGGAGAACAAAATGACCAAATGGGATTACACACTAGCTACCATCCTTACCAAAGTCTACCACCAAAAATTCGGCTCCCCCTTAGTCCACAAAGCTGTCCAAGTTCATGGACAAGTTGGCCATTCCAAGTTTCCAAAACAAAGCCCTTAAGATATGCCTTGTATCCCCCCTACCTTCCATAAGTTTAGGATTTCTTTCCCCAAGTTCCATGCTTACCTTAACCATTAGCCACCCTTGCCATAAGTAAAATAGTCCATCCTTACCAAATATAATGCTTGGCCGACACATGCTATAAAGGTGCAAAAATAAAAGTCACCAAATTACATTCCATGGGATTCGAACCTCTTCCCTCAAGCAACACTTATGGCGCCAACTCCACTTTACTACTAGCTCATCTTATGCTAGTTTTTGACACTAAATTTCCTTAAACATCAAGGTCACTTGATCCACTTCAATAAAGTACTCATTTCTAAAATTTATTCTAATTTTGAATAAATCTCAAGCCTTCTCAAGACTATATTAAGCACACAAATTTAATTATTCACAAGCTAAGCACCAAAAACATGCAACATATCGATGCTTATATTTTTAGGATGTTACAATTCTACCCCCTTAAAGAAAATTTCGTCCTCGAAATTTACCTGGCTAAAAGAGGTGAGGATATTGTTGTCGAATTGCATCCTCAGGCTCCCACGTAGCTTCCTCCACTCCGTGATTACGCCATAGAACCTTAACCAACGACACAGTCTTCTTTCTTAGCACCTTAACATCACGATCTAATATTTTCACTGGTTCTTCCTCGAAAGACAAGTCTGGCCTTAACTCCACTACTTCTACCGGTACTATGTGAGACGGATCCGATTTATAACACCTCAGCATAGAAACATGGAAAACACTATGAATCTGACTCAACTCCGGAGGTAATTCAAGTTGATAGGCCACTGGTCTTACACGCTTTAACACACGGTACGGTCCAATGAACCTAGGGCTCAACTTGCCCTTCCTTCCAAATCTGAAAATCTTCTTCCAAGGTGAGACTTTCAGAAAGACCTGATCTCCCACCGCAAACTCAATATCCTTACGCTTCAGATCTGCATACGACTTTTGTCTATCCGAAGCTTCCTTTAACCGCGCTCGAATCACCTTTACCTTTTCTTTCGTCTCAGATATCAACTCAGGACCCAACAACTGTCGTTCCCCCAATTCAGTCCAACAAGTAGGGGTACGACACCTACGACCGTATAATGCTTCATAGGGCGCCATTTGGATACTGGATTGGTAACTGTTATTATAGGCGAACTCTGCCAACGGTAGGAAATCTTCCCAACTACCTCTGAAGTCAATCACGCAACCTCTTAACATGTCTTCCAAAATCTGAATTACTCTTTCTGACTGACCATCTGACTGAGGATGAAAAGTCGTACTGAAGTTTAACTTTGTTCCCAAAGCCTCTTGTAAAGCTTTCCAAAACTGTAATGTAAACCTGGAATCCCTGTCTGATATGATAGACACTGGTACCCCATGCAACCTCACGATCTCAGATACATACAGCTTAGCCAACTTCTGCAGCGAGTAACCCGTACGAACTGGTAGAAAATGAGCAATCTTCCTTAATCGATCAACTACCACCCAAACAAAATCTTTCTTAGTAGGGGTAACCCACTAACGAAATCCATCGTTATCCGCTCCCATTTCCATAGAAGAATCTTTACCGGTTGCAATAATCCCGATGGTAATTGATGTTTCGCCTTCACTTGTTGACAAGTCAAGCACTTACCCACAAAATCAGTAACCTCCTGCTTTAACCTTGGCCACCAATACTGCTCACGGAGATCCCGATACATCTTATTTCCTTCGGGGTGCATAGCATAAGGGCTACTATGCGCCTATCGTAGAATCATTTGTCTCAAATCCGAATCCATGGGCATACAAACTCTTCCATGAAAACACAGCACGCCATCCTTGTTCAATCCAAAGTCCCCTATTATACCACTTTCAACTTGTTGCATTAAATGACCCAATTTTTCATCTGATAACTGCTTTTCCTTGATCTGTTCTAACCACAATGGCTTCACCTGAAGTTCCGCTAGCAGACTGCCATCCTCATACAAACTGAGATGAGCAAACATTGCTCTTAACTCTGATACTACCTTACGACTCAACGCGTCTGCCACAACGTTAGCCTTTCCAGGATGGTACTCGATTGAGAAGTATTAATCCTTTAACAACTCCACCCATCTCCGTTGTCTCAAGTTCAACTCCTTTTGGGTAAGGAGGTACTTAAGACTCTTATGGTTCGTATAAATGATCGACTTCTCACCGTAGAGATAGTGCCTCCAAATCTTTAAAGCAAACACCATCCCAGCCAACTCCAAGTCATGAGTAGGATAGTTGACTTCATGCGGCCTCAACTGACGAGAAGCATAAGCCACCACTTTTCCACTTTGCATCAGTACACATCCTAAACCTGTATGTGACGCATCACAGTAAACGATAAACTCTCTTCCAGCCTCAGGTTGAATCAGTACTGGCGCTTCCGTCAAAATCTTCTTCAGTTTCTCAAAACTCTCTTGTTGTTTATCGGTCCACACATACGGTACTCCCTTTCGCAACAACTTAGTTAGGGGTGCAGCAATCAATGAAAACCCCTCAACAAAGCGTCTATAGTAACCAGCCAAACCCAAGAAACTCCGAATCTCAGCCACTGACTTCGGTTGTTTCCAATCCAACACTGCCTCTTCCTTTCGAGGATCAACTCTTATTCCTTCGGCTGACAGTACATGACCCAAGAAAGTCACTTCCTTCAGCCAAAATTCACATTTACTGAATTTGGCATAAAGTTGCTTATCTCGCAAAATTTGCAACACAATGCGCAAATGTGAGTCATGTTCTTCTTCATTCCTCGAATATACTAAGATATCATCTATGAACACCACTACGAACCGGTCTAGATAGGGTTGAAAGACTCGGTTCATCATGTCCATAAATGCAGCTGGTGCATTGGTCAATCCAAACGGCATGACCAAAAACTCATAATGTCCATAATGAGTTCGAAATGCCGTATTATGAATATCTGCCTCTTTAACCTTGAGTTGATGATAACCCGATCTCAAATCAATCTTGGAGAAAACTGAAGCTCCTCTCAATTGATCAAATAGGTCATCGATTCTCGGCAATGGATACCTATTCTTGATCTTCAATTTATTCAACTACCTATAATCAATGCACATACGCATCGACCCATCCTTCTTCTTGACGAACAAAATTGGTGCTCCCCATGGGGACACACTCGGTCGAATAAATCCCCGATCTAACAATTCTTGAATTTGGGCTTTAAGCTCCGCTAACTCCTTCGGCGCCATTCTATAAGGAGCAATGGACACCGGAGCCGTTCCCGGCAAAAGCTCAATGCCAAATTCTACTTCCCGATCTGGAGGTAGACCCGGAAGTTCTTCGGGAAAGACATCTGGAAATTTTTTCACCGTTCTCACACCTTCCACAGATAATTCCTTGGCATCCAAAGCACTAATGAAGGCTAGGAATGCTCCATACCCTTTCCGCACCAACTTTTCTGCCTTCAAAGCAGATACCACATTTGCCAAAAAGTTCCTTCGCTCGCCTATCATTACTACCTCCTTATCATCCACAGTCCTTATTGACATCTGCTTTTCAGCACAATCCAATTGCGCCAACCAATCCATGCCCAAAATAAGATCAAACTCGCCGAAAGGCAATTCCATCAAATCCGCTAAAAATATTTCTCTTTGAATTTCCAAGGGCACGTCTCTATACAATTTATTCACGATTACAGACTGTTCTAAAGGACTAATTACCGTCATCTCTCTATCGGTAATCTCAGATCTAAGATTCAGGTTTCCAGATATGGCACTAGCAACATACGAGTGGGTAGACCTGATATCTATCAAAGCAGTAACAGGTGCATCAAAGATGAAGAACGTACCTGTTATCACATCAAGTGCATCGCCATCTTCACGACGCCTAACCGCATAGACCAACCCCGGCTGTCTTGCCTCCGCGTTACCTCTAAAGCCATTACCTCGACCTAGTGTACCTTGACCACGTCCGGTACCATTACCACCACGACCTAATCCACGACCTCTCGGTGGCTGTTGAGTGCCTCTGGCTGGCTGAGCATTAGGGTTACGAGCTTCCTGAGTCGAGTCAGTCCATCGAGGGCAATTCTTATACTGATGATCCTTGGAATTACATTTATAACAGGCACCAGTTTTCCTCCAGCATTCCTCGGGGTGTCGTTTCCCATAGTCGGCACAGTCTCGACTCTGATTGGTAGTCACAGGTGCTCTAGCTTGAGTTGGCTCATCATTTCGAGGCCTCTTCTGGAACCTTTTAGCAGAACCTGTGTACTTGAAATCCCTTTTGCCTCTGACACTTTCCCGATTCTGGCGTTCTAAGTTCTTAGCCTCTTCTGCATCTTGGCTTTCTCCACAAGCGAGGCAAAAGTCTGTACTTGTTGTGGGGCTATCAGTACCCGCAACTAATCATTCAGCCCATCTTCAAAGCGTACACAGTGCTCATGATCAGTCGACACTATTGTACGAGCATAATGGCTCAAACGAAGAAATTCCACCTCTTGAGCTGCCACCGTCTTATTTCCTTGAACCAAATTCAGGAATTCCTTCCTCCGGGCATCCACATAACTTGTCCCGACGTACTTCCCTTGGAAAGCAGCTTTGAAGAAATACCAAGTGACAAGTGCAGCCTCAGTGCCCTCTCGAACCGTAAGCCACCATTGATACGCCTCGTCCCTTAGCAAGGACACAGCTCCTCTCAACTTCTGCTCAGTAGTGCATTCCAAATTGTCCATGATTCGTTCCACTGCCTCGAGCCAATATTCTGCAACATTCAGATCTACACCAGAGACACCTCTAAAAACTTCGGCACCACTTGATTTGAGTCGTTCCGTTATTGATCCAAGAACTGTTGAGACAGTTCTAGTTCCAACAACCCTTTCTAGGACTCGCAACATTGCTTGAGTCAAAGCATTGTCCTCTCTCGTATGGTCATGTGATCCAGTCTCACTCTCGAGTGACGCAGGTGCATCCATTTCTGGCATATGACCCGGCGCTTCAGACGCAACCCTAGCACCTCGTCCTCTACCACGGCCACGTCTACCGCGTCCACGTCCATGTCCTCTAGTGCTCATAATGACTAATTTGGTTTAATCTGATTACAAATTTTATGAATTAGAATACTATTTCAGTATTTATTAACGATATTTTATGAGATATAAGAGATAAAGTTGTTTTCACAATCACATCCTATAGTCTCGATCTCTACCGTTTTCAACACCTAAAACTAGAAGTTCTAGAGTGTTCCTATGATCATATCACAATAATAAACATTCAATATACAAATACTTACTTGACTTTGTGCCGGATGCTCGTGGTGCCATACTACCTTTAAAACATAAAGTCTAGAAATTTAAACAGTTTTTAAACAAAAATTGTTGTTGAACCCAAACCATAGCCGAGTTTTGAAACAGGCTCTGATACTATAAAATGTAACACCCCAAACCTGGTCTATGCGTTAAGACCAGATTTGGTATGCCACACAAATCGATCATACATTTAGCCATTTAAAGAAAATAGATCTTCAAAATGATTTTCGAGATGGAGTTTATCAAAAACCGAGGTTAATTTGAAATTCATGATTTTAAAACATAAGAGTTTATAATTTGATTTTCAATGAAATAATTGATTAAATTTTAAAATAAGTTTAAAAGAATTCAAAAGGAATTTGAAAACGGAATTCATAAAAGAGTTTTTACAGAAATTCTTACGAGTTAGTGATTTTTTTAAAAAAAACCCCTTTTTATACGTAAGTTTAAGAAAACTTTTATAAAAATAATAATAGTCACATTTAAGTATCTAAAACATATTAAAATCCATCCACGAGATAAAAATCCTTAAAACAATACTAGAGGCCTTATTACATCGCCAAAATAGTAATTAAGTAAAAATACTAAAGAGTAGTTTAAAGTTTATAAAAACCATCATTTGAAGTATGGCCTTCACGAAGTCATCCTCGGCCCAAGCCTCCATCAATTATCATTACCTGAGAAGGGTAAGAAAAATAGGGTGAGTTACTTAGAACTCAATGTGTAACCCACTTACCATGTCCACTGGGCCAAAACCATATAATCATTTAATTGGGCTTGAGCCCGTTTACAAATGTACAATATATATCAAATATAAAATGCATGTGATATGCAAATCCCAACCAAGCCTAATTTCCATCCGCTACACACCACCCGTACCAACCAGCACACCTGTAGGGATTAAGTCAACCCACCCTGCCAACACACCAATCGCAGGCACAAAGCCATTTAAAATGTTTGTGGCAGAGCCACCGAACTAGATTGTGGTAAAGCCACTCGAACTAGATTGTGGCAGAGCCAGTCGAACTAGATTGTGCCAGAGCCACCGAACTAGATTGTGGCAGAGCCACTCGAACTAGATTGTGGCAGAGCCACCGAACTAGATTGTGGCAGAGCCACCAAAACTTCTCTTCAATTCATCCCAACCCATGCAATCATGTATGCATATACAAAGCATAACAATATTCATAAGATAATTTCAACATAAGGCCCATAAAACAAGTTGGCCCATTAAGCAATTTAGCAATTTGGCCCTTTAAGCAAACTAGCAATTGGCCCATTAATCGATCTAGCAAAATTTGGCCCATTAATCGATCTAGCAAAATTTGGCCCATTAATCGATCTAGCAATATTTGGCCCATCAATCGATCTAGCAAAATTTGGCCCATTAATCACATGAGGCCCTTTTCAAAACTTTCACACTTGGCCAATTTATCAAATAATTCATATGGCCCATTTATCACTTTTTAATAAAATAGCCCATTAAGGGCAATTCCGTAATGCCCACAACTTTAATACCGATTTCATGCATTTACACATAAAGTGTTAATATACCGTATTTTCCAATTTTACCAACTTTACGATTTTTATTCTAATGCTTACGGTATAATATCTAACCCAATGAGATAAGTGTGAAGTTACACACCTGATTACGGTGAAAATTATACTTTCCCGCTCGTCGATACCTAAATATATATATCACACTTGATTAGAGCACTAATATTTAATATAAATCTATACTAATGATAAGCGATCCAGATCTTTACCCTCAGAATCTCGAACAACAACTATTTGCGGTTTCTCCCTGATTGATGGTTCATAACCCGATGAAGAACCACGAACAGTCAATGGCTCAGGAGTACGAGTGACTTCAAATAATTGATTTTCACCAGAAGAGGGTCCACAACCCGGTGGAAAATCCCGGATTACCGAAATAGCCTTTCACTTGAATCTAGAGGGAATAACAGAACCGCCCCTCTTCCGAACACCATTCACTATTCACCACCCTTTTCGACCCTATCTTGTTTGCCTCCATTGACAAAAGATTATTAGTCCAACTACTATATTGGAATTTAAAACTATTGGTCCAAAAAGGGGCGAATTCGGCTTACCTTAAAATTCTGAATGATTCCAAAAGAATCCCTTGAAAGTTATGATCCAAACTTGAATGACTTTAAGACTACTTTGAAAAGATGATGATTCGACCCTCCACTAATTCACTAAAAAATATAACAAAAGAAGTCGTCTAAGAGAATGAACGATTATTCGATTTAAAAGACTCTTCCAAGCCAACCTATAGATTCGGCCAAAGTGACCAATTAGCAAAAAGAAAAGACAAAGAAAAAGACTCTTACCGATGGTCCAAAGTTTAAATAGAAGAAAATGATTGAGAATAAAATCTATGAGGAAGGGAAGATTCGGCTATGATATAAATCAAAGAAAAGAAAAAGATTTGGCTACGGAGATGGTCTCTAAATTCGACCATGGAAGAAATATGAAGGAAGAAATGTGTTTAAAGGATAAGAAAAAAAAATGGAGAAGAAAGAGAATAAGGATGAGAGGTTTATGATTCGATTTTCAAAGGTAAAAGAAAAGCAAAGAAAAGGATTTGGGACAATGGTGCATTCGGCAATAGGGAAAAAGGAAGAAAAGAAATGGTTTTTGTGTTTGATATTTTCGGCACTAGGAGAGGTTGACAACTATGACCAAATGGTCAAAAAGAAATGACCAAAAGAAGCAAAGCAAAGATGTTTTCTCCAAGCATGATGCACATTCGGCTATGAGAGAAAAATGAAAAGAAAAAAGTATGCTTTGGGAGAACAAAATGACCAAATGGGATTACACACTAGCTACAATCCTTACCAAAGTCTACCACCAAAAATTCGGCTCCCCCTTAGTCCACAAAGCCGTCCAAGTTCATGGACAAGTTGGCCATTCCAAGTTTCCAAAACAAAACCCTTAAGATATGCCTTGTGTCCCCCCTACCTTCCATAAGTTTAGGATTTCTTTCCCCAAGTTCCATGCTTACCTTAACCATTAGCCACCCTTGCAATAAGTAAAATAGTCCAACCTTACCAAATATAATGCTTGACCGACACATGCTATAAAGGTGCAAAAATAAAAGTCACCAAATTGCATTCCATGGGATTCGAACCTCTTCCCTCAAGCAACACTTATGGCGCCAACTCCACTTTACTACTAGCTAATATTATGCTAGTTTTTGACACTAAATTTCCTTAAACATCAAGGTCACTTGATCCACTTCAATAAAGTACTCATTTCTAAAATTTATTCTAATTCCGAATAAATCCCGAGCCTTTTCAAGACTATATTAAGCACACAAATTTAATCATTCACAAGCTAAGCACCAAAAACATGCAACATATTTTTAGGATGTTACATCGGAATAGTGGTGCAAGACAACAAATCTGAGGTATAAGTATGAGTTTTGAGGTTTATACTATGTTTGCATGTTAGTGTGAAAGTTTCATGAAGTAATTTCGTTAAATTGCGGTTGAATTGTCCAAAAGGACTAAATTGCAAAAGTTGCAAAATATGATATTCTAGAAGCTATTTGTATGAAATAGCTTTGGAATATCAATTAGAGGTCCTTAAAGAGTAATTTTCCCAATTTCTAATTTTTGGACAAAATTAGGCATGAATGAGTTAAAATAGAAACTTTGTCAAAAAGGGCATTTTGGTCATTTGTCAATTAAATGATTAAAATTGGAAAAGATGATAGAATTTCATTCATCTTCTTCTCCAAGGCTGTCAAAATTTTCAAGAAGCCATTGTTAGGGCTCTTCAAATTTTCAAGCTTGCTAGTAAGTGCATCTGAGCCCCGTTTTTGATATTTTTTTGTATTTTTGAAGTCCTAGTAGCATGAGTAAGCTATTTTTAGCTATATGTTGAGCTAAGATGGATGTTCAAAAAATGTACCCATGTATGACATGCATGTATTTTGATGTTTTATGGAAGAATGTGAAAGCTTCATGTAGTAGAAACATCTTTTGCTAAGTGATTTTCCATGAAAAATGCATACACGGACTTGTTTGTGAAAGTCTTGAGATTGGTCATACATGTATGATTTAGTGAGAATTGATGATAGCTTTAGTTGAGTAAATGATTCGGATAAGCATGAAAGGCTAGAAAGTTGGATAAAAATCACTTCACGAGCTTTGGGGCAAAAGTGTAAATATGAGAAAGTTTAGGGGCAAAATAGTAATTTTGCTAAAGTATGAGATAAGCGTCAATTTAGTCAATGTGTGTATTGAATAAGTTGATTTATTCATTATAGATCAAGAAAGACGAAGCCTGGATCAAAACCGAGGTAAGAGCAAGGTGGTGGACTAAATTGCACATCTCTATACTTTTGAGTACCGAGGTAAGTTTATGCATTAAACGACGCATTTATACTTACACATTGTCAATGCTAGCTAGTGTGTAGCATGATTGAGAACCTGTATGGTTCATGTGGATTGAATGTGGTAGATATTGTGAATGGATGACTAAATGAGTAAGTAGATATGTGAATGACTAGTAATAATTCTTGATGGTGGGCTAAGTGCGATACCACCCTAACACTTAACGACGATGAGCTGGGCTGTATACGATGCTATTGTTAAGTGTATTATCTAGTGGACTATGTGTGGAACCACTATGACTACTATGTTGGTAGGCTAAGTGCGATACTACCTTATAAATTGATTGTGGTGGGCTAAGTGCGAAACCACCGAGAATTTAGTTGTGTGGATGTAATAATGAGAATTTAGTTGTGTGGATGTAAAAACGAGAATTTAGCTGTGTGGATGTAATAATGAGAATTTAGCTGCGTGGACGTGCTTGTAACACCCCAAACCCGGCCCAACACCATGACCGGATCTGGAATGTCACTTGAGAAGATTTTTATTAAACTTCGCGAACTTCAGAGAATTTTTAAAGACCCTTTTGAAAAAACTCTGAGTTTAGTGGTTCGTTTGAAAACTTCGTATTTATTTAAGGAAGATTTTAATTAGCCAAATCCTTGTGTTTAGGTGACGTTTGAAAACACATGTCGTTACATTAGATCAATCTAGAAGTTTGTCGTCAAAATCCGTTATAAAATTGTTAATTAAGTTGTGAGAAAAACTTTTATTTGCATTTTGTAAAGAAAACGCCTTATCAATTATTTTGTATTCGTAACGTCTAAAGTTTAAACCAAAAATTAAACTAAACTAATAATGGACTTATTACATAACAGAATCCCAAAGAAAAAAAAAATTAAAGAAAAGTAAAGTTCTATTTAATAAAACCGTGCATGGCCACCTAGTAGTCCTCTCCGGCCCTAATCCAGTGCACTATGCATCACCTGCAAAAATGTTAAGCAAAAAGAGTGAGTCAAAAGACTCAGTGTGCAATTGCCAAGCACCATCACTGGGCCCGAGCCCATTCATATACCATCTGAGCCTTAGCCCCCTCACATAATCACATTGGGCGAAGCCCATTCGAAACCGGATTGGGCCTTAGCCCTACAACATAGTATAACAGATAGCATTTGCAAAATGATGCAAAACCCAACCCAGCCTAAATATCCATCTGCTACACACCACCCGTTCCTACCAAATACACCAGTGGGGATTTCTAAAATCGACCCTCACGCTACACACCATCGATGGCAGTCGTGCTGCAGTCAGCTGCTCATCACCAAAATATGTGGCATAGCCACCGATATTATGTGACAACGTCACCGAAACATGTGAAAAAGCCACCGAAATACTTGTGACAACGTCACTGGAGTATGTGGCATAGCCACCGAAAACACCGCCCCTTCCATCATTATCATATCCCCATGTCCATGCAACACACGATCATAATGGTATGAATGCAACATATAATGCAACATATAACAGCATACTTAAAATATTCGAAGCATGTGCATATTCATGCCAACAACATTGCTTATCAAACATAATCAGAGAATAACTCACCTGGTGTTATGGTTCTTACCCTCCATGGGTAACACAATAGCTATTACTGCGTTTTCGGCTTTCAAACAACACATATATTTATTATAACAGACAAAAGAAAGTGTGGGAATTATACACCTGTAAACGCAAAGAACTAAACTTCCAGTCTCGTTAACTCCCTCACTCGCAGAGATCACAGCGATATGCCTATCCCGATCTTAAGCCGGCCCACAACCCGGTGGAAAATCCCGAATGGCTGACACTGTGCGCTGTTTGAACTTAGGGGCAGGAACTACAAGTCCAACCCCATCCTTACTTGGCTGGCATTCGAGTCCATGAAAAGATCTTGATCAGAAGATCGGGTTAAGGTATTAAAGAAGATGAAAGAGAGAATAGATGCTCAAACGAAGAAGTTTCTTACCTAGGTCGACAGAAATCGAAAGCTAATAGACTTGTATTAAGAAATCGTTTGAGTCCCTACACAAACACCATATAAGGATCGATTCTCCAAACTAGATTAAAAGGAGTGGCCTTTCGGCCAAACAAGTTGGTATGAACCCTCTACCTTGATCTACCAAATCTGATTGCCCCCCAAAGATCTTCCAAACGCTGGCCAGATGCAGAAAGGAATACGAAGACGAGACCCCCTACGTTCGGCCAATGCACCAAAGTACTAAGTTAACGCCTTCGGTTTAACAACCAGCAAGAGAAAGGAAAGAACCAAAAAAGAAGAAGAACACTTACCACCAAGCAAGAAGAAGCCGATTTGAGAAGGTTAGAAAATAGGTGACGGCAATCTAAAGAACCAAGTATGAGCGAAGAGAAACAAATGCACAAGGGAGATTCGGCTATAGTGAAAAGTAAAAACAAACTCAAAGAGAGGGAATGAGGGATAAGTTTCGGCTTTTAGAAGAAGAAATAGAGGAGAAGGATGAATCACCAAGAAGTGAGATGAAGGTTCGGCAATGAAGAAGCAAGAAGAAGAAATATGAAGCAAGTAGGTGTTTCGGCTTTTGGTTGACAAAGGAATGAATGCAAAAGTGAGAGTCCAAAAGATGGTTTCGGTTTTGATAAATGAGAAAAGGAAACAAATGTTCACAAATGCAAACAAGAATGAAAGGTCTCTAAGCTTGATTTGCTAACACTCTACTCAAAATGACCTTTGGAAGAATTGGCACACACACACCCTTAAAGACTGAAAGTGTACAAAAGAGATGGAAGAAAGGCCTAAGACTCAAAGGATTTTCGGCACACTCACTTCTCCTAGCCCCCAAAACCGAAACCCCCTCCTTCCACCATACCATATTCGGTCAACAACCCCCCAACAAGCCACCAAATCCCTGGATCATCTCCTACATTCACTCTCCTCCCACCATTTCCTCATGGCCTCTCATTCAAAATATTTGACTTATTCCACCACACCTTGGAGAGCCCTTGCCGAAACCACCACTTTAGACTCCTAAGCAAAAAAAAAATAAAGCTCCTGAATGCTATTGATGCGACTTGAACCCCTTCCCCATGCTGCTCCCTTGTGACGCCACTTACCTGCAACCTAAGTGGTGTCTCCTTGCCACTTTACCACTTCACTTCTTGTGTCAACAAACACAAGCAATGATCCTTAAAGCCTGTCCCAGCTAGCTCTCCCCTAAAGTGACCAAAAATGAAATTTTCACCAAGGCTCAAGCTCAACCACGAGCCTTCCCGGGGCCCCCAAACATAACAAATTAACAGATAAAGCATACCAAACACGTAGAAACGTAGTAAATACAAAGCCCCTAATTCCCAGATGTTACAGTTCTATCCCCCTTAAAGAAATTTCGGCCCTGAAATTTACCTGGTCAAAAGAGGTGAAGGTGTTACTGACGCATAACATCCTCTAGCTCCCACATGGTCTCCTCTGAATCGTGGTTTCGCCATAAAACTTTGACCAAAGGGGCTGATTTTCTTCTTAGTACCTTAACGTCTCGGTCCAAGATCTGTACTGGTTCCTCTTCGAAGGACAGGTCTGGTCAGATCTCAATTTCCTCCACCGGCACTATGTGAGACGGATCAGAACGGTAACGTCTCAACATCGAGACATGGAACACATCATGTATTTGTCTCAAATTTGAGGGTAGCTCAAGCTGATATGCCACTGGTCCCACACGTCTCAACACCCGATAAGGCCCAATGAACCTGGGGCTCAACTTGCCCTTCCGCCCAAATCTCAAAACTTTCTTCCAAGGCGAAACCTTCAGAAACACTTGATCACCCACTGCAAATTCTATATCCTTACGCTTCAGATCAGCATAGGATTTCTGCCTGTCGGAAGCCTCCTTCAACCGAGTTCGAATCAACTTAACTTTCTCCTCTCTCTCTGAAACTAATTCCGGACCCAACATCTGACGCTCACCCAACTCGATCCAACAAGTAGGAGTACGACACCTCTGTCCATACAACGCTTCATAGGGCGCCATCTGAATACTAGACTGGTAGCTGTTGTTGTATGCGAATTCTGCCAACGGTAAGAACTCCTCCCAACTACCCCTGAAGTCAATGACACAACCTCTCAACATATCTTCCAAGATCTCAATTACCCTCTCAGACTGACCATCAGTCTGCGGATGAAATGCTGTGCTGAAGTCTAGTCTTGTACCCAATGCTTGATGCAGCGCCTTCTAAAATCGCGACGTAAACCTGGGGTCTCTGTCCGATATGATAGACACTGGTACACCATCCAACCTGACAATCTCTGCCACATACAGCTTAGCCAGCTTCTGCAATGAATAGTCGATACGAACAGGTATAAAATGGGTAGACTTCGTCAACCGATCAATAATTACCCATATCAAATCTTTCCTAGTAGGCGTAAGAGGTAGCCTACTAACAAAATCCATCGTTATCCTCTCTCATTTTCATAGTGGAATCTTCACCAGCTACAATAACCCCGAAGGCAGCTGATCCTCTGCTTTCACTTGCTGACACGTCAAGCACTTACCCACAAACTCGGTAATTTCTTGCTTCAATCCAGGCCACCAAAACTGTTCACACAGATCCTGATACATCTTATTCCCTCCAAGATGTATAGCGTATGGGCTGCTATGCACATCCTGAAGAATCATCTGTCTTAACCCAACATCTTCCGGCACACAGACCCTTTTACGGTAACACAACACCCCATCATTGTTCAAATTATAATCCTCTACCCCACCATTCTGTACTTGCAGAAGTCGAGCACTTAAGACATCATCCGATAACTGCTTCTCTTTAATCTGACTTACCCACGTCGGCTCCACTTGGAGTTCAGCTAACACACTTCCATCATCATACAGACTGAGATGAGCAAACATTACCCTCAAATCCGATATCACTCTCTGACTCAACGCATCTGCCACTACGTTAGCTTTACCCGAGTGATACTCGATCGAGTAGTCATAGTTCTTCAATAGCTCAATCCACCTTCGCTGTCTTAAATTCAACTCCTTCTGGGTAAGGAGATATTTCAAACTCTTGTGGTCGGTGTAGATAATGGACTTCTCCCTATACAGGTAGTGTCTCCAGATCTTCAGTGCGAACACTACCGCAGCCAACTCCAGATCATGCATGGGATAGTTCATCTCATGTGGTCTTAACTGCCGAGACGCATACGCAACTACCTTCCCATCTTGCATTAATACACACCCTAACCCCGTGTGTGAAGCATCACAATAGACAACGAACTCTTTCCCAGCCTCAGGCTGAATCAAAACTGAAGCTTCCGTCAAGATCCTTTTCAGCTTCTCAAAGCTTTCTTGCTGCTTAGCAGCCCAAACAAATGGTACCCCTTTCCGCAACAACTTAGTTAAGGGTGCCGCAATTAAGGAGAATCCCTCAACAAACCTTCTGTAGTATTCATCCAAACTCAAGAAACTTCGAATCTCCGCCACAGACTTAGGCGGTTTCTAGTCCAACACAGCTTCAATTTTTCGGGGATCAACCCTAATCCCCTCTACAGATACAACATGACCCAAAAAGGTAACTTCTTTCAACCAAAATTCACACTTACTGAATTTGGCGTACAACTGCTTCTCCCTTAGAATCTGCAGAACCACCCGAAGATGCGAATCATGGTCCTCTTCTGTCCTGGAATATACCAGGATGTCGTCTATGAACACCACAACATACCGGTCCAAATAGGGTTGGAATAACCAGTTCATCATATCCATAAACGCAGCTGGTGCATTCGTCAACCCAAACAGCATCACTAAAAACTCATAGTGACCATAGCGAGTTCAAAACTCTGTCTTATGAATATCCGCTTCCTTAACCTTAAGCTGATGATATCCTGACCTCAAATCTATCTTCGAAAAGAGTGAAGCCCCTTTGAGCTGATCAAACAGATCATCAATCCTCGATAGCAGGTACTTGTTCTTAATCGTCAACTTATTCAACTGGCAGTAGTCAATGCACATGCGCTCTCCACGGAGATACACTTGGTCAGATGAAACCATGATCCAACAATTCCTGGATCTGAGCTTTAAGTTTCACCAGCTCCTTCGGCGCCATCCTATAAGGGGTGATGGACACCGGAGCCGTACCCGGAAGTAGCTCAATTCCAAACTCCACTTCATGATCTGGAGGCAACCCCAGAAGCTCCTCAGGAAAGACATCCACGAATTCATTCACTGTTCTAACCCCATTAACAGTCACTTCTTTTGCATCCAAAGCATTGATAGAAGCTAGGAATGCCTTGCACCCTTTCCGAACCATCTTAACAGCCCTTAATGCGGAAACCACGTTAGACAAATAATTCCTTCTTTCTTCTATCACCACTACCTCTTTGTCCTCTGGGGTTCTCAATACCATTCGCTTAGTCGCGCAATCCAAATTAGCACGATGTTTAACCAGCCAATCCATGCTTAAGATGAGGTCAAACTCACCGAATGGTAATTCCATCAAGTCAGCCGGAAACAATACTCTTTGAATTTCTAAAGGCACCTCCCTAAATAATTTGTTCACAACTACCGATTGTCCTAATGGGCTTATCACAGTCATTTCTCTAGTAGCAATTTCAGGCTCTAAATTCAAAGTCATTTCTCTAGTAGCAATTTCACACTTGAAGCATCCCCCAGTTTATTTTCAACATTCCCCCGGATGCATATTCCCACACTGAGCACATGGTCGAAACTGACCCACCGCAGCAGGCGTCAAAACTCGAGCTGGCCCATCAAACCTAAGCCTTTTTTGAAAACCCCCAGATGATCCCGACGACCCAAAACTTCTCTTGTTTTTACCCCAATCTTTATCCCTATTCCGCCTCTCCGTCTGCTTTACCTCCTCGGCTATTTTAGCTTTCTCAAACCAAAAAGGAAAAATCCCTCTCTCGCTGCGGAGCTATCAGTACACTCAACTCATCCCGCAGCCCATCTTCGAACCGCACGCAACGTCCATAGTCAGTCGCCACTATTCCTCTGGCATAACGGCTCAAGCGTAGAAATTCTGCCTCATACTCAGCCACGGATTTGCCCCATTGTACCAAATTCAGGAATGCTTTCCTCTGAGCATCCACATAACTTGCCCCAACGTATTTCCCTTGAAATGTCGTCCTGAAGAAATCCCAGTCAATTCGATCCGCTGAAGTATCCTCTCTTATTGTGAGCCACCACTGGTATGCCTCATCCCGGAGAAGAGACACTGCTCCTTTCAATTTCTCCTCTGCCGTGCAGTCTAGATCGTTCATAATCCGCTCGACTAACTCTAGCCAATACTCAGCTACATTTGGGGCCACACCAGAAATACCCCTAAACATTTTAGCTTCGTTTGCTCGAAGTTGCTCAGGAATAGACTTCCGAGATACTGTCCCAATGCTTACCCCAACAACTCGCTCCAACACACGCAGCATTGCTTGAGACAGGGCATCATCCCCACCAATTCTATCTTGAGATCCCGCTTCTGCCATAGGTGACGCTGGTGCTTCACCTTTAGGCTCATGCCTCACTTCCGAGAACTCAGCCTCAACACCCCGGCCTCTACCACGGCCGCGTGCAACACGTCCATGTCCTCTGGCACTCATGTCAACCGTTTCATCTTAATCTGGTTTACAAATTTTATGAATTAGCACTTCTTTCCACTGTTGATTAATGAGTAGTTATATGAGAATAGAGTTATAAGTAGTTTTTCGCAAAACACATGTATACCTAAAGGTTTCCATCTCTAAAGTAGAGTTCCTTAATTCTAGCTTTCTTAGCACAATATAACTACTTCATGCAATTCACTCAATTCAGTCAGAAAAACTTACCGTATGGACTTGGTGCCGAAGACTCGGGTGCCATGCTTCTAGGAAAACTTGCATACATATGTATATATATTTTTCTAAATCACTTTTTAGACCAACTTCGGAAAACATTTTGAACCCAAAACCCATGGCCGAGCTTTTAACACCGGGCTCTGATACAAAAATTGTAACACCCCAAACCCAACCCAACACCACAACTGGATCCGGAGCGTCACTTGAGAAGATTTTTATAAAACTTCGCGAACTTCAGAGAATTTTTAAAGACCCTTTTGAAAAAACTCCGAGTTTAGTGGTTCGTTTGAAAACTCCGTATTTATTTAAGGAAGATTTTAATTAGCCCAATCCTTGTGTTTAGGTGACGTTTGAAAACACATGTCGTTACATTAGATCAATCTAGAAGTTTGTCGTCAAAATCTGTTATAAAATCGTTAATTAAGTTGTGAGAAAAACTTTTATTTGCATTTTGTAAAGAAAACGTCTTATCGATTATTTTGTATTCGAAACGTCTAAAGTTTAAACCAAAAATTAAACTAAACTAATAATGACCTTATTACATAACAGAATCCCAAAGAAAAAAAATTAAAGAAAAGTAAAGTTCTATTTAATAAAATCGTGCATGGCCACCTCGTAGTCCTTTCCGGCCCTAATCCAGTGCACTATGCATCACTTGCAAAAATGTTAAGAAAAAGAGTGAGTCAAAAGACTCAGTGTGCAATTGCCAAGCACCATCACTGGGCCCGAGCCCATTCATATACCATCTGGGCCTTAGCCCCCTTACATAATCACATTGGGTGAAGCCCTACAGCACAGTATAGCAGATAGCATATGCAAAATGATGCAAAACCCAACCCAGCCTAAATATCCATCCGCTACACACCACCCGTTCCTGCCAAACACACCAGTGGGGATTTCTACAATCGACCCTTACCGTTACACACCATCGATGGCAGTCGTGCTTCAGTCAGCTGCTCATCGCCAAAATATGTGGCATAGCCACCGATATTATGTGACAACGTCACCGAAGTATGTGGCAAAGCCACCGAAATACTTGTGACAACATCACCGGAGTATGTGGCATAGCCACCGAAAACACTGCCCCTTTCATCATTATCATATCCCCATGTCCATGCAACACACAATCATAATGGTATGAATGCAACATATAACAACATACTTAAAATATTCGAAGCATGTGCATATTCATGCCAACGATAGTACTTATCAAACATAATCAGAGAATAACTCACCTGGTGTTACGGTTCTTACCCTCCATGGGTAACACAATAGCTATTACTGTGTTTTCAGCTTTCAAACAACACATATATTTATTATAACAGACAAAAGAAAGTGTGGGAATTACACACCTGTAAACGCAAAAAACTAAACTTTCAATCTAGTTAACTCCCTCACTCGCAGAGATCACAGCGATCTGCCTATCCCAATCCGAAGCCGAGCCAAAACCCAATGGAAAATCTCGAATGGCTGACATTGCGAGCCGTTTGAACTTAGTTGCAGGAACTACGAGTCCAACCCCCTCCCTTACTTGGCTGGCCTTCGAATCCATGAAAAGATCTTGATCAGAAGATTGGGTTAAGGCATTGAAGAAGATGAAAAAGAGAATAGATGCTCAAATGAAGAAGTTTTTTACCTAGGTCGATAGAAACCGAAAGCTAGTAGACTTGTATTAAGAAATCGTTTGAGTCCCTACACAAACACCATATAAGGACCGATTCTCCAAACTAGATTAAAAGGAATGGCCTTTCAGCCAAACAAGTTGGTATGAACCCCCTAACTTGATCGACCAAATCTGATTGCCCCCTAAAGATCTTCCAAACGCTGGCCAGATGCCGAAAGGAATACGAAGACGAGGCCCCCTACATTCGGCCAACGCACCAAAATACTAAGTTAACGCCCTCGATTTAACAACCAGTAAGAGAAAGGAAAGAACCGAAAAAGAAGAAGAACACTTACCACCAAACAAGAAGAAGCCAATTTGAGAAGGTTAAAAAATAGGTGATGGCAATCTAAAGAACCAAGAACGAGCGAAGAGAAACAAACGCACAAGGGAGAGTCGGCTATAGTGAAAAGTAAAAACAAACTCAAAGAGAGGGAATGAGGGATATGTTTCGGCTTTTAGAAGAAGAAATAGAGGAGAAGGATGAATCACCAAGAAGTGAGATGAAGGTTCGGCAATGAAGAAGCAAGAAGAAGAAATATGAAGCAAGTAGGTGTTTCGGCTTTTGGTTGACAAAGGAATGAATGCAAAAGTGAGAGTCCAAAAGATGGTTTCGGTTTTGATAAATGAGAAAAGGAAACAAATGTTCACAAATGCAAATGAGAATGAAAGGTTTCTAAGCTTGATTTGCTAACACTCTACTCAAAATGACCTTTGGAAGAATCGACACACACACCCTTAAAGACCGAAAGTGTACAAAAGAGATGGAAGAAAGACCTAAGACTCAAAGGACTTTCTACACACTCACTTCTCCTAGCCCCTAAACCCGAAACCCCCTCCTTCCACCATACCACATTGGTCAACAACCCCCCAACAAGCCACCAAATCCCTGGATCATCTCCTACATTCACTCTCCTCCCACTATTTGAATCGGTTTGACTTATTCAAACCCCACTACTTCCTTATGGCCTCTCATTCAAAATATTTGACTTATTCCACCAACAACCTTGGAGAGCCCTTGCCGAAACCACCATTTTAGCCTCCTAAGTGAAAAGAATAAAGCTCCTGAATGCTATCGATGCGACTCGAACCCCTTTCCCATGCTGCTCTCTTGTGACGCCACTTACCTGCAACCTAAGTGGCGTCTCCTTTCCACTTTACCACTTCACTTCTTGTGTCAACAAACACAAGCAATGATCCTTAAAACCTGTCCCAGCTAGCTCTCCCCTAAAGTGCCCAAAAATGAAATTTTTACCAAGGCTCAAGCTCAACCCCAAGCCTTCTCGGGGCCCTCAAACATAACAAATTAACAGATAAAGCATACCAAACATGCAAAAACATAGTAAATGCAAAGCTCCTAATTCCCGGATGTTACAGTGTTAGTGAGTAATTAGCTGTGTGGATGAATTATTGAGAAATAATGATATGTTGTATTTCGAGTAATTGTGATATTGAATGCAGGCGTGCATGTCAATGATTATGAGTATGTGACTCATGATGCGTTGGAAAGGTGGTAAGGGAGAGAAAGAGTAAGCATAATCGTGAATGTGAATTTATTTGGTAGTATAATGCTAATTGTTGTTTAGCTTATACTTGGATGCATAAATTGTTTATGTGTAAACTTACTAAGCTCAAAGCTTACTCCCTTTCTTTTCCCTTGTCTTATAGAGCAAAAGAGTTGATTCGAGATATGTGGATCAATTGGAAGATCGCTCACACTATCAGCACACTCTGGTACACTAGACTAAATGTTTTGTATATGGCATGTATAGAGACTAGGCAAGTTAGTGAATTTTGTTGTAAATGGATAAGATGTGTTAGCCTATAGATGGATAATCTATTTTGCGTAATGCCATAGTTGTTGGCTACTTTATTGTATGAAAAGATGTAGTTATCCATGAGAGATTGTGCTTCAATACGAGTTGATTATGGATGTGTTAAATGAGTTCATGTTGTGTATGCTATAGGGCTGAGAAGAGCCTGGCAAATAGCTTTACTCTTGTTCATGTGGATAGGCACACGGGCATGTGTCTAGGCCATGCGTGACTCATGGCTAGCCCACGGGTGTGTGCCTTGGCCGTGTCTCATTAACAGTTTCGAGTAGTTTAGGCCATGGGCTAGCCACACTGGCCTGTGTCTAGACTCTAGGCTGTGTCAAGTAGTCAGTGTTCACCATGGGTGGAGAGCATGGGTGTGTGCCCTAGCCGTGGGGCTTTGGCAGATTGCTTGAGTTTTCATGCACGGTTTGTGAACATGGGCGTGTGTGTCTACACACAGGCGTGTGACATCTTGCACGGGAGTGTAGTCCCTGTTCGTGTGTATGAGTGAGGCCTCGTAAGTCGAGAATGAGGTTGTAGTGGTGACTAAAGAGAGTGGTCATGTTGAGCCTAAGTGGCGATCAAGTGGTTTTACTCCGGTAATGCCTCGGGCCCAGTTCTGGCGTAGAACACGGTTAAAGGGTGTTACATGTTTGAATTAAAAGGTGAAATGAAAACCCTATTAACTCTATCGAGCTGAGTCAGATATAGTTGGCATGCCATAGGATTGGAAGTGTTCAGGGATTACTTCCACTTCGAGTCGATGAGACACTAGGTGTCAAACTATTACTTCGGATAAATTCGATGAGGTACTGGGTACCAACTTACTTCGGCATGGGCAATGAGACACTGGGTGTCAAACTATTACTTCGAATGATTTTGAATATGAATGATTTTGAATGATATTGAATATGAAATTGGAATGGAATATGGAATTGAATTACTCAAATGAAAAGCATGGAATGGATATTGATATTGAAAATGAATTGTGTATCCTATTGAGAAAAGCTATTTGAATAGCAATTATGAGATTGAAATAATAAAAGAAGAGAATTGAAAGTGTTATGAATGATGTGTTATGAAATTGATTATTTGTTTGAATGATCTTTGTTATGTGTGATTAGATATATAAGTATTATAAATTCTTGCTTAATAAGTATTCGAATTATAGAAATACCACTAAGTTCATACTCAGAGTACGGTTTGTTTTCCCTGTGCAGGTTAGATTGAAGTCAAATTGTCGATTCAGTATCCAAAGACGATCCCGAACTCATTGTGGTGAAGTAGATTTCTTTTTGGTAATGGCATGTACGTAGGATGTTTATGTTTTTCATTTTGGGAAGCGTTTGTAAATAATATTATAAGATGATATTGGTTGATTATACATAAACATATGTGCTATGTTAAATTTATAAAGTGGTATGTTAAACTTAATGCAAAGTATGAATGAATAGGCAAAATTAAGGTTGAATTGGTATGAAAATTTGAATTAGCTTGAATGATAAATTGTTGGTCTGTTTTGAAAATATGAGTAAGATATTTATGAGGGTTCATTGATTAGGCACTTAGAATGTCTATTTTAACATGTTTTAGAAGTGTTTAATCATGTTTTGAATTGGTTGAATAAATGGTTTTCGAATTTCTTGATGATTAAGATTTGCAGGGTTAGTAAACATGATGTACAAGGCTTATTTTGAGTCCACACAACATGGCACACGTGTGAGACACACGGCTTATAGACGGGTAGGTGGTTAGGCCATGTGTCCTCTACATCTTAAAAGTTTAAAATAGAATGCCCAGAAAATTGTACACGGGCAAAGACAAGGGCATGTGTCTCAGCCGTGTCAGGCACACGACTTAGCATACGGGCGTGTGGTTGGTCGTGTGGCCTAAGTCAGAGAGTTATACGGGATCAGGCATGACCTGAGGCACGGGTGTGCTTAGGTTCACACGAGCATGTTATTGGGCCACACGGGCGTGTGAGCCCTACGTCTAGAAAAAAATTTTGAAATTTCAAAAAAAAATTCTCTGAGTTTTCGATTAAATCTTGATTTGTTTCTAACAATTATTTTGGGCCTCGAAGGCTTATAAAGGGATGATATGATTAATTTATGATGTGTTTGCTAGATGATATATTATTTGTTCGTAATTGATCTAAAAAGTTCGGTAATGCTTCGTAACCCTGTTTCGGCGACGGATAAGGGTTAGGGGGTGTTACATTTAGTCGTATCAAAGCTATGCAGGTTTAGCCGATTCTCAGACTTAATCGAGCTCGGAATTGAGTCTAGAGGTACATGCCATAATTGAGTCAAATTTGAGTTGGGATTTGGATGCTGATATATTGTTTGTTTTTGTTTTATAGTTGAACATGTCGGATAATTATAATGATGATATTGATTAAGAAATGTATACTGGAGATAAAGAGTCTCGTGAATTAGATGAAACTAAATCGGCAATACCGAGTGTAAACCCAGTAGGTAATCAACCACCTAATGTTGAACGGGGTAATACTAGAGAGAGGGATGATTCGCAGTTACATAGGGTTATAGTTGATGCCCTTCAACGAGTAGCAAGAACTACATCTGCTACGACATCTTCCCCTACTACCTGACGAGCCTTGATTAAAGAACTGCGTAAGTATGGTGCAACTGAATTTCTTGGTTTGAAAGGAGTCGATCCTTCTAGAGCTAAAAATTGGATGGAATCTATAAAAAGAATTCTACAGCAACTAGAGTGTACTCCGCGGGAAAGTTTATTATGTGTTGTATCTTTATTGCAATGGGAAGCTTATGTGTGGTGGGAATCAGTAACCAGACATGTATCGACAGAACAGGTAAACTAAGATTTCTTTCAAAGAGAATTTCAGAAGAAGTATGTGGGTGAATTATTCATTGATGACAGAAAACAAGAGTTCTTGATGCTAAAACAAGGTGAAATGTCAGTAGTTGACTATGAACGGGAATTCTCGCTACTCAGTAGATATACAGCTAAATTTGTGCCAATCGAAGCTGACAGTTGCAAACGATTTTTGTGGGGTCTACATGATGAATTAAGGGTACAATTGGTATCACATAGAATTACAGAATTTGTGGATTTGGTTGAGAGGGCAAAGATGGTTGAATAAGTACTAGCTCTTGACAAAAAGCCTGAAAATACTTGTCTGTTTTTGAAACGTTCTGGAGCTACTAGTTCAAACCCGCAACCTAAAAGATCCAAAGAATCTCGTGTTAGTTGGAGATCGAGTTTCAAATTAGACAAAGGTGATAGAAACCGTGGAAGACAGGTGCAAGTTTCTACTAGTAGTGTACGAGGTCCATCACGAGATACTGAAATACCGGATTGTGAACATTGCGGAAAAAGTATTGAGGTGAGTGTTGGAAAATGACTCGAGGTTGTTTTCATTGCAGATCTACAGAGCATTTCGTTAGAGACTGCCTGAAGAATGAAAATGCTACACCGGTTACATCTCAGAGATCGATGCCTACTTCTAGAGGTAAAGGATCAGGTAGAAGTGGTTCATTTTTCAGAGGTGGTGCTAGAAAAGGAAGTGATATTGCTATTCAACAATCAGAAACTAGAGTACCAGCTCGAGCATATGTTGTACGGACCCGAGAAGAGGTTGATGCACATGATGTGGTGACGAGTATATTTTTATTGCATTCAGAACCTATTTATGCTTTAATAGATCCGGGATCTTGGCACTCAAATGTTAATACAAAATTGGTTGAGTCGGGAAATTTAAAATCTGAAATGTCTAGAGTATAAATAGCGGTGTCTAGTCCATTTGGGAAAACTGTGCTAGTGGATCAAGTATGTCGAAGATGTCCATTGATGATACAAAATAGAATATTTTCTGTTGATTTGTTGATAATGACGTTTGGTAATTTTGATGTAATACTGGGAATGAATTGACTTTCAGAGCACAGGGTGATTTTAGACTGTTGTAAAAAGAAGCTTATTGTTCAAAGTGAAAATTGGGATAAGATTGAAGTGAATGGTATTCAAATCAGTAGGTCAACTCGTATTATTTCAGCAATTCAGGCTAATAAACTTCTTCATCAGGGTTGTGCAACTTTTCTAGCTTATGCTATTAATTCAGATTCTGTTGAAAGCCAATGCAGTAAGATTCGAACTGTTTGTGAATTTCCTAATTTTTTTCTAAAGATTTGTCGGGATTACCACCTAATCGAGAGATTTAATTTGCAATAGAAGTTTATCTTGGTACAGCTCCAATATCAATACCCCCATACCGTATGTCACCTACAGAGTTAAAAGAATTGAAAGTACAGTTGCAAGATTTACTGGATCGAGGATTTATAAGTCCTAGTATTTTACCTTGGGGAGCTCCAGTGTTGTTTGCTAAAAAGAAAGACAGTTCAATGCAGTTGTGTATTGATTACCGGTAATTGAATAAAGTGACAGTCAAGAATCGACACCCATTACCTCGTATTAATGATCTTTTTGATCAGTTGAAAGGAGTTTCTGTCTTTTCAAAGATTGATTTAAGGTCGGGATATTATCAGTTGAAGGTGAAAGAAAGTGATGTACCGAAGATAACATTTCGTACAAAGTATGGTCATTATGAATTCTTAGTATTGCCTTTTGGATTGACAAATGCTCCAGCTGCTTTTATGGATCTTATGGTGATTTTTATTGATCATATTCTGGTTTATTCAAAGTCTGAATCTAAACATGAGCAGCATTTCAGAATTGTTTTGCAAATATTACGGGAGAAACAGTTGTATGGAAAGCTTAGCAAATGTGAATTTTGGTTATCAAATGTTGTATTTTTAGGACATGTGGTTTCGGAAAATGGAATTAGAGTTGATCTGAAGAAGATTGGAGCAACTGTTCAGTGGAAAGCACTGAGAAATGTGTTAAAGGTACTGATAAACCATAATTTATACATATTTTAATCCCATGCTTGGCTTATTTTTGGATGAATTTTCATTAGATTTGATGAATTCGATGCACCTAATCCTTTAATTTCATGTTTTAAACTCAGGAGAACTTAGGGAGTCGAAAAGAACGAGAAACGGGCCAAAAGAGACAAAATGGGCCGACCTTGGAAATTAACACGGCCTAGACTATCGCACACGGATAGACTACACGGCCATGTGTAATAGGCAAAATCGAGCACGGCCTAAGCTATCGAACACGGGCGTGTCACACAGGCATGTCCCTACCGAACCTAAGTCTAATTTCATTCGAAAAAGGTTACTTGTAGGCCAAGAAAGGTGCTCCGAAGCCTATATAAACACCTAAGGGGAGAGCCTAAAGGAGACAAGGAGTAGAAAGCAGAAAATACTCGAAGACAACCATCGAGAGTAGCTTGGAAGAAGGATCTCCATCAAGATTGAAGATCTCCTATCAATTTCTCTTCAAGTTTTTAGGTTTTCTTTTATTTTGTAGTTTTCCTTATTTTAAGATGTTTCCCTCTATTAGTATGAACTAAATCCCTTAAATACCTGAGGGGATGATACCTAGATGAATCTTATTACTATTTGATTTATAAGATAAATACTTGTTCTTATTCTTAATTGTGAGTTCTTATTCTTGTTTTAATAATTCAGGTTATTGATTCAAGTCGAATGTGCTTATTCAGAGGAGCAAAAATCCCTGTTTAAGAGTAGATCAACACAATTAAGCGGAGTTGAATGCAATCCTAGATATAGGATGACGTAAATCTACTGGATTAGAGTCAAATCTAATAAAGGAATCCATAGATCGAGTTAATGCGACAATAGGGGTTTTAATTAGAAAGAGATTTCAATTAATCAACCTAGAGTCAGTTGTTTTTAGTCTTGAAAGAGATATTAACATAAATCAGGGATTTCTACGGATTAAGTCCAGTGAATAAATCGTATGAATCAGAAGTAATAAGTGTAGTCTAGGTGGATTCTTCCTTGGGTGTTGCCTCTTTCATAAAGTTGTCTAAAAGTATTTTCCCAATTCATTCTTTGCCGTGCTTTTAATTAATTTTAGTTTAAAAGAAATCACTCCAATTCTTAGGCTAGATAATAAGAAGATAGTAATTACTAGTACTCTTGGTCCTTGTGGATACATTATTTCCGGTCTTACCATAACTATACTATTAAACAATATGTGCGCTTGCCTTTATTGTGATCATAGTTAGTTAGAGACACATTAAGTTTTTGGCGCCGTTGCCGAGGACTAAGATATTAGGAACACTAAATTTTTATTACTTTAGCCATTTATTTTTATTTTTATTTTTACTTTTCTAATTTTACACTTTCTTTGCTTCTGGCAGGAGTCTCTAGTTTATGACTAGAAGAAACCCGTCAGGACCTTTGCTTTTTGACAGTGAGATAGAAAGCACCGTTCGTAGAAACCGTAGGGAGATAAGGCGAAGTCTATAGTATATAGAGGAAGAGTAAGAGGACGATACTAATATTACCGTGGAGATGGTTGATAATAATTCGCTACCTCCTTTGGTTACCGCAAATCCGGTGAATCAAAATCCTGCTCCTTGTACTATGTATGATTATGCTAAGCCTAATTTAACAGGAGTTGAATCGAGTATTGTTAGACCTTCTATTTCTGCAAATAATTTTGAACTGAAACCTAACACTATCCAAATGATTCAACAGTTTGTTCAGTTTGATGATTTGCAGGATGAGGACCCAAATACCCATTTAGCCAACTTTTTAGAGTTTTACGATACTTCAAAATTAATGGCATTTTTGATGATGCCATTCACCTTTGGTTGTTTCCCTTCTCGTTGAGGAACAAAGCTAAATAATGGTTGAACTCGCTACCACGAGGATCAATCACTACATGGGAACAAATTATCGAAAAAAATTTACTTAAATATTTTCCACCGGCTAAAACGGCTAAGTTGAGGAATGGTATCTCTTCTTTAGTGCAAATGGATTTAGAAACACTTTACGATGCATGGAAGAGATACAAGGATCTACTGAGAAGATGCCCTCACCATGGGTTACCATTATGGCTACAGGTTCAAACTTTTACAACGGTTTGAACCCATCAACCAGACAACTGATTGATACAGCCGCCGGTGGAACCCTAAATAAAAAAACCCTTGAAGCGGCTTATGAGTTTATAGAAGAGATGTCACTGAATAATTATCAGTGGCAAGCAATAAGAACGAAGCCAATAAGAGCCACTGGCGTTTTCAATCTCGACGCAGTTACCATGCTATCAAACGAGGTAGAGCTTTTAAATAAAAGGATTGATGGTCTGTATGGTTCTTCACAGGTACATCCAATGATGCAGTATGATACGAATGGAGGAGGAATGGGCAATACAGAATGTCCATCTTACAACTCTGGCATGAAGACTGAGCAGCTGAATTATATGGGTAATAACTCTAAACCTCCAAATAATCCTTACGATAATACATATAATCCAGGATGGAGGAACCACCCAAATTTCTCATGGGGTAATGAAGGGAATCAAAGACCGCAAACCCCTCCAATTTTCCAACCACCATACCAGCAAGAGAAAAAGCTGAACCTTAAAGTTATGCTAGCAAAGTTTATTTCGATGTTAGAAACTCATTTTTAGAATACCGAAACAGCATTGAAAAATCAGCAAGCATCGATTCAAGGGCTTGAGAATCAAATTGGACAGCTGGCTAAGTTAGTTTCCGAAAGGCAACCAGGTAGTTTACCAAGTAACGCCGAACCTAACCCAAAAGAGCATGTAAAGGCAGTTACACTAAGGAATGGGAAGGTGTTGGTTGAATTCGAAAAGAAAATGCCATAAGAAACTGATAAGGCAAAGGGTGAGGAAGTAAACGAGAATGTAACACCGACACTTAAAGAGTATAAACCACCAATCCCATATCCGACAAAGTTGAAGAAAGACTGCATGGACGCACAATTCGGTAAATTTTTTAAACTTTTTAAACAATTACATATTAACTTACCTTTTGTTGAAGCTATTTCGCAGATGCTGACATACGCAAAATTCTTAAAAGAGCTTTTAACAAATAAAAGGAAGTTTGAAGAGCTATCAACCATGGAGCTTAACGAGGAATGTTCAGCTATTTTCCAAAATAAGCTACCAACCAAATTGAAAAATCCAGGAAGTTTCACTATTTCCTGTTTAATTGGTAGTTTAAATATTGAGAAAGTATTAGCTGATTTAGGTGCTAGTATTAATTTAATGCCTTATAAAATGTTCAAGCAGCTTGGTCTTGGGGAACCAAAACCCACTAGGATGAGTATCCAATTAGCTGATAGATCTATTAAATATCCTAATTGAATTATTGAAGAGGTGTTGGTAAAAGTTGATAAATTCATATTCCCTGTTGATTTTATTGTGCTTGACATAGATGAGGACGTTGAGGTGCCTTTAATTTTAGGACGCCCATTTTTAGCTATTGCTAGGGCTGTTATTGATGTAGGTGATGGTAAACTTGTGCTAAGGGTAGGTGATGAGGAAATTATTTTTAAAATTTATGATGCTATGTGATACTCTAGAGAGCAAGATGATTCCTGTTATTTTATCGATGCTATTGATCATTCTATTCAAGATTCTTTTTAGGAAATCATACATAAAGACACGTTGGAACTGTGTCTTGCCCAAGGTGAGAAGGCAGATGACGATACCAATGAGATGGGGGAGATAAAAATTGAGTTAAATTCTAATACTTTTTCCCCAAGACAAAAGAAGTATGAGGGTATTGAAATAAACGACGAACTAAAACAAAAACCCTCTATTGAAGAGCTCCTAAATTGAAATTGAAACAGTTACCAAATCACTTAGAGTATGCATTCCTCGGAGATAAATCTACACTACCGGTAATTATTTCTTCAAAATTGGAACCCAATGAGAAAGAAGAGTTACTACAGGTACTAAAGAAGCATAAAAGAGCCATAGCTTGGATGATTTCTGACATTAAAGGGATAAATCCATCGTTTTGCACCCATAAAATTTTAATGGAAGATGAATATAAACCATGTGTGCAACCTCAAAGACGATTAAATCCCAACATGAAGGAAGTTGTTAAAGCTGAGGTAATTAAACTTCTAGATGCTGGAGTTATTTATCCTATTTCTGACAGTACTTGGGTAAGTCCTGTGCAGGTTGTTCCAAAGAAGGGAGACATGACTATTGTAGCCAACGAAAAGAATGAATTTATTCCAACAAGAACAGTCACAGGTTGGAGAGTCTGTATTGACTATAGGAAATTGAACGATGCCACGAGGAAAGATCACTTTCCCTTACCCTTCATTGATCACATGTTAGAAAGATTATCTGGGCGTATGTACTATTACTTCCTAGACGGACTCTCTGGCTACTTCCAAATCCCAATAGCTCTTGAGGATTAAGAAAAGACAACATTTACATGTCCATATGGTACGTTTGCTTATCATAGAATGCCTTTTGGATTATGTAATGCTCCTGCTACTTTTCAGCGCTGCATGCTAGCCATCTTTGATGAACTGGTGGAAGATAATATGGAGGTATTTATGGACGAATTTTCGGTATTTGGTAATTCTTTCCACCTTTGCCTTAAAAATTTAAAACGAGTTCTAATGAGATGTGAGGAAATGAATCTTGTCCTTAATTCGGAAAAGTGTCACTTTATGGTTCGAGAATGGATTGTGTTAGGTCATAAAGTTTCTAGTAAAGGGATTAAGGTTGATAAAGCAAAAATTGGAAACATAGAAAAATTACCTCCTCCTAGTTCAGTTAAGGCTATTAAAAGCTTTTTAGGACATGCTAGATTTTATAGAAGATTTATTAAGGATTTTTCTAAAATAGCTAAGCCTTTAACGAAATTACTAGAAAAAGATGTGCCTATCAATTTTGATCAGGAATGTTTAGATGCATTTAATACCCTCAAAAATAAATTAATAAATGCTCCAATTATAATTGCACCTGATTGGAATTTACCCTTTGAACTAATATGTGATGCGAGTGATTTTGCAATAGGTGCAGTTTTGGGACAGCGAAGAGACAAGCATTTTCAGCCAATTTATTACGCTAACAAGACATTGACAGCCGCACAAGAAAATTACACCACCACAGAAAAAGAGTTGCTAGCTTTGGTTTTTGCATTTGATAAATTTAGACAGTATTTGATATTATCTAATGTTGTCGTTTACACTGACCATTCAGCTCTTCATTATCTTTTAACTAAATCTGATGCAAAACCTCGACTCATAAGATGAATTTTACTCTTACAAGAATTTGATTTGGAAATTCAGGATAAGAAAGGAGCTGAAAATCCTGCAGCAGACCATCTTTCTAGGCTTGAAAATCCACATATTAAAGAACTCGATGAGAATGAGATAAATGACTCGTTTCCTGAAGAACAACTCTTGGCTATATTCGACTCCGAGGCACCCTGGTTTGTAGATATTGCGAATTACTTAGCTGCTAATATCCTACCAAAAGAGTTGACACATCGTCAAAAGAAGCGATTCTTTGCTGATGTGAAAAACTATTTTTGGGAGGACCCTTTTCTTTTTCGTATATGTGCAGATCAAGTAATTCGGAGATGTGTTACAAAGGCAGAAGCAAGCAAAATTCTATAACATTGCCATTTAGGACCAACAGGAGGACATTACAGTGGGACTAGGACAGCACATAAAACGCTCGAATCAGGTTTTTATTGGCCCACCCTGTTCAAGGACGCTAACAGGTCTATTACTTCGTGTGATAGATGCCAGAGAATAGGTAATATCTCTAAACGCGATGAAATGCCTCAAACGTATATGCGATCATGTGAAATATTTGATGTATGGGGTATTGATTTTATGGGTCCATTCCCTAGCTCATTTGGGAATAAATACATCTTAGTAGCGGTGGATTATATGTCAAAATAGGTGGAAGCTCAAGATTTACCTACTAATGATGCTAGAGTGGTAGTGAGATTTCTTATGAAACTTGTAATAACTAAATTTTGCCCGAGTCCTCAATCGAACCCCAGCCCAATTGCAAAATCAAAAATTGGAATAAAACCAAATAAACCCAATAAAACTAGTCCATATAAATGTCCATTTACAGAACAAGTCCAGGGCCCAGTTACACAACTAAATATCAGGCCTAAACCAAAACAATTAATAAAGTCCAAAAAAAAAAAAAGGAGCCCAATATAGCCAAACACCAGACCAAATTCCAATACAAACAAACCAGCCTATTAAAGCCCAAACGCTATTAGTAATCTAAAATTACAAACCCAAATTTTGGCCCAAAATCCTAAACTAAACAGAAAACCGTAGGGAGTCATCACCCCTAGCCACCGCATGTCTACCCTCTGACCGTTCTACTGCCCACGCGTGCCCATGCTCTTGACCCTTCGAGTGTCCCCACGCACCCATGCCCCGACCTTTTCACCTTCCCCCACACACGCGTCTATTCCACGCATGCGTCGTTTCCAGAGTCACACGCGGCTCCCTTCTCCACGCCTCGGACGCCCCATGTGCCTCGACCCCTGATTCCACCAGCACCGTTCGCCCATGCCCTGTAAGCAGAGAAACAGAGGCAACAAACGGCAAGAAAAGCATGGACAAAAGAATAGAATAGTACTGGAGGTTGTATTTTCGGCTATAAAGCCGTCCAAAAAAGTAGTGTACCGGGGTCGGCTTTTTACGCATACTGAAAAAAATAAAAAAGAAAAAGAACAAAGGAGAACTCTTGTACCCCTTTTATCAAATAGAAATTAAAAGAACGCAAATCAGGAACCAAAAGGAAGAATCAAAAATTTCTTGTACTCTATCACATTATCAGAAATCAGAAGGCAAACGAACAAAGAAGGTCGCTTTTTTTTCGTCATTATCATTTTACTTTCGTTTACTTACTCTTGCTTTTTTGCTTACCATTTTCGGGGAGTATTCTTCAGTTTCTAACCCGATCTGGCTTCTCATATAACGCATATACATGGAAATAGTTTAAAGATTATAAGTTTTTACCTCTTGCGGCCGTCAAAGTTAAAAATCGAATCGATTTTGAGACCGAAACTGCAGCGTTTGCTTCTTGCGAGTTCCTTCGAGAGGCTCCTAGTAGAGTTGGGTTTAGAGCATTTCAAAAGGATCAAAACGACTCCCTTTTAACCCTTCGATCGCCGTATGCGGTGTCGAAAACAAAGGGGTTCATCGATGGCGCAACTTGGTTTCAGAAAACCCTAGAAAGAGAGGAAGAGAGAAACAGAAGGGGAGGCTGCGGCGGCTGAATAAAAGAAATGAGGGTTAAAATGTGTTTAAATGAATCTTAGGGCTTTTTGAATAGTAAACAAGACGACACCGTTTGGCATTAGGGTTACTGCGCGTTGCCCTCAAAGAGGGGTATTTACGCAATGGATCCTTCTCCATTGTAGCGCCATTCAATCGGGCCCATTTTGTTATTTGTCCTTCTTTGTGGATCTCACCATTAATTCTGTTGAGATTTTCATCCAGGTCCTAGATCTATAGGTGCGCATGAGGGCTGTGGATATTTATCCCATCAGTCCCTCTTTCTTTAGGCGCATTCTATCGCGGTCCTCGTTCCCTTTTTTATTTTTATTTATTTGCATATTTGCTCCCTAAAGTTTTGCTTTTAAGTCTAAATTAGTCGTTTTTATTATTTTTGCTATTTTCTTATTAATGGATTTTATATATATTATTATGATTATTATTACTGTTATTAATGTTATTATTAATATTTCATATTTTTTGTCATTATTATTATTTTGTTATTTTGAAATTCTTGAACGTAGTTTTTTGTTATTATTTAATTTGCTATAGGCCCGTATTTTTATATGCGATTTTCACATTTTATTAGGTTTAACTCATTCCCTTTCATTTAAGTTTTAAGCTATTTTTAAAATGTACCTTTATACACTATTCCAAGTTAAACCAATCTCTAATATACGCATGTATAATTTATATGAAAATTATTTTGTTCTCGTACATATATCATTGAGCACATATTATTTTTTTTTACCTATTTTATGTAAGTATTCAAATTCCCTAAGGCTACTTATGTCGTACATACTGCTGTCCCATTATTGTTATCGTTATTGTCATTTGTGCGTGTTAATATTTTGGATCAATAACTCTGATATTAATGTTACGTATTATGTATATTATTATTGTTGCACCAAATCTGTGTTACATTACCATTGTATGCCGAGCATAATCCCATTCATGGTTTAAACAACGTTTCTTCAAAACATAACCTAATTTTTTTATCAACTTCATCCAAAACCAAAATTTTCAAAATAAGGCAGTATTCGATATTCGGAAATTCGAGAGATTGTACCCTATGTGTTGGGTTTCGGTTCTTTCGTTTGGCTAAATATTCGAGTATCCTTTTGATGTTTTAATATATGAGTCTCGAGGATTAAGAGATGATCTTGGAATCGAGGATTAAAATCATCGTGTCCTATGTACTGGATGTGATATTTTATTCCCTCGGAACAAGAAAATCTCGATGTTCAATTCGAGAAAATTCAAACATTTCCAAAAGAGATCAAATTTTTCAAACTCCTTCGAGATTTTCAGACTTTCGACACGGGGACATTGATTAGTCAATTTGGTACCAGTTTTGGGTGTGACGAGGGTGCTAATCCTTCCTCGCACGTAACCGACTCCCGAACCCATTTTCTCAAAAACATCATTTTAGTAAATCAAAAATGTTTTTATTAAAACAAAGGTGATTCGATCACACCTAATAAACGATCGGTGGCGACTCCCTGTTTTTAGTCGATTCCCGTCTTTTTTTTTCAAAAGAAATGGTTACGACAAAACTCTTCTCTCGAATTGGAACACCTAGAGCAATTATTAATGATAGGGGTACTCATTTTTGTAATACTCAATTTGATAAAATTTTAAAGAAATATGGAGTGCACCACAAAATAGCTACCCCTTATCACCCTCAAACCAGTGGACAAGTTAAAGTAGCCAATCGAGAGCTTAAGCGTATTCTAGAGAAAATCGTAGAATCAAACAGGAAAGATTGGGCATTAAAAGTAGACGATGCTTTATGGGCCTATAAAACCGCTTTTAAAACTCCCATAGGAACATCCCCATACAGACTTGTCTACCGGAAGAGTTGTCATTTACCATTTGAATTAGAGCACAAAGCATTTTGGGCTATAAAATTCTTAAACTATGATCTTAAACTTGTAGGTGAGAAAAGATTAATGCAGTTGAACGAGTTAGATGAGTGGCGAGCTAATACCTACGAGAACTCACGTTTATACAACGAAGCAACAAAGCGACGCCATGATGCTCGTTTGAAGCAACCAAAGCAATTTAAAGTTTTAGATCTTGTTCTACTATACAATTCAAAGCTCAAATTGTTTCCTGGAAAGCTGAAATCAAGATGGTCAGGTCCATTCGTAATCAAAACCATTTTTCCCTATGGCACAATTGAGGTAACTCATCCGACTTATGGAACATTCAAGGTAAACAATCAGCGACTTAAACTATATAATGGTGAAGATTTTAGGGATATGAGAGAGGAGCTTCAGCTCCGTGAACCTTCATATAGAGATGAAAACAAGATAAGTCTAGCTTAAAACTTTAAATGAGCGCTTCTTGGTAGGCAACCCGAGCACTAACCTCACTAATGTTCATATTTTCGATTTTTAGCACCTAACTAAAAACTAACAAAATTAATAAAGCGCAGGTTTCCCTACCCACACTGCCTTACACTGGCGTGGCCGTGGCCGTGTGGCCACCACGAGTAGGTACATCAGTTTGACGGAGATCGTGCGAAAACAGGACGAAAAATTTCCCCAAAACACAGGCTGCGATAAAATGCCACGACCGTGCGATAAGGCCGTGGTGGACACTGACTAAAAAACACGGGTTGCAATAAACCCCCGTGGGCGTGCCTTAAGACCATGGTCAATACTAAGTGAATGACACGGGAGTGCAACACGCCCGTGCCCAGAAACAGTGGCTGAAACTAAGAAAGTCACACGGGCGTGCGACACGCCCGTGCCCATAGGCCGTGGTCGATACTGATTAATTAACACGGGCGTGTGAACATATACACGGACGTGGCCCCTGATCGTGTGAATCAACCCCTATTTAAATCCCCGTCTCATACACTTTCTTCCCCAAAATTTCCCCCCAAACCCTATCAGTCGCTCCCCATTTCCGGCCACCGTCCTCCTCCTCCACTTTTCTCTTTTCTCCCTTCTTCTCCAACCCGAAACACTCCCTCCCTTTTCTTTTAGCCCGTTCTTTTCCTTCCCTCTTCTCCTTTTCTTTCCTCGACGCACCAGCCCCCGCAGTACATGCCCGTGCGCAACCACCACGCCCGTGCGCCACCGCCACGTCCGTGCACCACCTCACGTCGGTTCACCCTTCTTCCACTTTTGCTTCATGCTTTCATTTTTATTTATTTATTTTATTCTTTCTTATTTATTTTCATTATTACGATTTAGATTTCTATCTCTAATTTCTTAGTTCTTTTGAGTGTTTAATTTATTTTGATTTTATTCCATTACTAAGTTTGACGACCATGTTGATACTACTTCTTAGTGCTCTTCTTAATCTAATTAATTTTATTGTAGTTTTCCCTTTTCAAATATCATTGCTAATGCCATTGTATTAAGCCTACCATAAATTCATACTATTAAAATTCAGTATCAGATTTTAGCATTACTTGATAATCTAATTCACTATTATAGGATTATACTATTTAGGACTACCAGGATAGTACATTTTTGGCTGGCAATGATACTTGACTTATTGAAAATCTTTGGCATTTTTAAGTATATAATGACTCTCCCACGTGGAGAAGAGCACTGTCCCACTTCGAAAAAGCGAAAGGGACCCGGAGCTGCCTCCGCGAGTGCATCTGCCGAAGTTCGCCATTCTTTTCTACAGTTCCCCTGGGACCCCAAGACGAACATTTTCATATACTTCGTGCATGAACCCTCGGTATGGGGAGATGTATCAATTGGACCGCCTTAGAGTAGGTCCAACTAGCCGACGCAGTCCGGGCCATATTGACTATCGACCCGTGGGGGCACTTTTTCGAGATTGTCGAGCCGACCTATCTAGTGCTTACTTTGGAGCTCTGTTCCACCTTCCACCTTCAGGCGGTCATGACAAATTTTGACGACCCAGGCACAGTCCAATTCCACCTGGGAGGCCTAGTACGAGAGTTGATATCCTAGAGTTTGGGGTCGCTTTGGGATTTTATACCGAGGAATTCATGCAGGACGATGACTTCGAAAACCTTCATCGCCATATCCACTACTCGCCTTCGTCCTGTTGGAGAGACTTAGTCCCTACCTCGGCTACCTATGATCCCAGTTGCTCCAAGGCATCAGCTCTCGCCCCATCCTTGAGGTACCTACACACCATCCTAGCTCACACTTTGGCAGGAAGGCGAGAGAGCACCGACGTCGTCAACACTCACGACACCTACTTCCTATGGTGCATGGCACATTGGCACGTGTTTGACTTAGTCTACTTCATCACCCTCGCCATTCAGCATCAAACAGAGCGACATAGGAGAGGAATCCTCTCCATTGGCCCATATGTGATGTGCCTGGCTCGACACTTTGGCCTCCTCAATACCGCAGCTCAGTCCTCCTCGCTCACGCTTATTGGGCAGATGTCCCCACAGGGCATCGCGATGATGCTTCATATGAGGATGATTGAGCGTCGGCGTGGGTTTCATCCTCCTCAGCATCGTCTATCGAGGGCCACCAATCAGGACGACCCAGAGGACATTACTGATGATGTCCATTTGCATCATGAGGAGCCACCTTCTGCGCCACCACCGCCTCACCGACTAGTTCATGCGGCTGCTTCATTGACTGACATCTCTAAGTGCCTTACTCGTTTCGAGAACTACTGTACTCAACAATTTAATGACAACACTCGATAATACGACGGCATTGAGTCAACTCTACAACAGATTTGTCAGCATTTTCACATATCACCACCACCCCCACCTCGCGACCTATCTGCCGATGAGGACCTTTGAGTCCATTTATTTTTTCATTTCATTTTATTTTAATTTTTAAACTCTTTCTCTTTATCTTTCTTGTCTTTAATTTATATTAGTATATTTTGATTTCTTTTTATCTCTGGCTGTTTATTATCGAGTAACGATAACGAAATCCATTAACAAAACCCCCTAAAACTTTACTGGTGACTCTGCAGTTTCAAAAGGTTCAAGGTGCTACTAAGGAACTGGAATATTCTCCCCCACCTTCACCCCTGCCTAGTTCATCATGTTCTCATTGGATCCGTTTCTACAAATTTCACTTTCTAAGGAGTTCATCCAAAATTCAGGAAGTTTCACCTCCTTCCCTTTCTTATGATTTTCTGCTTACATTGCTATTATCTATCTTTGTACATTGAGGACAATGTAAATATTAAGTGTGGGGAGGTTAATTATAGTATTATTAGAAAATCCCTGAATTATGTCTTGTTCTTAAGTAAATTTTCTCATATTACTATTAGAATAAAATTTCTATTAACTTATGATTTTTATTTATATGTTTTGGATTAAGTCATAGGTAATTGTGCATTGATGGTTTAAACTTTAAGACATTAGAAAATCAAGCATGATAAGTCTATTTTCAGAATTAAAAATTTATTAGGTTGTTTCCCTAAATTTAAATATTACGTTGAAGTTTGAAATTTGCAATGTTGACATCAAAAACCATAAATTTTGTGAGACTTTGAGCCTTTTAGAGCATATATTTTTCTTGCTCACTTATTGTGGGTTATGAGTGTGTCAATATTGATTTTTTATTCTAGAACTTGATCCGATTATACATGTCGAGACCACGCCTTGATTTGATATACTGAGATGATAAAGGCACCTAGGTATTAACCCACTTATTCCATTAAAAACCTATCTTCATAATTAACCCCTAGTAAACCCTTTTGAGTCTAATAAACCGTTTCTAGACTCACCCATTAATATTAACCCAAAACCAAATTTTTGCTTCTCCTACTTTATTGACTCCCCTTTTGTCGAGATTTGATTTGATCAGTTTCTTAACTATATTCTTTATTTCAGTCGTTAAATTCATCTTATATCGTGATCTTATTCCTTAAAAAAAGTTGGAAATTTATTCATTGTTAGTTTTATGAGCTTAAACGGTTAATTTCACATCTTTAGAAAAAGCTCGTGTTATTAGTGATAAGTTTTCAATCGATGTAATTATTCAGTATTAGTTCATTTTTCTAGTTAGGTAAATTGTTAATTCAATCTCGATTCTAATCCTCTAATTCATCCTTTATCCACACCTTTAACCCAAGCCCCATTACAACCCTTTTTAAGACCTTTTGATTTGTGTATCATCTGATTTTATAATGGTGGAGATTTGATTTTCATGCAAACCTATGGTAATAACTTTTCATGATTGAACTTTTAAGTGCTTAATTTGAACCTTAATGTAACATCCTAGATTAGGGGTTATGCGTTCGTGCGTAATTCATGAGATAGTGGGCTCAGTGGGTGTGTTGGATGTGATCTGAGGAGTTTTAGGAACCCTAAGATGTAAAGAAATGTATCGAAATGTATGGAAATGTATGGAAATGTAAGGAAATGTAAGGAAATGCCTTGTCTTGGAAATGTAGGGAAATGTCCTGGAAATGTAAGGAAATGATTTAGAAATGTTGAGTTTAAAGGAGGCAAACGAACATTTTTAGAAACTTGGAAATGTAAGGAAATGATAAGTTTTAAAGTTTAGAAAGAGGAAATTAAGGCAAGGTGGCCTTAAGAAAATTAATAGAGGGAATTTGACACAAGAACGGGCTTGGAAAAGTGGCCTGGAGATGCCACTTAGGGCCTCTGGAAATGGCGCCACATACAAGAGTATTGGGCCAAGGTTCGAGCTGCATGGGAAGCAAATAAAAGAAAATTTATTTTGCTACAAGGAGCAGAGAGGTGGACGGCACATGGCTATAAATTAGGAGCTTTTATTCTTTTATTTTTAAGAGAAAAATAGAGGATAAATAAGGGATTTATTTATCATTATTTTCAAGAGATAATTGTTGGATTAAATTCTTTATTTTTTAAATAAAGTGATAAAGATATGAGAGTGGTGGCCAAGTAAGGGACTCTAGCCTAGTAATTTTGGCTATAAAAGGAAGAGTAAGGCTATTCTTCATTCATTCTTTTCTGTTCAAGAAAACCTCTGCCAAAATTCTCTAAAGTTTCTTCTCTTCTCTCTTCCGAATTCTCTCTGCCATTATTCTCTTTTTCTCTTTTCTTTTTGATTCTCTTTGGCCGAATCCTTCTACACCCTATTCTCTTATTCTTGTTCTCTCAATCTCCTAAAAGCCGAATATTGTTGAGGATTCAAGCTAAGGTTTTGTCGACTACAACATTAGGGGAGGAATTTCGGGATATCAAGTGTTGCCGATTTCAATACTAAAGGTAAGGATGTTATTGACATCGTTTTGGTTCTTTTCTTTAAGCCGAAATTTAGATTCTAATGCCATTGATATCTTTGGCCGAAACTTTGAAGAGATATTTCGGGATTTACTAAGTGTCGACTACAAGGAAGGAGAAGTTCTTTTCCCGAAGGTCCACCATAGGCCGCGTGTTCCCTAGTTATTCGGTGAGTTTCGGGATTTAAAATCCACAAGGTAAGTGCCTATAGCATTCGGCCAAGGCCATGTTTGGTAAATAGATGTGTTTTATTAGTTATTCAAAAGCCGAAACTAATCTATTCAAGTAATCTAGTGATTGTCAATTTCAAGAAAGAAGGATACAAAGTTTCGGGACTTGATTCTTAAGTCAATCGACAACAAGGTAAGTTTTAGTGTACTAATCCTACTAGGATTTGGATGTATGGCCGAATGGCTCTTTACTAAGTATTAAATGATTGATTAAATGTAGAGATCTAAGATCTAAAGCATTAGATCAAGCTTTTCGGGATTTGGATTGGAAACCCTAAGCGAATCAGGTGTGTACCTCACACTATTTCTTGATATATTTATAGCAATAATTAATATGTATGTGACTATAAGAATATGAATATGGCTAAGTACCATGTTATGGTACACAGTACTTAGGTACGTTTTCCTACTTGTAACATCCTAGATTAGGGGTTATGCGTTCGTGCGTAATTCATGAGATAGTGGGCTCAGTGGGTGTGTTGGATGTGTTCTGAGGAGTTTTAGGAACCCTAAGATGTAAGGAAATGTCTTGTCTTGGAAATGTAAGGAAATGTCCTGGAAATGTAAGGAAATGCTTTAGAAATGTTAAGTTTCAAAAGAGGAAAGTGAACATTTCTGGAAACTTGGAAATGTAAGAAATGTTAAGTTCAAAAGAGGAAAGTGAACATTTCTGGAAACTTGGAAATGTAAGAAATGTTAAGTTTAAAGGAGGCAAACGAACATTTTTGGAAACTTGGAAATGTAAGGAAATGTAAGGAAATGTAAGGAAATGTAAGGAAACGTTTTAGGAAAAGTTAAGTTCTGAGGTTAAGAGAGGGAAGTAAAGCAGGGTGGCCATAAGAAAATTTATGCGTAAAATATGACGTACAAATGGGCTTGGAAAAGTGGCTTGGAGGCGCCACTTAGGTCCTCTGGAGTTGACGTCACAAGCAGGTGCAATTGGGCCTAGGTTCGAGTCACATGGGGAGCAAATAAAAGAGTTTTATTTTGCTGCAAGGAGCAAGGGAGTTGGACGACACATGGCTAAATTCTAGGAGCTTTTATTCTTTTATTTTTAAGAGATAAAGGGTGGATAAATAAGGGATAAATAATGGATTTATTTTAGATTATTTTCAAGAGATAAATGATGGATAATTATTGATTAAGAGATAAGAGATAATTGAGGGATTAATTCTAATATTGAATAAAGTGATAATTAGAAGATAAAATTATCACATAGGAAGAGTGGTGGCCAAGTAAGGGACTCTAGCCTAGTAATTTTGGCTATAAAAGGAAGAGTAAGGCTCTTCATTCATTCTTTTCTCTTCAAGAAAACCTCTGCCAAAATTCTCTAAAGTTTCTTCTCTTCTCTCTGCCGAATTCTCTCTGCCATTATTCTCTTTTTCTCTTTTCTTTTTGATTCTCTTTGGCCGAATCCTTCTACACCCTATTCTCTTATTCTTGTTCTCTCAATCTCTTAAAAGCCGAATATTGTTGAGGATTCAAGCCAAGGTGTTGTCGACTACAACATTAGGGGAGGAATTTTGGGATATCAAGTGTTGCCGATTTCAATACTAAAGGTAAGGATGTTATTGACATCGTTTTGGTTCTTTTCTTTAAGCCAAAATTTAGATTCTAATGCCATTAATATCTTTGGCCAAAACTTTGAAGAGATCTTTCGGGATTTACTAAGTGTCGACTACAAGGAAGGTGAAGTTCTTTTCCCGAAGGTCCACCATAGGCCGCGTGTTCCCTAGTTATTCGATGAGTTTCGGGATTTAAAATCCACAAGGTAAGTGTCTATAGCATTCGGCCAAGGCCATGTTTGGTAAATAGATGTGTTTTATTAGTTATTCAAAAGCCGAAACTAATCTATTCAAGTAATCTAGTGATTGCCGATTTCAAGAAAGAAGGATACAAAGTTTCGGGACTTGATTCTTAAGTCAATCGACAACAAGGTAAGTTTTAGTGTACTAATCCTACTAGGATTTGGATGTATGGCCGAATGGCTCTTTACTAAGTATTAAATGATTGATTAAATGTAGAGATCTAAGATCTAAGGCATTGGATCAAGCTTTTCGGGATTTGGATTGGAACCCTTAAGCGAATCAGGTGTGTACCCCACACTAATTCTTAATATGTTTTATGGCATGTTTAATAAATATATGTATGTGATATTAAGAATATGAAAGTGTAAGAATGTGGCTAAGGTACCATGTTATGGTACAAAGTACTCAGGTACGTTTCCTACTCCAACTAGGATTATGAAATATGTTATATTTAACACGAGAATAATGATAAGAATGTGAACTTTGGCATGTTAATGCATAATATGATATGGGGCATATGGGTTATTGAAAAGGGGAAGTGAATGTGGTGACCTAAGACCACGAAATCTGAATGCGGTGACCTAAGACCGCGATATCTGAATGTGGTGACCTAAGACCACGATATCTGAATGTGGTGACCTAAGACCACGAAATCTGAATGTGGTGACCTAAGACCACGAGTTCTATAAGGGCGATGAGCACGTCGACTGCAGCGACTGCCTTCGATGGAGTGCAGCGGAAGGAGGGTCGACTTAGTAGTCCCCACGGTGTGCAGGTCGGTACGGGGAAGTGTAGCGGATGGCTAACTAGGTTTGGGTTCGGGATTGCATCATTATCTTGTATTATTATGTGAATATGATATGTATGGTTTGCCTAATTCTATTTGGACTTAGTGTTGTGTACACATTGAGTCTGTTGACTCACCCCGTTGTGGGAACTATTTTCAGGTGACGATCAGTAATGGACTGGGTTCGGCAGAAGCTTAGGGATGGTCATGCACAGCAAGGAATTTAATTAATTTGGATTTTTATTTTATTAAGTACTTTAATTTAATTTTGGGATTATTTGATGTAATAAGGCCATAGTTGAATTTCTTTACTTTTACTTTTATTTGTTATGACTGCGAACTATTATTAATTAATGGATTAAGTAAATTTATTTTAAAACAAACCCTAAACGTTTTGTCACCTAAAGTAAAGGATTTTAGTAAAATAAACTTGTTTTCAATCCAAGCCCAACCCAATAATAGTTTTTCTTTCAAAACACACCAATTTTCCTAAGTCACAAAAGAATTTGAAACGGTTTACACCGGGGAACATACCAGATCCAGTCAAGGCTCGTGGGCCGGGTTTGGGGTGTTTCACTACTCCTACTATGAGTATGGTAAGATTTGTTATGCCATGAATGTGAATATGATAAGAGTGTGAATTAAGACATAATATTGCATAATGAGTATGATATATGGGGGCATATGGGATATTATATGAAAGGGGAAGTGAATGTGGTGACCTAAGACCACTATATCTGAATGTGGTGACCTAAGACCACGATATCTGAATGTGGTGACCTAAGACCACGAATTTTATAAGGGGGATGAGCACGTCGACTGCAGCGACTGCCTTCGATGGTGTGTAGTTAGCCTACTGTTTTCCGGGTGTATGTTTGTATGTGTGATTTATGTACTAACCAGTGCAGTGGCAATTATATGGTGAATACCCTAAAAAGGGGTATATAGATATTCAGGTTAGTATTATCTGTTGATAAGAATGTGAAAGTGCCGATGTGAATGTGACTATGCCTGTGGAAATATGATTGATTGCCTTAATAACATGTGCATGCATTTATTATTATGCCACTATTACATGTTGCATGTGCATGGGTTGGGATATGAAAGAAGGTACGAGTGTACTTCGAGTACGTGGTTTGATGTTAGCCTTGAGCTACATCGTGGATTGACGTTGACTGAGGTCACATTGTGGATTTATTTGCGATTAAGTTCGCGTGGTTTGATGAGTAGCTTTGTGCCTCATCGTGGTTGATATAGGCTAGGTGCCATATCGTGGTTGATGAGTGACTATGTGTCCCATCGTGGTTTTGGTGTTAGCTACGGCTACATCGTGGATTGGCGCTGACTGAGGTCGTGTTGTGGATTATTGTGCTTAATTGCACGTGGACGGCATTGATTTCCTTTGGAGTGAAAAGGAGAGGGTGATTTGTTAATCCCCTGGTGTGTGGTAGGCTGGATTCGGGGGTGTGTAGAGGATGGACCCTAGGTTGGGCTGGGTGCACTTTGCATAATTTTCAATTGATATGTGGATTTGAGTAAGAAATGGGCTAAGCCCAGTATGTGGGATTTATGTGGTCGATTACCCTATTACCTGATAAGCGAGTTGAATATGGGCCAAGCCCAGAACGTGATAATATGTGAATAAGTATGTGATATGACATTGTATGCCTGAATTGTTAAGTTATAGTGTTGGTTACACATTGAGTCTGTTTGACTCACCCCGTTGGGGAATATTTTCTTCCAGGTGATGATCAGTAATGGACCGGGTCGGCAGGAGCTTAAAGGTGGCCATGGACAGCAAGGGAAATTTTATTATTTGGACTTCTATTTTATTTAAGCACTTTAACTTATTTTTTGGGAATTATTTGATGTAATAAGGCCATAGTTGTACTATTTTATTTTTTTTCCCTTTATTTATTACGGTACAAATTTTTATTAATTAAAGAACAAGTGAAATTTATTTTCAAATAAACTTTAAACGTTTTGTCACCTTAAATAAAGGGTTATTAATGTAAGATAAACTTGTTTTCCACCCGAGCCCGACCCAAAAGCAATCTTTCTTTCAAAACACACAGTTTTCCAAAGTAACAAAAGAATTTTGAACCGGTTTACATCGAGGAATATACCAGATCCGGTCAAGGCTCGTGGGCCGGGTTGGGGTGTTCCAATTTGGTATCAGAGCCCAATTTTAAACTCTCGGCCTGTGGTCTAAGGCCCAAAACATTTTCAAATCGAGCCCAAATGAGTTTTATGAAAATATTTTTGGAAGTAAGCAGGTTTTCTGGCATGGCACCTAAGTCTCCGACCCGAGGTCCACCAGGTAAGTACCCCTATCTCTTGTGTGAATTATTGTATGAATTGTAGAAGGGTAGAAATAGAATGGAACGTAGATTAGTATGATAGGTACTTGAACTCTAAGGTTAGTGTACCCTAATAAGTTACATAAAACTTTAATTTCTAATTAAACAAACCTGTGGTTATGTCGCCGAGTTAGGGTGTGGCAACCATTGTGCGCATGTCTAGGATTGGATCCGGAAGAGCCTGGTACTTAAGCAGTCCTAGTGACTCACCTCCTCTTCGCAGGAATCCTACCTGGTGCGTAGCTTTAGTTCACCCTAACCAAGAGGACTTATTCATAGGCTAAACTCCTAACTAAAACCCGAAAGGGAACTAGCCGTATTTTCATAAAAACCCTAGTTTAAAACTCTTAAAATTACCCTTTTGAATTGCAAACACGATTTTATAAAATTCTCTCAAGTATTCTTGATTTGTGAAAATTACTAAATTACACCTAGTTGTAAATTTACTAAATTGCCCTTGGTTTATGAAATTTCCAAAATACCCACAGTTCTTATCAAAAATTTCATAACAAGTCCAAAAACCCTAATTTGCAAAATATCAAAATACTTTGATTTTGGAAAATTACGAAATTGCCCCTGACTTACAAAATTACCAAAATGACCCTAAATTTCAAAAATTTTACAACATCACCGATTTGGAAAACAAATTCTCAAAAAGAACCCTCAAGTTTTGCAAATTTTGGAAATACCCTTGATTTATTAAGATTTACAAATTTACCCTGGTTTATTACCCCCGAGTTCCAAAATTACCGAAATACCCTCGGACTTCAAAATTTCCAAAAATACCCCGGGAATGCAAATTTACCAAAATACCCTTATTGACAAAACCACCAAGGAACCTTATTTTGACAAATTACGAAAATACCCCTATAGGGCAAATTACGAAAATACCCCTGGGTAGTGGAAAAACAGCAACAATGAAAACTACAACATTTCTCTGAATGAACGAAAGTTCATAATTGATTGATGAATGTATGAATGTAAAGACTGTGTGCATGTATGAATACGAAAGAACTACTCCTAAAATTCTTTCCATAAAACTTCTTCGCGGGTAATAAGTGAAACAAGGACTAATGCATAAAACTTTGTAATCAGGTTAAATCGCGACGTTAGAAATAAGTTGTAGGGGACGTGAACTTAGAGATTGTGCCTAGAAAGTATGATGGTTCTATTAAGATCAGAGTGCGCAGCGTAAGCATAGTGCGGTGAGAAGGATTGCACGACTGTTAATAAGTAAATTCGAGGACGAAAGTATTTTTAAGGAGGGTAGAACTGTAACATCCTAGATTAGGGGTTATGTGTTCATGCATAATTCATGAGATAGTGGGCTCAGTGGGTGTGTTGGATGTGATCTGAGGAGTTTTAGGAACCCTAAGATGTAAGGAAATGTATGGAAATATAAGGAAATGTATGGAAATGTATGGAAATGTAAGGAAATGTAAGGAAATGCCTTGTCTTGGAAATGTAGGGAAATGTCCTGGAAATGTAAGGAAATGATTTAGAAATGTTGAGTTTAAAGGAGGCAAACGAACATTTTTGGAAACTTGGAAATGTAAGGAAATGATAAATTTTAAAGTTTAAAAAGAGGAAATTAAGGCAAGGTGGCCTTTAGAAAATTAATAGAGGGAATTTGACACAAGAACGGGCTTAGAAAAGTGGCCTGGAGATGCCACTTAGGGCCTCTAGAAATGGTGTCACATACAGGAGTATTGGGCCAAGGTTCGAGCTGCATGGGAAGCAAATAAAAGAAATTTTATTTTGCTACAAGGAGCAGAGAGGTGGACGGCACATGGCTAGAAATTAGGAGCTTTTATTCTTTTATTTTTAAGAGATAAATAGAGGATAAATAAGGGATTTATTTATCATTATTTTCAAGAGATAATTGTTGGATTAAATTCTTTAATTTTTAAATAAAGTGATAAAGATATGAGAGTGGTGGCCAAGTAAGGGACTCTAGCCTAGTAATTTTGGCTATAAAAGGAAGAGTAAGGCTATTCTTCATTCATTCTTTTCTCTTCAAGAAAACCTCTGCCGAAATTCTCTAAAGTTTCTTCTCTTCTCTCAGCCGAATTCTCTTTGCCATTATTCTCTTTTTCTCTTTTCTTTTTGATTCTCTTTGGCCGAATCCTTCTACACCCTATTCTCTTATTCTTGTTCTCTCAATCTCCTAAAAGCTGAATATTGTTGAGGATTCAAGCCAAGGTGTTGTCGACTACAACATTAGGGGAGGAATTTCGGGATATCAAGTGTTGTCGATTTCAATACTAAAGGTAAGGATGTTATTGACATCGTTTTGGTTCTTTTCTTTAAGCCGAAATTTAGATTCTAATGCCATTGATATCTTTGGCCGAAACTTTGAAGAGATCTTTCAGGATTTACTAAGTGTCGACTACAAGGAAGGAGAAGTTCTTTTCCCGAAGGTCCACCATAGGCCGCGTGTTCCCTAGTTATTCGGTGAGTTTCGGGATTTAAAATCCACAAGGTAAGTGTCTATAGCATTCGGCCAAGGCCATGTTTGGTAAATAGATGTGTTTTATTAGTTATTCAAAAGCCGAAACTAATCTATTCAAGTAATCTAGTGATTGCCGATTTCAAGAAAGAAGGATACAAAGTTTCGGGACTTGATTCTTAAGTCAATCGACAACAAGGTAAGTTTTAGTGTACTAATCCTACTAGGATTTGGATGTATGGCCGAATGGCTCTTTACTAAGTATTAAATGATTGATTAAATGTAGAGATCTAAGATCTAAGGCATTAGATCAAGCTTTTCGGGATTTGGATTGGAAACCCTAAGCGAATCAGGTGTGTACCTCACACCATTTCTTGATATATTTATAGCAATAATTAATATGTATGTGACTATAAGAATATGAATATGGCTAAGTACCATGTTATGGTACACAGTACTTAGGTACGTTTTCCTACTCCTACTATGAGTATGGTAAGATTTGTTATGCCATGAATGTGAATATGATAAGAGTGTGAATTAAGACATAATATTGCATAATGTGTATGATATATGGGGGCATATGGGATATTATATGAAAGGGGAAGTGAATGTGGTGACCTAAGACCACTATATCTGAATGTGGTGACCTAAGACCACGATATTTGAATGTGGTGACCTAAGACCACGATATCTGAATGTGGTGACCTAAGACCACGAATTTTATAAGGGGGATGAGCACGTCGACTGCAGCGACTGCCTTCGATGGTGTGTAGTTAGCCTACTGTTTTCCGGGTGTATGTTTGTATGTGTGATTTATGTACTAACTAGTGCAGTGGCAATTATATGGTGAATACCCTAAAAAGGGGTATATAGATATTCAGGTTAGTATTATCTGTTGATAAGAATGTGAAAGTGCCGATGTGAATGTGACTATGCCTATGGAAATATGATTGATTGCCTTAATAACATGTGCATGCATTTATTATTATGCCACTATTACATGTTTCATGTGCATGGGTTGGGATATGAAAGAAGGTACGGGTGTACTTCGAGTACGTGGTTTGATGTTAGCCTTGAGCTACATCGTGGATTGACGTTGACTGAGGTCACGTTGTGGATTTATTTGCGATTAAGTTTGCGTGGTTTGATGAGTAGCTCTGTGCCTCATCGTGGTTGATATAGGCTAGGTGCCATATCGTGGTTGATGAGTGACTATGTGTCCTATCGTGGTTTTGGTGTTAGCTACGGCTACATCGTGGATTGGCGCTGACTGAGGTCGCGTTGTGGATTATTGTGCTTAATTGCACGTGGACGGCATTGATTGCCTTTGGAGTGAAAAGGAGAGGGTGATTTGTTAATCCCCTGGTGTGTGGTAGGCTAGATTCGGGGGTGTGTAGAGGATGGACCCTAGGTTGGGTTGGGTGCACTTTGCATAATTTTCAATTGATATGTGGATTTGAGTAAGAAATGGGCTAAGCCCAGTATGTGGGATTTATGTGGTCGATTACCCTATTACCTGATAAGCGAGTTGAATATGGGCCAAGCCCAGAACGTGATAATATGTGAATAAGTATGTGATATGACATTGTATGCCTGAATTGTTAAGTTATAGTGTTGGTTACACATTGAGTCTGTTTGACTCACCCCGTTGGGGAATATTTTCTTCCAGGTGATGATCAGTAATGGACCGGGTCGGCAGGAGCTTAAAGGTGGCCATGCACAGCAAGGAAAATTTTATTATTTGGACTTCTATTTTATTTAAGCACTTTAACTTATTTTTTGGGAATTATTTGATGTAATAAGGCCATAGTTGAACTACTTTATTTTTTTCCCTTTATTTATTACGGTACAAATTTTTATTAATTAAAGAACAAGTGAAATTTATTTTCAAATAAACTTTAAACGTTTTGTCACCTTAAATAAAGGGTTATTAATATAAGATAAACTTGTTTTCCACCCGAGCCCAACCCAAAAGCAATCTTTCTTTCAAAACACACAGTTTTCCAAAGTAACAAAAGAATTTTGAACCGGTTTACATCGAGGAACATACCAGATCCGGTCAAGGCTCGTGGGCCGGGTTTGGGGTGTTTCACTTAAACACTTTGAGTGATTTGATTGAATCTTTAGCGAGGATGTCAATTCTTGACAAATTTTGAATTAAGGGTGATTATTTAGGTAAGGGGAAACACCTATGTTTCCGTGCTACAAAAATGTGTGACTTAGATTGTTTGAATCTTCAAGACACTTTTAGTTAAATTATTAATGCCTGAATTATCTGTGAATTATGATGAAACATTATTAATGAGACTTATGAATTGAGGAAGTTAATTTTAATTGTGAGTTGATGATTTTGCTTGAGGATGAGCAAAGGTTTAACTGTGGGGATATTTGATAAACCATAATTTATACCTATTTTAACCCTATGCTTGGCTTATTTTTGGATGAATTTTCATTAGATTTGATGAATTTGATGCTCCTAATCCTTTAATTTCATGTTTTACACTCAGGAGAGCTTAGGGAGTCGAAAAGAACAAGAAATAGGCCAAAAGGGACAAAATGGGCCTACCTCGAAAATCAACACGGTCTGGACTATCACACACGGGAAGACCACAAGGCCGTGTGTAACAAGCGAAATCGAGCACGGCCTAAGCTATCGAACACGGGCGTGTCCCTGCCGAACCTAAGTCTAATTTCATTCGGAAAAGGTTACTTGTAGGCCAAGAAAGGTGCTCCAAAGCCTATATAAACACCTACGGGGAGAGCCTAAAGGAGACAAGGAGTAGAAAGTAGAAAAACGACAGCCATCAGGAGCAGCTTGGAAGAAGGATCTCCATCAAGACTGAAGATCTCCTATCAATTTCTCTTGAAGTTTTTGGGTTTTCTTATGTTTTGTAGTTTTTCTTATTTTAAGATGTTTCCCTCTATCAGTATAAACTAAATCCCTTAAATACCTGAGGGGATGATACCTAGGTGAATCTTATTACTATTTGATTTATAATATAAATACTTTTTCTTATTCTTAATTGTGAGTTCTTATTCTTGTTTTAATAATTCAGGTTATTGATTCATGTCGAATGTGCTTATTCAGAGGAGTAAAAGTCCCTGTTTAAGAGTAGATCAACACAATTAAGTGGAGTTGAATGCAATCCTAGATATAGGATGACGTAAATCTGCCGGATTAGAGTCAAATCTAATAAAGGAATCCATAGATCGAGTTAATGCGACAATAGGGGTTTTAATTAGAAAGAGATTTCAGTTAATCATCCTAGAGTCAGTTGTTTTTAGTCTTGAAAGAGATATTAACATAAATCAGGGATTTCTACGGATTAAGTTAAGTGAATAAATCGTATGAATCAGAAGTAATAAGTGTAGTCTAGGTGGATTCTTCCTTGGATGTTGCCTCTTTCATAAATTTGACTAAAAGTATTTTCCCAATTCATTCTCTGTCGTGCTTTTAATTAATTTTAGTTTAAAAGATATCACTCCAATTCTTAGGCTAGATAATAAGAAGATAATAATTACTAGTACTCTTGGCCCTTGTGGATACGATATTTCCGATCTTACCATAACTATACTATTAAATGATAGGTGCCCTTGCCTTTATTGTGATCGTAGTTAGTTAGAGACACATCAGGTACGTAGTTGTTTGGGATTGGCTGGTTACTACCGAAGATTTTTAAATAGATTTTCAAACATAGCCTTGCCGATGACAAAGTTGTTGCAAAAGAATGTTCCATTTGTTTGGGATAATCAGTGCCAAGAAAGTTTTGAGAAGCTGAAGCAAATGCTAACTAAGGCACCAATTTTTACATTGCCTAAGTCTGAAAACGATTTTGTTATTTATAGTGATACTTCTTTGAATGGTCTTGGGTGTGTTTTGATGCAAGATGGAAAAGTGATAGCTTATGCATCTCGGCAATTAAAACCGTATGAACGTAATTACCTGACGCATGATCTGGAACTAGCTACTGTGATTTTCGCTTTAAAGATATGGAGACACTATTTGTACGGTGAGAAATGCTATATTTATACCGATCATAAAAGTCTCAAGTATCTATTATTTCAAAAGGATTTAAATTTGAGACAACGATAGTGGATAGAGCTTTTAAAAGACTATGATTGTGTTATTAATTATCACCCGGGAAAGGCAATGTTGTTGATCGCTGAAATCAAAGCTTTAAAATTTATAAAATGAATGATCTAACCTGGAAACTAACTCTGACAACGATTAAAGGAAAGTGTACCTATCAAACAATAGTATAGTTTAGGCAAGATCGGATTGTCGAACCCAAAGGAACTAAAAGTACTAATACTAACTTTCTTTTTATTATTTAGCCTAAAATAAAGTGAAGTTGCTTTAAATCTAAATTAATGACTACTAAGCTAAAGACGCAAAGAGAAAAAGAACGAATTGGGAAATAACTAGAAGAAAAACTCAGTTGATCACGATGATACCCTCAGGAAGAATCCACCTAGACTTCACTTGTTATCTAACACTGAACCATACGATTTATTCACTTAGTTTGATTCGTAGGACTCCCTAACGTATATTAAACCATCTCTCGAGGCGAATAATGTCTAACCCTAGGTTAATTAGTGGAACTCTCGTTCTCTTATAATAACCCCCTAGAATAGCAGTAAATCAATCTATGGATTTCCATATTAGGTTTCACCCTAATCCGGCAAAATCTCGTCACCCTATCTCTAGGCGTGCGATCAACTCCGCTTAATTATGCTTGATCTACTCTTAAGCAGGGTCTATTCCTCCTCCACCTAAGCACATCAAACTTGAATCAATATCTGTGAAATATTAACTCAAGAATTAAGCACACATAATTAAGAACAAACTAAGTATTTATCATATAATTCAGAAAATGATAACAAGATTCATCTAGGTTTCATCCCCTTCAGGTATCTGTGGGGTTTAGTTCATAACAAATAAAGAAAACATCTCAAGAGAAAAGATAAAACAAAACATAAGAAATCCCTAAAACTCCCTGAAGGAATTGAAGGATCAACTGGCTAACTTCGAGTGATTCCCACAAATCTGACCTTCTCGGCTTGGCTCCTTGGCCTCGCTAACCGCCTCCTTTAAGGTGGTACTTAGGGGGTTTATATAGGCTCTTGGAATGTGTTTCTTAGCCCCAAAGTATCCAAATCCGAATGAAATTGCTCTTTGCCATGACAGGGACACGGCCATGTCACACGCCCGTGTGACTCGTCTTCAAATCGTGTTCAGATTTCTAAGTTGAGGCACGGCCGTGTAGATCGGGGTTGAGGCCGTGTTCTAGATGCTCGTCAAGGCACAACCCTGTGGACTTTGGGCCAGGCCGTGTCCATTTTGTGATATGGCCCATTTACTCCGTTTTGGGCCCGTTTTATGTTCTTTTCATCCTCGGGTGCTATCTTGGGTATAAGACATGAAAAGAAAGGATTAAGAGCACCTTTTTACATAAATTGAGGAATAAAACATCCAAAAACAAGCTAAATGTGGGATTAAAATATGTTATAATTACGATTTATCAAATACGCCCACACTTAAGCTTTTGCTTGTCCTCAAGCAAAATTCTCAACATACAATTAAAACGAACTTTCCATAATTCACAATTCCTACTGACAATGCCTTATCATAATTCATAGATAATTTATACATGGATAATTCAATTCAAAGAGTCCTAAAGATTCAAACAATGATAAGTCATTCATTTGTACTTCAAAAACGTAGGTGTTTCCCCTTATCTGAATAATTACCTTTAATTCGAAATTGACAAGAGTTGACATCCTTACTAAAAGATTCACTCAAATCACTCAAAGTGTTTAAGGTTCATAAAAAGAAGTACTCATACGTCGAACCTGAAAAGTTAATCCCATAGGCTTGCTTGAAAATCAAATCTCCACCACTGTAAAATGAGATGATAAACGGATCAAAAGGTGTTTGTTAGGGTTGTAACGGAGCTAGGGTTAAAGGTGTGGATAAAGGTTGAAATTAGAAGGTTAGAATCAAGATTGAATTGACAAGTACCTACCTAAGAATACTTGAAATAATATTTACATTAACTGAAAATAATAATCCTAATAATACGAGCTTTTCTTTTGGAAAATAAGCTTTAACTGTATAAGCTCACCACTAATACTGAATATACTTCATTCTTTTTAAGAACAAACTAATAATAATAATGGATGAATTCAACTCATGCTCTGATTTAATTCGGTAACTAATCAAATCATATCTCGATTAAAGGGTAGTCAAAAAGGAATGGTGATAACAAATACAAAGGGTTTTGGGTTAAAATAGGTGAGTCAATAAAAAGGGTTGTTAGGATCAACGGGGTTCACTAAGGGTTAATTTATGTAGGTAAGGTATTTAGTGGAGTGAGTGGGTTAAATCCTAGGTGCCTCTATCATCTCTGTATATCAAATCATTAATGTGGTCTCAACATGTATAAACGAGGCAAGTTCTAGAATAACAGTTCAAAGTTGACACACTCATAATCAAAAGGTGAGCACAGACAAGAATATGTGCTCTATAAGGCTCAAAATCTCACAAAAATTATGGGTGTTTTGACATCAATCTCATAAATTTCAAATTTCAAAGCAATATTCAAATTTAGGTTAACAACCTAGCAATTTTTTTTTTTGAAAAATAGACTTATCATGCTTGATTCTCTAGTATCTTAAAATTTAATCATCAATGCTCAATTATGAATGACTTACTCAAAAACATGTCAATAAAAACCATAAATCATTAGAAATTTCATCTTAATTAGTAATATGAAAAATTTACTTAAAGACAAGACTAAATTGAGGGATTTGAGAATAATGAAAAAAGTTTGGCCAGATTTGAGAATAATGTAGAAAGTTAGGCCCTTCTTTAGATAAATATTCACCCCCCACACTTAAGATGTACATTGCCCTCAATGTACAAAGATAGATATAACATTTATGGGATAAATCAAAAGAGAAGGGGAAAGAATACTCCCTGAATTTTGGATGGTGTCCCTGGAGGATGGTAGAGGTCGTGGTGTGAAGAGGTTGGTCTGGATGATGAACCTATGCTAGATGAAGAAATTGGGGAGCTCGTAGAGGATTTGCCAGGGATTATTAAGACACATCCTAAATAACCTAAATATATATTTTAAGACAAGAAAGAAAAAGGAAAGGAGACTAAGAAGGAAAATAAAAATAAAAGAAAAGGTGGATGGACCGAAGAATCCTTATTGATGGATGTTTCGCGAGGTGGGTGTGACTTCTAGGGCTGTTGAGGTGCTGGCGGTGGCGGAAGTGGCGTGGTTGTCGTGGTGGTCGGCGTGATTCCCAAGCAGCTTGGCGAACCTAACACTAGGAAACTAAAATAAGTTAAACTGAACTAAGCATAAGATTCTCAAAGAGAAGGAAATTGAAGCAAAAGAGAAAAGACAAATAAAAACTAATTGGTCTCAAAGACCCTTGGCTTGGTCAGTAGACGAAGCTGCCGGCATGAACTCATGTTGATCGTTCTTCTTTGGGAAGACTATGGTTGGCCTTTTTCACTTCTTCGACATGATGTTGGATGGCTCAAGGATCTAGAGATTTATTATAAAGAGGAAAAAGTCTGAGAGGGGGAAGGGAGATAAGAAAAGAGAGCAAAAAAATCAGATGGGGAGAAGGGGAAGGGTTGTGTGTCTAGGCGTGTTGAATCTCCCTGGCTGTTCTTCTGCTAACCACGCCCGCGCATGTGAAGTCAGTATGTTAGCACAGTTGGTAGGCACGGGCGTGTTCTGCCCGTGGTGTGTAAGTCAGTAGCTTCACACGGTCGAGAGGCACGGTCGTACCACTTTTACAGAGCCCGTGGTGTAGTGGTTGGATCTGTGACGTTGAAGAGTGGTTGAGACTGATTCGCATGGCCTCTGATGAGTCAGTACAGAGATTCTGGTGGTCCACACGGTCACGGACATGGCCGTGTGTAAGACCGTGTGACCTTGAAATTCTGCACTTTTAGTTAGTTGTAAGAGGATACAAAGAAAGGAAGAAAAGAAACCGATAGATTTGAAAGTAAATAGTGTTAGTTGCTCGGGTTGCCTCCCGAGAAGCGCTCGTTTATAGTCTTAAGCTAGACTTTTCTTGAAATTGAAAAAATCAGGGAGGATTAAAGGTTTGAATGTCTTCCCTCATGCTTGTAGTTCTATTTTCTTGATAAAGTTTTAGTCGAGAAGCGTTTACCTTAAAATTGCCGAATGTTAGATTGTTTACCTCGACTGTTCCGTGGGGGAAGATATCGTGTATTTTAGAGGGATTTCATCGCTTACGTTCAGGTCTGACGTGGTGATGCGAGGATCGATTTTGTCTAATAGCACCTGGTCTCCTATTTTGAAGTGATTTGATGTTCCTACGAGTTCTTCAGGTGGTTCCTTCTATTTTGCTTTGTGTGGTTCTGGTTCTTCTTTTATGTGTGTCTTCTGCTCTTCTAATTTGTCCATCCTAAGGCTTTGTTCTTTATATAATTCATCTTTGTTGGTTTAGGGTTTAAGACTTGGCTCAGGGTTGTATTCCTGTGGTGTTTCCTGTGATGAAAGTTGAACAATTTGATTATCAAATGAAGTGACTTTCTTACCTTCATCAATTGTTGTCTTGGCCGAGTCAAGAGCTTGGAGACTGAGTGATTCGTCACCTACACAAAGAATGAGTTCGCCTGTGGCAACATCAATTTTAGTTTTGGCAGTTGCTAGAAAAGGTCTTCCTAAAATTAAGGGGATTGAACTATCCTCATCCATGTCTAAGACAACAATATCTACTGGGAAAACAAATTTATTGATTTTGACAAGAACATCTTTGATAATGCCCCTAGGAATTCTAACCGTTTTTCAGCTAATTGAATGCTCATCCTAGTTTGTTTGGGCTTCCCTAGACCTAGTCGCTTAAACAATGTATAAGGCATGACATTTATGCTTGCCCCTAAATCAGCTAAAGCATTATCAATAGTTAAACTACCAATTAAACATGGAATAGTAAAACTCTCTGGATCTTTTAGCTTTCACGGTAGTTTATTCTGTAACATTGCTGAGGATGCTGCATTTAATTCCACATGGTGTTCTTCATCTATTTTGCGTTTGTTTGTCAAAAGCTGCCTTAGAAATTTCCTCGAGTCTGGCATCTGAAAAAGAGCTTCAAGAAGAGGTAAGTTAATATGTAATTTCTTTAAAAGTTTAAGAAATTTACCGAACTGTTCTTCTAAGTCGTCTCTTTTTATCACTTCGGGTTAAGGTATACGAGGTTGGTACTCTTTGATTACCGGTTTCGGCTTTTCTTGCGTTACCTCTGTTTTACCTTCGTCTACCTCTTTGTTTTCTTGCGTTACCCCTTTGCTATCATGATCTGTGATGGCTTGAATTTGCTCCTTAAGGTTAATCTCGGTGTTACTTGGTAGACGTCCTTGCGGCCATTCAGACATTAGCTTTGCGAGTTGCTCAACTACATTAGTGACTTCTTTGACTAACTTAGTAAGTTCCCTGACTCTTTTCTCGTTATCTTCAATTGTTCTCTCAGTCTCGTGGAAACGATTTTCCGTGTTTGTCATAAATTTTGTCAGTATCTCTTCGAGGTTTGGCTTCTTCTCTTACGGATAGGGATGATTTTGGAAGTTTTGAGGAGGTTGTTGCCTTTGGTTTCCTTGATTTCCTTGACCTCCCTACGAAAAATTTGGGTGGTTCCTCCAACCTGGCTTGTAAGTATTACTATATGGATTGTTATTGGATATGAAATTATTACCTATGTAATTCATCTGTTCACTCTCTACATCTGGTTGGTAGGGTGGGTACTCAGGATTCGCCATAGTTCCACTTGCGTCGCACTGCATGACTGGGTGTACCCTCGAAGAACACAAACTATCAAGCTTTTTATTCATCATCTCTATCTGTGTTGATAGTGTGGTTATCGAATCGAGGTTGTAAACTCCGGCTGATTTTGTCGGTTTCGTCCTTGTGACTTGCCACTGATAGTTATTCAGTGACATCTCTTCAATGAATTCGTAGGTTGCTTCAGGAGTTTTATTGTTCAGAGTTCCACCGGCTGCTGAATCGATTAGTTGTCTCGTTGAGGGCTTTACACCGTTATAGAATGTTTGGACTTGTAGCCACAAGGATAAATCGTGGTGTGGACACCTACTCAAGAGATCCTTGTATCTCTCTCATGCGTCATATAATGTCTCTAGATCCATCTGCACAAAAGAAGATATATCATTCCGTAATTTGGCCGTTTTGGCCGGTGGGAAATATTTCAATAAAAATTTTTCGGTCATCTGTTCCCATGTAGTGATTGACCCTCGTGGTAACGAATTTAAACATTGTTTGGCTTTATTCCTTAATGAAAAAGGTATCACAGAACTCTAAAAAATTAGCTATATGAGTGTTTGGATCTTCGTCTTGCAAACCATCAAATTGAACAAACTGTTGAATCATTTGTATTGTGTTAGGCTTTAATTCAAAACTGTTAGCAGCTATAGCAGGCCTAGCAATACTTGATTCCGCTCCTGTTAAATGTGGTTTAGCATAATCAAACATAGTACGTGGAGCATTGTTCTCCCCCACATCATGTGGTGGTGGATTATTCTCGTCCATCCCTTCAGTAGGATTGGATTTGCCTTCCTGATCTTCCTCTGTGTAATTTAGGGCTCGCCTGATTTCTATGCGGGTCCTACGAACAGTAGCTTCAATTTCACTATCGTATACCAAAGGTCCTCTCGGGTTCCTTCTAGTCATAAACTAGAGGTACCTACAGAGAACAGAAAAAAAAGGAAAATTTAGCAAAAAATAAAAATAAGATTAAAAGTAAATTGTGAAAAATAAAAGAATAATGGCTAAAGTAATAAAAATAAAGTTTTCTTAATATTTTAGTTCCCCGGCAACGGCGCCAAAAACTTGATCGCTGAAATCAGAGCTTTAAAATTTATAAAACGAATGATCAAACCTGGAAACTAACTCTGACAACGATTAAAGGCAAGTGTACCTATCGAACAGTAGTATAGCTTAGGCAAGACCGGATTGTCGAACCCAAAGGAACTAAAAGTACTAATACTAACTTTCTTTTTATTATTTAGCCTAAAATAAAGTGAAGTTGCTTTAAATCTAAATTAACGACTACTAAGCTAAAGACGCAAAGAGAAAAAGAACGAATTGGGAAATAACTAGAAGAAAAACTCAGTTGATCACGACGATACCCTCAGGAAGAATCCACCTAGACTTCACTTGTTATCTAACACTGAACCATACGATTTATTCACTTAGTTTGATCCGTAGGACTCCCTAACGTATATTAAACCCTCTCTCGAGGCGAATAATGTCTAACCCTAGGTTAATTAGTGGAACTCTAATTCTCTTATGATAACCCCCTAGAATAGCAGTAAATCGATCTATGGATTTCCATATTAGGTTTCACCCTAATCCGGCAAAATCTCGTCACCCTATCTCTAGGCGTGCGATCAACTCCGCTTAATTATGCTTGATCTACTCTTAAGCAGGGTCTATTCCTCCTCCACCTAAGCACATCAAACTTGAATCAATATCCGTGAAATATTAACTCAAGAATTAAGCACACATAATTAAGAACAAACTAAGTATTTATCATATAATTCAGAAAACGATAACAAGATTCATCTAGGTTTCATCCCCTTCAGGTATCTGTGGGGTTTAGTTCATAACAAATAAAGAAAACATCTCAAGAGAAAAGATAAAACAAAACATAAGAAATCCCTAAAACTCCCTGAAGGAATTGAAGGAGAAGTCCGCCGTCTTGAGTAGAATTCCGGCTTCTTGGGATGGATCAACTGGTTAACTTCGAGTGATTCCCACAAATCTAACCTTCTCGGCTTGGCTCCTTGGCCTCCCTAACCGCCTCCTTTAAGGTGGTACTTAGGGGGTTTATATAGGCTCTTGAAATATGTTTCTTAGCCCCAAAGTATCCAAATCTGAATGAAATTGCTCTTTGCCATGACAGGGACACGGCCATGTCACACGCCCGTGTGACTCGTCTTCAAATCGTGTTCGGATTTCTAAGTTGAGGCACGGCCGTGTAGATCGGGGTTGAGGCCGTGTTCTAGATGCTCGTCAAGGCACGGCCGTGTGGACTTTGGGCCAGGCCGTGTCGATTTCGTGATATGGCCCATTTACTCCGTTCTGGGCCTGTTTTATGTTCTTTTCATCCTCGGGTGTTATCCTGGGTATAAGACATGAAAAGAAAGGATTAAGAGCACCTTTTTACATAAATTGAGGAATAAAACATCCAAAAACAAGCTAAATGTGGGATTAAAATATGTTATAATTACGGTTTATCAGTTGTAGCTGATATATTAAGTAGAAAAGCAGCAATTGAATTACGAGCAATGTTTGCACAGCTCAGTATCAGTGATGATGGAAGTCTATTGGCCAAATTAAGAATTAAACCAGTGATGTTTGACCGAATCAAGTCAACACAGTTAGAGGATGACAATTTAATGAAGAAAAGAGAAATGGTTCAGAATGACATGTTAGAGAATTTCAACATTGATGATCATGGTTACTTGAGATTTCATAATCAGATTTGTGTTCTGAATGTTTCTAAACTAAAAGAGTTGATACTTCGAGAAGCTCATGACAATCCTTTTGCTTTATATTCGGGAGGAACAAAAATGTATCGGGATCTACGAGAATCATACTGGTGGTTGGGTATGAAAAGAGATATAGTTGAATATGTGGCTAAATGTTTGACTTGTCAACAAGTAAAAGCAGAGGATCAGGTCCCTACTAGATTACTTTAGCCAATTAATATTCCTGAATGGAAATGGGATTGTATTACGATAGATTTTGTAACGAGGTTACCATTGTCAACAAGCAAGAAAAATGCTATTTAGGTGATTGTTGATCGGCTTATAAAATCGACTCATTTTATAGTAGTTAGAACTGATTGGTCACTTCAAAAACTTGCTCAATTTTATATTCAGGAAATTATGAGTTGCATGGTATTCTTGTATCAATAATCTTTGATCGGGATCCACAGTTCACATCGAGATTTTAGAGACAGTTGCATGAATCTCTAGGTACTCGACTCAGTTTTAGCACAGCTTTCCATCTACAGACTGACGGACAATTTGAGGGAGTTATTCAGATTTTAGAAGATATGCTTCGAGCTTATGTTATTGATTTTGAATTAGGTTGGAAACGTTATTTACCATTGGCTGAATTTGTATATAATAATAGTTTACAATCGAGCATTCAAATGGCTTCGTATGAGGCACAATATGGTCGGCGATGTCGAAAGAAAAATGATTCAGCCGAAATTAATTCAACAAATAGAGGACACTGTTAAGAAGATTTGAGCTAGACTGAAGGCAACTTTTGACAGACAAAAAATTGTATGCAAATTTGAAACGCTGGGATATTGAGTATTCTATCGGAGATAAGTATTTATTAAAGTATCACCTTGGAAGAAAATTTTGAGGTTTGGTCAAAAAGGAAAACTGAGTCCTCATTTTATTAGGCCATATGAGATTGTGGAAAGAGTTGGGCCAGTTATCGTTTGGCCTTGCCTCCGGAATTTCAGAAGATTCATGATGTTTTTCATGTTTCAATGCTCAGAAGATACAGATCAGACCCCTCTCATATTATTTCGACAGAAGATATAGAAATCCGATCTGATTTGTCAAATGAAGAATAACCAGTTGAAATATTAGCTCGAGAAATAAAAGAATTGCGTAATAAACGAGTTCCGTTGGTAAAAGTGTTGTGGTGAAGTCATAATAGTGTGGAAGCAACTTGGGAACCGGAAAAACTATGAGATCTCAGTAGCCCTACCTCTTTTTAGGTAAATTTCGAGGACAAAATTTATAAAAGGGAAGAAATGTAACAACCCAAAATTTACGGTTATCGGAAAGTGTATTTTTGGGTCTCTATTTTCATAAAACAGATTCGTAAATATTTTTAATAAATATTTACGAAGTTAGTTGTGTGGTTAATTAGGTTTTGAATAGGTGAATTTGTTTAAATTAAGAGTAATTAGGTATAAGGACTAGATTGCAAATAGGGCAAAAGTTGAATTATAGATTATAGAAATGTGAAGGGACTAAATAAGTAATTAAACCATAAGTGACAAGTGTATGGAAAATATAATTCCATGTGTATGTATAATATACATATATATTTATTTATATTATATACATACTTAAAATTTAAGCATATATAAAATATTATTATTATATTATAATATATTATATTAATTAAACATAAATAAATAAAATAAAGAAACAAAAGATAAAGAAAGAAACAGAGAATGAAACGAAATAGGAAAGAAAGAAAGGAAAGGGAAAATTAGGGTTTTAAGGTTCAAATTCAAATTGGTAAGTCAATTTAGCCCATTTTCTTGTAATTTTGATGTTTTTAAAATCCTAGAACAAAATACTACTTGATTTATGTTGAAAATTTGAAATTTAGTGGATTTTTAGATGTTATTCATGTTGAATAAATTGAAGTATGAGGGGTTAAATTGATAGAATATTAAGTTAGAATTGAGAAATGGATTGAATTGTAAAACAAATTATAAGTTTTGAAATATTAGGGACTAAATTGGGAAATTTCAAATTTTAGGGATTTATGGTGAAATTAAAGAGTTAAATTTAGTTTTAAATGGTAATGGATGAAAATATAGAATAAATTGTGAAGAAAAAAAAGTTAGTCTTGGTTAAGGACTAAATTGGATTATAGACAAAAGTTGAGTATAAATTGAAATATTCAATGTGAAATTGTGTGAATTGATGATTATAAATTGTTTTAATTTTTGTAGCTAACATTGTGCTGGAAACATCGACTACGAAGGGGAAAGAGAAAGTTGACGAGGGGTGATTCGAGAAATTACGATTTGTATTTCTATAATCCGAAATTAATAATTAACTGTTGAATTTATTATTTGATGTGTATGGTAAGTGAATTGAGGTGAGCAATGGATATTATTATATTGAATTGAACTGATTTGATTTTATGAGCATATGAGAATATTTTTTTGAATTGAAGGGTGAATTGAAAACCCTATTAATTATATCGGGCTGAGTCGGATATAGTTCGCATGCCATAGGATTGGAAGTGTTCAAGGATTACTTCGACTTCGAGTCGATGAGACACTGGGTGTCAAACTATTACATTGGATAAATTCGATGAGGTATTGGGTATCAACTTACTTCGGCATGGCCAATGAGACACTGGGTGTCAAACTATTACTTCGAATTATCCGATGAGGCACTGGGTGCCATATTGGTGTGTTTTGGTTGGATCCGTGTATTCGCGAAAGTCCGAGTCCTGTTAATAAGGGTAAATAAATGAATTGACAATATGAATGATATTGAATATGAAATTGGAATGGAATATGGAATTGAATTACTCAAATGAAAAGCATGGAATGGATATTGATATTGAAAATGAATTGTGTATCCTATTGAGAAAAGCTATTTGAATAGCAATTATGAGATTGAAATAATAAGAGATGAGAATTGGAAGTGTTATGAATGATGTGTTATGAAATTGATTATTTGTTTGTATGATCTTTTTTATGTGTGATTAGATATATAAATATTATAAGTTCTTGCTTAATAAGTATTCGGATTATAGAAATACTACTGAGTTCATACTCAGCATAAGGTTTGTTTTCCATCCGCAGGTTAGATTGAAGTCAAATTGTCGATTCAGCATCCAAAGCCGATCCCGAACTCATTGTGGTAAAGTACATTTCTTTTTTGTAATGGCATGTACCTAGGACGTTTATGTTTGTCATTTTGGGATGCATTTGTAAATAATATTATAAGATGATATAAGTTTATTATACTTAAACATATGTGCTATGTTAAATTTAGAAAGTGGTATGTTAAAGCTAATGCAAAGTATGAATGAATATGCAAAATTAGGGTTGAATTGGTATGAAAATTTGAATTATCTTCCATGATGAATTGTTGGATTGTTTTGAAAATATGAGTAAGATATTTATGAGGGTTCATTGAGTAGACACTTAGAATGTGTATTTTAACAAGTTTTAGAAGTGTTTAATCATGTTTTGAATTGGTTGAATAAATAGTTTTGAATTGCTTGATGTTTAAGATTTGCAGGATTGGTAAACTTGATGTACAAGATTCATTTTGAGTCCACATGGCCTGGCACACAGGCATGTGACCAGATCGTGTGAGACACACGGCTTATGCACAAGCAAGTGGTTAGGCCGTGTGCCCTCTGCATCTTAAAAATTTAAAACAGAATGCCCAAAAAATTGCACATGGGCAAAGACATGGGCATGTGTCTCAGTCATGTAAGGTACACAGCCTAGCATACAGGCGTGTGGTTGGCCGTGTGGCCTAAGTCAGAGAGTTATATAGGATCGGACACGACCTGAGGCACGGGCGTGTTTAGGGTCACACGAGCGTGTGAGCCCTGCATCTAGAAAGCAATTTTGAAATTTCGCGAAAAATTATCTGAGTTCCCGATTAAATCCCGATTTGTTTCTAACTCGTATTTTAGGCCTTGATGGCTCATAAAAGGGGTGATATGATAGATTTATGGTGTGTATGCTAGATGATATATTATTTGTTCGTAATTGATCTGAAAAGTCCAGTAATGCTTCGTAACCCTGTTCCGGCGATGGATAAGGGTTAGGTGGTGTTACAGTCATTTTCTTTTAATTAACTATCTAAACGTTAATATTTCTAAACCAAATTTTAATATGATTATAATGACTCTATAAATATTATAAAAATAATAATTACGAGCTGACGTGAAGGAAATTTCTGGTCTCGAAACCATTATTCCGTTACCACTTAAAATTGGGTTGATACAACTCTCCCCCCTTAAGAAATTTCATCTTCAAAATTGTTACCTAAAAATAGATTAGGATACTGTAGTCTCATTGATTACTTGGTTTCGCAGGTAGCTTCTTCTGAACCATGACGGTGCCATAAATATTCTACTAACGGAACTCGTTTGTTTCGCAATTCTTTAACTTCCTGAGCTAAAACTCTTACTGGCTCCTCCGAATACATTAAGTCTGATTGTAGCTTAATTTCACTATAAGGGGTTACATGCGAAGGATCGGATCTATACCGTCTCAGCATCGATATGTGGAATACATTATGGATTTTCTCGAGTTCAGAGGGCAAAGTTAATCTATAAGCTACAGGGCCGATTCTTTCAACAATCTCATACGGTCCTATAAATCTCGAACTCAGCTTTCCTTTCCTGCCAAAATGCAACACTTTCTTCCACAGAGAAACTTTCGAGAATACTCGATCGCCAACTGCAAATTCTATATCTTTTCTTTTCAGATCTGCATATGATTTCTCACGATTAGATGCATGTTTCAAGGAATCTCGAATAATCTAAACTTTTGTCTTCAATTTCTTGGATCAAACCAACTCCCACCATTTTGGATTCACTCAGCTTAAACCAATACAACGGTGTTTTACATTTTCTCCCGCAAAGAGCTTCAAATGGTGCCATTTTTATACTATTTTGATAACTGTTATTATAAGCAAATTTAGCTAACGATAGATACTTTACACAATTACCTTTAAATTCAAGTATACAACATCTCAGCATATCTTCCAGAATCTGAGTCACTCGTTCTGATTGCCCATCAAACTGAGGATGAAAAATTGTGCTAAAATTAAGCTTAGTGCCTAAAGCCTCGTGAAGTTTGCTCCAAAATCTCGATGTAAACCTCAAATATCGATTTGAAATAATAGGTGTTAGAACTCCGTGTAGTCTCACAATCTCAGGTACATATAGTTCCGCTAATCTCTCAAGTGAAAAGTCTGTTCTAACTGGAATAAAATGTGTCGATTTAATCAATCTATCAACAATTACCTGGATTGAATCTTTCTTTCTCGAAGTTACAGGTAAACTAGATACAAAATCCATTATGACTCACTCCCACTTCCATTCAGGAATTATAACAGGTTGTAATAAACTTGACGGTACCTAATGTTCTATTTTTACCTACTGACAAATCAATCAATTGGCTAAAAAATCACAAATTTCTCGTTTCATAACCGGCCACTAGTACATCTGTTTGAAATCACCATACATCTTCGTACTACTCGGATGAATAGAATACGTACTACTGTGAGCTTCAAAAAGAATATCATGTTTCAAATCCATATTATTCGGAACACAAATTCTACCGCGCTAACGCAATGTACCATGATCATCAACACTGAATTTAGTACTCAAGTTATTCTGAACCATTTGTCATTTCAATATCAACTTTGAATCTTTATCTTGCAATTCTCGAATTCGTTGTAGAAACAAAGGTTTCGTTATCAGCTATGCTAATATAGAACCATCTTCATTCAAAACTAATTGAGTGTTCATCGCTCGAAGTACAAACAATGACGACTTTCGAATGAGAGCATCCACAACTACATTAGCCTTTCCTGGATGATAATTAATAACCAGATCGTAGTCTTTCAATAGCTCTAACCACCGTGTCTATCTCAAATTCAATTCTTTTTGAGTCATCAAATATTTTAAACTTTTATGATCTGTTAACATGTGACATTTCTCGCCGTATAAATAATGTCTCCAAATCTTCAAAGTGAAAACAATCGCGGCCGACTCAATATCATGAGTAGGATAATTATTCTCATGCGACTTTAACTGTTGAGAAGCATAGGCTACTACCTTTCCTGACTGCATCAGTACACAACCCAAACCATTGAGAGACGCATCACTAAAAACAACATAAGCTACTCCAGATTCAGGCTGAGTCAAGATTGGGGCTTCCATCAACATGTTCTTCAGCTAATCAAAACTCTGTTGGCAGTTACTAGACCAAACAAAATCAACATTTTTCTGTGGTCATCGATGAAAAAAGAATCGAAAATTTTTTAACAAAACGTCGATAGTAACCTGCTAAACCCAGAAAACTTCGCACTTCTGTAACATTTTCCAAAATCTTCCAATTCATCACAGCAGAAACTTTACTCGGATCAACTCGAATCCTGTCGGCTGATACTATGTGACCCAAAAATCCAACCTCTTGAAGCCAGAATTCACATTTACTAAACTTTGCGTACAATTGTTTTTCTCTCAAAGTCTGTAGTACAATTCTCAAATGTTGAGCATGCTCGGATTCTATCTTGGAATAGATCAATATATCGTCAACAAACACAGTAATGAATCTATCCAAATGAGGTTGAAAAACTCGATTCATTAAATCCATAAAAGTAGCAAGGGCATTAGTTAAGCCAAATGGCATTACCAAAAACTCATAATGACCGTAACGAGTTCTGAAAGTAGTCTTTGACACATCGCAGTCTTTAATTTTTAATTGATAATACCCGAATCTGAGATCTATCTTTGACAACACTGTGGCACCTTTCAATTGATCAAACAAATCATCGATACGTGGCAAAAGGTATTTATTTTTTATCGTGACTTTGTTCAACTGTCTGTAATCTATACACAATCTCAAAGAGTTGTCTTTCTTTTTCACAAACAATACAGGTGTACCCCAGTGAGACACCCTCGGTTGAATAAACCCTTGATCTAATAAATCTTACAACTGTGCTTTCAACTCTTTTATTTCAGCTGGTACCATACGGTAAGGTGATATCGATATCAGTGCAGTACCCGGAACCAAATCAAACACAAACTCAACTTTAGAATCAGGGGAAAACCCGATAACTCTTCAGGGAACACGTCAGTAAACTCACTAACCACTGATAACTTATCTATCTTTGATTTTGAATCTCTGGTATCAAGAATGTAAGCTAAAACACTTCACTACCTTTACTTATCAATCTCTAAGCAGAAATAGCTGAAATAACTCGAACAGCTTCTTTCGGACTCTCAGAATCAACTGAAATCATCTCTCCTATCTGACATTTCAAATCAATCTATTTCTGTCTACAGTTCACTACAGCATCATGCAACGATAGCCAATCCATTCCTAGAATAAAATCAAATTGCTTAAAGTGCAACAACATCAAATCAGTAGGGAATTCACAGCCTCTAACTTTTAGTGGAAAATTACGAAAAACTAAGTTAACTATCATACTCTGACCTAGTGGATTAGTAACTTGAATATCATAATCAGTAGATTCAATAGGTAATTTCTTTTCTATTACTGATACAGTGCAAATATAAGAATGAGTTGACCCAGGGTCAATCAATGCATACACAGTAACATTAAAGAAATATAATATACCAGCAATCACATTAGGAGCAGTAGCTTTCTCTCTACCTCGAATAGCATAAGTACGAGCAGGTGTTCTAGCCTTTGAATGAATAACGGTGTTTTTAGTCCCACCATGAGCAATTCCAACACCACTATTCTGACCCGAACATTTACTTTTCTAAGATGTTGATATTTGCTTATCATTTTGATCTTCATTTTTTTAGCTATTTAGGACAATTCAGAAAGAAATGATTAGTCGACCCACATCTATAACAGGCTCCCATCTTAGTCCTACACTCGCCAGGATGATATTTCCCACAATGACTACAACTGGGCTTCGGAGCATTTCGTACACTTCCTATACTATCAACCGGTTTAGTAGGAACTTTAAAATCATGTTGAATAGTCTTGTTTCTATTTGAATGCTCCGACACTAAGGTAGCTCGACTAAAATCTTCTTTAATATTCTTTGTCGGTGATGTAGAAAACGACTTAAAAAAACTTCTCTTGTGAAACTCTTGAATCCGTCTATCTCATTGTATCTTGCGGTTGTAAACTTCTTCCATTTTCTATGCACGATCAGATAAAACAACAAATTCTCGAATTTAATTACCTTCGATCATCATTCAGATTTCATCATTCAGGTCATCTTCAAACTGGATACACATTTCTTCTTCAGTAGGTATAATCTCTCGAGCATGCATACTGAGATATACAAACTCTCTCGCGTACTCGGCCACTGATTCATTTCCTTGACGTAACTTAAGAAATTATCTCTTTTTCTTATCCAAATACATTTTCTCGACATATTTCTTTTTAAACTCAACCTGAAAGAAATCCCAAGATATTTTCTTCCTCGATACAACAACCACTAGTATAGTCCCCCAACTATACGCTTCCTCTTTCAGTAAAGAAACGAAACATCTATTCGGAGGGCAAACCATTTCTTCAAAAAATCACAAGATGTTCTATAGCCAATACTCAGCTTTAACCGGATCGTCTTCCAATCTACCCTGAAATTCCTCGGCACCACACTTTCTAAGCTTCTTCGCTAGAATTCGTCGACTAGGCTCACTCATTGAAGGAGGTGGAGGTGCCACCGGAGGTACAATATGTTGTATAACAGGAGGTACTATAGGGGGTAGAGGCCATTGAGTCGGATTTCTCATTTACATAAACTTGCTAAACCACTAGTTCATATACCCAAAGAACATATTTTTAAGCTCATGTTCCTTAACAGGACGACTTGGAATATTACTACTCGTCCCATGATCAGTAGTCAGTACATTACTGTTAACCTCATTATTTTCAGCACGATCAGATTCGTCTGACATCTTTATAATTTATATAAGAAAAATGAAGGTTAGATCGGATCAAACATGTAACAGCCCGATTCAGGGCCTAGTCGGAATAGTGGTATGAGGCCACGAATCTGACGTGAATTTATGAGTTTTTAAGGTTTATGCCTTGTTTGCATGCTAGTGTAAAAGTTTCATGAAGCAATTTTATTAAATTGAGGTTGATTGGCCCAAAAGGACTAAATTGCAAAAGTTGCAAAATATGAGTTTCTAGAAGCTTTTTGTATGAAAAAGCTTTAGAATAATAATTAGAAGTCCTTAAATAGTAAATTGCCCAAATTATAATTTTTGGACAAAATTGGTCATAAGTTAGTAAAATGGAAATTTGTAAAGAGAAGGGCATTTTAGTCATTTGTCTAATAAATAATTAAAATAGGAAAAAGATGATAAAAATCTATACATCTTCTTCCTCATATTGCAAAAAATTTGAAGACTCCATAGCTAGGGTTCTTCATTTTTTTTCAAGCTTGCTAGCAAGTTCATCTTTGCCCAGTTTTTAATATTCTTCGTATTTTTGAAGTTCTCGTATTATGAATTAGCTATTTTTAGCTATAAAATGAGCTAAGATGCATGTTCAAAAATCTACCCATGAATGACATGCATGTTAAATGATGTTTTACGGAAGTTTATGTGAGTTTGATGATAGATAAACATCTTTTCCTTAGTGAATTTCATGAAAAATGATAGTATGGACCAATTTGTAATAGTTATGAAATTGGTCATACATATTAGAAATAGTGAGAATTGATGATTGTTATAGTAGAGAAAATGAATCAGCCAAGCATGAAGTTTAAGAAAGTTGAATGAAAATCATTTTACGAGCCTAAGGGCAAAAGTGTAAATATGAGAAAGTATAGGGGCAAAATAGTAATTTTCCCAAAGTATGAGTTAAGAGTCAATTTAGTTAATGAGAGTATTAAATGATCTATTTATTATTATAGATCAAGAAAAACGAAGCTCGGATCGAAACCGAGGCAAGAACAAAGTCGAGGACTAAATTGCATATCTACATACATTTTGTATATTAAGGTAAGTTTGTATGACTTCTAAGCTTTATGATTTCTATCATTGAATTGCTTAGTATTAAGTACATTATTACCATAGAATGCTTAATGTTATGTTAAACAAAGAAATCAATGAGATTAAGTATGAGCAAGTCCTGATTGAAGATGAATTTCCCAGGATACTCGATCCACCACATGAGATAAGAAAGTCCGTATAAGACCAAGCCAAGGCATGTCATCGGCAATCAAGCAGAGATTTCATGTAAGTCCAAGGAAAGCTTGGCATTGAACAGTTATCATGTAAGTCCAAGGCAAGCTTGGCATTGAACAGTTATCATGTAAGTCCAAGGCAAGCTTGGCATTAAACAATTATCATGTAAGTCCAAGACAAGTCTTGGAATTGAAAAGCTATTAAGAGAAAGAGATCCCATGTAAGTCCAAGCCAAGGCATGGCATTTGTGAGAACAAGAAAGATTTCATGTAAGCCCCAGCCAAGGCTCGGCATTGACCAGTTCATAAGTAAAGATACCAAGTAAGACAATGCCAAGACATGGCAATGGTAAGTTCCCAAGGGAACCCACGAGAAAGACTTCGTATAAGTCCATGTCAAGACATGGCCTCGAAACCAGGATGAGATATTCCATGTAAGACCGTATCTAGGATATGGCTTTGGCATCAAGTTATGTAGGACGAGATTTAGCATCCTCGGTTATTCGCAGAAATTCATTGGGCAAATGAGTAAAGTTAAAATGAGATAACAAGAAAGCTAAGTAAGCAAAGCTATTATCAAGTTGAAATTAAGTATTATCTATGTTATGAATGATGAATTAGGGATCATGATTATTTATATTAAAGTATGCTGATCAATGTGATCAAGTGATACAGGTACCTTATTTACCTTACAAGTATGAGGATAATAAGTATCATGAGACATGTAAGAATCAGTATGAGTAAGTAAGCTCTATAGCTGGAATTTATGATACCATTGTTATGTCAAATGGTTTATATTAAGCAAGTATATTGATATGTGCTTTACATGCAAACTTACTAAGCTAAATGCTTACGTCTTTAATTCTTTCTTTTTATGTAGTCCCGCCAAGCTAACTTGTGGATCGTTGGAGTCGGAGCTCGTAGCACACTGTCAATCTCTATTTTGGTATAGCCAAGTTATTTTACTAAGTATGGCATGTATAGGAAGCATTCATTTTGAGAATATGTTTTAAGAAGGGCCATTGTATAGGCTATAAAGTTATTATTCTTTTGTATATGGCTAAGTGATTGGCCAAATTTGACTAAGTATGTATGTTTATTAAGATCAATGAAGCCTATAGTTTTGTTTTTGAATAATGTATTGAACTGAGCTTGAGTTGGTCTTGAATTTTCAGGGTGGCAATTGGCTTGGTAAATAGCCCCTAAGTACCCACACGGTTAGACACACGGGCGTGTGTCTAGGCCGTGCGTACCCTGCACCTTATTGTTTTTAGTCAGGATACACCACGGTCAAATCCCACGGCCGTTTGTATGAGCCGTGTATGACACACGATTAGAACATGGGGGTGTGCCCCAGACTGTGTGATCAAGTCAGTATATTAAGGAATAGCACACGGTTTAAGCCCACGGGCGTGTCAAGGCCGTGTGAATATAGTCAGTGTCGCCCATGGTTTGAAGACATGGGCATGTCCAAGGGTACACGGGCGTGTTCCAAGTCTCATAGGCATGTGAACCCTGCTTCAAAGGAAATTTTTCGATTAAGTTTCGAAAGTTTTCGGATAAGTGCTTAAGGCCTCGTAGGCCCATGAAATGTATGATTAGACTAAGAAAGAGAATTTTTAAGTCGGAACAAAATTTTACAGCCCATAAGTGTATGTTTAAGTGAGTTCAAGCATGGTAATGTCTCGTATCCAGTCCTAGCATCGGACTCGGGTATGGGTGTTACAAAACACGTCACACTATCACAGATTAATATGCATGTAATTCTAGACACTTCACACGCTACGTTCAGCCCGAGAATCGACTAAACCGTAGCTTTGATGCCACTAAATGTAACACCCCTAACCTGTATTCATTGCCAGAACAAGGTTACGGAGCATTACTGGACCAACAGAATAGTAAACCATTCAAATCATACATTAATAGAAACATAATTAAATTTCATTCAAACACATTTATAATGTCCCTTAATTGAGCCCTCGAGGCCTTAAAAATACTAAAGAAACAATCTGGGACTAAATCGAAAACATTTGGAAGTTTTAGGAAAAAGTTGCAAATTTGGACTGTAGGGGTCACATCACCATGTGACCAAGTCGTGTGACTCACACAGCTGAGACACACGCCCATGTCTCAGGTCGTGAGGACATTCGAAATAGGGAAACGCGGCTGTGTCCCAGCCCATATCCATGCCCGTGTAACTCACTAACTTACCTGGACCAAATTGTAGGAGTTGCATAAGTTCAGGGACTATTTCACAATTTTTCCTTTTCCACGAGTGTCTACAAGATCTTGATCTAGAATGTAAAATTCTTTCTTTATCAGCATATATTTCATTTCCAAACCATTTTATAATTAATACCCTTTTATTTTTTAAAATTACACATTTACCCTAAACTTTTATAGTTTTTGCAATTTAATCCATTAACCTTAAATTCATCAAACTAACCATTTTTTTCTCAAATCAATATTTTATTCAAATTTAATACATCCTCAATCAGCCTTTAACAAACATCTAATTCACTATTAAACTGTAATATTTTAACAATTTCACAATTTAATCCTAAAATCAAAATCTAATAAAAATCACTTTACAAATTCATCAAATAACATAATCAAAGCTCCAAATACATGGTATTCATAAAAAACATTCTATATTCATCCATGGAAACTTCCAAAATTTTTAACAGAATTAAAAGCGAAGGTACGGGCTAGCTTCAAAAACATAAAAATTACAAGAAATGGGTTTAAAATTCACTTACATGCAAGCTTCAAATGTTAGCCGAATGTCAAGCTTCTAAAATGGTGAGAATTCCCTAAGTATTTCAGCAAAAAGATGAGAAATGATGATTTTTGGCTTTTGTTTTATTAAATTTTAGTTTAGTTACTAAATTACCTATTTACCCTTACCTAAAACCTTTTAAAAACACCATTTAAAAACCCATTGTAGACCATTAATAATCATATGGACTAATTATTATTTAAGCCCCTTTTTATCTTATAAATGAACTATTAAATCTTTGGAATTCAAGATTTACTAAACTTTTATACCTTTTTCAAGTTAGTCCTTTTCTTTTAATTAACTATCTAAACGTTAATATTTCTAAACCAAATTTTAACGCGATTATAATGACTCTATAAATATTCTAAACATAATAATTATGAGCCAACATGATGGAAATTTATGGTCCCGAAACCACTGTTCCATCACCACTGAAGAAGTAAAGCCTTGCTTATAAGTTATTTGTGTTTAAGATGATAGACCTTGTATGTATGAAGAGTATGAGATCTGACTAGCCTAAGTATGCAATATAAATCTTGAGGCAGAAGGATGATTGTTTACGCATGATTGAAATGAATGTATGTAGGTGTCTTGAAAACATGCTATAAAATGTGTCTATTATGAATGAGATAGTATGTGTAATGAGTCTGTGTCTGTCTCCATGGAGTTGTCTAAAGGAGTCTGTTGGGACTTTAAACATGACCCTCTGAAAGGAAAAGTCCATGACACTGTATCGTGTAATATCGTAGCTAGTGAGTTACGGCGTTATATGAGAAAGACCATATTATGTAAGACCATAACTGGTGGGCTATGGCATCATATGGAAAGAACTAAAGGAAGGTTATTATCTAATGGAGTTCCCCGTGTGACCCAAGATGCTGAGGGGCAAACCTCACGTAATGTGAGTCTAGGTGAATCCCTATCGTGAACACGTTAGAAGATGGAAGCCTTCATAGCATATCTGAAATGGAAGCCTTTGTAGCAATCTATGAAACGGAAGCCTTTGTGGCGAATTTGAAATGGAAGCCTTTGTGGCAATCTATGAAACAGAAGCCTTCGTGGTGTATTTGAAACAGAAGCCTTTGTGGCAATCTATGAAATGAAAGCCTTTGTGGTGTATCTGAAATGGAAGCCTTTGTGGCAATCTATGAAACGAAAGCCTTTGTGGGATATCTGAAATGTAAGCTTTTGTGGAAATCAATGAAATGGAAGCCTTTGTGGCGATCTACAGAAAGGAATGCCTTCGTGACTCATTCTAAAGGAAGGACCTAGTGGCAAACATCCAAAGGAGACACTTTTGTGGCGGACCTTGAAAGAGAAGAATGGTAAGTGTGACAAACCTCAAAGAAATGATATGTGTGGCTAGCTCTAAAAGACTGAATGGTATGGCAAACTCTAAAGGAATGGTACATATGGCAAACTCTAAAGGAATAGTGCATATGGCGAACATTGAGAGAAACAGTTCTATAATAAATGTTGTGGCGAGTTCATAGCATGAACCAAGTAGACTAAAATTGTAACAGCCTATTCTTCAGTGGTGTCAAAAACAGTGGTTTCGGGGCCACAAATCTGATGAGTAAATTCATAAATATTATTATTTAATATTTACGAGCCCCTTTTGGTTTTAAAAAGGTTTTTGATATGGTAATTTTTTTTATGAATGATTAAATAAGTTCAAGTGGTAAGACCCTAAAGTCAAGTGGTTTTAGAAAATGATGTATCAAGACCTCTTTTCTATAAATTGAGTCGTAAATATTTATAAAAATATTTACAGAGTATTATTAAGGTTGCATTAAACTTTTGTTAATAAATTTTAATGTTTTGATAATTAATTAATTAAAAAGGACTAAATTGTAAATGATGTAAAATTTGATCACTATTTGATTTGAGTGATTAAATGGCTTTTTGAATAAAGAAAAAGGGACTTAAATGGTAATTATACCATTTAAGTATTTAGTGGAAAGTTTTGGGCAACTAAAAGCATGAAATTTGGATGATTTGTAAGTGGACAAAATGGTAATTTTGTAATTAAATTAATTAAAAAAAAACAAAAGGCTAAAATTAGTATCATCTTTTTTGTTTCTTCTTCAACAACCGAATGGCCATGGAAACTTTAAGCTAGGTTCGGCCGTGGTGGTTCCGTCATGCATGGTAAGTAATTCTTACCCGTTTTTAGTAATTTTTATGTTTTTGAAATCGTTGCAATTGGGTCCAGCTAACCCGTACCTTCGATTTTGAAACTGTTGAAGATATTGAATGTTGCCATTGGTGAATCTATGTTATTTTAGTTATTAAATGATGAATTTGAAATGTTGGTTGATATTTAAAAGTATTTTGTTAAGTAATTTTGATGAATTTTTTCATTAGGGACTAAATTGTTGAAATAGTAAAAATACAAGGATTTGATGTGAAATTTTTGAAAAAATGGGATTTATTGGATTCTATGAGTATTTGGTTGGCATGAGTTTGCATTAAAAATGGTTAATTTGCATGTTCTAGGCTCAGGGACTAAATTGAACAAAATTAAAATGTTAAGGGCAATTTTGTAAAAATGTAAAAGATTACTAAATTGCATAAAATAAATTGTTTTACTATCTAAATTAATAAATTGAATGAAATTATTAATTTAGGTCAAGATCGAGTGGAAAATCGAGGAGAATGGAAAATTACCAAAAAACCCTATACTTTAATATTTCTGCATTTTAGCCAGGTAAGTTCATATGAACTATCATCATTTAATGGTTGATTAAAATGAATGTTTAATGTATGGTTCTATTGAAAATGAATCAATATATATATGTTATTATGAAATTTATCATGTAAAGAAACGATGGAAATTCAACGATGTACGATGACTATCAAGCCCTGTTTGAACCTTAGGAATATATAGGATACAAATGACTTGTCATTAGGATTACCATGTTTTGGGTGTTGGTCCTGAATGTCCTATCGGTGGTTGAGTTCTGGCATTTGTTGCGGATACTCGACAACTTGTGTGAGCAGCACTGTGTAGCTACGTTTCGACTGACAGCTTGTGTGAGAGACCCACTAATGGCTCATATGAGCATCTATGTAAAGGAAACAGAAAAGGAATGGTTTCAACCATATGTTAGCACACTTTGTGTAAGCTTCCCGTGTATTCAATATTATTCTAAGTGGTTCAATAGGCGTGAAAAGGGATGAACCAAAAAGGACTCTGATTGATTTCACTACAACAATTATGGAAAGTTATGATGTATTGATGATCAAAGTATGAACATTCATGATTATGAAACGTATGATTTAAGTGATGTTATCTTACCATGTGATGATTTTGCTAAGTTATGTGTTTAATCTCTAGCTTGTGACTATGGTTAATGTTATGTTTATGTCTTATGTGTTATGTGTTATGCAAATGAAATGGTAAGTGTTCAATATGAACCAAGACATGTATGTATGAAACTATTTGAAATGGTGATACATGGAAAACATGATATATTATGAAGGATGATAAATCCAATTGGATCATGCCCAAGTATAGTGGTTATCTATGTTAAGTTCACATGAATTGTGTGCAAGTATGCTAACATGTGTTGTTGTTGGTGCTTAGGCTTGTGCCAAGTTTATGATTGGATTGTATCTTGATTAATCTTAATGAAATACATTGAAATGGTAAGTTTTTGATTGGTAATGTGCTTATGTTCATGAAAAGGTGGTATAAATCAAAGTACGTAATTTCTTATGAAATGGTTTATCATGTAATTGATTCCAAAAGAGCTATGTTTAAATGCACTAGCTTGTAGTCATGGTTGATGTTATGCTTATATCTCGTGTGTTATGCATATAAAACGGGTGAGGAAAGGTAATGAAATGGTGAATTCATAGTTGAAATGAAATTTAATGAAAAGGGAATAATGAGTTTGAAAGATGTACTTATATGTGAGAAATTTACGTATACTATAGATGAATATACCTATATCATGAATAAATATACTAAGTCGAGAATTGATAATGTCGTTTAAGCTTATGATAAGCATTGGGACTGGAATGGAAAGTAAGTAAATTTAAAGGCGTATAATCTTATAGAAAGGTTGATGATTATATATTACGTCTCATAAAATCATATCATGTTACGAATGATAAAAATATGCGACATTGATGAACTTAATCATTTGTGATCGATGATCATAATGATTATATAGATTTATGAATCTTATGGCATTGGCATAGGTTTATGTTTATTCTATAAAATTTATTATGGAAATGGATTATTATGCTGAAAGTTTATACGAGCTTACTAAACATACATTGCTTACGTAGTTATTTTTCTTTACTTTACAGATTATCGAAAGCTCGATCAGGTTGAAAGATAGTCAGAGATCCATCACACTATCCATCGATTTTATTGGTAGATTTTGATGCTTTAGTCGTGGTTATAATGGCATGTATAGGTGGACTTATATCTAATGTTTAGTTAATGATATTGGCATGTAATGTTGCTTTGAATTTGTGAAATTATGTTATTTTGATGCCTTTATGGTTGGTGTGCTTTTGGTTCTTTGATGCTTAATGGTTGGTGTTTATATGATCAAATTGATGCATGGTTTTATGACCAAAGTGGTAAATGTTGGCATGTTTGCAAAGTGATCATCTAGAGCATGTTTTGATATGGAATTTAGTTAAGTATGTTTGGTTGAATTATGACCATTTGGACACAAATTTAGGTATGTTTGATTGTTGTGATTGATTTATGACCTTTTGGCATATTTGTAACACCCCTCACCCATATTTACCGTCAAAATAAGGTTACGAGGTATTACCGATCAATTCATAACATATAGAATACATTTATCAAACATAAAGCATTCATTCTCATAAATCATTTAATACAATCACATTGTCCTATGTAAGGGCCTATGAGGCCTTAAATATACTTTAGAAGTGGTTCGAGACTAAACCGATAACATACAAAATTCTTGGAAAACTTAGAAATTTTTCAATCATCTAGAGGTCACACACTCGTGTGAACAGACCGTGTGCCTCACACGGCTTCAAACACGTCCGTGTGTCACATGCCGTGTGGAAATAGGGCATACATACTGACTTGGATCACACGGCCGACCACACGCCTGTGTGTCTAGCCCGTGTGCCCTTCGAATTGGCCTTACACACCCGTGTGCCAGGCCGTGTACTAGGCTGTGTCAAACATGTAGGGTATACTAACTTAAGCAACACGACCAAGTCACATGCCTATATGCTAAGGCTGTGTGCCATTTAGGGGTTATATTGACTTGTGCCACACGGCCGATCACGCCCATGTGTGAGGCCGTGTGGAGCATACTAAATTAAATTCAATTCCAATACCAAGGGACATACGGCCGTGTAACATGACCGTGTATCACTTACGGCTGAAACACATGCACGTGTGTCTAACCGTGTGGACAAAAATAGGCCATTTGCAAGGCCAATTTGCCACCCTTAGGCCATTTGCAAGGCCAATTTGCCACCCTTTCTCATGCTCAATTAAGCAACCAAAATGGTACCATTTCATCATACAATAGGCAGCCATTTACCATCAATACCAATCTCAAATATGCTATAATATGCTATCTAATTTCATACCTAAATTTACATATACAATTCAATCAAATAACCATTTCACACTTATATCATCGAACAGAATTTCACAAGCACATAACTACTCAAATTACCAAACTCAAAATATAACTAGTTGAGCAACTCTAAAACCATAAGCACATTCATGCCAAAACATACCAAAATGAGCCATCACTCATGGCTATATATACAACCAAAACATATGCATTTACAAGCCATTTCTAATGGGTAAACACAACCATATTAACATCATTTACAAGCCAACTCTCATGGCTATATTCACAACCAAAATACCAAAAGTAGCCTATACATGCCATATACCATATATACACAGCTCAAAAGTACCAAATAGATGTCCGATAGTGCGATGATGTTCTCGACGACTCCCGGATTCGAGCTAGCCTTGATTCTGTATAAAACATAGGAAAATAACAAAAAGTAAGCTTCACAGCTTAGTATGTTCATATTAATGTAATGAGCAACTTCACCATTCATTCACAATTCAATCAATAGAAATTCAAGATAACAAAAATACATTAAATCTCAAGTCATTTGATCATTCATTCACTAGCTTTGTAACAACCTGATTTTGGGGCTAGTCAGAATAGTGGTTTCAAAACCACTAATCCGAGGTCAGAAAAATTTATTTTTAATATTAGTTTATGTGTTATAGCATGATTATATGAGTGCATAAAAATTTTGGTGAATTAATTTTAGCGATTGCATGCTTAATTTTGAAAATGGACTAAATTGCATAAAGTGTGAAAGTTTTGTTCTACAAGCTAAAGGTGTCAAATAGCTGTAGAACCTTAAATTGGAGGTCCTTAATGTGCAATTAGGCCCTTAGGAGAGTGTTGGCCGGCCATAGGGACAAAGAAATGACATTTTCAAAGGTTAGGTGAAGTATTTGGTGACTTAATTGATGAAATAGAATAAAATAAAGAGAAAAAGGATATCATCTTCCCATCTTCCTCCCTACTATCGAAACTTTCAGCAAACTTAAGGGTTTTGAGAGCTCAAAATTTCAGCCAAGCTTTTCTCTTGCAAGTAAGTCATCTTGATAGTCATTTTTTATGATTTTTGTGTTTTTGGAACCCTTGTACCTTAATCTAGCTAATGAGGGGACTACTTTGCACTATGGTTGAAAGTCTAGGGTTTTTCCATGAGAGCACTAATGTTTTTTGCTGAATATTTATGGTAGAAAATGAACCTTGGTTGTTAAATAAATAACTTTTGTGAAAGGGGTTTTCATGAAAACACCTAAAAGGGACCTTTTTGTAAAGGTTGTAAAATAGGTAGTAAATGTGTGTAATAATGGATAGTGTGAGTTGCTATAAGAGTAACAAATGTTCAGCTAGGCTTGTTAAAGGAGGAAATTTGATTAGAATCATTTTACGAGCCTAGGGGCAAAATCATAATTATGTGAAAATATAAGGGTAAAATGGTAATTTTGCCAAAATAGGAATTTTGAAATGTTTAGATTAATGTGGTGATTCAATGAGTAAATTTTTTCATTATAGATCAAGAAAAATGAGATCCGAACCTAGACCGGAGGAAAACCAAGATAGTGGACTAAATTGAATTAGTCGCCCACTATTTGTATACTGAGGTAAGTTGTATGTGAATAATACAACTCTATTGTTATTATGCTTTTAACCATTGATATTGCATTAGATGTTTGATTATTGCTATGAATATGCATGATGAAAGTTGATGTGGTATACTCTCGGTTGAACCTTAGGAATAGATTAGATATCCAATCCATGACATTTGAGTGATATGTGAGCTAGTGTAAGACCATGTCTGGGACATGGCATCGGCCACATTATGAGAGCCAGTGTAAGATCATGTCTGGGACATGGCATCAGCCTCGACATGTGAGCCAGTGTAAGACCATGTCTAGGACATGGCATCGGCATTTTACCCTCTTGTGTGAGGTTTATCGGATATCCTTTGATATTCCAACTAGTTCAATGGATAATTTAGAGTTCCTGTTAAAAGTGAGAAAAGTTACGACTATGTTGTAAGTGATACAGGTACCTACATGAAATTCATGAGAATGAGCTCGAACTATGTTGTATGATTAGTAAGGGTGAAAATGAGTAAGTTATGCCTTCAATTATTTGAGAATCATGTGCAAGTTTATGATATGTTATGAGTATGATAATGCATGGTAATTGTTGTTAATTATTCACATGTGACTTACTAAGCTTTATGCTTACTCCATTTTCTTTCTATTTTCTTATAGTATCGCCAAGCTAGCTCCGGGATCAACGGACGTCGGAGGCTCGATCACACTATCAATCTGAATCTTTGGTATAGTTAGATTTATTATTTTAAATATTGCATGTATAGGGACTTAGTCTTTCATCAAGTGTCATATTGTTTTGGCCAATTGTGTTGGCTTGTTTTGAAGATGAATTCATTTTGTATAAGGTCATGGATGGTGGCTATTACTTATTATTGATATATGAAAATGATTATGTTTTTCATGGATGTGTAAATTGCATGGTTGAATATTTGGTATATTAATGTATGAATGAGTAGGCTATTTGATGTGGTTTATTTTGGTGTAAGGGTGACAAAAAGGGCTTGGTAAATTTCATAATCTATTTTTCTTTTACCATAAGGATCTTGTTTATCAATTTCCCTAGGTTTTGGTATTTCATAATCATATGGATCTATTTGTTCAGTATCCATGGGTTCTGGGATTTCTATATTTTCTTCTGTTGAAGTATTTTCTTCATCAGAATTTTGACTAGTGACATTAATATCTACATCAGAATTATCAGAATTATTACTACTTTTATTAGAACTATTACTATTATCGGTAGTATCATAATTTAACATATAGTGATAATTATATTTTTTAAATAGGTCTTTATGTTTTTCATAAAGTTCCTCTATTTTTTTAATATTCAACTCTCTCATTTATCTTTTTTAGAAAATTTTTTTCCAATGTTCTATTAAAGTCTTATAGAGTCAAAATCATATTTTTCTTGTTTTTTAACTTTTCTCTTTTTGTTTTCTTTTTTCTTTTTTATAGGTTGAAGATTCATCCGAAGAATCATCTTCATCCGATAAAGCTAAAATAACATTACTATTTCCATAATATAAAGGTCCTAAATCTAAGTCCGATTCTATATTATTATTAATAACTTGATCTAATTTATTATTAACATCTGATAAAAGTTCTTTAGATTTGCTGTTCAAATCTAAATCTGTTACTACTCCCATATTATCCACTTTTTCTTCTACTTTACTAACTTTAGTATATAATTTATTAAAATATATAGATGTCATATCTATTAAACTATTGATACCTTTACTAAGAGCCGAAATATTATTTTCATTCTTAGAGTCTATATGCATAGTATGACTACAAGTTTTATCTTTATATAAACAATCCATTTCTGCCATGTTATCTATCTTTGGTACTTAAAACCTTCTGTGTCTTTAACGTCTTCACACAACGCCTACAACGTCCCACACGGACTTAAACGGAAAAAATAAGACAGAACGACAGATATATGGGTTTTGAGATAAACAACAACGAAATAAATAGAATTGAAGATAAAAGATAGAAACTTACAATGATAACTACGATATTAGAACTCCAGAAATGTTGCTCAAGGAGGAATATATTTAGACTTAACTAATGTTCCTTTATCAGACTATGAAAAAACAATAGATGATTGGGCACAATCTATGACTATTGTTGTAAACAACAACAGTACAGTTTGGTCAAAAGAAAAGTTCTTAAATTACTTTGTAGGAACATTTCAAGGAGATGTTCTACAATTTCTCAGACGATGGGAAGAATCTGAGAAAGGAAAAGAACAAAAGGGTCAACTTATTAATCAAATAAGTACACCTAAAGATTTACTAAAAGGATTAACTTCAATTCTAAAAATAGAATCTTGTGGTTATACTAATAAAAAAGATCAGGATAGCCAATCCAGTTATATCTTGTCAAAATTAAAATTATGTGATATAAGATATTTAGAAGAATTTTCTAAAAAATTTCTTCATGAATATCAGAAGTTAAAAAATGATAGTATAGACTTTTGGAAAAACCAATATTTTCATAAATTACCACCACCCTGGGATGAGATTTGCATAAACAAATATGCTTCTTTTATAATAAAACATAGTAATGATAATGGTATAGACATGGCAAATATAGATACTATAGGTAATAGAATAAATTTTGCTAAAGAAAGAATTATATTACATTGTTTACAGAGTAAGGCAGCTAGACAAGTCAAAAATAAATTAAGTCATAAATATTGTACAAAAATGTTAGAAAATGAATAGGAGTTTGGTTGTAACTCTATACGGCCTCCTACTTATAAAAGACGTTAAAAATATAAATTAGCTAGATGGAAACCAGGTAATAAAAATTATACTCGTAATAATAATAAAAAGAAAAAAATTGTTAGGAGAAAAACTTCTAATAATAAAAAACAAATATGCAAATGTTTTATTTGTGATGAAGAAGGTCATATAGCAACAAATTGTCCTAACAAGGGAAAAAATGCTAAGAAAATGATTAAAAATCTTGAAGAACAAGATTTAGAAATATGTTTTAGTGAGGAAATAAATCCTACTGAAATATTATATGAATAAATATCAGAAACAGATACTGATTCTAAATATTAATATCCTAGACTATTCCTAAGGTTCAACCGGGAATTTCCAATACAAAATCATAGTCGAATCATTTTGAATTACTGTCGAATCATTGTCGAGTCATGGTCGAACAAATCCGTAGTCTAGTATTTATAATTTATACATAATCAAAGCATGTAAATACAATTATAATAGAGTTCGTTACATAAGAACTTACCTCGTGTTCGGAATTGACAAATCGGATTGACTATTCGACAATCTTGCTTTTCCCCCGATGTAAATCCGAATTCTTTCTTTCTTAATCTATATGAATTCAAAATTAACTTATTTATTCATCTACTCATTCAATTTAGTCCAAAACTACTCATTTTGGCATTTTTACACATTATCCCCTAAACTTCCACATTTAATCAATTTAGTCCCTATTTCACAAATACACGAAATTCACATAATTTCAAAAAACCCATGCTAGCCAAATTACCATAATGCCCCTACCAACCCATAACTTTCATTTATTTCAAATTTCAACCACTCAATTTACATATTTCACAATTTAATCCCTATTATGCAATTTCATCAAAAATCACTTTAAAAAACATGAAAATCTATCATCAAAAATTCATATTTCATCTTTAAACACCAAAGAACATGTAATACCCTGGAATTAGGGGTTATGCATTTAGTGCATAATTCATGAGTTTGTAGGTTTAGTGTATGGTTGAGTGTGTTTTAGGGGTTTTTAGAACTCTATGACGAAGGTGAAAGCTTTGGAAAATAATGGATTTTAAGTGTTAAAGGGGACGCTAGGCTAAGGGGACCTTAAGAGAATTTATGTGGAGTTTAGGACACAAAGAACCAGCTTGGTAAAGTGGCTGCAAGGCGCCACTTAGGGCCTTGGTGGATGACGCCATAAGCTGGGAGGTAGGGAGGAGGTTCGAGCAGCGTGGGAAGCAAATGGGCATTTGTTTTTGCGTCAAGACAAGGGAGAAGAGGTTGGACGGCATATGGACTTTAAGACAAGGGAGAAGAGGTTGGACGGCATATGGACTTTAAAGGATGAGATAAAGGCTTGATTATTCCTTTTAAATTTCGGCTAAAGAGTAGGATAAATGTAGTTTTATTTTATTTATCTTAGGTGGGTAGATAAGAGATAAAATAGGAGATGAGTGAAGGATAATTGAAGTTTTATTTTGATTATTTTAAATAAGGTGATAAGAGAATAACAAGGGATATGATAAGGGGAGAAGCTAGTGGCCGAATATAGGACTTTAGGGGCTTGAATTTTCGGCTTTGAAGTGTATCAGGGGAGTGCCGAATTACCTTTTATGAGCATTCATCTTTTTCGTTCACTTTTAAGTGCCTTGCCGAAATTCTTCTCACCTTCCCTTCTTATTCTTTTTCTTCTTTCAACTTTGATTTTACATCTTCTCATATTTGATTGAATGCCTTATTTTGCAAGTAAAGTGATAGCCGAACCTTGTAACCTCTGCTCCTCTTTTCTACCTTGAAGAAACACCATAGCCGATTCTCTTATAAACCTCCCCACTATTTCGTTTCTTCTCTTGTGCTCTTTAAAGTCGAGATACTTTTAAAATAGCCGAATACCCCATCTCTATTAGGGGCCATAGCCGAATCTCAAAGTGCCTATTTTCTCTTCTTTGCCGCAAGCCTTAAAAGCCGAAGCAGTTAGCCAAAATCTACGCTCTTTTGGTCTTCACAAGCAAACGTTGGTGGTAAGTACTTCTGTTAGTAATCGGTTTTATATTCTTTTCATAGATGTGCCGAAATCAAGTGTTTAGTCTTTGGTTTTGGGCTAGCCGAATATTCATAAGCCATAATGTAGTGTTTCTTTTGTATGTGCCAACGTTAAGGAGCTTTAAGGAGTTCTTCGGGATTTGAAGAGATTAAGGTAAGTCAATATAGTGTTCGGCCTAAGGCCACTTTCTAATGTTTTTGGGTATAGAAGCCGATTCTAACAGTTGATTATGGGGATTTCGACAACTTCAGGTGCAAGCAAGGTTTTCGGGATTTGGAGCGCTCAAGGTAAGTGGTATGTGCTATTCGGTCAAGGGTTATTTTCTATGGATTTATGCTTAAGCCGATTTTGATATGGTTTCACTCAGGGATTTCGACAGCCTCATAGTTAAGTGGTGACTCGGGATTTTGGTAAGTAAGGTAAGTGATTCATGATATTCGGCCATAGGCCATATTTGGTATAAGTGATGACCGATTGTGTACCTTGGTTTCTAGGGACAAATCGACAGAAGTTAGGACAAGTTTCGGGATTCAGATCATTGTGGTAAGAAGGTTAAGTTATAGTTTATTCGATTATAGATCTCGTGTATTGTGATTTAACCGAATGGTTCTGATTAAGTATTCTGCGATGGACGCGAATGCCAGTCAAGGAGGACAAGGGGTAACTCCTATCCCTAAGTTTAAGAGGAGGTCCATTTCGGCAGTACGGGATTGGCCACCGGGGTGTGGACCAGCGTCAGAACAGCAGAATAGACAGATAGCCGTAGTGTCACTTAGTGATAGCATCGGTATCGAAAGCGTAGTGCTTCAAGTTATCAGGTGTGTAGTTAGCCTACCGTTTTCCGGGTATGTGATATGTATGTGATATGTGTTTGTGTTATAAAAGTGCTAACTAGTGCAGTGGAAATTGTGATATGGATACCCTCAAGGGGTATGTCGATAATCCGGTAAGTACCAATATCTGAATGTGATGCGGTTATTAATGTGAATATGTGACTGGATATTTGGATAACATGTGCATGCATTATTTATCGTGGCATTATTATATGTTGCATGTGCATGGGATGGGATATGATTATGAAAGAAGGACAGGGTGTACTTCGAGTACGTGGTTGATATAGGCTATGTGCCATATCGTGGTTATTGATGGCTTTGTGCTCATCGTGGTTTTGATGTTAGCTTCGGCTACATCGTGGATTGGCGCTGACTGAGGTCGCGTTGTGGATTATTTGCGATTTAGTTCGCGTGGATGGCTTTAATTGCCAAATGGATGTGTAGCGGTTGGAGGGCGATTTAGTAATCCCCTGGTATGTGGTGGCTGGGTACGGGGGTGTGTAGAGGATGGACCCTAGGCTGGGTTGGGTGCATTTTTCATAAATCTGTCTACTATGTGAATTAATGTGTAAATGGGCCAAGCCCAATATGATATGTGGATTAACGTGGAAATGGGCCAAGCCCAATATGTGAAGTGGATCAATGTGGTAATGGGCCAAGCAAAAATATGTGGAAACATGTGGTTAATTATATTATTATCTGATATGTGATGTGATAATGGGCCAAGCCCAATAAGTGAAAATATGTGAATAGGATGCATTGATATCTGATATGTGGGTTAATCTGTGGTTTATATGTGGGTGGAATTCAGTGGCCTAATTGCACACTGAGTCTGTTTGACTCACCCAATTTTTAATCAACCTTACAGGTGATGCATATAGCTCGGACCGGGTTGGAGTGGATACATGGTGGCCCATGCAGAAGAAGATGTTTCTACTTATTTTATTAAAGTATTTTATTATTTTCAGCATTTTAAGTATTTAATCATTGTAATAAGGGCCTTATAGTATTTGCTATTATTTTTATTATGTTTTCAGTTGGAATGTCGATTACATTAATATTTAAAAAGGTTTTGTTTTAGCAACTTACATTTTAAATTATATGTTAAAGTTTTTAATTGAAAAAATTGTAATAACTTAGTTTTATCTGAAATTTTAAAATACACAAGATTTTACCAACAACCACAAATTTTTATGTTTTCACTTCTAAGTCAAAATATTTTTCGAACGTTTTCCGCAGTGACATTCTAAATTCGGCCATGACTCGTGGGCCGGGTTTAGGGATGTTACAGAACACATAAGCTCATCAATGGACACTCTTAAAATCCTTAACAGTTTCGAAATTAAAGGTACGGGCTAGCTAGAACACGAAGCAACAATCTCAAAAACGTAAAAATCGTCAAAAAACGGGACAAAACACATAACTATTTGCTTGAATTTTTCCTAGCCGAATGAAGAACCCTAGTTCTTCTTGTTCTTCTTTTAATTTCGGCTAAAAATATGATAATGAAGCATAATTTTGATTTTGTTTTATTTAATGAATCATTTATTATCCATTTTACTATTTTAACCTTAAGATTATAACATTACAATTCATTTATACATGTCCATTAATGTCCACTTACATTTCAAATGGTTTAATTACTATTTAAGGCGACCATAATTAAAATTCAAAGCCATTTGACACCTTTAACTAATAGAATGTAACTTTTGCATTTTACGCGATTTAGTCCTTTTTCTCAAATTCAGCAACCAATCAATAAAATTAACTCACGAAATTTTCACACATTCATGTTGCTATAAACACATACAATAATATTGAAATAATTTTCTTACATTGGATTTGTGGTTTGAAACCAGTGTTCTGACTTAGCTAAAATTGGGCTGTTACAACTCTCCCCTTTAAGGATTTTCGTTTCCGAAAATCTTACTAGTGAATAGGTTCAGATATTGTTTTCTCATAGCATCCTCGGATTCCCATGTAGCTTCTTCAACCCTGTTTCGATTCCATAATACTTTTACTAATGCAATTTTCTTATTTCTCAGCTCTTTTATCTCACGAGATAAAATTTGAATTGGTTCTTCAGCTTACGACATATCAAGATGAATTTCAACCTCAGTCGAGGAAATGACATGTGAAGGGTCGGATCAATATCATCGAAGCATTGACACATGAAACACTTTATGTATTTTCTCTAACTCAGACGGTAAGGAGAGCCGATATGCCACTAGCCCAACTAGCTCAATAATCTCATACAGTCCGATGAATCGCGGACTCAATTTCCCATTTTGACCAAACCGCAATATCTTTTTCCATGGCAACACTTTCAAGAACACTTTATCCCCGAGCTGGAACGCAATATCTTTTCATTTTAAGTCTGCGTATGATTTCTGTCGATCCAAAGCTGCATTCAAACTACCGCAAATTACTTTCACTTTTTCTTCAGTCTCTCTGATCAGATCAACCCCGTGAATCTTACTCTCGCTAAACTCAGTCCAGTACAATGGTGTTCGACATTTACGACTGTATAGAGCTTCGTACGGTGCCATCTTTATACTCGATTGAAAGCTATTATTGTAAGCAAGTTCAATCAGCGTTAGATATTTCTCTCAACTACCTTCAAACTCAACAATGCAACAACAAAACATATCCGTTTGCGGGTGAAATGCAGTGCTAAAATACAGCTTTGTACCTAAAGCTTCTTGCAATTTCTTCCAAAATCGCGAAGTGAATCTCGGATCCCTATCCAAAACAATAGATAATGGCATTCCATGCAATCTCACAATTTCAGAAATATACAACTTAGCTAATTTATCAAGCGAGAAATCTATACGTACCGAAATGAAATGAGCTGATTTCGTCAATCTGTCAACAACAACCCAGATCGCATCTTTCTTTCTCAGAGATAAAGGCAAACCTGATACAAAGTCCATTGTTACTCTATCCCACTTCCACTCAGGAATTAAAATAGGCTGTAGCAAACCTTATGGTACCTGATGTTTAGCTTTAACTTGCTGAAAAATCAAACATTTTGAAATAAATTCTGAGATATCTCGTTTCATGCCGTGCCACCAAGAATGTTGTTTCAAATCATTATACATTTTTGTGCTTCCCGGATATACTGATAAATAATTATTGTGTGCTTCATGTAGAATCTTCCTAATAAACTCAGAATTTCTTGGTACACATATTCTATCACGAAACATCAAACAGTAATCAAGCCCTATTCGAAACTCTGAATCAGAAATTGACTCTCATTGAGCTCGTTTTTCTTGCAATTCATTATCAAATTTTGGAGCCTCACAAATCTACAAATAGCGGTCTCACTTTCAACTCGGCTACTATTAAACTGTTGTCAGACAAAGCTAATTGTGTGTTCAAATCACGTAAAGCAAATAAGGACTTTTGGCTCAAAGCATCAACAACCACATTAGCTTTCCCCGGATGATAGTCAATCACTAACTCATAGTCTTTTAGTAATTCTAACCATCTTCACTATTGCAAATTCAAATCTTTCTAAGTCATTAGATATTTCAAACTTTTGTGGTCAGTATAAATATGGCATTTCTCACCAAACAAGTAATGGCGCCAAATTTTCAATGAGAACACTATCGCGGCTAATTCAAGATCGTGCGTCGGATAATTCTTTTTGTACGGCTTCAATTGTCTCGAGGCATAAGACATAGGAGTGTGTCTCAGCCGTGTGTGACACACTGCCACGCGATACGGCTGCCTGTCCCCTGTAGGTTTTAAAGGTTGTATTTAGAATGTTACAGGGCCTGACACATGGGCGTATGGCTTGGTCATGTGACCCAAGTCATAGAGTTACACGGGCACGGGCACGGGCTACGACCTGGCCACACAACCATGTGACCCCTACAGTTTAAATTTTTCTAACTTTTTCCTTAATGTTTCAAATGTTTTTTATTTAGTCCTGAACTATTTCTAAAGTGTTTCTAGAGCCTTGAAGGTTCAATTAAGGGACAATATACATGGGTATGAATAGACTTTGATATGTCTTAATAAAATGATTGGAAATGTATGTTTTTATGTTACGATTTTATAGTAATGCTCCGTAACTCTATTCTGGTGACGGATACGGGTTAGAGGTGTTACAAAAATATCAACTTGATCAACAATTTTTTGTAGGTATGAGTTCCAGTATGGGAACAATTAATGACTCATGAAAGAACTGGGTGAAGAATGTAAGGAATGCAATAAATGTGCTAAGGGTTAGGAATGGTCACAAAGTAAGGCATGATGTTTATGGTATAAAAAAGAAAAGTATTTCCATAGTTAAAACGGAGAGTGAAGATCAATGAGATGTTAGTGGAATTACTAGATGCATTGGACTGAGTCAACACAGGTAAATGAAGGTTAAGCCAGTAAGTTTTCATGAACTTTCCTCTGTGTATTGTGTCACAGGTAAGCGGATTTGGGTTTGCTCCGGGAAGGACGATGTCAGGGCTACGCCAAATGAGGGACGAAGTGGGCTATTATGCATACAGAGCAAGTCTGATGGCATGTTCGATTTTCAGTTGTTGTAAAAGTCTTTTACATGGAATAATTTTAATGGACCAAGACATCATGTCAATCATGGCTGTAAATAAATTCCTTGTGTATATTAATTGAATTTTCACACGGTTCACACTTATATATTTCATAGAAAATTCTTAATTCAGAAAATTGTAATTTAATGTAATTTGCATGAATAGAATTGAATTTCATACGTACTTGAGTTGTTTACACCCTATGTTTAGATCTGGATCATCGGTTTGGGTCTGGGGCGTTACAAGGAAAGCAAGAAACAACCTTTACAGAACATTATTACTTTGCATAACTTTAGGTTTTTGTGATTAAATTGTTTCAAACCTAGTCCGTCCCTATTACTTCACATAAATTCCAGATACGTATCAGTATAGGTATGTACGTAAATCGTATAAGTATTGGATTCATGAATTTGATGAGTAACTACTTGAATGAATATATGATAGCTTTGTGGTTAAATGGAATTGTTGTTAACTATGTTTATATTACTTGATTTGTGAATGAATGGTAAGTTATACTTATTAACCATACGAGCTTACTAAAATTTATAGCTTACTCTATTTACTTTTACGTTCTTTATAATGAATATCAAAGCTTGGTCGAATTTGGGAGTCGTCGGAGATCTCATCACACTATCAAGCTATCAATTTGGTACTTTTGAATTTATGTATTTGGTTATATGGCATGTATAGGAGTTGTGGTTAATATAGTTATATGTTTATGATGGATTTAGCCAATTGATCTATCTTGTAAATGAAGTATGTTTTGGTTAGGTGTGTAGCCATGTGATTTGGATTATTTTGGTATATTTGGCTATGTAAATATATATGTGTGCAAATGGTCTTTTGTTAAGTGGTTGGTAATTTCCATGTGAATGCTTGTTTGTGGGTTAGTAGTTCTTGTATTAAATTGTTAAAATTTGAGATTCATATGCTTGTGGTTTTAGGCAAAACAGTGCATAATTGGTATGAATTGAATGGCTTATTCTTTTGTGTCTTGTGGCTAATGGTATGGAATTAGCAAGAATTAGGCTTCTTTAATATTGGTTTGAATGCATAATTATGCCATGTTATATGCCATTTGATTTATGTAGGTGAATGCAAGATTGGGTGAGAATGATGGCTTTGTAATGTAACACCCCAAACCCGGCCTAGACGTTATGGCCAAATCTGGCGATGTCACATGATAGTGCTTTTGGAAAACTTAACTATGTTAAATCCATTTGTAAATATCCTAGGCTTTCGTCAAAACGTGTTGTTTAATCATTTATTGACCATTTTCAAAACATTATACGTTGCGGAAGCTTTTTAAAAGTAATTTGCGAATTCGTGTGTTTTTTATAAAACATTTGTTTACTTTGAAAACTCGAGTCTTGTCCTACTGCTAGCAGTTCATAAAATAATAATCCCAAATTTAAGTGTAAATCCGTAAAGGCCCTATTACATGAAATTTACCCAATTATAACCAAATCATAAATAAAAATAAAACCATAATTAAAATGTCCAGAACAGTGGTCATCGCCAAGTCCTCCGCCGCACCAATCCGTCTACTTCTGGGGATTACCTGAACAGATTAAACAGAAAATGGGTGAGTTTTTGAAAACTCAATGTGTAATCCCCACAGAAATCATACAAACAAAAATATCAGATAACAGATATGATGTTCACAGTTCGGGTTTGAACCCCTCACAGAAACGATGTGGGCCTTAGCCCACTCAGATATAGAAAAATGGGCTCACACGCCTATGTGGTCCGCCCGTGTGGCCCACACGGCCCAAATTGGCCTTGGCCGTGTGGATCACACGGCCTAGCCCAGAATCCCACACGCCTGTGCAGTTCACCTGTATGGGCCCACACACTCGTGTGGCCCACACGACCCAATTGGTCGAGCCTGTGTGTCGCACACAGCCTTGCCTAGCCGTCACACGGCCGTGCCACTCGCGCACGGCCTGGCTCGTTGACCACACTGCTGTGTGGTGACTAACAGTCTTGCACACGGCCTACCACACGGGTGACCACACGCCCGTGTGGCTTCGAAGAAAGGTTTTTGGCTTTCATCGAAACCTTGTTTTCTGCGTTTTTAGGTACACATCTGGTATCGAATCGATGCTCATGCAATCCCAAGCAATTCCAAACCTACAATTGATATTCCAATACCCAAAATCAAGATTTAAAACAGAATTAAATCGAGATGCTAAGCCCGATATCTTTCAAAAACCTCACCTTCGAGTAGGGAATAGTGCTTAAGAAACCCAAGAACCCGATTACAACCTTTGAGCAGTGCCTAGCGTGAGTAAAACGATTCCTCCGTTAGTCGGTTAATCAAAATAACGCTAGAACTTAAAGTAAACCACTTACCGAACAAGGGCAGCGACAGCTACAGAACGGAACCTGATTGAATGCGAAACGTCAAACAAAAACAAAAAGAAAGGTGGTTTTTCGATAGCCAACGGGGAGGGGAAATGGCAAGAAAAAAAAAAGAGAGGAAGAGAGGCGAAAATTTCCTAATTGAAACACTTATCAGATTCTAAAAACTCCCCCTCCCAACTCCTTAATTATCTCCTTCAAACACTCCATTAGCAGCGTTTAACTAAATTCAAACTCTCTGAATCATGATAGGCAAAAATAATGATCATGCCGCAACTCAAACACAAGACCTTTTCCATCCCAACACTCTTCTTAACCACCAAACCAGCAGGATACTTATAAGCCTACTAACCAAAGTTTGGGCTTTATTCATAAAAATACCAAAATTCACCCAAGTTGAGACTTGAACTTGGGACCTCCCAGACACACCCAAACACACCCAAATCACTCAACCACTAAAGTAGATAGGTATTTTTGTCTTGAAATTACAAAAGCTGAAATTAATAGCCTAATTTTTGTCCACACGAGCAGAGACACAAGTGTGTGTCTCAGCCATGTTTGACACGTGGTCAGGTGACACCGTCGTGTGTCCTCTAGTGTTTAATTAGAAATCAAGTCGATATGCTCCACACGGCCCAGCACACGGGCGTGTGACTTGGCCATGTGACATAAGTCAGTATACCCTACAGTTTTGACACGGCCAAGCACACGACCTGGCCCATGGGTGTGTGTGGCCATTTCGAATGGCCCACGGGCTAGTCACATAGGCGTGTGGTTGGCCGTGTGACCCAAGTCAGAGAGTTACACGGGGCTGGGACACGACCATTTCATCCCATTTTAAATGTCCACACAGCTTGTGACACAGACGTGTCTTTGGCCGTGTGAGACACACGGCGGGCCATACGGGCGTGTGTCCCCTATATTTTAAAAATTTTCTAAGTTTTCTAGAAATTTTCCTGAGTTATAGTTTAGTCTCGAACCATTTCTAATGCATGATTTGAGCCTCTTAGGCTCATATTCAGGATAATGTGATTGATTATGATTGATTTTTTTGTTGGAAATGAAAAATGAATGAGAAATGTATGATTTTTTTTTGTAATAAGTCTTGTAATGCTCCCTAACCCTATTACGGCAATGGATATGGGTTAGGGGTGTTACAAAAGATTCAAAGAGTTATTATACAAATGCCCTCACCAAAGGATTCCATATTGCATCCAGCTAGAGACATTTTATAATGGTCTTAACGCACACACTAGAATGGTGGTAGATGCTTCTACGAGTGATGCTCTCCTATCTAAGTCTTATAATGAGGCTTATGAAATCATCGAGAGAATAGCTAGTAAAAACTACTAGTTGCCAACAAATTGAGCACCTTCAGGAAGATGAGTAACAGGAGTGGATGAAGTAAACGCCCTCACTTCTGTAAGAGCCTGATTTTGGGTCTAGTTGGAACAGTGGTTTCGAGACCACAAATCCAACAAAGAAAAATTTATTTTTATTATCTTTTTATGGTCTATGATTTTATGAAATGATTTTGTGAAAATTTCATTCGAAAATTTTGACGTTTAAGCACTCAATTTAGCTAGAAGGATTAAATTGTAATAAAGGAAAAATGTGTGTTGTAGAAGCTAGAGGTGTTTAAATGCTATGAGATTCAAATTGGAGGTCCTTAAATGGTAATTAGGCTATTATACTTTAAAGTGGACAAAAATGGACATGGTTAGGTGAAATTTTGAAGTTTTTCATTAAGGGCATTTTAGTCATTTGGTTAATAAAGACAAAATTTAATAAATAAAAGATGTTCATCTTTCTATTTTCATCCCCCCATGGTCAAATGTCTCAAAGGAAGACATAGCTAGGGTTTGCCAAGCTTCCAAGCTCGATTGTAAGTCCGTTCTTATCCCGTTTTTAACGATTTTTGTATTTTTGAAATCGTTGTAGCTTGATTTAGCTATTTTAAGGACTAATTTGAAGGAAATGTGAAGTTTAAAATTTTACCCATGTTATATATTTTTATATTTTGATGCTTGATGGTAGAAAATGCATGTTTATTGTTTGTTAAACAACTTTTGCTAAGTAATTTTCAGTAAAAATGTCAAAAAGGACCTGTTTGTAAAAGTTATAAAATGAGTAGTAAAAGTGTGATTAAATGGGAAATGTGGGCTATTATGAGTATGAAAATGGTTCGGCTAGGGTTGGGTTTTTAAGAAATTGAATGAAATTCATTTTACGAGCCTAGGAACTAAAGTGTAAAATGTCAAAAGTTTAGAGGCAAAAATGTAATTTTTCCATAATGTGAATTTTGGGATGAAATGAATAATGTGATGATTAAATGATATGAATTTGGTATTATAGATCAATAAAAACAAAGTTTGAGCCTACATCGGGGGAAAACCAAAGTGTTTGACGATTAGGTCTATTTCTACTATTTTTGTATCGAGGTAAGTTCGTATGTAAATAATGCATTATTATATTTATGTTTTAAATGCTTTAATATTGTATGAAGTGTGATTGACTCTTTGGACGTATTCAACAAAGTTTCGACAAGCGAGAAATCCCGGTTGAACCGTAGGAATAGAATAAGATACGAGTGACATGTCACTAGGAACCCATGTGAATATGTAATTATGTGATTTATGTGTCTCGGGTGCTGGTCCTGTACGTCCTACCGATGGCTGGGTATACAAGCACATATTGCAGACACCTAATAGCTTGTGTGAGCAGCACCGAGTAGCTACGTCTCGACTGACAGCTTGTGTGAGCAGGCTCGTGGATAGCTCAAGAGCGAGCCTATGTGTGTTATGGGATTGGTAGTAGCTTTAGCTACATATGTGGCACTTATGTGCAAGAATTTCGTGTATCCGATTGGTCGTAGTCTGAAAGTCTTAATATTTATATAATGAATGATCGAGCCTAGAAACTAACTATCACCACGATTGAGGCAAGCGCACCTATCGAACAGTAGTATAGCTTAGTGGCAAGACCGGAAAGTCGAACCCAAAGGAACCAAAAGTACTAGTAGTGACTTTCTTTTTATTATCTAGCCTAAAAATAAAAGTGATTAATGTTTGTCTAACTAATTCCTAAGCTAAGGATGCCAAGACACAGAGAATGAATTGGGAGAATACTTTTGAGAAAATCAATTGATTAAGACAATACCCGAGGAAAAATCCACCTAGACTTCACTTGTTATTTAACTCTGAACCAGACGGTTTATTCACTTGACTTGATCCGTAAGATTCCCTAATTTAAATTAATACCTCTTTCGAGGCTACTAACGTCTAACCCTATATTGATTAATTGAAATCTCTTTCTAATTAAAACCCCTAGTGTTGCATTAACTCTATATATGGACTCCCATATTAGGTTTGACCCTAGCCCGGTAGATTTTCGTCATCCTATCTCTAGGAGTGCGATCAAATCCGCTTAATTATGCTAGATCTACTCTTAAACATGGACTTTTGCTCCTCTGAATAAGCACATCAATACTTGAATCAATATCCTAAAATATTAAAACAAGAATTAAGAGGACATAACTAAGAACAAATCAAGTATTTATCATACAGTACAAAAAACAATAACAAGATCTGTCTTAGGTTTCATCCCCCTCAGGTATTTGAGGGGTAGTTCATGCTTCTAAAAGAATACATCTCAGAAGAAATTAAATAACAAAACATAAAGAAAAACCCTCAAACCCCTCTGAAAGAAATTGAAGGGAAGATCCTCAGTCTTGAGCGTGATTCTGGCTTTGAGATAGATCAACTGGCTTTCTTCGAGTAATTTCCTATATTCAGCCCTCTCTGGCTTTGCTCCTGTCAAAAGCCCTAATAGAGGCCTTCTGTCGAACTCCCCTTTTAGGTTGCCCTCTAAGGTGTTTATATAGGCTTTCGGGATGCCTTACTTGGCCCACAAGTATCCTATTCTGAGTGGAATTAAAACAAGTCACGGCAGGGACACGCCAGTGTGAATTGAGCCCTGGGCCGTGTTCGAGTCTGCCAAAGTGGTACGACTGCGTGGCGAACTCCAGGCTGTGTGGATTTCTTACTTTGGCCCATTTTCTCCTTTTTTCGCTCGTTTTTCGTTCTTTTCGACTCCCTAAGCTCTCCTGGGTATAAAACATGAAATTAAGAGATTAGGAGCATCGAATTCATCAAATCAAGGGATAAATCATCCAAAAGTATGCCAAATGTGGGATTAAAATATGTATATATTATGTTTTATCAAATACCCCCACACTTAAGCATTTGCTTGTCCTCAAGCAAAATCCTCAACTCACAATTAAAATTCATTCTTCTCAGCTTATAACTCCTATCAATAATGTTTAGAAATATTACATAGGTAATCATACATTGAGAATTCAACTAAAAGAACATCAAAGTTTCAAACAATCCAAGTTGAGCATTTTATTCATGAAAACATAGGTATTCTGTAACACCCCAAACCCGGTCAAAACGCTACGATCGATCTAGCATGTTACAGGGAAGAAAATTTTAGAAATCCGAATTTAAAACCATGAGTTGGGGGAAATTTTGCATATCACTATGCCTTTGGTGAAGATTTAAAACGATTGATTAGCTTTAGCCGTAATATAGTTCAGATTTCTTAATCAAAGTCGAATTTTAAGAAAAATTCCATTAAGCGAACATTTAAAAACAATACTGCAGTTTTAGTTGAAAATTTGAGTCAATATGTTACTAGAAACTCGTCATTAATTAACTGATATTATAAGTTCAGAGTTTCTTTTCTTTTATTAATTTTAGAAAACACCCACTTTGGTAATTTGTAACTTATGCCATAACAATTTCATAAGAAAACCAAAGTTAATGTTTAAGTGGCCTTATTACAACACCCAAAATCCAACTTAAAAAAAACAATAATCTAAAACAAATATTGTGAATAAAATTACTTTAAGCATTTTGCATGGCCACCTCGAGTCCACCTTGGCTCCATATCCGCGGTCTAAGGATTACCTGCAAAATTTAATAGAAGGGGTGAGTCACCGAGACTCAGTGTGTAAATCCCCATCTCAATGAGCTTTGGCTCTCACACAAATTCATATATTACATGTATATGTAATGCAGCCCCACCAACCTATTATGTTCCACCTCCATATCTCCTGAGTCTACCCAATGACTGTGGCACCTAGCCACTGGTGGTACCTAACCACTGGTGGTTCCAAACCACTGTGGGGCCAACCCACTTGTGGTACCAAACCACTAGTGACAATCCCTTAATAATTATATATGGGGCCAACCCACTGTGGTACCAAACCACTGGGACGAGTCACAGAAATAATACGCATGTGGTACCAAACCACTGGTGGTTCCAAACCACTGAGACTTAGTCACAAATGTAAAATGTGGGGCCAACCCACTTGTGGTACCAAACCACTGGTGACAGTCTAAAGAGACCATGTTTCCTCCCTCTTCACATCATACCCCAAGTTCATGCCATATTTAACAGTTAATATAATATGATCATGCTTTCAATACATAAACCAGTAACAGAACATAGTAGACAGGACATAGCAAAACCTACCCGGAGTCTTCGATCTTACCCACAAGGGTATCTTAGTGATTCATGCCATCACTTCGGCATTTGCCAACAAGTTTATAACATATTTAAAATACAAAGTGTGTAAGAGTTACACACCTGATAACACGTAATACCACGCTCTCTATGTCGACACTATCGCTAATCAGAACTACTGCTATCTGTCACTTATTCTGCTCAGAAGCCGGCCCACAACCTAGTGGCCAATCTCGAACAGCAGACACCGCGCGCTTCTTAAACTTAGAGGTTGGGTTTACGAGTCCAACCCCCTCCTTCGAATTGCTAGCATTCGAGTCCATGGAATTGATCTTGGTCAGAAGACCGAGTTAAAACATAGAGTAAGATATGAGTAGAATTATGCATTTGGCAGAATAGATCTCCTTACCTAGATTGACAAAAGTCGAAAGTTTTAGGCTTGGTTCACAAGTCGAGTGAATCCCGAAAGTCTCCAAAAAGAATGCGAACACCACCCCCACCTATATTCGGCCAAAGCATCCAAATCGTTAAGCCAACTAGCCATTCGGCTTTGGCTACCAAAAACCGAAAGGGAGATAAAGAAATAAGAGAAATCACCTCTTACCTTGGCACAGAAGATTCGACTGACACCTACGAGGAATCAACACAAGCACAGCTGTAGCGAAGGTTCAGCAATAACAGTGGAGAAGATGAAAGAGTCGAAAGAAATAAAAATAAGAGAACTACAAATAGGACTTAGAACTTTCAGTTTTAGCAGAGATGAAAAGAAAAGATGGAAGAGAGAAAACTATGAAGATTCGGCTTGTAAAAGAAATCAGAGAAGAGAACTATGGACAAGGGACATTCGGCTATAGCATAGAAATGGAGATGAGAATGGGGTTAGGTGTTTCGACTTTTGAGAAAGGACAATTGAGAGAAGAAGAATGAAAATCAAATGAAAAGAAGTGATAGGAATGGTTAAGAAGAAGAATTTCGGCAAGACTTGAGTAAATTCGGCTTACAGAGATTCGGTTTCTAGGAAGCTAAAAGAGAGAAAAAGATGGAAATAGAGAAGCTATAGGGGAATTCGGCTAGGGGTTATGTCATGAAAGTGAATACAAATAAAAAGGAAAAGAAAGAGTTGTGGTTTCGGCTCTTACTAAATGAGAGCACAAGTGATGCTTACTAAGAAGAGGTCACTAACCGAAAATGAAGAAGGGACCAAGAGCATTCGGCTTCTTCAAAGTTTAAGCTACCCGAAATGTACCCAAAACGGTACCCCAACACTCTCCAAAACTGAAAATAGAAGGAACCCACAACTAAATTTTGGCACACTCCTAGACACACAAAAACTGATTCCCCCTACTATGAGTTTGAAATTCGGCCAACACCAAGCTCACCATGCTCATCCCTTTCTTTTCTCCTCAAATTCCTCCTGATCACCCGTTTGAAATATTTTGAACACTTCAAACTCCACTTTTTCCTCCCTGCCACTCAATCAAACTATTTGACTCAGTCCACTCCCCTATCCTGAAGTGTCCCAGTCCAATTCGGCCTCTGCTCTCCCTGACGCCAAAAAGGACTCCCAAAATGAGCTCCTTGTGACTTGAACATGCTCCCTCTCCTACTCCCTATGGCATCACTTACCAGCATCTCAAGTGGCGCCTCCTTGCCACTCTGCCACTCCTTTTCTTGTGTCAATAACATACAAGCAACAACCCTTAAGTTTTATCCCATCCAGCTCCTCTAAAGTGCCCAAAAATAGAATTTTGCCCAAGACTTTGGCTTAACCCTGAGTCTTTCTTAGACCCCCAAAACACCCTAAACTAGCATATTAAGCATAGCATACACACAGAAACACATCAAATGCAAAGCCCCCCAAATCAGGATATTACATATTCCTCCTTATCTAAGTAATCATCTTTGATTCAAAATATCACAGAGTTAACATCCTCACTAAGGATTCACTCAAATCACTCGAAGTGTTTAAGGGACAATAAATTAAGCACTCAATAGTCAACATGAAAAGTTATTACCATAGGCTTGCATGAAAATCAAATCTCTACCACCATAAATTGAGATGATACATCGATCAAAAGGTCTTTAAAAAGGGTTGTAACGTGGCTTGGTTAGGGGGCGTGGTCACAGGCTGAAAGAGGAGGTTAGAATCGAGATCGAATTGACAAATTACCTAACTAGAAAAAATAGACTAATAATGAATAATTACATTAATAATACGAGCTTGTAACACCCCTAACCCGTACCCGTCACCAGATTAGGGTTATGAGGCATTACCGAACTAAACTCAATTCCGAATAGACGTTCAATTGAATTCAACACAGGCTAATGGGAACTCTACTAATTCGTATAACATCATGATCTATTAAATTAAATAAGGTACAACGAATTTTATTTCTGGAACTTAATACATACAAATGTCTGTCTACATAATATGACTTAAACTTTCATGACACATATATATATATATATATATATATACACATTTATACCATATCCCAACCAATGTCATTTTATAACATATACCAGACATAATTTAAAACTCATGTAACATAATCAGATTTTCATTCAAGCTACTATGATACATATACATATGCATATTAACCTAACCGAACCATTATTACTGTTTTAACAGCAATTACATATGCAAGCATACTAAAGTCACATCTTGACCGAACATTCAACTTCACCTTTCAATTTAATACATAACTAACCAACCAAGAAACACTTATACTTTTCTTACCATTAACAATTGGATCTATAAAGCCAACTTTCATATACATGTCTCATTATAAGATCGTAAATATCGCATAACCAAGTTCACTTAAACATAACTTCATATATTATTACTAAACACATCAAGCATACATTATTGACCATATTGCTGAAACACGTGTCAACTCAACTAGTATTCATAAAGCTTGTTATACAAGTAGCTCATAAGTTCACCTCGATCAAGACCAAATGCACAACATAACCGCAACATCCCTGTTTAGCATATGACAACCCAAGGTCAAATTATTCAAAACCGAGCACATAACACCTATACCACATATTCACATTTCATACCTAATTTGAACTACAACCGATTATAAACATCCATTAGCATATTGAACAAACCATTATACCAAAACATACAAGTGAAGCTTAACCAAAAGAAATAGCCATCTTCGCAAGGCTATATATATATAAATACAAGACCGAACATCATTCAATTAAACCGTAATTCAACCTATACAAGCCTTTGATTTAAAAATTAAACTTAAGTACCAAAAAGGGGTGATAGTGTGGTCAACTTCTTCGACGATCCTTTGAGCCCGTAGCTGAATCAACAATCTATAAAACAGTAAAGTAAACACATACAGAGTAAGCTTACTAGTTTTGTAAGTCTCAAGCAAATGATAATACAACATTCAAACACTTAAACATTTTAATCTTTAAACCTATGACATTAAATATAAACATTTCAATATGCGAATTTATACAGGGCCGAATACTACTAGTTCATTAACCTAAGTAATTGCACTTCATTACCATAAACATGTATCTCATCGAAGTACAAAGTAAATATATTACATGAATCACATGCTCCAAATCATATAAGTACAACATTCATATCAACTATGTTATCACACTCAAAATCTTATCACTTTTAACATTTCTATTTGTAACCGAATTTCCCAAAATAGTACATTTAAGCTCAAATTCTATCATATAATATTCATACACATCGACCGTAAGCTCAATTGCACATAACACCATTCTTATCGTATTATCCCAACTCAAGTAGTATTAAACACAACTTACCATACTCCTAGTAAATATAAAGGAACTTATGCTTACCTGAGCTTTTAACTCGATACATTGACTATGTTTCACCTCGAATAATTTATGGTTTCTCCATTTAAAATGCATCACTGGCATCAAGCCTGCTAGGCATCAAAGCCCGATACGTAACACCGGCACAAAGCCTGCTAGGCATAAAGCTCGATATGTAACACCGGCACAAAGCCTGCTAGGCTCAAAGCCCGAAATAAATCACCGGCACTAGGCCTGCTAGGCTCAAAGCCCGAATATCAACACAATCAACATTCCCATACACATTACTTAATGCTAAAATCACAACCATCTCATATACTTTAATTTACAATCACATATTAAACCGAACATAATTATTCACATTACATTCAACAAGCAAATTTACTACAAGTTCATACTCCATATTCGGCCAACATATATTTTCATGCCTTAAATTCCAAATTTTATCATATACTACTTTCGTAAATGATTCTTCGGCATAAATTTGCTTAAGGACTTACCTCGACTGTCGACGGACCGCGTAAACCGGCTATTCGATAACCTTCGTCTTTCCCCGATCCAAATCCTTTTTTCTTTGTTCTTGATCTAAACACATTAAAAATCAGCTCATTAAAGTGCATTTCATCTCAATTTAGTCCTTAAGCATATAAATAGGTAAATTACCATTTTACCCCTACTATTTCACATTTTCACAATTTAGTCCTAATTGCACAAAACACAAAATACACAAAATTTCAATATGGTACCTTAGGGCCGAATATTCATAGGGACCAAACTAGTCCATATCTTTCATTTATTTTGCAAATAAGCCCCTCTAAAAATTTATTTTTACAAATTAGCCCTAAATACTCAATTTCACCAAAATTTCCAATTCAAAACTTGTTAATTTTTAACATAACTTTAATATAAAATCATCAAACATCAAAAATCACATGAACATGTCAATGGCCGAATCTCACATACATACTAATCTCAAAAATTCTAGCATGGGTCGGGTAATATACGAAGCAACGATCTCAAAAACGTAAAAATTATCAAAAACCGAAATCAAACTAACCTTGAATTTGTGATTATAAATGCCGAAATTCAAGTGAACCTAAACCCCTTTTCTTTTCTCCACATTCGGCCAAGCAAGGTAAAAGATGATAATGCCTTTTTTTATGTTTTATTTAACATATTATAAGACATTTAATCAATTACTATTATAACCTTATTATATAAAATCATACAATATAAAAATTAAGGTTAAACATGTCATATGTCTCCCACTAACTTAAAAATGGGTTATTTACCCATTTAATGCTTCATATTAAAAAGCCATCCTCATTCTAGCACTTTACGCTATAGCATGCAACTTTTACACTTTACGCGATTTAGTCCTTTTTGTTAAATTGAACACATAAACGGTTAAATTTTTCTATGAAACTTTCACACACATAAAAGCACATATAATAAGCACAAAATATATCATTTAAATATATTTCAGACTCAGATTCGTGGTCTCGAAACCATCATTCCGATTAGGGTCACATTCGGACTGTTACAACTCTCCCCCCTAAGGGATTTTAGTCCCCTAAAATCTTACCGTTAAACAAAGTCGAATATTGTTGCCTCATTGAATCCTCAGGCTCCCACGTAGCCTCTTCAACTTCGTGCCTATTCCACAGTACTTTCACTAACGGAATTCTCTTGTTTCTCAACTCTTTCGTTTCCCGAGCTAAAATACGGATCGATTCTTCTTCATACGTCATATCGGTTCGGATTTCAATCTCAGACGGAGTAATCACATACGGATCTGATCTATATTTACGAAGCATTGAAATGTGAAATACGTTGTGTATCTTTTCTAATTCAGAGGGCAACTTCAATCTATAAGCAACAGGCCTAATACGTTCAATGATCTCGTACGGTCCGATAAACCTAGGGCTTAGTTTGCCTTTCCGACTAAATCGGAGTACTTTCTTCCACGGGGAAACTTTCAAGAATACCCGATCTTCGACCTGGAACTCTATATCTTTGCGCTTCAAATCAGCATAGGACTTTTGACGATCCGAGGCAGCTTTCAAATTATCTCTCATTATAATCACCTTCTGTTCTGTCTCTTTAATCAGATCAACCCCGTGTATCTTGTTTTCACTGAGTTCGGTCCAGTACAATGGTGTACGACACTTGCGGCCATATAGAGCTTCATATGGTGCCATTTTGATACTAGATTGAAAACTGTTATTATAAGCAAATTCAATCAAAGGTAAGTATCTTTCCCACGTACCTTCAAACTCAAGGACGCAACATCTCAACATGTCCTCAAGTATCTGAATGGTTCGTTCAGACTAGCCATCTGTCTGCGGATGAAAAGCTGTACTAAAGTGGAGTTTAGTACCTAAAGCATCTTGTAACTTCTTTCAAAACCGCGATGCGAATCTCGGGTCTCTATCTGAAATAATGGAACTCGGCACACCATGTAACCTCACAATCTGCGATACATACAATTCAGCGAGTTTATCGAGTGAATAGTCTGTACGAACTGGCATAAAGTGAGCTGATTTAGTTAGTCTATCCACTATAACCTAGACTGCATCTTTCTTGCTCGGTGTTATAGGCAAACCGGATACAAAATCCATTGTAATTCTATCGCATTTCCATTCAGGTATCATGATTGGCTGAAGTAATCCAGAAGGCACTTGATGTTCGGCTTTGACTTGCTGACATATTAAACACTTTGAAACAAATTCAGATATATCCCTTTTCATGCCAGGCCACCAGTAAAACTGTTTCAAATCATTATACATCATCGTGCTACCCGGATGTATCGACATTTGACTATTATGAGCCTCGTTTAAAATCATCTGAATCAAATCCACATTCTTCGGAACACATATTCGGCCTTTAAAATTCAAACAATCATTTGCATCAATTCGAAACTCTGACTCTGTATCATTTTCACACTGAACTCGTCTAACAATCAAGTCTTTGTTAATTCTTTGTGCATCACAAATTTGCTGAATAAACATCGGTCTTGCTTTCAACTCGGCTATGATTGAACCATCACCAGACATAACCATATGTGTGTTCAACGTACGAAGAGCAAACAATGATTTTCGACTTAAGGCATCTGCAACAATGTTAGCTTTCCCCGGATGGTATCACTAATTCATAGTCTTTCAACAGTTCTAACCATCTGCATTGTCTCAAGTTCAAATATTTCTCAGTCATTAAGTACTTCAGACTTTTGTGATCTGAATAAACATGACATTTTTCGCCGAACAAGTAATGACGCTATATTTTCAAAGCGAAAACAATGGCTGCAAGTTCCAAATCATGAGTCGGATAATTTCTTTTGTGAGGCTTCAATTGTCTCGAAGCGTAGGCTATGACTTTGCCTTCCTGCATCAAAACGCAACCCAACCCATTCAAAGAAGCATCACTGAAAATGATAAATTCTTTACCCGATTCAGGCTGAGCTAACACTAGAGCTTCGGTTAAAAGGGCTTTCAACTGATCAAAACTTTTCTGAAACTTTTCCGACCATTCGAACTTGACATCTTTCTGTATTAGCTTTGTCAAAGGTGTAGCTATCATGGAAAAACCTTTGACAAATCGTCTGTAGTATCCCGCAAGTCCAAGAAAGCTTCGAATTTCAGTAACATTCTTTGGTGGCTTCCAATCAAGTATAGCCGATATTTTGTTCGGATCAACCTGAATACCTGACGCTGAAACAACATGACCCAGGAGGCTGACTTCCTTCATCCAGAACTCACACTTACTAAACTTTGCATACAACTGTCGATCTCGCAAACTTTGTAGCACTAATCTCAAATACTCGGCATGCTCGATTTCATCTTTGGACTAGATCAGTATATCATCAATAAACACTACTACAAACCGATCCAAAAACTATCTAAAAACCCAATTCATCAGATCCATAAAAATAGTAGGTGCATTAGTAAGTCCAAAAGGCATAACCAGAAACTCAAAATGTCCGTACCTCGTCCGAAATGCAATCTTTGGCACATCTGTATCTCTGACTCGCAACTGATAATAACCCGATCTCAGATCTATCTTTGAGAACACTGAAGCCCCTTTTAACTGGTTAAACAAATCATCAATTCGAGGTAACGGGTATTTATTCTTTATTGTCACTTTATTCAGCTACCGATAATCAATACACATTCGCATAGTCCCGTCTTTCTTTTTCACAAACAGAACTGGTGCACCCCAATGAGAGAAACTCGGTCGTGCAAAGCCCCTATCTGTCAACTCTTACAACTGTGCTTTCAACTCTTTCAACTCAGTAGGTGCCATCTGATACGGAGCTATCGAAATTGGAGTCGTCCCTGGTACTAATTCAATACCAAACTCAATCTCTCGTACTGGTGGTAAACCCGGTAATTCTTCAGTAAACATATCTGGGTATTCACACACAACCGGTACAGATTCAATATGTTTTTCAGACACTTTATTATCCAATACATAAGCCAAATAAGCTTCGCATCCTTTTCTCACATACTTTTCGGCTAGCATCGAGGATATTACGGTAGGTAGCCCATTTAAATCACTAGATTCAACTCGGATGGTCTCACCATTCTAACATCTCAAATCAATGATCTTTCTTTTGCAATTCACCATTGCATCATGCAAAGTTAACCAATCCATTCCCAAAATTATATCAAACTCGTCGAAGGGTAACAACATTAAATCGGCTGGAAAGCAGGAATCTCGAATCATCAACGGGCAACCTTTACACACTTTATCAACAAGAACACATCTACCCAAAGGGTTGGACACACGGATCACAAATTCAGTAGACTCAAGTGGTAGAGTCTTACTGGATACTAGAGTTTCAAACACATATGAATGAGTCAAACCAGGATCAATCAATGCAATTACAGTAATATCGTAAAGTGTGAAAGTACCGATAATGACATCTGGGGAAGAAGCATCCTCTCTAGCTTGTATAGCATAAGCTCTAGTTGGAGCTCGAGCCTCTGATCGAACTGCAGTGTCCTTCGTCCCTCTCTGACTGCCACCTACATTACCTGAAGGTCTGGGTGGTCTGCCTCGTGCTGGTGCGCTGCTTGGTTTATTGTTCTAAGCCGTATTTTGCTTGGCTAACATTGGGCACTCTCTAATAAAATGATCTGACGATCCAAATTTAAAACAGGGCCGATCTTAGAATCTACAACTCCTGAATGCCATTTACCACAGTGCTTGCATTCAACTTGATTCTGCAGAAATTACCAACACTGGCCATCGAGGTAGCTCGGGAACCTACTGGAGGTCAGTCTCGTCTAGACTAGTCTGAAGTAGTTTTATGTCGGCTGAAGTCATCTCTGAACTTCTTAGGCACTGAATGGAAAGTCTTACTCGATGATCTTTTACGAGTGTCTCTAGCTTCAATTTCAGCCTTTTTTTTCTCTTTTCCGAGCTCTTCAGCTTTGCAAGCTCGCTCAATTAGTACCACGAACTCTTTGATTTCAAGAATGCCAACCAGCAACTTTATGTCTTCATTCAGGCCGTCTTCAAATCTTTTACACATAATGGCTTCAGTGGATACGCACTCTCGGGCATATCGACTCAATCTGACAAATTTTCGCTCATATTTAGTCACAGTCATGCGGCCCTGTTTTAGCTCCAAAAATTCTTCCCTTTTCTGATCGATGAACCTTTGGCTAATATATTTCTTACGGAACTCGATCTGAAAGAAATCCCACGTCACTTTTTCTTTCGGAACCACTGATACTAGTGTATTCCACCAGTGATATGCAGTGTCCCGTAATAGAGATATAGCACATTTCAGCCATTCCTCTGGAGTACAAGATAGCTCATCAAGTCCCGAATAGTGTTATCAAGCCACATCAAGTCCCGAATGGTGTTATCAAGCCACATCTCAGCCCGCTCCGCATCGTCATCATCATTAGCTTTGAATTCTTCGGCCCCATATCTTCTAATTTTATCAACAGGAGGCCTACTAGATCTCATCGGATCTATCATCGGAGGTGCTGAAGGTACCGGAGTTGGATTATTCGGGGGTGGAGGTTGTGGTACAGCCGGGTTATTCTGAACAAACTGGGTAAACCATTCATTCATCATCTGGTAGAAGGCTTGTTCAGCCTCTCCCTCATGGCTACCCGAAACTTGTCGAGAGTCTACCGGCACTGATCCGCGTGCGCGATCAGGTGCTACGCTCTCTACATCATCTGCTACGGCTCTGTAAGGATTGGAATCCATTTACTATATAAAACACAGTTTGAAATGTCAGAAGTCACCACTCTATTGTAAGTACAATTAAGGCATGTATAGCTAGACTCTTACGCCTTACGGTAGTCCTAGAATCGACTAAACCGTAAGCTCTGATACCAAACAAATGTAACACCCCTAACCCGTACCCGTCGCCAGATTAAGGTTATGATGCATTACCGAACTAAACTCAATTCTGAATAGACGTTCAATTGAATTTAACACAGGCAAATGGGAACTCTACTAATTCGTATAACATCATGATCTATTAAATTAAATAAGGTAGAACGAATTTTATTTCTGGAACTTAATACATACAAATGTCTGCAAAATATGACTTAAACTTTCATGACACATATATATATACACACATTTATACCATATCCCAACCAATGTCATTTTATAACATATACCAGACATAATTTAAAACTCATGTAACATAATCAGATTTTCATTCAAGCTACTATGATACATAACATATGCATATTAACCTAACCGAACCATTATTACTGTTTTAACAGCAATTACATATGCAAGCATACTAAAGTCACATCTTGATCGAACATTCAATTTCACTTTTCAATTTAATACATAACTAACCAACCAAGAAGCACTTATACTTTTCTTACCATTAACAATTGGATCTATAAAGCCAACTTTCATATACATGTCTCATTATAAGATCATAAATATCGCATAACCAAGTTCACTTAAACATAACTTCATTTATTATTACTAAACACTTCAAGCATACATTATTGACCATATTGCCGAAACACATGTCAACTCAACTAGTATTCATTAAGCTTGTTATACAAGTAGCTCATAAGTTCACCTCGATCAAGACCAAATGCACAACATAACTGCAACAACCCTGTTTAGCATATGACAACCCAAGGTCAAATTATTCAAAACCGAACACATAACACCTATACCACATATTCACATTTCATACCTAATTTGAACTACAACCGATTATAAACATCCATTAGCATATTGAACAAACCATTATACCAAAACATACAAGTGAAGCTTAACCAAAAGAAATAGCCATCTTCGCAAGGCTATATATATATATATAAATACAAGACCGAACATCATTCAATTAAACCGTAATTCAACCTATACATGCCTTTGATTCAAAAATTAAACTTAAGTACCAAAAAGGGATGATAGTGTGGTCGACTTCTTCGATGATCCTCTGAGCCCGTAGCTGAATCAACAATTTATAAAACAGTAGAGTAAACACATACAGAGTAAGCTTACTAGCTTTGTAAGTCTCAAGCAAATGATAATAAAACATTCAAACACTTAAACATTTTAATCTTTAAACCTATGACATTGAATATAAACATATCAATATGCGAATTTATACAGGGCTGAATACTACTAGTTCATTAACCTAAGTAATTGCACTTCATTACCATAAACCTGTATCTCATCGAAGTACAAAGTAAATATATTACATGAATCACATGCTCCAAATCATATAAGTACAACATTCATATCAACTATGTTATCACACTCAAAATCTTATCACTTTTAACATTTCTATTTGTAACCGAATTTCCCAAAATAGTACATTTAAGCTCAAATTCTATCATATAATATTCATACACATTGATCGTAAGCTCAATTGCACATAACACCATTCTTATCGTATTATCCCAACTCAAGTAGTATTAAACACAACTTACCTTACTCCTAGTAAATATAAAAGAACTTATGCTTACCTGAGCTTTTAACTCAATACATTGACTATGTTTCACCTCGAATAATTTATGGTTTCTCCATTTAAAATGCATCACCGGCATCAAGCCTGCTAGGCATCAAAGCCCGATACGTAACACCGGCACAGAGCCTGCTAGGCATAAAGCCCGATATGTAACACCGGCACAAGGCCTGCTAGGCTCAAAGCCCGAAATAAATCACCAGCACTAGGCCTGCTAGGCTCAAAGCCCGAATATCAACACAATCAACATTCCCATACACATTACTTAATGGTAAAATCACAACCATCTCATATACTTTAATTTACAATCACATATTAAACCGAACATAATTATTCACATTACATTCAACAAGAAAATTTACTACAAGTTCATACCCCATATTCGGCCAACATATATTTTCATGCCTTAAATTCCAAATTTTGCTTAAGGACTTACCTCGACTGTCGACGGACCGCGTAAACCGGCTATTCGATAACCTTCGTCTTTCCCCGATCCAAATTCGTTTTTCTTTGTTCTTGATCTAAACACATTAAAATTTAGCTCATTCAAGTACATTTCATCTCAATTTCGTCCCTAAGCATATAAATAAGTAAATTACCATTTTACCCCTACTATTTCACATTTTCACAATTTAGTCCTAATTGCACAAAACACAAAATACACAAAATTTCAATATGGTACCTTAGGGCCGAATATTCATAGGGACCATACTAGTCCATATCTTTCATTTATTTTGCAAATAAGCCCCTCTAAAAATTTATTTTTACAAATTAGCCCTAAATACTCAATTTCACAAAATTTCCAATTCAAAACTTGTTAATCATTTAACATAACTTAATATAAAATCATCAAACATCAAAATCACATGAACATGTCAATGGCCGAATCTCAGACATACTAATCTCAAAAATTCTAGCATGGGTCGGGTAATATACGAAGCAACGATCTCAAAAACGTAAAAATTATTAAAAACCGAAATCAAACTAACCTTGAATTTGTGATTATAAATGCCGAAATTCAAGTGAACCTAAACCCCTTTTCTTTTCTCCACATTCGGCCAAGCAAGGTAAAAGATGATAATGCCTTTTTTTATGTTTTATTTAACATATTATAAGACATTTAATCAATTACTATTATAACCTTATTATATAAAATCATACAATATAAAAATTAAGGTTAAACATGTCATATGTCACCCACTAACTTAAAAATGGGTTATTTACCCACTTAATGCTTCATGTTAAAAAGCCATCCTCATTCTAGCACTTTACGCTATAGCATGCAACTTTTACACTTTACGCGATTTAGTCCTTTTTGTTAAATTGAACACATAAAAGGTTAAATTTTTCTATGAAACTTTCACACACATAAAAGCACATATAATAAGCACAAAATATATCATTTAAATATATTTTAGACTCAGATTCGTGGTCCCGAAACCACCGTTCCGATTAGGGTCACATTCGGACTGTTACAGAGCTTCTTCTAAAGATGTGAGATTCACTGTTTAAGCTCATAAAAACATAGAACTAATAATGGCTATACTTTCGAATTTCTTTCTTTTTTTTAAGAACAAATCAAGTACGTATAATAATAAGAATTTAACAACTGAAATGGAAGACATAGTTAGGCAACTTCTCAAATCCAATCTCGACAAAAAGGTTAATATAATAGGAAAAATTCTTAATGAATCAAAAAGAGTAAGTCTTGGGTTAATATTAAGGGTAAGTTAATGAATGGTTTATTAAGGATCAAAAGGTTTCACTAGGGGTTAATTATGAAGGTAGGCCTTTTGGGAAATAAATGGGTTAAATCCTAGGTGTCTTTATCATCTCAATATATCAAATCAAAAGTGTGGTCTTGACATGCATAATCGAAGCAAGTTCTAGAATAACAAATCAATATTGACTCACTCAAAGCAAGAAAAAATATATGCTCTAAAAGGCTCGAGATCTCACAAAAATTATGGTTTTTGATGTCAACCCTGTGAACATCAAATTTCAAGATAATACTTAAACTTCGGAAAACAACCTAGCAAATTTTTAATTTTCAAAAATCAACTTATCATGCTTGATTCTCTAAAGCCTTCAAGTTTAAACAATCAATGCACCACTGCCTATATTTTAATTCAAGACATATCAATAGAAATCATAAATCAATCAGAAATTGTTCTAATAGTGATATGAGAAAAGACAAAATTCAGGGATTTGAGAATAATGCAAAAAGTTTTCTTCATAAAATTCACCCCCCACTTAAGATGTACATTGCCTTCAATGTACAAAGATAGATATCTACAATATATAAAATCATAAGGAGAGAAGTGAACTAGGGGTGTTCATTCGGTTAACCAACCGGTTAACCGACCCGAAATGTTATTAACCGAATTAACCGACCTTTCAAAATTTTTAACCGTTAACCGAACCGAAATTTTTTCGGTTAATTCGGTCGGTTAACCGAATTAACCGAAAATTATATTTTTTTAATTTTCGGTTAAAAATTAACCGAATTAACTGAATTAACCGTATTAACCGAATTAACCGAATTAACCGAAATGAATCACTACATAATTTGTTTAAAAACATTACATAAATCTTTAAATTAATACATAATTGAAATGTAAGTATTTAATATTGTTCATTTGTATCTATTTCTTCTCTCCAAAAAATCTCCATTTGCATTAAACCTACAAAAAGGAAAAAACAAGTGCAAAAGTTTAGCATATAATAGAAATATACGCATTTAAAAGAATCAAATAATATAAACAAACGAATAGATTATAAGTTAACAAGAATAAGATAGTAAGTATACCCTTCAATTCACGAAAGCTCATGAATTAAGGGTAGGCTCTGATGCATTCCACGAATAGATTATAAGGGTAGACATGTTTAAGTTGATTTTAGATGGGCCAATTATTCCAATGACAAACGGCAGTGCTTGCTCATGTCTTAGAAAAGCTATAGATCAGAAAACTTGTACCAAAAGACAAACTCTTTGAAGGAAACGTAGGTAATAAGACAAGTTCCTTCACACTAGAACAATCAAATAATTCATCAGTAAAAGTAATGTATAAAGTAAATTACAGTCTGGTATGAATCATTACAACGTGTAAATTAAATCAATTAAATGTTGTTGGCAATGAAAAATGCAAGAAATATTGATAAAGCATGTAAAGTGAGAAGCACAAACATTTATAGAAACAGATGAACATGCAAGTGACGTTCTTCTTGATTTGTATTTCAGATAGTATAAAAGGAAGCTATCTGCAGAACCTGCACAGTCAAAATCCATTGAATATTTGATAAAATTCAAAGAAAACAGAGAGAGCAAATACACTCTCTAAATCAACTTGGTTTATTATCTCATAAACAAGCTGTTATCAAACAAGCTGCCATTATGAAGTACCAAATCATGATAAAAATAGCATTTCCACTACATTATCATAATTTCTCTTTTCATTTCACGTCTCAGAAATTTAGCCTGTTAGAAAGATTGAATTCAAAGATCACAATTTTTTTTAGTCTTTATCAGTAAAATGATGAGGCATTAATATCAGATAAAATTTCAAAGAAAACAGAAAGAAGTAATGTACTTCCTAAAATCAACTTGATTTATTATCTCATGAACAAATTGCTATCAAACAATGAACAAAAAATAATTTGTTATCAAACAAATCTGTCATTCTCAAGTACGAAATCATGATATGATGGCAATGGTCATTTTCAAACATAAATTCTCTTGCTCTATTCCATATCCTAAAAGTCTAGTTTTCTAGATGCCTCAAGACAAGCATTCAATTCAATGATCTGAATTTTCATTTTTAGTTTTTATCAGTGAAATGATGGCACATATAAAGTTCAAACAAAAAACAAACACTAAATACCCTTCCTACCATCGAACGTGCTTCGTTGTCTCTTCAGCAAATATTTTACCAAACAAATCTGCAATTCTGAATGTACAAATCACGGGAAAATGAAAACTCCACCCCGCATTCACATTTAATTCAACAGACTCGTGATTGAGTAGGTTGATGAGTGCCAGCCCTAATTTTTAAATCGAATGTCCCTTCATTCGCATATATAATTGCAATATTGAGACAAGCCAACCTTCTTCCAGACTTCCACACCATTTTCTCTTCATAAATTAATGACAACCTCATTGAATTTTCTTTTTTTTTATTATCTCAGAATTTCAATCATGCAAGCAACAATAATACGAAACCCTTTTCAGTATTAACAAGCAATCTCGAGTGAGAAAAGCAAAATTAGCGAGCTGCCAAGCCATTCCAAGAGCAAAGGCCGTGGTAATTGGTATTGAAGAGGGGGATATGACTATGAATACACCCAAAATTAAGAAATAAAAAAAATAAAAAAGAACAAAAACACATAGCCAATGCAGGTTTTAAAACAGAAGTTTTAAAATAGAAATTGCAGATGGTGAAAGTACCTCAATGACCTGGGCTGGTAGACGCCGGAGTGCCGGACGGAAGGTGGCTGGCCTGGGGTGGTGAACTGGTGATTGAGAAATTAGGGATTTGAAGTTGAAGAAGGAGAGGAGATATCAGATGTCTTTTTTTTTCAGTCGTGTGTCTAGCCTTTGCCCTTTAGGGGTAATTTTATTTTTAGTTTTAGTATTACTTGAGTTGGGTTTAATTTTTATTATTGGGTTTGGGTTGTATTGGGTTTGGGTTGGTGAATAGAGAATAGTGGGCTTATTACTTATAGGCTATTTATATATTAAAATTTATTTATTATTTTTTTCGGTTAACCGAAAAAATTCGGTTAATCGACCCGTTTCGAACCGAATTAATCGTTAACCGAAAATTAACAAAATAATTAACCGACCCCGGACCGAAAAAATTCGGTTAACCGACCGATTAACCGAATTCGGTCGGTTAACCGAATTTTTTCGGTTTTACCCGAATTTTGCACACCCGTAAAGTGAACTTCCTGAATTTTGGATGAAGTCAAGGAAAAGAAACGGTCATGGTGTCTATGGTCGTGGTGTGGTGATTTCCAAGCAGCCTTTAGAACCTGAATCAAGGAAATCAAAATGTAATAATAAAAATTAAAGACAAGAAAGACAAAGGGAAGGAAAATAAATGAGAAGAGAAAATAAAAAGAAAATTTCAATGGACTCAAATGTCCTTGGCTTGTCGGATAAATGAAGCGGCCGGCATGAACTTATGTAGATCAATCTCGCACGGGGAGACTGTGCTAGGGTCCTTTCGCTTCTTCAACATGGGAATGGTGGTGTAAAGAAAGAATGAGGGAAAGGGGGAAAGGAAAATAAAGGGGGGGAGATAATAATCAAAGAAAGGGTGTGGTGGCTAGGGTTTGATTGAAGAAGAAATTGGGGAGAAAGTGAGAAAAAGTGGGGGTTTAAATAGGAATTAGGGATCTGATGGCTTCCCACGCCTGTGTGCCATGGGCGTGTTAGGTCACACGGCCGTATCGCACGATCGTGTTGTGTTCCATTTGTTTCTCCCACGCCTGTGTGCAGGTCGCCACGCCTATGTTGATAAATCAGTGTCGACTCGGAACCCGTGACTTGGGGACAATTTCGTCCTGTTTCTGCATGATCTCTGCCACGCCGGTGTTCAATTTTATGGTGTCCACACGGCCACAGCCACGGCCGTGTGCAAGGCCGTGTGGTAGGGAAAATTACGCTTCATTAATTTGGTTAGTTTGTAGTTAGGTGCTAAAAGTAAAAATAAAAATGAAAATAAAGATATGAAAATTAATGGGGTTAGTGTTCGGGTTGCCTCCCGAGAAACGCTCGTTTAAAGTCTTAAGCTAGACTTACCTCTCATTCGCACATTCATGGTGGTTTGAGGAGTTGAAACCCCTCTCCCCTGCTATCAGTTTTATGATCATTATATAGTTCGAGTCGAGTAGTGTTTACCTTAAAAGTGTCGAACTTGGGATTAGTTACCTCGACTGTCCCATATGGGAAGATATTCAGTACCTCAACAGGGATTTCTTCATTTGTATCAAGGTCTGAAGTGGTGATCCGAGGATCTGTTTTATCCAACAATACCTGATCTCCGATCTTAAATTGGTTTGGCTCATGGAGTGGTTTTGGTTCTGCTTCATGTGTTCCTAATTTCTCCTTGAAATGTGTCTTCCACTAGTCTAGTTCATCGATCTGAAGCTGTCGTTCCTCGTGAGTTATTTCTGTGTTGGCACGAGGTCTAAGATATGGCTCAGTTGTGAAAGGAATTGTATTCAGGTCTGAAGTGGAGATTCGAGGGTCTGTTTTATCCAATAATACTTGATCCCCGATCTAAACTTTGTTTGTCCCATGGAGTGGCTTTGTTTCTGCTTCGTGTGTTCCTAGTTTCTCTTTGAAATGTGTCTTCCACTCGTCTATTTCATTGATCTGAAGCCATCATTCCTCATGAGTTATTTCCTTGTTGACACGAGGTCTAGGATCTGGCTCAGTTATGTAGTTTCGTGGTGTTTCCTGTAAAGAAGGTGGGATCAAATGGTCATTAGTAGAGTTAATGTTTTCACCTTGATTACTCAATGTCCTAGCCGACTCAAGAGCCTGAAGAGTGATTGTTTCGTCACCTACACGATTTTAGTTCTGGCAGTTGCTAAAAAGGGTCTTCCTAAAATTAAAGGAATATTATTGTCCTCATCCATGTCTAAAACGGCAAAGTCTACTGGAAATACGAATTTATCAATTTTTAATAGTACATCTTCGATTATACCCTTAGGAATTCTAATAGTTTTATCAGCTAATTGAATGCTCATCCTAGTTTGTTTGGGTTTCCCTAGACCTAGCTGTTTAAACATTTTATAAGGCATAACATTTATGCTAGCCCCTAAATCAGCTAAAGCATTATCAACAGATAAACTACCAATTAAGCACGGGATTGTAAAACTCCCTGGATCTTTTAACTTTCGTGGTAGTTTATTTTGTAGAATTGCTGAGCACACTGCGTTTAGTTCCACATGCGATGCCTCATCTAACTTCCATTTGTTTGTCAAAACCTCTTTTAAAAATTTCCTTGAATCTGACATCTGTGAAAGAGCTTCAAGAAACTGTAAGTTAATATGTAATTTCTTTATAATTTTAAGAAATTTACCAAATTGTTCATCTGTGTGGTCTTTCTTCATCGCATTGGGGTATGGCACACGAGGTTGGTACTCTTTAATTACCGGTTTTGGTTAATCATGGCTTACCTCAACCTTACCTTCCTCTACCACATTCTCTTGCCTTAATTTTGGTTCATCTAACCTTTCACTATTGTGAGCAGTTATGGCTTGAAGTTGCTCCTTTAGGTTAGTTTCAGTGTTACTTGACAAGCTTCCTTGTGGTCGTTCAGATATGATCTTAGCAAGTTGTCCTAATTGGTTCTTGATCCCTTAAATCGATGCTTCTTGATTTTTTAGTGTTGTTTCGTTGTTTTGGAAACAGGTTTCTGACACCACGATGAATTTTGTTAGCATCTCCTCAAATTTTAGCTTCTTTTCTTGTGGGTAGAGTTGTTGTTGAAAGCCTGGGAGGGGTTGTTGTCTTTGATTTCCTTGCCCACCCCATGAGAAGTTGGGGTGATTCCTCCAACCTGGATTATAAGTTTTACTATAAGGGTTATTCTGTGGTCTAGAATTATTACTCATATAGTTCATCTGTTCGCTTTCTATGCCAGGGTGGTAGGATGGATATTCTGTATTGCTCATTCCTCCTCCATTTGTATCGCACTGTATAACTGGATGTACCTGCGAAGAACCACACAAACCATCAATCTTTTTACTTAATAGTTCTACCTGGTTTGATAGCATGGTTACTGCGTCGTGGTTGAAAACACTGGCGACTTTTGTTGGCTTTATCCTCGTGACTTGCCACTGATAGTTATTCAATGACATCTCCTCTATAAACTCATAAGCCGTTTCAGGGGTTTTGTTATTCAGGGTTCTACCGATGGCTTAATCAATCAACTGCCTAGTTTAGGGGTTCACACCGTTGTAAAAGGTTTGAACCTGTAGCCACAAAGGTAACCCATGGTGAGGGCACCTTCTCAGTAGATCCTTGTACCTCTCCCATGCATCGTAAAGTGTCTCTAAATCCATCTGCACAAAAGAGGAGATATCATTCCTCAACTTAGCCATTTTAGCAGGTGGAAAATATTTTAATAAGAACTTTTCGGCCATTTGTTCCCACGTAGTGATTGATCCTTGTGGTAACGAGTTTAACCACTGTTTAGCTTTGTTTCTCAATGAGAAAGGAAACAACCGAAGGCAAATGGCATCATCAGAATTGATTTTGAAGGTATCGCATAATTCTAGGAAATTTTTTAAGTAATTGTTTGGATCCTCATCCTGCAAACTATCAAATTGAACAAATTGTTGAATCATCTGTACAGTATTAGGTTTCAGTTCAAAATTATTTACGGCAATAACAGGTCAACAATACTTGACTCAGCTCCTGTAAAATTAGGTTTAGCATAATCATACATAGTACAAGGAGCAGGATTTTGATTCACCGGGTTTGTGGCAACCACAGGAGGTAGCAGATTATTATCAGCCATCTCTGCGGTAGTATTGGTTTCGTCCTCTTGCTCTTCTTCTATGTATTGTAGGATTCGCCTTATTTCTCTACGGTTTTTGCAAATGGTACCTTCTATATCGTTGTCAAAAATCAAGGGTCCTGATGGGTTCCTTCTAGTCATAAACTAGAAAAACCTATCAGAAGCAAAATAAAAGAGAGATCAGAAAACTAAAAATAAAAATTAGAAATAAATAAATAAATAAATAAAAGAAAAAAGACTAAAGTAATAAAAATTGAGCGTTCCTAATATTTTAGTTTCCCCGCAACGGCACCAAAAACTTGGTCGTCGTCTGAAAGTCTTAATATTTATATAATGAATGATCGAGCCTAGAAACTAACTATCACCACGATTGAGGCAAGCGCACCTACCGAACAGTAGTATAGCTTAGTGGCAAGACCGGAATGTCGAACCCAAAGGAACCAAAAGTACTAGTACTGACTTTCTTTTTATTATCTGGCCTAAAAATAAAAGTGATTAATGTTTGTCTAACTAATTCCTAAGCTAAGGATGTCAAGACACAGAGAATGAATTGGAAAAATACTTTTGAGAAAATCAATTGATTAAGACAATACCCGAGGAAGAATCCACATAGACTTCACTTGTTATTTAACTCTAAACCAGACGATTTATTCACTTGACTTGATCCGTAGGATTTCTTACTTTACATTAATACCTCTTTCGAGGCTACTAATGTCTAACCCTAGGTTGATTAATTGAAATATCTTTCTAATTAAAACCCTTAGTGTTGCATTAACTCGATTTATGGACTCCCACATTAGGATTGACCCTAATCAGGCAAATTTTTGTTATCTTATCTCTAAGAGTGCGATCAACTCCGCTTAATTATGCTAGATCTACTCTTAAAAAGGGACTTTTGCTCCTCTGAATAAGCACATCAATACTTGAATCAATGTCCTGAAATATTAAAACAAGAATTAAGAGCACATAACTAAGAACAAATCAAGTATTTATCATACAGTTCAGAAAACAATAACAAGATCCGTCTTAATTTTAATCCCCCTTAGGTATTAGAGGGGTTTAGTTCATGCTTATAAAAGAATACATCTCAGAAGAAATTAAATAACAAAACATAAAGAAAAACCCTAAAACCCCCTGAAAGAAATTGAAGGGAAGATCCTCAGTCTTGAGCGTGATTCCGGCTTCTGAGATGGATCAATTGGCTTTCTTCGAGTAATTTTCTATATTTAGCCCTCTCTGGCTTTACTCCTGTCAAAAGCCCTAACAGAGGCCTTCTGTCGAACTCCCCTTTTAGGTTGCCCTCTAGGGTGTTTATATAGGCTTTCGGGATGCCTTGGCCCACAAGTATCCTATTCCGAGTGGAATTAAAATAGGTCACGGCAGGGACACGCCCGTGTGAATCGAGCCCTGGACCGTGTTCGAGTCTGCTAAAGTGGCACGGCCTGCTAAAGTGGCACAGCTGTGTGGCGAACTTCAAGCCGTGTGGATTTCTTAATTTGGCCCATTTTCTCCATTTTTGGCCCGTTTCTCGTTCTTTTTGACTCTCTAAGCTCTCCTGAGTATAAAACATGAAATTAAGAGATTAGGAGCATCAAATTCATCAAATCAAGGGATAAATCATCCAAAAGTATGCCAAATGTGGGATTAAAATATGTATATATTACGGTTTATCACCGATAGTATTCCAATTGGTTCAGTGGGTATGTCAAAGAGGAGAAAGTATGTGAATATGTTATGAGATGGTACAGGTATGTACAAAAAACTCAAAGGAAAATGGAATTGGTATATGATGAGCTATTGGTAAGAATGTGATTGAGTAAGTTGTGTTTATGAAGTTTTAATGACATTTATATTAATATATGTTAAGTTATTTATATGTCAAATGTATGAATAATGTTTTGTATTATTTGCATATGAACTTACTAAGCTATTTAGCTTACCCCCCTTTTTTGTCCCTTATCTTATAGTGTTACCAAGCCAGCTCGGGATCAGAGATCGTCGGAGTTCGCATCACACTATCAAATGATTATTTTGGGTATTGATGAGCTTAACATTTTGAGTATGTGGCATGCATAGGGACTTGGTCATTTTGTTATATGTGTTATTATGATTGTAGCCAATGTGTTGTCTTGTAAATGTCAAAGGCTCGTTTTGATATTTGGCCATGTAAATTGGCTTATTTGGGCTATCATGGTTGTAAGCCTAAATATATATATGTGCCAATGTCTTTGGTGATATGGTCATGGTATGCTTGGTGAATGATGAAAATGTGATTTATGAAATGAATGTGAAATGTTTGGCAATATGGTCTATTGAAGAGATGATAAAATGGTATACAATCAGGTATCTTGAACGCAGTCAATTGTGGCTTAATAATTATTGTGAGTATGATAGATGTTGATATTTTGTTGGCATGTATTGGTCATAATTGTGGATGTTTGGTTGCCTAAGTATGCTATGTTTTGTGCCTTTGAATTGGTGTAAGTGTATGTGTGAGTAAGGGTGGCAAATGGCTTGGTGAATAGCCTTTATTTTGTCCACACGGTCTGCCCCACTGGAATGTGTTCTGGCCGTGTGTCCCCTGCATCTTAATTTTGAGAAATAGAATGTCCAAAATTGAGCACACGACCGTGTGGCACAAGTTGGAGAGCACCCTAAATTGAACACGGTTTGAAGTACGGGTGTGTCCCAAGGTCACACGGGCATGTCCCTTGGACCACACGAGCGTGTGAGCCCTGTAGTTAGCAAAAATTTTCTAAGTTTTGTAAAATTTTCTAAAGTCCTCGGTTTAGTCCCGAACCACTTCCAAAGAAATTTTTGGGCCTCGTAGGCTCGTATAAGGGACTTTAGGATTGAATATGATTGGTTTTAATTTGGACGCAAATTTATGACTCGAAATTGTATGAATGCTTATGTTATAAGTCCAGTAATGCCTCGAGCCCTGTTCTGGTGTTGAATACGGGTAAGGGGTGTTACAACTTCACTCTCAACTTAGGTATCTTCTATCTCTTCAATGTTGAAGTAGTTTACTATTAATGGTTTTAGTGATGTTGTAGCCCAACCACCAAGTCAATTTGACAATATTTCTTGTGTTTATTGTGGGGATGGAAATTCGTTTGAGAACTGTCCATCAAATCCCAAGTCTATTTATTATGTAGGGAATCAAAAATAGAATAAAAGTGGACAAGGACTACAATCCAACTTCTATAATACTTCACGGCAGAACCATCCAAACTTTTCTTTGAGTAACCAAATAGTTGACCAAACAATAACTACATGCAACATAGATCAAATGAACCTCTTGGTTTTAATCAACAAGTTCAAAAACCATCACAAGTTGAATCGTCCAACAATTTGGATTATTTATTGAAGGCTTACATGGCTAAGAATGACACCCTAATCCATACTCAACAACACTGAAAAATTTGGATAACCAAGTGGGTCAGTTAGCTACGGAGCTTCATAATAGACCACAAGGAGCTTTCCCAAGTGACATGAAAAATCCAAGGAACATGGGCAAGGAACATTATAAAGCAGTTGTTTTACGAAGAGGAAGGACTTTGGAACCTAAAGAAGTTAAGGTTTAAGAAGGACTTGTCAAGATAAAGGAAGATCAACCATCAGTTGAAATTCTTACACCAGAAAAGTAGGATACTGTAAATTTTGAAGAGCTAAATATCAACTCGTCAATTCTCATAGGCTAACACCTTTGTTAGAGGAAGATACAATACCTCAGAAAAGTTTTCCGATCCAAGCTAAGGTTCCATCACCTTCGTATCCATAAAGACTCAAGCAACAAAAATAGGAGTTCTAATACAAGAAGTTTTTGGATTTTTTTAAGCAACGTCACATCAATATCCCATTGGTAGAAACATTAGAACAAATGCTAAACTATGTCAAGTTCATGAAGGACATTCTATCTAAGAAGAAGAAGTTTGGCGAGTTTAAGACTGTAGCATTAACAAAGGAGTGTAGTGCGTTCCTACAGAACAAGCTACCTCTAAAAATGAAAGACCTTGGGAGCTTTACTATACCCTGTAACATTGGATAATCTTACTGTGGTAAAGCTCTATGCGATCTAGGAGCGAGCATCAACTTGATGCCAGTGTCTATTTTTAAAATGTTGGGGATAGGTGATGTTCGGCCAACAACTGTGACACTCCAACTGGCAGATCAATTTTTAGCACACCAGAAGGAAAGATCGAGGATGTTTTGGTACGTGTAGATAAGTTTATTTTTCCTGCTGATTTTATTGTGTTACATTGTGAAGCAGATAAGGAAGTGCCGATCATCTTGGGAAGACATTTTTTGGCCACAGGGAGAACATTAATAGATGTACAAAAAGGCGAACTCACAATGAGAGTTCAAGATGATCAGATAACATTTAATGTTTTTAAAGCCATGAAGTTCCCTGATCTAGTGGAAGAATGCTCAGTAATGAAGGAGCAAGAATCCTTAGTTTTTATGGAATGAGAGTTCAATTCTATAGAAGACCCATTGGAAAAAACCTTAGGGTATGAGTCATTGAAAGATGAACAAGGTAAAGAAAATATGACTTTGATGGAATCTAGTTTGAATGACTATGTTCAACTAGCACGGTTTGAACCATTGGAATTGGAAGCTCGGGAATTCACATGAAGAAAGTTGTCAATCAAGGAACCACCCAAACTTGAACTAAAGGTACTTCTTTTCTCATTTGGAATACGTTTATCTAGGTAATTATTCCACATTGCATGTGATTATTTCAGTAGAACTAACAAAACACCAAAAAGAGCAGCTGATCAAAATTTTAAAGAAATTTAAAAAGGTGATTGGTTGGACCATAGCTAATATCCGATGAATAAGCAAGTCATTTTGTGTGCATAAGATTATCTTAAAGGAGGGAGAAAGAGCTAGAATTGATGGACAAAGAAAACTCAACCCTATTATGAAAGAGGTAGTTCAAAAGGAAGTCATTAAACGGTTAGATGCGAAAATTATCTACCCTATCTCAGATAGTTCATGGATAAGTCTGGTACAGTGTGTGCCCAAGAAGGGCAGAATTATGATTTTGGAGCATAAACGAAATGAGTTAATCTCAACAAGGATGGTCATGAGTTGGAGAATCCATATCGACTATAGAAAATTAACAAAGGCAACTCTGAAGGACCATTTTTCGCTACCTTTTATGGACCAAATGTTGGACCGACTGGCAGGTAATGAATATTACTGTTTCTTATTCGGATATTTGGGATATAACTAAATAGTTGTAGCCCCAGAAGATCAAACAAAACAACATTCACTTGCCCATATGATATGTTTTCTTTTAGGTGAATGCCTTTTGGTTTATGTAATGCACCTGTAACATTTCAATGATGCATGATAGCAATATTTACTGATATGGTTGAAAATTTTGTTGAGGTATTCATGGATGATTTTTCTATTTTTTGTAATTCATATGATGTTTGTTTGAGTAATTTGACTAAGGTGCTGAAGAGATGTGAAGAGACAAATCTTGTCCTTAATGGGAGAAATGCCGCTTTATGATTAAAGAAGGGATTGTTTTAGGACACAAAATTTCCAGAAGAGAGATCGAAGTCGATAAAGAAAAAGTGGATGTAATTGAGAAATTGCCACCACCAGCCACTATTAAAGGAGTTAGAAGTTTTTTGGGCCATGCTGGTTTTTATCGAAGGTTTATCAAAAATTTTTAAAAAAATTCCAAACCTTTGTGTACTTCACTAGAGAAAGAGACAACTTTTGAGTTTAACAAAGCATGCTTGGAAGCCTTTGAATAATTGAAAAATTGGTTAATTTCAACCCCAATAATCGTTATAGTAGACTGAAACTCTCCTTTTGAGTTGATGTGTTTTGCTAGCAATTTTACTGTGGGAGCTGTGATGAGGCAAAGAAGAAACAAAGTATTCCATCACTGTGCAAGCAAAACTTTGACAAAAGCCCAAGTTAAGTATACTGTAACTGAAAAAGAATTTTTTGCTATAGTTTTTGCTTTTAACATGTTTCGTTCTTATCTTATAGGTATAAAAGTCACAGTCTTTACTGATCATATGACTATCAAATATTTACTCACGAAGAAAGATGCAAAATCGAGCTTGATTCGGTGGATACCTTACTCTAAGAATTTGACCTTGAGATCCAAGATAGAAAGGGAGTTGAAAATCAAGTAGCTGACCATCTGTCGAGGTTGGAACAAAATGAGGTAACTCACTCACTTGTTCCTATCAATGAAAATTTCCCAGATGAGCATATATTCGAGGTAAGTCAAATCCATGAAACTCCTTGGTTTGCCGATTTTGAAAATTATTTAGCATGCAGAATAATGTGTAACACCCTTAACCCGTTTCTGTTGTCGAATTAGAGTTATGGAGTATTACATCACAAAACGAAACAAATGACATCATAATCGAATTAATTTAATATCAAATATTCAAAACCAATCATTATTCATAGCATATATACTAATACGGGTCCTAAATTGAGCCTACCTAACCTTAAAATAAATTTGGGAACAAACAGGGACTAATTTGAAATAAGACAAAAAATATAGAAAAATCTGAAAACATGGGTCACACAGCTGTATGGTCAGGCCGTGTAACTTACTGTGACCGTGTGAACCAACATGTACACAAGAATCAATAAAACACACGACCATGTGAGGTGGTCGTGTATGGGACACGGACGTGTGACATCTCGTGTCCTTGGCCGTGTGCACCTAAAATGACTACTAAAATAAGAAAATTCAACTATCATTTCTTAAGCAACAAGCCAATCCATTTCCAACCATTTTCACCTATTTAAAACACATTTAAACATGCTAAAAAAACACCAAATCATTAAACCTATATGTCTAACCAATGTACCCTTATTGGTACTATAATTTAGATATCAACCAAGTTCACATTCAATAATCACAAATCCTTCATTATAAACGTACCAATCATGCTATCTCATTCCTTTCATTCACATTCATTTTACCAAATCAGCAACCATTTTCATAAGGCATGAACCAAATAACAAAAAGCATTCATATGGGCATACATGAGCCAAATTACTACATATATACACATCAATAAACCTTACTTAAACAAAGTTTAAAACAACACCATTAAAATCAAACTCTTAGTACATGCCACTTATAACCTAAATCAAAATAATCATAGTTTATGCAGAATCGTTGAACAGATAGTGTAAGCTCCAACTCGAACTTCCAACTGACATAAGCTTCCAATGATCTACAAGAAATCAAATACAACATCTGTAAGCAAATCTTTGCTTAGTTAGTTCGTATTAAATTTAAACTTAAACATATCGTAAAGGTTATAACTTAAATATATTGTAATTAAATTCATAAGCAAGGTCATGAGTTTATGATTAACCTATACATATCACAAGTCTCACATGGTTAGCGAGTTCACATATACAAAACTTATAACTTTATCATCTCATAAAACATATTCAAGTAAACATATTTGATATATTATTCATTCAACATCTAATTATTTAGCATTCTATATTTCTATTCCAAATGTTCATCTCAAATATCCATTTTTAAATAATTATTCATATAAACATTTCATATAAACATTTCATATAATTATTTCTATATAACCTGTAACATCTCGTTTTTCAATGTTGTCAAAAACGATGGTTACGGGACCACGTTTTTGACCAAAGGGTTAGTATTTTATTAGTTATTAATTATTTACAGGGTTATTATAGTATTATATTAAAATTTGGTTAGGTAATTTTACCGTTTCGATAGTTAATTAAGTAAAAGGGACTAAATCGAAAAGTTTTTTTAGTTGTTTAAGCTTAATTGTAGCAAATGAGTAGGAAAACATGAAAAATAGGCCTTAAGAGGTCATTCCACCTATTTTTATTATAGTGGACGATAGTGGTATTTTTTAACATGAAATTAGGATATTTTTAAAAGAGTGGATTCGTAAATTAGTATTTAAATAATATTAAAACAAAACAAAAGATTAAGTAGGTGCCAACCTTTTCATTTGTTTTTTTAAAAACTGAAATTCACCATTGTTAGTATAGGGAGCTTTCGACCAAGATTTTTTTTTTTATGCATGGCATGTATTTGACTTCTGTTTTTATTGATTTTTATGTTTTTGATATCGTTGTAGCTTAAACTAGCTAACCTGGGGATTAATTCGTAAAACTGTTAAATGTTTTGAAATGTGTCATTGTTGAGTTTTTGGAGTTTCTAAAGGTTAATGATACTTTTGTAAGCTTGATGGTTAAATAAGATCATTTTGTTAATTAGTTTATAGTGATTTTGATGATTAAAGATCTAGTTGTTAAATTAGTAAATTTACATGGAGTTATTGCGAATTTGAGGAGAATATGGGTTGTTCTAGGCTTATAGGATATCCGGCTAGCTTGTTTTGAACTTAATTGTGCTTAATTTGATATTTTTGGGTTAAGGACTAAATTTATAAAGCATAAAGTTTAAGGGTAAAATTGTCAATGTAATTAAAAGGACTTTAGTGCATGAATTAATTGTTTATGAGATTTGAGTGATTTAAATTAAATTAAATTATATTTTAGATCAAGAATCTCAACAAGTGGCGGATGTACGAGGAAAAGGGAAAAATCACAAATTAGTCACTATTAGTTGAATCAATTGACACGTAAGTTTCTACTATTGTTTTTTGTTATAATTCTATATAAAATTATGTTAATTATATCTATATATATTTAGTTGACACTGTAGTAAGAATTTGATTTGTAAGAAATAGAAATGAATTTTTTGGAATGATTTCGTTGGATTGAGTAAAAGTTTCATACATGAGATTTCTGTCTGAATATATGTTTTGGACTGAGCTCCTACATGTGTTTCTGATAACTCTTGAAAAGAGTTATATTTTATGCCCTTAAGCTTAGTTAATTGCCTGTACTTAGGTGAGTTTAGTTGCATTTTAGGATATTGTATTGGTATTTTTAGAGCATTGCATTAAAGAGCTCAAATTGTACTTAACTGTTATTACATGTTGCTTTTAATTGCCTATAGGGAGGACTTGTTTGGTGGTTGATTGGCAGGTGCAGAGTGTAGGAAAAGGAGTAAAGGATTGAAGGTTTGTCGTGACAAATTTTGGATAGTTTGTCAACACAAATGCTATGGCAATGCCTGGAAGATGCCTAGTCAGCACCCAAGGCGTACTGTTCTCAGCCCCAGCTATACTTGTACCAGATAAATCCACCTGAAAAAGAGAAAAAAGATTATGGGCTGATGGACCTACCCTAGAAAGTCAAACTTATAAAAGCCAAAGGAGAAACCCTAGAAAAGGGGACAATTTTTGGATAGAAAAATAGGAGAACAGCTTTTGACAGAAAAGAAGGGAAGGACAAAGAAGGAAGGCGGCTAAAAAAGGAGCAAATGATTGCATCATCTTTGGCAACTGCAAGACATTTCGCTACCGGTGTTGAGAGCTAGATAAGCAAAAACTATCATCTCGGATTTTCTCCTTTAATTCTTATCGCATTTCTTTTAGTACTTATTTTTTAAAGATAATGTTGGTTACTGCATTAAACTCGAACTTGCTTTACCCAGTTATGAGCTAAATCTCTTAGGCTCGGGATTACTTTGCTGAACCCTTTAATTTTTATTAATGTTTATAGTTTAAGTTAGAATTATTCTGCTATTTTATTCAATGATATTTCATGCTTTATACAGGTTGTGTATTGACGAATGAGCAGCAGGCTATTAAAGATGACTTAATTTCGACAAGGTTAGGTTAAATGGATATACATTTGATAATATGAGTGAATGATAAATTATTTATTCGCAAAAACCTCTAGATATAGAGCCTTGTCTCATATAAAAAAAAGGGTAGAAAATATTAGTGGCAGTCGAACTCAAGTCTATAGACATATAATACCCTAGGGGAGGTAACCCGAGGTTTTGCTCTCGAAAGTAGCAAACTTCTGTAGAAACCTATCGAGCAGTAGAACGTTCAAGACTTTACTATGGCATTAAGAGTTAGAAAAGGTAGATGCATCAATAATCCCAGTCGTCTTAATCAACATTGCAGTTCCATAATCTTCTTGTCTGTAGTTGCTCTATCGTGACATTCTTGTTTCATTACTTGTTTTGTTTTGCACATTTTATACATCATCATTTTCTCATTTTGCCACTACATTCTCACTGTTATTTTGCTTTAGCATTAATCAAGCCTAACTCTAATAACTCAACCAAATTATACCTATCTCATCCCTGTGGAGATGATCTCACTCATCACTTTATTACTTGTTTGACGTGTATACTTGCACAATTCACACATCCTATTCACAATAGACAAGTTTTTGGCACCATTTTCGGGGGTTAACAATTGGTGAAATTTGGTTTTGCTATTTTCTTTTGTTTCATTAGTTTTATCTAACTCAGTTGTACTTAATTTTTACTGGTTTGCCATAAGTGCATGAGTGGAGGCATTCCTGTTAATGAAAAGTGTCCTTTTGACCCAGAGATCGAAAGAACTTTGCAAAGGAGAAGAAGAGAATTATGTAATATGGTTAGGAAAGGGAATGATCCTAGTCTAAATGATCCATTAAATCCAAATGGTCGAGATGTCAATCTTCTTATTCATCATGTGATAGATGATTGAGATAGAACAATTTGAGAGTATGTAGTTTCAATTTTGAATTACCTGAATCCAAGGATAGTTAGACCACACATACAAGCATAGCATTTTGAGTTGAAACCGATAATGTTTCAAATGTTGCAAATAGTTGGACAGTTCGAGGGTTTCCCACTGAAGATCCAAGACTACATTTAAGACATTTTCTAGAGGTCTGTGACTCGTTTAGACAGTAGGGTGTTCCTGAAGACACCTTGCAGCTTAAATTGTTCCCATACTTATTGAGAGATCATGCAAGAGCGTGGTTTAATGCTTTACTATCGAAAATAATGGCATCATTGAATGACCTATGCCAGAGGTTTTTTCTATGGTATAATCCGGCAAACATGAATACCAAGCTTAGAAATGACATCACATCATTTTGGAAATCAGAGGATGAAACTGATAAACCGTAAAAGTAACATATTTTAAGCCTACATTTAGCATGCTTTTGGATGATTTAAGCCTTGAATTATGAAAATTGGTGCTCTTAATCCTTTGTTTTCATGTTTTATACTCAGGAGAGTACCCAATGATGAAAAGAATGGAAAACGAGCCCAAAACGAAGTAAATGGGCCATATCACGAAATCCACACGGCCTAGGCCCTAGCCACATGGCTGTGCCCCATTCAACAGGCTTGAACACGGCCTGGCCACGACTTACACGGGTGTGTGCCATAGGCATGTCTCTGCCATCAGAAAGAGAAGTTTCACTCGGATTAGGATACTTAGGGGCAAAGAAACACATTCCGAAGCCTATATAAACACCCTAAGTGTGACCTAAAAAGGGGAACCCGAGGCTTTAGTCAGGGGGCATCTAGCTAGGCCAGAGAGAGTCGAATTGTGGAGATTTACTAGAAGAAAGCCAATTGATCCATCTCAAGAAGCCGGAATTATACTCAAGACGGAGGATCTCTCCTTCAATTCCTTTAGGGGTTTTAGGGATTTCTTATGTTTTGTTTTATCTTTTCTTTTGAGATTTTTTTTTATTGTTATGAACTAAACCCTCAGATACCTAAGGGGATGAAACCTAAGATGAATCTTGTTATCGTTTGCTGAACTATATGAAAAATATTTGACTTGTTCTTAATTATGTGTTATTAATTCTTGTGCTGATATTTTCGGGATATTAATTCAAGTATGATGTGCTTAGGTGGAGGAGCAAAAGTCCCTGCCTAAGAGTAGATCTAGCATAATTAAGCGGAGTTGTTCGCACGCCTAGAGATAAGGTGACGAGATTTTGTCGGATTAGGGTGAAACCTAATATGGGAGTCCATAGATCGAGTTAATGCAATTCTAGGGGTTTTAATTAGAAAGAGATTTCAATTAATCAACCTAGGGTTAGACGTTAGTCGCCTCGAGAGAGGGATTAATATAAATTAGGGAATCTTACGGATCAAGTCAAGTGAATAAATCGTCTGGTTCAGAGTTAGATAACAAGTGAAGTCTAGGTGGATTCTTCCTTGGGTGTCGTCTTAATCAATTAATTATTTTCCTCAAAGTATTTTTCCCAATTTTTTATTCTTCTTTGTCTTAGAGTCTTTAGTTTAGTAGTTAGTTAATTTTAGATTAAATAAATCACTTTAATTCTCAGGCTAAATAATAAAAAGAGAGTTAGTATTAGTACTTTTGGTTCCTTTGGGTTCGACATTCTGGTCTTGCCTAAACTATACTACTATTCAATAGGTGCGCTTGCCTCAAAAATCGTTGTCATAGTTAGTTTCTAGGTTCGATCATTCTTTGTATAAATTTTAAGACTTTGACACGCGATCAGAAACACTTTACGAAGCTTGGGAAAGATTTAATGAATTACTTAGAAAATTTCCTATGCATGGTTCCAGCACTGGACTCAGATGGAAGTGTTTTATAATGGGCTGAATGCACATACAATGATGGCAGTTGATGCCTATACCAATGGTACTTTGTTAGACAAATCTTATAATGAAGCATATCAGATTTTGGAATGGGTTGCCAACAATGATTATCAATATCCTATCATGTAAGTTGGGACTGACAGGAGAGCCATTGGCACCATTGAACTTGATACAATCACTTCATTCAAAGCCCAGGTATCATTTTTAGCTAATATGATCAATAAAATAAAGAGACCAATTGCAGTCCAGGAGTTGAAATCAGCAGACTCATCTTGTATTGTGGAGAAGACCATGTGTTTAATGAATGCCCATCAAACCTAGCATATGTATACTACATGGGTAATTTCAACCAGAACAACAATCCCTATTCTAACACCTACAATCCAGGGTGGAAGCAACATCCAAACTTTGGTTGGAATAATCAAGGTATGGGAAATTCAAACAATACTGTTAGACATAATGTTGATAGGGTATCGTCTAGTTACAATCAACCTATGTTGCGGTAAAATGTCCAAGAAGATTAGGCATCAGCTTCATCATCATCATCTATTGAATCTTTTCTAAAAGAATATATGGCCAAGAATGATGCTATGATTTAGAGTTAACTTGCATTCATACGAGCTCTTAAGAATCAAGTGGGGCAAATAGCAAATGTTTTAAATTTGAAACCATAAGGAGCTCTACCAAGTGACACTGAGAATTCGAGATCACAAGGGAAGAGCATTGCAAGGCAATCACTTTCAGAAGTGGGACTCAGTTGAATGAAATTGTTAAAAATGCAACTGCAGAAGAGGAAAAATCATGTCTCAACCATGGAAAAAATTTAGAACAATCTGAACATCACACTGCAACTGAAAAGGCTAAACAAAAAATTATTGTAGCAGAATCAGATCATGTTGCCAATAAAAATGCCACAACAAAACAATATCAGCAAAGTTACTTAAACCTTTCCTAGATCATTTTGTGGTTGTTTACCTTGATGATATTTTGGTGTATAGTAAGTTGCTCGAGGAGCATGTGGAACATTTGAGAGAGGTGTTCCAAACATTGTAGGAAAATGAGTTGTATGTCAAAGAGTAGAAGTATTCATTTACCCAATATGAGGTGTCATTTCTAAGCCATATTTTAGGATGTGGCAAGATCTAGATGGATGAAAGTAAGATTCGAGCCTTTTTTAATTGGGAAGCACCAACCAAGGTGACAGAGTTGCAGTCTTTCCTTGTTATTACTGACGTTTCATCGAAGGCTACTCTAAAATCACCGCACCCTTGGCGGACTTGTCAAAGAAGGGTAAGGTGTGGGAATGGGATCTTCAATGTGAGAAAGCCTTTAATTGAGTGAAAGAAATGATGGTGATGGAACCCGTACTTGCTTTTTCAGATTATTTGAAGTTGTACGAGGTACGCATGGATGCATCAGATTATGCCATTAAGGGAGTACTGATGCAATATAGGCATCCAATTACTTGCGAGAGTCAAACGCTTAAAGAGACAAAGTGACGATATATATTCTAAGAAAATGACATGATCGTTGTGGTGCATTTCTTATGCACATGGAGGCATTATTTATTGGGTTTCAGGTTCATGTTTTTTGATAATGTTGTAAACAATTATTTTCTAACCCAAAAAAAGTTGTCTCCCAAACAGGCTCGTTGGTAGGTTTTCCTAACAGAATTTAATTTCACGATGGAGTATAAGCCGAGGAGTGCCAACATTGTAGCTAGTGTAGTTAGTCGAAAGATGGATTTTGTGGCAATCAGTCAACCTAATAGCTCTCTATTAGAGCGCATTCAAAAGGGATTGTCCCATGATCCCATAGTAAAAAAAAACGTGATCAATCTTGTTAAGGGGGAAAAAAAGAGATTTTGGCTTGGAGGAAAGTTGCTACACTCATGGGACTGCCTTTATGTGCCTCAATACGAGAAATTACGCAAGTCATGAAGGAGTGTCATGCCTTGGGATAGGCTGGCCATCTAGGAATGCACCACACTTTGGCCCTTTTGGAGGTCATTACTATTGGACTCACATGGGGGATGACGTGGAGCCTTATGTGGGAACTTGTCTAGTGTGCCAACAAGACAAGGTAGAGCTAAAGACTCCGTCCGAATTGCTACAAACATTTCCCATTTTGGAACGACCATGGGAGAGTGTATACATAGATTTCATTGTTGGTTTGCCTAAGTCTAATGGGTTTGAAAGCATTTTTGTTGTGGTGGACAGGTTTTCAAAGTATGGAACCTTTATTCCAGCAACCAATAAGTGCTCTATTGAAGAGGCAGCTCGTTTGTTTCTTAGACATGTGGTGAAATATTGGGGAGTGCCACAGTCTATCATTAGTGATCAAGACAGGTGGTTCACAAGCCTATTCTGGATTAATTTGTTTAATATGATGAGCTCAGACTTGAATTTTTCCACTAGAATGCATCCGCAAATTGATGGGCAAACCAAACGAGTGAATGCATTGTTGGAGACATACCTTCGCACTATCTGAGTGCCACCCAAAAGGACTGGCCAAAGATGTTGGATATGGCCCAATTTTCTTACAATTTGCAGTGAAGTGGGGCCATAAATCAAGGCCCGTTCAAGATAATGATAAGTCAACAGCCAATCACACCCAATGTTGTTGTGACCCGTTATAGAGGACCAAATTCAGTAGCTTATAGATTTGCAAAGGAGTGGTATAAGCATAATGACTTAGCCAGAGCTTGTCTACACAAGGGAATTAAGCGCAACAAGAAGTGGACAGATCAAAATTGAAGGAAGGTGCAATTTCAGGTTGGTGATTCAGTCCTTGCTAAATTACACTTGATTTTGTGACATAATGGTTTGCATATAGGGCTTGTGCAATAGTATGAGGGACCCTTTTAAGTTTTGAAAAGAGTAGGCAAAGTGGCCTGCAAGCTTGAGCTACCAAAAAAACTCAAGGTCCACCCAATATTTCATGTAAGCATGCTTAAGCCATTCCATGAGAATCAAGAGGATCCAAATCGAGGCAATACTGAACGAGCACCAATAGGGATAAAAATCTCCTATGATCGAAAAGCAGATTGTGTCATGGCAAATCATGTGATCAGACGAAAGTACTGTTGGCTAACACATGAGTACTTAATACAATGGAAGGGATTTCCCGACAGTTAAGTAAGTTCGTAACCTACCAAGGTCTTATGGTAGTTCCAAGACAAGATAGACCAGTTCAATTCAGAGGACGTGACAAGGGCATCGCTAGAACAGGTGGGGGAGAATGTCATTGGTTGCACATGTAACACCCCTTACCCGTATTCAAGCCGGAATAGGGTTTGAGGCATTACCTAACTAACCTTGCTTAAACATTTAATACTCTTATAGCTATCATCAAAACTCAACATTTCACATAATTACTACAAATTTGTAACATTTTCATCAAGGTCCAATTAGGTGTTTTCAAGACAACACCTTTCACAAAAGTTGTTCATTTAACAACTAAGACTCAATTTCTTCCATAAAATGTAGCAAATAACAATGATAGCTCTCATGGAAAAACTCTAAACTTTACACCATAATACACAATAGCCCCCTCAATTGAAAGCTTAAGCTTTAGGGTCTCAAAAGTACAACTATTACTAAGAAAAATCATCAAAATCACTTACTAAAATGGAGGAGAGCTTGCTGAAAATTTAAACCTTTAAAACCCCCATTTTTGGTTGCAATTTTGGTGGAAGAGATGAACAAGAAAGACGATATTTTCTCTTTCTTTATTCTAATATTAAACTAGTCAAATTAGCCACCAACTCTTACTAACTTTAACCAAATTTTGTCCATCTTTGTCTCCCATTAGTCTATGGCCGGCCAAGCAATTAAAAGGGGCTAAATTTCCCTTTAAAGACCTCAATTTAACAATCTATGGCTATTTGGTACCTTTAGCAATTGAAATGGAAATTTTGCACTTTATGTGATTTAGTCTTTTTTCGCGATTAAGCATGAAATCGCTAAAATTAAAGTACCAAAATTCTCATGTACTCATAAAATCATATACTAACTCATAAAATAACATAAAAATAATTTCCCTAACCTTAGACTAGTGATCCTGAGATTGTTGTTTCGACTAGCCCCTAAATCGGGCTGTTACAATTCTCCCCCTTAAGGATTTTCATCCCCGAAAATCTTACCAGTGAAAAGGTTGGGCTATTGGTTTCTCATAGTTTCCTTGGGCTCCCATGTAGCCTCTTCAATTCCATGTCTTTGCCATAGCACTTTCACAAGGGCGATGCTTTTATTCCTTAGCTACTTGACCTCTCGAGCTAAAATCTTAATCGGTTCTTCTCTATAAGTCATGTCGGGTTGAATTTCAATCTCGGTTGGTGTAATCACATGCGTAGGATCTGATCGATAGCGTTGCAACATAGACACATGAAACACGTCATGAATCTTCTCTAACTCAGACGGCAAAGCCAACCGATAGGCTACTGACCCAATTCTCTTAGTGATCTCATATGGTCTGATAAAACGCAGACTCAACTTGCCTTTCCGGCCAAATCTAAGTACTTTCTTCCATGACGACACTTTCAAAAATACTCTATCACCAACTTGATACTCGATCTCTTTCCTTTTTAAATTTGAGTAGGATTTTTTTCTGTCAGAAGCAGCCTTTAAACAATCTCGGATCACTTTCACCTTCTCTTCAGTTTCCCTAAACAAATCAACCCCGTGAATCTGGTTTTCCTTGAGTTCAGTCCAATATAATGGCGTTCAGCACTTACATCTGTATAATGCTTCATAAGGCACCATCTTTAAACTTGATTGAAAACTATTATTATAGGAAAATTCTACCAATGGAAGGTACTTATCCCAACTACCTTGGAACTCAAGAACACAGCACCGGAGCATATCTTCGAGTACTTGTATTAATCTTTCTGAATGAATGTCGGTTTGGGGGTGGAAAGTTGTACTAAAGTTCAACTTTTTACCCAAAGCCTCTTGCAATTTTTTCCAAAATCTAGATGTGAATCTCGGATCCCTATCTGATATAATCGACAAGGGCACTCCATGAAGCCTTACTATTTCTGAAACATACAAGTTTGCTAACTTGTCGAGTGAGTAATCAACTCGCATAGGTATAAAATGGGCTGACTTCGTAAGCTTATCGACTACAGCCCATACAGCATCTCTCTTGCTCGGTGTCAACGACAAACCCATTACAAAATCCACAGTAATGCGGTCCCATTTCCACTCGGGAACCATAATAGGCTGAAGCAAGCCTAAAGGTACTTGGTGCTCAGCCTTTATTTGCTGACAAATGGAGCATTTTGACACAAACTCTGAAATATCTCTTTTCATACTTGGCCACCAATACAGTTGCTTCAAGTTATTATACATCTTGGTGCTACCCGGGTGCATAGATAAACATCTGCTATGTGCCTCACGCAAAATCTTCTGAATAATCTCATCATTCCTCGGTACACAAACTCTCTCTGAATATCAGGTATCCATCGGAATTAACTCAAAAATCGAACTCAACACCCGACTCGCATTGAGCTCTCTTGACTTGTAAGTCACTGTCACTTCTCTGAGCTTCATAAATCTTTTGAAGAAATATTGGTCTAGCCCTCAACTCAGCTAGAATAGAACCATTTTCTGTCAAGGTCACTCACATATTCAAAGCCCTCAATGCAAATAGGGACTATCTAATCAAAGCATCGGTGACTACATTTGCCTTTCCCGGATGGAAATCAATAACCAGCTCATAATCTTTTATCAACTCTAACCATCTTCGCTGCCTCAAGTTCAATTCCTTTTGAGTCATCAAGTACTTTAAACTTTTGTGGTCGGTAAATATCTGACATTTTTCGCCATACAAATGGTGTCTCTAAATCTTCAGTGCAAAAACTATGGCAGCCAACTCCAAGTCATGCGTCAGATTGTTTTTCTCATGAGGCTTTAGTTGTCTGGAGGCATATGCTATCACCTGGCCTTCTTGCATAAGTACACAGCCAAATCCGTTTAAGGAGGCATCACTGTAAATCACGAATTCTTTTCCCGACTTGGGTTGCACTAGGACTGTAGCCTCTGTCAACATTGCCTTCAATTGCTCAAAACTCTGTTGGCATTTTTCTGTCCAGTCAAACTTTACATTTTTCTGTAACAATTTTGTCATTGGGGTTGCTATCATGGAAAACCCCTTGACGAATCGCCTGTACTAGCCAGCTAGGCCTAGAAAACTTCTAACTTCGGATACATTTTTCGGCGGTTTCTAATCCACAATAGCTGATATCTTACTTGGGTCAACTCAGACTCCATCTCTCGAGACAATATGTCCCAAAAATCCAACTTCCTTAAGCCAAAACTCACTTTTGCTAAACTTGGCGTAGAACTGATTATTCCGCAGAATCTGTAGAACTGTCCTTAAGTGCTTAGCATGCTCATTCTCCTCCCGGGAATATATCAGTATATCATCAATAAAAACAACAACAAACTTGTCTAGGTATGGCCGAAAAATGCGGTTCAATAAATCCATGAACACCACAGGAGAATTTGTCAAATCGAAGGGCATAACTAAAAATTCATAGTGCTCATACCTCGTTCGAAAAGCCGTCTTAGGCACATCTGAGTCTTTTACTCTCAACTGATAGTATCCCGACCTCAAGTCTATCTTGGAGAACACAGTGGCTCCCTTTAGTTGATCGAACAAATCGTCGATTCGTGGCAATGGGAACTTGTTCTTCACTGTTACTTTGTTAAGCTGTCTATAGTCTATGCACAATCTCATAGAGCCATCTTTCTTTTTCACAAATAATACTGGAGCACCCCATGGAGAACAACTCGGCCTAGCGAAACCTTTGTCCGTTAAATCTTGCAACTGTGCTTTTAATTCTTTCAACTCGGTTGGAGCCATCCTGTAAGGAGCAATCAATATCAGCACAGTACCGGGAACTAACTCGATGCCAAACTCAACCTCTCTAACCGGAGGCAATCCTGGCAATTCCTTGGGAAAAACATCCGAGTACTCACATACTATCGACACTGCCTCAATCTTTAACCTAGTTTCTTTGGCATTCATCACAAAGGCAAGATACGCTTCATACCCTTTTCTTATATACCTCTGAGCCGTCATGTGAGAAATCACTACCGGCGATCTATCTTGTTCATCTGATTCAACATGAAGGGTATCCCCATTTTCACATCTCAACTCAATATATTTCTTTCCACAGTTTACTATCACATCATGAGTGGTTAACCAATCCATACCAAGAATAATATCAAATTCATCAAATGGAAATAGCATGAGGTTGGCCTTAAAGTAATGACCTCTAATCATCAAGGGACAATCTTTGTATACTTTATCGACTAACACACTTTTGCCTAGTGGATTGGACAACTTAATCACAAACTCTATGGACTCTACAGACATACTCATACTAGATACTAATGTCATGCAAATATATGAGTGGGTGGATCCGGGATCTATTAAAGCAATAACTTTAGTATCATGAAGAGAGAAGGTACCCATAATAACATCAAGAGAAGATGCCTCTTCGCGAGCGCGAATAGCATAAGTCCTTGCAGGCGCCCTACCCTCAGGTCTCGCAGCCTGCTCTTTGGGGTTACCTTTACTGCCCATTCCACTTCCGAGGTTCCTCTGTGGTCTTCCTCTAACAACGCTTTTGGATCTCGCACTCTGAGCTTTCTCTTCTTTCATCATCTCAGGACATTCTCTTATGAAATGATCTTGCGAACCACACCTGAAACAATCATTTTCATGTGCTCTACATTCACTGGGGTGACGTCTGCCGCATTGGGGGCATTCCAGTCTATTAGATCGAATGTTTCCAACACTCATAACTGAAGTAGTTTGAGCCTTACTCCCAGAATACTGTTTACTCTTGCCTCTACTTGACAATCCGGCTGAAGTAGCTGATCGGGTGGAGAAATCTCTTGACTTCTTGGACGAGGACTAAAAGGACTTACTCCACTGTCTCTTTCTTAAGTCACGAGACTCCAACTCAGCTTTTCTTTTCTCTTTAACTAGTTATTCGGCTTTACTAGCCTGATCCACCAACACAACAAACTCCTTCAACTCTAGGACAGCAACAAACAGCTTAATGTCTTCGTTTAGTCCATCCTCAAATCTCTTGCACATGATGGCTTCAGTGGATACACACTCTCGAGCGTATTTACTGAGTCTCACAAACTCGCGCTCATACTCTATTACTAACATATTGCCTTGCTTCAACTCTAGGAACTTCTTCCTTTTCTGGTCAATAAATCTTTGGTTGATGTACTTCTTTCTGAATTCTTCTTGGAAAAACTCCCATGTAACCCTTTCCCTTGGTACCACCGCCACAAGGGTATTCCACCATTGATAAGCGGAATCTCTTAGAAGTGAAACAACACATTTCATGCACTCTTCAGGTGTGCACGATAACTCATCAAATACACTGATGGTATTTTCGAGCCAAAACTCTACTTTTTCAGGATCATCTTCTTTGCTAGCTCAAAATTCCTTTGCTCCTTTTTTTCCAGATCCTATCAATCGGAGGTCTTTCTCTTCTGACTACCTCTACCACTTGAGGGGCTATAGAGGTAGGCTGAGGAATAGGCGGGGGTGGAGGGGGTTGTGCATTCGGGTTCGCACGAACGAACTACGTGTACCATGTATTCATCATGTGGAGGAAGGCTTCTTTAGCCTCTTCTCCTCCTCTCTGACTCACCGTAGTGGGTCTATTCTCATCCTCATTCGGTACTGTTCCCTCAGCGGGAGCTGGAGCGTTACTTTCTACATTATCTGCCATAGCTCTTTCGGGATCCATTTACTATATGAAAATTTAAGCCGTCAGGAGCCGTCACACTATCATTATGAAAATACTCTTATGTATGGCATGTATAACTAGGCTCATACTTACGCTACGTTAGTCCTAGAATCGACTAAACTATAGCTCTGATACCAATAAATGTAACACGTCTTACCCGTAATCAAGCCGGAACAGGGTTTGACGCATTACCTAACTAACCTTGCTTAAACATCCTGAGCAGGGTTGTAAAATTTCATTTCAAACCCATCGCTTACACATGCTTGGCCTAGGAAGCCCTAGACATACTTCCGAGAGGTATCAGAACTATTTCGGGAACTTTTACGAGTTTGAGAAACTTTCCAACAAAATAGGGGCCACACGCCCATGTTTGTCTAGGGACACGCCCGTGTCCCCTAAGGCATGCCCGTGTCTTACACCCGTGGTCAACACTGACTAATTTTACACGGCCTTGACACGCCAGTGGCCCTGGCCCGTGTGCCAAACCTTGTCATTCTGACTTAACCGCAAGGCCTATACACACGTCCGTGTGCCGATGTCCCAGACATGGTCTTACACGGGACCTACATTCCTTGAGTGCCGATGCCATGTCTTGACATGGTCTTACACAGACTTTCCTTGCCTCATGTTGTGATAATAGTATCCTCATTATTCCGAGACTTCAACCGGGACTTTCTCTTACATATTCTCATTTACTATTCTCATCATAATAACAATAATCATAACTTTATGGAAATAGTGTATGTTATACAACATGATAAGCAACTTCTATGAAAATGCACATGAAACCTTAAATTCATACAAACTTACCTCGGTATTCAAAATGAGCTAGCTCGACGGTCTAATCCGAGACTTTATTCTTTCCCCGATCAAGTCGGATTCTCGGTTCTTCTTGCTCTATAATGGCAAATTAGCTCATTTTAATATTCACATTAAATAAAGCATTTAATAATCATGCTTTGGTAAAATTACTATTTTGCCCCTAGACTTTGGCAAAACGACCATTTTGCCCCTAGGCTCGGAAATAAATTCTAATCACATTTCTACCTTCAACAAGCCTAGGTGAACATTTAATACTCTTATAGCTATCATCAAAACTCAACATTTCACATAATTACTACAAATTTGTGACCTTTTCATCGAGGTTCAATTAGGTATTTTCAAGACAACACATTTCACAAAAGCTGTTCATCTAACAACTAAGACTCAATTTCTTCCATAAAAATGCAGCAAATAAAAATGACAGCTCTCATGGAAAAGCTCTAAACTTTACACCATAATACACAATAGTCCCCTCAATTGAAAGCTTAAGCTTTAGGGGTCTCAAAAGTACAACTATTACTAAGAAAAATCATAAAAATCACTTACTAAAATGGAGGAGAGCTTGCTGAAAATTTAAACCTTCAAAACCCCTATTTTTGCTTGCAATTTCAGTGGAAGAGATGAACAAGAAAGATGATATTTTCTCTTTCTTTATTCTAATATTAAACTAGTCAAATTAGTCACCAACTCTTACTAACTTTAACCAAATTTTGTCCATCTTTGTCTCCCATTAGTCTATGGCCGGCCAAGAAATTACAAGGGGGTAAATTGCCCTTTAAAGACCTCAATTTAACAATCTATGGCTCTTTGGTACCTTTAGCAATTAAAATGGAAATTTCGCTTTTTATGCGATTTAGTCCTTTTTCGCGATTAAGCATGAAATCGCTAAAATTAAAGTACCAAAATTCTCATGTACTCATAAAATCATATAATAACTCATAAAATAAAAGGAAAATAATTTCCCTAACCTCAGATTAGTGACCCTGCGCAATCATGGCACATTTGTGCGATCCATCAAGTTCAAGGGAGGTCATTTGGCCCAACCAAACTGGCCCATTGCTTGGAGAGATTTAAGGCTCATCTACAAAGCATGGCAATTACGGAACGTAATATTCGAAGATATGTAATCTTAAAGATAACTTGTAACCTTAGAAGATATGATTCTATAATCTTAGAGATTTGATTTTGTAGATAGCTTTTAATCTTAATCATTGATGTACTTTAATTTTACTGTTGAATTTGAAGAGGCTCAATTATAAATAGAGGTCTCTCCCCTCATTGTAAATCACTTCAATTTTGAGTAATAGAATTCTTGAGAGCATTCACTCAAACTTTCTCTCTTATGTTCTTAGCTTTTCTGTGGCTTTGTTCTTATATTTCAAGTTTGTTCATCTTCTGTCATCTTTGAGTTACTTTCATTTTGCGTTGGCGCCTTGAAGGAATTCTAGTTTAATCCTCAATTTTTGGGAGTTAGGTTGACTTAGGCATTTTTGAAGCGAATAATTTGCCTAAGGTCGCACGAATTGCGAGACTAAAGTTCTAGTCCCATGACAATAGTGTGAGCTTCTCGACAATTCACCTGACATGTTCCGTAAGTTATCAATCTAAAGGAAACAAGGGAATAAGCATTCTGAATTCTTAGTAAGTTCAATGGTACTTAAATAACATCTTACCTCATTTCATGATTAAACACAACAAGCTATTCAACTGGAAATTTTTTTTTCCTAAACATGGCAATCATAAATCAACAAGGTGAGTTCATTATATAACCAATTTATATAGTAATTCAAGTATATAACATTCCAATTTACCTATAATCCATATTTCATTTTCATTTTCATAATCCATCAATATTTAATTCATAGGCAATTTAGTTTATATCGATTATCACTTATAGGTATGAACATTTACTCAATTATGCATTATATGAATCATATGTATATTACTTCAATCAACCAAGCTAACGAACATAACATATCATCATCTCATTACTAATACATTGCACATTTATTCAATTTTTCCACATTTCATCACATCACATTACAAATCAAGCTCCAAATCAAATCATTTTATTCGTCATAAATTCATAACGCCCTCCGGATCGTAAATCCAATTTGCATAATGTTTTACATGCTAATAATATTTATATATATATATCATAAATCGTATTTATTTTACCAAATCACTTTATAAATCCAATCATATATATATATATATATATATTAGTTATCAAATATCACATTCATATCCCTATTAACCTAACTCGGACTCGAATGGATACACGGATCCAACCAACAAGCCATTTTGGCACCCAGTGCCTTATTGGACGAATCCGAAGTAGTAAGTTATGCCCAGCGCTCATAGGTATAAACAAAGTAATTTGGCACCTAATGCCTCATCGACTTGTAGTCAAACTAACTTTGAACTCTTCTTATCTTATGGAATGCCAAATATATCCGACTCTACTCGAACAGTTAATAGGGTAACCATATCTCAATTTCCATTACAAGGCAAAAACCATCATTAAAATATATCAGTATATCAACATAATTCTTCTCAATACAAAATCAATTTTTGCATTTACATCAATATACAATTATCTTAAATTAATTCAATTTAGTCCTTATCGTAGACAATCGATCAATTCCATACCATTACGATTCGATCTGTTACAATCAACTATCAATTCATTTTTATCTTAGATTTCAATTCACCATATTAAATTGTATTTGTCATTTTATCATTTCTCTACGTCATTTTATCAAACTACTATTGAACAAATACAAATTCACATATCAAATAAAAAACAATTTAAGTATAGTCATACTGTGCGAACTTACCAGGAAAAAATAGCAAATGGTCAATTTTCTAAGGACTAATCAGTAAATTTACCTTTTTCCTCAATTAATTCTGATTTGGTCCAATTCTCGATATATACAATTATTCAATTTAAACCCTCTTATTTCATCCAATTATAAACATATATCAACTCAATTTCATTATTCGGGTGCCCCTAAAGTTTTACATTTTATTCAATTTAGTCCCTAAAATCGAAATAGTTATAACTTTCAAATTTAAGCTTCGTTTTTCAATCTATTTTTAATTTCATCCTTCCACTGCCCTCTAGCACATATATTTATAGAAATTTCATGCTAATTTTGAAATAATTACACTTTAATCCCTATACTCAAAACTAACAATTTTTACTTTACAATTTAGTCCCTATTCATATCTAAGCACTAAATCTAACAATTTAACACTAAAATCTTAAAAATCATCAATGGAAAACTATTAAAACTTTAACAATTTTTCGATCTAATACTTGGGTTAGTTAGATTAAGCTACAACGATCTCAAAAACATAAAAATTACAAAAAACAGACCTCGATTGTACTACATGCAATGGTCGATTCTTGGAAGAATTTTGAAGCTTTTCTCCTTTCTTTAATGGTGAACATTCGGTGGAAGAAGATGAGAATAAAAATTCCCTTTTCATCCATTTATGTTTTCTTTAAGTTTTGTTTTATAATTCATTAATTTTAATAAAACCAAATCAACTTCATGCTCTAACAGTCTAAGCTAACTTATTCTGGTCCAATTACCATTGTAATCTATTCACTAATACCATTTGACTCATTTAGCTATTAAAATTTAATAGCGATCAAACTTTTACTACTTTTACGATTTGGTCTTTGTATCTTAATTAACCATCCAATCACTAAAATTTCTAGACCAAAACTCAATTCACCTAAATAACATAATAAAAATATTTACCGACTCGATTTACTGAAACGAGGTCCCAATACCTCATTTTCCAAAACCACTAACTTTAGGGTCGATACACGTGTACCTTAATTTAACTATCCAATTAACAAAATTGAATGATCAAACTTTAATTAAACTTTATAATAACCTTGTAAATATTAAATAATTAATATTTATGAGCTCAAATATCAGAAATGGAGTTCTGAAACCACCGTTCCCGACACCACTGACTTTCGGATCGTTACATTGAAAATGTCTTACAATAAAGGTATAGGGACTAAAGGTGCAAATAAACCTAAACTGCAGTGATAACTAACTTAACTAGCCCTAAGATCAACTAAAATAAGAAGAAAGTTGCTTGGAAATGTAAAACCTACAGCTAAGGAAATGAAAATAAGAAACCCTGAAAAAGGAAAAAAAATGGAAGAAAAGCTAAGGAAAAACCTAAGGAAAACTAAGCCTAAACTAAGGTAATGTGGCCTCCTATCTCTCTCAGCCAAATTTTGGCTAATATAGCAGCTATTCTGACCCAATTTGTGTGCCCAAAATACCCTTGAATGGGCTTTAATGATTGGTGCTTTGGGTGGATAAATACTACCCTTTTCGTCTAATATTTTCCCCTCACGATATCGATATCACGATACCTCAGAAAGTTTTGAACTTGGGGGTCTTCTTAAAGGGTGGATATCGTGAAATCCAAAGTGGGTATCGCGATACCACTGAAAGATGGTCTCCAATCTTGAGTCTGTTAGAGGTATCGTAATTCCAAGGTTTGGATATCGCCATACCGTCTCCTTTGGTGTCGTTCTCTCTCATTTTCAACCTCCAACACATCCCTACATCACTTAACCATACGTTAGGTCCCCCAATGACACTATTGGCCAATTTGGGTCTCAAAATGAGTAAAACAAATTAAGGCATGTACACTTATTAACTTAAAATCTAAAAATTATGAAAAACTACAAAAAAGACACTACTTTGCTTGAGAATAAGCTCTTTAAGCATACCAGGAAAGTCTAATTTGCCATATCAAATTACAGTAGATCAATGTGCAAGTTGTTGCAAATGGGAAAAACATTGTTGACAAAACTTTCTTTATCATTGAGAATATTTCTTCTAAAGATGGTTAATGATGTCTTTATTGTTGTTATTTATACATGCAACTTTAAATATTTATTAGCATTAATCTAATTGCTTTTTTTTTCTTTTATTCATAATGAGATTGGTTTGGGGTTTCATAGTACTATTGATTTGACTTTCATTTGTAATGAAATCAGTTCAGAACTTTGTTGTGTTATTGCTTTTTTTGTATGTGTTCATGCTTTGATATTCGTTAGATGGTCGTATTGCATTATATTCAACTATTTGGGAAGAGATACGTTGAGCTTCCTTTTTCTTCCTACAAAGCTTGTGCATCCCTTGACTAGATGAAGGTGTCACTTTTTCTCTTAGCTGGTACACTCGTCATGCACTAATCGGCATGCGAAGCCTTCACCTAGATAAAGGAATTAATTGTTCAACTTCGCTAAATGACTAATCTTGAAGGGAACCTAGTCTCTTCCCTTTTCCTTGATCTTTGTTCTCCCAAGGGATTGAACATCGTTGGTCTACATTATGAGATTACCTCTTATTTTGTACCAATACTCTAAGACTTTTAGGATATCCTTTTCCAATTCCCTTTTTTTCTCGCCCTTCCTTATAAGGAGCACAACGCCTTCTCTACTATCGTTTCCTCTTGCAGGGATCATATAGCATAGGCAATAGAACTCCCAATATTCCTTTATTCCTACTAGGAATTTATCCTTGTAGATTGTACTCCTTTTAGATGTACTAGGTAATGGTAGTTGTGACGCCCCATCGCGGCTTCGTCTTTTATTTATTAGGAAAAGTAGCGATTTAAGTGTTTTCTTAGGTCAATGATGCGGAATAGTCTTAAGGATCAGCTTTGGTCCCAAGACATATTTTCTTATACTTTCTCAATACTCTTGCTCCTCCAAGTTTCTTTTTGGGCATATTTTTGGAGCTTTGACAAGAAAAACTCATTTTGTTCTTACAACTCCCAATACTTTTGTATCGTCGAGTGAGAGTCATCCTTCTCTTCGAGATCGTGACAATTTTCTCCTTCTTGGTGGTCTACTAGAAAGCCAAAGAATAAAGTATGGGCAAATCCATCATTCCATTGTTAATGTTGCAGTTATAAGGGGTGGTAGGCTTCTATTGTGTTGTTCTAAACTCATTCTTCAGACCTATTTTGGTATGTGTTATGGGGAGTGCTCTAACCTTCTCGCTCATGATGATTATAGCCTTCAAGGGGCAGAGATGTAACTTTTTTCTAATTTCTCACGAACGGTGTCAATTGTTACAATACAAAAATAGGGATGTTTGATTATGGTGGTTCACACCGTAAGTGGTATGGAGAGTTGCTAAGATGAAGGTTGTTCACACCGAGTGAGGTGTGAAAAGCTGCTAGACTTGGAGGTTTAAAACTGTATGGATCAAGTTGTTGGCAAAGAAATGACTAGGTCTTTCTCTTGTGTCTTTACATTGGTGATGAGGGGGTATTTATAAGGGATAGAAGCTAGGCGTAGGCCTCAGCCATCGAGTTCTCCTCCCTTAGGTGTTGTGATAGGGTGGTGTGTGTCAGCTAGGGCACTGTTGGAGCTAACTTTAATAGATTAGACGAGACTATCGATTGTGATAGATTGATAGATATTGTTAAGGATGTTTCCTAATTTATGTTTTGCAAATTGTGTGGCCTTGTAAAGTTTGATGTTTAGGTGAGGCCATGAGATCGAACTCTTTTGGCAAAGCTATAGCAAGGTTGTGCATCACCAAGTATTTGTAATGGTCGATTATTCTGGCGAGCTAGAGTCTAAGATGAAAGTATAACAGATTCTTTATTTTTTAAATTTCATCAAGAAAATACCTACAAAGTTCATGCACCACACGTCTGGGGCTCATTCTTATTCATGTAGAACTAAAAGCATTGGATATGGATACAAGTTGGGCTTGTCCTTATTCATGGACCTTTGAATCACAAGAACTACTTGGCTTATTCATGCTTTTCCAGCAACACAAAGCCATTGACCAACAAAGAGAGAATCACAGTCGAGGTTAGGGTTCACTGAATCGAAGAACGTCGTGGTCAAGTTAAACACCTGTGTTACACTGAAGCATGTGTCGCCACTCGCTATGCCGTACACCTCGTTACAGCTTGGGGTGCTCTTCTTTCCTATTGGAACTGCACATTTTTCAATACATTTTTTAATCATTAAATTCTAATACCAAAACATAAAAGAATGAACATTAAAAAAATACATGGTTATAATTCGTCTTGTTTTAGTTCTTGATTTGAGAACTTACTCCCAATTCCACGGCTTTCAACCATAGAAACGATGACCAAAAGAGCAATGATCAACACAAAGTTGGTGAGCATGGAAATTTTGTTGGACTTGGCCATTTTTGTTGGTTTTAGCCTTTTTCCTGGATTAAACTCCTATTTATAGTAAAAATTAATGTTGGAAACCCAGAAAAAAGTGAAGAAGCCGATAATATCCGAGTGATTCCCAATTGGAAACAAGAGGCCGTCTTTACATTGTGATCTATACATATGCAGATTCCCATTCCATGGCGGATTAGACAATGACGAAAACAATGCTAATTACTAAGATGATGAATATTGAAGCATCATGTAAAGGAGAGGACTAAATGACTGCAATTTCCATCGCTTTGTTAATGGCCGCATTGCCCTCTGGGTTAAATGGTTCAATGCCTCACTTTCAAGTATAAACTTCAATTTAATCCTTTTTACTTGAATAGAAACATGTCATTTTTTACCTCACTCAAAAGTCAAAAATTCAATTTAATACATAGTTTTGGCTTTGGCCCCTCAAATCTTTCAATTTTTATCTCAACCTCTATCACTCAATTTCATGTTCAAAACCACCCATTTGACCCAATTTACCTATGCATTCACACAGAAGAGAGTATGTCATCCCGTACTTGATTTGCTTTGTAAGGTTACAAAAGCACTGGACAAAAATTGTTCAAAATGTGACATTTTCCTAAAGGTAATTGATGCAGAACATTATTGATTATGTATTCATTTAAATACTCCTACTCGGTTTGATATCCATTTAGTGTATTACACCCCATGAAGAACAGTTTTATTCCCCTTAGGGAGGCGGCAAAATCACATTATCTACAATGCAGATAGTAACTAGCTGATTTCAAGTCTCCAATTACAGAAATTTCAGCTTCACTCTTCTTTACAACCACAAAATATTTCGAAATTTCCAGATCATTCTTCCGAGACAACACCCTTTGCGTTACATGAAATGATTTGATGGACATAAGCACGAGACGACTATATAAACCTTCAACCATACAATGAGGAAACTGATGAAGAATTACCGCTTTAAGCTGAGTCTACTCCTTCAATCTGCTGCCGAGCAAGGTATCTTTCCCTTCGCTCTTTCTGCATGACAGAAATTTACAGTCGTAAGTAATTCCATATCATACAAGTAAAATATCTATAAGAATAATTTTTCATCAGATGATTACAAGAAAACTTACCCATTCATCTATCACAAGTCCTTCCCCAATTATCCTTGGACCTGCATCCTCTGGAGGCTTTTTGCGTGCCTCAACTGCAGCATCGGCATCAGCTAATTGGCGCTTCAATTTTTCCAGAGCCTTAAACCCATAAAAATATTTAGGCCGTTTAGTTTGCTATGATTTCGATAATTTGGTATGCACGTCAAACATCATGCAGGCGGAAAGCATTGACACGCTAGCATGAACAAGGGCACATATATCAGTGACTTATGGTGGTAATATGGTAGCGGTACTTACAGGACAAGGGCGCTTGGGATCTAGAAAAACAACCCGCAAAATTTGCTCTATAGCCACTTGATCCTTTTGCTCATCAAACTGCAAAAGACAGGCACCTAAGATTAATTACACAATTTACAAATATCCAACCTCAAATAAAAAGAAAAAAGATCAGACAGGCAGAGAAGCAATCAATAGCGTACATGGTAAAAGAATATTCTCAATTGTGCATCAAACAAATGCAGCCAAACAACCCATAAAATTGATTGAAAATCATGCTTGCCCTATCAAAATGGGCCCAAAATCAGCTTTTCAACAAGAGATTCTTATCTGATTAAACATGATAATTGGGCATATGTCGGCTTCAAAAGTCAATTTACAGCAACACCAGGACAACTCAATGACAAAGAAAAAAAAATCTGCCTATAAAGCACAGTAGTTTCTTTATGTTGAAGACAAAAGGTACAAATCCCAAAAAAGAAGAATATTGGATATAGAAGTTCTGTTCCACAGTGACATTTTATGCTTCAGATTAGCACTGCTTATCTATCTGTAAGGTCACCCCATAAAGTTACGTGTTTGTAGAGAAACTTAAACACTATTAACCACAAAGTAAATATTATATGCATCAACAGAATCTTACTTTATGTTCATCATAAGCTCACTAACATCTAAATGTAGTCATTAAAAAGTCTTATTATTGGTTGTCATCATGTGAATAATATGAAAATACAGTTTTACAGGAGAAGTTCAACTCACCAGCTCAGGAACATACTCCATTGGACCCTTCACCTTGAGACTCATGATTTTAAACTTAACCTTGCTCTTTTGATCCATTGGCTTTTCATTGTTCTCAGGTTGCTCAACAAACTTAAATACTAGTAAATCCATTCAAACGAGGAAGAGAAATTCATAAGAATCTTTCAGAAGATAAGACAAACATTAAATATATATTAATTCCAAATTGTCAATGCATAATCAAACTAGAATTAACGGGTGTGTGTACAGAAGGAAGCAATTACCGGTCGCAATGATGCTCTCCCCAGGTGCAAGAATAGCACCTGGTGGGCGCATGAAACAACTCTTGGGCGCTGTAGTTTGAAACTAAACCAACAGAAACAAAAGGGTTCATTACAAATCAAAGCAACTGTCATAAAGCACAACATCATTCTACTTCCGTTTCTAATGTATACAGCAAACATAGACAAATAACAAAGACTAATACAACAAAGCAAAATTGAAAATTTTCAAAGGTTTAAGGTTTTTACCTTGAAAGCTGTATATGACTTGCTCGTGTTTTTTATCCTGACCGCGCTCCTCACTTGTTTGCCAGGTTCATCTTCGAAAAAGAAAACGTAATATACAATCAAGAATAAGAGAAAAGATTATTTCCATATACTTGGAAAAATTTTATACAATTTCTTCCGAAATAAATCGAATTGAAAATTTCCTGATTTAAGTCAAAAGTATTTCAAATAAAGAGTAACAACAAATTTTAGTCCGCTTATATCAGCTACTTTAATCAACAATCTTGATTCTGAACAATCTCTACTATAAAATATACTTTTTTCAACTTACTGTTAATTTCAAGAAATAAGCATCAAAAGTTTTGCTTAATATTGAATCAAACAAACGGGAAATTTAGAATCAGAAAATACAGCAAAGAAGAATAGTACTTACATGGAAAATAGAGCTTATTAGCCGGATCAAGTTTGAGACGGCGACGAGTCGGCAAAAGCGACTTGGCGACAGAGGAAACGGAGTTAGCCGAGGCATGATGGTTGGATCCTTCGAGGTGAGGCTGAGTTTGAGCGGAGGAAGAAGACGTCGTACTGCTGGTGTTCCCGGTTTGTCTAAACGGCAGCTTAAAGAACCCCCAAACTTTGCCGTCGGACGATGACTTTTGGTCGGTTTCTATTGCCATCTTATCTCAAAACAATGACGAGGGCATATAGGACACCGTTTCTTTACGTTTCGCAGAGGAAGGAACTTCCACTGGTACTCGAATCGAGAAACTCGTGACAAGGAAATGAGAGAGAGGGGGTCGGATTTTAGAGCTTGGATTGTACTGTATTTGACTTGGGAGAATTTGAAGTCCGCTTTTCCCCTTTAAAAGTCAAATCAATCTCTCAAAAACGACACCGTATCCAATTTCAATTATTTATTTTTAAAAACCGTTGTTTCGCAGCTAATTTCGTCGCCCTTTCTTTTGTAAACTGCCGCGGAAAGTAAACGATTCAACCACGACTTTCAGGGTTTTGGAATGGTTTAAGTAATTTTGGTTTGTACTTTCAATTAATTAAAAGATTCACGCGTTTTTTATGGAAGAAATTTCATATTAACTTTGATTTTAAAATACCAATTTTAGTTTTATTTATAGGATTGATTAACTTATTTATTTTTGTGTTTGAAAGTTAATTAAGGATATAATAACAGAAATAATTAGTGGGAGTAACGCGGAAATTGAATCATTGCCTTCATCTGGTCTTCTTTAAGTCTTAAGCAACTAGACTAGTAATTTACCATGAATCAAGTCTGTTTTTCTTTTTTCTTTCTTTTCTTTTGTACATACCATGGATCAAGTTAAGTTAGGCTTCAGAGGGACTTATTTCTATATAATTATAACGTTACTCCTTATATTTTGATAAATTTTGAACTTTCATCCCTATACTTAATAGATTCAAATGTTCAAATTTAATTTGTTTTTAGTTTATTTGTAAAACAAAAAGAATTTGTAAAATATTGTCTAGTAAATTTTGATATTTAAAGAAAATGTAGAGTCAAGAGTACGAATTAAAATAGTAAATTCAAAAAATAGAGTTAGACTTATTTAAAATATAAGCTATCTTTGAGTTTTCACATTCAAAATCTAAATTGATTTGTTTTTTAAATAAGCTTAATTGAATAATAAGCCATTAAATTATACCCTTTCTTTCTTTGAGTAAGGTATTTGAGTTTGATTTTTTATTGTTATTGAATTAGTTACCAAAGTTATAATTTCATTAAAAAAAAAACTTTTTCAGTCAATTAAGAGTTGACTCGTATTTAGGAATTAGTTTTTGTTTTTTTAAATTTGAGTTGGAAAAAGAAAATTAATTTCTAAATAAAAATGGGTAAACTACAATAGAGCTTACCATTTATATATATATATATATATTTGTTACTCAACTATAAAAAGTTACAAAATCGTCACTCAATATTAGTAAATTTCTTTTTTTTTGTCACCCAATTAGTCAATTTTGTCTTTTTTTATCACCTAACTATCTACTAACTATAGTAAAAATAAAAACACGAAAAATTCCAAGATAATTGGGTGACAAAAAATAAATTGAATAATTGAGTGACAAAAAAATAGTAATGATTAAGTGTCTATTTTGTAACATTTTCTAGTTGAATAATTAAAAAGGAAAAAAAAACCCTAGTTTTTAGTTTACCCCAAAAAACACATAAATTGAAAAAATCTCCCTCCCTCCCCCCTCTATCTTTGAAGAAACTGAATTCAAGATAAACTAAAAATAAAAATCTAATTTTTTTTAGTATATGTTAGTTATTTGTTTGATTTTCTATTAGATCTGATAATTTTAGGTCTTTATTTTTCATGTTTGGCTTTGTTTTTTTTCAATTGGATATGATAATGCCAGAGTTTTTTTTGGTTTTTTTCTTCAAATTTGAACAGTGTTAAACATTTAAGTCATTTTGAATGCTTTAGGAGATTATTGCCATTTATCTTTGGAGTTTAAGGTTTGGTCAATAAATAACAAGCAGTTATGTTCGTGTTAACAACTTCACAAGACTGTCTGAGGAGGTGATGATGCTTTTAACAACATTTTCAGTGAAACTAGTGTCGGAAAGCACATCCCTCGTGCTGTGTTTGTTGAGCTTGAGCTCACTGTCATTGATGAAGTCAGGACTAGCACTTCCCTCCAATGCTTCCACCCTGAGCAATTCATTAGCTGGGAGAGAGATAGAGATGCCGAAAGGGAGAGGGAGAGAGGGGTTTGGTTCTGTTTGAGAGAGGGGAAGGCTAAGGTTTTCGTTTTCTTATTTTTTTTCTAATTAATTTTTTTTTTTCAATTTGTCATCACGTGCTATTGGTTGACTGAGATAGCAATTAAGGCTATAATAATTACAAAATTACATATTTTGAATATCTTATTAAGTGGGTGTTCATAAATATTAAGATAAGTTTTTATATACTTTAAATTCTTATAGTCATTAGAAGTATATCTCTATTTCATTTATACTTTTTATGCCTATAAATAGATATTTTGAATAAGTTTTGTAAATATTCCGATTGATCAATAAAATACGTTTTTTCTTTGTTTTCTCATGCTCTTTGTTCTTTTCTTTCTGTCCTTTTATTTTATAACATGTTATCAGCACGATTCTCTTTTAATTGTTTTTCTCTATAAGCCACAAAAAATTTTCCCTTTCACCAAGCCTTACCCCTTTCAAGCAACAACTAATGCAATAGTCGGTCACTCAAATTTGCTACTCAAGTTGTTGTCGATTGCCTTCTAGAGCTACTATTATTTCAGTATTCAATTGAGGCCTATGTATTATAGGTAATCATTATGCAAAGAAATTTATATAATCCTTACGTGTGCTTGTAATAATAACCAGGGTGATAACAATGATGTTAAAGAATCTCATGTATTTTTTACTATGATTTATTCATTATATCATGTTTATTATAATTGGAGACTAATCACGACAACATGAATAGATAGATATTGATTTGAAATCCATACATGTTTTGCGATGGTGATTATAAAATAAAGAATCAATGGAGACGTTTAAAAGTCTATCCTACCAGATTTGTTGCATTCCCCAAAGTGAATGCAAACATAAAGAAAATAAAAGAAATAATCATGGACCACTAAAAGTGGGAACATAGTAATAAATAAGAGAAAATGATAGTTCTCAAGATAACTCTTCAAATGATAAAGATAATCTATGTTATCAATGTGATATGAAAGATTATTGGCCACATATGTGGTGTATGCCTAAATATTTTTTTCTATTAATATTCTTTGAGGAAGGATATGAGAATGTAGTAATGTATTCTATCACTACAAATAGAAAATATTTATCTTATTTGGTACAATATTAGTTGAAAGCTCCAGAAGAGCTAATATATCAATATCTAAAAAGCATAAAATTTGTGATGGTTAATACATTGGTTTTAAAATATATTCATTATAATGGATATCATATTGAGATTATGAATGGAGAAAATATTATATTTCATATGAATCAAAAGAGGATTGGGTTATTGATTTATATTTATTACTCTTGTTATAAATTGAATTGACCGTGACTATCTTTGTGATCTTCTTTTGTCATCATTCCCGTTAAGGGGTTGAAAGTGAAATATTTGACTGTGAAAGATCTACTTATGAGCAATAGAATATGGTAAATCCATCTAAAACTCGTTATGGTTGGATGCACTCGAAGTTGCAAGTTTTTTAAAACTGTGAGTATAACTCTACAGTATTCAGAATAAGTTTTCAATTAAAATTACGTGAAAAAATATTACTCATAAGAACCTTACAAGAGAAAACTTATTCAACTTTTCATGATTCAAATATACTCCTACGGTAGCAATATCATGAAAAAATTTACTTATGATTGAGCAAAAGTTTTTAACCACGAAACATAATCATTCATTGAAGAGAATGTAACAATATGTAATAAATTCGAAAGACATAATATTTGTGGCGTGGATGTAGTAAATTGGACTATAATAATAGTCATGGGGAATTGTCATAATAAATTTTCTCACCACCAGAAGTGGAAAAATGAAGAAAGCAAGAAAAGAATAAAAATTTTCAAGAACTTTTTAAGAAGAGAGACAATTTATTTATAAAGAATCATTGGTTATGTACCTATTGTACACTTGGAAATAAGATCCACTTTCAAAATTTTCTATTAATGGTATGTCTATTAAATCAACTTGATATATGATTTAAATATTTTGAGATGGTCTTCTTTTTAAGTTTTGATTACATATGTTACATATTGTTTTAAGCATCTCATTTGTTCATGAAAATGAATATTAATTGATTTATTTATGTCTTTATAGTAGGTTTTATAATTAAATAATATATTTGATTAAACATATCTAGTATGCAAATTTATGTTAACAAACCAATGAATTTTATGGTTATTCAAATTTGATTTAGTTTAAAGAATTTTTAAAGGTAGTAGTTCATACATTTTATATTATTCCATTTGTTAATTATCTAGACAAATGACATGAGCAATTGTAAATGAAAAATTTTATGAGCTTGAATGGTTGGATTTTGAATTAAATTTAATGCATGTTTATGAAGATGGTTATGAAAAAAATTGCTAGTTTTTTCATTATTTTATATTTTTATGTTTGAGATGTGACGTTTATTGATATATTTAGTATAAGTTTGTTTCTATACATGACCTAGGCAGTTATTCTTGGTAGTTAACTGATTATGCAAAACTCTTGTTAAAAGGGTTTTAAAAGTATTTGGAATCAAACTTGAAACTTCTCGCATCCAAAGCGAGAATCATACCACTAGACCAAATGCACTGCATTTGAAGATTTTGGCATATTCCTTGAAGCGAATATTGCATATAATTATTTGAAAATTATATTTATTGACTTAGTGGCATTCTAGATTTCATATTGATTTAGACATTTCTAGTAGTAAATGTCACGATATTACTTAAAAGTGGATACAAAGTAAAATGAATGATACTAGAATTATCAATTTGTTACAATTTAGTACAATTGAAACACATGTTAAAGTAAACCAGAAGTTTACTGATACAAATGCATTTACTACTTGGCATGACCAGTTAGACCATCCTGGATCATATATAATGCAAAAATTAATTAAGAATTCATATGGACATTCATTAAAGAACCAGAAGATTCTTTAATTTAAAGAATTCTCATTTGTTGCTTATTCTCAATGAAAATTGATTGTTAGAAACTCACTAGCTAAAGTTGAGATTTAATGTTTTACATTTCTAAAATGAATATGGGCTCATTCATCCACCATGTGGATGGTTTTGATATTGTATAATTTTGGTAGATGTATCTACAAAATAATCATGTATGTGTTATCAACTTGCAACCTGTCATTTGTAAGATTACTTGTTTAAATAAATTTCAGATCTGCAATTAAGACAATTCATCTTGCTAATACTAATGAGTTTATATGTCAGTCTTTTATTGATTGAGTTTGAAAAACTTTTTTAGAAGTTTGTTATTTATACGCATAATGGTTTAGAGAAATTGTTGATTTAACACCTCTGATTAATGTCTAAACAATTACTTATGAGAACTAAACTTCCTATTTCAACATGAGATTATGTTGATTTACATTTTGTACGCATCAAACCAATAAGTTATAAATACTCCCCATTACAATTGGTTTTTGATTAAAAGCTAAATATTTCTCATCTTTGAATTTTTGTATGTGCGTATATGTTCTAATTGCTCCACCACAATGTACAAAGATGAGCGAATCTATAACATCCCTAACCCGTATCCGACGCCGAAACAGGGTTACGGAGCATTACCGGACTTATAACTCAAACAAGTAAACATTTCATGTAAATTTCTCATTCAAATCAAAAACCATTCATAAACAATCATATGGTCCCTAAAACGAGCCCTCGAGGCCCAAAATAAACATTAAAAATGGTTCGAGACTAAACTGAGTCTCAAGAAATTTTTAGGAAAACGTTGAATTTTTTCAAAGTGCAGGGGACACACGCCCGTGTGGCCAAGCCGTGTGGGCATTCAAAAAAAGGACACACTACCGTGTCCCAGCCTGTGTCCATACCCGTGTAACTCACTGACTCGGGTCACATGGCCAAACCACACATCCGTGCGCCAAGCCGTGTACCCTACGAGATGGCCTTACATGCTCGTGTGCCAAGCCGTGTGCTAGGCCGTGTGAAAACTGGAGGGTATACAGACTATGCCACACGGCCAAGCCGCACGCCCATGTGTTAGGCCGTGTGAAGCTTGTAACAGCCAGATTTAGACCTTAGTCGGAACAGTGGTTTCAACACCACAAATTCGAGTCAAAAAATATTTTAATATTATTTTCCGTGCTTATAATATGTGAATTAATATGTGTGAAATTTTTGTGATTAAATTTTATCGTTTGTGTGTCGATTTGTGAAAAAGGACTAAATCACAGAAAATGCAAAAGTAGCTTTCTATTTGTTAAAGTGCTTGTTTGCTATGGTTTATTAAATGTGAAGTCTTTATGTGGCAAATAGCCCATTTATGAGTTAGTGGATGATAGTGGAGTGGCATTTGGTGTAATTATTAATGTTATTAAAGGTTAAATAAGTAAAAAAGGCATTATATGTTAAATTAAATAAAACAAATGGTGTCATCTTCTTCCACTATCTATCTCCACTGAAATTTCAATCTAAAATCAGCCATGGGAGAGTTTGTTATTCGGCCAAACTTTGAAGACAAACTGGTGAGTGGTTTTTGCTCGGTTTTTAATAATTTTTACATTTTTGAACTCGTTGCTAAGTTATCTTCAAAGCCTATGTCTAAATTTTTGAATTTGATGATGATTTTGTGTTTTGCCATTGATGAGTTTATGAGTTTTATGATGTTTGATGATCAATTATGAAATATATGTGTTAGATTAACATGTTTTGTCTTTGGATTTTTGGATAATTTTGAATAATTTGGACTAAATTGTGAAAATAAATTTTTGAAGGACTAAAATGTGAAAAAAATGAAATATATGGACTTGTATAATGCTTGTGAATATTCGGCCTAACTATAGTATGTGTAAATTTTGTGTATTTTGTGTTTTATGCAATAAGGATTAAATTGCAAAAAGTGTGAAATGTCAGGGGCAAAATGGTAATTTTCCCATTGATGTGTTTTTGGATTAAATTGAATGAATATGTGGTTAAATTAGTTAAATTTGAATTTATTTAGATCAAGAACGGAAGAAAACAATATTAGATCGGGGGAAGTCAAAAGTAGTCGAGTAGTCGATTACGTTCGTTGATATTCGAGGTAAGTTTATAAGCATATATGTGTTGTTAATTATATATTATATTATATATAGAAATATGAGATTTATATGCTGATTTGTAACATGTGAAATTAATGAATGGAAATGATAGTATGAAATATAGCACTAAGTGTGCGATACGTTACAAGGATTTGGCACTAAGTGTGCGAGAAATTAAATGTGACGGCACTAAGTGCGTGATACGTTACAAGAATTTGGCACTAAGTGTGCGATACGTTACAAGGATTTGGCACTAAGTGTGCGAGAAGTTAAATGTGACGGCACTAAGTGTGCTATACGTTACAAGGTTTTGGCATTGTGTGTGCGATATCTATATATAGCTTCAGCTATTCATTTGGCACTGTGTGCGCAAAACCTATATATAGCTTTGGTTATCCATTTGGCACTAAGTATGTGAGTTCATTGAATATAAAATATTATCGTATGAAATAACGTATCGATCAATAAGGTGATGTGGGAAATGTAATAGATAAGTATGATGAGGTACAGGTACGTACGGAACCTATGTGGTAGTTGACTTTTGTGTATGAGTTTGAAAAGTGGTAGAAAAAAATAATAATAAATAGTTATTGATTCATGAGTAAGAATTGAATAGTAGAACTTATTGATATTGATTTGAAATAATGTGCTTTTGATGATATTTAAGAGATTCAACGGGTATTGAATTGATATAATGAAAAGTGATTGAATGTGAAAAGGATTTAATCATGTGATAATAATGTGCAAGTGAACATTGTAATTGGTGCATTTATATGTGTAAGTGTGAATATGAAACCGTTTGTATAAGTGAAGTGCAGGTATGAAATTAAGTAGGAAATCGTATGAACAAATAATACAGGTATGTGTATGAAATTGCTATTGTATGATTTATATGTTGAATAAAGTGTTTGGGTTATGATGCATCAATTGTAAGGATGCAAATGAGTGAGATGTGCCTATGATCAAATGATAATTATATGCTAAGTTATACTATGTTTTTGTGCATATGTGTAAAAATGAAAGTGAATACATGAAAATCATGAAAAAAGTGAAATTAGCATTAAGACAGTACTGGACAGCTGCAGTTGTGTATTTTTGAAAAATCACCAAAATGAATTATACTTTATGAGAAATTTAAATTCTTGTGAGACTGGTTCAGAATGAATACGTAAACCCCTGTTCTGACTTGGAAAAATAATTATAAATTGTACAAAATTAATTATGGGTCATGGTTTATATTCTTAGAATCCCTAGTGAGTATTTTTTATTGGAACAAACAAAAATATTATTTGAACTCTGTACAATGAGATATCTCAGATTTTGTAAAGAGAGGGCAGAACTGTCAAATTGTGAAAAAGGGGAAACTTTAATGAATAAACTGTACTAAGAAGACAAAAATTCTGGATTTTATGAGTCTAATTTCAGGAAAAATGTACGGAACTTAATTTCGAGTTCTATAGCTTATGAAACAATTAAATTAGTGACTGTGACTCAGGAAAACAGCCTTAGCTGAACTTAAATAAAAGGTGAAATCATGTAAATAATGATTCTATTTTCTTAAGCATATCTATTGAGGAATGGGATAGTATTGTTAAATAGATTGTTTATTATTATATGCCAACTTACTAAGCTATAAATCTTACACCATTTTCCCATTTCTCTTAGTGTTGTCAGGTTGGCTCGGGGTTGGAGATCGTTGGAGGTATCATCACACTATCAATTTATCAAGTTGGAATCACGACAATTCCTAATTATTTTTAAGTGAATGGAATGTATAGAGATTTAGTTATTGGTTGTATGTATTATTATGAATTAGCCAAATGTTTAGGCTTATATTGCTTCGTTGAATAGAGCCATGAGTTGTGGCTCATAATGCCTATAGGTAAGTAAACCTATTTTATGCATGCATGGAGAAATGTCTTGATGTGGCTAAGTTAGAATTAGCTAAAGGTATAACAAAGATCGATATATTGTATATTAGTACAAAGAGTTAAGAACACAAAAGGTTTGAAAAATAGCCTAATGTATGCCATACGAACTAGAGACACGGTCATGTGTCTCAGCCGTGGGGTAGGACACGGCCACCGCACGGGTGTGTGGTTTGGCCGTGGTGCATAAACAGAATGCTAGTGAATTACACATGGGGTCCAGACATGGGCGTGTGAGAACCACACGGTCTACTCACATGGTCGTGTGGCCCTATTTTGGTAAAAATTTTCTAAATGCCCGAAAAGTTCCGGTTTGGTCTCGAACCAACTTTAATGATTGTTTTGGGCCTCGTAAGCCCAGAATAGGGACATAGAGTGTGACTATGAATGGTTTTAATGTATAATTGAAATGTATGTATCAGAAAAGTGTAAAAGATTATTGTAATGCCTCGGTACCCTGATCCGGCTACGGATAGGGGTAAGGGGTGTTACATTTTAGTGGTATCAGAGCTATGGTTTAGTCGGTTCTAGGACTACCATAGCGTTTGTGAGTCTAGCTATACATGCCATATTAAATCTGCGATAGTGTGATATCTCCCGACTCTAACGAAGATTGTTTTGATGAGATAGATAAGATTTCTAACTGAGCTAATTCTGATAGTACAGAAGTAGATATTCAAATATTTGAGTGGAAATGTGCTAATGATGAGTTGAGACTCATAAAGGTAAGAATCAAATTGTATGGCATGTTGTAATTGATAAATGTTGTAATTATATGAGCATATGAGATGTGATATTTGAGTTATGATCACTATTTGAAATGTTTTGATCGTGAAATAGTGATTTGAGTTTGCATATGAACAATGTGTTAAGAATAAAAGTGATTAAAAGCAAAAGTTTATTAAATGATTTAAGAACGTGAAATTAGTAATGAATTGACTATTTGTGATAGTATGTATTATGTGCAATTATGTGAGAGTTAAATTTGAGGCTTCACTATTCTTACCCCCTTGTCAGAAAAATGTTACAATTTTATTATAAGAGTTGGAATGAATAAACTCACTAATGTGAAGTTTTAGAAATCCGTGTTTGAAGTATTAGTAATGTGGTCCGAAAGGAAAGTGAATCAGCAAATGAAGACAGCACTAAAAGAGATATTGGGCAGTTCTAAAGACTATTCAGATGATGCAAAGACATTGTTAAAGAAGAAGTTAACTTTGATTAAATGACTTGTTCAGGTATGTTATCTAAAGAAAGTTTTATCGTATGAGAACATTAGCTAAACATATTAATAGACGAAAGCATCGTTGATCTGTTTGGGTTATATTCGACATTGTTATGTCTTCCTTTAATAATTTATTCCATGGTGAGGATGTGAAAGTCGACGGTAAAATCTGTATGAGACTAATATTCTGTTCCTACTGGTTATTTCTCTATTGAAAATACGTGAAGATTATATTACTTCTGTTACTGTGGATTTCAGTATTTATGAGCGACATTATTCTTTCTGGATATTTTGGGGATATCATCGGAACTAATATTATTTTTATATGAGTTGTAATTTCAGATATTGTAACAACCCGATTTTGAGCCTAGTTGGAACAGTGGTTTTGAGACCACAAATCTGATGTAAGAAAATTTATTTTCATTATTTTTTTTATGGTCTACAATTTTACGGAAAGATTTCGTAAAAATTTCGTTCAAAAAATTTCGGCGTTTGAGCACTCAATTTAGTCAAAAGGACTAAATTGTAAAAAGTGCAAAAGTTGAGTTCTATATATTAGAGGTGTCAAATTGCTATGAGTTTTAAATTGGAGGCCCTTAAAAGGTAATTAGACCATTGGATAATTGATGGACAAAAATGGGCATGAATAGGACAAAATTGAAAGAAAAGCCTTAAGGGTATTTTAGTCATTTAGTGTTTTAAATGAATAAAAAGACAAAATACAAGAAACAAATATGCTCATCTTGTTCAAGTTGCTGCCGAAAATTTCTAGACTCCATGGCTAAGGGTTTGAAGCTTTTCAAGCTTCATAGTAAGTGTTTCTGAGCCCCGTTTTAATGTTCATCGTATTTTTGAAATCCCGATAACTTAGTTTAGCTATTTCTACCATTATTTTGAGCTAGAGTTTGATTTTAAAAATTGACCCATGTTGAATAATTGTGAATTTTGATGAATTATGGTAGATTGTGCATGTCTATGATTAGAGAAATGAGTTTTATTAGATGATTTTTGATGAAATCGTATAAAAGGGGTTAAATTGTAAAAGTTATAAATTGGTCATAAGTGTGTGAATTAGTGAGAATTTGATGTTGCCATAGAAGGGAAAAATGATCAGCATGTTATAAAACATAAGAGTAAGGGCTGAAGTTTAATTTTCGAGTATTGGGGCAAAAGTGTAAATATGTAAAATTTAAGGGCAAAAATGTAATTTTGCAAAAGTTGAGTTAAGGACTGTTTTGAATAGTACATTAATTAAATAAGTGAAATATGTTGTTATAGATCAAGGAAAATGAGATTTGGAACTACAACGAGGGAAAAACGAGTAATTGATGAATAAGTCATTTTCATCGATTTTGCTTTCGAGGTAAGTTTGTATGTAAATAATGTATTGTTTTTACTTACGTTTTCATATTTTGATAAATGGTATGAATTGTGGCTGAATATTTGATGTAATTGACAAAATATCGACAAGTGAGAAATTTCCCGGTTGAACCTTAGGAATAAAAATGGATACGAGTGACATTTTCACTAGAAACCTATGTGAAATCTAAGTGAAATAAGTGATCCGGGTGCTGGTCCGTACGTTCTACCGGTGGCTGAGTTATCTAGCATGTGTTACGGATACTCGACAGCTTGTGTGAGCAGCACTGAGTAGTTACGTATTGACCGACAGCTTGTGTAAGCAGACCCGAGATTGTGATTATGTGAAACGGGTGTTGGTCTTATAAGTTCTACCAGTGGCTAGGTAATCCTGCATGTGTTGCGGATACCTGACAGCTTGTGTGAGCAGCACTGAGTAGTTACGTATGATCGATAGCTTGTGTGAGCAGACCCGCGAATGTGAATAGCTCGAGAACAAGCCTATGTGTGATAAGTGATGTGAAGTAGCTTTGGCTACAAGTGTGGCACTATGTGCAATATTTCGATGTATCCGTTAATATTCTGATGTGTTCAATGGGAAATGACTAAGTGTAAATGGCTGTGATTATGTGATGAATAAGTGTAGGTATATGTGTGTAAACTTATGAGCAATGTGCTCGATATGTGATCGAACTATGGTAAGATTGATACGGAGTAAGTGTTACAATGAAAGTTACTATATAGAAAACATGAAAGAGTGAAATTTAGAAATAAAACAGTTTTGGACAGCAGTAGTTATGTGTCTTTGAAAAATCACCAAAAATGGTGGAAATTGAATTAGAGGTTGAATAAGATATGAAATTAAATTTGGATGAGTCTATTTTGACATAAAAGAAACGGTGTAAACAAAAGAATTTCATATTATGTGATATTTGAATTTTTGTGAGACAGGGTTAGAATGATTTTGGAATCCCCTACTTTGACTTTGGAAATTCATTAAAAATTGTATAAAAATAATCATGTGATAAAATTTATATCCTTGAATTTATTATTAGTCTAGTTTCAAGAGAAACAAACGATAACGTCATTCAAGTTCAGTACAATGAGATAATTAATTTTTAGTGAAGAAAGGTCAAAACTGTCAAACAGCAAAACAAGGGAGAATTTAAAGAATAAACTGTACTTATTGGCTAAACCAAAAATTCTAGAAATTTTATGGTAATAAGATATGCGAGTCTAGTTTAAGGGAAAATTATCGGATCTTAATTTGGAGTTCCATAGCTCAAGATATAACTAATTTAGTGGCTGTGACTCGAATAGACAACTTGAGATGAACATGAATAAAAAATGAAACTATGTGCAATTATGATTGTATTATCTTGAAAACATATTATGAGGATTGTTAAAGTTATGTTAATAAATCGTTTATTATTTACATACTTACTTACTAAGCTTTGTAGCTTACTTTCCTTCCTTTCCCATATCTTATAGGGCTGTATGCTAGCTCGAGTTGGAGATCGTCGGAGATGTAATCACACTATCAAGCTATCATCGTGAGGTAAAAGTGAATACAAACCTCTTAAGTTTATGGCATGTATAGGGGACTTAGTCATTTGTATATGTCATAATTGGTTTGGTCTAAAATGTTGGCCATTAATATTTAGCAGTTCATTTTGTATAAGGTCATTGATGTTGACTAGTATTATTCAAGTTATATGTTTGTGATGAAAATTGAAAAGAGATAATTTGGATGAAATTTTATGACTCAGTTTAATACGTTTACAAGTGTATGTGTTCTGGTAATGCCTCGTACCCTATTCCGGTATCGAATACGGGTAAGGGGTGTTACATTTAGTGGTATCAGAGCTATGGTTTAGTCGATTCTCGGACTAACATAGCGTACATGAGTCTAGCTATACATGCCATATTACTACTCGTGATAGTGTGATATCTCCCAACTCTGACGAAATTGTTTTGTTAAGACAGAGATGACTTCCAACCGAGCTATTTTTCGGTAATGCTGATAATGATATTGAAATGACTAAGATGTAGTTATGATGAGTTCAACTCGAAAAGGTATGAATAAGAATTCGTAATGTGCATATGTGATAATATGTGAAATGAAAGTTTATATAGTGATATGCTCATTCATATTTGTTTGGCCTTCATATGCTGTTGCATGGTTGACTAAAACTGATTAGTGAATGTGATAAGTAAAGTTATTTAAATTCATAGAACGTATGAATGAGTGCACTTGTTTGAATGAGATAATTGGAAATTTTATATAAGACAAATATGAATGATAAATTGTTCGAAGTAGGTAGTATAGTTATAATGACATGTTGATAATGAAAGATGTGTTATATGTATATATATGTGTGAGAGACGAGTTAGAGGCTGTACGACCTCACCCCCTTATCGATAAGGTGTTTATAACGGAAATTCATGAGAATCATGTTGATTAAGTTCCTAAGTGTGGAATCAAAGAGTTCAGTGATAGAATAACTATAGATATGATCAGAGACTGAAATGGTTGACAAGTGAAAGACAGAGTTAGAAAGATATTAGATTGACCCAAGATTTATTCGGTTTATACAATATCATAATTAGTGAAAAATTTAACTTTCATAAATTGACTTATTCAGATAAGATACTGAAAGGAAGTATTAATTGAAATTTTTCTGAACTGATTTTCTTTAGTGGAATGAATAATGTGGAAATTAGTGATGGCAGAATTAGGCAGAAGAATGATGTTGAAATGTGAAGATGTTTAAGTATGACAGTCACAGTTGAGCAATTTACGACTATCTCTTCTAGGTATTGTATGTGTTCATATATTCGCAGAGACAATTATGATTGTTTGTTTTATGATGAAAGTATCATTAGTCTGATTGATATATGATCAGCATTCCACTATCTTCTATTGGAATTCAATTCCGGTAAGACTGAGATAAAAGTTAATAGTGAACTTATATGAAATGATTCTACTATTTCTTTTGGCTATTGTTCTGTTTATATCTGTATAGAATATGTTTTATCTCTGTTATAATTGATTTCAGGACATATGAATCGTGTTTCTTTCTCTTCTGGTTTTCTTTATGGAATCTTCTGGATTTCCATTATTTCGTATGAATGGTGTTCTCGGACGTTCAGTATGGTCTTGTATCTTGGATTTCATTATCTTGGTTTTCCTTTCCATCCTTATTGTTTAACTTATCAAGTGTGATTTATCATTGAATCGAGATCGACAAAAGTGTGAATTGTGACAGTCAAATTCAAATGATATAATGATTTTGTTTCCTAGGGTAATTATGATATTTTTCAATGAGATGAAGTAAGATGTTATGTTTCGTCTGAGTTAATACCTATTGGATTTATCTTAAATAGGTGATGTTATTCTGAATTAAAGTTGTTCTATTGATAAAGTTATTCCAATTGTGAAAGTTTGAACAATTTGGGAATGCTAGCAAAGTTGAAGGTATGATTAACTGAAGCTTTAGTTCTGAAATTAGTTTGCATTGCGCAATGGAATTATGATTTTTCAGTAATGCACTAGTGAACGGATTTGAATGTGTATATTCACTAAAATATAAAGTGATGGTTCATGTTTTCATACGGTTAATGTCACATTAAAAAGAACTGTTCGACTAGTGATTTAGAGACGATCACTATTATGTCTATAATGAGAATTTGATGACATTGTTTGTTTAACGAGGATTGTCATATGTTTCCTGGTTTCGAGAGTTTAATATATCTAATGACACATAAAGATCTGAGCTTAAGATAGTGTTAATGGCTTGATTTATTACAAGAGTATGTGTAGTTATCGATTTATCTTTCGGAAAGCAGATATAGTGCAAATGTCTATTTGTTATCAAGTAAGCCGAAATCAAGTGTATGCAGGACTAATACAGTCAGTGAAAGTGTTTCATGAGAGTTGGAAGCAACTTCTTCTGGTAAGATTTTAGGGGACGAAAATTCCTAAGGGGGGAGAGTTGTAACAACCCGATTTTGAGCCTAGTCGGAACAGTGGTTTTGAGACCACAAATTTGATGTAAGAAAATTTATTTTCATTATATTTTTTATGGTCTACAATTTTACGGAAAGATTTCATAAAAATTTCGTTCAAAAATTTCGACGTCTGAGCATTCAATTTAGTCAAAAGGACTAAATTGTAAAAAGTACAAAAGTTGAGTTCTATATATTAAAGGTGTCAAAACTATGGAGGCCCTTAAAAGGAAATTAGACCATTGGATAACTTGATGGAAAAAAATGGGCATGAATAGGACAAAATTGAAAGAAAAGCCTTAAGGGTATTTTAGTCATTTAGTGTTTTAAATGAATAAAAAGACAAAATACAAGAAACAAATCTGCTCATCTTGTTCAAGTTGCTGCCAGAAATTTCTAGACTCCATGGCTAAGGGTTTGAAGCTTTTCAAGCTTCATAGTAAGCGTTTCTGAGCCCCGTTATTAATGTTCATCTTATTTTTGAAATCCCGGTAACTTAGTTTAGCTATTTCTACCATTATTTTGAGCTAGAGTTTGATTTTAAAAATTGACCCATGTTGAATAATTGTGAATTTTGATGAATTATGGTAGATTATGCATGTCTGTGATTAGAGAAACGAGTTTTATTAGATGATTTTTGATGAAATCGTATAAAAGGGGTTAAATTGTAAAAGTTATAAATTGGTCATAAGTGTGTGAATTAGTGAGAATTTGATGTTGCCATAGAAGGGAAAAATGATCAGCATGTTATAAAACATAAGAGTAAGGGATGAATTTTAATTTTCGAGTATTGGGGCAAAAGTGTAAATATGTAAAATTTAAGGGCAAAAATGTAATTTTGCAAAAGTTGAGTTAAGGACTGTTTTGAATAGTACGTTAATTAAATAAGTGAAATATGTTGTTATAGATCAAGGAAAACGAGATTTGGAACTACAACGAGGGAAAAACGAGTAATTGACGAATAAGTCATTTTCATCGATTTTGCTTTGGAGGTAAGTTTGTATGTAAATAATGTATCGTTTTTACTTACGTTTTCATATTTTGATAAATGGTATGAATTGTGGCTGAATATTTGATGTAATTGACAAAATATCGACAAGTGAAAAATTTCCCGGTTGAACCTTAGGAATAAAAATGGATATGAGTGACATTTTCACTAGAAACCTATGTGAAATCTAAGTGAAATAAGTGATCCGGGTGCTGGTTCGTACGTTCTACCAGTGGCTGAGTTATCTGGCATGTGTTACGGATACTCGACAGCTTGTGTGAGCAGCACTGAGTAGTTACGTATTGACCGACAGCTTGTGTAAGCAGACCCGAGATTGTGATTATGTGTAACGGGTGCTGGTCTTATAAGTTCTACCAGTGGCTGGGTAATCCTGCATGTGTTGCGGATACCAGACAGCTTGTGTGAGCAGCATTGAGTAGTTAAGTGTGACTGACAGTTTGTGTGAGCAGACTCGCGAATGTGAATAGCTCGAGAACGAGCCTATGTGTGATAAGTGATGTGAAGTAGCTTTGGCTACAAGTGTGGCACTATGTGCAATATTCCGATGTATCCGTTAATATTTCGATGTGTTCAATGGGAAATGACTAAGTGTAAATGACTGTGATTATGTGATGAATAAGTGTAGGTATATGTGCGTAAACTTATGAGCAATGTGCTCGATATGTGATCGAACTTTGGTAAGATTGATACGGAGTAAGTGTTACAATGAAAGTTACTATATAGAAAACAAGAAAGAGTGAAATTTAGAAATAAAACAGTTTTGGACAGCAGCAGTCACGTGTCTTTGAAAAATCACCAAAAATGGTGGAAATTGAATTAGAGGTTGAATAAGATATGAAATTAAAGTTGGATAAGTCTATTTTGACATAAAAGAAATGGTGTAAACAAAAGAATTTCATATTCTGTGATATTTGAATTTTTGTGAGACAGGGTCAGAATGATTTCGGAATCCCCTGTTCTGACTTTGGAAATTCATTAAAAATTGTACAAAAATAATCATGTGATAAAATTTATATCCTTGAATTTATTAATTAGTCTAGTTTTAAGAGAAACAAACGTTAACGTCATTCGAGTTCAGTACAATGAGATAATTAATTTTTAGTGAAGAAGTAGAAACTGTCAAACAGCAGAACCAGGGAGAATTTAAAGAATAAATTGTACTTATTGGCTAAACCAAAAATTCTAGAAATTTTATGGTAATAAGATATGTGAGTATAGTTTAAGGGAAAATTAGCAGATCTTAATTTGGAGTTTCGTAGCTTAAGATATAAATAATTTAGTGACTGTGACTTGAATAGATAACTTGAGATGAACATGAATAAAAAGTGGAATTATGTGCAATTATGATTGTATTATCTTGAGAACATATTATGAGGATTGTTAAAGTCGTGTTAATAAATTGTTTATTATTTACATACTTACTTACTAAGCTTTGTAGCTTACTTTCCTTCCTTTCCCATATCTTATAGGGTTGTATGCTAGCTCGAGTTGGAGATCGTCGGAGATGTAGTCACACTATCAAGCTATCATCGTGGGGTAAAAGTGAATACAAACCTCTTAAGTTTATGGCATGTATAGGGGACTTAGTCATTTGTATATGTCATATTGGCCTAAAATGTTGGCCGTTAATATTTAGCAGTTCATTTTGTATAAGGCCATTGATGTTGACGAGTATTATTCAACTTATATGTTTGTGATGAAAATTGAAAAGAGGTAATTTGGATGAAATTTTATGACTCAGTTTAATACATTTACAAGTGTATGTGTTCTGGTAATGCCTCGTACCCTATTCCGGCGTCGAATACGGGTAAGGGGTGTTACAGATATTCTGTGTAACTCCAAATGTGAAATTTTGCTATTTCAGTATTTTTATGATTTCATGTGATTACCTGCAAGAGATTTCTATTTGACAGAGATGACTATGTCTATTGCAATTATAATTTCTGGCTGGAAATGTGAGAATATAGTGGTACTTTCATCAGAGTTATAGAAGATGTGTTTCTACAAGGGTTGCTATTTAAATCATATTTGATTCCTTTCTGTGTTCAGATACTTCATTAACAGCTGGGATAATACTCATTACAGGATTGAGACATTTTTCCTAATAAAGCTTAATGATTTCTATATGGTTAAGGTGATTTTAGTATAATTCAGAGTTTCGATGATTAATATATGAGACAGCTTTATTATAAACTCTTTTCTAGTTCTCGTGAAGGTTCGACAGTGATAAAAGTGAAAATGATAGAAAATCAAGATTAATTTGAATAATGATATGCCTGGGGTCATCTTTCTAATGAGAATAAAGATTTCTTTGAAAAGACCGATTCAATAGTTAGTATGATTTGAATTATTGATTGAAAAGTTAATTGGGTTATATGTGTTTGAATATATCTATGAACTGGAGATAAATTTTGAACGTACATGTATGAATTGAAGGATAGTATGGAAGAAGAATTTGTATTCTTGAAGTTTTAGTACAGAATTATATCTATTGGAACAATTCTATATGAGAAATGTTGTGGTAAATTAAAGTTAGTTCGAATGTTGAAGCTTTCTTTTGCACGAAGACATTATCAACCGAAATGTCAGTTCTAGTTCCGTCTAAGTTGAATAAAGAGTTTATGATCTTCAGCCATATGTTAATGAATGGTTTGAAGTGTGTTCTAATGAAAAAGTGTACAGAGATATCTTGTGATTTCATATAGTTAAAGATGCATGAAAAGAGTTATGTGATATATATGATGACTATAAGAGTGTAAAATGTTTAATGTCAGATAAAGATTTGAACTTGGCACAGAAAAGTTAGCTCGAATCGTCAAAAAACTTTTAAGTTTGTAAGTGATTCTTATCCGAGGAAATGATTATAGTTTCGGATGCTTTGAATGGGAAACTTTTGTGTGCTTTTTGAGCGATGAATACGTGATTGGTCTTATCAGGTAATGAATAGTTGTTAGATGAATTAGAGGCTAAATAAATGTTTATTTAGTGGAGTTGTGAAATTCAAAAATGTGTCAGTGAATTATAAGTTAAAATGGGGTTTAGCATAAATTGATTTCTGATTCAGAACTTCAGATGTGGAATCAATGATTATTTGTTGCTTCGAGATATAGTGTCTATACCGAGAAGCTCTGAGACTGTATAACCATTGTAATAGGTGGCCCACAGTGTCAATTAGTCTAATTGTACGAGAGTAACATAATGCATGACATTTCGAGATATGATATTGATGAATGAGTGTGAATTGTGATATTACTGATTTTGTTGATTATAGAAATAAAGTGTTGATGAATTTTGTATCGAGATTATCCTTATTATTGAAAAGTGATAGAGTTATCTGAAATCAGATTGAGATCTGAAACTCATATTGTGATTCTGAAGGAAATTACAGTAATCTGTGAGTGTGAGATTGTATTGAAATCGAGAAATGCAATTCAAACTCTCGAAATATTTATTTGCCACTGTGTTTTAGAGTTTCAAAGCAACTAAGAAAGACTGTTGCTGTTATAAGCAGTTACCAAACTTTGTTATTTTAGGATCGAGCTTTGTGAGAAAACGATCCACGGGATTAATATCATCAAAGAAAATTGAGCAGAAAATGAAAACAATTTAATACAGTCATAAGCAATCTCAGCTAGAGATGATGTACAGCGAAATTTAGATCAGAATTTCAGTTGTGAGATTAAAGAGATTTGAAATCCGAAGCTATATGTGAATTTGAAATGTATTGTGTGGAAGCAAATCCTTAATCTACATTCTGGTCAGATTTTCGGGGACGAAAATCCCTAAGGGTGAGAGTTGTAACAGCCTGATTTAGACCTTAGTCGGAACAGTAGTTTCAGGACCACAAATTCGAGTCAAAAAATATTTTAATATTATTTTCGTGCTTACAATATGTGAATTAATATGTGTGAAATTTTCGTGATTAAATTTTATCGTTTGTGTGTCGATTTGTGAAAAAGGACTAAATCACAGAAAATGCAAAAGTAACTTTCTATTTGTTAAAGTGCTTGTTTGCTATGGTTTATTAAATGTGAAGTCCTTATATGGCAAATAGCCCATTTATGAGTTAGTGGATGATAGTGGAGTGGCATTTGGTGTAATTATTAATGTTATTAAAGGTTAAATAAGTAAAAAAGGCACTATATGTTAAATTAAATAAAACAAATGGTGTCATCTTCTTCCACTATCTATCTCCACTGAAATTTCAATCTAAAATCAGCCATGGAAGAGTTTGTTATTCGGCCAAACTTTGAAGACAAATTGGTGAGTGGTTTTTGCTCGGTTTTTAATAATTTTTACGTTTTTGAAATCGTTGCTAAGTTATCTTCAAAGCCCATGTCTAAATTTTTGAACTTGATGATGATTTTGTGTTTTGCCATTGACGAGTTTATGAGTTTTATGATGTTTGATGATGAATTATGAAATATATGTGTTAGATTAACATGTTTTGTCTTTGGATTTTTGGATAATTTTGAGTAATTTGGACTAAATTGTGAAAATAAATTTTTGAAGGACTAAAATGTGAAAAAAAATGAAATATATGGACTTGTATAATGCTTGTGATTATTCGGCCTAATTATAGTATGTGTAAATTTTGTGTATTTTGTGTTTATGCAATAAGGATTAAATTGCAAAAAGTGTGAAATGTCAGGGGCAAAATGGTAATTTGCCCATTTAAGTGTTTTTGGATTAAATCGAATGAATATGTAGTTAAATTAGTTAAATTTGAATTTATTTAGATCAAGATCGGAAGAAAACAATATTAGATCGGGGGAAGTCAAAAGTAGTCGAGTAGTCGATTACGTTCGTTGATATCCGAGGTAAGTTTATAAGCATATATGTGTTGTTAATTATATATATAAACATGAGATTTATATGCTGATTTGTAACATGTGAAATTAATGAATGGAAATGATAGTATGAAATATAGCACTAAGTGTGCGATACGTTACAAGGATTTGGCACTAAGTGTGCGATACGTTACAAGGATTTGGCACTAAGTGTGCGAGAAGTTAAATGTGACGGCACTAAGTGTATGATACGTTACAAGGTTTTGGCACTGTGTATGCGATATATATATATAGCTTTGGCTATTCATTTGGCACTGTGTGCGCAAAATCTATATATGGCTTTGGTTATCCATTTGGCACTATTTGGCACTAAGTATGTGAGTTCATTGAATATAAAATATTATCGTATGATATAACGTATCGATCAATAAGGTGACGTGGGAAATGTAATAGATAAGTAGATGAGGTACAGGTACGTATGGAACCTATGTGGTTGTTGACTTTTGTGTTTGAGTTTGAAAAGTGGTAGAAAAAAAATAATAAATAGGTATTGATTCATGAGTAAGAATTAAATAGTAGAACTTATTGATATTGATTTGAGATAATGTGCTTTTGATGATGTTTAAGAGATTCAACGGGTATTGAATTGATATAATGAAAAGTGATTGAATGTGAAAAGGATTTAATCATGTGATAATAATGTGCAAGTGAACATTGTAATTGGTGCATTTATATGTGTAAGTGTGAATATGAAACCGTTTGTATAAGTGAAGTGCAGATATGAAATTAAGTAGGAAACCGTATGAACAAATAATACAGGTATGTGTATGAAATTGCTATTGTATGATTTATATGTTGAATAAAGTGTTTGGGTTATGATGCATCAATTGTAAGGATGCAAATGAGTGAGATGTGCCTATGATCAAATGATAATTATATGCTAAGTTATACTATGTTTTTGTGCATATGTGTAAAAATGAAAGTGAATACATGAAAATCATGAAAAAAGTGAAATTAGCATTAAGACAGTACTGGACAGCTGCAGTTGTGTATTTTTGAAAAATCACCAAAAATGGTAGGAATTGAATTGATAATTGAATGAGATATGAAATTAAATCTCATTAAGTTTGTTTTCAAGGAAAGAAAATGGTGTGAGAAAATGAATTATACTTTATGAGATATTTAAATTGTTGTGAGACTGGTTAAGAATGAATACGTGAAACCCTGTTCTGACTTGGAAAAATAATTATAAATTGTAAAAAAATAATTATGAGGCATGGTTTATATTCTTAGAATCCTTAGTGAGTCTATTTTTTATTGGAATAAACAAAAATATTATTTGAACTCTGTACAATGAGATATCTCAGATTTTGTGAAGAGAGGGCAGAACTGTCAAACAGTGAAAAGGGGAAACTTTAATGAATAAACTGTACTAATTGGCTAAGAAAAAAATTCTAGAAAGTTTATGGAAAGAAGATATATGAGTCTAGTTTCAAGGAAATTTTACGGAACTTAATTTCGAGTTTTGTAGCTTATGAAATAATTAAATTAGTGACTGTGACTCAGGAAAACAGCCTTAGCTGAACTTGAGTAAAAGGTGAAATAATGTAAATAATGATTCTATTTTCTTAAGCATATCTATTGAGGAATGGGATAGTATTGTTAAATAGATTGTTTATTATTATATGCCAACTTACTAAGCTATAAAGCTTACACCATTTTCCCATTTCTCTTAGTGTTGTCAGGTTGGCTCTGGGTTGGAGATCGTTGGAGGTATCATCACACTATCAATTTATCAAGTTGGAATGACGACAATTCCTAATTATTTTCAAGTGAATGGCATGTATAGAGATTTAGCTATTTGTTGTATGTATTATTATGCATTAGCCAAATGTTTAGGCTTATATTGCTTCGTTGAATAGAGCCATGAGTTGTGGCTCATAATGCCTATAGGTAAGTAAACCTATTTTATACATGCATGGAGAAATGTCTTGATGTGGTTAAGTTAGAATTAGCTAAAGGTATAACAAAGACCGATATATTGTATATTAGTACAAAGAGTTAAGAACACAAAAGGTTTGAAAAATAGCCTAATGTATGCTACACGGACTAGAGACACGGTCGTGTGTCTCAGCCGTAGGGTAGGACACGGCCACCGCACGGGTGTGTGGTTTGGCCGTGGTGCATAAACAGAATGCTAGTGAATTACACATGGGGTCCAGACATGGGCGTGTGAGGACCACACGATCTACTCGCATGGCCGTGTCATATGTCACACGGGCGTGTGACCCTGTTTTGGTAAAAATTTTCTAAATGCCAGAAAAGTTCCGGTTTGGTCCCGAACCAACTTTAATGATTGTTTTGGGCCTCGTAAGACCATAATAGGGACATAGAGTGTGACTATGAATGGTTTTAATGTATGATTGAAATGTATGTATCAGAAAAGTGTAAAAGATTGTTGTAATGCCTCGTACCCTGATCCAGCTACGGATAGGGGTAAGGGTTGTTACAAAGCTACTGGCTTGATTTCTATAGAAGTTACAAGAGACAGACGGCTGAGACACACGACTGTGTCTCTGCCCATGTGGACAAAAATAGACCATTTTCCAAGCCATATTTCTTACCCAATTTGGTACCAACTTAACCACAACCTTTTGCATATAACCATGGCATAATTAGACATTCAAAACCAACCAATATCAAGCTTATAACATGTAATATCCACACATACAACACAATTTCAATAAGCACCTCAATTGACCACTTATAATCATGCAAACTATGTATCTCAAACATACTTAAATGGTCAAACGCATATATGCATCATTGTGCCTATAACTTAACATGTATGCCACTTATCAAACTCAACCATTTGGTACCTAAAATACCAATTCACAACCAAGGCATTCACATAGAAACCATACAGCACATACAATAAAGCTATTCACATATTTACATAACAAAATATATCAAATTCAAGCCAAATCAAATGGCTAAATACATGACAAAACACATAGGTTACCATTAGCCAAAATGACCTATACATGCCATTAAACCCAAAATATAATCCCAAAAGTACCAAAATAAGCGTTTGATAGTGTGATGAAATCTCCGAAAACTTCCAATCCGAACGAGCTTCCACAGAATTTAACTTACCATTTAACCACAATTCAGGTAAGTAACTCAAAGCATAACACAATTCAATTTGGCCAAAGCCTAACACATGATCATTAACCAAGTTAGCTATATATTCATATAAAAACCGAGAGTCATGTATTAATTCATCAATTATATGAAATTCCATGTACATGTAACATCTATACCATGTATCTGTATATCATATAAATCATTTCCATGTAAATACCTATACTAATTCGTATTGAACTCAAATAAACTTGTAACAGAATTGTGTCTGTTGAACCACTTAGAATATTGTTAGATACGCTGGTAGTACACACGAGGTGTACTGAACTATAATCCGTCAATTCTTGTACATGTATGCTCATATGAGCTATAAACAGTAAGCTCATATGAGCTGAGTATCGGTAAGCTCATAAGAGTTGGAATCGGTAACCCTAATGACATGTCATTTGTATCCTACAAATTCCTAAGGTTCAAACGAGACTCGGTATTCTTCGTACGTCGTCAGTTATGCGCTCGATAATTGTACATAGTAATTACACAATCCACATACATATATTTCAATTAAAGCATATAAATATGTAATTTAATTACACGAACTTACCTCAAACTTGCACGGAGATAAAACGATCTGTTAGTCCACTACTTTGTCTTTTCCCCAATTTAAATTCGAATGTTGCTTTTCTTGATCTTTATAATCAAATTTAACCAATTTAATCCTCATTCTATTCAATTCAATCCAAAAATTATGCTATGGAATAATTACCATTTTGCCCCTATACTTTTGACTTCTTTGCAAAATTAGTCCCTAGGCTCGTAAAAATGGAATTCATGAAATTTCACCATACCCAAGCCTAGCCAAATATCATATATGCTCCTAGAAGCCCATAAATTTCACAATTTCACACATTTACTACACAATTTTCACATTTCTCAATTTAACCCCTAATTAACAATTTTATCAAAACTCACTTAATAGAAGTTGTTTAACTCACAACAAAGATTCATTTTCTTCCATTAAGCTTCACAAACAACTAAAATGTATTCATGGTAAAACCCTATACTTTCAACCATTTTGTAAATTAGTCCCCTAATTAGCTAGGTTAAGCTACAACGATTCCAAAAACATAAAAATCAACAAAAACGAGACAAATTATCACTTACATGCAATGGACTTTCTTTGCAAAATTTTTCAAGCTTTTCCAATGGTGTTTCTTGCTGAAGTTCTCAGTTGTGCATGAATGGAGAAGATGAACATTTTGTTTTATTTTATTTTTATCTTTAATTGGCTAATTACTAAATTACCCTTACCTAACTTTAAAATTTTCATAATTACCAAGCCATACACATCCACTATCACCTTTAATGGTCTAATTACCATATAAGGACCTCCAATTTAAGGTTCTATAGCTTTTTAACACCTTTAGCTAATGGAAAACAACTTCCGCACTTTACGCGATTTAGTCCTTTTTCACAAATTGAGCACACAAGTAGTAAAATTTCTTAACGAAATTTTTATACTATAATACTACAATGCTGTATATATTAAAATAATATTAAAATAAATTTTTGACTTCGGACTTGTGGTCCCGAAACCACTATTTTGATTTAACTGAAAACGGGCTATTACAGAATCCTTAAAGAAAGTTGGGAATATTTATTAATTACAAGTCTCTTTGTATTATTAGATGTGTTGAATGTATTGGAGATTCAATTATGACATGATTTGTGATTACAATTTTGATTTTTTTTGACATTAGGGAGAGAGAAATAATAACTTGTAATGAGTTAGAGGGAGAGTAATTTGAACCAGAAGTTCAACAAGGATAACTCATTACAAGTTAACTGTTAGATGTATTTACAAACTTAATGGGAATAACCAAGTTAATATTTTAATTTAAATCAAAGTCCCAATCGGACAATCAGTTAGAATAAATAATAGATTGATCAGTTCCAAAGATGAAAATTCTTCTAGATGGTCATATAGTGGAGGCGGGTGCTCCAAAAGAGACCCAAGACATAACTAATAAGTAAAACTCTAGAAGGATTTAGGTACCTGAAACTGAATTTTAAAATAATAAAAATAAGATATATCGATAAGTTACGTCAATTCGAGAAAATGTGGAACTGAATAATAAAAGGAGTCGATAATGATTTTGCATGCAATATTACTATTGAAATAATGAAATAAAAGGAGGATTTTGAATAAATCTATTGAGAAATATAAATATGGAATAAATTGATCAACATAGAAATACACAACTAAAGTACAATTAAATTCGTGGAGTTTTTGGACCAATAGTCAAAATATCTAAAGGTATAAAGCCAGTGAGGGTGCAAATAAAGGAGTTTTGCAAAAGCGGAATAATAATATGAAGTTTTTCGCTAAGTCTTGGCATAAATTATCAAAAGATATAATATTCTTTTGTGGTGAATGCAAAAACCTTTTGATATATTATTTTGACAATTCATAAAAGATTTAACTTGCGTTTAATGGTTGTTGTTACAACATTTTATGAACCACTATATAGTAAAGCTTATATTAAAATCCTTGAAGGATTTAGGATGGTAGAAGCATATTGAAATTCTCGGGAAATTGTTCATTTATATGAATTGAAATAATTTGAACATATGTGGTAAATAGTAGTTGAAGGAGGATTATAAAATGATCCAAAATACCTATTTGTATTTTTATAGAAGACTCATGATTAAAGTTTGCTATGATTATTGTTGAAACTCCTGAAGTGATCAAAATATATTCCCCTCAAATTTTCCCTCTCATGACTTTCAAAAGAATAGTGATATAAATGCTTAGCAAATACACTCAAATAGTCATTTGAAAAATTAGCATTCAAGATTGAATATGTGGAATATGAGAAAGTATGTGGTATTTTCATGAGGGGGAGTAAATACGCGCTGTACTCTTTTTCCCTTAATCAAGGTTTTGTCTCATTGGGTTTTCCTAGTAAGATTTTTAATGAGGCTACATATTATTCATATTATATATTTATATGTACTCTTTTTCCTTCACTAAAATTTTTTTTTCCCAAGGGTTTTTATCTTAGTAAGGTTTTAACGAGGCACATTATCTACCAATTGACATCCAATGGGGAGTGTTATGAATATCTTATTAAGTACATGTCCATCAAGATCAAGATAAGTTTTGATGTACTTTAAATTCTTATAGTCATTAGAAGTAAATCTCTACTTCATTTATACTTATTATGCCTATAAATAGAGACTTTGAAAAAGCTTTGTAAATATTCCGATTGATCAATAAAATACGCTCACTCTTTGCTTTCTCATTCTCTTTATTCTTTACTTTTTGTCCTTTTATTTTAATTTTTTTATATATTTCATACAATGGCTAGAACTACATAGCATTTCCCTAACCATTAAATAGGAGGATAATACATTTTAACGCACTCAAATCCACGTCCTCCTGCACTGGTAACAATGTCGATGTTCGAGCTAAGACTCAATCGACTACAAAGTTATAGTTTTAAGTATTTGATTTGAAAAACAAATTTAAGTACAAACTTATTATTGAGTTAAGCCTTTTAAATATGGTAACTTATTGTTTATATAATTTTATATAGGCTTAATGATAAATTTGGTCATTAACGTTTACATGTTTTGTCAAATTTTTGAGCTTTTTTTTTGCTATCAACCTTTATTCTTTTTTTTAACAGATTTGATGGAAGTAACGTTAAAAAAATTAACAGGATGATGTGAAATTTCATATGTGAAATGTTTTTAATGAGATGTAATTTATTACTTAGATAACCCAATAAAATAATTAGATGTGAAAAATAATAAAATAAATAATTCATTAAGTTAAAAAAAGAACTCTTAATTTAAAGAAAATAAATGTAATTCTCTAAAAAAAAAGTTTCAAAATGAATGCACACATTTAGTATTTTTAGTTTGATTTATTAATTATTTTTTTGAAACCTCTAAGTAAACAAACGTATACATTCATTTTGAAAACTTTTTTTAGATAATTACATTTATTTTGTAACATCTTAAATTGGGGGTAGTTCAAAATTTCATAATTATTTATTTCGCATGATTAAAGAAATAAGGCTTTAAATAAATTTTCGGTGCAAAACATACCTCAAAGGAGCTGCTGGCTGGATGGTTAGGGCGCTGCTAGAAGGCTAGAAGATGCGCTGGGCTCAGGTTCGATTCGCATGGGAAGAGTTTTATTTTGTTGTCATGAAGGAGGGCTTAAGGAGAAAGGTATAAGAATATTTCTATGCGTTTGTTCTCATGAAATGAACGTAGGCCGAATGGCTAGGACGCCGGAAGCTAAGGGGGGAGCTCTTGAGGTCACGCGTTCGAATCCTAGGGATAGCGCATGTGCAGGTTTTTATTTTTGTTTTTGTTTAGCGTTGTGAGCGGAGGAGTGATTAAAAGAATTTGTGATGGGTACATGTCACAAATAATGCCTTGGCATAGTGGTCAGGAGCATAGTGGTTCATGGCAGCTCGAGGTCGCGCGTTCGAGCACCATCGGGGACACGCGAACTTTTCTATTTTTGCTTAGCGAAAACTCAGGGAGGAAGGTTTAAATAAAATTCATGACGCGTTCTTGACATGAAAGTCAGGTGGCCGAGTGGCTGGGGCGCTGGGGAGTTCTCTCCAAGTCTGGAGTTCGAAACCCCTGAATAGCGCTGGGCGTTTTATTTTGCATTTGGCCTTTTAATGCGTGTAGGAGCCCAGGGACCGAAGGTTTAAAAGAAACTTCCAAAGCGGTTATGTCAAGAAAGACACAATGGCAGAATGGTCGGAGACATGGGGAAGGCTCCTCCAGGTCTCGGGTTCGAGACCTGGTAGCAGCATGGAGGAATTGATTTTTTTTCCTTTTCTCTTGTGGCCAGCATGGGCATGGGGCGCACGCATGCAAAGCATGCTGCCCATGTCCCCTTGGTGTTGCACGGCTTTGGGGGGGAAAGGTAGTGTTATTTCTATTATTTTTATTATTATTTCATCTATCTTTACTTATTATTTTAGATGATAATGGAAGCATAGGTTAGTTTGTCTCTCTTTATTTTATTTGTTGGAAATATAAAGAATATTATGGGCATTAATGCATAGGCTTGGGGGATTGAAATTTAGAAAAAAGGGGGGGTATGGCCGGCCTTAGAAGTGGCCAAAAAGCTTAGCCAAACTCCCTTAGCATGTTTTGTTTCCCTTCCCTTGTGCATGCCGAAACTTTGTTCTCCTTCTTCCTCTCTTTGGTTTCTCTTGAAGTGGCTGGCTACTCCATCTTTCCTCAAGGTTTGGCCGAAATTTTGGTGTTCATCTAAGTGAAGAAATCATCGAGGTAAGGACAGCAAACTCTGGTGGTCTTAAACCTTAGGCTTTGGCCGCAAATGGGGGACCTTAAGGAGCTTAAGTTCGGTTTGGATGAGCTCTAGGAAGTGTTTTCGGCGAGCCCATATTACTCTCTTTTCCTTCCATTATTGTTGGCCAAACTTTCTGAGCTCTTTAACCTTGTCATATTGCTTTCCTTTTTTTTTTTTTTTTTGCATTGTAGTCCTAGCCGAATGCTACTTGCCACATAGAACATAGACCGAATCCACGAGAGGAGATGTATCTTCGAAGGTTAGTAAGTATTTCCCTTCTAACTTCGGTTCCTTATCCTTCTTTTTGATGGGCCGAAAGCATGAGTTCATGCACTTCTAAGGGTTGGCCGAATGCCTATAATTAATACTTAGTGTCTCCTTTGAAGGTAGCCGAAACTAAAGGATTTTGAAGGAGTCATTCGGGTCTCGTTTCTTCAAGGGTTTGACTATTCAAAGCATAAGGGGAATTTTAGAACTTCGGTAGACAAGGTATGAGGTCATTAACATTCGGCCAAGGGCCATTTTGGTATCTATGTCTGACCGATTTATGCGCTTTGATTTTAGGGGGTAAACCGGCTATGAAACCAGAAGTTTTCGAGATTTCAAGTTACATTAGTTCGTATTAATCAAGGTTCGGCCTAAGACCCTATTCTGTTGAAATATGACCAATCCTTTGGATTGTTAGTTAATCACATGAGACCCCCTTATTAATAATCTATGATGGCCGAATATAGGGGCATTACGAGGACAAGTTCGGGACTTTTGTAATATCGCATAGATACGAGAATCCTAGTTAAATCTTCGATTAAATAGGTGTGAAAGCTCTTACACACTTTATTAGTAATAATTGCTATTATGATAATGTTAATAACTTCTCATGTGGAATTTTGCCTAGTAGGCATAAGCTTGGTTTCGGGTAAGTTCCCTATTACTCGATTTACGATGTATGTGGTATATGCCATCATATGCTGAAAAATGCTATGCTATATACGATTGCATGATATGTGGAATCATGATACTTGTGATATAACCATGATGAGGGTGGGATTTATGAGAGGGAGTAATATTCGTGTCGACGGACACCAGTGTTTTGGTAACACATTGTGACTACGGCCACCAGAGGTTTGGTACCTCCAGAGGTTTGGCACCTCATAGCGTCTCGTCCCTGTGGCTTAGTACCACCGTGGGTTGGCCCCACATTTGAGATACGGGATCGACGCCAGTGATTTGGTATCACACGATGGGTTGGCCCCATCATTTGATTGTGACTTCGGGTCACCAGTGGTTTGGCACCACCAGTGGTTTGGCACCACACGTATTGACGGATATTGTGACTTCGGGTCACCAGTGGTTTGGCACCACCAGTGGTTTGGTACCACACGGGGTAGAAAAGGAGCATGGATGGCTAGGTTGGGTTGCATAATTGCATGTCATACTAATATCTTGTGTATGAGTGTTATTTTCGGGTCGGGGATTTATACACTGAGTCTTGGTGATTCACCCCTTCCCATACTATCTTGCAGGTGAGTAGAGCACGGATACGGAGCCGAGGAGAGCTCGAGGCGGCCATGTTGGTTTTGTGGACTTGAAATTTTATTTTACCCCGTTTTAAATTTAATTATTCACTTCAATTCGATTGGGTTGTAATATGGCCGCTTATTATTTTGGATGGTTAGGTAGTTGTTTTTACTTTACTTTATAACTGATGAACTTACGCATGGTTATGCAAATCGGTTAAAAGTAACGTTTTCAAAAATTAGTACTTGTACGCGTTTTCAAAAATGCTACCATCGGGTAATGAAATTTTCTAAGTTATCGATCACTTTATTGTTCAAAAATTAAGGGGTCAAATGGTTTTAAAGGGAGAAAGGATTTTCAACTCAATCGGATTTACCAAATCAACCCACTTGAGATTTAACGAACACCGTTTTATACCCTTAATAAAATTTTAAATTTTTTACTATTAATCCAAACCTTTCAAACTTCTTTATCCCGTGACATACCAGATCCGGTCATGGCTCGTGGGCCGGGTTTGGGGTGTTACAAGTTGGTATCAGAGCCCGGTTCAAAACTCGACTGTGAGGGCCTAAGGCCTAAAAATGTTCTTCTAGATAGACTTTTGGAAACCCCGTTGAAAATGATTTTGGTTGAACAACATGGCGTCGAGTCTCCGGCACCGATCCGCTTTTGTAAGTATTTTTAATCTATGAATGGTTATCTGAAAATGGGTAGAAAATGGGACGTAGATAGTATGGAAGGTATATGAACTCTAGGACTAGTTACCCCAAACAATCGCATAAGATTCTAATTGCCTAATTAAACAAACCCATGACTAAGTCGCCAAGTTAAGGTGTGGTAACCCTTGTACGCATGTCTAGGATTGGATCCGGAAGAGCTTGGTATTTAAGTGGTCTTAGCGACTCACCTCCTCTTCGCGGGAATCCTACCTGGTGCGTAGCTTCGGTTCACCCTAACCGTGAGGACTTGTTCATGGGCTAAACCTCTATTATTGAAACCCGAAAGGGAATTAGCCGCATTTTTATAAAGACTCTAAAAGACTTCCCTCAAACTTATGAGAATTATACTACAAAATTCCTTTGATTTATGGACATTTTAAAATACCCTTAGGGGTAAATTACAAAATGCCCCTAGTTTTAAAAATTCTACCAAACTACCCCAAAATTTCTTTTTAAACAAAATTTTCCTTATTTTACAAGCATACCTAAAATCCCTAATTTGCAAAATGTCAAAAATGTTGTGCTTTTGGAAAATTACAAAATTGCCCCTAAATTGCAAATAACCAAAATGACCTCGATTTTCAAAGTTTTCGCAACACTACCGATTTGGGAAGACAATTTTTTCAAAAGGAACCCCCAAGTTTGGCAAATTTTTAAATTTTTAAATTTCCTTTGATTTGTCAAACTTACATTGTTTTATTTCCAAAATACCCCTGTAGGGTAAAGGACGAAAATACCCCCGGGTTAAGAATTTGACATAGAGAGTGAGGGAATAAGTGAATGTATATCTTCGAATTACGATAGAAGACTTGAAACTTGTTTGATCGAAAGAACAACTTCTAAATTTCGCCCATAAGATTCTTTGTTAATAATCAGTGGAACACTGACTAACTCATAAAACTTTTTAGGACAGATTGCGCCATAAGAAATGAGTTCTAGAGGTCGCGGCCGTCGGGGACGCGGTAGAGGCCGGATGGCCGTGACAGAACCAGTTAGGTCGGGCCAAGGATCGGATAATGAGATACCACCCCCACCGCCACCCCCAACTTTTGGTGATGGACCCCAGGATCAGACGGGGGGTGAGTCGGTATCGCAGGCTATGCTGCGTGTGCTAGAAATGATGGCTGAGACCAATAGAGGTGCAGGCTCTCGGAAGTCTGTATCTGAGCGGCTCCGATCCAATGGAGCTGAAGTATTCCGGGGTGTGTCAGGTGTCGCACCCAGTACAGCCGAATATTGGTTAGAATCAACCGAGAGGATCATGGACGATCTCGACTTAACAGATGAGGAGAAGCTGAAAGGAGCAGTGTCGCTTCTAAAAGACGAGTCATACCAGTGGTGGCTCACGGTTCGAGACGGCGCTACAGCAGACGACCTTACTTGGGAATACTTCAAAGCTACTTATCAGAAGAAGTATGTGGGCACCAGCTACACTGATACTCAAAGGAAAACCTTTCTGGGACTGGTACAAGGAAATAAGTCGGTATCTGAGTATGAGGCAGAATTTCTGAGGCTGAGCCGCTATGCCCGGGGAATCGTGTCAACTGAGCACGATCGTTGTGTCCGCTTTGAAGACGGACTTAGGGATGACTTAAGGCTGTTGATTGCTCCACAACAGGTACGTGAGTTTGCTGTTTTGGTAGAAAAGGCTAAGGTAGCCGAAAGGGTCCGAGAGTCTGTGAGACAGAGCTACGATAGGAGCAAGCAGAAAAGAGGTATTGGGTCGTCTGGACCGGGAAATACTGCACAAAAGAGGGCCAGACAGAGTGGGCCGAATCAGGCTGGAAGGCCCATGGCTTCTAACCAGAGACCGGCTCAGTGTAATCGCTGTGAAAGTCACATTGGGGAGGTTGTTACACCGGTGAGAGGGGTTGCTTTGAATGTGGATCTCCAGATCATCGTGTAAGGGATTGTCCTCGGAAGTTGGCAAGGAATCAGCCAGAGGGTCAGAACCGTACTCCAGCAAGGAACGTGGGACCACCGCAGAGGGGTCGTGGTAATGGTAGAGGAGGCAATGGTCCTAATCGAGGTCGCGGAGTTCAGGCTAGAGGAGCAGGCAACACCGAAGCCAGGCAGCCTGGCTTAGTCTACGCAGCGAGGCGTCGCGAGGAGGGTGACGCTCCGGACGTCGTCACCGGTACGTTCCTAATTTTTGGTCTTCCCTATGTTGCATTAATTGATGTGGGTTCGACGCATTCATACATTGCCAGTAGAATGGTAGAGACTATGAACTTGGATTTTGAGACTGCTTCTAGCGAGATGACTGTAACTAGCCCTCTAGGACACTCTATGATAGTGAACAAGCTATATAGAGATATACCCCTAGAACTCCAAGGGGTAGTGTTTGTGGCCAATCTGATGGAACTACCGTTTGGGGAGTTCGACCTAATCCTTGGAATGGACTGGCTGGTTAAGTATCAGGCAAGGTTGGATTGCGCTGCTAAGCGCATGATTCTAAAGACGGCCGAGGGTGATGAAGTGGTAATGATCGGTAACAGAAGAGACTACCTATCCAATGTTGTGTCTGCCTTGAAGGCCGAGAAAATGATCAAAAAGGGGTGTGAAGCATTGTTGGTTCAGATTTATGCCTTAGAGGCTAAGGAATCAGCGGTTGAGAAGGTCCGAACTGTAGGGGAATTCGCTGATGTGTTTCCTGAAGAACTTCCGGGTCTGCCCCCAGATCGGGAAGTAGAGTTCGGTATAGACTTGTTGCCCGGAACGGCACCTGTGTCTATAGCACCCTACCGAATGGCACCGAAGGAGTTGGCGGAACTGAAGGCTCAAATTCAAGAACTCTTGGATAGAGGGTTCATTCGACCCAGCATATCTCCGTGGGGAGCACCTGTGCTGTTTGTCAAGAAGAAAGACGGGTCAATGCGGATGTGTATCGACTACCGTCAGCTAAACAAGTTGACGATCAAAAATAAGTATCCATTGCCTCGGATTGATGACCTGTTTGATCAACTGAAGGGTGCATCGGTATTCTCGAAGATAGACCTTAGGTCGGGCTATCACCAACTTAAGGTAAAGGAGGCTGATGTGCACAAGACGGCATTTCGTACCCGGTATGGGCATTACGAGTTCTTAGTGATGCCGTTTGGGTTGACCAACGCACCGGCAGCATTCATGGACTTGATGAATAGGGTGTTTCAGCAATACTTAGATCAATTTGTCGTGGTGTTTATAGACGACATATTGGTTTACTCAAGAACGGAGGAGGAGCACGATAGGCATTTGCGTATAGCTCTACAAGTACTGAGGGAAGAGCAGCTGTATGCCAAATTCAGTAAGTGCGAATTCTGGCTTAGAGAGGTGACCTTCTTGGGTCACGTGGTGTCAGCTGAAGGGATTAGAGTGGACCCCGCAAGGTCGAAGCGGTGTTAGAGTGGAAACCACCTCGGTCAGTGGCGGAAATTCGAAGTTTTCTAGGTCTGGCCGGGTACTATCGAAGATTTGTGGAAGGATTCTCTTTAATCGCCGCGCCGTTGACTAAATTGTTAAGGAAATGAATCCCATTCGTTTGGTCAGAGAAACAACAAGAAAGCTTTGATAAGCTAAGAAAGATTCTGACGGAAGCTCCCGTTTTGGTGCAGCCTGAGGCGGGGAAATTGTTCACAGTTTATTGTGATGCGTCCCATAATGGGTTGGGATGTGTGTTGATGCAGGAAGGGAAGGTAGTGGCCTATGCATCCCGTCAGCTAAGACCACATGAGGTTAACTATCCTACCCATGACTTGGAGTTAGCAGCAGTGGTTTTTGCTTTGAAAATATGGAGGCACTACTTATATGGGGAGAAATCGATAGTCTATACGGATCATAAAAGTTTGAGGTACCTCTTGACTCAAAAGGATTTGAATCTGAGGCAGCGCCGATGGATTGAACTGTTGAAGGACTACGACTGTTCAATTGAGTACCACCCAGGCAAGGCTAACGTGGTGGCTGATGCGTTGAGCCGAAGGGTCGTGACAGACTTAAGAGCGATGTTTGCTCGTCTTAGTCTATACGACGACGAAAGTCTTTTGGCAGAATTGCAAATTAAGCCAACTTGGATCGAGGAGATTAAGGAAAAGCAATTAGGGGATGGCAGTTTAAACGCACGGAGGCTGCAAGTTCAAGATGGCGGTTTGGAAGGGTACAGTTTGACTGGTGATGGGGTGCTGTGCTTTCAAGGACGGCCTTGTATGCCGAATGATGTGGGATTGAGGCAAAGGATTCTTCAGGATGCGCATAGCAGCCCTTACGCTATGCATCCTGGAGGTAGCAAGATGTATGGAGATTTACGGAAACAGTTCTGGTGGCCAGGATTGAAGCGTGAGGTAACAGAATTCGTGGGAAGGTGTCTCACATGCCAGCGGGTAAAGGCTGAACATCAGTTGCCATCTGGGTTACTTCAACCGGTAAAGATTCCTCAGTGGAAATGGGAGAGGATCACTATGGACTTCGTCAGTGGGCTACCCCTCACGCCCAGTAAGAAGGATGCAGTTTGGGTAATTGTGGACCGCCTGACGAAGTCGGCTCACTTCATACCGGTAAGGGTGGATTACTCGCTTCAGAAGTTAGCTAAGTTGTATGTGGCGGAGATAGTGAGGTTGCACGGTGTGCCAGTGTCGATCATCTCAGACAGAGACCCCAGATTTACGTCAAGGTTTTGGAGAGCGCTACATCAGGCCTTGGGTACACGGCTGGATTTCAGTACATCATTCCATCCACAATCTGACGGGCAGTCGGAAAGAGTCATTCAGATTCTAGAGGACATGTTAAGAGGCTGCGTTTTGGACTTCAGAGTTAGTTGGGAGGAATTTTTGCCATTAGCCGAGTTCGCATACAACAACAGTTATCAGGCAAGCATTAAGATGGCACCATATGAAGCGTTGTATGGTAGGAGGTGTCGCACACCTACTTGTTGGACGGAGTTGGGTGAGCGACGGATGTTAGGACCGGAATTGGTTGCAGAAACTGAGGATAAGGTGAAGAAGATCCAAGCTCGGTTGAAAGAAGCCTCGGATAGTATGCTGATCTCAAGCGGAGGGACATAGAATTTGCCGTTGGAGACGAAGTTTTTCTGAAGGTCTCGCCATGGAAGAAAGTGTTCAGATTTGGGAAAAAGGGCAAGTTAAGTCCTAGGTTCATTGGACCATTTAAGGTGTTGAAACGGGTGGGACCAGTAGCTTATCAACTCGAGTTACCTACAGAACTGAGTCAGATTCACGATGTGTTCCATGTCTCCATGCTTAGACGCTATCGTTCTGATCCATCACACGTCTTGGCAATTGAGAAAGTTGAGGTGAGTCCAGATTTAACGATGGAAGAGGAACCTGTGCAGATCCTAGATCGGGATGTGAAAGTTTTGCGTAGGAATTCAGTTCCTTTAGTGAAGGTCCTATGGCGGAATCATGGCGTGGAGGAGGCTACGTGGGAGCCCGAGGATGCGATGCGGCAGCAATACCCCCAACTCTTCTAACCCAGGTAATTTCGAGGACGAAATTATTTTTAAGGGGGGTAGAACTGTAACATCTTAAATTGGGGGTAGTTCAAAATTTCATAATTATTTATTTCGCATGATTAAAGAAATAAGGCTTTAAATAAATTTTCGGTGCAAAACATACCTCAAAGGAGCTGCTGGCTGGATGGTTAGGGCGCTGCTAGAAGGCTAGAAGATGCGCTGGGCTCAGGTTCGATTCGCATGGGAAGAGTTTTATTTTGTTGTCATGAAGGAGGGCTTAAGGAGAAAGGTATAAGAATATTTCTATGCGTTTGTTCTCATGAAATGAACGTAGGCCGAATGGCTAGGACGCCGGAAGCTAAGGGGGGAGCTCTTGAGGTCACGCGTTCGAATCCTAGGGATAGCGCATGTGCAGGTTTTTATTTTTGTTTTTGTTTAGCGTTGTGAGCGGAGGAGTGATTAAAAGAATTTGTGATGGGTACATGTCACAAATAATGCCTTGGCATAGTGGTCAGGAGCATAGTGGTTCATGGCAGCTCGAGGTCGCGCGTTCGAGCACCATCGGGGACACGCGAACTTTTCTATTTTTGCTTAGCGAAAACTCAGGGAGGAAGGTTTAAATAAAATTCATGACGCGTTCTTGACATGAAAGTCAGGTGGCCGAGTGGCTGGGGCGCTGGGGAGTTCTCTCCAAGTCTGGAGTTCGAAACCCCTGAATAGCGCTGGGCGTTTTATTTTGCATTTGGCCTTTTAATGCGTGTAGGAGCCCAGGGACCGAAGGTTTAAAAGAAACTTCCAAAGCGGTTATGTCAAGAAAGACACAATGGCAGAATGGTCGGAGACATGGGGAAGGCTCCTCCAGGTCTCGGGTTCGAGACCTGGCAGCAGCATGGAGGAATTGATTTTTTTTCCTTTTCTCTTGTGGCCAGCATGGGCATGGGGCGCACGCATGCAAAGCATGCTGCCCATGTCCCCTTGGTGTTGCACGGCTTTGGGGGGGGAAAGGTAGTGTTATTTCTATTATTTTTATTATTATTTCATCTATCTTTACTTATTATTTTAGATGATAATGGAAGCATAGGTTAGTTTGTCTCTCTTTATTTTATTTGTTGGAAATATAAAGAATATTATGGGCATTAATGCATAGGCTTGGGGGATTGAAATTTAGAAAAAAGGGGGGGGTATGGCCGGCCTTGGAAGTGGCCAAAAAGCTTAGCCAAACTCCCTTAGCATGTTTTGTTTCCCTTCCCTTGTGCATGCCGAAACTTTGTTCTCCTTCTTCCTCTCTTTGGTTTCTCTTGAAGTGGCCGGCTACTCCATCTTTCCTCAAGGTTTGGCCGAAATTTTGGTGTTCATCTAAGTGAAGAAATCATCGAGGTAAGGACAGCAAACTCTGGTGGTATTAAACCTTAGGCTTTGGCCGCAAATGGGGGACCTTAAGGAGCTTAAGTTCGGTTTGGATGAGCTCTAGGAAGTGTTTTCGGCGAGCCCATATTACTCTCTTTTCCTTCCATTATTGTTGGCCAAACTTTCTGAGCTCTTTAACCTTGTCATATTGCTTTCCTTTTTTTTTTGCATTGTAGTCCTAGCCGAATGCTACTTGCCACATAGAACATAGACCGAATCCACGAGAGGAGATGTATCTTCGAAGGTTAGTAAGTGTTTCCCTTCTAACTTCGGTTCCTTATCCTTCTTTTTGATGGGCCGAAAGCATGAGTTCATGCACTTCTAAGGGTTGGCCGAATGCCTATAATTAATATTTAGTGTCTCCTTTGAAGGTAGCCGAAACTAAAGGATTTTGAAGGAGTCATTCGGGTCTCGTTTCTTCAAGGGTTTGACTATTCAAAGCATAAGGGGAATTTTAGAACTTCGGTAGACAAGGTATGAGGTCATTAACATTCGGCCAAGGGCCATTTTGGTATCTATGTCTGACCGATTTATGCGCTTTGATTTTAGGGGGTAAACCGGCTATGAAACCAGAAGTTTTCGAGATTTCAAGTTACATTAGTTCGTATTAATCAAGGTTCGGCCTAAGACCCTATTCTGTTGAAATATGACCAATCCTTTGGATTGTTAGTTAATCACATGAGACCCCCTTATTAATAATCTATGATGGCCGAATATAGGGGCATTACGAGGACAAGTTCGGGACTTTTGTAATATCGCATAGATACGAGAATCCTAGTTAAATCTTCGATTAAATAGGTGTGAAAGCTCTTACACACTTTATTAGTAATAATTGCTATTATGATAATGTTAATAACTTCTCATGTGGAATTTTGCCTAGTAGGCATAAGCTTGGTTTCGGGTAAGTTCCCTATTACTCGATTTACGATGTATGTGGTATATGCCATCATATGCTGAAAAATGCTATGCTATATACGATTGCATGATATGTGGAATCATGATACTTGTGATATAACCATGATGAGGGTGGGATTTATGAGAGGGAGTAATATTCGTGTCGACGGACACCAGTGTTTTGGTAACACATTGTGACTACGGCCACCAGAGGTTTGGTACCTCCAGAGGTTTGGCACCTCATAGCGTCTCGTCCCTGTGGCTTAGTACCACCGTGGGTTGGCCCCACATTTGAGATACGGGATCGACGCCAGTGATTTGGTATCACACGATGGGTTGGCCCCATCATTTGATTGTGACTTCGGGTCACCAGTGGTTTGGCACCACCAGTGGTTTGGCACCACACGTATTGACGGATATTGTGACTTCGGGTCACCAGTGGTTTGGCACCACCAGTGGTTTGGTACCACACGGGGTAGAAAAGGAGCATGGATGGCTAGGTTGGGTTGCATAATTGCATGTCATACTAATATCTTGTGTATGAGTGTTATTTTCGGGTCGGGGATTTATACACTGAGTCTTGGTGATTCACCCCTTCCCATACCATCTTGCAGGTGAGTAGAGCACGGATACGGAGCCGAGGAGAGCTCGAGGCGGCCATGTTGGTTTTGTGGACTTGAAATTTTATTTTACCCCGTTTTAAATTTAATTATTCACTTCAATTCGATTGGGTTGTAATATGGCCTCTTATTATTTTGGATGGTTAGGTAGTTGTTTTTACTTTACTTTATAACTGATGAACTTACGCATGGTTATGCAAATCGGTTAAAAGTAACGTTTTCAAAAATTAGTACTTGTACGCGTTTTCAAAAATGCTACCATCGGGTAATGAAATTTTCTAAGTTATCGATCACTTTATTGTTCAAAAATTAAGGGGTCAAATGGTTTTAAAGGGAGAAAGGATTTTCAACTCAATCGGATTTACCAAATCAACCCACTTGAGATTTAACGAACACCGTTTTATACTCTTAATAAAATTTTAAATTTTTACTATTAATCCAAACCTTTCAAACTTCTTTATCCCGTGACATACCAGATCCGGTCATGGCTCGTGGGCCGGGTTTGGGGTGTTACATATTTTCTTTAAATTAAGAGTTATTTTTTAATTTCATGTATGATTTATTTATTTTATTATTTTTTTACATGTAATTATCTTATTGGATTACCTAAGTAATAAATTACATCACATTAAAAATATTCCACATCATCCTTGTTAATTCTTTTAACAGTACTTTCATCAAAACTATTAGAAAAAAACATTTTGAAAAAAGAAAAACAAAGTTAATGACAAAAAAAGACTCAAAAATACAATAAGAGCCATTTTGACAAAATATGTAAACTTTAGTGGCTAAATTTGTCATTAAGCCTTTTATATATTATATAGTTTATATTACATAAAAATTATATCTATGATCATATATAAGGGAAAATAAGGCCTATAGACCAAATTTGAAACTTATTTAGGCCGGTTTTAAAATTATTTAAGGAAATAGGCTGATTTTGAGGGAAAGCTCGTTCAGCTAGGCGAGCTTTCTGGAAAGCATGTCTAGCTGGGCGAGCTTTCCATACACGTGTTAGGAAAACTCGTCTAGCTGGATGTGTTTTCCCTCTAAGTTGCAATTTTTGACTTTTTTTAATACAATTAATTTCTTTAGTTGGATGGTAAAATATCGATGGTTTTATTCTTGAGTCCCAAGTTCAAGTCCTCTCCCACTCATGTTTATATTTTTTATTTCATGTTGTTTTAGGCTTTTTTTTTAATGAATGTTTTTAACATTTAGCTTTCTTATTTAAATGGTTAAATAATAATGATTTCACCATTGAGACCCAATTTTAATTCCTCTTTTCTAGACACTTTTGTAATTTTTATTTCATAGTGTTTCAAGTTTTTTTTAAAATTAATAAATATATTTTTTCAATTTTTTATTTTAATTCATCTTTTTAATTAATAACTCTTTTATTCAAAATCAAATAATTATTACAAATATGATTATTTTAGTAAATTAGTAAATATTTTGTATGTGTATTTAAAATATTTCACATATAAACATAACGATATTTCAAATAATTAATTGAAATATTCCACATATAAAAATATTTGAAATATCATACTCTTAATGTAGATGAAAAAATAATGATATTTGAAATATTTTACATATAAAAATAATAATTATATTTCAAATAATTATTTCATTTTATAATTTTAGAAATAACCATACCCACAATATATGTGGAGAAAATAAATATTTGACATATAAATATTATATAAAAGAAAATATATCAAAAAATTAGTTGATGTTTGTATTATATATAAAGGAGTTATTAATTTCAAATATTTTTAACATAATGATATATGTAAAGTATATATTTTTAATTATATAACTACATATTTATTATTTGATTTTATGAATAATAGTTATTAATTAAAATAATGAATTAAAAAAAAAATATTTATTAATTAAAAATAAAAAAAATTAAAACAATATGAAATAAAAATCACAGATGTGTTTAGAGAAGGGAAATTGAAATTGAGTATCAAGGATGAAATAATTATTATTTAATCATTTAATTAAGGAAACTAATATGTTAAAAACTCGTCTAGCTGGAGACGCTATCTCTCAAAATCGACCTATTTCCCTAAATAATTTTAAAACCGGCCTAAAGACCTAAATAAATTTCAAAATCGGCTTATACATCTTATTTAACCCATATATAATATTATAATTTAGACATTAAAAACATGTGAATTTATTATGTTTAAAATTTTAATAAAAAATATATATAATTAAAATAATATAGAAAAATAAGATTAATCATTTATAAATATGAATAAATTTGAATAAAATTTAATTAAATTAATATCATAGAACTTGTTTTACACCCAAAATCTCTATTAATATATAATTGATGAGCAAAGTTAATTTAATTCAACAATACCAGTTCAAATTCAAATGGTACTAAAACAACGTACAATTATTTGATCCACTATGATATGACCCAAAAACTTTTGATTGAAAAATCACAGTTAAGCTAAAAAGGTTTTATAAGAAATATATAATCTAAGTCCATCTAAAAAGGAAATTCAGGTTCATCCCATTGAAGAACTGCAGAATCTATGTTTTGTTCTCTTTTCAGTTTATCTTTCACAAACCAATCACATACCCTTCCAGCATTCATCTCTTCAATTGAACATCCTTCCTGTTCTGATATCACTCTAAGTAGATTCAATGATGATATCTGCAACCATACCCCCAATTTTCTTAATTTTAGTCTTAAATAGCATTCAGATATTAGATTTCACATTTCCATGGAATATTAAGGAGAGGTTTACCGTTAATCGACATAGGAACTTTTCATGAGAGCTTAAACCAGATATTTCAACCAAACCAGCCTCTTCTAGAGATAGGAAACTTCTTCTTTCTGTCTTCTTCTCTCCTTCACCACCTTGGCTATTGCTGCATCCTCTTATTACAAGCTTTCTTGCAATGGACAACTTGTTGGCTGGTGAAAATCTGGTTTGGGCTTTAGCTAGTTTTTGAAGATTTCTAGGATTGGATAGTAATGGTGTTTGATAAAGAGTTGTACAAGGTAAGTGTAAAATCATACTTTCTGTTTCGATCAAAAGAAGATCACTAGAAGAGAATTAGGTTGAATTTGGATTGTTATGGAGTTTATGTGGTGGAGATGGAGATGAGGCAAATTAAATCGGCTTGTTGGTGTAGTCTTTACAAACATGGGTTACGGGCTAAAAGCGAGTTGGGCTTCAGCTTGTCAAATGACCACAGTTCATTAGCTTTTTGTAAAATAATGGATAAGCATGCCATGTACATGTTGTGTAAGATAAAGGAAGACCTTTAAGGATTTTCTTTTCCTGCCACTCAAAAGATCATGAAGAAAAGGTTCAAAATTTAATGGATAATTAAGCTTTTATGGTTGTTGAATATATTTTTTTAGTGATTAACAAATCCAAGTAATGTTGGTGTACTTACAATTAATTAATTAAAAGATTGACGCCTTTTTTTGTGTTCTATTTATTCAACAGGAAAGAGAAATGTCAACAATAACATTTTTAGGTTTTTTTTTAATCATTATAACTTTGATTTTAAAATAGCAATTTTGGCTTTACTTATAAACGGTTTTGTTTAAATTAGAAGGATTGATTAACATAATTATATTTGTGGTTGAAAGTTAATTAAGGATATAATAACAGAAATAATTAGTGAGAATGGCGCGGAAATTGAATTATTGGCTCCGTCTAGTCATCTTAAATCTTAAGCAATTAGGCCAGACAGGAAAAGAGAAAGTTACCATTGACCAAGTTAAATTAAGCTTGAACGAGACTTTGTTTAAAATGAAGTCTTTTTTTTTTAAAAAAAAAATTCAGCTCATAAAATTTGTTAACTCAATATTTTAAATAGTCTCTGATATGATGGACAAAAATTAAATATGATAAATTAACAAATATTTACAGAAATTATTAATAACAATAATGATTAGAGTAAAATTTTTAAATTGAAAAAAAAAATTACATTTTTAACTTTTAAAATATAAAAATTAAATCTCAAATTATATAAAATAGAAAATTTATTCAAACGGAGACAAATAAGAAAGAGAATTCTTATCTAAAATTGGATACAAAACAAACAATCAAACCTTAAGCAAATTAAATTGGGTTGTTGGTGTAAAACTAAGGTTTTATTTAACATTACTTTTTAAAAGTACTTTTGGGGTCAAAAACACTTTTCAAATAAGAAACAATGCTAAACAAACAACTTATAAAGTTAAAAGTGCTTTTAAGAAGTGTTTTTGAACTTAAAAGCAAAATCAATTTTTTTTAACTTTTGCTATTGATAAAAGTGCTTTTGAACCAAATGACAGTCTTAGCCCTTATAATATATTTTATATGATATTTATATTTTGTATGTAGTTATTTTCCTATAAAAAATTATTATATATATAATATTATATTTTTAATTCTTTATTGGTTATATTTTATAAAAATATAGTTTATATATTCGAATTAAATTTTATGAATAATTAATATTAATTTTAAACAAAATATTTAAAATTTATATTTCATATATTAAAATATTAACTACAAGTTATAATAAATTATTTTTTATATTCTTACTAAGATATCATAATATTAACTAATTTGAATATTATTTAAATGTAAATTTATTACTTTATAATATCATGTCTAAAATAGACATTTTATTTCTTAAAAGCACTTTTTTGACAGTAATACTAAACATTTAAATCTTAAACTAAATTTTTCAAAAAAATATTTTTCAAAATTACCTTTTTAAAATACTTTATAAAAATTCTTGTGAAAAGTAATGCTAAACTAAAATTATGTTGAGCTAGAATGACCATAATCCATTAGCTTTTTATAAGATAATGGATTGCTTCATTTCCCACAACAAAATGCATTCCTTCATTTCCCTCGTTTAGAATTCAAACTAAGTAAAAAGTTCTGACCATGTGAGTGGATTAATTTTTTGTTTAGTCATGTCAACATTTTTGCAAGAGAATGGATAAGCATGCTACGTCAGGCATAAGGTGTAATACTAATCTTCAGAAACATTTTTAATTAGCTCAAATGTCGGGTTCATTAGTGCTAATATAACCCCTAAAAATCGAAATTAGAGAGAGAAATCATGATCTGATTACATTACTTGTAAGGGAAGAAAGATTGAGAGTAGGGCTCTAAAATCTTCAAACACTGCCTATATCCATATTTCCTTATAAACAAGCTATGTACATGTAAGAATTTTTACAACTTGAGGGTAAAAATTTTGGTTAGTTAAGACCCCAGCAACTCAAGTACATGACAGTTCTGAGAGACTCTTCGGCCTGTTTCAACCTATCGATGTTGGCAGCCTTGAAACCCTCGGAGTTAACTGCATTGAGAAGACGCCTTGTTTGCTTAGAGGAACGCCAAGAAGAAGAATCCTTGAGAGGTTCACACTTGGATGACTGCTCTTTCATCCCCTGCATCAGTCGCAACCTTATAAATATCCCAAACTACAAAGGATTTTCAAAGTATTTCAAGTTTAGATTGAGTGTATATATATATATAGATATTAGATAGGACGAAGAGGAAAACGCGTCTAAAGCTTTCTTTAATGATTAGGAGACTGACAAAGAGATGGAGATTGGAGATAAGTGGATAAGGACAACTGAATGTCTACGTTTGATTTTGAAAGTTTCCTCATCTGAGATTTATTTGCTTTCGATTAGTTTAAAATTCTTTGTATTTTAAGATATTTTTTCTCAAAATCATACTAATCTCCAAAGAAATACCAATGTTATAACAATTGGATCCAACAGGTTAAAATATATAATATATATTCAACTCATTTATATATCAATTAAATAAAATTTATAGAAATTTATTACCGATTCAACCATTAATTTTTTTAGTGTTGTTGATAGAAGATTAAAGTGATGAAAATTAAGAACATCTCGTCCAGTGAGAAATTGGATAAGAAGAATAGAAAGTGGTGGAGAAAGAAAAGAGAAAGGAGATGATCTTGGGGAATTGAAAATCTTATAAAGAGCATCGTGGGTCTTTTCCAATGTGTCACTACTTCGTTGGCTTTGTACTTCTTAGGGCTCAATTAACCTATAAATGTCCTTTCATTTTTTTTTTTTCAAAATATATATTAGATTTATAAAAGCAAACACAAGAAAAGGTCTTTGGGTTATCCAAATTATTAACACATTCACACCAACAAACCAGCCAACAGATTCCCAAATTTTGAAACAATAAACTCAGCTAATCTTTCTAGTGACGCTTCACAAAGCATAAAAAAAAAAAAAAGATTCTAGGATTCTCCAACACCATTTCGATTAAAGCAACAAAATTAGGGGAAACTATCCATCTTCTTTAAGAGTGCAATGGACAAAACTTTTGCTACTTCCCATTCCTTCAACTTCGAGCACGTTCAATCCGGAGCTTCCAGCAAGCTACGGTCTCTCTCAACCAGTATTGCCGCAACCTTTGGGATCCCATACCTCAAAAACACCTGTTGTTTTTGCCAAAGACCTTTGCTGGCTAACTGGTGCCCCACTTCATTGGCCGATCTGTTCACATGCATAAAGGTACAACTTTGAAAAACCTTACTTAAACTCTTCACATCTTTAATATAGGCCGATATTTTGGAGGAATATGTTTCATCTTTGGTTGCTTTCTTCGTCATTGTTAGGGAATCTGCTTCAACCTCCAGCTTTTGTAAATTTAAATTTAAGCACATCCTCAATGCCACCGCACGGGCCACTGCTTCCGCCGTAAAAGGCGAAAGAATCCTCTCAGGCAAGGTGATTCTTGATGCTATAGCTCCTCTTATTGAATTTCTTAATAATATTCCAGAACATGATATTTCTTCCAGCTTCCGAAATGCATCATCAAAGTTTACTTTTATGTACCCATGTAACATCCTGAAAATGGGCCTATGCATTTTTTATTTAAGTATACGAAATGGAAACTTGGAAATGATTTAGAAATGTTAAGTTTCAAAAGAGGAAAGTGAACATTTCTGGAAACTTGGAAATGTAAGAAATGTTAAGTTCAAAAGAGGAAAGTGAACATTTCTGGAAACTTGGAAATGTAAGAAATGTTAAGTTTAAAGGAGGCAAACGAAAATTTTTGGAAACTTGGAAATGTAGAGAAATGTCAAGTTTTAAGGTTTAAAAAGAGGAAATTAAGGCAAGGTGGCCTTAAGAAAATTAGTAGGAGGAATTTGACACACAAACGGGCTTGGAAAAGTGGCTTGAAGATGCCACTTAGGGCCTCTAGAAATGGCGCCACATGCAAGGGTGTTGGGCCTGAGTTCGAGTCACATGGGAAGCAAATAAAAGAAGTTTTATTTTTGCTTCCAGAAGCAGAGAGGTGGACGGCATTAAGGCTCTTAAAAGAGGAGTTTTATTCTCTTTAAATTTCGGCTAAAGAAGGGATAAATAAGGGATTTATTTATCATTATTTTCAAGAGTTAATAGTTGGATTAAATTCTTTTTATAAAGTGATAATTCAAGGGATAAAGCTATCAAATAGAAGAGTGGTGGCCAAGTAAGGGACTCTAGCCTATTAATTTCGGCTATAAAAGGGAGAGTAAGGCTATTCTTCATTCATACTTTTCTCTTCAAGAAAACCTCTGCCGAAATTCTCTAAAGTTTCTCCTCTTCTCTCTGCCGAATTCTCTCTGCCATTATTCTCTTTTTTCTCTTTTCTTTCTAATCCCTCCAAAAGCCGAAAGCTTGCTAAGATCAAGGCCATAGCCGAATAGTTTGAGACTTTAAGCAAAGGAACTGTCGATATCTATAGTAAGGGTAAGATCTCATTCGGTTTCATCCTTTTTCTTTAAGATTTGCCGAAATCTAGGACTAACCCCATTAATATCTTGTTGCCGAAACCTTGAAGAGATCTTTCGGGATTTACTAAGTGTCGACTACAAGGAAGGAGAAGTTCTTTTCCTGAAAGTACACCATAGGCCGCATGTTCCCTAGTTATTCGGTGAATTTCGGGATTTAAAATCCATAAGGTAAGTCATATTTAACATTCGGCTAAGGGTTATTTGTTATGAATAAATGTTAGAAATTGATCTAACATGAAGTTATAGGGATTTCGACAGATACATAAGGCAAGGAATACTTTCGGGATTTGGAAATTGCAAGGTAAGTTTTAGTGTACTAATCCTACTAGGATTTGGATTTATGGCCGAATGGCTCTTTACTAAGTATTAAATGATTGATTAAATGTAGAGATCTAAGATCTAAGGCATTAGATCAAGCTTTTCGGGATTTGGATTGGAAACCTTAAGCGAATCAGGTGTGTAATCCCCACTATCTTTTAATACGTTTTATGGCAATATTTAATATAAGTATGTATAAGAATGTGAATATGGCTAAGGTACCCTAATGTGGTACAAAGTACTCAGGTACGTTTCCTACTCCTACTAGGATTACGAAATATGTTATATTTTAACATGTGAAAAGTGACATGAATGTGAATTTTAAGTATGATATGCATGATATAAAATATATATGGGGCATTCGGGTTATATGAGAAAGGGGAAGTGAATGTGATGACTTCGGTCTCACTATCTGAATGTGGTGGCTTCGGTCACATTATCTGAATGTGGTAACTTCGGTTACATTATCTGATTGTGGTAACTTCGATTACATTATCTGAATGTGGTGTCTCATGACACAATTATCTGAATCTGGTGGCTATGCCACAAATTTTATATGGGCGATGAGCACGTCGACTGCAGCGACTGCCTTCGATGGTGTGTAGCGGAAGGAGGGTTGACTTAGTAGTCCCCACGGTGTGCAGGTTGGTACGGGGATGTGTAGCGGATGGCATCTAGGTTTGGGTATGGGTTGCATCATTATTTTATCTGTATATGAATGTGCATGTGATACGTTATGGTATGCCTGATCTATTAAATTTTAGTGTTGGTTTACACATTGAGTCTGTTGACTCACCCTGTTGTGGGAACATTTTTCAGGTGAGGAACAGTGATGGACCGGGACGGCAGAACTTGTGGTGGCCATGCTCAACTTGAAGTTTTATTCAATATGGACATTTTATTTTATTTAAGTACTTAAGAATTTTATTTTGGGTTTTTACTTGATGTAATAAGGCCATAAGGCCATAGTTGAATTTCTTTATTTCTTTTTACTTTTATTTATTAAGTTTACAAATTATTATTTATAGATCAACAAATTTATTTTAAAATAAACTCTAAGTATTTTGTCACCTGAAATAAATGGAATTCAATATAAGATAAATTGGTTTTCAACACAAGCCCAACCCAAAACATTATTTTCTTTAAAATTGCACAAGTTTTTCCTAAGGAACAAAAGAACTTTGAATCGGTTTACTTGAGGAACATACCAAATTTGGTCAAAGCTCGTGGGCCGGGTTTGGGGTGTTTCAACCCATCTTTCGGGCATCTCCATCAGTCCACTATTTCGAGAATTAAACTGTGATAAGGAAATTTTGAGAATGTTTGCAGCATCCCTCTCACTAAAGGTATTATGAATCACTCTCATTTTCCAACTCGTAGTATTAGAATCAATCAAATCTGCAACAAGGCTTACATTTGGATTTTTCACACCATCCAAGATTTTGTAGATATCAACCTTGGGCACCTATGCATCATTCAAGATTGAGGTGGAAGTCCCCGTACCGACTCTTCAGCAAAGACCTTCGTGAATGAGCCCCTTTGTAGCCCACACGCTTTGCCCAGGTATAGGAAGGTAAATTACCTAAACCTGAATTAATAAAATCTATGGATGGATAATATTTAGATTTTAACATTCTAGCTAATAAGAAATTTGGATAAAGAATTAAATGCCAACCTTGCTTCTCTAACAACGCTAAATTAAACTTGGTAAGACTCCTAAAACCAAGACCACCATTCTCCTTTAATTTGCACATCGAACCCCAATCACACCAATGAAGTCCTCGTTTGCCATAGCTTTTCTGCCACCAAAACTTCCCCATAAGATTTTTCATTTCCAAACAAAGCGATTTTAGTAGAGGAAAATAGGACATATAGTACATCAGTATTGATTACAGCATAGATTTAATAAAAACTTCTTTTCCTCCCTACAAAAGAAATCTTTTACTCCAACTATCGATTTTTTGCTTCATTCGATCCTCAAGTATTTGAAAAGCTCATTGCTTTGCCCTACCCACCATACTTGGAAGCCCCAAGTAGTTCTCAAGATTATTAGACCTTCGAATCCCCAATATGCTCTCCATCGAAAGTCTATTTCTCTCACTCGCATTTGCACTGTAAAAACTGATGGACTTGTCAAAATTAATGCATTGCCTTGTAAAACTTTCATACTCCTTGAGAATATCTTTAAGCAAACTTGCACCCTTAACACTTGCTTCACCAAATAGAAGGTAGTTATTAGCAAACATCAAATGAGTAATTTGTAGGCTGCTACGGCTAACCTTAGCCCCTTTTAGTAAGCCATCCTCCTTTGCCAAACGCATAAGGGCTGACAAGCCGTCATTACAAAATAGAAATAAGTAATGTAACACCCCAAACCCGGCCCACAAGCCATGACCGGATCTGGTATGTCACGGAAGAAAGGAAGTTCGAAAGGTTTAGGTTAATTGTAGAAATCTAAAATTTTGCTAAGGGTATAAAACGGTATTCGTTAAAACTCAGGTGGGTTGATTTGGTAAATCCGATAGAGTTGTAAATCCTTTATTCTTTTAAAACCATTCGATCACTTAGATTTTAAACATTGGAGTGGTCAATAGCTTAGAAAATCTTGCTACCCGATAGTAGCATTTTTGAAAACGCGTACAAGTATTTATCTTCGAAAACGTTACTTTTAACCAATTTGCATAACCGTCCGTAAGTTCATCAGTTATAAAGTAAAGTAAAACAACTACCTAACCATCCAAAATAATAAGCGGCCATATTACAACCCAATCGAATTGTAGTGAATAATTAAACTTAAAACGGCAAAATAAAGTTTCAAATCCACAAAACCAACATGGCCGCCTCGAGCTCTCCTCGGCTCCGCATCCGTGCTCTACTCACCTGCAAGATGATATGGGAAGGGGTGAGTCACCAAGACTCAGTGTATAAATCCCCAACCCGGGAAATAACTCTCATACACAAGATATTAGTATGACATGCAATTATGCAACCCAGCCTAGCCATCCATACTCCTTTTTCTACCCCGTGTGGTACCAAACCACTGGTGGTGCCAAACCACTGGTGACATATAGTCACAATAAAGTGATGGGGCCAACCCATCGTGTGATACCAAATCACTGGCGTCAATCCCGTATCTCAAATGTGGGGCCAACCCACGGTGGTACTAAGCCACAAGGACGAGACGCTATGAGGTGCCAAACCTCTGGAGGTACCAAACCTCTGGTGACCGTAGTCACAATGTGTTACCAAAACACTGGTGTCCGTCGACACGAATATTACTCCCTCTCATCAATCCCACCATCATCATGCTCATATTACAAGTATCATGATTCCATATATCATGCAATCGAATATAGCATAGCATTTTTCAGCATATGATGGCATACACAACATATATCGTAAATCGAGTAATAAGGAAACTTACCCGAGAACCAAGCTTATGCCTACTAAGCCAAGTTACCATATGAGAGGTTATTAATATCATTAAACAACAGTTTATACTAATAAAGTGTGTAAGAGTTTACACACCTATTTAATCGAAGATTTAACTAGGGTTCTCGTATCTATGCGATATTGGAAAAGTCCCGAACTTGTCCTCGTAATGCCCCTATATTCGGCCATCATAGATTATTAATAAGGGGTCTCATTTGATTAACCAAAGTTATTAGTCGTATAATAACAAAATAGGGCCTCTGGTCGAACCTTTATTAATACGAATTAAGGCGACTTGAAATCTCGAGAACTTCGGGTTTCTTGGCTGATTTATCCCCCTAAAATCGCAATGCATAAATCGGTCAAACCTAGCTACTAAAATGGCCCTTGGCCGAATGTCACTAACCCCCATACCTTGTCTACCGAAGTTCTAAAATTCCCCTTATGCTTTGAGTAGTCAAAACCTTGAAGAACGAGACCCGAATGACTCCTTCAAAGTCCTTTAGTTTCGGCTACCTTCAAGGGAGACACTAAGTATTATTTTTAGGCATTCGGCAAACCTTAGAAGTGCATGAACTCATGCTTTCAGCTCATCAAAAGAGAGGTAGGGAACCGAAGTAAAAAGGAAAATACTTACCAACCTTTGAGTATGGGTTGTTGAAACCTCTTGCCGATTGCTTCACCTTGATGCACACAAAATTTCGGCACCCTACCCTCCTAGAAGCCCCAAAGCCGAGCATGCATATAAACAAAAGTCTCACAATCAGCCACCATTTTCCTACTTAGTAACACTTCATTAACACCTTATTTTCTTCCTAGTTTGCCTATTCAATACCCAAACAAAATGTTAGCCTTAGTCCCTTAATTGACCGAAGTTTACCCCTCCCAAGAGACTCCTTGGCCGGCCACACATCTTTTTCATCATGATAACCTCCATTACCCTTTTCTAAAACTTTGTTATTACCTCCCATCACCATAGAAATAATAAAAGGGTTTATTAAAGTGCCCATCAACATGGGAACTAACATATTCCACTCATGCTCTAATAAAATACTACACCATACTCTAATAATAATAATTAATAGTAAAATATATATATAATAATAGTAAAAATAATTAACTAATACCAACACTACCTCCCCCCCCCCAAGGCCGTGCAACACTAAGGGGACATGGGCAGCATGCTTAGCATGCGTGCGCCCCATGCAGGTGGCCAGCATGCTGGTAAAAAAAATGTCCCCAGGTGCTGCTCCTTGGTCTCGAAACTGAGACCTGGAGGAAAGCCTTCTCAGCACCGTCCTTAGCCACTCGGCTGTGGCTCCTTTCATGCCATAATCTGGCATGAAAATTCTTTTAGGCTTTCCCTCCCCGGCTCCCTCACGCATTTAATGCCGGAGGCCAAAACAAAATACCTGATTGCTGCCCAGGGGTTTCGAACCCGAGACCTGGAGCAGTATCACGCCCCAGCCACTCGGCCAATCGGAATTTCATGACATAAACTTGTCGTGACTTTCTTTTAATCCTTTCCTAGAGGCTTCTTTCAGGTTAAGCGCTTAAAACCAAAAAGTTTAAATGCCCTGAGTGACTCCCGTGACTCGAACGCAAGACCTAGGGAGTTCTCCTTAGCGCCCTAACCGCTTCTTCCGGCCCGACCTTCATGCCAATATACCCCACCATTTAATTTTAAGGTCTCCCCAGATCGTTGTCCCAAAAATAAAAAGCCAGACGCTGCTCCAGCAGCTCGAACATGCGACCGCGAGCTGCTACCCCCTGCTATGCCCCACGCCACTCGGCTAGAGCATTCAATATGCCACAAGCCTGCCAAAATTTTTATTTAAACCCTCCTTCGCCTATCCCTCCTTCAGCGCCTAAAATAAAACTTCCTCACGCGCTTCCTGGGGCTCGAACCCCTTCTCTCCTAGAGCATCCTGGCGCCCCAAACCACGTTACTAATCACTTCCTTGTGTCGTGATTCACCAAAATTTGCACTTAACCCCTATTTTCTGAGGCCCCCTTACCTTAAAAGCTTCAAATTAAAATTTTCCACTAACCCAAGCCCACTCAAGACCTTTATTTAAGCCGTAATATTCCATGATTAAAACTATAGCAAATTTAAACACAAGAAAATCACTCAATTACAACTAGCCCCGGTTCTAGGATGTTACAGTTCTACCCCCCTTAAAATAATTTCGTCCGCGAAATTACCTGGATCAGAAGAGTTGGGGGTATTGCTGCCGCATCGCATCCTCAGGCTCCCACGTAGCTTCCTCCACGCCATGATTCCGCCATAGGACCTTCACTAAAGGAACTGACTTCCTACGCAAAACTTTCACATCCCGATCTAGGATCTGCACAGGTTCCTCTTCCATCGTCAAATCTGGACTCACCTCAACATCCTCAACTGCCAAGATGTGTGATGGATCAGAACGATAGCGTCTAAGCATGGAGACATGGAACACATCGTGAATCTGACTCAGTTCTGCAGGTAACTCGAGCTGATAAGCTACTGGTCCCACTCGTCTCAGCACCTTAAACGGTCCGATGAACCTTGGGCTTAATTTGCCCTTTTTCCCAAATCTTAGCACCTTCTTCCATGGCGAGACCTTCAGAAAAACTTCGTCTCCTACGGCAAATTCTATGTCCCTGCGCTTGAGATCAGCGTAAGACTTTTGCCTATCCGAGGCTTCTTTCAATCGAGCTTGGATCTTCTTCACCTTATCCTCAGTTTCTGCAACCAATTCCGGTCCTAACATCTGTCGTTCACCCAACTCTGTCCAACAAGTGGGGGTACGACACCTCCTACCATACAATGCTTCATAAGGTGCCATCTTAATGCTTGCCTGATAACTGTTGTTGTATGCGAACTCAGCTAATGGCAAAAATTCCTCCCAACTACCTCCGAAGTCCAAAATGCAGCCTCTTAGCATGTCCTCCAAAATCTGGATGACCCTCTCCGACTGACCGTCAGACTGTGGGTGGAATGCTGTACTGAAATCCAGCCGTGTACCCAAGGCCTGATGTAGTGCTTTCCAAAACCTCGATGTAAATCTGGGGTCTCTGTCTGAGATGATCGACACTGGCACACCATGCAGCCTCACTATCTCTGCCACATACAACTTAGCTAACTTCTGGAGCGAGTAATCCACTCTTACCGGTATGAAGTGAGCCGACTTAGTCAGACGGTCCACAATCACCCAAACTGCGTCTTTCTTGCTGGGTGTGAGGGGTAGCCCACTGACAAAGTCCATAGTGATCCTTTCCCATTTCCACTGAGGAATCTTCACCGGTTGAAGTAACCCAGATGGCAACTGATGTTCAGCCTTTACCCGCTGACATGTGAGACACCTTCCCACGAATTCAGTTACCTCGCGCTTCAATCCTGGCCACCAGAACTGCTTACGTAAATCTCCATACATCTTGCTACCTCCAGGATGCATAGCGTATGGGCTGCTATGCGCATCCTGAAGAATTCTTTGCCTCAAGCCCACATCATTCGGCATACAAGGCCGTCCTTGAAAACACAGCACCCCATCACCAGTCAAACTGTACCCTTCCAAACCGCCATCTTGAACTTGCAGCTTCCGTGCGTTTAAACTGCCATCCCCTAATTGCTTTTCCTTAACCTCCTCGATCCAAATTGGCTTAACTTGCAGTTCTGCCAAAAGACTTCCGTCGTCGTATAGACTAAGACGAGCAAACATCGCCCTTAAGTCTGTCACGACCTTTCGGCTCAACGCATCAGCCACCACGTTAGCCTTGCCTGGGTGGTACTCAATTGAACAGTCGTAGTCCTTCAACAGTTCAATCCATCGGCGTTGTCTCAAATTTAAATCCTTTTGAGTCAAGAGGTACTTCAAACTTTTATGATCCGTATAGACCATCGACTTCTCCCCATATAAGTAGTGCCTCCATATTTTCAAAGCAAAAACCACTGCTGCTAACTCCAAGTCATGGGTAGGATAGTTAACTTCATGCGGTCTTAACTGACGGGATGCATAGGCCACTACCTTCCCTTCCTGCATCAACACACATCCCAAACCACTATGGGATGCATCACAATAAACCGTGAACAATTTTCCTGCCTCAGGTTGCACCAAAACTGGAGCCTCCGTCAGAATCTTTCTTAGCTTATCAAAGCTTTCTTGCTGCTTCTCTGACCAAACGAATGGGACTCCTTTCCTTAACAACTTAGTCAGTGGCGCTGCGATTAAAGAGAATCCTTCCACAAATCTTCGATAGTACCCGGCCAGACCTAGAAAACTTCGGATTTCCGCCACTGACCTAGGTGGTTTCCAGTCCAACACCGCTTCAACCTTGCGAGGGTCCACTCTAATCCCTTCAGCTGACACCACATGACCTAAGAAAGTCACCTCTCTAAGCCAAAATTCACATTTACTGAATTTGGCATACAACTGCTCTTCCCTCAGCACTTGTAGAACTATGCGCAAATGCCTGTCATGCTCCTCCTCCGTTCTTGAGTAAACCAATATGTCGTCTATAAACACCACGACAAATTGATCTAAGTATTGCTGGAACACCCTATTCATCAAGTCCATGAATGCTGCCGGTGCGTTGGTCAAACCAAACGGCATCACTAAGAATTCGTAATGCCCATACCGGGTACGAAATGCCGTCTTGTGTACATCAGCCTCCTTCACCTTAAGTTGGTGATAGCCCGACCTAAGGTCTATCTTCGAGAATACCGATGCACCCTTCAGTTGATCAAACAGGTCATCAATCCGAGGCAACGGATACTTGTTTTTGATCGTTAACTTGTTAAGTTGACGGTAGTCGATACACATCCGCATTGACCCGTCTTTCTTCTTAACAAACAACACAGGTGCTCCCCACGGAGATATACTAGGTCGAATGAACCCTCTATCTAAGAGTTCCTGAATTTGAGCCTTTAGCTCCACCAACTCCTTCGGCGCCATTCGATAGGGTGCTATAGACACAGGTGCCGTTCCGGGCAACAAGTCTATACCGAACTCTACTTCCCGATCTGGAGGCAGACCTGGAAGTTCTTCTGGAAACACATCAGCGAATTCTCTTACAGTTCGGACATTCTCAACTGTTGACTCCTTAGCCTCCAAGGCATAAATTTGAACCAACAATGCTTCACACCCTTTTCTGATCATTTTCTCGGCCTTCAAGGCAGACACTACATTGGATAGATAGTCTCTTCTGTTACCTATCATGACCACTTCATCACCTTCCGTCGTCTTTAGAATCATGCGCTTAGCGGCGCAATCCAACCTTGCCTGATGCTTAACCAGCCAGTCCATTCCAAGAATTAGGTCGAACTCCCCGAACGGCAGTTCCATCAGATCGGCCACAAACACTACCCCTTGGAGTTCTAGGGGTATATCTCTATATAGCTTGTTAACCATCACAGAATGTCCTAGAGGGCTAATTACAGTCATCTCGCTAGGAGCAGTCTCAAAATCCAGGTTCATAGCCTCTACTACACTACTGGCAATGTATGAATGCGTCGAACCCACATCAATTAATGCAACATAAGGGAGACCAAAAATTAGGAACGTACCGGTGATGACGTCCGGTGCGTTACCCTCCTCGCGACGCCTTGCTGCGTAGACTAAACCGGGCTGCCTGGCTTTGGTGTTGCCTACTCCCCTGCCCTGAGTTCCGCGACCTCGGTTAGGACCATTGCCTCCTCTACCAATTCCACGACCCCTCTGCGGCGGTCCCACATTTCGTGCTGGAGTACGGTTCTGCCCCTCTGGCTGATTCCTAGCCATCTTCCGAGGACAATCCCTCACACGGTGATCCGGAGATCCACATTCAAAGCAACCCTTTTCACTGGTGTAACAACCTCCCCAATGTGACTTTCCACAACGATTACACTGAGCCGGCCTCTGGTTAAAAGCCATGGGCCTCCCAGCCTGATTCGGCCCACTCTGTCTAGCCCTCTTTTGAGCAGTATTTCTCGATCCAGATGACCCAATATCTCTCTTCTTTTGCTTCTATCATAGCTCTGTCTCACAGACTCCCGGACCCTTTCGGCTACCTTAGCCTTTTCTACCAGAACAGCAAACTCACGTACCTGTTGTGGAGCAATCAACAGCCTTAAGTCATCCCTAAGTCCGTCTTCAAAGCGGACACAACGATCGTGCTCAGTTGACACAATTCCCTGAGCATAGCGGCTCAACCTCAGAAATTCTGCCTCATACTCAGATACCGACTTATTTCCTTGTACCAGTCCCAGAAAGATTTTCCTCTGAGTATCAGTGTAACTGGTGCCCACATACTTCTTCTGGTAGGTAGCTTTGAAGTATTCCCAAGTAAGGTTGTCTGCTGTAGCGCCGTTTCGAACCGTGAGCCACCACTGGTATGACTCGTCTTTCAGAAGCGACACCGCTCCCTTCAGCTTCTCCTCATCTGTTAAGTCGAGATCATCCATGATCCTCTCGGTTGATTCTAACCAATATTCAGCTGTACTGGGTGCGACACCTGACACACCCCGAAATACTTCAGCTCCATTGGATCGGAGCCGCTCAGATACCGACTTCCGAGCTCCTGTACCTCTGCTGGTCTCAGCCATCATTTCTAGAACACGTAGCATAGCCTGCGATACCGACTCACCCCCTGTCTGATCCTGAGGTCCATCACCAAAAGCTGGAGGTGGTGGTGGAGGTGGTATCTCATTATCCGATCCTTGGCCCGACCTAACTGGTTCTGTCACGGCCATCCGGCCTCTACCGCGTCCCCGACGGCCGCGACCTCTAGAACTCATTTCTTATGGCGCAATCTAAAAAGTTTTATGAGTTAGTCAATGTTCCACTGATTATTAGCAAGGAATCTTATGGGCAAAATTAAGAAGTTGTTCTTTCGATCAAACAAGTGTCAAGTTTCTATCGTAATTCGAAGATACACGTTCACTTATTCCATCACTCTCTATGTCCAACTCTTAACCCGGGGGTATTTTCGTCTTTTACCTTACAGGGGTATTTTGGTAACAAAACAAGGTAAGTTGTAAATCTTGACAAATCAGGGGAATGCAAAACTTGGGGTTCTCTTTTTAGAAAAATTTTCTTCCCAAATTGGTAGTGTTGCAAAACTTTGAAAATCAGGGTCATTTTTGGAAATTTGCGATCTAGGGGCAATTTTGTAATTTTCCAAAAGCACAACATTTTTGACATTTTGCAAATTAGGGATTTTAGGTATGCTTGTAAAATAGGAAAATTTTGTTTAAAAAGAGATTTTGAGGTAGTTTGGTAGAATTTTAAAACTAGGGGCATTTTTGTAATTTACCCCTAAGGGTATTTTAAAATGTTCATAAATCAAAGGAATTTTGTAGTATAAGTCTCCTAAGTTTGAGGGAAGTCTTTAAAAATTAGAGTTTTTATAAAAATGCGGCTAATTCCCTTTCGGGTTTTAATAGAAGGGTTTGGCCCATGAACAAGTCCTCACGGCTAGGGTGAACCGAGGCTACGCACCAGGTAGGATTCCTGCGAAGAGGAGGTGAGTCACTAAGACCACTTAAATACCAAGCTCTTCCGGATCCAATCCTAGACATGCGTACAAGGGTTACCACACCTTAACTCGGCGACTTAGTCATGGATTTGTTTAATTAGGCAATTAGAATCTTATGCGATTGTTTGGGGTAACTAGTCCTAGAGTTCATATATCTTTCATACTATCTACGTCCCGTTTTCTACCCATTTACAGATAACTATTTATACATAGATTAAAATATACTTACAAGAGTGGATCGGTGCCGGAGACTCGACGCCATGTTGTTCAACCAAAATCATTTTCAACGGGTTTTCAATAGCATAACTTAGCAAAGCATTTTTGGGTCTTAGGCCCTCACAGCCGAGTCTTTGAACCGGGCTCTGATACCAAAACTGTAACACCCCAAACCCGGCCCACAAGCCATGACCGGATCTGGTATGTCACGGAAGAAAGGAAGTTCGAAAGGTTTAGGTTAATTGTAGAAATCTAAAATTTTGCTAAGGGTATAAAACGGTATTCGTTAAAACTCAGGTGGGTTGATTTGGTAAATCCGATAGAGTTGTAAATCCTTTATTCTTTTAAAACCATTCGATCACTTAGATTTTAAACATTGGAGTGGTCAATAGCTTAGAAAATCTTGCTACCCGATAGTAGCATTTTTGAAAACGCGTACAAGTATTTATCTTCGAAAACGTTACTTTTAACCAATTTGCATAACCGTCCGTAAGTTCATCAGTTATAAAGTAAAGTAAAACAACTACCTAACCATCCAAAATAATAAGCGGCCATATTACAACCCAATCGAATTGTAGTGAATAATTAAACTTAAAACGGCAAAATAAAGTTTCAAATCCACAAAACCAACATGGCCGCCTCGAGCTCTCCTCGGCTCCGCATCCGTGCTCTACTCACCTGCAAGATGATATGGGAAGGGGTGAGTCACCAAGACTCAGTGTATAAATCCCCAACCCGGGAAATAACTCTCATACACAAGATATTAGTATGACATGCAATTATGCAACCCAGCCTAGCCATCCATACTCCTTTTTCTACCCCGTGTGGTACCAAACCACTGGTGGTGCCAAACCACTGGTGACATATAGTCACAATAAAGTGATGGGGCCAACCCATCGTGTGATACCAAATCACTGGCGTCAATCCCGTATCTCAAATGTGGGGCCAACCCACGGTGGTACTAAGCCACAAGGACGAGACGCTATGAGGTGCCAAACCTCTGGAGGTACCAAACCTCTGGTGACCGTAGTCACAATGTGTTACCAAAACACTGGTGTCCGTCGACACGAATATTACTCCCTCTCATCAATCCCACCATCATCATGCTCATATTACAAGTATCATGATTCCATATATCATGCAATCGAATATAGCATAGCATTTTTCAGCATATGATGGCATACACAACATATATCGTAAATCGAGTAATAAGGAAACTTACCCGAGAACCAAGCTTATGCCTACTAAGCCAAGTTACCATATGAGAGGTTATTAATATCATTAAACAACAGTTTATACTAATAAAGTGTGTAAGAGTTTACACACCTATTTAATCGAAGATTTAACTAGGGTTCTCGTATCTATGCGATATTGGAAAAGTCCCGAACTTGTCCTCGTAATGCCCCTATATTCGGCCATCATAGATTATTAATAAGGGGTCTCATTTGATTAACCAAAGTTATTAGTCGTATAATAACAAAATAGGGCCTCTGGTCGAACCTTTATTAATACGAATTAAGGCGACTTGAAATCTCGAGAACTTCGGGTTTCTTGGCTGATTTATCCCCCTAAAATCGCAATGCATAAATCGGTCAAACCTAGCTACTAAAATGGCCCTTGGCCGAATGTCACTAACCCCATACCTTGTCTACCGAAGTTCTAAAATTCCCCTTATGCTTTGAGTAGTCAAAACCTTGAAGAACGAGACCCGAATGACTCCTTCAAAGTCCTTTAGTTTCGGCTACCTTCAAGGGAGACACTAAGTATTATTTTTAGGCATTCGGCAAACCTTAGAAGTGCATGAACTCATGCTTTCAGCTCATCAAAAGAGAGGTAGGGAACCGAAGTAAAAAGGAAAATACTTACCAACCTTTGAGTATGGGTTGTTGAAACCTCTTGCCGATTGCTTCACCTTGATGCACACAAAATTTCGGCACCCTACCCTCCTAGAAGCCCCAAAGCCGAGCATGCATATAAACAAAAGTCTCACAATCAGCCACCATTTTCCTACTTAGTAACACTTCATTAACACCTTATTTTCTTCCTAGTTTGCCTATTCAATACCCAAACAAAATGTTAGCCTTAGTCCCTTAATTGACCGAAGTTTACCCCTCCCAAGAGACTCCTTGGCCGGCCACACATCTTTTCATCATGATAACCTCCATTACCCTTTTCTAAAACTTTGTTTATTACCTCCCATCACCATAGAAATAATAAAAGGGTTTATTAAAGTGCCCATCAACATGGGAACTAACATATTCCACTCATGCTCTAATAAAATACTACACCATACTCTAATAATAATAATTAATAGTAAAATATATATATAATAATAATAGTAAAAATAATTAACTAATACCAACACTACCTCCCCCCCCCAAGGCCGTGCAACACTAAGGGGACATGGGCAGCATGCTTAGCATGCGTGCGCCCCATGCAGGTGGCCAGCATGCTGGTAAAAAAAATGTCCCCAGGTGCTGCTCCTTGGTCTCGAAACTGAGACCTGGAGGAAAGCCTTCTCAGCACCGTCCTTAGCCACTCGGCTGTGGCTCCTTTCATGCCGTAATCTGGCATGAAAATTCTTTTAGGCTTTCCCTCCCCGGCTCCCTCACGCATTTAATGCCGGAGGCCAAAACAAAATACCTGATTGCTGCCCAGGGGTTTCGAACCCGAGACCTGGAGCAGTATCACGCCCCAGCCACTCGGCCAATCGGAATTTCATGACATAAACTTGTCGTGACTTTCTTTTAATCCTTTCCTAGAGGCTTCTTTCAGGTTAAGCGCTTAAAACCAAAAAGTTTAAATGCCCTGAGTGACTCCCGTGACTCGAACGCAAGACCTAGGGAGTTCTCCTTAGCGCCCTAACCGCTTCTTCCGGCCCGACCTTCATGCCAATATACCCCACCATTTAATTTTAAGGTCTCCCCAGATCGTTGTCCCAAAAATAAAAAGCCAGACGCTGCTCCAGCAGCTCGAACATGCGACCGCGAGCTGCTACCCCCTGCTATGCCCCACGCCACTCGGCTAGAGCATTCAATATGCCACAAGCCTGCCAAAATTTTTATTTAAACCCTCCTTCGCCTATCCCTCCTTCAGCGCCTAAAATAAAACTTCCTCACGCGCTTCCTGGGGCTCGAACCCCTTCTCTCCTAGAGCATCCTGGCGCCCCAAACCACGTTACTAATCACTTCCTTGTGTCGTGATTCACCAAAATTTGCACTTAACCCCTATTTTCTGAGGCCCCCTTACCTTAAAAGCTTCAAATTAAAATTTTCCACTAACCCAAGCCCACTCAAGACCTTTATTTAAGCCGTAATATTCCATGATTAAAACTATAGCAAATTTAAACACAAGAAAATCACTCAATTACAACTAGCCCCGGTTCTAGGATGTTACAAGTAAGGGCTCAATGGGTTCTCTTGATGCAGTCCTCTCGATGGATAGAAAATCTCTCCCTCTTCCCCATTCATAACAACCTTGTAAGACATGGTAGATATGCATCACATGATCAGATTAATCATCTTAACCTCAAAACAAAGCTTCATCATAATAGTCCGCAAAAAAAACTCCACTCTACACGGTCATCCTTACTCATCCAATTTGAGAGCCAAATAACCATTATGTCCCATCATCTTATTTTTAAAAGTATGCAGAATTAGGCAAGCATGACAATGTCTGTAATCAAACAACTTGGTACAAATGTACTTTGTGCTTCATCTATGAAAAGATGCAAAACTTTTTGAAGTCGATTTGCAATAGCCTTAGAAATAATTTTATACATAACAGTACAAAGGCTAATAGGCCGAAAATACTTCAAATCAATAGGATGAGGTATCTTTGGAATCAAAACAATATTTGTAACATTAATTGGTTCCATCGACATACCTTGATTAAGCACACCCAAACAATACACGCTAACATCTCGTCCAACGATATGTCAGAATTTCTAAAAAAATAAGGCCGAAAAACCATCTGTTCCCAGCGCCTTGGTAGGTCTCATACTTTTCAATGTAAAATGTAATTCCTCCTCTTTATAATCCCCTGCCAACATCCTGTTCAAGTTTGCCGGAACACCACCCAAAATATACTCTAGATCTCCAATCTTCACCTAATATTTGTAAATGTTCTTTCTTTTTAAATATGAGCTATTGTTTTAAGACGAGTGAAAATAACATACGGATAATAGGTGCCATATCCATTTGAGGTTTGTGGGCTCCACGGTATGTTCTTATTTAATGTCAAGGCTCGCAAGGTGAAGGGTCCTTGATCCTAGTTGGCAGGGTCATGTGCTGACATGTGAGTTAAACCTGCAAGTTGAGGTCATGAGATCAATTTCGTGAGTTTCGTGGCGTGTAAGTATACTATATTCATGATAATTTACTATTTTTAATTATATTCCCATTAAAACATTAAATTTCAATTTAATTGATGAAATCGATACACGACTTTAACGACGCTGAAAAGTTATGAATACATGTAGCACAACACACTACAATCGAACATTTTAAGCCACCAAAAAATGAGGATTGTTAAAAATATCAACCTAATTCCCACCAAGACATGAAACTCATTTAATATTAATATGGATAGAATTTTATATACTAATCTACTACCAATTTTGATTATCTATAAAGTCAAATTGAGGCTAACAACACATGAACACGTATGCAGCTTCTTTTGTAAAACCATGTGTCTGAATTTTGGACAAATAATTCTATTAGGAATTTATGTAAAAGATATTAAAAAATTTATAGATATATGGAAATTTTAAATCTTGTATGTTATAAAGTAATTTAATTAAAACTTCTAAAGGATCCCCTTTAACAATATGATTAATTAGGGATACAATGATATGATTCTTTTATTTGTTAAGTTTACAATAGTGTTTCAATGAGATTTTTTTTATACAATGTCTAAAATTACTTATAAACTTTCCCCAACCTTTAATTAGGATGATAAGTATACTTTAGTGCGCTCGAACCTATGTCATTTTGTACTAATAATAATGCCAACGCCAATCAAATTAAAACTTAGTTGGTGTGTCTCTATGAGATTTGAACACAAACCTTATGATTGATTAGGAATAAAATAATCATTTTGAATTAGCCAATGGCTTAAAATGTCCTCTCTTATGGTAATACTAGTTTTTTTTCTTTTACTAATCAATATTTAAATACATTATATATTTAAATATTTAAAAAAAAGGAGGGATCCAAAAGTAGTTTTACACCTTTTCATATATTGGTGTGCAATCAATATTTTAACGATCCAACCATTTAATTTATTGATATAATTGTACTTTTCATGAATGTAAATTTTCGAACTGATTCGATATCTCTATCCTATCGATCTAAAAATAGTGTATATGAAAAAAAACACGTTAGTTTGTTGCAAGTTTAGTTTGACTGTTCAATGTCGTGTTTAGTTAATATTGATCAAATAGTGAAACATAAACAGAAAATAGAGAAAATAAAGAGATATTTGCACACAGCTGTTTGTTAATGCAGTTTAGAAACAATCTTACTTTGTAGAGCCTTGCTCAATGAATGATTCTTATTAAAAAATCTTATAGATGAAAACCTCACTTACATCAAGTATAAACAACTCAATAAAAGCCTAACACAATAGTGCAAAAATACCAAGTAAAAGATACACAAATAACCAACTAAGAACACTCCAAATGACACTTTCAAGTGTATAGCATAACATCCTATTTATAGGTTAAAGTCAACATCTTTTCCATGTAGTCTTGATAAAGTAAAACTCCCAACTTTAATATGAATATATCTTCTTAAATTATCTGCAAAAATTATCCAAAATAAAGTAGGATTAATCTCTTTAAAAACAACCTATAAATTTTCCAAGATAAGTGCAAAGGATAAGCACAAGCTTTATCTACAAAGTTAAGTCGATCTCAACTTCTTTAAAACTCCAAATTTGACCATAACTATGATTGTAATGACCCGAATTCAAGTGGTGTAAAAAATGCGATTTTAGAACCTCATTTTTGCAAATGGGTCTGTAAATATAAATTAATAATATTTATGGAGTTAATATAAAAATATATTAAAATTTGGCAAAGTAATTTAGCAGAAAAAGTAGTTAATTAAGGTTTAGAAACTAAATTGTAAAAGTCCAATCCCTATAGAGTTTTAATTAAGAAAAGGCTTGGGGACCTATATAACAGTTATCCAAAAGATTAAAATTATAAATAAACCAATGTTCTTTATATAGATAGTGGGACGTGACGATGATATCCGTTATGTATAATTTGTAATTAAATTAAACTAAACATTATTAATAATTTACTAAACATACTTAATTAAATTAATTACCTTACTAATTGTACTATATATATTAAGTTAAGTGGGATGAAATATGAAAGCTTTATCATCTTTCTCCCAAACCATATACACCATTGAAGAAAAGAAAGAATATTTCAAAGCTTTCAACCAAACTTTTGACCATCCAATTCATAAGCTAAAGATGACGTCGAGCCGTCAAGATGGAAAGGAAAAGCGAGAGTCGTTGATGAGTGATGTGAGATGTGAGATTTTGATTTGTATTTCTATGATTTAATATCAATCTAATTATTTGTGTAATAGCCTGATTTTGGGGCTAGTCGGAACAGTGGTTTCGGAACCACTAATCTGAGGTTGAAGAAAATTATTTTGATGTTATTCTATGCGTTACATATGCTTAATTGTGAAAAATGATTAAATCGCATAAAGTGCGAAAGTTCTATTATACGAGGTAGAGGTGTCTAATAGCCATAAAATATTAAATTGGAGGTCCTTAAAGTGCAATTAGGTCAATAATAGGGTGTTAGCCAGCCATAGGGACAAGGGAGACAAAAGCATTAATTTTGGCCAAAAATTTGGTGAAATTAGGTGATTAAAAATGAATAAAATAAAATAAAGGAAGAATATATCATCTTTTACTATTCACACTTCTTCTTCCACCGAAAATTGAAGAGAAAATAGAGATTTTTGAAGTTCAAACTTTCAGCCAAGCTATTTTCTTAGAAATAAGTGATTTTAGAAGTTTTTCTTGATAATTTTTATACTTTTGGAACCCTTAAAGCTTAAGCTAGCAACCCCTAAAGCTTAAGCTAGCTAATGAGGGTACTATTTTGCAAAATATTCAGCTAGACTTGTTTAATGAGGAAATGTGATAAAAAAAAAATTTACGAGCCTAAGGGTAAAACCGTAATTTTGCCAAAGTATAAGGGCAAAATGGTTATTTTTGCATAAGTAGAAATTTTGATGTATCATTAGTTATGTAGTGATTAAATAAGTAAAATTTATTATTCTAGATCTAGAAGAGCGCGAAAACAACCTTTACCAAGGAAAAGGTAAGATTACGGACTAAACCGTCAATTAATATATTTTGCACCAAGGTAAATTTATGTGTAAACGATACATCTTTAATACATATATTGTTACCTATTGATGTATTACATGGATGAAATTGCTTATTGATGAGATTGGTTGAAAATGGTAGATAATGAGTAATTCTCGTATGAACCTCGGAATAGAAATGTAAGTACGGATAAATATCTGTAATTATCATTTGGTGGGCTGTGTGCGATACCACCATGTCCTTTATTCACGATGGGCTATGTGCGATACCATCGTTTATATTATCATTTGGTGGGCTGTGTGCGATATCACCTTAATATTTATTTACGATGGGCTATGTGCGATACCATCGTTTATATTTCATTTGGTGGGTTGTGTACGATACCACCCTATTATTTATTAATGGTGGGCTGTGTGCAAAATCACCGGGTACTTGTATCTTTCCGAAGGGTTCATCGAGAAACTTGTTTAAGAAAAATGTTTCATGTGGCTTGTGTGATAAATGTAGGATATATGTGCAAGTATTTGTAAGCAATGTTGTGATATGTGTTTGGGATGTGGTAAGAGTTTAGATGAGTAATCATGATTATGATAATGTGAATTGTTTTTTTTCATAGCATGTAATGTTATTGATGGATTAGTATATGGTATGATGCTTATTGTTTACATGTAGACTTACGAAGCTTAAAGCTTACTTCATTTCTTTTCCCTTGTTTTATAGTGTCAAATAGCCAGCTCGGGATACGAAGATAATTAGAAGATTACTCACACTATTAGCACATCTCAGTATAGTTAAACTTAGCATTTTGAGTATGGCATGTATAGGGGCTAGACTTAGTGAAATGTCTTGTTATTTTGGCCAAGTGTGTTGGCTCCTTTAAGATGAACCCTTTTGTATAAGGCCATAATTGATGGCTTATTATTGTTAATTTATGAAAAGATAAAGTTATTCATAAATGTGTATGATGCAAGATTGGGTTGCTTGGTTAAAGTATGTATGAATGGGGTGATGATTGAATATGATTCATGTTTGTATGAGTTAGGGTGATAAAAAGAGCTTGGCAAATAGCCTTGTTCTTGTCCACACAGGTAGGCACACGAGTGTGTGTCTAGGTCATGTGTGACACACGGTCAACCTCATGGGTGTGTGGCTAGGCCGTGTGTCCCCTGCATGTTAGTTTTGCAAGTCAGTATGCTCAGTAGTAAACACACGTGTTAAGACACGGCCGTGTGGAAGGCATGGCCATGGACATGGGCGTGTGCCCAGGCCATGTAAAGTCTGCATCTAAATTTTGGATTTAATTCGCCACACGATCGAAGGACACGAGTGTGTGACTGGCCATGTGATGAAGTCAGTGTCGACCACGGGCCAGACACACGGGCGTATGACAGGCCGTGTGATGCAAGTCAGTGTCAACCACTGGTGTGGAACACAGGCATGTGATATGTCACATGGGCGTGTGGCCCTATTTAGGTAAAAATGTTCTAAGTGCGTAAAAGTCTTCGATTTAATTCTAAAACCTCCCGTATGTATGTTTAGGGCTTGGTAGGCCCATAATAAGGATGTTATGAATATGAATGAGAAGATTGGAGTTGAAATGAAGTTTTATAGTCCGAGGATGTAGGTTTAAGCAAGTTAAGTTTGGTAATGCCTCGTATCCAGTTTCGGCGTTGAACACGGGTAAGGGGTATTATAATTTGCATATTCATGTTAAATTTTATAATTGAGTATCGAGGTGAGTTACTGATGGTTGTATGAATAGATTTGCTATAATTGATATTGAATACCGAGATAGTGGATTGAATCAAATAAAATAGATAGTAGCATGATTTAGTTGAGATATGATATATGGAATGAAAATGAATTGAAATGTACCATATGGTATGAGATAATTGTGTTTTGATGATAAGTTGAAATGTGATTATGAAATTGAATGAGAAATGATATATGTATTGGATTGTATAATGTAACTGAACATTGGTACCATATAAACTATTCGGACAGAGCCGAATATAGTTGGCATGCCATAGGATAGAATTAGTATGAGTTACTTCAACTATATGTTGATGAACATTGGACGTATTTTCCTTCGAAACGTTTCAATGAGTGATGGGCACAACTTTTACTTTGGTTATACCGATGAGTGCTAGGTGTAATTTATTTACTTTGGACGTGCCGATTAGTGTGTTGCTTGGAATCTGTGTATCTGTTCAAGTCTGAGTCAAGTTAATAAAGATATAAAATGTAAATTGGATAAATGATATATGAATTTGATTTGATAATATGATTTGGTAATACAAATGTAAATTGTGATATATGAATATCAATAGCATGTGAAAGATCCTGTGTACCGGGTATACGAGGCCGGAAGGTCGATATGAAATGTTTGATTTGGAAATGGATTGATGGTATATAAAATGTTTGAATTTGAATTGAATTGAATACCTTAATGTTAAGTAAATGATACAGTATTTTATGTTTCTTTGATGTAATGATGGAAGTTTATGATTTTGGTTTGTGTATAATCCAGGTTTTGATACATGATAAATGTTTTGGTTGATTAATAGATGTTCAGAGAAGATGTTATATATATATGGTCACACCCTGAGTTTGACGGATTCTAGTTTAAGACATAGAGCTGTGAAGTTATTTGTTTGGCGTAGTGTAATTTGCCATGTTATAGTCTTCTAGAAAATAGGAATGTGGTGCATAGTAACCGTCGTTGAGGTGAATAAAGGTTTTATGTTATTCTTATTCTGGCGAATAGGAATGTGACGCATAGTAATCGCCATATACGTAGGATGCCCAGTTTGTCCAAGTATTGTGATGGGTTTTTTAATGAGATCTAGTTAGGGGTCAACTGAATTGACTAATCAAATATACATTATATAAGATACTCATTTATGTTTCTCTCGGAACTTGTAAGCCATTAAGAAGGACAAATTCTTGATTCAAGCGACACTTGTCTAGTTCCAACAATAAGAATTTGGTTATATATATATGTGGGTTAGAAGGGTTTGTGAGGAAGTTTTCTTCTTCCTATAGTATTACTCTCTGCTTCCTTTTTCTTAAATCTAAATGTTATCTTTTTCTCATTAAGCTAGAAGCTAAGGTTCTTAATTTAATTAGTGGTTGTTCTATCTCCTGATAAGTATTATAGCTTTGCGTGTTAAGTTTTTGAAGAAGTAAAGATGTTAAGAATTGTAGGAACAGTAAATATGAATAATACTTGACTAATAACCTTTTAAGAATAATCATATTTTTCTTAGGATTTTTTTACAAGTCAGTTTATTTATATATATGGAAAAAGAAACTGAAACAATAATGGCAATGTCTTATATTAATAAACAAGGTAAAACAAATATGTAATTACAATCATCTCATGATTGGTCTTTAGGCATACTATAACAGTGGTCACTATGGCAGATTCCCTAATTTATCACACTATTTGAGAATTTATTCAGAAAATGCCTTGAAGGCATACCCACATTTCACCATACGATTGATACACTAGAATTCAATATACAAGTTTTGCAGATGGCTTGTCACCAAGGCTCTCTATATAAGACTCCGCATAAGATTTACAAAATTCACCATACAAGCTCTTCAAATAATTCATCACTTAAGATTTCCAAATTGCTATGACATTAAGGCTTTCCCTATATTACGCTACAAAGGCTATTTAAGTATCTCACCACAAAGGCTTTTTAGGTAATCTGTGTTTATTGTCCCGGTGGACCATCTTTGTTGATGCCATGGGATTTCTCCCACATGGTCTTATACCTTCATGCCCTTTTAGTGTATTATCATATGATGTCATGGTCATGGACTTTCCACAAATTTATTCTATGATTTGCCCACCCGGTTAGCATTATAATTGTCCTATCGAAGGCTACACAATAAATCTTTGTTGTTACAGTGATCTGCTTGTCTGGTTAGCAATATACCTGTCCTACAAAAGCTACACAATAGATCTTTTTCTCACCTTTTCACATAAACCGGATTTGTCAGGAACTTCAATTATGTAACATGAAGGTATTAGGAAATGACCACAAACATGTAACACCCTTAACCCCTGTCCATCGCCGGATTGGGTTGCAAGGCATTACCGAACAAAACACAAGTAGCCATAAACAATTACTGCTCACATAGTCATATCCGAAAGCAAATTAAACAACACGAATATGCTTAGATAATAACATACAAAAATTTAATCCCTTTAATGATATTCACAAATAACTCATCAATATAATTAATAATGAACACTGTCCACTTGATATTTTAAATCTCATTAGCCGAATATACACATGCTTGAAATGGCTTTTCTTAAAAATAAATAACAATCACTAAATATAAACATACATATGTATAGTTGCATGGTATCTTGTTCAATCATATTCAAATAAACTAAATAAACACATCTCAGCAAAGTATGTCTCAATTTATTATAAGAACATAACCGAATCTGCAATTTCGTCATAAAACTATCTTCTCAATTCGTTTTTCATTTGATCACTTCACAGTAAATCCTCCTCAATCTTTAAACCAAACACATTCGAATATGGTACTAACCATTTCCCAACTTCAACCTTATTGTTTCAATTACAAAATATGACCAACTACTACATAATGAACTTCCATTCATGATTTATCAAACATGCATAATAGAATCACATTTGTCAACCACCTCAACATTTCGGTCAAGTCATATGAATATCCATCACACACGTGATACAATAAGATATATTTCTAAGATAAGCTAAATAAATGATCCTATGCCTGACATGTATAACATAAATCAACCATGCTACTATCACACCAATCCCTTATGAAATACACTATCATGGTGCTTAAATGCCATGGCCGACAGCAATGAAGACCATAATACCATAATTCAGTCGTTAAATTAAAAGAAACATTAAAACACAAACAACATCTCATTGTACACCTAAGTCACATATACATATTAGTATACCTAAACTTCATATCATATTCTTTTAACTATCTATTTCAACTAATCAAAACATACTTACCATATCCATCATATACATATATCAACTCATGCACCACATTATTAACGAAAAAATAACAATCATACTACATATAATTAAGTCATAATCAAATCGATATAACCAAAAAAATTAAACGCTCAATCACGAACTCATAATGCCAAGCCTAATTCTAATGATCCAAGTAAAGCCATTTTCGCATGGCTAATATATACAAGGACAAATCATAGCTCGAAACTTAGTCTAGCCTATACATGCCTTTAGTTTAAAAAATCCAAAATCAAAAATACCAAAATAGGTTGATAGTGTGGATGACTTTGTTGACGATCGCCTAAGCTCTTAGCTTGATCAAAATCTATAAAACAGAACGATGAACACACGGAGTAAGCTAATTTAGCTTAGTAAGTCTTAAGCAATCATAATATACCAATTGGACATTCAAGCATTTTAAAACAATCAAGTAATAACATTGAATAAAACAGCTTAACTCGAAAGTCCTTCAAAACCGAATGCTTTTACCTCACTTAACATAACACTTATCATTCCCTACCATTAGCATACAACTTACCAACACAGCATCAAATTCAAAATATAAAACATCCTTTCTTTATAATATATTCATAATACACATACATGAAACTCACTAAGTTCACATAAATTCGAACAAGTAAAGGGCCCTGTACATCCGATTTACCTCTTTAATTACATAAACACATGTTCATTTAAACTCTCATATATCCAAGCATCTAATATCAATAGTTTAAAGCTTAGTACTTAAATGATCTACTAATGTCGAATGCTAATGCTCATTTAGCTTAACCATCATCACTATTTTACCTTTAAACTTCAATTTATAATCTCATCATATAGTTCACATATAGATTAAATACTCTTTCCAACTACTCATATTTTCGATACACATAATTCAATAGGATCACATATATATGTATACAATAAGTATATACTTTACACTTAGTAATTTCACATAAAAGGAAATATATTCACATATATATATATATATATATATATATATATCCTAACATTTCATACATTCGTATACATGGCATCAAAATAATCCCAATATGTCACGTAAAGATAAGCATAAGGCTGAATATACAGGATCAATTAGTATCATTCATATCAATATACTTATACGAATACCTTTAACCACTTTATGCTTTCATATAACCAATTTCCTCATGGCATAGTTTATACACAATTTGCATCTACCAATTGTATATCACATTGCTTTCACCAATTCATTTACTTATTATCATCGCATATATATATGTATAATGAATATGAATAGCACATACCTTGTAGCCGAATTAACAAACTCATTTTCAAATGCTTAGGCTCACTTGATTTATTTCATGACTTTACTAGTACATAATCTAAGCTTGGAATTTCAACTCACCGGTATAAAACCTGCTAGGCATTTGCCCGAATCTCACATACTGGCACTAGACTTGCTAGACTCAAGGTCTGAAGTTCGAACACCGGCATTTAGCCTGCTAGGCAATAAGCCCGATATAATTCATCGGCACGAGGCCTGCTAGGCATTAAGCCCGATAAAGATCACCGGCACAAGGCCTGCTAGGCTCGAAGCCCGATATAAATCACCGGCACAAGGCCTGCTAGGCTCGAAGCGCGAACATTCATATTATTGAGTCATCTCATTCACATCACATACTATCAATATCACATATATTTCATATAATTCAATATAACTTTCACACCTTACCAATATCACATATATCCTATATAATTCAATATCACCTTCACATATTACCTCAATGAGTTCGATTACATACATTACTAAATTACTTCTTCACATTCAGTTTTAACATGTTTAACTCCACAAGTTCATAATTCAACATATATGCTAGATTATAATCAATTCTTATGAAATTAATTTACTTAAGGACTTACTTCAACTATCGACGGACGACGAAGACCGGCTATTCGTAAACTTTCGTTTTTCCCTGATCCAAATCTGATTTTCTTTGTTCTTGATCTTGAATTTGAGACTATAATAGCCGAAAATCAAAGAAGCCAAGCCCTTGTTCTTTCCTCCACATTCGGCCAAGAAATAAAGGATGATAATGGTCTTTTTGTTTTGTTTAATCTTTAACTTATAATATGTATTTACTAATTTACAAATTTAACCTATTATAATTAATAAAATAAAACATAAATAATGGTTTAGTTGTCTTTCTACCATCCACTAACTTTAAAATGGGCTATTTTCCCTTTTGATACCCCATATTAAAAAGCCATTATCACATTAGCACTTTTCATTATAGTTTGCTACTTTTACACTTTACTCGATTAAGTCCTTTTTGTCAAATTAAACACTCAAACGATAAAATTTTCTTACGAAACTTTCACACACATTAATTCACATATAACAAACACCGAAAATAATATCTAAAAATTTTTCGGACTCGGATTCGTGGTCCCGAAACCACCGTTTCGATTAGGGTCAAATTCGGACTGTTACAAAACATGCCAGCAACAACATCTTATATCACACATCATCATATCATGCCACACATTGTTTACCTTATTTACGTATTTGTAGATACTTCTCAGAAAACACACATACACATAATTACATGACATGTAGAAGTTAGGTTTAGAGACTCACCTTTACCTTAGCTCAGAATGCCTATTTCAATTATCCTTCTCGATCCAGCAACAATCACTGCTTAAAAGATCATAAAACCTCCATTAAAACCTTATTTATCTATAGGTTACTAATGTTCTTACATCTACTGATTTATAAAACCTTAGCTTACAAAACCTCCATTAAAACCTACAAAGCTATCGAACTTACCAGGAGGTTGAATCATCCACTAATTTACAAAACCTTAGCTTACTGAAGAAGAATAAAAGAATGTTTAGAATGATAAGAAGTAACCAGAAGAGAAAAACCCCTTGAATGCACCTCTTCACCATATATATATACTCTCAATCTCTTATAGCAGATTTTGACAAGTGGCAATGCTTACCTAATCCAATCTCCAACTTTTCCCATAAAATCTTAGGGAAGGTAAAGAAAATTTAATGAAGATCTTTGTTATTGTTTTGACCAGTCACGGAGAGGGTCTAATCGATTTAACTGATTGCCAGCTAATCTCATCACGAGAACCAACATGAACAAAGCTCAAAATAAACCAAGTGTACTATACTTTGGCAATGACTCATGTATGATGTGGCCTTAAAGATAATTAAGTCTCTTGTAACATTCTCAAACACTTGGTAGGCTCTTATGCCCAACCAAAACTCTAAGGCGTACCCTTCATCAAGCGTAAGTCTTTATTCACTTGAAAATACCTTAAAATTAAACCCTTAAATACATCAAATGGGCGGATTCTTTATTAGTGTGCATGATGCATTGTGAACTAACTAAAAATTTGACTAAGGCAAGTGCACGTATCAATTAATGGTATAGCTACGGTGAGTAAAGATATCATTCCCATGAAGACTAAAAGTAATAGTAATAATCGTCTTTTTGATTATTTAACTGGATAATTCAAGTGATTGATTTAAAACTAAAATTAACTAAATTAATTAATTAATGGTCATGACAAAGAACAAATTATGAAAATAAATGATTAACAACCAAGATGCAAAACAATACCAGGAAAGAATTTACCAAGATTTCATCTGTCACTATCAATCTAAAATACGCAATTTCTTTACTTAGTAACTTGAGCTGTAGAAATCCCTAAATTATGCTAATATATCTTTCGACAATAAAAGCAACTGACTCTAGGTTGATTAATTGAAATTTATTTCTAATTAAAACCCCTCTTATTGCATTAACTCGTGTTATGGATTCCCTTATTAGATTTTACTCTAATTTGGTAGATTTATATCGTCCTATTTCAAGGATTGCATGCAACTCCACTCAATTATGCAAAATCTACTCTTAAATAGGGTCATCCCTCCTCTGATTTAAGCACATCAAACATAGATCAATAATCTAGAAATATCAAACCAAGAATTAAGCACACATAATTGAAAGTAATATCTAAGTATTTATTGCGTAAAATAAAAATCAAAAGATAGAATTCATCATAGGGTTCATCTCCCTAGGTATTTAGAAAATTAGTTCATGCTTGAAAATAGAAGCATCCAAGATACAATATAATCGAAATAAATAAAGAAACGTATGATAATCTCCTAAGAAATCAACTGGGAATCTTCAATCTTGACAGAAATCTACTTCAGAATAAGCTTTAATGGTGTTTTTCGAGTTGTTTTCTTGAGTATTCTATGACGACCCTCTCATTTCTTCTTATTTTTGTCATATATACGTCTTAGAATGCCCGAAAAACCTAAAAATCGTGATTTTTCGCTGTTTAAAGTGCAAATTTGCACAATCAACATAACCTATCACATGGTTGTGTGTGGAATGGGTCAGCCTGTGTAGCTCTTGTAGCTTGTTTTGATTTTTCAATTTTTGCTCGTTTTTTGCTCCTTTTTTTGTTAAGGATCAAAACATGAATTTAAAGGATTATGAGCATAAAATTCAAAATTAACAATGAATAATCACCTAAAAATGTATTAAAAATGAGATTAAAACATGTTACTTTTAACACTTATCAAATATCCTCACACTTAAGAGTTTTCTTGTCCTCAAGCAAAATTCTCAACCCATATTCAAGTCAACTTCCCACAATTTATCGTTTTCACCAACAATGTATTAGGATAATCTATAGATAATCTAAGCAGAAATTTTTAAAGTACAAAAAACATAGGCATCTCCTTTATTTCAATAATAACTTAAAATCCAAACTCAATAAGAATTAACATCCTCACTAAAGATTCAATCAAAGCACTCAAATTGTTTAAGGTTCAAGTAATGTACACTCAACAGTCAAACGATAAATATTATTACCATATGCTTTCTTGAAAATCAAATCTCCACCACAATAGAATGAGATGACACACCAATCAAGAGGTCTTTACAAGGTTGAAACAGAGCTTAGGTTAATTAAAGGTATGAAAAAGGTCAACAAAATTGGTTACAATCGAGAGTCGAGTTGATAAGTTATGAAAGTAGAAAAAAGTCAGTTGTTGAATTATAAGAATTTACATCCACAAGAAATAAAGAATGAAAATGAGCTTTTCCATAGAATATGAAACTATCAATTCAAGCTCAGTCAATTTTATTTATTTATTTTTTCTTTCACTTTTTTTTGAACATTGTAAAATCCAGCAATACAAATGATGAAATATAATTAAGCAACTAACCAAATCAAATCTCGACAAAAAGGGAGTCAATAAAAGAATAATTTTACAAAATAGATTTGAGTTACGTGTTAACATAAATGGGTTAGGAAAAAAATGTGTTAGGTCAATGGGGTTTATTAAGGATTAGTTCTACAGGTAAGTTGTTTAAAGGTTAGGTGGGGTAAATCCTAAGTGCCTCTATCATCTCAATATATCAAATCAATAATGTGTATAACTGAAGCAAGTTCTAGAACAACAAATCAAGTTGACATACTCACAACTAAACATAAAATGAGCAAAAAATAAAACATAAGCTCTATAGGCTTAAAAGCTCACAAAAAATTATGGTTTTGATGTCAAACTTACAAATTTAAAATTTCAAAATAATTCTTCAATTCAGGAAGGCAACCTAAAATAATAATTTCTGAAAAACAACTTATCATGCTTAGCTCCCTCGTGTCTTAAAGTATAAATCACACAATGCATAAAAATCCACAAATTATTCCAAAATAGAATCAGTAAAAACGCCAAATTAAAGAAAATTAACTTTAATGGTAGGTGTAAGAAAATCACTTAAACACAAACAACAATTCATGAACTATATCCCACAACATATAAAATCCTCCCAACACTTAAGATGTACATTGCCCTCAATGTACAAACAATTATAAACCAATAAGCAAAATATCAATAAGGGAGGGAGATAGCTGAAATCGACTTGAGTTTGGATGATTTCATCGGAATAGTGAAATTCGAAATTGTAGGAGATTCGAAATGAAGTACATGTTTCGAGCACACTAATAAGAAGATAGAAAAAAATAAATAAGATAAAGAGATAACAAAATAGAAAAACAGTAGACAAAACAATAACAATACTAAAAAATAAAAATATAAACAAATAACAAGAAAAATACAAATACAAAAAGAAATAAAAAAATAAAAAATAATATCTAAATAATTCAAGAGAAAATAACAAAAAACATTTTAATACCACTTTAATAATCAACTTAGCATAATAAAAATGGAAATAATAATAATAACAATAAAACAAATCTAATATAATAATAAAACTAATATAATAATAAATAAAATAAACAAAGAAAGAAAGTGGTTGGGTGGGTGGTTACCCATGGTGGTGCGGGGGAAGGAACAAAGGAAAAACATAAAAAAGAAAATTGAAACCACCTAGCATTAAAAGAGGGTACACGACCATGTGTCAGGCTGTTTGAGTCACACGGCTGTGTGGCCAGGCCTTTTATCTCTCTAAGGTCGCGTGGCCTATTAGAAAATTTTAAAAATTTTCTCTAGTGTTCACACGGCCTGAGACACACCCGTATGTCCAGGCCGTGTGTCATCACCTAGACCATGTGCTGTTATTGTTCGCTTATCCCAAAGTCGTGTACATGGGCGTGTGGGTCACATGGTCCATGACATGCTTGTGCGTCCCACACGGTCGTATGGTCTACCTCAAACCATGTGGACATTTTTTTTAATTTTTTAAATTTTTAATTTTTTTTTCAATTTTTAAGTAATAATAAGTAATAAGTGTACTAAGCACACAACATAATTAAAAAAAATACACAACAAGTTGCCTCCCGAGGAGCGCTTATTTAAAGTCGAAGCTCGACCTCCCTTTTTAATCACGGTTGAGTCATATTTTGAAGCCAGAGTTTCTTTCTCTCGTTATCACTATCACCACCAAAATAAAGTTTGAGATGATGACCGTTTACCTACAATGTGTCTTAATTAGGGTTTGTTACCTCAAAGGTTCTATTTGGGAATATGTTCTGTACTAGAAATGGATTTGACCATCTTGACTTAAGCTCTACAGGGAACATTCGTGGATCTACATTGTCCAGAAGCACTTGGTCACCATTCATCTAATTCATCAAACTGTACCATTCATTATCCATTCGTCTCTTGATTTCTATCACATTGACGAGGATACAATTTGAACATGTATTCATGAATGATTTCCTACAAAGAATGTTAAGTCGCACAATTAATAACATTATCAAAATAGCGAGTATTATCTCACTCGTTAGAAACTCTCATAAATTCACGTGCTTGAAGAGTAACCTCTTCATCACCTACCCTTAACACAAGTTCACTATTACCTACATCAATAACAGTTCTAGTAGTGGCTAAAAAGGATCAACCTAAGATGATGGGTTCCTTAATATCCTCATCCATGTCCAATATAACGAAATTAGTTATCTACTTGAACAAGTACATCCTCAATACTACCCCTAGGATACTTAATTGGTCTGTCAGCTAATTGAATACTTATCCTAGTAGGTTTTGGTTCCCTGAGACCAAGTTGTTTAAACAATTTATAAGGCATCAGATTTATACTAGCACCCAAATCAGCCAAAGCTTTTTCAACATTTAAGTTACCAATGACATAAGGGATAGTGAAACTCCCTGGATACTTAAGCTTGGTGGGTAGTTTGTTTTGGATAATGGGTCAAGCACTCCTCGTTGAGCTCAAGAAATTTATTCATTCATGTAATATTTCTCACTTTTGCTGGATATGGAATTGGTAGTTTGTATTCTTTGATAACCGGTTTATGCTATTTCTTGCATTTCTCGACCCCATCATTTTTCTTAACATCTTCTACGTTCAACTTCTTTTTAGGCTTGACTAACACCTTTCCACTTCGTACAATGATTGCGTGGACTTGCTCTTTTGGGTTGGTTTCAATGTTACTAAGTAAACTGCCTTGTTGTCTCTCCAAAATCAATTTAGCAAGATGACTAATTTTATTCTCGAGTCCTTGAATAGATGTCTGCTGATTCCTCAAAGTTGTCTCAGTCTTCTGTAATCTAGTTTCTCACATTGAAATAAATTTCATTAACATCTCTTCCAGATTCGGCTTCTTTTCTTGCTGATAAGGTTGTTGAAATCCTGGAGGGGGTTGTGACCTTTGATTCCACCTCAAGAAAAATTTGAATGATTCTTCCATCCTGGATTATAATTATTTCTATAGGGGTTATTCTGAGGTCTATAATTATTACCAATAAAGTCGACTTGCTCATGCTCCATGTTAGACTTGAAGGGTGAATATTTTGGATTAACCATCCCCACTCCAGTCGCATCACATTGCATTACCAGATTCATCTACTTAGCCACAATCAACTTGTAACAGCTCGTTTTTAGTCAAATCAAAACAGTGGTTTCGGGACCACAAATTTGAGGTCAAAATATTTATTTTATTATTATTTTAATATTTACAGTATTATTGAATGATTGTGTGAAAGTTTTTTTAAGAAATTTTATCATTTGAATTGTCAATTTGATAAAAAGGACTAAATCACGTAAAGCGTAAAAGTAGGATTCCATTAGCTAAAGGTATCTAATAGTTATGGAATCTTAATTTAGAGGTCCTTATGTTGTAATTAGACCATTCCAATAGTAAGTGGACAATTATGGACAACCATTATATGTTTTTAGTGTTTAATAACTAAGGTTAATTTGGTAATTTATGAAATAATGTTATATTAAATAAAATCAAAATAAGCCTTCATCTTTTAATTTCCTTCTCCATCAAATTTAGAACAAAACCCTAGCCATTGTTGAGGTATGATTTTTGACTCGGTTTTTAATGATTTCTACGTTTTTGAGATCGTTACAGTTAGTACTAACTACCCAAGGGACTAATTTGCAAAACTGTTAAAGATTTTGAATGATGCCATTGATGAAAATGTATGAGTTTTGATGTTTGATTATAGGTTATGAATATGTGTTATGAGCATTACAAGTTCTGTTAAGTGATTTATAGTAAAAATACAAAATAGGGATTAAATTAAGAAATGTAGAAACTGTGGTTAAAATGTGAAATAAATGAAAAATATGGGCTGCTAGGGACATAAGAGTAACTCGGCTAATCAAGGGTGTTGTGAAATTTTCATGAATTTGTGATTTTGTGTATTGAGAACTAAATTGTAAAAATGTGGAACTTTAGGGGCAAAAGTGTAAATGTGTCTTAAAGAGTGTTTTGGACTAAATTGAATGAATAGATGATTAAATAAGTTAATTTTGAATATATTTAGATCAAGAAAAGTGAAATACAAACTTGGATCGGGGAAAAGATAAAGTTATCTACTAATCGACTGGATTCGCCATTTTCACATTCGAGATAAGTTCGTATGTTAATAAGCATTATTATAATTGATATTTAATGCTTTATATTGAATTGTTAATGAATAAAATTGTATGGAAATATTCGACGAAGCTTCGGCTATGTATCGGCACTTAGTGTGCGAGATCGAGATAGTTTCGACTATGTACGGCACTTGTGCGATTCGAGATAGCTCCGGCTACGTATGGCACTTAGTGTGCGAGATTAAAATAGCTTCGGCTATGGAATGGAACTTAGTGTGCGAGATATCAAGTATTCAGCAGTATTTCAAACAGGTATAAGTTGGTTACGAGTTTGTAGAGGTATGTACATGGAAAGTATAAACTTCAACTAGAAGAAGTTATGATTTTTCATATAAATACATGATTAAGCATATGGAAAGCTTGTTGTTGCCATGAATTACATGTTAAATAGTTCAAAATTTGTTGATTTATGTGATATGATTTGTTGAGTTTAATTCATACGAGCTTACTAAGCTATAAAGCTTACTTTGTTTATTTTTCTCGTGTTTTATAGTGAATTCAAAGCTATTCGGGGATCGTCAGAGACATAGTCACACTATCCAACCTTTACTTTGGTACTTTTGAACTTATGGTTTGGTCATATGGCATGTATAGGGATTTTGAGTCATTTTTGGTTATGTTTTTGGTATGGATATTGGCCATTTGGATTGGCTTGTAAAAGTTTATGTTTTGGCCTGTATATATAGCCAAATGTGATGGATTATTTTGGTTTGTTTGGTATGTTTGATTATGGTACATATATGTATAGGTATTTTGATGTCATTTTGATTATGGGTTGATAGTGATTTTGGTTATTTGTAATGGTTTGTGAATGTAAATGTTTTGAGTTGTCAATATAGCCATGAGAGTTGGCTTAATTTGGTGAATTTTGGTTATGTGCATATACGTGAATATACGGTTGATATTAGATGTGAATTATGTTTGTGATTTGGTTTAAAATAATGTATATTTAGTAAAGGTATAGTTAGTTGAATTGGTATATTTTGATGGAGTAAGGTTTGAGGTTATAAGCATATTGAATATTGGTATTGAAAATGGTATTGATTAGTCTTGATTGTGGCTGAATTGAATGTTATTTATGCTATGATTTGGTACCATTTGAGCTTGTTTAGGTATGTACAAAATAGGTGGCAAAATGACTTGGTAAATAGCCTATTTTTGTCCACACGGGCAGAGACACGGGCGTGTGTCTCAGCTGTGTGTGACACACGGTCAAGTTATACTGCATGTGTCCCCTGGTGTTGAAATTAAAATGAAGTCAGTATGTTCCACACGGTCTCACACACGGGCGTGTGATCGGTCGTGTGCACAAGTCAGTATACCCCCTTAATTGGCACACGGCCTAGCACACGGGCGTGTGACTTGGCCGTGTTGCATAAGTCAGTATACCCTACAGGTTTGGCACAACCAAGCACACAGGCTGGCGCACGGGCGTGTGTGGCCACTACGAAGGGCACACGAGCTAGACACATAGGCGCGTGGTTGGCCGTGTGACCCAAGTCAGTAAGCTCACTTGTTTAGACATAGGGTAGGACACGGGCTGGGACACCGCCATGTGTTCCCATTTCGAATGTCCACACAGCTTGTGACACGGGCGTGTCTGGTGGTCGTGTGAGACATACGGCCTGACCACATGGGCATGTGTCCCCTATTTTGAGAAAAAATTTCTAAGTGTGAAAAAGTTTCCCGAGTTTTTGGTTTAGTCTCGAACCACTTCTAATGCATGTTTACGGCCTCGTAGGCTCGTTTAAGGGACATTATGATTTGCATTGATTGAATTGTATTTGAATTGATAAATTTTATATAAAATGTATGATTAAAAGTGTTGTAAGTCCGGTAATACTCTGTAACCCTATTCTAACAGTGAATACGGGCGAAGGGTGTTACACAACTTGTAACGACCCGAATTTGGGCCTAGTAGAATTGGGCTTATTGGGCCTTACCAGGGGAGCGTTTAAAATTTTTGAGAACAAGAGAACGGCACTAATGCAAGTTGGACCTATTAGGTGAGTGATTTTGGAAGGTTAGGGGGTTTCTGTGAAGTCCCGGGATCAAACTTGGGTTTTAGGAAAATTTTGGTTTTAGGTGAATAAAACCCTGGGAGTTAGTAAGTAGGCTTTAAGAATAAAATGTGGAGAAAATGACACAAAAAGGAGTTGTGGTCTAGTGGCAAATGGCGCCACATAGGAGGCAAGGTGGTGACGTCACACAAGGAAGCAAGGGGTCCAAGGTTCAAGTCTTGGCGCTTGCATTTCATTTTGATTTATTTTTAAGTGAACTTAGACTTTGGCTCACAGACTTATATTTAGTTGCGTATGATTTTAGACACAAGAGGAGCTTGTGGCCTAGTGGCTAGCGGCGTGGATTAAGTTACAGGGGAACCTGAGTTCGAATCCCATCGCAAGCAAAAAGGGGATATTTATTTTGCTAAGTTGGGACGGTCAGAGTTTGTGTTGGAATTAAACTCTGCTGAAGGAGAGATCCCACATCGGGAAGCTAGCAAGAGGGAAGGTGAGAAGCTGGCTTTAAATAGAGCAATCTATGAAGAGAGTAAGGATACCTTGGTTGGCGTTTGGGCATAAGAGTGGTCGGAGTGCGGATTAACTCCAGATTCCTATCAGGTGTGTATTTCGCATTACTCTACCTGTAAAGCGGCAAATGCCGAAATGCTGGTCACATGACAATGGTAGCCACACGAACGTGCGAGCGCACGTGTGGGGGCTTCGACGCTATAGTTGAGGCCATCATGAGTGTTCTTGTGGGTTAGGCTGTTTGGGCCGAAATGGGCCGTAATGGGCCATGTGGGGCCCGTGGCCTCATAGGAATAATTTGTATGATTGTGTAGTAGATAGTGAACTGGTCTTTATGAATCTCATGTCTATGGCTAGATTTGGGCTAAATGGGCCACATGAACGTGTGGGCCCATTTGGGCCGAGAATGGGCCCTAGGCCCATTCGCATCGTTATCTCGGTTTAGAATTCCTTGGTTTATAAAATTACTAAAATACCCTTAGTTTACAAAATTACTGAAACACCATTGGTTTACAAAATTACTGAAATACCCTTGGACTGTAAAATTACCAAAATACCCTGATTTGTAGAATTACCGAAATACCCTTAGTTTGCGAAATTACCGAAATACCCCTAGTTTGCAAAATTATTAAAATACCCCCGATTTGAAAAATTACTGAAATACCCTCGGTTTATAAAATTACTAAAATACCCCCGATTTATGAAATTACCGAAATACCCTCAGTTTGTAAAATTATCGAAATACCCTTGATTTGTGAAATTACCGAAATACCATCGGAATACAAAATTACTGAAATACCCTCGATAGGTAAAATTACCGAGATGCCCTTACAGGGCGAAATGACCGTTTTACCCATAACCGATTAAATGACCGTTGTACCCTCGGGGTAGTACTAGTGTTGTATGTGTTGATTGTTTGATTGATTATGTTTGAGATGCACTGCATACATGGATTATTTATGAGTAGAATTACTGAATTACCCCTATAGGGTAGGATTACCGAAATACCCTTATAGGGTAAAATGACTATTTTGCCCCTAAGGGTAAAAGATTGATTTTGGTGCCATGATTTGACTGTGATTGTATGACTGTGGTTTAACCGACTTGACTGTAGGCGTGTGTCTAATTTGCTGTTAATATGTGTTGAAATGACTGTTACTAAGCATGGCCATTTTGCATACACGTGTAATGATTGAGCATGACATACACGACATACTGTATTGGGTTGGGTTATGCTTATGGAAGAAGTACTGTACTGGTGGCTATGCCACGTTATACTGATTCAGTGGCTCTGCCACGATATACTGAGTTTAGTGGCTTAGCTACGTATATTGTTACTGGTAGCTTTGCTGCGTTGATACTGGCAGCTCGACTGCGTTCTTGGTGTGTAGGGCTGGGTGGGTTGACTTGGTCCCCACATGGAGTGTAGGGCTGGAACAGGTGGTGTGATGGTTGGATTGGGTTGGGCTGCATCCTCATACTGTTGCATACTTGTTTATGAGATCTGTCATTGTACTGGGCTTAGGCCTACTTGTTCTGTTATTGGTTTGGGCTAGGCCTAATTGATTCTGTTATGGGATGTGACCCAAATGATATTGTAGTGGGCTTTGACCCACGTATGCTCTGAACTAGACTGTACTGTTACTGTTAAAGGGCTTTGGCCCAGACTGTTAGATTTCTGATTTTGTATACTGACTGTTACTCTGGTAAGGGGATTACACACTGAGTTTTCATAAACTCACCCCGTTTTTAACTGTGTAGGTAATCCCTAGCCTTAGAGGATTTGGAGCTGTGGTGGACTCGGAAGTGGCCATACATCAGATATACTTCTTAACGAAACTTAGTAATTTTGGATTTAACTTATTTTATATTATTTTATATTATTTTTGGGTTATTATTTTATGTAATAAGGCCATTGGATTTTTCCTTTTAAACTTTCACTTGGTAATTCTGTTAGTTATGAATTGTTAAACGGTTAAGCACGGGTTTTTAAAATAGTAACTACTGTTTTCAAATATCACGTTCCCGCAATTCTCTAAGTCAGACTTCTGCAAACAAACAAAGTTTTCGAAAACAATAACATCTTTACAAGAATACACTTAAAGCAAATCTTGTTTTTACAAGCAACGAGATTCGAATTTTCAAATAGGATGCAAAGTTTTTAACGAACACATAGCTTTTAAACAACCCTTTGATGTAACATGCTAGATCCAGCCATAACGTCTAGGATGGGTTTGGGGTGTTACACAACTCTTTAATTTTCTTACTAAGCCCTTCTACGTGACTTGCCAATATAGTAACTACATCTATATTAAAAAATTTGGCTGCCTTAGTAGACTTTGTTATCATAACTTGCCACTGATAGTTATTCAGTACCATCTCCTCAATAAATTCTTGGGCTACTTCAGGTGTCTTATTATTTAGTGTTCCACCAGCTACTACATCAATTATTTGTCTAGTCGAGGGATTCAAACCATTGTAAAATATTTGGACTCGAAGCCATAAAGGTAACCCATAATGGGAACACCTTCTCAGAAGATCCATAAATCTCTTTCATGCATCATAGAATGTCTCAAGCTCGAGTTGAGCAAAAGAAGATATGTCATTCCTTAAATTAGTTGTTTTGGCCGGTGGAAAATACTTCAACAAAAACTTCTCAATAATCTTAGTCCAATTCGTGATGGAACCCTGTGGAAATGAATTGAACCATTGTTTCGCCTTTCTCCTCGAAGGTAATGGGAACAACTGTAAGCATATGGCATCATCAGTAACACCAATAATCTTGAATGTGTCGTGGATATCAAGAAAGTTTGCTAAACAAGCATTCGAATATTCATCTTGCAACCTATCAAACTAAACATATTGTTGCACCATTTGAATTGTGTTCGACTTAATCTCAAAATTGTTTACAGCAACAGTACGTTTGACGATACTCGATTCAGCCCCAATCAGAGTGATCTTAGTGTTCTGCCATAATTCGGTGTAGTTAATCAAACTAGTTTTCACACTTTAGGAGTTTGAAATTAAGCATTATCATTAGGATTTAATTATTTTTAGTAAGTTTTGTTAAGTTCAATAAAATCTACAAATTGAGTCTTTTATTGACATTGGGGGCTGAATAAGGCCTAAGGGTGAGTTAATGAACTTTATAAGTGTGTAGGAGACTGTTAGAAGGCATATTAGATAGATACTGGTTGCTATGTTGCAACACAGAATGATCAATGTCACAACATAGTAGGCAAAATGGAGAAATCATGAAATTGTCTTTGTTGTCGCGACACAGACTATGGGTGTCGTGACATACCCCTGAAGATATACCAAAAGGAGTATACTGACTCCTATGTCACGAAACAAGTCTTGGTGTGTCACGACATCGACTCTGGATGAGAATTAAACACGAGCTAATGGGTGTTTTAGTCTGCACAATCAAACTTAAAGCTCAGGAACGTCATTTAACCTAGGGTTAAGGATGACGACCACTTGATATCTATAAATAGGCTCATTTGTCACATGTAAAAGACTTCATTCACTTAGCATAGAATAAGTCTTTTAAATTCAATTTAGTTCTCTCTTTCCTTAGGTTTGATTCATTTCTATTTATTCTTTGCTCTATTTGGAGAGATTTGAATTGTGGAGACAATCAAACCTTGTGTATTTGCAATCAATCTTAATACAATCAGGCTCCTTTATAAACTCGATATTTTTAATTTATTTAGCATTTTATATCGATGTTATATTGTCTACGGAGACCATGAGGAACTAATCCTTATATGGGGGATTAGCGAGTGGAGGGATGATCTGTTAACCGTTTTGTAGGGATACTCAGTGGGTCAACTATTTAGGAAAGGAAGAATGTAAAACAAACCTTAGGCCTAAAAAAATTTGGAAGTTATAAAAGTGGGAATTAACTCATAATTGATGTGGCCCATCTGTGAACACCTTCACCCCAAACCGATTTGGACTGTGAGGTCAGAAGACAAGTAGTTTTTGCCAACTCATTATTCGAGTGAAAGATTAGAATATCCTATTGGGATAGCGACTAGTTGATTGACGAGGAACCCGAAGTGACACTTGATGGGGATTACCGAAGCGAGCTAATCAACCATAATCTGATTCGATTGTTTCTATTCTTCAATCTTTCAAAATTTATTTCTTTATGCTATTTTATTTTATTATTCATAAAAACCATAAAAACTCTTTTTTACCTTTACTCTTGTACTATAACTGACTTAAAGTACTATTAGATCTTTCTATTTTTAGGTTAAAATCAATCTAGCACTTGCCTCTCTTAGGTATGATCCTCGGAGTACTTAACTACTCTGTTTGCAACTGGACTCATATACTTGCGGATACCACCTCTTTTAGATATCTTTTACTGCAATATTCACACTCTAGACGTTAGTACTTCTGGAGGCGGTTAAGTTGTTGGCGCTGTTGACGGGGAGGCAACATCACTAGTTTGATTTTAATTTTTGCACTCAGAATGAGTAATTCAAAAAGTTTTAGGTCATAGATAAAATCTTTAATTTATTTAACTAACTTTACTATTACTTGTTTGTTTTTTTAAGAAGATCGTAATGCACATCATGAATCAGAACTACAGCTAAAGGAGAACAATCAATAGGAGAATGGATGATTTTGATTATGTGGTCAGATGAAGACTTAGATTACGATGCCGATATTTACAAAGGAGTTTATGAGGACTGGAAGATACAAGAGAACCAACGATTATTAATGCTTGAATTATGCCAACTCCAAGTAGAAGCCCCATTTATTTCCCCATACGATAACGACCACATTGGTATACCCTCAGTAGGCATCAGGAATTGTCAAATCCAGAACTGAGAAAAGAAGGGAATACCATTGTAAATGCTTGTGAAGAAAATGAATTCTTAGACGACTATCCATCTCAGCAGACATAAGAATATCCAGATCAGTTGAATGAAACTGTAGTAAGACAAGAAATGGAGCTAGTGGGGGAAATGATTAGTGAACAGATGAAGCAGATAGGCATGGAACTTATTGTCCCAGCAATCTCCAGTTCTTCCGATAAGACTAAAGCACAAGAGCAAGATAACACAAACCCACCAATAGAGACAATGATGTTCATGGCTAACTTAGTGGAAGAATGTCTATCGATTTAGGAAGTCACAAAGAAAAACAAAGAGAAACTAGTAGTCCCTTATGATAAGCCTGAATTGAGTATCCTCTGCATGACCTTAGTTCTAAACCAAGCACCTTAGAGATTCAATGGTCTAGGAATTTTCCATATGCTAAACAGAATTGGAAAAATATATGTAGATAGGACTTATGATCACCTAGAAAGCCTCAATCAAGCTGGGCAACTAATGAGCATAAGCCTTGAGCTGTGAGCATATCAAAACATTTGGACATTACATGAGCCATTTAAGAAAATTATTTGTAACCAAGTGGACAAATTCAGAATGCCACAAATCTAGAATCCAAGTGAGGTGGTTCAAAATTCTTTACCAATTATCACCTCATGTACCCCTGAATAGCCATTTTTGATCGATGAGATGGGCAAAAACATCATGAGTTATGAGTATGAACCGCAGTTCTCAACCTTCTTCTGAAGCAAAAATGTTAAGCGAAAATTAAAATGGTTGCACAGTTACGTAATACTAGAAGTAATTAATAGCTATGATCTACAGAAAGAGTTGTCAATTGTTAAGGTAGGCTGGAAAGGCAAGTTCAAGGAAAGGGACAATCACAGATGAATAGAATGGCACAATGGATGTTGGACCAATATAGACATATATAATCTACAAGGAACACCGCAGTGTACATTGATTTAGCTGGCAGATGAGTCTAGCAGCAAAACCTAACATTATTTTTTTCCTTAAAACTTCTTACTAATTGTACTAAATTGTATATTTCGCTAACCAATTCATTAAAATATTACAAGTAAATCAAAGTCAGAATTCTTTTTAAGGCACTTGTTAGCACTTTGAAGAGAAAAAATTGGAAAAATGGCATCAACATCGTGGCACAGATATTTCGTGCCTTAACACAGTGGATAGAAGTAAATAATCATAAAAAAACATATCGATGTCGTGACACCATTGACCTGTGTTGCGACACGGCAGATAATATCCAAGATTTTCAAAACTATGAGGTATGTCACAACACTGAACCCCGGTGTCGCGACATGGGCAATCTGTTAGGGATGTTGTGATACAAAACCCTTGTATTGTGACATCACTGCAATTTTTATAGGGTCAACCCGACCCAATTACGCAACTTGATGTTTTAACCACTAAAATACCTGAATTTTAACCCTAGAAACACTAATTTTAAACATAAAAATACCCCATTAAGTTAATCCCAACTCTTTCAAAACCTCTAATTTCAAAAACCCCTATTTCCACCAAAAACCATGGTTTTCAATCCTTCATCCCCAAAGCCACATTGGATGAAACTGTCAACAAATCAAAGAGAAAATGCATACGAGTGCACGAAGGTTGAGGTTAAGTGGTTCCGAGTCTATTTTACTGTTCCATTGATTACTGTTCATCTATCTTTCTGTTATAAACATTGTTTATAGAATGACTCTGCTTAAAAGCAAGAGAACGATTGTTTCTGAAACACCGGATGTTTTGGACCCCATTAGATTTCACCATTTGAATGTTGAAACATATTTGCTTAAGTAACATAGGAGATCTTTCATTTAGGAACAAGGGTTCGGATCTTCTATGGTCACTGTAAGGAAATTTGGACTTTAGTTTGATATCACCACTGGGAATGATTCTGTATCATTCCCAAAGAAAATGTTGTTATTCTGATAGTTCATGATTTTTATTCTTTTTTTAATCATCAAATAGTTTGAGATGGAATTGGGGCATATGTGACTGCTATTACAGTTTGAGGGGTTGAACTTCCCTTACTCCATAGGGATATTTGTGAGTTTTATGACATTCCATTCTATGAAAAAGATTTCATTGACGGAGTAGATTTGGATAGATTGCAAAATATTAATATGAAGGATGTTATAAAATATTTGACTCAAGGTAGGGGTAGATGGAACTATAGGCTAGATTCGGGGATGCTAACTAATTTCAACTAGGCAATTATGTTCTCAGTTGTCAAAATATGGATGTAATTTATCGGAACCACGAATTGCACCTACATTAAATGTCTCTAATGTTAATGTTTTCTGAGTTATTTTGTTGTATGGTATTTTGTAGCGTAAACAGATGTGTGTAGGACGTTGGAATTTTCAAGAAATGAAGAGATGCGTCTAGAGTCAGAAAACCAGAATCTTCTTTCCTCATATAGTGACAAATATTATGCCAAAGGTGTAATATCCTGAAATAGGGGTTGCGAGTTTGGTAAATAACTCGAGTGTTAGTGGGCCTCAGAGTGATTTTGATGTGTTTTTGGGGTTCCTAAAACTCCCGGAATAAAATAGGACACTTTTGAAAATTTTGAAAATTTTGGGCTAAAAGTGAAATTGGGCTGAAGAGGCCTTAATAATAAATTTTGTAAAATTATGGACATGAAAGTCCAGGTAGCATAGTGGCTTCCGTGTGCCGCTTAAGGTTCGACGCCAAATGTGGTCAGGGGTTCGAGTCTTCTGTGCGGCATAAGTGTTTTGTTTTTGCAAAATAGCGCTGCTCTGAAGGAGGACTTAAAACAAATTGCTGACGCGACATTAGCATGAGTTGAGCACTGGCCGAGTGGTTAAGGCGCTTGCAGCATTGGGGCCTCTCGAGGTCGGGCGTTCGAGTCCCATTGGGGGCGCAAATGTTTTTATTTTGGCTCCTAGCGTTAAAATGAGAAAGCCAGCGGAGTAAGGCTTAAAAGAAATCTCAATGCGCTTGTTGACATGAAATTCAAACGGGCCGAGTGGTCGGGACGTAGCCAGGATAACTCCTTGAGGACTCGCGTTCGAGTCTTGGAAGTTGCGCATGAGGCGCTTTATATTTTCATTTTAGCACTCAGACCTGGGAACTGGTAAGGTAAGGTTTAAAAGAAAATTCGGCAAGCAATATTGACATGAAAGTCAAGTAGCCGAATGGCTGAGGCATTGAGGAGTCCTCTCCAGGTCTCGGGTTCGAGACCTGGGGACTGCACCTGGAGCTTTGATTTGTTTTGGCCCGCGTGAATAGCCTGCATGGCCCATGCGCACGCATGCAGTTTTGGGAAGGGATTGCACGCATGGTATGGATACTACCCTTATTTTATTTTTGTTGTTTTCAAAGCTGTAGAAGCATGAGTTTGAACCATTATTTCTATTATTTTGTTTACTTAGAACAATGGGATTGTTTAAATATTATTTTTAAAGGATGAGTTAGGTGATGATATTAATAAACAATGAAAAGTAATGTTGAATTTAGCAAAAGAGAGTATGACCGTGGGAAGCATGTTTTGGGAGGTAGGTATGGCCGGCCTTGTGCTTGTTCTTGGCAAAAATTCCTTGAATTTTTGGACTGTCTTTTCCCTATTTTTTTTGATGCATGGCTGAAGGAAGCCCCCTTGAGACTTTGTTGGTCTTGTGGATAGCATAGAAAGCTTGGCCAAAAACTTTTGTTTCCCTTTCATTGTTGTTCTTGACCAAGAGAGAAAAAGAAAGAGCAAGTTTGAGCTTCGGATTTAAAAGAAGCTATAGTATTTCATTTCGGCTAGCTCTTATTCTTTCATCTCCTTCCCTTATTGTTTCAAATCGAAACCATCCTCCTATATTACCTTCGATTTTATTTTGAAACATGCTATTATTGCTAAGCCGACACTCATTTGCCATTCTTTCTCATGATTGCCGCCTTGACCAAATGCTCCTTGCCTTTTTGAGCTTAGGCCTAGTCCTTAAAGGAAGGTGTTGATCTCTTCAAATGTTGGTAAGTACTCCCATTAAATAGTTGGTTTCTTCTCTCCTTCTTTTTGTAGGTCGAAATCAAGGCTAGACTTTGATTTTTAAGAATGGCCGAAAATGCTTAAGGCCACATTGATGTATTTTTATTGTGCTAGTAGCTTTTAAAAGAGCTTATTGGTTTCGGCTATTCAAGGGATTTGGTATCTACAAGAGCAAGCAAACATTTTGAGACTTGGAAAAGATAGGTAAGATGTGTAGTTTCGGCCAAGGGCCATGTTTTTAATATTTTTGTGTTAGCCGAATCTTTGTTTTGAAGGTTTTGAAGAGTGTTAAGATGTGGTAGCCAAAACCTAAATCTGGTTTACTTGTGGCCGAACCTTCAATAACTTTGTTGTTGTGCTCTTTTGTATAGTTGAAGGAAGAAATCTTTAAGGGAGCTCTCGGATTTTGGTACATCAAGGCAAATAGTATTTCGAGATTGAAATAAGCTAGGTAAATGACTTATGGTATTCGGCCTAAAGCCATGTTTTTGGTACAAAATATGACCGATTTTCGGTTGTGTGTTCTAGGGGCTAAACGATAAAAGAAACAGAAGCTTTTGGGACTTTAGTTGATATTAGATTGATAGATCAGAATCTTGCTAAAGTCAGGTGCGTAGTTATCGCACTGTTCTTTTGCTTGATATATGTATTATTATTATGTAAATGTATAAGTTGTGCATGTTAGCCGAAATAAAGGCTAAAAGTATGGATACTAAGGTAAGTGAACGAATAATCAGATTAGTAGTTTTGGTACTAATCTTTTAGTGAATTGTGGTAATAAATGTTTATCGATGAACGTAAAATAAAGTGATGACACGTGATGTATACTGTTCTGAGTAATATGTGACCATGGTATAAAATATACATAATTGTTTCGTACAAAATGTTGCTATGGTACATATACGTACGCATGAGACTTGTGATGTGACTATTGGAGAAAAGAGTGTACACTATGTGAGTGGTCTAATCCGAACCTCGTGTTGTATTTCGTGCTTGATGAATTGTGAAAAGAAAGATATGTGGATCCCTATGGGATTAGTGGCTTAGCCACGACTTTAAGAAATAATGTGCAAAAGAGAGATATGTGGATCACTTTGTGGATTGGACTTCGTAATTGTATTTTCGTATTCATATCTATAATATTGTGTATTCATAATGGCATATTTATAATTGTATGTTATATATATATATTTGGATTGTGTGGATATGGGCCAAGCCCATATGTGAGGACATGTGTTTTAACTATGCACTGAGTCTTGGTGACTCACTCTATTTTTATTAAACCTTTCAGGTGGCGCGAAGAGCTTGGACCGGGTCGGAGAGGATACAAAGGTGGCCATGCAAAAGTGGATTTCCATGCAAAGGAATCTCTTGTTTGATGAAAAATATTTACATTATCCGTATTTTGATTAAGTGTGTATTGTAATAAGGCCCACTAAATTATTTCAGTCCATTTATTAAGTATCGTTATTATTATGCCCTAATATGAAAGGTTGATTGCAAACGGTTTTATTTCCCCGAGCAAGGCTCGAATTCGATATTTTTAAAATAAACTCCGATTTTACTTAGAATATTACAAGTCACGAAAATGTTTTACCAAACTCGACAAAATTTTAACGGTTTATCTCTTAAGTAAGAACGTTTTTCGAAAGTGTTCCGCAGTGGCATTCCAAATTCGGTCGGATTTAATGGGCCGGGTTTGGGGTGTTACAAAAGGGCGGGAGTGCCAATGAGTGAAAATGAGTAGTTCATAAAGCCGAAAATAAGCATAGTTGGAGACACATTATACAAATAATACGTTAAGCTTTAATGAAAGAAAATCATTGAATAGAATTAAAGGAGGAAAGAAAATATGGATGTCTCGGCGTTGCTCAAAGAACAAGAAAAAGCCTGAAGAAGAGTTAGAGGGAGCACGGAGGAAAAGCTTGATGGAATGATCCGTTGGATGCAAGAGATAGGATCTGTCCTCCAGGAATTTGCACAAATGAATGGATTACGAGCCCCAAACTATCCACCTAACCTATTTGACGTAGCACCAACCTATCATGATAAAGGAATGAGTGTGAAGGGGCAGATTTTGAAGATGGAGGGGATGTTCAAGATCCCGTAAGAACAGAAGATGAATATGAAGCGGTTTTCTAGCTACAGTTTTCTACACCGAGGAGGCACGTTATCTGAAGCCCAACCTGCCATGCGCTTTCAACTGGCGGGAGCTCTCACCAAGAATTTACATTAGCAAAAGAAAAAGCCTCGATGGAAAGGAGACGGGCACCACAGTGGGGCGATAAGGAGGATGATTGAACTTTGTTAAAATTTTGTTTTTAAAGACTTGTATTAATTTGTGGATGATTTAAATTTGAACTTGGTAAGAGTAGGATTAATAATAGATTCTCAGTTATGTTGCAATTTGTTTAAGTTTTCGATGTAGGAACCCAACACTAAGAAGACACAAATAATTCAAGCTTTACAATAACAAAGGAGGAAACACCCACTATTAGCAATTGGAGCAACCACGATCAATCGGGTAATTTCTTTTCTTATTTTTTATGTATTGCACATTAAGGACAATGTGTTGACTAAAATTTGGGGGGTAACTTGGAAAATTTTAAAATTTTTTTGTTTTTCTTTGATTTTTCCTACCTTTTGTGTGCTTGAGCTTGTAAAAATACAAATGATTGGTTAGGAGCATGTACATAGGTTGCTTATGTTTATAAATAAAGTTGGCATGATGATAGGTGATTTTAAATTTTTTATTACTAGACTACTAAGTTCTATATATTACACTGTAGATAGGCATTAAGCAATTGACTGTACCAAATGATATAGAAAATATAAGGAAACGAGCATACTAGTACGAATGATAAATGGTTGAACTTGAATTTGTTTGTTTGATTAAATTTGTGCATACTGAGATATTAAGGGATGACCTAAGACATTGTTTGGAAAACATCCAGAGCAAAAAAGCTGACCTATTTGTATTTCACCTTTAGTACCAACTTTTGAGCCTGTTGACATTTCTTGAGGAACCTCATTACAAACCCCGAGCCTAAACCATTAATTTGCATTTACTCTATTTTATTTGGTCTTGCGCTGCACGACTATAAACGTTTGGTCATACGTATTGAGGGTTAAGTAGATACATTGAGGCAAAGTTTGTAAAAACAGAGTGAAATATGAAATATTAGTGTGATATGGGAACTATAGGTTAGCTTGAAAGTGAAAAACAAAAGAAAATTTGAAAAAAATTAGTACAAGTAGAGAAAGTTTTGAAACAACAAAAAAAGCATTCGTGAGTGGTATGAGCTAAAAAAAGTGAAAAAGTCATAAAAAGAAGAAAAATTTGTTTATTAGTGCACAAGAAACTCTTAAGCTAGCCATTATTACTATTTCATGTAATGATTTCCTATGTGGAGAAACAAGGAAGGTGAGAGAAGGAGAAATAAGGTGGTGTGCAGGTAAGGGTCATGAAGGGGGAAGAATAGGGATTGATATGATGTGCCAAACTATTTTCGTGTTTGTAAACCTTTTGATGCTTACTATCTTTGAATTTCCTACCTATCAACCTTACAAGCCAAAAAGTTCTATGTGACCTAAATATTCTTCTACATGAATGAACGTTATATTAAACTATCGCATAAACAACTATTTGTATTCTGCTCGAATAATCAAATTACTTTTATGATTTATTGATGGATCCCTACAGGTGAGACCCTTAGTGTTTGTATACTTTGTAATTTATTGAACTTAAATGTTTGTGATCAAAAGTGGTAAGTCAATTATCCATCATGTTAAAGTTACTTGTGAATATGAAACACTTAGTCATTTGCTTCAAATTCAATACTTGTATGATATCTGCTCAAGGGACATCTTTTATTTCTTATCTTTGTTAATGCTGCTTGAGGACAAGCAATGACTTAAGTGTGGGGGAGTTTGATCTGTCGTAATTTGGTGTAGTAGATTAAACTAGTTTTCGCAATTTAGGAGTTTGAAATTTAGAATTACCATTAGGATTTAATTATGTTTTAGTAAGTTTTGTTAAGTTCAATAAAATGTGCAAATTGAGTCTTTTATTAACCTTGTGGGCCGAATGAGGCTTAAGGGTGAGCTAATGAACTTTATAAGTGTTTAGGAGACTGTTAGAAGGAAGATTGAACAGATACTGAGTGTTATATCGCAACACGGAATGATCAATGTCGCAACATAAGGAGCAGAATGTAGAAATCACGAAACTGTTTTTGTTGTCGCGGTAATGAATAAGAGTGTCACGACACACCCCTGAAGATATCCCAAAAGGAGTATACTGACTCCTATTTCATGACACAAGTCCTGGTGTGTTGCGACATTGACTCTGGACGGGAATTGAACACGAGCCAAAGGGCGTATTTATAACCGCCCATTTTTGGTCAAATCAGAACAGTGATTTTGGAACCACAAATACGTGGTCAAAATATTTATTTTATTATTATTTTAATGTTTACAGCATGATATCATGTATATGTGAAAATTTCGTGAAGAAATTTTATTGTTTAAATGGTCAATTTGAGAAAAAGGACTAAATCGCGTAAATTGCAAAAGTGATGTTCTAATAGCTAAAAGTATCTATGGAATATTAAATTAGAAGCCCTTATGTTGTAACTAGACCATTATAATGGTGAGTGGACATTTTTGGGCATATATTAAATGATTTATATGTTTAATTATAAAGGTTAAATTTGTAATTTATAAAATAAACATGAATTAAGTAAAAATAAGTCAAATTTTTACTCCATTATCATCTTCTACCACCGAAACTAAAAAAGAAAAACATCCATGGAAGGTTTCTAGGGTTCGACCACTTCATGATCTAATTGTAAGTCCGTTTTTGTCCCGTTTTTAATTTTTTTATGTTTTTGAGATCGTTACAGCTAGTACTATCTAGCCCATGGACTAATTTGCGAAACTGTTAAAGATTTTGAATGATGCCATTGATGAATATGTATGAGTTTTGATGTTTGATGATAGATTATGAATATTTTTTATGAGTATTACAAGTTTTGTTAAGTGATTTTTAGTGAAAATGCAAATTAGGGGCTAAATTGAGAAATGTTGAAACTTTGTGATTAAAATGTGAAATAAATGAAAAATATGGACTGTTTTGGTAATAAGAGAAATTCGGCTAGCATGGGTAGGGACTTAATTGCATGAATTTGTATTTTTATGCAATAAGGACTAAATTGTAAAAGATGTTAAAGTTTAGGGACAAATTTGTAAAATTGCTCTAATGTGTGTTTTGAATTAAATTGAATAAATAGATGATTGAATAAGTTAATTTTGAATATATTTAGATCAAGAAAAGTGGAATTCAGATCTAGATAGGAGAAAAACGAAAGTTATTGATTAATCGACTCGATTCACTGTTTTAACATCCGAGGTAAGTTCGTATGTTATAAATTCATTTCAAATGTATTTTATATGCTTCAATATAGCATGAATTGTGTTTATGTGATTACATATGGGTTTAGAAATGATTCAATGAAGATTCGATAGTTGAAATCCCGATTGAATCTTAAGAATAGTTTAGGATGCTAGTGACATGTCATTAGGTATACTTGAGTTGGCTTCGGGCCATGATTTAGCACTATGTGTGCGAGATAAACCGATTTGGCTACGGACCATGCATATCGACTGATTTGGCTTTGGGCCATGATATCAGAATTTTGAATAAGCTACCTTGATTTGGCTACGGGCCAAGGTATAGGTGTAACACCCCTTACCCGTATCCGACGCCGAAATAGGGTACGAGGCATTACCGGACTTATTCAAAAGCAAAACCGAGACTGAAATTTCCACTCAAATTTAAAACTTTTCAAAAAATTCATATTGTCCCTAAAACAAGCTTACGAGGCCCAAAACATGCATCGAAAGTGGTTCGGGACTAAACCGAGAACTTTGGAAACCTTTGAAAAACTGAGAAAATTTTTCATGTACAAGGGGTCACACGCCCATGTGAGTTCAGGAAACGCCCGTGTGACCCTATGACGCGCCCATGCTTCAGGCCGTATTCAAATTAGGGAGCATTCTGTTGATGACATCATCATCAAATTAAGGTCACACGGCCAAGTCACACGCCCGTGTGCTTAGGCCGTGTGATCAATTAAATTTTTATAATTTTTCATAAAATAGGAGCAGACTTCACACGGCCAGGGCACACGCCTGTGTTCAAGGCCGTGCCGTCCACACAGCTGAGACACACGCCCGTGTCTCTGCCTGTGTGCTCATTATTAAGCATTCTATTTTGCAACAATTAGGGTGCAGGGGACACACAGCCGAAACACATGCCCGTGGGGCAGACCGTGTGTCGCACACGGCCTAGACACACGCCCGTGTGTCTACCCATGTGGACAAATATAAGGCTATTTACCAAGCCTTTTTGCCACCCTTCCATGCACTAACCTACACAACAAAACATAGCTCCAATCCAAGTATATTCATACAACAAATTCAACCACAAACAAGATATCAATATATCATTCCCATGCTATTTTCATATCACATACAACATCTTAAACTTATCATCTCCAACCATGCAAAATCAACATCCATGAAAGACATCATCATATGCATATATACTTAACCAATATTAGCTAATTTCAATGGCCATTTACAAAATGAATTATCAACTAACATAAGCCAACACTTTTGGCCAAATCAACTATGACACATAATAAAAAGACCAAGTCCCTTTACATGCCATAACTCAAAATAATGTAATCATAGGTACCTAAAATTATAATTTGATAGTGTGAATGGATCTTGACCGTCTTCGATCCCCGAGCTGGCTTGGTGAAACTATAAGACAAGGGAAAAAGAAAGGGAGTAGGCTTTAAAGCTTAGTAAGTTCCTATGCAAATAATAGGCATCATACACACTTTAACATATATTTAACATAAAGTAAATTAACATAAATGTCATTGTGAATTCATAATCAAGCTTAGCATAGATGTTATTAAAATATTAACATCAAAACTTACTCAATCGAACCAATCCGAGGTTTCATCACATATCAAGCTCATTAAGCATGAGTTTTATGTACATACCGGGACCAACTTGCAACTTACTATAATCTTTCACATCATACCATAGTCTTTCACAACTTAAACTTTGCCGTTAAGTTTCTCGTTGAACCACTTGGAATACTAAAAGATACTCGGGAAATTTCACACACATAGTACTATACCAATGCCATATCCCAGGTATGCTCTTACATGGGATCTCATATCGATGCCAATAGCCCAGCTATGGTCTTACACGAAGTCTCATATCGATGCCATATCCCGAAGATGGTCTTCCACGTAATCTTAAATTACCTAATGTCATGACATTTATATCTTATCTATTCCTAAGGTTCAACCGGGATAATTCTCACTTGTCGAAACTTTGTCGAACTACATTCAAACAGTAAATCACAATTCATGAAATACTAAAGCATTTATAAGCATAAATAACGATGCATTATTTACATACGAACTTACCTCGGTACAAAAATAACAGAAATGGACCTAATCGTCAATAACCTTGTTTTTCCCCCGATCAAGGTCTGAACCTCGTCTTTCTTGATCTATAATAGCAAATTTAACTTATTTATTATTTACATTATCCAATTTAGTCCAAAACTCACATTATGGCAAAATTACATTTTTGCCCCTAAACTTTGACATATTTACATTTTTGCCCCTAGGCTCGTAAAATGAAACGTGTGCAATTTATTTAATGTACAAGCCTAGCCGAACCATTTTTATAACTATAACAGCCCACAAATTCCATTAAAACATACTTTTACTACATATTTTATAACATTCATATACAGGTCCTTTTGACATTTTCATCAAAAAACCACCTAGCAAAAGTTGTTTATCACACATCAAACATGTATAATCTACATTAGACATCAAAATATACAAACATTCAACATGGGTCAAACCCTAGACCTTGATCTTTCCTTAAATTAAAGGTAGAAATAGATAGATCGGATGATAACGACTTTAAAAATGTAAAGAGCATTAAAAACGGGGTTAGGATGCATTTACTATCAAGCTTGAAAAGTGGCAAAACCCTAGCTATGGAGCCCTTCTAAATTTCGACACTTGGGGGAGAAGATGGACAAGATTTTAGCTTGATTTTCCCTTTTTATTTACCAAATGACAAAAATGCCCTTCACTTAAAACATTAAAATTTTATCTCACCATGTCCATTTTTGTCCACTATCTTAACAAATGGTCTAATTACTATCTAAGGACCTTCTATTTAAAATTTCATAGCAATTAGACACCTTTAGCATTTAGAACTCAACTTTTTCACATTTTACAATTTAGTCCTTTTGACTAAATTGAGTGTCCAAACGTCAAAATTTTCGAACGAAATTTTCACAAAATCATTTCGTGAAGCTATAGACCATAAAAATATAATAAAAATGAACTTTGCTGTGTCAGATTTGTGGTCCCAAAACCACTGTTCCGACTGGGCTTAAAATCGGGCTTTTACAACTCTCCCCCCTTAGGGATTTTCATCCCCGAAAATCTTACCAGAGAATAGATTTGGGTATTGTTTTCGCTTAGCTTCCTCAGGTTCCCACATAGCCTCTTTGACTCCGTGTCGTTGCCATAAAACTTTCACTAGGGCTATACTCTTATTTCTTAACTGTTTAACTTCCCGAGCCAAAATCTTGATTGGTTCTTCACCATAAGTCATATCAGGTCGAATCTCGACCTCTGTCAGGGAAATCACATGTAAAAGGTCTAACCTATAACGGCGTAACATGGACACATGAAACAAATTATGGATTCTTTCCAACTCTATCGGTAAAGCTAACCGATACGCCGCTGGCCCTATTCTTTCACTGACTTCATACAGGCCAATGAAACATGGACTCAATTCTCCTTTCCGACCAAATATAAGAACTTTCTTCCACGGAGATACTTTAAGAAAGACTTTGTCACCGACTTGAAATTCGATCTCTTTTCTTTTCAAGTCTGCATACGACTGTTTTTGATCTGAAGCGACTTTCAAGCAATCTGTAACACCCCAAACCCGGTCAATTCACCACGACCGAATCTGGTATGTCACAGAGGAAAACATTTTGAAAAGAATCGAATTAACAATTAAATTTTAGTGAAAAACTCTTTGAAAATGTTATATTTGTAGAAATCAGGTGTATAATAAGTTTAAACTGATAATTTACTTTGTAATTTCATAAATAAAACTTTAAAACTTAGTTGGTAAATCAAAGGTTAGAAAAACATTTATATCATTTTGAAGAAAACTCGAATTATTACTTTGAAAACCATTTGCATTTGAATGTAGAAACTTAATATTTGGAAATCATTTAAATTGTAGAAAACACTTAATTTATATTTTACTATCAAACGATTTATATTACCCGATGGTAAGATTTTAAAACCATTGCGTTTTTATAATTTTAGAAAACTTTGGGCTCAATTATTAAATTAACCAAATAATTTATAAGCCATATTTAAAACATATTCAAAGCATATAAATAATCCAAAACATAATTAAAGAGGCCTTATTACAAATCCATATAAAGGTGAAAACCAAATTGAAATAAAATAAAGTACCCAAATGGAACTTCATGTAAAACCAAGTTTTTAATTGCATGGCCTCCTCGAGCTCATCCGGCTCCTCGTCCGCGATCTACGAGTCACCTGAAAAGATAAGGGAGAAGGTGAGTCACCAAGATTCAGTGCATAAATCCTTCCCCCGTTTGATGCAACATTCTTACACAAATTATAATCAAGCAATGAATATATATATATATATAATGCACCCAACCTAGCCATCCATAACTCCTTTTCTACCTCGTGTGGTACCAAACCACTGGTGGTGCCAAACCACTGGTGACCCAAAGTCACGATATCCAATAATGTGATACCAAATCACTGGTGACCCAAAGTCACAAATAATCAAGTTGTGGGGCCAACCCACGCTGATACCAAATCACTGGCGACGATCCCATATCTCAAAAGTGGGGCCAACCCACGGTGGTGCTAGACCACAGGGACGAGTCGCTATGAGGTGCCAAACCTCTGGTGTCCCAAAGACACAAAATATCAACGATCCAAGTGTGGGCCAACCCACATGTGATACCAAATCACTGGCGACGATCCCATATCTCAAAAGTGGGGCCAACCCACGGTGGTGCTAGACCACAGGGACGAGTCACTATGAGGTGCCAAACCTCTGGTGTCCCAAAGACACGGATATCAAATCCTTCCCCCTCCTCTCATATCACCCATCACAATGCAATATTTACAAATCATGTCAACATGCTTTATTAGGAATCACATGGTAATAATATCATAAATCGTATCATCATACATCGTTTTGCAAGAGTCATATCGTAACGGACTTACCCGATTCCTTGCTTATACCCATCATGGTATCATATCAAGATCTCATAGTTTTCCACTTTAATAACATGATTAGTCAATATATATACATATAAAACCGGATTATAAAGTGTGTAAGGTACACACCTGTCACTACCGCAAGTACTAAAATCCGAAGACCCGATCTACCGCACTAGATCACCTTGTCCTATATTCGGCCAAAACACAAAACTTTAAGCAACACCAATCGGCTAATAACACCTTAATCCCAATAGCTTTAGTCTTTTCAAAAGAATGATGAATCGACAAGAATCCTTACCCCTTGACTTACCAACCTTTAATCGCTAGAGAAGTAAGGCTTAGATCGATTGCTTCCAAAGTCCCAAAGAGCCTAAAAGAATAATCGGCTCCTAATAATAGTTAGAACCTTGCAACAAATGCCCAAGGATTCGGCCTTTGTCCACAAGAAAACGACTTAGAAAAGAGAAAAGAATTAAAGGACATACGGCCACGAATACTTACCTATCTTCCAAAATCGATTGAAGAAAACCAAAGAGAATCTACCCTTGATAATATTCGGCCAAAATAACCCCAAAAGAGAGAAAGAAGATTCGGCTATGGTGGAGTAAAAAGAAAAGAAAATGAAAGTGAAAAATGAAATAGGAGAAAGATGATTCGAAAATGGAAGAAAGAAGAAAATAGAAAAAGAAAATAGAATGGAAATGGATGCTTTTAACTTTGAGCAAATGAAAAAGAAATAGGATTTGGGAAGGAGGAAGATTCGGCCAAGAGGAAGTGAAAAGGAAATGTGGTTTTGAGCAATTGCCAAAAGAAAGAAAAGAAAGAGATGAGAAAACAAAAGGTTCGGCCAAGCACCTAGTTTGCCGAAAAGAAAAGTGCACAAAAATGCAAAATGTGGTTTCGGTTTCAAAAGGAAAAAATAAGAGAAAGAAAATAGTATTTGGTTCAAACACAAATGAGAGCTAAATCAAAAGCAAAATTGCACAAAATGCCTAAGGTACAATCGGCCAAAGAGGGAGTTTTTGGAGAGGAAAAGAAAATGCAAAAAGGTGCACAAAATGCTAAAGTTGGCCAACTATCCCCCCCAAACTTCCTATCAACATTCGGCCACCCCCCTAGCCACACATGCCGTCCACATTCATGCACTAATGGCCTTGGAATAGTTTCCAAAACAACTTCCTTAAGCCAAGCCTTATGTTCTCGCATTAGCCTTAAAACCATTGATTTCTTTCCCAAACATCAAACTTGCCTTAAACTAATATTCAACTTGCCATAAAGAAAATTTGAAAGTCCAACCTACCATATGTAAAGCTTGATCGTCCATTAATACTAGAATACATTAAAAATAAAGTCTTCAAAATGCTAATCATGCTGCTCGAACCTCTATCCTGAAGTTACCCTTCATGCATCCTAACCACCTTGCCACTAACTCCACATGTACTTAATTTAACACTTAAATTAACTTAAGTGTCAAGTTCACCTAATCCACTTCACTAAATTCTTCAAACTAAAAACTATTCTAACTTCGTAAATAAATCCAAACCTTCACAAGGCTATGCTAAGCACACAAACAATCCTACCCGAGCTAACACAAGTAACAAAATGATACTCAAATTTTTCCTAAAACCCAATTAAACCCGAGAATTCATAAAAACCTCGTAACCTTCCAAATCCACTTAACTAATAAATCCAATTTGCAAAAACACCATTCTCTTATTCTTGAAGATTTTAAACGCTCCTAAGCCCAAAGTCCAATCGGCCCAATCCTACTAAGCCCAATTTCGGGATGTTACACAATCTCGGATTACCTTCACTTTTTCTTCAGTTTCCCTAACCAAGTCAACCCCGTGAATTTGTTTCTTACTAAGCTTCGCCCAATACAAAGGTGTTCGGGACTTGTGGCCATACAATGCCTCATATGGCGCCATATTTATACTCGATTGAAAACTGTTGTTATAAGCAAATTCGACTAAAGGTAGATATTTCTCCCAACTACCATCAAATTCTAAAACACAACATCGGAGCTTATCTTTGAGAATCTGTATTACACTTTCAGACTGACTGTCGATTTGCGGGTGGAAAGCGGTACTAAAATTCAATTTCATACAAAACGCCTCTTATAGCTTCTTCCAAAATCTCGAAGTGAATCTCGGATCTCTATCCAAAATAATCGAAGTAGGCATCCCGTGCAATATTACAATCTCAGAAATGTACAAATCAGCTAGCTTATCAAGCGAGTAATTGGTACGTACCGTAATAAAATGACCCGATTTCGCCAATCTATCAACAACGACCCAAATGGCATCTTTCTTTTTCGGAGTTAGAGGTAATCCAGTTACGAAATCCATCGTAATTCTATCCCATTTCCATTCGGGTACATCACTAGCTGAAGTAAACCCAAAGGTACTTGGTGTTCGGCTTTTACTTACCGACAAATCAAACATTTCAAAACAAACTCGGAGATATCTCTTTTCATACCAGTCCACCAATACAATTTCTTCAAATCATTATACATTTTTGTACTACCCGGATGCATAGATAAACAACCATTATGCGCCTCATGAAGAGTTTTCTAAATAAGTTCATCATTTTTCGGTACACAAACTCTAAGCATCACACAACCATCGGATTCGATATGAAAATCTTAATCACTGCCCGATTCACACTGAGCTCTCTTAGCTTGCAAATCACTGTCACATTTTTGAGCTTCACAAATCTATTGAAGGAACAATGGTCTTGCTCTCAACTCGTCTAGAATCGAACCATGACTGGACAAAGTCAACCGCGTATTCATCACTCTCAAAGCGAACAAAGATTTCCTACTCAAGGCATCGGCTTCCACATTCGCTTTATCCAGGTGATAGTCAATCACCAACTCATAGTCTTTCAGTAGCTCAAGCCATCTTCGTTGCCATAAGTTCAAATCTTTTTGAGTCATCAAGTACTTCAAACTCTTATGATCAGTAAAAACATGCCATTTCTCACCGTACAAATGATGTCTCCAAATTTTTAGAGCAAACACAATAGCGGCTAATTCCAAATCATGCGTTGGGTAATTCTTCTCATGTGGCTTCAATTGTCTCGAGGCATAGGCTATCACTTTACCCTCTTGCATCAACACACATCCCAATCCATTCAGTGACGCGTCGCTGTAAATCACAAACTTCTTTCTCGGTTCAGGTTGCACTAAAACAGGTGTCTCAATCAATAAAGCCTTCAACTTCTCAAAACTTTGTTGATATTTTTCGGACCATACAAAATTGACATCTTTTTGCAACAGCTTGGTCATAGGGGTAGCAATCATTGAAAACCCTTTGACAAACTGGCGGTAGTAAACGGCTAAGCCCAAAAAGCTTCTAACTTTAGATACATTCCTTGGTGGTTTCCAAATCAACAATTGTCGAAATCTTACTTGGATCAACCCGAATACCATCACCTAAAACAATATGTCCTAAAAATCCAACTTCTCGGAGCCAAAACTCACTTTAATAAACTTAGCATATAACTTCTTATCTCTCAAAGTCTGCAAAACAGTTCTCAAGTGTTCGGTATGCTCGGATTCATTACAAGAATAAATCAGTATGTCATCAATAAAAACAACTACAAACTTTTCCAAATACGGTCTAAAGAATCGATTCATTGTCCATAAAAACTGCAGGAGCATTCGTTAGTCCAAAAGGCATGACAAGAAATTCATAGTGTCCGTATCTTGTTCTGAAAGCGGTTTTCGACACATCCACCTCTTTTACTCTCCACTGATGGTAACCATATCTCAAATCTATTTTTGAGAACATTGTCGCTTCTTTCAGTTGGTCCAATAAATCATTAATCCTCAGCAAAGGATACTTGTTCTTAATGGTTACCTTATTGAGCTGTCCGTAATCTATAAAAAGTTTCATAGTCCCGTCTTTCTTCTTTACGAACAATACTGGAGCACCCTAGCGAGAATAACTTGGTCTCACAAAACCCTTATCTGTCAATTCTTCTAACTGAGTCTTTAACTCTTTCAATTCAGTCGGAGCCATCCTGTACGGAGCAATCGATATCGGCGAAACACTGGGGACTAACTCAATACGAAACTCAACTTCTCTAATTGGAGGTAATCCTGACAACTCCTCTGGAAAAACATCTGAATATTCACACACCATCGGAACCGATTCAATTTTCAATTCAGACTTTTTTTGTGTTTAACACATAGGCTACGTAAGCTTCACACCCTTTGCTTATACATTTCTGAGCTGACATTGAAGAAATCACCACAGGCAATCTATCTGACTCATCTGATTCAACCCGAAGAATTTTACCATTTTCACATTTCAATTCAATAAATTTCCATTTACAATTTACTATAGCATCATGCAACGTCAGCTAATCCATACCCAAAATGACATCAAACTCATCAAATGGCAACAGCATTAAGTTAGTCAAAAAACAGTGACCTCTAATTATCAAAAGACATTTCTTACATACTTTGTCAACTAAAACATGCTTGCCTAAAGGGTTTGACACCTTAATCACAAATTCAGTAAACTCAACAGGCAATTTCTTATTATTTACCAAATTCATACAAACATTCGAATGAGTGGATCCAGGGTGAATTAATGCAATAACATCAGCATCATAAAGAGAAAAAGTACCAGTAATAACATCGGGAGATGTCACTTCTTCGCAAGAAAGGATGGCATAGTCTCTAGCAGGTGCTCGAGCTTCGAATCTCACCGTGGTTTCTTTCATCACACCTTTACTACTGGCTCCATTTCTAGTATTCCTCGGGGGTCTTCCTCTAGAAGCAGAATTACTAGGCCTTGCACTTTGAAATTTCTCTTTCTCTGCCATCTCCGGGCGACCTCTAATAAAATGATCTTGAGAACCACACTTAAAACAAGCCCAGTCATTCATTCTACATTCGCTGGGATGTCTTCTTCTACAATGTTGACATTCGGGCCTATTAGACTTTACATTACCCACATTTTCCATCGAAGTAGCTTGAGATTTAAAACTCGAATATTGTTTCTCACGATCTCTGCATGAATAACCCGCTGAAACATTCAAATGGGAATACATCTATTTCAGTTTCTTAGAATGAGATGGGAATAACTTACTTATCAGTCTTTTCCTCAAGTCTCTAGCTTCAAGATCAGCTTTCGACTTCTCTTTGTTCAATTGTTCGGCCTTACAAGCCCATTCAACCAATACCACAAACTCTTTCAGCTCTAAGATCCCAACTAACACACGAATATCTTCATTCAATCCATCCTCAAATCTTTTTCACATAATAGCCTCTGTAGAAACACACTCTCGAGCATATTTTCTCAGTCTGACAAATTCTCGTTCATATTCGATCACTGTCATACGACCCTGTTTCAGCTCAAGAAATTTTTTACGTTTCTGGTCGATGAACCGTTGGCTAATATACTTCTTTCGAAACTCCTCTTGAAAGAAGTCCCAAGTGACCCTTTCTCTCGGAACTACAAATACAAGTGTATTCAACCAATGGTATGCAGAATCTCTCAGAAGCGAGATAGCACACTTTAAACACTCATCTGGTGTGCAGGACAAGTCATCAAATACCCTGATGGAGTTTTCGAGCCAAAACTCTACTCTCTCGGTATCATCATCCACATTAGCTCAAAAATCTTCAGCCCCATGCTTTCGGATTTTATCAACCGGGGGCTTATTCATCCTTACAAAGTCCATACCTTGTGGGGCTACAGAAACCGATCGAGGAATGGGTGGGGGTGGAGGAGGTTGGGCATTCGGATTTGTTCAAACAAATTCCGTATACCACTCAGTCATCATATGGAGAAAGGCTTCCCTGCCTCCTTCTCCTTGACTAACCGTAAGAGGTCTACTATCAGACGGTGCTACCACTTAAGCGGGAGCCGACGCATTACTTTTGACTTCATCAGCCTCAGCTCGATTGGGATTCATTACTATATGAAAACACAATTTAAAATTGTCAGGAGTCATCACACTATCACAATTCATTTATGGCATGTATAGCTAGACTCTTACACTCGCTACGTTAATCTGAGAATCGACTAAACTGTAGCTCTGATACCACTAAATGTAACACCCCTTACCCGTATTCGACACCAGAATAGGGTACGAGGCATTACCGGACTAATTCACAAGCAAACATTCAAATCGAGACTGGAATTTCCACTCAAATTTAAAACTTTTCAAAAACATTTATATTTTCCCTAAAACAAGCCTACTAGGCCCAAAAACATGCATTGAAAGTGGTTCAGGACTAAACCAAGAACTTTGAAAACCATTGGAAAACTTAGAAAATTTTTCATGTAAAATGGGTCATACGCTCGTGTGAGTTCGGGACACGCCTGTGTGACCCTATGACACTCCTGTGCTTCAGGCCGTGTTGAAATTAGAGAGCATTTTGTTGATGATGTCACCATCAAATTAAGGTCACATGGCCATGTGCTTAGGCCGTGTGATCGATTAAATTTTTATAATTTTTCATAAAATAGGTGCAAACTTCACATGGCCAGGGTAAACGCCCGTGTTTGAGGCCATGCCGTCCACACGGCTGAGACACACGCTCGTGTCTCTGCCTGTGTGCTCATTACTGAGCATTCTGTCCTACAACAATTAAGGTGCAGGGGACACACGGCTGAAACACATGCCAGTAGGGCAGATTGTGTGTCACACACGGGCTAGACACACGCCCGTGTGGACAAATGTAAGGCTATTTACCAAGCCTTTTTGCCACCCTTCCATGCACCAACGTACACAACAAAACATAGCACCAATCAAAGTATATTTATACAACCAAATCAACCACAAATAAGATATCAATATATCATTCACATGCTATTTTCTATCACATACAACATCTCAAACTTATCATCTCAAACCATGCAAAATCCACATCTATGAAAGACATCATCATATGCATATATGCTTAACCAATATTAGCCAATTTCAATGGCCATTTACAAAATGAATTATCAACTAACATAATCCAACACTTTTGGCCAAATCAAGTATGACACATAACAGAAAGACCAAGTCCCTATACATGCCATAACTCAAAATAATGCAATCATAGGTACCCAAAATGATAATTTGATAGTGTGAATGGATCTCCGACCATCTTTGATCCCCAAGCTGGCTTGGTGAAACTATAAGACAATGGAAAAAGAAATGGAGTAAGCTTTAAATCTTAGTAAGTTCCTATGCAAATAATAGGCATCATACACACTTTAATATATATTTAACATAAAGTAAATTAACATAAATGTCATTGTGAATTCATAATCATGCTTAGCATAGATGTTATTAAAATCTTAACATCATAACTTACTCAATCGAACCAATCCGAGGTTTCATCACATATCGAGCTCATTAAGCATGAGTTTTATGTATATACCGGTACCAAATTGCAACTTACCATAATCTTTCACAGCATACCATACTCTTTCATAACTTAAACTTTGCCTTTAAGTTTTCCATTGAACTATACCAATGCTAAAGGATACTCGAGAAATTTCACACACATAGTACTATACCAATGTCATATCCCAAATATGGTCTTACATGGGATCTTATATCGATGCCAATAGCCCAACTATGGTCTTACACGAAGTCTCATATCGATGCCATATCCCAGATATGGTCTTACACGTAATCTTAAATTACCCTAATGTCATGACATTTGTATCCTATCTATTCTTAAGGTTCAACCGGGATATTTCTCACTTGTCGAAACTTTGCCAAACTACATTCAAACAGTAAATCACAATTCATGCAATACTAAAGCATTTAAAGCATAAATAATGATGCATTATTTACATACGAACTTACCTCGGTACAAAAATAGTAGAAATGGACCTAATCGTCAATAACCTTGTTTTTCCCCCGATCAAGGTCCGAACCTCGTCTTTCTTGATCTATAATAGCAAATTTAACTTATTTATTATTCATAATATCCAATTTAGTCCAAAAATCACATTATGGCAAAATTACATTTTTGCCCCTAAATATTGACATATTTACATTTTTGCCCCTAGGCTCGTAAAATGAAACGTGTGCAATTTATTTAATGTACAAGCCTAGCCGAACCATTTTTATAACTATAATAGCCCACAATTTCCATTAAAACATACTTTTACTACATATTTTATAACATTCATATATAGGTCTTTTTGACATTTTCATTAATAAACCACCTAGCAAAAGTTGTTTATCACACATCAAACATGTATAATCTACCATTAGACATCAAAATACACAAACATTCAACATTGATCAAACCCTAGACCTTGATCTTTCCTTAAATTAATGGTAGAAATAGATAGATCGGATGATAGCACCTTCAAAAACTTAAAGAGCATTAGAAATGGGGCTAGGATGCACTTGCTATCAAGCTTGAAAAGTGGAAAAACCCTAGCTATGGAGCCCTTCTAAATTTCAGCACTTGGGGGAGAAGATGGACAAGATTTTAGCTTGATTTTCCCTTTTTATTTACTAAATAACAAAAATGCCCTTCACTTAAAACATTGAAATTTTATCTCACCATGTCCATTTTTGTCCACTTTCTTATCAAATGGTCTAATTAACATCCAAGGACCTCCTATTTAAAATTTCATAGCAATTAGACACCTCTAGCATGTAGAATTCAACTTTTGCACTTTTTATAATTTAGTCCTTAAATTGCGTGCCCAAACATCAAAATTTTCGAACGAAATTTTCATGAAACCATTCTGTGAAACTATAGATCATAAAAGTATAATAAAAATGAACTATTCTGTGTCAGATTTGTGGTCCCAAAACCACTTTTCTGACTAGACCCTAAATCGGGCTGTTACAATAGGTACTTATCGAATGAGACCTTGAGTATCCGACTTCTATTCCAAATGGTTCAATGGGTAAGTAAAGGATATGATTGGGTTTGAGATTAGTACGAGATGATACAAGTACGTGCAAAAATGAATTGAATATTTAAAACTATGAAATTGATAAGTTTCTTGGTAAGTATATGAATGATCATTTGATAGCTTGAAATTTAATAGAATTGTTGTTCATTGTTTTCCATTATATGAATGTTTAATGAATGATGTTAGTTTCTCATTGTTAACATACGAGCTTACTAAGCTATATAGCTTACTTTGTTGCTTTTCCATGTTTTATAGTGATTTCAAAGCTAGCTCGGATTCAGGGATCGTCGGAGACTTCACCACACTATCCACTGACTCTTTGGTACTTTTGAAACTATGTTTTAAGTATATGGCATGTATAGGAGTTTGAGTCATGTTAATTATATTTTGTTAATGATGTTGGCCAAATGAATTGGCATTGTAAATGTATATGTTTTGAGTTGTAAATATAGCCATGAGAGTTGCCTTAATTTGGTGAATTTTGGTTATGTGCATATATGTGAATATATGGTTGATATTAGATGTGATTTATGTTTGTGAGTTGGTTCAAAATAATGTATGTTTAGTAAAGGTAGAGTTAGTTGAATTGGTATGTTTTGATGGTGTAAAGTTTGAGGTTATAAGCATGTTGATTGTTGGTATTAAGAATGGTATGAATTAGGTTTGACTATGGATGAATTGGAATGTTATTTGTGCTATGGATTAGTACCATTTGAGTTGATTTAGGTATGTCCAAAAGGGGTGGCAAAATGTCTTGGTAAATAGCCTATTTTTGTCCACACGGGCGTGTGTCTCAACCGTGTGTGACACACGGTCATGGTACACGGCCGTGTGTCCCCTAGTGTTGAAATTGAAATAAAGTTAGTATGCTCCACACGGTCTCACAAACAGGCGTGTGCTCGGCTGTGTGGTACAAGTTAGTATACCCCCAAATTGGCACACAGCTTAGTACAAGGGCGCGTGGCTTGGTCGTGTTGCATAAGTCAGTATACCCTACATGTTTTGCACGATCTAACACATGGTCTGGCAAACGGGCGTGTGTGGCCACTTCGAAGGGCACTCGGGCTTCACACACGGGCGTGTGGTTGGCTGTGTGACCCAAGTCAGTATGTACCCCTTATTTTCACACGGGCATGTCTGGTGGCCATGTGAGACACACAGCCTGGCCACACGGGCGTGTGACCCTAAGTTATCGGTTTAGTCCTGAACCACTACCAAAACATGTTTAAGGCCTTGTAGGCTCTTAATAGGGATAAATTGATTGAGAATGAATGATGAATGATTGAAATGAGCAAATGTATGATAAGTAGTTGTTTAATTATTTTGTAAGTCCGGTAATGCTCTATAACCCTATTTCGGCATTGAATACGGGTGAGGGGTGTTACATTTATTGGTATCAGAGCTACAGTTTAGTCGATTCTAGGACTAACGTAGCATGTGTGAGAGTCTAACTATACATGCCATATATAAAATGTGATAGTGTGATGACTGCTAACATTTGAAAATGTGTTTTTATATAGCAAATGGATTCCAATTGAGTGATAGCTGATGAGGTTGAGAGTAATGCGCCCGCTCTCGCGTAAGGGATAGCAACGTTTGAATCTAGACCCGTAACGGGTAGCCAGAGAGGAGAGGCTAAAGAAGCCTTCTTCTAAATGATGAACGAGTGGTTCACTCAATATATTCAAACAAACCCTGCTGCTCAACAACCTCCACCCCCTCCTGTTCCCCAACCTGTACCCGTAGCTCCTTGAGGAGTCAAGCTTTTAAGATTGATCAAGCCTCCAGTTGATAAGATTCATAAACACGGGGTAGAAGAGTTCAGAGCTAATGTTGATGATGACCCTAAGAGAGCTGAGTTTTGGTTTGAAAATTCTATCTGAGTGTTTGATGAACTTTTGTGTATGCCAACTGAATGCTTAAAGTGTGCTATTTCTCTTCTGAGAGACTCTATGTATCAATGGTGGAATACTTTAGTGTCGGTAGTGCCGAGAGAACGAGTGACTTGGGAATTCTTTCAAACCGAGTTCCGAAAGAAATACATCAGTCAATGATTCCTTGATCAAAAGCATAAAGAATTTTTAAAATTGAAATAAGGCCGCATGACTGTAACCGAATATGAAAGAGAAATTGTAGAGTTAAGTAAATATGCTGGAGAGTATGTTTCTATCGAAGAGATAATGTGCAAGTGGTTTGTTGATGGGCTGGACAAAGACATTAAACTTCTGGTCGGGATTTTAGATTTGAAAGAATTCGTTGTATTAGTTGAAAAGGCCTGCAAAGCTGAAGATTTTAGCCGAGAAAAGAAGAAAGCTGATTCAGAGGCTAGAGATTCGAAGAAAAGACTGATGAATAATCCTTATCATTCTTCATCAAAGAAATCTCGAGATTCGTATAGTCGATCGAATGCATCAGTGGGATATCAGAATAGAGATCGTGGAAATCTACATGTGAATCCTAAAGCTCAAACTACCTTTGTCTCAAGTGTTGGCTGTGTGAGATATAAGAAACCCGAGTGTCAGTAGTGTGGGAGACGACATTTTGGAGAATGCTAGAATAAAATTAGTAAAGTTTGCTTCAAATGTGGTCCGCCAGATCATTTAATCCGAGATTACCCAGAGTTAACTGAGAAAGAAAAAGTTTAAAATGTAAGAATAAGTAATACGACTGCGAGAGGGAGACCACCGAGAAATATGGGAAATGTATCCAGTGGTAGAGGTATAACTAGGGACTCAGCTATGAGATCTAAGGCCAGAGCACCTGCTAGAGGCTATGCTATTTGCACTCGCAAAGGAACGTCGTCCCCAGATGTTATTACCGGTACATTCTCTCTTTATGATACTAATGTGATTACTTTAATTGACCCTGGATCGACACACTCATATATATGTATGAATTTGGTGTCTAAAAAGATTTTACACGTCGAGTCTATAGAGTTTGTAGTTAAAGTATCGAACCCCTTAGGCAAGTTTGTTTTAGTTGATAAGATTTGTAAGAATTGTCCTTTGATGACCCGAGGTTACTGTTTTCCGACTGACTTGAAGCTTCTACCATTTGATGAGTTTGATGTGATTTTGGGTATGGACTGGCTATGCATGATGCAGTTGTGAATTGTAGATGAAAGATTATTGAATTGAAATGTCAGAATGGTAAAATTCTTCGGATTGAGTCTGATGATTCGAGTGAATTACTACTGTGATATCATCTATGTTAGGTTAGAAATGTACAAAAAATGGCTATGATGCATATCTTGCATACGTACTAGATATAAAGGTATCTGAATCAAAGATTGAATCAGTATCTATTGTTTGTGAGTTTTTGGATATATTCCAAAAGAATTACCAGGTCTGCCACTAATTAGAGAGGTTGAATTTGGTATTGAATTAGTACTGGGAACAACACCGATATCGATAGCTCCGTACAGAATGGCTCCAACAAAATTAAAAGAGTTGAAAGCTCAGTTGCAGGAGTTAACAGATAGAGTTTTCCATGATCGAGTTTCTCACCCTGGGGTGTGCCTGTATTGTTTGTAAAGAAGAAAGACGGCATAATGAGAATGTGTATCGATTAGAGACAGTTGAATAAAGTGACTATAAAGTACAAATACCCTCTATCGCGGATTGATGATTTATTTGACCAGTTGAAAGGTGCAGCAATGTTTTCAAAGATTGACTTGAGATCAGGTTATTATCAGTTGCGAGTAAAAGACCCAGATGTGCCAAAAATCACGTTTAGAATCAGGTACAGACATTATGAATTCCTTGTTAGGCGTTTCAGATTAACTAATGCTCTTGCAGTTTTTATGGACTTGATTAACCAGATATTCAGACTGTATTTAGACAGATTCGTTGGTGTATTCATTGACGATATTCTGATCTATTCACGAGATGAGTCTGAGCATGCTGAGCATTTGAGGATTGTGTTGTAGACCTTGAGAGATAAGCAACTATATGCTAAATTTAGCAAATGTGAGTTCTGGCTATTAGAAGGTATTAGAGTTGACCCGAGTAAGATTTCTGCTATTGTTGACTGGAAACCTCCTAGAAATGTGTCTGAAGTCCGTATTTTTCTGGGTTTAGCGGGCTATTACCGAAGATTCGTGAAAGGATTTTCGATGATTGCGGCACAGATGACATGACTACTTCAGAAAGATGTGAAATTTGAACAGTCTAAAAAATGTCAGCAGAGTTTCAAACAATTGAAAGCATTATTAACTGAAGCACCAGTTCTGGTTCAACCTGAATCGGGGAAAGAGTTTGTGATTTATAGTGACGCATCATTGAATGGTTTGGGATTCGTATTAAAGCAAGAGGGAAACGTTGTAGCTTATGCTTCCAGATAGTTAAAACTACATGAAAAGAACTATCCGACGCATGATTTAGAGTTAGCTGCTATAGTTTTTGCATTAAAGATCTGGCTTCATTATTTGTACAGTGAAAAATGTCACATCTTTACTGATCATATGAGTTTAAAGTATATTATGACTCAGAAAGATTTGAATTTGCGACAATGGAGATGGCTTGATCTACTAAAAGATTATGAATTGGTAATTGACTATCATCCAAGGAAAGCAAATGTGGTTGCGGATGCTTTGAGTAGAAAGTTTTTTTTTGCATTACAAGCAATGAATACTCAGTTGATGATTTGTGATGATGGGTCTATTTGAGCTTAACTAAAAGCTAAACCGGTATTTCTTCAACAAATCTGTGAACCTCAGACAAATGAATGTGAATTGCAAGTTAAACGGACTCAATGTGAGACTATCCCTAATTTAGAGTTTCAAATTGGAACCGATGATTATTTAAGGTTCCGGAATAGAATTTGCATACTGGGAAATTCAGAACTTATTCAGAAGATCTTGCACGAAGCGTACAATAGCTGTTTATCTGTTCATTCGGGGAGTACCAAAATGTACAACGATTTGAAACAGTTTTATTAGTGGTAAGGAATGAAACGAGCTATCTCAGAGTTTGTTTCTAAATGTTTGATTTGTCAGCAAGTCAAAGCTAAACATCAAGTACCATCGGGTTTACTACAGCCTGTGATGATTCCAAAGTGAAAATGGGATAGATCTACAATAGATTTTGTATCGGGATTACCCCTAACTCCAAAAAAGAAAGATACTATTTGGGTTGTCGTTGATCGACTAACGAAATCTGCTCATTTCATACCGGTGTGCACATATTACTCACTTAATAGATTAGTTGAATTGTACGTTGCTAAGATCTTTAGATTGCATGGGTGTCAGTTTTGATTATTTCGGATAGAGATCCGAGGCTTACGTCACGGTTTTGGAAGAAGTTTTGGGTACAAAGTTGAACTTTAGTACAGCTTTCGATTCGCAAACCGACGGACAATCTAAGCGAGTAATTCAGATTCTCGAAGATATGCTCTAATGTTGTGTTTTGAAATTCGAAGGTAATTGGAAGAAATACTTACCGTTGGTTGAGTTCGCGTATAAAAACAGTTTTCAAACGAGTATAAAGATGCCACTGTATGATGCTTTGTATGGTCATAAATTCTGAACTCTATTGTATCGGACTGAACTTAGCAAAAGACAGATTCACGGGGTTGATTTGATTAAAGAAACCTAAGAGAAAGTGAAAGTAATTCGCGACTATTTAAAAGCCACTTCAAATCACTAGAAATCGTATGCAGATTTGAAACGAAAAGATATTGAATTTCAAATCGGTGACAAAGTGTTTTTGAAAGTGCCTTTGTTGAAGAAAATTGTTAGATTTGGCTGGAAAGGCAAGTTGAGTCTGCGTTTCATTGGGCCGTATGAGATCATTGGGTGTTACCTATTGAATTAGAAAAGATCCACAATGTGTTTCACGTATCGATGTTGCACTGATATAGATCTGACCCATCTCATGTGATTTCTCAGGTTGATGTTGAGATACAAACATATCTGACGTATAGCGAAGAACCGATCAGAATTTTAGCTCGTGAAATCAAAGAATTGAGAAATAAACGCATAGCCCTAGTAAAGGTTCTTTGGCAGAAACACGGGATTGAGGAATATATGTGGGAACTTGAGGAAGTTATGAGAAAACAGTACCCTAACCTTTTCACTGGTAAGATATTCGGGGACGAAAATCCCTAAGGGAGAAAGTTGTAACAACCCGTTTTTGGTCAAATCAGAACAGTGGTTTTGGAACCACAAATCTGAGGTCAAAATATTTATTTTATTATTATTTTAATGTTTACAGCATGATAGCATGTATGTCTGAAAATTTCGTGAAGAAATTTTATTGTTTAAATGGTCAATTTGAGAAAAAGGACTAAATCGCATAAACTGCAAAAGTGATGTTCTTATAGCTAAAAGTATGTAATAGCTATGGAATATTAAATTAGAAGTCCTTATGTTGTAATTAGATCATTATAATGGTGAGTGGACATTTTTGGGCATATATTAAATGATTTATACGTTTAATTATAAAGGTTAAATTTGTAATTTATAAAATAAACGTGAATTAAGTAAAAAATAAGTCAAATTTTTACTCCATTATCATCTTCTACCACATAAACTAAGAAAGAAAAACATTCGTGGAAGGTTTCTAGGGTTCGGACACTTCATGATCTAATTATAAGTCCGTTTTTGTCTCGTGTTTAATGATTTTTATGTTTTTGAGATCATTGCAGGTAGTACTAACTAGCCCAGGGACTAATTTGCAAAAAATTAAAGATTTTGAACGATGCCATTGATGAATATGTATGATTTTTGATGTTTGATGATAGATTATGAATATTTGTTATGAGTATTACAAGTTTTGTTAAGTGATTTTTAGTGAAAATGCAAATTAGGGGCTAAATTGAGAAATGTTGAAACTTTGTGATTAAAATGTATAATAAATGAAAAATATGGTCTGCTTTGGTAATAAGAGAATTTTGACTAGCATGGGTAGGGACTTAATTGCATGAATTTTTATTTTTATGCAATAAGGACTAAATTGTAAAAGATGTGAAAGTTTAGGGACAAATGTGTAAAATAGCTCTAATGTGTTATTTGAATTAAGTTGAATAAATATATGATTGAATAAGTTAATTTTGAATATATTTAGATCAAGAAAAGCAGAATTTAGATCTAGATCAGGGAAAAACGAAAGTTATTGATTAATCGACTTAATTCGCCGTTTTCACATCCGATATAAGTTCGTATGTTATAAATTCATTTCAAATGTATTTTATATGCATCAATATAGAATGAATTATGTTTATGTGATTCGATGAAGATTCGACAGTTGAAATCCCGATTGAACCTTAGGAGTGGTTTAGGAAGCTAGTGACATGTCATTGGGTATACTTGAGTTGGCTTCGAGCCATGATTTAGCACTATGTGTGCGAGATAAACCGATTTGGCTATGAGCCATGCATATCGGCTGATTTGGCTTCGGGCCATGATATTGGAATTATTGATAAGTTACCTTGATTTGGCTACGGGCCATGGTATAGGTACTTATTGAATGAGACCTTGAGTATTCGACTTCTATTCTGAATGGTTCACCGAGTAAATGAAGGATATGATTGAGTATGAGATTAGTACGAGATGATACAGGTACGTACAAAAATGATTTGAATATTGAAAACTATGAAATTGATAAGTTTCTTGGTAATTATATGAATGATCATTTGATAGCTTGAAATTTAATAGAATTGTTGTTCATTGTTTTCCATTATATGAATGTTTAATGACTGATGTTAGTTGCTCATTGTTAACATACGAGCTTACTAAGCTATATAGCTTACTTTGTTGCTTTTCCATGTTTTATAGTGATTTCCAAGCTAGCTTGGATTCGGGGATCGTCGGAGACTTCACCACACTATCCACTTACTCTTTGGTACTTTTGAAACTATGTTTTAAGTATATGGCATGTATAGGAGTTTGAGTCATGTTAATTATGTTTTGGTAATAATGTTGGCCAAATAAATTGGCATTGTAAATATATATGTTTTGAGTTGTAAATATAGCCATGAGAGTTGCCTTAATTTGGTGAATTTTGGTTATGTGCATATATGTGAATATATGGTTGATATTAGATGTGATTTATGTTTGTGAATTGGTTTAAAATAATGTATGCTTAGTAAAGGTAATGTTAGTTGAATTGGTATGTTTTGATGGAGTAAGGTTTGAGGTTATAAGCATATTGGTTGTTGGTATTGAGAATGGTATGAATTAGGCTTGATTATGCATGAATTGGAATGTTATTTGTTCTATGGATTGGTACCATTTGAGTTGATTTAAGTATATGCAAAATGGGTGGCAAAATGGCTTGGTAAATAACCTATTTTTGTCCACACAGGCAGAGGCACGGACGTGTGTCTTAGTTGTGTGTGACACACGGTCATGGTACACGGCCATGTGTCCCCTGGTGTTGAAATTGAAATGAAGTCAGTATGCTCCACTCGGTCTAAGACACGAGCGTGTGCTCGGCCGTGTGGTACAAGTTAGTATACCCCCTAATTGGCACACGGCCTAGTATACGGGAGTGTGACTTGGCTGTGTTGCATAAGTCAGTATACCCTACAGGTTTGGCACGGCCTAACACACGGCCTGGCACACTTACGTGTTTGGCCACTTCGAAGGGTACACGGGTTAGACACATGGGTGTGTGACCCAAGTCAGTATGTACGCCCTATTTTCACACGACCAGTGACATGGCCACACGGGCATGTGACCCCTGATTTGAAGAAAAATTTGTTAAGTACTAAAAATTTCTTGAGTTATCGGTTTATTCTCGAACCACTACTAAAGCATGTTTAAGGCCTCGTAGGCTCTTAATAGGGACAAATTGATTGAGAATGAATGATGAATGATGGAATTGAGCAAATGTATGATAAATAGTTGTTTAATTGTTTCGTAAGTCCGGTAATGCTCCGTAACCCTATTCTGGCGTTGAATACGGGTGAGGGGTGTTACAGTTTTGATCTGCACAATCAAACTTAAAGCTCGAGAACATCAACTAACCTAGGGTTAAGTACGACGAACACTTGAGATCTATAAATAGGCTTCTTTATTAGATGTAAAATACACCATTCACTTAGCATAAAATTAGTCTTTTAAAATCAGTTTAGTTCTCTCTTTTCTTAGGTTAGATTTTTTTTTCTATTTATTCTTGGTTCTATTTGGAAAGATTTTAATTATGAAGACAATCAAACCTTGTGGAATCACGATCAATCTCAATACAATCAGGCTACTTCATAAACTCTATATTTTCAATTTATTTAGCATGTTTTCTCTTTATATCTATGTTATATTGTTTATGGACACCATTAGGAACTAATCCCTCTGTGGGGGATTAACGAGTGGAGGGATGATCTATTAACTATTTTGTAGGGATACTTGATGGATCAGCTATTTGAGAAAGGAAGAACGTAAAACAAACCTTAGGCCTGACAACCCTGGAAAGTCATAAAGGTGGGAATTAACCCAAAATTGGTTATGCCCATCCATGACCACCTTCACCCCAAACTGGTCTAGAATGTAAGGTTGGAAGACAAGTAGTCCTTGACGACTCATTGTTCAAGTGGAAGATGAGAAGATCCTGCTGGGATAATGACTAGTTGATTGATAAAGAACTCGAAGTGATAGTTGATGGGGAATATCAAAGTGAGCTAATCACCCAGAATCAGATTCGATTATTTCTATTCTTTAATCTCTCGAATTTTATTTTGTCATGCTATTTTATTTTATTATACATAAAAGTAAAAACTCCTTTTTACCTTTACTTTCATACTATAACTGACTTAAAGTACTAATTAGATCTTTCCATGTTTAAATTAAGATTGATCTAGCACTCGCCTCCCTTGAGTACTTGTAACGAGGAATATGCACAAGTGTACACAGTCGTTCAAGTAATAAGTAAGAATGAGTTATCGTCTCCACAGGGACTATATAAACTTAACCAATTAATTGCAAAATTATAAATAACAATTTGATGTAAATACTCAATAATTTTGGATAGTGATTATTAAATTAACTAGATGCAAAGAGTGATCCCTAATGCAATTTTAATCTAGATGCAATTTACCTAAATGTGTGAATGAATGGCTTTAGGAACAAAAAAAATCAACATTAAATGGGCTAAGATAATTATATTAATCAATTCAATTTACTTTATCATGCTTAACAATGTTCGAAAATACTTCTATGGCAACTCAATCTTTCATGAGTTTGGAAACCAAATTAAGTCATTTCGGAGTCTTTTACTTATTTAAATATTCATTTTACTGACCATATTAACTAAGGGTTTCTTAGGCTTAGTTTGGATGGGCGGTGTGTTTACCTCCGGTGAGGTTAAAAACAGCAGTGGCGGTGAGATTAGTTACTGTAGCGGTGAGATTAGACACTGTAGCAGTGAGATTAGAAACAGCGGTGGAGTGTGTGTTTGGATTCAAACGCAGCTATAGCGGTGAGGTGAAAATGAAAAATGACTATTAAGGACATCAAATTAGAATTGATATATAATAGAAGTTTTTAAATTATTTTACTTATATAAAATTATTAAAGTATGTAAATTTATAAATTCATTTAATAAATATTAAAATGTTTTATTATAAATTTTAATGAATTATATAATCAATTTAAATTATTTATTAGATAAAATAATTATTATTTTTTTTTTTATAGTTAAATATTCTTTTATAACAATGATAAATATTATTTTCGCAAATAGTAACATTATACTTGAATAAAATTTTGAAGTATCTAAACGAATGATTTTTAATAAAAAAAAATAGTAACATAAGACATAACAAGCTTCATTATTACTAGAAATTAGGTTATGATACAAAATTATTTTTACAAATATTGATAAAAAAAAATCAGATCTTTTTCATTGACTTGAGAAGCATTTATGTTACAATGAAATATGGCAGTTACCTAATGTATAATTGCTCCCACTAATACATGACTAAAGCCAAGCTAGAATTACACACAAAATGTAGCGGACATGCCAGCTATAACATCAAATGTAAATCAACAACTACTCCTACTAACTTTAAGTATAAGTTACATTGGAACTAAATCATGATGTAAAAACAAAGACAAGTTTTTGGATACTAGCAATAGCCCAACCCTGAGATCTGCAACACAAAATGAGATTCTTTTCCTTCACGATGAACCCTATAAAGAAAAAAAAAACAGATTAAGCTCCATTAAAAGTAAAATTTGATGCAATCAAAAGGTCAACAAAACAATTATGAAGCAGAACAGCATAAGCATTCAATATGATCCAAAATTTTCTTCTCGAAACCGTAAAGTTAATAACTACCAATTCTTTCTCACTGTATTTGAAAATACTAGTCACCGTCTTTCTCACAAATCGCAGCAAAGCAAACAAATACTGCATTTTTGAGACAATCCCATGAACCAAAGGGAGCTAGATAAAAATCTTAAACCACAGGTAACTCAAAACTGGCATAGCGGCATATCTAAACTCTAAAGCCCCATACTTCATATTTAAAAGAATGAACTTTAGAATCACAACATTAAATCAAGCTCGATACTAACCCCCGAATACACTAATACTCAACCACTAATCACAGCAAGCGCACAACTACTGCACTTTCAAAACAACCCCATGAACCATGGGGAGCTCAAAAAAAAAAAACATAGACCGGCATATCAAATCTCTAAACTCAAAATTCCCATACTTCAAATATATATATATATATATACATTTTTCCAGTCAAGAATGTGTAAAAAGTACAAAGACGGGGACCATAATTAACATATAATGAGTACCAAAAAGGAAGAAAAAGGTTCTACTATATCTGTGAATAGGGATAATAGTTACTCAAACCATAATATTGGTAACACCTATCAAAAGCAAACCATTTCTTGCTAGCAGTGAATGATTGAATTTAGAAGAGCTTACATATTTGATAAGAAAAATGACAATAATGTTGAGTAAATAAAAAACACAGTATTAACTACGGCAAACTGAAGGCATCCTATGTTATGGTTTCAACTAATTTAAAAGTTGCCTCTCAAGTGTGAGATTCAAATATGCTTAGAAAATTTCCATTTATATTCAAGTAACCTCGACCAACTTACAGCTCACCCCTAGCTCTCTAAAGGAGCTTATGCACTGCACTTGTTACCACTAAACAATGGGGGTAGGAGAGGAAGCCCTAGTAGCTAATCAGTGAATACAACATTAACAAACCTCCTACAGTAATTTCTGATTCAGACCTGAAGGCACCCAGGCCCTCCCACAACAAAGAGAAGTTCCTTTAAAAACGGAGGAAGAACTTCCTCATAGTTGCAAGACCAAAAGTTTATTCTAATCACATTTCTAATATGACAGTTAATTACCTATCCCTACCAAAACAATCTAAAAGCAACAAGAGCAAAGCTCATTAAGTGAGTAGAACTGCCGGCAAGAAAAGCACTCATAAACTTATTAACAACTTCAATTTCACTCAGATAGCAGCCTGTAGTCTTCATACATGTCCCACTTCCAGTTTACCACAAGGGTGACATAACATGCATGACCACAATCATACCCAAATATAATGAATGTATGAAGATATGCATGATTGTAAGCAACATATGACAGAATGGTGAACATTTCTTACTTCTTTAGTATGCTCTTTGTGTCTGTCTCACCCGTCAAACTAAATAAGGCATCCACAACATCCTCTTTCATCCTCACAAGACCCTTCAAAGAACCACATAATATGCATGCAGAGTGTATTGTTGAATCTGCAGTCTCTAAGCTGATGTTGCTAATTCTAACTATAACAGTTTCTAATGACTGCAGTGGCCAAATTCGGAGATGCATTTTCTTTACTGTTATATAGCCAACTGATAATGCTTTCTTGCTTGACTCCAATCTCTGGAAAATCATACATTAACACTTATCATGTTCTGGCCAAAAGAATAGGTGACCATACACAAAAAAGGAGATAACAAAGGAGGAAGGAAAGTCTATATAGCCAAGATGGAAAAATACCTTAAATTCAATGTCCCAATTATCAAGCCCATATGGACCAGGCCTCCTGGAAACCTTTATGACCTTGCTAAAAACTGAAATTGCCTCATTTAACTCAAGAAAGTCAATTATAGAAGGTGCATTCTTAATCGTAACAGAACTTGAAGTTCTGAAAGTAGATCTTCCATTATTATTGTTCTCAAGATCTAGAGAAGGAACAAAAGAGTTTCCAACTTTAAGTGATACATCCTTGATGTTAAGGCAGCTGTCTTCCTTAAAAGGTGACCCATTTAACTTCTTTTTAGTACCATTGATTTTTTACATGCAATGGAGAATTTAGATGGTAATCAAGTCAGAGCACATTTGACAACATAGAAACCAATAATAGCGGTAAAAATGTATTTGTTATACATGCACTAGCAGAGAGATATCAAAAGGAAAATATACAACAAACATGCAGCCGAGCACAGACAAGCTTGGCAATAGAGAGAGGAAAGAGAGGATAAGAAATATCAAGAATGCTTACCACAAAATGTTGAGGCCTTTCTGTCCTCAGTTTCGCGATTACACCTCCAACCCTTTCCACCGGTAAGCCTAATTCCGCAAAATCATCATCGTCGTTCGAAGTATGCACTGACCGCTTTAACCTTTCAAACCCTTTTGGTTGGATGCTACAACCACTCTTAAGTAAGATAATCTCATATATAATATGTACAAACAGAATCTACAAATTCCAGTTTTAGGTATATCAAGCTCATAATGTGCTGACTGCAAGATTTCAATCAGAAAGCACTACTGCTTATTTCTGCTCCTAATATTGAAATGGAAGCTTGTTGAAAAATAAAAAATGAGGAACTTGATGGTTGAAGAGAGTTGACCAAGTATCAATTTAAATGACGCCCTCAGGAATCGCAACATACGCCCTAAATAAATTTCCATCCAATTGTAATTGCTCATTGTCTTTGCTTCAGTAAACAAGCGCAACATGAAACTACGACTTTTCTCATACTAACAATAACCTTTCTCATCCTCTAGCAAGAAACCAAGATAGATGCCTAACAATATGCCTTCCTGGGATAATATAGAAAATGTAATAGTTCCCTCTACCCAATGTTAATCTAAGTCTAGGATATCCAAACTCCCGGCAAGAAATAAATTACCCGCAAATGATTTTTTTTTGTCAAAACAAGAAAAAAAACTACTAAATAATCAAGAATCAGATTCGTAGAGGTGCCTCAGAAACAAACAATTTTGAAACTTAAGTGAGAAATGTTTTAACTCCTTTTCACAGTGTTCAGTCAATTTATACCATAACACAAAGAAATTTATGGCATTGAAACGGCTAAATTGCTAAGGCACTATAAAAAAAATATTAAACAAACGAACTAGTAACAAATAAACTGAGAAACTTGCCAAGTAAGAGGAAGCACTATTTTCCTTGCTGAAACAAGGCCAGCGTAACCTGGGGAAAATTTCAGAGTGTGTCAGTTTCATGGTTTTGGGTATAGAGGGGAAGCGCCAAAAGAGAAATGAAAATCGAATGAAAGAGGGGTAAGAGACTACAGGGTTATAGAAATTACCGGTGACTAGATGATGGAGTGAAACTCGGAATCTCCACTCAAGCATCGCCCCCGAGTTTTCTTGCAGCGCTCTTCGCCTGCGACAAGAGAGGCAGCTGAACAAAAAGGAACGTCGGGATGACTGCGTTTTAGGATATGTTTGAAAATGGGTATTTTTGTCTGATAAAAATACCTACTGCCCCAATTGCCTCTAACTGCTGCTCTCATCTCCAGTCACGTTTCAGCACAGCAGTGAGATTGAAACTAATTTTCACTGCACTGAAATGCTGAACCAAACAGCAGTACGGTGAGATTGGTAACCCAACTGCATCTCACTGATGCTAAACGGTGAACCAAAGGAAGCCTTAGTATTTATGCGAGGTCATAGGGACATTTACGTTTGCAACAGTTTAATCATATAAACCTAAAAACAATGCAAGATAATAGAGTTAACTAAAAATATTACGAACGTCAACTTAGTCGGGTTTTATGATCTAAATTGAGCATTGCACTTTTCAATTATGCGTCTACTAGCCGTCGTTTGGTTAGGATCGCTCAGCTAATCTGAGTGCGCCCGATCACGTATGAATGAAATACATCATGATATTAATTGAAAACATGATTGAATAAAGACCAAACATATTAAACATGAATAAAATAGATTTTAGTGAATTAACATAATCATCCTAGCAAACAGGATTTAAAATATCATCGTTGATGTTAAAAACAATAAACTCAAAATAAACATAATTAAAATAAATAACAAGAGGAAAGAGTATACTCTATTAAGTTCAACAGCCTTTCAGATCTATTCTGATTGATGTGCTCCTCCGTTGTGCTCGATGCTTCTTTTGCTAAGGTGTTCCTAAGGTGGCTAACCAAAGCTATTAATAGCCAAGGCTATTAATAGCCATAAGGTGGACAACTTTAATAACAAAGTTGTTAGGCTGATTTCTGATTATTTTCCAACTATAAAGACCTTCAATTAAATACCCAAAGCTTGCTTTTAGGCAGCCATATACTCGTATCGAAACTAGGCTTTAATTCCCCCTTGTTGGACGGTTTCTCATTCCAATAATTTAGTAAACATGTCCATCTTTTAGTTCATCTTTTACTGGGTCAAATTGTCAACCTCATGACCCAGTTTGCATGGTCTTGTCATCCACATGAATTGATTTGTGCATGTCCATGTTTCATTCATATTAATCCCATCTTCAATGGTCCTCCTACATAGTGAAGAATCACATATTAATAAATTAACATGAAATAATATAAAATATGTACCAAAATCATGTAATTAAGCACAATTTCACATACTTCATAAATTCATGCCCAATATTACTAATTAAGTAAAAAATTCACTTATTTTAATAACAATTACTCAAGATAAACATATTTATTAAGTAAAAAGGTGGTAAAAATATATAGAAAAACCCTATATAATTTGGAGTTTAAACACCCCCAAACTTAAACCATTGCTTGTCCCGAGTAATGTTCATGCACAACACAACTTTTGTTTTAAGGCAATTTTGCAAAATGATAAAGCATCATCAATCTTCGCACATAATCATGCATCAACAAAATCATGCTAAAAAATGTTTTTTATTGATAAGTAGCTCGAATGCAAATATTATTTCCAAACTTTATACTAAGTACATCATAATGTCAACATGAGCCATAGTATACATGCATTTCCAAATCATATATAATACTCACCAATCAATATGTTTTCCTTATCAACTAAACATAATAATCACAAGGTTTAATTAGTGGTCTTCTTGAACTTAACAATTCCTCTCTAGTAATATAGTCGATATGACCATCAAATCAATAGGTCTTTTATTAAGTTGTAATGAGGCTAGGCTAAAGGTAGGGATAAAGAGAAGTGTAACACCCATTACCTATATTCTACACCAGAACCGAGTACGAGGTGTTACCATACTCAACTCACTTGGTCGTACAACTTTAAGTTATAAAACTTCATCCCAACTTAACACAGCTCATTATGGACCCACAAGGCCTTAAACATACTTACAAAGAGTTTCGGAACCCAACCGAAAACTTTTTGTGCACTTAAATTTTTTTGTCTATACAGGGGCCACACGCCAGTGTGAAATGGGACAAGCCCGTGTGGGAAGGCCGTCTGGTCACACACGCCCATGTCCCTACCCCGCGTGGGATTTATTTTCATTTCGAACCTACAGGGGTTTTCACACGGCCAGACACAAGCCCGTGTTCTTGGCCCGTGTGCTCCACACGGCCTATACACGCCCGTGTGTAAAAACCTAGGCATTCTGTTTGTGACGTCAGCAACCATATAAGGGACACAAGGCCTAGGCACACGCCCGTGTGGCTAGCCCGTGGTTGACACTGACTTGCAACACTAACATGCAGGGGACACACGACCTGGTCACACACCCATGGAACTGACCGTGTGTCTCACACGGCCTAGACACACGCCCCTGTGCCTACCCGTGTGGACATGAACAAGGCTATTTGCCAAGCTCTTTTGTCACCCTAGCCCACATAACATGATCCCATGCAGCAAATCATCAAATAAATCAATTTGTGCAACAACACTTTCTTGAATAACCTCATATTTCATAAATTAATCATATTGAGCCATCAACTATGGCAATATACAAAATAGTTCATCCTTAAGGGAGCCAATACATTCTTGGCCAAAATAACAAAACAATTCACCTAGTCTAGCCCCTATACATGCCATACTTAAAATGCAAATTCTAGCTATACTGAGATGAGCTGGTAGTGTAGGTGGTCTTCCAATTGTCTTCGTATCCCGACCCGACTCTTTGACACTATAAAACAAGGGAAAAGAAATGGAGTAAGCTTTACGCTTAGTAAGTTTACATGTAAAAAATAAACATCATAACATATGCTACTCAATAATTAGCATTACATACGAAGTAAGAACAATTCACATTTCATAGTCATGCTTACTCGTTTCATCTCTTACTACATTTCAACCATATCACGAGCATAATGCTCACATTCATTAACAATCATCCCTGCACTTATCATCAGAAGCTCACATGATACCACACATAACAATTCCATAATAATCCTTTCATAGTAATACCAAACACTCGGTGGTTTCGCACTTAGCCCACCATTACTCTTTAACGGGGTGGTATCGCACATAGCCCACCATCAAGACTATTTACGGTAGTATCGCACATAGCCCACCAAATGATAATATAAATGATGGTATCGCACACATCCCATCGTAAATAAGTAATAAGGTGGTATCGCACATAGCCCACCATCAAGAATAAATAATAAGGTGGTATCGCACACAACCCACCATTATTTACTACGGACAATATTCCACATCTACATATCTATTTCAACATTCATACGGAATTTTCTACCCAATCCAATCCATTTAAATCATAAGTGCTCTCAAACATACAATGCACCAATAAGCAACAACATGTGTATTCAAGATGCATCGTTTACACATAAAATTACCTCGGTGCAAAATGCGTTAATTTTGCGATTTAATCCGAAACCTTGCCTTTTCCCCTGTCAAGGTTAATTCCGTTCTCTTCTTGATCTATAACAACAAAATTTCACTCATTCAATCATTTTATAATCATAATACATCATAACCTCTATTTAGGCAAAAATGACCATTTTGCCCTTATACTATGGCAAAATTACGATTTACCCCTAGGCTCGTAAATCATTTGTCACCACATTTTCTCATTAAACAAGCCTAGCTGAACATTTATTTCTCTTACAACAACTTACAAAACCATTTATTTCGTGCATTTATTACACAATTTCAATCTTTGCAAACAAGTCCTATTTAGGTGTTTTCCATGGCAACACCCTTCACAAAAGTTGTTTCTCATCTCACTAACATTCATTTTCTTCCATAAAAACTCAGCTAACAACATAAACTCTCTTATGGAAAGTCCCTAAACTTTCAACCATTTAACAAATTAGTCCCCTCATTAGCTAGCTTAAGCTTTGGGGACTCCAAAAGTACAAAAATCATAAAAAATAATCATCAAAATGACTTACTTGTAAGGATGATATGTAGCTGAAAATTTGAACTTCAAAAACCCCTATTCTCTCTTCAATTTTTGATGGAGAAGAAGTGTGAATAGTAAAAGATGACAACTCTTTTATTCATCTTATTTTATTCATTTTTATTCACCTAATGTCACCAAATTTTGACTAAAATTAATGCTCTTGTCCCCTTGCTTCCTATGGCCAGCCAACACACTCTATATGGCCTAATTGCACTTTAAGGACCTTCAATTTAATATTCTATGGCTATTAGACACCTCTACCTTGAAAATAGAACTTTCGCACTTTATGTGATTTAGTCCTTTTTCACAATTAAGCATTCAATCGTTCAAATTAAAGCACCAAAATTCCCATGCATTATTAAAAACATGTTATAACACATAAAATAATACCAAAATAAATTTCCTCAACCTCAGATTAGTGGTCCTGAGACCACTTTTCGACTAGCCCCAAAATCGGGCTGTTACAAGAAGTGAATTTTTAGGCTCAATCATCTTAACCCTAACTTTGTCTTGGATCCTTTTTTGTCACAACCTTTGTACAATTGGGTCTTTGGAACACCCCAAAACTTATTCCGAGCTTATGTTCAACCTTTACTTTTCAGACTTTGGGAAAACTTTTCTTTGCTTTTTATTCTGTTGAACAAACTTACTTTGTTCTTTCATTCATTCTTTTTTTTTTTTAATCATGTGAGGAGCATGTACATCTTTTGTACTTTTCCTCAAACTTTAATCACCAAGATAAATTCAGTTAAGATAGGTGCAAAAGAATGAGATAAAATAAAAAATATGATAATACGGCTTATGGTGTAGATAATTTGCAATAAATAGGCCATTAAGCTCAAAAATTAAGTTTCAAGGGTTAATTTAATATGGTGTACTTGAAAGGCTCAAATGATCAAAAGAAACTGTGTCTATATCATATTAGATTCTTATACCTCCTAAGATTTCGCCTCAAGAAAGTTACTAAGTCAATTCTAAAGACTTAAAATTTCATGCATGTTAATTTCTAAAGAAATCAAATTTTCATTGTAAATACTACTTAAGACTATAGAGCATACAAGCATTCCATCACTCAAGATAACACAAGAATAACTTAGATAAAATCAGAAATCATGCTTGTATTTGAACAAACTTAAGAATAAAAATTCTCTCTGAACATTCATTTATTTCAGCATACTGAGGTAAAAAGTTTGAAACATACTTGCATAATTTAAAAATTCATGCTACAAAATATTTGCCTTACTCCTTTTAAAAAGAAGCAATGTCCTCATTGCAAAAACAAAGTAATGAACGAAAATTGAACACCAGGTAGGATTGCAAGAAAAGAGAGGCGAGTCATAAAGACTGCTTAAGTACCAAGTCTTTCTCAACAATCCAATCCTAGACATGTTCATTCACATTACCACACCACTTTGCTTTTTCTATTGAAGAGGCATTGAGCTTATTTATTCATGATTGCTATTTTATTAAATGAAAGTAAAATTCTAACTAGAAAACAAAAATAAACACCTAAAAAGAAATCAAAATTAAAGACAAGAAATTCCCCATTTTATTTATTTGACTTATCTTCCTTGTCTTCTTCCTTTTATGTTTTATCCTCGCTTGCATTTTCATCTTCCTTCCATGACTCGAAGATATAATCTGGGAGCTCAGGAACAAATTTGTTAGAGATATTTTTAAAAGTATTTCTTATAGAATCATCTCTAATCTTTGCATATTTTCGATAAGCCTATTGTTTGTTATGCATAAATTTCATCATATCCATCATAATTGACAATTTCGATTTGTTCACAGTGTTTGAAGAAGTGGGCACAGGAATAGTCAACTCAAGATCAACACTTGGTTCAACTGGCTCATCAGCGTTTGGCTATTCTCTTGGTTCAGAGACTTCTGGTTCCTTTATCGGTTCTAGATTGTTCAGTTCTTCCTCAGATTCTACTTCTCTTGTCTCAGTAACTGAGTTAGCTTCCGTTTCGGATTTGTTCGATGCCTCATCAACTTCTAGTTCTATCGGTTCAGTTGGGTTTAGTTCATGGACATTCTCCACTAACCTTTCAAGATCATGGGTTGTGATGCAACCTTGAACAGACGGGCCCTTTAGGTTTGCTAGCAAATTTTTAGCTACTTAAGTGCTTGGGCGGCAAGTATAGATAGAGGGAAAAGGTGGTGGCAATTTTAGGGTTTTGGGCAAGCCTTATGGACAACATTGATGGGGTAAATTTCTCCTATTTGTTGTTTCAATCCTTGAGCTGAAACTGTATTTACAACTACACTGCTTAAGATAAAATAATTTGATTAGTACTTGGGCCAATTTTACCCCCTTATGAAACATAAACAAATAAAATTAACATTAAAAAAAGATTAAAATAGAAATAAAATTTTCAAAATTAATTAGAAAATTTCTTCTCAAAAGATTACAAAAATTAATTCCCAAGAAAGGTTGGAGGGGTTACAACGGTCCCGCTTAAGTTCCAGTCTCCTTAGACAGAATTAATTAAATGTACTCATTTAAGAAAAATAATTTCTAACTACTTATTAAAAAGTTAGATCATAAAAATTAAGGGTCTATGAATGAGATTTTAATTCGTCGTCAAACTAGGGTTAAAGGCGTTACCGGACCGATCGGAAACATTTCCAGAAGTTCATACATTCATTCATTCATTCAATCTCAAACATAATGTCCCTTAATACGGTCAACGAGACCTAAAACATGCTTATAAACCGGGTCGGGACTAAACCAAACCACATCCAAAATTTCATGGAAAATTAAAACTTAAATAAGTTTTAGGGCTTACACGCCCGTGTGGGTAGGCCGTGTGCCTCCCACGGCTGCTAGACACAACTGTGTGTCTTCCCCGTGGTCGAAACTGACCTTTACTCCACGGCCACCAAGCACGCCCGTGTACTTTGGCCATGGTCGATCCTGTCAAAACCACACGGCTACCAGGCACGTCCATGTGCCATGGCCGTGTGCTATTAAGCCATATACTGACTTGCGCCCACGGTCACTAGGCACGCCCGTGTGCCACAACCGTGTCACATTATAGGCCATTTTCAAGGCCAAAATGCCACCCACTTGGGTCTTACCTACAAGCCATAATCACCAACACATTTCATGCATACTAAACAACCAAAATAACCATTCAATCTATACATTCAAAATCCATTTCAACCATGTAAACTTTCAAGACCAAAACATATGTATATCAAGTATAATATATCCAAATGCTTACCCAAAAACTTGATCAATTCATAGATCACATAACCATGCCAAAACATTCCACACATATCATATTCATTCAAGCAAATTCTCAACTCATATCTAGCCAAAACACATAGCTAAGTTTATATAACAACTTATACCAAAATACTAGCCTATACATGCCATATCTAGCTATATACATTTCCATAATGTACCAAAATGAGTTTAGTAGTGTGATGACGATCCTTGACGTTCCCGAGCCTTCAGTAGCTTTGACAACCTATAAAACAGAGGAAATACACACACAGAGTAAGCTTTCCAAAAGCTTAGTAAGTCATAATACAAACAAACTTAGCATGGAAGGCATATATGCACATAGGTACATTGGCACGTCATAATTACTTAACAAACTATCACATATATGCTTTGGTCCATATACTTGACCATATTTGCCACAATCACCAATTCAAAAGTTGTATATATACATAGCTCTTTCATGCTTACTATCACATATCATATTGTTATCCCAATATACATAATCATCATAGTAAGATCACATAGGTACTTACCCTATATACACACTTAGTGTATAAATCAATGTACCTGAAACGGATTCACTATTTACATAGCCATTCGTATCACAAACTTGCCCGTTGAACCGTAAGGAATCTAGTAGGATGCTCAGAAAGCTTGGAATAGCCGTACAATGGCAACGTCCCTGACGAGGTCTTATATGCACTCAGATGCCACTGTCCCGGACAGGGTTTTACACGAATCAATACGATGCCGATGTCCCAGACATGGTTTTACACGTAAGAATCATATCGATGCCAACGTCCCAGATGAGGTCTTACACAAAATCTCAAATCAATGCCAATGTCCCAGATGTGGTCTTACATGATAAAAATAGAATAGATACCTATGTCATGACATAGCTAATCCTATCTATTCCTAGGTTCGTACGGGACTTCGCGGATATTGTCACTATATCGATCTTATCTCGAAATTCATGTACAGATCATCTCATAAGCATTCATAGTTAACAATAATCATATGAACATACACAGTTCAATACAAATACGTTTATTTGCATAATGACTTACCTCGGATTCGATTTAACGAAAATGGACACGGCTACTCGGTTACTTTCGCTTTCCCTCGGTCTAAGTCTGTTTTCCTCGGTTCTTGATCTATACATATTCAGAATTAACCCTTTTATTCACTAACTCATTCAATTCAATCCAAGGACACACATTTAAGCCTATTTGCAAATTAACCCTCATATTTGCACAATTTATCAATTTATTCCATTTTTCTCAAAACATCAAATTCACAAAATCATTACATACTCATGCTTAGCCGAATGTTCATACATCACATACAAGCCCATATTTTCCATCAAATTTGCAATTTAGTCCCTTAAATTGCTATTTTCTCAATTTAGCCCTAATTAGCTAAATTCATCAAAAATTCAAGAACAAAATATATTCATCTAGCTCAAAACTCACATTTAACACCATAAAACATCATAAATCACATGAGTTCACCAAATGCTCATCTCAAAAACATCATCAATTCTCAAAATTAAAACATGGGTTTTGTAGCTCTCAAAGCAACGATTGCAAAAACGTAGAAACTATAAAAAATCGAAGTCAAAACTTACCTTAATTTGAGCTCATAATGGCTGAATAACCTAGCTTCTTTCTCCTTTCTTTTCTTTGGTATTTTCGAAACTAATGGTATGAATATCATCACCATTTTTCATGTTTTGTTTTATTAACTATCATATTATTATACATTTTACTATATTAACATTTTAATAAACATTTAAAACAAGTATACAATAAGGGCATATTCGGCCATCTACCATCCACTATCTTATAAGTGGTCTAATTGCTTATTAAGGCCTCCTCTTTTAAAAGTCACAACATATAAGTGCTTTAACAAATAACAGGCTAGTTTTTCATTTGATGCAATTCAATCCTTTTTATCAAATTAAACACACAGACAGATAAATTAACTTACGGAAATTTACCACATGCTTAGTCACATATCAACGGCACAGAAAATAATATTAAAATATTATACAGACTCGAATTTGTGGTCCCGAAACCACTATTCCGACTAGGGTATAAACCAGACTGTTACAATTCTCCCCCCTTAGGGATTTTCGTCCCCGAAAATCTTACCGTTAAACAGATTCAGATATTGCTGTCTTATTGAATCTTCGGCCTCCCACATAGCCTCTTCTATTCCATGTCGATTCCACAATACTTTCACTAACGAAATTTTCTTATTTCTTAACTCTTTTACTTCACGAGCTAAGATACGGATCGATTCCTCTTCATATGTCATATCAGATCGGATTTCAATTTCAGTCGGAGAAATCACATGTGATGGATCAGATCGATATCCACGGAGCATCGAAACATGAAATACATTTTGTATCATTTCTAGTTCAGAGGGCAACCTTAATCTATATGCAACTGGCCCAACTCGTTCAATGATCTCATACGGTCCGATGAACCTTGGACTTAATTTGCCTTTATGTCCGAATCGGAGTACTTTCTTATACGGAGACACTTTTAGAAATACTTTGTCGCTGATTTCAAATTATCTATCTTTTCGTTTCAAGTTTGCATAAGATTTCTGACAATCAGATGCTGCTTTCAAACAATCTTGGATCAGTTTCACTTTCTGTTCTGAATCTTTTATCATGTAGCTTATTTTCACTGAGCTCAATCCAATACAGAGGTGTACGACATTTACGTCCGTACAAAGCTTCATAAGGTGCCATTTTGATACTTGACTGAAAACTGTTATTGTATGCAAATTCAATCAATGTCAGATATTGTTCCCACGTACCGTTAAACTCAAGTATACAACATCTTAACATATCTTCAAGAATCTGAATGATCCGCTCAGATTGACCATCTGTTTGCGGATGAAAAGCTGTACTGAAATGCAGTTTCGTGCCTAAAGCTTCATGCAATTTCTTCCAGAACCTCGATGTAAACCTCGGATCTCTATCTGACATAATGGATAGTGGCACCCCGTGCAATTTGACAATCTCAAAAATATAAAGCTTGGCTAATCTATTAAGTGAATAATCAGATCTTACCGGAATAAAATGGGCAGATTTTGTCAATCGATCCACTATGACCCAAATCGTATCTTTCTTTCTCGGAGTCTAAGGTAAACCAGAAACAAAATCCATTGTCACTTTATCCCATTTCCATTCAGGAATCAGAATTGGCTGTAGCAAACCAGACGGAACTTGATGTTCGCCTTTCACTTGTTGACAGATTAAACATTTCAAAACAAAGTCAGAAATGTCTTGTTTCATACCAGGCCACCAATAGTGTCGTTTCAAATCATGATACATTTTCGTACTCCCCGGATGAACAGATAGACGACTGTTATGTGCTTCACTTAAAATCAGTTATATCAACTCCGAATTTCTCGAAACACAGATACGACCTCGAAAACTCAAGCAATCATCAACAACCCAAAATTCAGATTCAGAATTTGAATCGTACTGAGCTCGTTTCACTAATAACTCATTATCAGATTTCTGAGCATCACATATCTGATGTATAAACAATGGTTTCACTTTTAATTCAGCTAACACAAAGCTAACATCAAACAAATCTAACTGAGCATTCAAAGCACGTAGTGCAAACAATGATTTTCTACTCAACGCATCAGCAACAACATTCGCTTTACCCGGATGATAATATATCACGAGCTCATAATCTTTTAACTGCTCTAACCATCTCCTTTGACGCAGGTTCAAATCTTTCTAAGTCATCAGATATTTTAGACTTTTATGATCTGAAAACACATGACATTTCTCACCGTACAGATAATGGCGCCAAATTTTAAGTGCAAACACAATCGCAGCAAGCTCAAGGTCGTGTGTCGGATAATTCTTTTCATGAGGCTTCAATTGTCTCGAGGCATAAGCTACAACTTTGCCTACCTGCATCAAAACACATCCCATACCATTTAACAAAGCATCACTGTATATAACAAATTCTTTACCTGATTCTGGTTGTACTGACACTGGAGCTTTTGTTAACAGAGTTTTCAACTGATCAAAACTTTTCTGGCATTTATCCGACCATTCAAATCTAACATCTTTCTGAAGTAATCTAGTCAGTGGAGTAGCTATCACTAAAAATCCTTTTACAAATCGACGATAATAACTAGCTAAACCCAGAAAACTACGGACTTCAGATACATTTCTCGGAGGTTTCCAATTCAGAATAGCAGAAATCTTACTCTGATCAACACGAATTCCAAAAGCTGACACAATATGTCCCAGAAAACTAACCTCGTGTAACCAGAATTCACATTTGCTAAATTTCGCGTACAATTGCTTTTTTCTCAAAGTTTGCAACACAATTTTCAAATGTTCAGCGTGTTCATTTTCATTACATGAATAAATCAGGATGTCATTTATGAATACCACAACAAATCGATCTAGGTACTGTCTGAAAATTCTATTCATCAGATCCATAAAAATAGCAGGAGCATTGGCTAGTCCAAATGGCATAACTAAAAACTCATAATGCCCGTATCTCGTTCTGAAAGCCGTCTTCGGAATTTCTAAATCTTTAACTCTCAACGGATAATATCCCGATCTCAAATCAATCTTAGAAAATACAGTAGCTCCTTTTAACTGATCAAATAAATCGTCTATTCGGGGCAACGGATATTTATTCTTTATTGTCACCTTATTCAACTGATGGTAATCGATACACATCCTCATCGTGCCATCTTTCTTTTTCACAAACAGAACAGGAGCACCCTAAGGCGAGAAACTCGGTCTAGCAAACCCTCTATCTGTCAATTCTTGTAACTATGACTTTAACTCTTTTAACTCTGTTGGTGCCATTCTATATGGAGCTATCGAAATAGGTGTTGTACCAGGCAATAGATCAATGCCAAATTTAACTTCCTAAATCGGAGGCAAACCCGGTAACTCTTCAGGGAACACATCAGAAAACTCACAAACAATAGGCACTGATTCAAATTTCTTCTCAGATACTTTCAAATCAATCACATAAGCAAAATATACCTCATAACCCTTTTTCACATAACTTTGAGCTTTCAAAATAGATATCACGGCAGGCAATCCATTCAATTCATTAGACTCAACTCGTACAATCTCATCATTCGGACATCTCAAATCAATAGTCTTTCTTTTACAGTTCACAACAGCATCATGCAAAAATAACCAATCCATACCCAGAATAATATCGAATTCATCAAATGGAAAAAGCATCAGATCAGCAGGGAAACAGATATCTCGAAACATTAACGGACAGTTCTTGCATACTTTGTCGACAATGACACTTTTACCTAAGGGGTTTGATACTTTTATAGCAAACTCAGTAGACTCTACAGGCAAAGTCTTGCTGAATACTAAATTCATACATATATACAAATGCGTAGAACCAGGGTCTATCAATGCAATCACAGAAGTATCATAAAGTGTAAAAGTACCCGTTATAACATCTGGAGATGAAACTTCCTCTCGAGCTCGGATACAATACGGTCTGGCAGGCGCTCTAGCTTCAGATCTGGCAACATTGTCTCTCGTAGTTCTCTAACTACCACTGACATTTCTTACATTCTTCGAAGATCTACCTCTCACAGGTGCGTTATCAGATCTCGAATTCTAAATAGTTTCTGGCTCAACAAATTCAAGGCAATCACGGATAAAATGATCAAGTGATCCACATCTGAAGCAAGCTCTGTCATTTAATCTACATCTTTCCAGATGCCTTTTTCCACAATGTTTACATTCAAGTCTCTCAGTCCGGACATTACCAACACTGGCCACTGAAGTTGCTGGGGTTTTGGAACTCATTTGCGGTCTAGATTGATTTATGTTCAAATGTCCCACATTATGTCTGGAACGACTTTGATTATCTCTGAATCTCTTTGAAGCAGACTGAAATGATTTGCTTGGAAATCTCTTTCTCATATCTCGAGCTTCAGACTCAGCTTTTCTTTTTATCTTTCCCGAGTGCCACAGCTTTGCACACTCGATCAATGAGTACAACGAACTCTTTTATTTCTAATATCCCGACTAACAGGCGAATATCTTCATTAAGACCATCTTCGAATCCTTTGCACATTATAGCTTCAGATGATACACATTCCCGAGCATACTGACTCAGTCTCACGAACTCTCATTCATATTCTGAAACGTCATTCGACCCTATTTTAGTTCCAGGAATTCCTTTCGTTTCTAATCGACGAATCTCTCACTGATATATTTCTTCCAGAATTCACTTTGAAAGAAGTCCCATGTAACTCGCTCTTTCAGAACGACAGAAATCAAAGTTTTCCACCATTAATAAGTTGCATCTCAGAGTAATGACACAACACACTTCATGTATTCTTCCAGAGTCAAAGACATTTCGTTGAATACCCTTATAGTATTTTCTAACCAGAACTCAGCCCTTTCAGCATCATCATCATTAGTAGCCCGAAACTCTTCGGCCCCATACTTACAGATCTTGTCAACCGGGGGCTTATTCCACGGATTTAAATTTGCAGTCAAAGGTATATCAGATGTCTGAGGGGGATTAATCGGGGGCGGGGGTTGCGAAACAGTCGGGTTATTCTTTACAAATAGAGTGAACCACTCACTCATCATCTGGAAGAAAGCTTCTTGACCGCTCGTAGCTGGTCTCGAATCAGATGGCGCTGTCATTTACACGGGAGCAAGCGCGTTACTTTCTACGTCGTCAGCTATGGCTCTTTCGGGATCCATTACTATACGAAAATCATATTTTTACAAGTCAGGATTCATCACACTATCACAGTTCAGATATATGGCATGTATAGCTAGACTCTGACACGCTACATTAGTCCGAGAATAGACTAAACCGTAGCTCTGATACCAACCAAATGTAACACCCTTATCCCGTATCCGTCGTTGGACTAGGGTTAAAGGTGTTACCGGACCGATAGGGAACATTTTTAGAAGTTCATACATTCATTCATTCAATCAATCTCAAACATAATGGCCCTTAATACGGTCAACGGGAACTAAAACATGCTTATAAACCGAGTCGGGACTAAACCAAAACACATACAAAATTTCATGGAAAATTAAAATTTTTCTAAGTTTCAGGGCTTACACGCCCGTGTGGGTAGGCCGTGTGCCTCCCACGACTGCTAGACACCCCCGTGTGTCCTCCCCGTGGTCGAAACTGACCTTTGCTCCACGGCCACCAAGCACGCTCGTGTACTTTGGTCGTGGTCGATCCTATCAAAACCACACGGCTACCAGGCACGTTCATGTGCCATGGCCGTGTGCTCTTAGGCCATATACTGACTTACGCCCACGGTCATTAGGCACGCCCGTGTGCCACAACCGTGTGACATTATAGGCCATTTTCAAGGCCAAAATGCCACCCACTTGGGTCTTACCTACAAGCCATAATCACCAACACATTTCATGCATACTAAACAACCAAAATAACCATTCAATCTATACATTCAAAATCCATTTCAACCATGTTAACTTTAAAGACCAAAACATAAGTATATCAAGTATAATTTATCCAAATGTGAAAACAATAATATATACATAGTATAAAAATAGTTTTAATATAAACTATATGTATATGCATATGAATTAAAAACATATAGAAGTATTTAAGTTAAATACCATACAATATTTTAAAAACTAGAAATATATATAAAAGATTTTCAAAATAAATAAGTTATATAATAGAACAACTAAGAATGTAAAAATAGAAGTTAAAACAATCCAACTAAAATAATGTAAAATTAGTAAAAGAATTCAGAATAATCTATTAACATAATCAAAATGATGAATAATTAAAATAACTCAATCAAAATAATGAATAATAACTAAAATAATGCATAATAGATGAATTTTAAAGTAATAAAAAATTGTATAAATTAAAACAAATGACTCAATTGAAATACGTATAGAATAAAAAGGATACTTAATAAATAAATGAGACATTGAAATGGAAATGAGGACCAAAATATGACGCGCACAAACCAAGGAGGACTGAAAGCGAAAATGAACCAAACCTTGAAACGCCTCGTTTAAACAAGGATTGAATTGAAATGGCGTTTAACGTTTTAGGGCACAATAGCAATAACTAATAAACAGCAAGAGGATGCAATCAAATCACCACGAAATAAGGAAGGATCAATCGCGTAAATAGACCAAAGTTTAGAAATGCTCGGATCCTGGAGGTGGATCCGGGTCGACGCACGGGTTGTACACCCCCTAAACGGCGCCGTTTTGCATTACTTAAAAAAGGGGTTAATTAACCTTAGATTAATCAGAAATTTTTTTTTAACCCTTTCATTTTATAACCACAACCCTAGCCTCCTTCATCAGCCGCCTCAAAAACCAGACGTCTGAGACCCTCCGACTGCCATCTTCTTTCGAAACCCGCAACGAAGTTAAATGAAGGCTGGGTATAGCACCTTTTGACCCCTATGCTCGAAAGTAATATCACCTTCGCGTCTAAATCTCTGTTTCAACTTCAATTTCGACGAAGCGAATGGAGATCTAACGGTGGCGCTAAAAGGTAAGTACTTTTTCTTTTCTTTTTCGTATACAACAGATTAAAGAAAAGAAAAATGGAAAGAAAATAAATAACAAGTTGAATCAATAAAACGAAAAAATGGAATCGCCAAAGAACCTCTTTTTGATTCTGATTTCTGTATTTTATTTAGTATCCTTAGTATCTGTGTGTTCATAAAATCGTGGAAGTTGTCCCCCCTTTTACAATGGTTGCTTCGGTCCCTTTGTAGCCAAATTCAAAGAATTAAAAAAAGAAATCGAAAAATACAATTCTTTGCTGTGCTGGTTTTTTGTCTGTTTGCAGGTACGGAAGCGTGGGCATACGAGGCTGTTGGTGGTACGGAGGCGCGTGTGGTGACGATGCGCGCGTGGTGCGCACGTGAGGTAGCTAAAGCAACGCAAGGTTTGGTTGCTCGATCGGCGCTTCTAGTCTTAGGGTTTCGATCTGCTGAAACCATTTGGGCCATTCGGGCCGATTTCAGGATTGGGTCATAATTTGGGTTAAATTTTGGGCCTATTAATTAGGTAGAGACAGGTTTAATATTTGGGTCCTAATCTGGGCCATTTGTAAATGGACTGTGGACTTCGGATTTTATTAATCTTTGGTTTTTTAATTTTTTTGGTTTTTTTGGTTTAAAATTGGTAAAAGGGCCCAGGCAGATTTGGGCTCCTACAACTGCCCCTCTTTGCTCATTGTCGTGTAACAGGAATAGAGCAAAGACTTTAAAAGGGCCAAATTTGCCCGGTCTCACCGAATCTTGACTTCTTGACGCTTCTTTCCTTCAAGTAGCTTCAATCTGCTCAACTGTGTCTTCAAGGGCATAGGAACTATCACTTCGATCTGCTCCAATGTAATTCCAGAGAGAAGAGATTTGTAGCTTCGATCTATTCCACTGGAACTTCGAGGAGATGAGAATTCAGATAGAAGAGATTTGTAGCTTCGATATTCCTTACTGAAACTTTTCGAAAATGAAAGTTGATCCTCAATACACTCAGGGAGAAGGGATTTGTAGCTTCGACCTGCTCCACTGGGACTTCGAGGTGATAAGGATCCAGAGAAAAGAGATTTGTAGTTTTGATCTTCTCACTGAAACTTCTTGGAAATAAAGGTTGATCCTCAATACACTTAGGGAGGAGGGATTTGTAGCTTCCACTTGCTCCACTGGGACTTTGAGGTGAGATGACTCCAGAGAGAAGAGATTTGTAGTTTCGATCTTCTCACTGAAATTTCTCGAAAATGAAAGTTGATCCTCAATACACTCAGGGAGGAGGGGTTTGTAGCTTCAACCTGCTCCACTGGGACTTCGAGGTGAAAAGATTTGTATTTTAGATTCACCTCGCTCAGGAAGGCAAGATCTTCTATCTTCAATCTGTAACACTGCTAACTCAGGGACACCAGACTGGTATCTTTGATCTGCTTCGCTCGGAAAGGCAATATTTGCTATTTTACCAATGTTGCGACACCGTCCTCTAGGGGACCTATCCTGCCAAATCGGTTTTGTGTTTATGCTTATGCAAAATGGTTAGGATGCAATGATCAGAATGAATCTGATGCTCCTAACTAAATGTATTATGGACGACATTTGTATGAATGTAGAATGTCATGAGAATGGTCTTTTTACAAAGATTAGGATGTAATGATCGGAATGAATCAAATGCTCTTAACTAAATGTGTTTTGCATGAATGCAGGATTTCGTGAGAATGATCCCTGCTTAAGGTTGTCATCACTCATCGTTTATCAGGGCTTTATCGCTGACATATTATGCTACCATTTTGTTCGGCTGGTATTCTTGACAGAGCACTCGAGGAAACAATTATAATTGTTCAACAGATTTGCCCCGCTGTAACTTCAGGGTTCATCTCATTATGACTTGGGGTATAGGATCTGAATCTTTTCCAAACCATCCCACTACGACTCGGGGGTATAGGTCCTGTAGTTTGTTCCATCAATTGATCACTCCTCGGGTGACCCCATCAGGTGTGTATGCATGATGCTCGCGTGAATGCAGAATATCAAGGATCCTCATTTTACACATGGGTTAACGATGCCCCCTGACGTAATATCTTGTTGTTTGCTCAACCACCAAAAATCCGAAGAGATAACCTTAATTTAGACTCTTCCTTAAACTTGGTGAGTTTTAAACAATAGTCCTGTTTCAAGTTCTTGTATTATTCAGAAGCTTCCAGAGTAATATGCGAAACTCCTTTTTATAAAAGTATTATTAGTCCACTAATCGTTATTTCAATGCAAAATGCCTGAAAAAGATCATAAGCATGGACAAGAAGGAAATGGATTAAGAGCATAGCTCAAAACAAGTAAGTTAAGCAAAGATAGCAATCGAGATTAAGAAAGAAATTTATTGTGAACATATTTTGAAAAGAATAATATAATCTCAAATAACCAATTTAAAATGAGTAAAATGGACCCTAAGTTCCCCAGATATCGCAGCCTGAACTTCTCTGTTCAAATTTCTTGAGGACTATTTTAAGCTCAATATTTGCTTAAGGGATCCGGAGTACTTTGTCGATGCCCCAAGACGTAGCATATTTCTTCATTGTTAATCCAGGCATAGCAAGACTGTTGTATGCCCCCCTTTGATCAAAATTTGAGCCGCCCTTTTTGGGTTTTCAACTCAAATCCCCTTTGGTCTCAAAGCACTCTTTACGGGTTTTCGCCTTGGCCTCTCCTTTCTCTTTCTTCTTTTTGCTGACAATTTCTATTTCTTTGATTTTTTTTGATCTCTTGATTTTTTTTCTTCTTCTTTTTTTTGATTCACCAGATTGGGCAGGTCCTTGCCATCTATCTCAGACTACCCATGTTCCTCCAAAACGGGCCTTCTTTGCCGTATAAGATCCTTCCTAGTTTGGCATCTGCTTTCTTCTAAAGTCCCTTTTACATGGGAACAGTCTTCTTCAAAGCCCTATCGTGAAGTTTTCTAGGGCACATCATTTTTGTTGTGAGCTCGCATCACCTGACCATGACAGATAGCTTTTAACATCAACTGATCATATCGAGACTGGATCTATTCTGCCTCATCCAACTTCAGCTCTGACAAAATTTTGACTCCAATGGGCAAAACCAATGAGAAATGTGTTGCCCCTGTGACAGTCTTGGCCAATGGTTGATAAGCATAGAGGGTAAATAGTAACTTCTGTATGCCAATCCTTACAAGTCTTGGTCTTTTCATGATCTTCTGTTCTTTCTTTTCTTTTCCTTTTTCTTTTTTCCTCTTCTCCCCCTTTTTTTTGGGCTGCCTTCGCTGCGCTGATGTGGCGCCTATTATTTAAACAAATTGCAAACTTTTGACATTTTGCGATTAAATGTAACATTTTTGACATTTTCTTTTCGGTGTTCTTTCTTTTTTTTCTCATTCTGTTTTTTTTTGTTCTAATGACTATCGACTTTGTAATATTGGCACATGAAGCGACTTTTACCATCTTAATGGGGTAATCCCCATCCGCGAAAATAAATCGATGTCGGCCAGACTTTTGATGGGACTGGCTTGATAACAACCATGCCCCACATATAGGCAAAATGGAGGAGGCACATAAGTCCTGTCTTTCTCAATTTGGAATTTGATGCAATCTCCCTTTTTGGGTAGACTAGTAGCAAGAATCTCTTAATTAGCCTTGATATGATCGTGAAAATATCTTGGAATTCTTGAAGATAGCTCAATGACGTCTCGCCTTGTGATGTATTAGGCTTCGATATTTGCCCCTTCTTAATCTCGCAACGTCCACTGACCTTTTGCAAGGTAGAGTTTATTTTTATCTTGTTCTACCATTCTTAACAAATCAAAAGATAGGCTACGATCTCTGTCATCTTTAAAGTCCTTAGATCCCTTAAGCCCATATCTCATTCAAAAAGGAAATCAGTAACAACGTCGCTCATGTCATTGATATCTGGGTACCTATTGTACGTACGAAAGCAGGTTCCAAAGAATAAATGATTCTAAGGATGATTATTTATATGGTATGGTCATGAATAAAGAATGAATGAATATTCTAAAACACAAAAGAATGTACATATAAAATGTGAAGAAAAAGGATGCATTTCATTGAGATAAAAATTCTGGACACAAGCCTATTTCACAAAAGGATTCTTGTTACTCCTAGGCTTAAAGTGACAAGCATGTTTTGAATATTGCTCTAGATTAGCTCTAAAAATACATGTCCCTTCCATATTCCTATTGCTCAAAACACTCCCAGGCTCATATTTCTGCATTTGGCGTGTCATCTAATTTCATAATACCCATGCCAATGATTTTTTCCACCAATTTCTTGAAAGCAAGGCAATTTTCTATCGAATACCATGTGACCCCTGCATGGTATTCACACTGGGCCTTTGGGTCATGCCATTTTGGATATGGAGGTTACATCGGTTTCGGATAGTGAGGAGCCACCTCATGTGCATCGAATAGGATTTGATATAACTCCTTGTACGTCATTGGAATCGGTGTAAACTGGAGTTGCTTTGTACTGGATTCTCGTCTTGATGAGCCTTGATGGCCAATGGTCACAGCCCTCGGTTGACCTATAGTGACTAATTTGGGACGCTTGCTCAAGCTATTTACTTCATTCTCCCTATTTTTCAGGGCCTTTGAAGTCCACTCTCCTCTTTCTTTTGTTTCTGCCAGAACAACCGGTCTGGCTAGATCATTTTTCGGGTTAAAACATGAATCTATCGGGAAGTTTAATAGTGCCGAGGTATCAATCTGACATTGGGGTTTAATAATGACAGGTACCTCCTGCGAATGCGTGTTTGGTTGAATTGGGATACTTATTGGGGAATAAACGATGTCCTCATCATCATCCACACTGTCGACCACCGGGTCACTCCTTTTTTCGAACCTTTCAGCTAGTAAATGGGCTACTTGGCTCATCATATTCTTTTGATCTCGCATATCTTGCTATATTTCAGCCAATTGCTTTTGTATTTGTATTTGCCTTTGCTCTAATCTCTCCAACCTTTGTTCCATGTTTTCCGGGTTAACTGAAATAATTTCCCCTAATTAGGGACCTTATGTGAAAATGCAATGCAAATGATATAATGTGAATGCATGAAATGCAAATGCATGAAATGAATGTAAGAAGAAAGAGAAACGTTGATTTTGAATTCAATTCCATTAGGAGAATTTCTCTAGAAAACAGATTTCTTTACATAAAACAGATTACGTATGCGGCTTTGTCCTCATAGTCCAAGTGAAAACATCGATCTTCTCCTTCATATCCAGAAACTGCAGTCGAATCCTTCAAATCCTCCCAAAAGATGTCTCTTTTATTTCCACTTGGCTTGATTCGATTCGTGGTTCGCTGCTCACTTATCCCTTGCAATATGGATTAGCTTCTTTAAGAAAATTGAGGCATGACGGCTCTTGTACAATTCTTGTCAGTTTGATTCTTTCGGGTAAGGTTTTGCATTCCTCCACGGACTATCAACTTTTTTTTATTGTGTTTACTCAGACCATGTCCAGACAACCGTATTATAATCCACTTTATCAAGAAACTCGTTTCCTTATGACAAACTCCCCTATTTAGCAACTGAATTACTAATCAACATCTCCTTTCTATGATAATGTAATGCAATGCAATGTAATGCAAATATAAACAACACAAAACACGTTAGCACAAGTAAAATAAACAACCAAAATAGATTACCCAAATGGGTGACCACTAGGGTTTAACACGGCTCTACCTAGGGTTAGCTCTTAGGTTTCGCTATATGCGGTTTGGTTCTAACGAGAGGGTACATGAACCAGCAGATTCCTCGATCCTCACCCATTATAGGCTCATATGGATCGAGTTCAGTTCAGGGGAATACATTTCCCTATGGCCATGCGAAGATGAAAATCTCACGAAGCACATAGGTACAGATGTATCCTGGTAGCAGTCCACTAGCCCATGCGGAGGTGAAAACCTCACGAAGGCGTAGTTTCTCACTCCCACCTAAAGGTGCGACCACAATGGTCATGCAATGCAATGCCAAAGTATCTCATGAGACTCGATATTAAAGCACAAACAAATGCATCAAAAGAAACATGATTTTTCGCAACGATTTTCCAAATTTTCGGTCAAAAGGACAAAAATTAATCAATTTATGGCCTGACTCTCATCCAGTCCCCAGTGGAGTCGCCAAGCTGTCCAAACCATTTTTAATTTGGATTCAGAAAAATGGGGATCGACTTAAAAAATAAGGAGTCGCCACCGATCCTTTTTGTCTAGGTGTGATCGGGTCACCTATAAAAATATTTTGGTCTGTGAAATTTGAGAAAACGGGTTCGGGAGTCGGTTACGTGCAAGGAAGGGTTAGCACCCTTGCAACGCCCAAAGTTGGTACCAAATTGATTAAAGTTGTCCTAATGTCGAAAACTTGAAAATGTTTAGGGTAAAAAAAGATTTGGAAGAAAGTTAGTTAAACCGGAATTGAATCTCAAGATTAACTCGTTTCAAAGGGATAAAAGCATTGTACCCAGCACGTTAGGATGTAACACATTTATACTCTGACACTGAGATCATCTTTGATCTTCAAAACATGTGAAAAAAGGGGTATTTGGGTATTTAGTTGAGCGAAAAATCAACACCCAGCACGTTAGGATGTAATTTTCCGTACTTCTAAACACACAAATATTACCTCGTTTTCTAATATGCAATCTTGAAATTGATTCAATGTATGCTTTTAACGAAAGAAAACCTTTCGAAAGAACTCGAATATATCTAAAACTTGAAAGTATTTAAGGTAAAAATTTCGGAAGAAAGTTAATTAAATCGGAATTGAATCTCAAGATTAACTCGTTTCAAAGGGATAAAAGTATCATACCCAGCACGTTAGGATATAACACATTTATACTCTAACCCCGAGATCATCTTTGATTTTCAAAACACGTAAAAAGGGTATTTGGTTATTTAGTTGAACGAAAAATCGACACCCAACACGTTAGGATGTAATTTTCCGTACTTCTAAACACAAAAATATTGCCTCGTTTTTCAAATATGCAATCTTTAAATTGGCTCAACTTTTATTAATCTATTTTGGAATAACAATGGGACTACTAATATCAATCAAGATGTCAAAGTTTGAATCGCAATGCAATAATGTAAATAAACAAGATTACAAACATTAAATAACATACATGAAAATAGAAACTTAAAGTTAATAATTTATGCATGAAAATAATACATTAAGTTATTAACATAAACAAAATATATATGTATATAATAAAATAGGGAATAAAAAGGAAATAAGTTAGATAAATAAATAGTTTAAAGAAAAATATACCTATACACATAAATGGATAAATATATATATATATATATATATATATAAACATATATAAAATAATGTGAAAACAATAATATATACATAGTATAAAAATAGTTTTAATATAAACTATATGTATATGTATATGAATTAAAATCATATAGAAGTATTTAAGTTAAATACCATACAATATTTTAAAAACTAGAAATATATAAAAGATTTTCAAAATAAATAAGTTATATAATATAACAACAAAGAATGTAAAAATAGAAGTTAAAACAATCCAACTAAAATAATGTAAAATTAGTAAAAGAATTTAGAATAATCTATTAACATAATCAAAATGAAGAATAATTAAAATAACTCAATCGAAATAATGAATAATAACTAAAATAATGCATAATAGATGAATTTTAAAGTAATAAAAGAATTGTATAAATTAAAACAAATGACTCAATTGAAATACGTATAGAATAAAAAGGATAATTAATAAATAAATGAGACATTGAAATGGAAATGAGGACCAAAATATGACGCGCACAAACCAAGGAGGACTGAAAGCGAAAATGAACCAAACCTTGAAACGCCTCGTTTAAACAAGGATTGAATTGAAATGGCGTTTAACGTTTTAGGGCACAATAGCAATAACTAATAAACAGCAAGAGGATGCAATCAAATCACCACGAAATAAGGAAGGATCAATCGCGTAAATAGACCAAAGTTTAGAAATGCTCGGATCCTGGAGGTGGATCCGGGTCGACGCACGGGTTGTACACCCCCTAAACGGCGCCGTTTTGCATTACTTAAAAAAGGGGTTAATTAACCTTAGATTAATCAGAAAATTTTTTTTAACCCTTTCATTTTATAACCAAAACCCTAGCCTCCTTCATCAGCCGCCTCAAAAACCAGACGCCTGAGACCCTCCGACTGCCATCTGCTTTCGAAACCCGCAACGGAGTTAGATGAAGGCTGGGTATAGCACCTTTTGCACCCTATGCTCGAAAGTAATATCACCTTCGCGTCTAAATCTCTGTTTCAACTTCGATTTTGACGAAGCGAATGGAGATCTGACGGCGGCGCTAAAAGGTAAGTACTTCTTCTTTTCTTTTTGGTATACAACAGATTAAAGAAAAGGAAAATGGAAAAAAAATAAATAACCAGTTGAATCAAGAAAACGAAAAAATGGAATCGCCAGAGAACCACTTTTTGATTCTGATCTCTGTATTTTATTTAGTATCCTCAGTATCTGTGTGTTCGTAAAATTGTGGAAGTTGTCCCCCCTTTTACAATGGTTGCTTCGGTCCCTTTGCAGCCGAATTCAAAGAATTAAAAAAAAGAAATCGAAAAATACAATTCTTTGCTGTGCTGGTTTTTTGTCTGTTTGCAGGTACGGAAGCATGGGCGTACGAGGCTGTTGGTGGTACGGAGGCGCGTGTGGTGACGATGCGCGCGTGGTGCGCACGTGAGGTAGCTGAAGCGACGCAAGGTTTGGTTGCTCGAGCGGCGCTCCTAGTCTTAGGGTTTCGATCTGCTGAAACCATTTGGGCTATTCGGGCCGATTTCGGGATTGGGTCATAATTTGGGTTAAATTTTAGGCCTATTAATTTGGTAGAGACAGGTTTAATATTTGGGTCCTAATCTGGGCCATTTGTAAATGGACTGTGGACTTTGGATTTTATTAATCTTTGGTTTTTTAATTTTTTTGGTTTTTTTGGTTTAAAATTGGTAAAAGGGCCCGGGCAGATTTGGGCTCCTACACATATGTATATCAAGTATAATTTATCCAAATGCTTACCCAAAAACTTGATCAGTTCATAGATCACATAACCATGCCAAAACATTCCACACATATCATATTCATTCAAGCAAATTCCCAACTCATATCTAGTCAAAACACATAGTTAAGTTCATATAACAACTTATACCAAAATACTAGCCTATACATGTTATATCTAGTTATATACATTTCCATAATGTACGAAAATGTGTTTAGTAGTATGATGACGATCCTTGACAGTCCTGAGCCTTCAGTAGCTTTGACGACCAGAGGAAATATACACACAGAGTTAGCTTTTCAAAAGCTTAGTAAGTCATAATACAAACAAACTTAGCATGGAAGGAATATATGCACATAGGTACATTGGCACATCATAATTACTTAACAAACTATCACATATATGCTTTGGTTCATATACTTGACCATATTTGCCACAATCACCAATTCAAAAGTTGTATATATACATAGCTCTTTCATGTTTACTATCACATATCATATTGTTATCCTAATATACATAATCATCATGGTAAGATCACATAGGTACTTTTCTTATATACACACTTAGTGTATAAATCAACGTACCTGAAACGGATTCACTATTTACATAGCCATTCGTATCACAAACTTGCTCGTTGAACCGTAAGGAATCTAGTAGGATACTCAGAAAGCTCGGAATAGTCGTACAATGGCAACGTCCCAAACGAGGTCTTATATGCACTCAGATATCGATGCCACTGTCCCGGACATGGTTTTACACGAATCAATACGATGCCAGTGTCCCAGACATGTTTTTACATGTAAGAATCATATCGATGCCAACGTCCCAGACGAGGTCTTACACAAAATCTCAAATCAATGCCAACGTCCCAGACGTGGTCTTACATGATAAAAACAGAACAGATACCTATGTCATGACATAGCTAATCCTATCTATTCCTAGGTTCGTACGGGACTTCGCGGACATTGTCACTATATCGATCTTATCTCGGAATTCATGTACAGATCATCTCATAAGCATTCATAGTTAACAATAATCATATGAACATACACAGTTCAATACAAATACGTTTATTTGCATAATGACTTACCTCGGATTCGATTTAACGAAAATGGAAACGGCTACTCGGTTACTTTCGCTTTCCCGTGGTCTAAGTCTATTTTCCTCGGTTCTTGATCTATACATATTCAGAATTAACCCTTTTATTCACTAACTCATTCAATTCAATCCAATAACACACATTTAGGGCTATTTACAAATTAACCCTCATATTTGCACAATTTATCAATTTAGTCCATTTTTTTAAAAACATCAAATTCACAAAATCATTACATACTCATGCTTAGCCGAATGTTCATACATCACATACAACCCCATATTTTCCATCAAATTTGCAATTTAGTCCCTCAAATTGCTATTTTCTCAATTTAGCCCTAATTAGCTAAATTCATCAAAAATTCGAGAACAAAATATATTCATCTAGCTTAAAACTCACATTTAACACCATAAAACATCATAAATCACATGAGTTCACCAAATGTTCATCTCAAAAACATCATCAATTCTCAAAATTAAAACATGGGTTTTGTAGCTCTCAAAGCAACGATTGCAAAAACGTAGAAATTATCAAAAACCGAAGTCAAAACTTACCTTAATTTAAGCTCATAATGGTCGAATAACCTAGCTTCTTTCTCCTTTCTTTTCTTTGGTATTTTCGAAACTAATGGTATGAATATCATCACCATTTTTCATGTTTTGTTTTATTAACTATCATATTATTATACATTTTACTATATTAACATTTTAATAAACATTTAAAACAAGTATACAATAAGGGCATATTCGGCCATCTACCATCCACTATCTTATAAGTGGTCTAATTGGTTATTAAGGCCTCCTCTTTTAAAAGTCACAACATATAGGTGCTTTAACAAATAACATGCTAGTTTTTCATTTGATGCAATTCAATCCTTTTTATCAAATTAAACACACGGATAGATAAATTAACTTACGAAAATTTACCACATGCTTAGTCACATATCAACGGCACAGAAAATAATATTAAAATATTATACAAGCTCAGATTTGTGGTCCCGAAACCACTATTCCGACTAGGGTATAAACCAAATTGTTACACTTTAAACGTACCTCCATGGTTGTCATACAATTCTGTAGCTCCATATGGATAAACTTTATAGATGGTATAAGGTCCTTTCCATCGAGATTTAAGCTTTTCCGGGAATAACCTTTGCCTCAAATTAAACAACACCACTTTTTGCCTTCTCTAAATTCACGATTATTTATGTTAAATGCAGGAATGGATTAATTGAATAAAATATTTATCTATATCAAGAAACAACTCAAACAGACACAAAGTGGCGGGATAGTGGTCGGCTTGTGTTAGAAGTCATTTATGAGTTCAAGAAAGTTTGTATAAGGACTGTAACAGCCCGATTTAGGGGCTAGTCGGAATAATAATATCGAGATCACTATTCTGAGATTTGAGAAACTTATTTTCATGTTATATTATAAGTCAGAATATGATAGAATATGTGCATGAGAATTTTAGTACTTTAATTTTAACAATTTCATGCTTCATCGCGAGAAAGGGCTAAATAGCATAACGTGCGAAAGTTCCATTCTATAGTTGAAAGCACCAAATTGCCATAGATTGTTAATTGGAGGTCTTTAAAAGGCAATTAGACCCCCACAATTAGCTTGGCCGGCCATAGGAGACAATTGTGTCAAAATTTGGTCAAAGTTGTTGATAGTAGGTGGACTAAATTGATGTTCTATATTAAAATAAAGAAAAAGAAGATATCATCCTTTTCTCTATTCTTCTCCACCAAAAATTGGCAGCAAATTAAGGGGTTTGAGAGCTCAAATTTTCAGCAAGCTTCTTTCTTTGCTAGTAAGTGATTTTAACGATCTTTCTTGAAGAAAATTGTACTTTTGAGACCCCTAAAGCTTAAGCTTTCTAATGAGGGGATTAACTTGTAATATAGTGAAGAGTTTAGAGTTTTGCCATGAGAGCTTTCATTGTTAATTGCTGCATATTTATGGAAGAAATTGAGTCTTAGTTGTTAGATGAACAACTTTTGTGAAATGTGTTAGTATGAAAACACCAAATAGGACATTGATGAAAAGGTTACAAAATTGGTAGTAAGTATGTGAGATGTTGAGTTTTGATGATAATCATAAGAGTATTAAATGTTAACCTAGGCTTGTTCAAGGTAGAAATATGATCAGAATTTATTTCCGAGCCTAGGGGCAAAATGGTCATTTTGCTTAAGCATGATTATTGAAATGCTTATATTAATGTAGTGATTAAAATGAGCTAATTTGCTATCATAGAGCAAGAGGAGTCGAGAATCCGCCCCGATCGGGGAAAGAATAAAGTCTTGGACTGAACCGAAGAACTAGCTCATTTTGAAAACGAGGTAAGTTGTATGTGATTTATGCAACATTCATATTAGCATGTTGAGAAACGCTTGGCATTATGTTAAAGCACGATGCATTACTAAATTGAGTAGTTAATGTGAATGAGATGTTGGAGTCCTAATAGGCCATATTGATTATAGAAATGCTATCATTGAAATATGAAATAAATAAGGTCCCGTATAAGACCATGTCTAGGACATGGCCTCAGCACCGAGTTGAGATCCCGTATAAGACCATATCCGGGATATGGCTTTGGTGATGAACATGGAAATCGTATAATACCATATCCGGGAATGGCATCGATACATTAAGGGCAATCCCATATAAGACCATATCTGGGATATGGCATTGGCACCTATAGGTAATCCCATGTAAGACCATGTCCGGGATATGGCATTGGCATCTAGAGGAGACTCCATATAAGACCACCTCGAGGATGTGGCATTGGCTTTATACTTACAGTAGTGGCTATAAACACACGTCTTTGACTATCCCTTGTGAGTGGTGGGATAAGTAGATGAATTTAGAAGTAGAGATGTGAATGATAGTTAAGTCATGTGAATGAATGAATACAGGTACTCGTGAATGAGTCACGAAGAATCGGTTCGATATGTGGCACGGTATGTGCTAGATAAGGGCAATTATAAGTAAGTATTGTCAAAAAGCCTTGACTTGTGTATAGTTAGCTAATACCGTAGATGGATTATTTTATGAGCATTATTATTGCTATTTATTTCCATGCAACTTACTAAGCTTATTACTTACCCCTTTTTCATTGCCCTTCTTTCTTGTAGTATTGCTAAGGTAACTCGTGGGCCGTGGACATAAGAGTTTGGAAATCACACTATCGATAGCACTTTGGTATAACAATTTCAGACTTGTTTTGATTATGGCACGTATAGGGCTCAAGTATTTTGTTAAGCTGTAATTGTTAGTCAAAGTGTTAGCTTTGTAAGTTGTAAAAGTCATTTTATAGATGGCCTATTGAGTTAGGCAAATACTTGGTAAACTCTTTTGCTTAATGAAGTGTAATTCATGAAGTGTATGCCCCTTTTAATTATCTTGTAAGTTGGGATGAAATCTTAGATTTGCTTGTGGCTAGGAAGTGGTATTGTTCTAAATGGATGTATGTATGTGCTCACCCTAAGGTGACAATGGCTTGGAATATAGCCTGTTAATTGCCCATATAGGTAGACACACGGGCGTATGTCTAGACCGTGTGGGAGGCACGACTAGCACATGGGCGTATGCCCGAGCCGTGTGAAGTCTGCACCTTACACTTGGAATCTGAATCACCACACGGCTGGAGTACACGGGCGTGTCAAGGCCGTGTGACTTTAGTCAGAATCGACCACAAATGGAAGACACGGGTGTGTCAAGGCCATGTGAAATTAGTCAGTGTCGACCACGGGTGGGAGACACGGGTATGCCTTAGGGGCACACGGCATGTCCCTAGGCCTACACGGGCGTGCGGACCCTGCTTTGTTAAAAAGGTTTCTTGAACTCATAAAAGTTTTTGAAAAGATTTTGATACTTCTTGGGAGTATGTTTAGGGCCTCTTAGGCCGAGTATGTGTGAGCAACGGGGTTAAACGAAATTTTATAACCCTATTCTAAAAGTTTAAGCAAGTTTAGCTATGTAATGCCTCGAACCCCGTTCCGGCTCGAATACGGGCAAGGGGTGTTACAAGGACTAAGTTATTATGTGTTATTTTGTATGTACTGTTAATTAATATTATGTTACAAATAGATTAGATGTTAATTAATTTGAATGACATAATGCTTTGGTTTGGATGAGGTATTCAAAAATGTTATAAAGATGAAGGGAATGTATATTTTAAAAGGATATAATGGAATGCAAATTAAGGCAATGGATATGTAAAATGGTCCCGTTTGAACCTCATGAATACTTAGGATACAAATTACATTTCATTAGGGATTATATATGTCGGGTGTTGGTCCCTAATGTCCTACCAATGGCTAAGGTCCTATAATTGTTGAGAATTCTCCACAACTTGTATGAGTAGCATCGTGTAGCTTACATTTCGACCCAAAGCTCATGTGAACAGGCCCATTTCACAGCTCATATGAGCATTACAAAAAAGGTTTCAGTTACATGTATAGGCATACTTTGTGTGAGCATGGCTCCTGAGTATCTGATGATATTCTATTTGGTTCAACGGGCAATTATATACATAACTATGTTATTGAGAATACAGAATGGAAAACATAATGTAAGTATTTGGATTGAAAAGGTAATCTTTGAATTATATGAATGAATAATTTATATAGTGAAATTCTTTCCTTGACATGAACGGGTAATTAAGGTTGAAATGATAGGTACATATAAGCTATGCCATTGTACGTATATGAACTTTGAGATGTGAAAGGTAATGAAAATGAAAGCACATAGTATATGATGAATGTGGTTGATGAAATTGAAATGCTTATTATGTTATATGCCTAGTTTTGGTTGGATCTATATTTGCATTGCTTCACCTACTAACCTTGTGAGGTGCTATGTATAGGAAAAAGGAAATTTTCCTATGAATAAATGGAATCATTAATGGTTATTTAATTTAATGCATTTGGTAAGTTTCAGTTCCTTTATACGAGCTTACTAAGCAACAATTGCTTATATAGTTGTTTTCTTTGTTTTGTAGCTCATCGGAAAGCTTGAACGGTTGGGATCAACATCGGAGCACGATCACACTATCCATCAATCCATTTTGGTAACTTTTGAATATATATTACAATGGTTATAAATAACATGTATAGGGTTGTATGTTAAATTGGTATGCTTTGGGTTGTGCCAAGTTTTTGAATGCCCTAATATCTTTTGTTAATGGTTGTTCATGGTCCTTGAAATTATGAAAGAAATAGTTAACTTATATATGTGCTTTGGCAAGTATTGGGCTTGTTTGTTACTATGGAAAATTGATAATGTTACGTGTTGTGCCAAATTTGAATATGTTTAATGCCTTTTGTGTTTTGGCTTGTAAATGTATATGGTATAAGTGTATAGGGCTTGATGTCAATGAGGCCATTTGAAATGTTTGGATTTGTTAGTACCGTTTGTATATATATGTGATCTGGTTTTACTTGTTTATGTTTAGGCACTTTTGAACGTGGTCATTTGGTTATACTTAGCTAGTTTGGTAAGTTTGGCTTGTTTATGTATAGGGCTTGTTCATGCTGTAACTATGTTGTATAGTTAAAATGTGATACTAAAGTCTTGTTCATGAATGGTCTTGTTGAATGAATTGTGGTGCCTTTGAATGGCACATTGGTTAGAACCTATAAGATGAATGAAATGGTGTGTTTGTGTGTGTTTAAGGTGTGTTTAGGTTATGTGATTGTGTGGGAAAAAGGTATGGCTTGGTGTGCAAGCATAGGCCTTGAATTGTTTTATTTTAGGGGCTAAATTTGGAGCACACGGCCTGAGACACGAGCTATCACACGGCCGTGTGCCACACACGATCTCCCCACACAGCCGTGTGACCCTTGCTTTGCAAATTTTCAAGTTTGGTCTGAAATTTATGATTTGGTTCGAATAAGTCCCTGATTGTTTCCAAACTATTTTTAAAGTCCCTAAGGCTCGATTTAAAACCCGTAAAAGTACTTATGCTATAATTAAGTTATGTTATCAAATGGTAATATATATTGCATGTTGATCTCTATTTTGATGTTAAAGGTTTTGTACTAGTTAGTAATGCTTCATAACCCTAATCTGGTGATGGAGACGGGTCAGAGGTGTTACAAAAATGGCCTTTGTCATAGAAGAAAGTTTATTCTGTCTTGAGTTATGCTTTTTAGATTGAAGAACACAGACGTGACTTATTAGACGTTGGTTAGTAAAATTTTCAAACAGCAGATTGGTCGCAGTGTTGAGGTCTACATGGATGACATGTTAGTAAAGAGTTCTACTTTGAAGAGGCATATTAGGGATTTGTCTAGAACTTTTGTTGTTTTGTAGGCCTATAACATGAAGTAAAATCTAGAGAAGTGTGGTTTTGGTGTGAGAGCAGGGAAATTCTTAGGCTTCATGGTTTCAGAAAGAGGTATAGAGGCGAACTTCGATAAGATTCGGGCCATTCCAGATATGCCTCCCCTAAAGACTATTAAAGACACTCAACTTATAACGCGGAAGGTGGTCGCGCTCAACAAATTTGTCTCCAGAATTGCAGATAAGTGCTTACCTTTCTTTAAAGCCTTAAGAACTTCTTTTAATTGGACAGAGGAATGTCAGGCTGCTTTTGAAAAGCTCAAGTTGTACCTCATGTCTCTACTGCTTTTGATGTCGCCCCAAGTGGGGGAGACTCTTTATCTTTATTTGGTAACCTCTGAAGAAACAGTCGTAGCAGTCTTGATAAGGACAAAAGAGGTTCTGTAACTCCCCTTACCCATGTCCGACGTCGGGACAGGATACGAGGCATTACTATCCTTGACCTTTCCTAAACATGTATTAACGGGCTATAAAATTTCGTTTCGATTTAAAAACTTTCTTTTCTTGGTCATCACATTCATATCATGGGCTTACGAGGCCATAAATATACACTCAGATGGTTTCGAAGTTCAACCGAAAACTTTTACTCTCTTTGAAAATTTTTGTCTAAACATGGGTCACACGCTCGTGTGACCTGTGACACGCCCGTGTGGGCAGGCCTTGTGGTCTCACACGCCCATGTCCCTAGCCCATGTACAATTTATTTTTTTATTAAAAACTTACAGGGTTTTTCACACAGCTTGACACACGTCCGTGTCAATGGCCCGTGTCCTTCACACCACCTAGACACGCCTGTGTCCTCACCCGTGTGAAAAATTAGGGGTATTATGTTTGTGACGTCAGTAACCCCTTAAGGAGCACATGGCCTAGACACACGCCCGTGTGGCTAGTCGACACTGACTTAAAATACTAACATGCAGGGGACACATGGCCTATTAACACGCCCATATGGGTTGACCGTGTGTGACACACGGCCTTGACCCACGCCCGTGTGACTACCCATGTGGACACTTAAAGGCTATTTTCCAAGCTAATTGCCACCCTGAAATCAAAATCATTCATATACCCAATCCAACCACTCAAATACTTCATCAAAAACATGAACATTAATGCATAAATCATCATCAATTGATGTATATACCTAGTAAATATTGGCCAATCTCTTTAGCCATATATAAAAAGAATAATAACCTTAATAGCCAACACTTTGGCCTCTCTTAAGACTTACATCAAGATGAAATAATTCCTATACATGCCATACTTAATAAAAATAACTTGGCTATACCAAAATAGTGATTGATAGTGTGCTCTGAGCTCCAACGTCAATGATCCACGAGTTAGCTTGGCGAGGCTACAAGGAAAGAAGAGGAGAGAAAGTGATAACGGTCCGTCCCGGGTTAGGAGGCGAATCGTTAATGTTGCCCGATCGTAAATTAGACAGTTTCTCGTTCAACTAACAAAAGGGATAACCTTATTGGAAATAATATATTTGAAATGCAAGATAGGTGATGGATACGTATTTGAAACAAGAAAGAACCTTTAATAAAAATTAAAGACCCGAATCTTATAAGTTTCAAATTGATGGAATGAGTTTCAAAATAAAACCGAGACCCACTATCTAGCGAGATAGGAACCAACGGTATGATATTTCGAAATAAAACCGAGACCCACTATCTAGCGAGATAGGAACCAACGGTATAGGTAGATGAACGCCACACCCGAAAGGATGATAAGTTCGAAAACAAGGAAAGAAACGACGCCACTAGAAAACTAGATAAGTCAATTCAAACCTCGAGAATAAGGAGAGTGAAAACTCACCAAAAGAAATTCTTCTTCTCATTCAAATTCAACTTGTTATCTTCTACAAAATGAAAGATACAAAAATATTTATAGGCCTTTCAAGAGTTAGCCGAATGGCCATAAATTATTTTAGAAAAAGGGCTCCTCATCTTGTTGTCCACATTGAGCCATTGGAAAAAAAAAATTCCCCCTTCTAGAAAACTTTGAGCCGTCCACTATAAGGAAATCATGGCTTGATTTTTGGAATAAAAAATTAAGACATGGATACCATGGTTTTGTCCCCACGCATGGTACAAACATTCTTCAATATTAGCACATGTTTTGTTTCCATTTTTTTATTATATACTTCCAATATTTAATCCACTCCATTTCCATAATGCTTTGATGTTTGATGCTCCACTTACAAACTCATGCTCCAATTTACTTTTAAAATTTCAGCCAATGCTCCATTTTGCTGTACCGTCCAAAATTAATTGTTTCTTCTCTAACCCAATTTCAATTTAAATAAAATCCCAATCCTTCAATTAAGAATTCTTAATTCATTAATTCCTCCATATGCTTCATATTGCCGTCCCACTCCACCAACCTTTTCATCATGCTTATGCCGTTTATGCTAGCCATGCATTTCCACTTATCCCTTGTTGCCGTCCATCCACTTTAATGTGCTCCATTAATTATTTATTTCTCCATTAGCTAAACACTCAAGCCGATCATCCCTATAATTAAACAAAAGTGCACAATTAAAATTATCCCACAATATTAGTAAATTATTCACAATTAAAATTATCCCACAATATTAGTAAATTATTTTATTTGGAACACACTAACATTTAACTATGACAAAATGAGTTCATAAAATGCAACAATTTTTTTAATAAAATGCAAAATTTAATTTTTTTTTTTTTGAAAATAAATTCAACATGCATAATTTATGGTGTTGAATTAAACTAGCATTCGGATTAGCTGGAATATTCAACTTCAAGTAAGTTGTAATAGTTTAGCATGTTTTTGGGCTCTTTTCTAACGTCAATCCAAATTTGTGCCACCAAAACCATTGCGGCATCTTTGAATTGTTTGGTACGGGAACGTGTAATTGGCCCATTAGGTAACTTCATCGGGTCATGGTTGACGTCCGTCACAGGCATCGTAGGTGAGCTCATATCATCCCCTCCCTCTTTAAGTTGATTCGTCCTCGAATCATCACCTACATCGAAAGGAGAAAGATCAGAAACATTAAAACTCGCGCTCACATTATAGTCACCTGGCAAGTCCAACTTGTACGAGTTGTCATTTATGCGTTCAATGACTTGAAATGGACCGTCTCCCCGTGGGAGAAGTTTAGATCGCCTTTGCTTGGGAAACCTTTCTTTTCGCATATGAACCCAAACCCAGTCCCCTGGTTCAAAGAGAATGCGTCTACGACCTTTGTTAGCTCGTTGGGCGTATTGCTTAGTTTTTGCCTCAATATTCTCGCGCACCTTTCGATGCAGTTCCTTTATGTAGTCCGCCTTTTTCTTAGCATCAGAATGGATAAATTTATCTAAAGGCAGTGGCAATAAATCAAGAGGAGTGAGAGGATTAAACCCGTAAACAATCTCGAAAGGTGAAAATTTAGTTGCAGAATGAACAGTTCGGTTGTAAGCAAATTCGATGTGGGGCAGACAGTCTTCCCATGTTTTGAGATTTTTTTGCACCAATGCTCGCAACAAAGTTGTTAGGACTCGGTTCACTACTTCGGTTTGTCCATCCGTTTGAGGATGACACGTGGTCGAGAATAGTAGTTTTGTCCCTAACTTTCCCCACAGAGTTCGCCAAAAGTGACTTAAAAATTTTACGTCCCGATCAGATACGATCGTCTTCGGAACTCCATGCAATCGTATGATTTCCCTAAAAAACAAGTTGGCAATATGCACAGCATCGTCAGTTTTAGAACAAGGGATAAAATGGGACATTTTAGAAAAACGATCAACTACAACAAAAATCGAGTCCTTCCCAGTTTTAGATCTAGGTAGTCCAAGGATGAAATCCATGGAAATGTCGACCCACGGAGTGTCTGGAATAGGAAGGGGCGTATATAAACCGTGAGGCTGGACCCGTGATTTGGCTTGTTTGCAAGCAATGCAACGTTCACAAATTCGTTCAACATCCTTGCTCATTCCTGGCCAGAAAAAATGTTCTTGAAGAGTGGACAATGTTTTGTCTCGTCCAAAGTGACCCATAAGGCCACCACTATGTGCTTCTATCACAAGCATGTCTCGTATAGAACCTTGCGGTATACAAATCTTGTTTTCCTTGAAAAGGAATCCTTCATGCCTGTAAAACTTATCAAAAGCACCACTCTCACAAGCATTATAGACATTGCCAAAATCAGCATCGTTAGCATACAATTCCTTAATATGATGGAAACCAAGTATTTTAGAATCAAGAAAGGTTAATAAAGTGTACCTTCGTGATAATGCATCCGCAACCACATTTTCCTTACCTTTCTTATACTTAATTACGTACGGAAACGATTCTAAATACTCAATCCATTTTGCATGTCGTTTGTTGAGCTTGTGCTGACCTTTAATATACTTGAGTGCTTCATGATCTGAATGAATAACAAACTCTTTCGGCCTCAAGTAATGTCGCCACGTTTCAAGCGATCTTATTAGAGCGTACATCTCTTTGTCATACACGGGGTAATTGAGTGTAGCTCCGTTCAATTTCTCGCTGAAATACACCACCGGTCTTCCATTCTGAGTTAGAACGGCTCCGATCCCTACTCCTGATGCATCACATTCAATTTCAAAAGTTTTAGTAAAGTCAGGAAGGGATAACAATGGAGCTTTAACAAGACATTCTTTAAGAGCCTTAAAAGACCGTTCTTGCTCATCGGACCAATGGAAAGCTGAATTCTTCTTGATCACGCTCGTTAAAGGAGCGGCTATCGTGCTGAAGTTGGGCACGAATCGACGATAAAAACTAGCCAACCCATGGAAACTTCGTACTTGGCTAACCGTTGTGGGACGGGGCCATTCTTGGATGGCTCTAACCTTCTCTTGGTCCACTTCTAATCCATTTGCACTCACGACGTATCCTAAGAAAATAACCTTGTCAGTACAAAAAGAACATTTCTCGAGATTAGCGTACAATACCTCTTTTCGCAGTGTTTCTAAGATCGCACGTAGATGTTGGAGGTGATCCTCCAAAGATTTGCTGTACACTAATATGTCATCAAAATAAACAACACATGATTTGCCAATAAAAGCTCGTAAGACATGATTCATAAGTCTCATAAAAGTACTCGGAGCGTTTGTAAGTCCGAATGGCATTACCAACCATTCATACAAACCTAACTTTGTTTTGAAAGCCGTTTTCCACTCATCACCTTCCCGCATCCTAATTTGATGATAGCCACTTTTGAGATCAATCTTTGTGAAGATTCGAGCTCCACTTAACTCGTCGAGCATGTCATCGAGTCGGGGTATAGGGTGTCGGTATTTGATGGTAATCTTGTTGATGGCGCGACAGTCTACACACATCCGCCATGAACCATCTTTCTTTGGCACTAGTAACACCGGTACCGCGCATGGACTAAGGCTTTCTCGGATATATCCCTTTTCTAGCAATTCAGTGATTTGCTTTTGGAGCTCTTTTGTTTCTTCGGGATTGCTCCGGTACGCAGGTCGATTGGGTAGAGAAGCTCCCAGTACCAAGTCAATTTGGTGTTCTATGCCTCGAATGGGCGGTAAACCACTTGGTAACTCCTCTGGAAATATGTCCTTGAATTCCTGAATCAAAGACAACACAGAAGAAGGAAGATTCTTGGGTAAGTCGTTAGTGTTCAAAAACGATTCCTTGTATAGTAAGACATACATCGGTTGTCTCACACACAAAGCTTTTCGAATATCTCTTGCTTTTGCAAAAACACTCATTTTTCCATTTTCTTTTTCTTCCTTCATTTCCTTTTCTTTTTGTTCACACTCTCTCGTTTTATCACTTATTTTCTTGTCCCTCTTTTTTTTTAAAATTCTTTTCTTTTTCTTTCTCATTTTTCCGCTCATTTTCTTTTGATTTTTCCATTGATGTCTTCATTTTCAACTGATCCTCATAAACTTGCTTGGGTGTTAACGGCGCTAGTGTCACGTTCCGGCCCAAGTACTTAAAAGTGTACCGATTAGTGTAGCCATCATGAATTGCTCGCTTGTCAAATTGCCAAGGTCGTCCAAGCAGTAGATGTCCCGCTAGCATCGGAACCACATCACACAAAACCTCATCTTGATATTTCCCTATTGAAAAGGAAACCAAAACTTGTTTTGTGACCTTAAGTTCTCCCGCGTCATTAAGCCATTGTAGCTTATATGGATGGGGATGTTTGGTGGTAGTCAATCCAAGTTTCTCAACCAATATGGTGCTAGCCACATTAGTACAGCTTCCTCCGTCTATAATGACGCAACAAATCTTCCCTTGTATTTGACAACGCGTATGGAAGATGTTTTCACGTTGTTGCTCATTTTCGACACCTTTTAAACTAAGGCTCCTTTTTACCACCAAGATCTCTCCACTTTCGGCTTGTTCTATTTCTTCCTCATCTTGGGAGGTCTCACTGGCATCATCTTCCTTTTCACTTTCGGATTCGATCTCACCATTATCTCGGATAAACATAGTGTTTCGGTTTGGACATTGACTTGCGATATGTCCTCGTCCCAAACATTTGAAACACTTGATGTCTCGGGATCGATTTGGAAGAGCTTCCATTTTGCCTTTGCTTGTTTCACCGATAGGCTTGTTAGACTTGGGTACGCCACTGATTTCTTTGGCTCGGCTCGGCATGTCTCTTTTGTTGGCCACTTGCCCCCACTTCGATGTTGAGGCTTGATTGGGGTTTGCTCTAGACGTAGCTTTTCGTTTCAGCTGTTTTTCTACCTTTATAGCCATATGAACCATTTCGATAATATCGATGTAATGATGTAATTCTACAATATTTGCGATATCTCGATTGAGGCCAGCGCTAAAACGTGCCATGGTGGCTTCTCGTTCTTCTTCCACATTGGCTCGGATCATGGCTACTTCCATCTCCTTGTAGTAATCTTCTATGCTTCGGTGACCCTGGGTTAGGCTTTGCAATTTTTGATGCAACTCGCGGTGATAATAGGTTGGAATGAACCTTTTTCGCATTAGTGCTTTCATTTCCGCCCATGTGGATATTGGGCGTTCACCATCCCGTCTTCGACTCGTCGTTAGTTGATCCCACCAAATAAGGGCGTAATCAGAAAATTCGATGGCAGCAAGTTTTACCTTCTTATTTTCTGAATAATTGTGACAGTCGAAAATTAATTCCACCTTCTTTTCCCACTCAAGGTAGGCTTCTGGATCGGATCGCCCTTGGAAAGCAGGAATCGTCATTTTAATGTTCTTTAAGTCGTCATCGGCCCATTCTCGATCTCTTCGCTCACGGGCTCGTGGATTTCTTCGCCGTTCATCGTGTTCAAAAGCCGGGTTGCTGTCGGCTTCACTTGGTTCGTAGACTTCGTTGTCACGTAACCAAGGTTGTTCTCGTCCCCTTCTCGGAATTGGAGGGGTGTTTGCTCGAGGTCTTCGTTCCTCTCTTCGATCTAATTGTTCGGTGATTGTTCTGAACATACGTGTGATTTCTTGCAATGCTGTTTGTACATCCTGATTTCTCCCTTCGGGATCATTTCTTCGGGGTTGTAATCCTCCCCCACCTCCGGCGGCGTCGGATGCTTCGTCACTTATTACTCGATGTTCGGGGTTCCTAGACATATTTTTTTTTTAAACAAAATTAATGAATTCCTCACTACAATCCTTTCTTGTTCACTCACAAAGAAAATTATCACACTCACACTCGTGTTTTTACTCAATTCTGGCTTTTTCCTTAATGTATTCACTCTTGCCTTTTACCGCTCGAATTCACTCTTCTAGATTCTAGAAGGTTGTCTTTGACTTACTAGCTACTCGTAGGTCGTTTCGAGAGTTAAAAAGGTAAGTTTGGTTGATAGCTGGGAAGCAGTTTAATGTAGAAAAGCCAAGAGATGACCAAGATATGTTGAAGGAGGTAACAATTGTGAGGAGGTCAACTATAGTTGATTTCTAACATCTTATAGAGCTAACTAATTATACAGACAAGGGCTCGTCTCAGTATACTTTGTAAAACACTGGGAATATAAGCAAACAAATGTCGTTTCTCTTTTAAGAGAAGAACTTGACAATCTAAACAGACCAAGGTAATAATTTTTTTTTTAACTCGATTTTTTTTATTTTTTTTTAAAACTTACTCGGAAATACTCAAGACGATCAAAACGTGCCTAATTTAATTAGCTCTGATACCAGATGATAACGGTCCGTCCCGGGTTAGGAGGCGAATCGTTAATGTTGCCCGATCGTAAATTAGACAGTTTCTCGTTCAACTAACAAAAGGGATAACCTTATTGGAAATAATATATTTGAAATGCAAGATAGGTGATGGATACGTATTTGAAACAAGAAAGAACCTTTAATAAAAATTAAAGACCCGAATCTTATAAGTTTCAAATTGATGGAATGAGTTTCAAAATAAAACCGAGACCCACTATCTAGCGAGATAGGAACCAACGGTATGATATTTCGAAATAAAACCGAGACCCACTATCTAGCGAGATAGGAACCAACGGTATAGGTAGATGAACGCCACACCCGAAAGGATGATAAGTTCGAAAACAAGGAAAGAAACGACGCCACTAGAAAACTAGATAAGTCAATTCAAACCTCGAGAATAAGGAGAGTGAAAACTCACCAAAAGAAATTCTTCTTCTCATTCAAATTCAACTTGTTATCTTCTACAAAATGAAAGATACAAAAATATTTATAGGCCTTTCAAGAGTTAGCCGAATGGCCATAAATTATTTTAGAAAAAGGGCTCCTCATCTTGTTGTCCACATTGAGCCATTGGAAAAAAAAAATTCCCCCTTCTAGAAAACTTTGAGCCGTCCACTATAAGGAAATCATGGCTTGATTTTTGGAATAAAAAATTAAGACATGGATACCATGGTTTTGTCCCCACGCATGGTACAAACATTCTTCAATATTAGCACATGTTTTGTTTCCATTTTTTTATACTTATACTTCCAATATTTAATCCACTCCATTTCCATAATGCTTTGATGTTTGATGCTCCACTTACAAACTCATGCTCCAATTTACTTTTAAAATTTCAGCCAATGCTCCATTTTGCTGTACCGTCCAAAATTAATTGTTTCTTCTCTAACCCAATTTCAATTTAAATAAAATCCCAATCCTTCAATTAAGAATTCTTAATTCATTAATTCCTCCATATGCTTCATATTGCCGTCCCACTCCACCAACCTTTTCATCATGCTTATGCCGTTTATGCTAGCCATGCATTTCCACTTATCCCTTGTTGCCGTCCATCCACTTTAATGTGCTCCATTAATTATTTATTTCTCCATTAGCTAAACACTCAAGCCGATCATCCCTATAATTAAACAAAAGTGCACAATTAAAATTATCCCACAATATTAGTAAATTATTCACAATTAAAATTATCCCACAATATTAGTAAATTATTTTATTTGGAACACACTAACATTTAACTATGACAAAATGAGTTAATAAAATGCAACAATTTTTTTAATAAAATGCAAAATTTAATTTTTTTTTTTTTGAAATAAATTCAACATGCATAATTTATGGTGTTGAATTAAACTAGCATTCGGATTAGCTGGAATATTCAACTTCAAGTAAGTTGTAATAGTTTAGCATGTTTTTGGGCTCTTTTCTAACGTCAATCCAAATTTGTGCCACCAAAACCATTGCGGCATCTTTGAATTGTTTGGTACGGGAACGTGTAATTGGCCCATTAGGTAACTTCATCGGGTCATGGTTGACGTCCGTCACAGGCATCGTAGGTGAGCTCATATCAGAAAGGTAAGCATATAGCTTAGTAAGTTTGCATGAAACTCATATAGCAATATATTAACTCATTATAACTCAACCATTTCAAGATAAGAACAACATAAATCTCAAGTGCATAGCTTATTTACTCCTCAGATGTTACATAATAATTTCATACTTGCATTATAATCATGGTACCTGTGTCACTTGATCACATATATTAGTACATTTTGCTAATGCAAAAGTAAACTTAACTTTCATCTTTCTTAACATGAATAATGCTTCATATCAACCTTGGCTAACTTAACTTATTACTATCTTTACTTGCTTGACTTTCTTGTTGCCTCTTTCATATTTTGCTCTTTCACCCAATGAATTTCCCGGAATAATTGAGATTACTCAATCTCATCAAACATGTATCTCGATGCCAATGCCATGTCCCAAACATGGTCTTACATGGGATTGCCTCATGATGCCAATGCCATATCCCCGATATGGTCTTACATGGGATCTCTTAACTTGGTGTCGATGCCATGTCCCAGACATGGTCTTGACATGGTCTTATGTGGTATCCTTGCCTTATGAAACTTATCAATGCCATGTCTTGACATGGACTTACATGACATCTTTGCCTTAAAAATTCTCCAATGCCATGCCTTGGCCTGGACTTACATGGAACCCTTGCCTTATGCCAATGACATGTCTTGACATGGTCTTACACGGACTTTTCTTATCTCATGTTGTGATATTAGTATCCTCATTATTCTGAGACTTCAACCGAGACATTTTCATACATATTCTCATTTACTTTTCTCATCATAATATCAACAATTTAACTTCATAGAAATAATGTACATTATACAACATAATAAGTAATTGAATGAGAATACATGTAAATCTTTAATTCATACAAATTTACCTCGGTATTCAAAATATATGTACGGATGTAAGTTAGTCCTCGACTTGGTTCTTACCTCGGTTTCGATCTGGGCTTCGTTTCTTGGTCTATAGTAACAATTTCACTTGTTAAATTCACATATTGACTAAATTGACTCATAATTCATGTTTTGGCAAAAATTACAATTTTGCCCCTAGACTTTGACAAAATGACCATTTTTCCCCTAGGCTCAGAAATTAATTCTAATCACATTTCTACCTTCAACCAGCCTAGGTAAACATTTAATACTCTTATAGCTATCATCAAAACTCAACATTTCACATACTTACTACAAATTTATAACCTTTTCATCAAGGTTCAATTAGGTGTTTTCAAGACAACACCTTTCATAAAAGTTGATCATCTAACAGCTAAGACTTAATTTCTTCCATAAAATGTAGCAAATAACAATGATAGATCTCATGGAAAAACTCTAAACTTTTCACCATATTGCACAATAGTCCCCTCATTTGAAAGCTTAAGCTTTAGGGGTCTCAAAAGTACAACTATTTTCAAGAAAAGATCACTAGAACACTTACTAGAGAATAGATGAGTGTGCTGAAATTTTTGAAGCTTTTAACCCATATTTTGCTTGAAAATTTCGGTGGAAGAGATGAACAAGAAAGATGGACATCATCTTTTCTTTATTTTAATATTAACTATCAATTTATTCCACCTACTATCAACTACTTTAATAAATTTTTATCCATCTTTGTGTCTTATATAGTCTATGGCCGGCCAAGTAAATATTGGAGGTCTAATTGCCTTTTAAAGACATCCAATTATCAATCTATGGCTATTTGATACCTTTAGCATATAGAATAGAACTTTCGCACTTTATGCGATTTAGTCCTTTTTCGCGATTACACATGAAATCGCTAGAATTAAAATATCAAAATTCTCATGTACTTATACAATCATATACTAATTCAAAAAATCACATGAAAATAAATTTCTCAAATCTCGGATTAGTGATCCCGAGATCACTGTTTCGACTAGCCCCTAAATTGGGCTGTTACAGGTTCGATAATTTCCAATGTATTATGTTAACAAAGTGTTGCAAAATGGCAAACAAAGGTACTCAAAGACAGAAAAGCTCATTTTCTCTTTAATAGTGGAAGCTCGTAAATTACGACCATACTTTCTATCTCATCCTGTGACTATCATGACAAATCAACACATCAAAGACATATTGTGTAGAGTAGATAGTTCAAGAAGAATGATCAAGTGGTGAATTGAGCTAGTAGAATTTGGAATAGACTATGCCCCGAGAACAACAATCAAAGCTCAAATCTTAGATGATTTTATGGTGGAATGTTCATTTGACAGATCACCAGACCCTATATCTAACTTTTTAAATTGAAACACTATTACTCACATAGATGATATAATAGTATGTCACAGTGGTTATTGAAATTTTATCTGACAAATACTCGTTTTTCTTTATGATATTTCATTACAAATATACATTCAGTTCTAAAAAATATCTTGATTATATAAGATGTAGTAGTTAGCTTATCACAGGGGCAAACTAGCCCAGTTGCGAAGCCGAAATGTTGGAGAGTTTATGTGGATGGCTCAACAAAAAAGACGGGATCAGGAGCGGGCATTCTCCTTATAGACCCTAACAAGAATGAGTGGCAGTATGGTTATCCTTCTGCTTCCAGGCATTTAACAATATTCCGGAATATGAGGCATTAATTTCGGGCTACAACTAGTTCTACAGCTAGGGGTAAGGGAGCTGGTAATATACACTAATTCTCAACTCGTAGTGAAGAAAATGAATGAGGAATATGAAGTAAAAGAGCCTAGCCTAAAGAAGTACCATGTCATAGCTGCTCAGCTACTCACTCAATATGGCAAGGAAGAGGTTAGACATATCTAGGATAGATAATGTCAAACTTGACATTTTATCTAAGTTAACGTCCTCTATAGCTATCGAGCAAAGAGGGAAAATTTTTCTAGAATATAGAGCCACCACAAGCTGTAACACCCAAAAAGCGCTTAATCTAAGTCAAGAAAAAACATTGATAACCCCCATAATACAAGCTCTACAAGGGGAAACTCACCAGCTCAACAAAAAAGAGCTCACTCAAATACAACATAAGGCTGCAAGGTATGATTTTATTATTTACATTTAATAATCCTTGTATTGGTAATCTGCTTTATAAAAAAGGTTACTCCTAACACTTTTGAGATGTCTAGTGTAAGAGTATGCCCAAAGATCAATCATGAGATGGTTGTAATAACATACTTAATTTACCATGTTTATTAATATAAAGCGTTGTCATTATTATTTCAGTTTTTCTTTCTGTGTGTATAGATAAACTGTTTTATAATAATGTCCTGAGAATAATATGATTATTCTTAAAAGATCCTTAGTCGAGTATTATTGCTGACTAGGACAACAATAATGCATTAAGACTAACATGTAGTTGATTGATGATAAAGAGTTGTCATTGATATGGAGTGTCAAAATCAATGCATGAATATGTGTGTTAGAGAACAACATATTGGATTGACCCGCTATGAGTATATTTCTTGGATTATTATGTAATTGTCACAACATTACTCATAGTGATTAATATGTATATGATCCTTAGACTTGAGATCATTATTATCCCAGCATCGTGAGTTGTATATTTTGATACAGTCAAACGTACACCGTAACAGGTTGTTCTATAAAGGCTGATGTTGGATATACCACAATCTATGTAGAGGGATATGGTTGATCAATAAAGGATAAGTCCCTCCTACATAATAGGAGTAATATCTTAGGCCACTTGATTGAGTGAGACTAGAAATGAATGGCCATGCTCAAATAAGTTGATATGAGATGTCATACTAATTTGTATATCATAGTCTACTCAAGGTATCAAGAAACATGGGATGGACTATGCAAGTGTGACTATCCCATGACTTGTATCCGTTCCAGAGATAAAGGACTTAAGGATTAATGCATGAAAGGTTAATCACAAAAGGTTATGTCGAATCATGACTTCTTGTAACTTAGGTAGCAATGATGCATTGCTAGATGCCACTCATTGTTTGTGACAATAGAATCATTCTAGTATTACTGCTAACGTTGCAAGAACCTACAGGGTCACACCCTATGGTTGAAATGAACGGAATAAAATATAGTTGGTATTGTGTTTGGTTGTCACATGAATTAAATTAATTAAAGAATTAATTTAATTGGGCAATCAAATATTGAACATATTATATGTACAAGGATGTTGTACACATAATGATAACATAATTTTATTAATATATGAATTTGATTCATATATAAATTTAAATAAATATAGTTTACCGAAATCCTTATTATAATTAATGTAATTATAATTTTCGGTTAAAAACTTTATTGTATTTATTTAATCTTATAATACATTCAAAAGATGCCAATTATAAAAGGCCCAATTAAAATGATACCAATTATAAAAGGCCCAATGAAAACAGACACCCATTATAAAAGGTATTAAAAGGAGACAAAGCTGAAGATGAAAAACCCTAAGTGATTGCTTGTTAGGTCTAGCAGCCTTCAAGCAAATAAACCTCCAAAACAGTTTAGGAGATTTGTTCCGTTCATAGTCAAATCGGGTGGATTACGTAGAGGCAGACATCGGAAAAAGTTGTGGCTTGATTCGACAATAGATCAAAACTCTTGTTGCCAAGGCGTCGCTGTCTACTCAGATTGAAGTTTTGGTAATTTCGAAACCTTTATTTCACCCCGATTCGTTCCTCGCACATAGATTCATGGTTTGGATCGTCGGATCTAATTTTATTTTGCTGCGCCATGGGGTACCGGCGTTCCAACAGTGGTATCAGAGCGACTTGTGTGATACGAACTCGGGTTTAAATACTTGGGTGATGCAATTGTATGAGATGCATGTTTTGATCTTATTGTATTTTCGATTGTCTAAATCGTTTAAGCATAACCTAATAACTGTTCCTTTCGGTAATTGATTTAATGTTAATCATGGTGTTGTGGCCTATTCGATTTTATGTTATTACTGTTAACTATTAACAAATTTGTAATAATGCGACGGTGGTATTTATAGTTTCCAGTAAGAGTTAACTGGCTAGTGGAACAAGGGTTGTTCCGATATGAAACCTCAAGGATTAAAATCCTAAAAACACGATTCTGTTGATAAAAGTTATCAAATCGTGAGGTTTCATCACCTCAGACCCCATCTTTTTATTATGGTAAGTTTTTTTAATAAAAGAAATTTATAAACTTGATGGGCCACAAAAGGTTGAAAGGATATTTTATAATTCACCTTAGCAAAAAAAAAAAATTGAATTATGTATGCTATTTTTGACATGCACGGTGTTTGAAATGCATAGTTATAGCCCAATGACCCATTCGATAAAAGGTTGTATTTTTTTTATAAATACGGCCTGCGTGTCGTGCCTTACTACTATTCTCTTGTATTTCTCTTCTCATCTTATTCCCTCGTATGTAAAATGAGTTTCTGCATATTGTAATTTGCAAGAGTTGCTGTGGGCCAAACGAGAAGCAAGGTGGGACAATTATTGTAGATTGATAGCTTGTGAAATGGCTTACACCTTTAGGTTTCTTTTTGGTTTTCCCATTGGCTTGGGTTGAACCGCCTTAGTTTATGGGCTATAACTATTGCATTTATTTATTGCTTTATATATTCATGTATGAGATGCTATGGATGTCTAAAGCATGCCAATTATATATATATATATATATATATAATTGAAACTTGATGATAATAAACCCTATTAATTGATGAGATCGATTAGAAGACTAAATGGGCTAAAGTAGACCATAATTGGTGAGATGCAACAACCTTAATAAAATCCCTATTAAAATATTAAGTCAACATGGCCTTCTAATTTTGCCCTCGTTAAGGCCTCGATCAATACTATGTAGGTTCTGCCAAAGCGAAGTACTAGTATTTATCTTGGTTAAACGCGAAGAATAAACAAGTGATATTCGCTGGTCAAAAAATTGGTTAATGACTTAACTAGGTTACTCTAATAGGATTAGAAACCTAGAGGCAAGTAAATTGGATAAATCATAAGATGATTAGAACAAGAGTTGTTCACCAAATATTAGGAGTTACATATGATGTAATTAGCAAATGTTGCTTACCTAAATAACCATAATCTTAGGAGTAAAGCCAAAGCTGACTTAAGAGGTGGTGAAATATGGATCCTTAACCTACTAGAAATACTTTTGAGAAAGTTTTTCCAAAATTAATATACGAGGGTTATTAATTTTGAAATAGAATAGTGGGAATATCATTTAATAAAGTCTTTTTAATTATTAATATAAAATTGGTAAATTTACTCACATGCATATTTAATTGTTGTAGATATATTATGGCTGCAAACACTAGCACACTCTCATTGCAATCGGTCCTTGAGAAGGACAAATTGAATGGTTTGAATTTTCTTGATTGGTTCCGTAACTTGAGGATTGTCCTTAAACAAGAACGGAAATTATATGTCATTGAACAACCACTTCCTAATGAACCACCCGCTAATGCCTCGAGGACTGATAGAGATGCTTACAAGAAGTATCTCGATGACATGATAGATGTTGGATGTCTTATGCTTGCCACTATGAATCCTGAACTTCAGAAGCAACATGAGGACATGGTTGCTTATGATATGATCAAGCACCTGAAAGAACTTTATCAGGGGCAAGCACGGCAAGAGAGGTTTGATATCTCTAAGGCCCTATTCCAATGTAAGTTGGCTGAAGGAAGCCCAGTAGGACCTCATGTCCTTAAGATGATTGGCTATATTGAAAGCCTGTCTAAGCTTGGGTTTCCATTGAGCCAAGAGTTGGCCACTGATGTTATTTTACAATCGTTGCAGGATAGCTACAGCTAGTTTGTCCTCAATTTCAATATGAATGAAATTGACAAGACTCTACCACAATTGCTCAGTATGTTACGAACTGCTGAAGGCAACTTGAAAAAGGTTGGACCCAAGCCCATACTGATGGTCCGTAATAACAAGGGCAAAGGACAGGCCAAAGTTCAAACAAAGCCCAAGGGCAAAGGTAAGCCCAAATTTGGAAAGGGAAAGGCTGCACTGAAACCTAAAGGTGGGGTGTCTAAGGAAGGAAACTGTTTTCATTGTGGTGTGACTGGACATTGGAAACGGAACTGCCATGTCTATCTTGAAGAAGTCAAGAAGGCTAAAGCAAGTGGAATGTCTGCTTCAGGTATTTATGTTATTGATATTAATTTATCAACTACTACTTCTTGGGTATTAGATATTGGTTGTGGTTCTCATATTTGTACTTCTGTACTACAAAGGAGTAGGGAGACACGAGTTGGAAATGGAGCAAAAGTTGTTGCATTAGCTGTGGGAACATATACTTTATCTTTGCCTAGTGGACTTGCTTTATGTTTAGAGGATTGTTATTTTGTGCCCAGTTTGACTAAAAACATTATTTCAATTTCTTGTTTAGACAAAATTGGCTTTGAGATAATTATTAAGAATAATTGTTGTTCATTTTATCTCAATAATGTTTTCTATGGTTCGGCACAATTGATTAATGGCCTCTATATTTTAGATCAAACGAATCTCATTTACAACATAAATACTAAAAGATCTAAAATAAAAGACTCAAATCAAACTTATCTTTGGCATTGTCGTTTGGGCCACATAAGTGAGAAACGCATATCCAAACTCCATAAAGATGGTCTCTTGAATTCATTTGTTTTTGAACAATTTGAAGTATGTGAATCTTGCTTATTGGGAAAAATGACTAAATCTCCTTTTACTGGTAAAAGTGAACGAGCTAGTGATTTATTGGACCTAATACATTCTGATGTATGTGGACCAATAAATACACAGGCCAGAGGTGGATTTCACTACTTCATTACTTTCACTGATGATTTCAGTAGATATGGGTATGTTTATCTCATGCGCCATAAGTCTGAGTCCCTTGAAAAGTTCAAGGAATTCAAAAATGAAGTACAAAATCAACTAGGCAAAACTATCAAGTCACTTCGATCTGATCGAGGTGGAGAGTATTTGAGCCTAGAGTTTGATGATCTTTTGAAAGAATGTGGGATTGTCTCACAACTTACTCCTCCTGGTACTCCTTAATGGAATGGAGTATCTGAGAGAAGAAATCAAACTTTGTTAGACATGGTTCGATCCATGATGAGTCATGCTGATCTACCGACTTCCTTTTGGGGACATGCACTTGAGACAGCTGCTTTCACACTAAATCGTGTTCCATCTAAGTCGGTTCAAAAGACGCCATATGAGATGTGGACTGGGAAACGTCCTAGTATGTCTTTTATGAAAATTTGGGGCTGTGAAGCTTATGTTAAACGTCAGACGTCTACTAAGCTTGAACCCAGATCTGAAAGGTGTATTTTTGTGGGGTATCCAAAAGAAACCAAAGGATATTATTTCTTTAATCCCACTGAGAACAAAACGTTTGTTGCTCGGACTGGTGTCTTCCTAGAGAGAGAATTTACTTCTAGAAAAGGAAGTGGGCAAAAGATTGAACTTGAAGAAATTCGAGAATCACAAGATACCACTGAACCAGAGATTGAACAACAACAAATTCCATAAGAAATTGAGGAACAAACAACTGCTGTAGAAACACAACCACCGCGCAGATCTTTAAGAGAACGCCGTGCAGCTGAGAGATATGGATTTCTCATTACAACGCATGGTGACATTCTTCTTATAGATCAAGATGAGCCTAGGACTTATCAAGAAGCGGTGACAAGCCCAGACTCTGAGAAATGGCTTGAGGCCATGAGATCTGAGATGGATTCCATGTATGAAAACCAAGTATGGACTTTGATTGACCCACCCGAAGGTGTTAAACCTATAGGGTGCAAATGGGTTTTCAAAAAGAAAACAGACATGGATGGTAATGTACAAACATACAAAGGGCGATTAGTCGCTAAAGGTTTTCGCCAAATTCATGGTGTTGACTATGATGAAACCTTTTCTCCTGTAGCTATGTTTAAATCCATCAGGATCTTGCTCGCCATAGCTGCATTTCATGATTATGAAATCTGGCAGATGGACGTCAAAACAGCTTTCCTTAATGGGAAACTTGAAGAGGATGTGTATATGACACAACCTGAAGGTTTTGTAAATCCAAAGGATGCTAGAAAGATATGTAAGCTACAAAGATCCATTTATGGATTAAAGCAAGCTTCTCGAAGTTGGAATCTTCGTTTTAACGATGCAATCAAAGAGTTTGGTTTTATCAAAAATGAAGATGAACCATGTGTTTACAAGAAAGTTAGTGGGAGCACTATCACATTCTTGGTACTATATGTGGATGACATACTTATCATGGGAAATGACATACCTACCTTGCAGTCTATTAAGACTTGGTTAAGAAGTTATTTTTCTATGAAGGACTTGGGCGAAGCCACTTATATCTTAGGAGTCAAGATCTATAGAGATAGATCAAGACGACTACTAGGTCTAAGCCAAAGTACATACATAGATAAAGTACTGAAAAGGTTCAGTATGGAAGAATCTAAAAGAGGATTCCTACCTATGAGACATGGTATTTCACTCTCGAAGGAAATGTGTCCTTCAACTCCACAAGAGAGAGAACGTATGAGTAAAATTCCATATGCTTCTGCTATTGGATCTATCATGTATGCTATGTTATGTACCCGTCCAGATGTCTTGTATGCCTTAAGTATGACGAGCAGGTATCAAGTAGATCCCGGTGAAGGTCACTGGACCACAGTCAAGAGTATCCTTAAGTACTTAAGAAGAACTAAGGATACATTCTTATTATATGGAGGTGAGGAAGAGTTAAGTGTAAAAGGTTATACTGATGCTAGCTTCCAAACCGACAAGGACGATTCTCGATCGTAATCAGGTTTTGTGTTTTGCCTTAATAGTGGTGCTGTGAGCTGGAAGAGTTTAAAGCAAAGTACAATAGCTGATTCTACAATAGAGGCTGAGTATATTGCAGCCAGTAAGGCAGCAAAGGAAGTAGTTTGGATCAAGAAGTTCATTACTGGACTAGAGGTTGTGCCTAGCATATCAGATGCTATAGAACTCCGATGTGATAACAATGGAGCTATTGCACAAGCTAAAGAACCCAGATCTCACCAGCGATCCAAACATATACTTAGACGCTACCATCTTATTCGAGAGATTATCGATCGAGGGGATGTAGAGATATGCAGAGTACCTTCAGATGATAACATTGCTGATCCCCTGACCAAGCCTCTGACACAGCAGAAGCATGATCGTCACACTAAGTCACTTGGTATTAGATATATGAGTGATTGGTCTTAGTGCTAGTGGGAGATTGTAAGAATATGCCCAAAGATCAATCATGAGATGGTTGTAATAACATACTTAATTTACCATGTTTATTAATATAAAGCGTTGTCATTATTATTTCAGTTTTTCTTTCTGTGTGTATAGATAAACCGTTTTATAATAATGTCCTGAGAATAATATGATTATTCTTAAAAGATCCTTAGTCGAGTATTATTGTTGACTAGGACAACAATAATGCATTAAGACTAACATGTAGTTGATTGATGATAAAGAGTTGTCATTGATATGGAGTGTCAAAATCAATGCATGAATATGTGTGTTAGAGAACAACATACTGGATTGACCCGCTATGAGTATGTTTCTTGGATTATTATGTAATTGTCACAACATTACTCATAGTGATTAATATGTATATGATCCTTAGACTTGAGATCATTATTATCCCAGCATCGTGAGTTGTATATTTTGATACAGTCAAACGTACACCGTAACAGGTTGTTCTATAAAGGCTGATGTTGGATATACCACAATCTATGTAGAGGGATATGGTTGATCAATAAAGGATAAGTCCCTCCTACATAATAGGAGTAATATCTTAGGCCACTTGATTGAGTGAGACTAGAAATGCATGGCCATGCTCAAATAAGTTGATATGAGATGTCATACTAATTTGTATATCATAGTCTACTCAAGGTATCAAGAAACATGGGATGGACTATGCAAGTGTGACTATCCCATGACTTGTATTCGTTCCAAAGATAAAGAACTTAAGGATTAATGCATGAAAGGTTAATCACAAAAGGTTATGTCGAATCATGACTTCTTGTAACTTAGGTTGCAATGATGCATTGCTAGATGCCACTCATTGTTTGTGACAATAGAATCATTCTAGTATTACTGCTAACGTTGCAAGAACCTACAGGGTCACACCCTATTGTTGAAATGAATGGAATAAAGTATAGTTGGTATTGTGTTTGGTTGTCACATGAATTAAATTAATTAAAGAATTAATTTAATTGGGCAATCAAATATTGAACATATTATATGTACAAGGATGTTGTACACATAATGATAACATAATTTTATTAATATATGAATTTGATTCATATATAAATTTAAATAAATATAGTTTACCGAAATTCTTATTATAATTAATGTAATTATAATTTTCGAATATAATTAATGTAATTATAATTTTCGGTTAAAAAATTTATTGTATTTATTTAATCTTATAATACATTCAAAAATTATAAAAGGCCCAATTAAAAGGATACCAATTATAAAAGGCCCAATGAAAAAAGACACCCATTATAAAAGGTATTAAAAGGAGACAAAGCTGAAGATGAAAAACCCTAAGTGATTGCTTGTTAGGTCTAGCAGCCGTCAAGCAAATAAACCTCCAAAACAGTTTTGGAGATTTCTTCCGTTCATAGTCAAACCGGGTGGATTACGTAGAGGCAGACATCGGAAAAGGTTGTGGCTTGATTCGACAATAGATCAAAACTCTTGTTGCCAAGGCGTCGCTGTCTACTCAGATTGAAGTTTTGGTAATTTCGAAACCTTTATTTCACCCCGATTCGTTCCTCGCACATAGATTCATGGTTTAGATCGTCGGATCTAATTTTATTTTGCTGCGCAATGGGGTACCGGCGTTCCAACATCTAGCTCCTACTAAAGCTGAATATGTTATGAGAGAGATACACGAGGGAATATGCAGCGATCACATGGGGGGAAGACTGTTAGCACAGAAGGTTCTCAGGCAGGGATATTATAGGTTAACTGTATAGAAAGATGCACACCACCTGGTTCGCACTTGTGATTCCTGCTAGAAACATGCTTAAGTGTAGTGATCACTAGCTAAGCCTGTACAAGTGATGTCTAGTCCTTGACCGTTTGCAACTTGGGGAATAGATATTTTGGGTCCACTTCCAATAGCCACAGCTTAGAAAAATATTCATAATTGTAGCTATGGACTACTTTACTAAGTGGATAGAAGCTGAAGCTCTAGCTACAATCATAGAGAGACAAATGAAATCTTTTGTCTGGAAATCCATTGCTTGCAGGCTCAGTATTCTGCGTCTAATTATAACGAAAAATGGAACCCAATTCCAGGGAAAATTTAAAAACTTTTGTAAGGACCTACAGATTTCTCTCACTCAAAGCTTTGTAAAAAAACCCCAAATGAACGGTCAAGTAGAGACAATGAACAAGAAAATCCTAATGACTTTAAAGAAAAATGTTGATGAGGCCAAAGGTAGGGGTGAGAAAAACTCAATTTGACTCGAAAAAATAAAAAAAAATAAATTTCGAGTTAAATGAATCGAGTTATTCGAGCCAACTCGATTTTTTTAATTTTGAGTTCGAATCGAGGTTGTTTTTCAAATTTGAATAACTCGAATAATTTCCTTTCCCGTAACTTTTCTCCCAAAACTTTTACTCTCTCCCACTTTCCCGTAACTTTTGCTCCCCTCCCCTCCCACCCCACCTCATCCCCCATTTTTTTTTGAATATTTCCCTTCCAAAATTTTACTCCTCCCATTTATTCCCTCCCCAAGTTTACTTCCTCAACCTCCAAAACTTTTTGTTTTCCCCCTAAACTTTTACTTCTCACCTTTACCCTCAAATAAAAAAATTAAAATCATCCAAAAACAATTCCTAAACCTAAATAATAATTTTATTTATATCTACTATTTATATTATTAAATTAAATTTCACATTTTGTACTATTTATATTATTGAATTGTTTTATCATATTGAATCTTTATAAATTTTTGCTAAAATTGAATTATTGATGATGCCATAAAATATTCATGTTAAAATTTTATGTTGGTATCAGTTTCACATTTTATCTTTAAGATAATTTTTTTTAAAAAATCACATTTTTACATTTAATATATTTTTTAATTTCAAAATACATAGTGACAAGAATTAGAAGATAATTGAAACAACAAAGCAAGCAAAGAAGTTAACCTATATAAAATAAATTATAAGGGGATGAAAGCTAATAACAAATTTGATTACGGTGGACAAATTTGATTACAGTGGGTGCCAGTGATTACAATGACCTAAATTTTTTTTAATTTAACTTGAACAAATATATTCGATTTGATTCGAATTCCATCTTACTTGACTCGATTCGAGAAAATTTCAAATCAAGTTAGGATAATAAAATATGATTTGTTAACTTGATTAACTCAAATTTTTTTCATTCGATTCGACCGAATACTCACCCCTAGCTAAAGGTGCCTGGTTAGAAGAGCTACCAAGAATTATTTGGGCTCTGTGAACTCATCCTCACACAATAACTGGAGAGACAACATTTCACTAGTGTATATGGCAAAGGCAGTAATCCCTGCTGAGATAGGCCTACGATCCTACAGGACATCGCATTTTGATGAAAACACCAACTAGGAGGCCATCGGACTCAACTTAGATCTAATTGAAGAAGTTAGGGAGATAGTAGAAATCAAGAATGTTGTGCGAGCTCAGCAAGTCACTCGATACTACAACTTTAGAGTGAAAACCAAGTAGTTTCAAGTGGGTGATCTAGTTTTGAGAAATACTGAAGCCAGTTTCCCAACATCACAGCAAGGAAAATGACACCTAATTGGGAGGGGCCCTACAAAGTTGTCGAAAAGATAGGCTATGAAGCTTATAGAATAGAAATAATGGATGGCTTTGTTCTACCTCAAACATGGAATGCTCGCCATCTGAAAAAAGTATTATGCATGAATGTTCTACTCTATTTTTCAATAAAGATGCACCTTTTGTAAATGTTATTTAGTTTGTTTATCATGAACGACCTTATCTGAGTTAGCTGATTTTCTCTTACTACTCCAAATAGCTCGCTGATTTAATATTACAATTGATATTATTGAGGCTCACTGATTTAAAATCACAGCCAAAGTCCATTTGATTTACTATCATGAATAATTTTCTCCGAGTTAGCAAATTCACTATCGCTACTCCAAACAGCTCACTGATTTAATATCACAACTAATATTATTAAGGCTCATTGATTTACGATCACAACCTAAGTTCATTTTATTTAATATAATGAACAATCTTTTATGAGTTAGCTTATTTTCTATCACTATTCCAAATAGCTCATTGATTTAAGTTCACAACTAGTATTATCAGAGCTCGTTGATTTATAATGACAGCCTAGGTTTATTGATTAACGATCCTGCATTATCTTTCTTAAGTTGATTCACGATCGCAAATTAAATACAATGATTTCAAATCACAGTTCAATTGAATAATCTAATGGTTCTTAAACACTATTTAAATTATAAAATCATTTACGATGACCACTTAGTTATGCAGTTTGCTCAAACAAAATCACAATCTAACACTACAAAGTTTCAATAAAAGGTAAAGATACTTCTTTCCATTTCAAAATAAAAATAGAATACAATGAATACAAGGAAGTTATGAGTTAGCACTAGTATCCTAGGGGCTGGTGAGCTCTTCATCTTCTTATTCCTCCACTACTTAATTAGTTTTCCCTTCACACACAGCTGTGGGAGCTACACTAGTCTCAGTAGGAGTATCAGCAAAATAAAGCCTGTTGGAATTCTTCCACTCTTCCACAAATTCTTCCTAAGAAGATCCAGAAGGGAAGTAAATATCAAAGTCCAACTGAGCACCCATGAGGTGACTAAGAGAATCGAAGTTTACCCTGCAAGCATCAGAAGGACCGCCAACCACTTGAGTATGCAGTTGGAAGTTATATTTCAAATCTAGAAAATATTCCTAAAATCTTTGCATAGTATCAGCCTTATACTTTTCCAAAGCCTCTTCATGACTCTTTTTCAAATTAGTCATAGCAAGTTTATGCCACTTATCCATGCTTTCCATGGTAGCCTCCAAAATAACCTTATCAACTCACTCACATTCACTCTCTAAGAAATTTTTATTATCTTTTCCAGTGAGAGTGAGGCGGATGTAACCTTTTATTTTGATCCACTAGTTTTTTTTATTCCAATTACTTGTGTAGTTGGCGAGTCCTTTCTAGGGCCCTCAACGAGTCCCTCAGCTAAAATTAGCGAGCCTTAATAATATTAGTTGTGATCTTATTTACCTCTTCTTCCCCAATACCCTTAGCAAGCCTTACACTGACCATACTAGCTTCGGCCAAAGGATGGTTTCCTCATGCAGCTAGATGATGCATAGGAACAAACATGCTCTTTTGCTTCTTAAGGTATAGAATCTTTCCATTGTCTGTTCACCTTAGTGAGGCAAAAGGAAACTTTTGGATACTCAAGTGCTAACGCCATGGAAATAACATTTGTGTCTCACCACTAGAAGATATAAAATTCATGGAACCCCAAGAAGGCCATTTGAACAATCACACCAAATGTATCTTCAGTTGGTGGTCTTGTTGGAGGTGGAGTTATAGGAAGGGAAGGAACCACAGGAGAAACTGTAACAGTGGTCGCCACATCACCAGATGTTATAGCATGATCCTTTCCTTTCTTTTAGTGAAGTTCCCTTACTGGGTTACCCTAATCTTCACTACTTAGTACAATATTAGCAGCTCCAGTAGTAGTCTTCATTTTCTTTCGATTACTTGCAATTCCTTCCTCAGCAGGAGCAACAGAAGAACCCCTTCACACATTCTACGTAAAAGATTGAACATCCATATATTTGTTGACCTCCCTAGATAAACTTGTGGATTCCCCTGAACTCTTTTCAATAATGTAAGTTGCGCGTGCATCACCAACAAGTCTATTATTAGCACCAGTAGTAATCATAAGGGGGTTCATACCACTTTCTTGATCCCTTGCGTGTTTAAAGGATCACGGACGAGGCTTTAATTTAAAAAAAAGTTATAAAAATAAATTTTAGGCTTTTCCTTCTTTCCTAAGAGAATAAGTCTTAATTCATCAGTGGCTCCATGTGGTCACGCGAACTGCACGGACAACACTATCACGATGTCTACACCATTGTTATTATCAATTGGCCGCCATCCATTAGAGCTCAGATCTACGAGACAGTGGTGAAACATGTTTCTAACAGTTAATGCCTCCTCCAAATCCAATACGTGACCTCGGCGAAGCCTATAATATTGAGTCCACTCTGTTCCAGATATAATTTCTCAATTTCACAGACATACATTCTTACAAGGTATGGACTATTCGGTTGGAAAATCAAAACCAATTCCAAACTTGTATTTTACCCGTATGTATTTACAATAGTTTAGGCGAAGGTTCGAAGACCAGTTATGTAATAGCCCGATTTTGGGTCTAATCATAACAGTGGTTTCGGGACCACTCATCTGACGCAGTAAAATTTGTTCTTATTATATTTTTATGATCTACAATTTTATGGAATTGTTTTGTGAAAATTTCGTTCAAAAATTTTGACGATTGGGCACTCAATTTAGTCAAAAGGACTAAATTGTAAAAAGTGCAAAAGTTAAGTTCTACATGCTAAAGGTGTCTAATTGCTATGAAATTTAAAATTGAAGGTATTTAGATGGTAATTAGACCATTGGTTAAGTTAGTGGACAAAAATAGACATGAAGTAAGAGAATTGTTATCTTTTAAGTTAGGGGTATTTTGGTCATTTGGTTAATAAATGAATTAAAAAACCAAATTAAAAGCCAATTTTTGTCTATCTTCTACCCCATGGCCGAAAATTGCATGGAGAAGACATAGCTAGGGTTTTCCAAGCTTCCAAGCTCGATTGTAAGCCCGTTCTAGCCCCGTTTTTAATGATTTTAACATTTTTGAAATCCTCGTAACAAGATCTACCTATTTCTACCACTAATTTGAGAAAACATCAAGGTCTAGGGTTTTACCCGTGTTGGATATTTGTGTATTTTGATGTTTAATGGTAGATTATGCAAATTTGATGTTGAATAAACGACTTTTGCTGAGTGATTTTCGGTAAAAACTTAAAAAAGGACTTGTTTGTAATAGTTGTAAATGAGTGTAAAAGTGTGATTAAATGAAAAATACGGACTGCTATAAGTATAAAAGAGGATTGGCTAGGCTTCAGAATCGAATAAATTGAATAGAATTCATTTTACGAGCCTAGGGACTAAATTGTAAAAATGTCAAACTTTAGGGGCAAAAATGTAATTTATGTCATAATGTGATTTTGTGTTAATTTGAATTGTATAATGATTGAATAAGTTAAATGTGATATTATAGGTCAAGAAAAACAAGGTTTGGACCTAGAACGGGGGAAAATCGAGTATTTGACGATTTAATCATTTTCTCCAATTTTTATGTCGAGGTAAGTTCGTATGTAAATAATGCATTGTTATTCTTGCTTTAATTACTATATTATTATATGAATTGTGATTTACTCTTGAACAAAATTGACAAGTTCGAAAAACGAGAAATCCCGGTTGAACCTTAGGAATAGATAGGATACAAATGTCATGACATTAAAGTCACTAGAATATATGTAAGACCATATCTGGGATATGGCATCGATATGAGACTTCGTGTAAGACCATATCTGGGATATGGCATCGATGTGAGATTTTGTGTAAGACCATAGCTAGGCTATTGGCATCGATACGAGATTACATATAAGACCATATCTGGGATATGGCATTGGTACGGTACTATGCGTACGAGATCCCCGGGTATCCTTTAGTATTCCAAATGGTTCAATGGGAAATTCAATGGGTATGTCAAAGACGAAAAAGTATGTGATTATGTTACAAGTTGGTACAGGTATGTACGGAAAACTCAAAGAAAATGAACTCAGTATATCATGAACAATTGGTAAGATTGTAATTGAGCAAGCTATGCTTATGAAGCTTAAATGACATTCATGTTGATATGTGTGATGTTATTCATACGATGAGCTATTGGTATATGACAATTATGTCGACATGTGTTATGAGATTCATGTGATGAGCCATTAGTATATGACAATTATGTTGACATGTGTTATGTTGATATTAAATGACATTTATGTTCATATGACATTTAAGAAGTTTAATGACATTTATATTGATGTATGTTATGTTATTCATATGATGAGCTATAGGCAAGAATGTGATTGAGTAAATTATACTCATGAAGTTTAATGATATTCATGTAGAAATATGTTATGCTACTTATATGATGAGCTGTTGGTAAGATTAGGATTGAGTAAGTGGTGTTTATGAATTTTTAATGACATTTATGTTAATATTTGTTAAGTTATTTGTATGTCATGTGTATGAATAATGTTTTGTATTATTTGCATATGAACTTACTAAGCTATATACATAGCTTACCCCCTCCTTTCCCATGTTTTATAGGGTTAATAAGATAGCTCTGGTTGGAGTTTGCCGGAGATCCTATCACACTAACAAGCTGTCATTTTGGGTATAAATGAATTCAAGTATTTTAAGTTTATGGCATGTATAGGGACTTAGTCATTTTGTTAAATGTGTCATTGTGATTGTAGCCAATGTAGATTGGCTTATTTGGGCTATCATGGTTGTAAGCCTAAGTAGGGATATATATGTGCTAATGTCTTTGGTGATATGGTCATGATATGCTTGATGAAATGATAAAGTGGTGTACAATTAGGTATCTTGAAAGTAGTCAATTGTGACTTAGTAAATGTTGTGAGTATGATAGACGTTGATATTGTAGTGGCATGTGTTGGTCATAATTGTGGATGTTTGGTCACTTAAGTATGATATGTTTTGTGCCTTTGAATTGGTGTAAGTGTATGTGTGAACAAGGGTGGCAAATGGCTTGGGAAATAGCCTTTATTTGGTCCACACAGGTAGACACACTGGCATGTGTCTAGGCCGTGTGTGACACACGGTCTACTCCATGGGCATGTGTTTCGTCCGTGTGTCCCCTGCACCCTAAATAATTGCAAAACAGAATGTCCAGTATCCAACGCACGGGCAGAGACACGGGCGTGTGTCTTAGCCGTGTGGAGGACACGGCCTTGGACACGGGCATGTGCCCTAGCCGTGTGAAGCCTGCACTTATTTTATGAAAAATTATGAAAATTTAATCGACCACACGGCCTAAACACACGGGCGTGTGCCCTGGCCGAGTGACCTTAATTTGTTCATGAAGTCACAAACAGAGAGTTATATGGGCTAGGAACACAGGCGTGTCCCTTACTATACGGGAGTGTGCCTTGGTCCACACGGGCGTGTGGCCCTGTTTCCATGAAAAATTTTCTAAGTTTTCCCAAAGTTTTCAAAGTTCTTGGTTTGGTCCCTAACCACTTCTAAAGCATATTTTGGGCCTCGTAGGCTCGTTTTAGGGACGATATGAATATTTTTGAACAGTTTTAAATTTGAGTGGAAATTCATGTATCGATTTTGAATGTTTGCTTGTGAATAAGTCCGGTAATGCTCCGTACCCTCTTCTTGCGTCGGGTACGAGTAATGGGTGTTACAAGTTAGAGACAACTGATTCCACTCCTTCGTGAGGAGTAAAGTAAAATAAGCCCATCAAACCTCCTCGATTACATGCTTTGAGTTGGTACAAATTTCAGAAAATAGAAATCAAAGGCGCCTTCTTTCGCCAACCACATTTGATGAAATAAGCCACTACAACCCACCATGAGAAACCAGATAGCTGCCTCAGAGCTATCCTATATTCATGCAAAAGATGGCAGAAGCAGGGGTAGAGTGGAAGATGAACGCGCTTCTAACACGTGCAAGGGAAGCAGAAAGCTTCCATCGGTTGTGTCAATTAATCAACTCAACCCTTCAACAATCGAGAAATCATACGCAAAGTTGGGTATTTGAATTCCTTGAGTGGCCAAGTGACAACTCATTTCTTTGCACTTGGTGGTGCAAGCATACGATTTCGCCTCTACGGGAGCGTTCACCTCGCGGCGTTGTGAAGGTTTGTTCCTTGAATCACCATGGTTACCCTAAACACTACTACCATCTCCTCTCGACCTAACCATCGTGCCTAACTAAACCTAGAATAATTACAAGGACAATTGGAAAATTTTAGGAAATTTACTTCTGATTCAAAATTCTCCTTCTCAACAGAAACTTTTTCTCAAAAATTTCAAATCCAAATAGTTCAATATTTAGGGTTAAGGTAATCGCCCTTTTAAAAGAATTTTAACCTATAATGATTCGTGTGACTGAGAATGAAAGCACAATCAGTTGTATACAACTGTACCTCTCCTCAACACATGGTGAAGTATATATGACAATCTAAAGCCAAAAGTGTATATGACAAGTTTCTTTTTCAGAAATCTCTCACCTCACGAAGCTAAGTTCTCAGAAGAGTTACTTTATAACTCTTCTTAGAACTAGGTAGGGGACAAATTGTTATGATACTCGCCATTACCGACCCGCTACTTGGTTACTCGATTGGGTCCCGGCTCATAGCCTACATGGTTCACGTCTTAAGTTCGCACATGAGGTGTTCGTGTCTTTTCATGAGCTCTCACGATATGAGTTTGCAACACCATGCAAGTAGAGCCACACATAGAAAACATGTGTTAATCCAAGAATAGGGTACGTGTTGGCATGCATGGGGACCTATCTACAACATTATATCCATGAACAGTAACTTATCATATAAATAGAGAATTTAATCCTTTTGGGAGACACACACTCAAAAACACTCAACAACTATGATAAACAATAAACTTAATTTTCTTTTTAAATAATTTAATTCTACAAATTGTCCATTTAAATTACAGAAATGTACAAATAATAATTTATAATAAAGACTTTTTTTTTCAAAATTATTCGGACATAAATATACAATAATCTATTCAGATATAAATATACAGATTTATGATACATCATGTAACTTAAATACAAAAATAATTATTTATCAATTATTAAATATTTTTCTATTAAATATTATTGTGTGTAACATTGGAAAAAAAATATCTATGCAAGGAATATCATTTGAGTAATAATTATTTATTTTTTAAAATAAAATGTGCATTTTTAAATATGTTATTGTTTAGTTATCTATTTAATTAATTATTTATGAAATTAATTCCCACATTCAAAGTGAATTCCTACGACTTTTCATATGTTAAATAATAAAATATAATATAATATTTATAATAAAAATAAATAATTTTTAAATTAAAATAAAGTTAAATAATATTTATCTTAATATTAAATTAAAATTTATTATTTATTCTAAAGATAAATTATATTAACATAAAACTAAATATTATTTAATTATCTTAAAGATAAATATTATTATTTACTAAATATAGTTATTAAATTATTACTGCCTCTATATTTAAAATTAAAGTTCATATATGTTATTTTTTATGTTGCACTAAGTTGTGCTTAACAATAGTCAAATTTATTTCGGTCCAAAATTAATTTTTTAAGAATTGTCATGTAATTTAGGTAGTTTTTAAATATTTCACTTCTACCTACAATACTATCCATATTGCAAACAAAAATTAATGAATTGTTTTTTTTTCTTAATTCAAATTTGTGCTTTTACATTATTTCTAAAATTTAAAACTATCATATATACTACTTCTAAAATTACTTAGAAATCTGTTTCTAAAATTATTTAGAAATTTGTTAAAAACTAAACATCGATAATGGCACTGTAGAAAGATCGCAAAGAAAAAGAAAGGAAAAATAGAACACATAGAATTTACGTGAAAACCCTTTCGGTAATTGCCATGTACTTAGCTTTAGTAGTAGACTAAGTAAATGTAGTTTGCAAAGTGGCTTTCCAACTGATTGCACAACCTCCAATAGTAAAGACATAACCGGTGAAAGATTTTCTTTTATAAAGGTCTCTAGCAAAATCAGAATCAACATACCTAATGACTCTATCTCTAATTCTTCCAAACTGTAAGCAAACATCAGTAGTACCTCGTAAGTATCTAAAAATACACTGAACTACTTTCTAGAGTTCTTTATCGAGATTCGCCATGTATCTACTAACTACACTAGCTACATATGATAAATCTGAAAGTGAGCAAACCATAGCATATATGAAAGATCCCACTGCATTAGAATATGGAACACATACCATGTAGTCAATCTCATCATCTGATTGCAAAGACAAAGTCGAAGAAAGTTTGAAGTTGACTACTAATAGAGTACTAACAGGCTTAGCATTATACATATCAAACCTGTGAAGAACTTTCTCAATGTATCATATCTGACTTAGGTTCAATTTACATGCTTTTCTATCTATGAGAATCTCCATCCCAAGTATCTTTTTTACTGCTCCCAAATCTTTCATCTCAAATTCTTTACTAAGATGGGCTTTGACTTTTCTTATCTCTCCTTCATCTTTGGCTGCTATTAACATTTCATCAACATATAGGAGTAAATACACAACAGAACCATAATTTTTTTTCTTAAAATAAACACAATTGTCAAAGCTACTTATTTTGAAATCATGAGTAGTCATAAAAGAATCAATCCTCTTGTACCACTGCCTTAGTGGCTATTTCAAGCCATAAAGGGACTTTTTCAATAAGCAATCATAGTCCTCCTTTTTTGAGACTATAAAACCCTATGGTTGTTGCATATAAATATATTCTTTAAGTTCTCTATGTAAGAACACCATTTTTACATCTAACTGCTCAAGCCCCAATTCATATATGGCCACAATACCAAGCAAGGCTCAAATTGAACTATGTTTCACAATGGGAGAAAACACATTTGTGACTTGGAATTTAACTGTAACCTTTTGCAACCAGCCTTACTTAATATCTGGGTTTTTCAATTCCCAGGGTCCCTTTTTTCTTATTGAACACCCATTTACAATGAATAACCTTTTTACCGTTAGGAAACTTCACTAGATCCCATGCTCTGTTCTTACGGAACGATTCCATCTCTTCTTGTATGGAAAACATCCACTTTCCTAAATCTTCACAGCTAGCAGCCTCAAAATAAGTAGATGGCTCTTGATTTGCATCATATCTACATTCATGTTTAAAGTATAATTAACTAGATCAACTTCGGTATACTTCTTTAGAGGTTTAATTTATCTTCTAGGTTTGTTCTTAGCAATAGAACATTGTGGTGACCATAACTTATATCCTTTAAAACCAACCTTATAACCAAGAAAAACACATTTAGTGGATCTAAGTTCCAATTTCCCATTATCAACATGAGTATACATAGGACACCCAAAACTCTTCAAATCAGAATAATCAATAGGATTACCAAACCATACCTCTTGTGGAGTCTTTTTCTCAATGAAAATGGACGGAGATCTATTAATCAAAAAATATGCAGTAGAGGCTGATTTGCCATGATTGTTCTATTCATCCTTTTTGCGACGCCATTTTGCTGTGGAGTATGACAAACTGTCAAGTGTCTCACAATCCCTTCTGATTTGCACAATCAATTAAACTCATCAGAACATAATTCCAAGCTATTTTCTGTGCGGAGGTGTTTTATCTGTTTTCATGTCTGCTTCTTGATCATAGTTTTCCAAGCCTTAAACGTGGAAAACACATCACTTTTCTACTTTAGGAAGAATGCCTAAACCTTTCTGGAAAAATCCTCAAAGATTGTCAGCATATAATTAGTGTCACCTATCGAAAGCTCTCTAGATGGTCCTCAAAGATTAGAATGAATATAATCCTGCATTCCTTTTCTATTATGGATTCCTCTGGTGAATCGAACTCTCTTTTGCTGCCCAAAAATGCAGTGCTCACAGAACTTCAGTTTGCTAATGCCTTGCCTATCAAGAAGTCCTCTTTTGCTCAATTCTGTCATTTCGTTCTCATTCATATGCCCTAGATGCATACGCCAAAGTCTAGTAATATCATCATCTGATAAGGAAGATGAAGCAATGATTGCATCACCGAAAATAGTTAAACCTTGCAAAGCATGTAACTTGGCAGTCTTTCTGAAACACCCCAAACCCGGCCCACGAGCTTTGACCAGATCTGGTATGTTCCTTAAGAAAACCGGTTCAAATTCTTTTGCTTCTTAGGAAAAACTTGTGTGTTTTGAAAGAAAATTTGTTTTGGGTTGGGCTTGAGTTGAAAACGAATTCGATTTTATATTGAAAACCCTTTTTAATTTTAAGTGATAAAACATATAGAGTATTTTCAAAAATAAATTACTTAATCTTTAACTTAATAAAAATTTGTAAACGTAATTAAACAATAAGACAGAAATAAAATAGTTCACTAAGGCCTTATTACATCAAATATAACCCAAAAATTAAAAGTTAAAATACTTGAATTAAAATAAAAGCCCAAATCATAGATTTCTTGCTGTGCATGACCATCCCTAAGCTTCTGCCCAACCCGGTCCATTACTTCTCGTCACCTGAAAATAGTCCCACAACGGGGTGAGTCAACAGACTCAATGTGTACACAACACTAAGTCCAAATAGATTTAGGCATACCATACATATCAAACCATATAATAACCCATATAGCAAATAGTAATGCAACTTATTCACATGTGCTCACTTATTGGGCTTGGCCCATAACCATGTCACATTCTTATAATAGGGTAGTTAACCACATAATTTCCACATACTGGGCTTAGCCCATTTCCACACTGATCCACATTCATATACTGGGCTTGGCCCTTTTCTTAATAATCCACATATCAACTGGGCTTGGCCCATTTCCACATTAAATATTCATATCAGATATAATATGCAAAGTGCACCCAACCCAACCTAGGGTCCATCCTCTACACACCCCCGTATCCAGCCTACCACACACCAGGGGATTAACAAATCACCCTCTCCTTTTCACTCCAAAGGCAATCAATGCCGTCCACGTGCAATTAAGCACAATAATCCACAACGCGACCTCAGTCAGCACCAATCCACGATGTAGCCGTAGCTAACACCAAAACCACGATGGGACACATAGTCACTCATCAACCACGATATGGCACATAGCCTATATCAACCACGATGAGGCACAGAGCTACTCATCAAACCATGCGAACTAAATCGCAATTAATCCACAACGTGACCTCAGTCAATGTCAATCCACGATGTAGCTCAAGGCTAACATCAAACCACGTACTCGAAGTACACCCGTACCTTCTTTCATATCCCACCCATGCACATGCATATGTAATAATGGCATAATAATAAATGCATGCACATGTTATTAAGGCAATCAGTCACATTTCCACAGGCATAGTCACATTCACATCGGCACCTTCACATTCTTATCATTATTCTCATGTTACACATAACATATTTCATAATCCTAGTAGGAGTAGGAAACGTACCTGAGTACTTCTGTACCATAGCATGGTACTTAGCCATATTCACATTCTTATAACATACATGCATATTTAAATATTGCCATAAACTTATTAAGAATTAGTGTGGGGTACACACCGATTTGCTTAACGAATTCCAATCCAAATCCTGAAAAGCTTGATCTAATGCCTTAGATCTTAGATCTCTACATTTAATCAATCATTTAATACTTAGTAAAGAGCCATTCGGCCATAAATCCAAATCCTAGTAGGATTAGTACACTAAAACTTACCTTGTTGCCAATTGACTTAAGAATCAAGTCCCGAAACTTTGTTGTATTCCTTCTTGTATTCGGCCAAACATTAAATCACATCCTAGGTTAGTTTCTGTAACAGACCAAATTTGACCCAAATCGGAACGGTGGTTTCGGGACCACGAATCCGAGCCCGAGAAATGTTCTAATAATTTATTTCATGTCTATTATATGTGAATGAAAATGTGTGAAAGTTTCGTAGAAAAATTTTATCGTTTAAGTACTTAATTTGATAAAAAAGATTTAATCGAGAAAAGTGTAAAAGTTGCATGCTAAAGTGAAAGGTACTAATTTGATTGTGGCTTTTTAAGTGGGTGTACTAAAAGGGCAATTAGCCCATGTGCTATAAAGAGGGACGGCAATGGGCCTTTTTAATCACAAAATTGATGTTATTTTAGTATGATTATATGTTATATTAGTGTGTTAATAAAATGTTAAAATATATGCTTGTTTTAGCATAAAATAATAAAAACAAGTGGGAAGAAAGAGAAGCTTATCTTGCTCATCTTCTTGGCCGAAAGTTTGAAGAAGAAACTCCATTGTTGGAGCTTGAAATTTCGGCACTTTGGGGCTTAATTAGGGGTATGTATTTTGCTTAGTTCTTGATAATTTTTGCATTTTTGGAATGGTTGCTTTGAATCCTATACAAGCCATGTAGAAATTTTTGAGATTTTGGCACATTAAATTCGGCTATGGTTGTATATGCATGACTTGAAATGTTTGGTAGTAGATTTCAATTAGTATATGTTAAATCATCCTTTTTGAATTTGAAATTGTGATGAAATTGGATGCTAGGGATTTATTTGAAAAAAATAAAAAGTTTGAAGGACTAAAACATAAAATAAATGGCATGCATGGACACATATGGCTATGGGGGATATTCGGCCAAGCTATAGTGTTGGAAAATTTGGCATATTTTGTGTTACACAAAATTGGACCAAATTGTAAAAATGGAAAACATTAGGGGCAAAATGGTAAATTGCCCAATTGTGTGTTTTGGGACTAAATTGAGATGAAATGCAATTAAATGAGCTAAATTTTAATGTGTTTTAGATCAAGAGCAAAGAAAAACGGAATTAGACCGGGGAAAGACGAAGGTTCTCGAATAGCCGATTCGTACGGACTATCGACAACCGAGGTAAGTCCTTTAGTTAAATCATGTCAAAAAAATTAATTATGGTTATCTTGAATATTAAAAATTAAGGAATTGTAGTATTCTTTTTCACCATGGCCGAATGTATATTGGTATGTTAGGTTGGTGATTTTGTTGAGTATGTGATGGGGAATTGTTAGATTGTATAGTGATAAAATGGTTTTGATGGTTCAATGTAAGCATACCCGATTGAATTAGACGAATATATAATAGTTATGAAGTGTGTTGGGAATGTTTAACTGTATTGACATGACTCGGGCTTTTTATGCCTAGCAGGCCTTGTGCCGGTGATTCTATTCGGGCTTTTATGCCTAGCAGGCCTTGTGCCGGCGATTCTATTCGGGCTTTCATGCCTAGCAGGCTTTGTGCCGGTGATTCTATTCGGGCTTTCATGCCTAGCAGGCTTTGTGCCGGTGATTCTTATCGGGCTTTTATGCCTAGCAGGCCTTGTGCCGGTGATTCTTATCGGGCTTTTATGCCTAGCAGGCTTAATGCCGGTGATGTATTTTATGAAATAGAAATTGAAATTTGTGTTCAAGGCGAATTAAAGCAAACTTATCAAGTTAACTGCTCAAGTGAGTATGTAAAGTAGGAATAAACTTCTTACTTATATAAGACAAGGTAAATCAGTGGTTTATTACAACTGGCATGTGTTACGAGTGTGGAATATATATATATATGGTTCTAATATATGTGTTCTCGGCTTTACTAATGAATTACATGATGTTGTATCTTGGTCTTTTAGTATGTGGATACATGACTGGGTATTCGGCCACATGAGTGGTAGTGTAATTGATGCCGTGGTATAGTAATTGACATTTAAGTGTATAAATGTTGTACCTATGATTACATGAAGATATTTTGGGTTTCGAAAGATTTGAATATAAATAAGTAATTCGATTATGAACATGTGGGTAAAGAGATATTTTTCTTACGAATTCATACTTGCTTATATGGGTATGAAATTAAAGTTTGAAAATAAATACGAGTATAAGCCTACAAGTTGAATTGTAGTAATTAAATCGTTGATTTTTAAATGTTATATTTTTTTTATGAAATTAGGACTTACTAAGCTAGTAAGCTTATCGTGTGAAGTGTTTCTCTGTTTTTTTTTTAGATTAGGTACAAGCTACAAGCTCGTCGGGATCGTTCGGAAAGTCGCTCACACTATCAATCTACATTTTGGGTACTCTTTTATTTTGGTTTTAAATGAAGGCATGTATAGGAAGGACTTGGTCTTTGTCTTGATGAAATTTTAAGGTTCTTGTATATAATAGCCATGCGAATATGGCTAAATTTTTGGTTAAATATGCCGTTGTGTTTTTGATATGTATGTTGGTTTATGTTGGCAATGTTTATGCATTCTTAGTTGAAGTTTAATCGTTTTTGATAAGAAATTGTATGTATACGAAATGTATCCTTGGATTAGGTATATGGACATGTTCGGTTAGAAGTTAGTTTTTCGTGAATTGTAACGAAACAGCTTGTAGTAACAGAAATGGTGTGACCTTGAAAAATCACCAAAAATAGGATACCTTGAATTAGAAGGTGAATGAAATATGAAATTAAACCTTATTGTGTCTAGTTTTACATGAAAGAAACAGAGTAGGCAAAAGATTTATATATTATGAGATAATTAAGTTTTAGTGAGACCTTCTCTGAATGAATTCGTGAGTCACTGTTCTGTTTTGGAAAAATTGTCAAAAATTGTACAAAAATAATTAAGAAGCATGGTTTATATGTGTAGAACCCTTAATGAGTCTATTTTTCATTGGTATAAACAAGAACATTATAGGAAATTTGTGCAACGAGATAATTGTATTTTTGTAGAGACAGGTCAGATTTGTCAAGCAGTGTAATGAGGCTAACTTTAATGAATAAACTGTACTAATTGGCCACAAGAAAAATTCTGTAAAAATTATGGTGAAAATTTATATGAGTAGTTTCAAGGAAAATTTACGGATCTAAATTTAGAGTTTTGTAACTCGAGTTATGATCGATTTAGTCAGCATGACGCAGTTAGACAGCTTTAAAATTTTACACCCCGAGTTAATAGTCAAGTCTAGTAATGCCACGTACTCGATTCCGGCAAAGGGTTTCGGGTAAGGGGTGTTACATTTGATTGGTATCAGAGCTTACGGTTTAGTCGATTCTAGGACTACCGTAGCGCGTGTGAGTCTAGCTATACATGCCTTTATCATATATTGATAGTGTGGTGACTTCTGACAGCCTAAACTTTGTTTTATATAGTAAATGGATACCGATCCTGAAAGAGCCGTAGCTGATGATGTAGAGAGTGTAGCGCCTGACCGTGCACACAGATCAGCGCCGGTAGACTCTCGACCTGTTTCGGGTAGCCACGAAGGAGAGACTAAACGAGCCTTTTATCAGATGATGAATGAGTGGTTTGCCCAATTTATTCAAAATAACCCGGCTGTACACCAACCTCCACCCCCGAATAATCCAACTCCAATTCCTTCAGCACCCCCGATGATAGATCCGATGAGATCTAGTAGGCCTCCAGTTGATAAAATTCGAAAATTTGGGGCCGAAGAATTTAAAGCCAATGATGATGATGACACAGAGAGAGCCGAAATGTGGCTGGATAACACTATTCGGGTACTTGATGAGCTATCTTGTACTCCGGATGAATGCCTAAAGTGTGCTATATCCTTACTGCGGGACACGGCATATCACTGGTGGAATACACTAGTATCAGTGGTCCCGAAAGAAAAAGTGACCTGGGATTTCTTCCAGAATGAATTTCGTAAGAAATATATCAGCCAAAGATTCATTGATCAAAAACGAAAAGAATTCCTTGAGCTCAAACAAGGACGAATGACCGTGACGGAATATGAACGAAAATTTGTCAGGCTCAGCAGATATGCTAGAGAGTGTGTTTCTACTGAAGCTATTATGTGTAAAAGATTTGAAGATGGCCTGAATGAGGATATAAAGATGTTTGTTGGCATTCTTGAAATTCAAGAGTTTGTGACTTTAGTTGAGAGAGCTTGCAAAGCTGAAGAGCTCGGAAAAGAGAAAAGAAAGGCTGAGACTGAAGCTAGAGACATTCGTAAAAGATCTTCGGGTAAGGTCTTTCATTCCACCACCAAGAAGTCCAGAGATGACTACAGCCAACATAAAGCTACTACAGATCCACCTAGACGGGATCGACCTCCTATGAGCTCTCGAGCTACCTCGATAGCCAGTGTTGGTAACGTTCCCCAGAATAGAGTTGAATGCGAGCACTGTGGGAAATGGCACTCAGGGAGATGTAGATTTCATGATCGGTCTTGCTATAAATGTGGATCGTTAGATCATTTTATTAGAGAGTGTCCGAGGTTAGCTGAGCAGAATACAGTTCAGAATACTAAGCCGAGCAACACGTCAATGCGAGGTAGACCACCCAGACATTCAGGCAATGTAGGTGGTAGTCAGAAAGGAACGAAGAACACTACAGTTCGATCTGAGGCTAGAGCTCCAGCTAGAGCTTATGCTGCACGAGCCAGAGAGGATGCTTCCTCCCCCGATGTCATTACCGGTACTTTCCCCCTTTATGACACTACTGTAATTGCATTAATTGATCCTGGTTCGACTCACTCATATGTGTGTGAAACTTTAGAATTCGGAAATACTCTGCTAGTTGAGTCTACCGAGTTTGTGATTCGTGTGTCCAACCCTTTGGGTAGGTGTGTGCTTGTTAATAAAGTGTGTAGAGATTGCCCGTTGATGATTCAGGATTATTGCTTCCCAGCTGATTTAATGTTGTTGCCCTTTGACGAATTTGATATAATCTTGGGTATGGACTGGTTAACTTCACATGAGGCAGTAGTAGATTGTAAAAGAAAGCTTATTGATTTGAAGTGTCGAAATGGTGAGACCATCAGAATTAAATCTTGTGATGTAAATGGGTTGCCTATAGTAATATCTTCAATGTTAGCCCGGAAGTATGTGAGAAAAGGGTGTGAAGCTTATTTGGCTTATGTATTGAATAATAAAATGTCCGAGAAACAAATTGAATCTGTATCAGTTGTATGTGAATACCCCGATGTGTTTCCTGAAGAACTACCGGGTTTACCCCCAGTACGAGAGGTTGAGTTCGGCATTGAATTAGTACCGGGGACGACTCCGATTTCAATAGCTCCGTATCGGATGGCACCTACTGAGTTAAAAGAATTGAAAGCGCAGTTGCAAGAGCTGACAGATAAGGGCTTCGCGCGACCGAGTTTCTCTCCGTGGGGTGCACCGGTTTTATTTGTGAAAAAGAAAGATGGAACTATGCGAATGTGTATCGACTACCGACAACTAAATAAGGTAACCATAAAGAATAAGTACCCGTTACCTCGGATTGATGATTTATTTGATCAATTGAAGGGGGCTTCAGTGTTTTCAAAAATAGATTTGAGATCGGGCTATTATCAGTTGCGAGTCAGAGATTCAGATGTGCCAAAGACTGCATTCCGAACGAGGTACGGACACTATGAGTTTTTGGTTATGCCTTTTGGACTCACTAATGCACCTGCTGTTTTTATGGATCTAATGAACCGGGTCTTCCGACAGTTTTTGGATCGGTTTGTAGTAGTGTTTATTGATGATATATTGATCTACTCCAAAAATGAAACGGAACATGCTGAGCATTTGAGATTAGTACTACAAACTTTGAGGGATCAACGATTATATGCAAAGTTTAGTAAGTGCGAGTTCTGGATGAATGAAGTTAATTTCTTGGGTCATGTTGTTTCGGTGTCAGGTATTCGGGTGGATCCAAACAAAATAGCAGCCATACTCGATTGGAAACCACCAAAGAATGTTTCCGAGATCCGAAGTTTCCTAGGCCTGGCGGGGTATTACAGACGGTTTGTAAAAGGTTTTTCTATTATAGCTACACCGTTAACGAGACTACTACAGAAAGATGTCAAATTTGAGTGGTCGGAAAGGTGTCAGAAAAGTTTCGAGCAGTTGAAAGCCTTTTTGACCGAAGCCCCAGTGTTAACTCAGCCTGAATCGGGTAGAGAATTTACTATTTTTAGTGATGCTTCCTTGAATGGGTTGGGTTGTGTTTTAATGCAAGAAGGCAAGGTGATAGCCTACGCTTCGAGACAATTGAAGCCGCATGAGAAAAATTATCCAACTCACGATCTGGAGTTAGCAGCCATTGTGTTCGCATTAAAAATTTGGCGTCACTACTTATTTGGCGAAAAATGTCATATTTATTCAGATCACAAAAGTTTGAAGTATTTGATGACTCAGAAAGACTTAAACTTGAGACAACGCAGATGGTTAGAATTGCTGAAAGACTATGAATTAGTGATTGACTACCATCCGGGGAAAGCTAATGTTGTTGCGGATGCGTTAAGTCAAAAATCATTATTTACTCTTCGTGCATTGAACGCACGGGTGACTATGTCTGATGATGGTTCGATCTTAGCCGAGTTACAAGCAAGACCGATGTTTATTCAGCAGATTTGTGATGTACAGAAAGTTGACAAAAAGTTGATTGCTATTCGGAGTCAGTGTGGAAGTGGTACAGAATCAGATTTTCAGATTGATGCAAATGATTGTTTGAATTATAAAGGCCGATTGTGTGTTCCAAAGAACTTAGATTTGATACAGATGATCCTGTGTGAGGCCCATAGTGGTCGACTATCGATACACCCGGGTAGCACTAAAATGTATAACGATTTGAAGCAATTCTATTGGTGGCCTGGCATGAAACGGGATATATCCGAGTTTGTTTCTAAGTGCTTAATCTGTCAACAAGTAAAAGCTGAGCATCAGGTACCGTCCGGATTACTTCAACCAATCATGATACTTGAATGGAAATGGGATAGAATTACAATGGATTTTGTATCCGGTCTTCCTATGACACCGAGCAAGAAAGATGCCATATGGGTTATCGTTGATAGACTGACTAAATCAGCTCATTTTGTGCCGGTACGTACTGACTATTCACTTAATAAGCTTGCCGAATTGTATGTGTCGCAGATTGTAAGGTTGCACGGTGTACCGAATTCTATTGTTTCAGATAGGGACCCAAGATTCACATCGCGGTTCTGGAAGAAATTGCAAGATGCTTTAGGTACTAAACTTCATTTTAGTACAGCCTTCCATCCGCAAACAGACGGTCAGTCTGAACGAACTATTTTGATACTTGAGGACATGTTGAGGTGTTGCGTTCTCGAGTTTGAAGGTACGTGGGAACGATACCTACCTTTGGTTGAATTTGCTTACAATAACAGTTTCCAATCTAGCATAAAAATGGCACCTTACGAAGCTTTATACGGGCGAAAATGTCGCACACCGTTGTACTGGACTGAGCTCAGTGAAAATAAGATATACGGGGTTGATTGGATTAAAGAAACAGAACAGAAGGTGGTTCTTATTAGGAATAATTTGAAAGCTGCTTCGGATCGACAAAAGTCTTACACCGATTTGAAGCGTAAAGACATCGAATTTCAGGTTGGAGATCGGGTGTTCTTAAAAGTTTCTCCTTGGAAGAAAATACTCCGATTTGGTAGGAAAGGCAAGTTGAGTCCGAGATTTATTGGACCGTATGAAATCATCGAGCGTATAGGGCCTGTTGCTTATAGATTGAAATTGCCCCTTGATTTAGAAAAGATACACAATGTATTTCACGTTTCGATGCTTCGCAAATATAGATCGGATCCGTCCCATGTGATTACACCGTCAGAGATTGAAATTCGATCCGATTTGACATATGATGAAGAACCGATTTGTATCTTGGCTCGAGAAGTGAAGGAGTTGAGAAATAAGAAGGTTCCATTAGTGAAAGTATTATGGAATAAACACGGAGTTGAAGAGGCTACATGGGAGCCTGAGGAGTCAATGAGACAACAATATCCGACCTTGTTTAACGGTAAAATTTTCGAGGACGAAAATTCTTAAGGGGGGAGAGTTGTAACAGACCAAATTTGACCCAAATCGGAACGGTGGTTTCGGGACCACGAATCCGAGCCCGAGAAATGTTCTAATAATTTATTTCATGTCTATTATATGTGAATGAAAATGTGTGAAAGTTTCGTAGAAAAATTTTATCGTTTATACTTAATTTGATAAAAAGGATTTAATCGAGAAAAGTGTAAAAGTTGCATGCTAAAGTGAAAGGTACTAATTTGATTGTGGCTTTTTAAGTGGGTGTACTAAAAGGGCAATTAGCCCATGTGCTATAAAGAGGGACGGCAATGGGCCTTTTTAATCACAAAATTGATGTTATTTTAGTATGATTATATGTTATATTAGTGTGTTAATAAAATGTTAAAATATATGCTTGTTTTAGCATAAAATAATAAAAACAAGTGGGAAGAAAGAGAAGCTTATCTTGCTCATCTTCTTGGCCGAAAGTTTGAAGAAGAAACTCCATTGTTGGAGCTTGAAATTTCGGCACTTTGGGGCTTAATTAGGGGTATGTATTTTGCTTAGTTCTTGATAATTTTTGCATTTTTGGAATGGTTGCTTTGAATCCTATACAAGCCATGTAGAAATTTTTGAGATTTTGGCACATTAAATTCGGCTATGGTTGTATATGCATGACTTGAAATGTTTGATAGTAGATTTCAATTAGTATATGTTAAATCATCCTTTTTGAATTTGAAATTGTGATGAAATTGGATGCTAGGGATTTATTTGAAAAAAAATAAAAAGTTTGAAGGACTAAAACATAAAATAAATGGCATGCATGGACACATATGGCTATGGGGGATATTCGGCCAAGCTATAGTGTTGGAAAATTTGGCATATTTTGTGTTACACAAAATTGGACCAAATTGTAAAAATGGAAAACATTAGGGGCAAAATGGTAAATTGCCCAATTGTGTGTTTTGGGACTAAATTGAGATGAAATGCAATTAAATGAGCTAAATTTTAATGTGTTTTAGATCAAGAGTAAAGAAAAACGGAATTAGACCGGGGAAAGACGAAGGTTCTCGAATAGCCGATTCGCACGGACTATCGACAACCGAGGTAAGTCCTTTAGTTAAATCATGTCAAAGAATTAATTATGGTTATCTTGAATATTAAAAATTAAGGAATTGTAGTATTCTTTTTCACCATGGCCGAATGTATATTGGTATGTTAGGTTGGTGATTTTGTTGAGTATGTGATGGGGAATTGTTAGATTGTATAGTGATAAAATGGTTTTGATGGTTCAATGTAAGCATACCCGATTGAATTAGACGAATATATAATAGTTATGAAGTGTGTTGGGAATGTTTAACTGTATTGACATGACTCGGGCTTTTTATGCCTAGCAGGCCTTGTGCCGGTGATTCTATTCGGGCTTTCATGCCTAGCAGGCCTTGTGCCGGTGATTCTATTCGGGCTTTCATGCCTAGCAGGCTTTGTGCTGGTGATTCTTATCGGGCTTTTATGCCTAGCAGGCCTTGTGCCGGTGATTCTTATCGGGCTTTTATGCCTAGCAGGCTTAATGCCGGTGATGTATTTTATGAAATAGAAATTGAAATTTGTGTTCAAGGCGAATTAAAGCAAACTTATCAAGTTAACTGCTCAGGTGAGTATGTAAAGTAGGAATGAACTTCTTACTTATATAAGACAAGGTAAATCAGTGATTTATTACAACTGGCATGTGTTACGAGTGTGGAATATATATATATATGGTTCTAATATATGTGTTCTCGGCTTTACTAATGAATTACATGATGTTGTATCTTGGTCTTTTAGTATGTGGATACATGACTGGGTATTCGGCCACATGAGTGGTAGTGTAATTGATGTCATGGTATAGTAATTGACATTTAAGTGTATAAATGTTGTACCTATGATTACATGAAGATATTTTGGGTTTCGAAAGATTTGAATATAAATAAGTAATTCGATTATGAACATGTGGGTAAAGAGATATTTTTCTTACGAATTCATACTTGCTTATATGGGTATGAAATTAAAGTTTGAAAATAAATACGAGTATAAGCCTACAAGTTGAATTGTAGTAATTAAATCGTTGATTTTTAAACGTTATATTTTTTTTATGAAATTAGGACTTACTAAGCTAGTAAGCTTATCGTGTGAAGTGTTTCTCTGTTTTTTTTTAGATTAGGTACAAGCTACAAGCTCGTCGGGATCGTTCGGAAAGTCGCTCACACTATCAATCTACATTTTGGGTACTCTTTTATTTTGGTTTTAAATGAAGGCATGTATAGGAAGGACTTGGTCTTTGTCTTGATGAAATTTTAAGGTTCTTGTATATAATAGCCATGCGAATATGGCTAAATTTTTGGTTAAATATGCCGTTGTGTTTTTGATATGTATGTTGGTTTATGTTGGCAATGTTTATGCATTCTTAGTTAAAGTTTAATCGTTTTTGATAAGAAATTGTATGTATACGAAATGTATCCTTGAATTAGGTATATGGACATGTTCGGTTAGAAGTTAGTTTTTCATGAATTGTAACAAAACAGCTTGTAGTAACAGAAATGGTGTGACCTTGAAAAATCACCAAAAATAGGATACCTTGAATTAGAAGGTTAATGAAATATGAAATTAAACCTTATTGTGTCTAGTTTTACATGAAAGAAACAGAGTAGGAAAAAGATTTATATATTATGAGATAATTAAGTTTTAGTGAGACCTGCTCTGAATGAATTCGTGAGTCACTGTTCTGTATTGGAAAAATTGTCAAAAATTGTACAAAAATAATTAAGAAGCATGGTTTATATGTGTAGAACCCTTAATGAGTCTATTTTTCATTGGTATAAACAAGAACATTATAGGAAATTTGTGCAACGAGATAATTGTATTTTTGTAGAGACAGGTCAGATTTGTCAAGCAGTGTAATGAGGCTAACTTTAATGAATAAACTGTACTAATTGGCCACAAGAAAAATTCTGGAAAAATTATGGTGAAAATTTATATGAGTCTAGTTTCAAGGAAAATTTACGGATCTAAATTTTGAGTTTTGTAACTCGAGTTATGATCGATTTAGTCAGTGTGACGCAGTTAGACAGCTTTAAAATTTTACACCCCGAGTTAATAGTCAAGTCTAGTAATGCCACGTACTCGATTCCGGCAAAGGGTTTCGGGTAAGGGGTGTTACAGTTTCGGCTTTTTAAACAATTATGAAATAGATCTAGATATCAAAATAAGCCTTGGCCGAATGCTATAGACACTTACCTTGTGGATTTTAAATCCCAAAACTCACCGAATAACTAGGGAACACGTGGCTTATGGTGTACCTTCGGGAAAAGAACTTCTCCTTCCTTGTAGTCGACACTTAGTAAATCCTGAAAGATCTCTTCAAGGTTTCGGCAACAAGATATTAATGGGGTTAGTCCTAGATTTCGGCAAATCTTAAAAGAAAAAGGATGAAACCGAATGAGATCTTACCCTTACTTTAGATATCGACAGTTCCTTTGCTTGAAGTCTCAAACTATTCGGCTATGGCCTTGATCTTAGCAAGCTTTCGGCTTTTGGAGGGATTAGAAAGAAAAGAGAAAAAGAGAATAATGGCAGAGAGAATTCGGCAGAGAGAAGAGGAGAAACTTTAGAGAATTTCGACAGAGGTTTTCTTGAAGAGAAAAGTATGAATGAAGAATAGCCTTACTCTCCCTTTTATAGCCGAAATTAATAGGCTAGAGTCCCTTACTTGGCCACCACTCTTCTATTTTGATAGCTTTATCCCTTGAATTATCACTTTATATAAAGAATTTAATCCAACTATTAACTCTTGAAAATAATGATAAATAAATCCCTTATTTATCCCCTATTTAGCCGAAATTTAAAGAGAATAAAACTCCTCTTTTAAGAGCCTTAATGCCTTCCACCTCTCTGCTTCTGGAAGCAAAAATAAAACTTCTTTTATTTGCTTCCCAAGTGACTCGAACTTAGGCCCAACACCCTTGCATGTGGCGCCATTTCCAGAGGCCCTAAGTGGCATCTCCAGGCCACTTTTCCAAGCCCGTTTGTGTGTCAAATTCCTCCTACTAATTTTCTTAAGGCCACCTTGCCTTAATTTCCTCTTTTTTAAACCTTAAAACTTGACATTTCTCTACATTTCCAAGTTTCCAAAAATTTTTGTTTGCCTCCTTTAAACTTAACATTTCCTTACATTTCCAAGTTTCCAGAAATGTTCACTTTCCTCTTTTGAATCATTTCCAAATCATTTCCTTACCTTTCTTAGTTTCCAAAAAGGTTCACTTTCCTCTTTTAAACTTAACATTTCCATACATTTCCAGGTTTCCAAAAATGTTCAAAACATAGTCATAACACATAAGACATGTCATTTCTTACAATTAAACCGAAAATGCATAGGCCCTTTTCAGGATGTTACAGTTCTACCCCCCTTAAAATAATTTCGTCCTCAAAATTACTTACTAACGAACAGTCGTACTTCCTAGCTCACCACACTACGCTACTGCTGCGCACTCTGATCTTAAGAAACTATCATACTTTCTAGGCACATTCTCTTAGTTTACAATCAAGGTTCCATACACCTTACTAACAACATAAGAACGAACTGACTTTACAACGAACAAGGCAATTAAGGTATTCCAGAACCACGTCCCCTAGAGCTCATTTCTACGATCGTGCTTTAATCTAATTAAGAAATTTTATGAATTAGCCTTTATTCCACTGATTACCCGCGAAGAAGTTTTATGAAAAGAATTTTAGGAGTGGTTCTTTCGTATTCATACATGCACACAGTCTTTACATTCATACATTCATCAATCAATTATGAACTTTCGTTCATTCAGAGAAATGTTGTAGTTTTCATTGTTGCTGTTTTTCCACTACCTAGGGGTATTTTCGTAATTTGTCCTACAGGGGTATTTTCGTAATTTTTCAAAAGAAAAAGTTTCTTGGTGATTTTGTCAAAAAGTATTTTGGAATTTTTAAATTCCCGGGGCACTTTGGAAAGTTTTGAAATTCGGGGGTATTTCGGTAATTTTGGAGCTCGGGGGTATTTTGGTAATAAACCAGGGTAAATTTGTAAATCTTACTAAATCAAGGGTATTTCAACATTTGCAAAACTTGAGGGTTCTTTTTGAGAATTCTATTTTCCAAAACAGTGAGGTTGTAAAAATTTTGGAATTCAGGGTCATTTTGGTAATTTTGTAAGTTAGGGGGCAATTTCGTAATTTTTTTCCAAATCGGAGCATTTTGGACTTTTGCAAAATAGAGGTTTGGGATACTTTTACAAAATAAGAGAGTTTTACTGAAATCGGGGTAATATGGTAATTTTCAAATCCCAAGGGCAGTTTTGTAATTTTACAACTAGGGGTATTTTAGTAATTTTCACAAATCAAGAATATTTGAGAGAATTTTATAAAATCGTGTTTGCAATTCAAAAGGGTAGTTTTTTAAAAGTTTGAAAACTAGGGTTTCCATAAAAAAAAATGCGGCTGGTCCCTTTCGGGTTTTAGTTAAAGGTTTAGCCCATGAATAAGTCCTCTTGGTTAGGGTGAACCGAAGCTACGCACCAGGTAGGATTCCTGCGAAGAGGAGGTGAGTCACTAGGACTGCTTAAATACCAGGCTCTTCCGGATCCAATCCTAGACATGCGCACAATGGTTGCCACACCCTAACTCGGCGACTTAGACACAGGTTTGTTTAATTAGGCAATTAAGTCTTATGTAGTTGTTGGGGTAACTAGTCCTAGGGTTCAAATACTTATCATGCTAATCTACATTCCATTCCACTTCTACCTTTCTACAATTCACAATATAAATCACCCAAAGGTTAAGGGTACTTACCTGGTGGACTTCGGGTCGGAGACTTAGGTGCCATGCCAGAAAAACCTGCTTATTTCCAAAAATATTTTCATAAAAACTCATTTGGGCTCGATTTAAAAACGTTTTGGGCCTTAAACCACATGCCGAGAGTTTAAAACTGGGCTCTGATACCAAATTGAAACACCCCAAACCCGGCCCACGAGCTTTGACCAGATCTGGTATGTTCCTCAAGAAAACCGGTTCAAATTCTTTTGCTTCTTAGGAAAAACTTGTGTGTTTTGAAAGAAAATTTGTTTTGGGTTGGGCTTGAGTTGAAAACGAATTCGATTTTATATTGAAAACCCTTTTTAATTTTAAGTGATAAAACATATAGAGTATTTTCAAAAATAAATTACTTAATCTTTAACTTAATAAAAATTTGTAAACATAATTAAACAATAAGACAGAAATAAAATAGTTCACTAAGGCCTTATTACATCAAATATAACCCAAAAATTAAAAGTTAAAATACTTGAATTAAAATAAAAGCCCAAATCATAGATTTCTTGCTGTGCATGACCATCCCTAAGCTTCTGCCGAACCCGGTCCATTACTGCTCGTCACCTGAAAATAGTCCCACAACGGGGTGAGTCAACAGACTCAATGTGTACACAACACTAAGTCCAAATAGATTTAGGCATACCATACATATCAAACCATATAATAACCCATATAGCAAATAGTAATGCAACTTATTCACATGTGCTCACTTATTGGGCTTGGCCCATAACCATATCACATTCTTATAATAGGGTAGTTAACCACATAATTTCCACATACTGGGCTTAGCCCATTTCCACACTGATCCACATTCATATACTGGGCTTGGCCCTTTTCTTAATAATCCACATATCAACTGGGCTTGGCCCATTTCCACATTAAATATTCATATCAGATATAATATGCAAAGTGCACCCAACCCAACCTAGGGTCCATCCTCTACACACCCCCGTATCCAGCCTACCACACAGCAGGGGATTAACAAATCACCCTCTCCTTTTCACTCCAAAGGCAATCAATGCCGTCCACGTGCAATTAAGCACAATAATCCACAACGCGACCTCAGTCAGCGCCAATCCACGATGTAGCCGTAGCTAACACAAAAACCACGATGGGACACATAGTCACTCATCAACCACGATATGGCACATAGCCTATATCAACCACGATGAGGCACAGAGCTACTCATCAAACCACGCGAACTAAATCGCAATTAATCCACAACGTGACCTCAGTCAACGTCAATCCACGATGTAGCTCAAGGCTAACATCAAACCACGTACTCGAAGTACACCCGTACCTTCTTTCATATCCCACCCATGCACATGCACATGTAATAATGGCATAATAATAAATGCATGCACATGTTATTAAGGCAATCAATCACATTTCCACAGGCATAGTCACATTCACATCGGCACCTTCACATTCTTATCATTATTCTCATGTTACACATAACATATTTCATAATCCTAGTAGGAGTAGGAAACGTACCTGAGTACTTTTATACCATAGCATGGTACTTAGCCATATTTACATTCTTATAACATACATGCATATTTAAATATTGCCATAAACTTATTAAGAATTAGTGTGGGGTACACACCTTATTTGCTTAACGAATTCCAATCCAAATCCCGAAAAGCTTGATCTAATGCCTTAGATCTTAGATCTCTACATTTAATCAATCATTTAATACTTAGTAAAGAGCCATTCGGCCATAAATCCAAATCCTAGTAGGATTAGTACACTAAAACTTACCTTGTTGCCAATTGACTTAAGAATCAAGTCCCGAAACTTTGTTGTATTCCTTCTTGTATTCGGCCAAACATTAAATCACATCCTAAGTTAGTTTCGGCTTTTTAAACAATTATGAAATAGATCTAGATATCAAAATAAGCCTTGGCCGAATGCTATAGACACTTACCTTGTGGATTTTAAATCCCGAAACTCACCGAATAACTAGGGAACACGCGGCTTATGGTGTACCTTCGGGAAAAGAACTTCTCCTTCCTTGTAGTCGACACTTAGTAAATCCCGAAAGATCTCTTCAAGGTTTTGGCAACAAGATATTAATGGGGTTAGTCCTAGATTTCGGCAAATCTTAAAAGAAAAAGGATGAAACCGAATGAGATCTTACCCTTACTTTAGATATCGACAGTTCCTTTGCTTGAAGTCTCAAACTATTCGGCTATGGCCTTGATCTTAGCAAGCTTTCGACTTTTGGAGGGATTAGAAAGAAAAGAGAAAAAGAGAATAATGGCAGAGAGAATTCGGCAGAGAGAAGAGGAGAAACTTTAGAGAATTTCGACAGAGGTTTTCTTGAAGAGAAAAGTATGAATGAAGAATAGCCTTACTCTCCCTTTTATAGCCAAAATTAATAGGCTAGAGTCCCTTACTTGGCCACCACTCTTCTATTTTGATAGCTTTATCCCTTGAATTATCACTTTATATAAAGAATTTAATCCAACTATTAACTCTTGAAAATAATGATAAATAAATCCCTTATTTATCCCCTATTTAGCCGAAATTTAAAGAGAATAAAACTCCTCTTTTAAGAGCCTTAATGCCATCCACCTCTCTGCTTCTGGAAGCAAAAATAAAACTTCTTTTATTTGCTTCCCAAGTGACTCGAACTCAGGCCCAACACCCTTGCATGTGTCGCCATTTCCAGAGGACCTAAGTGGCATCTCCAGGCCACTTTTCCAAGCCCGTTTGTGTGTCAAATTCCTCCTACTAATTTTCTTAAGGCCACCTTGTCTTAATTTCCTCTTTTTTAAACCTTAAAACTTGACATTTCTCTACATTTCCAAGTTTCCAAAAATTTTCGTTTGCCTCCTTTAAACTTAACATTTCCTTACATTTCCAAGTTTCCAGAAATGTTCACTTTCCTCTTTTGAATCATTTCCAAATCATTTCCTTACCTTTCTTAGTTTCCAAAAAGGTTCACTTTCCTCTTTTAAACTTAACATTTTCATACATTTCCAGGTTTCCAAAAATGTTCAAAACATAGTCATAACACATAAGACATGTCATTTCTTACAATTAAACCGAAAATGCATAGGCCCTTTTCAGGATGTTACACTTTCTCTGCCCTTTCATCACAATGAGGGAACCCTTGCTAATTTCCAAAACCCCACTTTCAATTGTGTACTTGGGCCCTTTTGAATCAAGAGTACTTAATGAAATCAAATTCCTTTTCAATTCTAGTACATGTCGTACACCACTAAGTGTTCTGACGACTCCATCGAACATCTTAATTTTGATCATGCTAATACCTACGATTTTATATAAAACATTATTTCCCATCAAAATAATACCTTCAGCAATTGTTTCATATGTTGTAAACTAATCTCGATTGGGACTCATATGGAAGGTGCAACTAGAATCAATGATACTCTTCACTCACTTTAGAGTTATTGGCAGAAGCAACTAGGAGTTTACCATCATTATAGTCTTCTACAACATCAGATTCACTGGATTGTTCTGGTTGTTTTCCTTTTTGGTCTTATTCTGCAACTTACAATATTCAGACTTAATGTACCCTTTCTTCTTGCAGAAGTTACGAATTTTACCTCTACTAAAAGATCTCGATCTACTCTTAGATTTACTGCGAGTATTTCATTCATGTGTCCTCCCACGAACAATGAGACCCTCTCCCTAAAAGTCAAATCCAGACACAAGTTGCTTTATCTTGTCACACGGTGTTAAGGAAGCATAGACTTCATCAATTGCGAGAGATTTGCTGCTATACAAAATCATATTTTTAAAGGTTGAATAAGACGAGGGCAACGAACAAAATATAATTAACCCTAAATTTTCTTCATTGTACTGAACCTTCATGGCATTTAGGTCCGAGAAAATTTCTTTAAACACAGTTAAGCGTTTGTGCACAGACGCACCTTCCTCCAAACGATGAGCATAAAGGCACTACTTCATCTGCAACTTGTTAATTAAGTTTTTCGACATGCATAGTTGCTGCAGCTTTGCCCATAATACAGTGATGGTCTTCTCCTTCATCACATCCTGTAGAATTTCATTCGACAGATGCATATGTAATTGCTTTAAAGCCTTTCGATCTTTACGCTTCTTCTTTTCCTCCGTCAATGTCGAAGGCATATTATCTACCCCTAGCAAGGCATACTCCAAATCTATCTACGCAAGAACTGCCTACATCTTTATCTGTCACAACGAGAATCTGGTGTTGCGATCCAACAGCGGAATATCATACTTCAGTATCGTCATTACCATGATTGAAACAAGCAACCCAAAAATGCTCTGATACAATTTGTTAAAACTGAACATCGATAATGGCAATATAGAAATACCTCAAAGAATAAGAAAGAAAAATAGAACACACAGATTTTACATAGAAACTCTTTTGGGAAAAACCACGGGCAGAGGAGAAGAAAATTCACTAATGTCAAATTTGAATGATATAAGACGAGTTTTGACTACATCTATATATAGGTTGAAAAAACCTAATTCTAATCAATGTCAAATATATTATGCTAATAAATGCTAAATATATTATACTAATAAATACTAAATCTTCTAGAAAGAAAATATATTTTTTTAACTTGACTTGCAAGCAATCTCTTAGAATTTAGGTCACACAACTCTAACAAAATTTATTTCTAAAATTAAAATTTATTAAATATATATGATTTCTAAAATTAAAAATTAAAACTTTATTTTTAAAATTAAAAATTTTTTAACACTTTATTTCTAACTTACTTATATAATGTGTCTTAAAATTCTGAATATAGAATTTATAATAAATTTACTTTTCAAATTTCGTTCATCATAATTGAAGCATAAATTATATCCATAACATTATAAATATATTATATTTATAATATTTCAAATTTATTATATTATATTTAAAAAAACTTAAGTATATTTTTAAGTTGTTTATATATTCAAATATTTTTCATCAATAATTTTTAATAATATATTAATATCAATATAATAACAATTTATAAAAATATACGAGTAATTCATGTATCATAAGCTAAAAAATAATTATATATTATGGATGAAAATTTTAAATTGTGAAAATTAAACCTTATCCTAAAATTTATTGGAGGGGGCCTTTTTCTATTCTCTTTATGCATACCAAACATTATTGTTATCATCCTCGAATTAAATGCTTATTTATTTATTAAAAACACACATAAGTAATTGACTTGAATCCCTCAAGTGTTAAAATAATTGCACATTACCCTCATGTGAGGGCAATAGAATTGGCCTACCAATGCAGCTTTCAATGGGCAAAACAATTAATTAATCGCTTTTCGATTTTAATTCAATTTCTATTTTAAAAAATTAATATATAAATTTTTTTAAAAATATTTTCTTTTTGTATTTGCAATTTCTTATGTTTAAAAGAAAAAAAAAATCAAAAGGCTTTGAGATAGTCAAAGCCAATCTTGGTAATATTGTAGCCATGCAAATTATGCCAGAAGAAAAGAAGGGGCAGGTGGCTGTTTCATGTCGGTGACAGCTAATATGAATCCAGAAAGCGAGGAGTGACACTCTCCTCCCACATAATGTAAGGCAAAAAATGACTGCAATTTATGAATTTGGATGGTAATCACATTAATTCTAGAGTTAAGCTAGATCTGATTTTTAAATTAAAAATATTTTATTATTATTTTTTTCATATTTAAAACTTACAATTAAAACTTTGTTTAAAAGGAAATAATTTTTTTTACCAATTGAATTTAATAATAAATTTGGATAGATATATTTGAGATCTATTAAAAGATAGGTAATAATATCACAAAATATTGAGTATACTGATAATAAATATTATATTTTAAGAAGATGAAACTTTGAAAATAATTTTGGGAGATATAATCATAAATTTAAAAAAAAAATCAATTTTCATAAATATAACCCAACTTAAAAAAATAAATTTAACTAAAAAATATAAATAAATAAATAAAAGTAATTGATAGATTTAAAGATATGGGAGCCAAGATTTGAGGACACGTTGCCATGGTAATAAACAGAGGACGGTACCTAATCTATTTGACTTTTGCTTTGGTTTCTCTCCCTATTTATACAAGTACGTACCTATAGGGACCCTAGCTGCATCTCTTTGCTGCTGCATCATTTTTCTCTTCTTCTCTGTCACCAAGCAATAAACATGGGAAGAGCACTTTGTTGTGATAAAAATGGGCTCCAAAAAGGGCCATGGACTCCTGAAGAAGATAAAAAATTGATTGATTATATTCAAAAACATGGTTATGGAAATTGGAGGACACTTCCAAAGAATGCTGGTAAACCTCTAGCATTCATTTACCAATAGGACACCATATGCTTTCTCTACGGATGAATTATAGTACTTCTTACGCACTTCACGCCTGATGGGTTTCTAAAATCTTTTATTATAGGGTTGCAAAGATGTGGAAAGAGTTGTCGTCTTCGATGGACTAACTACTTGAGGCCTGATATCAAGAGAGGAAGGTTTTCTTTTGAAGAAGAAGAGACTATAATTCAGCTACATAGTATATTGGGCAACAAGTAAGTTCTGTTTACATCTTTATTTGCTGTTTTCAGTTCTATTATTGTGTTTTTTTCCCCTAATGTTTTGTAATGTTTTAAGGTGGTCTGCTATTGCTGCTCGGTTGCCCGGAAGAACAGATAACGAAATAAAAAACTATTGGAACACACACATTAGAAAAATTCTTCTTCGAATGGGGATCGATCCGGTGACCCATACTCCTCGACTGGATCTTCTCGGTCTCTCTTCCCTTCACAACCAATATCTTATCCAGTCTTTTGCTAACCCTGAGCTTCTTCGTAATGTTGACCAATATCAACCATTGACGCAATCTAACCATTGCCATGCACAAGTCGAAGAAACCCCAACTTGTAGTGTTCCATTTTATAACGAAGAACAACAACTCGTGATGAAACCCAATGTGAACCAATTCCCATCAAATTTCAATGACTATTTTATGCCTTTAATTTTGACTGAAGATTACGTGCCTCTACCGCCGCAGTACAACTATTACGGCTCGGACTATCAAACCGTAATGGACCCTTCAATCGAAACCTCGAATTTCCATTCCATCAACAGCAACCAGAGCTTGGGGTTGGGGTCAGTTGTGTCGACGCCTTCGTCGAGCCCCGCCCCATTGAATTCAAACTCCGCATACCTCAACAGTAGCAGCACTACTGAAGACGAAACAGACAACATTTTGAAGTTTGAAATCCCTGATATTTTGGATGTTAATGATTTCATGTAATTCCAAATGCATAACTCCCAAAACGAGTTTTTCTTTCTTCTTTTTTTGATTTAGTGAGGCATGTTGATACGTGTGAAAATTTCTACTAATTAATAGTTAATTTCTCTTAAGATCACTGTGTTAGAAGCAAGATCATACATCCGTTCTGTCCTTTTTCATTTCTTTTCTATTGGTATCTTATCACATATGTATTATATTATTATACAGATAAGTCATCTTATTATATTTATATAATATATATATTTATTCAATTCATATCTACTTCCGAAAATAATGAATCAAATCATTCCTAATTATATATAAGATGATGCCGTTTGCTTTCTTCACCAGATTTATGACATTTATGCTTAATCCATACTTATAAGCACTGGTTAAAGATAATTTAAGTTATTTTTTTACTGGTTTATTTAGTGTGTTGGTTTCAACTCTGATTGACAACATATCCGGAGTTTGAACTTTGTGTCCAAATCATCCTTTCCCTTAATTTAGGTTTTTTTCTATTTATTTCGATATAAAAAATATATAAAAGTATCAAATAATAATAGAAAAAGACATTGGGTTCAAAGATCCAGAGGAAGTGTAAGAGAAACTGTTTTTAAGGTAGAGATGAAGCAAGTCTGCTTGGAAGGTTACAGTAATGGAAGGGGCTTTGACCTAAAAAAAGAGAGAGAGAGAAGAAAGGAGGGCACGGGTCGATCAATTAGCGTTGACTAAACCTTGAGGGTGGGAGGGGTCACCATTAAAAGGCAGAGCTTGCTTTTATTGAATAACATGGCATGGCTCTTGTGCTGTTATTCAGATTCAGAACAATTTAATATCTAATGACGTAAGCATGTTGAAGGGCACGTGGTTCTATCATGCAAAAATGGGTCCCAATGTGAAGGGGTTTGACTTTGAGTTTCTATCTAGTTTTAGACAAGCTACTCTGGCTTTGACTGTGCTCTTTTATATATATATATATACTAATATATATTTCTTGTATACATGATTTAATGTAGGGTAGACTATCTAAAAAAGTTGATCTCATTTTAGTTTTATCTTTTTTTCAATTTAATTACTTTAATTAATTCAATTAAATTACTTTAATTAAGATAATTATTTGAATTAATCGCTACTATTAAAAATTATTTTTTAATGTTTTCCACTAACAGCACTATCAATCATCTTCTCCTCAATGTCCAATTCCTCTTCGTTCTTGTTTCATAAACCACTTGAACTTATCCTCCAACCCCCACATCTGCATCGCTTCAACGCCGATCCCAAGCATGCTGACGATGAGCACTAACCCCCATGTCCCAAGCACTTCCTCAACTATCAAACCCCTCAAAATTCCATCATTTCCATCTCTTCCATCGACATCTCTATCAACGCCACAAAAAAAGTTAATCAAAAATGGGTTATTTGCGATGGAGATCATAGTTAATATCTTCAAAGAACTCGAAAATGAGTACTTGAAGTAGTATAAAAGCGTTAAAGGCAATGATAAGGTGTGTTGTATCGGTCTAGTTTCTACCATCAACAAGTTGAGCTTTGATAAATCCAAGAGAGGACAAAAACATCGTTGTTTCGAAGAAAAAAAAAGGAATCCATTGTTTACCGCAAGCATAGTTGGACTCGAAAAAACTTGGCTTAGTGATTTGTTGTTTGGGTATGATAATGGGTATAAGGCCTTCAATGGGTTAGTTTAGGGTTTGGTTATCGGTGGTTCATGACATGGCGATGGTTTGGAAGCAGTGAGTGGTAGTGCTAAGTTGGGAGGTGGCAGGTAAGGGTTTTGTTAAAAACAATAAAGAAGATGCAAAAAGGTAATCCTTCCTCACTTGCATTAACCAAGGTAGTACACTGTATTTGATATACATGATCATACTAACAACTTACTGAAACTATTTTAACAGCTTATTAACTAACAGTAACTAATAGTAACTGAAAACCCATTACTCTTAACATGCCCCTTACTTATCAATGTTCTTCTCTTCAAAGACTTCTCATTTCATGGCAACAACTCTAAGCTGACTTCGAAACTTAGTGAACGTTGCCTCTGACAGTGGTTTTGTCAAAATATTTGCGATTTGATCCGAGCCAGGCACATGTCTGACTTGGAACGTTCCATCTGCAACATTTTCTTTGACAAAAAATAAGTCCAACTCGACGTGCTTAAATTTCGAGTGCATGACAGGATTTCCGGCTACCGCAACTGCTGCTGAGCTGTCACACCATATCAAAGCCTTATTCTTTATTAGAACACATAATTCGGATAGTAAGGACCTGATCCAAACCATTTCTGCAGCGACATGTGCTACACTCCTATATTCTGCTTCTACGGTAGATCTTGAGACTACCCGCTGCTTCTTTGAACTCCAGGAAATTGGATTTCCTCCAAGAAACACAACCTCTAGGTAGATCTATGATCATCGACATTTGAACTCCAACTAGCATCGAAGTATCCTTCAAGCATCAATTTTGAGGATCGGGTGAATCTCTTCACAGCTTTGAAATGCAAGTCCAAAGGTCTATGCATGAATTGGAAAACTTTGTTGACAGAGTAAGCAGTTTCAGGTCTAGTTATTACCACATACTGCAGGGCGCCAACAATGTTCCTGTAATGACGCTCATCCTCAACAGGACTTCCTGTACCAGCTGATAGATGACATGTAGTGACCATCGGTGTCGGCAAACTCTTCAACCTTTCCATTGAGGCTTTTTGGAGAAGGTCAATGATATATTTTTTCTGATTAAGAAACATACCCTCTGAGGTGTAGTTAACCTCAATACCAAAGAAATAATTAAGTTTCCCTAGATCTTTCAAAGAAAACCGATCATTGAGCAGAGCCACAAAGTGATTTATAGCCCGAGAGTCATTTCTAGTGATGATAATATCATCAACATAGACTAACACATATAGTAACTGAGTTCCTGACCGAAGAATGAAGAGCGAGCTATCAGCTTTGGAAACTTCAAACTTGGAGGCTACCAAAAAATCCTTCAACTTATGAAACCAGGTGCCTGTTTCAGACCATACAATGCCTTCCTCAATCTACAGACTAGTTCTTCACCATTTGGCCCTTGTTGCTCGAACCCTGGTGGCTGCATCATGTAAATTTCCTCGCTCAAATCCCCATTCAAAAAAGCGTTATTTATATCCACTTTTTTAAGTGGCCAGTCGAAGGACACTGTTAATGCAAGCACCACCTTGATTGTAGTCGGTTTAACCACAGGACTGAAAATTTCCTGGAAGTCAATGCCACCTTCCTGCAAGTAGCCTTTAACTACAAGCCTGCCCTTATATCGAGCAATGGAGCCATCTGCATGTCTCTTGACTTTAAAAATCCATTTGCACCCGGCAGCACGACGACCTTCAAGTAAAGCCACGAGCTCTCAAGTATGATTAGCAAGCAACGCATTAAACTCAGCTTGTGCTGCTGCTGTCCAAGCAGGACTTCGAAAGGCTTTGGTTATAAACAGAAAAAAAAAAACTTTGGGCTTAAAAATGCCGCTTTTGGAGCAAGTCTGCATAGGGTGAATGTTCATGCTCGAAGGAGGGGCTGTAGCGCATTCAATCTGACCACAAGAAGTAGGAACACCGGCCACTATCGAATGAGAGGCTGTAGCACACTCAAGCTGATCACAAGAAGTAGGAACATTGGCCACTGTTGGAAAGTCAGTATAAGGGCTGCTATTAGTAGTAGGAGGCTGTACAGAGGGAGAAGTGTCAAGAGAAACCCCAGCTGGCCTAGTGGTTGTCGTGGTGGACGTGTGTCCAAGAGAACTCGTAGCTGTTACCAAAGGAAGCACTGATGGCTGACAAGAAACCCTCGTAGAACCAACTTGAGATCGTGAAGAAAAACCATTACGAAATGAAAAACTACTTTCATCAAACTTAACATGTCGAGATATAAAAATCCGACCACTTTCAGAGAGACACCGATAACCCTTTCGATTAGGAGCATTACCAAGGAACACACATCTCTGAGACCGAAACTGTAACTTGTGCTGTTGGAATGGTCTTAGGTCCGGAAAACAAGAACAACCAAAAACCCGAAGGAAACCATGGTCAGGTTAAGCCTTATGAAGAACTTCATATGGACTCACTTGATGCAGACCAGGAGTAGGCAGCCTGTTGGTTAAATGCACTGCATGTGAAAACGCATAAAACCAAAAAGTTAGAGGCATAGAAGACTGAGCTAAAAGTGATAAACCCATATCGACTATTTGTCCGTGTTTTCTCTCAGCAACCTCGTTTTGCTCAGAGGTGTACGGACAAGTGATCCTGTGTTGTATTCCAAGTCGAGAGAGCTCCTTTGATAGAATTCGATATTCTCCCCCCAGTCAGTTTTCTAGCATTTTAATAGAGTGACCAAATTGTACTTTAACCATCTGATGAAAAATTAAAAAACACCGAACCACCTCAGATTTATTTTTGAGAAAGTAAACCCACACATATCTGCTATACATGTTGAAAAAGGAAATGTAATAAGAAAAACCATTTGAAAGCATATGTGCTGGTCCCCATACATTAGACACCACTAGTTCAAATGGAGACGAATACATTGTATGTGAAGAAGGAAAAGAAAGCTTATGAGCCTTGCCTAACTGACATGCTGTACATAGTCGAGGCAAACTACTGTGTTTAAAAGGAATACTACAAGACTTCAATACACGAGTAAGTGTGTTGCGGCAAGGATGGCCAAGTCTGTTATGCCATAAAGACGAGGAGGAGAGCTGAGCATTGTTCAACAATGGTGAGCTAGGCTTCAGTTGAGATGTGAACTTTCAAAATTGAAACCTATAGAGACCTTCATGCATGTGGCCCTCCAGTAGAATCAATTCTGTCTGAATGTCCTTCACAAAACATAAAGATGGATGAAACTCAAAATAGACACCGTTATCTTTAGCAAATTGTCTCACATACATTAAATTCTTGCAAACTGTAGGAACATGTAAAACATTTTGAAGTTGTAGTAGTCTAGAGTCAGCAAGAAAGTAGACGATCCTACATTAGCTATAGATATAGACTCACCATTGCCCATTGTGACCTGGCTTGTACCTGTGTAAGGAGAAGCAGACGTGAGATTAGACACATTAGATGTGACATGATTTGTTGCACCTGAATCAGAGTACTAGGTCTGATCAGTGATGAAGGAAGTAGGAGCTTGGTGAGATGATTGATGAGAAACTGAGCCGCAACAGTGAGCTAAGGACAAGCATGCAGGAGGAGAAGACACAACTTCATTATTTTGGACCTGATGATAGTTGACTGATGGTTGTTGACTAACACCAGAGAAGTTCTCATCAAATCGATGGTAACAAGTTTGAACAAAATGGCCAATCTTTCCGCATAACTGACACCGCCTCCTAGATCGAGACCAACCTCTCCCAGATCCTCGACTTCTCCCACGAGACCAGCCTTGGCCGGAACCCCTTTGTCCATTCTTAGAATCATGAGAATAATCAGGTTTCGAACGCTCGAAACTTTCTTGGTGTTTAGTGACCACATTTGCTTGTAATGGAATTTCTTCCAACAAATCCAATTGTCTAGCCTCACAATCAAGAAGCCTGTCAGTAAGCAAGTCCAGAGATATTGGAGTTGCTGAGGCAAGAACTCGGATAGATTCATATTCAACAGAAAGTCCAGCCAAGATGACACTAATATGTTCTTTCTCGGAAACCACACTACCAACTGCTGTTAAGCTATCACTCAGAGACTTTACTTTGGACAAATACTCCTTAATGGTGAGATTACCCTTCTTAATTGAATAAAGAGCATGTCGTATGCTAGAAATATTAAGACTAGAAGTAGTGCCAAACCTTCTTTCTATGGTGTTCCAGATGTTAAAACTCGTCTTAGATGCTGTGAGATGAACCAAGACTTCATCAGTAACAGTCGACAGGAGCCAAGACGCTAGAAATTTATCTTACTTTTTATGAACAAGAAAAGCAGGATTTGCCACAAGTTGGCCTTCAACTTCTGCAAGATAAGGGGAAGGGACATACACCGTACCTAGTACAAACCCTTCAAGGCCATATCCTTCAAGAATCAACAACAATTGATGTTTCCACAATAGAAAATTATGCTCAGCTAGCTTGATAGTAACATGTTTAGCAAAGTAATGAACTGTTGATGAAGTAGTACGACCAAAACCCTCCAAATGAACTGCTTGGCCTGTATTTGAAGAGTTACGAGGTGTGTCAACTTCTGGTGCTGTATCCATGAACAGAAGAAACGAAAAAAGAAAAAAATTCAAGTCAAGAATTTTTTGGCTCTGATACCATGTTAAAAACAATAAAGAATATGCAAAAAGATAATCCTTCCTCACTTGCATTAACCAAGGCAGTACACTGTATTTAATACACATGATCATACTAACAACTTACTGAAACTATTTTAATAGCTTACTAACTAACAGTAACTAATAGTAATTGAAAACCCGTTACTCCTAACATGTTTCATAAACCAAAAAAAAAAAAAAAAGATGAGAACGGGACAACAGTGGTGAGTGTAGCCAGAGAAGGTAATCGGATGTCGAACGACAACGCTGAGAGCTTAGACGACCGAGGTGTCAGCGACACAAAGGGAGGCCAAGGTTTTCAGTTGAGAGAAGATTGCTGATAACCTAATCCATTAGTGATTAACATAATTTTTAACGGTAATACTTAATTCATATAATTATTTTAATTAAAATATTAAATTTAAAAAATAAAATAATTAAAGTAGGACAAATTTTATTTTAGAGTGATCTAATTTACTTAATTTATTCGTAAACCTTTCAAATCTCAAACAAGTAGGGTAGGATTCAGTCTCCAATTATCTCATCAAATTCCTTTTCCATTAATATATTTTACATATTAATTATATCAAACTAATTAATCCATAAGCTAGTCCAAATATAATGTTACTACTTACTAACAAATCCCTCGTAAGCTTTACGTCATTCATACGTCAAATTTTCGATTCTTTGGGGTTAAAACTCGAAGGCATCACACTTCTCTCTTTTATCTTTCTCACGTTCCGTTCACACACACACACACAATTATGTCACTCTCGGAAAAAAAAAACAAAATTGGATTTATAAAATAGATGTTCATTAATTAAATGAGTTTATATACAAATCTTCATCATTCTCTAGGTGATTTTGATTTTTAATTTATTTTATATAATGTTTTGTTTTTGTTTTACTTAAAGATTTTTTTTAAATAAAAGGAAAAATGCAACAACATGACTATAATAATATTTATTATTATTTTTTTTAAAAGTGAAATTTTAAATCAATTTTTAATGAAAAATAGATTTTAGTTGATTTTTTTATCCCAACTCAATTAAAAATTTTATTCATATTAAATTATGTGACACTCAAATTATTGATAAAAAATATTATATAAATGTAAAAATTGGGGAGGGATCCACTTTAATTTTACATATTTTCAAAAATTCTTGTACAATTATTATTTTAACAATCAAATTTTATTTTATGTTTCATTTTTGTAGATTATGCATGTTAAATTTTGAGTAAATTAAATGGGTCAAATTATGCTATTAGACCTTGTATTTTGAGTAAGTTGTGGATTTAATACCTACACTTTAATTTAGTCATTCCAGTCTCTATACTTTTATAATTTAAAAATTTTAGTCCTGACTAAATGACGACTATTAAATTAAATTATGTTATTTTTAAAATTTGATGTATCAAATATATTATCATATATGTAATGTCATATCAATTTGCCATCTTCATATATTACTCACAAAAAAAAATCATCCAAATTAAGACTAAAATTTCGAAATTCAAAAAATATAACGACTAATAATGATTCAGTTGAAGAACATGAATTAAATCTTTAACTTTACATAGAATATAAGACTAATAATATAATTTAATCAAGTATATTTAACTGTTATTTTTTTTTATCACGACTAATTTTTGAGATTTTAAAAATTACAAATAGTCAGCGTAGAATTTATGAGGTATAAACGTACGGTTCTTCATTGACCAAGAGCCGACCAAGGAGGCAGAGAAAAGGACATTGTCCATATCTCGACCGCCCAAAGAAAATGTGTGCTTTTAGCAATTTTGAATTGAGTATTCTTCTTAATTAAGGAGTTATTGTATTTCTAAAAGATGGGATTATTTGACTGAGAATTCACCTTCCTTGGAATATATCGAAACTGATAATAATAATAACAATAAAAAGAAAAGGGTTTGCTTTTGTGTGCTTCAATTACAGAAGCAAACATATGTTTGTGTTTGAATGTTTGGGATTTGGGGTTTCAGCATTAGGCTTTGCTGATGATTGCTTCAAGTTTTAGTTTATTGAAGTTAGTGAAAAGCTTAGTTCATGTTATATTGTTATATTTTTTTTGTTTTCTTTTTCTACCTCGAAGGATGCAATAAATAAGTTATTATTGTGTCGACTTAGTAGTATCTATGTATGAACTGTGTGATATGATGTTGAATTGTTATTTGTCTTTTAGTAAATTCAATTAACACAAGTATACTTTAATTATATAGAGAAAGAGATTATTATTGTTTTTGGTAAATCACTAGTAATAATAATTAATTTTTTGATTGTGGGTGGTCTCTTAAAAAATAAACACTTAGGATTACAATTTTAGATACGTGATATATATATATATATATATATATATATATATATATATCCACATTTACAGCATAGGGTTACGATTTTCAAACAGATGTTATCCAACATTAATTATTTTGAATTTCATAAAATGGAAGTTATGAATTATACATGTTTCATAATAATTATACACTACTCAATTGTAGAATTTCTTATTATATAAATATAATAAATATCTATTCAAAATTTAAAAATAAAAGGTTCTTTACTTTTTTTTCGTTAGACAATTATTTTGGAAAAGAGTAACTATAAAAGTTAATTTTTATTGAAGTACCATGAAAGTTTTGTATGAGTTCAATTATATTTTATCCTTTTTATTTTATAAATGAATAGCTAATTTTTTTATATTAGATTAAAGAGTAAATTTTTTATTTTTGTTAAAATATTCATCTATTCCTACTATTAAAAATTGACTTGGCTAACAAAATAATCAGAAAGCTATACATGGCATGCCACATATACTTTATTTTGACGTACACAGATCATTTTTAACAATAAAACTGGATAAAATTTCTAATAAAAAATGATTAATTTACTCTTTGATATAACATAAAAAAAATTCATTTATTCATTTTTAAATAAAAAATAAAATATAACATTACTTTTAATAAAAAAACATTTAGTAATTTGTGTCAAAATCATAAAATTTTCTCATTATGATATTATGAGAGTCAAAGAAAAAACTAGGGACAATATTTCATATATTTGTGAGGTAACGAGGGCTTATAAGGTACACTTTGTTTTTATTAGATCCCTTTGACTATATGCTACAAATACTCTCGATTATACAAGAAAAAAAATACTCTATTATATTACATGACATTGAAAAATGACTCGGGTTTTCACCACTTAAGAATGATTACTAATGGTCATTGCTCTTTATAAATAAGGTTAATAATGTCTCCTAAAGACAAAGCTAGCATTGGATGGACAGGTGAATATCATTTTCACCGTCCCTTACCAGCTACTTAATACGTGGTAGATTGCTGTTGAAATCCCTAATAAACCAAAGTAGACCCCAGTAATAGGTAATAACAAATGTAATCACTCACCTAACACAAACGTCTAAATCCAAATTATGGCACGTTAAGAATTTTTATGGAAAAACAATATTATCCACGTCCTTAAATTGTATTTTGTTTATTTTACTTACAAATTAAATAAATTAGTCATTATATAGTAAGCCACATATGCTTTATGTTGACGTATATGAACCAATTTTAAACTATAAGATGAAAATTTTAACAAAAGGATTAATTTTCTCTTTGATCTAACATACATAAACTAAATTATCTATTTTTTTTAGTAAAAAAAACAAAATGCAATTCTACTTTTAATATAAAGACTTTCATATGACACCGTTGCGAACATCCAAATTATTTTTAGGCAGCAATTTGTTCTCACGACATGTCAAATGCTTTAAGCTTTTATTTCTTTGCTTGTTTGTTGAAATATTGAGTTCAGTTGACATTTGGTCCAATTCTAAATGGATTTAGAGCATTCGAGAAATGGCCCGAATTTTATTTTCTCAAAGACCCAGAGATTATGATGCTAAACAACGAAAATTGGAAGAGACATCAATCTTGACTGTTTTTGCATATATCCCATCTTCTCCATCATTTTTCCCTTTAACCTTTACCTGGTACAGTAATGATATCGAATGAGAGAATCCGGGAGAGATAGTAAGAATCAGATTGATTTAAACTCAGTAAAGAAAAATACTTTCACAAATGCCTCTTAAAAATTTCTTTTATTATTGAAGGAATAAAGGATTGTAGACAAAACTCAGTCTTGTTTCTTGAAGCAAAAGATGTCGATTTGACTTCTGCCAATGGTTAAGAAAGTGGTTTTACAATGCAAGGTTTAGGCCTAGTATGATTATTAGGCAGCCCCCCATCTTTGAAAAGTCAAAGATGGGGGGCTGTAAAAAGTATAGTAAGTGGGAAGAAGTTAGGCACCAAAAGTTGATGTGAAATTTGGCATGGGATAATTGCAATTTTGGTCTCTATTTGAATAGGTACTTTGCAAGATTGATCCCTGAACCTCAACTATAAATAGGCCTAACCATTGCTCATTTTCTTCATCTCACAATTTGCCATTCTCTACTTAAGGCATTGTTCTCTCTCCCTATTTGTAAATTTTCACTTGTATTTTTGGAGTGAAATATATTTGTTAGTGCCCGAGGACATTGGCAAAATTTGCCGAACCTCGTTAAAATTCTGGTGTTCATTATTATTTATTTTTCATATCTTGTGAGTGTGATCGTAGTTATTTATTGTGCTATTAAATTACGATTGAGGGATATTCTGGCTAGGAAAGATCTGGTACTTAAGTGATCCTTGTGATCCACCTCTCTTTCCTGTGAATTGAACTTAGTGTGATTTTTTAGTACAATAATTATACTCTTTTACACGCTTCCGCAGAGCTAGATTCGTACTTGGGGAGTACGATCGTTTGTGGCACTATTCACGTATACAGTACTGTTCACGTATACAGTAGTTGGGATTGAGGAGAAAAATGGCACATGCATCATCATCAGCAAGGACTACGGTGACCAATGCAAAATTTGAAGTAGAGAAATTTGATGGTACCAATAATTTTGGTATGTGGCAATGTGAGATCCTGGATGGCTTATGTCAGCAAGAGCTGGATATAGCCCTTGAAGTAAAACCTGACAATATGGATGACAAGGAGTGGGCCAAGATTAATAGACAAGCGTGTGGTACAATCCGTCTATGTTTGGCCAAAGAGCAGAAGTACTCTGTCATGAGGGAGACATCAGCGAGGAAATTGTGGGATACATTGGAAGAAAAGTTTCTAACGAAAAGCCTTGAAAATAGGCTTTATATGAAAAAGAAACTTTTTCGATTCACGTATGCACCCGGTATGTCAATGAATGACCATGTGAACTCATTCAATAAAATTTTAGCAGACTTGCTAAATTTGGATGAGAAATTTGGAGACGAAGACAAGGCATTATTGTTGTTGAATTCCCTTCCTGATGAATATGATCATCTTACCACCACATTGCTTCATGGGAAGGACACAATCACATTTGATACAGTCTGCAGTGCGTTGTATAGATCTGAGACTCGAAAGAAAGATAAAAGAGATCACAGAGATACAACTGCAGAAGTCTTAACAGTAAGAGGTCATTCAAGCAGCAGCAAATCTGGTAGAAGGGGAAAGTCCAAAGGGATACCCGCCAAAGATGAGTGTGCCTTTTGTCGTGAGAAAGGGCATTGGAAAAGGAATTGTCCTAAGTTACAAAAGGGCAAGGCTATTTCTAATGCATGTGTAGCGGAGCATGATGAGGAGTCAGACTTTAGCTTGGTTGGCATGTCAATGGCGTGTCATACTGATGAATGGATTTTGGATTCTGGATGTACTTACCATATGTGTCCTAATAAGGACTGGTTTTCTAGTCTTAAAGAACTAGAAGGTGGAGTTGTTCTTATGGGCAATGATAGTGCTTGTAAGACAATGGGAGTAGGTACAATCCAATTGAAGAATCACGACGGCTCAATCCAAGTCTTGACTGATGTTCGCTATGTACCCAGCTTGAAGAAAAATCTCATCTCATTAGGGGCCTTAGAATCTAAAGGGCTCAAAATCACTTTGAGAGATGGATTACTAAAGGTAACAGCTGGGAATTTGACGGTGATGAAAGGCACAAGAAGAAATAACTTATACTTTTTAAATGGAAGTACAGTTATTGGATCAACATCAACAGTTTCTGCGAAAGATGTAGATTCAGAGGCTACCAGGTTATGGCATATGCGATTGGGACATGCTGGTGAAAAAGCTTTGCAGACTTTGGCGAAGCAAGGCTTGTTGAAAGGTGCAAATTCTTGCAAATTGGAATTCTGTGAACATTGTGTTCTGGGCAAGCAGACGAGGGTAAAGTTTGGTTCAGCAATTCACAATACGAAAGGAATTCTGGACTACGTTCACAGTGATGTGTGGGGACCTACCAAAGTGGCTTCTTTGAGAGGTATGCACTATTTTGTTACTTTTGTTGATGATTATTCAAGAAAAGTATGGGTGTATCTAATGAAAAGAAAAAGTGAAGTATTGGATGCATTTCTAAAATGGAAGAAGATGGTGGAAACTCAGATTGGTCGAAAGGTCAAACGACTTCGATCAGATAATGGTACTGAGTACAAAAACGATCCATTTCTTCAAGTATGTCAAAATGAGGGCATCGTGCGACACTTCACTGTTCGGGATACACCACAGCAGAATGGGGTGGCAGAACGCATGAATCAAACTATACTGGAGAAAGTTCGATGTATGTTGTCTAATGCTGGATTGGGCAAGGAATTTTGGGCTGAGGCTGTTACATATGCGTGCCATCTAATTAACCGTTTGCCATCAGCTGCAATAAATGGCAAAACTCCTATGGAGATGTGGACTGGTAAATCTGCTACTGATTATGATTCTTTACATGTATTTGGTTCCACTGCATATTATCATGTAAAAGAATCGATGTTAGACCCAAGAGCAAAAAAAACATTATTCTTGGGTATAACTAGTGGAGTAAAAGGATACCGTCTCTAGTGTCCTGATACAAGGAAGATTGTCTTTAGCAGAGATGTGACTTTTGATGAATCAACCATGTTAAAGGATTCACAAAAGGATGACAAAACCAGTAGTACTTTGCAGCAGGTGGAGCTTGAAAAGGTTAATAATGATCCATCTAATATTGAAAAAACAAATGATGAAGAGGTTCCGACCCAAGAACTTCTACAGCAACAAGATTCAATTGCATATAGGAGGCCAAGAAGAGAGATTCGAAAGCCTGCTCACTTTGATGATATTGTGGCCTATGCACTTCCAATTGCTGATGATGATGCTCCTTCTACTTACACAGAAGCAATAAGTAATCCTGATGGTGTAAAGTGGAAGCAAGCCATGAATGAAGAAATGCAGTCTCTTCATCAAAATAGGACTTGGGAGTTGATGACACTGCCCAAGGGAAAGAAGGCAATTGGATGCAAATGGATATATGCAAAGAAGGAAGGATTTCCTAGTAAAAATGAAATTCGGTACAAGGCTAGATTGGTAGCAAAGGGTTACGCTCAGAAAGAAGGAATAGACTACAATGAAGTGTTTTCTCCAGTTGTGAATCATTCGTCTATTCGGATTTTGCTAGCCTTGGTTGCGCAATATAAACTTGAACTAGTTCAGCTTGATGTGAAGACCGCATTTTTACACGGTGATTTGGAAGAGGAAATCTATATGACTCAGCCAGATGGATTCAAGGTTGCTGGTAAAGAAAACTGGGTTTGCAAACTGACAAAGTCGCTTTATGGATTGAAGCAATCTCCGAGGCAATGGTATAAGAGATTTGATCAGTTCATGAAAGGGCAAAGGTACACAAGAAGTAAATTTGACTATTGCGTGTATTTCCAGAAGCTACAAGAAGGAACTTTCATATACTTGCTCTTATATGTTGATGATATGCTAATAGCATCTAAGAGCAAAGTTGAGATTGAGAGATTGAAGACTCAACTCAATCTTGAGTTTGAGATGAAAGATCTTGGTGAAGCTAAGAAGATTCTTGGCATGGAAATATGTAGAGATAGAGCCCATGGCAGAGTTAGCTTGTCTCAGAAGTAGTATTTGAAGAAGGTACTACAACAGTTTGGCATGAACGAGCAGACAAAACCTGTAAGTACCCCGTTGGCTTCTCATTTCAAGCTTTCTGCACAACTATCTCCTTCGACAGATACAGAACGAGAATACATGTTGCAAGTTTCGTACTCCAATGCAGTGGGTAGCTTGATGTATGCAATGCTGTGTACAAGACCCGACATTTCACAGGCAGTTAGTATAGTGAGCAGGTATATGCATAATCCTGGAAAAGGACATTGGCAAGCTGTGAAATGGATTCTACGGTATATTCAAAAGACCGTGGATTTTGGATTACTGTTCGAGCAGGAGAATACACTTGGTGAAGGTGTTATTGGGTACGTTGATTCTGACTGTGCCGGTGATTTGGACAAACGAAGATCAACCACCGGTTACGTGTTTACACTTGCTAGAGGACCAATTAGTTGGAAGTCTACTCTACAGTCTACAGTTGCGTTGTCAACCACAGAAGTCGAGTACATGGCTGTATCAGAGGCTGTAAAGGAAGCTATTTGGTTACAAGGTATGGTTAAAACCTTGGGATTGGTTCAGGAGCATATTAACGTGTATTGTGATAGTCAAAGTGCTATTCATTTAGCAAAGAATCAAGTCTATCATGCACGTACAAAGCATATCGACGTACGATTCCATTTTGTGCAGGAAATTATTGATGAAGGGAAGATTCGCCTTCAGAAGATTAAGACTGCAGATAATCCCGCAGATATGATGACCAAGGTGGTAACAGCAACCAAGTTCGAACATTATTTGAACTTGATAAATATCCTGCAAGTTTAACAGTTGAAGAAGGCACTATCAAGCATTGTTGGCAAAGGCAGAAAGAATTGTATGAAGATAAGATTATTCTAATCAAATCTTCAAGGTGGAGATTGGTATGATTATTAGGCAGCAGCCCATCTTTGAAAAGTCAAAGATTGGGGGCTGTAAAAAGTATAGTAAGTGGGAAGAAGTTAGGCACCAAAAGTTGATGTGAAATTTGGCATGGGATAATTGCAATTTTGGTCCCTATTTGAATAGGTACTTTGCAAGATTGATCCCTAAACCTCAACTATAAATAGGCCTAACCATTGCTCATTTTCTTCATCCCACAATTTGCCATTCTCTACTTAAGGCATTGTTCTCTCTCCCTATTTGTAAATTTTCACTTGTATTTTTGGAGTGAAATATATTTGTTAGTGCCCGAGGACGTAGGCAAAATTTGCCGAACCTCGTTAAAATTCTGGTGTTCATTATTATTTATTTTTCATATCTTGTGAGTGTGATCGTAGTTATTTATTGTGCTATTAAATTACGATTGAGGGATATTCTGGCTAGGAAAGATCTGGTACTTAAGTGATCCTTGTGATCCACCTCTCTTTCCTGGGAATTGAACTTAGTGTGATTTTTCAGTACAATAATTATACTCTTTTACACGCTTCCGCACAACAAGGCCAAACTATAACTAAGAAATAATTTAGTCAAATAATATGTTATATTATTGCAATAAAAATTGGGTATCGACTAAAGAAGGATTAATGGTGAGAAAGTATTGTTTTCAATATTTTCTATTTTGGGTTGTTTATAGCGGTGTTTATGGGTGGGGGTGGGTTGGGTTGGGTTGGGCCCAATTAAAATTTTAAGCCCGTTTGTTAGGCTTGGCTCGACCCGTTCATATTAATTTTTTATATTATTTATTATATATATTTTTAAAAATATAATACATTAAAAATACCAAACACATTAAAATAAATGTTTCCAAACAAATTGAAAATAAATATATATGTATACTTTAATAACACTAACATAGGTGCAATTTAACAAGCAAATGCCTCTAAAACAGTAACAAAATTAACAATAAAACAAGAGCTATACAATATCCAAATAATAGCAACAAAATAGTACATCATAATAGTGAAATGGTAGCAAAAGAGTGAAAAAATAACAAGAAAATAACAAAAAAAAGTAAAAAACAGCAAGGAAAAACAATAGTTTTTTTAATTTTATTTTTTGCATATTAGGGTTGGGCCGATCCTGGGCTAAAAAAGTTTTACCTAAGGCTTGATCCATTTTCTAAATGGGCCATAATCCTTGCACAGGCCCATTTTTCGGGAATATACTTTTACCCAAACCCTCCCACTTTTTTTCTTCATTTACATGCTACTAACTTCCATGTTGATCAACAAACCATTTGGGATGAAGTAGATCTTTCCAACTAGTTGTGTTAGGAAATTAAGAATTGGAAAGTTTTTCCATGTAAAGATTGTTTTTTTATAGTCTTCTGAGTGACTTGTTGAAAAGCCTTCACAATAAGAAAATAAACCTATTTCATATGATCACAATTTCCATTTCAATTATCTAGTACTTTTTTAAACATGAAGGGTTGGCAAAGGAAATTTGATCTAGGATATAACATAATGCAAACACTACGAACATGTTATGAGCCTTGGCATAAGATCTAGTCACAGGTCTAAACGGGGAAGAATTCTTGCTTCGATCTATGATTACTCAAAGAGGCAAATTTCATCCTTGACTAAATCCAAGAATAACGTGTTTTTGTTAAAATAATTGCTTCCCTTTTTTATTTGATATTGACAACTTTTTATAGACTGTTAATGAAAAAGGAAAGAATCCTAATTGACATAAAATAAAAAATCCTAACTTATAGGATCATGACTACCAAGACTAGAGTTTATAAAGGAAATAAAAACCTAATATAATACTGGAAATAAGTAAAACTAAAACTCTAATTAAAATTTGATATAATAAAGAAAATATATAAAACTAAAACTCTAATTGTTGTCGTTTCCATTTCTATTCCATCTCTGATATTGTTTCCTAATAAAAACATCCATATTAGTACTCCCCTTCTCAGATTTGAGCTTGTCTTCAAAGATCAAATTCAGGATATGCTTCAGACTTTATCCAAAATCATCTACCTCATCGTCATTTTGCTCACTTCCAACATCTAGTCCTTCTATCCAAAATAACATTTTACAATTGTGTCTCGTGGAATAAAACTCATCACAATTATAACACAACCGTTAGCCCTTCTTTCTGCCATTTTGCTCGTGTCAATCTCTTAATAAATGGTGCAAAGGAACCTATTTCGCTCATATTCCCAGTTGGTTTTGTTGTTTGTCCCTCTCTCTTTGCAAGGCTCTTAGTTGTTGGAATGATTGAATTGTTGCCAGTGTTTTGGGAAGTTGTCTAGTTCAGGATGGTTCGAGACGACATTTTGGAAGAGACCTTTTGTTTACGTTCCAATTCTCGAGCCATATTCATTGCAACTCCAAGGTTTTCTTGTTTCCACATCTCAATATCAATTCTAAGTTCCTCTACCAACTCGGCAATAAAGAGGTCTACTTGTTGTCGAGGTTTAAGATCAGCAGTCCTAGCTAATAGTGATTGAAATTGGCATTAATATTCCTCCACAATCCTAGTTTGTCTCAGGTTGGCAAGTTCTCTCAAAAGGTTATTACTTATAGGTGGCCAAAACCTCACATGAAAACACTCTTTGAAGCGCCCCCAATCAAGATCTGCCTCCTCTTCTTCTATTTGATAAAACCAAAGTTGTGCCTCTCCTAAGATATAGAATGCAGATTGGCCTATTTGTCTTCCTCGATAGTCTGTTAATTGCCAAAGAATTTCTCACATCTTTTCAGCCACCCTAAAATATCTCCAACACCATCGTAAGTGGGAAATTCTATCTTTGAGTGCAGCCACCTTGTTGCGAGTTTGAATTTCTTTTCCTGCTTTTGTCGTTTCTCTTTTGTTCACTATTTTTCTCTAAATACACTTTATTGTTTTTTAGATCGAAAAAGATAATATCACCATCTATTCATCTAATGCTCGTTACCTTGTAGATTTGTTGATACGATCTCGCCTCGATTTGATGAGTTGAGTCGTTAGTTGCCCAATCATCGAACAAAGAAGTAGAGTTCCCAAGATTGTAATATATCTATATTCAGCTAAGTATGGAATCAAGAATGAGAATAGGTCTAAAATGGCTAAGTGTTTGTGTTTAAAGATTGGCTAACAAAGGAATTAAGTAGGATAATTGATAATAGGATGGGGTGGAAATCAGACTTAAGTTTCAAGAACGAACCAACACTAAAGGAGAGTGTTGACCCGAGACTTATACAACTTAAGGTGTTTGAAAATGGAAAGAAAGGACCTTGACCCGTTACCTAAAGAGGTAGGAACCAAAGGTATAGGTTTGGTTGAACGCCACACTCGCGTTAGAGTGATAAGTTCAGAAAAAAAAGACAAATGTTGACACCACTAACAATCAAATAAGCCAAGCTAAGTCTTTGGACGAAATTTGAGAAAAGAAATTCTCACAAAAAAAAACATTCAAGTTCATTCAATAATCAAAAGTCCTTACAACAGCAAATAAAAAAGTTTTTATAGGAAAAAACTAAGGCTACCCGAATGGACTTGTGAAGGGCAAAAAGGACATTCAATTTTAGCTTTTTAATGAGCTGAAAGTTCCAGAATAATTCAAGAAGGATCCTTGAAGCTTCGTGCGAAATAACTTGGAAACCAGCTCTGGCTAGCAATTCAAGAGTTTTACGCGCCTTAAAGCAGCTAACTTCAGCTTGAATTCAGCTCCTCGAGCTCCATGTAGCTCGGTTCAGCTCACATGACCTCAATTTATGTAACATCTAGATTTAGGGTCTAGTCGAGATAGTGGTGCGAGACCACAAATTCGAAGTGGAAAATATGTGTTTAAATTATTTTACAAGGCATATGAGATATTTGCATGCTTGTGTGAGCACTTCATGAAGAAATTTTATTAATTAGTGATTTAATTGTCCATTAGGACAAAATTGCAAAGAATGAAAAATGTGAGATTCTAGAAGGTTCAAGTATGAAATAGAATTATGAAAAATCCTAGAGGTCCTTACTTAGCAAATAGACCATTATATTGAATGATGGACAAAAATGGTCATGGGAAGGAAAAATCTTAAGAAAGGGTCATTAAGGGCATTTTTGTCAATTGGTAAATAAAAGAATAAAAAGGGAAAAAGAAGTCAAATTGTATCCATCTTTTTCCCCAAGGTGCCGAAATTTGCAAGGACTCCATAGCTAGGGTTTTTTTTCATTTTCAAGCTTAAAGTAAGTGCATCCTAGCCCCGTTTTTAATGTTCTTCGTATTTTTGAAACCCTCGTAGCTCGATTTAGCTATTGCTAGCTATATTTTGAGCTAGGGTTTATAACCCTATAAAAAATTTACCCATGTATGACATGCATGTATTTTGATGTTTTATGGAAGAATGTGAAAGTTTAATGTATGATAAACATTTTTTTTAAGTGATTTTCATGAAAGAAGCATGAAAAGGACCAATTTGTAAAGTTATAGAAATGGTCATACATGAGTGAAATAGAGGGAATTTAATGTTTTTATAGTTGAGAAAATGATTCAAATAGGCCTGAAATGTAAGAAAGTTGAATGAAAATCATTTAACGAGCCTAGGGGCGAAAGTGTAATTATGTGAAAGTTTAAGGGCAAAATCATAATTTTGCTAAAATATGAATTATGAGTCGATTTAGTCAATGCATGTGTTTAACAAGAGAAATTTATTATTATAGATCAATAAACACGAAGCCCAGACCGAAACCGAGGGAAGAACAAAGTTGAAGACTAAATCGAGCACCGAGACACATTTTGAGATTCTAGGTAAGTTTGTATGAAATTAGTATTTCATAATGTTCGATATTTGGAAATCATTCATTATTATGTTAGTGCATGTTATTGTGAACGAAATTGAGCTGTAAAGTCTTGATGAGTAAACGATGAGAACATGCTAAATTGTAGTTCCGATTATAGTTTCGGAATAAGTATATTACCTACGTATGTATACAAGTTATGAGATTCTGTATAAGACCATATCTGGGATATAGCGTCGGTATTAAAAAATGATCTTGTGTAAGACCATATTTGGGATATGGCATCGACATCTAAGTATGATCTCGTATAAGACCATGTCTGGGATATGGCATCGACATCGAGTTATGAGATCCCGTATAAGACCATATCTGGGATATGGCGTCGGCACTAAGGAATGATCCCATGTAAGACCATATCCGGGATATGGCAATGGCATTAAATTTCATGAATGTTAAGCTTGAAAAAAAAATCATGATGATTTGATCTATTTATAAGCAAAAGAGTCAAGTATGTGAGTTGGCCTAGATCTAAGTTTATTTGTGAATGGCCTTGAGTGATGTTCATGGTATGAATGATAAAGATGGGGTACTATGGCTATGCTGGTAAATGTGATAAATTACATGAAGCAGTGATATAGGTACCATGAGTAAGTAAAAGTTACCAAATCATATTGACATGAGATGGGTAAGAGTAAGTATGAATAAGTGTGAATTAAGTGCAGTTAAGTACAATTTTTCATTGGAGCTATGTTGTCATGGTTTCATGATATGAATGATAATAGTTTGAATAAATTGTTATCTTAGAGTTTCATGCAAACTTACTAAGCTATATGCTTACCCCTTTCTCTCCCTTTTTCCTTGTAGTTTCGCCAAGTTAGATTGAGGATCATTGGACGTCGGAGTTCGGAAACACACTATGGACATCACTTTGGTATAACAATCTAGACTTATTTTGAGTATGGCATGTATAGGACTCAAGTATTTTGCTAAGTTGTAATTGTTAGCCAAAGTGTTGGCTATGTATGTTACTAAAGTCATTTTGTAATTGACCATAATGAATTGGCCAATATTGCCAAGTTCATGCTTAAGGTTAATGAGTATAATGAAAGGGATGTTCATGCAAGTTACTGAGTATGATTGTGGATAGAATGATGTACCATAGTATAACATTGCTTTGTAAATTGATTTGTGGAAATTCGAATGAATACATGTTTCAGGGTGGTAAGTGGCTTGAAAAATAGCCTCTAAGTGTCCACATAGGTAGACACACAGTCAAACCGCATGGGTGTCTAGGCCGTGTGTGACATACGGTCAAACTGCATGGGTGTGTCAATAGGCCGTGTGTCCCCTGCATGTTATTGTTTAAGTTAGATTAGTCCACGGGCTAGCCACACGGATGTTTCTAAACAGTCTGAGATGGGCAGTGTTCACCACGGGTAGGGAACATGGGCGTGTTCTTAGACCTTGTGAGATTGGCAGAATACTCAAGTTTGCACATGGGAAAGGGACACGGGCGTGTCCCAAGTCACACGGGCGTGTGATCCCTGTTTTGAGGAAGAGTTTACAAAGTTAGTAAAAGTTTCCGGTTGAACTCTAAAAGTTTCCGGACGTGAGTTAAAGGCCTCGTAGTCCCATGAAATGTACGTTTCGACTAAGAAAGAGAAGTGTTAATTTGAAACGAAATTTTACAGCCCGTAAGTTCATGTTTAAGCAAGTTCAAGTGTAGTAACGTTTCGTATTCAGTCTCAGCATCAGACTTGGGTATGGGGTGTTACATTTAGTGATATCAGAGCTACGATTTAGTCAATTTTAGGACTAACGTAGCGTAAGTACGAGTTTAGCTATACATGCCATACGTAAGAGTAATTGTGTAATGGTAGTGTGACGACTCTTGACAACTTGAATTGTGTTTTTATTTAGTTGATGGATACTGATCCTGATCTAGCTGCAGCCGACGATGCTGCAAGTAATGCACCGGCTTCTGCGCAAGGGACCGCGCCAGTAGAAAGTAGACCCGAGACTTTGGGTCAAGGGGAAGAGGCCCAAGAATTCTTTCTTTGAATGATGAGTAATTGGTACACAGAGTACATTCGAGCAAATCCGAATGCTCCACCTCCTCCGCCCTCGCCTATTCCTCAACTTAATCATGTAGCTCCCCAAGTAGTAGAAGTTGTAAGAAGAGAAAAGCCTCCGGTTGATAGGATCTGGAAGCAAGGAGCTGAGGAATTCAGGGCTAGTAAGGATGATGATCCAGAAAAAGCAAAGTTCTGGCTTGAAAACACCATTCGGGTGTTTGATGAACTACCGTGCACGCCTGAAGAGTGCATGAAGTGTGTAGTTTCCCTTCTGAGAGATTCTGCTTACCAGTGATGGAATACCCTTGTGTCGGTGGTACCAAGGGAAAGAATAACATGAGAGTTTTTTCAAGAAGAGTTTCGAAAGAAATATATAAGCTAAAGATTTATTGACCAGAAGAAAAAGGAATTCCTTGAATTGAAACAAGGAAAGATGACAGTAACTGAATATTACGCTCGAGAATGTGTGTCCTCAGAAGCCATTATGTGTAAGAGGTTTGAGGACGGGCTAAATGAAGATATAAAGTTGTTTATTGGCATCCTTGAATTGAAAGAATTTGTTGTGTTGGTGGACAGAGCCTGTAAGGCTGAAGACCTAGTTAAGGAGAAAAGAAAAGCTGAGATGGAATCTCGTGACTCGAGGAAGAGATAGTTGAACAAGTCCTTTCAATCATCATTTAAGAAGTCAAGAGACTTTTCAACCCGATCGGCTACTTCAGCCGAGTTTTCAAATAAAAGTAAGAGTAAACAGTACTCAGGGTCTAAAGCTCAGACTACATCAGTTGCTAGTGTTGGCAACTCCCAACCTAGTAGACCGGAGTGCCCGTAGTGTGGCAGACGTCACTCCGGCGAATGTCGAGCAAATGAAAAAGCCTATTTTAGGTGTGGGTCATTAGACCATTTTATTAGAAATTGTCTAGAAGTGGATGAGAAAAAGAAGCCTCAGGAGGCAAGACCAGGAGGCATTACTAGAGGGAGACCATAGAGAAACCTGGGAAGCGGGACAAGTAGTAAGATTACTCTCAAGGAGCAGGCTGCAAAACCTGAGGGCCAAGCACCTGTGAGAACTTACGCCATTCATGCTCGCGAAGAGGCATCGTCTCCTGACGTGATTACGAGTACTTTTTCTCTCTATGATACTAAAGTTATTGCTTTAATAGATCCGGGATCTACCCATTCATATATTTGTATGAGATTAGTATCTAGAATAAGTATGCCCATAGAGTCTACATAATTTGTGATAAAGGTGTCTAATCCTTTAGGCAAAAGCGTGTTAGTTGATAAAGTATGCAAAGATTGCCCATTAATGATTAGAGGTCATTATTTTAAGGCAAACCTAATGATATTGCCATTTGATGAATATGGTATTATTCTTGGTATGCATTGGTTAACCACTCATGATGTGACAGTAAATTGTGGGAAGAAAAATATTGAATTGAAATGTGAAAATGGGGACTCTCTTCGTGTTATTCTCACATGAGGCTTATCTCACATGCCGGCCCAGAAATATGTAAGAAATGGGTATGAGGCTTATCTAAATTTTGTGATGAATGCTAAAGAAACAGAATTAAAGATTGAATCAGTACGGGTAGTATGTGAGTACTCAGATGTATTTCCAGAAGAGTTGCCAGGGTTACATCCGGTCAGAGAGGTTGAATTTGGTATCGAATTAACTCCGGATACTGCACCTATATCAATTGCACCTTATAGAATGGCTCCACCTGAGTTGAAAGAATTGAAGACACAATTGTAAGAGTTAACGGATAAAGGTTTCGCAAGACCGAGTAGTTCTCCATGGGGTGCTTCAGTGCTATTTGTGAAAAAGAAAGATAGTTCTATGAGGCTATGCATAGATTATCGTCAATTTAATAAAGTAACTGTGAAGAACAAGTACCCTTTGCTAAGGATTGATGACTTGTTAGATCAATTGAAGGGAGCCACCGTGTTTTCCAAGAGATTTGAGATCGGGATATTACCAGTTGAGGGTAAATGACTCAAACGTGCCTAAGGCTGCTTTTCGAACGAGGTATGGGCATTATGAATTTTTAGTCATGCCATTCGGTTTGACAAATGCCCCTGCGGTGTTCATGAATCTAATGAACTGCATTTTTCGACCATTATTAGACAAGTTTGTTGTGGTATTTATTGATGACATACTAATATACTCCCGGGATGAACATGAGCATGCTGAACACTTAAGGACAATTTTACAGATTTGACGAGATAATCGGCTGTATTCCAAGTTTAGTAAAAGTGAATTTTGGCTAAGGGAAGTTGGATTCTTGGGACACATTATATCAGGAGATGGGGTTCGAGTTGACCCAGGTAAAATCTCAACTATTGTTGACTGGAAATCACCGAAAAATGTGTCTGAGGTTAGAAGTTTTCTAGGCCTAGTCGGCTATTATCGATGGTTTGTTAAAGGATTCTCCATGTTAGCTATGCCAATAACGAGATTATTACAAAAAAGTGTAAAGTTTGAATGGACAGAAAAGTGCCAAAGGAGTTTTGAGAAGTTAAAGGCAATGTTGACAGAGGCTCCAGTTCTGGTGCAACCTGAGTCGGGGAAGGAATTTGTAATTTATAGTGATGCATCTTTAAACGGATTGGGCTGTGTACTTATGCAGGAAGGTAAGGTGATAGCATATGCTTCTCGGCAGCTCAAGCCACACGAGAGGAACTATCCGACGCATGATTTAGAGTTGGCTGCCATTGTTTTCGCATTAAAGATTTGGGGGCACCATTTGTATGGTGAAAGATGCCGGATATTCACAGATCACAAGAGTTTAAAGTATTTGATGACTCAGAAAGAATTAAACTTAAGGCAGCAAAGATGTTTGGAGTTGATAAAAGACTACGAGCTAGCCATTGATTACCACCTGGGAAAGGCGAATGTAGTCGCCGATGCCTTAAGTAGAAAATCTTTATTTGCCTTGAGGGCTACGAATACATAGATGACCGTATTGGAGGATGGTTCCATTCTAGTTGAGCTGAGGGCTAGACCAATGTTCCTTCAAGAGATCTATGAGGCTCAAAAGGATGATAGTGAATTATAGACTAGAAGGGCTCAATGCGAGTCGGGTGTTGAGTCTGATTTTTGGATCGATCCAGACGGATGTTTGATGTTCAGGAATAGCGTATGTGTACCGAGAAATGATGAGCTCATTCATAAAGTTTTGCATGAAACACATAGCCGATGTTTATCCGTGCATCCGGGTAGTACTAAGATGTATAATGATCTAAAGAAATGGTATTGGAAGCCAAGTATGAAGAAAGATATTTCTGATTTTGTTTCAAAATGTTTGATTTGTCAGCAAGTAAAGGCTGAACACCAAGTACTCTCGGGTTTGCTTCAACCTATAATGGTACCCGAATGGAAATGGGATCAAGTCACTATGGATTTTGTAATAGGTTTACCGTTGACACCGAGCAAGAAAGATGCTATATGGGTCGTAGTAGAAAAACTTACAAAGTCAGCCCATTTCTTACCAGTGCGTGTCGATTACTCCCTAGACAAGTTGGCAAACTTGTATATCTCTGAGATTGTAAGGCTACACGGAGTGCCCTTATCGATTATATCGGATAGAGATCTGAGATTTACTTCCAGATTTTGGAAAAAGTTGCAAAAAGCCTTGGGCACAAAGTTAAATTTTAGTACAGCTTTTCACCCCCAAACCGACGGACAGTCGGAGAGGTTAATACAAGTATTTTAGGATATGCTTCGGTGCTGTGTTTTTGAATTTCAAGGTAGTTGGGAAAAATATCTACCGTTGGTAGAATTTGCTCACAATAACGGTTTTCAGTCAAGTTTAAAAATGGCACCATATGAGGCTTTGTATGGGTGTAAATGCAGAAACGCGTTTATATTGGACTAAGCTTAAGGAGAACCAGATTCACGAGGTTGACTTGGTTAGAGAAACCGAAGAAAAAGTAAGGGTGATTCGAGATTGTCTAAAAGCTACTTCTGATAGACAAAAATCCTATTCGAATTTAAAAAGAAAAGAAATGGAGTATCAAGTAGGTGATAGAGTATCCCTGAAAGTGTCGCTATGGAGGAAAGTTCTTAGATTTGGCCGAAAAGGCAAACTGAGTCCTCGTTTTATCGGACAATATGAGATCACCGAGAGGATAGGGCCGGTAGCATATCGATTAGCCTTGCCATCTGAGTTAGAGAAGATTCAATATGTGTTTCATGTGTCTATGTTGCAACACTACCGATCAGACCCTTTGCATGTGATCACACCAACAGAGGTTGAGATTCAACCCGACATAACATATGGTGAAGAATCGGTCAAGATTCTAGCCCGAGAAGTCAAGTAGTTAAGAAATAAAAGTATAGCTCTAGTGAAAGTTTTATGGCAGAGACATGGGATAAAAGAGGCTACATGGGAGCCCGAGGAGGCTATGAGGAATAAGTACCCAAACCTTTTTGCTGGTAAGATTTTCAGGGACAAAAATCCCTAAGGGGGGAGAATTGTAACAGCCTGATTTAGGGCCTTGTTGGGATAGTGGTGCGAGACCACAAATCTGAAGTAGAAAATATGTGTTTAAATTATTTTACAAGGCATATGAGGTATTTGCATGCTTGTGTGAGCACTTCATGAAGAAATTTTATTAATTAGTGATTTAATTGTCTAATAGGACTAAATTGCAAAGAATGGAAAATGTGAGATTCTAGAAGGCTCAAGTATGAAATAGAATTATGAAAAATCTTAGAGGTCCTTATTTAGCAAATAGACTATTATATTGAATGATGGACAAAAATGGTCATGGAAGGAAAAATCTTAAGAAAGGGTCATTAAGGGCATTTTTTTCAATTGGTAAATAAAAGAATAAAAAGGGAAAAAGAAGTCAAATTCTATCCATCTTCTTCCCCAAGGTGCCAAAATTTGCAAGGACTCCATAGCTAGTGTTTTGTTCATTTTCAAGCTTAAAGTAAATGCATTCTAGCCCCGTTTTTAATGTTCTTCGTATTTTTGAAACCCTCGTAGCTCGATTTAGCTACTGCTAGCTATATTTTGAGCTAAGGTTTATATTAAAAAATTTACCCATGTATGACATGCATGTATTTTGATGTTTTATGGAAGAATATGAAAGTTTGATGTATGATAAACATATTTTTCTAAGTGATTTTCATGAAAGATGTATGAAAAGGACCAATTTTTAAAGTTATAGAAATGGTCATACATGAGTGAAATAAAGGGAATTTAATGTTGTTATAGTTGAGAAAATGATTCGGCTAGGCTTGAAATGCAAGAAAGTTGAATGAAAATCATTTTACGAGCCTAGGGGCAAAAGTGCAATTATGTGAAAATTTAGGGGCAAAATCATAATTTTGCCAAAATATGAATTATGAGTCGATTTAGTCAATGCATGTGTTTAACAAGAGAAATTTATTATTATAGATCAAGAAACACGAAGCCCAGACCGAAACCGAGGCAAGAACAAAGTTGAAGACTAAATCGAGCACCGAGACACATTTTGAGATTCGAGGTAAGTTTGTATGAAATTAGTATTTCATAATATTCGATATTTGGAAATCGTTCATTATTATGTTAGTGCATGTTATTGTGAACGAAATTGAGCTGTAAAGTCTTGATGAGTAAACGATAAGAACAGGCTAAATTGTAGTTCCGGTTATAGTTTCGGAATAAGTATATTACCTACGTATGTATACGAGTTATGAGATTCTGTATAAGACCATATTTGGGATATGGCATCGGTATTAAAGAATGATCTCGTGTAAGACCATATCTGGGATATGGCATCGACATCTAAGTACGATCTCGTATAAGACCATGTCTGGGACATGGCATCGACATCGAGTTATGAGATTTCAGAATAAGAATTTACAAAGTTTGTAATATTTTCCGGTTGAACTCCGAAAGATTCCGGACGTGAGTTAAAGGCCTCGTAGGCCCATGAAATGTATGTTTCGACTAAGAAAGAGAAGTGTTAATTCGAAACGAAATTTTACATCCCGTAAGTTCATGTTTAAGCAAGTTCAAGTGTAGTAACGTCTCGTATTCAGTCTCAGCTTCGGACTCGAGTATGGGGTGTTACAATTTAGATCAATTTGAGCTCGATTAATTTCTTCCAGCTCTTTTACTTTAATGATTGAATAAATTAGTTTAAGTTTTTAATTAATTTAGTTAATTTAGTTACGACCCATAATTATGTTTATTACATGATTTTAATGTGTTTTTGTTCTAGCAAATTTAATATGTTTATTACATTATTTTAATGTGTTTTGGTTCTAGCAAATTTAATGTGTAACACCCCTATCCCGTGTCTGTCGCCAGATTAAGGTTAGGAGCGTTACTGGACATATAAAAAATGTTCGCGGACAAAATCATACATTCAATCAACATTCCCAGACATAATGTCCCTTAAACGGGTCATCAAGACCTTAAGCATCCTTACAATTTAAGTCGAGACTAAATCGAAACACACAGAGAATTCTCGAAAAATTTAAAACTTTACTAAACTACAGGGGAGGCACGCCCGTGTGACATGGCCGTGTACTTTTAGGTCATATACAGACTTCCCCACCACGACCACCAAGCACGCCCGTGTGCTTGGCCGTGTACTTTTATGCTAGCTACTGACTTGCACACCACGGCCAGATGACACGCCCGTGTCGAGGCCGTGTGATGTTAAACTACATCCTACAATTCACCCACGGTCGTTAGGCACGCCCGTGTGCCACAATCGTGTGGCATTATAGGCCATTTATGAGGCCAAAATGCCACCCATAAGGGTCAAACCTACAAGCCATATTTAACAAGATGTCTCATGCACATTTTACCATATAACATACCAAAATAATCAACCAATTCAAGCATATTTTCCAACTAAGGTAATCACACTACAAACCATTCAAACCAATTCCAAACATACCAATTTGCATAACCAAATCTAAATTATACCAAGCTCCTTTCATCAATGTATACTTACCATCTCATAACCATTTCATATATCAACTAATCATGCCAAAACAACTTCACATATCACATTCATTAAGGCATATTAGCAAAACATAATTAGCCAAATCCCATGGCTAAGTTCATTATACAACTTATACCAAAACTAGTCTATACATGCCATATTGAGCTATATCCATTTTCAAAGTGTACCAAAATAAGTTTTAGTAGTGTGATGACGATCCGTGACGGTCCCGAGCCTATCAGTAGCTTAGACGACCTACAGAACAAAGAAAACACATACAGAGAGTAAGCTTTCCAAAAGCTTAGTAAGTAAATACACAAACAAACTTGATATGTAAAGCATGTAAGCATATAACCACATTGGCATATTTCTTCTACAAGGTAAATTTCTCACATTTATACTTTGATTCATATTCTTGGCCAATTTCCACATTTATCAATTCAAGAATCACAAACACATAGTTTTTCATATATGCTTTCATGTATCATATTTCCAATCCATCATAGTAAAACACTTAGTCACTTACCTTATATACACATTTGGTGTATGATCAACATACCTGAATCGAACATTCATTTACTTAATCTATCAAAGCTCGGATTAGTCATTAATATTTCACACTTGCCCGTTGAACCATAAGGAATCCAATAGGATACTTTAAAAGCTCGGAATAGTAGTACAATGCCATCGTCCCAGACGAGGTCTTAAGTGCACTCAGATATCAATGCCATTGTCCCGGACAGGGTCTTACACAAATCAGAACGATGCTAATGTCCCAGACATGGTCTTACACGTAAAAATCATAATGATGCTAACGTCCCAAATATGGTCTTATACGTAAATCTTATATTAATGCCAACGTCCCAGACGTGGTCTTACACATATTCAGATATTGATGCCACTGTCCCAGACAGGGTCTTACACAAATCTCAAATCAACGCCAACGTCCCAGACGTGGTCTTACATGACAAAACAGAACAGTTACCTATGTCATGACATAGCTAATCCTATTCGTACGGGACTTATCGGACTTAATCACTATATCGAACTTATCTCGGAATTCATTTTCATAACTTCTCATAAACCTTCATAGTCAACATTTAATCATATGAACACATATAGTATCAAACAAGTACGTTTATTTGCATAGTGACTTACCTCGGATTCGGTTTCTCGGAATAGAAACGGCTACTTGTTTACTTTCGCTTTCCCGCGATCTAAATCCGTTTTCCTCGGTTCTTGATCTAAACATATTCAGAATTAACCCTTTTATTCACTATTTCATTCAATTCAATCCATGCATACATATTTTGGGCTATTTACAATTTAGCCCTCACATTTTCACAGTTAGACAATTTAGTCCATTTTTCACAAAACGTCAAATTCACAAAATCCACATATACACATGCTTGGCCGAACCTCTCTAGAGACTATATAAGTCCAAATATTTCATCAAATTTGCAATTTAGTCCCTCAACTTTCTATTTTCTCAATTTAGCCCTAATTAGCTAAATTTATCAAAACTTCAAGAACAAAACATGTTCATCTAGCTCATATCTTTCATTTAACACATAAAATCATCAAAAAGCTCAACAAATCATCAATGGCATAGCACACAAACATCATCAATTCATTAAATTGAGACATGGGTCTGATAGCTCTCAAAGAAACGATTGCAAAAACGTATAAATTATCGAAAACGGATCAGAAACTAACCTTGAATTCAAGCTTGAACAATGGCCGAATATAGCTAGCTTAAAACATTGTTTTCTTTTCTTTGTATTTTCGGTGAAAGAATGAATAGAAATGGCCATTTTTAATGCTTTATTCTGTCATAATATAACTTAATAACCCATTTCCAAATTTAACCTTCAAAATAAAATATATAAAGCATATTTTACAAGGTCATTTTTGACCACATTCAACCACTAACTAATAGTGGTTAAATTTCCATTTAAGGCCATAACTTTAAAAAGCCACAACACATTAGTACATCAACAAATGTCATACAACTTTCACATTTAATGCAAATCAATCCTTTGCTCAAATTAAACACACGAGCAGACAAATTCACTTACGAAAATTTACCATGTGCTAAACCACATATCAACGGCACAGAATATAATATTAAAATATTATTCAGACTCAGATTTGTGGTCCCGAAACCACTGTTCTGACTAGGGTATAAATCGGACTGTTACAATTCTCCCCCTTAAGGATTTTCGTCCCCGAAAATCTTACTGTTAAACAGATTCAGATATTATTGTTTCACTGAGTCTTTAGGCTCCCAGGTAGCCTCTTCAATCCCATGTCGATTCCACAGTACTTTCACTAACGGAATCTTCTTATTTCTCAACTCTTTCACTTTATGAGCTAAGATACGGATCGGTTCCTCTTCATATGTCATATCAGATCGGATTTCAATTTCAGATGGGGCAACCACATGTGACGGATCGGATCGATACCTACGGAGCATCGAAATATGAAATTCATTGTGTATCTTTTCTAGCTCAGACGACAACTTTAATCTATATGCAACAGGTCCGACACATTCAATGATCTCATACAGTCAGATGAATCTCGGACTTAATTTGCCTTTTTGTCCGAATTGAAGCACTTTCTTCCACGGAGACACTTTCAGAAATACTTTGTCACCGATCCCAAATTCTATATCTTTTCGTTTCAAATCTGCATAAGACTTCTAGCGATCAAATGCTGCTTTCAGACAATCTTGGATTAACTTCACTTTCTGTTCTGAATCTTTTATCAAATCAACCCCGTGAAGCTTATTCTCACTGAGTTAAGTCCAATACATAGGTGTACGACATTTACGTCCGTACAAAGCTTCATAAGGTGCCATTCTAATACTCGACTAAAAACTGTTATTATACGCAAATTCAGTTAACGGCAGGTAATGTTCCCACGAACCATTAAACTCAAGCATAAAGCATCTTAACATGTCTTCAAGAATCTGAATAATTCTTTCAGACTGACCATCTGTTTGTGGATGAAAAGCTGTACTGAAATGCAATTTTGTGCCCAAAGCTTCTTGCAGTTTCTTCCAGAATCTCGACGTAAACCTCGGATCTCTATCAGACACAATGGATAGTGGCACCCCGTGCAATCTTACAATCTCAGCAATATAAAGCTCAGCAAATCTCTCAAGTGAGAAATCAGATCTTACTGGAATAAAATGGGCAGATTTCGTTAATCGTCAACTACGACCCATATCGCATCTTTCTTTCTCGGAGTCAGAGGCAAACCAGAAACAAAGTCCATCGTCACTCTATCCCATTTCCTCTCAAGAATCAAAATCGGTTGTAATAACCCAGACGAAACTTGATGTTCAGCTTTCACTTGTTGACAAATTAAACATTTCAAAACAAAGTCAGAAATATCCCTTTTCATACCAGACCACCAGTAGTGTCGTTTCAAATCATGATACATCTTAGTACTCCCCGCATGAACGGATAAACGACTATTACGTGCTTCATTCAAAATCAACTGAATCAACTCTGGATTTCTCGGAACACAGATACGATCTCGGAATCTCAAACAATTATCAACAATTTGAAATTCAGATTCAGAGTTCATTTCACACTAAGCTCGTTTCGCTAGCAATTCATTATCAGACTTCTGAGCATCACATATCTGTTGTAAAAACAACGGTTTCACTTTTAATTCAGCTGTCATAGAAAAATCATCAAACAAATTCAGTTGAGTATTCAAAGCTCGTAGTGCATACAACGATTTTCTACTCAATGCGTCGGCAACAACGTTCGCTTTACCCGGATGATAATCTATCACAAACTTATAATCTTTCAACAACTCAAGCCATCTTCTTTGATGTAAGTTCAAATCTTTTTGAGTCAGCAAATATTTCAAACTTTTGTGATCTGAAAATATGTGACATTTCTCACCCTATAGATAATGACACCAAATCTTAAGTGCAAACACAATCGCAGCTAACTCAAGATCATGTGTCGGATAGTTCTTCTCATGAGGCTTTAACTGCCTCGAGGCATAAGCTATCACTTTGCCTTCCTGCATCAAAACATATCCCAAACCATTAAACGAAGCATCACTGTATACAACAAATTCTTTACCCAATTCTGGCTGTACTAATACTGGACCTTCGGTTAACACAGTTCTCAACTGATCAAAACTTTTCTGACATTTATTCGACCATTCAAATCTGACATCTTTCTGAAGTAATCTAGTCAACAGAGTAGCTATCACTGAAAACCCTTTTACAAATCTGCGGTAATAACCAGCAAGTCCCAGAAAACTATGGACTTCAGACATGTTTCTCGGAGGTTTCCAATCCAGAATAGTAAAAATCTTACTCGGATCCACTCGGATTCTAGAAGCTGACACAATATGTCCTAGAAAGCTAACCTCATGCAACCAGAATTCACATTTGCTGAATTTCGCGTATAATTGCTTTTCTCTCAAAGTTTGCAACACAATTCTCAGATGTTCAGCATGCTCATTTTCATCATGTGAATAAATCAAAATATCATCAATGAATACAACAACAAATTGATCTAGATACGGTCTGAAAATTCTGTTCATCAAATCCATAAAAATAGCAGGAGCGTTTGTTAGTCCAAATGGCATAACTAGAAACTCATAATGCCCGTACCTCGTTCTGAAAGCAGTCTTCGGAATGTCTGAATCTTTCACTCTCAACTGATAGTATCCCGATCTCAGATCAATCTTGGAAAACATAGTAGCTCCTTTTAACTAATCAAATAAATCGTCGATTCTGGGCAACGGGTATTTATTTTTTATTGTTACCTTATTCAACTGAGGATAATCAATACACATTCTCATCGTGCCATCTTTCTTTTTCATGAACAGAACAGGAGCACCCCAAGGCGAGAAACTCGGTCTAGCAAACCCTCTATCAGTCAATTCTTGCAACTGTGACTTTAACTCTTTTAACTCTGTTGGTGCCATCCTATACGGAGCTATCGAAATAGGTGCGGTACCAGGTAGCAACTCAATACCGAACTCAACTTCACGAATCGGAGGCAAACTCGGCAATTCTTCAGGGAACACATCAGAAAACTCACAGACTACAGGCACTGACTCAACCTTCTTCTCTGATACTCTTGAATCAATCACATAAGCAAAATATGCCTCGTAACCCTTTTTCACATAATTCTGAGCTTTCAAAATAGATATCATAGTAGACAAATCATTTAAATCATCAGATTCAACCCGTACAATCTCATTATTCGGACCTTTCAAATCTATAGTCTTTCTTTTACAGTTCACAACAGCATCATGCATAAACAACCAATCCATACCCAGAATAATATCAAATTCATCAAACGGCAAAAGCATCAGATCAGCAGGGAAACATATATCTCGAAACAGTAGCGGACAGCTGTTGCATACTTTGTCAACAAGGACACTTTTACCTAAGGGGTTCGATACTTTCATAGCAAACTCAGTAGACTCTACAGGCAAAGTCTTGCTGAATACTAAATTCATGCATATATATGAATGCGTAGAACCAGGGTCTATCAAAGCAATCACAGAAGTGTCATAAAGAGTAAAAATACCAGTTAATACATCAGGTGATGAAGCTTCCTCACGAGCTCGGATAGCATACGCTCTGGCAGGCACTCTAGCTTCAAATCGGACAATATTGTCTCTCATAGTTCTCTGACTACCAGTGATGTTTCTTACATTCTTCATCGATCTACCTCTTGCAGATCTACCTCTTGCAGATGCATTATCAGACCTCAAATTCTGAACAGTTTTTGGCTCGACAGACTCAGGGCAATCACGGATAAAATGATCAAGCGATCCATATCTGAAGCAAGCTCTGTCATTTAATCTACAACTTCCCGGATGCCTTTTTCCGCAATGTTTACATTCAAAGTCTCTCAGATCGAGCATTTCCCACGCTAGCCACTGAAGTTGCTGAGGTTTTAGAACTCATTTGCGGTCTAAATTGATTTCTATTCAAATGTCCCACATTATCTCTAGAACGACTTTGATATTCTTTGAATCTCTTCGAAGATGACTGGAATGATTTGCTCGAAAATCTCTTTCTCACATCACGAACTTCAGACTCAGCTTTTCTCTTATCTTTCCCGAGTGCCTCAGCTTTACAAGCTCTGTCAACAAGTATCACAAACTCTTTTATTTCTAAAATCTCGACTAACAAACGGATGTCTTCATTAAGGCCATCTTCGAATCTTTTGCACATTATAGCTTCAGAAGATACACATTCCCGGGCATACAGACTCAGTCTCACGAATTGCCGCTCATACTCAAAAACAGTCATTCGGCCTTGTTTAAGTTCCAGAAATTCCTTTCGTTTCTGATCAACGAACCTCCCACTGATATATTTCTTCCGGAACTCGATCTGAAAGAAGTCTCACGTTACTCGTTCTCTCGGAACAACAAAAATTAAGATTTTCCACCATTGATAGGCTGCATCCCGAAGTAATAATACAACACACTTTATGCATTCTTCCGGAGTCAAAGACATTTCATCGAATACCCGAATGGTATTTTCAATCCAGAACTCGGCCTTTTCAACACCATCATCTTTAGTAGCCCGAAATTCCTTGGCCCCATACTTACGGATCTTGTCAACAGGAGGCTTATTCAACAGATTCAGATTTATAGCCGGAGGTATATCAGATGTCTGAGGGGGATTAATCGGGGGCGGAGGTTGTGAAACAGTCGGGTTATTTCTTACGAACTGAGTGAACTACTCACTCACCATCTGGAAGTAAGCTTGTTTAGCTTCTCCCTCATGACCGCTCGTAGCCGGTCTCGAATCAGAGGGCGCTATCCCTTGCGCGGGAGCAGGTGCATTACTTTCTACGTCGTCAGCTACGGCTCTTTCGGGATCCATTACTATACAAAAATCACATTTATACGTCAGGATTCATCACACTATCACAATTCAGATATATGGCATGTATAGCTAGACTCTGACAAGCTACGTTAGTCTGAGAATCGGCTAAACCGTAGCTTTGATACACCCCTATCCCGTGTCTATCGTTGGATTAAGGTTAGGAGCGTTACCGGACATATTGAAAACGTTCGCGGCAAAATCATACATTCAATCAACATTCTCAGACATAATGTCCCTTAAACGGGTCATTAAGACCTTAAGCATGCTTACAATTTGAGTCGGGACTAAATCGAAACACACAGAGAATTCTCGAAAAATTTAAAACTTTACTAAACTATAGGGGAGGTATGCCCGTGTGACATGGCCGTGTATTTTTAGGTCATATACTGACTTCCCTACCACGACCACCAAGCACGCCCTTGTGTTTGGCCATGTACTTTTATGCTAGCTACTGACTTGCACACCACGACCAGATGACATGCCCGTGTCGAGGCCGTGTGATGTTAAACTACATCCTACAATTCACCCACGGTCGTTAGGCACACCCGTGTGCCACAACCGTGTGACATTATAGGCCATTTATGAGGCCAAAATGCCACCCATAAGGGTCAAACCTACAAGCCATATTTAACAAGATGTCTCATGCACATTTTACCATCATAACATACCAAAATAATCAACCAATTCATGCATATTTGCCAACTAAGGTAATCACACTACAAACCATTCAAACCAATTCCAAACATACCAATTTGCATAACCAAATCTAAATTATACCAAGCTCCTTTCATCAATATATACTTACCATCTCATAACCATTTCATATGTCAACTAATCATGCCAAAACAACTTCACATATCACATTCATTAAGGCATATTAGCAAAACATAATTAGCCAAATCACATGGCTAAGTTCATTATACAACTTATACCAAAACTAGTCTATACATGCCATATTGAGCTATATACATTTTCAAAGTGTACCAAAATAAGTTTTAGTAGTGTGATGACGATCCGTGACGGTCCCGAGCCTATCAGTAGCTTAGACGACCTACAGAACAAAGAAAACACATACAGAGAGTAAGCTTTCCAAAAGCATAGTAAGTAAATACACAAACAAACTTGATATGTAAAGTATGTAAGCATATAACCACATTGGCATATTTCTTCTACAAGGTAAATTTCTCACATTTATACTTTGATTCATATTCTTGGCCAAATTGCCACATTTATAAATTCAAGAATCACAAACACATAGGTTTTCATATATGCTTTCATGTATCATATTTCCAATCCATCATAGTAAAACACTTAGTCACTTACCTTATATACACATTTGGTGTATAATCAACATACCTGAATCGAACATTCATTTACTTAATCTATCAAAGCTCGGATTTGTCATTCGTATTTCATACTTGCCGGTTGAACTATAAGGAATGCAATAGGATACTTTAAAAGCTCGGAATAGTAGTACAATGCCATCGTCCCAGACGAGGTCTTACGTGCACTCAGATATCGATGCCACTGTCCCGGACAGGGTCTTACACAAATTAGAATGATGCCAATGTCCCAGACATAGTCTTACACGTAAAAATCATAATGATGCCAACGTCCCAGACGTGGTCTTATACGTAAATCTTATATTGATGCCAACGTCCCAGACGTGGTCTTACACATATTCAGATATTGATGCCACTGTCCCAGACAGGGTCTTACACGAATCTCAAATCAACGCCAACGTCCCAGACGTGGTCTTACATGATAAAACAGAACAGTTACCTATGTCATGACATAGCTAATCCTATTTATTCCTAGGTTCGTACGGGACTTATCGGACTTAATCACTATATTGAACTTATCTCAGAATTCATTTTCATAACTTCTCATAAACCTTCATAGTCAACATTAATCATATGAACACATATAGTATCAAACAAGTACGTTTCTTTGCATAGTGACTTACCTCGGATTCGGTTTATCGAAATAGAAATGGCTGCTCGTTTACTTTTGCTTTCTCGCGATCTAAATCTGTTTTCCTCGGTTCTTGATCTAAACATATTCAGAATTAACCCTTTTATTCACTATTTCATTCAATTCAATCCATACATACATATTTTGGGCTATTTACAATTTAGCCCTCACATTTTCACAATTAGACAATTTAGTCTATTTTTCACAAAACATTAAATTCACAAAATCCACATATACACATGCTTGGCCGAACCTCTCTAGGGACTATATAAGTCCAAATATTTCATCAAATTTGCAATTTAGTCCCTCAACTTTCTATTTTCTCAATTTAGCCCTAATTAGCTAAATTTATCAAAACTTCAAGAACAAAACATGTTCATCTAGCTCATATCTTTCATTTAACACATAAAATCATCAAAAAGCTCAACAAATCATTAATGGCATAACACACAAACATCATCAATTCATTAAATTGAGACATGGGTCTGATAGCTCTCAAAGCAACGATTGCAAAAACGTAGAAATTATCGAAAACGGATCGGAAACTAACCTTGAATTCAAGCTTGAACAATGGCCGAATGTAGCTAGCTTTAAACCTTGTTTTCTTTTCTTTGTATTTTCGGTGAAAGAATGAATAGAAATGGCCATTTCTAAATTTAACCTTCAAAATAAAATATATAAAGCATATTTTACAAGGTCATTTTTGACCACATTCACCCACTAACTAATAGTGGTTAAATTGCCATTTAAGGCCATAACTTTAAAAAGCCACAACACATTAGTACATCAACAAATGGCATACAACTTTCACATTTAATGCAAATCAATCCTTTGCTCAAATTAAACACACGAACAGACAAATTCACTTACAAAAATTTACCACATGCTAAACCACATATCAACGGCACAGAATATAATATTAAAATATTAGTCAGACTCAGATTTGTGGTCCCGAAACCACTGTTCTGACTAGGGTATAAATCGGACTGTTACATAACGTGTCTAATTTTATACAAGTTTTTAATATGTCTTATTTTAATACATGTTATTAACATGTTTTAGAATTAAAACATGTTTTTAATATGTCCTAGTGCAGCCGAATTTAATATGTCTCAAAGTAATTAATTTTGTTCATTTGTTTTGTGCAGCACATGCATGGACGGCATTAAAGGAGGGTGTGCTGATTCTTGAGCTCTCCTAAGCACCCATTCAACCAAAGAGCATGACCTTTGCAATCTTTCAGCAGCTCATTAAGTCCCCAAAACTATTCAGCTAATCAAGGTAAGCAATTAAACCTTCTTAAACACTATGCCCAAACCTAGCCAAGTCCAATAAGCTCCCATCCATGTTAATTTAATTTTAGCTGAATGAGGCCCTCTAGAAGCTGTCGAATGGCATCCTCAAGGCTAGAGAAGCTTCAAGGATCCTTCTTGAATTATTCTGGAACTTTCAGCTCATTAAAAAGCTAAAATTGAATGTCATTTTTGCCCTTCACAAGTCCATTCGGCTAGCTTTAGTTTTTGCCTATAAAAACTTTGTTATTTGCTGTTGTAAGGACTTTTGCTTATTGAATGAACTTGAATGTTTTTTGTGAGGATTTCTTCTCTCAAATTTCGTCCAAAGACTTAGCTTGGCTTATCTGATTGTCAATGGCGTCAACCTTTGTCTTTTATTTCTGAACTTATCACTCTAATGCGAGTGTGGCGTTCAACCAAACCTATACCTTTGGTTCCTACCTCTTTAGGTAACAGGTCAAGGTCCTTTCTTTCCATTCTCAAACACATTAAGTTGTATAAGTCTCGGGTCAACACTCTCCTTTAGTGTTGGTTCGTTCTTGAAACTTAATTTCGATTTCCACCCAATCCTATTATCACTTATCGTACTTAATTCCTTTATTTGCCAATCTTTAAACACAAACACTTAGCCATTTTAGACCTATTCTTCATTCTTGATTCCATACTTAGCCGAATATAGATATATTACAATCTTGGGAACGCTACTTCTTTATTCGACGATCGGGCAACTAAAGACTCAACTTATCAAATCGAGGCAAGATCATATCATTTGGTATCAAAGCTTGCAAAAATAAGAAGTACGGACGTTCGGAGCAATCCCGGAGTAGGCTCGTGAAGAAAAATAATTCAAAAAAATTCAATTTTTTTAAAATTGTTCTTATTATTTCATGTTTTACAAGTGCATTGTAATTATATATATTGAAAAAAATTAAATTAGAAATTTTTAAAAAAAAGAAGAAAGTGATTGAAAGTTTGTGTTCATATAGTCGTAATCCCAATCAAGTAAGATTTTTTTCTATTATCATCACCTACCCTACACGCCACATTTAAAACCAATTTTATTTTTTTCTTTCAGCCTACCCCACACCTTTTTATATCATTACCATTGAAACCCCATTTGAAGTCGACCCCTCGACTTCGATAAAGCCTAAACAAGTCTTTTTACGAAATCATGAGAGAAGAAGTGAGTGGAAAAAGGCATGAGTGAGCGAGTGCATTAGAGAGAAGTAAAAGCCATATAACGAGTGTAAACACGAGTGTGAGTGTCAACTATTCTTTCTTTCTGAGTGAACGTGTGGATTTGTGGTGAGGTTTTTCTTCTACTATGTCAAGAAGCCCGGAAAGGAATATCACAGAGAGACCCGATAGGCAACTAGTTCGGAATGTACCAGATTTAAATCTACAAGCCTTACTTTGCGAGGTTGAATACTTATTTGACTGAAAGTTGGAGCCAATTCAAGAAAGGCTTGATCAAGTCGAAGAGAGAGCCCAACGAGGGAGGACGCCCCAAAGTCCGCCAAGGAACTGAGGCGGGCAACGAGTCCATGAAGATGAGTTGTTTTACCCTAGCGATGTGGAGAGTGACCAACCGTCAAATCCAAGCGAAAGACGACAAGGTCAAAGGAATCAAGGCCCTTGAGAACGAGGACGTGTTGATGATGATTTGAAGAACATCAAGCTATCAATTCCACCCTTCCAAGGCCGCTCGGATCCGGAAGCTTATCTCGAGTGGGAGACGAAGATCTCCCAAGCTGGTTTCCAAGTTATTTCACACGGTCTCGTAAATTCTTTGCTCGAGTTGTAACATTCTTTGACCGTGCTCGTATCATTTGTTCCACGAAAGCCTTCAGCTTGGCTATCAAAGTTTCCTCGTTACCCATAACTAAAGATTCTGATGCCAAGTTGTTATGAGCCTTGGCGTAGGATCTAGCCACAACTCTAGACGAGGAAGAATTCTTTCTTCGACCTATGGTTACTTAAAGAGGTAGATTCGTCCTTGACTAAATCTAAAAATAACATTTTTTGATAAAATAATTGCTTCCCCTTTTTATTTGATATTGTTAACTTTTTATAGACTGTTAATGATAAAGGAAAGAATCCTAATTGACATAAAATAAAAATCCTGACTTATAGGATCTTGACTTCCAAGACTAGAGTTTATAAAGGAAATAAAAACCTAATATAATAGAGAAAATAAGTATAACTAAAACTCTAATAAAAATCTGATACAATAAAGAAAATAAATAAAACTAAAACTCTAATTGTTGTCGTCTCCATTTCTATTCCATCTCTGATATTGATTTGCAATAAAAGAATCCATATTAGTACTCCCCCTCTTAGTTGAGCTCTTCCTTAAAGCTCAAATTCATGATAAACTTTAGACCTTATCCAAAATCATCTACCTCATCATCATTTTGCTCGCCTTCAACATCTAATACTTCTATCCAAAATAACATTTTACAATTGTGTCTCATGGAATAAGACTCGTCACATTTATAACACAATCCTTAGCCCTTCTTTCCACCATTTTTACCGTGTCAATCTCTTAATAAATGGTGTGGAAGAACCTATTTTGTTGACCCCTCCCTTTGCAATGCTCTTAGTTGTTGGAATGATTGAATTGTTGCCAGTGTTTTGGGAAGTTGTCTAGTGTATGATGGTTCGAGATGAAATTTTGGGAGAGACCTTTTATTTACATTCCAATGCCCGAGCCATATTCATTGCAACTCTAAGGTTTTCTTATTGCTACATCTAATATCAATTCTAAGTTCCTCTACCAATTCAACAGTAAACAGGCCTACTTGTTGTTGAGGTTTAAGATCAACAATCCTAGCCAATAATGATTGAGATTGGCATTAATATTCCACTACAATCCCAGTTTGTCTCATGTTGGCAAGTTCCCCCAAAGGGTTATTACTCATAGGTGGCCCAAACCTCACACGAAAACACTTTTTGAAGAGCCTCCAATCAAGATCTGCCTCATTTTCTTTCATTTGATAAAACCACAGTTGTATCTCTCCTAAGAGATAGAATGCATATAAGCCTATTTTGTATTTCTCGTTAGTCCGGTAATTGCCAAAGAATTTGTCACATCTTTTTAGTCACCCTAAAGGATCTCGAACACCATCTCGTAAGTGAGAAATTCTATCTTAGAGTATCGTGGCACTATACACCCACCTTGTTGCGAGTCTGAATTCCTTTTTCTGCCTTCGTTGTTGCCCTGTTCTTCACTGTTTTTCTCTGAATACCCTTTCATTGTCTTTTGGACCGAAAAAGATAACATCATGATTTTCTCCTCTAATATTTGTTGCCTTGTAGATTTATTCCACGAAAGCCTTTAGCTTGGCTATCAAAGCCTCTTTGTCACCCATGATAGAAGGCTATAAGCCTTGGCGTAGGATCTAGTCATGGGTTTAGTCGAGGAAGAATTCTTCTTCGACCTATGGTTACTCAAAGAGGCAATTCGTCATTGACTAAATCCACAAATAACATTTTTTTTATAAAATAATTGCTTCCCTTTTTTATTTGATATTGACAACTTTTTATAGACTGTTAATGACAAAGGAAAGAATCCTAATTGACATAAAATAAAAATCCTAACTTATAGGATCTTGACTACCAAGACTAGAGTTTATAAAGGAAATAAAAACCTAATATAATAGAGGAAATAAGTAAAACTAACTCTAATAAGAACCTAATATAAGAAAAACTAAAACTCTAATTGACGCTATCTCACTTTCAATTCCTTCTCTGATATTGTTTCCCAATAAAAGTATCCACATTAGAAGACGACTATTTAAAGCTGATTGGTAAAATCTCTTTCTTACACTATTGATAAGTTGATGGCTCCATAAATAGTTATAGATGTATGGTTTGTTGAATGCATCCTATTAAAGGATCATGTGTTTCTGTTTCTAGAAAATAATTTTGATAAAGCCCTAAAATATACCAATCTTGAAAAGCATCATGATTATAATTTTTTTAATTGTGAAATTGTTTGAAAATGTGTCCGTATTGTAGTAAACATGTAATTGTTTTCTATGTATTTGAACTGTGAATAAATAAATAAAGTTTATTTCACATTTCACTATTATGCCTTTTGTGTTTTCGTTTTCATGTTTTGCATGCATATCAAAATTGTGACAAGCAAATATTAGCTTATTGATTATCTAAGTCCAAACTGATGATAAGTGGCACTGTAAGAACGTTTACATTGAGAGAAAGGCAACTTACTTTAGTAGATAATCTAACAAGTCAGTAATCTCATAAAAGAATAAAAGTGAGCATTTGATTCAAATACTTAGGAGGATTATTATGTCATCTACAATTCCAATTGGGGAGATGACTAGTCTTGACTATCGGAGCAGTAGACTCCACGGGTAAAGATATGGTTGTATTTATTGGAAGAATGATACATTGGATTGGATCCAATAAGAATTAATTTTAAATCTGTTTGTGAAAGAATTCACTTGTGACGTTCATGGTGTGATTTACCTAAATTCTAAGTTAGTCATTGACAATGTGTATGTAACCCATGTGCTTTGATATAAGTAGAGGCTTATGCTTTAAAGATGATTGAGCCCATAATCGGTATGTTGGGTGCATGACTTGTGTATGACATGACTTTACTAGCATCAATGGAATTCATAACTCGATTAAAGAGTTAACATTATCCTCTCATTGGCATTGTGTGAATTGATAAATATGAAACATGCCACAGGTTGCTTGTTCTCGAACAAGCAATTTATCACAATCATTTCTTGACAGTGATGATATTAATCATTTAAGAAGACAAAATGGTGACAATGAGACAACAATAGGATTGTATTGGGAGCGGATTTAACTCAAAGGAATCAAGGATATCATATAAGGGTAACACACACATGATGAGGTCATAGTAAATTATGATACTTCTTATGGTCTGACTCCATAATTAAGTAAATTGCGAATTATCAGAACAATGCTTTTGGAAATAATTGAAATTACTCGAGCCTAATTGTATATGTCTGATTGGTCCCTCTGCTAGCTCAACAAAAACTTGATCGAACTGCATTTGAATCAGAAGAAAATTTTACGACTTTGGAAATACTTTCATTAAGTTGATTTATTCTATGTGAAATTAAATTAGGTGGTCGTGAAAATTTTTCAATAAGAGAATTTGGTTAAATAATTTTCTTGAAAAATTAATTTGGAAAATCTAAGTGATTTTTGGAAAAACTAATTTTGATCAAGTAAAACTAAATAATCAAATTTATTAAAATTAATATGATATTTTTGTAAATTAATTTTTAAGTCAGACAACTGACCCAATGGGTAATTGGACCTGAGATAAAAAATTGAGCCCGAGAACCCAAAATCGAGATCGAAACTTAAAAATTGGTCAAATCGAGCCTGGTATGTAACAGTTCGATTTAGACTCTATTCGGAGTAGTGGTTTCGTGACCACAAATTCGAGTCAGAAAAATATTTTAAAATAATTTTTGGTGTTTACAGTATGTGAAGTTATATGTGTGAAAATTTCGTGTAAAAATTTTATCGTTTGTGAGCTCGATTTAATAAAAGGACTTAATCGTGTAAAATGTAAAAGTGGCTAATTATTTGTTAAAATGCTAAAGTGCTATGTTCTTTTTAATGTGGAGTCCTTATGTTGATATTATACCATTGAAATATTGGATGGACATAAAAACCAATGGTTAGTGGATTTTAAATGAAAATAAACAAATGAATTTGTAAGTGGGATGTTAATCCATTCTAGCTGAAAATAAGAAAAAGAAAAAGGGTTTTAGTTTTCTTAACATTCGGCCATTGATAAGCATAATTAAGGTATGGGTTTTGATCCATTTTTGATAATTTTTATGTTTTTGAGATCGTTGCGATGTAATCTATCAAGCCCATGTCTCAATTTCTGAATTTGATGATGATTTTGTGTTTTGTTATTGTTGAAAGCTTGATGAATCTTGTGTCTGATGATAGAAAATAAATATATGTTGTTAGATTAATATGTTTTGTATTTGAATTTTTGATAAATTTGAGTAATTTGGGTTGAATTGTGAAAATAATAAATGGAGGGACTAAAATGTGAAATAAATGAAATGTGTGGACTTATATGAGCCTAGAGAACATTCGGCCATGCTATAGTGCGGTCAAATTTTGAATATTTTGTATTTTGTGAAATAAGGACTAATTTGTGAAAAATGTGAAATGTCAGGGCAAAAGTCTAATTTACCTATTTTTGTGTTTTTCGATGGATATTGATTGAATATGTGATTTAATAAGTTTAATTTATACTAATTTAGATCAAGAAAAGAGGAAATCAGAATTGGATCAGAGAAAATCTAAGGTTGTTGAATAGTTGTCTCGGTTCGTCCGTCTTTGCCGAGGTAAGTTCATAAGAAAATAAATGTCGTTAAATTCGATGATATATATTTTATTGTGTCGAATTAGATTATTACTTGTATATATATGTTCAAGCCGAATTTGTATAAGTTTGGGAGAAGTATTTACAAGCCTGAATTGATTGAGTTATGACGTCCGAAAGTCCCGTACGAACCTTAGGAATAGTTAGGATACATATGTCGTGACATAGGATTTCCAGTATGTGATTTCGTGTAAGACCATATTTGGGACGTTGGCATCGACTTGTGATTTACATGTAAGACCTTGTCTGGGACAATGGCATCGATTTGTGATTACATGTAAGGCCATGTCTGGGATGTTGGCATTGTACAAGCTTTCCGACTATCCGAGTATCCTTATTAATTCTGAATGGTTCAACGGGCAATATCGAGTTAAGATCAGTGTGAAATTGAGCTAAAAGGCAGGTATGTGCTAAGTTAAATGATTGGAAAAGTAAGGTAAGTACATACTTGAGATGATTTTATGAAATATGTATTATGAAAGTGAGAATTATATGTGCTTATTAATATATGTGTATTCAGCCAAGTAAATATAATTTGATATTGTTCATTGATGGTATATGAGTTTCAAGCATGAAAAATGTGTATTTGATTAAGGTTTGCTTGATTCGGCCTTGTAGATTTTAATGTTCATGATTATTAAATGAATTACTTGCTTATGACTTACTAAGCTATTCAAGCTTACTGTGTGTGTGTTTGTTCATTGTTTTATAGATTTTGGAAGCTAGTTACGAGCTCGGGGATCGTCAGAGAAATCCGTTACACTATCAATCACTTTTCTTTTCGGTACTTTATAAGTTGAACTTTGAATCAATGGCATGTATAGACTAGCCTTTGTTTTGGTTGATTTTTGAAGTGTATATATATTTAAGTATAAGCTAGTTTTAATGTGTTTGAGTTTGAAGGTGTATATATAAAGCCATGTGAAAATGGCTTGATTTTTATGCTTGAGTTCGATTATGTTTGAACATGGTTTAAGCTTGTTTTTTGTAAATATGCTATATAACATGCATGAATCGTATTTTGATTACGCAATGTGATTTGTATTCATATATGTGATTAATGATTTATGATTTTAACTTAGATTATAAGGTAGATGATTAATCTTGATGAATTATGACAAGTGACATATAAATTGATTAAGTATTGTTTATGTTATATGTTCATGTAATTGATTCAGTTATTTGTGAGATAATTAGTAGGTTATTCAATGTATGAGTATATTCGGCTATATTTAATTAATATATATATATATATATATATCTGTGTGTGCTTATGATATGTTCTCACATGGGATAGCTATTGAGATTCGATGGTGGTGGTAGGTATGTGTATGTGACATGTGTAAGTAGTTGGTATTTATATGCAGTTTTAAGAATAGATTATTTGAGGTTATGAAAGTAATGTATAGACATGATCATAGTATGCGAATTAGACATGTATGGTTTAATATGAATGTTCGAAAATGACTCAAATGGATATGGTCATATATACATAAATTATGTAATAAGAAAAGATGTATTTTTGGTTTAGTCTTAAAGTCACTATAAGTGTATTATATAGGAATAAGTGTATATGTCTTGTATGCCGTATATGTGTAAATAATATGTTAGTAACTAGTAATATTATGAACTTATCTATTGTGAGCGAAAATGGTGGTTGGTATAATAGTCAAATGAATGTGAATTAATAGTTAAGTTGTTTGTTACTTTAGTATACAGTGAATGGTTAATGATGTACATGATTTGTGATTAAAATTTGATTGGTGTTTTATTTATGTGTTTGTAATTTAAGTATGGTAATTGATATGTGAATTGAGTACACTATTAGTTGTTATGTGTTCTCAAAATGGTTTAAATTAATATGGTCATATGCACATGGTCTTGTAAATAGAAAAGAGGTATGTTTAGTCTTTAATAATTGTGCCAAGTTTGTTTGTTCATAATGACCATTTCCAATGCCGCATATGATATTAGATATTAAACATTGTGAAATGTTTTGTTTGGTCTATGAAGTTCATGTATATAATTATGAGAATAAGTGATTAATAATTATTAAAAATTTGAATGTCATTATAATGATAAGCTCACAATTTATGTATGTATTTTAAGGCATTTTGTGTGGCTTTGAGACATGTATATTGACTTGAAAATATGGTATATGTTTGAAATGAATTTGATTGAACTTTGAGATATAATTCGTATATTTGGTGTGACTAATAATTTAAGTTTAATATTTAATTAGCAATATGTTATATATATATATATATATATATATATATATATATATATATTTGCGAATATGTCCTATGTGATTATGTGAATGTACAAAAGCTGTATTTTCTTTGATAGTACATCGTAACCCTAATCTGGCAACGGATACGAGTTAGGGGTGTCACATTTGATTGGTATAAGAGCTACGGTTTAGTCGGTTTTACGACTAACGTAGCGCGTGTGAGTCTAGCTATACATGCCATATTATTATATTGCGATAGTGTGATGATTTCTGACAATTGAAATATGTTTTCGTATAGTAAATGGATCCCGATCGAGCCATAGCTGATGATGTGGAAAGTAATGCGCTAGCTCCTGTTCAGGGGGCAGCGCCGGCTGATTCTAGGCCGATTTCAAGTAGTCATGAGAGTGAGGCTAAACAAGCCTTCTATCATATGATGAACGATTGGATTACACAGTACATTCGTACAAATCTGGCTGTTCAACAACCCCCACCCCCGCCTAATCCTCCTCCAATACCTGTAATACCTCAAGTACTTGATCCGATGAGATCACATAATTGATAAAATTAAAAAATACGGGGCTGAAGAATTCAGAGCCACTGTTGATGATGATGCTGAGCGAGCTGAATTCTGGCTCAATAATATTATCTGTGTGTTTGATTAGCTATCATGTACACCTGATGAGTGTATTAAATGTGCTATATCATTGCTTCGAGATTCTACGTATCACTGGTGGAATACACTGGTTTTGGTGGAATATTATATGTGTGTTTGATTAGCTATCATGTACACCTGATGAGTGTATTAAATGTGCTATATTGCTTCGAGATTCTGCGTATCACTGGTGGAATACACTGGTTTTGGTGGTTCCAAAAGAATGGGTTACCTGGGAATTTCAGACTGAATTCCGTAAGAAATACATCAGTTAGAGATTCATCGATCAAAAGCGCAAAGAATTCCTCGAGTTGAAACAGGGTCGTATGACCGTAACAGAATATGAGCGGGAATTTGTTAGACTTAGCAGATATGCCTGAGAGTGTGTTTCGACAGAAGCAATTATGTGTAAAAGATTCAAAGACGAGCTGAATGAAGACATTAAATTGCTCGTCTAGATTCTTGAAATAAAAGAGTTCGTCGTACTTGTTGAACGAGCGTGCAAAGCTGAAGAGCTCGGGAAAGAAAAAAGAAAAGCTGATTTTGAAGCTAGAGGTTCCTGTAAGAGATCATCGAGTAAGACATTTCAGTTAGCATCAAAGAAATCTGAGATGACTTTAGCTGTTCAAAGGCTATTGCAGGTTATTCTAGACAGGATAGAGATAGACCACCTGTGAGCTCGAGAGCTACCTCAGTAGCTAGTGTTGGTAACACCCGACTAAACCAACCTGAGTGCAAATACTGCGATAAATGACATCCCGATTGCTGTAGATTGAATGATTGGGCTTGCTTTAAATGTGAATCGAATGGATCATTTCATCCGTGAATGCCTTGAGTTAGCTGAGCAAAACATAGTACAGAATACGAGACCGAGTAACATGTCAGCTCGAGATAGACCACCCAAAAACACGGGTAATGTGAGTAGCAGTCAGAAAGGAACTAAAGACACAGTTGTTAGATCTGAGGCTTGCGCACCTGCTAGAACTTATGCTATTCGCGCTCGTGAAGAGGCTTCATCCTCAGATGTTATTACTGGTACTTTCACTCTCTATGGTACTAGTGTTGTTGCATTGATTGATCCTAGTTTGACTTATTCTTATGTATGTGAGACTTCAGTATCCAATAAGACTTTGCCTATAAAGTCTAATGAGTTTGTGATTAGAGCATCGAACCCCTTAGGCCGGTGTGTTTTGGTTGAGAAAGTGCGCAAGAATTGTCCGTTGATGATTCGAGATTCATGTTTTCCGGCTGATTTGATGTTGTTTCCATTCGATGAGTTTGATATAATTCTGGGTATGGATTGGTTAACCTTTCACGATGCTATTGTGAAATGCAAACGGAAGACTATTGATTTGCGATGCGAGAATGATAAGATTATTCGGATTGAGTTGTAACAGCCTGATTTAGGGGCTAGTCGGAACAGCGGTCTCGGGACCACTAATCTGGGGTCAGAGAAAATTATTTTAATGTTATTTATGAGTTAGAAAATGATTATAAAGGTGCATGAAAATTTTGGTGCTTTAATTTTAACGATTTCATGCTTAATCGCGAAAAAGGACTAAATCGCATAAAATACGAAAGTTCTATTTTATTTGCTAGAGGTGCCAAATAGCCATAGAATATTAAATTGAAGGTCCTTAATATGCAATTAGGCCATGGGTAAGTGATGGCTGACCATAGGGGGACAAAGAAAGGACTTTGACAATTGGTTATGTGGAAATTTGGTGATAAAAATTGATTTTTATCATAAAATAAAGAAAAGAAAAATACCATCTTTTCTCTCCATCTTTGTAACATCCTGAATAGGGCCTATGCATTTTCAGTTTAATTGTACGAAATGTCAAGTCTCAAGTACTACGAATAAATTTTTGATATTTTTGGAAACCAAGAAATGGAAATGGAAATGGAAATGAACATTTTTGGAAACTTGAACATTTTGGAAACCTGAACATTTTTGGAAACTTGAACATTTTTGGAAATGATTCGAAAATGGAAAGTAAACATTTCTGGAAACTTGGAAATGTAAGAAAAATGGCAAGTTACAGAGCCGATCGAAAATTTTAGGAAACCTAGAAATGATGCCGAAATGTCAAATTTTAAAGTTCAAAATAGGAAATAAGGGCTAGAGGGCCTTAAAAGAAAAAGTTGGAGAAGTTTGACACACAAACAGGCTTGGAAAAGTGGCCTGAAGATGCCACTTAGGGCCTAAGGAGATGGCGTCACATGCAGGGAAATAGGCCTAAGTTCGAGTCACTTGAGAAGCAAATAAATAAGTTTTATTTTTGCTTCCAGAAGGCTGAGGTGGACGGCATGGGTTTCTAGAAAAGGAAGAGTTTTATTTGCATAAATATGTGAATAATAAGTGATAAATAAAGGATTTTCTTTTAAGATAATTGAGGAGATAATTGATGGATTAAAGGCTTTTATCTTTTAAATAAAAGAGATAATATTATCAAAAAGAGGAGTGGTGGCCAAGTAAGGGACTCCTAGGCTGATAACTTTGGCTATAAAAGGAGGGCAGGAGGGCTACTCATTCACTTTTGCTTCCTCTTTGCCGAAATTTTCCTAGCTCTCTCCCCCTCTCTGCCGAATTTTTCTTTAAGCAAGATCCATATTCTTTTCTTCTATTTTCTTCTCTGTTTCTACTGTCAAAGCCGAATCTTTGTTGATTCTAAGTAAAGAAGCAATCAACTACAACATCAAAAGGGTTTCTACAACTGTCGAATACAAGGATCAAGGATCTAAGGTAAGATAAATTTATTTGATTAAGGGTTATGATGTATATGTTAGATTAGATCTAACATGAAGATTTCGACAGACATATAGGGCAAGGAATCCTCTTCAGATTTGGAATTTGTATGGTAAGTGATATTCGGCCAAGGCTTAATTTTGGTATTTAGAATTATTTTCCATTATTTCAAAAGCCGGAAACTGACATGGTTACATGTCTAGTGATAGCCGATTTCAAGGAAAAAGAATACTAGCAAATTTTTGGGACTTGATCATCCTATTCGGCAACAAGGTAAGTAATACAAATCCTACTAGGATTTGGTTTTTAAGCCAAATAGGTTTGTTAATATGTTTTATTGAATGGCCGAATATAGGAGTCAAAGATCTAGATCGGTAGATCGTTCTTCGGGATTTCAAGGAATCTATTAAGCCAATCAGGTGTGTACTCACATTAATTTTCGATATATCATATGGCAATTATTTTTAATATATGAATATGCATAAGAATGTGAATGTGGCTAAGTACCACAAATGTGGTAAGAGTACCCAGGTACGTTTCCTACTTTCGATAGGATTACGAATATGTTATATTGTTAACATGTGAATAATGAGAAATTAAGTATGTTATGCATGATATATGGGGCATTCGGGATATATGTGAAAGGGGAAGAAGGTGTTGACTTCGGTCTCACCAACGGAATATGGTGACTACGGTCACAAAATTTGAATATGGTAACTCCGGTTACATTATCTGAATTTGGTAACTTCGGTTACATTATTTGAATATGGTGTCTAATGTCACAAATTATATGGGCGATGAGCACGTCGACTGCAGTGACTGCCTTCGATGGTGTGTAGCGGATGGAGGGTTGACTTAGTAGTCCCCACGGTGTGACTGGCAGGTACGGGTGGTGTGTAGCGGATGGACCATTAGGTTTGGGTTTGGGTTGCATCATTTAGTTTATATGAACATGAACTTGATATGAACTTGTATGCCTGATTTGTTGAATGTTAATGTTGTGTACACATTGAGTCTGTTGACTCACCCCGTTGTGGGAACTATTTTCAGGTGATGAACAGTGACGGACCGGGACGGTAGACCTTGAGGTGGCCATGCATCATTTGAAGAATTTATTTAATTTGGACTTTATTTCTTTTTAGTACCTTTAATTTTATTATTGGGTTTTACTTGATGTAATAAGGCCATAAGGCACAGTGGATTTTCTTTATTTTGCTTTACTTTTAATTATTATGTTACGAACAATTTTGATTAAAGTTAAGTACAAGAATGATTTCTTTAAAAACAAACCCTAAAAATTATTTTGTCACCTTAATAAAATTGGATTTTTAAATTAATTAAATGGGTTTCCCAACCTAAGCCCAATCTAAAACAATATTTTCCTAAAATTTTACAAATTTTCTCTAAGTAACAAAGAATTTGAAAACCGGTTTACTTAAGGAACATACCAGATCCGGTCCGGGCTCGTGGGCCGAGTGTGGGGTGTTTCAATCTTCTCCACTTAAAATTAGCAGAAAAATGGGGGTTGAGAACTAAAAAATTTCAGCCAAGCTTTCCTCCTTACAAGTAAGTGATTTTGGTGGCCTTTCTTGGAAAATTTTATACCTTTGGAACCCATAAAGCTTAAGCTAGCTAATGAGGGGACTATTTTACAAAATGGTTAAGAGTCTAGGGTTTTGTCATGAGAGAAATTATGTTATTTGCTGAAATTTTATGGAAGAAAATAAGTCCTAGTTGTTAAATATACAACTTTCATGAAAGGTGTTTCCATGAAAACACCTAAAAGGACCTTTTTGTAAAGGTTGTGAAATAGGTGGTAAATATGTGTAAAAGTTGAAATCTTGGGTTGCTATAAGAGGGAATATGAATCGGCTAGGCTTTATTAATAAGGAAATTTGATGAAAATCAATATACAAGCCTAGGGGCAAAATCATAATTATGCCAAAGTCTAAGGGTAAAATAGTAATTTTTCCAAAGTATAAATTTTAAGATGTATTGATTAGTGTGGTGATTAAACGAGTAAATTTTATTGTTATAGATAAAAAAAAACGAGATTCGGACCTAGAGTGGGAAAAAGTGAGAAATTGAAGAATAGGTCCCTTTTTACCCTTTCGGTATCGAGGTAAGTTCGTGTACAAATAATGCAACCTTAAGTGAAGTATTTAATATTTTGATGTTGTATGAATTGTATATTGTCTTTATGAAATATATTAATTATGATGTTGACGAGAAGTCAAGAAATGAAAATCTTCAATTGAACTTTAAGAATGGATAGAATGCAAATACTATGATACTGAGGTTATTAAGGTTCCGTGTAAGACTATATTTGGAATATAACCTCGGTGTGAGATTTCGTATAAGACCATGTCAGGGACATGGCATTGATATGATATTTCATGTAAGACCATATCGGGGATATGACGTTGATGCGATATCGTATGTATGAGACTCAAGAGTATCTTGTAGCATTTTGAGCGATTCAACAGGTATGTTGAAAATAAGGAAGTATGTGGATATGTCATGAATGGTACAAGTAGGTACCCAGAACTCATATGAAGTGAACTCGTTATATGATGAGTCCATAGTATGTTTATGTGTAAATGATGCATTCTTTATTGCATAGGTTTTACTCATTAATGCATTACGTGAATTGGAATGAATATCGTAGAGGTCTATTGAACATGATAGAGAGTAAGGAAATCCTCGGCTGAACATTCGAAATAGGAAAATGGGTGCGGATAAATATCCATGAATGTGTGATAAATGGTGGGTTGTGTGCGATACCACCTTATTATTTGTTAACGATGGGCTGTGTGCGATACCATCGTGTTTATTATCAATGGTGGGCTGTGTGCGATACCACCTTATTATTTGTTAACGATAGGCTGTGTGCGATACCACCTTATTATTTGTTAACGATGGGCTGTGTACGATACCATCGTGTTTATTATCGATGGTGGGATGTGTACGATACCACCTTATATTTTTTATCGATGGGCTATGTGCGATACCATCATGTTTATTATCAATGGTGGGCTGTGTACGATACCACCGAGTATTTATTATTAATCCGAGGTGTTATCGAGAAACTTGACTAAGTGAAATTATATAACACGTGGCTTTGTGGTGATAATGCAGGGTATAAGTGCAAGTAAATGTGAACAATGTTTTATGATATGTGTTTGTGATGTGTGAAGGTTTGGAATAAGTAAGCATTATGAATGATTGAGTAGGCAATCATGAGCTTAAATGCAAATCTTATTATAATACTTTTGTGGTTGAGTAAAATAAATGAATGTGAATAGTTGATTATTATTTGCATATTTACTTACTAAGCATTATCGCTTACTCCTCTTCCTTTCCTATCTCTTATAGGTTAATTTAACTAGCCCGGGTTAGAAATCATCGGAGATGCTTTCACACTATCGAGCAGTCATTTGGGTATAAGTTTTCAGGTCTTCTTGAGATATGGCATGTATAGGAATCTTATCTTTTGATTAATTAAGTCATTGTTAATGTAGCAAAATGTATTGGCCTAAAAAGGTTGATGGATCGATTGTGTATAGTCACGGATGATGGCTTATATCGATTATAGTTATGCTAGTGATAGCGCTCCCTTGTGTATGTGAAGCTAGTATGGTTATCATGGATTAAATGTGAAATGAAGTATTATAAATGATGATGTGAGAATGATATGTGATGTTGCATGAATGTGTGAATGTGAGGTTGGCAAGATGGCTTGGAAAATAACCTAGAAATTGTCCACATGGGTAGACACACGGGCGTGTGTCTAGGCCGTGTGTGTCTACCCATGTGTGACACACGATCAGCCTCATGGGCGTGTGACTAGGCCATGTGTCCCCCTGCAAGCTAAGTTGGCAAGTCAGTATGCCTAGTAGTAAACACACGGGTTGGAACACGATCGTGTGTCTCAACCGTGTGGGAGGCACGGCCTAGGACATAGGCGTGTGCCCAGGCCATGTGACAATTATGGGGTGTTGACGTTAGAAACAGAATGACAAGGTTTTGGCACACGGGCTAAGACACGTGCGTGTCAAGGCCGTGTGAGGGACACGGGCTAGGGACACGGGCGTGTGCCTGGCCGTGTGAATACCCCTATAGGTTCGAATTGAGATATAATTTCACACGGGTGTGGAACATGGGCGTGTGATATGTCACACAGGCGTGCCCCTTTCTCCACACGGGCTTGTGGACTGTTTAGTGAAAGTTTTCTACGACGTTTTAGAATGCTTCAAAAGGGTTCAATTTTATCTCGGACCATTACAAATGTGTGATTTGAGCCTAGTAGGATTGTTTAAGAGATGTTACGAAAAGTTTTAATTTTGAGTGGAAAGTTGAGTCTCGATATTGATTAATTGTTGGTGTATAAGTCTAGTAATGCCTCGTACCCTGTTCCGGCGTTGAAAATGGGTAAAGGGTGTTACACTTAGTGGTATCAGAGCTATGGTTTAGTCGATTCTCGGACTAACCTAGCGTATGAGAGTTTAGCTATACATGCCATATTACTACTCATGATAGTGTGATATCTCTCGGCTCTAACGAAACCGTTTTGTCAAAATAGAGATGATTCCCAATCGAGCTATATTCAATAATGCTGAAAATGATAATGAGATAATTGAAATGTGCTTTTGATGTGACGAAATTCAAAAAGGTATGAATATAAGTTCATGGCATGTGTGTAATAAGGTACGAAATGAGATAATCATAAGTTGAGAAATGTGGAAACGTGGAATGAAATGAAAGTTATATAGTGATAAGCTCATCCATGTTGGTCCAACATGCATACGGTGTTATGTGCTCAACGTATTTGATTAAGTGAATATGATGAGTAAACTTAACCAATGAATGAAATATGTGTGTATGTACATAAGTTTGAATAATGTACAATCAGTATGCCCACATAGTTGAATCACATGTTTAACTGTTAAATCAGAGAATACACAATGTTTTGTGTTATGACTCTGTTATGATGCCATAAACATTATAATTGTATGGGAGCTAAACTAGAAAGTCAAATTAAGTAGAACGTAGGAGACGAGTACGATCGTCCAGTAATGAATTGATAGATAAGACCATGGTTGGACCATGGCAGTACCTGTGATCCCATATAAGATCATGTCTGGAACATGGCATTGGCATTGATACATGATCCCGTGTAAGACCATATCTGGGATATGGCATCGGCATTGAATAGTGATTTCGTGTAAGACCATGCCTGGGGCATGGCATCAACGAACGATCTCGTGTAAGACCATAGTGGGACTATGGCATCGTGACGACATGTAAGATTATAGTTGAGCATGATATTGTGATACGAGTAAGACCATAGTTGGACTGTAACACCCATACCCCGTATCCAACACCGGATTAGGGCTACAGGCACTACTTTACACAACACAAGTCCAAACACCATATATATATATATATAAACCGTTCCTATGATAAACGAGTACCAATTCATAATGTCATAGATAAACATGTGTACTTATCTAGTTTCAAAACATTATCTACTATACATATATATACATATCAAATAGTATCATTAAACATAGCCAAACAAATTTCATTCAATGAACCAATCACTATTCATTAATGTAACAAAATCATCAACCACATACACAAATTATGATCAAATCATCTTATGATATAAATTTAAAAATCTTTTTAATTTTATTCACACGCAAACATAAATACCAACATGCTTTAATATGATCTAAAAGATACAAAAATATGCATCACCTAAAACAAAAGTAAATCAATCCCAACCAAAACTATGAGCCATATTCACATGGCATTTATGTACATCAATCCAAAACAAACTCAAAAGAGAGATCAAACTTATACATGCCATAATTTCTAGAAATTTTGAGTAACAAAATACCAAAGGAGGACGATAATGTGATTGACTATGACGGGATCCCCGAGTGTGAGCTTCAACTCCAAAGACAAAAATCTACAATTTCAAAGCAACCAAAATAAAGTAAGCTCTCCAAGCTTAGTAATATTTAAACAATTCATATGCAATAGGCTAATTTAAGCTTTCATGAACAAACCCTTTTGTCATACCCTTGTCGAATAGTCATATATTCAAGAAATAAATAAATAGTAACATATAGAAAAATATATGCATTTACAGTCATATACTTATATCTATCTTCATATATCACCATCACATGATAGATAATTTGCAAGCACATTTTCAATTTTGTTCCGAATCTCATACTACCATTCCGGGTTACTAAAAATTTCAATAATATATATATATATATATATCACATACCTTTAATTTGCAGACCTTTCGTAACTAACCATTCATGCATAATATACTATACTTGATCCAAACCTTTCCGCATACATAAGAACATTAGTAGATATGGTTGTTTTTCGAACCTCTACCTACATTTTAAATATAAGCTTTAGTAACGTATCGCTCACATAGAGCCGTTACTTGACACTTCTGTAACGTATCGCTCACATAGAGCCGTTACTTATCACTTCTCGTAACGTATTGCTCACATAGAGCCGTTACTTATCACTTCTCGTAGCGTATTGCTCACATAGAGCCGTTACTTTATTAATTAGCACACATAGTGCCCTATAACCGATTTCGCACACTTAGTGCTCGGTGACATGCTCGCACACTTAATTAGTGCCTTTTATAATCTATTATTCATTACTTCCTATACATATATAAATGAAAATCAATCCAATGAATTTCATATAATTACATACACCATAATATGCCATCAATAGTTTTTATCCAATATTATAACCCATTCGACCAAGCCTTTATCATGCATCCAATCGACCCATACATAAAAATCAATCATATTCTAGCTTAATATCTCACATACTCATATTACATTATCAATATCAAAGTGTCCTATTTATGCAATTACACCCAAATTATACACAACCTCTTATTCTGCCAATTTTGAACAAACATAATAAGGCATTCCGCAATGAGTAAGTTAACATACCTATCTCCTCTTATTAAAAATCTAATTTATAAAATAAAATTCAATTTAACCCAATTGCTTAAATCTTACCTCGATAGTTACTAAATTAAGCTTTTTCGGCTACTCGTTTAATTTAGCTTTTCCTCGCTCCGAATTCTTTTCCTTTTGTTCTGGATCTAATTTGGTTCAAAATAAACTCATTTAGATACATTTCAATTCCATTTAATTCACAAATATCTAATAATGCAAAATTTCTATTTTTGCCCTCAACATTTACAAAGTTACATTTTAGTTCAATTCTTACAAAATACAAAATATAGGAAATTTAAATTAACCCCCCTTAAGGCCGAATACTCTCCATCCCCATACACATCCCTATTAATCATTTACAATATACAATAACACAATTAATTTCATATTGGTCGACTATACAAAAATTCATTACCTTATCACCTATGGCCGAACATTAACTCTATATATACATATATATAATATATAACCAAATATAACAGCTCAATAAACATCCTATTTGCTCATCCAAATCTAGCCGAATATAGTGAACATATCTAGGCTCAAATCTAAAATAAATCCCATAATGTTCAAACCATTTATTAACACAATTTAACCCATTATTTTTCCATTTCATCTAAATCTCCTACCCAAATCCTATTGTTTTTAAACCTATACTAACCCTTCTCCCATCAAGCACATCAAACAAACAAAAAAATATATATACCCATCTACGGCTGAATTTAAACATGCTAAACTCTCAAAATTTTAATATGGTTTTGATGGTATTCACGGTAATCAACTCAATCATGTAATTATTTGCTAAAACAAAGTTCAATCACTTACCCTATTACCACTTGCAAAGAAAATTCGATGGAGAAGATGAGTAAAGAGAGAGAATGAATTTCACTCATGTTTCTCTTATTTTATTTGTTTAATGTCTATTTTAATATACTTAAAATATACTTATTAAATTATTAAACACTTAAAAATTGTTTCTCCATCATCATTGACGTCCACTAACATCAAAAGTGGGCAATTTGACATGCAAACCCCCTTCTTTTTATACCACACTTAAATTTGACCTTTCATTTATTGCATGTTATTTTTATACCTTACCTATTAGGTCTTTTCTCTTAATTCAAGCATACCAAATAATCAAATTCACACCATTCAACACACATCACATAAATAAATAAATATCACAAGATTTCTAACTCGGATTCATGGTCTCGAAACCACCGTTCCGATTTGGGTCGTAATTGGGCTGTTACAACTCCCCCTCCTTAACAGAAATTTTCGTCCCCAAAAATCTTACCGACGAATAAGTGCGGGTATAGTTCTTTCATTGATTCCTCTGTCTCCCAGGTTGCTTCCTCGACCACATGCTTATGCCACAGTACTTTAACTAGCGCTATTTTCTTATTTCGCAACTCCTTCACTTCATGAGCTAATATGCAAATCGGTTCTTCTTCATAAGTCAAATCAGGCTGAATCTCGATTTCTATTAGACTAATTATATGAGAAGGATCAGATCTGTATCGTCGAAGCATCGACATGTGGAACACATCGTGAATCCTGTTTAGCTCAGGGGGTAACTTTAATCTATACGCCACTGGCCCGATACGCTTAATAACTTCATATGGCCTAATAAATCTCGGACTCAACTTTCTTTTACGACCGAATCTATTATCTTTTTCCACGGTGAAACTTTCAAAAACACCCTATCTCCAATCTAAAACTCAATGTCCTTACGTTTCAAGTCTACGTAAGATTTTTGGCGATCCGACGCTGCTTTCAAACTATCACAAATTACTGCCACTTTTTGTTCAGCTTCTTTGACCAAATCAACCCCATGTACCTTGTTTTCACCCAGCTCGGTCCAGAACAATGGTGTACGGCATTTGCGACCGTATAAAGCCTCGTAGGGAGCCATTTTGATACTAGCTTGGAAGCTATTATTATAAGCGAATTCAATCAAGGGCAAGTATCGCTCTCACGTACCTCCGAACTCGGGAATGCAATATCTCAACATAACCTCTAGTATTTGGATAACACGCTCAGATTGACCATCCGATTGAGGATGAAATGCTGTACTGAAGTGTAACTTAGTTCCCAAAGCATCTTGTAACTTCTTCCAAAACCGCGATGTGAATCTCGGGTCTCTATCCGACACAATAGAAATAGGTACTCCGTGCAACCGTACTATCTGTGATATGTACAACTCTGCCAATTTATCAAGTGAGAAATCCGTGCGCACCGGGATGAAATGGGCCGATTTCGTCAATCTATCGACAATTACCCAAATTGAATCCTTTCTACTCGATGTTAAGGGCAAACCCGATAGAAAATCCATCGTAACACGATCCCACTTCCATTCTGGTATCATGATCGGCTGAAGTAGTCCCGATGACACTTGATGCTCAGCTTTCACTTGTTGGCACACCAAACACTTTGACACATAGTCTGAAATGTCTCGTTTCATACCATACCACCAATACTGCTGTTTCAGGTCGTTATACATTTTTGTGCTACCCGGATGAATCGACAGTCTACTATTATGAGTTTCATCACAAATCATCCGAATCAATTCTGGATTTTTAGGCACACACATTCGACTCTTGAATCGCAAACATCTTTCGGTGTCTATCTGGAAATCAGAATCCTCACCCGAACCACAACGATCCCTTTTTACCTTTAAATCCTCATCGATTTCTTGAGCTTCTCTGATCTGTTGTATAAACAACGGCCTCACCTTTAATTCTGGAAGGATCACACCATTATTGGTCATAGCTAGTTCCACGTTCATTGTACGAAGGGCAAATAACGACTTTCGACTAAGTGCATCGACAACTACATTAGCCTTTCCCGGGTGATAATCAATCACGAGCTCATAATCTTTCAATAATTCTAACCATCGACGCTGTCTCAAATTTAGATCCCTTTGAGTCATTAAATACTTTAGACTCTTATGATCTGAAAAGACGTGGCATTTCTCACCAAAGAGGTAGTGACGCCATATTTTCAAAGCAAAGACTATAGTGGCTAACTCAAGGTCGTGCGTTGGATAATTTTTCTCATGTGGTTTCAACTGTCTCGAAGCATAGGTTATAACTTTTCCCTCTTGCATCAATACACAACCGAGTCCATTTAAAGACGCATCACTAAAAATGACGAACTCTTTACCCGACTTTGGCTGAACGAGTACTGGAGCATCTGTTAACAAAGTCTTCAGATGATCAAAACTCTTTTGACACCCTTCAGACGACTCAAATTTCTTATCTTTCTGTAACAGCTTCGTCATCGGAGATGCTATCATGGAAAATCCTTTCACAAATAGTCTATAATATCCAGCGAGCCTAAAAAAACTACGAACCTCCGAAACATTCCGCGGGGGTTTTCAATCCAGTATGGCCGAAACTTTACTTGGGTCAACACGAATCCCCGTTGCTGAAATAACATGTCCCAAGAAACTAACCTTATTCAACCAAAACTCACATTTGCTGAATTTCGCGTACAACTGCTCGTCCCACAAAATTTGTAACACAAGTCTCAAATGCTCAGCATGATCAGTTTCGTTACGTAAGTATATCAGGATGTCATCGATGAATACAACCACAAACCGATCTAAATACCACCTGAATACCCGATTCATCAAATCTATAAAAACTGCAAGGGCGTTTGTGAGTCCAAACGGCATAACCAAAAACTCATAATGACCGTATCTCGTTCGAAAGGTAGTCTTTGGCACATCCGATTCTCTAACCCGTAACTAATAATACCCTGACCTCAAGTTAATTTTTGAAAATACTGAGGCTCCCTTAAGCTGATCAAATAAATCATCGATACACGGCAAAGGATATTTGTTCTTAACGGTTGCCTTGTTGAGCTGCCGGTAATCGATGCACATTCTCAATGTTCCATCCTTCTTTTTCACAAATAGAACGGGCGTACTCCAGAGAGAGAAACTCGGTCGGGCGAAACCTTTATCTGACAACTCTTGTAACTGAGCCTTCAATTCTTTTAGTTCAGCTGGTGCCATTCTATACGGGGCCATCGAAATCGGGGTGGTCCCTGGAACTAGCTCATTCTCAAACTCTACCTCTCGGATGGGAGGCAATCCCGGTAATTCTTCCGGAAATACATCTAAATATTCTCTAACAACCGGTATCGATTCAATCTTCTTTTCTATTATCTTGTCATTAATCAAGTATGCAGGGTAGGCTTCGCAACCTTTCCTCAAATACCACCGAGCCGACATCGAAGATATCACCGTAGGTAATGCACTCAAATCCGAAGACTAAACTCTGATTATCTCATTATTCTGGCATCTCAAATCAATAGTCTTTCATCTGCAATTTACTACCGCATCATGAACTGTCAACCAATCCATACCGAGAATGATGTCGAACTCATCAAAAGGCAATAGCATCAGATCAGCCGGAAAGCACATGTCTCGAATCTTCAATGGGCAGTTAGTACACACTTTGTCAACTAATACCCACCAACCCAGTGGGTTTGAAACCCGAATTATAAACTCAATAGACTCAACAGGTAGAGTCTTACTGGATGCTAATGCTTCACACATATACGAGTGTGTCGAGTCGGGATCAATCAAGGCAGTTACATTAGTATCAAAAAGAGTAAAAATACCAGTAATGACATCGGGGGATGAAGCCTCCTCTCTAGCACGGATGGCGTAAGCTCTAGCTGGTACAGGAGCATCTGATCGAACATGCGCATCTGAAGCCCCTTTCTGTACACCACTCCTACCTCCCCCAAAACGAGATGATCTACCTCGAGCCGTAGCGCCGCTCAGTCTCGCATTCTGAACAGTGCCTCTTCCAGCGGTCTCCGGGCAATCCCGAATGAAATGATCCTGTGAGCCACACTTATAACACGTGCGAGAAATAGATTTACCCCAACACTCTCCATGATGTCGTCTGCCACATTGTCGACACTCCAATTTGCTCGATTTCTCATTATCCACACTTGCAACTGATGTAGCCCGAGAACTTACTGGAGGCCGTTCTCGTATAGAAATCCTAGTTTAGGCTTGAATTGACCACCGTCATTCTTAAACTTCTTCATAGACATCTGTGAAAAGTTGCTTGCGGACCTCTTCCGGGTGTCTTTTGATTCAAACTTGGCTTTTTTTTTCGTTTCCCAGTTTTTCAGCTTTATAAGCCCGTTCAACCAGCACAACGAACTCATTAATTTCCAGAATACCAACCAGAAGCTTTATATCCTCGTTTAAACCATCTTCGAATCTCCGACACATAGCAGCTTCTGACGAAACGCACTCACGAGCATAGCGACTAAGCCACACAAATTTGCGCTTATATTCGGATACAGTCATGCGGCCCTGTTTGAGCTCGAGGAATTCTTTGCGCTTAGAGTCAATAAACTGCTGGCTTATATATTTCTTACGAAATTCTACTTGAAAGAAGTCCTAGGTAAGTCTTTCTTTCGGGACAACTGACACGAGCATATTCCACCAGTAGTAGGCAGAATTCTGTAACAAGGATAGAGCACACTTCAAACATTCATCGGGGGTGCAGGACAGTTCGTCGAATACACGAATGGTGTTATCGAGCCAAAATTCGGCTCTAAATTCCTGAGCTCCGTGTTTCCTAATACGGTCAACCGGAGGTTTAGTTACTCTGTCAAGATTAGCAACTGGGGGTACCACCGGTGTTACTGGAGGTACATTCAGATCTTGAGGTAATTGAACAGCCGGAGTGGTTCGTAAATAATGACTAAACTAGTCGTTCATCATATTATGGAAGGCCTGTTTTACTCTCTCATCTGGGCCACCCGTAGCAGGTCGAGATTCTTCCGGCGTGGTCCCTTGGGCGGGAACAGACGCCACACTCTTGACATCATCGGCTAAAGCTTGCTCGGGATCCGGATCCATTAATATATGAAAGAAACAATTTTAATTAACTGTCAGAAGTCATCACATTATCTTATCACAAAATTTGGCATGTATAGCTAGACCCTTACGCGCTACGTTATTCCGAGAATCAGCTAAACCGTAGCTCTGATAACAATCAAATGTAACACCCATACCCCGTATCCAACACCGGATTAGGGCTACAGGCATTACTTTACACAACACAAGTCCAAACACCATATATATATAAACCGTTCCTATGATAAACGAGTACCAATTCATAATGTCATAGATAAACATGTGTACTTATCTAGTTTCAAAACATTATCTACTATACATATATATACATATCAAATAGTATCATTAAACATAGCCAAACAAATTTCATTCAATGAACCGATCACTATTCATTAATGTAACAAAATCATCAACCACATACACAAATTATGATCAAATCATCTTATGATATAAATTTAAAAATCTTTTTAATTTTATTCACACGCAAACATAAATACCAACATGCTTTAATAGGATCTAAAAGATACAAAAATATGCATCACCTAAAACATAAGTAAATCAATCCCAACCAAAACTATGAGCCATATTCACATGGCATTTATGTACATCAATCCAAAACAAACTCAAAAGAGAGATCAAGCTTATACATGCCATAATTTCTAGAAATTTTGAGTACCAAAATACCAAAAGATGACGATAATGTGATTGACTATGACGGGATCCCCGAGTGTGAGCTTCAACTTCGAAGACAAAAATCTACAATTTCAAAGCAACCAAAATAAAGTAAGCTCTCCAAGCTTAGTAATATTTAAACAATTCATATGCAATAGGCTAATTTAAGCTTTCATGAATAAACCCTTTTGTCATACCCTTGTCGAATAGTCATATATTCAAGAAATAAATAAATAGTAACATATAGAAAAATATATGCATTTACAGTCATATACTTATATCTATCTTCATATATCACCATCACATGATAGATAATTTGCAGGCACATTTTCAATTTTGTTCCGAATCTCATACTACCATTTCGGGTTACTAAAAATTTCAATAATATATGTATATATATCACATACCTTTAATTTGCAGACCTTTCGTAACTAACTATTCATGCATAATATACTATACTTGATCCAAACCTTTCCGCATACATAAGAACATTAGTAGATATGGTTGTTTTTCGAACCTCTACTTACATTTTAAATATAAGCTTTAGTAATGTATCGCTCACATAGAGCCGTTACTTGACACTTCTAGTAACGTATCGCTCACATAGAGCCGTTACTTATCACTTCTTGTAACGTATCGCTCACATAGAGCCGTTACTTATCACTTCTCGTAGCGTATCGCTCACATAGAGCCGTTACTTTATTAATTCGCACACATAGTGCCCTATAATCGATTTCGCACACTTAGTGCTCGGGGACATGCTCACACACTTAATTAGTGCCTTTTATAATCTATTATTCATTACTTCCTATACATATATAAATGAAAATCAATCCAATGAATTTCATATAATTACATACACCATAATATGCCATTAATAGTTTCTATCCAATATTATAACCCATTTGGCCAAGCCTTTATCATGCATCCAATCGACCCATACATAAAAATCAATCATATTCTATCTTAATATCTCACATACTCATATTACATTATAAATATCAAAGTGTCCTATTTATGTAATTACACCCAAATTATACACAACCTCTTATTCTGCCAATTTTGAACAAACATAATAAGGCATTCCGCAATGAGTAAGTTAACATACCTATCTCCTCTTATTAAAAATCTAATTTATAAAATAAAATTCAATTTAACCCAATTGCTTAAATCTTACCTCGATAGTTACTAAATTAAGCTTTTCCGGCTACTCGTTTAATTTAGCTTTTCCTCGCTCCAAATTCTTTTCCTTTTGTTCTGGATCTAATTTGATTCAAAATAAACTCATTTAGATACATTTCAATTCCATTTAATTCACAAATATCTAATAATGCAAAATTTCTATTTTTACCCTCAACATTTACAAAGTTACATTTTAGTCCAATTCTTACAAAATACAAAATATAGGAAATTTAAATTAACCCCCCTTAAGGCCGAATACTCTCCATCCCCATACACATCCCTATTAATCATTTACAATATACAATAACACAATTATTTTCATATTGGCCGACTATACAAAAATTCATTACCTTATCACCTATGGCCGAACATTAACTCAATATATACATATATATAATATATAACCAAATATAACAGCTCAATAAACATCCTATTTGCTCATCCAAATCTAGCCGAATATAGTGAACATATCTAGGCTCAAATCTAAAATAAATCCCATAATGTTCATACCATATATTAACACAATTTAACCCATTATTTTTCCATTTCATCTAAATCTCCTACCCAAATCCTATTGTTTTTAAACCTATACTAACCCTTCTCCCATCAAGCACATCAAACAAACAAAAAACTATATATACCCATCTATGGCAGAATTTAAACATGCTAAACTCTCAAAATTTTAATATGGTTTTGATGGTATTCAAGGTAATCAACTCAATCATGTAATTATTTGCTAAAACAAAGTTCAATCATGTAACAGCCCAAATTTGACCCTAATCGGAACGGTGGTTTCAAGACCACGAATCCGAGTCCGAGAAATTTTTAAATGCTATATTCTGTGCTTATTTATGTGTGAGTGAATGTGTGTGAAAGTTTCATAGAAAAATTTTATCGTTTGAATGCTTAATTTGATAAAAAGGATTAAATCGCGTAAAGCGTAAAAGTTGTATGCTAAAGTGAAATGTACCAATTTGATTGTGGCTTTTTAAGTGGATGTCCTAAAGGGGCAATTAGCCCATAAACCCTGGTATTGGATGGGAATGGATCACACTAACCTTATGATATATGTTAGTTTAATATTTATAATAAGGTTATATTAGTAAATTATAAATAATGTTAATATATGTTTAATAAAACATAAAAAAATGCCACTATCATCTTTACTTCTCTCATGGCCGAATGTTAGCTAAAGAAAAGGGGTAGGGAAAGCTTTAAATTTCGGCATTTAGGAAGCTTGATTAAGGTATGGTTGGTTTTCGATTTTTGATAATTTTTACGTTTTTGAGAACGTTGCTTCGTATATCACCCGACCCATGCTTGAATTTTTGAAATTTGTATGTTTATAGGATTCGGCCATTAACATGTTTAAATGGTTTTGATATTTGATGGTTTTAGATTAAAGATATGTTAAAGATTTACAAGTTTTGTATTAGGAATTTTGGTGAAATTTTGTATTTAGGGCTAATTTGTAAAAATGAAATTTTAGAGGGACTTATTGTAACACCCTGGTTCTAGGGGTTAGGCATTTGGTGCATAGTTCAGGTGTTGGCACACTTCAGTGTGTGGTTGGGTGAGTTTTAGGGGTCCTGAGAACCCTAGGTGGTGGTGGAATGCCTTAGGAAATTTTTAGTTTTTAGTGGATAAAAGGGGAGCTTGGCAAAGTTGGGTCTTAAGAGAAATTTTGGTGAGGATATGACACAAGGAATGGCTTGGCAGAGTGGCAAGGGAGGCGCCACTTAGAGCATGGAGAAGTGACGCCACTTGCAGGGGGAAGGGGTCTCAGGTTCGAGCTGCAAAGGCAACATTTTGATTTGTTTTTGCGTCATGAGCAAGGGGGAGAGTTGGTTTCGGTTTTGGCACCTTAAACGGAGGTTTTTGACTTGTTCAAACCTTTTTGAATGAATGGCTAAGAGAAGACTTGAGGTGGTTTGAATTTGAAATAGTTTGAATGATGGGTGTAGAGTGAAAATAGGAGAAAATCTTGGGATTTTTGTGAGGGGTTGAGTAGTGGCCGGTTTTGGGGAGCTAGGGGAGGGCATTTTTGGGTTTTTGGAGGGTGTTAGGTGGGTGCCGATTTTAGTAGTATAAGTAGGGGGAGGTGCTCATCTTTTTGGCTTTTTCCCATTTGCTTTCTTGCCGAATTTTGCTTCACAAATTCTCCATTTGTTCTTCCCATTTCTATTAAGCTGAAACCTCCATTGCTATCTTCCCTCTTTCTCTTCTTTGGATCCTTGGCCGAATCACTCACCCTTTCATCTCTCTTCTCTTCCATTTTGTGCTAAACCAAAAGTACACCACCCATACCTTTCTTTCCTCTTCTCAAACCTTTGGCCGAAACTCCTACCTCCTTTCCATTGATTTTCTTTCATTGCTAACCGAATCTACACCCCACCTTTGTGCCGAATTTCCTTCCCTCAATTTGGTAGCACCTTGGCCGAATATTAGCATAGATCTCATTGGGTTTCCGGTTGCAATCGTTGTTAAAGGTACTCTGGGGTTGAAGTAGTCAGTCAAGCCTCCGTTTGTTAGCAGTCGACTTGGTAAGTGGTGGTAAGGGTTTATTTTGGTAAGTTCTGTATTTGGTATTCGATTAAGTCTAAGGTTGTTAAGTATATGAAGCTAAGGCCGATTGTAGGGGAGAAGAGCCTAACGCAGGAGACTTTCTTTAGAGTGGTATAGTCAGCGTTTGCAGAAGCATTAAGTAGCGTTTCGAGAGTGGATCGGTTGTATCAATTAGGTGCGTAATCATCGCACTATTTCTCAGTTATTTGCTTGCTAATACTTATACATATGCATGATGTGTGGTAGCCGATTATAATGGCTTGAGTGGTGAATGCTTATTTTGGGTAATTGGACATCAGGTGAGTAAAGTCTTTGATATTAAGTTATTTATGATATATATACATGATATGGTAATTAACATGTGATGCCTACTCTTTTGTTATGATCTGACATGCTACATTTTTACATACATACATGGGAGGTGGATTTGATCGATGGAGGAAGGAGTGTACATGGATGTACGTGGTCTAATGTTAGCTCGGGCTACATTAGCACTTGATGGTGAGCTGTGTGCTACCTCAAGGGAGGTGTGGCTCGGTGCCCATCTCGGCGGTTGATGGCTATGTGCATCACCGTAGACGGAGTATGATGTTGGGATCACTTTGATTGATCGGTGGCTCAGCCACGGCCTTGAGCAGCGAGTTAGCCAAGGTGAGATCAATGGATCACGATGTGATTAGTGGTGGATTAGCCACGGCCTTAGGCAGGGGGAGTCTGCTAAGGTTGGTGTTACGGTTGGATTGTAGGTTGGGCTGATATGCATATTTGCATGGCTTGATATGAGATTAGTATGGTATTGGGTCAAGCCCATACGTGTGGAAATAAGTGTTGTGATTATGCACTGAGTCAGTGGACTTACCCTATTTTCTTAACCATTTCAGGTGATGCGTAAAGTTGGACAGGGTTCGGAGAGGATGCAAGGTGGCCCATGCCGAAGAAGATGTTTTTAGTTATGTTTATATTAAATACTTGGTTTTAAATAAAGGATGTAACAAGGGCCTTTAATTTATTTTTGGAATTATTTTATAAGTATTTTTATTTTTGCTTGGTTAAATGGAATGCTATGTGAAGATGAATTAAATTTTAACAACTTATTTATTCAAAAATAGGTTTTATACATATTCACTAAGGTTCAATTTTGGACATTAGAATAATATCAAAGTTTTCATTCAACATCAAATAGACATGGAATTTTAAAAGTTCGTATACTTTCATGTTTTATCTCTAGAGTCAAAATTATTTTTCACTCGTCTTTCCGTAGTGACATAACCAGATTCGGTCGTAGTGAATGGGCCGGGTTTGGGGGTGTTACAGTTTGGTATCAGAGCCCAGTTCAAAACTCGGCTTTGAGGGTTTTGGGCCCAAAAACATTTTCAAAATGGGCTTTTCAAAGATATGGGTTTGATGAAATATTTTTTTTTCAGGTTATTCTGGCATGGCACCTGTACCTCCGGCCCGAAGTCCGCCAGATTAAATCGAGGAGCTAGATATGAGTTCTAGGGGGCGTGGTCGCAATACTCGTGGACGTGGTAGAGGCAGGATATCAGTATCGGAACCGGTTGGGTCTCGCCATGGGTCAGAGAGTGATGTGCTGCCACCAGCTGTTGAGGTTGAACAGCAGGATCAGACAGGAGGGGATGACGCAGTATCACAGGCTATGCTGCGGGTGCTTGAGCGAGTGGCAGGAGCCAATAGGGGCAGTGGGACTCGGAAGTCAGTGCCCGAAAGACTTAGGTCGAATGGAGCTGAGGTTTTCAGAGGAGTGTCTGGGGTAGCTCCGAACGTGGCAGAATATTGGCTTGAGGCAGTGGAAAGGATTATGGACGACCTAGACTTAGCTGCTGAGGAGAAGCTTAAGGGTGTTGTTTCGTTGCTGCGGGATGAAGCCTACAAGTGGCGGCTCACTGTTAAGGAAAGTACCCCTGCGGATCGAGTGGACTGGGGTTACTTTAAGATCAAGTTCGAAGGGAAGTATGTCGGAGCGAGCTATATGGACGCTCAGAGGAAGGCGTTCCTCAATTTGGTGCAAGGTAGCAAGTCAATAGCGGAGTACGAAGCTGAGTTTCTGCGTTTGAGCCGGTATGCTCGGGGCGTCGTGGCAACGGATTATGAGAGATGCGTCAGATTTGAAGATGGGCTACGGGATGAGCTGCGAGTTTTGATTGCTCCGCAACGGGAAAGAGACTTCGCCATTTTAGTGGAGAAGGCTCGGATAGCTGAAGAGGTCAAAAAGGCTGAGAGTCAGAATAGGGACAGAGAAAGGAACCGGGATAAGAGGAGCTCGGGATCGTCAGAATCGTTGGAGAGATTTCAGAAAAGACCAAGGGTCAAGATTCCTGTTCGTATTGCTAAGCCAGTCGCCAGAAATCCAGATCGTCCGTGTGCACAGTGCGGAAGGTATCATGTTGGCGAGTGCTGGAATCGGGTTCGAGAATGCTTTAGATGCAAGTCCAAGTCTCATCTGGTTAAGGACTGTCCCCAGGATCCGAATAGGACTCAGACAGTGGGCCAAGGTTATGTGCAGCCGGGCAGAGGTGGTCAGCAGGCGACGAGGGGTCGTGGTCCGAACCATGGAGGGAATGGTTCCGGCCGAGGTCGGGGAGTAGTAGACCGTGGTAATGGTGGCACTGAGGCAAGACAGCCAGGTCTGGTTTATGCGGTCCGTCGGAGGGAGGATAATGATGTGCCGGATGTGTCAGCGGGTAAGTATCTTATGTTTGGAATATTCTCTGTTGTTTTGTTCGTTTTGGGGTGGCTGTTTGTTTTGTTGCTCGTAAAGTATTTGAAACCTTGAGTATGATAGATACTTTGCCTAAAAGTATGTTAGCTCTTTAAGAGCAGAGTGCGCAGCCATAGCGCAGTGGGAGGAATTGGACTGTTAGTCTAGACAAGTAATTTCGAGGACGAAATTATTTTAAGGAGGGTAGAATTGTAACACCCTGGTTCTAGGGGTTAGGCATTTGGTGCATAGTTCAGGTGTTGGCACACTTCAGTGTGTGGTTGGGTGAGTTTTAGGGGTCCTGAGAACCCTAGGTGGTGGTGGAATGCCTTAGGAAATTTTTAGTTTTTAGTGGATAAAAGGGGAGCTTGGCAAAGTTGGGTCTTAAGAGAAATTTTGGTGAGGATATGACACAAGGAATGGCTTGGTAGAGTGGCAAGGGAGGCGCCACTTAGAGCATGGAGAAGTGACGCCACTTGCAGGGGGAAGGGGTCTCAGGTTCGAGCTGCAAAGGCAGCATTTTGATTTGTTTTTGCGTCATGAGCAAGGGGGGAGAGTTGGTTTCGGTTTTGGCACCTTAAAAGGAGGTTTTTGACTTGTTCAAACCTTTTTGAATGAATGGCTAAGAGAAGACTTGAGGTGGTTTGAATTTGAAATAGTTTGAATGATGGGTGTAGAGTGAAAATAGGAGAAAATCTTGGGATTTTTGTGAGGGGTTGAGTAGTGGCTGGTTTTGGGGAGCTAGGGGAGGGCATTTTTGGGTTTTTGGAGGGTGTTAGGTGGGTGCCGATTTTAGTAGTATAAGTAGGGGGGAGGCGCTCATCTTTTTGGCTTTTTCCCATTTGCTTTCTTGCCGAATTTTGCTTCACAAATTCTCCATTTGTTCTTCCCATTTCTCCTAAGCCGAAACCTCCATTGCTATCTTCTCTCTTTCTCTTCTTTGGATCCTTGGCCGAATCACTCACCCTTTCATCTCTCTTCTCTTCCATTTTGTGCTAAACCAAAAGTACACCACCCATACCTTTCTTTCCTCTTCTCAAACCTTTGGCCGAAACTCCTGCCTCCTTTCCATTGATTTTCTTTCATTGCTAACCGAATCTACACCCCACTTTTGTGCCGAATTTCCTTCCTTCAATTTGGTAGCACCTTGGCCGAATATTAGCATAGATCTCGTTGGGTTTCCGGTTGCAATCGTTGTTAAAGGTACTCTGGGGTTGAAGTAGTCAGTCAAGCCTCCGTTTGTTAGCAGTCGACTTGGTAAGTGGTGGTAAGGGTTTATTTTGGTAAGTTATGTATTTGGTATTCGATTAAGTCTAAGGTTGTTAAGTATATGATGCTAAGGCCGATTGTAGGGGAGAAGAGCCTAACGCAGGAGACTTTCTTTGGAGTGGTATAGTCAGCGTTTGCAGAAGCATTAAGTAGCGTTTCGAGAGTGGATCGGTTGTATCTATTAGGTGCGTAATCATCGCACTATTTCTCAGTTATTTGCTTGCTAATGCTTATACATATGCATGATGTGTGGTAGCCGATTATAATGGCTTGAGTGGTGAATGCTTATTTTGGGTAATTGGACATCAGGTGAGTAAAGTCTTTGATATTAAGTTATTTATGATATATATACATGATATGGTAATTAACATGTGATGCCTACTCTTTTGTTATGATCTGACATGCTACATTTTTACATACATACATGGGAGGTGGATTTGATCGATGGAGGAAGGAGTGTACATGGATGTACGTGGTCTAATGTTAGCTCGGGCTACATTAGCGCTTGATGGTGAGCTATGTGCTACCTCAAGGGAGGTGTGGCTCGGTGCCCATCTCGGCGGTTGATGGCTATGTGCATCACCGTAGACGGAGTATGATGTTGGGATCACTTTGATTGATCAGTGGCTCAACCACGGCCTTGAGCAGCGAGTTAGCCAAGGTGAGATCAATGGATCACGATGTGATCAGTGGTGGATTAGCCACGGCCTTAGGCAGGGGGAGTCTGCTAAGGTTGGTGTTACGGTTGGATTGTAGGTTGGGCTGATATGCATATTTGCATGGCTTGATATGAGATTAGTATGGTATTGGGTCAAGCCCATACGTGTGGAAATAAGTGTTGTGATTATGCACTGAGTCAGTGGACTCACCCTATTTTCTTAACCATTTCAGGTGATGCGTAAAGTTGGACCGGGTTCGGAGAGGATGCAAGGTGGCCCATGCCGAAGAAGATGTTTTTAGTTATGTTTATATTAAATACTTGGTTTTAAATAAAGGATGTAACAAGGGCCTTTAATTTATTTTTGGAATTATTTTATAAGTATTTTTATTTTTGCTTGGTTAAATGGAATGCTATGTGAAGATGAATTAAATTTTAACAACTTATTTATTCAAAAATGGGTTTTATACATATTCACTAAGGTTCAATTTTGGACATTAGAATAATATCAAAGTTTTCATTCAACATCAAATAGACATGGAATTTTAAAAGTTAGTATACTTTCATGTTTTATCTCTAGAGTCAAAATTATTTTTCACCCGTCTTTCCGCAGTGACATAACCAGATTCGGTCGTAGTGAATGGGCCGGGTTTGGGGGTGTTACACTTATTTTCAAAATAAATGAAATGTGAGGGCTTGTAAAGTCCCTAGGAATATTCGACCCTTGTATAGTCTTGGCTAATTTGGTGTATTTTGTGTTCTATGCAAAGAGGATTAAATTTCAAAGTTGTGAAATATTAGGGGTAAGATGGTAATTTGTCCATTTATGTGATTTGGGACTAAATTGAATTGAAATGTACTTGAATGAGCTGAATTTAATGTGTTTTAGATCAAGAGCAAAGAAAAACGGAATTGGATCGGGGAAAGACGAAGGTTACCGAATAGCCGATTTACACGGTCTATCGATAGCCGAGGTAAGTTCTTGAGTCTAAGTACTTATAAGAGTTAATTACAAATATAGTCATTGATATTAATTGACTTATTTGAGCATTTAAATTGAGGATAGCCGAATGTTAAAGTTCACCATTGGACTTAATGTGTTTTGAATTTGAAACGAAAATTTGTATATATATGATATGTTAAGTGATTGTGGTTTAAGTACATGAATCAGTAATAAGGTGATGTTAAGATGGTGAATTGATGAATTATAGCTATGTTATTCGGGCTTTTAGCCTAGCAGGCCCTGTGCCAGTGTGTTATTCGGGCTTTTAGCCTAGCAGGCCACGTGCCGGTGAAACAATTCGGGCTTAACGCCTAGCAGGCTTTATGCCGGTGATTAATTTGGGACCCTGAGTCCAGCAGGCCAAGTGCCGTGAATGTGATCTGAGCTCAGAGTATGTGAGAACCGATTTATGCACATGTCAAGAAATTTCAGTTTTGAAACGTACTAATTCGACAGAGTGGTAAGTAGTTCATTTTCGTGCCACTCTAGAAAATAACGAACGAGTACCTGAAGAAGTGGAAGTTTATTACTTTGATGAATGATATATATATATGTGTGTGTGTGTGTGTGTGTGTGTGTGCTATGGTTGTGTTTGAATAGATGATGAAAGATTATGCTATATTACTTGGTTGTGAAGAATGGATGTGATTTATATTGTACTAAGTTGTTAAATGGGCATGTGAGAATTGACTGTGATTTATATGTTCATGTGAGTAGAATTGAGTACCTATTGATGTGATAATTATGTATGTTCGAAGTTTAAGCATGTGATGATGAGATCAATGATATTATGTTAAAAGAATTAATGAGAGTTGGTATAAGTATTCGTAAATTAAAATTTCATGTTTAATACTATAAATTTATGTATTTTATGCTTGGTATTAAGTATTTACATAACACTTGAGACTTACTAAGCTAGTGAGCTTACTCCGATTTCTTTTGTTTAATTGTTTGTTTTTAGATTCTGGTTAAGCTACAAGCTCGAGAGGGATCGTGAAGAAAGTCATCCACACTATCGCCTCTTTTCGATATTTAATCTTGGTTTTGATTTGAAGGCATGTATAGGATAGACTAAGGTTTTGGCTAAGAATATTCGGTTTGTATGTAAATGTATGTATAGCCTTGCGAAAATGGCTATTTCCTTTGGTTAAGGTTTAAGTTTATATGTTCTTGTTGTAATGAATTGAGTAAGTTATTGTGTGTTGTTAGTTTCGGCTATGGTTAGGTCATGCATGGAAAACGTTTATATAGTATATGCATATCGGTGTGTGGTTATGTGTTTGGTAACAAAAGAAAAAGATGAATTCGATGAGATATATATATATGTGTGTGTGGTATAAATGACAAGTAATGTACCTATCATTTTGGTTGTGTTGCGCTCGGGATAAGTATGATATCTTGATATGCTTATTATTTGCGTTATTTTAGTATATCCTAGTATAGGTAGGGCAAGGTATGCATGTTACTATTATGATTAGAAATGGGTAGTTTAGGAAATGTTTGTATGTGAGATGGTTTTAAGCTATTCATGTTTCGGTTTGGATAATGAGTATTTGTTGGTTTTCAAAGTGCTTATATATCTAGATGGCATGTAAATAGATACGGTTTGGTGGACCAAATAAATGTATAAATGCAATAAACACTTGGATGCTTTAGATTCGATAGTTAATTAGTTTAAACCACTGAGGCATGAGACATGTGTAAGTTGACCCTCGTATATGAGATTGAAATTGCCCAGGGACTTGTGAATTATAAATTTTAAGTATGATTTGTATTGAATAACTGTGATGAATTAAATTAAGGTCGGTAATACCTCATAACCCTAATACGGCAACATATACAGGTTAAGGGTGTTACATTTTGTTGGTATCAGAGCTTACGGTTTAGTCAATTCTAGGACTACCGTAGAACGTGAGAGTCTAGCTATACATGCTTTTATTGTACGTAATTGATAGTGTGGTGACTTGTGACATTTCGAATTGTATTTTATATAGCAAATGGATTCTGATCCCGAAAGAGCTGTAGCAGATGATGTAGAGAGTGTAGCGCCTGACCGTGCACGCGGATCAGCGCCAGTAGACTCTCGACCAGTTTCGGGTAGCCACGAGGGGGAGGCTAAACAAGCCTTCTACCAGATGATGACTGAGTGGATTACCCAGTTTGTTCAGAATAATCCGGCTGGACAACAACCTTCACCCCAGAATAATCCAACTCCGGTACCTCTAGCACCCCCGATGACAGATCCGATGAGATCTAGTAGGCCACATGTTGATAAAATCAGAAAATATGGGGCCGAAGAATTTAAGGCCAATGATGATGATGATGCAGAGCGAGCTGAATTGTGGCTTGATAACACTATTCGCGTACTTGATGTGCTATCCTGTACCCCAGATGAATGCCTGAAGTGTGCCATATCCCTACTACGGGACACTGCATATCACTGGTGGAATACACTAGTATCAGTGGTTCCGAAAGAAAAAGTAACACGGGAATTCTTCCAGATTGAGTTTCGAAAGAAATACATCAGCCAACGATTCATTGATCAAAAACGGAAGGAATTTCTCGAACTGAAACAGGGGCGAATGACTGTGACAGAATATAAACGGAAATTTGTCAGACTTAGCAGATATGCTAGAGAGTGTATTTCTTCTGAAGCCATTATGTGCAGAGGATTTGAAGACGGTTTGAATGAAGATATAAAACTACTTGTAGGCATTCTTGAGATTAAAGAGTTTGTGGTGCTAGTTGAGCGAGCTTGCAAAGTTGAAGAGCTCGGAAAAGAAAAAAGAAAGGCTGAGTCAGAGGCCAGAGACATGAGTAAAAGATCGTTGAGTAAAACTTTCCAATCTGCATCTAAGAAGTTCAGAGGTGACTTTAACCGGCATAAGGCTACTTTCCAATCTAGAAGAGATCGACCTCCAGCGAGTTCTCGAGCCACTTCGATGGCTAGTGTTGGCAATGTTCAACAGGAACGTATTGAATGCAAGCATTGTGGAAAATGGCATTCTGGGAGCTGTAGATTTCGTGGCCGGTCTTGTTTTAAATGCGGATCGTCAGATCATTTCATTCTTGAGTGCCCGATGCTAGCTGATCAAAATACGGCTCAGAACACTAAAATGAGCAATGCGTCTGCAAGAGGTAGACCACCCAGGCATTCAAGGAATGTAGATGGCAGTCAGAGAGGGACAAGAGACATTGCAGTTGGGTCTGAGGGTCGAGCTCCAGCTAGAGCTTATGCTATACGTGCCGGAGAGGATGCTTCTTCCCCTGACGTTATTACCGGTACTTTCACACTTTATGATTCTATTGTAATTGCCTTAATTGATCCCGGTTCGACTCATTCGTATGTATGTGAAACTCTTGTGCTTAGTACGACTCTGCCTGTCGAGTCTACTGAGTTTGTGATTCGTGTGTCCAACCCCTTGGGTAGATGTGTACTTGTTGACAAAGTGTGTAAAAGTTGCCCATTGATGATTCGAGATTCTTGTTTTCCGGCCGATTTGATGCTGTTACCCTTTGACGAGTTTGATATAATTCTGGGAATGGATTGGTTAACTTTGCACGATGCGATAGTGAATTGCAAAAGAAAGATCATTGATTTGAGATGTCAGAACAGTGAGACCATCCGAGTTGAATCCAGTGATTTAAACGGTTTACCTACAATAATATCCTCAATGTTAGCCTGTAAATATGTGAAAAAAGGGTGCGAAGCTTACCTGGCTTATGTGCTAGATAATAAAGTGTCTAAAAAGCAGATTGAGTCTGTACCAGTTGTGTGTAAATACCCTGAAGTGTTCCCTGATGAATTACCGGGTTTACCACCGATTCAAGAGATTGAATTTGGCATTGAATTAGTACCGGGGACGACTCCGATTTCGATAGCTCCGTATCGGATGGCCCCTACTGAGTTAAAAGAGTTGAAAGCACAGTTGCAAGAGTTGACAGATAGGGGTTTTGCACGACCGATTTTTTCTCCTTGGGGTGCACCAGTTCTGTTTGTGAAAAAGAAAGATGGAACTATGCAAATGTGTATCGATTACCGGCATCTGAATAGGGTGACTATAAAGAATAAGTACCCATTACCTCGGATTGATGATTTATTTGATCAGTTGAAAGGAGCTTCAGTGTTTTCGAAGATAGATTTGAGATCAGGTTACTATCAGTTGCGAGTTAGAGATTCTGATGTGCCAAAAACTGTATTCCGGACGAGGTACGACCATTTTGAATTTCTGGTTATGCCCTTCAGACTTACTAATGCACCCGCTGTATTTATAGATCTGATGAATCGAATCTTCAGACAGTTTTTGGATGGTTTGTAGTAGTATTTATTGATTATATACTGAGCTACTCCAAAGATGAAAATGAGCATGCTGAGCATTTGAGATTGGTGCTACAAACTTTGCGAGATAAACAGTTGTACGCAAAGTTTAGTAAGTGTGAATTCTGGATGAGAGAAGTTAGTTTTTTGGGACACGTTGTTTCAGCATCAGGCATTCGAGTTGATCCGAGCAAAATATCGGCTATTCTTGATTGGAAGCCACCCAGGAATGTTTCTGAAATTTGAAGCTTTCTGGGACTTGCAGGTTATTATCGACGATTTGTGAAAGGTTTTTCTATAATAGCTACCCCGTTAACAAAGCTATTGCAGAAAGACGTCAGGTTTGAATGGTCAGAAAAGTGTCAGAAAAGCTTTGATCAGTTGAAAGCCCTTTTGACCGAAGCTCTAGTGTTAGTTCAACCTGAATCGGGTAAAGGATTTGTTGTTTATTCTGATGCTTCTTTGAATGGTCTGGGTTGCGTTCTAATGCAGGAAGGCAAAGTCGTAGCCTACGCTTCAAGACAATTAAAGCCGCATGAAAGAAATTACCCGACACATGATTTGGAGTTTGCAGCTATTGTTTTTGCTTGAAGATATGGCGACATTACCTATTCGGCGAAAAATGTCATGTTTACTCGAATCATAAAAGTCTGAAGTACTTGATGACTCAGAAAGATTTGAATCTGAGGCAACGTAGATGGTTAGAGCTGTTAAAAGTCTATGAATTGGTGATTGACTACCATCTGGGAAAAGCTAACGTTGTTGCTGATGCTTTAAGTCGAAAATCTCTATTTGCTCTTCGTGCGTTAAATACATATATGGTTATGTCTGGTGATGGTTCGATTTTAGCTGAATTAAAAGCAAGACTGATGTTTATGCAACAAATTTGTGATGTACAGAGAATAGACAAAGATTTGATTGTTAGACGGGCTCAGCGTAAAAATGACGCAGAGACAGAATTTCATATCGATGCTAATGATTGTTTGAATTTCAAAGGTCGATTATGCATTCCGAAGAATGTGGTATTGGTTCAGAGAATTTTGGGCTAGGCTCATAATAGTAGACTGTCGATACATCCGAGTAGCACGAAAATGTATAATGATTTGAAACAGTTTTATTGGTGGCCCGGCACGAAATGAGACATATCTGAATTTGCCTCTAAATGTCTCATTTGTCAGCAAGTAAAAACCGAGCATCAAGTTCCTTCCGGTTTGCTTCAGCCTATCATGATACCGGAGTGGAAATGGGATAGAATCACTATGGATTTTGTATCCGGCTTGCCTATGTCACCGAGCAAGAAAGATGCAGTTTGGGTTATAGTAGATCGATTGACTAAATCAGCTCACTTTGTGCCAGTTTGTACCAATTATTCACTCGATAAGCTTGCTGAATTGTATGTATTGCAGATAGTGAGGTTGCATGGTGTGCCGAATTCCATTATTTTGGATAGAGACCCAAGGTTTACATCGCAGTTTTGGAAGAAGTTGCAAGACGCTTTGGGTACTAGACTCCACTTCAGTACTGCTTTTCACCCACAGACTGACGGTCAGTCTGAGCGAACTATTTAGATACTTGAAGATATGTTGAGATGTTGTGTCCTCGAGTTTGAAGGTACGTGGGAACGATACCTACCTTTGATTGAATTTGCTTACAATAATAGCTTTAAATCCAGTATCAAAATGGCACCTTATAAAGCTTTATACGGTCACAACTGTCGAACACCATTATATTGGACCGAACTCAGTGAGAACAAGATACACGGGGTCGAGTTGATTAAAGAGACTGAACAGAAAATAGCCACGATCAGAGATAGTTTGAAAGCTGCATCAGATCGTCAAAAGTCTTACGCTGATTTAAAACGTAAAGACATTGAATTTTAGGTTGGTGATCGAGTATTCTTGAAAGTTTCCCCGTGGAAGAAAGTGCTACGATTTGGTCGGAAAGGCAAGCTTAGCCCGAGATTCATCGGACCTTATGAAATCATTGAACGTATTGGGCTTGTTGCTTATAGATTAAAGTTGCCCCCTGAGTTAGAAAAGATACACGACGTATTTCACATTTCAATGCTTCGTAAATACAGATCAGATCCATCACATGTGATCACTTCGTTAGAGGTTGAGATCCGATCTGATATGATGTACGAAGAAGAACCAATTCGTATCCTAGCTCGGGAAATGAAAGAATTGAGAAACAAAAGAATTCCATTAGTGAAAGTATTATGGAATCGGCACGGAGTTGAAGAGGCTACTTGGGAGCCTGAAGATTCAATGAGGCAGCAATATCCGACTTTGTTTAACGGTAAGATTTTCGGGGACGAAAATTTCCTAAGGGGGAGAGTTGTAACAGCCCGAATTTGACCCTAATCGGAACAGTGGTTTCGAGACCATGAATCCGAGTTTGAGAAATTTTTAAATGCTATATTCTGTGCTTATTTATGTGTGAGTGAATGTGTGTGAAAGTTTCGTAGAAAAATTTTATCGTTTGAATGCTTAATTTGATAAAAAGGATTAAATCGCGTAAAGCGTAAAAGTTGTATGCTAAAGTGAAATGTACCAATTTGATTGTGGCTTTTTAAGTGGATGTCCTAAAGGGGAAATTAGCCCATAAACCATGGTAGTGGACGGTAATGGACCACACTAACCTTATGATATATGTTAGTTTAATATTTATAATAAGGTTATATTAGTAAATTATAAATAATGTTAATATATGTTTAATAAAACATAAAAAAATGCCACTATCATTTTTACTTCTCTCATGGCCGAATGTTAGCTAAAGAAAAGGGGTAGGGAAAGCTTTGAATTTCGGCATTTAGGAAGCTTGATTAAGGTATGGTTGGTTTTCGATTTTTGATAACTTTTACGTTTTTGAGAACGTTGCTTCGTATATCACTCGACCCATGCTTGAATTTTTGAAATTTGTATGTATATAGGATTCGACCATTAACATGTTTAAATGGTTTTGATATTTGATGGTTTTAGATTAAAGATATGTTAAAGATTTACAAGTTTTGTATTAGGAATTTTGGTGAAATTTTGTATTTAGGGCTAATTTGTAAAAATGAAATTTTAGAGGGACTTATTCGCAAACTAAATGAAATGTGAGGGCTTGTAAAGTCCCTAGGAATATTCGGCCCTTGTATAGTCTTGGCTAATTTGGTGTATTTTGTGTTCTATGCAAATAGGACTAAATTTCAAAGTTGTGAAATATTAGGGGTAAGATGGTAATTTGCCCATTTATGTGATTTGGGAATAAGTTGAATTGAAATGTACTTGAATGATCTGAATTTAATGTGTTTTAGATCAAGAGCAAAGAAAAACAGAATTGGATCGGGGAAAGATGAAGGTTCTCGAATAGCCGATTTACACGGTCTATCGACAGCCGAGGTAAGTTCTTGAGTCTAAGTACTGATAAGAGTTAATTACAAATGTAGTCATTGATATTAATTGACTTATTTGAGCATTTAAATTGAGGATAGCCGAATGTTAAAGTTCACTATTGGACTAAATGTGTTTTGAATTTGAAATGAAAACTTGTATATATATGATATGTTAAGTGATTGTGGTTTAAGTACATGAATCGGTAATAAGGTGATGTTAAGATGGTGAATTGATGAATTATAGCTATGTTATTCGGGCTTTTAGCCTAGCAGGCCCTGTGCCGGTGTGTTATTCGGGCTTTTAGCCTAGCAGGCCACGTGCTGGTGAAACAATTCGGGCTTAACGCCTAGCAGGCTTAATGCTGGTGATTAATTTGGGACCCTGAGTCCAGCAGGCCAAGTGCCAGTGAATGTGATCTGAGCTCAGAGTATGTGAGAACCGATTTATGCACATGTCAAGAAATTTCAGTTTTGAAACGTACTAATTCGACAGAGAGGTAAGTAGTTCATTTTCGTGCCACTCAAGAAAATAACGAACGAGTTCCTGAAAAAGTGGAAGTTTATTACTTTGATGAATGATATATATATATGTGTGTGTGTGTGTGTGTGTGTGTGTGTGTGTGTGTGTGCGCTATGGTTGTGTTCAAATAGATAATGAAAGATTATGCTATATTACTTGGTTGTGAAGAATGGATGTGATTTATATTGTACTAAGTGGTTAAATGGGCATGTGAGAATTGACTGTGATTTATATGTTCATGTGAGTAGAATTGAGTACCTATTGATGTGATAATTATGTATGTTCGAAGTTTAAGCATGTGATCATGAGATCAATGATATTATGTTAAAAGAATTAATGAGAGTTGGTATAAGTATTCGTAAATTAAAATTTCATGTTTAATACCATAAATTTATGTATTTTATGCTTGGTATTAAGTATTTACATAACACTTGAGACTTACTAAGCTAGTGAGCTTACTCCGATTTCTTTTGTTTAATTGTTTGTTTTCAGATTCTGGTTAAGCTACAAGTTCGAGAGGGATCGTTAAGAAAGTCATCCACACTATCGCCTCTTTTCGGTATTTAATCTTGGTTTTGATTTGAAGGCATGTATAGGATAGACTAAGGTTTTGGCTAAGAATATTCGGTTTGTATGTAAATGTATGTATAGCCTTGCGAAAATGGCTATTTCCTTTGGTTAAGGTTTAAGTTTATATGTTCTTGTTGTAATGAATTGAGTAAGTTATTGTGTGATGTTAGTTTCGGCTATGGTTAGGTCATGCATGGAAAACATTTATATAGTATATGCATATCGGTGTGTGGTTATGTGTTTGGTAACAAAAGAAAAAGATGAATTTGATGATATATATATATATGTGTGTGTGGTATAAATGACAAGTAATGTGCCTATCATTTTGGTTGTGTTGCGCTCGGGATAAGTATGATATCTTGATATGCTTATTATTTACGTTATTTTAGTATATCCTAGTATAGGTAGGGCAAGGTATGCATGTTACTATTATGATTGGAAATGGGTAGTTTAGGAAATGTTTGTATGTGAGATGGTTTTAAGCTATTCATGTTTCGGTTTGGATAATGAGTATTTGTTGGTTTTCAAAGTGCTTATATATCTAGATGGCATGTAAATAGATACGGTTTGGTGGACCAAATAATTGTATAAATGCAATAAACACTTGGATGCTTTAGATTCGATAGTTAATTAGTTTGAACCACTGAGGCATGAGACATGTGTAAGTTGACCCTCGTATATGAGATTGAAATTGCCCAGGGACTTGTGAATTATAAATTTTAAGTATGATTTGTATTGAATAACTGTGATGAATTAAATTAAGGTCGGTAATACCTCATAACCCTAATACGACAACATATACGGGTTAGGGGTGTTACAAATCACTTACCCTATTACCACCTGCAACAACCGAGCAATGGAGATTCAAAGTGCTTCTTTTCTTTCAAAGAAAATTCGGTGGAGAAGATGAGTAAAGAGAGAGAATGAATTTCACTCATGTTTCTCTTATTTTATTAGTTTAATGTCTATTTTAATATACTTAAAATATAGTAATTAAATTATTAAACACTTAAAAATTGTTTCTCCATCATCATTGACGTCCACTAACATTAAAAGTGGGCAATTTGGCATGCAAACCCCCTTCTTTTTATACCACACTTAAATTTGACCTTTCATTTATTGCATGTTATTTTTATACCATACCTATTAGGTCCTTTCTCTTAATTCAAGCATACCAAATAATCAAATTCACACCATTCAACACACATCACATAAATAAATAAATATTACAAGATTTCTAACTCGAATTCGTGGTCTCGAAACCACCGTTCCGATTTGGGTCGTAATTGGGCTGTTACATGGACTATGGCAATCAAGTAAACGACGTACTCAAACCCGTAAGACATCCTCTAATTTGACAAGTAATAGTAAGAGAAATTGGAGTTGGATGTGGGGTATCTAATTAGATATTAATATAGAGCTTGAGTAAGTAAGATCACTGTTCGAAATTATGTGTGGAAGAAAACATTTGTAATCTGAATAAGTGTGAGAATTTGCTTGGAGTGAGTTGTATGATTGCGATGATATTTCATTAATGATGAATGCTAAGGTATATGTGTGTAAGTTTTAGAGTCAAGTTAGAGGCTTTATGACCTCACCCCCTTACCAGTGCTGATTAGTAATGAATTTTACGAGAGTCGAGTTGAACAAGTTCACAAGTGTGAAACTAAAGAGTTCAGTGGTGAAACGATTAGTAATGAATACAAAGATGAGAATAGTTTGGAAAGTGGAAACAGTTTTAAGAAGAATACCAGAATATTTTAAAGATTACACCGATGATACAATGTCACGAATAAAGAAAAAGTTAGTCTCGGCTATTTGACTCAATTAAGTATGAAATCTAGACTATGTATTTACCAAAATTATCCGAATTGATGTTCATTAGTAAATGGAATAATAAAAGGATTATGATGACGGAAATAGTCAGAGAAATAATTTTCGAACTATAAAGGTGTTTGAGGATGATGATCATGGTTGAATAGACTGTAATGATCTATTTGAGTATTCTATATAGATACTTATTCCCCTTCAGGGGTTACGTGGTTGTTCATTTTATGAAATTATGATCGTGTGAGAATGTTAGCTGACTGTAAAATTAGACGAATTTGCTATCAATTTGGTTGGTTCATGATCGACATTTCTTGTTCCTTCGGAATTCTACTCTAGTATGTTGGAGTGAAGTTGGTGGTAAAAAAATTATGTGAAGCTATTCTTATATTTCAGCTGATCATGGTTTATCTTTAAAATGTATTCTTCAGCATGTGATAGCTATGTTTACTATGGTTATGCTTTTAGTTCGATCATAGAAAAGTGATGATTCTAGTATTTGGATACCTCTAATTTTTGAATAAGAAGTTAATAATGACAAGGGTATAAGTGGTGAAATCACAAGTTCCAAGTTGTACGATGGATCTTTCAGGTAAGTCAATCAAAGTCAATGCATTCAATTGAGATACCCTTGTTACTCCGAGCTAAGGCGATAGTAAAGGTTTTTAGTTAGCATAACAAGAGAATTTAAAGAGACTGTGTGTTTGAACTGCATCCTCAGTATGAAGAAAAGAGAATATTAATTTGTTGTTCTTCGATGATTGAAATCAACCCATTTGTTTTTATTTAAGCAAATTGATTTGTTGAAATATGATTCGAGTTATATATATATATATATATATATATATATATATATATTTTAAGCATGGTTCAGCAAAGAGAATAAATTCTGTGTATTCACGAGTATGATGACGGATAGTCTAAATGAGGAAATTAGATTTTAAAAAGCATAATACAGAGATATGCCTATTGAAATATTCTAACAAGATGATGTTAATTACAAGTTGAAGTTGTTCTGATTGAAGAGTTATCACAATTATGAAAATTTAAATGGTCTGTTGCATGTTAGCGAAGTTGAAAATAATTGAAGGTATTATTAACCAAAAGTTCTAGTTCTGAGTTCAGTTTGAACTAGGAAAGGAATTGATGGTTTCAGTGATGCGCTAATGAACAAATTGGGATATGTTTTAATACTCGAATGTAAAGAGGTAGTTTGCATCTTTAGATGGTTAAGGTTACATCAAAAAGAATTGTTCGACTGGTAATTTAGAGACGATCATTTTTATGTCGGTGTTGTAAATTTGATGATATAGTACGATCTATGGAAAATGTCCTGTGTTTCCTGCATCCTGATGAGTTAAAGTACCAAATGTTGTAGAAAAATTTGAATGTAAGACAGTGATAATGACTTGAGTCATTGCAGGAGTATGTGTAGTTATTGAGTTACCTTTCGAGAAGCAGATATAGTATAGATATTTGGATAATAAACCCTCGTTTAATTGATAAAAGCTTAAAAGTGAGATAGTGAATGGTAATCTAAATGAGTCCAGAATGAGTTTACTTTTGATGTTAAAATTCAGGCCGGATATGATTCCTGTTATTATTGTTATCTCGATATAGAATTTGCGTATTGATGAATCCAAAACTTGTTTAGAAGTTTTGGTACGAGGCTCAGCAATAGCATGTCTGTTCATCCAAGAATAAAAAAATGTGTAGCTATATGAGTAAATGTTCTGGTAATTGAGTATACATCACGATATGTTTGAGTATATGTTCAGAAGTCTGTCGACCGGTAAAATCTGAATTTTGAGAGTATTCAGGACTATTATAGTCGGTGAGGATTTTAGGGAGAAAATGAGATGAAAATACTATAGATTTTGAATTTGGGTTGTCATGATCTCCAAAAAGGAGGATATTATTCGGATTGTAGTAAATTGTTCGGCAAAGATCTGTATGATCATGTTAGTATGTACAAAGTTCATATTTGACAAATTATTGAGTATATGTGTCCCTGAGAGAGAATAATTCAGATTTTAGAAATGTGCTTCAACATTATGTGCTAAAATTTAAAGGTCATTAGAAAGAGATATACGAGATTAAATCGATTTGTGATTCTAAAAAGTTAGTGGAAATGTTTCATGAAAGTTGAAAGCAACTTCTTCTGGTAAGATTTTCGGGAACGAAAATCCTTAAGGGGGGAGAATTGTAACAGCTTAATTTAGGGGCTAATCGGAATAGTGGTCTCGGGACCACTAATCCGGGGTCAGAGAAAATTATTTTAATGTTATTTTATGAGTTATAAAATGATTATAAAGGTGCATGAAAATTTTTGTGCTTTAATTTTAACGATTTCATGCTTAATCGCGAAAAAGTGCTAAATTGCATAAAGTGAAAAAGTTCTATTTTATTTGCTAGAGGTTCCAAATACCATAGAATATTAAATTGGAGGTCCCTAATGTGCAATTATGCCATGGGGAAGTGATGTCCATCCATAGGGGGACAAAGAAAGGACTTTGTCAATTGGTTAGATGGAAATTTGGTGATAAAAATTGATTTTTATCATAAAATAAAGAAAAGAAAAATACCATCTTTTCTCTCCATCTTCTCTACTGAAAATTAGCAGCAAAATGGGGGTTGAGAACTCAAAATTTTCAGCCAAGCTTTCTTCCTTACAAGTAAGTGATTTTGGTGGCCTTTCTTGAAGTTTTTTTACCTTTGGAACCCCTAAAGCTTAAGCTAGCTAATGAGGGGACTATTTTGCGAAATGGTTAAGAGTTTAGGGTTTTTCCATGAGAGCAATTATGTTATTTACTAAAATTTTATGGAATAAAATAAGTCCTAGTTGTTAAATATACAACTTTTGTGAAAGGTGTTTCCATGAAAACACCTAAAAGGACCTTTTTGTAAAGGTTGTGAAATAGGTGGTAAATGTGCGTAAAAGTTGAAATATTTGGTTGCTATAAGAGGGAATAAGAATCGTCTATTCTTAATTAATAAAGAAATTTGATGAAAATCGATATACGAGCCTAGGGGCAAAATCATAATCTTGCCAAAGTCTAAGGGCAAAATGGTAATTTTGCCAAAGTATAAATTTTAAGATGTATTGATTAGTGTGGTGATTAAACGAGTAAATTTTATTTTTATAGATAAAAGAAAATGAGATTCTGACCTGGAGCGGGAAAGAAAAGAGAAATTGACGAATAGGTCCCTTTTTACCTTTTCGGTCTCGAGGTAAGTTCATGTGCAAATAATGCAACCTTAAGTGAAGTATTTAATATTTTGATGTTGTATGAATTGTATATTGTCTTTATGAAATATATTAATTACGATGTTGACGAGAAGTCAAGAAATGAAAATCTTCAATTGAACTTTAAGAATGGATAGAATGCAAATACTATGATACTGAGGTTATTAAGGTTCCGTGTAAGACCATACTTGGAATATGTCCTCGGTGTGAGATTTCGTATAAGATCATGTCAGGGACATGGCATCGATATGATATTTCATGTAAGACCATATCAGGAATATGGTGTTGATGCGATACCGTATGCATGAGACTCAAGAGTATCTTGTAGCATTTTGAGCGATTCAATAGGTATGTTGAAAATAAGGAAGTATGTGGATATGTCATGAGTGGTACAGGTATGTACCGAGAACGCATATGAAGTGAACTCATTATATGATGAATCCATAGTAAGTTTATATGTAAATAATGCATTCTTTATTGCATATGTTTTACTCATTAATGCATTGCGTGAATGTGAATGAATATCATAGAGGTCTATTGAACATGATAGAGAGTAAGGAAATCCTCGGATGAACATCCGAAATAGGAAAATGGGTGCGGATAAATATCCGTGAATGTGTGATAAATGGTGGACTGTGTGCGATACCATCTTATTATTTGTTAACAATGGGCTGTGTGCGATACCATCGTGTTTATCATCAATAGTGGGCTGTGTGTAATACCACTTTATTATTTGTTAACGATGGGCTGTGTGCGATACCCCCTTATTATTTGTTTTTGGCACCGTTGCCGGGGACTATTTTAAAACAAAAGCCATTATTTGTGAATCTGTTTTTATATTTTGGTTTATTTATTTTCCTATTTAAATCTTTACTTACGTAATTTTTTTGTGACTATTTCAGGTGTTTATGAGTATTGACCAGATTATCGACTTACTCCCTGTGGACCCTGAAATAGAATGAAACTTTCAACAGCGAAGAAGACAAGCAAACCCGAGAAGGACCAAACAAATGAGAATATAAATCAAGGGAACGGAGCAAACCTTGCTCAGAATCCTATCCTTATTGCTGATGATAGGGATAAAGCTTTACGATAGTATGTTGTTCCAGTATTTAGCAGTCTTAATCTAGGTATTAGGAGACCCGAAATCAAGGTACAACAATTCAAGATGAAGCCAATCATGTTCCAGATGCTTCAGCCTGTGGGCCAATTCAGTGGAATGCCTACTGAAGAACCTCATCTTCAGTTAAGACTATTTATGGAAGTGAGTGATTCTTTCAAGTTAGCCGGAGTACCCGAAGATGCATTACGACTGAAGTTGTTCCCATATTCGCTAAGGGATAGAGCTCGTGCCTGGTTGAACTCATTACCATCGAACTCCATTTCTACATGGCAAGAGCTAGCCGAGAGATTCCTCATGAAGTATTTCTCGCTGAGCAAGAATGCCAAGTTGAGGAATGAGATCATTGCCTTCCAACAAATGGATGATGAGTCCCTGTATGAGGCATGGGAAAGGTACAAAGTTTATTACGAAAGTGCCCTCATCATGGAATCCCACAATGTATTCAACTTGAGACATTCTATAGTGGTCTCAACGCTCACACGAGGATGGTAGTGGACTCCTCTGCTAATGGTGCTCTCCTTTCTAAGTCTTATAATAAGGCTTAGAAAATTATTGAGAGGATTGCTAGTAACAATTATCAATGGGCAACCAATCGAGCAGCGTCAGGAAAACGAGTCGCTGGAATACATGAAGTGGACGCTCTCACTTCACTCGCATCTCATGTATCTTCAATATCCTCAATGCTTAAGAATCTTACCACTAATGGGTCTAACAGTTTTGCAGCCCAACCACCTAACCAATTTGAGAATATAGCCTGTGTGTATTGTAGGGAAGGACATTTGTTTGAAGAATATCCATCGAACTCCGAAACTGTATATTACATAGGTAACCAGAACCAAAACCGAGGGAGGCAAGGACTGCAATCCAACTTTTATAACTCATCGTGGCGAAATCACCTGAATTTTTCTTTTAACCTAAGAGGTTGGAACCAATAACACTTACGCCCAACCTAGACCAACTCAGCTGCCTAGCTTCCCCCAACAAGTTCAGAAACCAACCAAAGCAGAACCATCCAATAGCTCAGAGAATCTATTGAAGGCATACATGGCGAAAAATAGTGCCACTCTAAGGAATTTGGAAAATCAAGTGGGCTAGCTTGCTACGGAACTCAAGAATCGACCACAAGGTGCTCTACCTAGTGACACGGAGAATTCGAGAAATCCTGGGAAGGAGCTTTGTAAAGCATTGACATTGAGGAGCGGAAAGATAGTAGAGCCTTACACTGTCAAAGTTGAAAAGGAGCCAGCTGACGCTCAAGATTCAGAAGAAGTTCAACCAAGTGTTGAAATCCCAGTTTCACCAGAACCAGAATCTGCAAAACCCGAAAAAGTAACCTCAGGACCAGCTAATTCTGATCAATTAACAACTTCGTTAGATGCAGAATTACCACCAAAGATGACTCAACTAGAATCAGTTCCAGTAATGAAACCACCACCCTACCCTCAAAGACTTCAGAAGCAGAAGCAGGAGATTCAATTCAAGAAGTTCCTTGACTTACTCAAGCAACTTCACATCAATATCCCGTTGGTTGAAGCACTTGAGGAAATGCCGAACAACGTCAAGTTCATGAAAGATATCTTGTCTAAGAAACGAAGACTTGGAGAATTTGAGACTATAGCTATGACGAAGGAACACTGTCTATATCTTCAAGACAAAGTACCCCCAAAATTGAAGGATCCTAGATGTTTTACCATTACGTGCAACATTGGAGCAACATATTGTGGTAAGGCATTATGTAACTTAGGTGCAAGTATCAACTTGATGCCTATGTCAATATTTAGGAAGTTGGGGATAGGAGAAGTTAGACCAACTACAGTTACGCTTCAACTAGCAAATCGATCTTTAGCACATCTAGAAGGAAAAATCGAGGACGTATTGGTACGTGTAGATAAGTTTATCTTTCCTACTGACTTTGTAATTCAAGATTTTGAAGCAGACAAAGAAGTACTAATCATCCTAGGAAGAACTTTCCTAGCAATTGGAAGGACCCTTATTGATGTGCAGAAGGGCGAGCTCACTATGCGTGTTCAGGATGATCAGGTAACATTTAACATTTTTAAGTCTATGCGATTTCCTGACACAATTGATGATTGCTCTGCAGTGTCCGATTTAGAGTATTTAATAGTGGAGAAGAAACTCAACTATGTTGAGGACCCACTGGAAAGAATTTTGATATCGGATCCCCCAAATGATGAAGAGAAGAATGAATACTTAGCTTTGCTAGAAGCTAATCAAAGGGGATTTAATCCGCAATCCTGTTTTGAATCTTTGGAGTTAGAAAATAAGGATTATTCCCAACCAAAAGCGTCGATCTAAGAGCCACCTAAATTAGAACTCAAGGTATTACCTTCTCATTTAAAATACATTTGTTTAGGTAAGGCTTCTACTTTGCCTGTGATTGTTTCAGCAGAATTGACCACTAAGCAAGGAGAGAAACTTATCTTAGTTTTGAAACAATTCAAGAAGGCCATCAGATGGACCATAGCCAATATTCGTGGTATTAGTCCATCTGTATGCATGCACAAGATTATCCTGGAAGATGGCAAAAAAGGGATGATCGATGGACAACGGAGACTGAACCCCATCATGAAGTGGTTAGATGCGGGTATCATCTATCCCATCTCAAACAGATCATGGGTAAGTCTGGTCCAGTGCGTGCTAAAAAAAGGAGGTATCACGGTCGTAGAGAACGAGAACAACGAGTTGATACCGACTAGACAGTTATGGGATGGAGAATCTACATCGATTACCAGAAGCTGAACAAGGCAACTAGGAAAGATCACTTTCCTTTGCCGTTCTTGGACCAGATACTGGATAGAGTCGTAGGATGAGATTACTACTATTTTGTCAGTGGATACTCAGGGTATAATCAGATTACAGTAGCACCAGAAGATCAACACAAAACGACATTCACCTGCCTATACGGTACGTTTGCATTTAGACGCATTCCATTTGGTTTATGTAATGCACCTGCTACATTTCAAAGATGTATGATGTCTATTTTTACTGACATGGTTGAGAAGTATATGGACGTTTTTATGGATGATTTTTCAGTATTCGGAGATACTTATGATGATTGCTTAGCCAATCTAGCTAAGGTACTAAGGCGATGCGAAGAAACGAATCTCGTACTCAACCGGGAAAAGTCCCATTTTATGGTACGAGAAGGAATTGTTCTAGGGCATCGGATAACGAGACATGAGATTGAGGTAGACAAAGCAAAGGTAGACGTTATTGAGAAACTACCACCTCCAACATCTGTAAAAGGTGTTAGGAGCTTTTTAGGGCATGCCGGTTTTTATCGAAGATTTATCAAGGACTTCTCCAAAGTTGCTAAACCCTTATGCAAATTATTGGAGAAGGACTCGGTATTCAAGTTTGATGAGGAATGCTTAAAGCCTTTAATGATTTGAAGAGTCGATTAGTCACGGCACCCATAATCGTCACACCAGATTGGGATTTTCCATTCGAATTGATGTGTGACGCAAGTGACTTCGCAATTGGAGTTGTCTTGGGCCAGCGAAGGAACAAAGTTTTTCATCCCATCTACTACGCAAGTCGAACTCTAACAGGAGCTCAACTGAATTATACGGTAACAGAAAAAGAGTTACTTTCTATTGTGTTTGCTTTCGAAAAGTTTTGATCTTATCTTGTAGGTACCAAAGTGACTGTCTATACGGACTACTCGGCAATTAAGTATTTACTTACGAAGAAAGACGCTAAGCGAAGGCTGATCCGATGGGTACTTCTACTTCAAGAGTTCGATCTAGAAATTCAAGATCGAAAGGGAGTAGAAAATCAAGTAGCAGATCACTTGCCCAGATTGGAGGCACAAGAAGGGAATTCTCCTCTTATACCAATTCAGGAGACCTTTCCAGATGAACATATACTGAAGGTAAATCATGTCCATAATACCCCTTGGTTTGCTGATATTGCTAACTATTTAGCTTGTGGGTTGATGCCAATTGATAAGACGTATCAACAAAGGAAAAAGTTTCTTCACGATGTGAAGAATTATTTTTGGGAGGAGCCATATGTGTTTAAAAAGTGTGCAGACTAGATGATTAGGAGATGCATGGTAGAAGATGAAATGTCGAAGATTTTATACCACTATCACTCAGCTCCAAGTAGGGGACACTTTAGAGGTACACGTACAGCGGCCAAAGTATTGCAAGCCAGATTCTTTTGGCCAACACTATTCAAGGATGCATATGCTTACGTGAAGAGCTGTGATCGATGTCAAAGGGTTGGAAATGTCACCAACAGAAATGAGATGCCTCGAACAAACATCATTGAGGTAGATTTGTTCGATGAATGGGGTATTGACTTTCTTGGTCCTTTTCCTCCGTCTTGTGGTCACAAGTACATACTAGTAGCAGTAGACTATGTGTCTAAGTGGGTTGAGGCTGAGACATATCCAACTAACAATTCTAAGGTTGTGATGAAGTTTTTGCAGAAGCATGTGTTCACAATGTTTGGAACCGCAAGAGCTATCATCAGTGATGAAGGATCCCTGTAACACCCCTAACCCGTATCCGACGCCAGATTAGGGTTAAAGGCGTTACCGGATAGATCGAAAACTTTTATAGACATTTCATAATACAATTCATCCATCGCAATCAAAATGTCCCTTTTATAGGTCAACAAGACCTTAATCATGCTTTAGAATAGGGTCGGGACTAAACCGAATAATATGGAATTTCTCAGAAATTTAAAAACTTTTCTAAGTTACAAAGGTTACACGCCCGTGTGGGCAGGTCGTGTGCCTTCCACGGTTACCAAACACACCCATGTGTCCTGCCATGCCAAAACAGAGCATGTATATTGTCTTATCTACACGGCCACCAGACACGCCCGTGTGCCATGGCCGTGTAAAATTAGGCTAGCTATTGACTTGTTCACACGGCCACTAGGCACGCCCGTGTGCCACAGCCATGTATGCAAAACTGACTATTTGCAAGGCCAAAATGCCACCCACACTTGGGTCAACCCTACAAGCAATATATCAATTCATTTCATACACAATTGACATCCAAAAACATGTCAAATTAATCAACAAATTTTTACATCCAATCTCATTTCCATTCATGCCAATTTGCACAACTAATACACATAAACATTCAAGCATGATTCATCTACATTTACCTTTCATATAATCATTATAATATCCGGGATTGTGGGCTTGTGCATTTTTGCTTAATTGTATGAAGTAGTATGCCTATGTTGTTTTGCATGTGTTTTATAGAATCTGGGAACATTAGAAAGTAGGAGAATGCTTTAGAAAATATTAGATTTTTAGTTTTAAGAGGGAGCTAGGCAGAGGAGGTCTTAAGGAAATTTGTAAGGGAAATTGGACATAAAAATGGGCTTGTTAAAGTGGCAAGGAGGCGCCACTTAGGGCCCTGGTAAGTGACGCCTCAAGCAGTGGAGTAGGGCTCAAGTTCAAGCAGCAAGGGAAGCAAATGGGAGTTTTTATTTTGGCAGCAAGGAGAAGTAGAGGTGGACGGCATTGGGAGACTGGGTGGATGAGCTTTAGATGTGGTTAAATCCTTTTTAAATTTCGACTAAGGTAGGAAGATATTAGTTGATTTATTCAGATTATCTTGAATGGGTAAGGAAGAGAGAAAATAGGAGAAAAAGGAGGAAGCTGATAAGGGGAAGAGTGTTGGCCGGCCAAGGGACACTTTGGATGTCAATATTCAGTCATGGGAAAGGGGGGAAAACCGAATGTGCATAGTAGAGTTTAGGCATTTTTCTTGTGCACTTTTCCTCCCTAGTTATCTTCCTCTTTTCTCTTTTATTTTGTCAAAGCCGAAAACACAAGTAAGTCTAGCCGATTTCTTCATCTTTTTCTTCTTTAAGTTAATCACTCTTCCATATAGCCAATTTGATCATAGCACTAAAAGCCAAAATATTCCTTGTGACTAGCCGAATCTTTATTTATCACCATTGCTGAATTGTTCAACCTTTCTCTCCTTCTTTTCGCAAGTTTCCAAAAGCCGAAAGTAAGTTCTTCCTAGACCATAGCCGATTGTTCATTAAACTCCAAAAGTCGAAACTTAGTGATCAACATCTAGCCTATAGCCGAATATCTCTGTGGGTTCAAGCAAGGGAGCAATTGATTTCTATAGTAAGGGTAAGGATCAACTGTTGTCTTTTTCCTTTCTTTCTTTTAGATTAGCCGAAAGTTGGAACCTAATCTCTTTTACTATTCTTTGGCCGAAACTATGAAGGAGGTTTCGGGATTTCTATTGTAGTCGACTATAAGGAGGAGATCATTCGGGATTTGGTTATCTAAGGTAAGAGAAGTATGACATTATGCCGAAGGCCATTCGCTTTAGTTCAATAAATGTTAGAACTGAATCTAACATAAGGCTTGTAGGTATTTCGACATCTTCATAGCCAAGTGACTATTTTCGGGATTTAGAATCGCAAGGTAAGAAGGTATTAATATTCGGCCAAGGCCATATTTAGTGATTATGGGTTAGCCGATTCTGACTATGGATTTTAGGGAGGAGTACAACCTGTTTCGGTAGACTTTCGGGATTTTGTGAACACGATAGTAACCAGGTGTGTAGCCCTACACTGATTCCTAATAGATTTATTGTATTAATTTAAAACATGTGTTAATAAGAATATGAAAGATGTGACTAAAGGTACCATTCAATGGTACGGCATATTCAGGTACGTTATCCTCTAAGGCTCTGTTAATAGTATTATGAACACTGAATACAACATATATGAGAATTGGTTACGAATATGAGATAAGACATATGACATGATATCTGCATGAATTGTATGACGCATGGGGTATGTGGGTGATATTGAAAAGGGGAAGTGATCTGGTGGTTTTTACCACAATATCTGGTGACTCATGTCACATACTCTGAATGTGGTGACTTATGTCACAAATTGTTATCTGGTGACTTTGTCACATTATCTGGTGGCTATGCCACAATTTATAAGGGCGATGTGCAAGTCGTCTGCAGCGACTGCCTTCGATGGTGTGTAGCGGATGGAGGGTCAATTTAGTAATCCCCACGGTGTGATTGGTTGGTACGGGTGATGTGTAGAGGATGGTTATTAGGTTTGGGTTGGGTTGCATCATTGCTTATATTTGCTATGTATGATTTGATATGCCTAAATCGATTGGGAATTTGTGTTAGTGGTTGCACATTGAGTCTGTTGACTCACCTCGTTGTGGGATATCTTTTCAGGTGACACTCAGTAGATGGACCGGGTCGGCAGGAACTTAGGGGGTGGCCATGCTCAGCTTAGCATTTAATATATTTTGAGACTTTATATTTAAGTTTTGGATTTATTTCGGGTTTTACTTTGTTGTAATAAGGCCATTACTATTAACTGTTTTATGCATGCATTTTATTTGATTTTATTATGATACAATTATTATTAAGTCAAGGTTAAACAACTTTTCTTGAAAATAAATTTTTATAAGTTTGACACCTGAACACAAATGATTTTCAATTTAAAGGTGAACTCTAAATCAACTCGGCAATTCTTTTAACTTATAGGTTTGAAATATAAAAATAAGGTTTCATAAATTCCAGACTTCAAGTAATAACACCGTTTTCAAATTGAACTCAAAACAAATCAGCTTTTCTTCGAAACCACCCAAATTTTCCACAGTAACAAATAAGTTTTTGAAATGTTTTACTCAAGGAACATACCAGATCCGGTCGAGGCTCGTGGCCTGGGTTTGGGGTGTTTCAATTTGATATCAGAGCCCAATTTTAAACTCTCGGCCTTGGGTTTAAAGCCCACAATGTTTCCAAAATTGAGCCCAAATAAGTTTTTGTGAAAATTTTTGGAATTGAGTAGGTTTTCTGGCATGGCACCTAAGTCTCCGACCCGAAGTCCACCAGGTAAGTACCCTTAACTGTTGTGTGATTTATTATATGATTTGTAGGTGGGTATAAAGGGAACGTAGATTAGTACACTAGGAGCTATTGAACCCTAGGATTAGCTTACTCCAACATAGAATTACATAAACCTTAATGCCTAATCAAACAAACCTGTGAGTGAGTCGCCGAGTTAGGGTGTGGCAACCATTGTGCGCATGTCTAGGATTGGATTCGGTGGGAGCTTGGTATTTAAGCAGTCCTAGTGACTCACCTCCTCTCCACTCGAATCCTACCTGGTGCATAGTGACGGTTCACCCTAACCAAGAGGACTTATTCACGGGCTAAATCCAATTATTAAAACCCGAAAGGGACTAGCTACACTGTTTTATAAAAACTTTAGTTTTAAAATCACCAAATTACCCCTTTAAGTTGAAGAAACTATTCTGAAATATTCCCGTTTACAAAATTACCCAAATACCCCTGGTTTGTAAAAAACCCTTGGTTTATAAAATTGCCATACTACCCTCGATTTTTACCAAGATAATTTCATTTTACAAAAATACCAAAACCCCTAATTTGCAAAATATCAAGATACCCCGATTTGGAAAATTACCAAAATACCCCTGTAGGGCAAATTACGAAAATACCCCTGGGATTGGAATAAACGAAAATGCTTGAGTAGTGAATGTGTGTAGTTGATACTATCGAATGAATGTGTTTTCTCTGAATTAGGATAGAAGACTTGGAACTAAAACTTTGATTGATCGAAAGAACTACTATTAAACTCTTTACATAAAACTTATTCGTGGGTAATAAGATTAGATCGTGATCGTAGACATGAGTTCTAGGGGACGTGGTGGTAATGTGCGAGGGCGTGTTAGAGGCAGAATGACTGTGTCGGAACCCGTTAGGTCTGGTCAAGGTTCCGAGAATGAGGTACCACCACCGCCACCAGCTGTTGAGGTTGATCATCAGGATCAGACGGGGGATGATGCAGTATCGCAGGCGATGCTGCGGGTTCTTGAGAGGGTGGCTGGAGTAGATGGAGGTATGGGAGCTCGGAAATCTGTACCCGAGCGACTCTGAGCTAATGGAGCTGAGGTATTTCATGGTGTATCCGGTGTGGCGCCCAATACGGCTGAGTATTGGTTGGAGGCGACGGAGCGAATTATGGACGAGTTGGATCTGACTGCTGAGGAGAAACTGAAAGGAGTGGTGTCGCTACTTTGCAATGAGTCATACCAATGGTGGCTCACGGTTCGGGATAGTGCTATAGCTGAGGATCTCACTTGGGAGTATTTTAAGGTGGCGTATCAAAAGAAGTATGTTGGGACTAGCTATATTGATGCGCAGAGAAAGGCATTTCTGAGGCTGGATCAGGGAAGTAAGTCCGTAGCAGAATACAAGGCGGAATTCTTAAGGTTGAGCTGGTATGCTCGAGGTATCGTGGCTACGGAGCATGAACGATGTATCTGGTTCGAGGATGGTCTGAGGGATGACCTCAGGTTGTTGATAGCTCCCCAGCAGTAGCGGGAGTTTGCCGTGTTGCTGGAGAAGGCTAAGGTAACCGAAGGGGTTAAGGAATCAGTGAGACAGAATACGGATAGGAATAGGCAGAAGAGAGGTTTTGGATCATCAGGGTCATCTGGGAATATGCAAAAGAGGCCTAGAGTTGATGGGCCGCGAGGGCAGCAAGTTGTTACAGGAGGGCAGTACCGTACTTGTGCTCAGTATCGAAATATGCATCTAGGGTAGTGTTGGAAGAAGACAGGGGGCTGTTTTAAGTGTGGGTCCAAGGATCACATGATTAAGGACTGTCCTATGAAACCAGATGGGAATCGGCCAGCAGGTCAGGGCTTGAATCAGGCTGGGAGAGGTGGACAGCAGCCACCGCGGGGTCGTGGTCCGATTGGAAGAGGTAATGGTTCTGGAAGAGGACGGGGAACACCGGGCAGAGGTGTTGGTAATGCGGAGGCAAGACAGCCGGGTCTGGTGTATGCAGTTCGCTGGAGGGAGGATGGAGACGCACCAGACGTCATAACCGGTATGTTCCTTATAGCTGACAAGCTTTACTTTGCTTTAATTGATGTTGGCTCGACCCACTCTTATGTTGCATGTAGAGTAGTTGAAACGTTAGGTGTAGCATCTGAACTGTCTGATAGGGAGATGACTGTAGTAAGCCCGTTAGGTCAAACTGTAGTGGTGAATAAGATATTTCGGAATGTACCTCTAGAGATTCAGGGAGTAGTATTTCCTGCTGATTTGATGGAACTACCTTTCGGAGAATTCGATCTCATTCTTGGCATGGATTAGCTAGTGGAACATCGGGCTAAGTTGGATTGCGCAGCTAAGAGAATGGAGTTAAGGACCCCGGAGGATGAGGAAATAATTATGATAGGAGAAAGGAGAAACTATTTGTCTAACGTAGTCTCTGCGTTAAAGGCTGATAAGATGGTTCGAAAAGGGTGCAAGGCATTTTTGGCTTTCGTTAGTGTGTTGGATGCGAAAGAAGAAGGAGTTAATAGAGTTAGAACGGTAAGGGATTTTGTGGATGTGTTTCCAGAGGAGCTACCGGGGTTACCCCCGGATAGGGAAGTGGAGTTCGGAATTGACTTATTGCCGGGAATAGCTCCTGTGTCAATTGCTCCGTACAGAATGGCACCAAAGGAGTTGGTGGAGCTCAAGGCTCAAATCCAAGAGTTGCTGGATCGTGGGTTTATCCGACCCAGTGTGTCTCCATGGGGAGCACCGGTCTTGTTCCTGAAGAAGAAGGACAGAACTATGCGTATGTGCATAGATTATCGTCAGTTGAATAAGCTGACCATTAAGAACAAGTATCCTTTGCCAAGGATTGACGACTTGTTCGATCAGCTTAAGGGGGCTGCGGTTTTCTCAAAGATAGATTTACGGTCTGGATATCATCAGCTTAAGGTGAAGGAAGTGGATATCTATAAGACAGCTTTCTGGACAAGGTACGGGCATTATGAGTTCTTAGTAAAGCCGTTCGGGTTGACGAACGCCCCAGCTGCGTTCATGGATATGATGAATCGGGTTTTTCAACCTTACTTGGATCGGTTCGTTGTGGTGTTCATAGACGACATCCTAGTGTATTCCAAGTCTGAGGAGGATCATGACGAGCATCTTCGAATAGTGTTGCAAGTGTTAAGGGAGAAGAAGATCTATGCCAAATTCAGCAAGTGTGAATTTTGGCAGAAGGAGGTGACGTTTTTAGGGCATGTGGTGTCTGTGGAAGGAATAAGGATGGACCCTCGGAAGATTGAAGCAGTGTTGGATTGGAAACCACTTAAGTCTATGGCTGAGGCTCGCAATTTCTTGGGGTTAGCAGGCTATTATAGAAGGTTCGTAGAAGGGTTTTCGTCGATAGCTGCACCTTTGACGAAGTTGCTAAAGAAGGAAGTACCTTTCGTATGGACAGATAAGCAACAGGAGAGCTTTGAGAAGCTCAAGACGGTTTTGACTGAAGCTCCGGTTTTGATTCAGCCTGAGGCAGGGAAGGATTTTGTGGTGTACTGTGACGCTTCTCACACGGGATTAGGATGTGTTCTGATGCAAGGTGGAAAGGTAGTCGCTTATGCGTCTCGACAATTAAGGCCACATGAAGTTAATTATCCGACGCATGACTTGGAGTTGGCGACAGTGGTCTTTGCTTTTAAGGTGTGGAGGCACTATCTTTATGGAGAAAAGTCAGTGATCTACACTAACCACAAGAGCCTTAAGTATCTGTTGGCTCAGAAGGAGTTGAACCCGAGACAGCGAAGGTGGGTGGAGTTACTGAAGGACTATGATTGTTCTATAGAGTATCACCCAGGCAAGGCGAATGTAGTGGCGGATGCCCTAAGTCGGAAAGTAGTGTCGGATCTGAGGGCGATGTTTGCACATCTTAGCTTGTATGACAACGGAAGTTTGTTGGCAGAGTTGCAAGTCAAGCTGACATGGTTGAATGAGGTGAAAGAAAGGCAGATGATAGATGAGGATTTAAGTGCTAAGTTGCGGCAAGTGCGGAGTGGGGAGTTAGAGGATTATGGTGTTAACAGTGATGGAGTATTATGTTTCAAGGGTAAAGTCTGTATGCCTAAGGATAAGGAGTTAAGGCAAAGAATTCTTCAGGAATCGCATGGTAGCCCTTATGCTATGCATCCTGGAGGTAGTAAGTTGTACAGAGATCTAAGGGAACAGTTTTGGTGGCCTGGTCTTAAGCGGGAAGTTACGGAATTTGTAGGGAAGTGCTTAACGTGTCAGCAAGTCAAGGCTGAACACCAAGTTCCGTTAGGATTGCTTCAGCCGATAAGGATTCCACAGTGGAAGTGGGAGAGAGTCACCATGGACTTCGTTAGTGGGCTTTCCCTTACGCCTACTAAGAAGGACTCGGTATGGGTGATAGTGGATCGGTTGACAAAGTCTGCACATTTCATTCCAGTGCGGGTTGACTATTCATTGCAGAAGTTGGCGAAGTTGTATGTGGCAGAAATTGTGAGATTGTATGGAGTGCCGGTGTCGATTATCTCAGATAGGGATCCGAGATATACGTCTCGATTTTGGAAAGCGCTACATCAGGCTTTAGGCACCAGATTAGATTTCAGTACTGCTTTTCATCCACAGTCGGACGGCCAGTCTGAGTGAGTGATCCAAGTGTTAGAGGACATGTTGAGGGGCTGTGTGATAGATTTCAGAGGAAGTTGGGAAGAATATTTGCCTTTAGCGGAATTTGAGTATAATAACAGCTATCAAGCCAGTATTCGGATGGCACCGTATGAAGCGCTGTATGGACGGAAGTGTCGCACTCCTACGTGTTGGACAGAATTGGGGGAAAGACAAGTTTTGGGTCCAGAGATAGTGGCAGAATCCGAAGAGAAGGTTAAAGTAATTCGGGCACGGTTAAAGGAGGCATCTGATAGTCAAAAGTCGTATGCAGATCTCAAGCGAAAGGAAGTAGAATTTGCTGTTGGAGATCAGGTGTTCCTTAAAGTTTCGCCTTGGTAGAAGGTGATAAGATTTGGTCGCAAAGGGAAGTTAAGTCCCAGGTTTATAGGATCTTATCAGGTTATGAAGCGAGTTGGACCAGTGGCATACCAGTTAGAATTGCCTCCGGAGTTGAAGCAGATGCACGATGTATTCCATGTTTCTATGCTACGTCGATACCGATCGGATCCATCTCATGTAGTGCCGGTTGAAGAGGTGGAGCTAAGGCCAGATTTGTCCTACGAGGAAGAGCAAATTCAGATTCTAGAACGAGATGTGAAGGTATTACGGAGGAAATCAGTTCCTCTAGTTAAAGTGTTATGGCGTAATCATGGATAGGAAGAAGCTTCATAGGAGCCAGAAGAAGCAATGCGACAGCAATACCCTCACTTGTTTCAGTCAGGTAATTTCGAGGTCGAAATTATTTTAAGGGGGTAGAACTGTAATATCCGGGATTGTGGGCTTGTGCATTTTTGCTTAATTGTATGAAGTAGTATGCCTATGTGTGTTTTGCATGTGTTTTATAGAATTCGGGAACTTTAGAAAGTAGGAGAATGCTTTAGAAAATATTAGATTTTTAGTTTAAAGAAGGAGTTAGGCAGAGGAGGCCTTAAGGAAATTTGTAAGGGAAATTGGACATAAAAATGGGCTTGTTAAAGTGGCAAGGAGGCGCCACTTAGGGCCCTGGTAAGTGATGCCTCAAGCAGTGGAGTAGGGCTCAGGTTCAAGCAGCAAGGGAAGCAAATGGGAGTTTTTATTTTGGCAGCAAGGAGAAGCAGAGGTGGCAGCATTGGGAGACTGGGTGGATGAGCTTTAGATGTGGTTAAATCCTTTTTAAATTTCGGCTAAGGTAGGAAGATATTAGTTGATTTATTCAGATTATCTTGAATGGGTAAGGAAGAGAGAAAATAGGAGAAAAAGGAGGAAGCTGATAAGGGGAAGAGTGTTGGCCGGCCAAGGGACACTTTGGATGTCAATATTCGATCATGGGAAAAGGGGGAAAACCGAATGTGCATAGTAGAGTTTAGGCATTTTTCTTGTGCACTTTTCCTCCTTAGTTATCTTTTCTTTTCTCTTATATTTTTTCAAAGCCGAAAACACAAGTAAGTCTAGCCGATTTCTTCATCTTTTTCTTCTTTAAGTTAATCACTCTTCCATATAGCCGATTTGATCATAGCACTAAAAGCCGAAATATTCCTTGTGACTAGCCGAATCATTATTTATCACCATTGCCGAATTGTTCAACCTTTCTCTCCTTCTTTTCGCAAGTTTCCAAAAGTCGAAAGTAAGTTCTTCCTAGACCATAGCCGATTGTTCATTAAACTCTAAAAGCCGAAACATAGTGATCAACATCTAGCCTATAGCCGAATATCTCTGTGGGTTCAAGCAAGGGAGCAGTCGATTTCTATAGTAAGGGTAAGGATCAACTGTCGTCTTTTTCCTTTCTTTCTTTTAGATTAGCCGAAAGTTGGAACCTAATCTCTTTTACTGTTCTTTGGCCAAAACTATGAAGGAGGTTTCGGGATTTCTATTGTAGTCGACTATAAGGAGGAGATCATTCGGGATTTGGTTATCTAAGGTAAGAGAAGTATGACATTAGGCCGAAGGCCATTCGCTTTAGTTCAATAAATGTTAGAACTGAATCTAACATAAGGCTTGTAGGTATTTTGACATCTTCGTAGCCAAGTGACTATTTTCGGGATTTAGAATCGCAAGGTAAGAAGGTATTAATATTCGGCCAAGGCCATATTTAGTGATTATTGGTTAGCCGATTCTGACTATGGATTTTAGGGAGGAGTACAACCTGTTTCGGTAGACTTTCGGGATTTCGTGAACACGATAGTAACCAGGTGTGTAGCCCTACACTGATTCCTAATAGATTTATGGTATTAATTTAAAACAGGTGTTAATAAGAATATGAAAGATGTGACTAAAGGTACCATTCAATGGTACGGCATATTCAGGTACGTTATCCTCTAAGGCTCTGTTAATAGTATTATGAACACTAAAAACGACATATATGAGAATTGGTTACGAATATGAGATAAGGCATATGACATGATATCTGCATGAATTGTATGACGCATGGGGCATGTGGGTAATATTGAAAAGGGGAAGTGATCTGGTGGTTTTTACCACAATATCTGGTGACTCATGTTACATCCTCTGAATGTGGTGACTTATGTCACAAATTGTTATCTGGTGACTCTGTCACATTATCTGGTGGCTATGCCACAATTTATAAGGGCGATGTGCAAGTCGTCTGCAGCGACTGCCTTCGATGGTGTGTAGCGGATGGAGGGTCGATTTAGTAATCCCCACAGTGTGATTGGTTGGTACGGGTGATTTGTAGAGGATGGTTATTAGGTTTGGGTTGGGTTGCATCATTGCTTATATTTGCTATGTATGATTTGATATGCCTAAATCGATTGGGAATTTGTGTTAGTGGTTGCACATTGAGTCTGTTGACTCACCCCGTTGTGGGATATCTTTTCAGGTGACACTCAGTAGATGGACCGGGTCGGCAGGAACTTAGGGGGTGGCCATGCTCAGCTCAACATTTAATATATTTTGAGACTTTATATTTAAGTTTTGGATTTATTTCAAGTTTTACTTTGTTGTAATACGGCCATTACTATTAACTGTTTTATGCATGCATTTTATTTGATTTTATTATGATACAATTATTATTAAATCAAGGTTAAACAACTTTTCTTGAAAATAAATTTTTATAAGTTTGACACCTGAACACAAATGATTTTCAATTTAAAGGTGAACTCTAAATCAACTCGGCAATTCTTTTAACTTATAGGTTTGAAATATAAAAATAAGGTTTCATAAATTCCAGACTTCAAGTAGTAACACCGTTTTCAAATTGAACTCAAAACAAATCAGCTCTTCTTCGAAACCACCCAAATTATCCACAGTAACAAATAAGTTTTTGAAATGTTTTACTCAAGGAACATACCAGATCCGGTCGAGGCTCGTGGGCCGGGTTTGGGGTGTTTCAATCATCCCTTTGCTCAAACATATATACTCATAATGCATTCATATGCTTACCTTAACCTTGACCATTTCATTTGCTATCAAGCCATACCAAAACATGAATCATATATCATATTCACTCATGCATATTACCAATATTTATCTAGCCAAATCACATGGCTATTTACATTTCAAACATAATCCAAAATGACCAGTCTATACATGCCATACTTAATGAGCTTAGGTAGTGTGATGATGATCCTCACAGTCCCGAGCCTTTAGTAGCTTTGACGATCTATAAAACAGAACAAACACACAAAGTAAGCTTTCAAAAGCTTAGTAAGCCATATAAAAATAAACTTAGCATATAAGCATTCAAAACATATAATCAATATGAATTCACTAGTAGCTCAATTGCGTAATCATAATTCTTCTTGGCACATTCACTTAGCCATTCATCTTTCAATCTTGCATATCACCATATACTTTATTGGATCATAGCTTGTCCATTCATGTAACTCATTTTACTTTCTTTTTTTCAAATACATAACTCATCTAGGTAAGTTTATGAAATACTTACCTTCTTATACACACAATGTGTACATATCAAATGTACCTGAAACGAATATATAAATCACATAGTCGTTCATTTCTCGGACTTGCCCGTTGAACCATTCAGAACTAAATAGGATATTCAGAATGCTTGGAATAGTCGTATAATGCCAACGTCCCAGACGTGGTCTTACATGTAACCAAATATCGATGCCACTGTCCCAAACAGGGTGTTACACGAATCAATACGATGCCAATGTCCTAGACATGGTCTTACACATAAATCTCATATCGATGCCATCGTCCCAGATGTGGTCTTACACAAAATCTTGAATCAATGCCAACATCCCAGACGTGGTCTTACATGATAACACATCACGGACACCTATGTCAGGACATGTACTATCCTATCTATTCCTAGGTTCAGACGGGACTTCTCGGACATTAACACTATGTCGATTCTATCTCGGAATTAATGGATACAACATCTCATATGCTTTAATCATTATCAATAGTCATATGAACATACATAATTCAATACAAATACATTTATTTGTATATCGACTTACCTCAGATTCGAATATTCAATCGGATTCGGTTATTCGACTACTTTCGCTTTCCCGTGATCTAAGTTTTTTTTTTCGGTTATTGATCTATACATATTCAAATTCAAGCCTTTTATTTACCAACACATTCAATTCAATTCAAATACACATATTTCGGGCAATTTAAAAATCAGCCCTCACATTTTCATATTTTGACATTTTAGTCCCTATTTCACAAAATCCCAAAATTATCATATACCCATGTTTAGCCGAATATTCATGTATCTCATACAAGTCCATACATTTCATTTATTTCACAATTTAATCCCTCAAAATACTATTTTCACAATTGAGTCCAAAATACTCAAATTCAACAAAACTCCAAAGACAAACTATGATAATCATATACATATCTTTCATATTTCACTACAAAACATCACGAATCACATGAGTTCATCAATGTCTCATTTCAAAAACATCACCAATTCTCAAAAATAAGACATGGGTTTTGAAGAACACAAAGAAACAATTGCAAAAACGTAAAAATTATCAAAAACCGAAGCAAAACATACCTTGAATTTGGATCAAAAGCTAGCCAAAACCTAGCTTATGCTTTCTTCTTTTTCTTTGCTAATTTTTGGCACAAAAGATGATAACTATCCCATTTTCATGCTTTTTTTTCTTTTAATTATCTTTGATTTATCAATTTACCCATTTAGCCTTTTAATAAACATATAAGACAAAATAAACATTAAGGTTATTTTGTCATTTAGTCATCCACTAACCTTAACATTGGCTTAATTGCCACATAAAACCTCCATACTTATAAAGACATGACAAATAGGTATCTTTTCATAAAGCATGCAAGTTTTGCATCTTTCACGATTAAATCCCTCTTATCAAATTAAGCAATCTAATCGAAAAAATTAATTCACAGAAATTTAACACATGCTTAATCATATATCATAGGCATAGAAAATAATATTAAAAATACTATTCTAACTCAGATTTGTACTCCTGAAACCACTATTCTGACTAGGGTCTAAACTGGACAGTTACAATTCTCCCATCTTAGGGATTTTCGTCCCCGAAAATCTTACCGTCGAATAGGTTCGGATATTGTTGTCTCATTGAATCTTCAGATTCCCACGTAGTCTCTTCCATTCCGTGTCGATTGCACAACACTTTCACTAACGGAATTTTCTTCTTTCTTAATTCTTTTACTTCACAAGCTAAGATACGTATCAGTTCCTCCTTGTATGTCATATTAGATCGAATTTCAATCTCAGGTGGAGTAATCACATGTGAGGAGATTTTGTGTAAACAGTTCGTTGATGGGTTGAACGAAGATATAAAACTACTAGTTAGAATTCTAGAGTTGAAAGAATTTGTAGTTCTAGTCGAAAGGGCTTGTAAAGTCGAGGATCTTAGCAAAGAAAAGAGAAAAGCAGAATCAGAAGCTAGAGACTCGAGAAAAAGATCAATGAATAAGCCGTATAACTCTTCTTCAAAGAAATCTCGAAATTTGTTCAGTTGATCAAACACACTAGTGGAATATTCTAGTAGAGATTGTGGAAGCAAATTACGAGTTCAAAAACTCCAGTTGTGTCAGTGGCTAGTGTGGGTAATGTTAGATAAAATAAACCTGAATGTGGATGATGTGGAAAACAACATTTTGGAGAGCGTAGATTGAATGATAAAGCTTGTTTTAGATGCGGCTCGCATGAACATTTCATCCGGGATTATCCTAAGCTAGATGAGAAAGATAAGTCTTCGAATGTGAGACCGAGTAATACGTCGACTAAAGGAAGACCATTCCATAATGTTGGAAGTGGTGGTAGAGGTGTGACACGAGATACTGCTGCGAGATTCGATGTTAGAGCACCTGCTAGAGCCTACACTATTCGCACTCGCAAAGAAGCGTCATCTCCTGAAGTTATCACCGGTACTTTCACTCTCTATGATACTAATGTGATTGCATTTATAGATCCAGGATCAACTTATTCTTATATATGCATGAATTTAGTATCCAGTAAGACGTTTCCTGTAGAGTCTACTGAAATTGTGATTAGAGTATCGAACCCTTTAGGAAAATGTGTTTTGGTTGACAAAGTATGCAAAAGTTGTCCGTTAATGCATCAGGATTTCTTTTTCCAGCTAATTTGATGTTGTTGTCGTTCGATGAATTTGATGTGATTTTGGGTATGGATTAGCTAACGATGCATAATGCTATAGTGAATTGTAGACGAAAGACAATTGAAATTGAGGTGTCAGAATAATGAGACTATTAGAATTGAATCTGATGATCTGAACAGTATATAGTTGTGTTCTCATCTATGTTAGCTCAGAGATTTGTGAGAAAAGGGTGTGAAGCTTACCTTGCGTATGTACTTGATACAAAAGTGACAGAAACAAAGATTGAATCACTACCAGTTGTGAACAAGTATCCAGATGTATTTCTCGAAGAGTTATTGGGTTTACCACCTATCAGAGAAGTTGCATTTGGTATTGAATTAGTACCAGGAACAACATCGATATCGATAGATTTGTACAGAATGGCCCCAACAGAGTTAAAAGAATTGAAAGTTCAATTGCAATAGTTGATAGATAAAGGTTTTGCTAGACCAAGTTTCTCTCCCTGGGGTGCACCGGTGTTATTCATGAAAAAGAAAGATGGCACGATGAGAATGTATTGACTATAGATAGCTGAATAAAGTGACTATAAAGAATAAATACCCTTTACTGCGGATTGATGATTTGTTTGATCAGTTGAAAGGGGCAACAGTTTTTTCGAAAATCAATTTGAGATCGGGTTATTACCAGTTGCGAGTGAAAGACTCAGATGTGCCACAGACTGCATTTAGAACAAGGTACGAACACTACGGATTTCTTGTTATGCCTTTTGGACTGACAAATGCACCTGCTGTTTTTATGGATTTGATAAACCGGTTTTTAGGCCGTATTTAGACTGATTTGTAGTTGTGCTTATTGATGATATTTTGATTTACCCTCGTGATAAATCTGAACATGCTGAGCATTTAAGAATTGTGCTACAAACTTTGAGAGATAAACAGTTGTTTGCAAAGTTTAGCAAATGTGAGTTTTGGCTACGAGAGGTTGGTTTTCTGGGACACATAGTTTCAGCCGCGGGTATCCGAGTAGACTTGAGCAAAATTTCTGTGATTATAGATTGGAAGCCTCCGAGAAATGTAATCGAAGTCCATAGTTTTTTGGGACTAGCCGGTTATTATAGATGATTTATGAAAGGCTTTTCGATGATTATGACTCTGATGACGCGATTGCTTCACAAAGATGTTAGATTTGAGTGGTCAAAAAAGTATCAGCAGAGCTTCGAACAGTTGAAAGCATTATTGACAGCGGCACCAGTGTTAGTTCAGCCTGAGTCGGGTAAAAAAATTGTAGTTTACAGTGATGCATCGTTAAATGGCCCTGGTTGTGTTTTGATGTAGGAAGGCAAAGTTGTAGCTAATGCCTTGAGACAGTTGAAACCACACGAAAAGAATTATCCGACGCATGATCTTGAGTTAGCTGTGATAGTGTTCGCATTGAAAATCTAACATCATTATTTTTTTGGTGAGAAATGTCATATTTATACAGATCACAAAAGCTTGAAATATCTGATGACTTAGAAAGAATTGAACTTGAGGCAGCGAAGAGGATTAGAATTGCTAAAAGATTTTGAATTAGTGATTGATTATCATCCAGGGAAAGCAAATGTAGTTGATGATGCGTTACGCTGAAGGTCTTTATTTGCTTTACATGCTTTGAACACACAATTAGCATTGTCTACCGATGGCTCGATAGTAGCTGAGTTGAAAGCGAGACCATTATTTCTACAGCAGATTTATGAGGCTCAAAAATTTGATAGTGAATTGCGAGCAAAACGAGCTCAGTGTGAGTCAACTTCTGATTCAGAGTTTCGAATAAGGTCTGATGACTGTTTGATGTTTCGTGATAGAATATGTGTACCAAAGAATTCTGAACTCATTCGGAAGATTTTAAATGAAGCACACAGTAGTTGTTTATCAGTATATCTGGGAAGCACAAAAATATATAATGATTTGAAACAACTTTATTGGTGGCATGGCATGAAACGAGATACCTCAGAATTTGTTTCAAAATGTTTGATTTGTCAGCAAGTTAAAGCTGAGCATCAAGTGCCATCAGGTTTATTACAGCCTATTATGGTTCTCGGGTGGAAGTGGGATAGAGTAACAATGGATTTTGTAATCCGAAAAAGAAATATGTGATCTAGGTTGTTGTTGACAGATTGACGAAATCGACTCATTTCATTGCTGTATGTATGGATTATTCACTTGATAAATTGGCTGAGTTGTATATTTCAGAGATTGTTCGATTGCACGGACTGCCACTGTCTATTGTTTCGGATAGAGATTCGAGATTCACATCTCAATTTTGGAAGAAATTGCAAGAAGCTTTTGGTACAAAGCTGCATTTTAGCACTGTGTTTCACCCGCAAAAGGATGGTCAATCCGAGCAAGTAATTTAGATACTTGAAGATATGTTGCGTTGTTGCATTCTTGAGTTTGAGGGCAGCTGGGAGAAATACCTACCACTGGTTGAATTTGCTTACAATAATAGCTTTCAATCGTGTATAAAGATGGCGCCATACGGAGCTCTATACAGTCGTAAATGTCAAACACCGTTGCATTGGAGTGAGCTCAACGAAAATAAGACTCACGGGGTTGATCTGATCAGAGTGGCTGAAGAAAAAGTGAAAGTAATTCATAACAGTTTGAAAGCTGCGTCAGATCGACAGAAATCATACGCAGACCTGAAACAGAAAGATATTGCATTCCAGATCGGGGATAAAGTGTTTTTGAAAGTCTCACCGTGGAAGAAAATACTTTGGATGAATGGGATTGAGGTGGTTATGAATGTTTGGGTTAGCTTTGCCAAATGAATTATACAATGTGAATTATGCTTAGAGAAGCAAGTTAAATTGCTTGGTATTTGAATAGGTAAATGATATGAAATTGTGTATTGAAATGGTTGAAATGGGTTAGGTATGTTTATGTCTTGGTTGATGACTTTTGGCTGCATATTTGTGTCTTAAAATGATGCCATTTGAGCTTGTGTAGGTATGTGTAAAAAGGGTGGCAAATTGGCTTTGCAAATGGCCTATTTTTGTCCACATGGGCAGAGACATGGGCGTGTGTCTCAACTGTGTGCGACACACGGTCATGCTACCTGGTGTTGAAATTGAAGTGAAGTCAGTGTGCTCCACACGGTCTCACACACGGGCGTGTGACTGGTCGTGTGGTATAAGTTAGTATACCCCCTAAATGGCACACGGCCTAGCACATGCACGTGTGTGACCACTTCGACAGGCACACGGGATGGACACACGGGCGTGTGGTTGGCCATGTGACCCAAATCAGTATACCCTCCAATTCTCACACGGCTTGGCACACGGGCGTGTCCTCAGCCGTGTGATGCAAGTCAGTATGTATGCCCTGTTTCCAAACGGCCTAAGGCACGGGCGTGTCTACTAGCCGTGTGAGGCACATGGCCTGTTCACACGAGCGTGTGACCCTTGTATGCTTGAAAAGTTTCTAAGTTTTACGAGAATTTTATATGTTATCAGTTTAGTCTCGAACCCCTTGTAAAGCATGTTTAAGGCCTCGTAGGCCCTTATAAGGGACAATATGAATATGATTGAATGTCATTTGAGTATGAATGCATAAAAGTATGAATTATGTATGTTAAATAATGTTGATTGATAGGTAATACCTCGTAACCCTATTCTGACTGTAAATACGAGTGAGGGCTGTTACACACATTATCACATTTCATGATATCTCAAAGCATATAAAATACATTCGTAATGAAATTATACCATACGAACTTACCTCGTTCACTGTAACGACGAATTAGGTCGACTAATCCGATACTTTGTTTTCCCCCGTTCTAGATCCAAATCTCGTTTATCTCAATCTATATAATATCAATTTTTACTTATTTAATCATCATTTCATTCAATCTAGTACAATTTACATATTTTTGAAAAATTACATTTTTACCCCTATTATTTCAAAAAAATACAAATTCAAGCAATTTAATCCAATTTTAGCCGAATTTCACTAGTGTCCCTAGTAGCCTACATATTTCATTTATTTCACATTCCAATCACTCAATTTACATTTTTCACAATTTAATCCCTTTTTTACATTTTTGTCAAAAAATCACTTTACAAAACTAGTTTAACTATTAACAAACTTTCATAATCTATCATAATTCATCAAATTACTCAAACATTCAACAATGTCGACTTGTTAAACCTTTAAAATTTTCAAAATCTAAGGTATGGGCTAGCTAGAATTTTTAAGCAACGATCTCAAAAACGTAAAAATCATCAAAAATAAACCTTCAATTGAGCATCAACATGGCCGAACTCTAGCAAGCTTTCTTCCATGGTTTTTCACCTCAATATTCGGTGGAAGATGAAAAATAACAAAGATGATATCTTTGTTTCCATTATTTTATTATACCAAATTAATGAATTACATATTTATCCATCAATAATAACATCAAATTCACTTGATAAAGTGCCCATAATTGTCCACTATCTTTATAATTTGAAGAATTATCACTTAAGGCCAACATATTTAAAAATCATAGCAATTAGATACCTTTTTCTTATAGAACTCAAATTTTCACTTTACGCGATTTAGTCCTTTTTACCGAATTAAGCATTTAAACGGTAAAATTTCTTTATGAAACTTTCACGTAATAATTCTATCATGCTTTAAACTTTATTAAAATAATAAAATAAATATTTTGACCTCAGATTTGTGGTCCCAAAGCCACCATTCTGAGTCAACCCAAAAACGGGCTGTTACAACTCTCCCCCTTAGAGACTTTCATCCCCGAAAATCTTATCAGAGAATAAAATAGAGATTTGCTTTCTTATAACCTTATTAGTTTCTCACATAGCCTTGGATTTCTCAACTCTTTAATCTCATGAGTTAAGATTCTGATCTATCCTTCGCTATACGTCATATCAAGCTGAATTTCAACTTTTGTAAGAGATATTATAAACAAAGGGTCTTATCTGAATCATCGCATCATAGATATAAGAAACATATTATGGATCTTCTCAAGTTCTAACAATAATATAAGTTGAATAAGCCATTGGCTTTATTTTTTCAATAATCTCATACGGGCCGATGAAACACAAACTCAACTTCTCTTATAGCTAATTCAAAAAATTCTATTCTCACAACAATGCTTTCATAAACACTCAGTTCATTAACTAAAATTCAATGCTTTTATGTATCAGGTCTGCATATATTTTCAATCTAACTGTTACGAATTACTTTCACTCTCTCTTCAATTTCTCTGTTGAAATCAATCCCGTGAATCTTTTTCTCACAAAGCTTGATCCCATAACAACGGAGTTCGGTAATTGTAATCATACAATACTTTATACAATGTCATCTTTATACTCATATGATAACTATTAATATGCTCAAACTCAACCAACAGTAATTGTCTTTCTTAATTGCTTTCACATACTAAGATATAGTAACAAATTTTATCTTTGAGAATTTGCATCACTTTCCCATATTATCCATCAGTTGGAGAATGAAATGCAGTGTTACAATGCAACCTCATACCTAAAGTTTACAGTAGTTTTCTTTAGAAACACAATATAACTCTCGGATCTCAATCCGAAATAATGGAGACTGGCACTCTGTAAAATTTTGACAATTTCATAAATGTATAACTTAGCTAGTCTATCAAGAGAGAAATTATACGTACTGAGATAAAATATACAAACTTAGACAACAATCAACAATAGTTCAGATAACATCTTCCTTTTACAAAATCCAACAAAATTTTATTTCATCTCCACTCGGATAATAACACAGACTGTAACAGTCCCGAAGGTACTTGATAATTAGCTTTAACCTGTTGATAAATTAGTCATTTGGATACAAGTCAAAAGTATCATGTTTCAGACTCATTCACCAGTAAAACTGTCTTAGATTATTATACATCTTAGTATTTCCTGAAGGAACAGATATTTACCACTGTTTTTGTATAATCTCTGGATTTCTCGATACACGAACTATGTCTCGAAACAAAAAATAATCATCGGTTCCAATCTGAAACTCAAAATCAGAAGTCAATCCACATTGAACTCTTTTAACATGCAATTCACTGATACATTTCTAATATTCACAAAATCGAGGTATAAACATCAATTTAGCTTTTAACTCGGCTAATACCTATCCACCATCCAATAAGATCAATCGCGTATTCATCGCTTGTATAGCACACAAAGTTTTCTTGTTCAAAATATCCGTGACTATAATCATTTGTCCAGAGTGATAACCAATTACTGACTCAAAATCTTTCGACAGTTCAAGCCATCTTTGTTGTCCCAAATTCAGATCTCTCTGTAACATCAAATATTTTAAATTCTTGCAGTCATCCAATTGGTTACATTACTCACAAAACAATTAATGCCGCTAACTATTCAATGCAATTACAATGTCAACCATCTCTAATTGACGTGTCGAATAACTCTTTTCATGTAACTTTAACTGTATGGAAGCATAAGTCGTCACTGTACATGTAACACCCCATACCCGATGTCCGACACCAAGACCAAATACGAGGCATTACCATGCTTAATCTTACTGAACTCTTCAAAACGGGCTATAAAATTTCATTTAAGCCTATCACTTACGCAATCTCGGCCTACGAGGCCTTAAACATACCTCCGAGAGGTTTTTGAACTAATCCCAAAACTTTTACGAACTTGAGATACTTTTCCTCAAAACAGGGGCCACACGCCCGTGTACCCCTAAGACATGCCCGTGTCTACCAACCGTGGTCGAATCTGACTAAAACCACACGGCCTTGATATGCCCGTGGCCCTAAACCATGTGCCGTACCTTGACATTCTGGCTTATCTACACGGCCTGGGGCACACACCCATGTGCTAACCGTATGTCACACATGGCCTGGACACACGGCCGTGTGTCTATCCATGTGGGCACTTAGAGGCTATCTACCAAGCCTTTTACCACTCTCATATGCATACATTCATACACCATTACATAACGCCACATAGCGTCAATATAACTCTTGAATTACAGACATTTAATCATAAGAGAAATAAAGTCTTCATCCTATACACTAGGGAGAACTATATCCAATACAATTACAAACAACTTAAGCCATCATCTATGGCTATACACAACCAAACTATAAGTTCTCTTAGGCCAACACAATTTGGCTACATCAATTAGAACTTAATCAACTTTAAAAGAATCTCTATACATGCCATGACTAATAAGAACTTGAAACACCATACTAGGAGTCTACTCGATAGTGTGAAAACATCTCCAGCTGCCTTCAACCTGAGCTAGCTAAATAACCTATAAGAGATGGGAAAAAGGAAAGGAGTAAGCAATAATGCTTAGTAAGTTCATCTGCATATAACCGATAAATACTGATATTCATTGAATATACACAACCACAAAGTATTATAATGAGTGTTACTCATAAACTCATGGTTACTTACTCGACCATTCTTGAAACTTACTTATTCTATCTTTTACCACATTCAAACCATGCCACAAGCCAATTGCTCGTGTTAATTAGCATACATTCCTGCACTGATCACCACATGATCACATAAAACAACACATCAAGCATTTTTAATAAGTCACTCATATTCTAATCTCTCGGTGGTTTCGCACTTAGCCCACCATCAATCTCTCATAGGGTGGTATCGCACTTAGCCCACCAATCATTTATAACTATGGTGAATTCGCACTTAGCTCACCAATCATTTATAACTATGGTAGTTTCGCACTTAGCCCACCAAATAATTTCATAAGCAATGGTATTGCACACAACCCATCGATTAGTAATTAATCGGATGGTAATGCACACAGCCCACCGATAATAATATGGTTGATAGTATCGCACACAGCCCATCACTAACCATCAATAAGATGATTTCGCACATAGCTAATCGTTATTATACATTCATGGATAATTATCCTTTTGTACTTTCTATGATACTCGTTCGTATTCACACAATGCATTTATAGATATAACTTATGCAACTAAGGTGCATCAATTACACATAACCCACCAGGGGTTCATCATATACCGAATTTACCTCAATTCAGTTCTAACACATACTTGTGCTTCTCATGGTACAGCCACATACTCTCTCTCTGTGAACATACCCTTTGAATCATTCAAATTGTTAAATAACACTCTTGAGTCTCATACACATAATGTCATATTGACATTATACCCCAATAGGGTCTTACATGTATTAACATATCGATGCCATGTTCCCGACATGGCCTTACACGAATTTTCACACCTAGGCCATATTCCAATATGGTCTTACACGGGACCTTAATTATCAACATATCATGCAAATTTCTTTTCCCTCTAGTCTTAAATTAAAATAAGACTCTTATTTCTTGACATTCCGTCAAAATGTACTTAACGTATACATAAAGGCAATTAAACAATCCATACAACATCGAAATGTTAAGTACGTCACTTAGAATTTCATAATTTAGCATATGAACTTACCTCGATGTCGAAAGGGTCGAAAGGAACTTTTTGCCCACATTTCTCTTTTCACCCGTTCTAGGCCCGAATCTCGTTTTTCCATGATCTATCATATCACATTTAGCTTAATTATTAGTCACATTAATCAATGTGACCCAAAAATCATCTTATGGAAAATTTATGTTTTTACCCCTAAACTTTCACATAATTACACTTTTGCCCCAAGACTCGTAAATTGATTTTTTATTCAATTTTCTTGTATTTTGGACTTAGTCGAACCATTTTCATAACTATAGCTATCCACATTTCTCACTAATTCATGCACTTAGGACCAATTTTACAACTTTTGCAACTCGGTCCTTTTGTCATTTTCGTCGAAAATCACTTAGTAAAACTTGTTTCTCTTCTCATGGACATGCATAATCCACCATTAATCATCAAAATACACACTTAATCAACTATCGCAAAATTCACAAACTTCAATAGTTTTGAAAATGAAGGTACGTGATAGCTAAATCGAGTTACCACGACTCCGAAAACGTAGAAATCATTAAAAACGGGGCAAAAACCACTCACCTATCAAGCTCCCAAGCTTGGCCGAACATGGCTTTCTCCATGGCTAGCCATTTCTTTTCTCACAATCGGCTGGAGAAGAAAATATAAAAGAATGGCGCCTTTTTACTATTTTTGTCTTATTATACCCATTTAACTTAACTTCCAAATTTGCCCTTTTTCTTTTCAACTAACTTCAAAAATACCAAACAAATATCTTCCATCAACTTATAAGTGGGCTAATTTCTTCATAAGGACCTTCACTTTAAAAACCCATCACAATTACACCCTTTATCATCTAGAACACACACTTCACACTTATAACAATTTAATCCTACTAACCAAATTAAACACTTTTTCGGTAAAATTTCTCAACGAAATTTTCACAGAACAATTCAATCATATTATGGACCTCAAATTGATAATCCAAACTATTTCATACTTAAAGCATCTAGGACCTCATATTTGCCACCTTATTTAATTTAGTCTAAAAGTCAAATTGGACACTTTATGCCTAAAATTTCTTCATGAAATTTTTACACATGCATACGAACATATCATAAATCTCATAACAGTCATAAAATAATTATTTCTACTTCAGATTTGTGGTCTCAAACCACTATTCTGACTAGGCTCTAATTCGGGATGTTACAATACATTCTTGTACTAAAACACACTCCAAACCATTCAATAACGCATGACTGAAAATCATAAACTCTTTACCCGATTCAGGCTGAACCAAAACTAATGCATCAGTTAATAGTGTTTTCAACTATTTATAACTTTATTAACATATATTAAACCAAATCAAACTTCGCACAAATGAAAACTTCAACAATCAAAACAAATTTAATTTACAACAATAGTTCTCAAATAGAACCGTTTTGATGGATATAATTCTGTATCATGTCTTATAAAATATGAATTCTTCATTCAGACTATCCATCTATTTACCTGTGAACACACAAAATTTATTTTTGGACCCAAGGATAAACTCAAACACATATAACTGAATTAACCTTTCAAACAAATAACCCGATCAAACTAAATAACTGAATCGATCTTGGCTGTCAAATAATAACTTTTCAAAGTAAACCTTTTTTCTTGTTGTCAAGATAACTCAGACATACAATTTATCGCAATTTCTTCAGGATACTAGTCATAGATCTCCTTAAAAAAACTGCATAATTCTAATATGACATAACATTCCGTCTTTACTCGTTGACATATATCATGATTTACCTGAAAGTGATAACTATTATACAGATTTGAACTTGAACTTCTCTCGTCTATGCTTTTGCCGATGTCAATTCCCTTTTCGAGAAAACTAGTAAGGATTTTATAATAAAGCTATCCCAACTATTAATCATCGAAGCGTTGTACTATACTGAAGCCACCTCCGTCATATAAAAATCATAATGCCATAATAAGACCGGCATTTCAACAGTATAATAGATAATATCCTAGCTGTTAATAATGCATTTAGAACATAGAAGAAAATCAATTATGGTTTCAATAGAAATAAATGCAGAAACATAACCCCTATAAATTTGATAACAATACCACTGTACTCCCATGATCAAACCAGAAATTATAATCATAATAGATATTTATTCATCCCTGTCAAAATAATATCTCTTGCAGATAATCACTTAGAATCATAATAAAACCGAGGTAGCAAAATCACAAGGTATGGAACTATACAGAATTTCTGAAGATTATAACCCGTATGGAATGATAAAGATATCAATGATATCCCAGAGAAATTCCAGAAGAAAACATCACTCATAAGAAATGAAATCAACTGTGAAAAAAGCAATATAATCTTCATGTATATTCAACAAAACAGTAACCAATAGAAATAGAATACTAGCATCACACGGATTTTACCGTCGAATTTTCCATTAACACAATGGAATAGAATACCAGGGAAAGATAGAGCAATGTCGATCATAACCCAAACAGGCCAACGATGATTTCTTCTATCAGTGTAACACCCCTTACCCGTATCCGATGCCGGAATAGGGTACGAGGCATTACCGAACTTCTTCACAAGCAAATATTCAAAATCGAGACATGAATTTCCACTCAAATTTAAAACTTTTCAAAAACATTCATATCGTCCCTAAAAGGAGCGTACGAGGCCCAAAATATGCATCGAAAGTGGTTCGGGACTAAACCAAGAACTTTGGAAACTTTTGGAGAACTTAGAATTTTTTTCCTGAAAAAGGGGTCACACGCCCGTGTGGATTCAAGACACGCCCATGTGACCCTATGACACGCCCGTGCTTTAGGCCATGTTCAAATTAAGGAGCATTCTGTTTATGATGCCATAATCAAATTTGAGGTCACACGGCCAAGTCACACGCCCGTGTGCTTAGGCCATGTGATCAATTATACTTTCATAATTTTTTCATAAAATAGGTGCAGACTTCACACGACCAAGGCACACGCCCATGTTTGAGGCCGTGTCGTCCACATGGCTCAGACATACGCCTGTGTCTCTGCCCGTGAGCTCATTACTGAGCATTCTATTTTGCAACAATTAAGGTGCAAGGGACATACGAACGAAACACATGCCCATGGGGCAGACCGTGTGTCACAGACGGCCTAGACACACGCCCATGTGTCTACCCGTGTGGACAAATATAAGGGTATTTACCAAGCCTTTTTTCCATCCTTCCATGCACCAACCTACACAGCTAAACATAGCACCAACCCAAGCATATACTTTCAACCCAATCAGCCATACACAAGGCATCCACATATCATTTACATGCTATCATTTATCACATACAAACACCACATACTTAGCATCTCAAACCATGCAATTTCCCATATTTATGAAAACATCATCATATGTATATATACTTAACCAATATTAGCCAATATCAAATGGACATTTACAAAATGAATTATCAACTATTGAAGCCATCACTTATAGCCAAATCAATTATGACACATAACAAAAAGACCAAGTACCTATACATGCCATAACTCAAAATATTGAAATCATAAGTACCCAAAATGATAATTTGATAGTGTGAATGAATCTCCGACCGTCTTCGATCCCCGAGCTGGGTTGGTGACACTATAAGACAAAATAAAAGAAAGGGGGTAAGCTTTGAAGCTTAGTAAGTCCCTATGCAAATAATAAGCATCATACACACTTAAATATGTATTTAACATAAAGTAAATTAACATAAATGTCATTGTGAATTCATAATCAAACTTAGCATAGATGTTATTAAAATCTTAACATCATAACTTACTCAATCGAACCAATCTGAGGTTTCATCACATATCGAGCTCACTAAGCATGAGTTTTATGTACATACCTATACCAACTTGCAACTTACCATAATCTTTCACATCATACCAAAGTATTTCACAACTTTAACGTTTCCTTTGAACTACCTGTTGAACCACTTGGAATACTAAAGGATACTTGGTACATCTCATACTAACAGTACCATACAATGCCATACCCTAGATATGGTCTTACATGGGATCTCATATCGATGCCAATAGCCTAGCTATGGTCTTACACAAAGTCTTATATCGATGCCATATCCCAGATATGGTCTTACACGAAATCTTAATAACCCTAATGTCATGACATTTGTATCCTAACTATTCCTAAGGTTCAATTGAGATTTTTCATTTTTCAAACTTTGTCGATTTCATTCAAGAGTAAATCACAATAACACAATTAAAACATAAATAATGATGCATTATTTACATACGAACTTACCTCGATACAAAAATAGCAGAAATAGACCTAATCATCAATAACCTTGTTTTTCCCCCGATCAAGGTCCGAACCTTGTCTTTCTTGATCTATAATAGCAAATTTAACTTATTTATTATTCACATTATCCAATTCAATCCAAAAATCACATTATGGAAAAATTACATTTTTGCCCCTATATTTTGACATATTTACATTTTTGCCCTTGGGCTCTTAAAATGAAACGTGTGCAATTTATTTAATGTACAAGCCTATCCAAACCATTTTTATAACTATAATAGCCCACAATTTCCATTAAAACACACTTTTACTACATATTTTATAACTTTTACAAATAAGTCCTTTTGACATTTTCATCAAAAACCACCTAGCAAAAGTTGCTTATCGCACATCAAACATGCATAATCTACCATTAGACATCAAAATACACAAACATCCAACATGGTTCAAACCATAGACCTTGATCTTTCCTTAAATTAATGGTAGAAATAGATACATCGAATGATAATTACTTCAAAAACATAAAGAGCATTAAAACAGGGCTAGGATGCACTTATAATCAAGCTTGGAAGTTGAGAAAAACCATAGCTATGGTGTTCTTCTAATTTTTGGCACTTGAGGGAGAAGATGGACAAGATTTTAGCTTGATTTTCACTTTTTATTCTTTTATTTACCAAATGACCAAAATGTCCTTCACTTAAAACTTTGAAATTTTATCTCACCGTATCCATTTTTGTTCACTATCTTAAAAAATGGCCTAATTACCATCTAAGGACCTTCCATTTAAAATTTCATAACAATTAGACACCTCTAGCATGTAGAACTCAACTTTTGCACTTTTTTACAATTTAGTCCTTTTAACTAAATTGAGTGCCCAAACATCAAAATTTTCGAACAAAAATTTCACGAAATCATTCCATGAAACTGTAGACCATAAAAATATAATAAAAATGAACTTTGCTGTGTCAGATTTGTGGTCCCAAAACCACAGTTCTGACTAGGCCCAAAATTGGGTTGTTTCAACTTTCCCCCTTAGGGATTTTCGTCCCCGAAAATCTTACCAGAGAATAGGTTTGGGTACTATTTTTGCATAGCTTCCTCAGGTTCCCACATAGCCTCTTCAACTTTCTGTCGTTGCTGTAAAACTTTCAGTAGGGCTATACTCTTATTTCTTAACTGTTTAACTTCCCGAGCCAAAATCTTGATCGGTTCTTCACCATAAGTCATATCAGGTCAAATCTCAACCTCTATCGGTGAAATCACATGTGAAGGGTCTGATCGATAACGTCGCAACATAGACACATGAAACACATTATGGATTCTTTCCAACTCTGTCGGTAAAGCTAACCGATATGCCACTAGCCCTATTCTTTCAATAACTTCATACGCCCCAATGAAACGTGGACTCAACTTGCCTTTACGGCCAAATCTTAGAATCTTCTTCCACGGAGATACTTTCAGAAATACTTTATCACCAACCTAAAATTCAATTTCTTTTCTTTTCAAGTCTACATACGACTTTTTTCGATCCAAAGCGGTTTTCAAGCAATCTCGGATTATCTTTACTTTTTCTTCGATTTCCTTAACCAAATCAACCCCGTGAATCTATTTCTCGTTCAGCTCGGTCCAATACAAAGGTGTTCGACACTTGTGGCCATACAATGCCTCATAAGGTGCCTAATAAGGTGCCATTTTTGACTAATGGCTGTTGTTATAGGCAAACTCGACCAATGGTAGATATTTTTCCCAACTACCCTCAAATTCTGGAACACAGCATCGAAGCATATCTTCAAGTATCTAAATTACCCTTTTGGATTGACCGTTGGTTTGTGGATGAAATGCAATACTAAAATTCAAATTCGTACCTAAAAGCTCTTATAGCTTCTTCCAAAATCTCAAAGTGAACCTCGGATCTCTATCCAAAATAATCGAAGTAGGCACCCCGTGCAATCTTACAATCTCAGTAATGTACAACTCAGCTAGCTTATCAAGCGAATAATCGGTAGTACCAGAATAAAATGAGCCAATTTTGTCAATCTATCGACAACAACCCAGACGACATCTTTCTTTTTTGGAGTTAAAGGCAAACGCGTTACGAAATCCATCGTAACTCTTCCCATTTCCATTCTGGTACATCACTGGCTGAAGTAAACCCGAAGGTATTTGGTGTTCGGCTTTCACTTGTTGACAAATTAAACATCTTGAAACAAATTCTAAAATATCTCGTTTCATACCTCGCCACCAATGCAATGCCTTCAAATCGTTATACATTTTTGTACTACCCAGATGCACAGATAAACAACCATTATGCGCCTCATGAAGAATTTTCTGAATAAGTTTATCATTTTTCGGTACATAAACTCTACCTCAGAACATCAAACAATCATCGGATCTGACATGAAAATCTGAATCACTAACCGATTCACAATGAGCTCTCTTGGCTTGCAAATCACGGTCACATTTTTTAGCTTCATAAATTAGCTGAAGAAATAACGGTCTAACTCTCAACTCAGCTATAATTGAATTATTATCAGACAATGTTAACCTCGTGTTCATTGCTCTCAATGCAAACAAGGATTTTCTACTCAGGGCGTTTGCGACTACATTCGCCTTACCCGGGTGATAATCAATCACCAACTCATAATCCTTCAGTAGCTCAAGCCATCTTCGTTTCCGCAAATTTAAGTCTTTTTGAGTCATCAAATATTTCAAACTCTTGTGAATCGTAAAAACATGGCATTTCTCACCGTACAAATGATGTCTCCAAATTTTTGAAGCAAACACAATGGTGGCTAACTCCAAATCATGCGTCAGATAATTCTTCTCGTGTAGTTTCAACTATTTCGAGGCATAGGCTATCACTTTGCCCTCTTGCATCAACACACATCCCAATCCATTCAATGACGCGTCGCTATAAATCACAAACTCCTTTCCCGGTTCAGGTTGCACTAAAACTGGTGCCTCAGTCAATAAAGCCTTCAACTTTTCAAAACTTTGCTGATATTTTTCAGACCATACAGATTTTACATCTTTTTGCAACAGCTTGGTCATAGGGGTAGCAATCATCGAAAGCCCTTTGACACACCGGCGGTAGTAACCGGCTAAGCCCAAAAAGCTTCTAACTTCAGATACATTCCTTGGCAGTTTCCAATCAATAATTGCTGAAATCTTACTTGGATCAACCCGAATACCATCACCTGAGACAATATGTCCTAAAAATCTAACTTCTTGAAGCCAAAACTCACTTTTATTGAACTTAGCACATAACTTCTTATCTCTCAAAGTCTGTAAAACAGTTCTCAAGTGTTCGACATGCTCGGACTCATTACGAGAATAAATCAGTATGTCCTAAAAAAAACAACTACAAACTTGTCCAAGTACAGTCTAAAGATTCGATTCATTAGGTCCATAAAAACTGTAGGAGCATGCGTTAGTCCAAAAGGCATGACAAGAAATTCATAGTGTCCGTACCTTGTTCTGAAAACAGTTTTCGATACATCCGACTCTTTTACTCTCAACTGATAGTAACTAGATCTCAAATCTATCTTCGAGAACACTGTCACTCCTTTCAGTTGGTCAAATAAATCATCAATCCTCGGCAAGGGATACTTGTTCTTAACGGTTACCTTATTGAGCTGTCGGTAATCTATAGAAAGTCTCATAGTCCCGTCTTTCTTCTTTACGAACAATACTGGAGCACCCCAGAGAGAATAACTTGGTCTCACAAAACCCTTATCTGTCAATTCTTGTAACTGAGTCTTTAACTCTTTCAATTCAATCGGAGCCATCCTGTATGGAGCAATCAATATCGATGAAACACCGGGGACTAACCCAATACCAAACTCAACTTCTCTAATTGGAGGCAATCCTGGCAATTCCTCTGGAAAAACATTCGAATATTCACACACCACCGGCACCTATTCAATTTGCAATTTAGACTCTTTCGTGTTTAACACATAGGCTAGTTAAGCTTCACACCATTTTCTTATACATTTTTTAGCTGACATTGAAGAAATCGCCACAAGCAATCTATTTGACTCATCTGATTCAACCTGAAGAATTTCACCATTTTCACATTTCAATTCAATAACTTTCTATCTATAGTTTACTATAGCATCATGCAACGTCAGCCAATCCATACCCAAAATGACATCAAACTCATCAAATGGCAACAACATCAAGTCAGTCGGAAAACAGTGACCTCTAATTATCAAAGGACATTTCTTACATACTTTATCATCTAAAACATGCTTGCCTAAAGGGTTTGACACCTTAATCACAAATTCGGAAAACTCAACAAGAAATTTCTTATTATTTACCAAATTCATACAAACATACGAATGAGTAGATCCAGGGTCAATTAATGCAGTAACGTCAGTATCATAAAGAGAAAAAGTACTAGTAATGACATCGGGAGATGTCGCTTTTTTGCAAGCACGGATGGCATAGGCTTTAGCAGGTGCTCGAGCTTCGAATCTCATCGCGATTTTTTTGTCACACCTTTACTACTGGCTCCATTTCCAGTATTCCTTGGGGGTCTTCCTCTAGAAGCAATATTACTAGGCCTTGCACTCTGAAATTTCTCTTTCTCTGCCATTTCCGGGCAGTCTCTAATAAAATGATCTTGAGAACCACACTTAAAACAAGCCTGGTCATTCATTTTACATTCGCTGGGATCTCTTCTTCCACAATATTGACATTCATGCCTATTAGACTTTACATTACCCACACTTGCCATCGAAGTAGCTTGAGATTTAAAACTCGAATGTTGTTTCTCACGATCTCTGCGTGAATACCCAGCTGAAACATTTGAATAGGAATACATCTCTTTCAATTTCTTAGACTGAGATGGAAATGACTCACTCATCGGTCTTTTCCTCGAGTCTCTAGCTTCAAGATCAACTTTCCTCTTCTCTTTGTTCAATTCTTCAGCCTTACAAGCCCGTTCAACCAATACCACAAACTCTTTCAGCTCTAAAATCCTGACTAACACACGAATATTTTCATTCAATCCATCCATCCTCCCTGAAATCTTTTGCACATAATAGCCTCCGTAGAAACATACTCTCGGGCGTATTTGCTCAGTTTGACAAATTCTCACTCATTTTCGGTCATTTTCATACGACCTTGTTTCAGCTCAAGAAATTCTTTACGTTTTTGGTCGATGAACCTTTGGCTAATATACTTCTTTCGAAACTCCTCTTGAAAGAAGTCCCAAGTGACCCTTTCTCTCGAAATTACAGATACAAGTGTATTCCACCAATGGTATGCAGAATCTCTCAGAAGCGAGATAACACACTTTAAACACTCATCTGGTGTGTAGGACAACTCATCAAATACCCTGATGGAGTTTTTGAGCCAAAACTCGGCTCTCTCGGGATCATCATCCATATTAGCTCGGAAATCTTCAGCCCTATACTTTTAGATTTTATCAACCGGGGGCTTATGTCCATACCTTATAGGGCTACAAGAACTAGTCGAGGAATAGGTGGGGGTGGAGGAGGTTGGGCATTCGAATTTGTTCGAACAAATTTCGTATACCACTCATTCATCATATGGAGAAAGGCTTCCCTGCCTCCTTCTCCTTGACTAACCGTAGGGGATCTACTATTAGATGGTGCTGCCCCTTGAACGGGAGCCGACGCATCACTTTCGACTTCATCAGCCTCAGCTCAATTGGGATCTATTGTTATATGAAAATACAATTTAAAGTTGTCAAGAGTCATCACACTATACAATTTATTTATGGCATGTATAGCTAGACTCTTACACACGCTATGTTAGTCGAAACCGTAACTCTGATTCCACTAAATGTAACACTCCTTACCCGTATCTAACGCTGGAATAGGGTACGAGCCATTACCAGAGTTATTCACAAGCAAACATTCAAAACCGAGACATGAATTTCTACTCAAATTTAAAACTTTTCAAAAACATTCATATCATGCCTAAAATAAGCCTACGAGGCCCAAAATATGCATCGAAAGCAGTTCAAGACTAAACCAAGAAGAACTTAGAAAATTTTTCATAAAAAAGGAGTCACACACCCGTGTGGGCTCAGGACACGGTCGTGCTTCAGGCTGTGCTCAAATTAGGGAGCATTCTGTTTATGACGTCATCATCAATTTTGAGGTCACACGTCCGTGTGCTTAGGCTGTATGATCAATTATATTTTCATAATTTTTCATAAAATAGGTGAAGCCTTCACACAGCTAGGACATACGCCCATGTTCGAGGCCATGCCGACCACACGACTGAGACACACGCTCGTGTCTCTGCCCGTGTGCTCATTACTGAGCATATTAAGGTGCAGGGGACACACAGTCGAAACACATAACCGTGTGTCATACATGACCTAGACACATGCCCGTGTGTCTACCCGTGTGGACAAATATAAGGCTATTTACCAAGCCTTTTTGCCACCCTTCTATGCACCAACCTACACAACAAAACATAGAACAATCCAAGCATATACTTTCAACCCAATCAGCCATACACAAGGTAGCCACATATCATTTACATGCTATTATTTAGCACATACAAACATCACATACTTAGCATCTCAAACCATGCAATTTCCCATATTTATGAAAACATCATCATATGTATATATGCTTAACCAATATTAGCCAATATCAAATGGCCATTTACAAAATGAATTATCAACTATTGCACTTTTTTATAATTTAGTCCTTTTGACTAAATTGAGTGCCCAAATGTCAAAATTTTCGAACAAAATTTTCACGAAATCATTCGGTGAAACTGTAGACCATAAAAGTATAATAAAAATGAACTTTGCTGTGTCAGATTTGATGTCCCCGAAACCACTATTCCGACTAGGCCCAAAATCGGGCTGTTACAATCAATATGTTTAGCTAGTGTTCTCATACGATAAGAGTTTCATTCGGAAATAAATAATCACATATACCTCTGAGAATAATTGATCACATAGAATACCCAAACGATATCATTATAAGCTATTCGACTATATTGTTGTACTCAGATATCTTTACAAGTCAAACATTATTCCACTGTCTAATCTTGTCATTATTGATTCCTCTTTATCCCATCACTAATAGAAATCAATTAAGTAGAACTTCAAGTTAATACATTCTTTAGATATCATACCTGAATATTTTGTTTCATCGAAGTCAACTTTTCTTTAATAGCGCCTTTGCATAATCCAAATAGCCTTCAAAACGATCTGATATCTCTTCTAGTACTGCCTTTATTGTTGTCTCATTCTCTTATCTGACCACAGTATTAATCCTTTAATCGCAGAACTCTGTAACTCCACACTTGTGAACTTATTCAATCAAAATCTTACGGATTTCATTGTAACACTATACTGATAAGGGGGTGAGGGTCGTAAAGCCTCAGATTTAACTCTCACATATACATGTACCTAACATAACATTTATCAATATCATAATATTATGAACCTTTATTCATACCTTTATGAATTTCAATTCCTCATAAACACATTTTCATTCAAATATTTGAGTAGCACTTTCTGCACTATCGGAATTAGCTCGGTTGGAAAGCATATCTGTCGAATTAAAATAATTTTCGTCAGAGTCGGAAGATATCACACTATCACACGTTCTATATGGCATGTATAGCTAGACTCACATATGCTACGTTAGTCCTAGAATCGACTAAACCGTAGCTCTGATACCAATAAATGTAACACCACTTACCTATATTCACTATCAGAATAGGGTTATGAGGTTTTACCGATCATTTCACAATATTTAACAAACATAACTCAAACATAATGCATTCATTCTCATAAATCATTTGACATAATCACATTGTATATTATATGGGCCTACAAGGCCTTAAACAAACTTTAGAAGAGGTTCAAGACTAAGCCGATAACATATAAAATTTTCAGAAACTTAGAAAAATTTCAAACATATATGGGTCACACGCCCGTGTGAACAAACTGTGTGCCTCACACGGCTCCAGACACACACGTGTCTTAGGCCATGTGGAAACAGGCATACATACTGACTTGGGTCACACAGCCAACCACACGTCTGTGTCTCTATCCTGTGTTCCCTTCGAAATGGCCACACATGCCCGTGTGCTAGGCCTTGTACTAGGCCGTGCCAAAACTGTAGGGTTTACTGACTTATGCAACACAGCCAAGTCACACGCTCGTGTGCTAGGACGTATGCTATTTAGGGGGTATACTGACTTGTACCACACGGCTAGTCACACGTCCGTGTGTGAGACCGTGTGGAGCATACTGACATCAATTTAATTTCAACACTAGGGGACACATGGCCCTGTAGCATGATCGTGTGTCACACACGGCTGAGACACACACCCATGTCTCTGCCCGTGTGGACAAAAATAGGCCATTTGCAAAGCCAATTTGCCACCCCAAATTCAATGTACCTATATAAGGCAAAATAGTACCATTTCCATACACATTTAAACAGCCAAATCAATCTCAAATCATCATGTTATAGACAATTTCAATTCCAATCTATTTAAAGCTTATATCGCAATCATTTACTTAACTAAATCACATACTAATCAACAAGATTCATAATCCAAGATTTACATATATAACTATATCAATCTACTTTATTAACCAATTTGGCATTCAAAAACCAAACCAAAACCAAATACATCTCAAACTACTACATAACACATACCAAATGGCCATTTGAATATCTTAAACCATCATTAAGCTTACCAAAATAATCTATACCACATGGGAATATATATATATCCTTTAAACCACATAACTTAATCATGCCATTTCAAATAGCCAAAAACACTTCCAAAAACCAAACCAAAGTAACCATAGCTTATACTTATCAAACCTTACATCACTATCAGGCCAAATCTCATGGCTAAATACATATCAAGCATATATGCATCAATCACCAAAATTACCTATACTCAACAAATAACCACAAAACCTGTACATGCCCTATAATCAATATCACAAAGCTTATAAGTACCAAACCATAGTTGGATAGTGTGATATGATCTCCAATGACTTATGGAGCTCAAAGCTAACTATTATTTCGACAAAGGCAAACGCACCTATCGAACAGTAGTATAGCTGTGGTGAGTCTGGAATATCGTATCCTCAAGGACCAAGAGTACTAGTACTAACTATCTTTTTATTATCTAGCCTAATAATTAAGGAAATTTGGCTTTTTAATCTAAAATTAACTAACTAACTATGAACGCGATAGAGAGTAAATTGGAAAATACTTTTGGACAACTTTTATGAGATAGGCAATACCTAAGGAAGAATCCACCTAGACTTTACTTATTACTTTTGATTCATGCGATTTATTCACTTGGCTTAATCCGTAGAAATCCCTAATTTATATTAATACCTCTCTCAAGGCTACTAACAACTGAATCTAGGTTGATTAATTGAAATCTCTTTCTAATTAAAACCCCTATTGTCGCGTTAACTCGATCTATGGATTCCCTTATTAGGTTTGACCCTAATCCGATAGATTTTTGTTGCCCAATCTCTAGGGTTGCAATCAACTCCACTTAATTGTGTTGATCTACTCTTAGACAGCGACTTTTGCTCCACTGAATAAGCACATTCGATTTGAATCAATAACTTGAATTATCAAAACAAGAATAAGAACTCACAATTAAGAATAAGCACAAGTATTTATCTCATAAATAAAATAATAATAAGATTTGTCTTAGGTTTCATCACCTCAGGTATTTGAGGGATTTAGTTCATACTGATAGAGGGAAACATCATAAAAAAGGAAAAACAACAAAACATAAGAAAACCCAAAAACTTCTAAAGAACTTGATGGGAGATCCTCCGTCTTGATGGAGATCCTTCTCCTAAGCTGATCCCGACGGCTGTCTTGGAGTATTTTCTCCTTCTACTCGGCATCTATTTGACGTCCTGTCGAACTCCCCGTTTAGGTTGCCTCCTAGGGTGTTAATATAGGCTTCGAGATGCCTTTCATGGCCCATAAGTATCCTATTTCGAATAGAATTCATCCTTATTTCGGCTGGGACACGCCCGTGTGACATGCCCGTGGCCGCTAGCCCAGGCCGTGTTTGATCCAGCTTACCACACACGGCCGTGCGGTCCGCCCGGGTGCAGTGGTCTAGGCCGTGTAGGCCCATTTTTTCCCTTTTTGGCCCGTTTGTCGTTCTTTTCGACTCCCTAAGCTCTCCTGAGTATAAAACATGAAATTAAGAGATTAGGAGCATCGAATTTATCAAATTCAATAGGAAATTGTCCAAAATTAAGCCAAGCATGGGGTTAAAATATGTGTAAACTGTGGTTTATCAAATACCCCTACACTTAAGCCTTTGCTTGTCCTCAAGCAAAATCCTCAACTCACAATTAAAATTATCTTACTTAATTCATAATCATCATCAATAGTGTTTCATCATAGATAATTCATACATTGATAACTTAACTATAAGAGTCCTAAAGATCCAAACAATCTAAGTCATAAATTTTTATAGCACGAAAACATAGGTGTTTCCCCTTACCTAAATACTTACCTCTGATTCAAAACTGACAAGGATTGACATCCTCACTAAAGATTCGCTCAAATCACTCAAGGTGTTTAAGGTTCAAATTAAGCACTCATAAGTCAAACATGAAAAATTAATCCCGTAGGCTTGCATGAAAATCAAATCTCCACCACTATAAAATGAGATGATACACAAATCAAAAGGTCTTTAATGGATTGTAATGGGGCTTGGGTTAAAGGTGTGGATCTAGGCTGAATTAGAAGGTTAGAATCGAGATTGAATTGACAATTTACCTACTAGAAAAATTGAACTAGTACTGGATAATTACATTGATTGAAAACTTATCACTAATAACATGAGCTTCTTCTAAAGATGTGACATTAATCGTTCAAGCTTAAACTAATAATGAATAAATTTCCAATTTTTTTTAAGAATAAGAACATAAAATGATAAGAAAGAACATTAACAATGGAAATAGATAACATAGTTAGGCAACAGCTCAAATCAAATCTCGACAAAAAGGGCTTAAAAAGATTAGGGGAATTAAAAATTTGGTTTTAGGTTAATATTAATGGGTGAGTCAAGAAATGACTTATTAGGCTTTTTGTGTAGTGAGTGGGTTAATTCCTAGGTGCCTTTATCATCTTAGTATATCAAATTAAAAATATGGTCTTGACACGTATAATCAAAGCAAGTTCTAGAATAACAAATCAATGTTGACACACTCATAATCTATAAAGTGAGCAAGAAAAATATATGCTCTAAAAGGCTCAAGATCTCACAAGAATTATGATTTTTGAAGTCAACCTTGTAAATTTCAAACTTCAAAGTAACATTTAAGTTTAGGGGAACAACCTAATAAAATTTTAATTCTGAAAATAGACTTATCATGCTTGATTCTCTAATGTCTTAAAGTTTAAACCATCAATGCGCAATTAACTATGACTTAATCTGAAACATATCAACAAAATCATAAATCAATGGAAGTATTATTTTAATTAGTAAACATGAGAAAACTACTTTAAGAACAAGACGTAATTTAGGGATTTTCTGGTAATGAAATCAATAACCTCCCCACACTTAAGATGTACATTGTCCTCAATGTACAAAGATAGATATCTATAATATAAAATCATAAGATAGGGAGAGAAGTGAACTTCCTGAATTTTGGATGGAGTCAAGGAAAAGAAACGGTAAGACGGGTATAGATGAAGGTGGCGGTGGTGTCTATAGTCGTGGTATGGTGATTCCCAAGCAGCCTTTTGAACATAAATCAAAGAAATGAAAATATAATAATAAAAATTAAAGATAAGAAAGATAAAGGGAAGGAAAATAAAGGAGAAGAGAAAAGAAAAAGAAAAATTAAATGGACTCAAATGTCCTTTACTTGTTGGATAAATGAAGCAGCCGGCATGAACTCATGTAGATCGGTCCCACACGGGGAGATTATGCTAGGATCCTTTCGCTTCTTCAACCTGGGAATGGTGGTGTAAAGAAAGAATGATGGGAAAGGGGAAAGGAAAATGAAGGGGGAGAGATAATGGTCAAAGAAAGGGTGTGGTGGCTGGGGTTTGGGAGAAGAAGAAATTTGGGGAAAGTGAGAAGAAGGGGGTTTTAAATAATCTGGTAGCTTCCCATGCCCGTGTGCCGTGGGCGTGTTGGGCACACGGTCGTATCGCACAGTCGTGTTGTGTTTTGTTCGTTTCTCTCACGCCTGTGCAGAGGTTGCCATGCCCATGTGGATTACTCAGTGTTGGCCACGGCCTAGGGACACGGGCGTGTTGTACACCCGTGTGATTTTCTCAGTATCGACCACGGCCATAGCGCACGGTCGTGACATTTTATCACAGCCCGTGTTTTGGAGATTTTTAGTCCTTGGTTCATACGATCCCTGCCACGCCGATGTGCAAATCTGTGGTGTACACACGGCCACGGCCACACCCATGTGCAAGGCCGTGTGGTAGGGAATCTTGCGTTTTATTAATTTGGTTAGTTTATAGTTAGGTGCTAAAAGTAAAAATAACAATATGAAAATTAATGGGGTTAGTGTTCAGGTTGCCTCCCGAAAAGTGCTCGTTTAAAGTCTTAAACTAGACTTACCTCTCATTCGCATATTCATGGTGGTTTGAGGAGTTGAAACTCCTCACCCCTGCTATCAGTTCTATGATCACTATGTAGTTAGAGTCGTGTAGTCTTTACCTTAAAAGTGCTGAACTTGGGATTAGTTACATCGACTGTTCCTTATGGGAAGATCTTCAGCACCTCAAAAGGGATTTCTTCGTTTGTATTAAGGTCTGAAGTGGCAATCCGAGGGTCTATTTTATCTAACAATACATGATCTTCGATCTTAAATTGGTTTGGCTCATGAAGTTGCTTTGGTTCATTGTGTTTTCTTGGTTTCTCTTTGAAAAGTGTCTTCCACTCGTCTAGTTCATCGATCTGAAGCCTTCGCTCCTCGTGAGTTATTTCTTTATTGGCACAAGGTCTAGGATATGACTCAGTTGTGTAATTTCGTGGTGCTTCCTGAAAAGAAGGTTGAACCGAATGGTCATTAATAGAATTTATGTTCTCACCTTTATTACTTGATGTCCTAGCCGAGTGATCATCTTGTCACCTACACGAAGTATTAGTTCACCTGTACCAACATCAATTTTAGTTCTAACAGTAGCTAAAAAGGGTCTTCCTAAAATTAAAGGAATATTATTGTCCTCATCTATGTCTAAAACGACAAAGTCTACTGAGAATATGAATTTTTCAATTTTGACTAGTACATCTTCGATTATACCCTAGGAATTCTAATAGTTTATCTGCTAATTGAATGCTCATCCTAGTTTGTTTGGGTTTCCCTAGACCTAGTTGTTTAAACATTTTATAAGGCATAACATTTATGCTTGCCCCTAAACCAGCTAAAGCATTACCAATAGATAAACTACCAATTAAGCATGTAATTGTAAAACTCCCTAGATCTTTTAACTTTCATGGTAGTCTATTTTGTAAAATTGTTGAGCACACTGCGTTTAGCTCCACATGCGACGCCTCGTCTAACTTTCGTTTGTTTGTCAAAAGCTCTTTTAAAAATTTTACTTGAATCTAGCATCTGCGAAAGAGCTTTAAGAAACAGTAAGTTAATACGTAATTTCTTTAGAAGTTTAAGAAATTTATCGAATTGTTCATCTATGAGGTCTTTCTTCATCGCATTGGGGTATTGGTACTCTATAATTACCGGTTTTGGCTTATCATATCTTACCTCAACCTTACCTTCCTCTACCACATTCTCTTGCCTCACTTTGGTTTCATCTAACCCGTCATTATCATGAGCAATTATGGCTTGAAGTTGCTCCTTTGGGTTAGTTTCTGTGTTACTTGGCAAGCTACCTTGTGTCGTTCAGATATGATCTAAGCAAGTTTTCCTAATTGGTTCTTGATCCCTTGAATCGATGCTTCTTGATTTTTGAGTGCTGTTTCGGTGTTTTGGAAACAGGTTTCTAACACCGCGATAAATTTTGTTAACATCTCCTCAAGGTTCGGTAGGATTGCTGTTGGAAGCCTGGGAGGGGTTGTTGTCTCTGATTTCCTTGGCCACCCCATGAGAAGTTGGGGTGATTCCTCCAACCTGAATTATAAGTGTTACTATAAGGGTTATTCTGAGGTCTAGAATTATTACCCATATAGTTCATCTGTTCGCTTTCTATGTCAGGGTTGTAGGATGGATATTTTGTGTTATTCATTCCTCCTCCATTCATATCACAATGCATAACCAGATGTACCTGCGAAGAACCCCACAAACCATCAATCTTTTTACTTAACATCTCTACCTGATTTGATAGCATGGTTACTACGCTGAGGTTGAAAACACTGGCGGCTTTTGTTGGCCCGGTCCTTGTAACTTGCTACTGATAGTTATTCAGTGACATCTCCTCTATAAACTCATAAGCCGCTTCAGGGGTCTTGTTATTCAGTGTTCCACCGGCGGTTAAATCGATTAATTGCCTAGTTGAGGGGTTCACACCGTTGTAAAAGGTTTGAACCTGGAGCCACAAAGGTAATCCATGGTGTGGGCACCTTCTCAGTAGATCCTTGTATCTCTCCCATGCATCATAAAGTTTCTCTAAATCCATCTGCACAAAAGAAGAGATATCATTCCTCAACTTAGCCTTTTTAGTCGGCGGAAAATATTTTAACAAAAATTTTTCAGTCATTTGTTCCCATGTAGTGATTGATCCTCGTGGTAACGAGTTCAACCACTATTTCGCTTTGTTCCTCAACAAAAAGGGAAACAACTGAAGACGAATTGCATCATCAGAAACGCCATTTATTTTGAAAGTATCGTAAAATTCTAGAAAATTCACCAAGTGATTATTTGGATCTTCATCCTGCAAACCACCAAACTGAACAAATTGCTATATCATCTGAATTGTGTTAGGTTTCAGTTTAAAATTATTTGCAGCAATAACAAGTCTAATCATACTTGACTCAATTCTTTTTAAATTAGGTTTAGCGTAATCATACATAGTACGAGGAGCAGGATTTTGATTAACCAGGTTTGCGGCAACCATAGGAGGTAGCGGATTGTTATCATCCATCTCTTCGGTAGTGTTTCTATCGTCCTCTTGCTCTTCTTCTATGTATTAAAGGCTTCGCCTTATTTCTCTGCGATTCCTGCGAACTGTACTTTCAATTTCACTGTCAAAAAGTAATGGTCTTGACAGGTTCCTTCTAGTCATAAACTAAAAGTTCCTGCCAGAAGTAAAAAAGATGAAAAGTTAGTAAACTAGAAACAAAAATAAATTGCAATAAAAATAATAATGGCTAAAGTAATAAAAATTTAGTGTTCCTAATATATTAGTCCCCGGCAACGGCGCCAAAAACTTGATGGAGATCGACACTAACTATTATTTCGACAAAGGCAAGCGCACCTATCGAATAGTAGTATAGCTCTGGTGATCTAGAATATCGTATCCTCAAGGACCAAGAGTACTAGTGTTAACTATCTTTTTGTTATCTAGCCTAATAATTAAGGAAATTTGGTTTTTTAATCTAAAATTAACTAACTAACTATAAACGTGATAGAGAGTAAATTGGAAAATACTTTTGGACAACTTTTATGAGATAGGCAATACCTAAGGAAGAATCCACCTAGACTTCACTTATTACTTCTGATTCATGCGATTTATTCTGTAACACCCTAAACCCGGCCTAGACGTTACGACCGGATTTGGCATGTCACATGAAAGGAATGTCTAAAAAAATTGTGCGTTCGTTAAAAAGTTCATATTCTTTTTGAAACTCCGCATTTTGTGGTTTGTTTATAAAAGTCGATTCATTTAATGCCCATTTTACCAACTAGCTCCTTGTTACTAATTTGAATAAAATTGTATTTGTTGTGAAAAATCGAGTTTAAGAAATTTTGAATAAGAAACGGTTTATTATCACTTTAGGAAAATCCCATATTGAACATTTAATAATAATAGGTAGTAATCAAATTAAAAGCTAAACCAAATAAAATACCCAAGCTAAAGTTATATTGGCCTTATTACATAACAAAATCCCAAAATTAAAAGTAAGTTTAAATAAAAGAAACGAGTTTACGAGAAAACATTGCAGGGCCACCACAAGTTTGCCTCGGCTCCCAAATCCACGATCTAATGATTACCTGAAACATTTAAAAATAGGGGGTGAGTCATCGAGACTCAGTGTGTAATTCCCCTTACCACGATAACTGGGCCTAAGCCCATAGTACTATATTAGCCCAATGTCATGGCATATCAAGAATGAGTGCAATGCAATTAATCCACATGATTCCACAAATGGGCTTGGCCCCAAATCCACATCAAACCACATACCACGCATTATGATGCAAAATGTTAACCCAACCCCACCTAGTGTCCATCCGCTACACACCCCCGTATATCCATCCGCCACACACCAGGGGATTACTAAATCGACCCTCCTCCGCTACACACCTCTTTGGCAGTCATGCTGCTCAAAGTCAATATAACGTCGCCTAGCCGCCGATCACCATGTGACCAAATATAACGTGGCCTAGCCACCGATCACTATGTGACCAAATCACAATATCCACGATGTGACTCAAGGTCATCATCAATCCACGATGAGGCACGAAGCCAACATCAATCCACGATGAGGCACATAGCCAACATCAATCCACAATGAGGCACATAGCCAACATCAATCCATGATGAGGCACATACCCAACATCAATCCACGATGAGGCACGAAGCCAACATCAATCCATGATGTAGCTCAAGGCTGACATCAATCCACGTACATAAATGTACACCCTTTTCTTCATTAAATATAACTCGATCCCCATGCAGATAAAATATATTATGATGAAATGACAATGTAATCATTATGAACATATCAGACAACGTATGAAACAAATTACCATAATAATCAGAATAATAATATACAACATAATCAAGCTAACCAACCTCTAAGAGTATAACAGTAATTTTACCGACCAAGGGTATTTTCGTAATTTACCCACAAAGGGTATTTTCATAAATTCGCACTTGCAATGGCCTTTTCGAAGGCCTAATGTCGCCCCGAGCGACTCAGCTACCATTTCCAGTCCTTACCGGACTATTGGGCCTAAAACCCGATTTCGGCCCATTCAGGCCCACACGCTCGTGTGGCCCACCTAGCACAAATCTAGCCACGTATATAAGTTCCACCTAGTCTAGTTCACTATATACTACACAATTGCACATTTTACCCATAAGGGCCCATGAGCCCATTAGGCCCACTTCGGCCCATCGCAGCCCAAGCAGCCCCAACCCACAAAAATACTACTGTTGGCCTCAACTATTGCGTCGAAGCCCCACATGTGCACTCGTACGCTTGTGTGGCTACTATTGTTGTGATTGGCACTTCGGCGTTTGCTGCTCTACTGCTAGAGTAGAGAGAGTTACACACCTAATAGGACTCTGGTGTTAATCCGCGCTCTGACCACTCCTATGCCCAAACGCCCTCCAAGATGTGTTTACTCTCCTCCTAGGGTGCTCTTTATATAGCTAGCTCTTCACCTTCATTCTTTGTGTCTTTCCGATGTGGGATCCCTTCGCCAGTAGAGTTTAAATTCAACTGAAACTCTTACCGTCCAATCCGCAAAATAAATACTCCCTTTCTTCTCATGAGATTCAAACCCAGGCTCCCTTGCAACATAATCCACGCCGCTAACCACTTGGCCACAAGCTCCTCTTGTGTCTTAAACCATGCGCAACTAAATATAAACTATGGCCCAAATTCTAAGATCCAAGTAAAAAGAAACCAAAATGCAAAAGCCAAGACTTAAACCTTGGACCTCCTTCCTTCCTTGTGGCGTCATTCCCTTGTCTCTTATGTGGCGTCACTTTGCCACTACACCACACGCTCCACTTGTGTCATTTTCCTCCACTTTTTATTCTTAAGGCCTACCTGTCAACTTCCAGGGTTTTTTTTCGCCTAAAACCAAAATTTCCCTAAAGCCTAAATTTGATTCTGGGACTTCCTAGAAGCCCTCTAACCTTCCAAAATCACTTACCAAATAAGTCTAACTTGCATTAATACCGTTCTCTAAAACTTTAAATGCCACTACGCCTAAGGCCCATTAGGCTCCTACTAGGCCCAATTTCAGGATGTTACATATTCACTTGGCTTAGTCTGTAGAAATCCCTGATTTATATTAATACCTCTCTCGAGGCTACTAACAACTGGCTCTAGGTTGACTATTTGAAATCTCTTTCTAATTAAAACCACTATTGTCACGTTAAATCAATCTATGAATTCCCTTATTAAGTTTGACCCTAATCCGACAAATTTTAGTCGCCCTATCTCTAGGGTTGCAATCAACTCCACTTAATTGTGTTGATCTACACTTAGACAGTGACTTTTGCTCCACTGAATAAGCACATTCAATTTGAATCAATAACCTGAATTACCAATACAAGAATAAGAACTCACAATTAAGAATAAGCATAAGTATTTATCTCATAAACCAAATAATAATAAGATTTGTCTTACGTTTCATCCCCTCAGGTATTTGAGGGATTTAGTTCATACTGGTAGAGGAAAACATCATAAAAGAGGAAAAACAACAAAACATAGGAAAACCCAAAAACTTCTAAAGAACTTGATGGGAGATCCTCCGTCTTGATGGAGATCCTTCTCCTAAGCTGATCCCGACGGCTGTCTTGGAGTATTTTCTCCTTCTACTCGACGTCTATTTGGTGTCCTGTCGAACTCCCCTTTTAGGTTGCCTCCTAGGGTGTTTATATAAGCTTCGAGATGCCTTTTTTGGCCCACAAGTATCCTATTCCGATGGAATTCATCCTTATTTTGGCAGGGACACGCCCGTAGCCACTAGCCCAGGCCGTGTTTGATCCGGTTTGCCACACGCAGCTGTGCAATCCGCCCGTGTGCAGTGGTCCAGGCCATGTAGGCCCATTTTGTCCCTTTTTGGCCCGTTTCTCGTTCTTTTCGACTCCCTAAGTTCTCCTGAGTATAAAACATGAAATTAAGAGATTAGGAGCATTGAATTCATCAAATTCAATAGGAAATCATCCAAAATTAAGCCAAGCATAGGGTTAAAATATGTGTAAACTATGGTTTATCAATGACTTCCAACCCGAGCGAGCCTCCGAATCACTATAAATATAGAAAAGATAACAAAGTAAGCTATAAAGCTTAGTAAGTTCTTATGAATAAAATCAATGTAATCACATAAATATAATTCAATAATTTTAATACATCAATATGTAACTTTCCTTAACAATAAAACCTTTCAAGTCCTCATTCATAAAACTATATATATTCGTCATCAATCCTTCGATTCAAAGCTAGAACGGATTATACACATACATGTACCAACTAATACCAACCTCGTATACTTTCTCGTCTTTCATTCACCCGTTGAACCATTCGGATTAGAAGTCGGATACTCAAAGATCTCAATCGATAAGTACATATACCATGCCCGAAGCCAAATCAAGGTAACTTATCCTAGAGTACCTATACCATGGCCCGTAGCCAAATCATGGTATCACTGGCACCCGAAGTGCCGATATCATGGCTCGAAGCCAACACAATAACCTAATGACATGTCATTAGCATCCTAAACTATTCCTAAGGTTCAACCGGGATTTTACACTTGTCGAATCATCGTCGAATCATAGTCGAATCATTCCCGAACTCATCTGTAATCACATTATCACAATTCATGATATATCAAAGCATATAAAATACCTTCGTAATGAAATTATAACATACGAACTTACCTCGTTAGCTGTAAGGATGAATTAGGTCGACTAATCTCATACTTTGTTTTCCCCATTCTAGATCCAAATCTTGTTTATCTCAATCTATATAATATCAAAATTTACTTATTTAATCATCACTTCATTCAATTTAGCACAATTTACATATTTTGGCAAAATTACATTTTTACCACTATTATTTCATAACTTCTACAAATTAGTCCTTATTTCACAAAAATACAAATTCAAGCAATTTAATCCAATTTCACCATAACCGAATTTCACTAGTGTCCTTAGTAGCCCACATATTTCATTTATTTCACATTCCAACTACTCAATTTGCACTTTTCACAATTTAATCCCTTTTTGACATTTTTGTCAAAAAATAATTTTACAAAACTAGTTTAATTATTAACAAACTTTCATAATCTATCATAATTCATCAAATTACTCAAGCATTCAACAGTGGAAACTTTTTAAACCTTTGAAAATTTCAAAATCTAAGGTACGGGCTAGCTAGAATACGAAGCAACGATTTTAAAAACGTAAAAATCATTAAAAACAAAACAAAAACGGACCTTCAATTGAGCATCAACATGGCTGAACCCTAGCAAGCTTTATCCCATGGTTTTTCACCTCAATATGTGGTGGAAGATGAAAAATAACAAAGATGATATCTTTGTTTCCATTATTTTATTATACCAAATTAATGAATTACATATTTATCCGTTAATAATAACATCAAATTCACTTGATAAAGTGCCCATAATTGTCCACTATCTTTATAAATGGAAGAATTACCACTTAAGAACAACATATTTAAAAACCATAGCAATTAGAAACCTTTTCCTTATAGAACTAAAAATATTACACTTTACGCGATTTATCCCTTTTTACCGAATTAAGCATTTAAACGGTAAAATTTCTTTACGAAACTTTCACGTAATAATTCTATCATGTTGTAAAACTTATTAAAATAATAAAATAAATATTTGAACCTTAGGTTTGTGGTCCTGAAACCACTATTCCAATTCGACCAAAAAACGGGCTGTTACATTTCGGTTGGAACATGAAGAAGAAAAAATGATGTTTTGTTTTATTTCTTTTATTTTAACTTTAAATTATAAATTACTTAATTAACCTTTATAATTAACCTTAAAATTTTCATAACTAATGCCCATAATTGTCCACTCACCATTATAATGATCCATTCACAACATATGGATCTTAACTTTAAGGTTCTATAGCTATTTGACACCTTTATCTAATAGAACTCAAGTTTTACGCTTTACGTGATTTAGTCCTTTTTATCAAATTGACCATTTAAACGATAAAATTTTTTAATGAAATTTTCACACAATCATATATTCATACTGTAGACATTAAAATAAAAAAATATTTTGACATCAAATTTGTGATCTCAAAACCACTGTTTCGATTTGACCAAAAACGGGCTGTTACAAGGAGCATATACATAGGTTGCTTGTGTTTAGAAATAAATTTGGCATGATTATAGGTGATTTTAATTTTTTTTATTATTAGAATACTAAAGTTCTATATATTACATTGTAATAGGCATTAAGCAATCAAATGTACCAAGTGATATAGAAAATACAAGGAAACGAGCATGTTAGTACGAGCATGTTGAGATATGTAGGGATGACCTAAGGAATTGTTTGGAACACATCCAAAGCCAAAAATCCAACCAATTAATATTCACCATAGTATCGATTTTTGAGCCTATTGTAACTTATTGATGAACCTCATTACAAATATCAAGCCTAAAAACATTAATTTGTATTCACCCTTTTTCTTTGGTCCTACATTGCATCATTATAGATGTCTAGCCATATGTATTGAGGGTTAAGTAGATACATTAAGGAGGAATTTGTAAAAACAGAGTGAAATAGGAAGGATTAGTGTGATATGGGGACTATAGGTTAGCCTAAAAAGTGCAAAATAAAAGAAAAATCTAAAAAAATTAACACAAGTAGAAAAATTTCTTGAAGAATGAAAAGCATTGTTTAGTGAGATGAGAAAATGAAAAGCATTGTTTAGTGAGATGAGCTAAGAAAGAAAGTGAGAAAGTCACAAAAGAAAGAGAAAATCGTTCATTAGTGCACAAAAATTCATAGGCTAGTGTAGCTACTATGACATGCTATGATTTCCTATACATGGAGAGACATTGAAGGTGATAGAATGAGAAATAAGGTGATGAGTAGGTAAGAGCCACTAGGGGGAAGAATAGTGTAACACCTCTTACCCATATCCAATGTCGGAACAGGGTATAAGGCATTACCTAACTTAATCTCATGCGTATGGACAATTCCGAAATATAAAAGTCCGTTCAAATTTAAAAATTTTCAAACTACCTCTTAACAACCTTATTGTAGGCTTACGAGGCCCAAAACACATCTTAAAAACAACTTGAGATCGTTTCGAGTTCCTTAGAAAACCTTAGAAAATGTTGTTAAAAACAGGGCCATACGCCCATGTGAAGAGGGACACGCCCGTGTAAATAGGCCGTGTAGCCACACACGTCCATGTCCCTAGTCTGTGTGGTTTTATTTTTCATTTCAAACCTACAAGGGCTTTCACACAGCCGGACACATGCCCGTGTCCATGGCCCGTGTCCCTCATACGGCCTAGACACGCCCGTGTCTTAGCCAGTGTGTAAAAACTTGAAATTCTATTTCTGATGTCGTCACTCCATATGTGTCACATGGCTAAGGCACACGCCCGTGTTCTTCGACCGTGTGGCGAATTAAATTCCTAATTTTAGGTGTAGACTTCACATGGCCTGGGCACACGCTAATGCTCTATGACCGTGTCTTCTACACGGTTGAGACACACGGTCGTGTCTCAGCTTGTGTGGTTACTACTAGGCATACTGACTTTCCAACTAAGCATGTAGGGGTACACACGGCCTATCAACACCCTCATGGGGCAGACCGTGTGTCACACACAGCCTAGACACACACCCATGTGTCTTCTCGTGTGGACAATTATAAGGCTATCTACCAAGCCAATTGCCACCCTACAAAGCAACCACGCTTAAACCACTTCAATGTAACATACATCATGACCATAAGGCACTTCTAATACCCAAAATCAAGATATCCACACATAAGTATACATTACATTCATCATGTGTATACTTTACTCATTACTCATCCCATTACACAAACATACACTTCATGAACTTCATCCCTTGACAAACCTCTTGTAATAGCCAGCTAGGCCTAGGAAACTCCTAACATCGGATATGTTCCTTGGTGGTTTCCAATCCATAATTGCTGAGATCTTACTCAGGTCAACTCGAATTCCATCTCCTGAGACAATGTGCCCCAAAAATCCAACTTCTCTAAGCCAAAATTCACTTTTACTAAACTTGGCATATTATTATTTATCTCTCAAAGTTTGCAAAACCGTTCTCAAGTGCTCAACATGCTCGTCCTCATTACGAGAGTAAATTAGTATATCATCAATCAAGACTACAACAAATTTGTCCAAATATGGCCGAAAGATGCGGTTCATCAAATCCATAAACACGGCAAGGGCGTTGATTAAACCAAAAGGCATGACTAAAAATTCATAGTGCCCATACCTTGTCCGAAATGTAATTTTCGGCACGCCTACGTCTTTGAGTCTCAACTGGTACTATCCAAACCTCAAGTCTATCTTGGAAAACACAATGGCTCCCTTTAGTTGCTCAAACAAATCATCGGTTCTTGGCAATGGGTACTTGTTCTTTACGGTTACCTTATTAAGCTGTCGATAATTTATACATAACCTCATGGAACCATCTTTCTTCTTCACAAATAATACGGGAGCGCCCCACTGAGAATAACTCAGTTTTGCTTAGCCTTTATCCGTTAACTCTTGTAGGTGTGCCTTCAGTTCTTTTAGCTTGGTTGGAGCCATTCTGTACGGAGCAATCGATATAGTCGCAGTACTAGGGGCCAACTCAATGCCAAATTCAATCTCCCTAACTGGAGGCAACCTTGGCAATTCTTCTGGGAAAACATCTGGGTACTCACACACTATGGGCACTACTTCAATTCTTGACTCAGTCTCTTTGGCATTCATCACAAAAGCATGGTAAGCTTCATACCCCTTTCTTACATATTTTCGAGCAGACATATAAGAAATCACTACAGGCAACTTGTCCTGTTCATCTGATTCAACATAAAGAATATCCCCATTTTTACATTCTAACTCAATGAATTTCCTTCCATAATTCACTATTACATCATGAGTAGTTAACCAATCCATACCAAGGATTACATCAAATTCATCGAACGACAATAACATAAGATTAGCCGAAAAGTAATGACCTTTAATCCTTAAAGAGCGATCTTTGCATACTTTATCAACTAGCACACATTTGCCTAGGGGATTTGACACTCTTATCACAAATTCGGTAGACTCTACAGGCATGTTCATGCTAGAGACTAATTTTATGTAAATATACGAGTGGGTAGATCCCGGGTCAATTAAAGCAACAACATGAGTATCAGAGAGATGTATTCTTACTACTCATTTCATTTCCCGGGTTTCACTGTGGCCTTCCTCTAGCAGTATCTCCCGATCTTGCACTCTGAGGTTTCTCTTTCTCACCCACCTCGGGGCAATCTCTGATAAAATGATCTGGGGATCCACACTTAAAACAGGCTCCTCATTTGCCCGGCACTTCCCGGAATGATGTAACATCCTTAAATAGGGGCTATTATGTTTGAACTGTTTGCATGTGTATGGCTTGATTGTGTTATTAATTGAGGTGTTCTAGGGTCTAGGTATAAGCCAAGGGTAGGCCCGGGCTATTTGAAAAATTTTGTTTGTAAGCTTTGGTTAAGGGGAGCTGAAGGAGCTAGGGGTTAAAAATCTTATGTGGTAAATTTAAGCACAAGAAAAGCCTTGGTAAAGTGGCAAGGAGGCGCCACTTAGGGCCTTGAGCAATGACGCCACAAGCAGGGGAAGGAGGCTCAGGTTCAAGCAGCGGAGATCCCATTTTCTGCTTATTATTTTGGCGCCAAGCTGAGGAAGAGTTGTGCTCAGCTCAAACTCTGGAGAAGAGAGAATTTAGGAGTTGGACTAATTCAAACTCGTTTGAACAGGTGGCCAGGAGAAATTTGAGCAGTTGGCCGAATTTGAACTCTTGGTTGAGGAGGAGTATTCGGTTGGGAGTCTAGAGGGGGAAGTGCCGAAATTCCTTAGTTAGCTAGGTGGACAATTTCGGCTAGCAAAAGCCCTGATGCATTCGGTTGTAAAGCAAAACCAAAACCCCTTTTTACACTTGCCGATTTCTCCTTTAGTGCACCATTTGAAACAAAAGCCGAACCTATTTTGGCACTTGTCGAATACCTTTTGAAGCACCTAGTCGAATCCTCATTTGAAGCTCTCTTTTTCTCCTTTGAAATCGAAACCCCATTGGCACTTTCTTGCTCTTCTCTTTTCGACAATCTTCAACTTTCTTTTTTTTCTCAATCACCTTGAGCCGAAACCTTCTTCTTCCTCCCTTTGCCGAAAGTCCCTTAATCTCTTTTCTCTGAACCAAAGCCGAATCACTTTCATCTTTTCTTCCATTCTCTCATTCCCTCTTGGCCGAATCTCTTTTGATTCCTTTTCTCTCTTATTGTCTTCTCTAATCAGTTTTGAAGGGGGTAAGTATTCTTGGCTGAATCTCTTTTATCTTCTTCCCTTTTCTCTGTCGACGTGTATAGAACAAAAGCCGAATTTCGGCATTTGTCTTGATTCTTATTCATCCATGGAATCAGATTCTCCTAGGTTCTACGGGATTTTGAAGTAGTGGATCGTGGCCATCTACTCTACCAATCGGTTTGTTGGAGATTAAGGTAAGGGCATCTGTCGACTTAGTCTTTTGTTATTCAGTTGATAAGCCGAAGGCTATTAAGTTTAAGTTGTTAGTGTTGGCCGATTGTAGGGGAAGCATAATCTCGCATACTTCAGGTTATGGCTAGTACTCGAAAGGCGATAAGGTAAGGATTATGGTCAGTTCTGCGTTAACTCTTCGGGATTTATGGGTTTGGTCGAATGGTTTTTGCTAATAACCTTAGTGTTGGCCGAATGTAGGAAAAAGGGGGATCTAGGGCGTTAGATCTTGAGCTATGGATTTGATAGTCGCGTTAGTAATCAGGTGTGTAACTTGCACACTTCATAATTAAGTAAATATGCTAATAACCTAAACATGTTAAGAGCCAAAAATTGTATAGATCTTGATATGATGCCTTTATGGGTATGAGCGAGGATTTCAGGTAAGTCCATTTTTGGATGAGATTATGCTATATGATGCTTGATGCTATGATCTATGTTATAATCGATATATGTTTACTATTAAAACATGTTGGCATGATTTATATACGTATTGCATTATTACGGGTGATATGAGAGGAGGGGGAAGATTGTTATCTGTGACTTTGGGTCACCAGTGGTTTGGCACCACCAGTGGTTTGGTACCACAGTTAATATACGTGACTTTGGGTCACCAGAGGTTTGGCACCTCATAGCGACTCGTCCCAGTGGCTTAGCACCACAGTGGGTTGGCCCCATATTTGATAAACGGGATTGTCGCCAGTGATTTGGTATCACAACGTGGGTTGGCCCTACATATGGATTATTCGTGACTTTGGGTCACCAGTGGTTTGGCACCACATCATTATTGATATCAGTGACTTTGGGTCACCAGTGGTTTGGCACCACCAGTGGTTTGGTACCACACGGGGTAGAAAACGGAGTTGTGGATGGCTAGGTTTGGGTGCATGATATGTTGCTTGATTATGATTTGTGTAAGCATGTTGCAATAATCTGGAGGGGGATTATGCACTGAGTCTTGGTGACTCACCATCTCCCTTATCTTTTCAGGTGATTCGTAGATCGCGGATTTAGGAGCCGGGTGGACTCGAGGTGGCCATGCGATATTTGCTTCGATTTTACTTGGACTTTTGACTTGGGTACTTTACTTTAAATTTCGATTTTTATTTAGGTTTTGTAATAAGGCCATCGGTTATTTTTATTTTGGATTATTTTATCTGCTTTAGATTTGATTTCAAATATGGCTAAGTAAATTACTTGATTTGTTTTAATAACCTAAAATACAAAGTTTTCTAAACTATAATACGCGACGGGTTTTCTAAACTTTACCATCGGGTAATACAATTCACATGATAACAAAGCCAACTTAAATGGTTTTCAAATCTAAGTCTTTCCAAAAACTCAAACGCAAACGGTTTTAAATTAATCAAGTTAATTTTACTCGGGTTTTAATAAACGTGAGTGTTTTAAGTAATGAATGGAAAAATGTCTTAAAAGAGTATTATTTCCGGGTTTTCCAAAACAACAAAACGTTTTCACTATACATACACAGGATTTCTCCAATACAAAGCAATAAAAGAGTTTTACGCTGAATTTAAACCGACAACTTGTTTTCTTCGAAAAGTTTTCACTCTGTGACATGCCAGATTCGGTCGTGGTGTGTTGACCGAGTTTGGGGTGTTACATTTATGGTATTAGAGCCCAGTTTCAAAAGCTCGGCTGTGGGCCCGAGGCCCCAAAATGTTTTAAAGTATGGTTTTAAAAAGTTTTTGATCGAAAATACATGGTTTGAAACGCATGGCACCGATTCTCCGGCACCAATCCTCCTAGGTAAGTACCCCTAACTGATGTTTGCATATGACTATGATTATGAAGATAGATGATGAATAGTATTAGTGGACTACCCTAGAGACTAAAGCCTATAGGATTCTATGAACCGGCGAAAACGAAACTCTGTAATAAGAACTGTTCATAAGACTGTGCCTTAATAATAGTGGAATAAAGACTGACGCATAAAACTTTTAAACCAGATAAGTCGAGATATTAGATATGAGCACTCGAGGTCGTGGTCGTAATACACGTGGATGCGGTCGAGGTAAAATGGCTGTGTCTGAACCAATGGGGTCTGGTCAGGGGTCGGAAAATGAGATACCACCACCACCACCAACTGCGGGTGGTGAGTTTCAGGATCAGACGGGGGATGACGCAGTGTCGCAGGCGATGCTACGAGTTCTTGAGAGAGTGGCTGGAGTAGGTGGAGGTGCAAGAGCTCGGAAATCTGTATCTGAGCGACTCCGAGCCAATGGAGCCGAGGTATTCCGAGGTATTTCTGGTGTGGCTCTCAACACGGCTGAGTATTGGTTGGAGGCGACGGAGCGAATAATGGACGACTTGGATTTGACTACTGAAGAGAAACTGAAAGGGATAGTGTCGCTCCTTCGGGATGAGTCATACCAGTGGTGGCTCACGGTTCGAGAGAGTGCTGCAGCGGATGATCTCACGTGGGACTACTTTAAGGCAGCTTATCAGAAAGAATATGTTGGATCTAGCTACACTGATGCGCAGCGGAAGGCGTTTTTGAGACTGGTTCAGGGGAGTAAGTCCGTATCGGAGTATGAGGCAGAATTTTTAAGGTTGAGCCGGTATGCTCGAGGTATCGTGGCTACGGAGCATGAGCGATGTGTCAGGTTCGAGGATGGACTGAGGGATGAGCTGAGATTGCTGATTGCTCCACAGCAGGAGCGAGAGTTTGCCGTGTTAGTAGAAAAGGCTAAGATAGCCGAAGGGATAAAGGAATCTGTAAGGCAGAATCATGACAGGACAGACATAAGAGAGGTTTTGGATCAGCTGGGTCGGTAGGTAATTCTCAGAAAAGGGCTAGGCATGGTGGGCCGAATTAATCTGGGAGGCCTGTTACTGCTAATCAGGGACAAGCGCAGTGTAATCGGTGTGGAAAATCTCATTGGGGAGAATGTTGGACTGGTGGAAAAGGATGCTTTGAATGTGGCTCGTTGGATCATCGTGTGAGGGATTGTCCACGGAAGTTATCCAGGATTCAGTCTGAAGGTCAAGGCCGTGCTCAGTACAGGAATGAGGGACCGCAACCGCAGAGGGGTCGTGGTTCTGGTAGAGGCGGTAATGGTTCTGGTCGGGGCCGCGGAGCACCGGGCAGGGGAGTAGGCAACACTGAAGCAAGACAGCCTAGATTGGTATACGCAGCGAGGCGTCGAGAGGAGGGCGGCGCACCGGACGTCATAACCGGTACGTTCTTAATCTTTGGATTACCATATACTGCTTTGATTAATGTGGGTTCGACGCATTCGTATGTTGCTAGTAGCATAGTAGAGACCATGAACTTAGACTCTGAGATTACTTCTAGGCAGATGACAGTAATTAGCCCTCTAGGTCACTCTGTAGAAGTAAATAAGCTGTATAGGGGTGTACCCCTAGAACTTCAAGGGGTCGTGCTCTTGGCTGATCTGATGGAACTGCCATTTGGGGAGTTCGATCTGATTCTTGGGATGGACTGGCTGGTGAAGTACCAAGCGAGTTTGGATTGCGCGGCTAAGCGCATGGTTTTGAAAACTTTTAAGGGTGAAGAAGTGGTAATTATAGGTAATAGAAGAGATTATCTATTCAACGTAGTATCTGCTGTGAAAGCTGAGAAGATGGTCAGGAAGGGTTGTGAGGCATTTTTGGTTCATGTGTGTGCCTTGGAGGCCAAGGAGTCAGTTGTGGAGAATGTCCGAATGGTGAAGGAATTTGTCGACGTATTTCCAGAAGAACTTCCGGGTCTGCCTCCAGATCGGGAAGTTGAATTTGGTATAGATTTGTTACCCAGAACTGCGCCAGTGTCTATTGCCCCGTATAGAATGGCACCGAAGGAATTAGTGGAATTGAAGGCACAGATTCAGGAGTGGTTGGACTGAGGTTTTATCCGGCCAAGTGTTTCGCCTTGGGGAGCGCCTGTGCTCTTTGTCAAGAAGAAGGATGGTACAATGGGGATGTGTATAGACTACCGCCAGTTGAATAAGCTGACGATCAAAAACAAGTATCCGTTGCCCAGGATAGATGACTTATTTGATCAGCTTAAGGGGGCATCGGTTTTCTCAAAGATTGATTTAAGGTCAGGGTATCATCAGCTAAAGGTGAAAGAGGCTGATATCCACAAGACGGCGTTTCGCACTCGGTATGGGCACTACGAGTTTCTGGTAATGCTATTTGGGTTGACTAACGGACCGGCAGCATTCATGGACATGATGAATCGGGTGTTTCAGCAGTTTTTGGACCACTTTGTCGTGGTGTTTATAGACGACATATTGGTAGACTCAAAATCTGAAGAGGAGCATGATGCGCATCTGCGGGTGGTTTTGCAGATTCTGAGGGAAAAGCAGTTATTTGCCAAGTTTAGTAAGTGCGAGTTCTGGCTTAGGGAGGTGACTTTCTTGGGTCACGTGGTGTCAGCTGAAGGGATTAGAGTGGACCCTCGAAAGATTGAGGCAGTGTTGGACTGGAAATTGCCTAAGTCAGTGGCAGAAGTCCGGAGTTTTCTAGGTCTGGCGGAAGATTTGTAGAAGGATTCTCTCTGATCGCAGCGCCGTTGACCAAATTACTGAGGAAAGGAGTTCCATTTGTGTGGTCTGAGAAGCAATAGGAAAGTTTCGACAAGCTAAAGAAAATTCTGACGGAAGCTCCGGTTTTGATTCAGCCTGAGGCAGGAAAGGAATTCACGGTATATTGTGATGCATCACATACTGGCTTGGGATGTGTGCTGATGCAGGAAGGGAAAGTAGTGGCATATGCGTCTCGACAGTTGAGACCGCATGAGGGTAACTATCCAACACATGACCTGGAATTGGCTGCAGTGGTTTTTGCCTTAAAGATTTGGAGGCACTATCTATACGGAGAGAAGTCGATAGTCTACACGGATCACAAGAGTCTGAAGTACCTTTTGACTCAGAAGGATTTAAATTTGAGACAGCGCAGATGGATTGAGCTGTTGAAGGACTACGACTATTCAATTGAGTATCATCCGGGCAAGGCTAACGTGGTAGCGGACGCGTTGAGCCGTAAGGTAGTGTCGGACTTGAGAGCGATGTTTGCTCATCTTAGTTTGTATGACGACGGGAGTCTTTTGGCAGAATTACAGGTTAGGCCGACTTGGGTAGAGCAGATTAAGGAGAAACATTTAGTGGATGAGGGTTTGAATGCTCGGAGGTTGCAAGTTCAGAATGGTGGGTTGGAAGGGTATAGTTTGACCAGCGATGGAGTATTATGTTTTCAAGGGAGAGCTTGTATGCCGAGGGACGTCGAGTTGAGGCAGAGGATTCTTCAGGACGCTCATAGCAGCCCTTACGCTATGCATCCTGGAGGTAGCAAGATGTACCGGGATTTGTGAGAGCAGTTTTGGTGGCTGAGATTGAAACGGGAAGTAACTGAGTTTGTGGGTAAATGTTTGACGTGTCAGCAGGTCAAAGCTGAGCATCAATTGTCGTCGGGTTTACTTCAGCCGGTGAAGATTCCACAGTGGAAGTGGGAAAGGATCACGATGGACTTTGTCAGCGGACTACCCCTTACGCCTAGTAGGAAGGACTCAGTCTGGGTGATTGTGGACCGTTTGACGAAATCAGCTCATTTCATACCGGTAAGGGTTGATTACTCGCTTCAGAAGTTAGCTAAGCTGTATGTGGCAGAGATAGTGAGGTTGCACGGTGTGCCAATGTCGATTATCTCAGATAGGGATCCCAGATTCACGTCAAGGTTCTGGAAAGCGTTGCATCAGGTGTTGGGTACGCGGTTAGATTTTAGTACGGCATTTCATCCGCAGACAGACGGACAGTCGGAAAAGGTTATACAGATCTTGGAAGATATGCTGAGGGGCTGTGTTTTGGACTTCAGAGGTAGCTGGGAAGAATTTCTATAGTTAGCTGAATTCGCGTACAACAATAGTTACCAGGCAAGCATTAAGATGGCACCATATGAGGCGTTGTATGGTAGGAAGTGTCGTACACCTACATGCTGGACAGAGTTGGGTGAGCGTCAGATGTTGGGTCCAGAGTTGGTTATGGAAACTGAGGATAAGGTCAAGTTGATTCAGGCTCGTTTGAAGGAAGCTTCGGACAGGTAGAAGTCATATGCCTATCTTAAGCGGAGAGATATAGAGTTTGCAGTGGGTGACAGGGTTTTCTTGAAGGTCTCGCCATGGAAGAAAGTGTTGAGATTTGGAAGGAAAGGCAAGCTAAGTCCAAGGTTTATTGGCCAATATAGGGTGTTGAGACGAGTGGGACCGGTAGCTTATCAGCTCGAGTTTCCAGCGGAGCTGAGCCAGATACATGATGTGTTTCACGTCTCCATGCTTAGGCGCTACCGTTCAGATCCATCGCATGTTGTATCGGTGGAGGATAGTGAGGTGAGCCCAGATTTGACCGTAGAAGAGGAACCAGTGCATATTCTAGATCGGGATGTGAAAGTCTTGCACAAGAAGTCAGTTCCATTAGTGAAGTTATTATGTCGAAATCATGGCGTGGAAGAAGCTACGTGGGAACCAGAAGATGTGATGAGGCAGCAATACCCTCAACTCTTTTGATCAGGTAATTTCGAGGTCGAAATTATTTTTAAGGGGGGTAGAACTGTAACATCCTTAAATAGGGGCTATTATGTTTGAACTGTTTGCATGTGTATGGCTTGATTGTGTTATTAATTGGGGTGTTCTAAGGTCTAGGTATAAGCCAAGGGTAGGCCCGAGCTATAGGAAAAATTTTGTTTGTAAGCTTTGGTTAAGGGGAGCTGAAGGAGCTAGGGGATAAGAATATTATGTGGTAAATTTAAGCACAAGAAAAGCCTTGGTAAAGTGGCAAGGAGGTGCCACTTAGGGCCTTGAGCAATGACGCCACAAGCATGGGAAGGGGGCTCAGGTTCGAGCAGCGGAGATCCCATTTTTTGCTTATTATTTTGGCGCCAAGCTGAGGAAGAGTTGTGCTCAGCTCAAACTCTGGAGAAGAGAGAATTTAGGAGTTGGACTAATTCAAACTCGTTTGAACAGGTGGCCAGGAGAAATTTGAGTAGTTGGCCGAATTTGAATTCTTGGTTGAGGAGGAGTATTCGGTTGGGAGTCTAGAGGGGGAAGTGCCGAAATTCCTTAGTTAGCTAGGTGGACAATTTCAGCTAGCAAAAGCCTTGATGCATTCGGTTGTGAAGCAAAACCGAAACCCCTTTTTGCACTTGCCGATTTCTCCTTTAGTGCACCATTTGAAACAAAAGCCGAACCTGTTTTGGCACTTGTCGAATACCTTTTGAAGCACCTAGCTGAATCCTCATTTGAAGCTCTCTTTTTCTCCTTTGAAACCGAAACCCCATTGGCACTTTCTTGCTCTTCTCTTTTCGACAATCTTCATCTTTCTTTTTTTTCTCAATCACCTTGAGCCGAAACCTTCTTCTTCCTTCCTTTGCCGAAACTCCCTTAATCTCTTTTCTCTGAACCAAAGCCGAATCACTTTCATCTTTTCTTCCATTCTCTCATTCCCTCTTGGCCGAATCTCTTTTGATTCCTTTTCTCTCTTATTGTCTTCTCTAATCAGTTTTGAAGGGGGTAAGTATTCTTGGCTGAATCTCTTTTATATTCTTCCCTTTTCTCTGTCGACGTGTATAGAACAAAAGCCGAATTTCAGCATTTGTCTTGATTCTTATTCATCCATGGAATCAGATTCTCCTAGGTTCTACGGGATTTTGAAGCAGTGGATCGTGGCCATCTACTCTACCAATCGGTTTGTTGGAGATTAAGGTAAGGGCATCTGTCGACTTAGTCTTTTGTTATTCAGTTGATAAGCCGAAGGCTATTAAGTTTAAGTTGTTAGTGTTGGCCGATTGTAGGGGGAAGCATAATCTCGCATACTTCGGGTTGTGGCTAGTACTCGAAAGGCGATAAGGTAAGGATTATGGTCAGTTCTGCGTTAACTCTTCGGGATTTATGGGTTTGGTCGAATGGTTTTTGCTAATAACCTTAGTGTTGGCCGAATGTAGGAAAAAGGGGGATCTAGGGCATTAGATCTTGAGCTACGGATTCGATAGTCGCGTTAGTAATCAGGTGTGTAACTTGCACACTTCATAATTAAGTAAATATGCTAATAACCTAAACATGTTAAGAGCCGAAAACTGTATAGATCTTGATATGATGCCTTTATGGGTATGAGCAAGGATTTCAGGTAAGTCCATTTTTGGATGAGATTATGCTATATGACGCTTGATGCTATGATCTACGTTATCATCGATATATGTTTACTATTAAAGCATGTTGGCATGATTTATATACGTATTGCATTATTACGGGTGATATGAGAGGAGGGGGAAGATTGATATCTGTGACTTTGGGTCACCAGTGGTTTGGTACCACAGTTAATATACGTGACTTTGGGTCACCAGAGGTTTGGCACCTCATAGCGACTCGTCCCAGTGTCTTAGCACCACAGTGGGTTGGCCCCACATTTGATAAACGAGATTGTCGCCAGTGATTTGGTATCACAACGTGGGTTGGCCCCACATATGGATTATTCGTGACTTTGGGTCACCAGTGGTTTGGCACCACATCATTATTGATATCAATGACTTTGGGTCACCAGTGGTTTGGCACCACCAGTGGTCTGGTACCACACGGGGTAGAAAACGGAGTTATGGATGGCTAGGTTTGGGTGCATGATATGTTGCTTGATTATGATTTGTGTAAGCATGTTGCAATAATCGGGAGGGGGATTATACACTGAGTCTTGGTGACTCACCATCTCCCTTATCTTTTCAGGTGATTCGTAGATCACGGATTTAGGAGCCGGGTGGACTCGAGGTGGCCATGCGATATTTGCTTCGATTTTACATGGATTTTTGACTTGGGTAGTTTACTTTAAATTTCGGTTTTTATTTGGGTTTTGTAATAAGGCCATCGGTTATTTTTATTTTGGATTATTCTATCTGCTTTAGATTTGATTTCAAATATGACTAAGTAAATTACTTGATTTGTTTTAATAACATGAAATACAAAGTTTTCTAAACTATAATACGCGACGGGTTTTCTAAACTTTACCATCGGGTAATACAATTCACATGATAACAAAGCCAACTTAAATGATTTTCAAATCTAAGTCTTTCCAAAAACTCAAACGCAAACGGTTTTAAATTAATCAAGTTAATTTTACTTGAGTGTTTTAAGTAATGAATGGCAAAATGTCTTAAAAGAGTATTATTTCCGGGTTTTCCAAAACAACAAAACGTTTTCACTATACATACACAAGATTTCTCCAATACAAAGCAATAAAAGAGTTTTACGCTGAATTTAAACCGGCAACTTGTTTTCTTCGAAACGTTTTCACTCTGTGACATGCCAGATTCGGTCGTGGTGTGTTGACTGGGTTTGGGGTGTTACAGATGACATTTGCCATACTATGGATATTCTGGTCTACTTGGTCAGGCGTTGCCAACACTAACAACCGAAGTAGTCTGAGCCTTAGATCCCGAGTACTGTTTACCCTTGCTTCTATTTGAAAACCAGCTGAAGTGGCTGATCAAGTAGTGAAATCTCTTGACTTCTTAGATGAGGATTAGAATGACTTACTCAGTTTTCTCTTCCTCGAGTCACGGAATTCAATTTCAGCCTTCCTTATCTCTTTGACCAATTTCTCGGCCTCACAGGCTCAATCTACTAACACAACAAATTCTTTTAGTTCTAGGACACCAACAAATAAATGGACATCCTTATTTAACTCGTCCTCAAAACTTTTGCACATAATGGCTTCTGTGGATACGCACTCTGGAGCGTATTTACTAAGTCTTACAAACTCACGCTCATATTTGGTCACCGTCATTCGACCTTGCTTTAGCTCCAAGAATTCATTTCTTTTCTGGTCAATGAACCTTTGACTAATATACTTCATCCGGAACTCCTCTTGGAAGAATTCCCAGTTAACTTTCTCCTTTGGTACCACTGACACAAGGGTGTTCCACCACTGATAAGCAGAATCTCTCAAGAGAGATACCACACACTTCATGCACTCTTCAGGTGTGTAGGATAACTCATCGAATACACTGATGGTATTTTCAAGCCAGAATTCTACTCTTTCTGGGTCATCATTTTTGTTAGCTTGAAATTCCTCCACTTCTTGCTTCCGAATTCTATCAACCGAAGGCTTTTCTCTTCTTACTACCTCTACCACTTGGGGAGCTACAGGGGTAGGCTGAGGAATAGGTGGGGGTGGAGGAGGTTGAGCATTAGGATTTGCTCGAACAAATTCAGTGTATCAGTTGCTCATCATATGGATAAAAGGCTTCTCTAGCCTCTTCTCCCTGACCCAAAGTCTCGAGTCTACTTTCAACTGGTGCGATCCCTTGCGCGGTAGCCGACGCATTACTTGTAGTATATTCAGCCGCAGCTATTTCCTGTATAAAAACACAATTTAAATCGTCAGGACTCGTCACACTATCATTATGTAAATACTCATACGTATGGCATGTATAGCTAGACTCATACTTACGTTACGTTAGTCTGAGAATCGATTAAACCGTAGCTCTGATACCACTAAATGTAACACCTCTTACTCGTATCCAACATCGGAACAGGGTATGAGGCATTACCTAACTTAATCTCATTCGTACGTACAATTCCAAAACATAAAAGTCTGTTCAAATTTAAAACTTTTCAAAGTACCTCTTGACAACCTTATTATAGGCTTACGAGGCCCAAAACACATCTTAGAAACAACTTGAGATCGTTTCGAGTTCCTTATAAAACCTCAGAAAATGTTGTTAAAAATAGGGCCACAAGCACGTGTGAAGAGGGGCACGCCCGTGTGAACAGGCCGTGTAGCCACACACGCCCATGTCCCTTGTCCGTGTGGATTTTATTTTTCATTTCGAACCTACAAGGGTTTTCACACGACCAGACACACGCTCATGTCCATGGCCTGTGTCCCTCACACGGCCTAGACACGCTCGTGTCTTAGCCCGTGTGTAAAATCCTTGACATTCTGTTTCTGACGTCATCACTCCATAAGTGTCACATGGCCAAGGCATACGCCCATGTTCTTCGACCATGTGGTGAATTAAATTCCAAATTTCAGGTGCAGACTTCACACGGCATAGGCACACGCCCATGCTCTATGACCGTGTCTTCCACACGGTTGAGACACACAGCCGTGTCTCAGCTCGTGTGGCTACTACTAGGCATACTAACTTGCCAACTAAGCATGCAGAGGTATACACTGCCTATCAACACGCTTATGAGGCTGACCGTGTGTCACACACGACCTAGACACACGCACATGTGTCTACCCGTGTGGACAATTATAAGGCTATCTACCAAGCCAATTGCCACCCTACAAAGCAATCACACTTAAACCATTTCAATGCAACATACATTATGACCATAAGGCACTTCTAATACCCAAAATCAAGACATCCACACATAAGTATACACTACATTCATCATGCGTATACTTTACTCATTACTCATCCCATCACTCAAACATACACTTCATGTTCATCATCATTGAATATATATATATATAAACTTGTCAAGTATTGGCCAATTTCCAATGTCCATTTACAAAATGAATTGAATAACATTAATAGCCACATATTGGCTAACAAATATGACATAACACAAAATAACCAAGTTCCTATGTAACGCCCTGAATTTAGTCTTAATAGAATTGGGCCTATTGGGCTTTGGGTCTCAGAAATATTTTAAGTGAGCGAGAAAATGACAATTGGCATGTGGGCTTTGAAGGTTATTTGAAGTCTTAGGGATAGGGAAGACCATAGGGAAAAATTTAATTTTTGCCTTAGTGGACCCTAGTCTCAGGTATTAGGCCTCTTAAACAGATTAAGGAAAAAATAGGACACAATTGGGCCTGTGGTCCAGTGGCAAGGTGGCGTCACTTGAGGAGCTATAAGGTGGCATGATTTTCAGTTGAAGAGGTCCAAGGTTCGAGGCTTAGGGGTTGTATTTTGTTGGAGTGTTTATTTTGCAGACTGGACGGCCAGAGTTGTGTTGGTTTTGAACTCTTATCATGGAGAGTTTGAAGTGATCCGGAGTGATGGATATGGAGGGAATTTCAGATGAGATTAAGGTGTTACCAGGGAGAAAAGTTAGGAGATGAGGAGTGTGAGGAATTGGTGCCAAATGGGACTTTGGGGGAAAGGGGTATTCGGCTTGTAGCTATAAAAGAAGAGGGCCAAATTTTTTGAAAGCTTCTTTGAGTTTCATTAGTCTTTTTCTTTTCTCCCCTCAATCGGTTTCTTCCATTGCCGAACCACCATCCTCCTTTTTTGCCGAATTTTCTCATAGCCAAACTCTTCTATTGCAGAATTACCATCATTTTCTCTTGCCAAAATCCCTATTAGTGTCGAATCTGTGTTGTTGTTCCTCCATCACAAATCGATTGTTACCTACTCTCAGTCAAGGTTAAAAGTTGAACTTGTTCAGTAGCTATCTAGGTCGTAGGATCAAAAGTTGGATTCGGTAAGTATTCAGTTAACCTCTTTTATGTGTTTTGTTAAAAGCCGAAGGGCTATCTAACTTCTCATTGTCGTTAACCTTATATTAACAAGGGTAGGATTCAGAGATCGCAAACATGGTAAGGATCGTTAGCAAATGGGTAAGTGTGCTCATCTAAGTTATGGATTAGTGGATGGTCGAATGTAGGTACGACATATAGGGGTGACTTATGTGGAATATGAGTCACTTGATTTTGATGATATATGTTTAGGTGCAGATCTAGGGATATTCGCGAATAGTAGCTAAGGAAAGGCTAGTAGAATGTGTGGTACACGGTAAGCTTACAATGAGGTTGCGATTTTTGATAAAGGGTGTATTAAGCCAAGATTAATCGTTAAGTGATGATTATTGTAGGTTGCGATTAAGGGGTTTGCAGCACGCGTTGTTACCAGGTGTGTACAAACACTACACACACACGATGTCGGCTACGCTGTAACATCCTGAAATTGGGCCTAGAAGAATTGGGCCCAATGGGCCTTGAGCGTATTAGCGTTTAAATTTTCGAAGAACAAGAGATTGGCTTAAATGCAAGTTGGACCTATTAGATAAGTGATTTTGGAAGGTTAGAGGGCTTCTAGGAAGTCCCGGGATCAAATTTAGGCTTTAGGGAAATTTTGGTTTTAGGTGAAAAAAACCCTGGAAGTTGGCAGGTAGGCCTTAAGAATAAAATATGGAGAAAATGACACAAGTGGAGTGTTTGGTGTAGTGGCAACGTGACGCCACATAAGAGACAAGGGGGTGACGCCACAAGGAAGGAAGGAGGTCCAAGGTTCAAGTCTTGGCTTTTGCATTTTGGTTTCTTTTTACTTGGATCTTAGAATTTGGGTCATAGTTTATATTTAGTTGTGCATGGTTTAAGACACAAGAGGAGCTTGTGGCCAAGTGGTTAGCGACGTGGATTATGCTACAAGGGAGCTTGGGTTTGAATCTCATGAGAAGCAATGGAGTATTTATTTTGCGAATTGGACGGCGAGAGTTTCAGTTGAATTTAAACTCTACTAACGAAGGGATCCCACTTCGGAAAGACACAAAGAAGGAAGGTGAAGAGCTAGCTATATAAAGAGCATCCTAGGAGGAGAGTAAACACATCTTGGAGGGCGTTTGGGCACAGGAGTGGTCGCAGCGCGGTTTAGCACCAGAGTCCTATCAGGTGTGTAACTCTCTCTACTCTAGTTGTAGAGCGGCAAATGCCGAAGTGCCGGTCACGGCAATAGTAGCCACACGAGCGTGCGAGGGCACGTGTGGGGCTTCGACGCGATAGTTGAGGCCATCAGTAGTATTCTTGTGGGTTGAGGCTGCTCGGGCCGCGATGGGCCGAAGTGGGCCCAATTGAACAAATTGTATGATGATGTAGTATATAGTGAACTAGACTAGGTGGAACTTATATATGTGGCTAGATTTGTGTTAGTGGGCCACACGAGCGTGTGGGCCCGATTGGGCCAAAATTGGGTTTTAGGCCCAATAGTCCGGTACGACCGGAAATGGTAGCTGAGTCGCTCGGGGCGACATTGGGCCATCAAAAAGGCCATTCCAGGTACGAAATTACTGAAATACCCTTAGTAGGTAAATTACCAAAATACCCCTAGAAGGTAAATTACTGTTATACCCTTAGAGGTTGATTGGCTTGATTATGTCGTATTTGTTATTTTGATTATGATGGTAATTTGTTTCATACGGTATCTGTGATATATGATTTGCATACATGTCATACTGCATACGAATTATTATGTCATATTGCATGGGTATGATGAGAGGTGGGGGAAGATTGATATCCGTGACTTTGGGTCACCAGTGGTTTGGCACCACCAGTGGTTTGGTACCACAGTTGACTTCGTGACTTTGGGTCACCAGAGGTTTGGCAGCTCATAGTGACTCGTCCCAGTGGCTTAGTACCACAGTGGGTTGGCCCCACAGTTGATATATCGGGATCGTCGCCAGTGATTTGGTATCACAACGTGGGTTGGCCCCACACTTGATTTATTGGTATTTTGTGACTTTGGGTCACCAGAGGTTTGGCACCTCATAGCGACTCGTCCCAGTGGCTTAGTACCACAGTGGGTTGGCCCCACATTTGACATGACGGGATTGTCGCCAGTGATTTGGTATCACAACGTGGGTTGGCCCCACAGATGCATTATTCGTGACTTTGGGCCACCAGTGGTTTGGCACCACATTATTATTGGATATCAGTGACTTTGGGTCACCAGTGATTTGGCACCACCAGTGTTTTGGTACCACACGGGGTAGAAACGGAGTTATGGATGGCTAGGTTTGGGTGCATGATATATTTGCTTGGTTATGATTTGTGTAAGCATGTTGCATTAACCGGGAGGGGGATTATGCACTGAGTCTCGGTGACTCACCTTCTCCCTTATCTTTTCAGGTGACTCGTAGATCGCGGATGAGGAGCCGGATGGACTCGAGGTAGCCATGCATTAGATACATTCAGTTTTACATGGACTTTTGGTCTGGGTATTTATTTTAAATTTCGGTTTTTTATTTGGGTTTGTAATAAGGCCTTTGGTATTTTATTTGGTTTTAGCTTTCAATTTGGTTACTGTTCATTATTAAATGTTCAATATGGGATTTTCCTAAAATGATAATAAATTGTTTTTATTCAAAATTACTTAAGCTCGATTGTCACAACAAATACAATTTTATTCAAATTAATAACAACTTTGTAAAATGGGCATTGAAATGAATCGGCTTTTATAAACAAACCACAAAACGCGGAGTTTCAAAAAGAATACGAACTTTTTAACGAATGCACAGTTTTTTTAGACATTCCTTTCATGTGACATGCCAGATCCGGTCGTAACGTCTAGGCCGGGTTTGGGGTGTTACATACGCCGAAAAGCCGGAAGTGGCTAGATGGGCCTGCCGAGCTTGTGGGCCCAAATCGACAATGATTGATATGTAGCTTTGAGTAATGATTTGACATGAACGGTTGTGTGATTTAATTGTGATCGGGCCTAATGGGCCATATATAAGCATGATTGGGTTTAATGGTAAAATGGGCTTGGGGTCTTAGGAAAATATGCTAGGATTTTAATGGACTCTAGGCCTAGTCTGATAAATTCTTCAATTGCATAAGACTTAATCTAATAATTAAACAGGTCCGTAGACAAGTCGCTGGGTTAGAGTGTGGCAATGGACATATGCATGTCTAAGATTGGATCTAGGGAGAGCTTGGTACTTAAGCGGTCCTAGCGACCCACCTCCTCTTCTCTGGAATCCTACCTGGTGCATAGGGTCTGTTCACTTTAGCCGCAAGGACTTGTTAATGGGCCAAAGTTCATAACTAAATCCCGAGAGGGACCAAAATACCCCTGATTTGAAATTTACCAAAATACCCTTAGTTTGGAAATTACCAAAATATCCTTAGATTTGCAAAATTACTAAAATACCCTCAATTTGTAAAATTACCAAAATACCCTTGATTTGCAAAATTACCAAAATACCCCTGATTTAGAAATTTACCAAAATACCCCTATAGGGTAGAATTACGAAAATAACCATAGGAGTGAAATGACTAAAATACCCCTAAGTGCTTAATGTGTGAAAATGTATGTTGCATTCATGAAATATATGTTGCACTTGGGTGGGTTTTGATTATACGGAGGAAGATGTGAGGATCGCATAGTCGCTTGACGACCGTGGATCCACCGGTGGCTTTAAGCCCATTATAGCAGCTTTACTGCAACGTTTGAGTAGTGCAGCTACTGGTGCTATCTTTGGAGTGTAAGGATGCGTGGGTCGATATTTATATCCCCACAGGAGTGTAGGGTTGGAAGGGAAATGGAGTGCAGGGTTGGATTTGGGATGGGTGCATTGCATTCATGTGATACTGATGTGATATGAGGTCATTGTGGGCTAAGGCCCAAGACCACCGTTGTTGATAGGGCTTAGGCCCAATGCGATAATTGTATATTGATTGGATTACCAAGGGTCGTACACACTGAGTTTCGAAACTCACACCCTTTTTATTAAATGTTTCAGGTAATCCGCAGTAGGCGGTTCGACGTGGGAGAGGACTCGGAGATGGCCACACTACAAGATACTTAGAAGTTTTATTTATTTGTTTCAAAAGGCATGGTTTTAGTTACTTTATTTCCGTTTGATGTAATAAGGCCTTGTACTCCAATTTGACTTTGGATTTTGAGTTTTGTTGTGTCAGCTGTTTACTTAATTATTAAACCTGGATAAATTTCTTATGTTTAAACATGGTTTCGAAATACTTAAATAATAAAATGGGCTTTTATCATTACTTAACAAGATTTAGGGATTTTGGGCTTTTAGGCCTTAAATTTTAACTTAGCAAAATTATTTTGAATTATGCCTTTGATGTGACATTCCCTGATTCGGCCATAACGTCTGGGTCGAGTCTAGGGGTGTTACATCCTATACATGCCATACTCAAAATTAATCAAACTTTGCTATACCAAAGCAAAGTTGAAGTGGAGGAAGAGGTCCATATAAAATCATTGAGCAACAAGACTTGAATGTTGATGTTCAACAAAAAATAGAGGTCGAAAACTTGAGTGAAGTATTAGGCATTAAAGAGGAAATCTCTGACTCTAATGAGGAAAAAATGTGGAGGAGTTACCACACTTCTTGGACATTTTAGAAGAAACCCCGTGACAAGAATCAAGCGCGGAAGTGCTCCAATAGAGATTTGCTCAAATGGAGGTGAAGAACTCAGAACATGTTGAGTTTCTAATCTCGACATTGACGATTCCTCGAAAGTTGCAATGGAGGGGGTTCAGTTTCAATAAGAATTGGCTCAAAGTGTACATATCAACATGACCTAAGTTAAGGCAGGTTTAATATGTTCATTTATTGAAAGAGGCCCTAATCAACCTGATGATGAACAAGAGAAATGTCAAAGTTTTTAGAATTTCGTGTAAGTTCCACTTCGGGGGCATGGCGTATCATAAGAGAGAGATTTTAAGTTTAAACTTATTTTGTAAATAATTAAACTTATTCGAAATGAGACTCTATATACTTTTTTTTAGTTTATATTTATAATTTGTTGCATGTTCAAATTTAGGATTTGGTAGGTTTAATTTTTATGTAGTTGGGAGTTTAGACTAAAAAATTAAGAGTTTTTTTTATACATTACAATCCTATCACGAAACCCATAGGTTAGTATCGCAATACCCAAGATAGTTTGGGGTTTTAAAAATTTTAAGGACATCACGATACTAACTCTAGGTATCGTGATACCCTGTTAGATTTTACAAAATACTTGTTTTAGGTATTTCGACCCGTGTGCTTTCACTCTATTTAACCTTAAAACTATTTTTTCTTAATATTTAATCCTAATCTCCCAAATACATTTTCTTTTGTGTGCTTGATTGTTTCCTGTGCAAACCACCCATTCGAAGATTACACAACAAATTTGAGCTTAAATGTGAAGGTGGACTACCCGAGCTAGTTTGATGTTCCTTCTAGGAAAGTCTGGTAACCTCTAATCTTTTGTATTGGGCTACATGTTAAGGACAATGTGTAATTTAAGTGTGGGAGAAGGTGTAACACCCCTTACCCGTATTTGACACCTAAATCGGGTACGAGGCATTACCATACTTAACTTGCTCAATCATGCTACATCGGTTCATAAAATTTCATTTCAAATTAAAACTTTTCATTCAAGACCTTAATGTCCTTATTATAGGTCTACGAGATAACTTGTACCCGGAGTGATTCAGGACCAAACTGGAAACTTTTGAACAATTAGACAAATTTGACATAAAATAGGGCCACACGCCCGTGTGGAATATCACATGCCCGTGTTCCACATCCGTTTGGATTTACTTTCCAATTTGAACCTACAGGGGATTTCACACGGCTGGACACAGGTCAGTGTCCCTGGCCTGTGTCCCTCACATGGCCACGACACGCCCATGTCTTAGCCCGTGTGCAAAAACCTTGGCATTGTGTTTATGACGTCATCACCTTAATAAGGTCACACGGCCAGGGCACACACCCATGTCCTTAGACCGTCTGTCAAATTAAATTCCAAATTTTAGGTGCAAACTTCACACGGCCCGGGCACATGCCCGTGTCTTAGGCCGTGCCTTCCCACACGGTTGAGACATACAACCATGTCTATGCCTGTGTTTTTACTACTAAGCATATTCACTTGCCAACCTAGCATGCATGGGGACACACGGCCTATCAACACGCCCATGGGCTGACCGTGTGTCACACACGGCCTAGACACACGCCCGTGTGCCTACCTGTGTGGACAATTGTGAAGCTATCTACCAAGTCAAATTCCACCCTACAAAGAAACCATACTTATGCCAATTCAATTCAACATATATCATGACATAAGGCACTTCTAAAAACTCATAATCAAGACATCCACACAGGCATACACTTCACGAATTTCATCATCATTGAATATATATAAACTTGTCAAGTATTGGCCCATTTCCAATGACCACTTACAAAATGAATTTAATAACATTAATAGCCACACATTGGCTAACAAATATGACATAGCACAAAATAACCAAGTTCCTATACATGCCATACTCAAAATTAAACAAAATTTGCTATACCAAGGAGAAATTGATAGTGTGATTCCGAACTCTGACGTCCTACGATTCCCGAGCTAGCTTGGCGATACTACAAGGAAAAGGGAAATGAGAGAGGTAAGCATGAAGCTTAGTAAGTTTGCATGAAATAAATAGCAACATAAAGGCTGAAAATGTCATCCCTCTAACACATTGATTAAAAACACAAAGTCTCAAGCACATTGCCATAACTTACTCATGCTTACTCTTACCAATTACATGTCATATCACATATCTCATACATTTCTCATGAACTACTCACACGTACCTGTATCACTTCATCACATATCTTTAGTACTAATTTCATCTCTATATAAGGTTAACTATTTATCTCAATGAATCACTTGGATTACCCAAAGATACACAATCGTCAACATACACATAAACACGACGCCACTGCCATATACCAGATATGGTCTTACATGGGGTCACATCTCGATGCTGACGCCATATTCCAGATATGGTCTTATACGATTTCCATATTCGATGCTGATGCCATATACTGGATATGGTCTTATACGGGTGATCGTGCCAGAAAGTCTTAAAATTTATGTAATGAGTGATAGAGCCTAGAAACTAACTATGACAACGATTGAGGCAAGCACACCTATTGAACAGTAGTATAGTTTAGTGGCAAGACCGGGATATCGAACCCAAGGGAACCAAAAGTACTAATACTAACTTTCTTTTTATTATTTAGCCTAAGAATTAAGGGAATTGTTGTTTAATCTAAAATTAACTAACTACTAAGCTGAAGATGCTAAGACACAGAGAAGGAATTGGGGAAATACTTTTGGGAAAAACCAATTGATTAAGACAATACCCGAGGAAGAACCCACCTAGACTTCACTTGTTATCTAACTCTGAACCAGACGATTTATTCACTTAACTTGATCCGCTGGACTCCCTAATTTATATTAATACCTCTCTCGAGGCTACTAACGTCTAACCCTAGGTTGATTAATTGAAATCTCTTTCTAATTAAAACCCTTAGTGTTGCATTAACTCGATCTATGGACTCCCATATTAGGTTTCACCCTAATACGGTAGGTTTTCGTCATCCTATCTCTAGGGCTGTGATCAACTCCGCTTAACTATGCTAGATCTACTCTTAGACAGTGAATATTCCTCCACTGCCTAAGCACATCAATACTTGAATCAATATCCTGAAATATTAAAACAAGAATTAAGAACACATAGTTAAGAACAAATCAAGTATTTATCATATAGTTCAGAAAACAATAACAAGATCCGTCTTAGGTTTCATCCCCCTCAGGTATTTGAAGGTTTAGTTCATAATTATAAAAGAATACATCTTAGAAGAAAATATAAAACAAAACATAAGAAAAACCCTAAAATCCCCTGAAAAGAAATTGAAGGGAAGATCTTCCGTCTTGAGTATGATTCCGGCTTCTTGAGATGGATCAACTGGCTTTCTTCGAGTAAATCCCACAATTCGGCCCTCTCTAGCTTGGCTCCTCGGCCTACCTGAACTGCCTTTTGAAGGTTGGGCTCTAGGGTGTTTATATAGGCGTTTGGAATGTCTTTCTTTGCCTCTAAGTACCATATTTCGAATAGAATTTAAAAAGGTCACGTCAGGGACACGCCCGTGTGGCTTGGGCCCAAGCCGTGTGAATTTCATACTTTGGCCCATTTTCTCCGTTTTTGGCCCGTTTCTCGTTCTTTTCATCCTCCGGTGCTCTCCTAAGTATAAAACATGAAATTAAAGGATTAGGAGCATCAAATTCCACAATTCAGAGGATAAATCATCCAAAAGTATGCTAAATGTGGGATTAAAATATGTATATATTACGGTTTATCAACGGGATCTCAATTCGGTGCCGAGGCCATGTCCCAGACATGGTCTTGCATGGGACCTTATCAATCTTATTAATGATATCCCTTCATTTCTTAAAGTCCAACCAGGACTTCAATATCACAAATTTTCATCATTCTCTCATTCAACATCATGACTCAATTTCGTGGAAATAATATACATATTTACTAATATCAAACATTTTAAAACTTAATAACATTATGTTGAATTTATTACACACAAACTTACCTCGATTTCAAAATAGGCCAAATTGCCGATCTAGTCCGATACCTTGCCTTTTCCTCGGTCAAGGTTAATTCCTCGTTCTTCTTGATCTATAATAACAAATTAGCTTATTTAATTGCCACATTAATCAATACATTTCAATAATTATATTTTGGCAAAATTACCATTTTTCCCTTAAGCTTTCACAAAATGACTATTTTACCCCTAGGCCCGTAAATCGATTCTAATCAAATTTCCTCCTTTTACAAGCCTAGATGAACATTTATTACTCTTATGGAAACCCTCAATACTCATTATTTCACACATTTAACACCTATTTTATAACCTTTACAAAAAAGGTCCTTTTTGGTGTTTTCATTGTAACACATTTCACAAAAGTTGTTTATTTAACAACTAAGACTCATTTTCTTCCATAAAAATGAAGCAAACAACAAAATTTCTCACATGGAAAAACCTTAAACTTCCAACCATTTTGCAAAATAGTCCCATCTTTAGCTAGCTTAAGCTTTAGGGGTTCCAAAAGTACAAATATTATCAAGAAAGACCACTAAAATCACTTGTAAGAGGTTAGCTTGGATGAAAGTTTGAGCTTCAAAAACTCCTATTTTGCTACTAATTTTTGATGGAGAAGAATAGAAGAAAAGATGATATCTTTTCTTTCTTTATTTTATTATAAAACATTAATTTAGTCCTTCTAATTCCAACAACTTTGACCAATTTTGACATTGTTTGTCGAATATGGCCAGCCACCCTATTTTTAAAGGTCTAATTGCACATTAAGGGCCTCCAATTAATATTCTATGGCTTTTAGACGCCTTTAGCTTGTAAAATGGAATTTTCGCATATTATGCGATTTAGTCCTTTTTCGCAATTGAGCATGCAATTGCTAAAATTAAAGCACCAAAATTTTCATGCGCTCTTGTAATCATGCTATAACACATAAAATAATATAAAAATGATTTTTTCAAACCTCGAATTAGTGGTTCTGAAACCACTATTCTGACTAGCCCCTAAATTGGGCTGTTACAATTTTTCCCCCTTAAGAATTTTCGTCCCTTAAAATCTTACCGGTAGAAAGGTTGGGATATTGGTTTCGCATAGTCTCCTCGGGCTCCCATGTAGCCTCTTCTACCCCATGTCTTTGCCATAGTACTTTCACAAGGGCTATGCTTTTGTTTCTCAACTGTTTGACTTCTCGTGCCAAAGTCTTAATCGGCTCTTCGCCATAAGTCATGTCCGGCCGAATTTCTACCTCTGATGGTACAATCACATGCGAAGGGTCTGAACAGTATCGGCGTAACATAGACACGTGGAAGGCATCATAATTCTTTTCCAACTCAGGTGCCAAAGCCAAATGACAAGCTACCGGCCCTATCCTCTCTGTAATCTCATATGGTCCGATAAAGCACGGACTCAATTTGCCTTTCCGGCCAAATCTGAGGACTTTCTTCCATGGTGATACTTTTAGAAACACTCTATCACTGACTTGAAACTTGATCTATTTTCGTTTCAAATTCGCGTAGGATTTTTTTCTACCTGAGGCAGCTTTTAAACAATCGCGTATCACCTTTACTTTCTCTTTAGTTTCTCTGACCAATTCGACCCCGTGAATCTGGTTTTCTTTGAGTTTGGTCCAATACAAGGGCGTTCGACACTTACGCCCATATAATGCCTCATAAGGCACCATTTTCAAACTCAACTGAAAGCTGTTATTGTCAGCGAATTCCACCAACTGTAAGTATTTCTCCCAATTACCTTGGAATTCCAAAACACAACATCGAAGCATGTCTTCCAGTATCTGTATTTCTCTCTCTGACTGCCCATTGATTTGCGGATGGAAAGTTGTACTAAATCTCAGTTTTGTGCCTAAGGCCTCTTGCAACTTTTTCTAAAACCGTAATGTAAATCTCAGATCTCTATCTGAAATAATCGACAACGATATCCCGTGAAGTCTTACAATTTCTGTCACATACAAATACGCAAACTTATCAAGCGAGTAGCCAACCCGTACTGGTATGAAATGGGCTGACTTCGTAAGTCTATGAACCACGACCCATGCAGCGTCCTTCTTTTTTGGCGACAACAGAAAACCCGTCACGAAGTACATAGTAATACGGTCCCATTTCCACTCGGGAACCATAATCGGCTGAAGTAAACCCGAAGATACTTAGTGTTCAGCCTTCACTTGTTGAAAAATTAGGCATCTCGATACAAACTCGGAAATGTCTTTCTTCATACTTGGCCACCAATACCATTTCCTCAAGTCATTATAAATCTTCATGCTGCTTGGATGTACAGACAAAAATCCACTATGTGCTTTATGCAGAATCTTCTGAATAAGCTCATTATCTCTGGGTACAGAGACCCTATCTCGGAACATCAAACATCCATCAGGACTTATCCGAAAGTCCGACTCAACATTTGACTCACATTGAACTCTTTTAGCCTATAAATCATTGTCACCTTTCTGAGCTTTACAAATCTCTTGGAGAAACATTGGTCTAGCCCTCAACTCGGCTAGAATAGAACCATCATCTGGCAAAGCTATTCGTGTATTCATTGCTCTCAGCGCAAACAGGGATTTCCTGCTCAAGGCATCAGCGACCATGTTCGCCTTTCTCGGATGGTAGTCAATCAGTAGCTCATAATTCTTTATCAGCTCTAACCTTCTTCTCTACCTTAGATTTAACTCCTTTTGAGTCATCAAATACTTTAGGCTCTTATGATCAGTGAACACCCGACATTTCTCACCATACAAATGGTGTCTCCAAATCTTTAGTGCAGATACAATTGCAGCTAACTCCAAATCGTGGGTCGGGTAATTCTTCTCGTGCGGCTTTAATTGTCTAGAGGCATATGCTATCACCTTACCCTCTTGCATGAGTACACAACCCAATCCATTCAAGGATGCATTACTGTAAACCAAATATTCTTTTCCTGGTTCGGGTTGTACTAGAACTAGAGCCTCGATCAACAATGCCTTCAATCTCTCAAAACTCTATTGGCACTTTTTTGTTCATTCAAACTTCACATCTTTTTACAATAGCATCATCATCCAAGTAGCTATCATGGAAAACCCCTTGACAAACCGTCTATAGTAGCCAGATAGGCCCAGAAAACTCCTCACCTTGGTTACGTTCCTTGGCGGTTTCCATTTGACAATCATTGAAGTCTTACTCAAGTCGACTCTAATTCCATCTCCCAAGACAATGTGCCCTAAAAATCCAACTTCCTTAAGCCAATATTCACTTTTACTGAACTTGGCATACAATCGTTTATCTCTAAAAATTTGCAAAACCGTTTTCAAATGTTCAGCATGCTCGTTCTCATCCCGATAGTAGATCAATATATCATCGATAAAGACTACAACAAATTTATCCAAATATGGCCAAATGATACGATTCATCAAATCCATGAAAACTGTAGGGGGATTTGTTAACCTAAAAAGCATGACCAAAAATTCATAATGACCATACCTTGTCCAAAATGCGATTTTTAGCACATCCGAGTCCTTGACTCGCAACTGATAATATCTAGACCTCAAGTCTATCTTAGAAAACACCGTGGCTCCCTTCAATTGATCAAATAAATCATCAATTCTTGGCAACGTGTACTTGTTCTTCACAGATACCTTATTGAGCTGGCGATAATCTATACATAACCTCATGGAACCATCTTTCTTCTTCACAAATAATATGGGAGCACCCCACGGAGAATAACTCGGTCTTGCGAAGCCTTTATCCGTTAACTCTTTTAACTGGGCCTTTAGTTCTTTTAGCTCGGTTGGAATCATTCTATATGGAGCAATAGAAATGGGGGGCAGTACCAGGAGTTAACTAAATCCAAATTCAATCTCTCTAACCGGAGGTAACCCTGGCAATTCCTCTAGGAAAACATCTGGATACTCACATACTATTGGCACTGATTCAATTCTTAACCCAGTCTCTCTAGCATTCATCACAAAGGCAAGGTAAGCTTCGTACCCCTTTCTTAGATATTTTTGAGTCAACAAGGAAGATATCACTACTGGCAATTTGTCTTGCTCATCTGATTCAACACGAATAAGATCCCCACTTTCACACTTTAACTCAATAAACTTCCCTCCACAATTCACTATCACATCATGAGTAGTTAACCAATCCAACCCAAGGATGACAACGAATTCATCAAACGACAATAACATGAGATTAGCCGAAAAATAATGACCCCTTAATCATCAAAGGGAAACCTTTGCATACTCTATTGACCAATACACATTTGCCTAGGGGATTTGACACTCTTATCACAAATTCAGTAGACTCTACAGGCATGTTCATGCTAGAGACTAATTTCATGCAAATATACGAGTGGGTAGATCCCGGATCAATTAAAGCTATAACAGGAGTATCATAGAGAGAAAATGTACCCGTGATCACGTCGGGGGAGGATGCCTCTTCGAGAGCGCAAATGGCATATGTTCTCGCTGGTGCTCTACCCTCAGATCTTATAGTCTCCTCTCTAGGTGTATTCTTACTACTCATTTCATTTTCCGGGTCTCTCTGTGGTCTTCCTCTAGCAGTACTTCTTGGTCTTGCATTCTGAGGTTTCTCTTTCTCACCCGCCTGGGGGCAATCTCTGATAAAATGGTATATGGATCCACACTTGAAACAAGCTTTCTTGTTTGCTCGAAACTTGTCGGGATGACGTCTTCCACACTGCAGACATTCGGGTCTACTTGGTCGAGCGTTACCAACACTAGCAACCGAAGTGGTTTGAGCTTTAGACCTCAAGTACCGTCTACCCTTACTTCTACTTGAAAATCCAGCTGAGGTGGCTGATCGGGTAGTGAAATCTCCTGACTTCTTAGATGAGGATTGGAATGACTTGCCTAACTGCCTCTTCTTCAAGTCGTGAGACTCGATTTCAGCCTTCCTTTTCTCTTTGACCAGTTCCTTGGCCTTACAGACTCTATCTACCAGCACCACAAATTCTTTTAGTTCTAGGACACGAACAAACAAACAGACATCCTCATTTAACTCGTCCTCGAACCTTTTACACATAATAGCCTTGGTGGACACACACTTACGGGCATATTTACTAAGCCTTACGAACTCACGTTCGTATTCAGTCATCGTCATTCGGCTTTTGACTAATTTACTTCTTCCGGAACTCCTCTTGGAAGAATTCCCAATTATCTTTCTCCCTTGGTACCACCGACACAAGGGTGTTCCACCACTGATAGGCCGAATCTCTTAAGAGAGATACCACACACTTCATGCACTCTTCAGGTTTTCATGACAACTCGTCAAATACTCTGATGGTATTCTCAAGCCAGAATTCTGCCCTCTCCGGATCATCATCTTTACTATCCTGAAATTCCTCAGCTCCTTATTTTTAGACTTTATCAACCGGAGGCCTTTCTCTTCTTACTACCTCTACCACTTGAGGAGCTACAAGGGTAGGCTCAGGAATAGGTAGGGGTGGAGGGGTTGAGCATTAAGGTTTGCTCGAATAAACTCAGTGTTCCAATTGCTCATCATATGGAGAAAGGCTTCTCGAGCCTCTTTTCTCTAACCCAAAGTCTTGAGTTTACTTTCTACTGGTGCGGTCCCTTGCACGAGAGCCGGTGCATTACTTGCAGCATCATCAGCTGCAGCTCGGTCGGGATCCATTTACTATATAATAACACAATTTAAATCGTCAGGACTCGTCACACTATCATTATGTAAATACTCATACGTATGGCATGTCTAGCTAGACTCATACTTAGGCTACGTTAGTCCGAGAATCGACTAATTCGTAGCTCTGATACCACTAAATGTAACACACCTTACCTGTATTCGACACTTGAATTGGGTTCGAGGCATTACCATACTTAACTTGCTCAATCATACAAGATCGATCCATAAAATTTCATTTCAAATTAAAACATTTCATTAAAGACCTTAATGTCCTTATTATAGGTCTATGAGACCCTAAACTTGTACCCGAAAAGATTTGAGACCAAACCGGAAACTTTTGAGCACTTAGATAAATTTGACATAAAATAGGGCCACACGCTTGCGTGGCAAATCACATGCCCGTGTTCTACACCCGTGTGGATTTATTTTCCAATTCGAACCTATAGGAGTTTTCACACGACCAGACACACGCTCGTGTCCCTCACACAGCCATGACACGCCCGTGTCTTAGCCCGTGTGCAAAAACCTTGCCATTCTGTTTATGACATCATCACTTCAATAAGGTCACACGACCAAGGCACACACCCGTGTCCTTAAACCCTGTGTCGAATTAAATTCCTAATTTCAGGTGCAGACTTCACACAGCCCGGGCACATGCCCGTGTCTTAGGTCGTGTCTTCCCACACGGTCGAGACACACGACTGTGTCTCTGCCTGTGTTTTTACTACTGAGCATACTGACTTGCAAACCTAGCTTGCATGGGGACACACGGCCTATCAACACGCCCATGGGCTGACCGTGTGTCACACAGGGCCTAGACACACGCCCGTGTGCCTACCCGCGTGGACATTTGTGAGGCTATCTACCAAGTCAAATGCCACCCTACAAAGCAACCATACTTATGCCAATTCAGTTCAACATATATCATGACCATAAGGCACTTCTAAGGACTCACAATCAAGACATCCACACAAGCATACACTTCACGAATTTCATCATCATTGAATATATATAAACTTGTCAAGTATTGGCCCATTTCCAATGACCACTTACAAAATGAATTTAATAACATTAATAGCCACACATTGGCTAACAAATATGACATAGCACAAAATAACCAAGTTCCTATACATGCCATACTCAAAATTAAACAAAATTTGCTATACCAAGGAGAAATTGATAGTGTGATTCCGAACTCTGACGTCCTACGATTCCCAAGCTAGCTTGGCGATACTACAAGGAAAAGGGAAATGAGAGAGGTAAGCATGAAGCTTAGTAAGTTTGCATGAAAGAAATAGCAACATAAAGGCTGATAATGTCATCCCTCTAACACATTGATTAAAAACACAAAGTCTCAAGCACATTGCCATAACTTACTCATGCTTACTCTTACCAATTACATGTCATATCACATATCTCATACATTTCTCATGAACTACTCACACGTACCTGTATCACTTCATCACATATCTTTAGTACTAATTTCATCTCTATATAAGGTTAACTATTTATCTCAATGAATCACTTGGATTACCCAAAGATACACAATCGTCAACATACACATAAACACGACGCCACTGCCATATCCCAGATATGGTCTTACATGGGGTCACATCTCGATGCTGACGCCATATTCCAGATATGGTCTTATACGATTTCCATATTCGATGCTGATGCCATATACTGGATATGGTCTTATACGGGTGATCGTGCCAGAAAGTCTTAAAATTTATGTAATGAGTGATAGAGCTTAGAAACTAACTATGACAACGATTGAGGCAAGCACACCTATGGAACAGTAGTATAGTTTAGTGGCAAGACCGGGATATCGAACCCAAGGGAACCAAAAGTACTAATACTAACTTTCTTTTTATTATTTAGCCTAAGAATTAAGGGAATTGTTGTTTAATCTAAAATTAACTAACTACTAAGCTGAAGATGCTAAGACACAGAGAAAGAATTGGGGAAATACTTTTGGGAAAAACCAATTGATTAAGACAATACCCGAGGAAGAATCCACCTAGACTTCACTTGTTATCTAACTCTGAACCAGACGATTTATTCACTTAACTTGATCTGCTGGACTCCCTAATTTATATTAATATCTCTCTCCAGGCTACTAACGTCTAACCCTAGGTTGATTAATTGAAATCTCTTTCTAATTAAAACCCCTAGAGTTGCATTAATTAAAACCCCTAGAATAGGCAAGGTGGAGGGGGTTGTGCATTCGGGTTTGTACAAACGAACTTCGTGTACCATGTGTTCATCATATGGAGGAAGGCTTCTCTAGCCTCTTCTCCTCCTCCTTGACTCACCATAGGGGGTCTATCCTCATTCTCATTTGGCACCGTCCCTTTAGCGAGAGCCGGCACGTTACTTTTTACGTCATCTGCTACAGCTCTTTCAAGATCCATTTACTATATGTATAAACATAATTTAAGTCGTCAGGAGTTATCACACTATCAATAAAAAAAATTCTTACGTATGGCATGTATCGCTAGACTCGTGCTTATGCTATGTCAGTCCTAGAATCGACTAAACCGTAGCTCTGATACCACTAAATGTAACACCCCATACCCGAGTCTGAAGCTGAGACTGAATATGAGGCGTTACTACACTTGAACTTGCTTAAACATGAACTTACGGGCTATAAAATTTTGTTTCAAATTAACACTTCTCTTTCTTAGTCGAAACATACATTTCATGGGCCTACGAGGTCTTAAACTCACATCAGGAAACTTCCAGAGTTCAACTGGAAACTTTTAATCACTATGTAAACTCTTCCTTAAAACAGGGGTCACACGCTCGTGTGACTTGGGACACGCTTGTGCCCCTTCCCCATGTACAAACATGGGTATTCTGCCAAACTCACACGGTCTAAGAACACGCCTATGTTCCCTACCTGTGGTAAACACTGCCAATCTCACATGGTCTAGACACACAGCCTTGTGGTTAGCCCGTGGTCTAATTTGACCTAAATACTAACATGCGGGGGACACACGGCCTATTGACACACCCATGTGGGTTGGCCATATATCACACACGGTATTCAACAACTCAAGTACTACATCAAAACATGAACAATGATGCATAATCATCAACATTGGTATAAATAAACGTGGCAAATATTGACCAATCTCTTTAGCCATATACAAAAGAATATTAAACTTGATAGTCAACACTTTGGCTCTTCTTAAAACATAACTCCAAATGAAATGCTTCTTATACATGCCATACTTAATATAAACAACTTGGCTATACCAAAATAGCGATTGATATTATGCTCCGAGCTCCGACGTCAACGATCCACGAGTTAGCTTGGCAAGACTACATGGAAAGAAAGAATTAAAGACGTAAGCATTTAGCTAAGTAAGTTTGCATGTATTGCACATAGCAATATATTTGCTGAACATAAACCATTCATCAAAAACAATAGAATCACAAATCTCAGGTGCTTAAGCTTGCTTACTCTTACTGATTCTTACATTCTTCATGGTATTTACTAGTCTCATGCTTGCAAGGTAAACAAGATACCTGTATCACTTGATCACATAGATCAGCATACTTTACTATGATAAGCATAATCTCAACTTCATCATTCATATCATGAATAATACTCTTAGTTAACTTTTACTAGCATAACTTGATAATAACTTTACTTACTTAACTTTCTTGCTTTCTCATTCAATCTTTACTCTTTTGCCCGATGAATTACTATGAATAACCGAGGATACTGAATCTCAATACACATGTGTCTCGATGCCAATGCCATATCCTAGATATGGTCTTACATGGGATCTCTTAACTTAGTGTCGATGCCATGTCTTGACATGGTCTTACACGAAGTCTTCCTTGTGGGTTCCCTTGGGAAATTACCATTGCCATGTCTTGACATGGTCTTACTTGGTATCTTTACTTGTCAATGCCGAACCTTGGATGGGACTTACATGAAATCTTCCTTGGTATTCACCAATGCCATTTCTTGGCTTGGTCTTACATGGGATCTTTATCTCATGGTAACTTTTCAATGCCAAGACTTATCTTGGACTTACATGACATCTCTGCTTGGAGACTCACCAATGCCATGCCTTGGCTTGGGCTTACATGGGTCTTCATCTCATAATAACTCTTCAATGCTAAGACTTGTCTTGGACTTACATGATAACTTGTTTGATTGTCGATGTAATGCCTTGGCTTGGTCTTATACGGGCTTTCTCATCTCATGTGGGAGGTTGAGCATCCTTAGTAATTCATCTTCAATCGGGACTTTCATATACTTAATCTCATTAATTTCTTTGTTTAGCATATCATTAACATTCTCATGGAAATAATGTGAATTTAGCAACATAACAAGTAATTCAATGAAAATACTCATGAAACTTAAAAATCATACAAACTTACCTCAATGTACAAAATGTACGTAGGTATGCAATTTAGTCCTCGACTTTATTTTTGCCTCAATTTCGGTCCGGGCTTTATTTTTCTTGATCTATAATAATAATTTAACTCATTTAATAATCACATTGACTAAATTGACTCATAACTCATACTTTGGCAAAATTACTAATTTTCCCCTAAACTTTCTCATAATTACACTTTTTCCCCTAGGCTCGTAAAGTGATTCTCATTCAACTTTCTCGAATTTCATGCTTAGCTGATTCATTTTCTCAACTATAGCAATAATCAATTTTCACTATTTCACTCATGTATGACAATTTTCATAAGTTTTACAAACTAGTCCTTACTAGCATTTCTTATGAAATTCACTTAGAAAAAGATGTTTATTTAACATCAAACTCTCATAATCTTTCATAAAACATCAAAATACATGCATGTCATACATGGGTATATTTTTGAACATGATTCCTAGCTCAACTTATAGCTAAAAATAGCTAATTCATGTTACGAGGACTTCAAAAATACGAAGAATATTAAAAACGGGGCTAGAATGCACTTACTAGCAAGCTTGAAAAATTAAAGAACCCTACCTATGGCTTCCTTCAAATTTTCGGCACTTGCGGAAGAAGGTGAGTATGATTTTTGTCATCTTTTCCCTTTTTAATCATTTAATTGATAAATGACCAAAATGCCCTTCTCACTAAACTTTCAATTACTAACGCATGTCCATTTTTGTCCAAAAATTATAATTTGGGAAAATTGCTATTTAAGGACTTCTAATTAATAATCCATAGCAATTTCATACTAAAAGCTTCTAGAATCTCATATTTTGCAACTTTTACAATTTAGTCCTAATGGACCATTTAATGACAATTTCATAAAATTTCTACATGAAACTTTCACAATATCAAGCAACATCACATAAACCTCAAAACTCATTTTACTACTTCGGGTTTGTGGTCTAGCACCACTATTCCGACTAGGCCCTAAATCGGGCTGTTACAATTCTCCCCCTTAAGAATTTTCGTCCTCGAAAATCTTACCAGCAAATAGGTTTGGGTACTGGTTTCTCAGGGTTTCTTCCGGTTCCCATGTAGCTTCCTCTATTCCATGTCTTTGCCATAATACCTTCACTAGGGCAATACTTTTATTCCTTAGCTGCTTGATTTCTTGAGCTAAAATCTTAATTGGTTCTTCACCATACATCATGTCGGGTTGAATCTCTACTTCTGATGGGGTAATTACATGCGAAGGGTCTGATCGGTAGCGTCTGCAACATAGACACGTGAAACACATCATGTATCTTTTCTAACTCAGACGGCAAAGCCAATTGATAAGCTACCGACCCAACTCTCTCAGTGATCTCGTATAGTCCAATAAAACGTGGGCTCAACTTGCCTTTCCGGCCAAATCTGAGAACCTTTCTCCATGGCGACACTTTCAAGAAAACTTTATCCCCAACTTGATGCTCTACCTCTATTCTTTATAAATCTGAGTAGGATTTTTTTCTGTCTAAAGCAGCCTTTAAACACTCTCGAATCACCTTCACTTTCTCTTCAGTTTCTCTAACCAAGTCAACCCCGTGAATTTGGTTTTATTTGAGTTCAATCCAATATAAAGGCGTTCAACACTTACGCCCATGTAAAGCCTCATAAGGTGCCATCTTTAAGTTCGACTGAAAACTATTATTGTAGGCAAATTCTACCAATGGGAGGAACTTTTCCCAACTACCTTGGAATTTAAGGATACAACACTGAACCATATCCTCGAGCACTTGAATTAACCTCTCTGACTGATCGTCAGTTTGAGGATGGAAAGCTGTACTAAAACTCAATTTTGTACCCAAGGCCTCTTGCAGCTTCTTCCAAAATCTGGAGGTGAATCTTGGATTTCTATCTGATATGATTGACAAAGGAACTCCATGAAGCCTTACTATTTCTGAAACATACAAGTTTGCCAACTTGTCTAGTGAGTAATCAACTCGTACAGGTATGAAATGGGTTGATTTCATGAGTCTATCAACCACAACCCATACAACATCTTTCTTACTCGGAGACAACGGTAAACCTGGTATGGATTTAGTGATATGGTCCCATTTCCACTCGGGAACCATAATTGGTTGAAGCAAACCCGAAGGTACTTGGTGTTCAGCCTTTACTTGCTGACAAATTAAGCATTTGGAAACAAACTCTAAAATATCTTTCTTCATTCTCAGCCACCAATATTGTTACTTCAAGTCATTATACATCTTGGTACTACTCGGATGTACAGATAAACATCCATTATGTGCCTCATGTAAAATTCCCCGAATAAGCTCCTCTTTCCTCGGCACACAAACTCTAGCTTTGAACGTCAAGCAACCATCGGAATTAATCCGAAAATCAATTTCAACATCTGACTCGCACTGAGTTCTCTTGGCTTACAACTCACTATCTTCTCTTTGAGTCTCAAGGATCTCTTGGAGGAACATTGGTCTAGCTCTCAACTCAGCTAGAATAGAACCATCATCGGACAAAGTTATCCGCGAATTCATTGCCCTTAATGCAAATAGGGACTTTCTACTCAAAGCATCGGCGACTACATTCGCCTTTCCAGTATGGTAGTCAATGACCAACTCATAGTCTTTTATTAACTCTAACCATATCCGTTGCCTTAAGTTCAACTCTTTTTGTGTCATCAAGTACTCCAGGCTTTTGCGATCGATGAAAATCCGACATTTTTCACCATATAAATGATGTATCCAAATCTTTAATACGAAGACTATGGCAGCCAACTCTAAATCATGCGTCGGATAATTCTTCTTATGAGGCTTCAACTGTCTTGAGGCATAAGCAATCACTTTGCCTTCTTGCATAAGTACACAGCCTAATCCATTTAAGGATGCATTGCTGTAAATTACGAACTTTTTCCCCATCTCGGGTTGTACTAAAACTGGAGCTTCTGTCAACAATGTTTTAAGTTTCTCGAAACTTTGTTGGCATCTTTCTGTCCAGTCAAACTTCACATTTTTTTGTAACAATTTCGTCATCGAATTTGCAATCATGGAAAACCCCTTGACGAATCATCTATAATAGCCGGCTAGGCCTAGAAAACTTCTGACCTCAAATATATTCTTCAGCGATTTCCAGTCAACAATAGCCGAAATCTTACTTGGGTCTACTCGGACTCCTTCTCCCGAGACAATATGTCCCAGAAATCCTACTTCCTTGAGCCAAAATTCACTTTTACTGAACTTGACATATAATTGATTTTCTCGTAGAGTCTGCAAAACTATTCGTAGGTGCTCGGCATGCTCAATCTCATCTCGAGAGTAAATCAATATGTCGTCGATAAAAATGACCACAAACTTATCGAGGTATGGCCTAAAAATGTGATTTATTAGATCCATGAATACCGCAGGAGCATTGGTCAACCCAAAGGGCGTGACTAAAAATTCATAATGCCCATACCTCGTTCTAAAAGCGGTCTTCGACACATCTGAGTCCCTTACACTTAGCTGGTAGTACCCCGATCTCAAGTCTATTTTGGAGAACACAGTAGCTCCTTTCAATTGATCGAACAAATCATCGATCCTAGGCAATGGGTACTTGTTCTTCACCATCACTTTATTAAGCTGACGGTAGTCTATGCACAATCTCATGGTGCCATCTTTCTTTTTCATGAATAAAACTGGAGCACCCCATGGAGAACAACTTGATCTTGCAAAACCTTTATCTGTCAACTGTTGCAACTGTGACTTCAACTCTCTCAATTCCGTTGGAGCCATTCTGTAAGGAGTGATAGATATTGGTACAGTACCAGTAGCTAGCTCAATGCCAAACCCCACTTCTCTAATCGGAGGAATTACATACTATCGGCACTGACTCAATCTTTAGCTCTGTTTCTCTAGCATTCATTACAAAGGCAAGATGCGCCTCATACCCTTTTCTTGTATATCCCTGTGCCGTCATATGAGAAATCATTACCGGCGATATATCTTGTTCATCTGATTCTACATGAAGAGTGTCCCCATTCTCACATCTCATCTCAATATATTTCTTCCCACAATTCACTATTAAATCATGGGTGGTCAACCAGTCCATACCAAGAATGATGTCAAACTCATCAAATGACATCAACATAAGGTTTGCTCTAAAATAATGAACTTTAATCATCAATGGGCAATCATTACATACTTTATCGACCAACACACTTTGGCCTAATGGATTAGACACTTTAATCACAAATTCTGTAGACTCTATAGGCATACTCATACTAGATACTAGTTTCATGCAAATGTAAGAGTGTGTGGATCCAGGATCTATCAAAGCAATAACTTTAATATCATGAAGAGAAAAGGTACCCGTAATAACATCAGGAGAAGATGCCTCTTCGTGAGCGCAAACGGCATACGACCTTACAGATGCCCTACCCTTGGGTCTCGCAACCTACTCTCTAGGGTTACATGTACCACTTGCTCCACTACCCGGGTTCTTCTGTGATCTCCTTCTGACCATACTTCCGGACCTCAGGTTTTGAGTTCTCTCTTCTTTCATCATCTCAGAACAATCTTTTATAAAGTGATCCTGAGAACCACATCTGAAACAAGCATTTTCATGCGCTCGGCACTCACCAAGATGACGTCTATCGCACCCTGGGCATTCCGGTCTATTCGATCAAGCGTTCCCCACACTAGCGACCGTGTGTGCCTTATTTTCCGAATACTATTTACCCCTGTTTCTACTTGAAAACCCGGTGGAAGTAGCCGACCGGGTGGAGGAATCTCTTGACTTCTTGGATAAAGGTTGGAATGACTTATTCCACTGTCTCTTTCTTAAGTCACGAGACTCCATTTCAGATTTTCTCTTCTCTTTTACTAGTTCTTTGGCTTTACAAGCCCGCTCCACTAGCACAACAAATTCTTTTAGTTCTAGGATAACAAAAAATAATTTAATGTCCTCATTGAGTCCATCTTCAAATCTCTTGCTCATGATGCCTTCGGTAGATACACACTCTCGAGCGTATTTACTGAGTCGTACAAACTCCCGCTCATAATCAGTCAAAGACATCTTGCCTTGCTTCAGATCTAGGAATTCATTTCTTTTCTAATCGATAAATCTTTGACTAATGTATTTATTTCTAAATTCTTCTTGAAAGAATTCCCATGTGATATTTTCTCTTGGTACTACCGTCACCAAGGTGTTCCACCATTGATAGGCAGAATCTCTTAAAAGAGAAACTATACACTTCATGCATTCTTCAGATGTGAATGACAGCTCATTAAATACTCTGATGGTATTTTCTAACCAAAACTCAGCCCTTTCCGGATCATCATCCTTTCTAGCCTGAAATTCTTTTGCCCCATATTTCCTGATCCTATCAATTGGAGGTTTATTTCCTCTTACCACCTCTACTACTTGAGGGGCTACTGGGATAGGTTGAGGAATAGGCAAGGTGGAGGGGGTTGTGCATTCGGGTTCGTACGAACGAACTTGTACCATGTGTTCATCATATGGAGGAAGGCTTCTCTAGCCTCTTCTCCTCCTCCTTGACTCACCATAGGGGGTCTATCCTCATTCTCATTTGGCACCGTCCCTTCAGCGGGAGCCAGCACGTTACTTTTTACGTCATCTGCTACAGCTCTTTCAAGATCCGTTTACTATATGTATAAACATAATTTAAGTCGTCAGGAGTTGTCACACTATCAATAAAAAAAATTCTTACGTATGGCATGTATAGCTAGACTCGTGCTTATGCTATGTCAGTCCTAGAATCGACTAAACCGTAGCTCTGATACCACTAAATGTAACACCCCATACCCGAGTCTGAAGCTGAGACTGAATACGAGGCGTTACTACACTTGAACTTGCTTAAACATGAACTTACGGGCTGTAAAATTTTGTTTCGAATTAACACTTCTCTTTCTTAGTCGAAACATACATTTCATGGGCCTACGAGGCCTTAAACTCACATCTAGAAACTTTCAGAGTTCAACCGGAAACTTTCACTTACTATGTAAACTCTTCCTTAAAACAGGGGTCACACGCCCGTATGACTTGGGACACGCCCGTGTCCCTTCCCCATGTACAAACTTGGGTATTCTGCCAAACTCACACGGTCTAGGAACACACCTGTGTTCCCTACCCGTGGTAAACACTGCCAATCTCACATGGTCTAGACACACGGCCGTGTGGTTAGCCCGTGGTCTAATTTGACTTAAATACTAACATGCGGGGGACACACGGCCTATTGACACACCTATGTGGGTTGGCCGTGTATCACCCACGGTCTAGACACACGCTCGTGTGCCTATCCATGTGGACACTTAAAGGCTATTTTCCAAGCCAATTGCCACCCTGAAATCAAGATCAATTCAATACCTTATTCAACAACTCAAGTACTACATGAAAACATGAACAATGATGCATAATCATCAACATTGGTATAAATAAACTTGGCAAATATTGACCAATCTCTTTGGCCATATACAAAAAATTATTAAACTTGATAGTCAACACTTTGGCTCTTCTTAAAACATAACTCAAAATGAAATGCTTCATATACATGTCATACTTAATATAAACAACTTGGCTATACCAAAATAGCGATTGATAGTGTGCTCCGAGCTCCGACGTCAACGATCCACGAGTTAGCTTGGCGGGACTACACGGAAAGAAAGAATTAAAGACGTAAGCATTTAGCTAAGTAAGTTTGCATGTAGTCCTTTCTTGATGACTTCAAAACTTAACCCTTCATAGTCCCTAAACATTGTATTGCACTATCAAATGTACATCAGGCCATGGACATCGAGGGTTTGGTAGAAACATTGCAGAGGTTTCTTACAAAATTTACTTGAGTGACTAGTGAAAAGAGGTTGATTTAGCTCGTAATTGATTCTTACTAAAAATTATGCATAAGAAGAAATGAAAATATGAAAGAAAGAAAATATAGTGAAGATAAAAACCATTGTGAGAGAAAAGAACAAACAAATGAAAAATATGCTCAAAATCATAGTGCACAAAAATGAGCTAAAATCGACCCATCTCTTCCACATTATTAGAGTGATAAGGAATGTGAGAGAAGAAGAATAAAGCAGTAAGATCAAACAATCACATTTAGAGGGAATTGGGAACAATGTCGTGTGTTATACTATCCATAGTGCTTGAACTATTTTGAGCTTATATTTCTTTTGAATCCGTACCAACCTAAGCCTCAGAAACATTACAAGCCGTTAAGTCCTATGTGACCTTAGCGACTCCTTTTACAAACCGAAACTCGTGGAAACTAATTGTAAATGAATAAGTCGAATTCTTTCATACATAGATACATCATACCTTCATGTTTTATTGTAATTGAATAATGTATAAAATTTTATTTTCACAAACTATTTATACTGTTGTTTGCTCTATAACTTTTTGAACTAAGAAGATTTGCTCTTAAAGCTACAATTTTACAATGCATCAACTTTGAGTTGTACAATAAAAAGAAGTTGATATATAGTGCATTCCCATTCATAAAAGGTCAAATAAATTCATTGTTCAAGGGTCGTCGTCTTTTTACATGTTTTGTGTGTTTGCTTGGGGACAAGCAAAGAATTAAGTGTGGGGGAGTTGATCTGCACAAATTGATATGACAAATTAGGCTCCTTATTCGAGGATTGGTGAACCATATTGAAATGAACCAACCACCGTTAGTTATTTATTGGATAATTTCTTAGTTTTGTGTTCTTTACAATTTAGTCCTTTTTTGTCTTAGATAAGTAATTAGTTTTAATTAACTTCATTAATGAATTATCATACTATAGTAATTAGTGAGTAGCTAGCTAGACTCCTTTCTTGCATGCATTTTTCAATAGAAATTGCTGAATTACCAACTCCTTTGGGTTCAACCCATTGGAATACTTTGTGTTCCATCGAACTATAAATATTACAATTATCACTATACGGTTGAAGTAAAATCAACTTTAAAAATGTTAAATATAAATTTTTTGTTTTAATGCGCACGTGCGCAGCCAGTCAGGGTACCATCATCCATAGTGTCTAATAAGGATCCAAGGTTTACTTCAAGATTCTGGCAGAAGTTACAACAACCACTGGGAACTAAGTTAAAATTTAGCACCATGTTCCTTCCTCAAACTGATGGCCAATTAGAAATAGTAATTCAAGTGTTGGAAGCAGTTAATGCTTAGTAAATTCGTATAACATAAACATAACTTACCATTTCATTTGCATAATGTAAATAGCATAATTGTAACACCAACTAAAACCATAAGCTTGGCACAATCCTATACAACATCACCAAATACACAAGTTAGTGTATTTATACATGGTTTAAATGAATTCATCATAACAAGTAACTTACACATTTATTCATCTCATTTAGGTCACCATTTCCTTTTCATAAGTTCATGATACATTCCATTTGAACACTTACCATTTCCTTTCCTTTTCATACCCATTAAACCATCTAGAATCTCATTGGATACTCAGGAAAGCTCACACAAAGTGTGCCTTTACATAACTGTAACATTTCCTTTACAATATTGCTCACACGAGCTATGAAATGGGTCTCTCACACGAGCTATAGGTCGAAATGTAAGCTACACGATGCAACTCACCCGAGTTGTGGAGTATCCGCAACAAATATAGGACCTCAGCCATCAGTAGGACATTTAAGACCAACACTTGAAACATGAAATCCCTAATGACATGTCATTTGTATCCTACGAATTCCTAAGGTTCAACCGGGACTCGATAACCGTAATAGCATTGATTTGTTTATACATCGCTCAGTTAATATTATAAATAACATATTAACATACAATTTAAATAGCATTAATACAATAACTATTCACACAAACTTACCTCAACAATTAGGGGCGTGAAGGTTAAATTGAGCTATTCCGAAGCTTTTGCTTGCCTTGATCTAAGTCCGTACGTGGTCTATCCTGATCTAAATAAACAAATTTCAATATATTTAATACCCCTAACATTCAATTTAGTCAACATTTCATATTTATGCAAAATTACTATTTTACCCCTAATAATTTAACTTTTCACAATTTAGTCCTTAAGCTCATAATTTGAAATCTAAGTAATTTAATCCCCCATTCAACCTAACCAAATTTATTAGGAACTCATATCAACACATACAAACCATCATTTCATAAATTTTCCATGAAATTTTACTATTTTTACAAACAAATCCCTAAATGTAAATGTCATCAACAATCACTTTACAAAACTTGTTTATTTACCAACAAGGACTCATAATCTACCATTAAACATCAAGAACCATACAAAAACATTCATGGCATAACCCCAATCTTTAACAGTTTTACAAATTGACCCCTGCGCTAGCTAAATTAAGCTAAAACCACCTCAAAAACATAGAAATCATTAAAAACGGGACAAAACTACATACCATGCAAGTGAAACAATGCTTGGTTGAACCCTAGCTATTTCTTCATTGAAGAATCGGTTGAGAATGAATAAATAGGAGGAAGATTATGGTTTTTGCCTATTTATCTTTATCTTTATTTACCATTTACCATTTTGCCCTTTAAAAAATCAAAATTTAAATAAAACCTTGCCATGAATATCCACTGACTATAGAAATGGTCTAATTATCATCTAAGTCCACTCACTTTAAAGTTTCATAGCCATTTGACCCTTTTAACTAATGGAACTCTACTTTTACACTATTTATGATTTAGTCTTTTTCACTTAATTAATCATGCAAACATAAAAATTTCTTAACGAAATTTTAACACGGCCCTAATATAATCCTATAAACATTAAAATAATAATAAAATAATAATTTACTCATCGGATTTGTGGTCCCGAAATCATTTTTCCGATTTCACTGAAAATGGGCTATTACAAATAATAGTTGAATAAATCAAAACAACCTCACATAAGACTTAAACCAAAATAATTTGAATAAAGGAAAACCCCATTTTAAGATATCAGACCCTCCATTAATATTTCATCTTTGGAAAAAATAATTAACTTGTAAGTGATATCTTGGTGTAGTAATCAACCACTGAAAATAAGAACTTGTTGAAGCATAAATCTTCCTTTGGGTTGATTTATTACACATGTAAAATCAAAAAATTGTCATATGTTTATTACCACAGTTGCACATGTAATTTTGTTAAATATTATCTTTCTTTTGGACTGATCAATATTAACGTAGCTTAAGTTACATGCACACAACCTTCTATATTTTAAAACTAAATAATTTCAACAACAGAGGTCACTTTGACAACTTATTGTTTCAATTGAGTTATTTTGAAAAATATATAAATATACCAATATTCAAATTTAAAATTTTCATAACAGTCAAAGGCCAAAACTAAACTTTTTACCGTGCTACAATTTTTGAAATAACCCAAAATAAGGTTGTATAAATGATGCAATAAAAGAACCCAAACTTTAATCTTGATTTTTTAATAGCTTAAACAAGCACCAATCCAAAATTATTATTTTTACAATAAAATACAAAATTAAAATTTAACTGAACTTAAAACCAAATTTTGTATCACAGTGAACATAAATATCTAATCATAGTAAACTATTAACAACTTTAACGAATGCTTAGTGGCTTGTCATATCTTATTGCCATTGCTTACATATATTCATAAAATGATATCCTCGTCATTTCAAGCCAATTGAAGCTTTTCGCTAAATAAGCATCACATACCGAGCAACATGTAAATATCTCATATATTCCCAGCCAATTGGAAAATGTTAGCCCAAGCAAAATATATGATTAACCATGTTAGGATCATCATTACTACAATATAACCTTGTTAAGCGCTAAAGATAGTAAGGCAACTTAGCACTTAATCCTTTAGTGATTTTGCATGCACTGCATTTTTCAAATTAAAGCATCATGATTCAAAAGCATATGATTTTCATGATAGCTAGAACTTAAATAAAAGATTTATTATATCATAAACACTTAAGTCATGTATATATATAGCAGCCCCCGAGAATTAAACATCTAAGCAATTCTCGCAAGCTGAATCAACAATACATATTTATAAAACCTAAAACTTTAATATAAAGAATCAAAACTTAAAATTTTTTATCAAGATTCTTAAAGATTCAACATAGTATATAATCGAATTATTAAATCCATAAAAAATAAAATAAAGAAACTTAATCAACTCCCAATGATTCAACATGATGTGGCTCGAATGCAACTTGTTAGGACCGTAAAACAATATCTAATATAAAACTTAACAAACCAGGATCTATCATGTAAAATCATCAAGAACAAGACTAAATGAGGAAGCATACTTGAATCCATTGATTTCTTAGAATCTTCGATATTGTACGTTTGATCTTCCAAATTAGCACACAAGTAATTCAGAGAAAGTGGTTATCTTTTCTAAAGATGAGATATTAGAAAAGTTACGTGTATGTAATTTAGGGACCATATCCCTAATATATAACTTTTGCACATTAACCTTAATTTATAATCAGTCCATTATCAATTAGAAATTTGTTTCTAGAGTATCAACACATATTTGACTCATACTTTGTTTAATAATTAAAGACCAATAAACCTTAACCAAATTAGATCACTTTTAATATGGGCTAACCTTTTATGATAGTAAATAATAACATGTAATTACTCTTATTATATATGTGATGTCCATATTTTCTAACAAAAAAATTAAAATAAAAAAATAGTTGCCTCCAATTTTTTCTAGACACGTTTTCAACATAAAATTTGCTTATACAACAAGATTTTAGAAAATATTGTCAATGGTTAAAATTATTTGACTTGGTTGTAATTGCGAGTGATCCATCACAATTTTCTCATCAAAGAAAGGTGGTTGTTTTGGTGTTGGAATATTTTCTATCTCACTGCTAAGCATGGAATATTCACTACACCAAAACAGACTTTTAGCAGCGTTTTTTTTTTTCCTTTAGCGGCGTTTATAAGCGCCATTAAAAGTATTTGCGGCGCCGCAAAAAAACAACGCTAAATCAAATGCCGCAAAGTTTAGCGGCGTTTATGAAAAAAACGCCACTAAAGGTAATGACTTTTAGCGGCGCTTTTCCCACAAACGCTGCTAAAGGTCATGACTTTTAGCGGCACTTTTCTCACAAACGCCACTAAAGGTCATGACTTTTAGCAGCGCTTTTTTCAAAAACGCCGCTAATTTGTACAAATTTGGAATGTACAATTTGTTCAATATCATACCCCTCCTGCACTAAAACCAACCAATAACAGCAAATATAGTATATAATTCCAACCCAAAACAGCAAATGTAGCATAAAAATCACACCAAATGCATTAATTCTAAATGATATTTGAGAATAAATAAAAGATATATGATATAAATTAATGAATGAATTTAACTGAAAATATTCTTGCAATAATGTTTAATGTAACAATGTTAAAAATCATCTTACGACAAGAAAACAAATGTCTAAGATGGCGGCCTCTGCGACTACTGGAACATCTTCATCATAGTCTAAAGCTGTAGCTGAAGTTCTTCATACTTTCTGTTCTGCTCTGCCTCCCTCGCTGCTGCCTCCTCTCTAAGTTGAGAAATTTGCTCAACCGTGCTAGCTTGCATCTAAGCTATCTGGTCTTTTAGTTTCTGAACTTCAGCACGAGATTGACCCCCGAAAAGCATGTATTGCTGGGAGCCGGATCCAAAATATTGGGTCGGGGTAACACCAGATCCTTGACATCGAACCCGACCATACCTTTTTAAGACCCAAAACATCAGTGATAATTCTGTTATAAATATACTCAAGATTAACAGAACTATCAATCTAAGCAGTCGTACCTTTCAGGACCCAAAATATCAGTAATAATTCTGTTATCAATATCCTCGAGATTAACAGAACTATCAGTCGAACCAGCCGCCTCATATTCCGCCTTCTTCTCCTTTAGTTTATCCTAATAAATCAATGAAAGCGTTAGAAACGAAATATATAATAAGAAGGAATGCAACATAACTTTAAATTATAAATTTAAAACTACAAATGATGAATTAATCTATTATAATTAAACATTATAAATATTTATAATAAATCAAATTTTATTAAGTAAATATACCAAAATTTTTGTAGCTTCGGATGTCATCGGAGATCCGTCCTTCTTCCTATGTGTAATGTCAAAAAGCTGAAGGCGTCCAACTTTTTGACCAGACGAAGCTTCTTACATTATAGCAGATAAAATATAATTTAATAGTATAAAGTCATTAATATTTGAACGAATTAATAAATTATAATACCTCGGCCTCAGCTACACAAGAAAAACTTCTGGAACCTACCGTGTGCGTGAATTTTTGTTTCTGTCTGCTGGTTGTTCCAACTCGCTCACGGTCCTACATAATGGAATTTGAATTATGTATATAGTAAATACTATAAACCGAAAAATTTATAAGACTTTAGAAGTACGTAATACCTCTCCTTTCTTTAAATTCCAGAATCTAACTTGATCTTCCTATTGGTACCTCAACATTCCCGGCGGAACATTTCTTAATTTTTCGTCGAGGCTTATTTCTTTCATAAAATATTATTTTTTTAGCGTGCTTTTATTGTCTCTCCAATTTTTACCCAATGTCTTCTTAACATAGTCATCGGAGACTCTAAAGCAAATCTCTCCTGAACAAAAAAAAAGTTCAAAAAGTTAATATAAATGAAAGTTAAATCAAAGTATTATAAATTACATCCACGTTTTGTTACCTTAATATTATCGAGAGCTTGATTTTTTTTGGCATCAGGCATGTGATACCATGATTCGTAGTTAATGGGCAACATATTGGCATTTCGTGCTATAATGCCCAAATAGCCTGCTAACAGTCGAGCTTCAGATCCAACAGGCTGGCCATGATTGTTTCTCCTTACTTTAACACGCTCGACAAGCTCTAAGTCGTATAAATCTTTAAGCAATGTACGTCCCCGACCTCTGCGCGTCCCACCACCTTCAGCTGAAAAATGATATATTATTATATTAAAATTGAAAAATGAATCAATAATAAAATTCAACATGCATGTAAAATAAACTTAACATTACTTTGAAATTCTGTAGGCTCGCCATCTATGTCCGGCTGACTAGAAGATCCAACAACAGTTTGCTGTTCACTATTTGCTTCTTCTGAATTTGGAGTACTATGGACAATACTTAAATCTCGTAATCGTCTTCTAGGCATTTTTCCTGCAATACACATAAAATAGTTCAAAATTTAAGTAACAAATAACAACAATAATAGTACATTTAAAATAGTTAAATTATATAACATGACCAAAATTAAAATTATAATATTACATATAAATAATAAATCGTAAAATCTTACTACATCATATTTCGTAAATATCTTCGTCCACATCCTGACGAACCCATTGAAATTGTTGACTAGTACTAGGGATATTTTCATTTAAGTTTTGTTCTGGAAAAGGCAAAGCTTCTAATCTTTCGACTATGTCATCTCTACTTCCATTGCCAATGTCAAACAAGTCTCTAGGGGTGTTCCGGAGTACAACGTACCAACCCTCATCAGTTGGATCTTTTGAGTAAAAACTTGTTTCACTTGAGAAGAAAATACATACGGCTCGTCCATCAATTGTTATCCAGTGTGAATTAATCGAGAAAAATTCACCAATGTAAAACCATATTGATCGTTTTTAATTCCGCGAGTCGTATTCACATCAACCCAATCTCCTCGAAATAAGACAACTTTCCATCTGTCATAATAATCCAACTCAATTATGTCATTAAGAAGTCCGTAATACTCCACATTCCCCTCGACAGAATTATTGTCCCTAGCACTAGCATAACTTGTAATTGAAGAATTAACAACAATTCCACAATTTTGAGTTCTCCTCAATCTCTCGCGATAGTTTGTAAAAATCTGAATCCATTGATGAGGAAGGCACTATATCTTTTCACTATTCTATTTGGACCTTGTGATAGCCATTTAACTTCGTCATTTACTTCATTCCAACTCCAAACCTATTGAATCGAAAGTAAATTGAGTAATTATAAATGTTATAAGAAAACATTATTACTTGACAATGAAAACTTCAATTGCATACCGTTTGGCTTAACCATTCATGAAATGATTCTGTGAACAACTTATTAATTTCTCGTTGTTGTAATCTTCGGTACCGTGAACGAGCTCTCAATATTTGTTTGTACTCACTACGTTAAGAAAAAAGGTTTATTTTGTTAGAAGACAAACAAATTATAATTGATGAATATTTATCAAACTCTAGAACTTACTTGCATAATGGTTCCATTGACTCATGATGAAAAAGAACATATCGATGTGCTTGGACCCACGATCTATCATCTAATTCTGCAATTTCGACTTTGCCGATTGGTTCTCTGAAACTTTGAAATAAATAAGTTTCGGCCAAATTATGATCTATGAGCCCAGCATTTCTACTTGGCCTGTTCATTCTTGTTTCAACATCTTCCAAATACCTTGAACAAAAAGTCATACATTCCTCTGCCAAGTAGCCTTCGGCAATTGATCCTTCCGGATAACGTTTATTGCGGCAGTACGACTTCAATTTGGATAGGAACCTAAACACGGTATAGAACATTATCAAAAGTTGCAACTAAAGGCATTTAGATAAATGAATGAATAATTTACAAATATATTAAGACCTTTCAATGGGATACATCCATCGATAGAAAACGGGTCCACCAAGTATTGCTTCACAAGGGAGATGAATTAACAAGTGCACCATAACTGTGAAGAAGGAAGGCGGGAAGATCTTCTCCAGATTGCATAAAGTCAGTGCGGCTCGATCTTGTAGTGTCTTAAGTTCTTGAACATCCAAAACTTTGCCACAAATGCCTTTCATTATATTGGACAGTTCAATTACACAAGACGTCACCTTTTTCGACATACAACACCGTAATGCAACTGGTAGTAAGTTTTGCATCAAGATGTGATGGTCATGCGATTTTAAGCCATATAGTCTTCGATCTTTAAGACTCACACATCGAAATATATTTGATGCATACGCATCCGGGACCTTTATATCCTTCAACACCATACAGAACACTTCTTTCTCCGTCTTCGACATTGAATAAATAACAGGCGGCAACCGATATTTCATATTCGGAAGTGCTTGGGGATGAAGCTCACGCCGAATTCCCATGTGGACTAAATCAAGTCGACTCTAAATATTGTCTTTCGATTTTCCATCGACATTCAAAATAGTCTCAATGATGTTCTCACAGACATTTTTCTCAATATGCATGACATCAAGATTATGGCGTAAAATCTAATGCTCCCAATAAGGCAACTCAAAAAAAAATACTTCTTTTTTTCCACAAGTCCGCCTCATTAGGACCATCCTCTTTGTCAGATTCATCATCAGATTCATCCCTTAATCTTCTATTTCTTTGAGTGTTGGCCGGTTGATTCATCTTCCCATAAGTGAAATTCATATCTTTCAACATGAACAATATTTTGGATCAACCGGTCTGTGAAGGAGCTTCTCCGAACTCTTCAGTACCGTCAAACTGAGTACTCTGAAATCTAAATCTATGATTTTCTGGTAACCACCGACGATGCCCCATGTAAGAGAACTTCTTCCCATTATATAACCATTGCGAACATGTCTGCGCAGCACAACAAGGACAAGCATAATGTCCCTTGATACTCAAACCAGATAAATTGGCGTACGCCGGGAATTCATTAATAGTCCACATCAAAGCCGCACATAAATTGAAGTTCTCCTTTCTCAGCACATCGTATGTCTCAACACCAGCCCATAATTGTTTTAACTCTTCAATAAGTGGCTACAAATATATGTCAACATCATTCCCGAGCCCTTTCTCTCCAGGGATAATCATAGACAAGATAAAGGATGATTGTTTCATACAAACCCATGGAGGTAAATTATAAGGAACAAGCACCACCGGCCAAGTACTGTACGCAGTGCTCATGATTTTGTAAGGGTTAAATCCATCAGCTGCTAGCCCCAGCCTCACACTCCGAGGATCGCTTGTAAAGCTTGGAAATTTTGAGTCAAATGATTTCCAAGCTAAAGAATCTGCAGGATGCCTTAACATTCCATCATCAGTTCGTCCATCACGATGCCACGTCATTGACTCGGCTGTCTTCAACGACATGAAAAGTCGTTGAAGCCTTGGTATTAGCGGAAAATACCGCAAAATCTTAACTGGTTGCTTCCTTAACTGTGTATCGTGTTCATCCTTATTACCATCCTCTGTATTTCTATTAATCCAACGGGATTGACCACAGACATGACAGCACTGTTGGTTTATGCGGTCGCCCCAATACAACATGCAGTCATTTTGACAACTATGAATTTTGTTGTAGCCAAAGCCCAAATCCTTTATCAGTTTCTTCATGTCTTTGGAAGATTGATGGATTTTCGCAAACGGGAACATTTCTTGCAAAAACTCTAACAGCATTGTCAACGAGTTTCCCGTCCATCCTCTCAAACATTTCAAGTGAAAAAGACGAATACAGAAAGACAATTTGGAAAATTTTGATCCCTCATACAATTCTTCATTCATTTCACCAAGTAACGTGTAGAACCTCCCCGCTTCTTCATTTGGCTGTTCATCAGGTACACTTCTTCCCCCTTCGGTGAAAGTATTTCCACCAAAATTATAATCATCGGTTGCACCAAGTCAGGTGGAAATGACCCGAAACCATCACTGCGCATATTAAAAGCATCCCGCAACATGCCTTCCATGTTATCATCTCTAACATTCTGACTGTAAGCACTATGAGGATAACCTAGATTCATCGATGAAGATGCTCCACTAGATGTACACTCTCCATGAAAAATCCATTTTTTGTACCCCGACAAAGCCATCAACAACTAGATGTTCGTAGACAACTTCACGATAATGCCAATTGATATTGCAACACTTCTTACACGGGCAAAGAATCATATTCTCTTGGCTTGAATTTTGAAATGCGAAATTCAGAAAAGTTTCTACTCCATTTCGATAGCCGTTGCTTACCCTTGACAAATTCATCCAAGTCCTATCCATTTCGTAGTTGAAGTCTAAAGTTGACAATAAATTACACGGCTAAATTGTTAATTTATAATTTATGTAAGTAATGATAATTTCATATATATAACTGAGCACTATTTAAGTTATGTAAATTATGTAAGTTATGAAGTTTGACCTTAAAATTATGTAAGTTATGAAATTTGATCTTAAAATTATGTAAGTTATATATTCTTTAAGATTCATCATACGTGGCATTATTACACCTGGGGAGGATCCGTTATATCTTACAGTGAGATATAAGGCAACCCGTTAGGTTTCCAGCCTATATACTTTGAATATTTTTTTTTTTGGACAGCAATAGAATAAACAGCATATATACCAACCAAGCAGGATAATAAACCGCAATTTGGACAAATTCATCATGGTAAAACTGTTACTGATCTGAATTTTACACTAAAACATACCTTAATAATTTGAAGAAGATGGTCTACTCCACTCTCACCAAGAAACAGGAGTTGCAGTCAGAAAGACAAAAGATTAATAATCTTGACTAACAATTGGATATCTAATATTTTTCTATCAAATGAATATAAATCAGCAAAATGAATATAAATAAGAATAATACTGATTTCATACCTGTTAAGTTATTACCAGCAAATCCAATCCGACAGTTGCAGGAGCAGTAGGAAGCAATAACTGAAATACAAACAACATAAGAATAAAAAAATGCTATTGATTAATTACAAAATGCTATTTACTAAAAACTAATACTACTCACTTTCAAAGTAGTCGGACTAAGTCCTCTTCAATTCTACTCACTTTTAAAGTACGGAAACCTTTCTCAATACAGATCTGTAACAAATACAATAATAATTTATTTAATTTAATAAAAATAAAAATCTCTTCATTATCCATTTAATTTTTAAATTAAAAATATAATACCGTCCATAGTAATTTTACCACGTAAAATATTCCTTGTCAAGAAAATATCTCACTTATTATTTTTTCTATTTAGTAATATAGTTAGGAATATCCCCAAACTATACCAGACCTAATCTCCGGTCCAAATATAAAGTTGGGTCTCAAAAAGTTTTATCTTTATACTAAGTTCTTTTTCCGGTAAGAACTAAATCGGAATAAAATTATTCTAATTAAAAAAAATCACTTTTTAGATTATTTAATTCGTTCTAGATCGATCCAACAAGAGGTAAATTATAAAAGAATGATCCAACTATTAATAAACACATAAATCCATGCCAAGAACATGCTGAAACAAAGAACTAAAACACAACAAAGACCATTTTTATATATTCCGCATGGTAAATAAATAATCTGGGAGAAATAAACAAAAGATAACCCTTCAATTTGTTGCTTAAAGCCAAGCTTGCAACCTAAACAATGTTCCAAGCTAACAACTTCCTCTTATTTTCTCAGCTAACATTCTGTCTGTTTTAACAGATTGTGAATACAAGAATCACAAGAGTAATGAATTAAAATTATAAAGTATAAAGTTACCTTGTGGCAGCAATGGATTGAGAAGGAGCCTCAGTTCTCCAACAGAAACATTCAAAAGAAGTTGACCTAAGGAAAAGTATTAATTAGTTATTCTCATTATAATACAACATAATGGATGAAGAAAAGTTCAAAGTTAAATTTCACAAAACCACTACATCATTTCATTGTGTCCTGTTGCTAATTTATTGTTGGCTAAATTGTCTACATAAGCCATTTCTTACCCTCCATAATAGATCTCTAAAAACCAATTTTCTGCTGAAGTTGAAGAAAATGAATCCCCATTAATGATTGATTATTTAGTGGAAAACAATATTAAGTCATTTCTCATCCAATCAGTTTAGAGTTAAAGGAATTAACAGAACTTGACAAAGACATGGCCTCCATTTAGCTAAATTTCTCTCATCTAAAACATTAATAGACATTTTAAGTTAAAAATTCTTGATTTTTCATACTATAACTTAATTCAGCAGCACTATAACAAAGCATTAGCTGAATTAACCTTCAGAAGCAAACATTAATACAATTGGATCTTGGAAATACATGAAAATGAAGTGGTTCCTTTGCCCATTACTAAAACTTCCTCAATCATTAACTTAAAGCGGAGAGATAAACCAGATATTACCACTATCCTGAATGGATGAAACATGAGAATCCTCAACATAAAATCCAATGCCAAAGAAACTGATAAAAGAAGTTTATCGACGATATGTACCAAGAACAACAAATGATTAGTATCTGATGCAACCACATAAACTATATTGTTGGTCAAAGGGGTTATTAATCATTCATTACTAAATTAGAAAAAGGTATTGACAACGACACAACATTTAAAGGGAGGATAATTTTCATTCATACCTGAACAATGTATTTGCTGAATTGAGAAACTGTCCAACAAGAAGTGCTCCTTATGAGAGAAAACTTATGATCTAAAAGGGGAATTAGAGATGCCACAATCTGCACAGATAAACATATTTAACAACAATGATCAATTTAGGAGCATAACATGATTTAACAAAAACAGATGAATGTTTTATATGCATCATTCTATAATCTGTCTCAAAAACTAAACGAGTACTAAATTTTAATAGAATGACCGGTTCTCTCTTTAATCTAATTTTCTCATTTTTTGAGTAGAGGTGGCAAAATGCAATCCAACTACTAGTACAAGAGCCTCCATGGTACTTTTACTGATGGAAGACCTGTTTAAGATGTTAAATGAGCAGATAAAACTAATCAATAGATGCAACTAGAAAGAACAGACATGGCTTTTTTTAGATCCACACCTCACTCAGTAAATAGTATAGAAAACATGTCCATAAATGACTACATCAAGGTTAAAACAGAACATGACCATATCTCCCCTTCCATAAATAAATAAAAAGGTCAAAGAATAACAATTCAGTAACCTGCACGATGGATGTGAAGCACTCAAGAAGTGTTAAGAGATCTTTGTAAAAAATTGAAAAACTTTGCCACTTTTGAATGAGAGCTGGAATTAGAATTTCAACATAAACAGGCTGCAAATGATAAAAACCAATTAGTGGAGAGAACCATCTTTATTATAACAAACAAACACACCACACAAGTGCAATGGCTTTTCGGTAGATCTGTCAATTCTGACCCAAATCCGAAAACACAATTCAACACATCTAAATCCAAACCAATCTGAACTTAAAATGATCCAAATCCAAAATGTCTCAAAGAAGTAACCCAAAATGACCCATATCCTACATGAACTCATGTAATCCTTCTCGATATTCTCAGACAAGTAGAGAAAACAAAGCAAACATTACATGAACATCAGAAAAATGAAAGAAAAAAGAAAGCAAGAATTTAGAAAATGAAATATTTTATAGTACTTGGTACAGTACCTGATAAACAGATTGACTGTCTTCAGAAACTAGGTGAAACCCATTATTATGGGAAAGGAGACTGCAGCTGGAACTATGGAGCAAAGGAAGAAGAAGAATGTGGAAGCTGTAAGAATGGACAATCTAAAAACCTCGACAACGAAAAAGAAAACGCGTTCAGAAAGGCCGCTCGAGAAATACAGGAAGCTTCGAGGGCAAAAGCTGCAAAAAGAGGCGATGAGGCAGATGACGCAGTCACTATTGAAGTCTTCGGGACCTTTTTGGGATTGGAGCAGATGAGGCAGATGAAGCAGATGGGTTGGATTGGATTTGAGGTTTCGAATGTTTGGGAAATTAGGGATTGGGAAATTGGGTGAAGAGACTAAGGGATTTCGGGACATACCAACTAAAGGGAATAAAACTGAACATAAAGAAACGGCCCAGTTTTGCTACAAAAGATTTTAAACTTTGCGGCGTTTTTGTACGCGGCTAATACTTCACTTTTTTACAATTTTTTTAAATTTTGTTATACATAAAATTTAGGACAAAGCTCCCATAAATACCAAAAAAAATAAAAATTACCGAAATATACCACTTTCAGAAAAATTTACCGGAATGTACCAGTTTCCCCAAAAACGCGGCCACGTCAGCGCGTTTTTTGGGGAAAAATGGCTAAAGCGCGGCCCAGAGGGCGCGCTTCTGGCCACCTCAGCAAAACGCGTCCACGTAGGAGCGCTTTTGCTGAGGTGGCCAAAAGCGCGCCCTCTGGGCCGCGCTTTAGCCCCAACGGTCAAAAAAAAGTATAAAAACCCCCCAGCCCTTTATTTTTTTCACATTTCAATCCTTTCTCAATCCTTTCTCAATTTTCTCTCAATTTGCTCTCAATTTGCTCTCAATTTTCTCTCAATTTTCTCTCAAAGTCCTTGAAATTTACGCTCAAATTTCAAAATAGTCCTTTAGTATTTACGAAAAAGCCCATTATAATTTTTTTAATATATCTATTTTTTGGAAAATTTTAAAATTTTCTATCGGATTACAATGGCCGGGGAATTACTTCGCCTAAGCGAGAAGCACATTGCCGTCGAGCAAATGAAAATGGTAAGTTTTAATGTTAATTTTGCAATATTATTAAATTTTTTTTAATTATGCAATGTGAATTAATTTTGAATTTTATAATTTTTGAAACAGTCTGTAGATCGGGTGTTGGAATGTTATATTCGCAACATGCCTGGTCCCTCATCGCCGTTGATCGAGAATTACCTGCGGGAAGCGGGTTTTTGGCACGTGGCCACGGTAGGCCGGGGGTTCAAGTTGGAGCCGCCTTTGATCAGCGCGTTGATAGAGAGGTGGAGACCCGAGACGTACACTTTTCATCTGCCATGCGGAGAGTGTACCATCATCCTAGAAGATGTGCAGTTGCAGTTGGGATTACCGGTGGATGGGTCGGTAGTCACCGGGTCGGCAACATCTATCGATTGGATGGCCGTATGCTATGAGCTTCTGGGTGCCATTCCGGATAGAATTCAAGGAGCTCGGATCGATATGGCCTGGTTACGAGACGCATTCCCGCAGCCGAACGAGGGTTCGACCGAAGAAGAAAGAATACGGTATGCTCGGGCATACATTCTTCAGATAATTGGAGGCTATCTGATGCCGGACCTCTCTAGAAACCTCGTCCACCTGAGATGGCTCCTGAAACTTGTTGATTTCAGAGCAGCCGGTGAATTGAGTTGGGGGTCTGCCGTGCTATCGAGGTTGTACCGTGAGATGTGCGGGGCGACGCGGCCGAGTAAAGCAAAAATCGTAGGTTGCCTATCACTACTGCATTCATGGGCATGGTTTCGATTTCCATTTTTACGTCCTCGACTCGACCATCCATATTCATTCCCACTGATAACGAGGTAAATTTAATATTATATTTTACAATTATTTCGTAGATTTATAGTATAATTGCATGCTAAAAGTTTATTTAATTAGGTGGTCCCATCCGGCGAGTCATGTTGGAATACCTAACTCGCTTGAGGATATACGGCTCCTATTGGAACAACGGTTGGAATCACAAGTAAGTTTCAAATTTCGTTATTATAATTTAGTATTTCGTATGTAGTGTCTAGTATTATGTATATAACTAATATTTTGGAAATGTTAATATAGTTTCAATGGACACTGTACGAGGATCTCGAAATTCGAGCTGTAATTCCGGAGGAGTTCTTCCAAAATCCGAACAGTTGGCACGTTAGGGTCCCAATAATCACCTACGCGACCGTGGAGATGCACCAGTCAGATCGGGTGCTGCGGCAATTTGGATTCCGGCAACCGATTCCCGTGCCACCTAAGGTGCTCGATGATGAGTACAAAGTGGACTTACGGCAGCCGCACACGGATTGGCCAAGATTTTGGTCAGGTCATATCGAGACGTGGGAGAACCGGTATGACTTTTTACCTAACCGGGAACCGATCATCGTTCCTGAGTTAGCGTGCGTGCCAGAGTACATGCCATGGTTTAGAATCCATGGCAAGCCGTATCTGTTGTCGGATGAAGAGAGGCGACGGCAAATTCGTGAGCGAAGGGAACGTCGGGCCCCTTTACATCCAAGGAGAAGGGGTGATGAGACGGGGCCAGCAACAGCGCCTACACAGTCACTGGGCCCAGCAACAGCGCCTACACAGTCACCGGGCCCATCAACAGCGCCTACACAATCACCGTTTATGCCAGGTGCGTACCCTGCCACTTATATGTATCCTCCTAACCCATATATGTTTCCTTTTCCCAGTCCTACCCCAGGTTGGAATGCATGGCCGGGTTTGAGCCCGTTCCCAACTACTCCCGATAGCCAGCCGATCGTGAGACCGACGTCGCATGTGGGATTAGAGGAGGCGCCGTCGGGGAGCAGTTCTTTCTACCAGGCTCCTTCGCCATACGGGATACAGTCACCCCCGCCGTGGTTTATGCAAACACCTCCGAGGTCATTATTTTATCAAGGTGGGTCATCATCGCAACACCCAGAACCAGACCCACTGTCGGAGGAACCCGATTCCCCGCCCGAGGTTCCACGACCCCCGCCGGAAGCTAGAAGAAGGAGGAATCCAGCGCGTAACCGCCGACCGCCCTCGTGTGGCACTGGTTCCCACCGGTATCAGCCCTAAACCCTAAACCCTCGAATTTTATTTAGTTTTTTAATATATTTAAAAAAATTTGAGTTTAATTTTAATTTTTTGTAATTTAATTTTAATATCTTTGATAAAATAAAAATGGTTTAATTTTTTTTGTAATTTTAACTAAAAATAAAATAATTAAATTGTAAAATAATTTAATTAAAAGAGGCATGAAACCATTACCACGCCATCCAAAGCCTGGCCTGCTGCGCATTATGAAGCCTGCCATGGCCTGTGAGATTAGACGGGCAAGGTTCCCTAGCTTTGAAGTCCCATCAGCTAAGTTTTTTTTTTTTTTAATCTAAATCATATTCTATTACTTTAATTTAACTTACTTTAAATCCCTTTTTTTTAAAAAAATTCCTATTCATTACTTTAAATTACTTTAAATCCTTTTTTTTATTTAAGTCATATTCATTCATTAGTTTAAATCACCCAAATAGGGTAAATATCCCATATATACCAAAAAATTAATTTATTTACCAAAAAATAAAAGTTCTTGTACAAAAGTTCACCATTTTCCTCCAAAAAAAATAGAAATTACATAGCCACCAGGAGACAAAAAAAGCTAAGAACACGGTCAACTATTCCGATTTGGACACGAGCGAGATGTATGGCCCGGGTTCCTACACCATCCGCACAGCCGACTTTGGTTGCTCGTTTCTCGAATATCCATATTGTTGCGTATTCTAGTCGAGCAAGGTCGACCTCTTGGTTTGCGCCTCAATTGTCTATCCGGCAACAGCTTATACAGTGCAAGCGATACCGATGGCCACTTACGTTCATCTGGGACTGGTGGGAATACGTGTCTCCACACGTTGTACATGTTTTCTACTTTGTACACTTCGTCGACATAGCTCATGGGATCAAGACGGAGATTATGACAAGCCGCAAGTACATGAGCACATGGGTAACGAAGTGCATCAAATATCCCACAGTCGCATGTCCTATTTGTCAAGTGTACACGATAATGCCCGCCAACAATACCTTGGTTTGGTCTATCAAACTCCGTGACACGAAACCATAGGCTGTCGCGGTTGTGACACACTGTGTGCATGGTGTTCGCCCGTGCCTTCCCACGGTTAATTTCTTGCAAGACTTCGGGCTCCATATATGGCCTCCTTGCATCTGCCCTCGATAACTCGCTGCTCTCTTTGGAAATAGTGCCATTAAACGAAAATATGTCTCTCGCACAACCGCTGTAATTGGCAGATGACGGGTTCCTTTTAGCACAGAATTTATGCATTCGGCCAGGTTTGTGGTCATATGACCATATCGTAGGCCGCCGTCATATGCTTGTATCCACTGTTCAAAAGGAATATTGCATAAGTACTCTGCGCCTTCGGCGTTATCTGCGCGCAAGCTGGCCAACAACTCGTGAAAATGGTCTTTATTGATCTCGTACCCTGCCAATATACGTTGATAGCGAATATTACTACCACTCATCAATTGCAAATAAATTGAATTTTTCAAAAGAAATTATATTAATAGATATTTCATACCCATATCGGTCACTTGCTGTTTCTGTCTTTTAGATCGATGTTCCCCATAGTAGTTGGATGAAACATGCCTCAGGCAATATCGATGGTGTGTGCGATGCCACATGCTTCCCTGGCGTTCTATTGCCGCAAGTATTCCAGGGCCCCGATCCGATATAACGCATATGTCAGGTTGAGGGCAGACATGCCTTCTTAACCTAGATAGGAAGAAGTCCCAGTCATCAGCTGACTCCCCTGGTGTTATTGCGAACGCAATCGGAAGGATTCTCCCACAGCCGTCTTATGCCACAGCTAGAAATAGCCGATGTGTATATCTACCATACATGAAGGTACCGTCAATTTGTACCAATGGCTTGCAGTATGTAAAAGCATCTCGGCATTGCTTAAATGTCCAGAACAGACACTTGAACACTGCGCATCCACGGAGTAGACGATCGTTGTAGTACGCCAGTTCTGTTTCAAGGTCTGTTGTGCTGCCTGGGACATACCTCTCCAGCATCTGACACCACTGCCACACTTCATTATATGACGCGTCCCATCGACCGTGCAACTTTTCCAACGCCTTCTGTTTGGCTATCCAAGCCTTTCTGTAAGAGGGCGTGTACCCCAATTAGCTACGAATATTGCCAATTAAGGCCGGCACTGTAGTTTTTGGATCGGCCTTCACCGTCGGGATTATGAAATCGGCCAACATGTCTGAATCCATCCTCGGATGATCTTGTCTTACACCTGTCAATGAAGTACATTAAATAATGTAACATTACATAATATTAGTGTTATTCGAAATCATTGAACATATAGTCGTACTGTACCGGTAAGACATGTATGCGGCCCTTTGTACTTTTTCACCTCCCACAACCCTGTCCTTTTCCTCAACGATGCCATGATTTTCCATGAACATGTGCCGTCTTGCACTGCACACTTTGCCTCGTACTTATCCAGCCTGGATTTAACCATATTGTAGTTAACCCCGTTCCTGATGCTGTATTATTTTAATGCAGTAAGAAACGTATTCTTGTTGGAAAACTGGTTACCAACTTCTAATTGGTCCGAATTCAACGAAGAATTTGTACGGTCACACGTCCCGTGTGGTAGTTCAGGAAACTCCAATGCATCATCTTGAGATAGATCGATATTATGCATGTGGGCTGGAGGTGAGTATGTGTAACATCCCGAAGTAGGGGTTGTTTGAAATTATTTTAATCTCATGTGTTGCCTGAATAAATGCCTATGTTAGGGTTGTTATAGGGCCTAGTCATAACCCCGGGTTAGGTCGAGTTTAGGGCTGAAATCTCTTTTTGTGCTTGAGAGGAAAAAAAAACCAGGTGAGGAGCCTTTAAATAATTGATGGTGCGAAGCATGACATAAGGGATCGTCTGGCAAAGCGGTTTGGGGCGCTGGGGTGCTCTAGGAGAGAAGGGGTTCGAGCTGCATAAATCGCTTTGGGGAGTTTTGTTTTTGGCGCTGAAGGGGAGTAAGGTAAGGTGACTTTATTATAAATCGGGGCGGATTTATGTCACAAGGAAGCGCATGGGTGGAGTGGCTAAGGACGTTGCTTGAGGGCTGCGGCTAGGAGGACTCGTGTTTGAGTCCTGGCGGTCGCGCTTAAGGCGTTTTATTTTGTTTTTAGCGCTAAAGCATAAGGGGCCAGCAAAGTATCGTTTAAAAGAAAGTTATGGCAAATTATGTCATGAAAATCGCATTAGCAAAATGGCAGGAAGCGTGGGGGATTCTCTCCAGGTCTAGGGTTCGAGACCTGGGGGTAGCAGAATGGGCACTTTGTTTTTTTTATTGCTGGCGTGTTGAAGTCTGCGCATGGGGGCACCCAAACGGCTGAAAACAAGTCATTATTTTTTTATTTCAATGTTGTGGAAGTATGGAAAGTATTTTACTTTTAGTTTAATTATTGTGGAGCATGGGTTAGTGATGGGCACTCATTAAACAATGTTTTATTTTTTTTAATTGTGATAGAAATTATCACAAAAAAGAAATAGGAGCATGGCCAAAACTTTTTCCAAATTGTTTTTCTATTCCTTCAAATTTTGCATGGCCGATTGAAACATGGCCAGAATTTTTTTTTTTTTGTTTTGTCCTTCTTTTCCTTGCCATTGTTCTTGGCCGAATGAAGGGTTCTCCTAAGGACTTCCATAGCCAGTTTTGAAGGTAGCAAAAGGGAGCTTGGTCGGCCTTAAGTTTAGGGAAGCATGGCCGAATATGGTACTTCCTAAGGTGGTGTTTTCGGCTTGGGGATATGCCCATTTTTTGTGTGCCGAAATTTGCCTTTTCCTTCTCACCTTGATTTCTGTTGAAATAGCCAACTTTTCAATCCTTTCTTTAGACAAAGCTTGGCCGAAACTCCACCACTCTATCACCATGGCCGAATCTTCATGAACATCTCCTATACTTCTTTTCTTTGCTTAGTACTTTAAGGGAACACCATAGATGAGTTCATCTTCTCCACTTGTGGCCGACTCCTCCATCGTAAATTGAAGGGCCTAGCCGAATCTAATTGTAAGTGAACTTTCTCTTAACTTTCGGTTTTAACCCATCTCTCTTAATGCATGCCGAAAGCATGAGTTAAGGCCTTTGTAAGGATCGGCCGAATGGGTATAGGCCATATTAATGGTGTATCTTTTGTGTGTAACCGACGCTAAGGGGCTTTGAAGGTGTCTTTCGGGTCTCGCTTCTTCAAGGTATGGTGACTCGTAATTTCGGCCAAGGGTTTTAGATGTGGATTTACGTATTAAAGTCGAATCTGACATTTGGCGTGTAGGATCTCGATTATTCAAGGCATAAGGGAAATTTCAGAACTTCGATAGACAAGGTATGAGGTTATTGACATTCGGCCAAGGGCCATTTTTGGTATCTATGTATGACCGAATGTGCACTATGGTTTTAGGGGCAAATCGGCCAAGGGGGGAAAATCGGAGGTTTTCGAGTTTTCAAATCACGTTGGTAAGTGCTAATAGAGGTTCGGCCTAGGACCATATTCTGTTGTGAGTACGATTAATCCTTCGGGATCATTAGTTTAGCCGAATAAGGCTTTTTGGAATACTAACCTTTAGTGACCGAACGTAGGAGCGATACGGAATACGTTTCGGGACTTTTGTGATATCGCATAGATTCGGGATTTGTCTTAGATCTTTGGTTGATCAGGTGTGTAAACTCTTACACACTTTATTAGTATAAATTGTTATTATGATGATATTTACAACCTCTCATGTAGTAACTTTGCCTTGTGGGCATAAGCTTAGTTTTCGGGTAAGTCCCCTATTACTCAATCTATGATATATGTGTGTATGCCATCATATGCTATTAAATGCTATGCTACATGTGAATGCATGATATATGAGATCATGATACTGTTTGTGAGCATGATGATGGTGGGATTGATGAGAGGAGGGAGATGATCTCTATGCACTGTCACCTGTGGTTTGGTACCACACGATGGGTTGGCCCCATCATTTGATATTTGTGACTTCGGTCACCAGTGGTTTGGTACCACATATTGATATTTGTGACTAAGTCCCAGTGGTTTGGCACCACCAGTGGTTTGGCACCACATATTGATATTGTGACTTCGGTCACCAGTGGTTTGGCACCACCAGTGGTTTGGTACCACATGTGATATTGTGACCTATGGTCATCAGTGGTTTGGTACCACACGATGGGTTGGCCCCATCATTTGATATTTGTGACTTCGGTCACCAGTGGTTTGGCACCACCAGTGGTTTGGTACCACACGGGGTAGAAAAAGGAGCATGGATGGCTAGGTTGGGATGCATAATTGCATGTATTACTAATATCTGTGTATGAGTTGTATTTTCGGGTTGGGGATTTATACACACTGAGTCTTGGTGACTCACCCCTTCCCATATCATCTTGCAGGTGAGTAGATCGCGGAGATGGAGCCGGGGAGGACTCGAGGCGGCCATGCTTGTCCGTGGACTTGAAATCTTATTTTGCCCCGTTTTAAGTTTATTATTTACTAAATTTCGATTGGGTTGTAATATGGCCGCTTATTATTATTTTGGATGTTTAATTAGTTGTTTTTACTTTATGACTGATGAACTTATGAACTGTTAAGCAAATCGGTTAGAAGTAATGTTTTTTTTTTAAATTTTACTCGTACTCGTTTTCAAAGATGTTACCATCGGGTAACAAAATTTTCTAAGTTAACGATAACTCTGATGTTTCTAAAAATTTAAATTTTCAAATGGTTTCAACTCAATCGTGTTTATCAAATCAACCCATCCGAGTTTTAGCAAATACTGTTTTATAACTTCAGCAAATTTTCAGATTTCCACTATTAATCCGAATCCTTCAAAATGTTTTACTCCGTGACATACCAGATCCGGTCAAGGCTTGTGGGCCGGGTTTGGGGTGTTACATTTTGTTATCAGAGCTCGGTTCAAAACTCGGTTGTTGGGGCCTAAGGCCCAAAAATGTTTTCTTGGTAAGTCTCTGTGAAATATTATGAAAATGGTTTTATTTTAAACAGCATGGCATCGAGTCTCCGGCACCAATCCGCTCGTGTAAGTATCTCTAATCTATGTGTGAATGATTATTTGTAAAGGGGTAGAAATGGAACGTAGATAGTATGAAAGGTATGTGAACCCTAGGACTAGTTTACCCCAACAATCGCATAAGATTTTTAATTGCCTAAGTAAACAAACCTATGACTAAGTCACCGAGTTAGGATGTGGTAACCCTTGTGCGCATGTATAGGATTGGGTCTGGAAGAGCTTGGTATTTAAGTGGTCCTAGCGACTCACCACCTCTTCGCAGGAATCCTACCTGGTGCGTAGCTTCGGTTCACCCTAACCGTGAGGACTTATTAATGGGCTAAACCCGATTACTAAAACCCGAAAGGGAATTAGCCGTGTTTTTATAAAAACTCTAGTCTTTTAAAACTTCCCTTGAACTTGTGAATGTTATATTACAAAATATTTCGAAAAATTTTCGATTTATGAAAACTACAAAAATACCCCTAGTGGTAAAATTTCAAAAATGCCCCTGGTTTCTAAATTACTAAGCCACCCCCAAATTTAACAAAATTTTTCTTATTTTACAAACATACCCAAAAACCTCAATTTGCAAATATCAAAATGCCATGATTTTGGAAATTACCGAATTACCCCTAACTTACAAATTACCAAAATGACCCTGAATTTCAAAATTTTTGCAACACTACCAATTTGGAGAACAAATTTTCCAAAAAGAACCCTCAAAGTTTTGTAACTTTTGAAATGCCTCGGAATTATTGAAACCTTATAAAATTACCCCAGTTTATTACCAAAATACCCCTATAGGCAAATGACGAAAATACCCCCGGGATAGAATTTGGGCAAAAAGGTGACGGAATATGTGAATGTGTGTCTTTGAATTAGAATAGAAGACTTGAAACTTGTTTGATCGAAGGAACAACTTCTAAACTTCGTTCATAAAATTTCTTCGCTAATAATCAGTGAAACTTTGACTAACTCATAAAACTTTTTAAGACAGATCGCGCAATAAGAAATGAGTTCTAGAGGTCGCGGCCGTCGGGGACGAGGTAGAGGCCGGATGGCTGTGTCAGAACCAATTAGGTCAGGCCAGGGATCGGATAATGAGGTACCACCTCCACCGCCACCCCCAACTTTTGGTGTTGGACATCAGGATCAGACGGGGGGCGAGTCAGTATCGCAGGCTATGCTGCATGTTCTAGATATGATGGCTGGGACCGGTAGAGGTACAGGAGCTCGGAAGTCTGTACCCGAGCGACTCCGATCCAACGGAGTTGAGGTATTCCGAGGTGTGTCGAGCGTGGCACCCAGTGCAGCGGAATATTGGTTAGAATCGACTGAGAGGATCATGGACGATCTCAATTTAACGAATGAGGAGAAGCTGAAAGGAGCAGTGTCGCTTCTAAAGGATGAGTCATACCAGTGGTGGCTCACGGTTCGAGATGGTGCTACGGCAGATGGCCTTACTTGGGAGTACTTCAAAGCTGCTTATCAGAAGAAGTATGTGGGCACCAACTACACTGATGCTCAGAGGAAAGCTTTTCTGGGATTGGTACAAGGAAATAAGTCGGTATCTGAGTATGAGGCAGAATTCTTGAGGCTGAGCCGCTATGCTCGGGGAATTGTGTCAACTGAGCATCATCGTTGTGTCCGCTTTGAAGACGGACTTAGGGATGATTTAAGGTTGTTGATTGCTCCACAACAGGTGCGTGAGTTTGCTGTTCTGGTAGAGAAGGCTAAGGTAGCCGAAGGGGTCAAGGAGTCTGTGAGACAGAACTATGATAGGAACAAGCAGAAAAGAGGTTTTGGGTCGTTTGGATCGGGTAATAATGCACAAAAAAGGGCTAGGCAGAGTGGGCCAAATCAGGCAGGAAGGCCCATGGCTACTAATCAGAGACCGGCTCAGTGTAATCGTTGTGGGAAGTCACATTGGGGAAGTTGTTGGACCGGTGAGAGGGGTTGCTTTGAATGTGGATCTTTGGATCACCGTGTAAGGGATTGTCCTCGGAAGCTAGCTAAGAATCAGCCAGAGGGTCAGAACCGTACTCAGGCTAGAAATGTAGGACCACCGCAGAGGGGTCGTGGTAATGGTAGAGGAGGTAATAGTTCTAATCGGGGTCGCGAAATTCCGGGCAGAGATACAAGCAACACAGAGGCAAGGCAGCCTGGGTTAGTCTACGTAGCGAGGCGTCGCGAGGAGGGTGACGCACTGGACGTCATAACCGGTATGTTCCTAATTTTTGGTCTTCCATATGTTGCATTAATTGATGTGGGTTCGACGCATTCATATGTTGCTAGTAGTCTGATAGAGACTATGAACTTAGACTTTGAGACTACTTCTAGGGAGATGACTGTAATTAGCCCTCTAGGACACTCTGTAGTAGTGAACAAGCTATATAGAGATATACCCCTAGAACTCCAAGGGGTAGTGTTTGTGGCTGATCTGATGGAACTGCCGTTTGGGGAGTTCGATCTAATTCTTGGAATGGACTGGCTGGTTAAGTATCAGGCAAAGTTGGATTGCGCTGCTAAGCGCATGGTTCTAAAGACGGCTAAGGGTGATGAAGTGGTCATGATAGGTAATAGAATAGATTATCTATCCAATGTGGTGTCTACCTTGAAGGCTGAGAAAATGGTCAGGAAAGGTTGTGAGGCGTTGTTGGTTCGAATCTGTGCCTTGGAAGCTAAGGAGTCAGCAGTTGAGAAGGTCTGAACTGTAGGGGAATTCGCTGATGTGTTTCTAGAAGAACTCCCGAGTCTACCTCCAGATCGGGAAGTTGAGTTCGGTATAGATTGTTGCCCGGAACGGCACCTGTGTCTATAGCACCCTACCGAATGGCACCAAAGGAGTTGGTGGAGCTGAAGGCTCAAATTCAGGAGCTCTTGGATAGAGGGTTTATTCGACCAAGTATATCTCCGTGGGGAGCACCTGTGCTGTTTGTCAAGAAGAAAGACGGGTCAATGCGGATGTGTATCGACTACCGTCAGCTAAACAAGTTAACGATCAAAAACAAGTATCCGTTGCCTCGGATTGATGACCTGTTTGACCAACTGAAGGGTGCATCGGTGTTCTCGAAGATAGATCTTAGGTCGGGTTATCATCAACTTAAGGTGAAGGAGGTTGATGTTCACAAGACGGCATTTCGTACTCGGTATGGGCATTACGAGTTCCTAGTGATGCCGTTTGGGTTGACCAACGCACCCGCAGCGTTCATGGACTTAATGAATAGGGTGTTTCAGCAATACTTAGATCAATTTATCGTGGTGTTTATAGACGACATATTGGTTTACTCAAAGACGGAGGAGGAGCATGATAGGCATTTGCGTATAGTTCTACAAGTACTGAGGGAGAAGCAGTTATATGCCAAATTCAGTAAGTGCGAATTTTGGCTTAGGGAGGTGGCTTTCTTAGGTCACGTGGTGTTAGCTGAAGGGATTAGAGTGGACCCTCGCAAGGTTGAAGCAGTGTTGGATTGGAAACCACCTAGGTCAGTGGCAAAAATTAGAAGTTTTCTGGGTCTGGCAAGGTACTATCGAAGATTTGTGGAAGGATTCTCTTTAATCGCAGCGCCGTTGACTAAGTTATTAAGAAAAGGAGTCCCATTTGTTTGGTCAGAGAAACAGTAAGAAAGTTTTGATAAGCTAAGGAAGATTCTGACGGAAGCTCCGGTTTTGGTACAGCCTGAGGCAGGGAAGTTGTTCACGGTTTATTGTGATGCGTCCCATACTGGTTTGGGATGTGTGTTGATGCAGGAAGGGAAGGTAGTGGCCTATGCATCCCGTCAGCTAAGACCGCATGAGGTTAACTATCCGACTCACGACTTAGAGTTAGCGGCAGTAGTCTTCGCTTTGAAAATATGGAGGCATTACTTGTATGGGGAAAAGTCGATAGTCTACATGGATCACAAAAGTTTGAGGTATCTCTTGACTCAGAAGGACTTAAATTTGAGGCAGCGCCGATGGGTTGAACTGTTGAAGGACTACGACTGTTCAATTGAGTACCATCCAGGCAAGGCTAACGTGGTGGCTGATGCGTTGAGCCGGAAGGTCGTGACAGATTTAAGGGCGATGTTTGCTCATCTCAGTCTATACGACGATGGAAGTCTTTTGGCAGACTGCAAGTTAAGCCAACTTGGATCGAGGAGATTAAGGAAAAGCAATTAGGGGATGACAGTTTAAATGCGCGGAGGTTGCAAGTTCAAGATGGTGGTTTGGAAGGGTATAGTTTGACTGGTGATGGTATGTTGTGTTTTCAAGGGCGGCCTTGTATGCCGAAGGATGTGGAATTGAGGCAAAGAATTCTTCAGGATGCACATAGCAGCCCATACGCTATGCATCCTGGAGGTAGCAAGATGTATGGAGATTTGCGGAAGCAGTTCTGGTGGCCGGGGTTGAAGCGTGAGGTAACTGAATTCGTGGGAAGGTGTCTGACATGTTAGCAGGTAAAGGCTGAACATCAGTTGCCATCAGGGTTACTTCAACCAGTGAAGATTCCTCAGTGGAAATGGGAGAGGATCACTATGGACTTCGTCAGTGGGCTACCCCTCACGCCCAGCAAGAAGGACGCAGTTTGGGTGATTGTGGACCGTCTGACCAAGTCAGCTCACTTCATACCGGTAAGGGTGGATTATTCTCTTCAGAGGCTAGCAAAATTGTATGTGGCTGAGATAGTAAGATTGCATGGCGTGCCAGTATCAATCATCTCAGATAGGGATCCGAGGTTTACGTCAAGGTTCTGGAAAGCGTTGCATCAGGCTTTGGGTACACGATTGGATTTCAGTACAGCATTCCATCCACAGTCGGACGGGCAGTCGGAAAGGGTCATACAGATTTTAGAAGATATGCTAAGAGGTTGTGTTTTGGATTTCAGTGGTAGTTGGGAAGAGTATCTACCGTTGGCAAAATTCGCTTATAACAATAGTTATCAAGCGAGTATCCAAATGGCACCATATGAAGCACTGTATGGACGAAGATGCCGTACTCCTACGTGTTGGACGGAGTTGGGTGAACGACAAGTTTTAGGTCCAGAGTTGGTGACAGAGACTGAAGAGAAAGTGAAGGTGATTCGGGCTCGTCTCAAGGAAGCGACGGATAGGCAGAAGTCCTACGCTGATCTTAAGCGCAAGGAAATGGAGTATGCAGTAGGAGATAAAGTTTTTCTGAAAGTGTCACCTTGGAAAAAGGTATTAAGATTTGGGCGAAAAGGGAAGCTAAGCCCAAGGTTCATCGGCCCATATACAGTAGTAAAGCGAGTGGGACCGGTAGCTTATCAGCTCGAGCTGCCGGCAGAGTTGAGTCAGATTCATGACGTCATTCATGTGTCGATGCTCAGACGGTATCGGTCAGATCCATCACACGTTGTGCCAGTGGCAGAGATTGAGGTAAACTCGGACTTATCTTTCGAGGAGGAGCCAGTTCAGATCTTGGATCGAGATGTCAAAGTCCTGAGGAGGAAGTCGGAACCTTTGGTAAAGGTGTTATGGCGAAACCATAGTACGGAAGAAGCCACTTGGGAACCCGAGGATGTGATGCGGCAGCAATACCCCTAACTCTTCTGATCCAGGTAATTTCGAGGACGAAATTATTTTAAGGGGGTAGAACTGTAACATCCCGAAGTAGGGGTTGTTTGAAATTATTTTAATCTCACGTGTTGCCTGAATAAATGCCTATGTTAGGGTTGTTACAGGGCCTAATCATAACCCCGGGTTAGGTCGAGTTTAGGGCTGAAATCCCTTTTTGTACTTGAGAGGAAAAAAAAAACCAGGTGAGGAGCCTTTAAATAATTGATGGTGCGAAGCATGACATAAGGGATCGTCTGGCAAAGCGGTTTGGGGCGCTGGGGTGCTCTAGGAGAGAAGGGGTTCGAGCTGCATAAATCGCTTTGGGGAGTTTTGTTTTTGGCGCTGAAGGGGAGCAAGGTAAGGTGACTTTATTATAAATCGGGGCGGATTTATGTCACAAGGAAGCGCATGGGTGGAGTGGCTAAGGACGTTGCTTGAGGGCTGCGGCTAGGAGGACTCGTGTTCGAGTCCTGGGGGTCGCGCTTAAGGCGTTTTATTTTGCTTTTAGCGCTAAAGCATAAGGGGCCAGCAAAGTATAGTTTAAAAGAAAGTTATGGCAGATTATGTCATGAAAGTCGCATTAGCAAAATGGCAGGAAGCGTGGGGGATTCCCTCCAGGTCTCGGGTTCAAGACCTGGGGGCAGCAGAATGGGCACTTTGTTTTTTTTATTGCTGGCGTGTTGAAGTCTGCGCATGGGGGCACCCAAACGGCTGAAAACAAGTCATTATTTTTTTATTTCAATGTTGTGGAAGTATGGAAAGTATTTTACTTTTAGTTTAATTATTGTGGAGCATGGGTTAGTGATGGGCACTCATTAAACAATGTTTTATTTTTTTTAATTGTGATAGAAATTATCACAAAAAAGAAATAGGAGCATGGCCAAAACTTTTTCCAAATTGTTTTTCTATTCCTTCAAATTTTGCATGGCCGATTGAAACATGGCCAGAATTTTTTTTTTTGTTTTGTCCTTCTTTTCCTTGCCATTGTTCTTGGCCGAATGAAGGGTTCTCCTAAGGACTTCCATAGCCAGTTTTGAAGGTAGCAAAAGGGAGCTTGGTCGGCCTTAAGTTTAGGGAAGCATGGCCGAATATGGTACTTCCTAAGGTGGTGTTTTCGGCTTGGGGATATGCCCATTTTTTGTGTGCCGAAATTTGCCTTTTCCTTCTCACCTTGATTTCTGTTGAAATAGCCAACTTTTTAATCCTTTCTTTAGACAAAGCTTGGCCGAAACTCCACCACTCTATCGCCATGGCCGAATCTTCATGAACATCTCCTATACTTCTTTTCTTTGCTTAGTACTATCTTCTCCACTTGTGACCGACTCCTCCATCATAAATTGAAGGGCCTAGCCGAATCTAATTGTAAGTGAACTTTCTCTCAACTTTCGGTTTTAACCCATCTCCCTTAATGCATGCCGAAAGCATGAGTTAAGGCCTTTGTAAGGATCGGCCGAATGGGTATAGGCCATATTAAAGGTGTATCTTTTGTGTGTAGCCGATGCTAAGGGGCTTTGAAGGTGTCTTTCGGGTCTCGCTTCTTCAAGGTATGGTGACTCGTAATTTCGGCCAAGGGTTTTAGATGTGGATTTACGTATTAAAGTCGAATCTGACATTTGGCGTGTAGGATCTCGATTATTCAAGGCACAAGGGAAATTTCAGAACTTCGATAGACAAGGTATGAGGTTATTGACATTCGGCCAAGGGCCATTTTTGGTATCTATGTATGACCGAATGTGCACTATGGTTTTAGGGGCAAATCGGCCAAGGGGGAAAATCGGAGGTTTTCGAGTTTTCAAATCACGTTGGTAAGTGCTAATAGAGGTTTGGCCTAAGACCATATTCTGTTGTGAGTACGATTAATCCTTCGGGATCATTAGTTTAGCCGAATAAGGCTTTTTGGAATACTAACCTTTAGTGACCGAACGTAGGAGCGATACGGAATACGTTTCAGGACTTTTGTGATATCGCATAGATTCGGGATTTGTCTTAGATCTTTGGTTGATCAGGTGTGTAAACTCTTACACACTTTATTAGTATAAATTGTTATTATGATGATATTTACAACCTCTCATGTAGTAACTTTGCCTTGTGGGCATAAGCTTGGTTTTCGGGTAAGTCCCCTATTACTCGATCTATGATATATGTGTGTATGCCATCATATGCTATTAAATGCTATGCTACATGTGAATGCATGATATATGAGATCATGATACTGTTTGTGAGCATGATGATGGTGGGATTGATGAGAGGAGGGAGATGATCTCTATGCACTGTCACCAGTGGTTTGGTACCACACGATGGGTTGGCCCCATCATTTGATATTTGTGACTTCGGTCACCAGTGGTTTGGTACCACATATTGATATTTGTGACTAAGTCCCAGTGGTTTGGCACCACCAGTGGTTTGGCACCACATATTGATATTGTGACTTCGGTCACCAGTGGTTTGGCACCACCAGTGGTTTGGTACCACATGTGATATTGTGACCTATGGTCATCAGTGGTTTGGTACCACACGATGGGTTGGCCCCATCATTTGATATTTGTGACTTCGGTCACCAGTGGTTTGGCACCACCAGTGGTTTGGTACCACACGGGTAGAAAAAGGAGCATGGATGGCTAGGTTGGGATGCATAATTGCATGTATTACTAATATCTGTGTATGAGTTGTATTTTCGGGTTGGGGATTTATACACACTGAGTCTTGGTGACTCACCCCTTCCCATATCATCTTGCAGGTGAGTAGATCGCGGAGATGGAGCCGGGGAGGACTCGAGGCGGCCATGCTTGTCCGTGGACTTGAAATCTTATTTTGCCCCGTTTTAAGTTTATTATTTACTAAATTTCGATTGGGTTGTAATATGGCCGCTTATTATTATTTTGGATGTTTAATTAGTTGTTTTTACTTTATGACCGATGAACTTATGAACTGTTAAGCAAATCGGTTAGAAGTAATGTTTTTTTTTTAAATTTTACTCGTACTTGTTTTCAAAGATGTTACCATCGGGTAACAAAATTTTCTAAGTTAACGATAACTCTGATGTTTCTAAAAATTTAAATTTTCAAATGGTTTCAACTCAATCGTGTTTATCAAATCAACCCATCCGAGTTTTAGCAAATACCGTTTTATAACTTCAGCAAATTTTCAGATTTCCACTATTAATCCGAATCCTTCAAAACGTTTTACTCCGTGACATACCAGATCCGGTCAAGGCTTGTGGGCCGGGTTTGGGGTGTTACAGTATGCCCTGAATAGCGGATCTTCTTCTTCATCTGAACCGCCCTCAACGTCTTCAGGTACAATTGGAACGGGTTCCGGTTCAGAAAATAATCCAACTTCTGCACCGTCAGGCCCTGGCTCCCGAGATGGATCCACATCGGATTCATCGTCCGACCCTCCATAACCTGCAACAAACGAGGGCCCCTCGTTGGTGGATGTCGTCGGGAGTACATCATCCCTCCTTAAACATCTTTCGTACATATCCCAATCATTTGTGGATTGCCAACCACTAGAAGTTGATGACGTCCCCTAATACGTATTTCTGTCATCGGACGTCGAATGACGGATATGCATGTCCCATTCACCGACCGAGTGTCGTGCAGGGGTTATGTTTTCCATACTACCACCGCACACGGGCACTTCTGTGTTTTGCCTCCCACTTACAGAGTGTGGCTTGGGGTCGTGTATTCCCCTCGAACGATACTAGATGTTGAGGTCGCAGAAAGATCACTTGGAGATGAAAATTCTACATATACCTCGATATAGGGTGAACCACTGCCAAGATGAGTCTCCACCATTGCCTCAAGGCTCCGAGGACCTTTGATGTCGAATGAGTCATATCTCACCGGATCAACCGAAGCGCAAAATCTATACTTAATAGACTGAACTTTCATTAGCGTTGTTCCGAATATTTTACGCATAATTCTTTTGCGAAGTTCTACCAAATCAACGTTCCGATTAAAACTCAATCGCGCTATGTTCTCCGATAAGAAAACAACACCATTTTTGGTGTCACGAACTTTACCATCGTAGTAAATAACAGCATTAATATGTTCACTCATTTTCAATTTTTTTCTTTTGCCTGAATTTGCCTTCTGCAACCTGAGAATGAAATTTGCCTGATTTATAGCCTAAGTTTGCCTGAGACCACTGTAGCAAAAGAGCGTCGACGTGGGAGCGCTTTTCAGTACTCCTGCTCACAGTGCACCCTGCTGGAAGCGTTTTTGGCCACTGTTTGTTCAGAAACGTCTCCTCAAAATAATTTTGCCGGAGACCACTGTAGCAAAAGAGCGTCCATGTGGGAGCGCTTTTCGGTACTCCTGCTCACAGTGCACCCTGCTGGAAGCGTTTTTGGCCACTGTTTGTTCATAAACATCTCCTCAAAATAATTTTGCCGGAGACCACTGTAGCAAAAGAGCGTCCACGTGGCCGCGTTTTTTGCCACTGTTTGTTCAGAAACATCTCCTCAAAATTATTTTGCCGGAGACTACTGGCCAAAAACTCAATTCATTTTTCACATCGCAAGTGGACGGGAAGGTTTCCCCAAAAACGCGGCCACGTCAGCGCGTTTTTTGGGGGAAAATGGCTAAAGCGCGGCCCAGAGGGCGCACTTTTGGCCACCTCAGCAAAAGCGCTCCTATGTGGACGCGTTTTTGCTGAGGTGGCCAAAAGCACGCCCTCTGGGCCCGCTTTAGCCATTTTTCCCCAAAAAACGCGTTGACGTAGCCGCGTTTTTGGGGAAACTGGTACATTCTGGTAAATTTTTCTGAAAGTGGTATATTCCTGTAATTTTTTTTTTTTTGGTATTTATGGGAGCTTTGCCCTAAAATTTACCTACTATCTCTTAAATAATTTAAAAATAATATATAACTCATATGCCTAAAAAACTTTAAAAGTATTTTAAATAATAGTATTTTAATTTTTTTTCATTTTTAACATATATTTTTTAATGTTATTAGTTCTAAATTTTTTCTAGCTGTCATTAATTTTTTTGAATATTTTAAAAATTAAATTACAAATAAATTTTATTTTAATTAATTAATATAAAAAATTAGTTAAACAATAATAGATCGAAGAGGATGAAAAAGTACTGCATGTGTTTTCGAAAATAATACATGATGGGCACTTGGATGATGGATCAGAATGTAAGGAGCAATACAAAACCAGTTTGTTTAAATCCAAACCCTAAGACGGCCCCTAAACCCCTAAAACCTATAAAACTCTAAACACATAACCCCAAACTCTAAACCATAAAACATTATAAACCTCGAAACCCTAAACCATAAATCTTTATAAACTCTAAACCCTAAAACACCATAAACCATGAAACCCTAAAACATTATAAACCCCGAAACCCTAAACCATAAACCATAAACCTTTATAAACTCTAAACCCTAAAACACTGTAAACCATGAAACCCTAAATCATAAACCCTTACAAACATATAAATCATGTAACCATAAATACTAAACCTTAAATCAAAAACTCTAAACCACTAAAACCCTAAACTATAAACATTAACCCCTAAACCATACGACCCACACCTTACACCCTAAATGCTAAACCCTTAACACTAAGGCAAAAAATTTAAACACTAAACGTAAATTAAAATTGAATTATTATACAATGATCAAAACAGCCCTTTTTTGTTTTGAAATAGGTTGAATAAAGGCCACCCTTAGTGGCTTTTTTGATAAAAACGCCGCAAATTTTTTACACTTACAAATTTTTTACACTTTTTATATCTACATGAAAACGACGTCGTTTTTGTTTTGAAATAAAAAATATTTTGTGGCGTTTTTATTAGAAACGCCGCTAAAGATTGAGTTATAGCGGCGTTTTTATTAGAAACGCCGCTATAAGTCAGCCTTTTGCGGCGTTTTTTTAACAAACGCTGCTAATTTTTTCCCATTTTTATATTGTAATTAAAACAACGTCGTTTTTGTTATGAAATAAAAAATATTTTGTGGCGCTTTTATTAAAAACGCCGCTAAAGATTACCTTTTGCGGTGTTTTTATAACAAACGCCGCTAATTTTTCCCATTTTTATATTGTAATTGAAACGACGTTGTTTTTGTTTTGAAATAAAAAATATTTTGTGACATTTTTGTTAAAAACGCCGCTAAAGATTACCTTTAGCGGGAAACGCCGCTATTGTCCAATCTTTGGCTGTGTTTTCTTGTTAGCGCCGCTAAAGTCTAAATTTTGCGGCGTTTTAAATAAAAACACCAGTAAAAACGCCGCTATAAGTCAGTTTTGCTGTAGTATCCACAACCATCATAGTTGGTCTACCTTTCACAAAGTTTTGCACACATAACAATCCCACATGAAAGCATCTCAGCATTTTCCTATGACAACTTGGATCTGATGAGATCACTGGATCTATTAATTCCAAAAAGTTGCCTTCGCTCCATAATTTCCATGCCTGAAAAAGCACAAATGTTAAGGCGTTGGAATCTAGAGATTTTATTATTAGCTAATACTTACGTATCCCAAAAGGCTCAGTGAATGCTCGTTATCTTGGAAACTCGTGTTTGTTCTTCCACTAACAATCTCCAATGTCAATACCTCAAAGCTAAAAAATTTGATTTTTCTGAAAATTGTCCTTTCATTGCATATTCAGTGTACATATAACCACTGCATTTAATTCATTAATGCAAAGAAAACCATTTTAGCCAACGTGATATATGCATATATTATATATTTAAATCTTAAATTTTGATAGAAAAATGAAGGATAGCTTACTATGTTCCGAAAACCCGCCTAGTATTTGCTTGGCTCTCATTGCCACAAAATATCTTTGCTATACTAAAATCTGAAATTTTCGAATTTAATTCATCATCTAATAAAATATTACTTTCTTTTAGATCTTTATGAACAATTCGCAATCTTGAGTCTCTATGAAGATAGAGAAGTCCTCGACTAAGTCCTTATAATATTGATACCCAACTGGCAATATGAAGAAGTTAACCTACAAGTAGCATGTTACCTTGTATACTGGTCCAAAACCTCCCTTTCCAAGCATATTTGTTGGATGAAAATTATTTGTTGCAGTGGCTAGCTTCCCAAAATCTTATAGTTGAAGCTCTTGTAATTTGACTCCATTTTGAGATTTCCCCAGCATATTGTGAGAAAATAACTCTAAACATGATTCATCTTTCCTAAACTCATCTTCACTTCCTTTCTTTGCTGAATTAAAAATTAAGCTATAAATATATATATAAAAAGCTATTAAACATGTATATTTTTAGACTTTATTAATAAATTGACTCAATTATAACGGGAATTTTAATATTGATAGTTAATTTATATATTTTTTAAAATAATTAATTTTTTCTTATTTTACTTAGCCACGCATCACATTTTTATTGGTTAATATTTGTTCTTTTTTAAATTTTGATAGCTTACAGATCAATTCTTATTCTAAGAAAGAACTTTTTTTTTTTTGTGAATTGAAATATATTTTAAGGGTAAATTTGTGAATAAAATCCTTTTTATCAATGATAGGAAAGGGATTGTCCAAGTTTAAACCCAATATCTATGTCAACAAAAACTTAAGCAAGAAAAATCATGTTACTACATCAGTGACTAGTTAATGTTGTTATACATGTATGAATATAATGTGTCAATATTTATGGATATTAATATCATCATACCTATAGTAGTAATTATCCTCCTTCCAACGAAAATACAGAAGATGACACCAACAATTGTTCCCACAACTATACCTGCTATTATGCCTCTTTTTTGCCCTGTAAATTGCAACATGGTATAAATATTGTAAGCTAAGATCGCTAGCTAGGTAAAGTAAAAATAAGTTCCTATATGGAAACTAGAGAAATATGACTATCCTCCTATTGTCAGAGGATAAGGGCAATCACAATCTGCCATGCACGAAAGGGCTTGAATAAAATCATATGCTCACTACAAATCGAAGTAGACAAGGTGTCATACCCTCTGGAGGGAAATCAGATGTGTTGCCTGTTGTTCTACTTGGAATTAGCAAGTCATTTCCGCTGGTTATTAGCTTCACCGATGTTGCAAAAGTAGGGATAATCCCAGAGAGATTGTTATTGGAAACATCCAGGACTTCAAGGTTAGGTAACTTCACCAAGCTCTTAGGGATAGGACCCGTCAAGTTATTGTCATTTAGATTGAGATACCGTAACGCAGTTAGATCAGCAAATGATGGAGAAATTGTTCCTTGCAATCGTTGCTTCTGAAGACTGATTTTCGTAATACTTTTCTCCGAGTCGCATGTCACAGATGACCAATTTCTATATGCATCATTTCCTTCCCAAGCTACGGATAGCTCATAAGGATACATCCAAGCGTTCGCAATCTCAAGCAATATTGTAACTTGACTATCACACGAGTCTGCTGTGTTTGTGAAGAAATTATTATTCTCAACAGTGGTAAACTTATGGAGGAAAATATAATCAGGGAAAGGACCCTGCAACTTGTTGTCATTGACGATAATGACTACTAAACTAGGATGAGAAGCTAGAGATGGCGGGAAAACTCCTGTGAGATTATTGTTACTCAAGTCTAATAATTCCAAACTTTTGCAATTAGATAAATCCGGGATGGTGCCTGTAAATTGATTGAATCCTAGGTTAACACTGTACAAAGAAGCCATGTTTGAAAATAGATCAATGGTTCCTGTCAGCCCTACCTTCTGATTTTGGAGCTGCAAATCTTTAATCTGGGATCTCGAAAAAGAGGGTGGCAAAGATCCAGTCAGGTCATTGTCATGAAGGCTCAGATTTGTTAAAGCTAGAGAATGGAAAATGTCTGGAATAGAACCTCCCAAATTTGTATTATAAGCAGAGAATGCTGTAAGATTGCCCAACTTGGTAAATTCAAGGGGTATCATCCAGGTACTTAGAAAGGGATTACCACCAAGCATCAAGAGCTGCAAACTGCTAGACAGTCCTTGAAAAAAGCCTGGTGATATTCTTGTGAAGTTGTTGATATTTAGGTAAAGTCTCTTCAAGAAAGGGAGTTTGTTTAAAGAAGGAAGAGAACCAGTTAACTTATTCTTTGAAAGATCAAGGACTTGAAGGAAAGGGAAAGGAGGGAATTGGGATGGCAAAGAACCACTGAGAGTCCTGGCTTGGAGATCAATCTCTAGAACGTGCTTGGAACTGTCGCATTTGACATAATGCCATTCACAATAAGAAGAAGATGAATTGGTGGACTAAGTCCACGGCAAAGGATTAAGAGCCGCCGCAAGCTTGGCCATGGAAGCGGAGTCATCGTCGTCGTCATCATCATTGTCACTCATGGAGTTAACCAAAAGGAGAGAAAACACTAGGAAGAGAAGGAGAGATGAACCTGAGAATTTTATGAAACCCATGATGACGATTAAATTGGATTTCAGAACCTCCCAAATGAGTTTTGTATTTATATACAGTAACTATTATTTTTTTTAAAAGGACTTCAATCTTATAATCTCAGTTGTAGGAACTTGGAAATATTTCAAGAGATGGTATAGTGCCGAATGATTTAATCTCACCTTGTTAATTTGACAACAAGAAATGTCCCTTTCTTCTTATTTTCTTGCAGCCGATTGAGATGAAGGTGTCGTTTATACCTTAGTCGAAACAGTGGTTTCGGGACCACGGATCTGAGTCCGAATAATATTTTAATATTATTTTTCTGTGCCGTTGATATGTAAATTAGCATGTGCTAAATTTTCGTAAGCTAATTCGTCTGTCTGTGTGTTTAATTTGGTAAAATGACTAAATTGCATAAAGTTTAAAAGTAACTTTTCATTTGATTAATGATCAAATTGAGATGACTTTATTATAGTGAAGTCCTTAAAGGGCAAATAGCCCATATTTATTTATAGTGGACGGCAACATGGTTTTATAACATGTTTTTATATGTTATTTTAAGTTAAAAGTTATAATATTTTTATTTTATAAGTTATATTTATAATATAATAAAAGAAACATGAGTAAGTGGCCTTATTTCATCACTTTCTTGCCGAAAATCAAAGAAAGAAAAAGAAAGTTTGAAGCTTTGTATATTTGGCACTTGTAAGCTTAAATCAAGGTATGTTTTGAGTCAATTTTCGATAATTCTTACGTTTTTGCAATCGTTGCTTTGAGAGCTACAAAACCCATGTCTTAATTTTGTGTATTGATGATGTTTGTGAAAAATGCCATTGATGATATGTTGAGTTTTGAGATGAGTTTAGTTGTTAAATGAAAGATTTGAGCTAGATGAACATGTTTTGTTCTTGAAGTTTTGATGAATTTAGCTAAATAGGGCCAAATTGTGAAAATAGCAAATTGAGGGACTAAATTGCTATTTGATGGAAAATATGGGCTTGTATGATATGTATATGCATTCGGCTAAGCATGAGCATGGGTAGATTTTGTGAATTTGATGTTTTGAGAAAAATGGATTAAATTGATAAACTGTGAAAATGTGAGGGTTAATTTGTAAATAGCCCTAAACATATGTGTATGGATTGAATTGAATGAATTAGTGAATAAAAGGGTTAATTCTGAATATGTTTAGATCGAGAACCGAGGAAAACGGACTTAGATCGCGGGAAAGCGAAAGTAAACGAGTAGCCGTTTTCATTCCGATATATCGAATCCGAGGTAAGTCACTATGCAAATAAACGTATATGTATGCAATTGTAATTGTTCATATGACTAATGATGATAATGAATGCTTATGAGAGGTTATGCATATGAATTCCGAGATAAATTCGATATAGTGACTAAGTCCGAGAAGCCCCGTACGAACTTAGGAATAGATAGGATTGGCTAAGTCACGACATAGATATCTGTACGGTTTTTATCATGTAAGACCATGTCTGGGATGTTGGCGTTGATTTGAGACTCGTGTAAGACCACGTCTGGGACGTTGGCATCGATATGAGCTTTACGTGTAAGACCACGTCTGGGACGTTGGCATGTTATGATCCTTACGTGTAAGACCCTGTCTGGGACAGTGGCATCGATATCTGATTATGTGTAAGACCCTATCTGGGACAGTGGCATCGATATCTGAGTGCATGTAAGACCTCGTCTGGGACGTTGGCATTGTACGATTATTCTGAACTTCTGAGTATTCTACTAGATTCCTTACGGTTCAATGGGCAAGTCTGAGATTCGAAGGCAAATCCGAGCTTTGATAGATTAAGTAAATGAATGTCCGATTCAGGTACGTTGATTATACACTAATGGTGTATACAAGGTAAGTATCTATGTGATCTTACTAGAATGTTATGTATATGGAATTGATGATACAATATGTAAAGTTTGACTGGATGAACTATGTGCATATATGGCATGTGAATTAGAATATGGTAAGTGATGGTTAAGCAAGCGAGCTTAAGAAAGAATGAGATGATGTGTATCATGAGAACCAAATTGGTCCCTTTATTGATTTGATTATGTGCAATTCAAGCCAAGTTTGTTTGTTTATTGACTTACTAAGCTTTTGGAAAGCTTATGTGTTTTCTCTTTTTATAGGTCGTAAAAGCTACTGAAGGCTCGAGACCGTCAAGGATCGTCATCACACTACTAAAATCATTTTGGTACACTTTGGAAATGTATAAAGCTAGATATGGCATGTATAGGCTAGTATTTTTGGTATAAGTTGATATATGAACTTAGCTATGTGATTTGGCTAATTACGAGTTGAGATTATGCATTATGATCGTGATATGTGAAGCATGTTTTGGTGTGATTAGTTGATTCATGAAAATGATCATGCTTTTGAGTTAAGTAAATGAATGTATTATGTTTTTGTTATTTGTTTTGGTTTTGGAAGATAGCATGGTTGAAATGGATTTTGGATAAATTGTTTGTATGGTTATTCTAGTTATCAAATATGCTTGGTTTGGATGGTTAATTGGTATGTTTTGATGGTTATATGTGCATAAAATGGGTTGGTATATGTTGCTTGTAGGTGAGACCCCAAATGGGTGGCATTTTGGCCTTGAAAATGGCCTATAATGTCACACGGCCATGGCACACGAGCGTGCCTAGTGACCGTGGGCTAGGTAATAGCTAGCACAAGAGTACACGGCCTTGGCACACGGGCGTGCCTACTGCCTAGTAGCCGTGTGATTTTTGACAGGATCGACCACAGTCTGGGTACACGGGCGTGCTTAGTGGCCGTGGAAGGTAAGTCAGTTTTGACCATGAGGAGGACACACGAGGGTGTTTATCAGCCGTGGAGGGCACACGGTTTCCTCCCACGCGCGTGTTTTCCCTGTATTTTAGAAAAGGTTTTAATTTTCCAAGATCTTCTGTATATGTTTCGTTTTAGTCCCGACCTGGGTTATAAGCATGTTTAAGGTCTTGTTGATCTATTTAAGGGACATTGTGTGTATGATGGATGAATGAAATGTATGAATGTTTCCGATCTATCCGGTAACGCTCCTAACCCTAATTCGACGACGGACATTATGAAACTAGAAAGATCTTAATTGTAATTTTATTACAGCTATATCATTGATATTAAACCTCTTACTCATAATCTCCCATTCTTAATTTTATAAGATATATTAATGATAAATTATAAATTATAATATATAGAGAGTTATTATTTGATACCGAATTTTTTAGATTTCACAAGCGAGTTGAGAGTGTAACAAATGTGACATTTATTTATATAATTAATTTTTTTATTGCCTTATTACACTCTATGATATACTTATCAAATTCTCAACCTACTTATATAGTCTAAAATATCTTATTGACTGTGTATCAAATAATTTTTCATACACATACACAATTTTCTTTTGAAAAAAAGTTGTAAGTAATGAATAAACAAAAATGAGTGTTGATTTATTATTTTAAAAAAATTATTTAAGATCAATAATAGTAAAATATAATGCAATCTTGAATATAATATTATTAAAAAGGATAAGCACGAAGTTTGAAAAAATTAATTTTCATAAATAGTAAAACGAACATAAAAAAATACATTAATTATAAAAAATAATGTGTTACTTAATTTCTAACTACACAATTTTGATCAATTTTAGATAATCAAAATAAATAATAAAATTTAAAATATATTTTAAAATTATCTTTTGGTATAAATAAATAATAAAAATCTAAATTTAAAAAAATTAATTTTAATTTTTTTATACCGACCAGTACATTATATTACGGCCTATTTCAACTTATACTCACAGATAATTAAATTAAATTAAAGTAGGTAAAGCCAACTTTTAAGTACTAAAATTTCAACGTTAAAATTTATTGATGGTGACTAACGTGCACTTGAAATTGTATTCTGAAACCCAATAGAACCAAGCATTGTGCCCCTAATGGTCTAATTTGATGGCCCAAAATATTCTTTCTAATCATCACTTCATTGGGCTATGAGCGTTGATAGAATGAGCCTGATTGAATACCCAACCCATCCAAAAGGCCATCAAATTTTAATACCCAGAAAAGAAATTTACTATATCAAATATGAGGATCTCATTAATGGGAGGATATATGGGTCCTAAACCTCGGAATGGTCTGAAACTTCGAGTGGGGGCAGCAAATCACGAAGCTGACAAAGAGCGTGCTGTCAGCCGTGAGGTGTGCGCCTTGGCATCTGGCAGAAGAAAAGACGGCCTGCTGCAAACGACACCCACATATTTTGGACCCAGATATATTTGTCCAATGCTCCTAAGGTTGTTGTTTCCCGGCAAATTTCGATTGCTGTCAGCCGTAAACACCACCCAAGCAATCAAGTTGAGGCAAATCGAAATGATTAAGCATGCATTTTATATTGTAGTAATTATATTAAGTATTAGATTATATTTTATTTTTTAATTAAAAATAATAAATTAATATATATACGTTAGAAATATGTGCAAATTAATTTTTTATTAAAAATTCACCACTAAATAATGATGTGGAATCTGATATTTTAAATGGATTTTTTTATTTAAAAAAAACATAAAATCTTATGTGGTATATTATGAAAGGCTTATGTATTAAGAGTTGAATTGCATTTTATTCTTTTTACTCGAAAAATAGATGAATCCGTGTATGAAGGTTAGATAAAAAATTAAACTTTTTTTTTAAAAAAAAATTCTATCCATTTCTACTGTCAAGTACTAACGTGACTAACGGAAAAACCAAACGGTGACACAGAACATACCATGTATACCTCATGTTGGCATGATAATATTTGAAAAAATTAAAAAATCCTAAAAAAATAAGAATGTTTATAATTATTTAAAAACCACGTCCAGAAAATTGTCTATGTTTATCCTAGACATAGTTTTTCAAATAATTATAAAAAAAATTAGAAATATAAAAAATTATTTAAAATTTATTATGAACAATAAGAAATTACTAAAAATATTAAAAATTATTAAAAACAATGTCCGTAGTGAACCTAAGCAAATGGTTGCCCAAACTCAAATGAACCTTCACAACCATTTGTTCTTGTTTATTTTGGTATAGTTTCTTAAATAATTATAAAACATTATAAAAATTTTAAAAAAATTAATTATAAGAAATTATAAATAATTTTAAAATTATTAAAAATTATAAAACACATATAATATATTTAGAGAATTCAAATATGCATACATATATACACGTATGTATCTTCTTAATTGAATTGATACTTTTAATTAATTATGTTAATGAGTCATATTTTATTAATTTATTATAATTCAAATATATATAGTAACATTTAATAATAAGTTTTTATTATTAATTTTTAAAAGTTTTATATTATCTATTGCTTATAAAGCATGTCACCCATCAATCGAGTCACAACTCAATTATGAAATTACTAAAAAAATTCATTTTATTTGTTACAATGATATTTTTATCTTTTTTTAATTTTTATAAATAACAAAAATTGCTCATTATGGGATTCGAACTAACAACCTCATGCATACAAAACTTTTAGTTTTACCATTAGAACAAAAACAATTTATAATTTTGGCTTATATGTAGAAAAAAAAACCTTAAAAATGCAAAAAAAAAAAAAAAGGATTAGGCCCTTGCGGTTAATTAAAATAATAGATTAAACCCATCTATTAATGGTTTTTATTAGTGACACGTTGACTGTTAAAATAAATTGATGGACCAATTAAATAGTGACATATGTCAGTTTATGATTTAATCTAATATTTTTACTATAAAAATAATTAAAAAATTAAAAATTATTAAATATTTAAAAATATTAAAATTGATATAAACTTACAAAAATATAAAAAAATTATAAGTATTAAAAATATAATAAATTCTCAGAAATCATAATTTTTTTATAAAATTAATAAAACATATTTAAAATTTTATAAAAATGTATTAAAATTCTAAAAAAATTAAAAATTATAAAAAAGATATTATAAAAATATTAAAATTGATATGAAAGTTATAGAAAAAACATTAAAACTTGAACTGGACTAGATTAGTTGATTGGACTGGTTAGACTAAATCTGTCCGAAGAAAGCCACTAGATTGGTTGACCTAGGAAACTGATGGTTAAACTGATTCTTTTCTTTTCTTTTTTAATATATATATATATATATATATATATATATATAATGTTTTATTTAATTAAACTAGTCGGACCAATCAAACTAGCAAATCGGTGACCTAACCGGTTCGACCATCACTCCGGTTTTGAAAACCTTGGTCAGAATTTTTCATTCTAATATATACTAATAGTTGGATAATAAAATTTTGGTTTGAAAAAAGATTTTGATTCAATAGCCCAGTCTCAAGTTAATCGGTCTAATGACTTTCTCTACATTGATACATTTGGGTGTAATTGGTCCAATTGAGTGATGCAATCCAGTTCAAATTTCTATGAATTTTTTTTTTAAAATTTTTATAAGTTTATATGAGTTTTAATATTTTTTATAGTTTTTTTTTACATTTTTTATGATTTTTTAAAAAAATTCTAATATGTTTTTATAACTTTTATATTATGTAATTTTTTTTAAGTTTTTCAATAATTTTCATGGGAAATATTAGATTAAACTAGAACATGGACTTAATTGGGTCTGAATTTAATATAGGGTCTTAATTAATTTTTTGCATTTTCATAAGGACCTTTTTGACATATAAGCCTATAATTTTTATATTAAACTTTAATAAATATATTTGTTATATAATTTTTCCCCACATTATGATTGTTCCATAAATCTAGTTATTTATAATTTCTTATAATTCTTAATATTTTTATAATTATTTAAGAAACTATTTATCCAAGCTCATTTCAGATGAATAATTTTTATAGTTATTTTTATAATTATTAATATTTTTAATAATTTTTAACTAGTTGTATATAATTATTTAAAAAATCATGTCCTGGTTCATCCTAAACTGGTTTTAAAAAAATTATTAAAAATATTTATTTTTAGGATTCTTTTAGTTTTTAAAATATTTGTTGACATGGCAAAATGCAAAGTTAGTATGAGGTACACATGTCATATCAAATGTTGTTATCTGATTGTTATATGGCCATGTCATCACTTAATAGTAAAAATAGATAAAAATTTTAATAGAATGATCGATTTACTCTTTAATCTACATACAAAGACTAATTAGCATAGTTTTTTAGTAGAGAAAGTAAAATGCAATCCAAATCTTAATAAAGGGCTCCTATAATACATACTTTTTTCCTAATCCTACCCATCCTATAATTCCACACCACTTACATAATATTTTTTTGAAAATGAACTTATTACTCAACAGAGCAAATGAATGAAATATTTAATTAAAAAATTAATTTGCACTTTTTTCTAACATACAAACAACAAAGATTTATTTATCTATTTTTAGACACCTCTACTACTTTCACCTCATTTCATATATAATTATTCATTTATATTTGACTAACCGGTATTGTATAATTCTATGCAGTTAGTGAACCATATAATGATAGCAAATGATATTTTTTATGATGTATCACCATTGAATTCATTTACATTGTATTAAATTATCGATCATCGATGCATTAAAATTAATTATATAATTATTATATAAATCTCTAATTGAATATTTAAAAAAAATTAAAAAGGAAGATGAGTTTAATTTCAACTAAAGGTTTATTTTTTTTGGCATAATATAATATTTTTTAATTAAATTTATGTACATATTTTTTAAATTCGGCACTTAAGTTTTTTTTTTCTAATTTAGAACTAATTAGACTTTTTTTTTTAGTTAAATTTGACACTTTTTAAGATAGTCAATACGGTACTGGTGGACATTTATTTTTCTATTGGTATTGGTACCATCCGTTACCAATTTATTTGGTGTACTATTTTGAATTTATCGTTATTTTTTAAAAACATTATATATAAAAAATTATTTGCAGACATCAAATAATAATATTAAATAAATATCAAATATAATTTACTCATCAATTATATAAAATATTATTTAATAAACATCACAAATCCAATCCTTCATTAAACAAACTCAAAATAAACAGGCATGAAAAAAATATTTCATAAATTAAACAATAAGATATCATATAATGCATATAACAACCCAGAATTCAAAAAATCCAAAATATATAATAAAAATTTTAATTTATTTTTTAGTACCAGCTAGTACACCATATTCCAGCCAGTATAGGCGAAATCAATTGATACACACTAGTACGATTGATACCTACTAAAATTTGCACTTATTACCAGAACGAAGCATTCTAGCCAAAACGAGTGGTACTAGAACGAAAATTTGTCTACCATGCATTTTTTCCTAATATAATACCTAAGCTTCTTTTTTTTTTTTTTTGTCTAATTTGGTACTTACCTTGTCAAATGTTATACAAATTACTCTTGTAACGCCCCAAAAATTTAAATTTTTGCTTGTTAAATTTTGTTAATAATGAGTATTTGTTTCAATGGTCAAGTGTCTTAATTATGTGTTTGAGATCCGAAGTTCAAACCCATTTCCAGAAATTCTGTCAATTGTTTTAAATCAACTCTTATTCTAAACCTTAGACTTAAGTTCGATTCTGTGTCAAAAATGAGCCTGTTGGTTCAATGGTTAAGCTTCTGTATACTCATGGGTCTTGTGCTTGAGTCCTTGCGCAGGTAGTAAGGACAATATTGTTTTTGTGTTGTTTTCTAAAATTTATCTTGTTTTTAAAAATTAACCGACGATTTCACTTTCCCAATTTCTTTCATGTTCCAAGAAAAATAAAAAATAAACGTTTCTTTTTCTTCTTCTTTTTTTCTTCTTTTTGCTTTGTACCGTTTCTTTTCTTTTTGGTTATATTAATTGGATGAGAATCTGTTTGTATCTGTTGTGTTTCATTCCGTTGTGCATTATTTTTCAATTGAACCGTGTAAGTGTTCTTTACCCAGTTGTTTTTGCTTGAGTTTGATAATGGCCGATTTTTCTTCTTTCTCGTTTGGATTAAATTCCTGATTTGCATAAGTTTATGGTAAGTAAAGTTCTCGAGAGTAACATTCCTCCATCGAAGTAGGGTTTTTGTAATTTCTACTTTACGCAAGGGTAGGTGTTAATTTTGACTTAGTTTCCATCAAAGTTCTTCGACGTAGTTTTAGTTTAGTTGCGAATTTAGCATTTGGGTTGTGATTAGTCGTGTAATTGGTTATGGGATGGTTGTTTCTAAGTTCCACATTTTTCTGCATTGCTCCTACATTGAAACTATATCAAGTGTATAATAAAAACTCAAATTTCTGTGAATTTTGAACGCCAGAAAACATGGCTCTTGACGCCACATGGTCATGTGCGAGGCTGTGTGGTAGGCCATGTGAGCCACACAACAGTATGTCAGGTCATGTAACTCACTATTTTTAAATTGAAGGCACACAGGCTATGGGCACAGGTGTATGTCCAGGCCATGTAACTCATTGTTTGTATTATGGGTCACACGGGCTAAGGACACGTGCATGTATCCAGGCCGTGTAACTCACTGTTTTGAATTTAGGATCACACGGGCCAGGGACACAATCATGTGTCCAGGTCGTGTGAAGGGTTGTGAGTCACACGGGCGTGTGCTTGGCCATGTGCCAGACCGTGTAACTCATTGTTTTGAGCCACATGATCATAGTGACCACACGGGCTAGACACCTAGGCCATGTAAATCCATATGGGCGTGTGGGCCAAAATACTAAAATTTTCCCTAGGGCCGTAGGCATCGTTCGAATCGAATGTGGGCCTTTCGTAGGGTCCATATTATTTTAATTAGACTATATAATTGATATCCAATATTCTGGTTGTGAATAATTGATTGTTTGTACATATAATTGATACGATAACTGTTAAATGATCATGATCAATATTATCTAATTATAAATTGTATTTGGATAACTATATGTATATCCTTAATATCTGATATCTGTAATTTGCATTTGGTGGGAATGGTATACAGAAGGAAGTGCTGATAGTTTATGATCTGCTGAATTGAATGGCTAAGCCACAAATCTATATCTGATTCTGGCAATTTATTGCACACTAATTTGATATCTATTCTGTAATCACTCTGAAATGTGTCATACCGACAGTAATTAATGTGTAGGGCTGGATGGGTACTTGATGGTTGAAGATGGTGTGTAGCGGATGAGGGTAGGAAACTACATCTGATTCTGATCTGTTCTATATCCGTATGAGATATGTTCTGCATCTTATTTGAACTGTTATGATAATACTGAGTATCATTTGTTTCAAATTCTGTATCTGAATTTGAGAAATTACTGTTATATTTATTTTGTTGTCTTGTCTTTATACCTGTTACACACATTGGGTGATAAACTCATTCTATTTGTTGACTAAGTTGGAGGTAACCCACAGACTTAGGAGGTTCAGTGTGTCAGGAGCTCGGTCATCTTTCTTTTTTAGATATTTTACTGTTTGTTTAAATTTGAACTAATGTATGTTTTATTTCGGACTACGATTTGTAAACTCGAATTTCCATGTTGGCTTAACTGTTTAAATGTTTTCCATATGATGAACTTTAAAATACTTAAAGGTTGATTTCTTTTAATATCAATTGATGTAGCCTCTACATTTGGTCTTAACTTCTAAACCGAGTTTGGGGTGTTACATTTAATGTTATTAGAGTCAAGTTGTAAAACTCGAGTTGTGCTTTCGAGGCTTCCATTTTTAGAAACAATATGGTTTAATTAAAAATTTTTATCTGATTAACTTTGAAATTTGATTTTATAAAGACTGAGTCTGCGACACCAAACTTGTAGGTGTTCTTGTTTTAGCTACACTAAATAGCTAGAAAGGACTGTAGTAATTGAACTGGGTTGCTTAGTTAAATCATCCGATATGAACTATCGTAAGATATCATATAAGAATTTTGAACTGATTGGTGCTATTCTAACATTATAGATAAATTGATAAAATGAGCTCGCATTGTAGTTGTGGATGTGGTTCTCGTGGGTACCGCGGCGGTGAGGAGGAACTCGAGCAGAGTCATCCTCTATGGGCATTATGCCCAATTTGGAGACCAGCGACACTGTTGGTACTCCTATTGTTGAGACCGGGTCTCAGACTCTGACAGCTGAGGACGATGCATTATCTCAAGCTATGTTACGAGCGTTAAAGAGTGTCGTTGGGACCCATTCTGAACCTGGGGGTCGTGGGTTGATTATTGAACGATTCTGGTTGAATGGTGTGGTGGTTTTCAAGGGCATTACTAGAGTCGCTCTGACAATGGCTGAGTACTGGCTAGAGGCCACCAAGCGCATCATGAATGATATTGACTATACTCTTGCGCAGAAACTAAAGGGTGTAGTGTCTTTGCTCCAAGATGAGGCATACTTGTGGTGGTTGACTGCTGAGCAAGGCACCCAGCCCGAACAAATTACTTGGGATTTCTTCAAGAATGCCTTTCAGGGTAAGTATGTGGCGACAAGTTATGTAGAGGCTCGTAGACGTGAGTGTATGAGCTTAGTTCAGGGTGAGAGGTCTGTGGCCAAGTATGAGGCTAAGTTTCTAAGATTGAACAGGTATGCTCAAGCACTAGTTTCGACTGATTATGATAAGAGTATCCAATTCGAGCAAGGATTCAAGTATGATATGGAAGTCTTGATATCTCCACAGAGAAAGCGAGTTTTTATCGTCTTGGTCAATAAGGTGAAGATTGCTGAGGAAGTTAAGCGCACTAAGCGCGAGAAGAGAGATCGAAAAAAAGGTCAGAGTAAGTTTAGGAGGGATTTGGGTCCCTCTAGTTTTGTTCAGCGCCTTAAGAAATGAGCTAGGTTTGATAGGCCTCCAAGGATTGAGGCATCAACTACACCAATTGAGATTCAGACTGTGGTGATTATGGGTGGCGCCACCCGGGCGAGTGTTGGAGAAAACCTCGGCTTGTCTTCGATGCGGGTCGATGGGGCATTATTTTAGGGACTGCCCTTAGCGATTTGATTAGGTGCAAGCTCTGACATAGGCCATGACTTCAGGGCCCGTTCAACCTCCAAGAGTAGCTCACAGCCGCCTAAAGGCTGTGGTAGTGTTAGGGGCAGTAATGGATTCGACAGAGGCCAGAAAGCACCTGTCAGAGGTGTAGTTTAGACTGAGGCACTTCACCCTGCTCTTGTGTATGCATTGAGGCACCTTGAGGATAGTGACAATGTCGACGTTATAACGGGTACGTTCTATTCATTTTGTTCCGTATTTTGCTCTATAGATATTAGTTCCACTCATTCATATGTATCTAGGATTTATGTGAATCTGGGTATATCTATTGAGTATACTACTATAAATATATTCATAATTAGTCCTTTGGGTCAGTCAATCTGAGTTGATAAAGTGTATAGACATGTTCCGTTAGAAATTCAAGATGTTGTATTTCCGGCTAACCTGATGGAATTTTCGTTTAGAGAGTTTGATTTGATTCTGGGAATGGATTGCCTAGTGGAACATCGAGGCAATCTAGATTGCACCTCTAAGAGGGTAACTCTGAGATCAAATGAGGAAACTGAAACCGTTATGGTCGGTGAGAGTCAAGATTACCTTTCTAATGTAATCTCCGCATTCACAGCTGAAAAGCTAGTTCGAAAAGGTTGTGAATCATACCTGGCCTTTGTGTTTGACTCTGGTTCTGTAAAGCATTCTGTTAAGGATATTTGAACTGTAAAAGACTTCTGGGATGTTTTGCCGGAAGAGTTACCGGGGATACCTTTGAACATGGAGGTCGAGTTTGGCATTAAACTTTTACCGAGTACAAATCCTGTGTTTATTGCCCCTTATCACATTGCACCAAAGAAACTTATGAAATTAAAAGCCCAACTTCAGAAACTTTTCGATCAAGTGTATTCCCATGGGGAGCACCGGTTCTGTTTGTCAAGAAAAAGGATGACACAATGAGGATGTGTGTAGATTATTGTCAATTAAATAAGTTGACGGTAAAGAACAAGTATCCACTTACAAGAATCGATGATCTATTTGATTAGTTCTATGGGGCATCGATATTCTCCAAAATTGATCTCTGTTATGGGTATCATCAGCTCAAGGTTAAATATACTAATGTGTATAAGACCGTTTTCAGGACTCGTTATGGGCATTACGAGTTCCTAGTTATGCCTTTCGGTTGGTCTAATACTTCGACTACATTTATGGATCTAATGAATCGGGTATTTCAGTCGTATCTGGTTTAGTTTGTCGTAGTTTTCATTGACAATATTTTGATTTATTCTAAGGCTAAGAGCGAGCATAATGAACACATTTGGATCGTCCTATAGATACTCCGCGAGAAACAACTGTATGCTAAATTTAGCAAGTGTGAATTTTGATTATAGAAGGTTTACTTTTTTGGGTCATATAGTGTCATCTGAGGGTATTCGAGTTGATCCTAAGAAAATTAAGGTTGTGACCGAGTGGAAACACCTGAAAAATGTATATGAGATATGGAGTTTCCTTGAGTTGGCAGGTTACTATTGGAGGTTTGTGGAAGGGTTCTCACTTATCACAACTCCCCTAACTAAGTTTGTAACACCCCTATCCCGTGTCCGTCGCCGGATTAGGGTTAGGAGAATTATCGAACAGATCAAAAACATTCATAACATTTCATACATTTCATTCATCAATCATACACACAATGTCCCTTAAATAGGTCAAAAAGACCTTAAACATGCTTATAACCCGGGTCGGGACTAAAACGAAACATATACAGAAGTTCTCGAAAAATTAAAAACTTTTCTAAAATACAGGGAATACACGCCCATGGGAGGAAACCGTGTGCCCTCCACGGCTGTTAGACACTCCTGTGTGTCCTCCCCGTGGTCGAAACTGACTTAACTTCCACGGCCACTAAGCACGCCCGTGTACCCAGGCCGTGGTCGATCCAGTCAAAAACCACACGACTACTAGGCAGCAGGCATGCCCGTGTGCCAAGGCCGTGTACTCTTGTGCTAGCTATTACCTAGCCCACAGTTACTAGGCACGCTCGTATGCCACGACCGTGTGACATTATAGTCCATTTTCAAGGCCAAAATGCCATCCATTTGTGTCATACCTACAAGCATCATTTACCAAAACATCTCATACACATATGGCACCACCAAAAAACGTACCAAATAACCATTCAAACTACACATTCAATATTCATTTCCATCATGCAAATTTTCAAGACCAAAACTTATATAAAAACATAATACATTCATTTGCTTAACTCAAAAGCTTGTCTATTTCATGAATCAACTAACCATGCCAAACATGCTTCACATATCATGATCATAATGCATAATTTCAACTCATCTCTAGCCAAATCTCATGGCTAAGTTCATATAACAACTTATACCAAAATACTAACCTATACATGCCATATCTAGCTTTATACATTTCCAAAGTGTACCAAAATGATTTTAGTAGTGTGATGACGATCCTTGACGGTCCCAAGCCTTTAATGGCTTTGACGACCTATAAAACAGAGAAAACACACACACAGAGTAAGCTTTCCAAAAGCTTAGTAAGTCAATAAACAAACAAACTTGGCTTGAATTGCACATAATCAAATCAATAAAAGGACCAATTTGGTTCTCCTGATACAAATCATCTCATTCTTTCTTAAGCTCGTTTGCTTAACCCTCACTTACCATATTCCAATTCACATACCATATATGCACATAGTTCATCTAGTCAAACTTTACATATTGTATCATCAATTTCATATACATAACATTCTAGTAAGATCACATAAATACTTACCTTGTATACACAATTAGTGTATAATCAATGTACCTGAATCGGACATTCATTTACTTAACCTATCAAAGCTCGGATTTGCCATTTGTATCTCAGACTTGCCCATTGGACCGTAAGGAATCTAATAGGATACTCAGAAGTTTGGAATAATCGTACAATGCCAACGTCCCAGACGAGGTTTTACATGCACTCAAATATCGATGCCACTGTCCCAGACAGGGTCTTACACTTAATCAGATATCGATGCCATTGTCCCAGAAAGGGTCTTACACGTATCAATACGATGCCGATGTCCCAGACATGGTCTTACACGCAAGGATCATAACAATGCCAACGTCCCAGACGTGGTCTTACACGTAAAACTCATATCGATGCCAACGTCTCAGATGTGGTCTTACACGAGTCTCAAATCAATGCCAACGTCCTAGATGTGGTCTTACATGATAAAAACAATACAGATATCTATGTCGTGACTTAGCCAATCCTATCTAATCCTAGGTTCATACGGGGCTTCTCGGACTTAGTCACTATATCGAACTTATCTCGGAATTCATATGCATAACCTCTAATAAGCATTCATTATCATCATTGGTCAGATGAACAATTACAATTACATACATATACATATACGTTTATTTGCATAGTGACTTACCTCGGATTCGATCTATCGGAATGAAAACGGCTACTTGTTTACTTTCGCTTTCCCGCGATCTAAGTCTGTTTTCCTCGGTTCTTGATCTAAACATATTCAGAATTAACCCTTTTATTCACTAATTCATTCAATTCAATCCAAGGATACACATTTAGGGCTATTTGCAATTTAGCCCTCACATTTGCACATTTTATCAATTTAGTCCATTTTCTCAAAACATAAAATTCACAAAATCTACCCATGGTCATGCTTAGCAGAATATACAAATATATCATACAAGCCCACATTTTCCATCAAATTAGCAATTTAGTCCCTCAATTTGCTATTTCCACAATTTAGCCCTATTTAACCAATTTCATCAAAACTTCAAGAACAAAACATGTTCATCTAGCTCAAACCTTTCATTTAACACCATAAAACATCACAAAACTCAACATATCATCAATGGCATAACTCACAAACATCATCAATTCACAAAATTAATACATGGGTTTTGTAGCTCTCAAAGCAACGATTGCAAAAACGTAGAAATTATTGAAAACCGACTGAAAACATACCTTGAATTAGACCAAACTATGGCCGAACCCTTGCTTATGCTTTTTTTTCTTTCCTTGCTTATTTCGGCTAACAATGAGATGAACTAATGCCACTACCTTTTTCATATGTTTTATTATAAACATATTAATACTAAATTATCCTTTTATAATCATAAAAGACAAATGTAATTCAATGTCATTTTTGTCCATTAACAAACCACTAACTTATAAATGGCATAATTACCATATAAGGCCTCCACCTTTACAAAGCCACAACACATTGATACCTTAACAAGTAGCAAGCAACTTTCACATTTAATGCAATTTAATCCTATTGTCAAATTAAGCACACAGATAGACAAATTAACTTACGAAAATTTAACACATGCTTGAACACATATCATAGACACAGAAAATAATATTAAAATATTAGACTAGGATTTGTGGTCCCGAAACAACAAGCGAGATTGCAAACACCTATTTTGGTATAACCTAAATCTAGTAGAGAGTTTGTTATCTACAATGATGCTTCACATGTCGATTTGGGCTGTTTTTTTATGCAGAATGGTAAAGTTGTATCTTAAAATTCCCAACAACTTAAGTCATACGAGGGTAACTATTCCATGCACGACCTTGAGGTTGTTGCGATTGTCTTCGCTTTGAAAATCTGAAGGCATTATCTATTTGGTGAGAAGTGTATCATATACACCGATCCTAAAAGCCTCAAGAATCTGTTAATTCAGAAGAAGTTAAACCTTAGGCAATGTAGATGGATTGAGTTGCTTAAGGACTACGACTATACGATAGAGTATTATCCCGGAAAAGCCAACGTTGTGGCCGATGCTCTTAGTCGTAGAGCGATGATTGATTTGAGAGTGATGTTTGGTCGTCTGAATTTGTTTGATGAAAGTAGTCTAGTGACTGAGTTGTAGGTTAAATTGACTCGAATTTTCGATTAAACAATGGTAGAGTTTTGTGTTTTAGGTGTCGGATCTATATGCCTAATGATGTTGAGTTAAGGCAATCGATTCTGTGGGAAGTGCATAGAAACCCTTATGCTATGCACCCTAGTGGAAATAAAATGTATAGGGATATTTGAGAGTTATACTGATGGCTCAGTTTAAAATGGGAAGTAATTGTCTTTGTCTCTCACTGTTTGATGTGTCAGAAGGTTAAGGATAAACACCAATTGCCCTCAGGTCTTCTACAACCGATTAAAATTCCCCTTTGGAAGTAAGAGCGGGTAACGATGGACTTCGTTAGTGGGTTACCCTTGACACCCACTAAGAAAGATTTAATTTGGGTCATCGTGGATCAATTGACCAAGTCTGCTCATTTTCTAGCTATTAGGACATTTTATTCGCTTTAGAAGTTAGCTAAGTTGCATGTTTCCGAGATTGAAAGACTGCACGTCGTGCTGGTTTTGATTATCTCTGACAAAGACCCACATTTTACTTCTCGATTCTGGAAAAAACATCACGAGGCGTTAGGTACCCGATTGGATTTCAGTATTGCGTATCATCCATAGACTGATGGACAGTCTGAGTGAGTCATTCAGATTCTAGAAGATATGTTGCGAAGTTTTGTAATCGACTTCCGGGGTAGTTCGGAGGACTATCTGTCACTAGTTGAGTTCGCATATAATAACAAATTCCAGTCTAGTATCCAGATGGGACCTTATGAGGCCTTGTATGGCCATAAGTGTCGAACCTCTCTGTGTTGGACTGAGTTAGGTGAACATCGAGTTTTCGGCCCCAAGCTAGTTTTAAAGATTGAGAATACTGTTAAATTGATTTGAAACCATCTTAAGGTAGCTTCCAATCGACAGAAATCTTATGCAAACTTAGAAAGGTGTGATATCAAGTATTCTATGGGTGATCAGGTATTTCTGAAAGTTTCTCTATAGAAAAAGGCTCTCCGGTTTGGGCATAAGGGCAAGTTGAGCCCGAGGTTCATTGGACCTTACCACATTCTGAAACGTGTTGGACCAATCACCTATCACCTAGAGGTACCTCCTGAATTAGATTGAATTGATAATGTGTTCCACGTCTCTATTTCGAGACGGTATCAGTTTGATCCATCTCACATTGTTTCTATTGATGAGATTGAGGTACGATTGGATCTGACTTTTGATGAGGAGCCTGTTCAGATTTTGGATCAAGATGTCAAGGTCTTGAGGTGAAAAATCGCTCATCTAGTTAAGGTTCTATGGCGGAATCATGGCACCGAAGAAACCACTTGGGAACTTGATGATTCGACTCATCTGTTTGAATTAGGTAAATTTTGAGATTGAAATTTCTTTTAGGGGGAGAGAGTTGTAACACTCCAAAGATTTGAATTTTCACTTGTTAAATTCTGTCAATAATGAGTAATTATTTCAATGGTCAAGTGCCTTAATTGTGTGTTTGAGATCCAGGGTTCAAATCCCATTTCTGGAAATTTTGTAAATTGTTTTGAAAAATCTCTTATTCTGAACCTTAGACTTAAGTTCGAATCGTGTCAGAAATGAGCCTGCTGGTTCAATGGTTAAGCTTCTATATACTCATGGGTCTTGTGTTCGAATCGCTGCATAGGTAGTAAGGAAAATATTATTTTTGTGCTGTTTTGTAAAATTGTTCTTTTTTTTTTAAATTAACTTACGGTTTCACTTTTCCAATTTCTTTCCTGTTCCAAGACAAAAAAAAAAAACAAACATTTCATTTTCTTCTAATTTGTTTTTTCTTTTTCTTTTTGCTTTGAATCATTTCTTTTCTTTTTGGTTATATTAATTGGTTGAGAATCTGTTTCTATATGTTTTGTTTTATTATGTTGTGCCGTTAATTTTTAATTGAACCGTATAAGTGTTCTTTATCTAGTTGTTTTTGCTTGAGTTTGATAATGGTCGGTTTTTCTTCTTTTTAATTTGGTTGAATTCCTGGTTTGCATAATTTTGTGATAGGTAAAATTCTCGATAGTAGCCTTCCTCCATCGACGTAGGATTCTCGTAGTTGCTACTTTACACAAGGGTAGGTGTTAATTTCGACTTAGTTTCCATCGAAGTTCTTCGATGTAGTTTCAGTTTAGATGCAAAATTAGGATTTGGGTTGTGATCAATTGTGTAATTGGTTGTTTGGATGGTCATTTCTAGGTTCCAAATTTTTCTATGTTGCTCCTACATCGAAACTTATATCAGGTGTGTAACAAAAACTCAAATTTCTACAAATTTCGAACGTTGGAAAACATGACTCTCGATGCCACACGGCCGTGTGCTAGGCCCTGTGAGCCACATGGTCGTGTGTCAGGTCGTGTAACTCACTATTTTTGAATTAGAGGCACACGAGTGTGTGTTTGGCCCGTGTAACTCACTATTTCTATTTTGTGTCACACGGTCTAGGGACACAGACGTGTGTCCAGGCCATGTAAATCACTATTTTAGATTTAGGGTCAGATGGGCTAGGGACACGGGTGTGTGTCCAGGTCGTGTGAAGGGTTGTGAGTCACACGGTCGTGTTCTTAGTCGTGTGCCAAACCGTGTTACTCACTGTTTTGAGCCACACGACCATTTGTTGGGCCATGTGAATCCATACCGGCGTGTGGGCCAAACTACTAAAATTTTCCTAGGGTCGTAGGTGTTGTTTTTATCGAACGTAAGCCTTCCGTAGGATCCATATGATTTGAATTAAATTGTATAACTGATATCCAATATTCTGAGGCTAAATAATTGATTATATGTACGTATAATTGATGTGATAACCGTTAAATGATTATGATTTGTATTATCTGATTATAAATTTTATTTGGATAATTGTATGTATATACTTGACATTTGATATCTCTAATCTGCATCTGCATTGAGTGGAAATGGTATAAAGAAGGAAGTGCTTGCAGTTTAATGATCTGCCAAAGTGAATGGCTAAGCCATAAATCTGTATCTGATTCTAGCGATCCATCGCATCCTAATCTGGCAACTAGTCTGTAATCACTCTAAAATGTTGTAACAACCCTTACCCGAATTCTATGCCGGAACCAAGCACGAGGCATTACCGAACTTCATCTTCTTAAATCGCACAACTCTAATCCTAACTTGACATTTCTCTTTCATCATCACAACACATGTCATTAAGGACCTACGAGGCTTTAAACATACATACGAGGGATTTCAAAACCCTACCGAAAACTTTTACGATCTTGAAATTTCTTTCGTCTAATCAAGGGCCACACGCCCATGTGTAATGGGACACGCCCGTGGGGTTAGGTTGTGTGGTCACACGCCCATGTCTCTACCCCGTGTATAAAAACTTGGTAAATCTGTTTGTGTCACACGACCTAAGAACACGCCCGTGTTCTACACTCGTGGTGAACACTGACCATCTCACACGACCTAGGCACACGCCCGTATGGCTAGCTTGTGGTCTAATCTGACTTAAAACACTAACATGCAATGGACACACGGCCTATTAACACACCCATGTGGGTTGACCGTATGGACCAATTCAAGGCTATTTTCTAAGCCATTTAGCCACCCTATCTTGCTTATACTCATACACCATCACACAACATTCTTTAATCATCAATACTATTCTTGAATTAAACACATTTGATTCATACAAATGAAATTTTTGTCCTAAACACAAGGGAGAACTATTTCTAGCACAATCACAATCGACTTAAGCCATCATCTATGGCTATTCACAACCAAATCATAAACTCTCTTGGCCAACACATTTGGCTATATTAACTATGACTTAATCAACTTTAAAAGAGATCCCTATACATGCCATAACTCATAAGGATTTGAAATCTCATACCAAGTGTCTGCTCGATAGTGTGAAAAAATCTTCGGTAGTCTCCAACACGAGCTAGATAAGTTAACCTATAAGAGATGAGAAAGGAATAGGAGTAAGCAATAATGCTTAGTAAGTTCAAACGCATATAACAATCAACTATTGATATTCATTGATTTTACTCTACCACAAGGTATTATAATGAGTTTTACTCTTAAACTCATGGTTACCTACTCAATCATTCTTGAAGCTTACTCATTCCGTCTCTTACCATATTCTAACCATGCCACAGCCAAATGCTTATGTTAATTAGCATACATCCCTGCACTTGTCACTACAAAATCACATAAAACAACACATCAAACATTTTTCCATAAGCCACTCATACTACCAATCACTCGGTGGTTTCGCACTTAGCCCACCCTCAAGAATAATTATGACGGTATTGCACTTAGCCCATGTAACAGCCTGGTTTAGACCCTATTCGGAACAGTGGTTGAGACCACAAATTCGAGGTCAGAATAAAATTTTTATATTATTCTTGGTGTGAATTATACGTGATATAGCCTGTGTGAAAATTATGTGTGGTAATTATATAGATTGTGTGTTTAATAAAGAGAAAGGACTTAATCGCGTAAAGTGTAAAATGCTGTGTGCTGATTTATAAGTATCTAAGTGTTGTTGTCTTTCTAATGAGAAGGACTTATGATGCAATTTGGCCATAATTGTGTATAGTGAGCGGCATTAAATGATAACATATATGTGTTTATATGTTAAAATAATGTATATTACTTTATATTATATATTAAAGTTATAATAAAAATAAATAAAATGAGTGAGTGGATTGTTCATCCATCTCCACCGAAAAACAAAGAAAAGAAAAGAAAGTTTAAAGCTTTGAACATTCGACAAGTTTAAAGTGAAAATTGGTATGTGATTTTTGTTCGGTTTTTATCAATTTCTATGTTTTCGTAATCGTTTCTTCGTGCTCTAGCTAACCCATGTTGTAATTTTGTGAATTGATGATGTTTTTGTGAGGAGCTATGGATGAATATGTAAGCTATGTGCTAGATGATAGTGAAATATGAAAACTTGGTGTTGAGTTAACATATTTTGTATTGGGATTTTTAGTGAAATTGAGCATTATAGGCTTAATTAAGAAAATAATAAATTGAAGGATTAAAATGAGAAATAAATGAAATGTGTAGGCTTGTATGAGCATAGTGAGAATTCAGCTAGGTATGGGTACAAGCAAATGATGTGTATTTGGTGATTTGATGAATTAAGGACTAAAGTGTCGAAATGTATATATGTGAGGGCTATTTTATAAAATGCCTTAAATATGTATGTGTGGATCAAATTGAATGAATTTTTGATTGAATGAATTGAATTTGAATGTGTATAGACAAAGAAAAGAGAGGTTCGAATCGAGATCGAGGCATAGATAAAGTGCTCGACTAATCTATCGTTTTGGTATATTTCGACATCCGAGGTAAGTTCGGATATAGTACAAGTTGTTAATTTATGTTCTATGTGATGTGAATTGAATAAATATCTATATAACTATGAGTCTAGAAATGCTATGAGCTGAATCGAATTAGAAAGCACTAAGTGTACAAAGTTTGAAACAGAATAAAAATGATTGGCACTGTTTGTGCCAGTTGATAGAAGCTTCAGCTTATTGAATTGGCACTGTGTGTGCGATACCGATATAAGCGGGGTTTAACTTATTGGCACTAAGTGTGCGATGACAAGTATGTCAAGTCTACAAATTGGCACTAAGTGTGCGAAATAAGCAAGAAAATAGCAAAGGTTGATCGAAATGAAAAGTCGAATGATTAAGTAGCATGATTGGTAAGTTACTATGTGTTGGCAAAGGTATGTAAGATATCTATGTGGTTGATGAAATTGAAAATATATGAATGGAATGCTATGTGAGTATTGAATAAGTTGAATTTGTGTATCATTGGTAAATTATCTATGTGATGGCTGAATGTGTATATTGATTTGATTCATTGAGTTATAATATAATTCGAACTTACTAAGCTTTGAAAGCTTACTGTGTGATTGTTTCTCTGTTTTACAGTGTCAGTAAAGCTAGCTTGAATCCAGGAATTGTCAACATCTCAATCACACTATCAGCAATCTATTTTAGTATTTTTGGAAAGATGTATATAGTTGAAATATGGCATGTATAGGCTAGTTGTTTTGAAGCATATTTGAGATATGTATATAGCCATGTGATGTGGCTAGTTATATGTTGGCTATAAGCATGAATGAATTTGGTATATGATGCATATTATGGTACGGCTTGTTGGTAATGAGAATGTCGTATGAATGGTAAATTTAGTGATGGTTTGATGCTAGTATGATCTAGTGAATTTTGGGATGTATCATGTTAGGTAATGAATGAATTCAAGTGGTGCAATTTAGTCTATAAGTTGACATGATTAGAAATGAGATTATATGAGATGTTATGTTGATCATTTCACATGAGATTGGTTGCCAAATTGTATGTGGGATTATGCTTAAATGTGCTTGTAGGTTTGACCCTTGTGTGGGTGGCAAATTGGCCTTGCAAATGGCCTATTTTGCTTACACGGTCATGGCACATGGCCGTGCCTAGTGACCGTGGGGTAAAGTCAGTAGCTAGCTTAAGAGCACACGACCGTGGTACACGGGCGTGCCATGTGGCCGTGTGGAGAAGTCAGAATACTTGCTCTATTTTGGCACGGCCTAGACAAATGGAGGTGTCTGGTGACTGTGTGAAGCACACGACCTGGTTGGACGGGCGTGTGACCTCAACAGACTTGATGAATATTTGAAATTTTGAAAACTTTTGTAAGTGTTCGGTTTAGTCCCGACCCCTCTCTAGCATGAGTTAAAGGTCTCAAGGGTCTCAATAAGGGACTATTTGATTATGTTTTGATGTGCTTTGATGATGATTAACTTTGTGTTGTAAATTAGATGTGAAATGATTCGATTGATCGGTAATGCCTCTTAACCCTATTTCGACGACAGTTTTGAGTTAGGGGTGTTACATTTTTTTGGTATCAGAGCTACGGTTTAGTTGATTTTCAAACTAACGTAGCGAGTGTGAGTCTAGCTATACATGCCATATATGAAATTGAGATAGTGTGATGAATTCTGACAGTTATAAATGCGTTTTCATATAGTAATGGATCTCAATCGAGCAGTTGCTGATGACGTAGAGAGTAACGCGCCTGCTCTTGCTCAAGGGACAGTGCCGGCCACATCTCGGCCGAGTGATAGTGACGTGGGAGGAGAGGCTAAGCAAGCCTTCTTCCGTATGATGAGTGAGTGGTTTTCGGAGTTCGTTCGAATGAATTCGGCTGCTCTACAACCTCTACCCCCACAAGTACCTGTTGTGCCACAAGTTGTAGATCCGATCAGATTGAATAAACCTGCTGTTGACAAGATTCGTAAGTATGGGGCCGAAGAGTTTAGGGCCACAACTGATTACGATGCTGAGTGAGCTGAGTTTTGGCTCGAGAATACAATTCGGGTATTCGATGAGATGTCGTTGACTCCTGATGAATGTATCAAGTGTGCAGTTTCTTTGTTGAGAGATACAACTTATAATTAGTGAAAGACGTTGACATCTGTGGTTCCGAGTGAGAGAATCACCTAGGATTTCTTTCAAGTTGAGTTCAGAAAGAAGTATTTCAGTCAACGATTCATTGATCAGAAATGTAAAGAGTTTCTAGAGCTGAAATAAGGTCGCATGTCAGTTACTGAGTACGAACGGGAGTTTGTGAGATTGATCCAATATGCGAGAGAATGTGTTTCAACAGAATCTACTATGTGTAAAAGCTTCATAGAAGGGTTGAATGAGGACATTAAGTTGTTGGTTGGGATACTGGATATAGATGAAGTTGTTGTGTTAGTCGAAAGAGCATGCAAAACCGAGGAGCTTAGTAAGGAAGAGAGGAAAGCTGATTCTGAAGTTCGAGATGAAAGAAAAAGATCGATGAGTAAATTTTCTCAACCTTCGACGAAGAAATTTAGAGATGCAAGCAATCGTTCAAATGCTTCATTTGGACATCCGAGTAGAGATCATGCGAGACAAAATGTTGGTCCAAAAGCTCAATTCCCAACTAAATCAAGTGTTGGCAGCATTAAAAGTAGCAAGCCTAGGTGTAGACAATGTGGGAGACGGCATGTGGGTGAATGCTGGGGCAAGTATAATAACCGAACTTGCTATAAGTGTGGATCACGAGATCACTTTATTAGAGATTGTCCAAAGCTGGCTGAGGAAGGAAATGTTCAAAATGAAAGACTGAGTAATGTGACGGCTAGGGGTAGACCACCCAGAAACACCGGGAATGTAAGTGAGAGTCAAAAAGGAACTATCGATACAGTTGTGAGATCGGAGGCGAGAGCTCCTGCCCGAGCCTATGCTATACGAGCGCGAGAGGAAGCGTCATCCCCAGACGCCATCACTGATATTTTTACTCTTTTTAATACTGATGTGATTGCATTGATAGATCCGGGTTCAACTCATTCCCATGTGTGTGTGAACCTAGTATTTAATAAGACTCTACCTGTTGAGTCTACTGAATTTGTGGTTAGAGTGTCGAACCCCTTAGGCAAGTGTGTCTTGGTGGATAAGGTGTGCAAGAATTGCCCATTGATGTTTCATGATATATGTTTTCCGGTTAATTTGATGTTACTACCGTTCGATGAATTTGATATAATTCTGGGTATGGATTGGCTCACTCTGCATAATGCCCTTGTGAATTGTAAAAGAAAGAGTATTGAATTGAGAAGTCAGAATGGTGAGATAGTTCGAATTGAATCTAGTGATGTAAAAGGGTTACCAGCTGTTGTATCTGCGATGAAAGCTTTGAACTATGTGAAAAAGGGTTGCGAAGCCTACTTGGCATATGTGATTGATACAAAAGTGCCAGAAAAGAAAGTTGAATTTATGCCTGTGGTTTGTGAGTTTCCAGATGTGTTTCCTGAAGAGCTACCGGGATTACCTCCTATTCAGGAAGTTGAATTTGCACGACTGAGTTTCTCGCCCTGGGGTGCTCCTGTATTGTTTGTGAAAAAGAAAGACGGCACTATGAGAATGTGTATTGATTACCGACAGTTGAATAAAATGACAATAAAGAATAAGTATCCGTTGCCTCATATTGATGATTTGTTCGATCAGCTGAAAGGAGATACAGTGTTTTCTAAGATAGATTTGAGATCGGGCTACTACCAATTATGAGTCAAAGAGTCAGATGTACTAAAAACTGCTTTCAGAACGAGGTACGGACATTACGAATTCTTAGTGATGCCTTTTGGATTAACAAATGCTCCTGTAGTGTTTATGGATCTGATGAATCAGATATTCAGACCGTATATGGATCGCTTTGTTTTGGTGTTCATTGATGATATTTTGATCTATTCGTGTGATGAGACGCAGCATGCCGAGCATTTGATAACTGTGTTACAAACTTTGCGTGAGAAACAGTTGTATGCAAAGTTTAGCAAATGTGAGTTTTGGTTGCGTGAGGTTGGTTTTCTGGGGCATATTGTATCAGTTCCCGGGATACGAGTTGATCCGAGTAAAATCTTTACTATATTAGAATGGAAGCCTTTGATAAATGTGTCTAAAGTCCGTAGTTTTCTGGGACTAGCGGGATATTATAGACGGTTTATGAAAGGCTTCTCGATGATTGTGACTCCGTTGACAAAGTTGCTACAGAAAGATGTTAGATTCGAGTGGTCAGAAAAGCGCCAACAGAGTTTTGAGCAGTTGAAAGTGTTGTTGACAGAGGCGCCAATGTTAGTTCAACCTGAATCGGGCAAAGAATTCATAGTTTACAATGATGCCTCGTTGAGTGGTTTAGGCTGTCTGCTGGTGCAAGAAGGGAAAGTCATTGCTTATGCTTCGAGATAGTTAAAGCTGCATGAAAAGAATTACCCAACGCATGATCTTGGATTGGCTGCGATTGTGTTCGTATTGAAGATTTGGCGTCACTATTTATTTGGTCAGAAATGTCACATCTATACTGATCATAAGAGTTTGAAGTACTTGATGACTCAGAAAGAATTAAATTTGTGACAGAGAAGATGGTTAGAGTTGTTGAAAGACTACGAGCTTGTGATACACCTGGGTAAAGCTAATGTTGTAGCTGATGCTTTGAGTAGAAAACCATTATGTGCCTTACAAGCTATGAGCACTCAGAAAGATCTGTGTGATGATAGTACGATTTTGGCTGAGTTGAAAGTAAAGCCAATGTATGTACGACAGATTTGTGATGCGCAGAAAAGTGATGTTGAAATGATGGTTAAACGAACTCAATGTGAATCGAATGCTGAATTAGAATTTCAAGTTGATAGTGATGATTGTCTGAGATTTAGAGATCAGATTTGTGTTCCGAGAGATTCAGAATTGATTTCGATGATTTTGAATGAAGCTCACAATAGTCGTTTGACTGTTCATCCGGGGAGTACAAAAACGTATAATGACTTGAAACAATTTTATTGGTGGCATGGTATGAAATGAGACATCTCTGACTTTGTGTTGAAATGTTTAATTTGTCAGCAAGTTAAAGCTGAACATCAAGTTCCGTCTGGATTGTTGCAACCGATTATGATTCTTGAGTGGAAATGGGAAAGAATCGCGATGGACTTTGTGTCGGGATTGCCTTTATCACCAGGAAAGAAAGATGCAATCTGGGTGATAGTTGATAGATTGACGAAATTAGCTTATTTTGTTCCAGTGAGAAAAATTATTCACTCGATAGATTGGCTGAAATGTATATAGCTGAGATTGTGAGATTGCACGGGGTGCTGCTATCCATAGTATCTGACAGAGATCCTAGATTTACCTCGCAATTTTGGAAGAAGTTGCAAGAGGCTTTGGGCATAAAATTGCATTTCAGCACTGCATTTCATCCTCAAACGGATGGACAATCCGAGCGGATTATTCAGATTCTCGAAGATATGTTGAGATGTATTTTGGAATTTGAAAGTACGTGGGAGAAGCATTTTCCGTTGATTGAGTTTGCATACAACAACAGTTTTCAATCTAGCCTTAAAACGGCACCATATGAGGCTCTTTACGGTCAAAAATGTCGAACTCCATTGTATGGGACTGAGCCGAGTGAGAATAAGATTCACGGAGTTGATCTTATAAAAGAGACTGAGCAGAAAGTGAAAGTCATTCGTGATAGATTGAAAGCGGCTTCAGATCATCAAAAGTCTTATGCAGATTTGAAACGAAAGGATATTGGATTTGAAGTTGGTGATAAAGTGTTTTTGAAAGTGTCTTCGTGGAAGAAAATACTTCGATTTGGTAGAAAAGGCAAGTTGAGCCCAAGGTTTATCAGACCGTATGATATGATCGAACGTGTTGGGCCAGTTGCGTATAGATTGTTGTTACCATCTGAGTTAGAAAAGATTCATAACGTGTTTCATGTGTCAATGCTTCGACAGTACAGATCAGACCCGTCTCATGTAATTGCTCCTACTGAAGTTGAAATTCAGCCAGATTTGTCGTATAGTGAAGAACTGGTCCGAATCTTGGCATGAGAGACCAAAGAGTTGAGAAATAAGAAAATCTCTTTAGTGAAAGTGTTGTAGCACAAGCACAGAATTGGAGAGGCTACGTGGGACCCTGAGAATGTTATGAGAGAGCAATATCCACATTTATTCACTGTTAAGATTTTCGGGGATGAAAATCCCTAAGGGGGGAGAGTTGTAACAGCCCGGTTTAGACCCTAGTCAGAATAGTGGTTTCGAGACCACAAATCCGAGGTCGGAATAAATTTTTTATATTATTCTTGGTGTGAATTATACGTGATATAGCTTGTGTGAAAATTATGTGTGGTAATTATATAGATTGTGTGTTTAATTAAGAGAAAGGACTTAATCACGTAAAGTGTAAAATGCTGTGTGCTGATTTATAAGTATCTAAGTGTTCTTGTCTTTATAATGAGAAGGACTTATGATGCAATTTGGCCATAATTGTGTATAGTGGGCGGCATTAAATGATAACATATATGTGTTTATATGTTAAAATAATGTATATTACTTTATATTATATATTAAAGTTATAATAAAAACAAATAAAACTGAGTGAGTGGATTGTTCATCCATCTCTATCGAAAAACAAAGAAAAGAAAAGAAAGTTTAAAGCTTTGAACATTCGGCAAGTTTAAAGTGAAAATTGGTATGTGATTTTTATTTGATTTTTGTTAATTTCTATGTTTTCGTAATCATTGCTTCGTGCTCTAGCTAACCCGTGTTGTAATTTTGTGAATTGATGATGTTTTTGCAAGGAGCTATGGATGAATATGTGAGCTATGTGCTAGATGATAGTGAAATATGAAAACTTGGTGTTGAGTTAACATATTTTGTATTGGGATTTTTAGTGAAATTGAGCATTATATGCTTAATTAAGAAAATAATAATTTGAAGGATTAAAATGTGAAATAAATGAAACGTGTGGGCTTGTATGAGCATAGTGAGAATTTGGCTAGGCATGGGTACAAGCAAATTATGTGTATTTGGTGATTTGATAAATTAAGGACTAAAGTGTCGAAATGTATAAATGTGAGGGCTATTTTGTAAAATGCCCTAAATATGTATGTGTGGATCAAATTGAATGAATTTGTGATTGAATGGATTGAATTTGAATGTGTATAGACCAAGAAAGGAAAGGTTTGGATCGAGATCGAGGCAAAGATTAAGTGCTCAATATATCGATTGTTTTGGTATATTTTGACATCCGAGGTAAGTTCGGATATAGTACAAGTTGTTAATTTATGTTCTATGTGATGTGAATTGAATAAATATCTATATAACTATGAGTCTAGAAATGCTATGAGCTGAATCGAATTAGAAAGCACTAAGTGTGCGAAGTTTGAAACAGAATAAAAATGATTGGCACTGTGTGTGCAAGTTGATAGAAGCTTCGGCTTATTGAATTGGCACTGTGTGTGCGATACCGATATAAGCCGGGTTTAACGTATTGGCACTAAGTGTGCGATGACAAGTAAGTCAAGTCTACAAATTGGCACTAAGTGTGCGAAATAAGCAAGAAAATAGCAAAGGTTGATCAAAATGAAAAGTCGAATGATTAAGTAGCATGATTGGTAAGTTACTATGTGTTGGCAAAGGTATGTAAGATATCTATGTGGTTGATGAAATTGAAAATATATGAATGGAATGCTATGTGAGTATTGAATAAGTTGAATTTGTGTATCATTGGTAAATTATCTATGTGATGGCTGAATGTGTATATTGATTTGATTCATTGAGTTAATTATATTATAATTCGAACTTACTAAGCTTTGAAAGCTTACTGTGTGATTGTTTCTCTGTTTTACAGTGTCAGTAAAGCTAGCTTGAATCCAAGAATTGTCAGCATCTCAATCACACTATCAGCAATCTATTTTGGTATTTTTGGAAAGATGTATATAGTTGAAATATGGCATGTATAGGCTAGTTGTTTTGAAGCATATTTGAGATATGTATATAGCCATGTGATGTGGCTAGTTATATGTTGGCTATAAGCATGAATGAATTTGGTAGATGATGCATATTATGGTATGGCTTGTTGGTAATGAGAATGTCTTATGAATGATAAATTTAGTGATGATTTGATGCTAGTATGATCTAGTGAATTTTGGGATGTATCATGTTAGGTAATGAATGTATTCAAGTGGTGCAATTTAGTCTATAAGTTGACATGATTAGAAATGAGATTGTATGAGATGTTATGTTGATCATTTCACATGAGATTGGTTGCCAAATTGTATATGGGATTATGCTTAAATGTGCTTGTAGGTTTGACCCTTGTGTGGGTGGCAAATTGGCCTTACAAATGGCATGTTTTGCCCACACGGTCTTGGCACACGGGCGTGCCTAGTGACCTTGGGGCAAAGTCAGTAGCTAGCTTAAAAGCACATGACCATGGTACACGGGCATGCCATGTGGCCTTGTGGAGAAGTCAGAATACTTGCTCTGTTTTGGCACGGCCTGGACACATGGGGGTGTTTGGTGGCCGTGTGAGGCACACGGCTTGGTTGCACGGGCGTGTGACCTCAACAGACTTGATGAATATTTAAAATTTTGAAAACTTTCATAAGTGTTCGGTTTAGTCCCAACCTCTCTTTAGCTTGAGTTAAAGGTCTCGTGGGTCTCAATAAGGGACTATTTGATTATGTTTTGATATGCTTTGATGATGATTGACTTTGTGTCATAAATTGGATGTGAAATGATTCGATTGATCGGTAATGCCTCTGAACCCTATTTCGGTGACGGTTTCGTGTTAGGGGTGTTACAACCCACTAAATGATATTATAAGTGATGGTATCGCACACAGCCCATCATTTAATAATTAATAAGGTGGTAATGCACACAACCCACCGTTAATAATTAATAAGGTGGTAACGCACACAGCCTACCGTTAATAATATTGTTGATGGTATCGTATACAGCCCATCGCTAACAATTAATAAGGTGGTATCGCACATAGCCCACCGGTATTATACACTCATGGATAGTTATCCACATGCATTTCTCTATTTCAAATGTTCATCCGGGAATATCCTCACACACTACCATTTTTACTTAGCTTTCTACGATAATCGTTCTCATTCACGCAATGCATTACTAATTATAACTTATGCAACCAAGGTGCATCATTTACACATAACTCACTGTGGTTTCATCATATACCGTATTTATCTCAATTCAGTTCTAACACATACCTGTACCTCTCGTGGTACAACCACATTCATTCTTATTTTCAACATACTTGTTGAATCACTCAATTTGTTAAATAACACTTTTGAGTCTCATACACATAATGTCACATTGACATTATACCCCCGTAGGTCTTTCATGAATTAACATATTGATGCCATGTCCTCGACATGGTCTTATACGAAATCCCACACCGAGGCCATATTCCAATATGGTCTTATACGGAACCTTAACTATCATCATATCATACTATTCGCATTTCTCACTATTCTTAGATTCAATTCTCTTGACATCTCGTCAAAACATATTTAATAAATTCATAAAGTAAATATACATTCCATACAGCATTGAAATATTAAATACTTCACTTAGAGTTGTATAATTTAGCATATGAACTTACCTCGATACCGAAAAGGGTAAAAAGGAAATCTATTTGTCCACGTTTCTCTTTTCTCCCGTTCTAGGTCCGAATCTCTTTTTCTTGATGTAGAACAATAGAATTTTACTCATTTAATCACTTATAAATCATAATACATCATAATCTACACTTAGGCAAAAATGACTATTTTGCCCTTATACTTTGGCAAAATGACGATTTTGCCCCTAGGCTCGTAAGTCACTTTTCATCACATTTTCTTATCAAACAAGTCTAGCTGAACATTTAATCCTCTTACAACTATTCATAATTCCAACTATTCCATGCATTAATGAACAAATTATAACATTTGCATCTTAGTCCTAATTAGGTGTTTTCATGACAACACCTTTCACAAAAGTTGTTTCTCATCTTCCCAACATTCATTTTCTTCCATAAAAACTCAGCAAACAACACAAACTCTCTCATGGAAAGTCCTTAGACTTTCAAACATCTTGCAAAATAGTCCCCTCTTTAGAAAGTTTAAGCTTTGGGGACTCCAAAAGTATAAAAATTATCAACTAAAACCATCAAAATCACTTACTTGAAGAGAAAATGAGTTGCTAAAATTTTGAGCTTTCAAACACCCCTTGTTTGCTGAAAATTTCGGTGGAGAAGAGAAGAAAATAAAAAGATGATAGCTTTTTGCTTATTTCATCTTATTTTATTCATTTATTCAATAAAAGTCACCAACTCTTGTCAAACTTTTAATTCCTTGTCCCCTTGACCGTCCATCTCTCTTAGGTAGGTGTAATTGCACTTTAAAGACCTCCAATTTACACTTTCTGGCTATTTAATACCTTTAGCCTATAAAATGGAACTTTCGCACTTTATGCGATTTAATCCTTTTTCGCGATTAAGCATGAAATCACTAAAATTAAAGCACCAAAATTTTCATACATCCTTCTAAACATGTTATAACACATAAAATAACATGAAAATAATTTTCTCAAACCTCAGATTAGTGATCCCGAGATCACTGTTCCGACTAGCCCCTAAATCGGGCTGTTACAATTGTGTTATACAAAAACTAATTGGTGTGTAGGGATGGATGGGTACTTGATACCTTATATGGTGTGTTGGGATAATTGGAGATGGTGTGTAGCAAATGGGGGCAGGAAATTGCATCTAATTCTGATCTCTTCTGCATCCATATCTGATATGTTCTGCATCTTATTTGAATTATTACGATAATGAGTATCATCTGTTTTTGATTCTGTATCTGAATTTGTGAAATTAATGTTATATTTATATTGTTGTCTTGCCTTTATACCTGTTACACACATTGAGCGATAAACTCATTCTATTTGTTGACTGAATCGCAGGTAACCCATAGACTTAGGAGGTTTAGTGTGTCAGGAGCTTGGTCATCTCTCTTTTCTAGATATTTTACTGTTTGTTTATATTTAAACTAATGTAAGTTTTATTTCGGACTACAATTTGTAAGCTCGGATTTCCATGTTGGTTTAACTATTTAAATGTTTTCTGTATTTCAAACTTTAAAATACTTAAAGTTTGGTTTGTTTCAATTGATGTAGCCTCCAAACTTGGTTTTAATTTCTAGGCCAAGTATGGGGTGTTACAACTCTAATATGAAAACACAATTATTTTTATGAGGTAGCAAAAAAATGTATCATTGACATGTGATAGATGAAATAGGATTTCTTTTTCTTCTTCTTCTTCTTTTTTTTTTTTTGCATTTTAAATGTTGAATTACTTTTAGTTTTATTTATTTTATTTAACATAATGAATTTATTTTATTTTGAGTTTTTTAAAACTCTTGTTTTTCTTTTAAATCCATTAGTTAAGCATAGCTCAAATCATAATTTTTGAACAAGGAATTCCTTTGATACTAATGACCTTTTGTGGAATTAAGGACTTTGTGAAGATTAGGTCATAATTTAAGAATGTAGACTCTCTTGAATCATTTTTACCATTAACAAGCAAAGTAATCTCAACCCGTATGAAAACTAAAATTTTAGCACATTGTTTAGTAGAATAGAGGAAACTCCTAAAAAATGTAATCATTTCTATCAGTAAATTTCATGTTATCAGCTACATGTCAATCATACATTAGTTAGTTTTGTCCTCTCATTGGAAAAACTAACCTTGTTAGTGTTTTAGGGTAATTTGTATAATATTTGACAAGTTTAAGTACCAAATTGGACCAACAAAAGCTCAGGTACCAAATTAAGAAAAAGTGTCAACTTCATGTATCAAATTAAACCAAGTGTCAAGTTTAAGCATCAAATTGGATAAAAAAAACTTAGATACCAAATTAAAGTCTATCAAGTTCAAGTATCATACATTATATTAATCCGTTTCTTTTCATCCAAGTTGTGATTATCATATAATCTAGAATTAATTATGTCATTAATGATTTAAACTAAGGATTATTATCCTATACACAACGAGTGGAATAAAAAAACTCCACAAGGTGATATCGCTTGTTTATAGTGTGTAATAAAAAAAGATAAAATAGGGCTAGTATTTTGTACAAAGACAATGTAGTTTTTTTTAATTCCACAAGCAATCTTAAATAATTGTTACTTTTTCTTAAAATATTTTACTATACCCTTACAAACAGGGGTGTAACTAGGGGCTAGCAGGGGCCTGACCCCTCTAAAATGAAAAATTTTCTATTTAGACCCTTTAAAATTTTTAAAATTTTAAATTAGTAAAGATAAAATTACACTTTGGCCCCCTAAAATTGATAAAATTTTGATTCAATCTTTTAAAAATTATAAAAATATAGGTTATAAAAACGGTGAAATTGCACTTTTACTATTGTAAAAATTACAATTTAATTTTGCCCCCCTAAAAACAATTTTGGGCTTCACTCCTACTTACAAGTCACTTGTCAACCTTCTAATTCTGTTTGTGAAGTTTAGTTTTAAAAAAGCTTGATATCTTCTTAAACATTTTGAAGAATAATTACCTTAAATTAAAACACTCATACGTGCAACTAAATGCATCCATTTCTTTCGTATTTAATCATTTTCTTAGTATTAGATGGTTACAAGTTAGTTCTCCAGTAAAATTGGCCTCCGAAGCAAAGAAACAATCTATTCCTAGAAAAAAAATAATTAGCACTTGATTTGACCAATTATGAATTATATCACATGCAACTTCGAGGAAGGACGACGATTTTCTTACACAAAAAGCCACATAACATAAAAAGGCAACAATCGCCATCCAAGACAACCTTCGTATTTTTTATCTCCACCTTTAATTTGTTCTCATTAACACTCTTTCCTCGAACATTTCTTCTCTTCTACACTCCCTTAGCTTTATTCTCTTTCCATCACATATAAATACCCTCATTTTATACCAACCATTCCATTTCTAGATCATACCCCTAAAATAAAACAATAGGGTCTTTTTCTTAGTTCATATATATATTCGATGGCGTCCCAAAATAGTGTAGTGTTTGAAGATTTTTTCCCTGCCATGGTTGAGAAGTTGGGTGCTGAAGGTTTCATGAAGGAGCTTTGTAACGGGTTTCGTTTGCTTGTGGATGGTGACAAAGGAGTGATCACTTTCGAGAGCTTGAAGAAGAACTCGGCATTACTTGGCTTGCAAGATATGAGCGATGAAGAGGCAATTTGTATGTTGAGAGAAGGTGATTTGGACGGTGATGGAGCTTTGAATGAGATGGAATTTTGTACCCTCATGCTTAGGCTCAGTCCTGAGTTGATGAATAGTTCCATGAAATTATTGGTTGAAGCTATTGTCAATTTCTAGACCGTTCATCAAACTAGTATTGATTATGATTTTGTACCCCCAAGAAAAAAAATCCAACTATTAGAACTACTTCTTTTTGTTTTAATCATTTTGTCCCCATCATTTGCCAATTATGACTAGCCTATTTTTGCAATTTAGAAGAGTAATAAACCAATAGTTAAAACTTTTTTTTTTAAGTTCCAACCAAGTAATTATATCAACCATTCCAAAAAAAAACTTACATGAAATCGGAAGACAATTTCTCACTTCAACATTGTCAGAAAACCCTTCCAAACTCAATGGAGAGAAACAACAATTGTGAATATATTCAGTATGTGGTGCTCTATTTTCTTTTTCTTTTTTTAAAAAAGTATCATATTTTGTACGTATTTAGATTAGATATGTTGTGGAAACTCTTTTTTGAAATTGACTTTTTATTTAAAAAAGAACTAAAATGGAAACGCCACCAATTCTTTTTATGAGGTGTGATCGGATTACCCCGTAATTTGATCATTTTAATAAACGATTTGATTTACTAAAATAAAAATTTTTTATCTACAAAATTTAGGAAATGAATTTCGGGAGTCGGTTATGCATGAGGAAGGATTGGTACCCTCGTGACGCCCAAAATTTGTACTTAGTTGATTTGACGTCTTAGTGTCAAGAATTGAAAATTTAAAAAAAAAAATTAAAACACGATTTCACTTTGCATGATGTTATTTGTAATTAAAATTATTTAAATAAATTAAGCTTTATGGAAAATGGCCTTATTTTGAGTTAATCGAGAAGGAAAGATCATATCTCGTAAATTAAGACACGACCCCTCGAATTCTCGAAAACCAGAATAAATGTCATTTGATTGTTACCTAAATTTATTTTTTGTTATTTTAAATAGGTTATTCGATTACTTCGATTCTAGGGAGATGTTATATTCTGTAAGTTAGGAGCATGACTTCTCCGAATCCAAAAATTAACGAACATTGCCTCAGTTTTGAATATTTTATATGCATTAGATAAAACAAGTGTAACTTTTAATACGGGGTATATTTAATTTATTTGGGCATGAATGTAAAAAAAATGATAAGTACATTGTGATAGCAAAATAAAATGAAATATTCATGTAGGTAAAACAAAATGAAATGATGATGTTAGTGTAATGAGCAAAAAAAAATTAAAAATTAAAAATTAAAATAAAAAATAAATGTAACTATAATAGTAACAAGAATATGGGTTTATAATAATAACAACGATAATCATATCGTAACTATTATCATAATAATAATATGAGTAAATAAAATGATGATAACATGGATAATATAAAAAAAATGTATCAATAAAATATAAATAACATAAATTTTAAATACTAAAACAAATAATATATTAAATAAAGAGGAAAAATTAACCAAATAAGGATTAAATTGAAATTTAAGAGAAACTTGAAGTATAGATTGCAAAATAAATAAAGAAGAGGGAATAAAGGACTAAATTTAAAATGTAAAAAAACTGACAGTTTAAATTTAAAAAAGAACTTAAAGGATTAAATTAAAATAGGATAAAAACTTTAGGGGGTCAAAGGGCAATTATTCCCCTCATTTGACACGTGTCACTCCCCAAGGGGTGCACAGTGGGTGAAAGGACTAAATTGTACAGGAATTTAAATTGTGGGCCAAAATTAAAATAAATAAAATTGAACAGGATTAAATTAAAAAGATGAAAAAAACGAAAGGACCAAAACCGAAAATATCCCCTCCCTTTTAAAAACACGCGGATCCTAGGTCAGGTGGTTTAGTCGGATAGGGTCTGCCCAAAAACGGCTTCGTTTTAGGGCATTTCGGAACCCATTGAAACGGCGTCGTTTTAACGCCCTATTTAAGTAAAAAAAAACCCAAAAAAGTCATTTTAAACAATTTTTTTTTTAAAAAAAACACTTTGTTTTCTTTATTTTTTCTTTGAAAAGGGTCTGGGCCCGACCACTGGAACCGCAGCTGCTCTGCTGTGGCCAGTAGTCATCGGCGATGATGACCGTCTTCCTCGGTGGCCCAAAAATTAAAAAATTGCTTTTTTATTTTTTTAAAAAATCATCGTTTAAACCCTTTCAACCGCATTTTTTTAAAAAAAGAAAAAAAAAAACGATATCGAAACCCTAAAATTTTTCCAAAAAACCTTTCGGTTTCCAATTCTCTGACGAGGCTTGCAGCGAACTACCAAGGGTTTCGTGGCCTTCTAAACCAGAAGAGTCTTTGGCGACGGCGGCAAGGTATGAACTTTTTTATTTTTGTTTTATATTTTCAAAAAAAAAAAACAGATTCAAATAAAAAGAAAAGAATAAAGAAGAGTCACCTTCGAAATTTTTGTGCTCTGTTTTTTTTTATTTCCTCGTGTATCTTTTACATAGTTTTTTATTTTGGCTTTTATAGCCGAATACATTACATTGTTTTTTTATTGTTCGCTGTCTTTTCTTTCTTTTTTCTTGCAGGCGGTGGTTGAGGATGACGGTGGCAGACCTCGGGGCGAGGCGTGCTGACATGGGGGACGTGCAGCTCCAGGAGGCTATTTTTTTTTTAATACTGTTTAGGTTCTTGGGCCATTTGGGTCACTAGGGTTTTTTGATTTGGGCCATATTGGGCCATATTGTAAATGGATTGTTATGGACTTTTGATTTTTGGTTTTATTTATTTTATTTTTGGTTTGGTTTTTTTATTTCTGTTTGACATGGAGCAAAGACTTTTAAGAAGGACCAATTTTGTTCGGTCTCAGTGAATCTCGACCTCTTTGGTGCTCATCTTTTTCAAGTAACTTTATTCTAACCCACTGCAACTTCAGAGGTACATGATTTGTCGCTTTAATTTGTTTCACTGCAACTTCAAGGAGATTAGATTTGTAGCTTTAATATGCTCCACTGCAACTTTAGGGAGACGAGACTTGTCTCTTCAATCTACTCCACTGCAACCTCAAGGAGATAAGATTTGAAACTTCAATCTGCTCCACTGCAACTTCAAGGGGATGAGACTTGTAGCTTTAATCTGTTCCACTGTAACTTCAGGGAGATAAGACTCGTAACTTCAATTTGCTCCACTGCAACTTCAGGGAGAAAAGATTCGCTATATTCAATCTGCTCCTGTAACACCCCTTACTCGTATTCAATACCAGAATAGGGTACGAGGCATTACTATGCATATACGTAAACAATCATACCAAATCGAGACTTGACTTTCCATTCCAAATTTAAAACTTTTATTAATACCTCTTAATCAAGCCTATTAGGTCCAAATCATACATTAGGAGTGGTTCGGAATCGAATCGAACCCTTTTGAAGCTCTCTAGAAAATCTTAGAAAATTTTCTCTAAACAGTCCACACGCCCGTATGGAGGAAAGGACACGCTCGTATGGCATATCACATGCCCGTGTTCCACACCCGTGTGAAATTATTTTTAAATTCAAACTTACAGGGGTTTTCACACTGCCGGATACACGCCCGTGTCCCTGGCCGGTGTCTCTCACACGGCCTCGACATGCCCGTGACTTAGCCCGTGTGCCAAAACCTTGGCATTCTGTTTATGACGTCATTACCCCAAATATGTCACACGGCCAAGGCATACGCCCGTGTCCTTCGACTGTGTGGCGAATTAAATTCCAAAATTTAGGTGCAGACCTCATACGGTCTGGGCACATGCCCATGTTCGTGGCTGTGCCTTCCACACGTATGAGACACACGGCCATGTCTCTGCCCGTGTGTTTACTACTGAGCATACTGACTTGTAAACCTAGCATGCAAGGGGATACACGGCCTAACCACACGCTTGTGTGGTTGACCGTGTGTCACACACGGCCTAGACATACGCCCGTGTGTCTACCCGTGTGGACAAGAACAAGGCTATTTGCCAAGCTCTTTTTATCACCCAAACTCATACAAGCATGATTCACAATTAATCATCAACCCATTCATGCATATTTTAACCAAGCAACCCAATCATGCATCATATACATTCATGAATAACCTCATCTTTTCATAGATTAATAATAATGAGCCATCAACTATGGCCTTGTACAAAATAATTCAACTTTAAAAGAGCCAACACACTTGGCCAAAACAACATGACATTTCACTAAGTCTAGTACTTATACATGCCATACTCAAAATGCTAAGTCTAAATATACCAAGATGTGCTGATAGTGTAGGTGATCTTCTGATTATCTTCGTATCTCGAGCTGGCTCTTTGACACTATAAAATAAGGGAAAAAGAAAAGGGAGTAAGCTTTAAGCTTAGTAAGTCTATATGTAAACAATAAACACCATACCACATAAAAATTTATCCCAAACATTACGCACTATACAATAACAATTCTTAACCTCATAGTCAAGCTTACTCATTTCAAATCTTACCACATCCCAAACACATATCACAACATTGCTCACAATTACTTGCACATATACCCTGCAGTTATCACACAAGCCACATGAAACATTTTACTTAAACAAGTTTCTCGATGAACCCTTCGAAATGATACAAAGTACCCGGTTGTTTCGCACACAACCAACCATTAATCGATAATAGGGTGGTATCGCACACAAGCCACCAACGATGATAATTATGGTGGTATCGCACATAGCCCACCAAATGATAATATAAACGATGGTATCGCACATAGCCCATCGTGAATAATTTACAAGGTGGTATCGGACACAGCCCACCAAATGATAATTTTAGATATTTATCCGTACTTACATTTCTATTGCGAGGTTCATACGAGAGTTACTCATTATCTATCATTTTCAACCAATCTCATCAATAAGCAATTTCATCCATACAATGCATTAATAGGTAACAACATATGTATTAAAGATGTATCGTTTACACATAAACTTACCTCGATGCAAAATGTGTTAATTGACTGTTTAGTCCGTAACCTTGCCTTTTCCTCGGTCAAGGTTGTTTCCGCGCTCTTCTTGATCTATAATAATAAAATTGAATCATTTAATCACTACATAACTCATGATACATCAAAATTTCTACTTAGGCAAAAATGACCATTTTGCCGTTATACCTTGGCAAAATTACAATTTTGCCCCTAGGCTCGTAAATCATTTTTTCATCACAATTTCCCATTAAACAAGCCTAACTGAACATTTATTTCTCTTATAACAATTCATAAAACCAATCATTTCATGCATTTATTACTCAATTACAACCTTTACAAATAAGTCCTATTTAGGTGTTTTCATAAAAAAACCTTTCACAAAAGTTCTTCCATAAAAACTCAGCAAACAACATAAAAATTCTTATGGAAAATCCCTAAACTTTCAACCATTTTGCAAAATAGTCCCCATATTAGCTAGCTTAAGCTTTGGGGGTTCCAAAAGTACAAAAATTATTAAGAAAGTCCTCTAAAGTCACTTACTTACAAGGAAATAGCTTGGTTGAAAGTTTGAGCTCCAAAAACCTCTATTTTCTCTTCAAATTTTGGTGGAAGAATGAAGGGGAATAGTGAAAGATGATATCTCCTTCATTTATCTTATTTTAATCATTTTTAGTCACCTAATTTCACCAAAATTTTGACCAAATTAATGCCTTTGTCCCCTTTGGCCAGCCATCACCTTTAGGGTCTTCTATTTGCACTTTAAGGACCTCCAATTTAATATTCCATATCTATTAGACACTCCTAACTTGTAAAATAAAACTTTCGCACTTTATGCGGTTTAGTCCTTTTTTGAAATTAAGCATACAATCGCTAAAATTAAGGTACCAAAATTTTCATGCATCCTTATAATCATTCTATAATACATAAAATAATATTAAAAATAGTTTTCTTCAACCTCGGATTAGCGGTCCCGAAACCACTGTTCTGATTAGCCCCAAAATCGGGCTGTTACAGCTCTACTACAAATTCAATGAGATAAGATTTGTGGATTTAATTTGCTCCACTGCAAATTCAGGAAGATAAGTGTAATAGGCCCATTTCGCCCGGCCCATTTAAAACCAAAAAATAAAAAAAGTAATAGTCCAATAAATTTAACAGTCCAAATATAATTATAAACCCAATAATTTAAGACAAATAACAGCCCAATTCCTAAACCCGAAGCCCAAATGCCAAACAAGGCCCAATACAGAATAGGCTTGAACGACCTAATCTTCTCAGCATTTTCTAGAAAACCTAGTGGTTTCTGGAACCCTCCAGCGTAGCAGTCGAACCCCACGTGCGCCGCAACCCATGCCAGCCAAGCACACGGGCCACCCCGCCTCAGCAACGGCCTCCTCCACAGCACTTGCACCTGCAACAAATAACAACAGCAAAACAGAAAAGCCAGCAGAGAAATAACAGAAATTGGAAAAAAATGATTTTAGTATTTGATTATTTTTATTCATTTTTGTTTCGGCTATATAAAGCCGATTTTTTAACAATGTACGGGGGGATTTTTTATATACACACACGCATATTGAATACAGAAAATAATCATATTGAAAAGGTGATTTCCGATTCTATTCTGTCGACTTTCGATCTATTTTTTTTCTTTCCTTTGCATGCAAAAATAAAAGAAAAGAGAGAAATACCTTGAGTCGAAGTCTACCTTCTTCGTCATGATCGAAGTAAAGGGCAGATTTCAATGGTTGATCACCATTTCTGGAGACGTTTTGGAGGTCTGATCGGGAGTTTTGGGGGTCGACCGAGTGGAGGATAAAAGAAAGGGGATTATGGTTTTATTTTAAAAATAAATAAATGGTTTAAATGTTGGCAACAATAGGTTAGTTTTAGGCATAAAAGAAGCGGCACAGTTTCATTTGAAGTGGGAAACCAGTGCGTCGACCCGAATCCGCCCCAGGGTCCACGCATTTCTAAAAATTGGGATATTTGTGTGATTTATCCCTCCCTGTTTCGCGGTGATTTGATTGTATCCTTTTGCTATTTCTTTTATTTATTGCTATTTTCACCTTGAATTTTAAGCGCCATTTCAATTCAGCCCGCATTTAGGTGTTGCGTTTTAGAGCCTGGAATATTTTCGTTTTTAATCCTCCTTGGTTTACGCGTGTCATAGTTTGGTCCATTTCAATGTTTCATTTATTTATTAATTATCCCTTTTACTCTATACTTATTTCAATTAAGTTATTTGTTTTAGTTTATACAATTCTTTTATTATTTTAAATTTATCTATTATGCATTATTTTAGTTATTATTCATTATTCCAATTGAGTTATTTTAATTATTCATTATTTTGATATATTATTTTGAACTCTTTTACTAATTTTACATTATTTTAATTGTTTTGAATTTCATTTGTACATATTCTTAGTTATTTTATATTATGACTTATTTATTTTGGAAAATCACTTTTGTACATATTTCAAGGTTTTAAGAATTTGTATGATATTTAATTTGAATACTTCTATATGTTTTTATTTTATATACATATGCATATAATTTATATTAAAACTATTTTTTTACTATATATATCATTGATTTCACATTATTTTATGCATATATATTTTTTAAAAATCTATTATGTTTGTTTCTTTTAAATCCTCTTAAAGATCTTATTTTATTATATAATATATAATTAATAAATCTTTTATAGTTGTTTCTTTTATGTTTATTTATCATAATTTTTCATTTTCAACACCTTTATGTATTATTTTCTATATTATTCATATTGGTTTATTATTATTATTTTTATTTATTTCATAAATATTATTCATTTAGATTAATATATGTATTATTTTGTAAATAATTCACTTGGTTTCTCTTTATACAATATTTATTTGTGAATTCATTTATATTAATTATTTCTATTTTTGTTTATTAATCCATTTCACATTTTACATGCAATTTCAAAATTTTTGTACATAATTTATAATTCATATAACATTGGTTGCAAATGTTTTTTCTTTATGTTTTTTTTTTTGCATATATTGATCACATTTGGTTTGTATTAATTTATTTGATAAATTCTTTCTTGATTGTCCTTATTACCTTCAAATGATGATGTTGCATAGTGTATGAGATATTGCAATTGTATAAACTCTAATTAGCTCTTTCGTATTTTCATTATTACTTTGAACTGCAATTTCATATTTGCAATATTATTTTCATCTTTGATATTGTATTGTGGTTGAAACGTCAAACTTATTCATGCAAAGTTTTTATCCAAACAAACCAAACAAAATGCATTTTGAGCCAATTTTAAGATTGTATATTTAAAAAATAAGGCAATATTTGTGTGTTTAGAAGTTCGAAAGATTACATCCTAACGTACTGGGTGTCAATTTTCCGTTCAACTAAATAACCAAATACCCTTTTTAATGGCATGTTTTGAAGACCAAAGACGATCTCGGTGTCGAGGTATAAACGTGTTATATCCTAACGTGCTGGATATGATATTTTTATTCCTTTGAAACGAGTTAATCTTGAGATTCAATTCAAGATTAATTAACCTTCTTTAAAAAAAATTATACCTTAAATATTTTCAAGTTTTCAACGCAAGGACACTAATTAATCGATTTGGTACCCGTTTTGGGGCGTATGGGGGTGCTAACCCTTCCTCGTGCATAACCTACTCCCGAACCCTTTTATTTAATTCCGTAGACAAATAATTTTTTATGAGGTGATCCGATTACACCTGAACAAAAGATCGGTGGCGACTCGACATCACATTTTTTAAGATGATCCCGTTTTCCCAAAACGTAAAATAAAAATGGTTTCGACAATAAGATTTGCCATGATGACTTCAATCCGTCCCACTGTAACTTCAGGGGTATAGGATTTATAGTTTCATTGATCTGTTACACCGTTCTTTGGGGAACATGACCTGTAGAATCCATTTCATTGGCCTATATTTATGCCAAGCGATTAGGATGTTATGATCAGAATGAATCAAATGCTCCTAACTAGATGTATATGAATGATATTTACATGAATACAGAATGCCATTTTTTGAGAATGATCCCCTTTTAATGCTTAGGTTGACATTGCTCGTTGTTCGTCAAGATTCTATCACTGATGTGTTACCATGCCTTCTTGTTCAAATCTGGTATCTTTGACAGAAACCCAGAGAAGTAATCACAATTTAAACTATTCGTTTCCAAACATTTCCAAATCTTAGATTTGGTCAGTTCTGACTAGTGGTCCTGTTTCAAGTTCTTGTACTATTTAGAAAACCTTTTAGAGCAATATACAAAAATCTTTTTACTTGAATATTATTAGTCAATTAATCGTTATTTTAATGAAAAATACTTGAAAAAGATCATAAAAATGGACAAGATTGAAATTTATTGGGAGCAAAGCTTGAAATGAATAGATTAATCAAAATAGAAAATGTTGTTAAATACAAAATGAGTAAGATGAAACTAGGTGCCCCAGATATCATAGCATGAGCTTTTCCGCACTAACTTCTCAAGGACCCTTTTGAGCTTGATATGTGTTTAAGAGATCTAGAGTACTTTGTTGATGCACCAAGATGTAACTTTCTTCCTTTTGAGAAGACCCGACCATCACATGTTCAATCTTCAATCCAATTTTGAGCTGCCCCTTTTTGGGTTTTCAATTCAAAACCCTTTGGTCTCAAAGCTCCCTTTGCGAGTTTTCCCTTGGCCTCTCCTCTTTTTTTAGGTGAAATATTTATTGACTGAATTCGAATTCACAGGATTAGGTAGGTTTTTTCCATCCATCTCAGTCAAAATCAATGGTCCTTAAGAAAAGGCCTTCTTTACCATATAAGGTCCTTCCCAGTTTGGCATCCACTTTCCTCTGAAGTCTTTTTGTATGGGAAGGATCTTTTTCAATACTAGGTCCCCCTCATGGAATTCTCTAGGGCAAACCTTTTTGTTATAAGCTTACATCATTCGTTTTGATACATCTGACCATGACGGATAGCCTTCAACCTCTTCTCTTCAATCAAGTTCATCTGATCATATCAGGATTAGATCCATTCTATTTCATCTAACTTCAACTCTGACAAAACTCGTAAAGAAGGAATCTTGACTTCAATGGGCAAAATCGCTTCCATTCCATAAACCAATGAGAAAGGAAGTGCCCCGGTAGAGGTCCTAACAGATGTTCGATAAGCATAGAGGGAAAATGGTAACTTCTCATGGCAATCTTTATAAGTCTCATTCATTTTCCCCACAATATTCTTAATGTTCTTGTTGGCTACCTCCACCGCACCATTCAGTTTTGGGTGATATGGTGACGAGTTGTGGTGTTTGATCTTGGATTGACTACAGACCTCTGCTATCATGCTGTTTGTTCAAATTTAATACATTGTCAGATATAATCCTTTCTGGCCTCCCGTATCGACATATGATCTGTTTCTTCAAGAATTTGTTGACTGCCGACTTCGTGACATTAGCGTAAGAAGTGGCCTCTACCCACTTGGTGGAGTAGTCGGTAACCACAAAGATAAATCGATGCCCCTTGGAAGCTTTTGGTGAGATCAGGCTAATAACATCCATGGCCCAAATAGAGAAAGACCATAGAGAAGTCATGACATGAAGAGGTGAATGAGGCACATGAATTTTGTCTCCATAAATTTGACACTTATGACACCTCTTGGCATAACTGATATAATCCCCTTCCATGGTGGACCAATAATATCCAAATCATGATTTGTCTGGCCATTATAAAACTATTAGCATGTGCTTTACAGACACCCTCATGGACTTCTTTTAAGATTTTCTTAGCCTCAATAGTGTCCACACATCTTAGTAGTACCTGATCCTTTCTTCTTTTGTATAGGGTCTCCCCATCTAAGACATAGTCATTGGCCAGTCTGCTTAACGTCCTTTTATCATTCTCAGTTGCTTGATCAGGGTACTCACGATTCTTTACATATTCCATTATATCATCGTACCAAGGGTGATCATCATTTTCCTCTTCCTCGATGTTGTAACAATGAGTTGGAGGCTCATAAATACTCATTTGGATAGGTTTTACATTCTTTTGTTTGTTCATTTTGACCATGTAAGCTAAAGTAGCTGAGGCATTAGCCATCTGATTTTCATCTTGCAGAAGGTAGCAAAAAGTGATGTCATCAAACTCTTTAATTAACTCCAGGACCAACCTTCTATACTCGATCAACTTAGGATCTCTTGTCTCTCATTCACCTTTGAGTTGATAGATCACTAGTGCAGAATCACCATATACCTCTAGCACTTTGATCTTGCATTCTATCGCTACACAAATACCCATGATGCATTGTAACAACCCAGTTTAGACCCTAGTCGGAACAGTGGTTTCGAGACCACAAATCTGAGGTTGGAATGTTAATTTAATGTTATTTTTTGTGTGAAGTATGTGACATAGTTTGTGTGAAAATTCTGTGTGATAATTTGATCGTTTGTGTGTCGAATTAAGAGAAAGGTGATAACACTTTAGAACAACATGATTTTATGTGCTAATTGTATATTAATTTCGAATGCGACTCTACTAATTTGGGCTATTTATGGGCTTTTATCTCGTAGGGACTAAATTGGAGACCAATGCAAAATTTAGGGCCAAAATGGTGAAATTAAAGACAAAAATGGACCAATGTGCAGCAAAGGGAAAAGATGGTGCCAAAAGTGTAAACATGGAAGGCAGAGGGATTGAAATGCAAAAAGAAGAGACTTTGCCTTATCAAATTCTATTTTAATTAAATTAGGATAATTAATATTAGGATAATTATCTAGGATTATTTAATCTCTTTATTTATCTCTATTTATCTTTAATTAAATTGTAATTATCTTTGGGAGTTTGAGTAGAATTAGACTATCTACCTTAAGCACTATAAATAGGGGATGGAGTAACTCATTTGGGTTGTTCATCTTTTTCTGTACACTCCTCCCCCATAATTCTTTTGTGCTTCATTTATTTTTCTTTCAATAAAAATTCCTTTTTTCATACTTTTATATTTATTTTCTTTCCCACCACAATTATGAACCACTAAAGTTCCATCTAGCTGAAGGTTGTTGAATTCTCCAAGGGGTTCTTGAGGCTTAGAATCCGCGCTTAACTTTCTCACCCGGGTATTCATTGTTTCTCTGCATTACGGGGTTGACGCTTCCGTCCAGGTCCCTTTTAAAAGTAACCCTTTCAACTTATGCAAAGGCGGCCGCTTTGTGTGTTTTGAGAGGATTGCACCGTCGGTTCGTGAGCTTACTGCGTCAGAGGTTAGCGAGCCCAAGAGACAAAATGGCGTGGGATTCGCCATTGAGAAACGTTGATCTAGCGTAAGTGACTCCACAAGAGCAATAGCAGGCTAGAGTCAGGCTCCTTAAATTCGTAAGGTAAAACTCTTGGAGTTGGTGGTCGTAGGCGTCCTCTTCCACTATAACTGGCTTACTTGGGTAGAGAAGGGTCATCCAAAAGCCGAAGATTGAACCCAAGGAGGAACGAGACAACCAGAGGCTAGAATCTCGCCAAATAAGAAAACTCATCTTCTTTAAACTCTCTTATTTTTTTTTATTTTTACAATTACTTTCACAATTTCAATTTATTTAATATTCTGTTTTACTCCAAATCGAAATTATTAATTCTGTCTTTTTATTTTTTCCAGGATCGCAGGTTTTCTTGGGCACGATTCTGCCCAGGATCTCGAGAAACAGGCATTTGTATAATCCGATCCCTGTGGATTCGACCCTACTTACCCTTTACTATTATTTTCGTTATTTTACAGGGAGTAGGACATATTTTGGTGCATTCAACGACGCATCAAAAGGACTTAATCGTGTAAAGAGTAAAAGCCATGTGCTAAATTATAATTACTTAAATGTGGTTGTTTTATTAATGTGGAGGCTTTATGAGGCAATTACACCATTATTAAGTTAGTGGATGGTTAAATGACTTAATAACCTTATTGTTATTTTGTCTTATATGATTAATAAAAGGGCAAAATGGTAAAATGATAATTAAGTCATAATTTCATAAAACAAAAAGCATGGAAATAGGCCATTATTCATCTTTGTTGGCCGAATGTGTTGAAGAAAAGAAATCATCCATGGTTTTCTAAGTTTCGGCTAGTTCCAAGCTTAATTTAAGACCAAGAGAGGAGAGGTTCGGGTCGAGATCGAGGCAAAGATAAAGTGCTCGATTAATCAACCGCTTCGATAGTTCAACGTCCGAAGTAAGTTCAGACATAATACGTGTATTATAATTAGCTATGTTTAATGTTTGGAATGAATGGTATGGAATTAATACATTAGGAATGCTATATAAGCGCTTGATGTTACGTGGCACTAAGTGTGCATATTCAGAAATGTGACCGAGATAAATAGCACTGTGTGTGCGGAGTAATATAAGCTTCGACTTTGTGATTGGCACTGTGTGCGATACCGATTCGAGATCGGTTTGATATGGATGCACTAAGTGTGCGGTGCAAATTAAGCTTCAGTTAACTATTTAGGCACTAAGTGTGCGAATAAACTAAAGAAGGGACGAATGATAATCGAAGTGATTCAGGAGTACTAATTAGCTTAAATATTTGACAACTAAGTGTTGGCTAAGGTAAGTTCGAAACCTATGTGGTTGATGAAATTACGAATAAGTTTATGGAAGGTTAATTGAAATTACTAGCTTTGGATGATATGAGATATTAGATTATGAAATAATCTACGTGATGATATGTTTTGATTTAATGTATTTTGTTACGAACTTACTAAGCTTTGGAAAGCTTACTGTGTAATTGTTTTTCTACTTTGCAGTGTCAGTAAAGCTAGCTCGAATCTGGGGATCGTCAGCTTCTCAATCACACTATCGGTAATCTATTTTGGGTACTTTTGAAGTGATGTACATAGTTGAATATGACATGTATAGGCAAGTTATTTTTGGTACATATTTGAGGTGTGTAATTAGCTATGTGATGTGGCTAAATACATGATGGCTTTAAGCATGAATGGCTTTGTTATATGAGGCACATTTTGGTATGGTTTGTGGATGATGAGAATGACTTATAAATGGTAAACTTTGTGTTGGTATGATGCTAATGTGAATTAGTGATTTTGGGGGTGGATCATATTTAGTATGGAATGTGTTTAAGTCGTGCAAATTAGATTATAAGTGTACATGTTTAGAAATGAGATGGATTGAATTGGTATGATGTTCATTTGATGTGTTTTTGGTTGTCATTTGTATGGATAAGTATGTTAGTATATGCTTGTGGTGATTGACCCTTATGTGATTGGCATATTGGCATTGTAAATGGCCTAGTTTGCCGCACGGTTATAGCACGGGAGTGCCTAGTGACCGTGGGCATCAGTAAGAATGTAGCCTATGAGCACACGGCCATGGCACACGGACGTGCCTGGTAGCCGTGTTGTTTTCAACAGGATCGACTACGGCCAAGGTACACGGGCGTGCTTGGTGGCCGTGGAGCCAAGTCAGGATAGACCACGGGGAGGACACACGAGTGTGTCTAGCAGCCGTGGGAGGCACACGGCCTACCTATACGGGCGTGTATCCCTTGAAACCTAGAAAAGTTTTAAATTTCCGATAAGTTTCTGTATGTGTTTTGGTTTAGTTCCGACCCCTCCCTAGCATGTGTTTAAGGTCTTATACACCTTAATAAGGGACTAATTGTTTGTTTGATGTATTATGATGATGATTGACTTTGTGTCGTAAATGGGTTGTGAAATGATTCTATTGTCCGGTAATGCCTCTTAACCCTATTCCGGCGACGGTTGCGGATTAGGGGTGTTACATGCATGCTTCGTATTCTACCATATTGTTCATGCAATCAAAGTCCAATTTATTAGTAAAGGGATAATGACTTCTATTTGAGGATACCAGGACTGCCTCGATTCTGTTACCCATAGCATTTGACGCTCCGTCAAAATTTAGTTTCCAAGGATGTCCTTCCTGAGCATATTCTTCAGTGGTCGCAACATAAATCAGATTTTCATTCAGGAAATCAAAATTCAAAGGCTCATAATCTTCTAGAGCTCTACTAGCTAAAAAATCTACTATTGCACTCCCATTTACTGCCTTCTAGTTTACATAGATTATATCAAATTCTTAAAGTAGAGTTTGCCTTCGGGCCATTCTTCTATTCAAAGCAGTTGACTCCATGATGTACTTTAAAGGGTCCATTTTTAAGATGAGTCAAGTTGTGTGGTACAACATGTAATCTTTCAGTCTTTGAGTTGTCTAGATCAAGGTGCAACACAACTTCTCAATTGGCGAATATTTTGTCTCACATTTAGTGAATTTCTTACTGAGTTAGTATTTCGCCCTTTCTTTTCTTCCTGACTTATCGTGTTGGCCAAGCACACATCCCTTAAATTCCCAAATACTGTCAAGTACAGTATCACAGGCTTATCTAGGCTAGGTGGCATCAGTACTGGAGCATTAGACAGGTAATGTTTGACCTTGTCAAAAGTTTTCTGGCATTTTCCGTCCCATACACCTGGATTATGTTTCTTAAGGAGACGGAATATGGGGTCGCATTTTTCGTTTAGTTGTGAAATGAACAAAGCGATGTAATTTAGTCTCCCTAAGAAACCTCGGACCTCCTTTTGAATGTGCAGTGGAGGCAACTCCTGTATAGCCTTGACTTTTTTCGGTTTGATTTTGATCCCCTTTTCGCTGACTACGAATCCTAGCAATTTTTCTAACCTAGCCTCGAAGGTACATTTTGCTGGATTGAGCTTTATCTAGAATTTTCTCAACCTCAAGAACAGTTTCCTTAAGACTTGTACATGCTCCTTTTCTGTTAGGGATTTTGCAATCATATCGTCGATATAAACCTAATCGTATAATGAAACAGGGTTACCATGGCTCTTTGATACGTCGCTACTGTATTTTTTAGTCCGAATGACATCATTTTATAGCAAAATGTTCCCTACATGGTTACAAATGCGGTCTTTTCTATGTCCTCAAGATGCATTTTTATCTGGTTGTAGTTAAAGAACTATCCATAAAGGAGAACAGTGAATAACCTATCATGTTGCTGTCTAAGGTGTCGATGTGAGGCAACGGAAAATTGTCCTTCGGCCTGGCTTTATTTAAATCTCTATAGTCTATACACATTCGAACTTTCTCATCTTTCTTAGGGATGGGGACTACATTAGCTACCCACTCTGAGTATTTAACCACCTTTAGGAAACTAGCGTCAAATTACTTCTTGACATCTTCTTTTATTTCTAACAAGACGTCGAGCCTCATCTTTCAGAGTTTCTATTGAACTAGCTTGCATTCTTCCTTTATGGGAAGTCGGTGTACCATGATATCAGTACTTAGCCTAGGCATGTTTTGATATGACCAGGCGAAGACATCTTTGAATTCTTGGAGTAACTCAATGAGATCTCGCTTTGTCTCTGCGGTGATGCAAGCTTCGATCTTCACCTCTTTGTTTTCTTGTTCGTCTCTTAAGTTCACAATTTCTACTGACTTTCTGTGAGATAGAATCTATTTCTCCTCTTGTTCTACCGTCCTTAACAAATTAGGAGATAGGTTACAATCTCGATCATCTTCAAAGTTCTGAGGTTCCTCTAGACACGTATCTTGTTCAAAAGGAGATTCTGAGTCAGTAGCAACGTTGCTCACATCATTGATATCTGGAGACCTGTTATAGGAACGAAGGAAGACCCAAAGAACAAATGAATCTAAGAATAACTATCTGTGTGGTATGAGTATGAAGAAAATGGAAAGAGCAAAAGAATGTTTGTCAAAATGAGACACAAAGATGTATTTTATTGAAATAAAAATAATGGACGTATGCCTTTTTCACAAAAGGATCCTTATTGCTCCCACGCCTAGAGCAATAAGTGTGTTTTGAACATTACTCTGAATTAGTTCTAAAAATTACAAGGATATCTTCCGCAGTCCAATTGTTCAGAACACTTCCAAGGATATAAGGATGAATGCCTGACAGGTTTTCCCTAATTCCTTCTTCGGATATGACATTAATGCTCAAGTTTCCCAACATTTCTTCCAGGCTTTCTTTTTCTGCCATTCTTCATTTAGAATAAATGATTTCTCCTGACACGAATGTTTTGGATATATGGGGAAAGGACATTGGTTCCCATTTGACCTTTTCCCTACTCAGTCGCACTCTTCTTCTTTCTTGTCTCTTTTTCATCTTCTTCTTCTTTTGCTTCGCATTTGGCTTGTACCCTAAACCAAAGTGGTCTTGTTTGTCCATCAGCATGGGTGCCTCGATCCTTCCTTGTAGGTATTTTTCGAGTCCTTTCCCAAGTAGGACTCATTTCCCAACAATCAACTGCAGGCCCATCCTCTTAGTTTTGGATATTTTGTGCATTGGAACCTTGCATCCTTCAACAATGAAAGTTGCATTAACAAATTCCAGTGATCGAAAGGAACATTCTATTACCTCTTCATTCGCTCCTATGTATAGTGCGTCACTAGTTACAGATACGTTGATATCCTTTTCAGCGTTTATTATCACCAGTCGACCCTCCGTTACTTCAATTTTTGGTGTAGAGACGACGACACTACCCCAGCTGAGTGAACCCAAGGTCTACCCAACAAGCAATTATAAGAGGACTTGATATCCATCACAAAAAAGTCTACCTAATATGTGTTCGGACCAATAAGGAGAGGTATTTCAATCCTTCCCATAACCCTCTTTTTTGTACCATCAAATACTCTCACTATATTCTGACACGTCTTCATGTGAGAGTTATCAACTGGTAATGTAACACCCCTAACCCGTATTCATTACTAGAATAGGGTTACGAGGTATTACCGGTCAATACATAACACATAGCTTACATTTATCAACCTCAAGCAATCATTCTCATTCATCATTCAATACAATCATATTGTCCCTTATGAGGGCTTACGAGGCCTTAAACATGCTTTAGAAATGGTTAGGGACTAAACCGATAACATACTAAAATTTTAAAAAACTTAGAAATTTTTCAGTCATATAAGGGCCACACGCCCGTGTGAACAGGCCATGTGCCTCACATGGCTAGTAGACACGTCTGTGTCTTAGGTCATGTGTAAACAGGGCATACATATTGACTTGCATTGTAACACCCCTTACCCGTATTCAACGCCGAAACAGGGTACGAGGCATTACTAGACTTATACGTAATCAATCATACAATTACGAAACTTGACTTCTCCAAATTTAAAACTTTTATCAACACCTCTTAAACAAGCCTACGAGGCCTAAATCACACTTTAAGAATGGTTCGGGATTAAATCGAACTCTTTTAAAGATCACTAGAAAGACTTAGAAAAGTTTCACTAAACAGTCCACACGCCCGTGTGGAGGAAGAGACACGCCCGTGTGGCATATCACATGCCCGTGTTCCACACCTGTGTGGAATTATTATTCAATTCAAACCTACAGGGGTTTTCACACGGCCGAACACACAACCGTGTCCTTAGCTCGTGCCCCTCACACAGCCATGACACACCTGTGTACAAAAACCTTGGCATTCTATTTCTGATGTCATCACTGTAGACCAAAAACTCTTTTCTTATAACAGCACGATTTAGGGGCTAGTCGGAACAGTGATCTCGGGATCACTAATCTGAGGTTGGGGAAAATGATTTTCATGTTATTTTATGTGTTAGAGCATGACTTCAGAAGTATATGAAAATTTTGGTACTTTAATTTTAGCTATTTCTTGCTTAATCGCGAAAAAGGGCTAAATCGCATAAAGTGCGAAAGTTCCATTTATAAGCTAAAGGTGCCAAATAGCCTTAGAATGTAAATTGGAGGTCTTTAAAAGGCAATTAGACCCCTTTGGTATAGGGTGGCCAGCTATAGGAGACAAAATTGTCAAAGTTGGTCAAAGTTGGTGAGTTAGGTGACTAAAATTGATAGTTTAGTATTAAAATAAAGAAAAGATGATATCCATCTTTTACTCATCTTCCTCCACCTAAATTTTCAGCAAACAAGGGGTTTTAGAACTCAAAAATTTCAGCAAGCTCTTCTCCATTCTAGGAAGTGATTTTAATGGTTTTTCTTGAAGATAGTTGTACTTTTGAGATCTCTAAAGCTTAAGCTTTCTAAAGAGGGGACTATCTTGCATTATGGTGAAGAGTTTAGAGGTTTACCATGAGAGCTTTCATTTTTATTTGCTGAATTTTTATGGAAGAAAATGAGTCTTAGTTGTTAAATGAACAACTTTTGTGAAGGGTGTTACCATAAAAATACCTAATTGGACCTTGTTGTAAAAGTTATAAAGTTTGAAGTAAATGTGTGAAATGTTAATTTTTGATGATAGCCATAAGAGAATTAAATGTTCACCTAGGATTTTTGAAGGTAGAAATATGATTAGAATTGATTTCCGAGCCTAGGTGTAAAATGGTCATTTTGCCAAAGTCTAGAGGCAAAATATTAATTTTGCCAAAGCATGATTAGTAAAATGCTTTTATTAATGTGATGTTTGAAATGAGCTAATTTGCTATTATAGAGCAAGAAGAACCAAGAATTTACCTCAATCGGGGAAAGAACAAAGTCTCGAATTAGATCAACGGTTTAGCTCATTTTGAAAACGAGCAAAGTTTGTATGTGATAGATTCAATATTTATGTTAGCATGTTGAGAATGCTTGGCATTATATTGATGCATGATGCTCGGCTAAATTGAATAGTTAATGTTGAATGAGATGTTGAAGTCATAGTGGACCATATTGAATATGAAAATGCTATCATCGAGGTATGAAATGGATAAGGTCCCGTATAAGACCGTGTCCGGGGGATGGCCTCGGCACCGAGTTGAGATCCCGTATAAGACCATATCTTGGATATGGCTTCGGTAATGAATATGAAACTCGTATAAGACCATGGTGAAGTGATGACATCAAAAACAGAATGCCAAGGTTTTGGCACACAAGCTAAGGCACGGGCGTGTAGAGGCCGTGTGAGGGATACAGGCCAGGGACACGGGCGTGTGTCTGGCCATGTGAAATAAGTCAGTGTCGACCACGGATGGAAGACGCGGGCGTGTCTTAGGGGCATACGGGCGTGTTACATTTCTCAACTTAGGTTGTACTAAAACTAGGGCTTCGGTCAACAATGTGTTCAGTTTCTCAAAACTCTGTTGGCACTTCTCGATCTATTCAAACTTAACATCTTTATGTAACAGTCTCGTCATCGGTGTAGCAATCATGGAGAACCCTTTAACGAACCATCTGTAGTAACCCGCTAAAACCAGAAAGCTCCTAATATCTAACACATTCCTCTATGATTTCCACTCCACAATAGCTGAGATCTTACTCGGATCAACTCTAATTCCATCCCCCGACAAAATGTTTCCTAAGAATCTGACTTCTCGAAGCCAGAACTCACTCTTGCTAAACTTAGCATACAATTGCTTGTCTCTTAGAGTCTGCAAAATAGTTCTCAGGTGCTCTGCGTGCTCATTCTCATCCCGAAAATAAATTAGTATGTCGTCAATAAAAATGACTACAAATTTATCTAAGCACGGTCGGAAGATACGGTTTATTAAATCTATAAAGACCACAGGAGCATTCGTTAAGCCAAATGGCATGACAAGGAACTCGTAATGGCATGACACATCTTGCTCCTTAACTCTCAACTGGTAATAACCAGACCTCAGGTCTATCTTAGAGAACACCGTAGCTCCCTTCAATTGGTCGAACAAATCATCTATCCTTGGCAAAAGATACTTATTCTTCACTGTCACCTTGTTGAGTTGTCTGTAGTCTATACCCAGTCTCACCGACCCGTATTTCTTCTTCACAAAAAGTACTGGAGCACCCCACGGTGAATAGCTCTATCTTGCAAAGCCCTTATCCGTTAACTCTTGCAATTGAACCTTTGCAAAGCCCTTATCCGTTAACTCTTGCAACTAAACCTTCAACTCTTTTAACTCTAACGGTGCCATCTTATACGGGGCAACCGAAATAGGTGTTGTACCTAGAATTAACTCAGTGCAAAACTCGACATCTCTAACTAGAGGCAATCAGGGTAACTCTTCCAAAAACACATCCGGATACTCGCACACCACCGACACTGATTCAATTTTTACCTCTAACTCTTGAGTATTCAACACAAAGGCTAGATAGGACTCATACCCTTTTCTCAAGTATTTCTCAACTACCATAGACGAAATTACTACAGGAAAATTGTCCGATTTACCTGATTCAACCTGGATGACATCTCCATTTACACATCTCAGTTCAATAAACTTACTATCACAGTTTACTAAAACATTATGTGCAGTCAACCAATCCATACCAAGAATCAGGTCATTACATTTGGAGATGATGCCTCTTCACGAGCGCGAATGATATAAGTCCTTGCAGGTGCTCTACCCTCTGATCTCACCGCAAAATCTCTAGGCGCACCTCTACTACTAGTCCCACTCCCCGGGTTCCTTTGTGGTCTACCCCTCGAAGGTACATTGCTTGCTCTTACTTCTTGTTTTCTGTCTTTCTCATCCCTCTCTGGACAGTCCCGAATGAAGTGGTCGGGTGAACCACACTTGTAGCAAGTTCGATTATTTCCCCAACTCATACAAGCATAAATCACATTCAACCATCAGCCCATTCAGGCATAATTCAACCAAGTAAATCAATATGCTACTTGCACAATCATGAATAACGTCATCTTTTCATAGATTCATAAGAAAGAGCGATCAACTATGGCTTTATACAAAAGAGTTCACCTTTGAATGAGCCAACACATTTGGTCAAAAAATATGACATTTAACTAAGTCTAGTCCCTATACATGCCATACTCAAAATGCTGTCTAAATATACCAAGATGTGCTGATAGTATGGGTGATCTTCTGATTATCTTTGTATCCTGAGCTGGCTCTTCGACACTATAAAACAAGGGAAAAGATTAGGGAGTAAGCTTTAAGCTTCGTAAGTCTATATGTAAACAATAAGCATCATACCACATAATAATTAGTCAAACATTACATACTATGTAATAATAATTCTTATCCTCATAATCATGCTTACTCATTTCAAATCTTACCACATCTCAAACACATATCATAAGCATTGCTCACAATTACTTGCACTTATACCCTGTACTTATCACCACAAAGTCGCATGAAATATTCACTTAAACAAGTTTCTCGATGAACCCTTTGGAATGGTACAAGATACCCAGTGGTTTTGCACACAGCCCGCCATCAATCAATAACAGGGTGGTATCGCACATAGCCTACCAACAATGATAATTACGGTGGTATCGCACATAGCCCATCGTTAATAAATAACAAGGTGGTATCGCACACAGCCCACCAAAATTTACATATTTATGGATATTCATCCGTACCCATATTTCTCTTCCGAAGGTTCATCCAAGAGTTTTCACATTTTCTACACGCAATGCATTAATAGTTAAAACATTCGTAATAGAGATGTATCATTTACACATAAACTTACCTCGGTGTAAAATATGTTAATTTGCGGTTTAGTCCAAAACCTTGCCTTTTCCCCAGTCAAGGTTGTTTCTGCGCTCTTCTTGATCTATAATAATAAAATTTACTCATTTAATCACTACATAAATCAGAACACTTCAAAATTTCTACTTTGGCAAAAATGACAATTTTTCCCTTATACTTTGGTCCCTAGGCTCGTAAATCATTTTTCATCAAATTTCCTCATTAAGAAAGCCTAGCTGAACATTTGTTTATCTTATAACAATTCACAATACCAATCATTTCATGCATTTACTACTCAATTTACAACCTTTACAAATAGGTCTCTTTTTAGGTATTTTCATGGAAACACTTTTCACAACAATTGTGTATTTAACACCCAAGATTCATTTTCTTCCATAAAACTCAGCAAACAACATAAGTACTTTCATGGCAAGTCCATAAACTTTCAACCATTTTGCAAAATAATCCCCTCTTTAGCTAGATTAAGCTTTAGGGGTTCTAAAAGTACAAAAATTAGCAAGAAAAGCCACCAAAATAACTTACTTTCAAGGGTGAGAAGTTGCTGAAAATTTTTTGGCTTCCAAAACCCTTCCTTAGCTGATATTTTTGGTGGAAGAAGATGAATGAATAGGGTGATATCATCTTTTCTTTATTTTCCTTCAATTTGATCCACCTAATCCACCAACTTGACCAATTTTGACATATTTTTGTCCCCTATGGCCGGTGAATCTATATTCTACGGGTCTAATTACACATTAAGGGCGTCCAATTAACATTCTACAACTATTAGACACCTTTAGCTTGTAAAATAGAACTTTCGTACTTTATGCGATTTAGTCATTTTTCGCAATTAAGCATACAATTGCTAAAATTAAGGCACCAAAATTTTCATGCATCCCTATAGTCATGCTATAACACATAAAGTAATATTAAAATAATTTTCTTCAACCTCAGATTAGTGGTCTCGAAACCACTGTTCCAACTAGCCTCAAAATCGGGCTGTTACATGCATCACACGGCCAAGGACACGCCTGTGTGCCAAGCCGAGTGAGAACTGGAGGGTATACTAACTTGGGTCACATGGCCAACCACACGCCCGTATGTCTAGCTTGTGTGCCCTTTGAAATGGCCACACATACCCATGTGCTAGGCCGTGTGCCATTTAGGGGGTATACTGACTTATTCCACACGGCCGGTCACACGCCCGTGTGTGAGACCGTGTGGAGCATATTGACTTCAATTCAATTTCAACACCAGGGAACACATGGCCGTGTAGCATGACCGTGTGTCGTACACGGCTGAGACACACGCCAGTGTCTCTGCCTATGTTGACAAAAATAGGTTATTTGCAAAGCCAAATTGCCACCCTTTTTGCACATACCTACACAAGCTCAAATGGCATCATTTTAAGACAGAAATATACAGCCAAAAGTCATCAACCAATACACAAACATACCTAATCCATTTCAACTAAATTTAATACTCAATTCCATACCATTTACCTATTCAAAAACCAATTAATTTATCTTGCTTTACTAAGCATAACTCACATATATAATTCATCTAACTAAACCAATTCAAATATACATAATCACTTTAACTCTATTCATTCAAGATAGGTCTATTTCCAAACATTAAAAGTAGAACTATTTCCATATTCATAAACATCATCAAGTTCATCATTTTATGCCAACACAAATGGCCAAAATATACATCCATCAAATAAACCATTTTGACACAAGCCTATACATGTCATATACCATATATACATAGCTTCAAAAGTACCAAAATAGATGATCGATACTGTGATGAAGTCTCTGACGATTCCCGGATCCGAGCTAGCTTCGTAGAACTATAAAACATAGAAACAATTTAAACAAAGTAGGCTTTAAGCTTAGTAAGTCCATAAGTGAACATGAAATAATCACAACATTCACTAGCAATTCAAAATGGATTATATCATAAACATTTAAAGCATCAATTCATGAGATATCATAGAATTTATCCATATCATCATTCATAAGTTCTCAACTTATATCTCGATACTTGAATAATCTTCCATACGTACCTGTATCGATACATATCTATTTCTCATCAATACTCTTATCAAACCCTTCCGGTTTACAAATGTTTTCGATACAATTTCATCGATTTGTTTTCCAAAGTTGTAGTCCAACTATGGTCTTTCATATATATTGCCAAGGCCCTGCCTTGGTCTTTCATTCACATGCCATAACCCGGTTATGGTCTTACTATTCGATTGCCATAGCTCGGCTATGGTCTTATTTAGCAACTTACCTTATTCAATTCATACATTTCATTTAATATCTCAACATTTATCCAATAGAATAATACTATATCAATTTCATCCATTAAATAGATAGGTACGCATTTAAGTTCAATTATACGAACTTACCTCTTATTCAGAATTGACGAATCGGATCGACTACTCGTTAACTTTGCTTTTCCCCCAATCTAAATCCGAATTCTTTGTTTCTTGATCTATATGAATTCTAAATTGACTTATTCAATCATATACTCTTTCAATTTAGTTCAAAACATACATTTAGACATATTTGCACTTTAGCCCCTAAACTTTCACACTTTTAACAATTTAGTCCCTATTTCACAAATACACAAAATTCACATAATTTCATTATACTCTAGCTTAGCCGAATTACCTATAGGTCCCTAGTAGCCCATAAATTTTATTTCCCCCCAATTTGCACATTTCACAATTTAATCCCTTTTTGACATTTTTGTCAAAAATCACTTTACAAAACATGAAAATCTATCATCAAAATTCCATAATCTATCATCAAACCTCAAAGAACACATAAATTCAACAATGGAAACTCTCAAAATCTTTAATAGTTTCAAAATTAAAGGTACGTGCTAGCTAGAACACGAAGCAATGATTAGAAAAATATAGAAATCATTAAAAACCGAGCTCAAAACACTTACCAATCAAGCCTTGCAAGTGTCGAATATCACAAGCCCTAATATGATTTCTTCTTCCTCTTATTCGGCCAAAGAAAGATGATAATCAAACTAAATTTTAGTTTTGTTTTAATATTAACCTTATTTACTAATTTACATTGTTAACCTTATTCATAAACCATTAAAACATTTATAATGGTTGTCCATAATAGTCCACTATCATTTAAAATGGTCTAATTACCATTTAAGGCCGTCATATTTAAAAGCCAAAGCCAATTGACATCCTTAACAAGTAGAATGCAACTTTTGCATTTTAAGCGATTTAGTCCTTTTTCTCAAATTGACTAATTAAACGATAAAATTACTTCACGAAAATTTCACACATTCATAGTTTCATGCTATGAACACATAAAGTAATATTAAATATAATTTTTTGACATCAGATTTGTTCTTCCAAAACCACTATTCTGATTTAGCTAAAATCGGGCTGTTACAGGTAATTTGTTCAGTGTGAATAGAGGCAAGACATTGAGCGCAAATCCATTGTCGATTAACACCCCTGGAAATGTATATCCTTTGCAGCGGGTAGTGATTTGTAAAGCCTTTGTGGATCCCATGCCCCCCGAAGGTCTTTCATCATCATTGAAAAAGATGAAATTGTCGGCACTTATATTGTTAACCAGGCAGTGTAGCTTGCCCATAGAAATATCATTAGCGACATAAGTTTCATTCAGCACTTTCATCAACGCATTACGATGTGTCTCTAAGCTCAAGAGTAAAGTTAGTACCGATATGCGAGCTAGTTGTTTGTATAGCTATTCTACAACACTATACTCGCTATGATTCAAGAATTTTAGGAATTCCTTAGCCTCGTTCTCAGTTACCGGCTCATTAATAGATGATTCAAATTTAGCCATTTTTGCTTTCTTATGTTCAACCACCAGGGTATTTTCTTTAACAGGCTCGGTTCTTGCATCTGTAGGGTCATAGCACCTCCCACTGTGCATGTAGAAACCAATATCCTAACCCTCTTCTCAAGTGCTAACCGAGTTCTCATCACTTTGGATTATCATGTTGCAGTCATAATTCCATGGAACCCTTTTGATGTCCTTGTAGGGAAAAGCCACGAGTTTTTGAATTATGACTCTCGGCACAGCTTGTGTTCATGCTTCATTATTTCTTGGCTATGAAAATAATTACCACCGGTTGGTTGACCTTGTAGACCTTCTCCATTGATCCCTCCTCTGAGGCGCAATCATCTCCTCCTTCCGAGTCTTTGACATCTTCAAAGAATTCCAACTCCTTATTATCTATCAGACTTTGCACTAAAGCTCGAAATTTTATGATCTTCTTCAGCGTGGAACTCACAGTAGCTCCTCACACCTTTAGGTATCTCCTCCGAATCCTGAACGATTAATCCCACATTTTTCATTTCTTGCCAGACCCATTTTAATGGGGATCTTACTTTCGTAATACCGGTTTTGGTCCTCTTTCCTCCACTCTCAATTATTGCGTTTACCCTTTGATTTCAATGACTGGGTAACGAATTTCTTTCCACATTAGGTCCCGATGGATCATCGAACCTTACGATCCCCATCTTGATGAAACTTTCAATCATCTTTTTGAATGCAATGTAGTTCTCAATTGAGTGCCTCGTTATTCCTGCGTGGTACTCGCATTGAGCATTCGCATCATACCATTTTGGGAACGGAGGTTGCATAGGCTCCAAGTAAAATGAGATACCACATGCGCATTGAACAAATTCTAATATAACTCTCTATATGTCAATGAGATGGGTGTGAATTAAAGTTTTTTCGTGTTTGGCCTTGAGTTAGATTCTTGCTATGAAAGGCCTTGATGGCTGGTTATTATAATCCATGGTTGGCCCATAGTGACTGGTTTTGAATAGCCCTTATTATACACACTCGCGGTGTTCACTTCAATTTTATTTTTTTTTCGAGGCTGATCTTTTAGTGTTTTCCCCCGCATCTATTTTCCCACTCCTTACTACATTTTCAATCATCTCTCCGGACATTACTATATTTGAGAAGCTCTTAGTAGCACTTCCCAACATACGGTTAATGAACAGTGCTTTTAGAGTTGTCGAAACCATTTTTTTATGATTTCGAAAACGGGGTCGACTTTAAAAAATGGTAGATGGAGTCTCCACCGACCTTATTTTTAGGCGTGATTGGATCACCTAGGAATTGATCATTTTAACAAAACTTTGATTTATTAAAATGTATTTTGGTCTATAAAAACTCAAGAAAACGGGTTCGGGAGTCAGTTACGTACGAGGAAGGGTTAGCACCCTCGTAATGCCCAAAAATTGGTACCTAATTAATTACTTAATGTCTTAATGTCAAAAATTTAAAAAGATTCTAGATTACGATCCGTTTGTTTAAGATACATTTGGATATAATCATATTGGATGCCAAAATTTTTATTTCGAAGAAAAAAAATGTCGTACTCAGTAAGTTAGGGCACAACATCTTATATTCTCGAAATTAAATTTATCCTATGATTCTTTAAAACCCGGTAATAAAATTCGAGAAGGGTATTCGATTATTTGGACCTAATGGAAGAATTGGAACCCAGTAAGTTAGGGCACAATCTCTCAAAATTCCCGAATATGGAATATTGCCTTTGTTTTTTTGAAATCCTTGTCTTGAGGCGATGAAACATCACACCCTGTGAGTTAGGGCGCAATATCTCAAATCCCCGAGAATAAGTTTTTTTTATTTAAAATATTATGCATTTTGATTTAAAAGAGAAAATGATACTCGGTTGCTAGGTTTTAACAAGGAGAATCAGAACTCAGTAAGTTAGAGTACGATTTTCTCGAAACCTCTAAACACGAGTATTGCCTTATTTTTTTTTAAAAACTTTAAGTAAAGATGATTTTAAAACTGAAATGACATTAAAACACTACATTTTTCATAATATACAACGGAATACTAATATACAAAGCAAGGTATTAATCCATACATCAAATATTACAACGATAAATCACAAATAATTAATAGTTACAAATTAACCAATTATAATCCATGCGATAGCAATAATCATATAACAAAATTGACAATTGAAGGAAATAGAGCGAAATATTATACAAGAACCAAATGAATGTAAAATGAAAAGTATTTAATACTCATATTATGTAAAATTATTTAAAGATGAGATATGTGTAAGATAAATTTTAATACATAATAAGGTATGATCTTTCAAATTAAGGGATTATATACACTAATTTTAAAGTAAACACACACACACACATATATATATGACTAATTTTAAAAGCAAATGGATTTGTATAGATAAATTTAAAGGACATATATAATAAAAAAATATGTGCATATTAAGAGAAAATTTGAATGTAGATCTATATACATTTATATACATAATGTTTAAAATAGACAAAAGATGATTTTTTTTTTATACTAAAATATATACATGCAAATTTAAATGATAATAAGGCAATGAAAATAGAATAATTTAGGCAGAATTTTGTAAAAGTATTTGTACATAAAACCTTTCTATTATACTTATTTTGAATCAAAAATAATTAAAAAAATATTTTTATATGTAAGAAAATAGAACAATGAACATACATATAAATAATTTGAAATGCATAACAACCAATTAACTAAAGCAAAACAGAATAAAATTATATGCACAGGGTTTAATCATAATACATGCGGATGAACAATGATTAAAAGCACAAATTTTCCATAGTCAAGAAGCACTATACAAATTGGATTGAATTAATATAACGTACAAATTATGGGGGCGAATTAAAGAACAAAGCAAACATTTAATGGATCTGATTGAAAAAAAATAGCACAGGAAAGGAGGGTTAAACGCTTAAATATCCCCTGAGTATCAAAACGAGCGGGTCTTAGCCGCATTCGGGTCGGGTCTTTGGGTGTAAGCCAATACAGTGTCGTTTAAAGGCTATCATTACAAGCCTGAACGGTACCGTTTTGCTAACAGATTTAAAAACCGATTAAGATAGCTTAAATCCTATCTGCTCTTCCTAAACCAAAACCCTAAGTGCCCCTTTTGTTTTCATTTTCGTTCTCCGCCACAAAGAAAAGAGAGAAGAAACGACCACTACGATGCCATGATGATCGGCGATTAGTGGTCGAATCGAGGCCATTCAGCGACTGCCTCTTTAAATCCTACCCGAATACTTCATGTACAACGCCTCGAAGGACCGCTTTGCTCCGATCACTGCGAAGAAAGCGACCCGATGGTCCCTATTCCGAAGGTAAACCCTTTCCCCTTTTGTTTAAGTATCGAAAACAAAAAGAAATGCTTAAAAAAACAATTCAAAAAGAGAAATTGGACGATAAAATAAGCAATCGGGAAAGAAACCTTTTTGTTTCTGACCTCTGATATATTCTGTATGCGTAATACAATGTGTGTAAAAAATGTGCGTAAAAAATACAATGGATTCCTCAGTCTTTTAAAGGCCGAAAATTAGGAATAAAAAAGAAATAAAAATGAATATTTTTTCTCTCTGTCCATTTTTGTTGTCTCTCTGTTATTCGTCTGCAGGTACGGAGGGGACGTGGCTAGGGCACGGAGGCTGTACAGAGGTGCTGGTGATGGCTCACGCGGTGCTGGAAGCCTCTAGAATCCTTCTAGGGTTTGAGTCTGCCAAAGTTATTTTGGGCCGTTTGGGCCAATTCCAAAATTGGGTCGGGGTTTGTTTGTTGGGTCTATAAATGGTTTAAGTCATGGTTTGGGCCTTTGCCAAGTTTAAGTCTGTAAAATATGATAGACATTGGACTGTTAATTGGACTTTATTAATTAATTTTTTGGTTTTTGGTTATAAAAAGGCCCGGCCATAAATTGGGCTATACAGCTGCCCCTCTTTGCTTATTGTCGTGTAACGAGAGTAGAGCAACGACCTTAAAAGAACCAATTTTGCCTGGTCTTGCTGAATCTTGGCTTCTTTCAGTAGCTTCATTTTATTTTGTTGCATCTTCAAGGGCATAGGAACTGGCGCTTCAATCTGCTTCAGGGAAAAAGGATTTGTAGCTTCAATCTTTTCCACTGGAACTTCAAGAAGATAAAAATTCAGAGAGAAGAGATTTGTAATTTCAATCTTCTTACTAAAACTTCTCGGAAATAAAGTTGTATCCTCATTGTAAACTCAGGGAGATGGGATTTGTAATTTCGACCTACTCCGCTGGAACTTCAAGATGATGAGAATTCAGAGAGAAGAGATTTGTAATTTCGATCTTCTCACTGAAACTTCTCGGAAATAAAGGTTGACCCTCAATAACATAAGGGAGAAGGGATTAGCAGCTTCGACCTGCTCTACTGGGACTTCGAGGTGATAAGAATTCAAAGAGAAGAGATTTGTTATTTCGATCTTCTCACTAAAACTTCTCAGAATTGAAGTTGGATCCTCGTTGTAAACTTAGGGAGACGGGATTTATAATTTCGACCTACTCCACTGGAACTTCAAGGAAATAAGACTTGTATGGCTTCGATCTGCTCCTACAACTTCAGGATTGCCAGATCTGCTGTCTTCAATCTGCTTCGTTCAGGAAGGCAAGATCTTCAAATTCACTGATGTTGTGACAACGTCCTCTAGGGGACCGGTACTGTAAAATCAGTTTTGTGTTTATGCTTGTGCAAAATGGTTAGGATGCAATGATCAGAATAAATCTAATGATCCTAACTAGATGTATTATGGACAACATTTGCATGAATGCAGAATGTCATGAGAATGGTCTTTTCACAAAGATTAGGATGCAATGATTGGAATGAATCAAATGCCCATAAGTAGATGTGTTTTACGGATGACATTTGTATGAACGCAGAATGTCATGAGAATGATCCTTTTCAAATGTTTAAGGGCATCCTTGCTCACGTCACATTGTCCTTGTTTGGCTGGTAATTTGACCCAAAATCCGAATGAACAATTGTACTTTGCTCAACTGATTTGCCCCCATTGTAATCTCAGGGTCTATTCCCTCATACCTCGAAGGCGCAAGGTTTGTATTATTGCACTGCCACTTGCCGTGACTCAAGTGTATAGGATCCAAAATAACCTGTTATACCATTCTCTAAGTGTTAAGTCTGAACACAGAATTTCATCTTTCAGATCAGTCTCCTTCTTATTGTTAGTTTGTTAAAGCTTCATCTCTGCCGTGATACTTTAAGAACGAATAGATCATCACTATATAGACACCCTCTTGTCCGATATTATCAACCCCTTAAACCTGGTGAGTTCTACACAATAGTCCTGTTTTAGACTCTTGTATTATTTAGAAACCTTTAGAGTAATACGCAGAACTTCTTTTATGAAAGTATTATTAGTTCATCCATCATTATTTCAATGCAACATGCTTGCATAGAGGTAATATCAATAGATGAGAATAAAATTGGTGTGAAGTAAAGCTTAAGATTAACAAAAGAAATTAATCAAAAATGTACATCTTGAAAAGAACAAAGTATTCAAAGATAGCACATTTAATATGAATAAAAATGAATACTATGCGACCTCTAGATATCGCAGCCTGAGCTTCTCTGCTCCAGTGTCTGGAAGACTATTTTGAGTTCGACATGTGTTTAGGAGATCTTGAGTACTTTGTCGATACACTAAGACGCAACATACCCATTCCTTGTTAATTCAAGTATAGCAAGATCACCGCATGCCCCATTATAATCCGATCACAATTTTTTTGCGGTTTTCGACTCAAAACCCCTTTGGTCTCAAGGCGCCCTTTGCAGGTTTTCACCTTGGCCTCTTCATTTTTCATTTTTTCATTTTTTTATCTTTTTTTTGGAGAAAGTCTCAAAGCGCCCTTTGCGGGTTTTCACTTTGGCTTCTTTTCCTCTTCAAGTATAATACTTCTTAACAGAATCTGAATTTACAGGATTGGGTAAGTTTTTCCCATCCATTTCGGCCAGGATCAGTGCTCCTCCTGAGAAAGCCTTTTTCACCACGTAAGGTCCTTCCCAATTTAGCATCCACTTCCCCCTGAAATCTCTTTGTATAGGGAGAATCTTTTTCAATACCTATTCTCCCTCATGAAATTCCCTTGGGCGGACCCTTTTATCATAGGATCGTATCATTCGCTTTTGGTACATCTGACCATGACGGATAGCTTTTAGCCTTTTTTCCTCAATCAAGTTCAACTGATCGTATCGAGACTGGATCCATTCGACTTCACCTAACTTTAGCTCTGACAAGACATGAAGGGAAGGAATTTCAACTTCGATGGGTAACACTGCCTCCATTCCATAAACTAGTGAGAAAGGAGTTGCCCCGGTAGAGGTCCTAACTGATGTTCGATAAGCATAAAGAGCGAATGGTAACTTCTCGTGCCAATCTTTATAGGTTTCAGCCATTTTCCCCACAATCTTCTTAATGTTTTTATTGGTTGCTTCTACTGCACCATTCAATTTTGGACGATACGGTGACGAGTTGTGGTGTCTGATCTTAAATTGACTGCAGACCTCCGCAATCGTGCTGTTGTTCAGGTTTAATGCATTATCTGATATGATTCTTTCTGGCATTCCATATCGACATATGATTTCCTTTTTTAGGAACCTGCTGACTGCCGACTTGGTAACACTGGCGTATGAAGCAGCCTCTACCGATTTGGTGAAGTAATCAATGACCACAAAAATGAACCGATACCCATTCAAAGCTTTTGGAGAGATTGGCCCAATGACGTCCATGCCCCATATAGAAAAGGGCCACGGGGAAGTCATGACATGCAAAGGTGAAGGAGGTACATGAATTTTGTCTCCATATATCTGGCATTTGTGACATGTTTTAGCATAATTGACGCAATCTCCTTTCATGGTAGATCAATAGTATCCGAATCCCATGATTTGTCTGGCCATTGTAAAGCCGTTAGTGTGAGTCCTACAGACACCCTCATGGACTTCTTCTAGAATTTTTTTTGCTTCAATAGCATCCACACATCTCAAAAGTACTTGACCCTTTCTTCTTTTGTATAAGACCTCCCCGTCTAAGACATAATCGCAGGCTAACCTTCTCAATGTCCTTTTGTCATTTTCTGTTGCTTGGTCAGGGTATTCTCGATTCTTCACATATCGCAGAATGTCATGATACCAAGAATGATCATCTCTTTTCTCCTCTTCGTCAACATTATAGCAGTGAGCCGGAGCCTCATAAATACTCATTTGGATGGGTTTCATACTTTCCTAGTCATTTATTCTGATCATAGAAGCTAATGTGGCCAAGGTGTCTGACATCTGGTTTTCATCACGTGGGAGGTAAAAGAATGTGATATCATCAAACTCCTTAATTAACTCCAAAATTAATTTTTGGTAACTGATCAATTTGGGGTCCCTCGTTTCCCATTCTCCTTTGAGCTGATAGATCACTAATGCGGAATCTCCATATACTTCTAGCACCTTGACTTTGCGGTCTATGGCTGCTCGAATTCCCATGATACAAGCTTCGTATTCTGCCATATCATTTGTGCAATCGAAATCCAACTTGCAAGTGAATGGGTAATGATCTCCATTTGGGTATATCAGGCCTGCCCCAACTCCATTACCAACGGCATTTGACGCTCCGTCGAAGTTCAATTTCCAAGGGCAATCTTCTAGAGTATCTTCCTCATTAACCGCTACAAACATCAGATCTTCATTGGGAAAATCAAAGTTCAAGGGTGCGTAATCGTCTAGCGCTCTGCTGGCTAGAAAGTCTGCTATTGCGCTCTCCTTCACAGCCTTCTGGCTCACATAGACTATGTCGAATTCTAAGAGCCAAATTTGCCATCGCGCCATTCTTCCATTCAAGGTAGTTGACTCCATCATGTACTTAAAGGGGTCTAATTTTGAGATTAACCGGGTTGTGCTGTACAACATATATTGCTTCAATCTTCGAGTCGTCCAAATCAAGGCACAACATAATTTCTCAATTGACGAAAATCTCATCTCACACTCAGTGAATTTCTTGCTGAGGTAATATATCGCCTTTTCTTTTCTCCCCGAGTCATCATGCTAACCCAGCACACACCCCATAGAGTGATCAAACACTGTCAAGTATAGGATTAGCGGCTTATCTGGGCAAGGGGACGATAAGACTGGAGGATTCGACAAGTACTATTTGACCCTATCGAAAGCTTTCTGGCATTCATCATCCCACACATCTAGATTTTGTTTCTTTAGAAGATGAAATATAGGACCGCATTTTTCAGTTAACTGTGAAATAAACCGAGCATTGTAATTTAACCTTCCCAAGAAACCTCGAACTTCTTTTTGAGTGCATGGTGGAGGCAATCCTTGTATAGCTCAAACCTTGTCTGAGTCAATCTCGATTCCCTTCTCGCTGACTATGAAGCCCAGCAATTTGCTAGATCTAGCTCCAAAAGTGCATTTTGTGGGATTGAGCTTTAACTGGAATTTCTTCAGTCTCAAGAACAATTTTCTCAAAACTTGGATATGTTCAATCTCTGTTCAGGACTTTGCAATCATATCATCAACGTAGACTTCAATCTCTTTGTGTATCATGTCATGAAATAAAGCCACCATAGCTCTTTGGTATGTCACTCCCGCGTTCTTCAATCCGAATGGCATCACTTTATAACAGAACGTACCCCATAATGTTATAAAGGTATCTTCCCCATATCTTCAGGATGCATTTTTATCTGATTGTACCCCGAGAACCCATCCATGAATGAAAACAACGAGTAACCTACCTGTTATCCACTAGAGTATCAATATGAGGTAAAGGAAAATTATCCTTTGGGCTAGGAGCTTCTTCTGCTGAACTGGCTTGCAATCCTCTTTTATGGGCAAGCGGTGTACTACAATGTCGGTGCTTAAACCGGGCTTATCCTTATATGACCATGCAAAGACATCCTTGAATTCCTGTAACAACTTGACAAGGTCCTGTCTTGTTTCTTTAGCTATACACGTTCCAATATTTACTACTTTCCCTTCCTCCAATGTCACAGTTTCTACTGTTTCCTTATGAGGTAGGATTTGTTTCTCTTCTTGTTCTACCATTCTTAACAAGTCAGGAGATAGGCCATTGTCTGTGTCATCTTCAAAATCCTGTGATCCTTCTAAACACATGTCTTGCTCAAAAGGATATTCTGAGTCCCTGGCATCGTTGCTCACGTCATTGCTATCTGGGGACCTATTGTAAGTTTAACAGAATATGGAAAAAATGAATGAATTTATGAATGATTATTTGTATGTATAATAATTATTAAGGAATGATTTGAGCGAATCACAAAATAAAAAAAAAGAATGGAAGAATGTTTGCTTCAAATAATAGCAAAAATGTACTTCATTAATATAATAATGTTTGAACATGCGCCTATTTCACAAAAAAAACCTTATCACTTTTAATCTTAAAGCAATAAGTGCATTCTGAACATTACTCTAATAAGCTTTAAATACTACAAGAATTTCCTCTGCAGTCCAATTGTCTAAAACGCTTCCCGATTCATAAGGTCGAATATCTGATAAGGTCCTTTCTTCAACTGCTTCCTCGGATATGGCATTAATGCAGACATTGCCGAACATCGCTACAATGTCCTCTCCCTTTGGTGCCTTTAGCTCGGCATGAATTACCCCTCCCGACACAAAAGTCTTGGACATGTATAGAATTATCATGGGTTCCCACTTAGTTTCCTCGCCCCTCAAACGGGCACGTCTTCTTTCTTGCCTTTTTTCTAATTCTTTCTTTTTTTTGTTTTGCATCGGGCCTAAATCCTAAGCCAAAGCGATCTTGTTTTTCTCTCAACATCGGGGCCACAACTCTCCCCTGAAGATACTTTCCAAGTCCTCTTCTCGGTAAAGCTCCTTTCCCTACGGTCATTTTCAGTCCCATTCTTGTAGTCTTGGAGATTCTTGGTATCAGGATTCTATTTCCTTCCGTAATGAAAGTTGCATTCACGAACTCGAGAGACCGGAAAGAACATTCAGTTGTCTCGTAGTTTATCTCCAAGTACGGCATATCACTAGTCACAGCTGCAATAATGTCCTCCTCAGCCTTTATCATTATTAGCCGACCATCTGCTACCAACTTTACTTTCTAATGTAATGATGAGGGGACTTCCCCTGACGAATGTATCCACGATCTCCCTAGTAAGCAGTTATAGGAAGGCTTGATGTCCATTACCAAAAAATCCACCTCGTAAGTAGTCGGGCCAATCTATAAGGGTATCTCCATTCTTCTCAACACTTTTCTTTGCGTGCCATCAAATGCCTTCACTATGCTCTGGCACTCTTTCATGTGCGAACTGTCCACCGGTAATCTATTCAGGGTGGACAAGGGTAATACGTTTAACTCCGACCTATTGTCTATCAAGACCCCTGGTAGCGTGTACCCTTTGCATCTAGTGGTAATATGCAAAGCCTTGGCGGATCCTCTACCACCTGGTAGTATCTCGTCGTCATTGAAATAGATGAAGTTGTCAGCACTTATGTTACCAATCAGTCGATCCAGTTTATTAACCGAGATATCATTAGCGACGTAAGTCTCATTCAAAACTTTCATCAACGCGTTCTTGTGTACGTCCGAACTCTGAAGCAAAGCCAACACAGATATGCGTGCTGGTTGCTTATACAGCTATTCTACAACACAATATTCACTGTGTTTCAAAAATTTTAGGAACTCCTTAGCTTCTTCTTCTTTCACTGGTTCCTTGATAGGCGACTCAGGCTCGACTGATTTTTCTTTCTCCTGCTCTACAATTGGAGCTTTTCCCTTTGTCAGATCATAGCGTCTCCCACTACGAGTATGAGAACCTACATCTAGTTCCTCTTTTGAAGCACTAGCCGAATTCTCCTTCCCTGGGATTGCCACATTACACTCATAGTTCCAGGGAACCCTCTTACTATCCTTATACGCAAAGGCTGCGGGCCTCTGTATTATCACTCTTGGTGCTGCCTGCATTCCAGCTCCATTGTTTTTGGGTCGCAAAATAACGATCATAGGAAAGTTAACCTTTGAGCTCTTTCTTCTGATGCGCATATGCTCTTCTCTTTTGCACCCTCTTCACAAAACTCAATTTCTTTATTGTTCATCAAATTTTGTACCAAAGTTATAAATTCCCCACAATTCTGAATCTCATGCCCCCATTCCAGATGGTACTCACAATAATTTATCAGCTTTCCCCGACTCTCTTCCGCAACAATTAGTCCCTGTTTGACCATTTCTTTCCAGACCAATCTTAAAGGAGTCTTAACTTTTGCGACACTTGCTTTGATTCTTCTATCTAACTTTCGCTAATTGCATTGACCCCATTATTAGCATGATTGGGTAATGGAATTTCTGCGTTTGGCATGCCCGCTAGCTTCACAACACCTATATTGGTAAGTCTTTCTACCAATTTCTTAAAGGCAAAACAATTTTCTATTGAATGCCCTGTGATCCTCGCATGATACTCACATTCTGCATTCGAGTCATACCACTTGGGATACAGAGGCTACATTGGTTTTAGATAGTGAGGAGACACGACATGCGCATTGAATAGGTTTTGATACATCTCCTTATATGTTATTGGGATCGGCATAAATTGGAATTTCTCATTGTTTTGTCTTGCGGTGCTAGATTCCTTCCTGGACAAACCCTGATGCCCTGTAGCCACTACTTTTGGCTGATTAACCGTGATCAGCTTCGAATACCCTATGCTTTCGTTATTCACTTCACTTTCTTTTCTCCTTGTGGTCATTCTTTTGTTACTTTCCCATGCCTCAATCTTTCCGCTCTTTATAGCATTTTCGATCATCTCCCCGATCATTACAATGTCTGAGAAACTCTTGGTTGCGCTTCCTAGCATATGCGTGATAAATGGGGCCTTCAGCGTATTGATAAAGAGCATTCCGGTCTCTTTCTCCAGAAGTGGTGGCTAGATTTGGATGGCAACCTCCCTCCACCTCTGTGCGTATTATCTAAAGCTCTCATTTCCTTTTTTCTCCATGTTTTGAAGAGTAATCCTATCGGGAGTCATGTCTGTCACATGACTATATTGCTTTATAAATGCTTGAGCCAAATCTCTCCATGAGCCAATTTTGGCACGACTCAACTGGTTATACCATTTAGCCGCGGCTCCCACCAGACTATCCTGGAAGCAATGAATCAGCAGTTGGTCATTGTTAATGTATCCTGTCATCCTCCTACAAAACATGGTGATATAGGCCTCGGGGCAACTTGTCCCATTATATTTCTCGAATTCAGGCATCTTGAATTTGTATGGGAGCACCAAGTCAGGGACCAAGCTCAAATCCTTGGCATCGATTCCATAACAGCTATCAGCATTCTCTATTGCTTTAAATTTCTCCTCCAACCATTTACATCTATCTTCTAGCTACTTTGGTAATTCCCCTTTCGTCTTCTCTCCCTCGGCTATTTCATCCAAATCAAGGACATTTGGACTGATTGGGCTATGACCTGGGTTAGAGCCTGAGCCATCCTAGAAATTTATTGGTATCGAGGCTCCGGCTGGGATCTGTTGTGACTTGATAGAGAAAGATGGCTCTTGTGGACTTATCTCTAGCGGTGCATGTACACGTGTTGGAGTAAAGCCAGGAGGATATTGATTACTTTCCGTCATAGGGCTTTTCCCTTTGTCAGCTAGTAATTGAGTCAGTTGGGACATCATGTTCTTTTGTGATTCCATCATTCGGTCCATCATGTCTTGCTGGATCTTAGCAAGCTGCTCCTGCATTTGCAGCTGAAGTTTTTCCTGCATCTCCTTTTAGAGTTGTTCAAGCTTTTCTAATCTCTGATCCATATCTTTTGTTTTGGTTCGGGTACCATAGGGATGTTTGGTCTTATCAGTGTCCAGGTTAATGCTGAAATAGTTTTTAACCAATTAGAATCTTTTAATGACTTTTAACGCATATGAAATGAAAACAAATGCCAATGCATGAAATGTAAAAGAAGTCGAGTCTGATTGAATTTCATTTAGAAAACTTTATTAGAAAACAAAGCTCTTTACATAAAGTGGATTACAAATAAGGCCTTGCCCTAGCACCTAAAATTTTAATTTCATTAGAAAACTTTATTAGAAGGCAACTCTTCCACATAACTGCATTCAAATAGCTTGCTAGCACAAAGTCTGCAGGTAATCGACTATCTCTCACATCTGGGTTATAGCTTCCCCCGTGATGTAATCCCTGTCTCTGACTTGATTCTGAGAGTAATGAAGCTCCTCTTTCCATTGTTCTTCATTCATCTCCAGAGACTCGATACTATTTTGGCAACTCTACAATGCCATTTCTAATTCTTCAATCTTCTTTTTCATTTCTTCAATTTGGCTCAAAATCGCTCTTGATTCTTTCATAGAGTTACGGCTTCGATGATGATGAAGAGATCTTTCAAGTTTTGCAACTTTAGCCTTCAGCTCGCTTTGTTCACTTCGGCTTTCTAAGAGGCTCTTTTCCATAGATTCATTTCGTGCTTGTGCCTCTCGGAACTTTTCCTCCCATTGGTTAGCCTTAGTTCTTTCGTCCTGAACCTTTTGACGCCATTGTTCTAAAGTCTTTCCTAAACCAACGATCCTCATGGATAGGTGCATCTTCTTATAGTCAGACTTCAAGCTGTCTAGATCCTCTTCAACTCGGTTTTTTCCTTTTCTGAATTTCTCAGCCTCAGCCTTCTGTATTTCTACGTCCAATCTTAAGTGCATTTTCTCCTCCTCTAGCTACGCGATCCTTTTCCCAAATTCGAGACTCTTCTTTTCGAAGTCCTGTCTTATAATCTCTATATCTAACGGGACAACTTGCAAGCATTCTTCTATTGATCGAGCACATTCTAAAGTCAGCCCCGGATGTTGTCATTAATCCTTCTACTGAACCATCCGCTATACTCAGGAGTAGTCACTAATCCTACCGTCAGTTTTTTCATCCGATGAGTCTGATTGCAAGCAGTGGAAACCTCATTGATCCTCTTCTTGTAATTATCTCCTTTATACAAGAACTCACATTGTGCTAGACCATGTATCGCCGGTACGAACTGCCTCCAGCCATATTGTCTTAGTACTAATAAATGAGCGTAACCAATGCCTCCCCAAATTCCGAGCAAAGGAACCCAATCAAAATTCCCGTATCGAAATAGGATTTTATTGGGCACGAACCAAGGGGCTCTCCATTCGATATTCTCCTCCTGAAGATTTTGGAGAAGTGTCATCCAATTCTCTTTTGACACATCGTCTCTTCTTGGTGTTGCTGCTATTTCCTTCAATGGAGAATAATTATCAGAGAAGACTCGATAAGAAATCTTATCCACCTTCTAGAAGTGGCTGTGAAACCAAACAAGCAACAACTGAGCGCACCCTATGAACCTGCCCTCTCTGGATCTTCTACATGCATTTAAAGACCTAAAAGTCTCGGCTAAGATTGCAGGAACTAGCGTGGCCCCTTTACTGAGCCGGTTGAAGAAATCTGTGACTGCTTCATCTACACACCCTAAAGCTCTAGGGAATAACATTAATCCGTAGAAGCTCAATGCAAAAACATCAACTCTCCTATTCATATCTAGATGAACTAGAATCAAATCCCTCAAATTCCTCCACAGGATGCACTTGTACTCGCCCTTTTACTTAATCCTGGCTGTAATCCGCTGCTCACTCATTCCCGTAATACTCGTCAACCTCTTCCAAAAGGCTGGGACATAGGCAGCTCTTGAATAGATTCTATTGGCTTGAACCTTCGGACAATGCAGTAGAGTCGTGTATTCTTCTATGGTGGGTACTAAATCCACTCTCCCAAAGGTAAAGCAACAATACGCGGGGTTCCAGAACTGTGCGAGGGCTCAAAATAGCTGCTCGTCTACCTTGATGCCAAGTAAGTACAGTAAATCCCCATAATTAAGGTAAAGCAACCTCTTGGTCTCATCGTTCCATTGATCCCATATCACTTTTAACTCCTGAAGATTATTTTGCGTAACACTAATACTAGTGTAGTCCCGCAACTCTGACACATACCCCGCAGTTAGATTATCCCCCTCTTCTAATTGTGTTGTTTCTGACCAAGTTCAGACAGTTGCATTATTCTCCACTTTATCAAGGAAGTCGTTTTCCATGGTAAACTCTCTAATTTAGCAACCGAACCCGAATCGACCCCTCTTAATATGGAAATGCATGCAAAATAACAAAGATAAAACACAAAAAGTTAGTACAGAAGCACAATTTAAAGCATGAAAGAAAAGAAAAAGAAAACAAGCAAGCACCTATTTGGGTGACCCGATAAGGTTTAGCGTAGCTCTACCTAGGGTGGGCTCTTAGGATTTTCTATATGCGGTTCAGTTCTAAAGTTGAGGTACCTGAACCAGCAGATTCCTCGATCCTCACCCATTATAGGTTCATATGGATCGAGTTTAGTTCAGGTGGACACATTTCCCTATGGCTGCACGAAGATGAAAATCTCACGAAGACATAGGTACGGATGTATCCCGGAAGCGATTCACTATCCTGCACAGAGGTGAAAACCTCACGAAGGAGTAGCTTCTCACTCCCACTTAAGGGTGTGACCCAGCGGTCATGTAATATGATGCAAAAACATTCAATAAGACTCGAACCACAACAATTAGATGAGATGATACAAGTGAATGCAATAAAAGGATCGTAATTTTTCAAATCAAATTTTAATTTTTCGACGAAAAGATAGAAAGTAATTAATTTTACGGCTTGACTCCCCTAAGTGCCCAATGGAGTCGCCAAGCTATCGAAACCATTTTTTTATGATTTGGAAAACAGGGTCGACTTTAAAAAACAGTAGATGGAGTCGCCACTGACTTTATTTTTAGGCGTGATCGGATCACCTAGGAATTGATCATTTTAACAAAACTTTGATTTATTAAAATGTATTTTGGTCTATAAAAACTCAAGAAAATGGGTTCAGGAGTCGGTTACGTACGGGGAAGGGTTAGCACCCTTGTAGCGCCCAAAAACTGGTACCTAATTAATTACTTAATGTCTTAATATCAAAAATTTAAAAAGATTCTAGATTACGATCCGTTTGTTTAAGATACATTTGGATAGAATCATATTGGATGCCAAAATTTTTATTTCGAAAAAATAAAATGTCGTACTCAGTAAGTTAGGGCACAACGTCTTATATTATCGAAATTAAATTTATCCTATGATTCTTTAAAACCCGGTAATAAAATTCGAGAAGGGTATTCGATTATTTGGGCCTTATGGAAGAATTGGAACCCAGTAAGTTAGGGCACAATCTCTCAAAATTCCCGAATATGGAATATTGCCTTTGTTTTTTTGAAATCCTTATCTTAAGGTGATGAAACATCACGCCCTGTGAGTTAGGCTGCAATATCTCAAATCCCCAAGAATAAGTTTTTTTTTATTAAAAATATTGTGCATTTTGTTTAAAAGAGAAAATGATACTCGGTTGCTAGGTTTTAACGAGGAGAATCGAAACTCAGTAAGTTAGAGCACGATTTTCTCGAAACCTCTAAACACGAGTATTGCCTTATTTTTTTAAAAAAACTTTGAGTAAAGATGATTTTAAAACCGAAATGACATTAAAACACTACATTTTTCATAATATACAATGGAATACTAATATACAAAGCAAGGTATTAATCCATACATCAAATATTACAACGATGAATCACAAATAATTAATAGTTACAAATTAACCAATTATAATCCATGCGATAGCAATAATCATATAACAAAATTGATAATTGAAGGAAATAGAGCAAAATATTATACAAGAACAAAATGAATGTAAAATGAAAAGTAATTAATACTCATATTATGCAAAATTATTTAAAGATGAGATATGTGTAAGATAAATTTTAATACATAATAAGGTATGATCTTTCAAATTAAGGGATTATATACACTAATTTTAAAGTAAACACACACACACACACACACACATATATATATATATATATATGACTAATTTTAAAAGCAAATGGATTTGTATAAATAAATTTAAATGGACATAAATAATAAAAAATATGTGCATATTAAGAGAAAATTTGAATGTAGATCTATATACATTTATATACATAATGTTTAAAATAGACAAAAGATGATTTTTTTTTATAATAAAATATATACATGCAAATTTAAATGATAATAAGGCAATTAAAATAGAATAATTCAGGCAGAATTTTGTAAAAATATTTGTACATAAAACCTTTCTATTATACTTATTTTGAATAAAAAATAATTAAAAAAATATTTTTATATGTAAGAAAATAGAACAGTGAACATACATATAAATAATTTGAAATGCATAATAATCAATTAATTAATGCAAAACAGAATAAAATTATATGCATAGGGTTTAATCATAATACATGCGAATGAACAAGGATTAAAAGCACAAATTTTCCATAGTCAAGAAGCAATATACAAATTGGATCGAATTGATATAACGTACAAATTATGGGGGCGAATTAAAGAACAAAGCAAACATTTAATGGATCTGATTGAAAAAAAAAATAGCACAGGAAAGGAGGGTTAAACGCTTAAATATCCCCTGAGTATCAAAACGCGCGGGTCTTAGCCGCATTCGGGTCGGGTCTCTGGGTGTAAGCCAATACGGTGTCGTTTAAAGGCTATCATTATAAGCCTGAACGGCACCATTTTGCTAACAGATTTAAAAACCGATTAAGATAGCTTAAATCCTATCTGCTCTTCCTAAACCAAAACCCTAAGTGCACCTTTTGTTTTCATTTTCTTTCTCCGACGCAAAGAAAAAAGAGAAGAAACGACCACTACCACGCCATGATGATCGACGATTAGTGACTGAATCGAGGCCATTCAGCGACTGCCTCTTTAAATCCGACCTAAATACTTTGTGTACAACGCCCCGAAGGACCGCTTTGCTCCAATCACTGCGAAGAAAGCGACCCGATGGTCCCTATTCCGAAGGTAAACCCTTTCCCCTTTTGTTTAAGTATCGAAAACAAAAAGAAATGCTTAAAAAAAACAATTCAAAAAGAGAAATTGGACGATAAAATAAGCAATCGGAAAAGAAACCTTTTTGTTTCTGACCTCTGATATATTTTGTATGCATAATACAATGTGTGTAAAAAATGTGCGTAAAAAAATACAATGGATTCCTCAGTCTTTTAAAGGCCGACAATCAGGAATAAAAAAGAAATAAAAATGAATATTTTTTCTCTCTGTCCATTTTTGCTGTCTCTCTGTTATTCGTCTGCAGGTACGGAGGGGATGTGGCTAGGGCACGGAGGCTGTACGGAGGTGCTGGTGATGGCTCGTGCGTAGGGTACGCGTGGAGGCACGCGCGCGGCGCTGGAAGCCTCTAGAATCCTTCTAGGGTTTGAGTCTGCCAAAGTTATTTTGGGCCGTTTGGGCCAATTCCAAAATTGGGTCGGGGTTTGTTTGTTGGGTCTATAAATGGTTTAAGTCATGGTTTGGGCCTTTGCCAAGTTTAAGTCTGTAAAATATGATAGACATTGGACTGTTAATTGGACTTTATTAATTAATTTTTTGGTTTTTGGTTATAAAAAGGCCCGGCCATAAATTGGGCTATACAAGAGTGTTTATGAAAGGCATTGTTGCCTCCTTCTCCTGAAGAGGTGGTTGGACTTGCATTGCCACGTCTCTCCATCTCTGAGCGTATTGCCTAAAGCTTTCACTTGGATTCTTTTCCATGTTTTACAGCGTAATTCTATCGATTTTCATGTCGGTCACATGGCTGTATTATTTCATGAAAGCCTGTGTTAGGTCTTTTCATGAGTTGATTTTGGCACGGCTTAGTTGGTTGTACCACTAGGCGGTTGACCCGGTCAAGCTATCCTGGAAGCAGTGAATTAACAATTGGTCGTTATTGACGTATTCCGTCATTCTTCAGCATAACATTGTGATATGGGCTTCAGGACAACTAGTCCCATTATATTTTTTGAATTCTAAAGTTTTGAATTTTGGTGGGAGTACTAGGTCAAGGACTAAGCTCAACTCTTTAGCATTAACCCCATAAAGGTAATCGACATTCTCCATAACTCTGAATTTCTCTTCCAACCATTTGCATCGATCTTTCAGTTGTTTTGGTAATTCTACCTTTGCTCTATCCATTTAGACCATGTTTTCCAAATCGGGAACAATTGGGTTGGTAGGATTATCCCCGGGGTTGGAACCTAAACCTGTTGGGTAATTCGCCAGTGCTGAAGTGCGGCTTGATATTGTTGAGGTCTTATGGTAACGTGTACCCTTCGTGGATATGTATCTGGTTGGGCTTGGACATTTACTATGGTAAAGCCTATAGGGTATATAGGGTATTCATTATCATCCCAGAGTTATTTACAGTACTTTTTCCTTTTTCAGTCCCTTTAGCCAGCAACTAGGTCAACTAGCTTATCATGTTTTGTTGGGACTCTTGTATTTGGTCCCTCATGTCTTATTGTACCTTAGCTAATTATTCCTGTAGTTGCACTTGCAACTGATCTTGCATGTCTTTCTGAATTTGTTCTAATCTTTTTAACCTTTGATCCATGGCTCTGGTTTTACCGCGGGTACCATAACGATATTCGGTTGGCAAATTCTTGTTGGTTTCCAAGGTAACTGTCATGATTTTGATTAGTTAGGGTGTTTTTATGATACTTAATGCATATGATGAAATGTCATACTGATGAATGAAAAATGAATGCAAAAAGAGGCTTTGATTCTAATTCAATTATATTATAATAACTTTACTAGAAAACGAATCTCTTTACATAAAACAGATACATTTTACATATATGGTCTTGCCCTAAGACTCAAAGCCTTGGCTTTCATAAGAAGCCAAGCTAATTCTCAGCCCCAATCTAATTTTGATTTGTATTTTAAGCTCAGTATGTCGGCTTAAATCGCTAAGGTTTGCAAATGGTCGGTTACTTCCCATACTTGAGTTATAGCTTCGCCCATGATGTGATCTCTATCCCTGATCTGACATTGAGAGCGTTGGAATTGTTATTTTTAGTGTTCATTGTTTGTTTCAAGAAGCTCAACTCGAAGTTCACAATTATGCAGTGCAGCCTCGAGTTCTTCTATCTTTCCCTTCAACTCTTGAATCTTATCTAGGCTTGCTTTCAACTCAATTATGGAGTTTCGACTTCGATATTGATGCAATGACCTTTCTAATTCTGCTACCCAGGCTCTTAATCCAACCTTTTCATTTCAGCTTTCTAGCAAATTCGTTTCTAGAGCATCTTCTCAAACTCAAACATCTTGGAATTTCTTTTTCCATTGATCAGCTCTAATCTTTTTGTTTTTGATTTCTTGCCGCCATTGTTCCAATGTTTTACCCAACCCAACAGTCCTCTCGACAAACGCAGCTTCTTATAATCCGTTTTCAGACTGTCCAATTCTTTCTCAGCCTTATTATTTCCTTTTCTTATTTTCTCATCCTCTAACTTCTGGATGTCGACGTTTAATCCTAGCTGCATCTTTTCCTCTTCCAACTGTTCTATCTTTTTTCCCCAGCTCCGAACTCCTCTTTTCAAAGTCTTACTTTATAATTTTCAACTCAGACAGGATCACTTGTAAATGCTCTTCTATCGGCCGAGTGTTTTCTTGATTTGACAAAAGGACATTGTCATTGACTCTTTTGCCCCACCATCAATCATATTCGGGGGTTGTCATGGGATTTGCGGCAAATCTTTTCATTCTGTGGGTCTAGTTTTAAGCGTTCGATATTTCACGAACCTTCTTCTTGTAATTATCACCTTTGTACACAAACTCGCACTAAGCCAACCCTTGCGTTGCCGATTTGAACTGCCTCGATCTATACTGCCTCAATACAAGTAGAGGGGCATATCCAATAGCTCCCCCATATCCCGAGTAGATGGACCCAATCGAAGTTTCCACATCAGTACAAAATCTCATCAAGGATCATCCAAGGGGCCTTCCATTTGACGTTTTCGTCTTGGAGACTCTAGAGAATTACCATCCACTTTTCTTTAGAAATGTTGTTTTGTCTTGGCGTAGCCACGAATTCTTTCAACGGAGAGTAGTTCTCGGATAATATTCGATAAGAGACTTTTTCTTCCTTCCAAAAGTGGTTGTGAAACTAAGCTAGCAAGAGTTGTGCACACCCGATAAATCTTTCTTCACCCGCTCTTCGGCATGCATTCAAAGATCTAAAAGTTTAGGCCAAAATTATCGGGACAGGCGTAACCATTTTGTCAAGCTGGTCGAATAGATCTGAAACTGCATCATCTATGTGCCCTAGCGCTTTTGAAAAGATGACCAACCCGCAAATACTCAAGGCGAAGACATCGACTCTTTTCTTCATATCTGGATGTGCTAAGATCAAATCTCACAAACTTTTCCAAAGGATGCATTTACTATCTCCTTTTTGTTTAATTCAAGCCGCGGCCCACTGCTCACTCATTCCCATTATGCTCATTAGCTCTTCAAGAAAGTCGGGACGTTGGCGGCTCTAGAATAAGCTTTGTCGGCTTGGATCCTCAGGCAATGGAGTAGAGTTGTGTACTCTTCTATGGTGGGCACCAAATCTACCTTCTCAAACGTAAAGCACCTATAGGCGGGATTCTAATACTGGGTGAGAGCTCGGAATAAATGCTTATCTACCCTGACATCGAGTATATAAGGGAGATCACCATAGTCTCGGTAGAATAACTACTTGGTTTCATCATCCTATTGGTCCCATATTTCTTTCAACTCTTGGAGATTATTCTGATTCACACTGATGCGAGTGAAATCCCACAATTCTGACATATATCCCTTCGTCAGGCTATCACCCTTCTCTTGTTGTGTCTTCTTAGACCATATTCGGACAGCCACATTGTCTTCCACTTTATCAAGAAATCCCTTTTCCATGACAAGCTCTCTATTTAGAAACTGAACGTGAATCAACTCCCTTTTCTATGATGAAAATGCAATGCAATCACAGTCAAAATAAAGTGAAACAAGTCAGTACATTTCATACAAAGCTAGAATTTAAAGCAAGCAAGAAATAATAAATAGAGCACTTATTCGGGTGACCACTAAGGGTTCGGTGTGGTTCTACCTAGGGTAAGTTCTTAGGGCTCATTATATGCGGTTTGATTCTAAAGTAAAGGTACCTGAACTGGTATATTCCTCGATCTTCACCCATTATAGGCTGATATGGACTGAGTTCTGTTCAGGGGAATACCTTTCCCTATGGCTATACAGAGATGAAGATCACATGAAGACATAGGTACGGATGTATCCCGAAAGCGATCCACTATCCTATACGAAAGTGAAAACCTCATGAAGAAATAGCTTCTCACTCCTACTTAAGAAGGGCAAAATCGAACGATTATGCAATGCAATATGTGAAAATATACCAAGAGACTCGAACCAATAAAGCAAATATATCATTATGTAACAAAGTGATGAAGACCATAAAAATGAAGGATGAAATGCAATAAAGGGATTGTAAATTTAAACCAAAATTTCAATTTTTGACATTAAGACTTCAAGTAATTAACTCGCGGCTTGACTCTCTTATTATGTCCCCAGCGGAGTCGCCAAGCTGTCGAAACTCTTTTTTGAAATCGAATTTTTATTTAAAAAAAGAACTAAAATAGAGTCGTCACCAATCCTTTTTATGAGGTGTGGTCGGATCGTAATTTGATCGTTTTAATAAGCGGTTTGATTTACTAAAACAACGATTTTTGTTCTACGAAATTTAGGAAATGGGTTCGGGAGTCGGTTACGCACGAGGAAGGATTAGCACCCTCGTGACGCCCAAAATTGGTACCTAGTTGATTACTTGATGTCTTTGTGTCGAGAATTGAAAATTTAAAAAAAAAAAATTAAAACATGATTTCACTTTGCTTGATGTTATTTTGAATTAAAATTACTTAAATAAATTAAGTTTTATGGAAAATGGCCTTATTTTGAGTTAATCGAGAAGGAAAGATCATACCTCGTAAGTTAAGACACGATCCCTCAAATTCTCGAAAACTAGAATAAACGTCATTTGATTGTTACCTAAATTTCTTTTTTGTTATTTTAAATAGGTTATTTGATTACTTCGATTATAGGGAGATGCCATACTCTGTAAGTTAGGAGCATGACTTCTCCAAATCCCAAAAATAATAACATTGCCTTGGTTTTGAATATTTTATATGCATTAGATAAAACGAGTGTAACTTTTAAAACGAGATATATTGAATTTATTTGGGCATAATGAAAAAAAAATGATAAGTACATTGTGATAGCAAAATAAAATGAAATAATCATGTATGTAAAAAAATGAAATGATGATGTTAGTGTAATAAGCAAAAATAAATAAATAAATAAATAAACGAAGAAATTAAAAATTAAAAATAAAAATAAAATAAAAGAAACATGTTGGTATATAACAATAATAATGTAACTATAATAGTACAAGAATACCGGTTTATAATAATAACAGCGATAATCATATCGTAACTATTACCATAATAATAATATGAGTAAATAAAACAATGATAACATGGATAACATAAAAAAATGTATCAATAAAATATAAATAACATAAATTTTAAATAATAAAATAAATAATATAGTAAATAAAGAGGCAAAATTAACCAAATAAGGATTAAATTGAAATTTAAGAGAAACTTAAAGTATAGATCACAAAATAAATAAAGAAGAGGGAATAAAGGACTAAATTTAAAATATAACAAAACTAATAGTCTAATTTTTTAAAAAAATAAAAGGATTAAATTAAAAAAGGATAAAAACTTTAGGGGGTCAAAGGGCAATTATTCCCCTCATTTGACAAGTGTCACTCCCCAAGGGGTCCACAATGGGTTAGGAGACTAAAGTTTTAAATTGTGGGGCGAAAATTAAAATAAATAAAACTGAATAGGATTAAATTAAAAAGATGAAAAAAAGCGGAAGGACCAAAACTAAAAATATCCCCTCCCCTTTAAAAACACGTGGATCCTAGGTCAGGTGGTTCGGGCCGGATTGGGTCGGCCTCAAAACTGCGTCGTTTTTGGGTATTTCGAAACCCCTTGAAATGATGTCGTTTTAGCGCCCTATTTAAGTAAAAAAAAAACTCCAAAAAATTCATTTTAAACAATTAAAAAAAACACTTTGTTTTCTTTCTTTTTTTCTCTGAAGAGGGTCTGGGTCCTGCCACTGAAGCCGTCACCGCTCAGCCGCGACCACTGGCCGTCGACAACAGCGACCGCCGTCCTCGGTGGTCGAAAAATTAAAAAATTACTTTTTTTTTCTTATTTTTAAAAAAAAAACACCTTTTAAACCCTTTCAACCACTTTTGTGAAAAAAGAAAAAGAAAAAAGAATCGATAGTGAAACCCTAAAAATTTTCTAGAAAATCTTTGGGTTTCTAGTTCTTCAACGAAGCTTGCGGCGAACCACCAAGGGTTCGGTGACCTTCTAAGCCTGAGGAGTCTCTGGCGACGGCGGCAATGTAAGAACTTTTTTTATTTTTGCTTTATGTTTTTTTAAAAAAAATAGATTCAAATAAAAAGAAAAGAATAAAAAAGAGTCACATTCGAAATTTTTGTACTCTGTTTTTTTTATTTCCTCATGTATGTTTTACATAGTTTTTTGTTTTGGCTTTTATAGCCGAATACATTACATTGTTTTTTTTTACTGTTCGTTGTCTTTTCTTTCTTTTTTCTTGCAGGAGGTGGTTGACGATGACGATGGCAAAGCAGTTGACGGTGGCAGACCTCGGGGCGCGAGCGTGCTGACGTGGGGGATGTGCGGTGCCAGGGGGCTAGGGTTTTTTTTTTTTTTTAATATTGTTTAGGTTCTTGGAGCATTTGGGTCATTAAGGTTTTCTGGTTTGGGCCATATTATAAATGGACTGTTATGGACTTTTAATTTTTGATTTTTTTCTGATTGTTTTTTTTTTGGTTTGGGCTCGGACAAAATTAAACTTCTACATATGTGATTATGATGCTCTAACAATCTTATAGTAATCTTATCCGAGTAGTCTATAATAAATATTTTTAGCATTAGTGCTTTTCATGAAGTATCAATTTGGATGAATTGGAGGAAAGCTACTCATCCAAATGATCGAATCAAAAGTTCAAAACCCCAGCTGATATTTCAAAAATTGAGTCTCTTTTTTCCTTCACTCTCGGCCTTACTTCAAATTTTAGCATAAGCTGACGTAACATAATCTGATAAACACCAGTACTCCTGGTGGGTCAAAACTCAAAACCAAACAAAAAACCTACTAATTTTGAACAATGTGTGGTTGTTTCCAGGAATTGTCGGTAAAAAACCAAATCATTGTGTTCCCTTTATAACTTCACCAAATGGTACCCACTCCTCCAATGCAACTTCGAGGAAGGAGAACATTTTCCCAAAACCTTTAAAGAGTGTATGTATTTGTTACTATAAATACCCCATAACTGGTCGGTCTTTCTCCATTCGGTTCCCAGATTCCATCAAAAGTGGCAGCACAATGTCATTATGGTGCTGAAGGGTTGGTGAGGAGCTGTGCAATGGGTTTGGGTTGACAAAGGAATGATCATTTTCCCAAAGCTTGAAGAAGAAGTTGGCTTTGCTTGGATTGCAAGACATGAGCGATGAAGAAGTGGTTTGCATGTTGAGATTTGGATGTTGAAATAAAAATTATAAAGTAATATGAATTGAATAATTATAATTGATTACGTGATTAATTTAAAATAAAACAATATGATATATTTTTATTAAATAAAATTATAATTTCACATATTTTTATAAAGTAAAATAATTATAATTTTATTATATATATATATTTTTCTAATATAATATCTTTAATAATTATTTTTTGTTCTCACATCTACCTTACAATTATGTTTAAATTCAAATATACATCTCCTTATTAATTTTAATATTATTGTTATAATAATTAACATCATCTTCACGTTATTTTTAATTTCACTAATGATCCGAATAAAATCTATCGAGTACTTCAAAAAAATTACGAGGAAATTGATGCCAGAAGGTTGGCTATGACATATACTAGGTTCTTTGGTTTTCAATAAAGTTTCAATACTAAAATGGGGGCGAAGGATAAATATATAGTATAAATTTATGTAAAAGAATATTACCAGAGTTTTATAAAAGAAATCATTTCCCTTAAAAACTATGTATTTTATTTAGTTTTAATTATAAAATATAAAAACAACTTTTAGTATTAAAAAAAGTTGTAAGAGCTTTAGGGTGTAGGGGGTAGATGGAGTATGTAGAAGATACATTATGTGTTAACGAAAGCAGAATTTAATCCGACAACAAATAACTTTATTGGAAAATATCTAAATATGAATATTATTATATTATATGAATATTGTAAATAATATATAAATTTCATTTAATCAAATAACAACTTAATATTTAAATATCGTTACTAAATTGCAAATGTCAAATTGTAACATTAATTAAAGTTTAAATGTTAAAAAAGTTGTAGTTTAACTAAAATAGTTATTTGATAAAAGAAACTAAAATAATTATATTATACCGTATATTGAAAAAAATAACAAGATTTGTATTACATACTGTAATGGTTCTCATACAAAAAAAATATAGTAATAATTTACTTTTTTTTTTTGTTTTCTTTTATAAATAATTACTGTAAAGGTGATTGAAAGAAAAATAAGTTAATAAGGTTTAAATTAAAAGTATTACTAAATTTAGCACATTAAATTACAAAATTAATAAAATAAAAATAAAAATTTTAAGGGGCAGAGCATAAATTTACAATAAATTTAAGTATTTAGGAAGCCCAATAATAAGATAATTGAAATAATTTAGGCCCCTTGGCAGAGTTAATTTTAGGATTTCAGTTTCTGTTATGTTTTACATCGAAATAAAGTTACAAGTTTAACAAAAGACAAGGAGGAGAGAACAAGAAGTGTGGAAATGTAGATAATTTACATTTTGCAAAAGACCAATTTTCAAATAATAATAACAACAAAAATAGTTCAGACTCCACCCCAGATATCAGAAATCTCAAGCACTTGGTTGTATTGCTTAGAAAAAAATAACAATTAAAATAAAGAGAAGGATATCGATGGAAATGGATTGGATAAGAGTAACTTAATTAAAATTTAAATTTATATTAAATTTTAAATTCCTTTATTATCTATATAGTATTATTATTCAAATATTAATTAATTAAATTATTTATCGAATCTACTAAATATTTGAATTTAGTATCAAATATGTTTTTTAAAAACTTAAAAATTTTAAAAATAAAACTAATAATGAATTCATGTATATTATTTGTAAAATTAAAGCGAGTTCAAATATCTATGATTTGAATCCATATATGGTATCTGCAAGATATTCAAGTATTAATTTTTATAATCGCTTTAAATTCGTCAATAATTAAAATATTCTTCACAATCCATAATATTTGATTGGTAGAAGGTAAATTGAAAATTCATAAATATTCAAATGATACTACTAGGAAGCTGGGCTCAGATTTTGTGGGCTTTACCAAGCTAAAGAGTCTAATCTAAAAACATAAAAACCAGGAGTTGAAATTGTAGTGGTTACAGTTGGCTGCATGCTTGTAAAGAAAATCTCCACTCAATTAGGCTGCGTGCTTGTAAACAGGCCGATAATCTGGCCAGACATTTATAAAAACAACACCTTGTTTTAAATTTTTACTTTTTGGATTTCCCTATTGAGCCAAAAATTCTGGCACTCTAGTATAATATTCTTAAATTGTATTTATCATACTCTTTGACCAAATTTGAAATCAACTATTTTAGTAAAAAGAGAAAAAAAAAAAAAACATGATAAGAAAATTTCTGTATCTTTTAGAAACTATGGTAGGAATGAAACCATTAATATAATTATAAAATAAGATTGTGTTTTACTCTAGATTTTTTAAACTAATAATAAAAATTGCTATGGAAGAAAATAGAGCTATTTTAAATTAATATTAAATTGGGTTGAAATTGCTTTAAATTTATTACTCTAGAAATTTTCTAAACTAATAATAAATATTTTTAGGAAAGAAAACATAATTTTTTTAAACTAATATAATTATAAAATAAAATTGCTTTAAATGGCTATGAAATTTTGGTACACGTAAATATCTAATTCTAAATCCTAAATTTTGGTATAACAAAATAAAGGACATGTAACAACAAAACGATGCATATTGACACAAAATTAGAGCTTTTGTTATATAAAAAAAATCTACTGATATACCAAAGATATTTTGGTATAACAAAACTGGGGGACGCACATGTATAACAAAAATAGTGCATATTGACCCAACACAAATAAAACAATGTGTATTCACCTCAAAACCTTTGGTATACCAAAATATCTTACGTATCATCCTATAAATTATGGTAATGGTTAGATATTTTAGAAATTTTGTTATTGGTTAGAAAAGTCTGTATCAATTAGGAAATTTGGTATAACAAAATTCCATTATGATATATTTGTAAACCCCAAAAAAACTTTCATTCAAGCGGCTTATAAAAAAAATCCTAACCCTTCATTGAAATTGTCACTGCCACTGTAACCACTACAAGGCATCGTCACATTCATTGCCATTACATCCGCAAAACTCTGTCACTATCAATGTGAATCATTGTAGCCTTCACACCAAGAAAATCACTTTAGTTCTCAAAAAAAAAAAAAAAAAAAAAAAAAAAAAATCCTAACACTCCCCTCTAGAAAATTGTCATAGCTGCTACAATGACCATTGTCATTGCTACAACCCTAACCTTAAGCACACCTTACTGTTGTTTCAATCAAAGACACCGCAGGTAAAATCTGAAACACTCCCCTCGTTTGACCATCGAATAGGAAATGACTACATGCGACTAAATCTTTTTCATGATTGTTTTCTTTTGGGTTTATTGTTGTTAGAGGGCAAAATTAACACTGTTGTTGTGACTCTTTGGTGCTTCTAACATAGGTTTATGCTATCTATATGGAAGAACTATTCCATCCGACGCTTGCTAAACTGTCAGTTTATATAATTTTTCCTAAAATGCCATACGAATGGCTAAAATCCATTTGGTTTGCTTTCAAACTATATGAATGTTTAATCCGAATTTTGATCTGTTTAATGCATTTTTGATACCTCAATGCATATGAGATATTCTTTGTAATTTCAATATAGGTGAATATGTGTTGGTGTAAAGTCACTGGAATAAGTATGAAGCTTGAGCTTAGTCTTGAGCAACAAGGCTTATGACTTCTACAAGAAACAAAGCAGATTTCAAGTAAAAATGAAGAAGAAAGTGAAAGCTAAAAACAAAGGAAATGTTGGAGCTAATGAATGAAAAACTGATAATTTCTTTTTCTTTTTCATTAACTAAGTATTGGCAAGTTGCCATTACATATATCAAACATAAGTTGAGCTTACAAGTCAAAATGCTACCTAAACACTTACCTAACACCACTTAATAAATTGAAAATTGCTAAACTAGCTTGCACCAGTTGCTTTGCTGAATTTTCAGTCAATCAACATCTAAATTACATCAAAAGATTTACCAACTAAGTCCTAAAAGAACTAAGTTACAAACTATAAACTTAAAGCAACAAAATAAGTTGAATTTGGACAGCATTCATAAGCTCCAGCTGTTGTCTGCTTATCACGAGTTGCATGTGCTACTTCTTTGCTGCTGCATGCGTTGCATGGAAACTAACTTCAACAATATGGAAAGCAACTTTCCGAAGAACGTGCAAAAACTGAAAGCATCTTTCATACATTATTAGTAAGAAATTTGGGTTATGTATATAAAAACTGGTTACAAAATGAAAATTAATTCATTAATATTGGTATTTATGTTGTTTAAGTGTCCAATGAAAACAAATTCAGAAGGAACAAAAATTTTAATTTGTAACACCCCCAGACCCGGCCCAGACGTTATGGCCGAATCCGGTGATGTCACATCAAAGGAATAATTCAAAACGACTTTGCTTAGTTAAAACTTAAGTTTAAGGCTTAGAAACCCAAAATCCTTGCAACTTGTTAAGTTATGACAAAAGCCCTTGTTTTAAGAAAACGTCCATATGTTATAGTTATTTCGAAAACCATGTTTAAACTTTAGAAATTCATTCAAGTTTAATAATTAAACAGTTGAACAATAATGAAACCCAAATGTATAGTCAAATTGGAGATACAAGGCCTTATTACATCTAATGAAAATAAAGTAATTAAAATCAAGTATTTTGAAACAAATAAACAAAACTTCGAAGTATCTTGTAGTGTGGCCATCTCCGAGTCCTCTCCCATGTTGAGCCATCTACTGAGGGTCACCTGAAACATTAAATTAAAGGGTGTGAGTTTCGAAACTCAGTGTGTACGACCCTTGCTACTCCAATCAACATGCAATCATTACATTGGGCCTAAGCCATATCAAAATCGGTGATCTTGGGCCTTAGCCCACAGTGACCTCATATCACATCAGTATCGGATGAATGCAATGCTCCCATCCCAAATCCAACCTTACACTCCATTTCCCTTCCAACCCTACACTCCTGTGGAGATATAAATATCAACCCACCCATCCCTACACTCCAAAGATAGCACCAACAATGACACTACTCAAACGCTGCAGCAAGGCTGCTAAGTGTATAATGGGCTTTAAGTCACCGATGGATCCACAGTCGTCAAGTGACTATGCGATCCTCACATATCTTCCTCCGTACCATCAAACCCACCCAAGTGCAACATATATCTCATGAATGCAACATACACATTTTCACACATTAAGCACCTAGGGGTATTTTAGTCATTTCACTATCCAGGGGTTTTTTCGTAATTCTACCCTATAGGGGAATATTGGTAATTTTACAAAGCAGGGGTATTTTGGTAATTTTGCAAACCGGGGGTATTTTAGTAATTTTGCAAATATCGGGTTTTAGTTATAAACTTTGGCCCATTAACAAGTCCTTGCGACTAAAGTGAATAGACACTATGCACCAGGTAGAATCCCAGCGAAGAGGAGGTGGGTCGTCAGGACCGCTTAAGTACCAAGCTCTCCCTAGATCCAATCCTAGACATGCATATGTCTATTGCCACACTCTAGCCTAGCGACTTGTCCGCAGACATCTTTGATTATTAGATTAAGTTTTATACGATTTAAGAATTTATCAGAGCTAGGCCTAGAGTCCATTAAAACCTTAGCATGCACTTCTAAAATCCCATAAGGCCCACTAAGCCTATTCATGTCCATGTAACCCTTTAAACCCTAATGTTTATATAGCCCATTAGGCCCAATCTTATTCAAACCACACAACCATATCAATTCATCATTCAATTTTCACATATCAATTCGTACCGATTTGGGCCCACAAGCTTGGCAGGCCCATTTAGCCCTTTTTGGCCCGGTCAGCCAAATAGTGGCCCGACCCTAAAAGATCGCTATTTTGGCCCCAATAATCGTATCGATGTCCCCACCTGAACGTTCGTACGCTCGTGTGGTTACCGGCGCCAACCTTTCGACTTTTCAACTTTTTTGACATTCGGGTTTTCGGGATTTCGGCTTTTGCTGATATGTCGTGTGTGAAGTGTATGTATACACCTGGTTATTGCGATGTGCTACACTATCCTTAGCCTTGAACCTACAACCAACCATCCTCCAATCAATCACACATACCTAACCAAAATATTTACCAAAAGCCGAAGCCTTACCGTGTGCCACTAGTTCTAGTAGCCCCTCTTTAGCTACTATTCACGAGTATCCCCTAGATATGCACCCACGCATACACCATCAAAATTCGAGTGACTCATAATCCACACAAGTCACCCCTCTGGATCATACTTACATTCGGCCACTTACTTAAACCATAATCAAGACGAATACACTTACCACTTGCTTGCGATCCTTACCACGCTCGCGATCTTTGAACCCTATCCTTGTTATTATAGGGTTAACGATAGGAAAATTTAGATAGCCCCCTGGCTTTTACCGAACATATTAAAGGAAAATTGACTAAGTACTTACCCAAGGAGCAATCGGCCCAAGAAGTTTTCGGCTTTTGAGACTAGTATGGTGACAGGGGCAACTCGGCATCAATAGGAAGATAAAGAGAAGAGGTGATTGGCTAGAACCAAAGGTGAACCAAAAAGGGAATTTAAGAAGAGAAGGTATGGAGGATTCGACTTCTGAGCACTTAGAGAGAAAAAGGGTGTTTGGGCAACTCACAATAGAGGAATTCGGCTGGAGGGAAAAACAAAATGTCGGTATTACTCTAGGAACCTAATTCGGCACCTATATATATATATCTTATAGCCGAAACTACCTTCCCCCAAAGTCAAATTCGGCACCAACACATCCACACCTCAATCCTCTATCTTTTCTCTCTTATCTTTACCTTAAATTTCTCTCTTGGACTCTCCCTTCCAGAGTCCACTCTAGTGCCACTACCTTCCTTCCATGTGCAAAAATAAAACCCCTTAATTCGCCACTCTTAAGCCTCGAACCTTGGACCTCCTCACCTACTAGTGACGCCACCTTGTAGCTCCCCAAGTGACGCCACGTTGCCACTGGACCAGAGGCCCAATTGTGTCCAATTTTCCCCTTTAATCAGCTTAAGAGGCCTAATACCTGAGACTAGGGTCACTAAGGCAAAAATTAAGTTTTTCCCTATGGTCTTCTCTATCTCTAAGACTTCAAATAACCCTGGTAATACCTTAAAATTAATATTCTGAGTGCTACTTATACATACCAACTTCAATGCATAGAAATTTAGAGTTTTGGGATTTTAGGGCTTTACAATTCTACCCCTCTAAAAAAATTTCGGCCTCGAAATTTACCTGGTTGAAACAAGTGAGGGTATTGTCGTCGCATTGCCTCATCAGATTCCCAAGTAGCCTCCTCGGCATTATGGTTACGCCAAAACACTTTGACCAAAGGGACAGAATTCCTTCTTAGCACCTTAACATCTTGATCAATTACTTGAACTGGCTCTTCCTCGAAAGTTAGGTCTGGTCTAACCTCAATCTCCTCGACTGACAAGATGTGAGAAGGGTTTGAGCGATAACGCCTTAGCATTGATACATGGAACACATCGTGTATTTGGCTCAGTTCGGAAGGCAATTCCAACTGATAGGCAACTGGCCCAATTCGCTTCAACACCTGATATGGCCCAATGAACCTAGGGCTTAACTTGCCCTTCCAACCAAACCTTAACACCTTCTACCAAGGGGAAACCTTGAGAAAAACCAAGTCCCCCACCGCATACTCAATGTCTCTCCGTTTGAGGTCAGCATACGACTTTTCCCTATCACCGCCTCCTTCAACTGATCCCGGATAAACTTTACCTTATCTTCGATGTCTGCTACCAACTCCAAACCCAATACTCGCAGCTCGCCCAACTCGGTCCAACAAGTCGGAGTACGACATCTTCGCCCATACAGTGCTTCATATGGTGCCATTCCAATACGTGCCTGATAACTATTGTTATACGCAAATTCAGCTAACGGCAAGTAATCCTCCCAACTACCTCGAAACTCAATTATACACCTTCTCAGCATATCCTCCAAAACTTGAATTACCCTTACCGACTGGCCATCAGTCTGAGGTGAAATGCTGTACTAAAACCCAACATCGTACCCAGTGCTTCATGCAGCTTCTTCCAAAAGCGAGACGTAAAACGAGGGTCTCTATCAGATATTATAGAGATCGGAACCCCATGCAATCTCACAATCTCCGCTACATACAACCTTGCCAACTTCTGTAATGAATAGTCGGTGTAGATCGGTATATAATGGGCAAACTTAGTTAACCGATCCACAATAACCCACACAGAGTCCTTCTTAGCAGACGTCAAGGGTAGCCCACTGACGAAATCCATAGTAACCCGCTCCCACTTCCATAATGGGATCTTAATCGGCTAGAGTAACCTTGATGGTAGTTGATGTTCCGCTTTCACTTGCTGACATACCAAACATTTGCCTACAAACTTCGTAACATCGCGTTTCAATCCTGGCCACCAATAAAGCTCTCGTAAATCTCGATACATCTTGTTACCTTTAGGGTGCATAGCATAGGAACTACTATGCGCTTCCCGTAATATAGACTTCCTTAGCTCTTCGTCCCTTGGCACACAAATTCTACCACGGAAACACAACAACCCGTCACTATTTAACCCAAAATTCGTCATTTCCCCATTCTCAATTTGCTTGAATAAAAAATCCAGTGTTTCATCCAATGACTGTTTAACTTTAATTTGCTCAACCCACAGTGGCTTCACTTGCAACTCAGCTAACAAACTACCGTCGTCATACAAACTCAACCGAGCAAACATCGCCCTCAAGTCCAACATAGCCCTATGGCTTAGTTCATCAGCCACCACATTTGCTTTGCTCAGGTGATGTTCGATCGTGCAATCATAATCCTTTAACAACTCAAGCCATCTACGCTGCCTCAAGTTCAACTCCTTCTGAGTTAAAAGGTACTTCAAACTCTTGTGATCCGTATAGATGGTGCACTTCTCTCCATACAAATGATGCCTCCAAATCTTAAGTGCGAATACCACTGCTGCCAACTCCAAATCGTGGGTTGTGTAATTCCCCTCGTGAGCCTTAAGCTGGCGTGATGCATATGCAACCACCTTCCCTTCTTGCACCAAAACACAGCCCAAGCCCACGTGTGACGCATCGCTATAAACCGTAAACTCCTTTCCGGGCTCTAGCTGAATCAAAACAGGCGCCTCCGTTAAAACCTTCTTAAGCTTCTCAAAGCTTTCTTGCTGTTTATCAGTCCACAAAATTGACACCCCCTTCCGTAGCAGCTTGGTCAAGGGTGCAGCGATTAGGGAGAACCCTTCAACAAACCGTCTATAGTACCCTGCCAGGCCTAGAAAACTCCAAATTTTTGACACCGTCTTAGGTCATTTCCAATCCAACACTGCTTCCACTTTTCGAGGATCAACTCTAATCCCCTCAACTGAGATCACATGCCCTAAGAAAGTGACTTCCCTTAGCCAGAATTCGCACTTGCTAAACTTAGCATAAAGTTGCTTCTTCCTAAGAATCTGCAACACCATCCCTAAGTGTGTATCATGATCATCCTCTATTCTCGAGTATACTAAGATGTCATCTATGAAAACTACTACGAACTGGTCTAGATATGGTTGAAAAACTTGGTTCATAAGATCCATTAAAGCAGCAGGTGCGTTCGTGAGCCCAAAAGGTATCACTAAAAACTCATAATATCCATAACGAGTTTTGAAAGCTATCTTATACACATCTACTTCCTTAACCCTCAGTTGATGGTACTCTGAACGCAAGTCAATCTTCGAGAAAACTGAGGCTCCCCTAAGTTGATCGAAAAGGTCATCCTAGGCAGAGGGTACTTATTCTTAATGATTAACTTGTTTAACTGCCGATAATCGATGCACATCCTTATAGACCCATCATTTTTCTTCACGAATAATACGGTGCTCCCCATGGAGACACACTTGGTCTAATAAATCTGCGGTCTAATAACTCCTGAATCTGGGCCTTCAACTCTACCAGCTCCTTCGGTGCCATCCTATACGGTGCGATGGACACTGGAGTCGTACCAGGTAACAATTCTATTCCAAACTCCATCTCTCTATTGGGAAGTAACCCAGGCAATTCCTCCGGAAAAACATCAGGGAATTCTGTTACTGTTCTCAAATCCTTAACAGTAAGACTCTTGGTTTCCAAATCACTAATACAAGCTAAGTAAGCTTCATAGCCCTTCCCTACCAACTTCTCCGCCCTTAAAGCCAAAATCACGTTCGACAAGTAATTACGTCGTTCTCCAATCACTACTACTTCATCACCTTCCATAGTTCTTAACACCATCAGCTTCGCAGCACAATCTAGAGTTGTCTGGTGCCTCATTAACCAATCCATGCCTAAAATGAGGTCGAACTCCCCAAATGGTAATTCCATTAAGTCCGCTAAGAAAGTAACTCCTTGAACTACCAATGGTACATTCCTAAACAACTTACTAACTTTCACCGACTGCCCTAAAGGACTTAACACAGTCATTTCATTCTCAATGGTTTTAAACTCAACCCCTATAGTTTTAGTTCTATTGCATGCAATGTACGAATGTGTCGACCCCACATCAATTAGCGCAATATAAGGTAGCTCACGAATAAGGAACGTACCCGTTATCACATCTGGTGCATCTCCTTCCTCTCTACGATGAGCAACATAGACTAAAGCTAGTTATCTCGCCTCAGCCTGACCTGCACCTCTGCCCGGTGCTCCACGTCCTCGTCCTGAGCCATTGCTGCCTCTAGCTTGACCACGGCCCCTTGGTGGTTGTTGACCACCCCTCTGCGGTTTAAAATTACCTCTGCCATCGGCTCGCACCTAATCTGTCCTTTTCGGGCACTCTCTAATCCTATGTTCCATAGATCCACAGCTCAAACAAGCTCTTATTCTCCTCCAACATTTGCTCGTATGCCCTTTTCCACACATCGCACAAGGTGGTATTCCGGTATTAGCAGCAGCAATAGGGGCCCCAACTCTAACCGGCCCATTCACTCTGGCCCTCCTCGTAGGCCTCTGTCCAGCTCCCATAGGTTCCACATTCTGTTTGTTCTTGCCCTTCTCCTTCTATTGGTTGAGGCGCTTCGTGCACTTTACTTCCTCCGCTATCTTTGCTTTCTCCACCAAGACCGTAAAGTCCCGCTCCCTCTGTGGAGCTATAAGTACTCTGTTGCGACTATTCCTTTGGCATATCGACTAAGGCATAAAGACTCAGCCTCATACTCTGCTACTGACTTATCTCCCTGAGTCAGACTCAAAAACTCCTTCCTTCGGGCATCCACATAGCCCACTCCAATGTATTTTCCCTGGAATGTCGATTTGAAGAACTCCCAAGTGATCTGCTCCTGTTGGTTGCCCTCCTTTACGGTCAACCACCACTGATAAGCTTCCTTCATAAGCAAAGATATTGCCCCCTTCAACTTTTGTTCCACCGTGCAATCCAGGTCGTCCATTATCCTTTCCGTAGCTTCCAACCAGTACTCCGCCACATTCGGGGCCACCCTAGCTACTCCTTTGAAAATCTCTGCCCCATTCGCTTGGAGTCGCTCCACGATTAACCCATGACTTTCTGTACCATTATTGGGCCCAATGACCCTTTCTAAAATCCTTAACATGACCTGTGATACTGCATCTTCTGCAGCGGTAGCCCGTTCATATGGTCCCGTTTCAGCTACTGGTGAGGCCGGAGCCTCCCCTACTCCAACGTTGGGCATATGGCCCGACGCCGACGACCCAGCCCTAACACTTCCACGGCCTCTGCCGCTGCCTCTTGCACCTCTTCTAGCGCTCATCGTTGCGTGCGTATTTCTGGATTAGAATTTTTATAAAATTAGTTCATAGTTCCACTGTTTAAAGCACATGTCTTATGCAAGTAACAATTTAAAAGTTGTTTCAAAGTCGTAAATCCACTACATGCTTAAGTTTCCTACGGCTTTAGTCTCTAAGAACCTATTGTTTAAAGTAGCCCATTATCTAAATACAGTTCAGAAATTTAAACAAGTGAAATAATAGAAAAACTTACTTGGCTTGATGTCAAGGGCTCGGTGAACCACACTTTAAGAATACTGCAAAAACTTTTTAATCTACTTGTTTTAAAAACACAAAATCTAAGGCCCATTTCACAGCTTGAGCTTTACAACCGGGCTCTGATACCACTAAATGTAACACCCCCAGACCCGGCCTAGACGTTATGGCCGAATCCGGTGATGTCACATCAAAGGAATAATTCAAAACGACTTTGCTTAGTTAAAACTTAAGTTTAAGGCTTAGAAACCTAAAATCCTTGCAACTTGTTAAGTTATGATAATAGCCCATGTTTTAAGAAAACATCCATATTTTATATTATTTCGAAAACTATGTTTAAACTTTAAAAATTAATTCAAGTTTGATAATTAAATAATTGAACAATAATGAAACCCAAATGTATAGTCAAATTGGAGATACAAGGCCTTATTACATCCAATGAAAATAAAGTAATTAAATTCAAGTCTTTACAAACAAATAAACAAAACTTCGAAGTATCTTGTAGTGTGGCCATCTCCGAGTCCTCTCCCATGTCGAGCCATCTACTAAGGGTCACCTGAAACATTAAATTAAAGGGTGTGAGTTTCGAAACTCAATGTCTACGAACCTTGGTACTCCAATCAACATACAATCATCACATTGGGCCTAAGCCCTATCAAAATCGATGGTCTTGGGCCTTAGCCCACAGTGACCTCATATCACATCAGTATCACATGAATGCAGTGCTCCTATCCCAAACCAACCCTGCACTCTATTTCCCTTCCAACCCTACACTCCCGTGGGGATATAAATATCAACCCACCCATCTCTACACTCCAAAGGTAGCACCAACAACGGTACTACTCAAACGTTGTAGCAAGGCTGCTAAGTGTATAGTGGGCTTTATACCACCGGTGGATCCACGGTCATCAAGCGACTATGCGATCCTTACATATCTTCTTCCGTACCATCAAAGCCACCCAAGTACAACATATATCTCATGAATGCAACATACACATTTTCACACATTAAGCACCTAGGGTATTTTAGTCATTTCACTACCTAGGGGTTTTTTTCATAATTCTACCCTATAGGGGTATATTGGTAATTTTGCAAATTAGGGGTATTTTGGTAATTTTGCAAATCTGGGGTATTTTGGTAATTTTTCAAATCGAGGGTATTTTAGTAATTTTGCAAATCTCAGGTTTTAGTTATAAACTTTGGCCCATTAACAAGTCCTTGCGGCTAAAGTGAACAGACACTATGCACCAGGTAGGACCGCTTAAGTACCAAGCTCTCCCTAGATCCAATCCTAAACATGCATATGTCCATTGCCACACTCTAACCTAGCGACTTGTCCGCAGACATCTTTGATTATTAGATTAAGTTTTATGCGATTTAAGAATTTATCAGAGCTAGGCCTAGAGTCCATTAAAACCCTAGCATGTACTTCTAAAATCCCAAAAGGCCCACTAAGCCTATTCATGTCCATGTAACCCTTTAAAACCCATCATGTTTATATAGCCCATTAGGATCAATCTTATTCAAACCACACAACCATATCAATTCATCATTCAATTTTCACATATCAATTCTTACCGATTTGGGCCCACAAGCTTGGCAGGCCTATTTAGCCCCTTTTGGCCCGGTTGACCAAATGGTAGCCCCAACCCAAAAGATCGCTCTCTTGGCCCCAGTAATCGTATCGATGTCCCCACACGAATGTTCGCGCACTTGTATGGTTGCCGGGGCCAACCTTTCGGCTTTTTAACTTTTTTGGCATTCGGGTTTTCGGGATTTCAACTTTTGCTAATATGTCGTGTGTGAAGTGTATGTATACACCTGGTTATTGTGGCGTGCTACATTATCCTTAGCCTTGAACCTACAACCAACCATCCTCTAATCAATCACACATACCTAACCAAAATATTTACCAAAAGCCGAAGCCTTACCGTGTGCCACTGGTTTTAGTAGCCCATCCTTAGCTACTATTCAAGAGTATCCCCTAGATATGCACCCACGCATACACCATCAAAATTCGAGTGACTCGTAATCCACACAAGTCACCCCTATGGATCATACTTACATTCGACCACTTACTTAAACCATAATCGAGACGAGTACACTTACCACTTGCTTGCGATCCTTACCACGCTCGCGATCTTTGAACCCTATCCTTGTTATTACAGGGTTAACGACAGGAAAAGTTAAATAGCCCTCCGGCTTTTACCGAACATACTAAAGGAAAATTGACTAAGTACTTACCCAAGGAGCAATCGGCCCAAGAAGTTTTTTGCTTTTGAGACTAGTATGATGACAGGGGCAATTTGGCATCAATAGGAAGAGGAAGAGAATAGATGATCGGTTAGAACCAAAGGTGAACCAAAAAGGGAATTGGAGAAGAAGGTATGGAGGATTCGGCTTCTAAGCACTTAGAGAGAAAAAGGGTGTTTGGGAAACTCACAAGAGAGGAATTCAGCTAGAGGGAAAAACAAAATTTCGGCATTACCCTAGGAACCTAATTCGGCACCTATATATATATATATCCTATAGCCGAAACTACCTTCCCTCAAATTTCAATTCTGCACCAACACATCCACACCTCAATCCCCTATCTTTTCCTTAAATTTCTCTCTTGGACTCTCCCTTCCAGAGTCCACTCTAGTGCCATTACCTTCCTTCCAAGTGCAAAAATAAAACCCTTTTAATTCACCACTCTTAAGCCTCGAACCTTGGACCTCCTCACCTGCTAGTGATGCCACGTTGTAGCTCCCCAAGTGACGCCACGTTGCCACTGGACCAAAGGCCCAATTGTGTCCTATTTTCCCCTTTAATCAACTTAAGAGGCCTAATACCTGAGACTAAGGTCCACTAAGGCAAAAATTAAGTTTTTCCCTATAGTCTTCCCTATCTCTAAGACTTCAAATAACCTTGGTAATACCTTAAAATTAATATTCTAAGTGCTACTTATACATACCAACTTCAATGCATAGAAATTTAGAGTTTCAGGATTTTGGGGCGTTACACAATTTATTTGAGAATTCGAGAAGAGTTTATTAGTTGTTTAGGGTCGATGTTTATATACAACCATTCATCTTATTATTGTTTGTATTCTTTTGAATTAGGGTATTCAGGAGATAGCCTCAAAGTGGGCAGAACTCTTGGCACTAGTGAAGGAGCATTTTGAATAAATTATAACAAAACAAGTAGAAAATAAAAAAAATGAAAAAAATGGAAATTGAATAGGGTGGAAAGCATCAGGTATAATTTAATTTATAGTTATACTAATTACATTATAAATTTTGGTGTAGAGCTTTTTTACATAGTGTCCTCTATGTATATTAAAGTTGTTAAATGACTTGAAGGATAAGGATATAGAAAATATCCTTCAGATCTTGGTATGGGATTGTTGAAGGGGCTGAATCCTCAATCAATGAGGAGAGAAGTCATAGCCTTCTTGATTGAGAGGTTCGATCCAAAAAGTTGCTACATGGAAGTCAAGTAGTCAACTATCTACTATTCCTCATTGAGTCTTAAAGATGAAGGTGTCGATGTTTCCTCAATCTTGAAGAGGAAAGAGAACCTACAATTGAGGGAGAAATCTCTAGTCATTAAGATGCCAAAATTGTTAGACTATTGAGATGCTGGATTCAATGATTTAAAAGTAGCGTTGCTTCCATTCATCATCAAACGACTCCTTTGTCCATCTAGTCTTCATTGTCCCTCCGAAAATTACTGGAACTACCTCTATGATGAAGGCCTAAGCAATAAGCTAAATTGGGCCAAACAACTCATGAGGTACTCATCGAGGGATTTAGGAAATATGTTAAGGGACAAAATATTGGTAAAAAATTCGGCTACATAAGCAAATAAATTGAATTGTTGGAGGTAACAATTGGTTGTTTGTTTGATTCTAATGTTTTTAGGCATGTTTGATTTTAATGCTTTTGTCTTAATTGTAAATTTGTTTTTATGACTACTTGGCTTGAGTGGAAAGTCATAAATTTTGTCGCTCTGGATTTCCCCTCAAATTAGTGTTTAGGGGAATGATAACGTCAAGAATTTGTGAAGAAGTGAAGGCATTCTGAAAATCCTACAGTTAAAGAGGGAGGTAGTTTCATTACAATTAGTAAATAGTACTTAGTTTTGTTATGAAATATGATGCAACACAAAACAATCTTATAGGTTGCTATTTCCATCATGGAAATTGTCCCTCAACCGAGGCTTATTGAACAATCTCTAATGACTGATTTTGTTGCTAAATGGTTGGCAAATATCTATCATTACATTATTGATATTCCAAATCTTATTACATGGACTTTAAGGGATACACATGGTTGTTGTTGTTTTTTTCTTTTAGTCATAAGAAAAAGAAGGTTCGAATTAAAATGGTTGTTCTCATGGAGTGGAAGGATAAAGAGAATGTGTTATTTGACAAAAATTAATGCTAAGGTTGCTACTGTGAAGGACTCGTGCATTTATTGAAAGAAAAAAATGTTGATGTGAGTCCTATGAAAGGTGAGTCAGAGTACTGAAGGAATCCTCTCGCTCGATTTACCTAAAATTAAATGATATTTTATTAGAGTAGAAAAAGGAGTTAGTGGAAGAGGTGAATACAGTGTGCTTGACTGAATCCAACTTTGCTAACGCCTCAAACATATTCATAACTCCTTCCACTATGGTTAATGTGTCAGATTCTACTTACTATGCCCCAAGAAAATGGAAGGTATGAAGTGTAATTTTCACAATGATATTATATTTTATTCACATGTGATAATATATGATTATATATTATAGGTTTTGGTCTGTTCTACAAATGCGTTAATCATGTATCTAATAAAAACTTGATCAAGAAGTCGTTTTCAATAATGAAATTTTCTTTACCATCCCGTTTGAGGTGTGTGATATAATACGATTGGCGAAATAATAATTCCCTGATATATGAAAACAATAAATTGTTGTTGCTTTTGGTTATTTCATTTGGATTAGTCATATGTGTTTTTTCTGTAATTGAATTGAAATGACATGTGTGTTGTTATGTAATTGAATTAGAATAATTTGTAGTTGAACTTTGTAATTTTTATTTGCGGTTTAATTATTTATTTACCTACCATTATCAACTAACCTCAATCCCTATCATCATGTTGCCTTCTCTATTAACTTGTTTTTGTAGATGCCTCTACCACTGGTCAAGATTCCACATGAACTTGGCGAAGTAGAAACCTCCATTTTCGAGTACATTTGGGATAATGATGTTAATATAGAGTAAGCACTTGTTAAATATTATTTATCATTAATCATATACATGCATTGTATGAATCTGAAGTCTGTACTTGTAAAGTTACAGTGAAACAATATTAATGTTCGGGAATGTTTCGGCTTGTTTTTAGGAGTTCTATGCAATACAACCTAGGGTGTGGATTGGTGACAACATAAGTTTGGTTTTTATTACTTCAATGTTAATGTTTTTTTTAATATTATTCAGTTTCAATTGATATTAGTATATAATCATGTATAATTGACTGTGTGTGTACCAATGAAATTGGCTTTTGGGAAAAAGGGAGAAGCCACTTGGGACAAGAAATGGTATTTCGCATCAATGCTTACTAAGAGTATAAAGAACTCTAAACCATGTTTGTTTCCACAAAGTACTTGCAATTTTTGTAATAACTAATCATATATACACTTGTGATATTGCAATAAACACTGATTAAAAAGGAATGCAATCCAAAGACGATGTGGAATGACAATAAGTGGCAGTTTCATGTGATGGGATCAATCAACGACCATGCTTATATAAATTTATGCTTTTTATTTCCTTTTACGTGTGTATATATATATATATATATATATCTGTTACATTTATATACGCATGTATTTTTTTTTTACATTTTTTAGGTTTTTATTCTAATTAATAAGAGTAATGTCCACTGGTTTTTATGTCTAATCGACATTTTTGAAGGGCAAGTGTACGCCTTAGATAGCTTGGCATGAGGAAAATCCAATCAAAAGAGAGTTAAAGATGTGAAAATATTGTTAGTTATTATACTGGAATTCGAATTAGTATTACATTCCCTTTTCTTTTATCAAATTACTTTCCTTTTTTTTTATTGCCTTGTTTGGGGTTAATTTTGCTTTATGTTTGAAATAACTTAATAATTGTGCAAAATTGTGGGAAGACAAGGTTTCGTGTCAAATTTTGGATATCCCCATAAGCCCAGGGCGAAACTGGTTGTTAAAATGCTAATGTTAAACAAAAAAAAAACACAATTGGTTAGTTTTCACTGTTGTGTTATGACTAATCTATTTTGTTATTGTCCATCTGTATAACAGTAAAACCCATATTGATGGCTTTCAAGTTGTTTCCCTTACTATTTTCTCTTGTTCATAGATATGATTATGAAATGTTTGTTATCAAATAGATGAAAGCTCTATTTGATGTAGCATAGAAAGAAGTGGTAATTTCTTACACTCAATAAATAGAAAGCGCATTAATTTACATTACTGCTCATAACATTTTTTACATAAGGATTATCTTTATAAGTTACCCAACCTTTGGATAGATTTCATACATCTTCTGTTGATAAACCATAAAGACAATGCTAAATGGTATGAAATCTTTCTTAAAGTAAATGATCATTAGAAAACTCGTGTATCTCCGAGTCTGAAGAACATGTGTTTAAGAGTTGTCTAATACCAATTTCCTCCTAAGTCAAACAATTGAATTTTATTCATATTATTCAATTTTGTATCTACCTTGTATATGGTTTGCATCTACCTTGTAGATGTTTCATTTTTGTATGTACATATTAACCAAGTTGTATATAGTAAATATAATTGTTTGAAGGCAAAAGTAAGTGTATATTATAATGCTATTTAGATGGCAGAAAAGGCCATTCGCATGGCATAAAACACCATCCTAATGTAAAAAATATCCAAACCAACATTGCAATTATGGATATATAATGATTTACCTAATATCCCCGTGCCATGCAACTGCAAATATGTTCTCTCTCCCAATTACTAGAGTCTCTCTTAAGAATGAAGCTATAATTAGCAACTACAAAGTGTATAAGACTAAATTATATAACTCGATAGGCTTCCATTGTACTGTCCGAGAGAATTTATCAATCCATCATTGTTCGAACATGACATGTCATCATCGAATTTGAATGTTCCTCTTTTTACAAGTTTAGGTGACGAAATCGGGACTCCAAGCTTCAACATAGGATACGTCACTTTACTATGCTCCACCATTTTGCAGTAAACGCATTTTTGACCTTTGGCTGTTGCTTGTTTTTGGGTACTTATTTACCTTTTCCTTTTTTCCTTGTTGGGTCCTTTACTTTGTTTGACCTTATCATGTAAGAAATGGGTTCTTGCAATTGGTACATTCCAACATTGTAACGGTGAGCTTGTTTATTTCATCTCGTAAAACTCTGTAAGACTATTTCCTCAAAAAAACTATGTAATACATTGTAATAGTCTGATTTTTAGTGGTACCGAAAATGATAGTTTCAGAATTTCATTTTTCGATGACCGAGTTAGTAAATATTATTTATTGATATTTACTAGGTTATTACAGTATTATACTAAATTTTTGTCTAATAATTTTAGTTATTTGGAAAGTTAGTTAAGGTACAATGTATTGTTTGAAAAGTCAATGGTTTTGAAAATTGAGGTATTGGGACCTCAGTTCTACAAAACCAAGCTCATAAATGTTTTTTTATTAAATATTTATGGAGTTTTTATATAGGAATATTGAATTTCGATTCGATAATTTTGTTGATTTGATAACTAATTAAAGTATAAAGACTAAATTATAAAAACCATAAAAGTTAATCACTATTAATTTATATTAGCTAAATGGGTCAAATAGTAGGATTAAATGGATTTAAATGGAAATTATGTCATATTTCATTTTAGTGGATGATTTATAGTTATATTTTTTATAATATATATGTTAAATTAGTATTAAACAATAAAAGTTAAAAATCATAAAATAAAGTTAATGGCCACTTGATCGCTGGAATTAGAGTTTTAAAATTTATAAAGAGAATGATCGAACCTGTAAACTAACTCTGACAATGATTAAAGGCAAGTGTACCTATCGAACAGTAGTATAGCTTAGGCAAGACCGGATTGTCGAACCCAAAGGAACTAAAAGTACTAATACTAACCTTCTTTTTATTATCTAGCCTAAAATAAGTGAAGTTGTTTAGATCTAACGACTACTAAGCTAAAGACGCAAAGACAAAAAGAATGAATTGGGAAATAACTTGAGTTGATTTAAGACGATACCCTCAGGAAGAATCCACCTAGACTTCACTTGTTATTTAACCCTGAACCATACGATTTATTCACTTGACTTGATCCGTAGGATTCCCTAATTTATATTAAATCCTCTCTCGAGGCGAATAACGTCTAACCTTAGGTTAATTAACGAAAATCTCTTTCTCACTTAATAACCCCCTAGAATAGCAATAAATTGATCTATGGACTCCCATATTAGGTTTCACCCTAATCCGGCAAAATCTCGTCACCCTATCTCTAGGCGCGCGAACGACTCCGCTTTAATTTTGCTAGATCTTTTCTTAAGCAGAGACTTTTGCTCCTCCACCTAAGAACATCTGACTTGAGTCAATATCCCGAAAACATTAACACAAGAATTAAGCGCACATAATTAAGAATAAATCAAGTATTTATCTTATAGTTCAGAAAGTAATAACAAGATTCATCTAGGTTTCATCCCCTTCAGGTATCTGAAGGGTTTAGTTCATAACAAACAAAGAAAACATCTCAGAAGAAAAGATAAAACAAAACATAAAAAATCCCTAAAACTCCCTGAAGGAATTGAAGAAGAGATTCGCCGTCTTGAGTAGAATTCCGGCTTCTAGAGATGGATCAACTAGCTATCTTCGAGTGATTCCCACAACTTTGACCTTTTCGGCTTGGCACCTTGGCCTAGCTAACCGCCCTCTTTCAGGTAACACTTAGGGGGTTTATATAGGCTCTTGGAATGTATTTCTTCACCCCAAAGTATCCAAATCCGAATGAAATTGCTCTTTGCCACGACAGGGGCACGACCATGTCACACGCCCGTGTGACTAGTCTTCAAGTCGTGTTCGGACTTCTTTAATGAGGCACGGCCATGTGACTCGAGGGTAAGGTCGTGTTCTAGATGATCAATGTGGCACGGCCGTGTGGGCTTAAGTCCAGGTCGTGTGGAATTCGTGATATGGCTCATTTACACTGTTTTGGGCCCGTTTTATGTTCTTTTCATCTCGGGTGCTTTTATGGGTATAAGACATGAAAAGAAAGGATTAAGAGCACCTTTTTACATTAATCGAGGCTTAAATCATCCAAAAGCATACTAAATGTGGGATTAAAATATGTTACTTTTACGATTTATCAAATACCCCCACACTTAAGCTTTTGCTTGTCCTCAAGCAAAATTCTCAACTTACAATTAAAACAAACTTTCCATGATTCATAATTCCTATCAACAATGTCTCATCATAATTCATAGATAATTTATACATGGATGATCTAACTCGAAGAGTCTTGAAGATTCAAACAATCAAAGTCATATATTTGTAGCACAAAAACGTAGGTGTCTCCCTTTATCTAAATAATTACCTTTGATTCAAAATGGATAAGGATTGACATCCTCACTAAAGATTCACTCAAATCACTCGAGGTGTTTAAGGTTCAAAATTAAGCTCTCAAAAGTCAAACCTAAAAAGTTAATCCCATAGGCTTGCCTGAAAATCAAATCTCCACCATTGTAAAATGAGATGATAAACAGATCAAAAGGTCTTTATCAGGGTTGTAACGGGGCTAGGGTTAAAGGTGTAGAATAAGGCTGAATTAGAAGGTTAGAATCTATATTGAATTGACAAGTACCTACCTAGAAAATACTGAGAAAATACCAACTGAAAAGTAATAATCCTACTAACACGAGCTTCTCTTTCGAAAAATAAACTTTAACTGTATAAGCTCACCACTAACACTGAATATACTTCATTTTTTTAAGAACAAATCATAAAAGATGAATTCAATTACTGAACTTATTTAATTAGGTAACTTAATCAAATCATATCTTGATCAAAGGGTAGTCAAAAGGAATGGTGATAACAAATACAAAGGGGTTTTGGGTTAATATTAGCTGGTGAGTCAATAAAAAGGGTTGTTAGGATCAACAGAGTTCACTAAGGGTTAATTTATGGAGGTAGGCTTTTTAGTGGAGTCAGTGGGCTAAAACCTAGGTGCCTTTATCATCTCGGTATATCAAATCATAGGTGTGGTCTCAACATGTATAATCGAAGCAAGTTATAGAATAACAGTTCATAGTTGACACACTCATAATCAATAAAGTGAGCATGGAAAAGAATATATGCTCTAATAGGCTCAAAATCTCACAAAAATTATGGGTGTTTTTACATCAACCTTGTAAATTTCAAACTTCCAGATAATATTCAGATTCAACTCAACAACCTAGTAAAGATTTTAATTCTGAAAAATAGACTTATCATGCTTAATTCTCTAATATTCTTCTAATTTAATCATCAATGCACAATTAACTATGACTTAATCTAAAACATATCAATAAAAATCACAAACCATCAGAAATTTCAACCTAATTAGTAATATGAGGAAATTACTTAAAAACAAGACTAAGTTCAGGGATTTGAGAATAATGAAGAAAGTTAGGCCGGATTTCAGAATAATGCAAAAAGTTAGGCACTTTCTTTAATTAAATATTCATCCCCCACACTTAAGATGTACATTGCCCTCAATGTACAAAGATGTATATAAAATTTAAGAGAGAGGGAGAGGTGAAACTTCCTGAATTACGGATGAGATCCCGGAGTTGGAAGGGTCGGTCTGGATGACGATCCTGAGCTAGATGAAGAAATTGGGGAGCTCGTAGATAGTTAGCCAGGGTTTATTAAGACACATTTAAAATAAACAAAATATATAACTAAAAACAAGAAAGAAAAAGGAAAGGAGACTAAAAAGGAAAATAAACTAAGATTGGAAGATAAAAGGGCTTGAGAATCCTTATTGGTAGATGGTTCGTGAGGTGGGTGTGACTTCGAAGGTGATGGAGGTGTTGGCGGTGGCGGAAGTGGCGTGATTCCTAAGTAGCCTTTACAACCTAACACTAAGAAATTAAAATATATTAAGCTAAATTAAGCATAAGATTGTCAAAGAGAAGGAAATTGAAGCAAAAGAATGAAAAAAAAATAAAAAATAAATGGTCTCAAAGACCCTTAGCTTGTTGTTGGAATGAAGCGGCCGGCATGAGCTTATGAATGTCGGTCTCCCTAAGGAGACTACGCTTGCCTTCTTCCGCATCTTCGACATTGATATTTGTGGCTCAAGAGTCTGGAGACTTTGTTATGGAGAGGGGAGAAAAAGGGAGAAAAGAGAACCAGAAAAGTAATGGAAAGTGGATGAGAAGGATGGGGAGGGGTTGGTTCTTAAATAGAGGCTCAATTTTGGTACTTACCCACGCCTGTGGGCCGAGGGCGTGTCGATGTACACGGCCACTTCGCACGACCATGTGTCTAGGAGTGTTGTTTCTCCATGCCCGTTTTTCATCTAGCCACGCCCGTTTGTAACAAGTCAGTATGTTGGCACGGTTTGAAGGCAAGGGCGTGTTCTGCCCGTGGTTTGCAAGTCAGTAGCTTCACAGGTCGTCGGGCACGGCCGTGGCACTTTGTTAGTTCCCGTGGGGGAGTGGTTGAGTTCGTGAGTTCAAAAGTTGGTTGGGACTAATTCGTACCGCCTCTGCTATGTCAGTACGGAGATTTTAGTGGTCCACACGGCCACGGCCACGACTGTGTGCAAGGTCGTGTGGCTTGGAAATATGCACTTTTGTGTTAGTTTAAAAAACTAATTTTTTAGAACTAGGAAAAGAAAAGAAACTAAAATAAATGCGAAAGTAAATAGGGTTGGTGTTCGGGTTGCCTCCCGAGAAGCGCTCGTTTATAGTCTTAAGCTAGACTTTCCTTGTATTTGAGAGAAAAAAATCAGGGAGGTTTAAAGGTTTGAATATCTTCCCTCATGCTTACAGTTCTATTTTCTTGATAAAGTTTAAGTTGAGAAGCGTTTACCTTAAAAGTGCTGAATGTTGGATTGCTTACCTCGACTGTTTCGTGTGGGAAGATATTTTGTACCTTAAGAGGAATTTCTTCGTTTACTTTCAGGCCTGATGTGGTGATGTGAGGGTTTGCTTTGTCTAACAAAACCTGGTCTCCTATTTTGAAATGGTTTGATGTTCTTATGAGCTCTTCTGGGGGCTCCTTCAATTTTACTTCGTGCGGTTCCTGTTCCTCTTTGATTTGTGTTTTCTGCTCTTTTAGTTTGTCGACCCTCAGGCTTTGTTCCTTATGTAGTTCTTCTTTGTTGGCTTGGGGTCGATGACTTGGCTCCGGTTTGTATCCTTGTGGTGTTTTCTGCGATGAAGGTTGCACAAATTGATTATCAACTGAATTGACTTTCTTACCTTCATCGATTGTTGTCCTGGTCGAGTCAAGAGCTTGAAGACTGATTGATTCGTCACCTACACAAAGTATGAGTTCTCCTGTGGCAACGTCAATTTTAGTCTTGGCAGTTGCTAGAAAGGGTCTTCCTAAAATTAAGGGATTGAATTATCCTCATCCATGTCTAAAACAACAAAATCTACTGGGAAAACGAATTTATCAATTTTTACAAGAACATATTCGATAATACCCCTAGGAATTCTAACAGTTTTATCAGTTAATTGAATGCTCATCCTAGTCTGTTTGCGTTTCCCTAGACCTAGTTGCTTAAACATTTTGTAAGGCATGACATTTATGCTTGCCCCTAAATCAGCTAACGCATTATCAACAGTTAAACTACCAATTAAACATGGAATTGTAAAACTCCCTAGATCTTTTTGCTTTCGCAGTAGTCTATTCTGTAACATTGTTGAGCATACTGCGTTTAATTCCACATATGGTTCCTCGTCTAATTTGCACTTGTTCGTCAAGAGCTGCTTTAAAAATTTTCTCGAGTCTGGCATCTAAAAAAGAGCTTCAAGAAGAGGTAAGTTGATATGTAATTTCTTTAAAAGTTTAAGAAACTTACTGAACTGTTCTTCTGTATCATCTCTTTTCATTGCTTCGGGATAAGGTATGTGAGGTTGGTACTCTTTGATTACCAGTTTTGGATTTTCCCGTGTTACCTCTGTTTTACCTTTTTCTACCTCGTTTTCTTGTACTGAGTTGGGTCATCTAACCCTTTACTATCATGAGCTGTGATGGTTTGAATTTGCTCCTTTAGGTTAATCTCCGTGTTACTTGGTAGACGTCTTTGCGGTCGTTCGGACATTAACTTTGCAAGTTGCCCGACTACTTTAGTGACTTCCCCTACTGACTTAGTAAGTTCCCCAACTCGGTTCTTGGTCTCTTCAACAGACGTTTGCTGATCTTTAAGTGTTTTCTCAGTATCTCGGAGACGATTTTTTGTGGCTGCCATGAATTTTGTCACCATCTCTTCAAGGTTTGGCTTCTTCTCTTGTGGATATGGCTGATTTTGGAAATTTTGAGGAGGTTGTTGTCTTTGATTTCCTTGATTTTCTTGACCTCCCCATGAAAAATTTGGGTGGTTCCTCTAACCTGGATTGTAAGTATTACTATAAGGATTATTATTGGATCTGAAATTATTACCTATATAGTTCATCTGTTCGCTCTCTGTGCCTAGTTGGTAGGGTGGGTACTCAGGATTCGCCACAGTTCCACTTGTGTCGCACCGCATGACTGGGTGTACCTACGAAGAACACAAATTATCAAGCTTTTTATTTATCATCTCTATCTGTGTTGATAGTGTGGTCACTGCGTCGAGGTTGTAAACTCCGGCTGATTTTGTTGGTTTAGTCCTTGTAACTTGCCACTGATAGTTATTTAGTGACATCTCTTCAATAAACTCGTAGGTTGCTTCAGGAGTTCTGTTGTTCAGGGTTCCACCGGTGGCTGAATCAATTAATTGCCTTGTTGAGGGGTTTACACCGTTATAGAAGGTTTGCACTTGTAGCCGTAAGGGTAAACCATGGTGCGGACACCATCTCAAGAGATCCTTGTATCTCTCCCATGCGTCGTATAATGTCTCTAAATCCATCTGCACAAAAGAAGAGATAGCATTCTGTAATTTGGCCGTTTTGGCCGGTGGGAAATATTTTAATAGAAATTTTTCGGTCATTTGTTCCCATGTAGTGATTGACCCTCGTGATAACGAGTTTAACCACAGTTTGGCTTTATTTCTTAATGAAAAGGGGAATAACCGAAGACGTATGGCATCATCCGAAATGCCATTTATTTTGGAGGTATCACAGAACTCTAAAAAATTAGTTATATGAGTGTTTGGGTCTTCATCCTGTAAACTATCAAATTGAACAAATTGTTGAATCATTTGTATTTTGTTAGGCTTTAATTCAAAATTATTAGCACTATAGCAGGCCTAACAATACTCGATTCTGCTCCTGTTAAATGTGGTTTAGCATAATCAAACATAGTACGTGAAGCATTGTTTTCTCCCACATCACGTGGTTGTGGATTATTCTCGTCCATCCCTTCAGTAAGATTGGATCTGCCTTCTTGATTTTCCTCTGTGTAATTCAGGGCTCGCCTGATTTCTTTGCGATTTCTTCGAGCGGTAGCTTCAATATCACTGTCGTATACTAAAGGTCCTATCGGGTTCCTTCTAGTCATAAACTAGAGGTACCTGTTGGAAAAGAAAGAAAGAGAATTTAGCAAAAATCAAAATTTAACCTAAAAATAAAATAAAATTGCGAAAAATAAAAATAATGGCTAAAGTAATAAAAATAGAGCTTTCTTAATATTTTAGTTCCCCAGCAACGGCGCCAATAACTTGATCGCCAAAGTTTTAAAATTTATAAAGAGAATGTTCGAACCTGCAAGCTAACTCTGACAACGATTAAAGGCAAGTGTACCTATCGAACAGTAGTATAGCTTAGGCAAGACCGGATTGTTAAACCCAAAGGAACTAAAAGTACTAATACTAACCTTCTTTTTATTATCTAGCCTAAAATAAGTGAAGTTGTTTAGATCTAATGACTACTAAGCTAAAGACGCAAAGACAAAAAGAATGAATTGGGAAATAACTTGAGGAAGACTCAGTTGATTTAAGACAATACCCTCAAGAAGAATCCACCTAGACTTCACTTGTTATTTAACCCTGAACCATACGATTTATTCACTTGACTTGATCGTAGGATTCCATAATTTATATTAAACCGTCTCTCGAGGCGAATAATGTCTAACCCTAGGTTAATTAACAGAAATCTCTTTCTCACTTAATAACCCCCTAGAATAGTAGTAAAGCGATCTATGGACTCCCATATTAGGTTTCACCTTAATCCGGCAAAATCTCGTCACCCTATCTATAGGCGCGCGAACGTCTCCGCTTTAATTATGCTAAGATCTATTCTTAAGCAGGGACTTTTGCTCCTCCACCTAAGAAAATCTGACTTGAGTCAATATCCTGGAAACATTAACACAAGAGTTAAGCGCACATAATTAAGAACAAATCAAGTATTTATCTTATAGTTCAGAAAATAATAACAAGATTCATCTAGGTTTCATCCCCTTCAGGTATCTGAAGGGTTTAGTTCATAACAAATAAAGAAAATATCTCAGAAGAAAAGATAAAACAAAACATAAGAAATCCCTAAAACTCCCTGAAGGAATTGAAGGAGAGATCCGCCGTCTTGAGTAGAATTCCGGCTTCTAGAGATGGATCAATTGGCTATCTTCAAGTGATTCCCACAACTTTGACCTTTTCGGCTTGGCTCCTTGGCCTAGCTAACCGCCCTCTTTCAGGTAACACTTAAGGGGTTTATATAGGCTCTTGGAATGTATTTCTTCGCCCCAAAGTATCCAAATTCGAATGAAATTGCTCTTTGCCACGACAGGGGCACGGCCATGTCACACGCCCGTGTGACTAGTCTTCAAGCCGTGTTCGGACTTCTTTAATGAGGCACGGCCATGTGACTCGGGCGTAAGGTCGTGTTCTAGATGATCAATGTGGCACGGCCGTGTGGGCTTAAGTCCAGGCCGTGTGGAATTCGTGATATGGCCCATTTACTCCGTTTTGGGCCCGTTTTATGTTCTTTTCATCCTCGGGTGCTTTCCTGGGTATAAGACATGAAAAGAAAGGATTAAGAGCACCTTTTTACATTAATCGAGGCTTAAATCATCCAAAAGCATACTAAATGTAGGATTAAAATTGTTACTTTTACGGTTTATCACCACTAACCATTCTTTTTTTTTTTTTAAATTGTACAAAACTAAAACAAAAAAGAAAGAAGCCATTTCGCGAGTTTCAACTTTAGAGCTATGCATGACATGTATTTTTATGTCTGTTTCTCGTAATTTTTATGTTTTTGAGATTGTTGTAATTTAATCTAGCTAGCCCGAATGTTAAATTGTAAAATTGCGAAAGGTTTTAAAAGTTACCACTAATGGTTTTTAAGTTTTTTGAATGTTAAATGATAGATTTTGAATCTTAGAAATAAAATCGGAGTAATTTGTATAGTGAATTTTATTAGTTTTGAGTTTAGGGACTAAAATGTAAATATTTCAAAATTGGCATGAAATTTCTATAATTATTGAATGAGGAGGGTTGTACAGGGATGTGATTATTGAACTAGAAGTTAATTAAAAAATATGAGAAATTATAGATTAGTCCTTCACACTTTGTAGTTGTCGTTTTCTAGGTAAGTTCATATGGAACTTACCATATTTTCTTATTTGGCTTGAATTATAGTTTTATTTATTAATTATATATACAAATGTAATTTTAATGAATTTTGACATAAAAAGGACTACATCGATAAAGGCAATATTTGTGGTAGATACTGATAGATATGCATTAATGAACGAATGAATGTAAAATTAGTTATACGGGTGTATGGTATATATATACATGGTGAAGTTATGTAGTTAAAAGGTATATAAATATATACTTTTTTTGATGTTTTGATGTCTACTGGATTAAATTGATTAAATTTTAAATAAATTGATTGCTTGATATTTTAAATTGTGATTGAAAAGTGATATATTGTTATATGTATTGAGCCTAGATGAACATGGGATAGGATACAATTGGCATATCAATAGGGTTATTTCACGTGTTGTACGGGTTTGACATGAGCTGAGATGATGATGTACTATATATTCACTGATTGTATCGAAATCCAACATTTTTTTGCAGATTACTGTGTTATATCCACAGTGATTTAGACGTGTTTCTAGGGAAGGATGTGTAGCCTACGGGCTTGGCACTTAGTGCCCAGACATATTTTTGGATGATATGGCTCGTTTGAGCAATCAAGTGTGTTTTGGGTGGTTACCCACATATCTGTATATTATAATTCATCAGGCTAAATTATTATAGTACCAATTCAAATGAATGAATGATAGTGTATATGGTAATAGAAATGGAAAACATAAGATTGAATGAATGAAATGATGTTATGTGTACTGAATTGATATGTTATACGATGATTGAATAATGTAACTGTAGTAGATGAGAATTTGATGATACCGGTGAAATGAAATTGAATTGAATTAAATGGTTTTATAATAGAAATTATGACAGAATGGTTATATATATACAAGTAATTAAGAATGGATGTCATGATGAATTGGTATTGAATCCTATAGTATTATGTTAAATGAAACATTTGTGATCAAATACGATATACTCACATTGTATATGTGAAATGTGGTGACAGGAAAGTTGTATAGTTAGCTAGTTCGTTATATTAATTGTGATTTAAGGTGAGTTTACTATTTTAGTTCTTATGGATTTACTAAGCATTTGAAATGCTTACTCGATTACGTTTCTATTTTGTAGTTATCTTTTGTAGAACATGGCGATTTGATCATACCAGAGCTCACACTATCAAGCCTTCTATTTGATAATTTTAATCGTTTTAGACTTGGTTATGTGGCATATGTCTAGGATTAAATGTGGTAAAAAAACTATTTTGGATGTCAAAGAAATGATTCTTGTCTATAAAACTTGTTTTGGGGTGTGTATATGTTATGCATATATGCATTGAATAGTGTAAATGTTTCATTGAGTAATGGAGATTAGGGTTCATATATCATGCTTGAGCTTGAGGTGCTAATATAATATGTATATAAGCTTTGAAATGAATATGTGTATATGTTCATGCTGATGATGGAATGCTTAAGTATAATAATGATAGTGAATGTTGAACAATGTGTGAATATTGGTATTGAGATAAATTATATTTGTGATAGATGGATGGTAAACTTTTGGATTGTTATTAAAGTTGGAATGTCAAATGATTTGACTTAGAATATGAAATGGAAATATTGGGCTGTGGCATGGATGATACTAAACTAGTTGAATGATTTGAAATGTTTTGAAACTATTGTTTTGTGATAGTGCCATTATGGCATATTGGTTAGGCATTAGTTGGAAGTTGTATGACATGTTTTGGTTTGGCTTTGAGATGTTTTAAATAGGTTTAAAGTTGTCAAAATGTATTATGGAAGTTACCTTATGGTTGATTTTGATACAAGCGCTTAAATGACATATTTTGGTGCCACACAACCGTGTGTCACATACGGGCTTGTGACACGGTCGCATGCCATTGGAAAATAACGTGCATTTAATCACACGGTCTAAATTAGTTACATGGCCCAACCACATAGCCATGTGACTTTTGTTGAATTTTTACATTTAGGTCTGCATAGCTTCAGTGAGTTATACGACCTGGATACACGGTCGTGTGACTCCAATTTAACATGGTCTCTGTTTATAGCACGACTTAGGCACACAGCCGTGTGACCCTATTTTGAAAATTTTCCTAACTTTTTGAAAAGTTTTTAATTTAGTCCTTATTTGAACTTGGGTCAATTTAAGAGCTTTCGTAAGCTCGAATACGACTCGTATTTAATTGTTTACCATAACATTTAAATGTTTATGACATGATTGATTATTTGAAGAATTTATTTATTCTTTAATTGATTTATAACTTTGGAGATTTGCAAATTAGTCCTAGTCAAATTCAAGGTAGATATTAGGGCATAGATAAGCTTGTATAAGGCCAAAGAAAAGCTATATTTGATGTTTATACATTGAATTAACTCTCACATTGTGACTCATGTTTTATTTGAATGTTAATTGTGTATTTATGAAATAATTTAATGTTTACTTAAAATAAGGATTATGAATTGTTCTTATTGTTTAATTGAATGTTTAAAGATGGAATCATATGTGATTGCTTCGTTAATTGTTGTGACATCCTATAGCTTCGGTCCGATGACCAGACTTATTGAGGAGTGTTACATTTAGTTGTATCAAAGCTACGATTTAGTCGATTCTAAGACTGAATGTAGCGTATGTTCAATTTAGAAATACTTGCAACATTAATCTTGGATAGTGTGATGCAATATGATCTAATTTGACTCTGTTTTCTTTGAGATATTATGTTAGCAGAGTTTAAACAGTGTAGTATTAGATTAAGGTAAATGGTAATGTTTCCAATCAGGGATCTAGTTTTAGTGTGTTGTTCCACAAAGCCTAAATAGTGAAATAAGAGGTGTTTTCTTTTAAAAGATGAACTAACAATTCTTAGTGTTATGTGAGCCACTCTTGTGGCTCCGCAACCTCCACCCTCGATTGTGCCTTCCACAACACTCTCTTATCTTTAAAATCCAATAAGTGTTCACAGACAATCAATTGATAAGATCTGGAAATGTGGAACTGAATGATTCAGGGATAAAACTGATGAGGATCTAGTAAAAATTGAATATTGTTTGAAAATACTCAGTGATTTTTTTATGAAATAGTATGTTATTCTGAAGATAGTCTGTGTAAGAGCCCGATTTAGGGGCTAGTCGGAACAGTGGTTTTGGAACCACTAATCCAAGGTCGGAGAAAATTATTTTTATATTATTTTGTGTTAGCGTGACTACAAGAGTGTATGAAAATTTTGGTGCTTTAATTTTAGCGATTGCATGCTTAATTTCGAAAAAGAACTAAATCGCATAAGGTGCTAAAGTTCCATTTTACAAGCTCAAGGTGTCTAAAAGCCATAGAATATTCATTGGAGGCCCTTAATGTGCAATAAGACCCTTAGAAATAGGGTGGCCGGCCATGGGGGACAAACAATGTCAAAATTGGTCAAAGTTGTTGAAATTATGTGGACTAAATTGATGTTTTACAATAAAATAAAGAAAGGAAAGATCATCTTTTCTTCTCTTCTTCTCCACTGAAAATTAGCAGCAAAATAGGGGTTTGAGAGCTCAAAAATTTCAGCAAGCTTTTCTCCATACAAGTGTTTTGATGATCATTTCTTGATAATATTTGTACTTTTGGAACCCCTAAAGCTTAATCTAGCTAAAGAGGGGACTATTTCTTGATAATATTTATGTTGTTTTCTACATTTTTAAGGAAAAAAGTGAGTCTTAGTTGTTAGGTAAATAACTTTTGTGAATGGTTTTAATATGAAAACACCTAAAAGGACCTTTTTTGTAAAGGTTGTAAAATATGTGGTAAATGTGTGAAATAATGAGTATTGAGGGTTGCCATAAGAGTAATAAATGTTCATCTAGGCTTGTAAAAGAAGGAAATTCGATTAGAATTGATTTACGAGACTAAGGGTAAAATTGTCATTTTGTGAAAGCTTAAGGTACCATTTTGCCCAAAATATGATTATTGAAATGTATTGATTAATTTGGTAATTAAATGAGCTAATTTTCTATTATAGATAAAGAAGAACGAGTAATTAACCTTGACCGAGAAAAAGGCAATGTTTCAGACTAGATTGGCAAATTGGCATATTTTGGTACCGAGGCAAGTTTGTGTGTAATAAATTCGACATCATGCTATTAAGTTTTAAAAATGTTTGATACTCATGAAGATGTATATTATTTCTATGAAATTGAGTAATGATGTTGAACGAGAAAATAATGAAAATTTGTGATGTTGAAGTCCCGGTTGGACTTTAAGAAGTGAGAGAATATTATCATCAAGACTTGAGATGGGTAAAGTCCCGTATAAGACCATGTCTGGAACATGGCCTCAGCATCTAATTAAGATCCCGTATAAGACCATATCTGGGATATGGCATCGACAATCAATATGAATTTCCGTATAAGACCATATCTGGGATATGGCATCCACATCTAAAGGTGACCCCATGTAAGACCATATTTGAGATATGGCATTGGCGTCGTATTTATGTAAATGATGATGATTATGTATCCTTGAGTATCCCAAGTGATTCAATGGGGTAAATAGTTAAGATTATAGTATAGATGAGATTAGTGCTAAAGCTATGTGATGAAGTAATACAAGTACAAGTGAGTAATTCATGAGAAACATTCACGATATGTGCCATGATATGTATTTGGTAAGAGTAAGCATGAGTAAGTCAGGGCAATGTGCTTATAACTTTGTGTTTTATTCAATACAATTGATGGATAGCATTATGAGCCTTTATGCTGCTATTTATTTCATGCAAACTTACTAAACATTATGTTTACCCCTCTCATTTCCCTTTTCCTTGTAGTATTGCCAAGCTAGCTCGGGAATCGTGGAACGTCGGAGTTCGGAATCACACTATCAACTTCTCTTTGGTATAGCAAAGTTAGATTTATTTTGAGTATGGCATGTATAGGACTTGGTCATTTTATTATGTCATATTTGTTAGCCAAAGTGTTGGCTATTGATGTTATTCAATTCATTTTGTAATTGGTCATTAGAAATTGGCCAATACTTGACAAGTTTATATGATCAATGATGATGAAGTTCATGAAGTGCATTCTTGTATGGATGTCTTGATTTTGAGTTCTTAGATAAGCATTATGGTCATGATGTATGTTGAAATGAATTGGTATAAATATGATTGTCTTGTAGGGTGGCAATTGGCTTGGTAGATAGCCTTACAATTGCCCACACGAGTAGACACACAGGCAGCCCCATGGGCGTGTTGATAGGCCATGTGTCACCATGGAAACTAGGTTGGCAAGTCAGAATACCCAATAGTAAACACATGGGCTGAGACATGGCCGTGTGTTTCAACCGTGTAGGAGACACGGCCTAAGACATGGGCGTGTGCCTTGGTCGTGTGACCTAAATGGAATGCTGACATCATAAATAGAATGCCAAGGTTTTCACACACGGGTGAAGACACGGGCGTTTCATGGCCGTGTGAGGGACACGGGTTATGGACACGAGCGTGTGTCAGGTTATGTGAAAACCCCTGTAGGTTCGAATTGAAAAAGAAATCCACACGGGTGTGGAACACATGCATGTGATATGCCACACGGGCGTGTGGCCATATTTTGAGTCAAATTTTTCTAAGTGTTCAAAAGTTTCCGATTTCGTCTCGAATCTTTTCGAGTGCAAGTTTTAGGGTCTCGTAGACTTATAATAAGGACATTAATGTCTCGAATGGAATGTTTTGGTTTGAAATGAAATTTTATGGATCGATATTGTATAATTAAGCAAGTTAAGTACAGTAATGCCCGTATACGATTTAGGTATCGAATATGGGTAAGGGGTGTTACATTTAGTGGTATCAGAGCTACGGTTTAGTCAATTCTCAGACTAACGTAGCATAAGTAAGTCTAGCTATACATGCCATACGTATGGGTATTTACATAATGATAGTGTGACGACTCCTGACGACTTAAATTGTGTTTTTATATAGTAAATGGATCCCGACTAGGCTACAGCCGATAACGCTGCAAGTAATGCGCCGGCTCCCGCGCAAGGGACCGCGCTAGTAGAAACTAGACCCGAGACTCTGGGTCAGGGAGTTGAGGAATTTTGAGCTAGTAAAGAGGATAATCCAGAGAGGGCGGAATTCTGGCTTGAGAATACCATCAGAGTATTAGACGAGTTGTCATGCACACCTGAAGAGTGCATAAAGTGTGTGGTAACTCTCTTGAGAGATTTGGCCTATCAGTGGTGGAACACCATTGTGTCGGTGGTACCAAGGGAAAGAGTTAACTGGGAATTCTTCCAAGAGGAGCTCTGGACGAATTATATTAGTCAAAGATTCATCGACCAGAAAAGAAAGGAATTCTTGAAGCTAAAATAAGGTTAAATGACGGTGACTGAATATGAGCATGAGTTTGTAAGGCTCAGCAAATACGCTCGAGAGCGCGTGTCGACAGAAGCCATTATGTGCAAAAGGTTCGAGGAAGGCTTAAATGAGGATATCCGTTTAGTTGTTGGTATCCTAGAACTAAAAGAATTTGTGGTGCTGGTAGATAGAGCCTGTAAGGCCGAGGAACTGGTCAAAGAGAAAAGGAAGGCTGAAATCGAGTCTCGCGACTCGAAGAAGAGACAGTTAGGCAAGTCATTTCAATCCTTATCCAAAAAGTCAAGAGATTTCACTATTCGATCAGCCACCTCAGCTGGATTTTCAAGTAGAAGTAAGGGTAGACAGTACCGGGGTCTAAAGCTTAGACTACTTCGGTTGCTAGTGTTGGCAACGCTCGGCCGAGTGGACCAAAATCCCCGTAGTGTGGCAGACGTCATCCCGAGGAGTGTCGAGCAAACGAGAAAACTTGTTTCAAGTGTGGATCCCTAGACCATTTTATCAAAGATTGCCCCGAGGTGGGTGAGAAAGAGAAACCACTGAGTGCAAGACCAAGAAGTACTGCTAAGGGAAGACCACAAAGAAACCTGATAAATGAAATGAGTAGTAAGAATACATATAGAGAGTATACTGCAAGATTAGAGGGTAGAGCACCGGCGAGAACATATGCCATTCGCGCTCGCGAAGAGGCTTCCTCCCCCAACGTAATTACGGGTACATTTTCTCTCTATGATACTCATGTTATAGCTTTAATTGATCCGGGATCTACCCACTCATATATTTGCATGAAATTAGTATCTAGCATGAACATGCCTTTAGAATCTACCGAATTTGTAATAAGAGTGTCAAATCCCTTAGGCAAATGTGTGTTGGTCGATAGAGTATGCAAAGGTTCCCCTTTGATGATTAGGGGTCATTGTTTTCCGGCTAATCTCATGTTATTGCCGTTTGATGAATTCGATGTCATCCTTGGGATGGATTGGTTAATTACTCATGATGTGATAATGAATTGTAGAAGGAAATTTATTGAGTTAAAATGTGAAAGTGGGGATCTTATTCGTGTTGAATCAGATGAGCAAGACAGATTGCCAGTACTGATATCATTCTTGTTGACTCAGAAGTATCTAAGAAAGGGGTACGAAGCTTACCTTGCCTTTGTGATGAATGCTAGAAAGACTGAGTTAAGAATTGAATTAGTGCCCATAGTATGTGAGTATCCAGATGATTTCCCGGAGGAATTGCCAGGGTTACCTTCGGTTAGAGAGATTGAATTTGGGATTGAGTTAGCTCCTAGTACTGTACTTATATCAATTGTTCCATATAAAATGACCCCAACCGAGCTAAAAGAACTGAAGGCACAGTTGCAAGAGTTGACGGACAAATGCTTTGCAAGACCGAGTTATTCGCCGTGGGGTGCTCCCGTTTTATTTGTGAAAAAGAAAGATGGTTCCATAAGGTTATGTATAGATTATCGGAAGCTCGATAAGGTAGCTGTGAAGAACAAGTACCCGTTGCCAAGAATCGATGATTTTTTTGATTAATTGAAGGGAGACACAGTGTTTTCCAAGATAAACTTGAGGTCTGGATATTATCAGTTGAGAGTCAAGGATTCGAATCTGCCGAAAAATGCATTTTGGACAAGGTATGGTCACTATCAATTTTTGGTCATGCCTTTCGGTTTAACAAATGCCCCTGCAGTTTTCATGGATTTGATGAATCGCATCTTTAGGCCATATTTGGATAAATTTGTCGTAGTGTTTATTGATGATATATTGATTTACTCTCGGGATGAGAACGAGCATGCTGAGCATTTAAGAACAGTTCTACAAATTTTGAGAGATAAACAACTAGATGCCAAGTTTAGTAAAAGTGAATTTTGGCTTATGGAAGTTGGATTTTTTGGGGCACATTGTCTCGAGAGATGGAATTAGAGTCGACCCGAGTAAGATCTCAGCAATTGTGGATTGGAAACCACCAAGAAATGTAATCGAGGTTAGGAGTTTTCTGGGCCTAGCTGGCTACTATAGACGTTTTGTCAAGGGATTTTCCATGATAGCTATTCCGATGACGAGGCTATTGCAAAAATATGTGAAGTTTGAGTGGTAAGAAAAGTGCCAATAGAGTTTTGAGAGATTGAAGGCATCAATTCTAGTACAACCCGAACTAGGAAAAAAAATTGTGGCTTACAGCGATGCATCCTTGAATGGATTGGGTTGTGTACTTATGCAATAAGGCAAGGTGATAGTATATACCTCTAGACAATTAAAGCCACACAAAAAGAATTACCCGACTCACGATTTGGAGTTAGCCGCAATTGTATTTACACTAAAGATTTGGAGACACCATTTGTATGGTGAGAAATGTCGGTTGTTCACTGATCATAAGAGCCTAAAGTACTTGATGACACAAAAAGAGTTGAATCTAAGGCAGAGAAGATGGTTAGAGCTAATAAAAGATTACAAGTTAGTAATTGACTACCATCCGGGAAAGGCGAACGTGGTTGCAGACGCCTTGAGTAGGAAATCCTTGTTTGCGCTAAGAGCCATGAATACACGGATAGTTATGTCAGATAATGGTTTGATTCTAGCCGAGTTGAGGGCTAGACCAATGTTTCTCCAAGAGATTTGTGAGGCTCAGGAAGGTGACAATAATTTACAAGCTAAAAGAGTTCAATGTGAGTCAAATGTTGAGTCAGACTTTCGGATAAGTCCTAATGGATGTTTGATGTTCTGAGATAGGGTCTGTGTACCAGAAATGATGAACTTATTCAGAAGATTCTGCATGAAGCACATAGTGGATGTTTTTCTGTACATCCAGGCAACACGAAGATGTATAACGACTTGAGGAAATGGTATTGGTGGCCGAGTATGAAGAAAGACATTTTCGAGTTTGTATCGAGATGTCTAATTTGTCAACAAGTGAAGGTTGAACATCAAGTGCCCTTGGGTTTACTTCAGCCTATTATGGTTCCCGAGTGGAAATGGGACCGTATTACTATGGATTTCATGACGGGTTTGCCATTGTCACCGAGAAAGAAAGATACCGTATAGGTCGTGGTCGATAGACTCACGAAGTCAGTCCATTTCATACCAGTACAGGTTGATTATTTGCTTGATAAGTTGGCGGATTTGTATGTGACAGAAATAGTAAGACTTCATGGAGTACCATTGTCGATTTTTTCGGATTGAGCTTTAGTAAAACTTTCCATCTGCAAACCAACGGACAATCAGAGTGAGTAATACAGATACTTGAAGACATGCTTCGATGTTGTGTTTTGGAAGTCCAAGGTAATTGGGAGAAATACTTACCGTTGGTAGAATTCGCCTACAATAACAGCTTTCAATCGAGTTTGAAGATGGCGCCTTATGAGGCATTGTATGGGCGTAAGTGTCAAACGCCCTTGTATTAGACCGAACTCAGGGAGAATCAGATTCATGGGGTCGATTTAGTTAGAAAAATAGAAGAGAAGGTAACAGTGATACGTGAATGTCTAAAAGATGCCTCAGATAGAAAAAAGTCCTATTCGGATTTGAAACTGAAAAAGAATGAGTTTCATGTAGGTGAGGAAGTGTTTCTGAAAGTATCTCTATGGAGAAAAGTCCTCAGATTTGGCCGGAAAGGCAAATTGAGTCCATGCTTTATCGGACCATATGAGATTACCAAGAGGATAGGGCCGGTAGCTTATCATTTGGCTTTACCACCTGAGTTAGAAAAGACTCATGGTGTCTTCCACGTGTCTATGTTACGCCGATACCATGCAGACCCTTCGCCTGTGATTGTACCATCAGAGGTAGAAATTCAACCAGACATGACTTATGGCGAAGAGCCGATTAAGATTTTGGCACGTGAAGTCAAGCGGTTGAGAAACAAAAGCGTAGCCTGTAATGGCCTGATTTAGGGGCTAGTCGGAACAGTGGTCTTGAGACCACTAATACGAGGTCGAAAAAAATTATTTTAATGTTATTTTATGAGTTATAGCATGATTATTTAGGTGCATGAAAATTTTGGTGCTTTAATTTTAGTGATTTCATCCTTAATCGCGAAAAAGGACTAAATCGCATAAAGTGCGAAAGTTTCATTTTGCAAGCAAGAGGTGTCTAATAGCCATAGAATATTAATTGGAGGCCTTTAATGTACAATTATACATTTCTAAAGGTCATGGCCTGTCATAGGGGGACAAAGAAAGGACTTTGTCAATTGGTTAGGTGGAAATTTGGTGATAAAAATTGATTTTTATCATAAAATTAAAAAAAAAGAAAAATACCATCTTTTCTCTCCATCTTCTCCACTAAAAATTAGCAGTAAAATGGGGGTTGAGAACACAAAAATTTCAGCCAAGCTTTCCTCCTTACAAGTAAGTGATTTTGGTGGCTTTTCTTAAAAATTTTTGTACCTTTGGAACCCCTAAAGCTTAAGCTAGCTAATGAGGGGACTATTTTGCAAAATGGTTAAGAGTCTAGGGTTTTTCATGAGAGCAGTTATGTTGTTTTCTGAAATTTTATGGAAGAAAATAAGTCCTAGTTGTTAAATATACAACTTTTGTGAAAGGTGTTTCCATGAAAACACCTAAAAGGACCTTTTTGTAAAGGTTATGAAATAGGTGGTAAATGTGTGTAAAATTTGAAATATTTGGTTCCTATAAGAGGGAATAAGAATCGGCTAGGCTTGATTAATAAGGAAATTTGATGAAAATCGATATACGAGCCTAGGTGCAAAATCGTAATTTTGCCAAAGTTTAAGGGCAAAATGAAAATTTTGCCAAAGTAGAAATTTTAGATGTATTGATTAGTGTGGTGATTAAACGAGTAAATTTTATTGTTATAGATCAAACCTAAAGCGGGGAAAAGGAGAGGAATTGATGAATAGGTCCCTTTTTACCTTTTTGGTATCGAGGTAAGTTCGTGTGCAAATGATGCAACCTTAAGTGAAGTATTTGATATTTCGATGTTGCATGAATTGTATATTGTCATTATGAAATATACTAATTACGATGTTGACGAAATGTCAAGAAATGAAAATCTTTAATTGAACTTTAAGAATGGATAGAATGCAAATACTATGATATTAAAGTTATTAAGGTTCCATGTAAGACCATTTTTGGAATATGGCCTCGGTGTGAGATTTCGTACAAGACCATGTCAAGGACATGGCATCGATATGATATTTCATGTAAGACCATATCGGGAATGTGGCGTTGATGCGATACCGTATGTATGAGACTCAAGAGTATCTTGTAGCATTTTGAGCGATTCAACATGTATGTTGAAAATAAGGAAGTATGTGGATATGTCATGAGTGGTACTGGTATGTACCTAGAACTCATATGAATTGAACTCGGTATATGATGAATCCATAGTAAGTTTATGTGTAAATGATGCATTCTTTATTGCATATGTTTTACTCATCAATGCATTGCGTGAATGCGAATTAATATCGTAGAGGTCTATTGAACAAGATAGAGAGTAAGGAAATCCTTGGATGGACATTTGAAATAGGAAAATGGGTGCGGATAAATATCCGTGAATGTGTGATAAATGGTGGGCTGTGTGCGATACCACCTTATTGTTTGTTAACGATGGGTTGTGTGCGATACCATCGTGTTTATGATCAATGGTGGGTTGTGTACGATACCACCTTATTATTTGTTAACGATGGGCTGTGTGTGATACCATCATGTTTATTATCAATGGTGGGCTATGTGCGATACCATCGAGTATTTAGTATTAATCTGAGGTGTTAACGAGAAACTTGACTAAGTGAAATTACATAACATATGGCTTTGTGGTGATAATGCAGGGTATAAGTGCAAGTAAAGGTGAACAATGTTTTATGGTATGTGTTTGTGATGTGTGAAGGTTTGGAATGAGTAAGCATTATGAATGATTGAGTAGGCAATCATGAGCTTAAATGCAAATCTTATTATAATACCTTTGTGGTTGAGTAAAATAAATGAATGTCAATAGTTGATTATTATTTGCATATGAACTTACTAAGCGTTATCGCTTACTCCTCTCCCTTTCCTATCTCTTATAGGTTAATTTAACTATCTCGGGTTGGAGATCGCCAGAGATGCTTTCACACTATCAAGCGGTTATTTTGGGTATAAATTTTCAAGCTATCTTGAGATATGGCATGTATAGGGATCTTATCTTTTGATTAATTAAGTTATAGTTAATGTAGCCAAATGTGTTGGCCTAAAACGATTTATGAATCGGTTGTGTATAGCCACGGATGATGGCTTATGTCAGTTATAGTTATGCTAGTGATAGTACTCTCTTGTGTATGAGAAATTAGTACCGTTATCATGGATTAAATGTGATAATTAAGTATTATAAATGATGATATGAGAATGATAAGAGATGTTGCATGAATGTGTAGATGTGAGGGTGGCAAGATAGCTTGGAAAGTAGCCCTGAAATTGTCCACACAGGTAGACACATGGGCGTGTGTCTAGGCCGTGTGTGACACACGGTCAGCCCCATGGGCGTGTTGATAGGCCGTGTGTCCCATTGCATGCTATGTTTGCACTTTAGTATGCTCAGTAGTAAACACACGGGTTGAGACACGACCATGTGTCTCAACCGTGTGGGAGAAACGGTCTAAGGACACGGGTGTATGCCTTGGCCGTGTGGCCATATTGGGATGATGATGTTATAAATAGAATGCCAAGGTTTTCACACACGGGCAAGGACACGGGCATGTCAAGGCCATGTGAGGGACACTGGCCAAGGACACGAGCGTGTGTCTGGCCGTGTGAAAACCCTTGTTGGTTCGAATTGAAAAATAAATCCACATGGGTGTGGAACACAGGCATGTGAAATGTCACACGGGCGTGTTGCCCTGTTTTATGTCAAAGTTTTCTAAGCATTCGAAAGTTTTTGGTTTGGTCCTAAACCATTCCGAGTGCAAGTTTAGGGTCTCGTAGACCTATAATAAAGATATTAAGGTCTTGAATGAAAAGATTTAAATTGAAATGAAGTTTTTATGGATTGATGTTGCATGATTGAGCAAGTCAAATTCGGTAATGCCTCGAACCTGGTTCAAGTGTTGTAAACGGGTAAGGGGTGTTACATAGCCGTTGTGAAAGTACTACGGCAAAGACATGGAGTAGAAGAGGCTACAAGGGAGCCTGAAGAGATTATGAGAAACCAATATCCCAACCTTTTTACCTGTAAGATTTTCGGGGACGAAAATCCTTAAGGGGTGTGAATTGTAACAGCCCGATTTAGGGGCTAGTCGGAACAGTGGTTTTAGAACCACTAATCTGAGGTCGAAGAAAATTATTTTAATATTATTTTATGTGTTATAGCATGACTACAAGAGTGTATGAAAATTTTGGTGCTTTAATTTTAGCAATTGCATGCTTAATTTCGAAAACAGACTAAATCGTATAAGGTGCAAAAGTTCCATTTTACAAGCTAAAGGTGTCTAAAAGCCATAGAATATTAATTGGAGGCCCTTAATACGCAATTAGACCCTTAAAAATAGGGTGGCCAGCCATAGGGGACAAACAATGTCAAAATTGTTAAAATTAGTTGGACTAAATTGATGTTTTATAATAAAATAAAGAAAGGAAAAATATCATCTTTTCTTCTCTTCTTCTCCACCGAAAATTAGCAGCAAAATAGGGGTTTGAGAGCTCAAAAATTTCAGCAAGGTTTTCTCCTTACAAGTAAGTGTTTTGATGATCATTTCTTGATAATATTTGTACGTTTGGAACCCCTAAAGCTTAAGCTGGCTAAAGAGGGGACTATTTTGCAAAATGGTTGAAAGTTTAGATTTTTGTCATGTGATCATTTATGTTTTTTGCTGCATTTTTATAGAAGAAAATAAATCGTAGTTGTTAGATAACCAACTTTTGTGAAAGGTGTTACTGTGAAAACACCTAAAAGGACCTTTTTGTAAATGTTGTAAAATATGTGGTAAATGTGTGAAATAATAAGTATTGAGGGTTTCCATAAGAGTAATAAATGTTCATCTAGGCTTGTAAAAGGAGGAAATTCGATTAGAATTGATTTACGAGCCTAGGGGTAAAATCGTCATTTTATGAAAGCTTAAGGGCAAAATGGTAATTTTTCTCAAAATATGATTATTTAAATGTATTGATTAATGTGGTAATTAAATGAGCTAATTTGCTATTATAGATCAAGAAGAACGAGGAATTAACCTTGACCGAGAAAACGGTAAGGTTTCGGACTAGATTGACAAATTGGCATATTTTGGTACCGAGGTAAGTTGTAATAAATTCGACATCATGCTATTAAGTTTTAAAAAAAAATTATATTCATGAAGATGTATATTATTTTTATGAAATTGAGTAATGGTGTTGAATGAGAAAATGATGAAAATTTGTGATGTTGAAGTCCTGGTTGGACTTTAAGAAGTGAGAGAATATTATCATCAAGACTTGAGATGGGTAAGGTCCCGTATAAGACCATGTCTGGGACATGGCATCAGCATCTAATTGAAATCACGTATAACACCATATCTAGGATATGGCATCGGCATCGAATATGAAAAATCTATAAGACCATATCTGGGATATGGCATCGACAATCAATATGAGATTCCCGTATAAGATCATATTTAGGATATGACATCGGCATCTAAAGGTGAACCCATGTAAGACCATATTTGGGATGTGGCATTGGCATCATATTTATGTAAATGATGATGATTATGTATCCTTGAGTATCCCAAGTGATTCAATGGGGTAAATAGTTAAGCTTTAAGTATAGATGAAATTAGTGCTAAAGCTATGTGATGAAGTAGTACAGGTACATGTGAGTAATTCACGAGAAACATTCACGATATGTGCCATGATATTTATTTGGTAAGAGTAAGCATGAGTAAGTCAGGGCAATGTGCTTGTGACTTTATGATTTATTCAATACAATTGATGGATGACATTATGAGCCTTTATGCTGCTATTTATTTCATACAAACTTACTAAACTTTATGCTTACCCCTCTCATTTTCCTTTTCCTTGTAGTATCGCCAAGCTAGCTCGGGAATCGTGGAACGTCGGAGTTCGGAATCACACTATCAACTTCTCTTTGGTATAGCAAAGTTAGATTTATTTTGAGTATAGCATGCATAGGACTTGGTCATTCTGTTATGTCATATTTGTTAGCCAAAGTGTTGGCTATTGATGTTATTCAATTCATTTTGTGATTGGTCATTGGAAATTGGCCAATACTTGACAAGTTTATATAATCAATGATGATGAAGTTCATGAAGTGGATGCTTGTGGTCATGACGTATGTTGAAATGAATTGGTATAAATATGGTTGCTTTGTAAGGTGGCAATTAGCTTGGTAGATATCCTTATAATTGCCCACACGGGTAGACACACGAGCGTGTGTCTAGGCCGTGTGTGACACACGGTCAGCCCCATGGGCATGTTGATAGGTCATGTGCCCCCATGCAAACTAGGTTGGCAAGTCAGAATACCCAATAGTAAACAATAGTAAACACACGGGCTTGACATGGCCGTGTGTCTCAACCGTGTGGGTGACACGGCCTAAGACACGGGCGTGTGCCTTGGCCGTGTGACCTAAATAGAATGCTGACGTCATAAATAGAATGCCAAGGCTTTCACACATGGGTGAAGACACGGGCGTGTCATGGCCGTGCGAGGGACACGGGCGTGTGTCAGGCCGTGTGAAAACCCCTGTAGGTTCGAATTGAAAAATAAATCCACACGGGTGTGGAACACGGGCATGTGATATGCCACACGGGCATGTCCCATCCTTCACACGGGTGTGTGGCCCTATTTTGAGTCAAAAGTTTTCAAAAGTTTCCAGTTTGGTCCTGAATCTTTTCGAATGCAAGGTTTAGGGTCTCGTAGACCTATAATAAGGACATTAAGGTCTCGAATGAAATGGTTTTAATTTGTAATAAAATTTTATGGATCGATATTGTATAATTAAGCAAGTTAAGTACGGTAATGCCTCGTACCCGGTTTAGATATCGAATACGGGTAAGGGGTGTTACAGTCTTGAATGTTATGTCACTTGGAAATATGAAGCTTATCAAAGATGAATAATTTTGACAATAGTTGTTCTTAAAAATCAAGTAAATTGTAATTTCTTCCAAACGAAATTCAAAAAGAAATACACTAGCATATTGTACCTAGATAAGAAGTACGATGAAATTCTATAGCTAAAATATAGAATAATGTCTATAGCAGAGAATGAATGAGAACTTATCGGCTCAGTAATATTCCAGAGATATTGTACTGACTAAAGTTGAAATGTGCACTCGTTTTGAATGGGATTTAAACGAAGTGTAATAGTACGATTTTGGCCCTAATCGGAATGGTGGTTTTAGGACCACGAATCCGAGTTAGAAAAATATTTTTATATTATATTTGATATCTATGATATATGCTTGAGCATGTGCTAAAATATCGTGGGTTAATTAGTCAGTTTGTGTGTTTAATTTAAAGAAAAGGACTAAATCGCATAAGTGGTAAAAGTAGCCTTATTGCTTGATTGAGCTGTAAAATTAATGTCTTTATATAGGGGGGACTAATGTTGAAAATTGTCCATTTTTAATGGATAGTGGACGGCAACATGCAACTTTTTATAATGTAATTATATGTTTATATTATATGTTATGTTAAAATATATTATATTATATTAAAAACATATTCTAATAAAAACATAATAGAGAAAGTGCATGTTCATCTTTTATTTCCTCTTGTATCACTGAAACTAAAGAGAAAAGAAAAGAGAAAAACCTTCAAGGGTTTTGGCACTTCTCAAGCTTGATTAAGGTATGATTCGATTTTAGTTTTTTATAATTTGTACTTTTTTGAGATCGTTACTTAGTGTTTTAGTAAGCCCATGTTTAAATTTTGAAATTTGATGTGCATTTCGTGAGTTGCCATTGAAGGGAGTTGTTTGTTTTTGTTGTTTAATGATGTTATATTAATTATATGTGTTAGATTAACAAGTTTAATCTTTGAATATTTGATGAAATGGAGTAATTAGGGTTAAATTGTGAAAATTGAAATTTGAAGGGTCAAAATGTGAAATAAATGGAATGTATGAGTTTGTATAAGAGTATTGAATATTCGGCCCTTAAGGAATGTGTGCAAATTTTGAGTATTTTGTGTTTGGTGCAATAGGGACTGAATTGTAAAAATTGTAAATATCAGGGGTAAAATGGTAATTTATATAATTATGTGTTTTTGGATTAAATTGAATGAAAATATATTTGAATGAGCTTAATTTGGAATTATTTAGATCAAGAATTGGTTGGTTTGAACATATGCATATATGAATATTCATGTGAGTAAAAATGTGATTATATGTCTATATGGAAGAGGAATGATCGGGTTAATACACTAAGTGTGCAAATTAAGAAGTACCGAGCACTAAGTGTGCGAAATCGGTCGTAATGCACTAAGTGTGTGAATTGTAAAGTACCGAGCACTAAGTGTGCGAAATCGATCGTAATGCACTAAGTGTGCGAAATCTGTCGATATGCACTGAGTGTGCGAATAAAATGTTCGAGCACTAAGTGTGCGAAACCGGCTGAAGGGCACTAAGTGTGCGATCAACTTTAATCTCAAAAAGTTGAATTCCGTAAGTTGATACTATGGAATTTTACTATTTGAATTCAATTATATAAGTAAGGTGTTATTCGAATGGAGTGTTATATTTCTTTTAAGTAAAATTTTAAATGATTGAGTTGGTATGAAATAGACCTTACTAGAGTAATTGAAATGTTGTTTGGTTCACCAATGTGATTTGGTTATGTGAGATAATGTATCATGAGTATGTGTTAATGGCTTGAAATTGAGTAGATGATTATGATTGAGGATGGAATTGTATTATTAAATGAGTAACGATAAATCCTTGTTTACCATTTTTGGTTTAAATCATTTTGAGTAACATTGATAATTTTAGTTAGATTGCTTAAAACTAACTAAGCTATAATAGCTTACTTGGTGTGTTTGTTTGCATTGTTCCATAAATTTTGAAGTCTAAGCTCAAGCTCGGGGATCATCGTTAAAGTCAACCACACTATCATCTACCTTTGGTACCTTTTTGTTAAGTTGAACTTTTGGAAATTATGGCATGTACAGGCTATTTTCTCTTTAGAGTCTATTTTGTACATAATGTATATAAATGCCATGCGAATATGGCTTCTCTTCTATGCTTGGGTTAACTTGTTAATGCTTGTGGTGATGTATATGTTTGTCCATTTTCGATCTTGATAATAGCATATTTTGGTATGTATGCTTTGTGAATTTCAAAAAGGGGTAATTTATCTATACATTTCGAATAAACGTCTCATGATTGAAGTAGGTGCAAATTGATGTTAAATTATTTAATTGAATATGGCTTACTCATGCTTGAATTTGGTTTTAAAATTTGGGTATGTATGGATACATTATAATCTTAACTTAGAAGTTATTTCAAATTTTATTATGCGTGTTATATTAATGAACAAGTTGAAATATGCTCATTTGTAAGTATTCGGTCATGGTATAGATTTGATTTGGAATTCATATTACATATTGGATGTATATATTTATATTCGGTTATGAGGTTTGAAATGGGAAATTTTTGAAGTGAACAATCAATTATGGTATGTATGTGATTATATTATTATAGCATTTGATTGGTATATGTTGAATAAGAGAAATATATATATTCGGCCATAGTATACAAATTGACCAAAGGAATAGTGTTTAGCTTTTTGAATGTAAGTAGTTTTAATTGATGATAATGATATCATTTGTGATATGTTTGTTAATGTTTTAATATTGGAAGGGATGTACATGTTTAATCGTGAAAGTATAGTTTGGTACGTATCAATTAATGAAGTAGTTTTTATAAGGTGCATTGACTTGTGGTTGGTAAAGTAATGCCCCTAACCCTAATTCGGTGATGGACACGGGTTAGGGGTGCTACATTTATAGGTATCAGAGCTACGGTTTAGTCTGTTCTCAAACTAACGTAGCGCGTGCGAGTCTAGCTATACATGCCATATTTTATTATATGGGAGCGTGATGACTTCTGACAGTGAAATATGTTTACTTCTATCTTATAGTAAATAGATCCTGATCTCGAGCGAGCTATAGCTGACGATGTCGAGAGTGTGGCACCTGCTCCCGCGCAAGGGACCGCGCCGGATGAATCTCGACCAGCTGCGAGTAATCCTGATGAGGGGGCTAGACCAGCCTTCTATAGTATGATGAATGATTGGTTCAATCAATATATTCGGGCTAATCCAGCTATTCAGCAACCCCTGAATCCGAATACTCCCCCAGTAGTACCGGTGGTACCCCCTATCGTTAATCCTGAAAGAGTAAGCAAGCCTCCAGTTGACAGAATTAGAAAACACGGGGCTCAAAAGTTCAGAGCTGAAGATGATGATGATGCTGAGCGAGCTGAATTTTGGCTCGATAATACTATTCATGTTTTCGATGAATTATCTTGCACATCTGATGAGTATCTGAAGTGCGCCATATATTTATTATGAGATTCTGCCTACTATTGGTGGAATACACTTGTATCGGTTGTTCCAAAGGAACGAGTTACCTGGGACTTCTTTCAGGCGGAGTTTCATAAGAAATACATTAGCCAGCGATTCATAGATTCGAAACGCAAGGAATTTCTCGAGCTTAATCAGGGTCGTATGACCGTATCTGAGTACGAGCGCAAGTTTGTGAGACTTAGTCGCTATGCTCGTGAGTGTGTTTCATCTGAGGCTGCTACGTGCCGGAGATTCGAAGAAGGGTAAAATGAAGATATAAAACTACTGGTTGGCATACTTGAAATAAATGAGTTCGTAGTACTTGTTGAGCGAGCTTGTAAAGCCGAAGAGTTGGGGAAAGAAAAGCAGAAAGCTGAGTTTGAAGCTAGAGACTTCCGTAAGAGATCAGTAGGTAAATTTCCTCATATGTCATCAAAGAAGTTCAAGAATGATAGTAGCCGATCCAATGCTAACACAGGGATCTCTATACGAGAACGACCACCTGTGAGTTCACGGGCTACCTCGATTGCTAGTGTTGGTAATACCCACTTGAATAAGCCCGAGTGTCAACAGTGTGGTAGACGGCATTTTGGTGAATGTTGGAGCAAGCCCAACAACCGAGCTTGCTACAAGTGTGGTTCGCAGGATCACTTCATTATGGATTGCCCGGAGATAGCTGAAAAAGATAATGCTCAGAGTGCAAGACCGAGCGGTACTGCAGCTAGAGGTAGACCACCCCAAAATGCGGGAGGTAGGAGCGGCACTCAGAGAGGGACTTCAGACACAACCATGCGATCAGAGGCTCGTGTGCCAGCTAGAGCCTATGTTATTCATGCCAGAGAGGAGGCTTCATCTCTAGATGTCATCACCGATATATTTACTCTCTTTCATACTAGTGTAGTTGCTCTGATTGATCCTAGTTCAACTCATTCCTATGTATGTGAAACATTAGTATCCAGCAAGGCTCTACTTGTTGAGTCTACTGAGTTTGTGATTCAGGTTTTGAACCCCCTGGGCCGGTGTGTGCTAGTTGATAGAGTGTGCAAGAATTGTCCTTTAATGATTCGAGATTCGTGCTTTCCGGCTGATTTGATGTTGCTACCATTTGATGAGTTCGATATTATTCTTGATATGGATTGGCTAACCGTACACGATGCAGTACTGAGTTGCAGACGAAAGACTATTGCTCTACGGTGTAAGAATAATGAGATAATTCAAATTGAATCTGCGGATTTGAATGGGCTACCAGCAGCAATATCTTTTATGTTGGCTCGACAGTATTTGAGAAAGGGTTGTGAAGCTTATTTTGCTTATGTGATCGATAGTAAAGTGACCGAAAAGAAGATTGAATCGGTACCAGTTGTATGTGAGTATCCGGATGTGTTTCCGGAGGAATTGCCAGGATTGCCACCTATTCGGGATATAGAGTTTGGTATTGAGTTATTGACAGGGACGAATCCGATTTCGATAGCTCCGTATAGAATGGCATTGACCGAATTGAAAGAGTTGAAAGCTCAGTTGCAAAAATTTACAGATAGAGGTTTTGCTCGACCGAGTTTCTCTCCCTGGAGTGCGCCAGTCTTATTTGTGAAAAAGAAAGACGGAACTTTGAGAATGTGCATTGATTATCGACAACTCAATAAAGTGACCGTAAAGAATAAATATCCATTGCCAGGCATTGATGATTTATTTGATCTGCTTAAGGGAGCTTCGGTATTTTCAAAAATCGATCTGAGGTTAGGTTATTATTAGCTGTGAGTTAGAGACTCGAATGTACCTAAGACTGCTTTTCGAAGCAGATACGGCCATTACGAGTTTTTAGTGATGCTGTTCGGACTCACTAATGCCCCTGTTGTTTTCATGGATTTGATGAATCGGATATTCAGACCGTATCTAGATCGGTTTGTGGTTGTATTTATAGATGACATTCTGATTTATTCGCGTGACGAAACCGAGCATGCTGAACACGTGAGACTTGTATTACAAATTTTGCGTGATAAGCAGTTGTACGCGAAATTCAGCAAATGTGAGTTTTTGTTGAATGAAGTTAGTTTTCTAGGGCATGTTGTTTCAGCATCGGGCATTCGGGTTGACCCCAAGTAAAGTTTCGGCTATACTTGATTGGAAACCTCCGCGGAATGTTTTTGAAGTTCATAGTTATCTAGGACTTGCCGGGTACTATAGACGCTTCGTGAAAGGGTTTTCTATGATTGCAACTCCGATGACAAAGCTATTACAGAAAGACATTAAATTTGAGTGGTCGGAAAGGTGCAAAAGAGTTTTGATCAGCTAAAAACCTTGCTAACGGAAGCTCCAGTGCTTGTTCAACCATAGTCAGGTAAAGAGTTCGTTATCTTCAGCGATGCATCTTTAAATGGTTTGGGCTATGTTTTGATGCAGGAGGGTAAAGTTGTGGCCTACGCCTCAAGACAGTTGAAGTCGCACGAAAAGAACTATCCAACTCATGATCTCGAGTTCGATGCTATAATTTTTGCTTTGAAAATATGGTGTCACTATCTATTCGAAGAAAAAAGTCATGTCTATTCTGATCACAAGAGTCTAAAATATTTAATGACTCAGAAGGGTCTGAATTTGAGACAACGAAGATGGTTGGAATTATTAAAAGATTACGAGCTCGTGATTGACTATCACTCGGGGAAAGCTAATATGGTTGCGGATGCATTAAGCCGAAAATCACTATTTTCTCTACGTGCAATGAATGCGGATATAGCTATGATTGATGATGGTGTGACTATTGTAGAATTGAAAGCCAGACCACTGTTCGTACAACAGATTCGCGAAGCTCAAGAGGTTGATAATGACTTAATAACAAAAAGGAGTCAATGTGGCTCGAGTACTGATTCAGATTTTCAGTTAGATGCTGAAGGATGTTTACGGTTTAGAAACCGAATATGTGTGCCTAAGAATCCTGAGTTGATTCGAATGATCTATGGTGAAACTCATAATAATAGGTTGTCCATTCACCCGGGTAGTACAAAGATGTATAACGACCTGAGATAGCATTACTGGTGGCATGGTATGAAACGAGATATTTCAGACTATGTGTCGAAATGCTTAATATGTCAACAAGTAAAAGCCGAGCATCAGGCACCATCGAGATTACTCCAACCAATTATGATACCTGAGTAGAAATGGGATCGAGTCACGATGGATTTCATATCTGGGTTGCCGTTGACGCCGAGCAAGAAAGACTCAATCTGGGTTATTGTTGATAGATTGACGAAATCATCCCATTTTTTTCCGGTACGTACGGATTTCTCACTTGATAAGTTAGCTGAGTTGTACATATCTCAGATTGTACGATTGCACGGAGTACCTATTTCTATTGTTTCGGATAGAGATCCGAGGTTTACATCACAGTTTTGGAGGAAACAGCAAGATGCTCTAGGTACCAATTTGCACTTCAGTACTACTTTTCACCCTCAATCAGATGGTCAATCTGAACGTGTTATTCAAATACTTGAGGATATGTTGCGATGTTGCGTTCTTGAGTTTGAGGGTACGTGGGAACGATACTTGCCATTGATTGAATTTGCGTACAATAATATCTTTGAATCGAGTATTAAAATGGCATCTTATGAAGCTTTGTACGGTCGTAAATGTCGTACACCTCTATATTGGACAGATCTAAGTGAAAGCAAGATACACGGGGTTGATTTAATCAAAGAGACTGAGCAGAAAGTAAAAGCAATCCAAGAAAGTTTGAAAGCCGCCTCAGATCATTAGAAGTCGTATGCGGACTTGAAACATAAAGATATAGAGCTCAGGTGGGTAGCTGAGTATTTTTGAAAGTCTCGCCATGGAAAAAGATACTTAGATTTGGTCGTAAAGGAAAGCTGAGTCCGAGATTTATTGGACCGTACGAAGTTATTGAGCGTATCGGGCCGGTTGCATACAGACTTAAGTTGCCATCTGAGTTAGAAAAGATTCACAATGTTTTTCATGTATCAGTGCTTCGACGATACAGATCCGATCCTTCACATGTAATTAGCCCATCGGAGATTGAGATTCAGCCTAACTTGACTTATGAGAAATAACCAATTTGTATTTTGGCTCGTGAAGTGAAAGAGTTGCGTAATAAGAAAATCTCGTTAGTGAAAGTTATGTGACATAAGCACGGGGTTGAGGAAGCAACATGGGAACTAGAAGATTCAATGAAAGAACGCTACCCACATTTATTTATCGGTAAGATTTTCGGGGACGAAAATCCCTTAAGGGGGGTTGTAACAGTCCAATTTTGGCCCTAATCGGAATGGTGGTTTCGGGACCACAAATCCGAGTTAGAAAAATATTTTTATATTATAATTGATATCTATGATATATGCTTGAGCATGTGCTAAAATATCGTGGGTTAATTTGTCAGTTTGTGTGTTTAATTTAAAGAAAAGGACTAAATCGCATAAGTGGTAAAAGTAGCCTTATTGCTTGATTGAATGGTTAAATTAATGTGTCTTTATATAGGGAGGACTAATGTTGAAAATTGTCCATTTTTAATGGATAGTGGACGGCAACATGCAACTTTTTATAATGTAATTATATGTTTATATTATATGTTATGTTAAAATATATTATATTATATTAAAAACATATTCTAATAAAAACATAATAGAGAAAGTGCATGTTCATCTTTTATTTCCCCTTGTATCACCGAAACTAAAGAGAAAAGAAAAGAGAAAAACCTTCAAGGGTTTCGGCACTTCTCAAGCTTGATTAATGTATGATTCGGTTTTAGTTTTTGATAATTTTTACGTTTTTGAGATCGTTGCTTAGTGTTTTAGTAAGCCCATGTTTAAATTTTGAAATTTGATGTGCATTTCGTGAGTTGCCATTGAAGGGAGTTGGTTGTTTTTGTTGTTTAATGATGTTATATTAATTATTTGTGTTAGATTAACAAGTTTAATCTTTGAATATTTGATGAAATAGAGTAATTAGGGTTAAATTGTGAAAATTGAAATTTGAAGGGTTAAAATGTGAAATAAATGGAATGTATGAGTTTGTATAAGAGTATTGAATATTCGACCCTTAAGGAATGTGTACAAATTTTGAGTATTTTGTGTTTGGTGCAATAGGGACTGAATTGTAAAAATTGTAAATGTCAGGGGTAAAATGGTAATTTATATAATTATGTGTTTTTGGATTAAATTGAATGAAAATATATTTGAATGAGCTTAATTTGAAATTATTTAGATCAAGAACAAAAAGAAACGGGATTGGATCGAGGAAAGGCGAAGTTGAACGAATAGTCGAGAAACCCTAATCCGTCGATTTTCGAGGTAAGTTTTTAAGCAATTGGGTTGAATTGAATTTTATTTTATAACAAAGTATATATGTTAAATAAAAGTAAGTATGCTAAAATAGTTAAGGCCGAATGTGGCATTAGATATAGTATATGTTAGCCGAATATATGGTTAATATATATATTTACATATATGCTTTGATGTGTTAAGATATATGAGTACTTATAGACTGAGAGGTAGTTAGATATGGATCTTGTAATAATGGTTGTATTTGAATATGTGATTAGATGTGATTACTGAGTATGACCGAATGTGTTGGAAATTCATAGGAAGAATTGGTTGGTTTGAACATATGCATATATGAATGTTCATGTGAGTAAAAATGTGATTATATGTCTATATGGAAGAGGAATGATCGGGTTAATGCACTAAGTGTGCAAATTAAAAAGTACCGAGCACTAAGTGTGCGAAATCGGTCGTAATGCACTCAGTGTGTGAATTATAAAGTACCGAGCACTAAGTGTGCGAAATCGGTCGTAATGCACTAAGTGTGCGAAATCGGTCGATATGCACTGAGTGTGCGAATAAAATGTCCGAGCACTAAGTGTGCGAAATTGGCTGAAGGGCACTAAGTGTGCGATCAACTTTAATCTCAAAAGGTTGAATTCGGTAAGTTGATACTATGAAATTTTACTATTCGAATCCAATTATATAAGTAAGGTGTTATTCGAATGGAGTGTTATATTTGTTTTAAGTAAAATTTTAAATGATTAAGTTGGTATGAAATAGACCTTACTAGAGTAATTGAAATGTTGTTTGGTTCAATAATGCGATTTGGTTATGTGAGATAATATATCATGAGTATGTGTTAATGGCTTGAAATTGAGTAGATGATTATGATTGAGGATGCAATTTGTATTATTAAATGAGTAATGATAAATCCTTGTTTACCATTTTTGGTTTAAATCATTTTGAGTAACATTGATAATTTGCGTTAGATTGCTTAAAACTTACTAAGCTATAATAGCTTACTTGGTGTGTTTGTTTGCATTGTTCCATAGATTTTGAAGTCTAAGCTCGAGCTCGGGGATCATCGTCAAAGTCAACCACACTATCATCTACCTTTGGTACCTTTTCGTTAAGTTGAACTTTTGGAAACTATGGCATGTATAGGCTATTTTCTCTTTAGAGTCTATGTTGTACATAATGTATATAAATGCCATGCGAATATAGCTTCTCTTCTATGCTTGGGTTAGCTTGTTAATGCTTGTGGTGATGTATATGTTTGTACATTTTCGATCTTGATAATAGCATATTTTGGTATGTATGCTTTGTGAATTTCAAAAAGGGGTAATTTATCTATACATTTTGAATGAACGTCTCATGATTGAAGTAGGTGCAAATTGATGTTAAATTATTTAATTGAATATGGCTTACTCATGCTTGAATTTGGTTTTAAAATTCGGGTATGTATGGATACATTATAATATTAACTTAGAAGTTATTTCAAATTTTATTATGCGTGTTATATTAATGAACAAGTTGAAATATGCTCATTTGTAAGTATTCGGTCATGGTATAGATTTAATTTGGAATTCATATTACATATTGGATGTATATATTTATATTCGGTTATGAGGTTTGAAATGGGAAATTTTTGTAGTGAACAATCAATTATGGTATGTATGTGATTATATTATTATAGCATTTGATTGGTATATGTTGAATAAGAGAAATATATATATATTCGGCCATAGTATACAAATTGACCAAAGGAATAGTGTTTACCTTTTTGAATGTAAGTAGTTTTAATTGATGATAATGATATCATTTGTGATATGTTCGTTAATGTTTTAATATTGGAAGGGATGTACATGTTTAATCGTGAAAGTATAGTTTGGTACATATCAATTAATGAAGTAGTTTTTATGTGGTTGGTAAAGTAATGCCCGTAACCCTAATCCGGCGACGGACACGAGTTAGGGGTGTTACATTTATTGGTAGCAGAGCTATGGTTTAGTCGGTGCTCAGACTAACGTAGCGCGTGTGGCTCTAGCTATACATGCCATATTTTATTATATGATAGTGTGATGACTTCTGACAGTGAAATGGGTTTATAATCATGTCACTTCTCCACCAAGTTTTCGAAAAAGATAAGATGAAATCGAGGAAATTGAGATTCCCGACTATATCAATGGCTAGTGTTGACAGTGTTTGCATAACGGACAAATCGGTTTGTATTCACAGTGGAAACTCATTGAAATGAGTGTTGACTAAAGAATTAGGCTTGTATTTATGCGATTCTTAGGAAAATTGGAAACAATAAACATAGTATGAAATATGTGACCACTCTTTAGAAAAGTAGACGATCGGGAATATAACGGTAGCATGGGGGAGAGTAAAACAAAGATTAAAGATATGATTATTAGATCTAAAGCTCAGGTAGCTGCTAGGGCTTATGTTATTCGAGATCATGGAGAGGTTATTGTTCTTGATGTCATTATTGGTACATTTCCTTAAAATTTGATATTATTCCTGATATAGATTGATTAACTTGTTATGAAATGATAGAACTATAAAAATAAATGCATTGTATTGTTATAACAGAAGAGTAAACCGATTAATGATCAAGATGATAGGTCTTAATATTCTGAAGATTTTCCAAAGTTTTTGACCCAAAAGAAAAGTTGAATTTGTTATTGAATCAGAACTGGAAACTGCTTTAATATCTATTACACAATATAAAATAGCACCAATAATATCGAAAGAATTGAAGTCTCAATTGCAAGAACTATTAAACCAAGAGTTCATTCAATTGAGTGTGTCACCTCGGATGCTTCGGTTCTAATTGTGAAAAAGTTGAACTAAACTACTGCAAATAATATATATCTGTTGTTCCATGCTAATGACATCTTGATCTACTCGAGGAACAAAAATAAACTTGACCAACATCTGAGATCTGTACTGAAGACTTTACGAGAAAAGTAGTTGTATGCAAATGTATCTACTGCGGATACTGACTCCTAGAAGCAAGATTTATAGAACATGTATTATGGACTAAAGATATTCGTATCGATCCAAACAAAAGATCATCAACACTGGCGCTTTAGTCAAAACTGCCTTAAGTTGATCAAAACTCTTCTGGCTTTCATTAGTCCATTCGAATACCACATCCTTCTGAATTAGTTTTGTTAAGGGTGCAACAATAAGAGAAAGCCCTTCAACGAACCTACGATAGTAACCAGCTAAACCCAAGAAACTCCTAACTTGAGTAGCACTCCTAGGCAGCTTCCATTCCAAAATCACATCTATCTTCTTGGGATCCACTCGAATCCCTTCTGTTGATACAACATGACCTAAGAACGCCACTTCCCTAAGCCAAAATTTATACTTACTTAACTTTGCATACAACTGCTTATCTCGAAGAATATGCAAAACAACCCTTAAGTGCTCGTCGTGATCCTCTTCAGAACCAGAATACACCAAAATATCATCTATAAAGACAACTACAAACTGATCCAAATACGAATGAAACACATGATTCATCAAATCCACTAACCCAACAAGAGGATTAGTTAGTCCAAATGGCAACACCAAGAATTCATAATGCCCATATCGAGTCCTAAAAGCAGTTTTTAATACATCAACCTCCTTTACCTTTAATTGATAATACCCAGACCTAAAATCAATCTTCGAAAACACCATTGCACCTCTAAATTGATCAAACAAGTCATCAATTCGAGGCAAGGGATACTTATTTTTAATAGTTAACTTGTTCAATTTTCTATAATCAATACACATCCTCATTGTACCATCCTTCTTTTTTACAAACAAAATTGGTGCACCCCACGGAGACACACTCGGTCGAATAAACCCCCTATCCAACAACTCTTGCAACTGAATCTTTAACTCCTTGAGCTCTTTTAGTGTCATGCGATAGGGTGCAATGGAAATTGGTGCAGTACCAGGATAAAGCTCAATTTCAAACTCCACTTCCTGATCCGGTGGCAAACCAGGTAACTCTTTTGGAAACATATCAGAAAAAACCCTAACAGTGCGAATATCCTGAACTCTTAACTCCTTACCAACAAAATTCATCACATAAGCCAAATAAGCCTCAAATACTTTACCCATCAACTTCTCAGCCTTCATAGTCGAAACCACGTTAGACATAAAACCTGGTCTTTCACCCACTACAACTATTTCCAAACCATCATTATCTCTCAAGGTAATTTGCTAGTCTCAAAATCTACCCTAGCCTTATGTTCAATTAACTAATCCATACTAAGTATCACATCAAATCCATAAAACGACAATTCTATAAGGTCAACAGAGAAGACATGTCTTTGAATCATAATAGGACATATACGATAAAATTTATTCACTACAACACTATCACCAAATGAACTAATAACAGTCATACACAAAACAATAGGCTCAACAGGGATCTCTAACTTACATACCAATTCACTTAAGATATATGAATGCGTTGATCCAGAATCAAATAAAGAAAACAACGGAAAAGACTGCAAAGTAAATGTACCTGTGATAACATCCATCAGATCTTGATCCTCCCACTCCCTAACAGCATAAACTCGAGCTAGACCTCCAAACTCAACCAGTGTAGCAGCAGTATAAGCAACAATCCGCTACCCACTCTGTCTCCTATTAATTTTATCGTGACCATGCCCTTTAGCAGGAGCAGTAACAGGTGCCAAACTTTGAGTCTGTGAAACCTTAACCCTATGTGGACAATCCTTCAGGAAATGTTCCTTCGACGTACATTTAAAACATCCACCAGTCAAATTAAGATGCTCTCTAGAATGCCTACGCTTACATTGCGCACAAAGAGGCCATCCAGAACTACCTACTGAACCACTCATACTAACCATAGTACTACCCTACTGCTTAGATTGACTCGATCAAGTCCCATGCCTCACACCTCTACTAGAGACATGACTATCATGCCCTCTCTTAGATGATCGACCCAGTGCACTATTAGAAGCTCTCTTGCCAGAATAGTAACCATAGAACAAGGCGGTTCAACTAAGGTCTCCTCCACAGCCTTAGCTCTCTCAACCAACTCATCAAACATCTCTATAGTCTGAGCTATCAAATAAACCCGAATCTCATAGTTTAACCCAAAACAGAACCTCTTGTAATGGTCCCTCTCAAAAAGAACCATCTTAGGAGCGTATTTGATGCTTGCTCGTAATCGTGAGAATTTAATTACAAGACGCTGAATTTCCCGATCTCGTCTAATTTCAGTATAGTTTCAAGTTGGAATTCAAAATGAAATTGTGAGTAATAGAAAATAGGTTGAATGAAAACAACAAAGAAGGTTTTGGAAGGATGACTTGTACGAATTAAACACTTAGAAAAGAACGAACGATATAAATGACCGTGACCCAATTTCTATATAGTGAAATAACAAACAAGTCTTTGAAAAAGAAGTGAACTATGATCCACTATTTAGCAAAATAGAAACCAATAGTATGTTAGAACGCCATACTTCAGAACAAAGAAAGAAATGATAGAAGTGATAAGTTTAGAAAAGAAAGGGTTTGACACAACAAGGAGAACCTTGATAAGTCCAAATAAGTTAGACCATGAACAAAGAGATATAATTCTCACACAAAACTCAAAAAATTCAAATTACCATCAAAGTTCTGTTTACAGGAAATTTATAGGCACTTTTGTGATTGTTCAAATGCCTATGTGAGGCCTTTCATCTTTAGCAATTAGGTAAGGTTATTACAAGTATTAATTTTTTTTTAAACTCATGTAGGGAAGCCAATGAGTCATGTCTCTTCATTGGAATCTGATGTAGTTGAAAAGGCCTATCAATTCTCCTTAATAAAGACTTAAAGTATCCTTAATATGTTTGATTGATGTCCCTTCAGCTCCCTTGTAACCACATGATAAAAGCTTGTGTAACATCCATTTAAATGGCACCATGATGAAGACTTAAGACTCCAAAAACATTCTGACTTGAAGAGTCTCTTTTGGTCCATTAAACAACCTCCTTAATGTTCTTTTAAAAGCTTTGAAACTGTCCAACTTTGAAGAGTCTTTAATCATATGAAAAGTCACCTGTAAAATAGATAGTTAAGATTAAATGATAACTTAAAACACTAAAAAAACAGTTTATATCATAACTCTCATGCACACAAATTAAACGAAGATGGAACTTAAACCATACTTGATGTAAATTAACAAATGAGATGATTTAATGCATGACTTATTAAATATGAAAAACACATAATGCAAGTCTTAAATGATGCTAATGTATTAATGCAAAGCATTAACTAAAGACACATTCAATAAACAAGAAACATAATGCACATTTTTAAAATATGTAGATGTATTAATGCAAAACATTAAATAAAGATACATTAAACAAACAAAACACATAGTTAAAAATTGAAGAGTTTGTTCAAACTAATCAATCTGTCACATGCAACACATTGCATGAAATTGGATCGTTATCTTGAGTCCAATAAAAATTGGACTTCTCATGCTTGGCCCAAACTTGTTGAATCAACCCTAACATCGCCTCTTTGAGCTTCTTGGATCTAGCTCGAGTCTAGGCCCAACGGGAATTTCAATTGGATTTCTTCTTGAATTCTCTTCATCTTTCAACCCAATTGGCATTGACATAGACAACTTTAATTTTGTTCCAATCGATTCTTCATCAGACGCTCCCATGCATGTATCACAAAACTCAGAAAAATTTAAATTTTAGTTGCTATCAAAGTTCTATTTACAGGAAATTTATAGGCACTTTTGTGACTGTTCAAATGCCTATGTGAGACTTTTCATATTCAACCATTAACTAGTATTATTACAAGCAATAATTTCGTTTTTAACTCTTGTAAGGAAGCCATGAGTCATGTCTCTTCATTGGAACCTGATGTAGTTGAAAAGGCATGCCAATTTTCCTTAATGAAGACTTAATGTAACCTTAATGTGTTTGATTGATGTCCCTTCAGCTCCTTTGTAACCACATGATAAAAGCTAAGTACTAAGTTAAGTAGTCGTTCATACGACTTAATCAACAGTACAAATTACCAAAATAGAGTCCAAACAATTATCATCATGCCAACATCAATGACTATAGTCCTAAGCAATAGTAATAACACAATGTTATTGGAAGCCAAGTCTTTTGTTCAGAAACCAACGAAACTATAATAAGTCTACCACATTTCCTTTTTTCCCCAAAACAAATAAAAATAATAAAGCACCTACGAAGAATAACCAGACTTCCTTGGATCACTCCCTCGAAAACCACACCACCCACAATGTGACGTCATTGATCTGTATATGTTGAAATGAGTGGGTGAGCTTTAACAAACTTAGTGAATACAATAATTTCTATGACACAAACATGTCATCGTGCAACACAACCAATCAATTAATCACAAGTACATTATTCATAAGTCTGACATCATATAGTATTAAATCATGCATCATCTAATAGTTCATTCCCATAACACATATATACTCATTCAAGCATAGAACATATTCCACACAATTACATAAGATAATATAAGATAAGATGACACTTGGATTATGAAACATTTAGTGAGCTCTATCATCACACATCGGATACAGGAATCTTTTTACACCACATAAACTCGTAGAGTCAAACATGTCCTCGAAAGTGAAGTGTATAGCTAGCGCTCTTCTTATTTCCCCTCACATGTCTCATTGAATAGAGCTTAGCTCTCATTCCCTTATCCTTCCAAACATGTCCTAGAGCCTCAACGCCCAAAACTACTATACATATAAGTGAGTACTCACAATCCTATGGCATGCCAACTATATCCAATGGTTCTAAGATCATAAGGCCAAAGTATTCGAAAACAACACATATTACTTGCCGATTATCCTTGCACTATCACTACATATTAGCATCTTTTGCAAAACACTAGCATAGTCATATAACATATATATTTCATGTATATAATTGCACTTTACAGAACAATCAACATACTCACTTATCACATTTCATACACAATACATAACCACGTGATAACTGTAGATTTAAGAAAACTTACGCTCAAAACTTAGAGTAGGGGATCTAAATTCCTAATCAACACATGACTCATGTTTATGAGTAGCAAATCCATACACTCACCACTTTATGCTTTAGTCCAAAAACTGGAAGATCAACTAACACTTCCCTAGCTCGTAGCAAGCTCTAATGAATTCGAAGCTTTACATACATAAATCACACAATAACCATAGTCAAATATCAACCAAGAATCCACTCAAGCCAACTAAAACACAAGCTCAAGCCAAGTTCCCATGTAACTTAAACTATTAACATAACAAACTTTATATACCAATATCTCGACCTATACTCTTTCTTAAAAACAATTCTATTCTTCTACTTAATCATCTACGCCTAATTCGCAACTTTTAAACTAGACAAATCTACTCAATTCATGGTATTGACATTTTTTGATATCTTTTCGGTAATTTTCACAAAATTCATTAAAACATGAGAAATCATTGACGAAACTTCAAGATAAGTTTAAAACCTTCTAATCATGCTAAAACAAGTTGAAAAACACTTTAAAACCAAGTTTTGACTTAAAATCCCAAAATCCACCATTAATGGCTCGATTTTCAGCTTTTATTTAAAATATGCTAGTTGAGGGCTAATAATTCAGTTTTAAGGACTAGATACAACGAGAAACACATAGAAATTTGAAAAGTTACCTTTGATGAAAGAATGAACGAGTTTTATCGTAAATCTGAAAATCCCATGTTTGAAGAAGAAGATGAAATCTATGAGCTTTAGATGTTTTCTTGGGGCTTTTAATGGTAGATGACTTGGGGATGATAGAAAATCAATGTATTGTGGTTTGGGAATAAAAAATCAATGGAATAGCTAAGGATATAGCAAGAGGTGTAACAGCCTGATTATGAACCTAATCGGAACGGTGGTTTCGGGACCACGAATCTGAGTTAGAAAAATATTTTAGTATTTTATTTGATATTTATGTTATGTGTTTGAATATGTGTTAAAGTATCGTAGGCTAAATTGTTTGTTTAGATGTTTAATTTTAGAGAAAGGACTAAAATGCATAAGTGGTAGAAGTAGCCAATTATTAAATTGAGTGGCTAAATTGTTTTGTCTTCTTTTGCATGAGTATTAAAGTTGCAAGTTTACCTTTTTAAGGTATAATGGACGGCACTATGTCTTTTTAATGCTTATTAATTTTATATATTAAAATTTATAATGATGTAATAAAATATCTTTTAATCATATTATAATGAAACAAAAAGGAAAAAGAAGATTTGCATGTTCGTCTTTTTCCCCATTTGACCGAAACTAAGAAGAAGAAAAAAGAGAGAAAGAGCTCCATAGGGTTTCGGCACTTCTTAGGTTCAATTAAGGTATGATTTAGCTTTAAATTTTGATAAATTTTATAGATTTATGATTGTTGTTTACTCTACTATCAAGCCCATGTATCAATTTTGTGCATTGATCATGTATGTGTGAAGAAAGGTTGAGTTTTGTGACGGTTTTTAGTATTAAATAAAAGATTTGAGTTAGATGAACATATTTTATTCTTGAGTTTTTGGTGAATGTGGCTAATTAAGGATTAATTTGTGAAAATATTATCTTAGAGGGTTAAATTGAGAAATTTATGAGATATATGGACTTATATAGTCCTTATGAAGATTCGACACTAAAGGGTAATAGCCAAATTTTGAGTAATTTGTAAGTTGTGTATTAGGGACTAATTTGTAAAAGTTGCAAATGTTAGTTGTAAAATGGTAAATTGCATAATTATATGATTTTGGGTCAAATTGAATGAATATATATTTGAATGAGTTTAAATTGGAATTATTTAGATCAAGAATAAAAGGAAACGGGATTGGATCGAGGAAAGGCAAAGTTAAACGAATAGCCGGGAAGCTTAATCTGTCAACTTCCGAGGTAAGTTTATAAGTAATTGGATGCAATTGAATAGTTATTATAATAAAATGTACATTTTCAAATGAATTTACGGATTAAATTTTCAATTGCCAAATGAGATATGGAAATTTTTAAATGTATTAGTCGAATGTGATTTATTATGTACTAGCCGAATGTGTGGTTGATTTATGCATGGAATTAATATATTTGGGTTGAACAAATACTTATGGATTGAGTAGAGGTTTAATGTGGACCTTGAAATAGGTGATGGTTGTGATTGAATAATTAACTATGTGTAAATATGAGTGTGGCTGAATGTGAGGGTAAGTCATGGGAAGAAAGGTTTAGTTTGAGTATGTGTATATAAGTATGTTATATGTACAAAAATGTGAATTTATATACGTTATGTGCAAAAGGAGGAAATTAGTTAATGGGCACTATGTGTGTGAATTTATACACCGAGCACTGTGTGTGCGAAATCGGTCAAATTGGCACTGTGTGTGCGGAAAATATGTAATGGCACTAAGTGTGCGATACATTACGAGTAATGGCACTAAGTGTGCGATACATTACTAAATGTGGCACTATGTGTGCTCTTTATCTAAGTAACGGCACTATGTGTGTGATACGTTACGTGAGTTGCACTATGTGTGCGGGTTTACAAATCTGTCAGAGACCTAAACGCATGAATGGAGGTATCCGAAGATGATACAAGTGTAAGTAATATAAGATAAATGGATGAATTAGTGCTAATGAGGTAAGTTGTTTTGATTATGAAATTTTAGTAATGAGGTAAGAATATTTATATTATTTTTTTGGATAAATGGCTCATATGTATTCAGTTTTGTGAACTAATGAAAATGATAAAGGTAGAATGGTGAATGTTATATGAATATGCATTTATGAGTTAGTTGATGATTAATTTTGAATCGATTAAATTCGAAAATGATTAGTTGTTTATGCTTACCATTGCTTATAACTTACTAAGCTAAGTTAGCTTATCGTTGATTTCATCTGACTATTTATAGGTTTTGAAGATTAAGCTCGCACTCGGGGATCCTTATCGAAGTCAAGCACACTATCAATTACTTTTGGTACCCTTATTAAAGTTGATCTTTTGAAATAATGGCATGTATAGGCTATAATACTCTTTTGAGATCATTTTGGGTTGGGTTGTATATAAAAGCCTTGTGAAAATGGCTAAATCTTGATTATTAGGGTTTATATGAATTCGGTCATGGTAATAGTTTACTATGGAAATATAATTCATGATGTGTTATGCTCGGTGTTTGGCTATATGGTATGACTGAATGACGAGTTAGTCTACAATCTTATAGATCCGATCATGGAATTTATTTAATAGGGTAAGTAAGTTTCATGATATGTATAAATGATGTTTTAGGGTTATATGAGTATATGTGTATTATTTATCCAAAGATATGCATGACTTGTAAAATTCTCTTTTAATAAACTTAAACTATGTTCTATGTGAAAAAGAAAGTGACTATGAAATTCGGTTATAGTATATGTATGATAAGTATGTTTCGTGCCTCAATAGTTATAATGGGATATAAATATATGTAATAATGTCGTGAGATGCAATATGTTTATGTATATTATTGATGAAACGTGCAATAGACTCGGACCTACTCTGTCTTCTGAGTTGCTTTAATAAATTGATTAAAAATGTTTGAGTAGTTGATTAGAAGATGTAATAATAGATGGTTATATGGTTTGATTTATTTACCAGTATGTGTAACTTTTGCTACGATTATGGGTTTAAGTGGTAATATGCATAAGATGGCATATGTTGATTATGTATATACGATTGTGAGCATGTTTGTTAAGCTATAATGTGATGTTTTATAATTGGAGTATGTTCGATAATGAATTCAGAATTTAATAGCTTTTCAAGTGTAGTTCATTTGACTTTGAAATTTTTAATAAAGAAGTATGATTTATATACATGTATGCCTGTTTGGGGTTGGGTATAGTTTGGTAATGCCTCGTGACCCATTTCGGCGACGGTTTCGGGTTAACGGGTGTTACAAGAGGCGACACAAGTTTGAAAGGAAAAAGAAACAGACGTGAAAAACAACATAAATGTCTACTATTTTAACTTTGTTACAAATCAGTCCTTTCTCAAAATTAAGGGTTTCTAGAACACTTTTTAAAAAATTGATTTGACAGTTAATAGCCATCGTCGAAAATTGTAACAGCCCTTACCCGTATTCAACGCCGTAACAAGGTACAAGGCATTACTAGACTTATACTCAAATAATTATACAACCCAAGACATGACTTTTCCACTCGAAATTAAAAACTTTTGTAACATCTCTTAAACAAGCCTACGAGGCCTAAATCACACATTAGGAATGGTTCGGGATCAAATTGAACTCTTTTAAAGGTCTCTAGAAAGACTTATAAAATTCTTATCAAACAGTCCACACGCCCATGTGGAGGTAGGGACACGCCTGTGTGGAACTTCACATGCCCGTGTTTCACATCCATGTGGATTTATTACTCATTTCGAACCTACAGGGGATTTCACACGGCCGAACAAATACCCGTTTCCTTCACACGGCCACGACACGCCCGTGTCTTAGCCTGTGTGCAAAAACCATGGCATTACGTTTCTGACATCATCACCCCATAAATGTCACACGGCCAAGGCACACGCTCATGTCCTTCGACTGTGTGGCGAATTAAATTCCTAAACTCAAGTGCAGACTTCACACGGCCTGGGCACACGCCTATATCCTAAGCCCGTCTCTTCCACACGGTTGAGACATACGGCCGTGTCTCCACTCGTGTGGTTACTACTAAGCATACTGACTTCCCAACCTAGCATGCAAGGGGGCACACGGCCTAACCACACGCCCATGAGGCTAACCATGTGTCACACACGGCCTAGACACACGCCCGTGTGTCTACCCTGTGGGCAAGAACAAGACTATTTGCCAAGCTCTTTCTATCATCCCAACTCATAAAAACATAAATCACATCAAACCATCAACCCCTTCATGCATAATTAAACCAAGTAAATCAACCATGCAACTTGCACATTCATGAATAACCTCATCTTTTCATAGATTAATAAGAAAGAGCCATCAACTATGGCCTAATACAAAAGAAATCATCCTTGAATGAGCCAACACATTTGGCCAAAACAATATGACATTCAACTAAGTCTAGTTCCTATACATGCCATACTCAAAATGCTAAATCTAACTATACCAAGATGTGTTGATAGTATGGGTGATCCTCTGATTATCTCCGTATCCCGAGTTGGCTCTTCGACACTATAAAACAAGAGAAAAGAAAAGGGAGTAAGCTTTAAGCTTAGTAAGTTTATATGTAAACAATAAGCATCATACCACATGCTAATCAATCAAAATCATTACATACTATGTAAAAACAATTCATATCCTCATAATCATGCTTACTCATTTCAAACCTTAGCACATCCCAACTCATATCATAAACATTGCTCACATTTACTTGCACATATACCCAGTACTTATCACCACAAGTCCACATGTAATTTCACTTAGACAAGTTTCTCAATGAACCCTCCGGAATGATACAAGATACCTGGTGGTTTCATAGACAGCCCACCCTCAGTTAGTAATAGGGTGGTATCGCGCACAGCCCACTAACAATGATAATTACGGTGGTGTCGCACTTAGCCCACCAAATGATAATAACGGTGGTATCGCACACAGCCCACCAAAATGATAATTAATACGATGGTATTGCACACAGCCCATCGTAAATAAATAATAAGGTGGTATCGCACACAACCCACCAATAATTACATATACGCGGATATTCATCCGTACCCATATTTCAATTCCGAAGGTTCATCCGAGAGTTTTCACATTTTCTACTATTTCACTAAATCTCACAAATAATCAATTACATCCACACAAAACATTAATAGTTAAAACATACATAATAAGGATGTATCATTTACACATAAACTTACCTCGATACAAAATATTTCAATTTGAGGTTTAGTTTGAAACCTTGCCTTTTCCTCACTTAAGGTTGATTCCACGTTCTTCTTGATCTATAATAATAATAATAATAATAATATTTACTCATTTAATCACTACATAAATCAAGACACTTCAAAATATCTACTTTGGCAAAAATTACCGTTTTGCCTTTATACTTTGGTAAAATTATGATTTTGCCCCTAGGCTCGTAAATCATTTTTCATCAAATTTCCTCATTAAACAAGCCTAGTTGAAAATTTATTACTTTTATAACAATTCACAATACCAATCATTTCATGCATTTACTACTCAATTTACAACCTTTACAAAAAAAAGTCATTTTAGGTGTTTTCATGGAAACACCTTTAACAAAAGTTGTTTATTTAACAACCATAGTTCATTTTATTCCCTAATAACTCAGAAAAAAAATAAGCACTCTCATGGAAAGTCCCTAAACTTTCAACCATTTTGCAAAATAGTCCCCTAATTAGCTAGCTTAAGTTTTAGGGGTTCCAAAAGTACAAATTTTATCAAGAAAGACCACTAAAATCACTTACTTGCAAGAGGATTGCTTGGCTGAAAGTTTGAACTTCAAAAACCCCTACTCTTGCATGAATTTTTGGTGGAAGAAGAAATGGGAATAGGAAAAGATGATAGCTTCTTTATTTTATCATATTTTATTCAATTAAGTCACCAACTCACCTAACCATTGACCCATTAAATTCTCTTGTCCCTATGGCCGGCCATCACTTCCCCAATGGCCTAATTGCACATTAAGGACCCCAATTTAATATTCTATAGCTATTAGACACCTCTAGCTTGTAAAATAAAACTTTTGCACTTTATGCTATTTAGTCCTTTTTCGCAATTAATCATGCAATCACCAAAATTAATTCACCAAAATTTTCATGCACCCATATAAACATGATATAACACATATAATAATATTAAAAATAATTTATCCGACCTTGAATTAGTGGTTCCAAAACCACTATTTCGACTAGCCCCAAAATCGGGCTGTTACAACTCTCCCCTTTAGAGATTTTCGTCCCCGAAAATCTTATCGATAAAAAGGTTTGGGTACTGTTCTCTCATGGCTTCTTCTGGTTCCCACGTAGCCTCTTCTACACCATGTTTTTGCCACAACACTTTCACTAAGGCTATACTTTTGTTCCTCAACTGTTTAACCTCTCGGGCCAAAATCTTAATTGGTTCCTCTTCATAGGTCATATCCAGTTGTATCTCAATTTCGATCGGAGGAATCACATGCGAAGGATCAAAACTATATCGTCGAAACATCACACATAAAACACGTTGTGTATTCTCTCTAACTCTGTCGGTAAGGCCAACCGCTAAGCTACTGGTCCAATCCTTTCAATAACCTCATACGACCCTATGAATCGTGGACTCAATTTACCCTTTCAACCAAATTTCAATACTTTCTTCTACGGGGATACTTTCAAGAATACTTTATCACCCACCTGAAACTGAATTTCTCTCCTTTTTAAATCCGCGTATGACTTCTGTCAATCTGAAGCAACTTTCAGACTATCACGGATCACTTTCACTTTCTCTTCGGTTTCTCTAACTAGATCAACCCCATGAATTTGCTTTTCACTAAGCTCGGTCCAATACAAAGGAGTCTGGCACTTGCGGCGATATAATGCTTTGCCATTCGTATACTTGACTCATAACTGTTGTTGTAGGAAAATTCAACCAAAGGTAGATATTTTTTCCCAACTACATTCGAACTCTAAAATACAGCATCAGAGCATATCCTCGAGAACTTGAATCACTCTTTTGGATTGACCATCGGTTTGCGGATGAAACGCGGTATTAAAATTCAATTTTGTATCCAAGGCTTCTTGCAATTTTTTCCAAAACCTCGAAGTAAACCTTGGATCTCTATCCTAGATAATGGATATAGGCACCCCATGTAATCTCACGACCTCGGTAATATACAGTTCAGCTAACTTGTCAAGTGAGAAACCAACACTTACCAGTATAAAGTGAGTCGATTTCGTTAATATATCAATGATAACCCACACAGCATCTTTCTTTTTCAGAGTCATAGGTAACCCCGTTACAAAATCCATCATGATTCGGTCCTACTTCCACTTAGGAACCATCACTGGCTGAAGCAATCCCAAAGGTATTGGATGCTCAGCTTTCACTTGTTGACAGATCAAACATTTTGTAACAAATTCGGAGATATCTCTTTTCATACTCGGCCACCAATACAACTTCTTCAAATAATTATACATTTTTGTGCTACCCGAATGTACTGACAAACAACCATTATGTGCCTCATGTAAAATTTTCTGAATCAACTCACCATTTTTAGGTAGACAAACACTATCATGAAACATCAAACAATCATCTGAACCAACCCGAAAATCAGAGTTATTTCCCGATTCGCACTAAGCTCTCTTAACTTACATCTCACTATCATTCTTTTAAGCCTCACGTATCTGCTAAAGGAATAATGGCCTAGCCCTCAACTCGGCCAATATAGCACCATCATCAGACAATGTTAAACTCGTACTCATAGCTCTCAAAGCATATAGGGATTTTCTGCTCAAGGCATCCGCAACCACATTCGCTTTCTTCGGATGGTAACGGATTACTAGCTCATAATCCTTCAGTAATTCGAGCCACCTTCGTTGTCGCAAATTCAAATCCTTTTGGTTCATCAAGTATTTCAAACTCTTATGGTCGGTGAAGATTCGACATTTCTCACCATACAAATAATGACACCAAATCTTCCAAGCAAAAACAATAGTAGCCAACTCCAAATCGTGAGTCGGATAATTCCTTTCATGCGGTTTTAATTGTCTTGAGGCATAAGCTACTACTTTACCCTCTTGCATCAGCACACAACCAAGACTATTCATTGATGCGTCACTATAGATTACAAACTCCTTTCCTGACTCAGGTTGTACTAAAACCGGGGCTTTAGTGAACAATGTTTTAAGTTTCTCAAAACTCTGTTGGCACCTCTTGGTCCATTCAAACTTAACATCTTTATGTAACAATCTCGTCATCGGTGTAGAAATCATGGAGAACCCTTTAGCGAACCGTCTGTAGTAACCTGCTAAGCCTAAAAAGCTCCTAATCTCTGACACATTCCTCAGCGGTTTCCACACCACAATAGCTGAGATCTTACTCAGATCAACTCTAATTCTATCACCCGACACAATGTGTCTTAAGAATCCGACCTCTCGGAGCCAAAACTCACTCTTACTAAACTTAGCATACAACTGCTTGTCTCTTAGAGTCTGCGAAATAGTTCTCAGGTGCTCCGCGTGCTCACTCTCATCCCGCGAATAAATTAGTGTGTCATCAATAAAAACGACTATGAATTTATTTAGGTACGGTCGAAAGATACGGTTTATTAAATCCATAAAGACTGCAGGAGCATTCGTTAAACCAAAGGGCATGACAAGGAACTCATAATGGCCACACCTTGTCTGAAACGCAGTTTTTGGCACATCTTGCTCCTTACCTCTCAACTAGTAATAGCCAGACCTTATGTCTATCTTAGAAAACATCGTAGCTCCCTTCAATTGGTCGAACAAATCATCGATCCTTGGCAAAGGATACTTATTCTTCACTGTCACCTTGTTGAGCTGTTTGTAGTCTATACACAATCTCATCAACCTATTTTTCTTCTTTACAAAAAGTACTGGAGCACCCCATGGTGAATAGCTCGGACTTGCAAAACCCTTGTCCGTTAAATCTTGCAGCTGAACCTTCAGCTCTTTTAACTCCAATAGTGTCATCCTATATGAGGCAACCGAAATAGGTTCTGTACCCAAAACTAACTCAATGCCGAACTCGACTTCTCTAACTTGAGGCAATCTAGGTAACTCTTTCAGAAACACGTCCGGATACTCGTATACTACCGGCACTAATTCAATCTTTACTTCTGACTCTTGGGTATTTAACACAAATGCGAGATAGGACTCATACCCTTTTCTCATGTATTTCTCAGCTACCATAGACGAGGTCACTACAGGCAAACTATCAGGTTTACCTGATTCAACTCGAATAGTATCTCCATTTACACATTTCAGTTCAATAAACTTACTACCACAATTTACTAAAACATTATGAGCTGTCAACCAATCCATACCAAGAATTAGGTCAAATTCATCAAACGACAACAACATGAGATTAGCCGGAAAACAATAACCTCTAATTGTCAAGGGATAATTTCTACACACTTTGTCAACTAGCACATGATTGCCTAACGGGTTTGACACTTTTATCACAAATTCTGTAGACTCCACAATCATATTCATACTAGATACTAATTTCATGCAAATATAGAAATGGGTAGACCTCGGATCAATCAAAGCAACAACAGAGATATCATGAAGAGAAAAAGTACCTATTATCACATCTGGAGATAATGCCTCATCGCAAGCTCGAATGACATAAGTCCTTGTAGGTGTTCTACCCTCTCATCTCACAACAGAACCTTTAGGTGCACCTCTACTACTAGTCCCACTTCCCGGGTTCCTCTGTGGTCTACCCCTCGAAGGTACATTGCTCGCTCTTACTTCTTGTTTTCTATCTTTCTCATCTTTCTCAGGATAGTTTCGAATGAAGAGGTCTGGTGAACCACACTTGTAGCAAGTTCTATTATTTCTCCAACACTCCCCAGTATGTTGTCTACAATAATTTGGACACTCGGGTTTATTTGATTTCGTATTCCTACACTTGCCATTTAGGTGGCTTGAACTTTAGAGCCTAAATATGTATTACCACGATCTCGGTGTGAATACCCAGCTGAAACAGTCGTTTTAAGGTTCGCTTCTTTGGATCTCTTTGAGTGAGTTTGGAACGACTTACTCATCGGCTCTTCCTTGCATCTCGAGCCTCAATCATAGCTTTTCTCTTTACTCTTAAGCCTTACAAGCTCTATCGACCAACACCACGAATTCCTTCAATTTCAAGATCCCAACTAGCAATTTAATATCTTCATTCAGCCCATCTTCGAAACTCTTGCACATAATAGCTTCTGTGGACGCACTCTTGAGCATACTTATTAAGTTTGACAAATTCACACTCATACTCTGCCACAGACATTTTGCCTTGCTTCAATTCAAGAAACTCTTTCCGTTTCTGATCAATAAATTGTTGGCTTATGTACTTCTTTCGGAACTCTTCTAAAAAGAAGTCCCATGTCACTCTCTTCATTGGAACTATAGATGTCAGCGTTTTCCACTAGCGGTATACCGAGTCCCTCAGTAATGGCACAGTACATTTCAAGCTTCCCTCGGGTGTACAAGAGAGTTCATCGAATACCCGCATAGAGTTCTCAAGCTAGAACTCTGCTTTCTCAGGGTCATCATCTATATTGGCTCTGAATTCCTCGGCCCCTTGCTTTCGAAGCTTATCGACCGGGGGATTAGTCATTCTTATTAAATATATACCTTAAGGAGCTACGGGGACCGGCTGAGGTATAGGAGGGGGTGGAGGAGGTTGAGCATTAGGATTTGCTCGTACAAACTCAGTGTACCAATTACTTATCATGTGGAGAAATGCTTCCTGAGCCTCTTCTCCTTGACCCAAAGTCTCGAGTCCACTTTCTATAGGCACGGTTCCTTGCGCGGGAGCCAGCGCATTACCAGCAGCGTCATCATCAGCGGCAGCTCAGTCGAGATCCATTTACTATATGAAAACACAATTTAAAATTGTCAGGAGTCACTACACTATCAATATATTTTTATGGCATGTATAGCTAGACACTCACACATGCCACAGTAGTCTGAGAATTGACTAAACCATTTTATGGCATGTATAGCTAGACTTCCACACATGCTACAGTAGTCCGAGAATTGACTAAACCATAGCTCTGATACCACTAAATATAACACCCTTACCCGTATTCAACGCCGAAATAGGGTACGAAACATTACTGAACTTATACTCAAACAATTATACAACCCGAGACATGACTTTTCCACTCGAAAGTAAAATATTTTTGTAACATCTCTTAAACAAGCATACGAGGCCTAAATCACACATTAGGAATGGTTCGGGATCAAATCAAACTCTTTTAAAGGTCTCTAAAATGACTTAGAAAATTTTATCAAACAGTCCACACTCCCGTGTGGAGACAGGGACACATCCGTGTGGAACTTTACATGCCCGTGTTCCATACCTGTGTGGATTTATTTCTCATTTTGAACCTATAGGGGTTTTCACATGACCGGATGCACGCCCGTGTCCATGGCCCGTGTCCTTCACACGGCCACGACACGCCAGTGTCTTAGCTCGTGTGCAAAAACCTTGGCATTCTATTTTTGACGTCTTCACCCCATAAATGTCACAATGACAAGGCACACTGTAACACTCCTTGCCCGTATTCAAGCCGGAACAGGGTTTGAGGCAGTACATAGCTGATCTTACTTAAACATCTCAAATAGGGTTATAAAATTTCATTTAACCTCATAGCTCGCACATACTCGGCCTAGGAGACCCTTAACATACTTCCGAGGAATGTCAGTCTTTCTGAGAACTTTCACGAGTTCGAGAACGTTTTAATAAAATAGGGGCCACACGCCCGTGTAGGCCTAGGGACACGCCCGTGTACCCCTAAGGCATGCCCGTGTCTTCCACCCGTGGTCGACACTGACTAATTTCACACGGCCCTGACACGTCCATGCCTTCTGACTGTGGTCGATTCTAGCTAAGTCACACGGCCTTGACACGCCTGTGTCACTAGCTCGTGTGCCAAACCTTGGCATTCTGACTTATCCACACGCCCGTGTACTTCAACCGTGTTGGGATTCAAATCCCAAGTGCAAAGTGCAGACTTCACACGGCCTGGACACACGCCTATGTGCTAGCCGTGCCTCCCACATGGTCCAGACACACGCCCGTGTGTCTACCCATGTGGACAATTATCAGGCTATCTACCAAGCCCTTTTTCACCCTACATTGTATACATTCATATGCTATTTAAAAACATTCTCAAATCATTAATTAAAACACATGAATTAACACATTTGATTCATAATAATGAAGTCTTCCCCTCCATACATGGGGTGGAACTATTTTTAGTACAATTTCAATCGACTTTTATCTTCATCTATGTCTATATACAATTATCCCATAACTTATTTAGGCCAACGCATTTGGCACATTAACAATGACTTAATCAACCTTAAGTACTAGCCTTATACATGCCATAACTCAAAGGGACTTGATATCTCATACCAAATGTCTGCTTGATAGTGTGAAAATATCTCCGGCGATCTCCAACCCGAGCTAGCTAAATTAACCTATAAGAGATGAGAAAGGGAGAGGACTAAGCAATATTGCTTAGTAAGTTCATCTGCATAACTGACAAATACTGATATCATTGAATATAGATAACCACAAAGTATTATACTGAGTTTTTCCCCTTAACACTTTGTTACTTACTCAACCACTCTTGAAGCTTACTCATTCTATCTCTTACCATATTCTTACCATGCTGCAAGCCAATTGCTCGTTTAATTAGTACACATTCCTACATTGATCACCACAAGATCATATACAACAACAAATCAAGCATTTCCAATAAGCCACTCATACTACTAACCTCTCGGTGGTTACGCACTTAGCCCACCATTGATCTCTAATAGGGTGGTATCGTACACAGCCCACCAATCATTTATACTTATGGTGATTTCGCACTTAGCTCACCAATCCTTTATAAGCGATGGTATCGCACACAGCCATCGATTACTAATTAATCAGGTGATAAAGCACATAGCCCACCGATAATAATATAATTAATGGTATCCCACACAGCCTATCGATTACTAATTAATCAGGTGGTAACGCACATAGCCCACTGATAATAATATAATTGAGGTATCGCACACAGCCCATCATTACCATCAATAAGGTGATGTCGCACATAGCTCACTGTTATTTTTACATTCAAGGATAATAATCCACATGTACATCTCTATTTCAAACGTTCATCCGAGAACCCCCCTCACGCACTTCTATTCTTACTTAACTTTCTACAATACTCATTCGCATTCACACAATGCATTAATAAATCTATCTCATACAATTAAGGTGTATTGATTACACATAACCCACTAGAGGTTCATCGTATACCGAATTCATCTCAATTCAATTCTAATCACATACTTGTACTTCTTGTGGTACAACCACGTACTTTCTCTCTTTCAACATACCCGTTGAATCAATCAAATTGTTAAATAACTCTCTTGAGCCTCATACACATAGTGTCACAATGACATTGTACCCCAATAGGGTCTTACTCGAGACCTTAACTATTATCATATCATGCTATATACATTTCCCATTACTCTTAGATTCAATTCTCTTGTCATTTCATCAAGAGATATCTCATACATTCATAAAGTAAATATGCATTTCACACAACAATGGAACAATAACTCGTACGTAATTGCAACGTTTGCACATGAACTTACCTCGATGTCGAAAGGGCCGAAAGGGACCTTTTTGCCTACATTTCTCTTTTCACCAGTTCTAGGTCCAAAACTCGTTTTCTTTGATCTAGAATTCCATGATTTAATCACTTATAAATCATAATATACCATAATCTACACTTTAGGCAAAAATGACTATTTTGCCCCTACACTTTGGCAAAATTACGATTTTGCCCCTAGGCTCGTAAATAAATTTTTATCACATTTTCTTGTTAAAAAAGCCTAGCTAAACATTTAATCCTCTTATAACTATCCACAATTTCAACTACTCATGCCTTAATGAACAAATTATAACTTTTGCATTTTAGTCTCAATTAGGTGTTTTCATAACAACACCTTTCACAAAAGTTGTTTATCACCATCCTAACATTCATTTTCTTCCATAAAAACTCAACTAACAACTTAAAATCTCACATGGCAAATCTCTAAAATTTTTACCATAATGCAAAATAGTCCCTTCTTTAGAAAGCTTAAGCTTTAGGGATCTCAAAAGTACAATTTTCTTCAAGAAATACCATCAAAATCACTTAATTGAGTGGAGTAAAGCTTGCAGAAATTTTGAGCTTTCAAACACCTCTTGTTTACTGAAACTTTTGGTGGAGAAGAAGAGAGGAAAGATGATATCTTTTTCCTTTCTTTATTTTATTATAAAACATCAATTTAAGCCACCAACTTTGACAAAAACTAAAAGCTCTTGTCCCCCTTGTCTACATGGTCGGCCAACACATCTTAGATGGTCTAATTGCCCTTTTTAGGCCTTCAATTAATATTTCATGGCTATTTGGTACCTTTAGCATATAGAATGGAACTTTCACACTTTATGCAATTCAGTCCTTTTACGCGATTTAGCATGAAATCGCTAAATTAAAGTACCGAAATTTCCATACATCCTTATAAACATGTTATAACACATAGCATAACATGAAAATAATTTTCTCTAACCTCGAATTAGTGATTCTGAGATCATTGTTTCGACTAGCCCCTAAATCGGGCTGTTACACACACGCCCGTGTCCTTCGACCGTGTGGCGAATTAAATTCCTAAACTCAGGTGCAAACTTCACACGGCCTGGGCACACGCCCATGTCTTAAGGCCATGTCTTCGAGACACACGACCGTGTCTTTACCCGTGTGGTTACTACTGAGCATACTGACTTGCCAACCTAGCATGCAAGGGGACACATGGCCTAACCACACACCCATGAGGCTAACCATGTGTCACACACGGCCTAGACACACACCCGTGTGTCTACCTTGTGGACAAGAACAAGGCTATTTGCCAAGCTCTTTCTATCATCCCAACTCATAAAAATATAAATCACATCAAACCATCAACCCATTCATGCATAATTAAACCAAGTAAATCAACCATGCAACTTGCACATTCATGAATAACATCATCTTTTCATAAATTAATAAGAAAGAGCCATAAACTATGGCCTAATACAAAAGAATTCATCCTTAATGAGCCAACACATTTGGCCAAAACAATATGACATTCAACTAAGTCTAGTCCCTATACATGCCATACTCAAAATGCTAAATCTAACTATACCAAGATGTGTTGATAGTATGGGTGATCCTCTGATTATCTCCGTATCCCGAGCTGGCTCTTCGACACTATAAAACAAGGGAAAAGAAAAGGGAGTAAGCTTTAAGCTTAGTAAGTTTATATGTAGACAATAAGCATCATACCACATGTTAATCAGTCAAAATCATTACATTCTATGTAAAAACAATTCATATCCTCATAGTCATGCTTACTCATTTCAAACCTTACCACATCCCAACTCATATCATAAACATTGCTCACATTTACTTGCACATATACCCTGCACTTATCAGCACAAAGCCACATGTAATTTCACTTAGACAAGTTTCTCGATGAACCCTTTGGAATGATACAAGATACCCGGTGGTTTCGCACACAGCCCACCATTAGTCAGTAATAGGGTGGTGTCGCACACAACCCACCAACAATGATAATTACGATGGTATCGCACTTAGCCCACCAAATGATAATAACAATGGTATCACATACAGCCCACCAAAATGATAATTAATACGGTGGTATTTCATACAGCCCATCGTAAATAAATAATAAGGTGGTATCGCACACAGCCCACCAATAATTACATATTCACAGATATTCATCCGTACCCATATTTCTATTTCGAAGGTTCATCCGAGAGTTTTCACATTTTCTACTATTTCACTAAATCTCACCAATAATCAATTACATCCACACAACGCATTAATAGTTAAAACATACATAATAAGGATGTATCGTTTACACATAAACTTACCTCGATACAAAATATGTCAATTTGAGGTTTAGTTTGAAACCTTGCCTTTTCCCCGGTTAAGGTTGATTCCACATTCTTCTTGATCTATAATAATAATTACTCATTTAATCAATACATAAATCAAGACACTTCAAAATTTCTACTTTGGTAAAAATTACCGTTTTGCCCTTATACTTTGGCAAAATTATGATTTTGCCCCCAGGCTGGTAAATCATTTTTCATCAAATTTCCTCATTAAACAAGCCTAGCTGAACATTTATTACTCTTATAACAGTTCACAATACCAATCATTTCATGCATTAACTACTCAATTTACAACCTTTACAAAAAATGTCCTTTTAGGTGTTTTCATGGAAACACCGTTCACAAAAGTTGTTTATTTAACAACCATAGTTCATTTTCTTCCTTAATAACTCGACAAAAAACAAAATCACTCTCATGGCAAATCCCTAAAATTTCAACCATTTTGCAAAATAGCCCCATCATTAGCTAGCTTAAGCTTTAGGGGTTCCAAAAGTACAAATTTTATCAAGAAGGACCACTAAAATCACTTACTTACAAGAGGATTGCTTGGCTGAAGTTTGAACTTCAAAAACCCATATTCTTGCTTGAATTTTTGGTGGAAGAAGAAATGGGAATAGGAAAAGATGATAGCTTCTTCATTTTATCTTATTTTATTCAATTAAGTCACCAACTCACCTAACCATTGACCCATTTAATTCTCTTGTCCCTATGGCCAGCCATCACTTCCCCAATGGACTAATTGCACATTAGGGACCTCCAATTTAATATTCTATAGCTATTAGACACCTCTAGCTTGTAAAATAAAACTTTAGCACTTTATGTAATTTAGTTTTTTTTCGCAATTAATCATGCAATCACCAAAATTAATGCACCAAAATTTTCATGCACCCATATAAGCATGATATAGCACATATTATAATATTAAAAATAATTTATTCGACCTCGAATTAGTGGTTCCAAAACCACTATTTCGATTGGCCCCAAAATCGGGCTGTTACAAAAACACTATCGAGTACCAACCTTACGAACTTTCGAGCTCATATAGGACAAAATTCCTAAAATACCCCTAAAACTCCTAGGCCCTATTTTGGGGTGTTACAAATATCCTAAGAGGGTAACACACTTATGACAAGGTTATTGGACGAGCACTGAGTAGTTATTTTCATAATGATATGTAGTAAGAGAGAGCTCAGTCATGATACTATAGTGGAGTGACTTTGTGACTAAATGAGTTTATAAATTAATAAGCGAAAATTCATAACTTAATTATAAATCATTTGAGCCTCAACTACATATGTCCAATCAGTCCCTTCGCTAGGTCATTGAAACCAAAAATGAATTGCGTGTTTGAATATAAATGGCGGAATGAATATGAAAAGAAAATTGAGAAACATTTAGGAATGATTATGGTTTTCTCCGAAATAAAGAAATGGAATCATTTGGAAATGATTGTAGGTTTCCAAAAATGGAAATTGAAATAATCTATTTGCAATCCTGTATGGATTACTTAAAAAATGATTGGAAGAATGAGTTTATGTTTGTGGACTATTTTGAAGCTCGAAAATGAAAATAAATCATTCGATCATAGTGAACATTTTGAGTTGTGTGATATTGACCGTATTTTCTTGAAATTTTATCAGGGGAACAATCGTCAATTTTTTACCAGGAGTAAAATCGTCAAATTTTTACCAGGAGTAAAATCGTCAAAATTTTTCTAGGGAAAATAGGGATGTGAAAATTATTTTGTATATAAATATTAAAGTTTATTTTAAGAAAATAGAAAAATTGAATCGGGTTGGATCTTACTATAGAATACTGGGTCAAAAAGTCTAAGAAGTACTCGTAATTGGACCCAATGAGAAAGAAGCCCAAAAACCCCTCATGGACATGAAGGGGCGACAACCCTAGTAGGAATACTAGGTTGTGCCATTCACCCTAGTCCTATTCTATGTAGGATGTTGTTTTTCTATTTGAAACAAATCACTATAAACTCAACAAGGGTTCTACCTTCTCTTCCTATAAATAGATGGCACTGGTAAAGCTATTAACACAACTTTGAGACATTTTTATTCTGCTGAAAAATTGAGAGAATTTATTCTCAACTATTACATATATTTTTTCGGAATAACAATTCTATCAATTTCCACTAAGAAGAAGAGAGAATTTTTGTTTTCACCCCAAAAGTAGAGAATTTTTTTTTCTAATTTTGTGTTTCAATTCAATTGGTTCAAGCCCACACTCGAAGCAATTCGTGGTATGAGAATAGCGGAGAAAATCTTTGGTTGAAAGCTAGGAACAACAAACGTCCACTAAGCTAAAAACAAATGTACACATTCAATTAATATTTATTATTATAAATATCACAAATCAAATAATTATCAAATTTTAATTTTTTACTATGTAAAAAACCGTTTTTAATTTGGAATTTTTCCAATAAGAACCATATAGTGAACTCTCCTAAATATATGGTTTTCTGGTTCTCCTTCAATAAGGGTGGTGATGTGACGTTATTGGGTGTACATAAGGTGAATGATGGTTGTTATGTCAATGTGATGGGCTTTTTGTTAGCAGCGACTTGGGTGTTCCCTAAGTTCAGAGTGAACAATATTGATGGCAAAGGTGTGTTGGCCAACATGATCATGATAAACGGAGGTGGTTAGTCTGCGAACGTACCCGCGAAGATACCCTATGCCATGTACAACAAATTGTGGTTTCAATCTATATTTAACTCCAATGTTTAATCCTGGTTTCATATTTAAGTTACATAAATTGCAAACAATTTTTTAATAAAAAACTTAATCTAAAAGGCATGATTAACTTCCCACGTGAGGCATGCAATAGATTCTTAATATCTTAATAGTACATAATTGCTTGTATGAATCCCTCGACCTATCATGCCAAGTAAATTATGCATAGAATCTTGGCGAACCCCCATCCCCTTTAGTGGGTTTCGTTTCGTTAGTTAATTGGTGGAGTGGTAAAAAGCCCTTCCCCCTCCACCTTTCACATCTTTAATAAAGAGATGCTTTAGGGTAGGAATAAGAGAACAGGTTTCTCAGCCACCGAGGAAAGTAAAACCCTGTCCACATTTATAGAAAGCAATGCAATAGCTAAATTATATTTACATGACCGACAACAACAACAACATTAACTTAAGCTTGCAGAATATGAAGCACCCACAGGCTCAAGCAGGTCCACCACCAGTGTCGAGTGTAAAAACTTGACGATCTCATCTTCACGCCCTCAAAGGCTACTTCAATCTTTTTGGTTCTTCTCAACCTCAACCACAAACTTGTTTTCCCCTTTGGCCCCCCTTTCAGGTCAATACATTTATTCTTCTATATCTTGTAATAATAGGATACTTGAGTTATTAATCAAATTAATCAATTCAGGCCGCTGGAAATGACGATTAGACTTTAGAAGTAATGAAATAAGATGAGCCACACATTTTTTTCAAACTCAATTAAAAGGAAATTTTACATCAGTTAAGACATCGTCAGACGAGTAGCCACCAGAAAACCTTAAATATTAAAAGACCAAAAATCAACTATATGGGAAAAAAAAAACACTAATAAATGCTGCGGAACCTGAAGGTTTTAAAATTAATTAGTGATGTCAGAAAGTGGAGTGGGAGAAGACATAGAAAAGCTTTTATTTAATCACTAAAAGTATTGATGATTCCATACAATAAGATATTTATGAGCGGCCTAATTTGCGCCAATACTGGACTAGACAATGCACGTCTTTCTTGACTAGACAAAATGTAGCTATGACAATAGGTGAAACCTGACTCAGGAAACATCAACTTTGTCACTCCACAAATACATTTAGAGCAACTTCATACTTCACTGCTATTCAGACAATAGGTACAATACTCGTAGTGATCGGTACCGTACTGGTATTGGGCAGTAGGTACGAATTTTAAGGTAAAATAAATGGTATAAACTTTCTATGATTGAAACCCACCTAAAATACTTTAATTAATTAACTTGTTCTTGTTAGTTAAAGTCAATCAACTTGGTCTTGTTAATATGTACTACTTTACTGCCGTTGACAAATTTGACACAAACACAGCCATAGTTTACTGCAGGTTATTGGTGCATTACTTCTAACAAAAGGAAGATTTATCAAATCTAAAAAAGATGTGAGACTTATCAAAATGCTACATTAAAAAATAAGAAAATATGAAAAAGAAAGCAGAAAAAAGGTATTTAACAATTTGTACATTTAATAAACATTTGACAAGTTGCACTTGAGCATGTGTCAAACAGAAAGGCATAAAAACACAGTGATGCTGATGAACATGGAAATTCAAGTTTGAAAGGAGAAAAAGACCAAAAAAAAAAAAAATGAAAAAGTGTGAGCTCTGCAATTCTTTAGCAAAGATGTACTGTGAATCAGATCAAGCCATCTTGTGCTGGGATTGTGATTCCAGAGTACATGGTGCCAATTTCCTCGTTGCAAAACATTCACGAACCCTTCTTTGTCACCTCTGTCAATCTCCTACGCCCTGGAATGGCTCCGGACCAAAGCTTGGCCCCACCGTCTCCGTTTGCGAAAATTGTGTCAGCAGAAATGCTTGTACAGATGAGATAAACAACGAAGAAACACACCACGAAGAAAATGATGACGATGAGGACGACGACGAAGATGACAGTAGTGAAGACGATGGTGGAGATAGCAGCGGTGACGAAGAAAATCAAGTGGTTCCATGGACATCTGGGCCACCAGGTTCCAGTTCTTCAACAAGCGAAGAATGTTCCACCAGGTTTGGAAAAGAAAATGGTTCTCAATCAAGAAAAGTACATCCATTGAAGCGCATGCGTGAGACCGAAGATCCCTTTTCTCCAGTAAGCTAACCCTTTTCTGAAACTCTGTTTTGAAGCAGAATCATCCAGCTTGCTCATATTCTCCACAACATCATGAATTTTGTCAAATAAATCATCTTATTTAGTTGCCTTTTATTCATTCAAAACACCAGAAATAACAACACTAGTGCTTGATGTCTGCAAAATGACAAAAAAGCTGCTTCAAGATGAATCGAGGTGTCCTGTCGAAGGCAATTTTTTCTCTATTACTGGCTTGTATTTAATTAAACCAGATACTTATGTGTTTTTACCCTTTTATTCTTGTTCAATAATCAGCTAATTAGTTTTTACCTTCAAGCTGAAATCATCTTTACCAATGTACAGCTAATAAATTTTGTTCCTTTAATTTATTTTGCTCCGACATTCAAAGATATGCCAGAAAAAGAACAGTAGGTAATTTGATTATGTATCAACCTCTCAACCTAGGATCAGATATTGTAAGAATCAAACAATCGAATAAATAGCATAAAATTTTATGAGGCGAACAGATTTTTCCAAACCTTGATTTAGTGGTAATAGTAGTGTAGAGGTACTTTTCTTAGCAGGATTGGATTTTGCTCTTTTACTAAAAAAAAATATATATATATATATATATATAAATTAATCTTTGTATATTAAATTAAAGGGTGAATTATTTCTTTTTTTTTTAATTTTATCAATTTTTATTATTAAAAATTAATCTCTATACGTTAACATAAGGTGCACGTGACATGTCATGTGCCACTCACTGTTTGATTATTCTATCAACTATGTCAATTTTTAATAGCAAACATGAATAAAATTTTTAGGAGATGAACAATTTACTTTTTAATTTAATGTATAGTGATTAATTTATTATTATTTTAAATAAAATATAAAATATTATTTAACATCTAATATAAACATTTCTATGATATTTTGCGAATTTAGTTGTTTAAGAAGATAGCACCACATCTCCATAACGACAACATTTTCATTATTTTTTTTCATTTTCCGACACATTTCGATGGAATCAATGCAGAGATAATGCTGCAAATTATGACAACCCAATTACCCTTTAATTATTGGTATCCCAATGCTTTCAAATTACAATATTTGAAGTACCTAATAAGAATTTACTCATAAACAATATGTTCTAATAATTATAACATAATATTTACAGAATATGTAAACCTCAATATGAATTGCAACTTGTGTTTTAATTGTTTGACCAATAAAATCCAAAATTTCATTTTCCTTGCTCAGTTCACAAAGACAAAACCGTTGAAAAACAAAGATGGTATTAAATGTGCATGCGCCACAAGTTTTTGGCTGCTCTCCTGTTTTAAGTTGTTTCATTGCTAAGAATTTGATCACACACACACCCCCATTCTTTCAAGCTACATTCCCTTTCGTTTTCATTTTTATATCTTGTTCGAGAGTTGTAGACCGCACACGTTTGGCCGGCTTATTATGGCCCTAATCCTTTGGTAAATGATTTTTTGGTAACATAAGAAAATACACTCAAGGCAAGTTGAATTAAGGTTTGTTAATTAATTAATTATATTTTGTTATAAATTCAGTCTTAAGCAATATCTTGGGATTCAATAATAAGACAGCTTTGCATCAAATCCACCATCTTTTTCACTCTTATATTATTGGATACTGCTTAAGTTAAAATATTAATATTTTAATATACCGACCATCACATCGGATTTTGCAGATGCCAACCGTCCAGGAGATTGATTAAGAACCAAAAGTACCAGACAAATTATAACATTAGTTATTTAGCACAAATTTAATGGATTTTAACAGTGTTAAAAACGTTGCTTAATAAGCAATTTATTTAATTATTCCTCATGACCTTATAACACAACTGACCAATCACTTCAGTCCTTTGATTAATTTCATGTTCAGAATCTGATAATGTATTAATGTTAAATTATGAGTATGATTAAAAGAATAAATTAAAACTAAGGCTTGAGTTTTGAAGAATGAAGGAAAGGCCCGACAACTCCGCATGCCTACAATAAAATAGTCATGTTCCAGGTTGCTTAATTAATAGTCTTAATTAAAAAATTACGACAATTTTCATTATTCATTATTGAAAATTAAATACTGAAAAAAAAAACAAAGGGGCAATACGTACGTGTTATATTTTATATTCTTTTTCGTATAGTTCGTATGAATGTAAATATTATATAAACTGCCCAATAAATAATTATACACTTTCATTATGCTGAGAAAATGTTTTACATGTCCCACCATAAATTTATATACTAATAATGTTTTATATAAAGAACAATGAAACAAAGGGCCAAAAGTTGGATTCTTTTCTCTGATCTCTCTTTGGAGAAACAGAAAATTTCTATGCTGAATCAAATTTTACAATGATATTTTCTATCGTTATGAAATATTGTAACAACATTAAGTATCATCATATAAAATCTAAATATTTGCAATAATTTTTAAATGTTGTTTGTTAAATATAAATTTTAGGGTACTAATAACAACGAAAAATTTGATTGTTGTGAATTTTAAATTTTATATATTATGATAAAATAAGATTTTATAATATTATAAACGACTTAATTTTAACAACATTAATTGTCATTACATAATATTGAAACCTTTGTAATAATATTTCAAGTAATTGTTGAATTTAATTTTATGATTATTAACTCCAATGACAAAACTTGCCATTGCAATTTTTTTTTTTTACTTTATATGTAACGATTATGTATACTTATAATAATTGATTATATTTATATAAAATAAAGAGAGGGGACAAAAAAGAGCAAAATTTATCAATGTGTTAGTATACCTATTCATGGGTTAAACTATCCATTTAGATCGAAAGTCTACCCGAAATTTCGAAGGGTTTGGCATATTTAAAATATGATTTGTACTTGGGCTTGAACATTCAAGACCTGAGCCCGACACGTTTTTAAAGTTTGTAATGCTTTATATTATGTTATTTTCATATATTATGCAATTTATAACACATAAAACTAAATATATAATACTACTATAATGTAAACATTAAAAAAATGTTAAGATGACTATATAAAAATTTTTAATAAATAAAAAATATAGAAAATTATTAAATATGTAACGACCCGATTTTTAGTGGTGTCAAAAAATGTGGTTCCAGAACCTCGTTTCCATAAATCGAGTATATATGTAACACCCCTTACCCGTATCCTATGCCGGGACAAGGTACAAGGCGTTACCTAACTTAATAACATGCATACAAACATTTCTGAGTTATGAAATTTCGTTCAAATTTAAAACTTTTCAAACTTTGTCTTAAAATCCCTAATATGAGCCTACGAGCCCCAAAACACACTTTAGAAACGGTTTGGGACCAAATCGAGTTCTTCAGAAAAACTTTGGAAAAATGTCACTATAATGGGCCTATTTCGCCCGGGCTCGATTAACAGAATAAGACCAAAACAAAAAAAAAAGAGCAAACAGAATAAAAGAACCAAAATTATAAAAACCCAAATCCAATAACAGTCCATTACAAAAATAATAAACACAAGCCCAATTAAATTTCAGCCCAAATGGCTTAAACCAATTACAGTGGCCCAATTACGTGGCCCAAAAGACCCAAAATTTTCCAGAAACCCTAGAGGTTTCTGGAACCCCCGCGCGCCGCAGCAGCCAGGCCCCCACGCTCGTGCACTCAGCCACGTCACCCCGCACGCCACCAAGCCTCCTCCACGACGTTATTACCTGCGGAAAAGAAGGAAAAAAGAAAACATCACAGCAAAATATAACAGAATCCAGAGTTTTTGTATTTTCTTTTTCCTAAATTCAGCTATAAAAAGGCCGAAGCATCACTTGTAATCGAGTACAATTTTTAGAGAGACGGATACAAACAAATCAATACGAAAGAAAATCAGAAAAGGTTATTTGCTTTCATCATTTTTTTCTTTTTCTTTCTCTTCGAAATCATATACATACATATATATATTTTCATTTATTATATACATATATGTATATTAAAAATATAATATAAAAAAAGGGGAAAAGAGCTACCTTTTTTTAATGTCGGCTGCCGTACACGGCGGCGCCGACGGTGGCGGACGGTGGTGGTTGGCGCCGGAAGCCTCGCCAGAGCCTGGCCGAAAATCGCCAAGCAGGGAAAGAGGAGAGAGCTCCTCTCCGGTTTTTTTAAAGAATGAGGGAATAATGATTTTTTTTTCTAATTTTTAACTTATATATAGCATGTAAAACGACGTCGTTTTACCCTAGGTGATTTTACACCAAAACAGCGTCGTTTAAGGCCATTGGATCCGCGCGTTGACCCGACCCAGGGAGGATCCGCGCGTTTCTGTGAAATGGGCTATTTACACATCAGGCCCTTCCGCTTTTAATTGGTTCTGCAATTAGGTTTTCTTTTATTTTTAATTTTACCCTTAAATTTTATTTTAATTTTAATTCGGTCCCATGTAAAACGTCGCATTTTGGAGGGAGGGGATATTTTCCCCTTTAGTCCCTCCATGTTATTCGCGCGTTTAAATAGGTCCCTTTTCTTTTTATTTTTTCTTAAATTACCCCCGAATGTTTGTTCTAAGTTTAATTTAGCCCCTTTTTATTTTATTTTATTATTTTTGTTATTTTATCATTGTTTTAATATTATTATTATTAATGATATCGATTATTTTTATTATTATTGTTTTATTATTATTATAATTATTATAATTATTTTATTGTATTAGTATTATTATCCCTATTTATTATTATTATTTTTGATATTAGTATTACTATAATTATATTTATTGTTACCATCATTATTATTATTATAATATTTATTAGTATTATTTTTTATTTCTTCCATTATTATTACTATTATCATATTATTAAATTAACATATTTAGTACTGTATATTTATTTTGATTATTTTTTTAAAAATAGATTTTACTTATTATTTATTTATTTATTGGCACTTTCGTTATGATATTTTATTCACGTTTCTTTTATATGTTTTCAAACATTAGAATATTTATTTTATTATTTTCACTACTATCATCATTATTATTATGTTTATTATTGTTTCTCTTATTTATCTATTTTACTATTATTATTCGTTTATTAACGTACTTTCGTTATAATATATTATTAATGCATTATTGTTATTTATATTTTATTGTCATCATCATTATTTTGTTATACAAATTAGCATTGTAATTCATTTTACATTTTATTATAAAATCATATCACATTTTATCTGATTTTTGAAATAAGCAATTACTTCGTGTTCTAAGATTCGAAAGAAATCGTGCCCTAACTTACTGGGTTTCGATTTTTCTCATCGAATCTAAAGAGCCAATTATTTTTTAATTAAAGCATATGCTAAATAAAAACTTATTCTCAAGAATTCAAAATGTTGTGTCCTAACTCACTGGATATGACATTTTGTTATCTCGAGATATGGATAAAAAAATAAAGGCAATATTCTGAATTTGGTATTTTGAGAAATTGTGCACTAACTTACTGGGTTTCGATTTTTCATTTGACCCAAATAACCGGATATCCTTCTTAAATTTAAATATATGAGTTTTAAAAGTTAAAAGACAAGCTCAGTTTCGGGAATTTGATATGTCGTACCCTAACTCACTGGGCGTGACATTTTACTTCTTCGAAATAAGAGGGTCTTAGTTTATTCAAGTTTTTCTTTTGAATAAAAAGGATCGTATTTTAAAATATCTTCAAAATTTCGACATTAAAACATTAATTAATCAATTCGGTACTAATTTTGGGCGTTACGAGGGTGCTAATCCTTCCTCGTACGTAACCAGCTCCCGAACCTGTTTTCTTGAATTTTGTAGGCCAAAACTATCGTTTTAATAAATCAAAATATTTTAACGATCAATCTTAAGGTGACTCGATCACACCTCAAAAAAGATTGGCGGCGACTCCATTTTCATTTCTAAAGTCGACCCCATTTTCCAAACAAAAAAATGGTTTCGACAGCTTGGCGACTCCAGTAGGGAGCCTAGGAGAGTCGAGCCGTTAATTGATTAGTTTCTGTCCTTTTGACAAAAGTTGAAAATCAGATTTGAAAATTATGATTCTTTTATTGCATTTGTTTGGGTCATTTAGTTGGTTGTGATTTGAGTTTCTAGGGTACTCTTGCATCATATTGCATAAAGACCATATGGTTTTACCCTATTTAAGTGGGAGTGAGAAGCTACTCCTTCGTGAGGTTTTCACTTCCGTGTAGGATAGTGGATCGCTTTCGGGATACATCCGTACCTATGTCTTCGTGAGATTTTCATCTCCGTGCAGCCATAGGGAAATGTATTCCCCTGAACTGAATTCGGTCCGCATGAGCTTATAATGGGTGAGGATCGAGGAATCTGCCGGTTCAGGTACCTTTACTCTAGAACCAAACCACATGTAGAAAGCCCTAAGAGCTTACCTAGATAGAACTATGCCAAACCCTAGCAATCACCCAGATAGGTGCTTGATTATTTTTCGTTTGCCTTGAATTTTATTTTTGGTATATGATACTGACTTATTGTGTTTTATTTTGGCTGTGATTACATGTCATTTCATTTTAAAGAGGTGTCGATTCACGTTCGATTACTAATTTAGGAAGCTTGTCATGGAGAACGAATTTCTTGATAAAGTGGAAGATAATACGGCTGTCCGTATATGGTCAGAGAAAACGCAATTAGAGAAAGGGGATAGTCTAGCCGAGGGATATACGTAGGAGTTGTGGGACTTCACTCGTATTAGCGTGACACAAAATGAACTCTAGGAATTAAGAGATATATGGGCCCGTTGGGATGATGAGACTAAGCAGCTACTCTATCGTAATTATGGTGATCTACCCTACCTGTTTGACATCAAAGTAGACAAACACTTATTTCGAGCTATGACTCAGTTTTGGAACCCCGCATATAGTTGTTTCACGTTTGGAAAAGTGGACTTAGTGCCTACTGTGGAAGAATACACAACTTTGCTTCGTTGTCCAAAGGTTCAAGTCGAAAAAGCTTATTCCAGGGCCGCTAACGTACCAACTTTTGTAAAGAAGCTGATGAGTATCACCGAGATGAGTGAACAGTGGGTCACGGCCCGAATTCAGCAAAAAGGTGAAGGAAAATGCATTCCTTGGGTGAGTTTGAGGGTCTTGATTGTAGCACATCCAGATATGAAGAAGAGAGTTAACGTTTTTGCTTTGAGCCTCTATGGTTTAATGGTTTTCCCTAGGGCATTAGGGTATATAGATGAGGCGGTCTCGGATCTCTTCGACCAACTTGACAAAGGGGTCACACCTATTCCTGTGATCTTGGCCAAGACATTTAGATCTTTGAACGCATGTAGGAGAGCCGGTGAGGGCAAATTTATAGGATGTGTGCAGTTATTGTTAGCTTGGTTCCATTGCCATTTTTGGAAGGTGGATAAAGTTTCTTAGCTGGTTTTTTTCGAGAATTACTCCCCGTTAAAGGAGTTAGCAGCCACGCTTAGGAGAGATGACATATCATAAGAAAATTGGATCGCGCTCTTTCAGGATCTCTAGGAAGAGGACGTTGAGTGGAGATCTCCTTGGTTGGTTCCCCACGAAATTCTTTACCGATGTGGGAGTTTTGATTGGATCCCTCTGCTAGGAATTTGGGGAGCCGTTGGGTATGCTCATTTGCTCGTGCTGAGGCAATACAGATTAAGATAGTTCATACCAGCAACGCATGGGCTAGCTCAGTTTGAATTTATGTATGGAGGAGATAACTACAAGAATAGTTGGCTAAGATCCAATAGGATATGAGGGATCAAATGCTGGAATCTCAAAGAAGCATGATGAGCCAGTTAACACAGTTGTTGGCTGGAGGGCCTGATAAAGGAAAGAGCCCTATGGTCGATACCGGAGACGATAATGAATACTCTGCTTATCCTCCAGGCTTTGCCCCGGTAAATTCCCAAGTACAACCACCAAGAGTGTCCGTTAATATCAAACTCCAGTATCAATCTGGTACCCTAGCACCGATAAACTTCCTAATAGGCTCGAGCTCTAACCCCAGAGATAATTTGGCAAAACCAATGGTCCTTGACTTCGGTGATGCAACCAAAGGGGAAAAAGCAAGGGCGGAGCTCCCAAAACAGTTCGAAGATCGATGCAAATGGTTGGAGGAGAAGTTCAAAGTATTGGAAAGCGCTGATTACCAATGTGAAGTGGATGCTAAGGAGTTGAGTCTAGTCCCAGATCTGGTACTCCATCCAAAGTTGAAGATGCCAGAGTTAGAAAAATACAACGGGACCAGCTGCCCTGAGGCCCATATTACAATGTTCTATGGGAGAATGACGGGACATGTCAGCAACGACCAGTTTTTGATTCACTATTTCCAGGATAGTTTGACTGGGGCCACGGCCAAATGGTATAATCAATTGAGTCGTACCCAAGTCAAATCATGGAAGGACTTAGCACAGGCCTTCATGAAGCATTATGGCTATGTGACAGATATAGCACCTGACAGGATCACGTTACAGAACATGGAGAAAAAGTTAGGTGAAAGTTTCAGGAAATATGCCCAGAGGTGGAGGGAAGTCGCTACACAAGTTCAACCGCTATTACTGGAAAAAGAAACAACCATGCTCTTCATTAATACCTTGAAAGCACCTTTTATCAATCATATGTTGGGGAGCGCAACTAAAAGTTTCGCAGACATAGTGATGTCTGGTGAAATGATAGTGAATGCGATAAGATGTGGAAAATAGAGGCTAGAGAAAGCACAAGAAGATCAGCTCCAAAGAAAAGAGAAAATGAAGTAAGTAATGTGAGCTCAGGTTATTCAAAACCCATTACAATCAATCAACCGAGAGCGGTAACCACGGGCCAGTAGGCCTCACCAAGGCAGGAACCCAACATAAAGCAGAATACAGAGAAGTTCTAGTTTACTCCTAAACTAATGACGTATAGGGAGTTGTATAAAAGTCTGTTCGATGTAAATGTTGTAGCCCTTTTCTACTTGAAACTGTTGCAACCCCCATATCCTAAGTGACATGACACAAAGGCTCAGTGTGAATACCATGCGGGAATCGTAGGACACTCGATAGAAAACTGCACCTCATTCAAAAGGTTAGTTGAAAGACTTATTAAAGCGGGTGTTGTGAAGTTCGACAATGCACCTGGTGTGGGAAATCCGTTACCCAGTCATACTGATAAAGGGGTAAACACGATAGCCGAGAATATGGGGAGGAGGATCAAACTGAATGTTGCTGAAGTAAGAACCCCATTAAGCAAGATTTGGAAGGAAATGCGAGAAAGAGAGTTAGTCCCGCAAGGGTTGGGGAGCAAATCCCAAGATGCGAGGAACTATTGTGAGTTCCACAATAAGGAGGACCATGAGATCCAGTGATGTAGCAAATTTAGGGCCCTAGTGCAAGGGTTAATGGATAACAAAGAGCTGGAGTTCTTTGACTCTATTGAAAGAGAAGACATGTGCACCGCAGAAAGAGGGTTAGTAGAGAAGGTCTTAGAGGCCAATCACTGATAAACCGTAAAAGCAACATATTTTAATCCCACATTTAGTATGCTTTTGGATAATTTAAGCCTTGATTGATATTAAAAGGTGCTCTTAATCCTATCTTTTCATGTCCTATACCCAAGAAAGCACCCGAGGATAAAAAGAATGAGAAACGGGCTTAAAACGAGCCAAATGGGCCAATTCACGAAATCGACATGGCCTGGACTTCAAGCCACACGGCCGTGCCTCATGGATCAGCTAGAACACGGCCTGACCATGATTCACAAGGCCGTGCCTCCATAAAAATACCCGAACACGGCCTGAAGTCGATCCACACGGGCGTGTGCCATGGCCGTGTCCCTCTCGCTGGAAAGAGCAATTTCATTCGGGAAAGGATACTTGGAGGCAAAGAAACACATTTCGAAGCCTATTCAAACACCATAGTAGGAAACCTACTTAAATTAGGATACTTAGGGGCAAAGCAAGGCATCACAAAGTCTATATAAACACCCAATGGGGCAACTTAAAAGGGGAGTTCGGCAGAAGCCCTCTGTCAGGGCGTCGAGCTAGGCCAAGGAGCCAAGCCAGAAAGGTCAGAGTTGTGGGAATCGCTCGAAGTTAGCCAGTTGATCCATCCCAAGAAGCCGAAAATCTACTCAAGATGGTGAATCTCTCCTTCAATTCCTTCAGGGAGTTTTGGGGATTTCTTATGTTTTATTTTATCTTTTCTCTTGAGATGTTTTCTTTATTTGTTATGAACTAAACCCCTCAGATACCTGAAGGGGATGAAACCTAGATGAATCTTGTTATCGTTTTCTGAATTATATGATAAATACTTAGTTTGTTCTTAATTATGTATGCTTAATTCTTGAGTTAATATTTCGCGGATATTGATTCAAGTTTGATGTGCTTAGGTGGAGGAAGAATAGACCCTGCTTAAGAGTAGATCTAGCATAATTAAGCGGAGTTGATCGCACGCCTAGAGATAAGGTGACGAGATTTTGCCGGATTAGGGTGAAACCTAATATGGGAATCCATAGAATGATTTACTGCTATCCTAGGGGGTTATTATAAGAGAACGAGAGTTCCACTAATTAACCTAGGTTTAGATGTTATTCGCCTCAAGAGAGGGTTTAATATACGTTCGGGAGTCCTACAGATCAAACTAAGTGAATAAATCGTATGGTTCAGTGTTAGATAACAAGTGAAGTCTAGGTGGATTCTTCTCGAGGGTATCGTCGTAATCAACTGAGTTTTTCTTCTAGTTATTTCCCAATTTGTTCTTTTTGTCTTTGCGTCTTTAGCTTAGTAGTCGTTAATTTAGATTTAAAGCAACTTCACTTTATTTTAGGCTAAATAATAAAAAGAAAGTTAGTATTAGTACTTTTAGTTCCTTTGGGTTCGACAATCCGGTCTTGCCTAAGCTATACTACTGTTCGATAGGTACACTTGCCTTTAATCGATGTCAGAGTTAGTTTTCAGGTTTGATTATTCGTTTTATAAATTTTAAAGCTCTGATTTCAGCGATCAAGTTTTTGGCACCGTTGCCGGGGAACTAAAATATTAAGAAGGCTTAATTTTTATTACTTTAGCCAATTTTTTTTTTTTTGCAATTTATTTTCATTATTATTTTTTATTTTTATTTTTTTTACTTCGCTAATTTTTCTCTATTTTACTTTTGGCAGAAAATTTTAGTCTATGGAAAAGATGGCACTGAATAATTATCAGTGGCAAGGCATGGGGACAATTCCTACTAAAGCAACTAGTGTTTTCAACCTCGACATGGTCACCAGGTTATCTAATCAGTTAGAGATGATGAATAAAAAGATTGATGGTTTGAATAGTCTCTCGCAGGTACCCCTAGAAATACAATATGATTCAGAAGGCGTGGCAAATCTTGAGTACCCACCCTACGGATATGGCATGGAAAACAAGCAAGCTCACTATACGGGTAACTATTCTAGACCACAAAATAATTTTTATAATGACACTTATAATGAAGGTTGGAGGTACCCAATTTCTTGTGGGATGATCAAAATAGCCAAAGATCGGAACTTCATCCAGATTTTCAACAACCACCTTACCAACAGGAAGAGGAGTCGAACTCGGAAAAGATGTTGGTAAAATTCATAGCAGCCACAGAAACCCGCCCCCAAAAATCGAGACAACATTCGATAATCAACAAGCATAGATCAAAGAAATCCAGAACCAAGTTCAGGAAATAACTAAGTCAGTTGGACAACTTGCAAAGTTAATGGCAGAATGACCGTAAGGGCGTCTACCAAGCAACATAGAGATTAACCCAAAGGAGCAAATTCAAGCCCTAACAGCTCAAAAGAGTATAGGGTTAGATGAACCCAATTCAATACAAGAAAACAAGACGAAGGTAAAGTTGAGGTAACACAAGGAAAGCCAAAACCAGTAATCAAAGAGTACCAACCCCGCATATCTTATCCCGAAGCAATGAAGAGAGATGATACAGAGGAACACTCTGGTAAGTTTTTTTAAATTTTTAAAGAAATTACATATTAACTTACCGTTTCTCGAAGCTCTTTCGTAAATACCCGATTATAGAAAATTTTTAAAAGAGCTGTTAACAAATAAACGGAAACTAGACGAGGCATCGCATGTGGAGCTAAACGCAATGTGCCCAGCAATTTTACAAAATAAACTGCCACGGAAATTAAAAGATCTAGGGAGTTTTACAATTCCATGTTTAATTGGTAGTTTATCTATTGATAATGCTTTAGCTGATTTAGGGGCAAGCATCAATGTTATGCCTTATAAAATGTTTAAGCAACTAGGTCTAGGGAAACCCAGACAAACTAGGATGAGCATTCAGTTAACTAATAAAACTATCAGAATTCCTAGGGGTATAATAGAAAATGTTCTAATCAAAATTGATAAATTCATATTCCCAGTAGATTTTGTTGTCTTAGACATGAATGAGGACAATTTGATTCCTTTAATTTTAGGAAGACACTTTCTAGCAACTGCAGGGACTCAAATTGATGTTGGTACAGGAGAACTCATTCTTCGTGTAGGTGACGAATCAATCAGTCCACAAGCTCTTGACTCGGCCAGGACATCAAGTGATGAAGGTGAGAAAGTAAATTCAATTGATAATCAAATTGTTCAACTTTCATCATAGGAAACACCACAAGGCTACAAACCTGAGCCGAATCATGGGCTCCAAGCCGTACAAGCTCATAACAGTGAATTGTTAGTAGAATCTGACCCAAGGCAAGAACCTGTGGTAAGTGAAGTAAAGAAAGGCCACACAGAGGAAGAATTCGGTGCACTCACACTTCATGTAGACGACGAAACAATCACTCTTCAAGCTCTTGACTCAGCTAGGACATCAAGTAATAAAGGTACGAACGTTAATTCGATTGATAACCATCTAGTTCAACCTTCTTTACAGGAAGCATCACGAAATAACTTAGCTGAGCTAGATCTTAGAACTCGTGCCAACAAAGAAGAATTATATGAGGAACGAAGCCTTAGGGTCGACAAACTAGAAGAGTGGAAAACACAATTTAAAGAAGAACCGAAACCACACAAAGTGAAACAGAAGGAAACCCCAAACGAGCTGATAGGAACAACAAATCACTTCAAAATAGGGGATCAGGTATTGTTGAATAAAGAAGACCCTCGAATCACCAATTCATACCTCAAGACAAACGAAGAAATCAATTTTGAGGTACTTAATGTCTTCCCATATGGGCCAGTCGAGGTAAGCAATCCTAAATTAAGCACTTTTCAGGTAAACACTACTCAACTTAAACTTTATATCAAAAACCGAGTTGATCGCATGAGAAAGATTTTCACCTCTTCAAACCACCATGACCATACGAATGAGAGGTAAAGTCTAGCTTAAGACTATAAACGAGCGCTTCTCGGGAGGCAACCCGAGCACTAACCCTATTTATTTTTACATTTTTATTTTTTTTCTTCTTTCATTTTCTTCTTCTTATTAGCACCGAACTAACTAAGAGAGTAGATTTCCAGACCACACGGCCTTACACATGGCCGTGGCCATGGCCGTGTGGCAAAAAAAAAACCTGAAGTATACTCAGTATTAGTTCTATTAAGTGAGCTTACATGTTAAAATTTCAAATCTTAAAGGAAAAGCTCGTACTATTAGTCTTCAATTGATGTAATTATTTAGGATTAGTTGATATTTTTAGTTAGGTAATTTGTCAAGTTAGTCTCGATTCTAACCTTCTGATTTCAGCCTTTATCCACACTTTTAACCCTAGGCCCATTACAACCTGTTAAAGACCTTTTGATTTGTGCATCATCTCATATTACAGTGGTGGAGATTTGATTTTCAGGCAAGCCTATGTGATTAACTTTTCAGGTTCGACTTCTGAGAGCTTAATTTTGAACCTTAAACACCTCGAGTGGTTTGAGTGAATCCTTAGAGAGGATGTCAAGCCGTGTTGATTTTAAATCAAAGGTAATTATTTAGATAAGGGGAAACACCTACGTTTTTATGCTACAAATATATGACTTTGACTGTTTTGAATCTTTAGGACTCTTCGAATTGACTCATCCATGTATAAATTATCTATGAATTATGATGAGACTTTATTGATAGGAATTATGAATCATGGAAAGTTTGCCTTAATTGTAAGTTGAGAATTTTGCTTGAGGACAAGCAAAAGCTTAAGTGTGGGGGTATTTGATAAACCGTAAAAGCAACATATTTTAATCCTACATTTAGTATGCTTTTGGATAATTTAAGCCTTGATTGATATAAAAAGGTGCTCTTAATCCTTTCTTTTCATGTCTTATACCCAGGAAAGCTCCCGAGGATGAAAAGAATGAGAAACGAGCTTAAAACGGGCCAAATGGGCTAATTCACGAAATCGACACGGCCTGGACTTCAAGCCACATAGTCGTGCCTCATGGATCAGCTAGAACATGGCCTGACCATGATTCACACGGCCGTGCCTCCATAAACACACCCGAACACGGCCTGAAGTCGATCCACATGGGCGTGTGCCATGGCCGTGTCCCTCTTGCTGGAAAGAGCAATTTCATTTGGGAAAGGATACTTGTAGGCAAAGAAACACATTCCGAAGCCTATTCAAATACCCTAGTAGGAATTCTACTTAAATTAGGATACTTAGGGGCCAAGCAAGGCATCACAAAGTCTATATAAACACCCAAGGGGACAACTTAAAAGGGGAGTTCGGCAGAAGCCCTCTGTCAGCGCGTCGAGCTAGGCCAATGAGCCAAGCCGGAAAGGTCAGAGTTGTGGGAATCGCTCGAAGTTAGCCAGTTGATCCATCTCAAGAAGCCAAAATTCTACTCAATACGGCGGATCTCTCCTTCAATTCCTTCAGGGAGTTTTGGGGATTTATTATGTTTTGTTTTATCTTTTCTCTTGAGATGTTTTCTTTATTTGTTATGAACTAAACCCCTCAGATACCTGAAGGGGATGAAACCTAGATGAATCTTGTTATCATTTTCTGAATTATATGATAAATACTTCGTTTGTTCTTAATTATGTGTGCTTAATTCTTGAGTTAATATTTCGCGGATATTGATTCAAGTTTGATGTGCTTAGGTGGAGGAGGAATAGACCCTGCTTAAGAGTAGATCTAGCATAATTAAGCGGAGTTGATCGCACGCCTAGAGATAGGGTGACGAGATTTTGCTGGATTAGGGTGAAACCTAATATGGGAATCCATAGAACGATTTACTGCTATCACAGGGGGTTATTATAAGAGAACGGGATTTCCACTAATTAACTTAGGGTTAGACGTTATTCGCCTTGAGAGAGGGTTTAATAACTAAGTGAATAAATTGTATGGTTCAGTGTTAGATAACAAGTGAAGTCTAGGTGGATTCTTCCTGAGGGTATCATCCTAATCAACTGAGTTTTTCTTCTAGTTATTTCCCAATTCGTTCTTTTTGTCTTGAGTCTTTAGCTTAGTAGTTAGTTAATTTTAGATTAGATAACAACTTCACTTATTTTAGGCTAAATAATAAAAACAAAGTTAGTATTAGTACTTTTAGTTCCTTTGGGTTCGACAATCCGGTCTTGCCTAAGCTATACTACTGTTCGATAGGTACACTTGCCTTTAATCGTTGTCAGAGTTAGTTTCCAGGTTTGATCATTCGTTTTATAAATTTTAAAGCTTTGATTTCAGTGATCAATCACTCAGTGGTGATCATCACACGACTGAGAATCGATGAAGCAGTAGTGAGAGTGGGACCTAGAGTTGTAATTCAGAAACCCGTGGCTTTTCCTTATAAGGATAGCAAGAGGGCGTCTTGGGATTATTACTGCAGTATGACAGTTTTGGGAAAAGAGAGTTCGGCTAGCACGCCAAACACAGAAGTTGAACCCATAAAAAGGAAATCCTTTATGACCAGACAAAGAGATGAGAGGTCAGAACCACTGGTTAATGAACCAGTAATGGAAAATGAAGCTAAAGAGTTTTTGAAATTCCTAAAACACAGTGAGTATAGTGTTGTGGAACAATTACACAAGCAGCCAACACACATATTGGTACTGGCTTTACTCTTAAACTCAGAGGTGCACCGTAGTGCGCTAATGATGGTGTTGAATGAAACTTATGTCGCTGATGACATTTTGGTCAAGCTAGACCGCCTTGTTAGCAACATAAGCGCCGAAAACTTCATCTCTTTTAATGACGACGAAATACCGCCAGGGGGCATGGGATCCATTAAAGCTTTGCACATCACCACTCGCTGTAAAGGGTATACATTACCGGGGGTACTAATCAACAATGGTTCGGCATTGAACATCTTACCTCTGTCCACGTTGAACAGATTTCCTGTAGATAGCTATCATATGAAAACATGCCAAAACGTAGTGAGAGCATTTGATGGTACCGAAAGGAAAGTAATGGGAAGGATAGAGATACCTCTTCTGATTGGGCCAAATACATACGAGGTGGACTTCCTAATGATGGACATTAAGCCTTCATATAATTGTCTGCTAGGGAGGCCATGGATTCATTTGGCAGGGGCAATACCATCATTGTTGCATCAGAAGTTAAAATTGGTAACGAAGGGCCGGCTAATAACGATAAACGCGGAAGAGGACATTATTGCATCCGTTGCCAGTGATGCGCCATACGTAGAGAGTGATAGTGAAGCAATTGTATGATCTTTTCGGTCATTAAAGTTTGTGAATGCCACTTTCATCACCGAGGGAAGCAAGATCCCGATGCCCAAAATCTCTGAAGCAACAAAGATAGACCTACAGCTGACAGTGGGAAAACGAGCATTGCCTGGAAGAGGACTTAGGAAATACCTCCATGGATGGGTCAAAGTACCGGTCTTGACTAGCAAATGGGACTATTTTGGCTTAGGGTATAAGCCAGACGCCAAACAGAGGATGAAAGAGTTGGAGAAGAGACAAGAGAGACGAAAAGCACAGTTGGATGGGTCAGAGGTCAAGTGGGAGCTAATGACCTTTCCCCATATATCCAATACTTTCGTGTCAGGAGGAGTTATCCATCCGGGACTGGAGAACACGGACGAAGAAATGACTGAAGATATGATGAAAACTTTGAGCATCAACGCCGTATTTGAAGAGGGACCGAAGGAAGTAAACTTAGCGGGCATTTGCCCCTATGAGCCTGGAAGTGATCTGAACAACTGGACTGTAGAAGAAATTCTTATGGTTTTTAGAGCAAATATAGAGTAATGTTCAAAACACGCTTATTGTTTTCTAGCCTAGGAATAATAAGAATCTGCTGTGAAATAGGCTCATGTTCAGAACGACTTTATTTCAATAAAAAATGCATCAACCAATTATTCTTTTATTCTTTTTCATTCCATTCATAATCATACCATACAAATAAGTTATTTTTAGATTCATTGGTTTCTTTGGGTATTCTTCCGTACCTACAATAGGTCCCCAGATATCGATGTCATGAGCAACGCTGCTATGGACCCAAAACTCCCTTGTGAATGAGACATGTGCCTAGTGGGATATCAGGATTTTACAGATGATGGAGATTGTAGTTTATCCCCAGATTTGTTAAGGATGGTAGAGCGAGAAGAGAAGCTGATTCTACCTCACAAGGAAACAATTGAGAATGTGATTTTGGAAGAGGGGAAAGACGTGAAAATTGGCACTTGCATAAATGAGGAGATAAGGTAGGATCTCTTTAAACTTTTGCAGGAGTTCAAAGATGTCTTCAAATGGTCATATCAAGACATGCCTAGGTTGAGCGTCGATATTGCGGTACATCGTGTCCCCATAAAAGAAGAATACAAGCCGGTTCAACAGAAGCTTCGAAGGATGAGACTCGATGTTGCAGTAAAAATAAGAGAAGAAGTCAAGAGGCAATTTGATGCTGGGTTCTTACAAGTGGTGAATTACTCAGGATGGGTAGCCAATGTCGTCCCTGTTCCTAATAAAGATGGAAAAGTACGGATGTGTGTAGATTACAGAGACTTAAACAAGGCCAACCCAGAGGACAACTTCCCACTACCTCACATCGACACTTTGGTGGACAACATGCCTGGTTATTCATTGTTCTCCTTCATGGATGGTTTCTCTCGATACAATCAGATAAAGATACATCCTGAAGACATGGAAAAGACCACATTCATAACCTTGTGGGGAACTTTTTGTTACAAGGTGATGCCATTCGGGTTAAAGAATACGAGAGCAACATACGAAAGAGCCATGGTAACCTTGTTTCATGACATGATGCACAAGGAGATCGAGGTCTACGTCGACGACATGATCGTGAAATCCCAAATAAAAAAGGAGCATGTACATGTTTTGAGGAAACTGTTCTTGAGGTTGAGGAAGTTTCAGCTAAAGCTCAATCCAACCAAGTGTACTTTCGGGGCTAGGCCAGGAAAACTACTTGGTTTCGTAGTCAGTGAAAAGAGAATTGAGGTTGACCTGGATAAAGCCAAGGCTGTACAAGAATTGCCTTCGCCGCACACTCAAAAGAAAATTTGAGGTTTTCTAGGAAGACTAAATTATATTGCCCGGTTCATTTCGCAATTGACTGAGAAATGTGACCCCATATTTTGTCTTCTTAAAAAACACAATCAAGGCATTTGGGACGATGAATGCCAGAAGGCTTTTGACAGAATTAAACAATATTTTTTTAATACTCCAGTACAATGCCACCCAATCTTGATAGACCATTAATTCTGTATTTGACGGTATTCGATAATTTAATAGGATGTGTGCTCAGCCAACATGATGATACAGGAAAGAAAGAAAATGTGATATATTACCTTAGTAAGAAATTTACTAAGTGTGAAATAAGATACTCGCCAATTGAGAAATTATGTTGCACCTTGGTTTGGACAACTCAGAGGTTGAGGCAGTACATGTTGTACCATACGACCTGGTTAATCTCGAAACTACACCCTCTTAAGTACATGAGGGAGTCAACCGCTCTGAATGGAAGAATGGCCCGATGACAAATTTTTCTCTCCGAATTTGACATAGTCTATGTGAACTAGAAAGTTGTGAAGGGGAGTGCAATAGCAGATTTTCTTACTAGCAGAGCTCTAGACGATTATAAGCCTTTGAACTTTGACTTTCCTAATGAAGATATGATGTTTATGGTAGCTTCTGAGGAAGATACCCTAGAAGATCGTCCTTGGAAATTGAACTTCGACACAATGTCAAATGTTGTTGGTAATGAAGTTGGGGCAGTCCTGATATCCCCAAGTGGAGATCATTATCCATTCACTTGCAAGTTGGATTTTGGCTGCACAAACATTATGGGAGAATACGAAGCATGTATCATGGGAATACGAGCAGCCGTAGACAGCAAAATCAAGGTGCTAGAGGTATATGGAGATTCTGCGTTGGTGATCTATCAGCTCAAAGGTGAATGGGAAATGAGAGATCCCAAATTGATCAATTATCGAAAGTTAGTTTTGGAGTTAATTAAGGAGTTTGATAATATCACCTTCTTTTATCTCCCGCGTGATGGAAACCAGATGGCTGACGCCTTGGCCACATTAGCTTCTATGATCAGAGTAAATGAACAGGAAGGTATGAAGCCTATCCAAATGAGTATCTGTGAGGCTCCGGCTCACTGCTGTAATATGTGGAGAGGGATGATCATCCTTGGTATCATGATATTCTGTGATATGTGAAGAGCCATGAATACCCTAATCAAGCAATTGAAAATGATAGGAGAACATTGAGACGACTGGTCAATGACTATGTCTTAGACGGAGAGATCCTGTATAGAAAGAGGAGGGACTAGGTGCTGTTAAGATGCGTTGATGCTGTTGAGGCTAAGAAAATCCTGGAAGAGGTCCATGAAGGTGTCTGCGAGACGTATGCTAATGGGTTTACAATGGCCAGGAAATCATGAGATTCGGGTATTACTGGTCCACGATGGAAGGAGATTGCATTCGTTATGCCAAGAAGTACCACAAGTGCCAAATTTATGGAGACAAGATCCATGTGCCTCTTTCACCTCTTCATGTTATGACTGCTCCATGGCCTTTCTCAACGTGGGGCATGGACGTCATTGGGCTGATTTCGTCGAAGGCTTTCAATGGACATCGATTCATTTTCGTGGTCATCGATTACTTCACCAAATGGGTAGAGGCAGCTTCATATGCCAATGTCATGAAGATGACAGTTAGTAAGTTTTTGAAGAGGGAGATCATATGTCGCTATGGTATGCCGAAAAGGATCGTATCTGACAATGCGTTGAACTTGAACAATAGCATGATAGCGGGGGTCTGCAGTCAATTCAAAATTAAGCACCACAACTCGTCGGCATATCGCCCGAAAATGAATGGTGCAGTTGAAGCAACTAATAAAAATATCAAGAAAATTGAGGGGAAAATGGATGAGACCTACAAAGATTGGCATGAAAAGTTACCGTTTTCCCTCTATGCCTATCAAACATCGGTTAGAACTTCTACCGGGGCAACATCTTTCTCATTGGTTTATGGGATGGAGACAGTTTTGCCCATTGAAGTTGAAATTCCTTCTCTCCAGGTTTTATCAGAGTGGAAGTTGGATGAAGCAGAATGGATCCAATCTCGGTATGATCAACTGAATCTAATTGAGGAAAAAAGGTTAAAATCCATCCGTCATGGTCAAATGTACCAGAAGCGAATGATGCAAGCTTACAACAAAAAGTTCCACCCCAGAGTATTCCATGAGGGAGACTTGGTATTGAAAAAGATCTTCCCTATGAAAAAGTACATCAGAAGAAAGTGGATGCCTAATTGGGAGGGACCTTATGTTGTAAAAAAAGGCCTTTTCTGGAAGAGCATTGGTATTAGCCGAGATGGACGGCAAGAGTCGGCCAAACCCAGTTAATGCAGACTCAGTCAAGAAGTAGTTCGCTTAAGAAGGAAAATGGGCCAAGGCGAAAACCCGCAAAGGGCATTTTGAGACCAAATTAGCTTTGAATTGAAAACCCGTAAAGGGAAATTCAATTTTTTGATGAGAAATAGGGCATGCATTAGCCATCCTATACCTGAGTTAACAATGAGAAGATATGCTACATCTTAGGGGCATTGACAAAGTACTACAGATCTTCTAAACACATGTTGAACTCAAAATGGTCTTCAAGAAATTCGTACAGAGAAGCTCAAGCTATGATATCTGGGGCACCAATTCCACCCTTACTCATTTTTGTACCTTAGCAAAATTTGCTTCCTTTGCTCAATTCATTCTTTACGGATTTTGTTCTGAATAAATTTTAGTTTTATTCATCTCTATAATTTTTTTCAAGCATTTCATATTGAAATAATGATTAATGAACTAATAATGCTTTCACAAAAAAAAGTTTTGCATATTACTCTGAAAATCTCTAAATAATGCAAGAATCTGAAATAGGAAAATTATTTAGAACTCACTAAGCTTAAAGGGCTGGGAACACTTGAGAGATAAAGGTCTAAGCAATGACTACATCTTCAGATTCTCTGTTGAAAATATCAGCTGAACAAGAAGACATACGTCAGGGATATCACTTTAACAAACGGCGAGCAATGACAACCCAAATGTTAAAAAATGGATCATTCTCATGACATTTTGCATTTCATTCATATAACATTCATAATACATCTGGTTAGGAGCATTTTCTGATCATGACATCCTAATCATTTGGCATAAGCATAGACCCCATGAAATCAATTCTACAGGTAGATTCCCCAGAGGAAGATGTGGCAAAATTGATTAAAATTACAAATTTTGGTGACTCTTATCTCCATGTATCGACAATGGAGCAGATTTAAGCCACTAGCCTTATTTTCCTGAGATAGCAAGGGAGCAGGCTGAAATTACAAGTCTTATCTCCATGTACTGGCAATAGAGTAGACTGAAGATTGTAGATATTGTCTCCTCGAGATAGTAGTGGGGCAGATCGAAGTTGGCGAATTTTATCTCCATGTATCGGTAAAGGAGCAGATTTAAGCCACTAGCCTTATCTTCCTGAGATAGCAAGGGAGCAGGCTGAAATTACAAGTCTTATCTCCATGTATCAGCAATGAAGCAGACTGAAGATTGTAGATCTTGTCTCCTCGAGATAGCAGTGGGGCATATCAAAGTTGGCGAATCTTATTTCCATGTATCGGTAATGGAGCAGATTTAAGCCACTAGCCTTATCTTCCTTAGATAGCAAGGGAGCAAGCTGAAATTACAAGTCTTATCTTCATGTATCGGCAATGGAGCAGACTGAAGATTGTAGATCTTGTCTCCTCGAGATAGCAGTGGGGCAAATCAAAGTTGGCGAATCTTATCTCTATGTATTGGCAATGGAGCAGATCTAAGCCACTAGCCTTATCTTCCTGAGGTAGCAAGGAAGCAGGCTAAAAATTGTAGATTTTGTCTCCTAGTGGGGCAGGTCGAAAATGGTGAATCTTATCTTCCCGAGGTAGCAAGGGAGCAGATTTTAGCCACCAGCCTTATCTCTCCGAGATAGTAAGGGAGCAGGCTGAAGTTTGTAGTCTTATCTTCCTGAGGTAGCAAGGGAGCAGACTGAAGTTTGTAGTCTTATCTTCCTGAGGTAGCAAGGGAGCAGACTGAAGATTGTAGATTTTGTCTCCCTGAGATAGCAGTGGAGCAAATCTAAAAAGGCGAATCTTATCTTCCCGAGGTAGCAGGGGAACAGATTTTAGCCACTAGCCTTATCTCCCTAAGGTAGCAAAGGAGCAGGCTGAAGTTTGTAGTCTTATCTTCCTGAGGTAGTAAGGGAGCAGACTGAAGTTTGTAGTCTTATTTTCTTGAGGTAGCAAGAGAGCAGACTGAAGTTTGGAGTCTTATCTTCCTGAGGTAGCAAGAGAGCAGACTGAAGATTGTAAATTTTATCTCCTCGAGATAGTAGTGGGGCAGATCGAAAATGATGAATCTTATCTTCCCGAGGTAGCAGGAGAGCAGATTTTAGCAACTGGCCTTATCTCCCTGATGTAGTAAGGGAACAGGCTGAATATTGTAGTCTTATCTCCCTGAAGTTGCAGTGGAGTAGACTAAAAATTGCAGATCTTATCTCCATGAGGTAGCAATGGAACAGATCAAAGATGGTAAATCTTAACTCTATGAGGTAGTAATGGAGAATATTGAAGCCACCAACCTTATCTCTACTTGAAGTTGCAGTAGAGCAGACTGAAGATAACAAATCTTATCATCCTAAAGTTGCGGCGGAGCAGATTGAAGCTACAAGTCTAATATCCTTGAATTGGATAGAAGCACTAGTTCCTATGCCCTTGAAGATGTAGTGGGATGGAATGAAGCCACTTGAAGAAGAAAAGCACTGAAAGAAATCAAGATTCGGCAAGACCGGGCAAAATTGGCCCTTTTAAAGTCTTTGCTCTATTGTCGTTATACGACAATGAGCAAAGAGGGGCAGCTGTAATGGGCCTATTTCGTCCGGGCCTGATTAACAGAATAAGACGAAAACAAAAAAAAAAGAAAATTGAAGAAAATAACCAAAATTATAAAAGCCCAAATCCAATAACAGTCCATTACAAAAATAATAAACACAAGCCCAATTAAATTTCAGCCCAAATGGCTTAAACCAATTATAGTGGCCCAATTACGTGGCCTAAAAGACCCAAAATTTTCCAGAAACCCTAGAGGTTTCTGGAACCCCCGCGCGCCACAGTAGCCAGGCCCCCACGCTCGTGCACTCAGCCATGTCACGCCGCACGCCTCTAAGCCTCCTCCATGACGTTTTCACCTGCGAAAAAGAAGGAAAAAAGAAAACAGCACAACAAAATATAACAGAATCCAGAGTTTTTGTATTTTCTTCTTTCTAAATTCGGCTATAAAAAGGCCGAAGCATCACTTGTAATCAGGTACAATTTTTAGAGAGACAGACACAAACAAATCAATACGAAAGAAAATCAGAAAAGATTATTTGCTTTCATCATTTTTTTTTCTTTTTCTTTCTCTTCGAAATCATATACATACATATATAGATTTTCATTTATTATATACATATATGTATATTAAAAATATAATATAAAAAAAGGGGGGAAAAGAGATACCTCTTTATTAATGTCGGCCGCCGTACACGGCGGCGCCGACGGTGGCGGACGGTGGTGGTCGGTGGCGGAAGCCTCACCGGAGCCTCACCGGAAATCGCCAAGCAGGGAAAGAGGAGAGAGCTCCTCTATGTTTTTTTTTTTCTAAAGAATGAGGGAATAATGATTTTTTTTTTCTAATTTTTAACTTATATAGCATGTAAAACAACGTCGTTTTACCCTGGGTGCTTTTGCACCAAAAACGACGTCATTTAAGGCCATTGGATCCGCGCGTTGACCCGACTCGGGGAGGATCCGCGTGTTTCTATGAAATGGGCTATTTGCGCATCAGGCCCTTCCGCTTTTAATTGGTTCTGCAATTAGGCTTTCTTTTATTTTTAATTTTATTTTAAATTTTATTTTGATTTTAATTCGGTCCCACATAAAACGCCCTGTTTTGGAGGGAGGGGATATTTTCCCCTTTAGTTCCTCCATGTTATTCGCGCGTTTAGAAAGGTCCCTTTCTTTTTATTTTCTCTTAAATTATCCCCGAATGTTTGTTTTAAGTTTAATTTAGTCCCTTTTTTATTTTCTTTTATTATTTTTGTTATTTTATCATTGTTTTAATAATATTATTATTAATAATGTTATCGATTATTTTTATTATTATTGTTTTATTATCATTATTAAAATTATTAAAATTATTTTATTGTTATTAGTATTATTATCCCTATTATTATTATTATTGATATTAGTATTACTATAATTATATTATTGTTACCATTATTATTATTATTATATTATTAGTATTAGTATTATTTTTATTTCTTCCATTATTATTACTATCATATTACTAAATTAATATATTAAGAACTAAATATTTATTTTTGATTATTTTGTTAAAAATAGATTTTACTTATTTTTTTATTTATTTATTGGCACTTTCATTATGATATTTTATTCATATTTCTTTTATATGTTTTCAAACATTAGAATATTTATTTTATTATTTTCACTACTATCATCATTATTATTATGTTTATTATTGTTACTCTTATTTATCTATTTTACTATTATTATTCGTTTATTAACGTATGATAAACCGTAAAAGTAGCATATTTTAATCCTACATTTAGCATATTTTCGGATGATTTATTCCTTGATTCATGTAAAAAGGTACTTTTAATCCTTTCTTTTCATGTCTTATACTCAGGAAAGCACCGAGGATGAAAAGAACGTAAAACGGAGTAAATGGGCCATATAACGAAATCAACACGGCGTGGGCCCAAGTCCACACGGTCGTGCCTCATTGATCTACTAGAACACAGCCTAATCATGATCCACACGGTCGTGCCCCATTCAGCAGGGTCGAACACGGCCTGACCACGACTTACACGGGCGTGTGTTATGGGCGTGCCCCTGCCGCGGCCAAGAGAAGTTTTTCTCGGATTTGGATACTTGGAGGTAAAGAAACACATTCCAAAGCCTATTCAAACACCTTAGTAGGAATTCTACTTGAATTATGATACTTAGAGACCAAGTAAGGCATCTCAAAGTCTATATAAACACCCAAGAGGGCAACTTGAAGGGGAGTTCGGCAGAAGCCGGAACAGGCGGTGAGCTAGGCCAAGGAGCCAAGCCGAAAAGGTCAGATTTGTGGGAATCACTTGAAGATAGCCAGTTGATCCATCTCAAGAAGCCGAAATTCTACTCAAGACGGCGGATTTCTCCTTCAATTCCTTCAAGGGGTTTTAGGGATTTCTTATGTTTTGTTTTATCTTTTCTTCTGAGATGTTTTCTTTATTTGTTATGAACTAAATGCTTCAGATACCTGAAGGGGATGAAACCTAAGACGGATCTTGTTATTGTTTTCTAAACTATATGATAAATACTTGATTTGTTCTTAATTATGTGTACTTAATTCTTGTGTTAATATTTCTGGGATATTGATTCAAGTTGAATGTGCTTAGGTGGAGGAGCAAAAGTCCCTGCTTAAGAGTAGATCTAGCATAGTTAAACGGAGTTGATCGCGCACCTAGAGATAGGGTGACGAGATTTTTCCGGATTAGGGTTAAACCTAATATGGGAGTCCATAGATCGAGTTAATGCGTTTCTAGGGGATTTAATTAGAAAGAGATTTCAATTAATCAACCTAGGGTTAGATGTTATTTGCCTCGAGATAGGGTTTAATATAACTTAGGGAATCTTACAGATCAAGTCAAGTGAGGAAATCGTCTGGTTCAGTGTTAGATAACAAGTGAAGTCTAGGTGGATTCTTCCTAGGGTATCGTCATAATCAACTGAGTTTTCCCAACAGTATTTCCCCAATTCGTTCTTTTTGTCTTGAGTCTTCAGCTTAGTAGTTAGTTAATTTTAGATTAGATAACAACTTCACTTATTTTAGGCTAAATAATAAAAAGAAAGTTACTATTAGTACTTTTAGTTCCTTTGGGTTCGACAATCCGGTCTTGCCTAAGCTATACTACTGTTCGATAGGTGCACTTGCCTCAATCGTTGTCAGAGTTAGTTTCCAGGTCCGATCATTCTCATTCATATAAATTTAAAACTCTGAAATCTAACGATCAAGTTTTTGGCGCCATTGCCGGGGAACTAAAATATTAAGAACGCTTAATTTTTATTACTTTAGCCATTTTTTTATTGCAATTTATTTTCATTATTATTTTTTATTTTTATTTTTTTACTTTGCTAAATTTTCTTTTATTTGATTTTGGCAGATAGAGGAGATGGCACTAAATAACTATTAGTGGCAAGTTATGAGGACAAAGCCAACAAAAGCAGCCGATATCTACAACCTCGGACCTGTAGCCATGCTATCAAATCAGTTAGAGCTTTTAAGTAAGAAAATTTACATTTTATGTGGTTCCTCGCAGGTATATCCAGTTATGCAGTGGGAAAAAAACGGAGGCGTGGCGAATCCTGAGTACCCACCCTACGGACATGGCATGGAAAGCGAACAAGTCAACTATATAGGTAACTATGCTAGACCTCAAAATAATTTTTATGATAACACTTATAATGCAGGTTGAAGGTACCATCCCAATTTCTCGTGAGATGATCAAAGTAGCCAAAGACAGGAACTTCATCCAAATTTTCAACAACCACCTCACCAACAGGAGGATAAGTCAAACCTTGAAGAGATGCTGGCAAAACTCATAGCAAACACAGAAACACGCCACCAAAATATAGAAACGAAACAAGAAGCATCGATTCAAAGGATCGAGGATCAGTTAGGTCAGCTCGCTAAGCCGATCTTAGAACAACCACAAGAAAGCTTGCCAAGCAACACTGAAACTAGCCCAAAAGAGCAAATTCAAGCTGTAACAGCTCATGACGATGAAAGGTTAGTGGAATCTGACCCAAAACAAGAACCTGTGGTAAGTGAAGGTAAGGTTGAGGTAAGCCAGGAGTTACCAAACCCGGTAATTACAGAGTACCAAGATCTTGTGCCATACCCTAATACGATAAAGAAAGACCATACAGAGGAACAATTCGGTAAGTCTCTTAAACTTGCAAAGAAATTTCATATTAACTTGTAGTTTCTTGAAGCTCTTTCGTAGATGCCAGATCCTAGACCTCGTGGTGATAAAGAAGAAATTTATGAGGAACGAAGGCTGTGGATCGATGAACTAGACGAACGGAAGACACACCTCAAAGAGAAACTAAAAACACACGAAGCAAAAACGAGGTGACTCCACGACGAACTTAATGATGGGACAAGCCAGCTTAAGATATGAGATCATGTACTCAAAATCTCCCCAGATGGAATAGTCGAGGTAACTAGTCCCAAAATTAGCACCTTTAAGGTAAACATTACTCGACTTAAATTTTATATCAATAATTGAATTGATCGCCTGAGAAAGGATTTTCACCTCCTCAAACCACCATGACCATATGAATGAGAGGTAAAGTCTAGCTTACGACTATAAACGAGCGCTTCTTGGGAGGCAACCCGAGCACTAACCCTATTAATTTTTACATTTTTTATCTTTTACTTTTATTTTTCCTTTTAGCACCTAACCATAAACTAACCAAAGTACAGATTTCCATACCACACGGCCTTGCACACGGCCGTAGCCGTGGCCGTGTGGCCACCACAGGAAGATACAAAGGCGGGGCCAACTACCATATCCATAATTTCTATTTAACCCCATTCTTCCCTTCCTTTTCCCATTATCTTTCTTCTTTCATTTTCCATTATTTACTTTTATTTTATTTTCTTTATTATTTTCTTTTTATTATTTGTACCATTTAGATTTAGCTTAGGATACAATAAAATCAGGATGGCTGCTTCGAGGACTCAATTTCAGACGGTTCAAGACGCTTCCCCACGTTCACCTCAAATCCTATCCAGTTTCTTTTCATTGACTTCATCCAAAATTCAGGAAGTTTCACTTCTCTACCCATCTTATGATTTTATGATTATTTTGATATTATCTATCTTTGTACATTGATGGCAATGTACATCTTAAGTGTGGAGGGGGTTAACTATAGTATTATTTGAAAATCCCTGAATTATGCCTTGTTCAAAAAGTAAGTTTCTCATATTACGATTAGAATGAAATTTCCTTTGATTTATGATTTTTATTGATATGTTTTGGATTAAGTCATTGATAATTGTGCATTGATGATTAAATTTGAAGGATACTAGAGAATCAAGCATGATAAGTCTATTTTTCAAAATTTAAATTTTTTTTAGGTTGTCTACCTGAATCTAAATGTTACCTTGAAATTTGAAATTTACGAGGTTGATATCAAATACCCATAATTTCTGTGAGCTTTTGAGCCTTATAGAGCATACATTTTTTTTCGTGCTCACTTTATTGATTATGAGTGTGTTAGCATTGAACTGTTAATCTAGAACTTGCCTCAATTATACATGTTGAGACCACACCTATGATTTGATATACCGAGATGATAAAGGCACCTAGGTTTTAACCACTCACTCCACTAAAAAGCCTATCTCCATAATTAACCCCTAGTGAACCTCGTTGATCCTAACAACCCTTTTTATTGACTTACCCACTAATATTACCCCAAAACCCTTTGTATTTGTTATCACCATTCCTTTTGACTACCCTTATATCGAGATTTGATTTGATTAGTTACCTAATTATATTATTTCAGTAGTTGAATTTATCTTTTATTACTTGATTTTTTCTTAAAAAAAAACTTTTGAAGTATATTCAGTATTAGTAATATGAAAAGTGAGCTTATACAGTTAAAAGTTTATTTATCAAAAAAAAAGCTTGTAGTATTAGGGTTATTACTTTTCAGTTGATGTAATTACTTATTATTAGATAGGTAACTTGTTAGGTCAGTCTTGACTCTAACCTTCTGATTCAGCCTTTATCCACACCTTTAACCCTAGCCCCGTTACAACCCTGTTAAAGACCTTTTGATCTGTTTATCATCTTATTTTACAGTGGTGGAGATTTGTTTTTCAGGCAAGCCTATGGGATTAACTTTTCAGGTTCGAATTTTGACTGCTCTTTTCCTGAACCTTAACCACTTCGAGTGATTTGAGTGAATCTTTTGTGAAGATGTCAGTCCTTGTAGGTTTTGAATTAAGGGTAATTATTCAGGTAAGGGGAAACACCTACGTTTTCGTGAATGCAAATGTGTGACTTATATTGTTTGAATCTTTAGGACTCTTCGAGTTAGATCATCCATGTATTAATTATCTATGAATTATGATGAGACATTGTTGATAGGAATTATGAATTATGGAAAGTTTGTTTTAATTGTGAGTTGAGAATTTTGCTTGAAGACAAGCAAAAGCTTAAGTGTGGGGGTATGTTATAAACCGTAAAAGTAACATATTTTAATCCCACATTTAGCATATTTTCGAATGATTTATTCCTTGATTCATGTAAAAAGGTGCTTTTAATCATTTCTTTTCATGTCTTATACTCAGGAAAGCACCCGAGGATGAAAAGAACGTAAAACGGAGTAAATGGGCCATATCATGAAATCCACACGGCCTGGGCCCAAGTCCACACAGTCGTGCCTCATTGATCTACTAGAACACAACCTAATCATGATCCACACGGCTGTGCCCCATTCAACAGGGTCGAACATGGCCTGGCCATGACTTACACGGGCGTGTGTTATGGGCGTGTCCCTGCCGTGGCCAAGAGAAGTTTTACTCGGATTTGGATACTTGGAGGCAAAGAAACACATTCCAAAGCCTATTCAAACACCTTAGTAGGAATTCTACTTGAATTATGATACTTAGGGACCAAGTAAGGCATCTCAAAGTCTATATAAACACCCAAGGGGGCAACTTGAAGGGGAGTTCGGCAGAAGCCAGAACAGGCGGTGAGCTAGGCCAAGGAGCCAAGCCGAAAAGGTCAGATTTGTGGGAATCACTTGAAGATAGCCAGTTGATCCATCTCAAGGAGCCGGAATTCTACTCAAGACGGCGGATTTCTCCTTCAATTCCTTTAGAGGGTTTTAGGGATTTCTTATGTTTTGTTTTATCTTTTCTTCTGAGATGTTTTCTTTATTTGTTATGAACTAAACGCTTCAGATACCTGAAGGGGATGAAACCTAAGACGGATCTTGTTATTGTTTTCTGAACTATATGATAAATACTTGATTTGTTCTTAATTATGTGTACTTAATTCTTGTGTTAATATTTCCGGGATATTGATTCAAGTTGAATGTGCTTAGGTGGAGGAGCAAAAGTCCCTGCTTAAGAGTAGATCTAGCATAATTAAGCGGAGTTGATCGTGCGCCTAGAGATAGGGTGACAAGATTTTGCCGGATTAGAGTGAAACCTAATATGGGAGTCCATAGATCAAGTTAATGCGATTCTAGGGGTTTTAATTAGAAAGAGATTTCAATTAATCAACCTAGGATTAGACGTTATTCGCCTCGAGAGAGGGTTTAATATAACTTAGGGAATCTTATGGATCAAGTCAAGTGAAGAAATCGTCTGGTTCAGTGTTAGATAACAAGTGAAGTCTAGGTGGATTCTTCCTAGGGTATCGTCGTAACCAACTGAGTTTTCCCAATAGTATTTCCTCATTTCGTTCTTTTTGTCTTGAGTCTTTAGCTTAGTAGTTAGTTAATTTTAGATTAGATAACAACTTCACTTATTTTAGGCTAAATAATAAAAAGAAAGTTAGTATTAGTACTTTTAACTCCTTTGGGTTCGACAATCCGGTCTTGCCTAAGCCATACTACTGTTCGATAGGTGCACTTGCCTCAATCATTGTCAGAGTTAGTTTCCAGGTTCGATCATTCTCATTCATATAAATTTAAAACCCTGAAATCTAACGATCAACGTACTTTCATTATAAGATATTATTATTATTGCATTATTGTTATTTATATTTTATTGTCATCATCATTATTTTGTTATACAAATTAGCATTGTAATTCATTTTACATTTTATTATAAAATCATATCACATTTTATCTAATTTTTAAAATAAGCAATTAATTCGTGTTCTAAGATTCGAAAGAAATCGTGTTCTAACTTACTGGGTTTCGATTTTTCTCATCGAATCTAAAGAGCCAATTATTTTTTAATTAAAGCATAAGCTAAATAAAAACTTATTCTCGGGAATTCAAAATGTTGTGTCCTAACTCACTGGATATGACATTCTGTTATCTCGAGATATGGATAAAAAAATAAAGACAATATTCTGAATTTGGTATTTTGAGAAATTGTGCCCTAACTTACTGGGTTTCGATTTTTCATTTGACCCAAATAACCAGATATCCTTCTTAAATTTAAATATATGAGTTTTAAAAGTTAAAAGTCAAGCTCAGTTTCGGGAATTTGAAATGTCGTACCCTAACTCACTTGGCGTGACATTTTACTTCTTCGAAATAAGAGGGTTTTAGCATTCATTTTAGTTTATTCAAGTTTTTCTTTTGAATAAAGAGGATCGTATTTTAAAATCTCTTCAAATTTTCGACATTAAGACATTAATTAATCAATTCGGTACCAATTTTGGGCGTTACAAGGGTGCTAATCCTTCCTCGTACGTAACCAACTCCTAAACATGTTTTCTCGAATTTTGTAGGCCAAACTATCATTTTAATAAATCAAAATGTTTTAACGATCAATCTTAAGGTGACTCGATCACACCTCAAAAAAGATTGGTAGCGACTCCATTTTCATTTCTAAAGTCGATCCCGTTTTCCAAACAAAAAAATGGTTTCGACAGCTTGGCGACTCCAATAGGAAGCCTAGGAGAGTCGAGCCGTAAATTGATTAATTTCTGTCCATTTTTATTTCTAAAGTTGACCTCTTTTTGCAAACAAAAAAAATGGTTTCGACAGTCACTAAAAACAGGGGCACACGCCCGTATGGCAAGAGACACGCCCGTGTGAGCAGATCGTGTGGTCACACACGCCCATGTCCCTAGCCGTGTGGATTTATTTCTCAATTCGAACCTCCAGGGGTTTTCACACGGCCTGGCACACGCAAGTGTCCATGGCCCATGTCCCTCACACGGCCATGACACGCCCGTGTCTCAGCCCGTGTGTTAAAACCTTGACATTCTGCTTTTGATGTCAGCAACATTTTAGGGTTACACGGCCAAGGCACACGTCTGTGTATCATGGCCGTGTCATCCACACTGTTGAGACACACGGTGTAACACCCCTTACCCATGTCTGACACTGGGACATGATACGAGGCATTACCAGACTTAAACATAAACATTTATACAAAACCGGGCTATACATCTTCATTCAATTTAAAATCACTCATTCACATGCAAATCGTCCCTTATATGGGCCCACAAGGCCCAAAACAATCATTGGGAACTGTTCGGGATAAACTGAGAACTTAGGAAACTTTAAGAAGACTTATAATTTTTTCATCAAAACAAGGGTCACACCCCGTGTGGCTTGGGACACGCCCGTGTGGGTAGGTCGTGTGGTCACACACGCCCATATCCTTAGCCCGTGTAACTCTCTGTTTATGGCGTCATTAACAAAGTATACGGCCAAGTCACATGCCTGTGTGCTTAGGCCGTGTGGCGAATTAAATTCCGAAAAATAAATGCAGACTTCACATGCCCTGGGCACACGCCCTTGTCCCGGGGCCGTGTCCTCCACATGGCTGAGACACACGGTCGTGTCTCTGCCTTTGTGGCCAAGAAAATGGCTATTTACCAAACCATTTGGCACCCTCATTTTCACATACTTAAACACAACCTCAATGGCATCTTTCATGGCATAATTGAGCACTTATACATCATCAAACAAGTCATAATCATAGCGAATTCATATAATCTTATTCATGCATAAGACACCATACTTTGCCTAACTTAAACTTATCAAACTTTCATGCCATGATTATCATCAACACATCCTAAATCCATCCATACCAAACACACATAACCATATCACATGAAACCTTTAGTATAAGCACACACATATAAATAGACATTACGACTCATTAACCAATATGAGCCATATCTCATGGCCATATACAAAATGAATCATATAACCATTATGAACCAACACATTAGGCCAAATCAAATGACACATACACAATTGACTAAGTCCCTATACATGTTATAAACTTATTAGGTCTATATTCACTTTTACCCCACGATGATAGCTTGATAGTGTGATAACATCTACGGCGATATCCAATTCGAGCTAATATAAAACCCTATAAGATATGAGAAAGGAAGGGGAGTAAGCTACAATGCTTAGTAAGTTTGTATGAAAATAATAAGCAATGTATTAACATGTTTTTCACGGATTCTCACAATATGTTCTCTAGGTAATACAATCATAATTGCATAAAATTTCACAATTCATTTATGTTCATCTTAAGTTGTCTACTCGAGTTACAGTCACTAAATTATTTTTATCTGGAGTTACAAAACTCCAAATTAAGATCCGCTAATTTTCCTTGAAACTAAACTCACATATCTTCTTATCATAAAATTTCTAGAATTTTTGGTTCAGCTAATCAGTACAATTTATTCTTTAAAGTTTCCCCTATTTCGCTATCCGACAGTTCTGAATCCTCTTCACTAAAAATTTATTTTCTCGTGGTACAGAACTCGAATGATGTTCCCGTTTGTTTCTCTTGAAAATAAATTCATTAAGAAATTCAAGCATATAAATTTTATCCCTTGATTATTTATTTTTAATGAATTTCCCAAGTCAGAACAGGGGATTCCGAAATCATTCTGACCCTGTCTCACTAAAATCCAAGTATCTCATCATATGAAATTCTTTTCCATATTCTATTTCTTTTATGAAAAAAATAGACTCAATAAGCTTTAATTTCATATCTTATTAAACTTTTAAATCAATTTCCACCATTTTTGGTGAATTTTGAAAGTGATACAACTGCTGCTGTTCAAACTGTTTTGTTGCTAATTTTACTCCATCATGTTTTCTTTGTATTAATTCTCATTTACACACATATAACACTAAAGTATATCCATAGTTAGCCATGCCAATAGCTAGTCATCATCAAATATTTACAAGCCATAAACATTTAATTTCTCAATTTAATTTGGCTTAAAAGCCTCACACATGATCATCAATCACATTTCCCACTTATTCATACATCATAAGCATGATCATATGTATAACTTACTCGTTTACCTTCTTACCAAAATTCGATCACATCCCGAGCACATTGCTCATAAGTGTATACATACTTGTACTTGCACTTAATAATCACATATCACATATCAGACTCATTTCTCGTGAGTTTTTCATATGTATCTGTATCACTTCATCACATAACTTTAGCATTTTTCCTTCTTGAACATAAAATTAGCTCTTTACCCCGTTGAACCAGTTGGAATATCGAAGGATACCCGAACTCGTCATACACGTAATAAGATGCCAATGCCATATCCTAGATACGGTCTTACATGGGAACACATGTCGATGCCGATGCCATATTCTAGATATGGTCTTATACGGGATCTCATACCGATGCCAATGCCATATACCAGATATGGTCTTATACGAGATCGTATATACATGTAGATGCCATGCCCCAAACATGGTCTTACATGAGATCTTTCTTTGGTGTCGAGGCTATGTCCCAGACATGGTCTTATACGAGACCTCCTTTATTTGGTGCCGATGCTATGTCCTAGACATGGTCTTACACGGGACCTCTCTTCGATGCTGATGCCATATCCCTGATATGGTCTTACACGGGATCTTAATAATCTCATGTCATGACAGTGGTATCCTTTTTATTCCTAAGGTTCAACCAGGACTTCAACATAATATAACTTCATCATATTCATCATTGATACGTTATCAATCAACTTCATAGAAATAATATACATTTCACGAAATGTCAAACATTTAAAAACATAATAACATGATGCTGAATTATTACACACAAACTTACCTCGACTTAAAATGGCGATAGGGACCGAGTCGTCCAATATTCATCTTTCCCCCGTTCTAAGTCTGAAACTCGTTTTATTTATCTAAAATATCACATTTGAATTATTAAGTTATTATACTATTCAATTCAGTCCAAAAATCATATTATGGAAAATTACATTTTTGCCTTTAAACTTTATCATATTTACACTTCTGCCCCTAGGCTCGTAAAATGATTTTTATTCAATTTCCTTGTATTTTAGGCCCAGCTGAACCATTTTCATAACTATAGAAGTCCAAAATTTGCATTCATTCACACATTTTTCATACATTTTTCAACATTTTACTAACTAGTCATTTTATGCGATTTCATCGAAAATCACTTAGTAAAAGTCGTTTACTACACACTGAGCATTCATATTCTACCACTAGACATCAAAGCACATGCATGTCATCCATGGGTAAATTTTTAAACACAAACCCTAGCTCAAAATAATGGTAGAAATAGCTAAACCGAGTTACGGGGATCTTAAAAATGTAAAGAACATTAAAAATGGGGCTTGGATGCACTTATTATTGAGCTTGAAAGCTTGAAAACCATTGCCATGGCTTCCCCTATGCTAAATTCGGCCAAGCAAGAAGATGGAAAAGGGTTTTTGGCTTTTATTTTGTCTTTTAGTCCATTTAATTACCAAATTACCAAAATGCCCCTAACTTAAAAATATCCTATTTCACTTATCTCATGTCCATTTTTGTCCATCAACTTAACCAATGGTCTAATTACCATTTAAGGATCGCCAATTTAAAATTTCATGGAAATTGGACACTTCTAACATGTGGAACTCAACTTTTCACTATTTACGATTTAGTCCTTTTGACTAAATTGAGTGCCCAAACGTCGAAATTTTCGAACGAAATTTTCACAAAATATTTCTGTGAAATCGTAGACCATAAAAATATAATAAAAATAAGATTTTCCTCATCGGATTTGTGGCCCCAAAACCACTGTTCCGACTAGGTCTAAAATCGGGCCGTTACAATTCTCCCCCTCTTTAGGGATTTTCGTCCCTGAAAATCTTACCAGAAGAAGTTGCTTTCAATTCTCTTGAAACACTTTCACTGCTCTTCTCAGAATTACAAATTGGTTTAATTCCATATATCTCTTTCTAATATCCTTTAAACTTTAGCACACAATGTCGGAGTACACAGTCAAAATCTAAACTACTCTTTTAGACTTATCGTTGATTTCAAAACAAATTATTGTGCCAAAATGCAACTACATACTCAGAGTTTCCTATGGCTCATTCCATAATTGCGATGTAACCTTCGGATCTCTATTCGACATAATGGAACTGGCGCTCTGCATAATCAAATAATCTCAGAACCATATTACTCGGCTAATTTATCAAATAAGAAATCTATACTTAATGAAATGATCATACAGATCTTTCTTTGTCAAATGATCAACCATAAACCAATTATCATATTCCTTTTCGGGGATAATGACACTCCCGATATGAAATCTATGGTAACTCTATCTCAAAACCCCCCATTTTATCTAACTCTATCCGATATGAAAAGCTTGGCTGAAATTTGAGCTCTCAAAACTCCCATTTTTTGCTGAGAATTTTGGTGGTGAAGAGAAGATGATAACCTCCTCTCTTTTTGTTTTACTTTTTTATTAAACAAGTCACCTAATGTCACCTAATTTTGACCAATTTCATTTCCTTGTCTCCAATTAGAAATTCCATGTCCAACCACCATAATTTTATTGGTCTATTTACTTAATAAGGACATCTACTTTAGTGTTCCATAGCTATTTAACACCTTTAGCTTGTAGAACAAAACTTTCGCACTTTATGCGATTTAGTCCTTTTTCAAAATTAAGCAAGTAATCACTAAAATTAATTCACCAAAATTTTCATGTACTCATATATCATGCCATGACACATACAATAATATTAAAATAATTTCTCCAACCTCAGATTTGTGGTTCCGAAACCACTGTTCCGACTAGGCCCAAATTCGGGCTGTTACAATTCTCCTCCTTTAGAGATTTTCGTCCTCTAAAATCTTACCGTTAAAAAGGTTTGGGTATTGATCTCTCATAGTCTCCTCGGGCTCTCATGTGGCCTCTTTAACCCCATGTCTATGCTGTAGTACTTTCACGAGTACTATACTTTTATTTCTCAATTGCTTGACCTCTCAGGCCAAGATCTTAACCGGCTCTTCGCTATAAGTCATATCTAAACAAATCTCAACCCCTGTTGGTGAAATCACATGTGATTGGTCAGAACAGTAACGGCGCAACATAGACACATGGAATACATTGTCGATCTTTTCTAATTCGGATAGCAAGGCTAAACGATATGCTACTGGCCCTATTCTTTTAGTAATCTCATACGATCCAATAAAGCGTGGACTTAATTTTCCTTTCTTACCGAATTTGAGGACTTTCTTCCACGGGGATACTTTCAAAAATACCTTATCATTGACTTGAAACTCAATCTCTTTCCGTTTCAAGTCCGCGTAGGATTTCTGTCTATTCGAAGTGGCTTTCAAACAACCACGAATTGCTTTTACTTTCTCTTCGATTTCTCTGACTAAGTCAACCCTGTGTATCTGATTTCCTTGAGTTCGGACCAAAACAAAGACGTTCGGCATTTACGCCCATATAATGCCTTATAAGGCGCCATTTTCAAACTCGTCTGTAAACTATTATTATAGGCGAACTCTACCAACAGTAAATACTTTTCCAAACTACCCTCTGAACTCGAGAACACAATACCGTAGCATATCTTTAAGAATTTGAATTACTCATTCAGATTGACCATTAGTTTGCGAATGGAAAATAGTGCTAAAATTCAGTTTTGTCCCCAATGCTTCTTGCAACTTTTTCCAAAATCGTGATGTAAATCTCGGATCTCTATCCAAAATAATCGACAAAGGTACCTTGTGAAGTCTTACAATTTTGGAAACATACAAATCATTCAATTTCTCAAGCGGATAGTCAGTACGCACCGGTATAAAATGAGCCGACTTTGTTAGCCTGTCAATCACAACCCATACGACATCTTTCCTCCTTGGTGTCCAAGGCAACCCAGACACGAAATCCATAGTAATACGGTCCCATTTTCATTTAGGAACTATCACAGGCTGAAATAAACCCGAAGGTACTTAGTGTTCGACTTTCACTTGCTGACAAATTAGGCACTTAGAGACAAACTCTAAAACGTCTGTCTTCATCCCCGACCACCAATACATTTTCTTCAAGACATTGTACATTTTCACACTACTCAGATGGATAGACATACAACTGCTATGTGCCTCATGAAAATTTTTTCGAATAAGCTCATCGTCTTTGGGTACACAAATTTTGTCTCGAAACCTTAAACAGCCATCTAAACCAATCCAAAAGTCTGATTCTATACCCACCTCGCACTGAGTTATCTTAGCTTGCAATTCCTTATCACCTTTCTGAGCTTTGTAGATCTCTTGCAAAAACATTGGTTTCACTCTCAACTCGGCTAAAATCGAACCATCGTCGGTTACTAACAACTGAGTGTTCATAGCCCTCAAGGCAAACAATGACTTCCTACTCAAAGCATCGACGACCACGTTCGCCTTCCCCGAGTGATAGTCGATCACTAGTTCGTAATCTTTTATGAGCTCTAGCCATCTCCGTTGGCGAAGGTTCAGTTCCTTTTGAGTCATCAAATACTTCAAACTTTTATGGTCGGTGAATACTCGGCATCTCTCGCCATACAAATGGTGTCTCCAAATTTTCAGTACGAACACTATGACAACTAACTCTAAGTTGTGAGTCGGATAGTTTTTCTCATGCGGCTTTAGTTATCTCGAGGCATATGCTATTACCTTGCCTTCTTGCATGCGCACGCATCCCAATCCATTCAAGGATGCATCGCTATACACTATGAATTCTTTTCCCGGTTTCCGTTGCACCAAAATTGGAGCTTCAGTCAACAACGCTTTTAGTTTCTCGAAACTTTGTTGGCATTTTTTCGTCCATTCGAACTTGACATCTTTTTGTAGCAACCTCGTCATAGAGTAGCAATCATGGAGAATCCTTTAACGAATCGTCTGTAGTAACCCGCTAAGCCTAGAAAGCTTCTAACCTCAAATAAATTCCTCGGCAGTTTCCACTCAACAATAGCCGAGATCTTACTCGGGTCAACTCTAATTCCATCACCCGGCATGATGTGTCCTAAGAATCCGACCTTTCAGAGCCAAAAATCACTTTTACTAAACTTGGCATACAACTGGTTATCTCTTAAAGTTTGCAAAACTGTTCTCAAATGCTTTGCGTGCTCACTCTCATCACGAGAATAAATTAATATATCATCAAGAAAAACAACAATGAACTTATTAAAGTACGGTCAGAAAATACAATTCATTAAATCCATAAACAAGACGCGAGCATTTGTTAAGCCAAAAGGCATGACATGGAACTCATAGTGCCCGTACCTCATTCTAAACGCGATTTTTGATACATTTTGCCCCGTAACTCTTAACTGTTAATAACCGGACCTTAAGTCTATCTTAGAAAATATTGTGGCTTCTTTCAATTGGTCAAACAGATCATCGATCCTTGGCAAAGGATACTTGTTCTTCACAGTCACCTTGTTGAGCTGTCTGTAGTCTATACATAACCTCATCAACATGTCTTTCTTTTTCACAAAAAGTACCGGAGCACCCCACGGGGAATAGCTCGGTCTCTCAAAACCCTTATCCTTTAACTCTTGTAGCTGAACCATCAAATCTTTTAACCCCAACAGTGCCATCCTATACGGGGCAACCGAAATAGGTGCTGTATCAGGGACCAACTCAATACCAAACTCGACTTCCGTAGTTGGAGGCAATCCGGGCAACTCTTCTGGAAACACATCCGGATACTCACATACCACAGGCACTAACTCAATCTTTACTTCTGACACTTGAGTATTCAACACAAACTCGAGATAAGACTCATACCCTTTTCTCATGTATTTCTCAACAGTCATAGAAGAAATCAGTATAGGTAAGCTATCCGGTTCACCTGATTCAACCCGAATAATATCCCCATTTTCACATTTTAGTTCAATAAACTTACTACCAAGTCAACCAATCCATGCCAAGAATTAGGTCAAATTCATAAAACGGTAGTAGCATGAGGTTAGCCGGAAAACAATGACCTCTAATCATCAAAGGACAATTTCTACACACTTTGTCAACTATCACATGCTTGCCTAACGAGTTTGACACTTTTATCACAAATTCTGTAGACTTAAGAGGCATATTCATGCTAGACACCAATTTCACACAAGCATACAAATGGGTGGACCCCGGATCAATCAAAGAAACAACAGAAATATCGTGACGAGAAAAGTACCTGTAATCACATCTGGTGACGATGCCTCTTCGCGAGCGCGAGTGGCATAAGTCCTTGCAGGCACTTGGCCTTCGGACCTCACGGCGGAATCTCTAGGCACACCTCTGCCATTAGCCCCACTTCTCAGGTTCTTTTGTGGTCTACTCTTAGAAGGAGCGTTACCCGATCTCACACCTTGATCTCTATCTTTCTTGACCATCTCAAGACAACTATGAATAAAATGGTTTAGTGACCCACATTTGAAACAGCCTCTTTCATTTCCTCGGCACTCACCGAAATGGCGTCTACTGCACTGTGAACATTCTGGTCTATTCGGTCGAGCACTACCAACACTCCTGATAGAAGTGGTTTGAGCTTTAGGCATCGTGTACTGCTTATTCTTATTTTTGTTCGAGAATCCAACTGAAGCATTGGATCGAGTAGTGAACTATCTCGAGTTGTAACAACCATTACCCGTATCCAACATCGGAACAGGGTATGAGGCATTATCTAAATTAATCTCATGCATACGTTCAATTCCGAAATATAAAAGTCCGTTCAAATTTAAAACTTTTCAAACTTCCTTTTAACAACCTTATTATAGGCTTACGAGGCCCAAAACACATCTTAGAAACAATTTGAAATCATTTCGAGCTCCTTTGAAAACCTTAGAAAATGTTATTAAAAATAGGGCCACACGCCCGTGTGAAGAGGGACACGCCCATGTGGGCAAGCCGTGTAGTCACACACGCCCATGTCCCTAGCCCGTGTGGATTTTATTTTTCATTTCGAACCTACAGGGGTTTTCACACGGCTGGGCACACGCCTGGGTCCATAGTATGTGTCCCTCACACGGCCATGACACGCCCATGTCTTCCCCGTGTGTGAAAACCTTGACATTCTGTTTATGACGTCATCATCTCAATGAGGTCACACCGCCAAGGCACACGCCCATGTCCTTAGACCGTATGTCGAATTAAATTCCTAATTTTAGGTGCAGACTTCACACGGCTCGGGCACATGCCCGTGTCTCCCACACGGTTGAGACACACGGCTGTGTCTCAGCCCGTGTGTTTACTACTGGGTATTCTGACTTGCCAACCTAGCATGCATGGGGACACACGGCCTATCAACACACCCACGGGGCTGACCGTGTGTCACACATGGCCTAGACACACACCCGTGTGTCTAACCTTGTGGACAATTGTAAGGCTATCTACCAAGGCAATTGCCACCCCACAAAGCAACCACACTTATACCAATTCAATTCAACATACATCATGATCATAAGGAACTTCTAAGAACCCAAAATCAAGATATCCACACAAGCATTCAGTTCATGAACTTCATCATCATTGAATATATAAAATTGTCAAGTATTGGTCAATTTCCAATGGCCATTTTCAAAATGAAATGAATAACAAAAATAGACATACATTGGCTAACAAATATGACATATCATAAAATAACCAAGTTCCTATACATGCCATACTCAAAATTAATCAAACTATGCTATACCAAAGAGAAGTTGATAGTGTGATTCCGAACTCCGACGTCCCCCGATCCCCGAGTTAGCTTGGCGATACTACAAGGAAAAGAGAAATGAGAGAGGTAAGCATGAAGCTTAGTAAGTTTGCATGAAATAAATAGAAACATAAAGGCTCATAATGTCATCCATCCATTGCATTGAATAAAAACACAAGGTCTCAAGCACATTGCCATAACTTACTCATGCTTACTCTTTCCAATTGCATGTCATGTCACATATCGTAAACATTTCTCGTGAATTACTCACATGTACTTGTATCACTTTATCACATAGCTTTAACACTAATCTCATCTCTATTATAAGTTTAACTATTTAACCCAATGAATCACTTAGAATACCCGAGGATACACAATCATCATCATACACATAAACACGACGCCAATGCCATATCCCATAAATGGTCTTACATGGGGTCACATCTCGATACCGATGCCATATCGCTGATATGGTCTTATACGAGATCTTATATCGATGTCGATACCATATCCCATATATGGTCTTATACAATTTTCATATTCAATGCCGATGCATGTCCCAGATATATTCTTATACGGGATCTCAATTCAGTGCCGCGGCCATGTCAAACATGGTCTTATACGAGACCTTACCAATCTTATGTCTTGATGATGATATCCTCTCACTTCGTAAAGTCCAACCAGGACTCCAACATCATAAATTTTCATCATTTTCTCGTTTAACATCAGTACTCAAATTTATAGAAATAATATACATCTTCACGAATATCAAACATTTTAAAACTTAATAACATGATGTTGAATTTATTACACACACTTACCTCGGTACCAAAATATGTAATTTTGTGATCTAGTCCGAAACCATGCCTTTTCCTCAGTCAAGGTTAATTCATTGTTATTCTTGATCTATAATAGCAAATTAGCTGATTTAATTACCACATTAATCAATACATTTCAATCATCATACTTTGGCAAAAGTACCATTTTAGCCTTAGACTTTCACAAAATGACGATTTTACCCCTAGGATCGTAATTCGATTCTAATTAAATTTCCTCCTTTAACAAGTCTAGCTGAACGTTTATTACTCTTGTAGCAACTTCCAATACTAATTATTTCACACATTTACCATCTATTTTACAACATTTACAAAAAGGTCCTTTAGGTGTTTTCATGGTAACACCTTTCACAAAAGTTGTTTATTTAACAACTAAGACTCATTTTCTTCCATAAAATTTCAGAAGTTAGCACTAATGCTCTCATGGAAAAACCCTAGGTTTTCGACCATTTTGTAAAATAGTCCCCTCATTAGCTAGTTCAAGCTACAAGGGTCTAAAAAGTACAAAAATTATCAAAGAATGACCATTAAAACACTTACTTGCAAGGGAAAATGCTTGGTTGAAATTTTTGAGCTCTCAAACCCCTATTTTGCTGCTAATTTTCGGTGGAAAAGATGGTGAGAAAATATGATATCTTTCTTTTCTTTATTTTATTATAACATATCAATTTTGTCACCAAATTTCTACCAACTTTGACTCATTTTTCAACCCTTTGTCCCCTATGGCCGGCCATGTAACACCCCTAACCCGAAACTGTCGTCGGAATAGGGTTAAGAGGTATTACCGAACAATCAGATCATTTCACCTTTATTTTACAACACAAATTCAATCATCATTAAAACGTATCACAACATAATCATATAGTCCCTTAATGAGGTCTACGAGACCTTAAACACGTATTAGAAAGGGGTCGGGACTAAACCAAACATGTACGAAAATTTTTAAAAATTTAAACATTTTTCAAAACTGCAGAGGTCACACGCCCGTGTGGGTAGGCCATGTGCCTCACACGGCTACCAGACACGCCCATGTGTTCAGGTTGTGCCAAAACAGGGCACACATACTGACTTGTCCACACGACCACTAGACACGCCCGTGTGCCATGGTTGTGTGAAATTAAGCTAGCTACTGATTGGTCACACGGCCACCAGGCACGCCTGTGTGCCACGGCCGTGTAACCTGCCCAGGCACACTTTGAAGTGGACCTTGAGCCACACGGCAGAGACACACGCCCGTGTCCCTTGGCCGTGTATGCAAAATAGACCATTTGCAAGGCCAAAATGCCACCCACACCTGGGTCATACCTACAAGCTTCAAAGCAATACCAATTCATGCTTCTAAATGCATTCAAACATACCATTTCATGCACCAATTAATCATTAACATTACCATCTACTTCCATACTTAATATCATCACAAATGAGTCCATTCAAAGTAACAATTATACATATCAAAACATATATATATATCAAGCATTATGTAATCCATGCCATAATTCATCTTCAAGCCACATCTTTCATCAACCACATAATCATGAAATATACCATATTCATAGCTCATTCATAAGTTCAACATCATTCAACTTCAAAGCCAAATCACATGGCAAGGATTAAGCATTTCAAAACATGCCATAACTTCTAAACTATACATGCCATATTTCAACTACATACATCCTTCCAAAAGTACCCAAGAATAGATTGCCGATAGTGTGATAGAGATGCTGACGATCCCCAGATCCGAGCTTGCTTTACTGACACTGTAAAACAGAGAAACAAATCACACAGTAAGCTTTCAAAAGCTTAGTAAGTTCGAAATACAATACATACTACTCAATAATACCACATCAATATATATTTATACCATTACATAGATAAAGGCACCACTAGGCACATTATCAATCTCAACCACATACTTAATTATCTATTCATTCAACTCTTAAATCTATCATCAACCACATAGTTCAAACGTACCTTGATCAACACATAGTTACTTACCATTCATGCTACTCAATTGCTCGATATTACCTCTCGTTCAACCTTTGCTATTCCTTTGATTTATTCGCACACTTAGTGCCAATTTCATAATCGAAACATAATTGTCACCGCACAATTAGTGCCAGTATGTTAAACCAAACTTATATCAGTATCGCACACACAGTGCCAATTCGGTAAGCCGAAGCTTCTATCATTTCGCACACACAGTGCTAATCATCTCTGTCCCGTTTCTAATTTCACACACTTAGTGCCATATATTTCAATTCCGCACATAACATTTCCAATATTATAATTATGTATATATTCATTCAATTCACATCACATAGATATAATTTAACAACTAGTATTATATCCGAACTTACCTCGGACGTCGAAATATTGAAACGGTCGATTAATCGAGCACTTTGTCTTTGCCTCGATCTCGATCCGAACCTCTCCTTTCTTGGTCTATGCACATTCAAATTCAGTCCATTCAATTACCAATTCATTCAATTTAATCCACACACACCTTTTTAGGGCATTTTGCAAAATAGCCCTCACCTTTTCACATTTCGTCACTTTAGTCCTTAATTCACAAAATCACAAAATACACCAAATTTCTACTCACACAAGCTTAGCCAAATTCTTCCCATGCTAATACAAGCCCACACATTTCATTTATTTCACTTTTTAGTCCTTCAATTTACACTTTTCTCAATTTACCCCAAATTACTTAATTTCACTAAAAATTTAAAGACAAAACATGTTCATCCTTCACATATCTTCCATATTTTACTATCAACTAACACCTAGCTCAAGCATTCATCAATGGCATATTTCATATTCATCATCAATTCACAAAATTTAAGCATGGTTTTGTAGAGCACAAAGCAACGATCACAAAAACGTAAAAATTATCAAAAACTGAACACAAAACACTTACCAATTGAAGCTCACTAGTGCCGAAAATCACAAAGCCTCGAACCCTCATCTTCTTTTCTTATTTTCGGTTGATAGAAACAAAGATGAGCACTATTTAGCTTTTGTTTTATTTTAATGTCAACTTATTTCATGTTTACCAGTTTGCCCTTAATGAATCAACCATTTATCTAGCAAATATTAGGCCATTTATGTCCATCTAGCATTCACTAACTTTATAATGGCTTAATAACAACATAAGGACTCCTCTTGTAAAAAGTCATGACAAATAGACACTTTAACAATCAGCACACAACTTTTACATTTTATGCGATTAAGTCCTTTCTCATAATTCGACACACAGTCGATAAAATTTTCACATGAAACTTTCACACAGGCTCAATCACACACTATAAACATCAAAAATAATTTTAAAATATTTTTTTGACCTCGAATTTCTTGTCTCGGAACCACTGTTTTGACTAGGGTCTAAATCGGGCTGTTATAGGCCAACCTTTATTTGAGGGGCTAATTGCACTTCAAAGACTTCCAATTAATATTCTATGGCTTTTAAACACCTTTAGCTTGTAAAATAGAACTTTCGCACTTTATGCGATTTAGCCCTTTTTCGCAATTAAGCATGCAATCGTTAAAATTAAAGCACCAAAATCTTCACGCACCTATATAATCATGCTATAACTCATAAAATAATATTAAAATAATTTTCTTCAACCTCAGATTAGTGGTTCCAAAACCACTGTTTTGACTAGCCCTTAAATCGGGCTGTTACAATTCTCCCCTTAAGGATTTTCATCCCCGAAAACCTTACTGGTTAAAAGGTTGGGATATTGGTTTCTCATAGCCTCGGGCTCCCATGTAGCCTCTTCTACCCCATCTCTTTGCCATAGTACTTTCACAAGGGCTATACTTTTGTTTCTCAACTGTTTGACTTCTCGTGCCAAAATCTGAACCTGCTCTTCGCCATAAGTCATGTCTGGTCGAATTTCTACCTCTGACGGTACAATCACATGCGAAGGGTCTGATCGGTAGCGACGCAACATAGATACGTGAAATACATCATGAATCTTTTCCAACTCAGATGGCAATGCCAAACGATAAGCTACCGGCCCTATCTTCTCGATAACCTCATATGGTCCGATAAAACACGGACTCAATTTGCCTTTCCGACCAAATCTGGAAACCTTCTTCCATGGTGATACTTTCAGAAACACTTTATCACCGACTTGAAACTCAATCTCTTTCCGTTTCAAGTCCGCATAAGACTTTTGTCTGTCTAAGGCAGCTTTTAGACATTCGCGTATCACTTTTACCTTCTCTTTGGTTTCTCTGACTAAATCGACCCCGTGAATCTGATTCTCTCTGAGTTCGGTCCAATACAAGGGCGTTCGGCACTTACGCCCATATAATGCCTCGTAAGGCGCCAATTTCAAGCTTGACTGAAAACTGTTATTGTATGGGAATTCCACCAATGGAAAATATTTCTCCCAATTACCTTGGAATTCCAAAACACAACATCGAAGCATGTCTTCAAGTATCTGTTTTACTCTCTTTGACTGCCCGTCAGAATGGAAAGTTTTACTAAAGCTCAATTTTGTGCCTAAGGCCTCTTGCAAACTTTTCTAAAACCTAGACGTAAATCTTGAATCTCTATCTGAAATAATCGACAACAGTACTCCGTGAAGTCTTACTATTTCTGACACATACAAATCCACCAACTTATCAAGCGAATAGTCAACCCGTACTGTTATGAAATGGGCTGACTTCGTAAATTTATTGACCACTACCCATACGACATCCTTCTTTTTCGGTGTGAACGACAAACCAGCCACGAAGTCCATAGTAATACGGTCCGATTTCCACTTGGGAACCATAATAGGCTGAAGTAAACCCGAAGGTACTTGGTGTTCAACCTTTACTTGTTGACAAATTAGGCATCTCAATATAAACTCGGAAATGCCTTTCTTCATACTCGACCACCAATACCATTCCATCAAGTCATTATACATCTTTGTGCTGCCTGGATGTATAGACAAACATTGTAACACCCTTTACCCGTGTTCAATTCTGGAACTGAATATTAGGCATTACAGAACTTAACTTGCTTAAACATACAACATCGGGCCATAAAATTTCGTTCTAACTTAAAACTTCTCATTCATATTCATAACATTCTTATTATGGGCCTACGAGGCCCTAAACATACATTTGGGAGGTTTCAGAACTAAACTGAAAACTTTTGTACACTTGGAATTTTTTTTGCCTAAACAGGGCCTCACGCACGTGTGAAATGGAACACGCCCGTGTGGGTAGGCCGTGTGGTCACACACGCCCATGTTTCCAGCCCGTGTGGATTTTAATTTCATTTCGAACCTTCAGGGGTTTTCACATGGCCGGACACACGCCCGTGTCAGTAACTCGTGTCCCTCACACGGCCTAGACACGCCTTTGTCCTCACCCGTGTGTGAAAAACCTGGGTATTCTATTTATGACGTTAGCAACCTTTTTAGGGGCACACGACCTAGGCACACGCCTGTGTACTGGCCCCTGTGACGAATCGAATTCTCGCAAATTTGATATAGGGGACACACGGCTTATTAACACACCCATGGGGCTGACCGTGTGCCACACACGGCCTAGACACACACCCAAGTGTCTACCCGTGTGGACAATTAGAAGGCTATTTTCCAAGCCAATTGCCACCCTAAAACATAAACACACATATACCAACACAAGCAACACATAACATGACATTAATACACTATGAAAAATCATTAATCATCATTCATACACTTCACATTTTTCTCCATCAATTGCATGACTTTCACTTCATAAAACTCATCATCATTAAAAATATGAAACTTGACAAACATTGGCCAATTCCCAATGGCCATTTACAAAATGAGTGTATAACTTTAGTAGCCAACACTTTGGCTTTCAAATATGACATAACACAAGATGACCAAGTTCCTATACATGGCATACTCAGAATAAATCAACTTTACTATACCAAAAGAATAGTTGGTAGTATGAATTGATCTTCGACGTCCTTACGATCCCCGGGCTAGCTTGGCGAATACTACAAGGAAAAGGGAAAAGAGAGGGGTAAGCATATAGCTTAGTAAGTTTACATGAATTAAAATAGCAACATAAGTACTCATGGTAAAATTCATTCATCTCATAGAACAATAACAACACAAGTTCTCAAGTACTTTGACATACTTACTCATACTTACGCTTACCCATCACATATCACATTACGGTTTCGTAACTCGTATTTTACTCATGGTACCTGTATCACTTCATCACATAATTTAGCACTTATGCTATTTTGAACATAACTTAAATCATTATCATCCTTAACTTAAATGTAACTCTTTGTCATCTTTACGTACTTAACTCTTTTGCACGTTGAACTACTCGAAATATCGGAGGATACTCAATCTCATCATACATGTATCACGATGCCAATGCCATATCCCAGATATGGTCTTACATGGGGTCACCTCTTCATGCCGATGCCATATCCTAGATATGGTTTTACACGGGATCTCATATCTTGATGTCGATGCCATGTCCCAAACATGGTCTTATCCGAGATCATAAATAGATGTCGATGTCATGTCCCAGACAGGGTCTTACATGAAATTTTCCTTTGGTGCCGAAGCCATGTCCCAGACATGGTCTTATACGGGACCTTTCTTATTCGATGCCAACGCCATGTCCCAAACATGGTCTTATACGGGACCTTCCCTATTCGGTGTCGACGCCATGTCCCAGACATGGTATTATACGAGACCTACATTCCTTTGGTGCCGAGGCCATGTCCCATGTAACACCCCTTACTCGTATTCTATGCCGGAACCGGGCATGAGGCGTTACCATACTTAACTCGCATAATTATGTAACTTTGGGCTATAAAACTCATTTCAAATTAAAACTTTTCCATTCATATGTCTATCGTCCTTATAATGGACCTACGAGGCCCTAAATATGCTTCCAAAAGGTTTCAGAGATAATTTGGAAACTTTTATGCGCTTAAGAAAATTTTTCCTAAACAGGGGTTACACGCCCGTGGGGGAAAGTGACACGCCCGTGTATCATCTCACACGCTCCTGTTCGACGTTCGTGGTCGACACTGACTTGAATCATATTGGCTGGGAACATGCCTATATGGCTGGCTCGTGGTCGACTCTGATTAATCCACACAGTCTGTCGCACGCCCGTGTGCTTCAACCGTGTGGCGATTTAAATTCCAAATTCAAAGTGCAGACTTCACACGGCCTAGACACACGCCCTTGTGCCTACCTGTGTAGATAAGAACAAGGCTATTTGCCAAGCTCTTTTCACCCCTCTAGCTCGCACAACATGGATCCATTCAGCATATCATCAAACAAACTCATATTTTGCAATTTAAACTTCCATGAATGACTATATCTTTTAATAAATGACAAGGTGAGCCATCAACCATGGCAATATAGAAAATAGTTTGTCTTAAAAAGGGGCCAACACACCTTTGGCCAAAATAACAAAATAATCTAACTAGTCTAGCCCCTATACATGCCATACAAAAAATCACTAAGTCTACATATCGCGAGGTGAGCTGATTGTGTGAGCGATCTTCTGGTTATCGACGTATCCCGGCTCGGCTCTTAAACTTTACAAAACAAGGGAAAAGAAAAAGGGAGTAAGCTTTAAGATTAGTAAGTTTACATGTAAACAATTAGCATTATAGTATGTGCTAAATAATAAATAGCATTACATACTAAATAAGAACAATCAACATTCTTAGTCATGCTTACTCATTTCCTCCCTTACCACTTTCCAACCCCATCACAAGCTTAGTACTCACATTCATTAACATACATCCCTGCACTTAGCACCACAAAGTCACACGATACAACACATCATAATTTCTCAATAAGCCATTCATACTACTTATCACTCGGTGGTTTTGCACTTAGCCCACCATAACTCTCTAATAGAGTGATATCACACAAAGCCTACCAAAAGGATAGTTACGGTGGTATCGCACATAGCCCACCAAAAGGATAGTTACGGTGGTATCACACATAGCCCACCAAAAGGATAGTTACGGTGGTATCGCACATAACCCACCAAATGATAAATAAGCGATGGTATCGCACACAGCCCATCGTAGTTACGTAATAAGGTGGTATCGCACTTAGCCTACCGTTAAGTGTTGTCATTACACATTTACATATCTATTTCGTAATTCATACGATAATTATTCAATAGCTACCAAATTCAATCCATTTGAATCACACATGTTCTCAATCATACCGTGCACTAATTAGCAACAACAATGTGTATAAAAATGCATCGTTTACACATAAACTTACCTTGGTGCAAAACGCGTCAGCTAACAGTTTAATCCATAACCTTGCCTTTTCCCCAGTCAATGTTAATTCTGCACTCTTCTTGATCTATAACAATAAAATTAATTCATTTAGATCATTCTATGATCATAATGCATCAAAATCTACACTTCGGCAAAAATGACCATTTTGCCCTTTTACTAGGGCAAAATTACGATTTTGCCCCTAGGCTCATAAATCATTTTTCAACACATTTTCTCATTAAACAGGCCTAACTGAACATTTATTTCTTCTACAACTACTCACAATTTAATCTATTTCATGCATTTATGACACAAATTTAATCTTTGCATTCAAGTCCTATTTAGGTGTTTTTATGACTAACACCTTTCACCAAATTGTTTCTCATCTCCCTAACATTCATTTTCTTCCCTAAAAACTCAGCAAACAACATAATTATTCTCATGGCATGTCCCTAGACTTTCAATCATAACACAAATTAGTCCCCTAATTAGCTAGCTTAAGCTTTGGGGACTCCAAAAATACAAAAATCATAAAAAACAATCATCAAATTGATTTACTAGCATGGATGAAATGTAGCTGAAATTTTGAAAATGTCAAAAGCCCCTATTCTCTCTTTAAATTTTGGTGGAGAAGATGTATGAATAGTAAAAGATGATATCTCATCTTTTTATCTTATTTTATTCATTTTTATCACCTAATTTCCACCACATTTGACCAACATTTAATGCTATTGTCCCCCATCATCCCTATGGCCGGCCATACCCTCCTAATGGCCTAATTGCACTTTAAGGACCTCCAATTTAACATTCTATGGCTATTAGACACCTCAACCTTGAAAAATAGAACTTTCGCACTTTATACGATTTAGTCCTTTTTCACAATTATGCATGCTATTGCTAAAATTAAAGCACCAAAATTTCCACATAGCTATATATTAATACCATAACACATAAAATAACATTGAAATAAATTCCCTATCCTCGATTTAGTGGTCTCGAAACCACTGTTTCGACTAGCCTTAAAATCGAGCTGTTACAACTATCCCCCTTTAGAGATTTTCGCCCTCGAAAATCTAACCGGTAAAGAGGTTTGGATATTGCTCTCTCATGGCTTCTTCCGGTTCCCACATAGCTTCTTCTACACCGTGTTTTCTCCATAACACTTTTACTAAGGCTATGTCTTTATTCCTCAAATGTTTCACCTCTCGAGCCAAGATTTTAATTGATTCCTCTTCATATGTCATATCCGATCGTATCTCAATTTCTGTTGGAGGAATCACATGCAAAGGATCAGAATGATAACGCCTTAACATCGATACATGAAACACATTGTGTATCTTCTCTAACTCTACCAGCAAAGCCAACTGGTATGCTACTGGCCCAATTTTACGGTAATCTCATACGGTCCTATGAATCCCGGACTCAATTTCCCTTTTCGACCAAATCTCAATATTTTCTTCCACAGGGACACTTTTAGAAATACCTTGTCGCCCACCTTAAACTTGATTTCCTTTCTTTTCAAATCCGCATACGACTTTTATCATTCTGAAGCAGCTTTCAGACTATCTTAGATCACTTTCACCTTTTCTTTCGTCTCTTTAACCAAGTCGATCCCATGAATTTGCTTCTCACTAAGCTCAGTCCAATACAAAGGAGTCCGACACTTACGACCATACAAGGCTTCATATGGTGCCATCCGTATACTCGACTGATAACTGTTGTTGGAAGCAAATTCGACCAAAGGTAGGTATCTTTACTAACTACCTTCGAACTCTAGTACACAGCATCGGAGCATATCCTCTAAAACTTGAATTACTCTTTCGAACTGACCATCAGTTTGCGGATGGAATGCAGTACTAAAATTTAATCTTGTACCTAAGGCCTCCTGCAACTTCTTCCAAAACCTTGATGTAAATCTCGGATCTCTATCCGAGATAATGGATACAGGCACTCCATGTAATCTTACCACTTCTGCAATATACAACTTGGCTAACTTATCCAACTAATAATCAACATGCACCGGTATAAAGTGAGCCGACTTCGTTAATCTATCAACGACAACCCACACAACATCTTTCTTTTTTGGAGTCATAGGCAACCCCGTCACAAAATCCATGGTGATCCGATCCCACTTCCACTCAGGAACCATCATTAGTTGAAGTAATCCCGAAGGCACTTGATGCTCAGCTTTCACTTGTTGATAAATCAGACATCTTGTTAAAAACTCCGAGATGTCTCTTTTCATGCCCAGCCACCAATAAAATTTCTTCAGATCATTGTACATTTTTGTACTGCCCGGATGTACTGACAAATAACCACTATGTGCTTCATTCAATATCTTCTGAATCAACTCACCATCCTTAGGTACGGAAATCTTGTTATGGAACATTAAACAGCCATCTGAACTCACCCGAAATTCAGAATCATTTCCCGATTCACACTTACCTTTCTTAGCTTGCATCTCATCATCATTCTTCTGAGCCTCACATATCTGTTGAATAAATAGCGTCCTAGCCCTCAACTCAGCCAATATCGTACATCACCAGACAATGCTAAGCTCGTGCTCATAGCTTTCAAAGCATACAGGGATTTCCTACTCAGGGCATCTACAACCACATTCGCTTTCCCCGGATGGTAGTCGATTACTAGCTCGTAGTCTTTCAATAACTCAAGCCACCGCCGTTGTCGGAAATTCAAATCCTTTTGATCCATCAAATACTTCAAACTCTTATGATTCGTGAAGATCCAGCACTTTTCACCGTATAAATAATGTCGCCAAATTTTTAACGTGAAAACAATCGCGGCCAACTCCAAGTCATGAGTCGGATAATTCTTCTCATGCGATTTTAGCTGCCTAGAGATGTAAGCGACTACCTTACCCTCTTGCATCAACACACAACTGAGACCATTAAACGATGCGCCACTGTAGGCCACAAACTCTTTCCCCAACTCAAGTTGAACCAAAACTGGTGCCTCAGTCAACAATGTTTTCAATCTCTCGAAACTTTGTTGACATTTCTCAGTCCATACAAACTTAACGTCTTTGTGCAACAGTTTCGTCATCGGAGTAGCAATTATGGAAAATCTCTTCACAAACCGTCTGTAGTACCTCGCTAAACCCAAAAAGCTTCTAACTTCCGATATGTTTCTCGGCGGTTTCCACTCCACAATAGCTGAGAATTTACCCGAATAAACTCTAATACCCTCGCCCGACACAATATGTCCTAGAAATCCGACCTCTTTGAGCCAAAACTCACTCTTACTAAACTTAGTATATAACTACTAGTTTCTTAAAGTCTATAAGACAATTCTCAGATGCTCCGTATGATCACTCTCATCCCGAGAATAAATCAATATGTCATCAATAAAGACAACCACAAACTTGTCTAAATACGGTCGGAAGACACGGTTCATTAAGTCCATAAAAATCGCAGGAGTATTCGTTAAACCGAACGGAATAACCAGAAACTCATAATGGTCGTACCTCTTCCGAAATGCAGTTTTTGGCACATCTTGCTCCTTAACCCTCAACTGGTAATAGGCAGACCTCAGGTCTATCTTGGAGAACACCGTAGCTCCCTTCAGTTGATCAAATAGATCATCTATCCTTGGTAAAGGATACTTATTCTTCACTGTCACCTTGTTGAGTTGTTTATAGTCTATGCACAATCTCATCGACCCATCTTTCTTCTTCACAAATAGTACCGGAGCACCCCACGGTGAATAGCTCGGTCTTGCAAAACCCTTATCTGTCAAATCTTGCAACTGAACCTTTAGTTCTTTTAACTCCAATGGTGTCATCCTATACGAAGCAACGGAAATAGGTGTCGTTCCTGGAACTAACTCAATCCCAAACTCGACCTCTCTAACTGGAGGCAATCCAGGTAACTCTTCCGGGAATACATCTGGATATTCACATACAATCGGCATTGTTTCAATCTTTGCTTCAGACTCTTGAGTATTCAGTACAAAAGCGAGATAGGACTCACATCTCTTGTCGCAACCATTTTTTGATGAAACAGTAAACGACGCGGTCGACTCGATTTTTGAAAATGAAAAGGAAGGGAGCCGCCACCGATCTTTATTTGGGTGTGATCGGATCACCTTTGTTTTAATAAAACGTTTCCGTTTATTAAAACGATACTTTTGGTCTACGAAAATTTGAGAGAAATAGGTTCAGAAGTCAATTACGTGCGAGGAAGGATTAGCACCCTCGACACGCCCGAAATCGGTACCAAATTGATTGATCAATGTCCTGTTGTTGAAAACTTAGAAATGGTTTTTATTTCCAAAACTTGAAGGAATTGGAAGGGACGTTAAGACTCTCTTAATTTCGAAGAGGTAAAGCATCAAGTCCAGTAAGTTAGGGCGCAATACTTTAGATTTTCGAAACTATGCTCGCCTTTTAAAACTTAGTTTTACATTTGAAGATGATCTTCCGTCATTTGTCAAACGAGAAATCAGAACCCAGTAAGTTAGGGCTCGTTCTCTCGAAAATCCAAATTAGGAATATTGCCTCTAAAAAAGAAACTTATCCCGAAGTATCTAGATGTCGTGTCCAGTAAGTTAGGGCGCGACATTTCGAATATCCGAGATTAAGTGCTATGTTTGAAATTTAAATTGCAATTTCAAAAGAGATATCTCGTTGTTTAATTTTAAATGAGAAAAACCGAAGCCCAGTAAGTTAGGGCTCGATTCACTCGAATTTATAATACGGGATGTCGATCTAAAACTTGAATTTGCGATTTTCGAAAGGGACGTTCCGTTGTTTAACCTAAACGAGAAAAATCGGAACCCAGTAAGTTAGGGCTCGATTTTCCCGAATTGCTAACACGGAAATATCGGTCGTTATAAAATCGAGAGGTCGAAGAACAATGAAATGTCGATGAGAATATGAGTAATGGCGACAGAAAAAGCATCGTGACAATGGTGTATTTGACGATGATAAAAATAATGATAATAATAATGATAGTAATATATATATATAAATAAATAAAAATATATACATATAAAAGCAAATATAATAATAGTAATAGTACAGTGATAAATATAATATATATGTGCATAGATGTAGTCAATAATATACATGTACGTAAAATAATAATATGATATCAGTAATAATGTAATAATATAGTAACATTAGTATAGTAATATACGTACGTAAAATGTGATAATAATATTGATAATAGTAATAGGGATTAATAAGTAAATAGTATAATACATGCAAAAGAATAAGCAAGTATAAATTATAATATAATAGTAATAGTAGAGATATAGTAATAGTAATATATAAGTAATAATAATAATAATAGTGAAAATAAAATAATAATAATAGCAATAATAAAATATAGTATGTATGTGCATGGAAATAATAATACTGTCATAGTAATAATGGTAGTAGTAATGGTAACAATAGTAATAATAATAATATATGTATATAAAAAGATGGTAATATAGCAATAGTAGTATTAATAATAATATCATAGGATGATAAATAATAGTAATAATAATGACCTAGTAATTATAGTAATATAATAAAAATATAGTAAGGATAGTAATAATATATACGTACATGGGAATGATAATAATAATATAATAATAATAGTGGTAGTGATAATATAATATGCAGATATATATACAAAAATAGGGAAAACGATAAAAAGGAAGACTAAATTAGATTAAAAGTAAAATTTCGGGGTGAATTTAAAATAAATAAAAGAGGGAAGGGCCATATTGTAATGCGCACGAAAGTCCAGGGGACGAGGAGCGCAAATTTTCCCCAAGTGCTTAAGCGCAGCGTTTTAAAGGGACCGAATTGAATGCGGTGCTAAACTTTAGGGGCAGATTTAAAAGAAATTTAAACTTGATTGTGAACGTCGGGAAATTAGGAGGGACTGCGCAAGTAAATTTTCCATTTTTCCAGCAAAACACGCGGATCCTCGGGTAGGCGGGTCGGAGCTCCGGCTTTCCCCCTAAACGGTGACGTTTTGGGCACCTGGGAGGGGTGCCAAAACGCACCGTTTTGCTCCAATATAAAGGGTCCAAATTTTTGTTTTTATTTCATTTCTCTTCTCTGTTTAAAAAAGGAAACTGATTCTCTTTGTTTCTCTGCAGGTTTGCAGGGGGAGCTCCGGAGAGATTCCGGTCGGGGTCCACCGTACGTCCGGGTAATTTTTTTATAGAAAATAATATATATGTATGTATATATATATTATGTGTTGAATGATGAACAACAAAAAAGAGAGAGAAAAAAGATCGAAACAAAAGGGGAAAAATAAGATAAGTCTACCTCGTTTTTCTCTGCTTTTTTGATTTTTAACACTTTCCTTTTAGTATTTTTCTGCTTTCTACGTTTGGATCTATGCTTTTGTGTTTTGAAATTTCTTTTTTGTGTTCCATTGATGAAAAAAAGGGTCCTTACAAACGAAGTCAAATTGGCTTTTATAGCCACTATCTACAACTTGATCTGTCTTTTCTATTTATTCTTTTGCAGGTGCAAGTGGCGTGGGAGGCGCTGAGGTGACAAGGGCGGTGGTTGCAGACGACGTCAGTAGGCCAGGGTCAGAAGTCAGATGCCCTAGGTGCGGCGCACCTAGGGTTTCCTGTTTGTTTGCTCTCTTTTTTAATTTTCTGAAATGGGCCAGGGTAATTGGGTCTTTATTGGGCTTCGAGTTTAGGTCTGGTAGGTTTAGGCTTGATGGGTTTAGGTTTGTTTGTTGATTTGTTGGGTTGGTTTTAGGTGTAACGGGCCCCCGGGAAAAATGGGCTCATACATCTCTTTCTCAAATATTTCTCAGCCACCAAGGAAGAGATTATCACCAGTAAACTGTCTGACCCACGTGATTCAACCCGAAAAACATCTCCATTTTCACATTTCAATTCAACAAATTTACTACCACAGTTCACTAAAACACTATGGGTAGTCAACCAATCCAAACCAAGAATCAAATCAAATTCATCAAATGGAAACAACATAAGGTTTGCCGAAAAATAATGACACCTAATTGTCAAAGGACAATTCCTACACACCTTGTCAACTAACACATGTTGTAACACCCCAAACTCGGTCTTAACGTTACGACCGAATATGGAATATTACAGGAAAAAAGATTCAGAAATACCTGCAAAGCATCTTGATTTGAGAAAAGTGTTTGGTTCTAACAATTCCAGTTTTAGGGATATTCAAAATTTGGTTAAGTTAAAACTTGTCAAACTCTTATAAAGGGTATCTAGGCGATAAAAACCGGTTGTTCTACTCTTTAAAAAAAACCGAATTTGGAAGATTTGTAAAATGACATTTTGAAAACAATGTTGAGGTACGTGAACTTGTGATAATAGTATTAGCAGTACTGAGAAAAATATCAAGTTAATTTATTTGCGACTTATTATCCACTCGTTGAAATTTTGGGAAAACCTTCATTTATGTTTTGAGAAAATCCCATTTCTTTTCCTTATAAGTCTTAATATATATAAAACCAGTATATAACAAGTCTCAAAAATAAAAATAAAAATAAAGTTAAAGTGGCCTTATTACAACTTAAAATCCCAAACAGAAATAAATTTAAAATAAAGTCCGAGTGTACTTAAAGAAATCGCAACACATGGCCACCTCGAGTCTGTCTCAGCCCAAAACCCGCCATCTACTGATTACCTGCAAAATTAGCGAAGGGGTGAGCCATCGAGACTAAGTGTGTAAATTCCCCGTTTAACACAGACTCAGCCTTAGCCTACCCAATATGGCATATGTCGCATGTATGCAATGCAACCCAACCCAGTTTAACTCTCCATCCAAACACCCGTGGCATTATGCCACCGTGGTCCTAGACCACTCGTGACCGTAGTCACTCGTGACAAAGTCACTATAATATAATCGTGGGGCTAGCCCACTGTGGTCTTAGACCATCGTGACGATCTCTGAATAGTTTATGTTTACGTGGGGCCAACCCACTGTGGTCTTAGACCACCGAGATAAGTCACTGTTATAAGCAATCGTGGTATTAACCACCATGGTACTTAGACCACTCGTGACCGTAGTCACTCGTGACAGTAGTCACTTTTCTCCCTCCAGCTTTCAACCATTCCTGAGCCTATGCTCTTCATATCGTGCACAATATGTATGCAACCAATGTCACAGTGTATATCAGATCATTTTTCATACATGCATAACATCAAAATATACATGCACGCATATTATCAACAATATCAATATCGAGAACTTACCCAATGTCTCCAACCTTACCCCTAAAGGCATTTTGCTTAGCACATCAGCCATTTCGGCTTTCAGCCTTTACAGTAAATAAGAAAACAGTAAAGAAGGAGTGTGAGTAATACACACCTGATAACGCGCAAGGTTATACCATCTATGTCGACGCTTTCACTAGCAGGAACGACAGCTATCTGTCTATCCTAGACAGACGTCGGCTCTCTACCACAGCCCGGTGGAAAGTCCCGAACCGTCGACACAGCCCACTTCTTAAACTTAGGAGTCGCTACTATGGGTTTGCTCCCTTCCTCAACTTGAGCGTTTCTTGCATCCATGAAACAGACTTGATCAGAGATCAGAGAGAGACGTGCTTGTCTAATAACGAAACGTTGATTAAGGCAACCAAAACCCAAAGAGAATTTTAATCATAGGATTTAAGAAGATAATCCCTTACCTTGGTTACTGATGAACCGCTCCACAACTACTTCGCCCTTAAAACCGAGATGAATTGAGAGAGAGAGAGGTTTGGCCTAATAGTTATAGATAGCCCTTGAATATTCGGCTAATCAAAAAGAGACTTGAAGAAAAGACAAAAGGTATTGGCCGACATTACCTTGCGTTGAAATAGGTAAAGAAAACCAAAGTAGATCCAGCAAGGACGTAATCTTTCACACCCTAGGCTACTCAACGACATTGATTCAGAAAGAAAAGCTGAAACAGATTTCCGATTAGAGAGAATAGAGATTGAGGATTTTTAAAGAAGAAAAGAGATAGAAGCCGCAAGAAATGAAAAGAGAGATTCGACTTTTGAAGCAAAAGCGAAAAGAACATTACCTTCAGTAGTACCTTCAGTAGTCCTGCAACAGGATGGAATCGATTCACCTGACCAAGGGCTATTCGGCTATGGAGAGAAAAACAAGGCGTCAAAGGAGATGAAATAAAGTTTTGGCTTAAGAAGAAAAGTAGAGAAGGGGGATGAAATACCAAGAAGTGGTATGGTACTTTCGGTTGTGAGGTTAAAGAGAATGAGTGAAGGGAAAGAAGAGATTCGGCAAAGAGGCTCAAGAGGTTTCGGCTTAGAGGAAATGAAAAAGAAGAGGAAGAATGAAACTAAAGTTCGGCTAATGCAGGCAAGAAAGTCACAGGTGAAAAGATGAAGAAAAGGGATGCATGAATGGTCTCTCAGATTTCGGCTAAAAGTCAAAGTAGAAAAAGAATAAATTTTACTAACAATTTCAGTACTACACACTCCCCTCAATGACCGAATACACTTCACAGGAAACAAAAAAAAAGCCTAAGACCCCAAATGATTTTCGGCACACACCCTCACTAGCACAAAACCGAAATCCTCCCCCCTTGACACACCCCACTTTCGGGCAACAACTCAACTACCCACCAAATCCCTTGTTCAGCTCCTACTTTTACTCCCCTACATCCATTTGAATCAGTTGACCAATTCAAATTCCACCATCACCTCATAGCCACTCATTCAAACCATTTGACTCCTTCCACCAACCACCCTGAAGAGTCCAGTTGAAAGCCACCACCTTAGCTCCCTAGCACAAAAATAAAATTTCTAATCACTATTGGCGCGACTTGAACTCCTTCCCTCAGCTACCTCCTTGTTGATGCCACTTCCCTTGCTCCCTAAGTGGCGTCACTTGCCACTCCACCACAACACCTTCTTGTGTCACAAAACACAATTGAATGCTCTTAAGGCCTGCCTGTGCTAGCTCTCCCCTAAAGTGCCTAAAATGAAATTTTCAAGGCTTCAGCTTAACCCTGAGCCTTCCCAAGACCCCCAAACACATTAAAACAACAAACAAAACAAGCCAACACATAGCAACATAAAATAATGCCAAGCCCCTAATTCCAGGATGTTACAGTTCTACCCCCTTAAAGAAATTTCGGCCCCGAAATTTACCTGGTCAAAAGAGGTGAGGGTATTGCTGCCGCATCACATCCTTTGGCTCTCACGTGGCCTCCTCCGAACTGTGATTTCGCCACAACACTTTAACTAACAGAACCGTCTTTCTCTGTAACACCTTATTATCTCAGTCTAGGATTTGAACTGGTTCTTCCTCGAAAGATAAATCAGGTCTAACCTTGATTTCTTCCACCGGCACTATGTGAGATGGATCCGATCGGTAGTGCCTTAACATCGAGACATGGAATACATCGTGTATCTGCCTCAATTTCGAAGGTAGCTCGAGCTGATAAGCTACTGGGGCTTAGCTTGCCCTTCCGTCCAAACCTTAAGACTTTCCTCCACGGTGAAACCTTTAAGATAACCCGATCACCCACAGAGAACTCTATATCCCTATGCTTCATATCTGCATAAGATTTTTGCCTGTCGGAAGCTTCCTTCAACTGAGTCCGAAATAACTTAACCTTTTCCTCTGTTTCAGAAACCAACTCCGGCCCCAATAGCCGTCGTTCACCCAACTCTGTCCAACAAATAGGAGTGCGACACTTCCGACCATATAACGCTTCATAGGGTGCCATCTGAATACTGGTTTGATAGCTGTTGTTGTAAGCGAATTCTGCCAATGGCAAGAATTCCTCCCAACTACCCCTGAAGTCGATGATGTAGCCTCTCAACATGTCCTCCAAGATCTGTACTACCCTCTCCGACTGACCATCAGTCTGTGGATGAAACGCTATGCTGAAATCCAATCTTGTACCTAACACTTGATGTAACGCCTTCCAGAACCTCGACGTAAACCTGGGGTCTCTGTCTGATATGATAGACACAGGTACCCCATGCAACCTCACAATCTTTGCCACATACAGCTTAGCCAGCTTCTGTAAAGAATAGTTGACACGAACAGGTATGAAATGGGCAGATTTCGTCAACTGATCAACAATCACCCATACCAAATCTTTCTTAGTAGGCGTAAGAGGTAGCCCACTAACAAAATACATCGTTATCCTCTCCCACTTCAAAAGTGGAATCTTTACTGGATGAAGCAACCCCGAAGGCAATTGGTGTTCCGCCTTCACCTGCTGACACGTCAAGCATTTACTCACAAATTCAGTTACTTCTTGCTTCAGACTCGACCATCAGAACTATTCTCGTAGATCCCGATATATCTTACTTCCACCAGGATGCATAGCGTATGGGCTACTATGTGCTTCCTGTAAAATCTTCCTGCAAAATCCTTCGGCATACAAGCCCTTCCCCGAAAACACATTACCTCATCACTGTTCACACTAAAATCTTCTGTCTCATCCCCTGGCACTAACTGAAGTTTCAAACTTAGCGATTCATCAAACAATTGCTTCTCTTTAATCTGACTAACCCAAGAAGGCTTCACTTGTAGTTCTGCTAGTAAACTTCCATCATCATATAAGCTGAGATGAGCAAGCACTGCCCTTAGATCTGAGATCACCCTACGACTCAACGCATCTGCCGCCACATTAGCTTTACCCGGATGGTACTCAATCGAACAGTCATAGTCCTTTAACAATTCGATCCACCTCCGTTGCCTTAAATTCAACTCCTTCTGGGTAAGGAGATACTTCAGGCTCTTATGGTCTGTATAGATAACGGACTTCTCCCCATACAAGTAATGTCTCCAAATCTTTAGAGCAAACACTACCGCAGCCAATTCCAGATCATGCGTGGGATAATTCACTTCATGTGGTCTCAACTGCCGAGACGCATATGCCACCACCTTCCCTTCTTGCATCAACACACATCCCAACCCTGTGTGCGACGCATCACAGTAGACAACAAACTCCTTCCCAGCCTCAGGCTGAATCAACACTAGAGCCTCAGTCAAGATCCTCTTCAACTTCTCAAAACTTTCCTGTTGCTTATCTGACCAGACAAACGGTACCCCTTTCCATAATAACTTGGTTAACGGTGCAGCTATTAACGAGAATCCCTCTACAAACCTTCTATAATACCCAGCTGGACTAAGGAAACTCTGAATTTCTACCACAGACTTAGGCGGTTTCCAATCCAACACGGCCTCAATTTTCCGGGGATCCACCCTAATCCCTTCAGCAGACACAACATGGCCCAGAAATGTAACTTCCCTCAGCTAGAATTCACACTTACTGAATTTGGCGTACAGTTGTTTCTCCCTCAAGATTTGCGGAACCATCCGAAGATGCGAATCATGCTCCTCTTCTGAACTTGAATAGACCAAAATATCATCTATGAACACTATGAAAAACCGATCCAGATAGGGTTGGAATACCAGATTCATCATGTCCATAAACGCTGCTGGTGCATTAGTCAAACCAAACGGCATAACCAGGAACTCGTAGTGACCATAACGAGTCCGGAAAGCTTTCTTATGGATGTCTTCCTCTTTGACCTTAAGTTGATGATAACCGACCTCAAGTCTATCTTTGAAAAGACCAAAGCGCCTCGCAACTGGTCGAACAGATCGTCTATCCTAGGCAGCGGGTACTTGTTCTTAGTTGTCAACTTGTTCAACTGCCTATAGTCAATGCACATCCGCATTGACCCGTCCTTCTTCTTAACAAATAACACCGGCGCTCCCCACGGTGACACTGGGTCGGATAAAACCCCAATCCAATAGCTACTGAATTTGGGCTTTCAGTTCCACCAACTCTTTTGGTGCCATTCTATATGGAGCAATAGACACTGGCTCTGTCCTCGGAAGAAGATCAATACCGAATTCCACCTCGCGATCCGGAGGTATCCCTAGAAGCTCTTCTGGAAAAACATCGGGAAACTCTCTCACTGTTCTGACCTACCCTACAGCCAACTCCTTAGCCGCCAGAGCACAAACATAAGTTAAGAAAGCTTCGCATCCTTTTCTCACCATTCTTTCAGCCTTTAAAGCGGACACTACATTAGACAAGTAGTTCCTCTTTTCACCTATCACCACCACCTCATCATCCTCAGGAGTCCTTAACACCATGCGCTTGGCAGCACAATCCAAGTTTGCTTGATATCTCACTAACCAGTCCATGCTTAAGATTAAGTCGAACTCCCTGAACAGCAGTTCCATCAGATCAGTCGGGAAAACCGTCCCTTGTACTTCTAAAGGCACATCCCTAAAGAATTTGTTCACCGTTACAGATTGTCCTAAAGGGCTAAGAACAGTTATCTCCCTAGAAGCAATCTCAGAGTCTATGTTCAGAGTTTCAGACACAGTACTAGCAACATAAGAATGTGTTGACCCAATATCAATCAGCACAGAAAATGGCAATCCATAAATAAGAAACGTACCGGTTATGATGTCCGGTGCATCGCCCTCCTCTCGACGTCTAGCAGCATAGACTAACCCAGGTTGCCTTGCACCTGTATTCCCAGCACCTCTGCCTGGTGCTCCACGTCCACGACCAAAACCATTACCTCCTCTGGCTGGACCACGGCTTCTCTGTGGCTGCTGACCACCTCTACCAGGCTGAACATAATTCTGACCTGCAGGTCACATTCTGTTTGGCTCGTGCGGACAGTCTTTCACCTGATGATCCACTGACCCACATCTGAAGCATCTGTTACTTCTTGCCCAACATTCCCCAAAATGGAACTTCCCACATGTAGCACATTGCTGAGGCCGACCAGTCACAGTGGGCCTCACAGCTCGACCCGGCCCATCCAACCTAGGCCTCTTCTGAAAGTTCCCAGTAGATCTTGATGGTCCAAAACTTCTTTTATTTCTACCCTTGTCCCTATCCTGATTCTGTCTTTCAGAACGCTTTGCCTCCTCGACTATCTTAGCCTTCTCAACTAGAACAGTGAATTCCCTTTCTCGTTGCGGAGCTATTAGTACTCGCAACTCATCCCTCAAACCATCCTCAAATCGAATACAACACTCATGACCCGTAGACACAATAGCACGAGCATACCGGCTTAGGCGTAAGAATTCTGCCTTATACTCACCCACTGACTTACTCCCCTGTACCAAGTTTAGGAATGCCTTACGCTGAGCGTCCACATAGCTCGACCCAATATATTTCCCCTGGAATGCAGCTTAAAGAGGTCCCAGGTGATGCGGTCCGCCACTGTACCATCTCTAACCGTGAGCTACCATTGGTAAGCCTCGTCTCAGAGAAAAGACACGACTTCCTTCAGTTTTTCTTTCGCAATGCAGTCAAGATCATCCATAATCTGCTCCACTGCTTCTAACCAGTACTCGACTATATTAGGAGCCACACCAAAAAACCCCTAAACATTTCAACCCCATTAGCCCTGAGTCGCTCAGGCACAGATTTCCGAGCCGTTGATCCCGTGCTTGCTCCAGCAACTCGCTCCAAAACTCGCAACATAGCCTGCGACACAGCATCGTCTCCACCAGTTTGATCTTGAAATTCTGCTTCTGTAACTGGCGATGCGGGCACTTCACCTTCTGGCCCATGCCCAGATTCTGAAGGCTCAGCCTCAATATCTCGGCCTCTTCCACGGCCTCGCATACCGCGTCCACGTCCTCTAGTACTCATTACTACTAACGGATTTTAATCTGATTAAGAGTTTTATGAGTTAATGTTTTCTTTCGCTGTTTATTACAAAGCAGTTTTATGAAAATAACATTATGAGCAGTTCTCGCTATTTCATGCACACCTAAGGTATCAGTTTCTAGAGTTGTATTTCTTAGCATAAACAATCACAGCATATCATACTTACTTCATGTACAAGAACGAAAAGTCAGAAGACTTACCGTGCGGATTTGGTGCCGGAGACTCCGGTGCCATGCTTCCAGAAGACATATATATTTCTAAATCATTTTCTAGCCATCTTTTAAAACATTTTAAACCCCCATACCCACGGTCGAGGTTTTAAAACCTAGGCTTTGATACCACAATTGTAACACCCCAAACCCGGTCAAAACGTTACGACCGAATCTGGAATATTACAGTAAAGAAGATTCAGAAATACCGGCAAAGCATCTTGATTTGGGAAAAGCGTTTGGTTCAATAATTCTAGTTTTGGGGCTATTCAAAGTTTGGTTAAGTTAAAACTTGTCAAACTCTTATAAAGGGTATCTAGCCGATAAAAATTGGTTGTTCTACTCTTTAAAAAAACCGAATTTGGAAGATTTGTAAAATGACATTTTGAAAACAACGTTGAGGTACGTGAACTTTTGAAAATAGTATTAGCATTACTGAGAAAAATATCAAGTTAATTTATTTGCGACTTATTATTCACTCGTTGAAATTTTGGGAAAACCTTCATTTATGTTTTGAGAAAATCCCATTTCTTTTCCATATAAGTCTTAATATGTATAAAACCAGCATATAACAAGTCCCAAAAATAAAAATAAAAATAAAGTTAAAGCGGCCTTGTTACAACTTAAAATCCCAAACAGAAATAAATTTAAAATAAAGTCCGAGTGTACTTAAAGAAATCGCAACACATGGCCACCTTGAGTCCGTCTTGGCCCAAAACCCGCCATCTATTGATTACCTGCAAAATTAGCGAAGGGGTGAGTCATCGAGACTCAGTGTGTAAATTCCCTGTTTAATAAAGACTGGGCCTTAGCCCACCCAATATGGCATATGTCGTATGTATGCAATGCAACCCAACCCAGTTTAACTCTCCATCCAAACACCCGTGGCATTATGCCACTGTGGTTCATGATCATCGTGGTCCTAGACCACTCGTGATCGTAGTCACACGTGACAAAGTCACTATAATATAATCGTGGGGCCAAGCCACTGTGGTCTTAGACCACCGTGACGATCTCTAAATAGTTTATGTTTACGTAGGGCCAACCCACTGTGGTCTTAGACCACTGAGATAAGTCACTGTTATAAGCAATCGTGGAATTAACCACTGTGGTACTTAGACTACTCGTGACCGTAGTCACTCGTGACAGTAGTCACTTTTCTCCCTCCACCTTTCAACCATTCCCGAGCCCATGCTCTTCATATCGTGCACAATATGTATGCAACCAATGTCACAGTGTATATCAGATAATTGTTCATACATGCATAACATCAAAATATACATACACGTATATTATCAACAATATCAATATTGAGAATTTACCCGGTGTCTCCAACCTTATCCCTAAGGGCATTTTACTTAGCACATCAGCCATTTCGGCTTTCAGCCTTTACAGTAAATAACAAAACAGCAAAGAAGGCGTGTGAGTAATACATACCTGATAACGCGTAAGGTTATACCCTCTATGTCGACGCTTTCACTAGCAGGAACGACAGCTATCTGTCTATCCCAAACAGACGTCGGCTCTCTATCACAACTCGACGGAAAGTCCTGAACCACCAACACAGCCCGCTTCTTAAACATAGGAGTCGCTACTATGGGTTCACTCCCTTCCTCATTAGACAGACTTGATTAGAGATCAGAGAGAGATGTTGCTTGTCTTAAAAGGAAACGATGATTAAGGCAACCAAAACCCAGAGAGAATCTTAATCATAGGACATAAGAAGATAATCCCTTACCTTGGTTACTGATGAACCGCACCACAACTACTTCGCCCTCGAAACCGAGATGAATTGTAAGAGAGAGGGGTTCGGCCTAACAGTCATAAATAGCCCTTGAATATTCGACTAATCAAAAAGAGACTTGAAGAAAAGACAAAGGGTATTGGCCGACATTACCTTGCGTTGGAACAGGTGAAGAAAACCAAAGCAGATCTGGCAAGGACGTAATCTTTCACACCCTAGGCTACTCAACGACATTGATTCGAAAAGAAAAGATGAAACAGATGTCCGATTAGAGAGAATAAAGATTGAGGATTTTTAAAGAAGAAAAGAGATAGAAGTCGCAAGAAATGAAAAGAGAGATTCGACTTTTGCAGCAAAAGCGAAAAGAACATTACCTTCAGTAGTCCTGCAACAGGATGGAACCGATTCACCTGACCAAGGGCTATTCGGCTATGAAGAGAAAAGCAAGGCGTCAAATGAGATGAAATAAAGTTTCGGCTTAAGAATAAAAGTAGAGAAGGAGGAGGAAATACCAAGAAGTGGTATGGTGCTTTCGGTTGTGAGGTTAAAGAGAATGAGTGAAGGGAAAGAAGAGATTCGGTAAAGAGGCTCAAGAGGTTTCGGCTTAGGGGAAAAGAAAAAGAAGAGGAAGAATGAAACTAAAGTTCGGCTAATGCAGGCAAGAAAGTCACAGGTGAAAAGATGAAGAAAAGGGATGCACGACTAGTCTCTCAGATTTTGGCTAAAGGTCAAAGAAGAAAAAGAATAAAGTTTACTAACAATTTCGGCACTACATACTCCCCTTAATGACCGAATACACTTCACAGGAAACAAAAGAAAAGCCTAAGACCCCAAATGATTTTCGGCACACACCCTGACTAGCACAAAACCAAAATCCTCCCCCCTTCACACACCCCACTTTCGGGCAACAACTCAACTAGCCACCAAATCCCTTGTTCAGCTCCTACTTTTACTCCCCTTCATCCATTTGAATCAGTTGACCAATTCAAATTCCACCATCACCTCATAGCCACTCGTTCAAATCATTTTACTCCTTTCACCAACCACCTTAAAGAGTCCAGTTGAAAGCCACCACCTTAGCTCCCTAGTGCAAAAATAAAACTTCTAATCGCTGCTGACGCGACTTGAACTCCTTCCCTCAACTACCTCCTGTTGAAGCCACTTCCCTTGCTCCCTAAGTGGCGTCACTTGCCACTCCACCACAACACCTTCTTGTGTCACAAAACACAATTGAATGCTCTTAAGGCCTGCCTCTGCTAGCTCCCCCCTAAAGTGCCTAAAATGAAATTTTCACCAAGGCTTCAGCTTAACCCCGAGCCTTCCCGAGACCCCCAAACACATCAAAACAACAAACAAAACAAGCCAATACACAGCAAAATAAAATAATGCCAAGCCCCTAATTCCAAGATGTTACACATGTTTACCTAACGGGTTTGACATCTTTACTACAAATTTCGTAGACTCAACAGTCATACTCAAACTAGATGCCAACCTCTTACAAATATAAGAATGGGTAGACCCCGGATCAATTAAAGCAATAACAAAGGTGTCATGAAGGGAAAAAGTATCCGTTATTATATCTAGAGATGATGCATCTTTGCGAGTGCGAATGAAATAAGTCCTTGCAGGTGCCTGACCTTCCGGTGTCACAGCAGAGTCTCGTGACACACCTCTACCACAGAGTCTCGGGACTCTAAAAATACAAAAATCATCAAAAATAATCATCAAATTGACTTACTAGCAAATATGAAATGTAGCTAAAATTTTGAAACTCAAAAGCCGCTATTCTCTCTTCAAATTTCGGTGGAGAAGATGCATGAATAGTAAAAGATGATATCTCATCTTTTTATATTATTTTATTCATTTTTTTATCACCTAATTTCCACCAAATTTGACCAACATTTAATGCTATTGTCCCCCATCATCCCTATGGCCGGCCATACCCTCTTAATGGCCTAATTGCACTTTAAGGGCCTCCAATTTAACATTCTATGGCTATTAGACACCTTAACCTTGAAAAATAGAACTTTCACACTTTATGCGATTTAGTCCTTTTTCATAATTAAGCATGATATTGCTAAAATTAAAGCACCAAAATTTCCACATAGCCATATATTAATACCATAACACATAAAATAACATCGAAATAATTTTCCCTATCCTCAACTAGCCCCAAAATTGGGCTGTTATATCCCAGACATGGTCTTACACGGGACCTCTTTATCTCATGTTGTGACATAGGTATCCATGCTATTCCGAATGTTCAACCGAGACTTCAACTTATCATTTTCTCGTTATAATTTCTTGGAAAATAATATAGATTTCTCATATAAATAAGAAATTTAGAACATAATAACATATGTAGCTTTAATTTCACACAAACTTACCTCGGTGCTCAAAAGTGTGTAATTTTTCGATTTAGTCTACAACCTTGTTCTTGCCTCGGTTTCGGTATGGGCTTTTTGTTTCTTGATCTATAATAACAATTTCACTTGTTTATTACTCACATTGACTAAATTGACCAATGAATCATACTTTGGAAAAATTACATTTTTGCCCCTAAACTTTTACATATTTACACTTTTGCCCCTATGCTCGTATAATGATTTTTACTCAACTTTCTTGTATTTTAAGCCTAGCCGAATTATTTTCACAACTACAACAGCCCCCAATTTCCACTATTTCACTCATGTATGATCATTTTCTTAACTTTTATAATTTAGTCCTTTTTATGAATTTCTCATGAAAATCACTTAGAAAAAGATGTTTATCATACATCAAACTTTCATATTCTTCCATAAATCATCAAAATACATGCATGTCATACATGGGTAAATTTTTGAACATAAACCCTAGCTCAAAATATAGCTAGAAATAGCTAAATCGAGTTACGGGGATCTCAAAAATACAAAGAACATTAAAAACGGGACTAGGAGGTACTTACAATCAAGCTTGGAAGTTGAAGTGATTTTTGGCCATGGGAGAAGAAGATGGACAAGATTTTGAATTATTTTGCCCTTTTTAATTCTTTTATTAACCAAATGACATAATTGCCCTTAAGGCCCCTTTCTTGAGATTTTTCCTTCCCATGTCCATTTTTGTCCATCTTAACATATAATGGTTTAATTGCTAAATAAGGACCTCTAGTAATTTTTATAATTCTATTTCATACTTAAATCTTCTAGAATCTCATAGTTTCTAATTTTTGCAATTTAGTCCTAATGGACAAATTGATCACTAATAAATAAAATTTCCTCATGAAATTTTCACACAATCATGCAAACACATCATAAGCCTCATAAAAATCATAAAACACATATTTATACTTCAAATTTGTGGTGTCGCAACCACTGTTCCGAGTAGGCCCTAAATCGAGTTGTTACAAACATCCACTATGTGCTTCGTGCAAAATTTTCCAAATACATTAATCATTCTTCGGTACACAGACTCTGTCTCGGAACGTTAAACATCATTTGAAATTAATCCGAAAATCTGATTCAGTACTCGACTCGCATTGAACTCTCTTGGCTTGTAAATCTCTGTCGCCTCTTTGAACTTCACAAATTTCTTGGAGAAACATCGGTCTATCCCTCAACTCGGCTAGAATAGAACCATCATATGACAAAGCTATCCATGTATTCATTACTCTCAGTGCAAACAAGGATTTCCTGCTCAAGGCATCAGCGACCACGTTCGCCTTTCCTAGATGGTAGTCAATCACTAGCTCATAATCCTTTATTAGATCTAACCATCTTCTCTGCATTAGATTCAACTCCTTTTGAGTCATCAAGTACCTTAGGCTTTTATGATTAGTGAACACCCGACATTGCTCACCATACAAATACAATTGCGGCTAACTTCAAATCGTGGGTCGAGTAATTCTTCTTGTGCGACTTTAATTGTCTAGAGGCATATGCTATCACCTTTCCCTCTTGCATGAGTACACAACCCAATCCAATTAAGGATGCATCACTGTAAACCACAAATTTTCTTTCTGGTTCGGGTTGTACTAGAATTGGAGCCTCGGTCAACAATGCCTTAAATTTCTCAAAACTTTGCTTGCACTTTTCTGTCCACTCAAACTTGACATATTTTTGTAGTAGCCTCGTCATCGGAGTAGCTATCACAGAAAATCCCTTGACAAATATTTTATAGTAGCCAGCTAGGACCAAAAAACTCCTAACCTCGGTTATGTTCCTTGGCGGTTTCCATTCAACAATTGCTGAAATCTTACTCAGGTCAACTCGAATACCATCACCCGAGATAATGTGCCCCAAAAATCCAACTTCCTTAAGCCAAAATTCACTTTCACTAAACTTGGTATCTAATTGTTTATCTCTCAAAATTTGCAGAACTGTCCTCAAATGCTCAACATGCTCGTTCTCATCCCGATAGTAGATCAATATATCATCAATAAAGACTGAAACAAATTTCTCCAAAAATGGCCGAAAGATATGATTCATCAAATCCATGAAAACTACAGGGGCATTTGTTAAACCAAAAGGCATGACCAAAAATTCATAGTGACCATACCTTGTCCGAAATGCGGTTTTCGGCACATCTGAGTCTTTGACTCTCAACGTTGAATTCAGAGTTTTAAATTTATAATGAGAATGATCGAACCTAGAAACTAACTCTGACAAGTGAAGCGTACCTATCGAACAGTAGTAGAGTTAAGGCAAGACCGGAATGTCGAACCCAAAGGAACTAAAAGTTCTAATACTACCTTTCTTTTTATTATCTAGCCTAAAATAATTGAAGTTGTTGTTTAATCTAAATTTAACTATTTACTAAGCTAAAGACGCAAAGACAAAAAGAATGAATTGGGGAAATACTGTTGGAAAAACTCAGTTGATTAAGACGATACCCTTAGGAAGAATAAACCTAGACTTCACTTGTTATCTAACACTGAACCAGATGATGTATTCACTTGACTCGATCCGTAAGATTCCCTAAGTTATATTAAACCCTCTCTCGAGGCGAATAACGTCTAACTCTAGGTTGATTAATTGAAATCTTTTTCTAATTAAAACCCCTAGAATCACATTAATTCAATCTATGGACTCCCATATTAGGTTTCAGCCTAATCCGGCAAAATCTCGTCACCCTATCTCTAGGCGTGCGATCAACTCCGCTTAATTATGCTAGATCTGCTCTTAGGTAGGAACTTTTGCTCCTCCACCTAAGCACATTCAACTTGAATCAATATCCCAGAAATATTAACATAAGAATTAAGCACACATAATTAAGAACAAATCAAGTATTTATCCTATAGTTCAGAAAACGATAACAAGATCCGTCTTAGGTTTCATCCCCTTCAGGTATCTGAAGGGTTTAGTTCATAACAATAAAAGAAAACATCTCAAAAGAAAAGATAAAACAAAACATAAGAAATCCCTAAAACCCCCTGAAGGAATTAAAGGAGAGATCCACCGTCTTGAGTAGAATTTCGGCTTCTTGAGATGGATCAACTGGCTATCTTCGAGTGTTTCCCACAAATCTGACTTTTTCAGCTTGGCTCCTTAGCCTAGCTAACCGCCCTCCTTTAGGTTATACTTAGGGGGTTTATATAGGTTTTCGAAATAGGTTTCTTTGCCTTTTTCGAATGAAACTCTTCTTTCCAGCGATAGGGACACGGCCATGGCACACGCCCATGCGAATCGTCTTTAGCCCGTGTTTAGATTTCTTTAATGAGGCACGGCTGTGTGAATCGGGATCAGACCGTGTTCTAGTTTATCAGGGAGGCACAATCGTGTGGGCTTAAGTCCAGGCCGTGTCAATTTCCACTTTGGCCCAATTTGGTCCGTTTTAGGCCCGTTTCTTGTTCTTTCCATCCTCCGGTGCTTTCTTGAGTATAAGACATGAAAAGAAAATGATTAAGAGCACCTTTTTACACAAATCAAAGGATAAATCATCCAAAAGTATGCTAAATGTGGGATTAAAATATGTTACTTTTACGGTTTATCACATACCCCCACAGTTAAGTTTTTGCTTGTTCTCAAGCAAAATTCTCAATTTACAATTAAAACAAATTTTCCATAATTCATAATTCCTATCAACAATGTCCCATCATAATTCATAGATAATTTATACATGGATAATTTAACTCAAAGAGTCCTAAAGATTCAAACAATATAAGTCATACATTTGTATCATGAAAACGTAGGTGTCTCCCTTATCTAAATAATCACCTTTAATTCAAAACTGACAAGGATTGATATCCTTACAAAAGATACACTCAAATCACTTAAAAAGTGTTTAAGGTTCAGGAAAATAGCACTCATAAGTCGAACCTGAAAAGTTTATCCCATGGGCTTGCCTGAAAATCAAATCTCCACAACTGTAAAATGAGATGATAAACAGATCAAAGGATCTTTAACAGGGTTGTAACGGGGCTAGGGTTAAAGGTGTGGATAAAGGCTGAAATATAAGGTTAGAATCGAGATCGAATTCACAGGTTAACTATCTAGAAATACTGAGACGATAATTACATCAACTGAAAAGTAATAACCCTAATGATACGAGCTTTTCTTTTGATAAATAGACTTTAACTGTATAAGCTCACTTTTCATAATACTAATACTAAATATACTTCGAATTTTTTTAAGAACAAATTAAATAATAAAGGATAAATTCAGCTACTGATATTATATAATTAGGTAACTAATCAAATCAAATCTCGATATAAGGGTAGTCAAAAGAAAATGGTGATAACAAATACAAAGGGTTTTGGGTAATATTAATAGGTGAGAAAAGGGTTGTTAGGATCAACGGGGTTCACTAGGGGTTAATTATGGAGGTAGGTTTTTAGTGGAGTGAGTGGGTTAAATCCTAAGTGCCTTTATCATCTTTTTATATCAAATCAAGGGTGTGGTCTTGACATGTATAATCGAGGCAAGTTCTAGAATAACAGTTCAATGTTGACACACTCATAATCAATAAAGTGAGCAAGAAAAAGATTATATGCTCTATAAGGCTCAAAATCTCACAAAAATTATGGGTATTTGATATCAACCTTGTAAATTTCAAATTTCAAGATATCATTCAGATTCAGGTAGACAACCTAAAAATTTTAAAATTTTTGAAAAATAGACTTATCATGCTTGATTCTCTAGTATTCTTCAAATTTAATCATCAATGCACAATTATCAATGACTTAATCCAAAACACATCAATAAAAGTCATAAATCAAAGGAAATTTCATTCTAGTCATAATATGAGAAACTTACTTTGGAACAATGAATGATTCAGGGATTTGAGAATAATGCAAAAAGTTAGGCACTTTCTTGAAATAACTATTCACCCCCACACTTAAGATGTACATTGTCCTCGATGTAGAAAGATAAATAATAACAATTAGTATATAATGAAAAGAGAGGGGAAAAAGTGACACTTCCTGAATTTTGTATGTATTCCTTGAGTCAGAGGTGAAAAGATGATGACTTATGTAGTATTGAATTACTCCTAGTGATTAGTTCGTTATTTGAAGTGTGCAATTGAAACTGCAAAGTCATCAGTTATATGTCTCGGTGGCATGATTAAACAAGTGGTTGTTAGCAGTACTCGAAGGTTAGATAGCCAATGATATCATGAATGAAATTAAATTTTGAAATATAAAATGCAACAAGTTTAAATAAAAATAAAAATAGAAATTAAAACTAAGAACTAAAAATAAAAAAAGAAAACTAAACTTAAAGATAATAAGAGGACTCAGATGTCCTCATCATCTGTTGGGTCCTGTGGTGGTGGTGGTGAAGAAATGTGGAAGTGATGACAGATTTGCTGAAGAGTTGCATCAATGCTGTCAAATCGTCGAGTGGTGTTATCGAATTGCTGCGTAAGTACTACTTGAACTGCGTGAGGCATGCAGAAATGTCTGAAAGTGAAGCTGCTGCATGGGAGGGGTGAGTTATATAGATTTTCAAGTCAGGTACATTCACACGCCCGTGTCTCGTGGGCGTGGTATCTCACACGGCCATGTCGTACGGTCGTGTTGGGCTTTGTTCCTTTCTCCCACGCCCATGCCCAGGTCACCACGCCCGTGTATAATTTAACAGTGTCGACCACGGCTGCATCGCATGGCCGTGGGGTTTTGTCGGTGCCTGTGGGGTGGCGGTTGGAGTCGGTGACTCTAAATTTTGATTTTATCTGACTTGTACCTCTTCTACCATGTTAGTACGGAGATCCTTGAGGTCCACACGGTCATGGCCATGGCCGTGTGGCCTGGGAATCTGCGCTTTTTGGTTAGTTTAAAGCTAGGTGTTTAAAACTAAGAGAACAAAAGAAAATAAAATGAAAATAATTACGAAAATAAATAGGGTTAGTGTTCGGGTTGCCTCCCGAGAAGCGCTTGTTTAGAGTCTTAAGCTAGACTTTCCTCGTATTCGCAAAAATCATAGTGGTTTAAAAGTTTGAATATCTTCCCTCATGCTATCAGTTCTATTCTCACTATAAAGTTTAAGTTGAGAAGCGTTTACCTTAAAAGTGCCGAATGTTGATTTGCTTACCTCGACTGTTCCGTGTGGGAAGATATTGCGTACCTCAAGAGGAATTTCTATGTTCGTGTTCAGGTCTGATGTGATGATGTGAGAATCTGCTTTATCTAACAGTACCTGGTCTCCTATTTTGAAGTGGTTTGTTGTTCTTATGAGCTCTTCTGGGGGCTCCTTCGGTTTTACTTCGTGTGGTTTCGGTTCCTCTTTAAAGTGTGTCTTCCACTCTTCTAATTTATCGATCTTAAGGCTTCGTTCCTCATATAATTCTTCCTCGTTGGCACGAGGTCCATGATTCAGCTCAGGTTTGTAACCTTGTGGTGTTTCCTGAAAAGAAGGGTTAACCGAAGGGTTATTAATAGAATTTACATTCTCACCTTGGTTACTTGATGTTCTAGCTGAGTCGAGGGCTTGACGAGTGACTGTCTCCTTGCCTACACAAAGTATAAGTTCGCCTGCATCAACATTGATTTTAGTTTTGGCAGTTGCTAAGAATGGTCATTCTAAAATTAGGGGGATCGTGTTGTCCTCATCCATGTCTAAAACGATGAAGTCTACTGGGAATACGAATTTATCAATTTTTACAAGAACATCTTCGATAATACCCCTAGGAATTCTAACAGTTTTATCAGCTAATTGAATGCTCATCCTAGTTTGTTTGGGTTTTCCTAGACCTAGCTGTTTAAACAATTTATAAGGCATGACATTTATGCTTGCCCCTAAATTAGCTAAGGCGTTATCAACAGTTAAACTACCAATTAAACATGGAATTGTAAAACTCCCTGGATCTTTCAGCTTTCGCGGTAGTCTATTCTGTAACATTGTTGAGCATACTGCGTTTAATTCCATATGTGGCTCCTCGTCTAACTTATGCTTGTTTGTCAAGAGTTGTTTTAAAAATTTCCTTGAATCTGGCATCTGTGAAAGAGCTTCAATAAGAGGTATGTTGATATGTAATTTCTTTAAAAGTTTAAGAAACTTACCGAACTGTCATCGCTTCGGGATAAGAAAGCGAGGTTGGTACTTTTTGATTACCGATTTTGGCTTTTCTTGTGTTACCTCAATTTTACCTTTCTTTACCTCGTTTTCTTGAATTGGATTGGATTCATCTAACCTTATACTATCATGAACTATGATGGCTTGGATTTGCTCCTTTGGGTTAATCTCAGTGTTGCTTGGTAGACGCCCTTACGGTCATTCGAAAATTTTTGATCGAATTTCAGAAACTATCTTAGTAAGTTGTCCAACTGACTTAGTAAGTTCCCCAACTTGGCTTTTGATCCCTTTGATTGATGCCTGTTGATTATCGAGTGTCGTCTCAGTTTGTTGGAGACGGGTATCTGTGGCTGCCATGAATTTTGTCAGCATCTCTTCAAGGCTCGGCCACTTTTCCTGTGGATAGGTCTGATTTTGGAAATTTTGAGGAGGTTGTTGTCTTTGATTTCCTTGATTTGCTTGACCTCCCCATGAAAAATTTTGGTGGTTCCTTCAACCTGGATTATAAGTATTACTATACGAGTTATTATTAGATCTGAAATTATTACCTATATAATTCATCTGTTCGCTTTCTGTGCCTGGTTGGTAGGCTGGGTACTCAATATTCACCACAGTTCCACTTGTGTCGCACTGCATTACTGGATGTACCTGCGAAGAACACAAACTATCAAGCTTTTTATTTATCATCTCTACCTATGTTGATAGCATGGTTACTGCGTCGAGGTTGAAAACTCCAGCTAATTTTATTGGTTTTGTCCTTGTAACCTGCCACTGATAGTTAGTCAGTGACATCTCTTCAATAAACTCGTAGCCTGCCTCAGGAGTTCTGTTGTTCAGGGTTCCACCGACGGCTGAATCAATTAGTTGCCTTGTTGAGGGGTTCACACCGTTATAGAAAGTTTGGACTTGGAGCCACAAGGGTAAACCATGGTGTGGACACCTTCTCAAGAGATCCTTGTATCTCTCCCATGCGTCGTATAATGCCTCTAAACCCATCTACACAAAAGAAGAGATATCATTCTGTATTTTGGCCGTTTTGGCCGGTGGGAAATATTTTAATAGAAATTTTTCGGTCATTTGATCCCATGTAGTGATCGACCCTCGTGTTAAAGAGTTTAACCACTGTTTGGCTTTATTCCTTAATGAAAAGGGAAATAACCGAAGGAGTATGGCATCGCCATAAACACCATTTATTTTGAAGGTATCACAGAACTCTAAAAAATTAGCTATCTGAGTATTTGGGTCTTCGTCCTGTAAACCATCAAATTGAATAAATTGTTGAATCATTTGTATAGTGTTAGGCTTTAATTCAAAATTATTAGCAGCTATAGCAGGCCTAACAATACTCAATTCTGCTCCTGTTAAATAAGGTTTAGCATAATCATACATAGTACACGGAGCATTATTTTCTGCCACATCTTGTGGTGGTGGATTATTCTCATCCATCCCTTCAGTAGGATTGAATCTGCCTTCTCACTCTTCTTCTGTGTAATTTAGGGCTCGCCTAATTTCTTTGCGATTCCTGCGAGTGGTAGCTTCAATATCACTGTTGTATACTAATGGTCCTCTCGGGTTCCTTCTAGTCATAAACTAGAGGTACCTGCTAGGGAAAAGAAAAAAAGAAAATTTAGCAAAATCAAAATTTAACCTAAAATACAAGTAAATTGCGGAAAATAAAAATAATGGCTAAAGTAATAAAAATAGAGCTTTCTTAATATTTTACTTCCCCGGCAATGACGCCAAAAACTTGATCGCCGAATTCAGAGTTTTAAATTTATAATGAGAATGATCGAACCTAGAAACTAACTCCGGCAACGATTTTGAGGAAAGCACACCTATCTAACAGTAGTATAGTTAAGGCAAGACCGGAATGTCGAACCCAAAGGAACTAAAAGTACTAATACTAACTTTCTTTTTATTATCTAGCCTAAAATATTTGAAGTTGTTGTTTAATCTAAATTTAACTGTTTAATAAGCTAAAGACACAAAGAAAAAAAGAATGAATTGGGGAAATACTGTTGGAAAAACGCAGTTGATTAAGACGATACCCTTAGGAAGAATCCACCTAGACTTCACTTGTTATCAACACTGAACCAGATAATGTATTCACTTGACTCAATCCGTAAGATTCCCTAAGTTATATTAAACCCTCTCTCGAGGCGAATAACGTTTAACTCTAGGTTGATTAATTGAAATCTCTTTCTAATTAAAACCCCTAGAATCACATTAATTCGATCTACGGACTCCCATATTAGGTTTCACCCTAATCCGGCAAAATCTCGTCACCCTATCTCAAGGTGTGTGATCAACTCCGCTTAATTATGCTAGATCTACTCTTAGGCAGGGACTTTTGCTCCTCCACCTAAGCACATTCAACTTGAATCAATATCCCAGAAATATTAATGCAAGAATTAAGCACACATAATTAAGAACAAATCAAGTATTTATCATATAGTTCTGAAAACGATAACAAGATCCGTCTTAGGTTTCATCCCCTTCAGGTATTTGAAGGGTTTAGTTCATAACAATAAAAGAAAACATCTCAAAAGAAAAGATAAAACAAAACATAAGAAATCCCTAAAACCCCCTGAAGGAATTGAAGGAGAGATCTGTCGTCTTGAGTAGAATTCCGGGTTCTTGAGATGGATCAACTGGCTATCTTCGAGTGTTTCCCACAAATCTGACGTTTTCGGCTTGGCTCCTTGGCCTAGCTAACCGCCTTCCTTTAGGTTATACTTAGGGGGTTTATATAGGCTTTCGAAATAGGTTTCTTTCCCCCTAAGTATCCTTTTCCGAATGAAACTCTTCTTTCCAGCGACAGGGACACGACCATGGCACACGCTCGTGTGAATTGTCTTTAGGCCGTGTTCGGATTTCTTTAATGAGGCACGGCCGTGTGAATCGGGATTAGGCCGTGTTCTAGTTTATCAGGGAGGCACGGCCGTGTGGGCTTAAGTCCAGGCCGTGTCGATTTCCACTTTGGCCCAATTTGGTCTGTTTTAGGCCCGTTTCTTGTTCTTTCCATCCTCCGGTGCTTTCCTGAGTATAAGACATGAAAAGAAAATGATTAAAAGCACCTTTTTAGACAAATCAAGGGATAAATCATCCAAAATTATGCTAAATGTGGGATTAAAATATGTTACTTTTACGGTTTATCAGACTCTTAACTGATAATATCCAAACTTCAAGTCTATCTTGGAAAACACTGTTGCTCCATTCAATTGATTAAACAAATCATCGATTCTTGGCAACGGGTACCTGTTCTTCACAGTTACCTTATTGAGATGCCGATAATCTATACATAACCTCATGGAACCATCTTTCTTTTTCACAAATAAAACGGGAGCACCCCACGGAGAATAACTCGATCTTGCAAAGCCTTTATCCGTCAACTCTTGCAACTGTGCCTTCAGTTCTTTTAGCTCGGTTGGAGCCATTTTGTATGGAGCAATTGAAATGGGGGCAGTACCAAGAGCTAACTCAATCCCAAATTCAATCTCTTTAACCGGACGTAACCCTGGCTTCGTCTGGGAAAACATCTGGATACTCACATACTATGGGACTGATTCAATTCTTAACTCAGTCTCTCTAGCATTCATCACAAAGGCAAGGTAAGCTTCGTACCCCTTTCTTACGTATTTTTGAACAGACATATGAGAAATCACTGCAGGTAACTTGTCCTAATCATCTAATTCAACACGAAGAATATCCCATTTTCACATTTTAACTCAATAAGTTTCCTTCCACAATTTACTATCACATCATGAGTAGTTAATCAATCCATCCCGAGGATGACATCGAACTCATCAAACGACAATAACATGAGATTAGACGAAAAATAATGACACCTAATCATGAAAGGGAAACCTTTGCATACTCTATCGACTAACACACATTTGCCTAGGGGATTTGACACTTTTATCACAAATTCTATAGACTCTACAAGCATATTCATACTAGAGACTAATTTCATGCAAATATACGAGTAGGTAGATCCCGGGTCAATTAAAGCTATAGCATGAGTATCATAGAGAGAAAATGTACTTGTGATCACGTCGAGGGAGGAAGCCTCTTCGCGAGCGCGAATAGCATATGTTCTCGCCGGTGCTCTACCCTCAGCTCTTACAGTCTGCTCTCTAGATGTATTCTTACTACTCATTTCATTTCCCAGGTTTTTCTGTGGCCTTCCTCTAGCAATACTTCCAGGTCTTGCATTCTGAGGTTTCTCTTTCTCACCCACCTCGGGGCAATCTTTGATAAAATGGTCTAGGGATTCACACTTAAAACAAGCTTTCTTTCCCTGGAATGACGTCTGCCACATTGCAGGACATTCCAGTCTACTTGATCAAGCGTTGCCAACACTAGCAACCGAAATGGTCTGAGCTTTAGACCCCGAGTACTGTTTACCCTTACTTCTGCTTGAGAACCCAGCTGAAGTGACTGATCTAGTAGTGAAATCTCTTGACTTCTTAAATCAGGATTGAAATGATTTTCCCAATTGTCTCTTCCTCAAGTCACGAGACACGATTTCAACTCTTCTTTTTTCTTTAACCAGTTCCTTGGCCTTACAGACTCTATCCACTAACATAACAAATTCCTTTAGTTCTAGGACACCAACAAATAAGTGGACATCCTCAATTAACTCGTCCTCAAACCTTTTGCACATAATGGCCTCTGTTGATACGCACTCTCGAGCGTATTTGCTAAGCCTTACGAACTCACGCTCATATTCGGTCACTGTCATTCGACCTTGTTTGAGCTCCAAGAATTCCTTTATTTTTTGGTGAACGAACCTTTGACTAATATACTTTCTTCTGAAACTCTTTTTGGAAGAACTCCCGGTTAACTTTCTCCCTTGGTATAACTGACACAAGGGTGTTCCACCATTAATAGGCCAAATCTCTCAAGAGAGATACCACACACTTCATGCACTCTTCATGTGTGCATGACAACTCATCGAATACCCTGATGGTATTCTCAAGCCAAAATTCTGACCTCTCCGGGACATCGTCTTTACTAGCTTAAAATTCCTCAGCTCATTATTTTTGGACTCTATCAACCGGAGGCTTTTCTCTTCTTACTACTTCCGCAACATGGGAAGCTACAGGGATAGGCTGAGGAATAGGTGGGGGTAGAGGGGGTTGAGCATTTGGATTTGCTCGAATAAACTCAGTGTACCAGTTGCTCACCATATGGAGAAAGGCTTCTCGAGCCTCTTCTTCCTGACCCAAAGTATCGTGTCTACTTTCTACTGGCGATCCCTTGCGCGGGAGCCGACGCATTACTTGTAACATCATCGGCCCCAGCTCGGTCGGAATCCATTTACTGTATAAAAACACAATTTAGATCGTCAGGAGTCGTCACACTATCATTATGTAAATACTCATACATATGGCATGTGTAGCTAGAATCATACTTACGCTACGTTAGTCCGAGAATTTCCTAAACCGTAGCTCTGATACCACTAAATTTAACACCTCTTACCCGTATCCAACGTCGAAACATGGTATGAGGCATTATCTAACTTAATCCCATGCCTACGTTCAATTCCAAAATATAAAAGTCTGTTCAAATTTAAAAATTTTCAAACTTCCTCTTAACAGCCTTATTATAGGCTTACGAGGCCCAAAACACATCTTAGAAACAATTTGAGATAATTTCAAGCTCTTTTGAAAACCATAGAAAATGTTATTAAAAACAGGGCCACACGCCCGTGTGAAAAGGGAACACGCTCGTGTGGGCAGGTCGTCTAGTCACACACGCCCATGTCCCTAGCCCGTGTGGATTTTATTTTTCATTTCGAACTTACAGGGGTTTTCACACGGCTGGACACACGCCTGTGTCCATAGCTCATGTCCCTCACACGGCCATGACATGCTTGTGTCTTGACCCGTGTGTGAAAACCTTGACATTTTATTTATGACATCATCATCTTAATGAGGTCACACGGCCAAGGCACACGCTCGTGTCCTTAGATCGTGTGTCGAATTAAATTCCTAATTTTAGGTGCAGACTTCACACGGCCCGAGCAAATGCCTGTGTCTTAGGCCGTGTCTCCAACATGGTTGAGACATACAGTCGTGTCTCAGCCCGTGTGTTTACTACTGGGTATTCTGACTTGCCAACCTAGCATGCATGGGGACACACGGCCTATCAACACGCCCATGGGGATGACCGTGTGTCACACACTGCCTAGACACACACCCGTGTGGACAATTGTAAGGCTATCTACCAAGGCAATTGCCACCCCACAAAGCAACCACACTTATACCAATTCAATTCAACATACATCATGATCATAAGGCACTTTTAAGAACCCAAAATCAAGACATCCACACAAGCATGCACTTCATGAACTTCATTATCATTGAATATATAAACTTGTTAAGTATTGGCCAATTTCCAATGACCATTTTCAAAATGAAATGAATAACATAAATAGCCACACACTAGCTAACAAATATGACTTAACACAAAATAACCAAGTTCCTATACATGCCATACTCAAAATTAATCAAACTATGCTATACCAAAGAGAAGTTGATAGTGTGATTCCGAACTCTGACGTCCCACGATCCTCGAGTTAGCGTGGCGATACTACAAGGAAAAGGGAAATGGAGAGGTTAGCATGAAGCTTAGTAAATTTGCATGAAATAAATAGCAACATAAAGGCTCATAATGTCATCCATCCATTGCATTGAATAAAAACACAAGGTCTCAAGCACATTGCCATAACTTACTCATGCTTACTCTTTCCAAGTACATGTCATGTCACGTATTGTAAATATTTCTCATGAATTACTCAGATGTACCTGTATCACTTTATTGCATAGCTTTAACACTAATCTCATCTCTATTATAGGCTTAACTATTTTACCCGATGAATCACTTAGAATACCCGAGGATACACAATCATCATCATACACATAAACACGATGCCAATGCCATATCCCAGATATGGTCTTACATGGGGTCACATCTCGATGCCGATGCCATATCTCGGATATGGTCTTATACGGGATCTCATATCGATGTCGATGCCATATCCCAGATATGGCCTTATACGATTTTTATATTCGATGCTGATGTCGTATCTCATATATGGTCTTATACGGGATCTCAATTCAGTGCCGAGGCCATGTCCCAGACATGATCTTATATGAGACCTTACCAATCTCATGTCTTGATGATGATATCCTCTCACTTCTTAAAGTCCAACCGAGACTCCAACAACATAAATTTTCATCATTTTCTTGCTTAACATCATTACTCAATTTCATAGAAATAATATAATCTTCACGAATATCAAACATCTTAAAACTTCATAACATGATGTTGAATTTATTACACACAAACTTACCTCGGTACCAAAATATGTAATTTTGCGATCTAGTCCAACACCTTGCCTTTTCCTCAGTCAAGGTTAATTCCTCGTTCTTCTTGATCTATAATACAAAATTAGCTCATTTAATTACCATATTAATCAATACATTTCAATAATCATACTTTGGGAAAATTACCATTTTGCCTTTAGACTTTCACAAAATGACGATTAAGCTCATAATTCGATTCTAATTAAATTTCCTCCTTTAACAAGCCTAGGTGAACGTTTATTACTCTTGTAGCAACTTCCAATACTCATTATTTCACATATTTACCATCTATTTTACAACCTTTACAGAAAGGTCCTTTTAGGTGTTTTTATGGTAACACCTTTCACAAAAGTTGCTTATTTAACAACTAAGACTCATTTTCTTCCATAAAATTTTAGAAATCAGCACTAATTCTCTCATGGAAAAACCTTAGGTTTTCAACCATTTTGCAAAATAGTCCCGTCATTAGCTAGCTCAAGCTACAAGGGTCTCAAAAGTACAAAAATTATCAAAGAATGACCACTAAAACACTTACTTGCAAGGAAAAAAGCTTGGTTGAAATTTTTGAGCTCTAAGACCCTTATTTTGCTGCTAATTTTAGGTGGAGAAGATGGAGAGAAAAGATGATATCTTTTGTTTCTTTATTTTCTTATAAAATATCAATTTTGTCACCAAATTTCTACCAACTTTAACTCATTTTTCAATTCTTTGTCCCCTATGGCCGGCCAACTTTTATTTGAGGGGCTAATTGCACTTTAAAGACTTCCAATTAATATTATATGGCTTTTAGAAACCTTTAGCTTGTAAAATAGAACTTTTGCACTTTATGCGATTTAGTCCTTTTTCACAATTAAGCATGCAATCGCTAAAATTAAAACACCAAAATCTTCATGCACCTATATAATCATGCTATAACTCATAAAACAATATTAAAATAATTTTCTTCAACCTCGAATTAGTGGTTTCAGAACCACTATTCTGACTAACCCTTGAATCGAGCTGTTAGACGATTTCTTGGATGAGGGCTGAAACGATTTCCCCAACTGTCTTTTCTTTGAGTCACGAGACTCAATATTAGCTTCCCTTTTTTTCTTTGGCCAATTCCTCGACCTTGCAAGCTCTCTTAACAAGCACCACAAACTCCTTTAATTCCAAGATGTCAACTAATAGTCGGATGTCTTCATTTAATCTGTCCTCAAACCTCTTACACATGATGGCTTTGGTGGATACGCACTCCCAAGCGTATTTGTTGAGCCTTACAAACTCACATTTATACTTTGTTATTGTCGTTCGGCCTTTCTTCAATTCTAGAAATTCCTTCCTCTTCTGGTCTATAAACCTATGACTAATATACTTCTTTCAAAATTTCTCTTGAAAAAACACCCACGTAATCCTTTCCCTTAGTACAACCGACACAAGGGTGTTCCACCATTGGTAGGCCGAGTCTCGTAGGAGTGACACTACACACTTCATGCACTCTTCTGGTGTGCAAGACAACTCATCGAATACCCTAATGGTATTTTCTAGCCAGAACTCTACCCTCTCTAGGTCATCATCTATATTCGCTCTAAATTCCTTAGCCCATTGCTTCAAAATTCTGTCAACTAGAGGTTTTTCCCTTCTAATCATTTCCACTACTTGGGGAGCTGTAGGGCGAGGCTGAGGGATTGGAGGGGGTGGAGGAGGTGGAGTGTTCGGATTTGCACGAACAAACTCCGAAAACCAAGCATCCATCAATAAAGGTAGGCTTCTCTAGCCCCTCCGCCCTGCGTCAGTGTTACGGGCCCACTCTCACTGGCATGGTCCACTTAGTAGGAGCCGGTGCATTACTCTCTACATCATCCGCCACTGCTCCGTCGGGATCTATTTATTATATAAAAATAAAATTTAAATTTGTCAAGAGTCGTCACACTATCATATCACATATATGGCATGTATAGCTAGACTCGTACTTATGCTAGGTTAGTCCAAGAATTGACTAAACTATAGCTCTGATACCATTAAATGTAACCCCCTTACCCGTATCCTATGCTGAAACAAGGTACGAGGCATTACCTAACTTAATGACATGCATACAAATATTTTCGGGTTATGAAATTTCGTTCAAATTTAAAACTTTTCAAACTTTGTCTTAAAATCCCTAATATGAGCCTACGAGGCCCAAAACACACTTTAGAAATGATTCAGGACCAAACTAAGTTCTTTTGAAAAACGTTGGAAAAATGTCACTAAAAACAGGGGCACACGCCCGTGTGGCAAGGGACACGCACGTGTGGGTAGACCGTGTGGTCACACATGCCCATGTCCCTTGCCGTGTGGATTTATTTCTTAATTCAAACCTACAGGGGTTTTCACATGGCCTGACACATGCCCGTGTCCATGGCCCGTGTCCCTCACACGACCATGACACGCTCGTGTCTCAGCTCGTATGTTAAAACCTTGACATTCTATTTTTGACGTCAGCAACATTTTAGGGTCACACGGCCAAGGCACACGTCCGTGTATCATGGCCGTGTCATCCACACGGTTGAGACACACGGGCGTGCCTCAGCTCGTGTGGTTACTACTGGGCATTCTGTTTTACCAAATTAAGGTGCAGGGGACACACGGCCGGACTACACACCCATGGGCCAGACCATGTGTCACATACGGCCTAGACACATGCCCGTGTAGACAAAAACAAGGCTATTTAATAAGCCCTTTTGCCACTTTTACTTGCACCAACATAAACCACACCAAGCAAAACCAATTCACACATAAACACATGACTAAATCAGTTACACCAAGGCATCCACACCTCAAATCCAAGCTATTTTCTATTACCTACAACATTTCTTACTTATCAATCAAACCATGTATTAACCACATTCATGGAAACACCAACATTTGCATTTATCAACAACAAGTATTAGCCATCAACTATGGCCTTATAAAAAATGAATAAATCTTCAACAAAAGCGAACACAATTGGCCAAACAATATGACACTTGACAAAAGACCAAGTCCCTATACACGGCATACTCAAAATGATAAATCTAACTACACCAAATGTTCAGATTGATAGTGTGATCGAGCCTCCGAGGTCTTTTGATCCCTAAGCTAGCTTGGTGATACTATAAGAAAATGGGAAAGAGAGGGAGTAAGCATAAAGCTTAGCAAGTTTCATGTAAATAAGTAACAACATCAACCATGCATCTTTAAACACATAGTATATTATAAACTAGCACAACATTCTTGATTTAACAATTGTAGATTTACTACATATTTACACATCACAAGTATAAGCCAAAGATTACAAGATTGTCCCGAAATCATTCTCATAGATAGAACTTACTCAATTTCATCCTTACCACTCACGACTAAGCTCATATCTTATGAGTTTTGAGTAAGAACCTATACCACTCACGACATGATTATATCTTTTCATATATTTATCATAAGCTTTAAATAACCCGTGGAACCATTTGGAATACTAAAGGATATCGGATAAGCCTCACACAAGAGGGTAAAATGCCGATGCCATGTCCCAAACATTATACTGGCTCACATGTCGAGGCTGATGCCATGTACCAGACATGGTCTTACACTAGCTCTCGTCTCAATGCTAACGCCATGTCCCAGACATGGTCTTACACTAGCACACATATCACCCAAATGTCATGGCATGGATATCCAATCTATTCCTAAGGTTCAACCGGGAGTTTTTACTACATCAATTCTCATCATGCATATTCACAATAATAATCAAACACTTTATGCCACATAAATTGTTCAATATATAATAAAAATAAAGTTGTATTATTTACGTACAACTCACCTCGGTATACCAAAAGTGGGCGACTAGATTGAATTAGTCTACTAGCTTGGTCTTCCCCCGGTCTGGGTCTGGACTCCGTTTTTCTTGATCTATAATGAAAAATTCACTTATTTAATCACTACATTGACAATATATAATTCATACCTAGGAAAAATTACCATTTTGCCCCTAGACTTTCACATAATTATGATTTTTCCCCTAGGCTCGTAAAATGATTTTCATCAAATTTCCTTATTAACTAAGCCTAGATGAATCTATTTTAAGCTTATAGCAACTCACAAATCCAATTATTTCACACATTTACTACCCAGTTTATAGCTTTTACAAAATGGTCCTTTTAGGTGTTTTTATGAAAACCCCTTTCACAAAAGTTGTTTATTTAACAACCAAGATTAATTTTCTTCCATAAATACTCAGAAAACATCACAAATCATCTCATGGTAAATCTCTAGACTATCAACCATTTTACAAAATAATCCCCTCATTAGCTAGATTAAGCTATAAGGGTTCCAAAAACACAAAAATTAACAAAAACAACCACCAAAATCACTTACTTGCAAGAGCAAAGCTTGGCTAAAATTTGAGCTCTCAAAACCCCCTTTTTTGCTGAGAATTTCGGTGGTGAAGAGAAGATGATAGTGTAACATCCTGGTTTAGGGCCTAGTCGGAATAGTGGTGCGAGACCACAAATTTGAGGTATATGTATGATTTTTTGAGGTTTATGCTATGTATGCATGCTAGTGTGAAAGTTTCATGAAGCAATTTTGTGAAATTGCGGTTAAATTGTCCAAAAGGACTAAATTGCAAAAGTTGCAAAATGTGAGATTCTATAAGCTATTTGTGTGAAATAGCTTTAGAATATTAATTAGAGGTCCTTAATGAGTAATTTTCCCAATTTGTAGTTTTTGGACAAAATTGGGCATGGATGAGTTAAAATAGGAAGTTTATCAAAAAGGGCATTTTGGTGATTTGGCTATTAAATGATTAAAATGGGAGAAAAGATGACAAAATTCACTCATCTTCTTCTCCAAGGCTGCCAAAAATTTGAGAAGCCTTTGTTAGGGCTCTTCCAATTTTCAATCTTGCTAGTAAGTGCATCCAAGCCCCGTTTTGATATTCTTCGTATTTTTGAAGTCCTAGTTGCATGAGTAAGCTATTTTTATCTAATTGATGAGCTATAATGGATGTTCAAAAATGTACCCATGTAGGACATGCATGTATTTTGATGTTTTATGGAAGAAAATGAAAGCTTGATGTAGTAGAAACATCTTTTACTAAGTGATTTTCCATGAAAATGCATGTAGGGACTAGTTTCTGAAAACTTTAAGTTTGGCCATACATGTGTGATTTAGTGAGAATTAATGAATGCTTTAGTTGAGTAAGTGATTCAGCTAAGCATGAAAGGCTAGAAAGTTGAATGAAAATCACTTTACGAGCCTTGGGGCTAAAGTGTAAATATGAGGAAGTTTAGGGGTAAAATAGTAATTTTGCTAAAGTATGAGATGTAGGTCAATTTAGTCAATGTGTGTATTGAATAAGCTGATTTATTCATTATAGATCAAGAAAGACGAAGCCCGGATCTAAACCGAGGCAAGAGCAAAGTGGTGGACTAAATTGCACGTTTCTATACTTTTGAGTACCGAGGTATGTCTATGCATAAACAATGCACTCATACTTACAAATTGTTAATGCTAGTTAGTGTGTAGCATGTTTGAGAACCTATGTGGGATGAATGTGGTAGCTATTATGAATGGATGAATGATTGAGTAAATAGATATGAGATTGTGTAGTGACAATGCTAAATGGTGGGCTAAGTGCGATACCATCCTAATGCATATTGACGATGAGCTGGCTATGTGCGATGCTATCGTTAGGTATATTGTCTAGTGGGCTATGTATGAAACCACTATGGTTACCTTTAAGGTAGACTAAGTGTGATACTACCTTATAAATTGATTGTGGTGGGCTAAGTGCGAAACCACTGAGAAACTAGCTATGTGGATTAGGTGTGTGGTTGTATTATTGAATTAATTAGCTATGTGGATGAATTATCGAGGAATGATGTTTTATTATATATTGTATAAATGTGATATTGAATGCAGGGGTGCATTTCAATGGTTATGAGTATGTGACTCATGATGTGTTGGAAATATGGTAAGGGATAGAAAGAGTAAGCGTAATTGTACATTATATGTTAGTATAATGCTAATTGTTGTTTAGCTTATACTATGATGCTTAATTGTTTAGGTATAAACTTACTAAGCTCAAAGCTTACTCCCTTTCTTTTACCTTGTCTTATAGAGTAAAGGTGTTGAATTGAGATACGAGGATCAATTGGAAGATCGTCCACACTATCAGCACACTCTAGTACATGAGACTCAATGTTTGTATATGGCATGTATAGGGGCTAGGCAAGTTAGTGAATTTTGTTGTAATTGGTTAAGATGTGTTAGTCTTTAAATAGATGATACATTTTGTATAATGACATAGTTGTTGGCTATTCTATATTATATGCAAAGATGTAGTGGTCTATGTGAGATGGTGTTTTAATTGGACTCATTAAGGATGTGTTGAATGAATTTATCTTGCGTGTGCTATAGGGATGAGAAGAGCTTAGCATTTAGCTTTGTTCTTGTCCATGTGGATAGACACACGGACGTGTGACTAGACCCTGTGTGTCACATAGTCAGCCCACAGACGTGTGACTTGGCCGTGTGTCCCCTGCATGTTAACACTTTAAGTCAGAATGGACCACAGACTAGCCACACAGGCGTGTGCATAGGTCGTGTGAGTTTAGTCAGTGTTGTCCACGGGCTAGCCACACGAGCGTGTGACTAGGCTTTGAGGCCATGTGTATATAGTCAGTATTCACCACGGTTGTGGAGCATGGGTGTGTGGGTCTACACACGGGCATGTCTCATCTTACATGGGCGTGTGAGCTCTATATAAAAGAGAAAAAAATTTTAAGATTAGGAAAAAGTTCGGAGGTAGTCTCGAAAGCCCTCGTGTATGCTAGTGAGGCCTCGTATGTCGAGAGAGAGGTTGTTGAGGTGACTTAAGAGAGTAATCACGATGCGCTGAAGTGGCGAACATGAGGTTTTAATTCGGTAATACCTCGGACCCGGTTCCGGCGTAGAATACGGGTAAGGGGTGTTACAAATAGCCTCCTCTCTTTTTGTTTTATTTTTTATTAAACAAGTCACCTAATGTCACCTAATTTTGACCAATTTCATTTCCTTGTCTCCAATTAGAAATTCCATGTCCAGCCACCATAATTTTATTAGTCTATTTACTCAATAAGGACATCTACTTTAGTTTTCAATAGTTATTTAACACCTTTATCTTGTAGAACAAAAATTTCGCACTTTATGTGATTTAGTCCTTTTTCAAAATTAAGCAAGTAATCACTAAAATTAATTCACCAAAATTTTCATATCCTCATATATCATGCCATGCCACATAAAATAATATTAAAATAATTTCTCCAACCTTGGATTTGTGGTTCCGAAACCACTGTTCCGACTAGGCCCAAATTCGGCCTGTTACAATGTAAGGATGAAATATAAAGATTAATGAAGTTATTAAGAAAAGATATAGAAGACCGGTTAAGAAAATTAACCGAGAAAATCGTTAATTAATACTTAAGGACTAAATTGTAGAAGTCCAATCGCTAATGAGTTTTAATTTAGAAAATGTTTGAAAACCTAGATAACAATTATCTAAAGAACCAAAATAGTTAATTAACTAATTCTAAGTAGTAAATAGTGGAATGTCATGATGTTAGCCATTAAGTTTAGTTAATTGTAATTAAATATTAAAAATAAGTTTAATTAATTATGTAATCATAGTTAATTAAATTGATCAATCCTTAATCAAAGTATAAATATCACCTAGTGGAAGATGAAAACATTACCATTTTTCTCATCTTCCTTGTCATCCTCCATTGAAGAAAAAGAAAGAAGAATACCTTCAAACATTCAGCCATTAATCAAGTAAGGTCCTCAAGTCATTTTTCTTTGATTTTTATAGATTTTTTATCATGGGAGCTTAAATTAGCTAGCCTATGTACCAGTTTGTTCAATTGTTAAGTTTTTAGTAAGTTTTCATTAGAGAGAAATTGATTATTTTGAGCTGAATTTGAAGAAAATGATAGTTAATATGCTTCGATGGTGATAAAGACCAAATTTGTAACAACCCATTTTTTAGTCTAATCAGAATGGGTGGTTTTGGGACCACTTAACCAAGTCAAAATATTTATTTTATTATGTTATTAATATTTATAGTATGATAGAATGTTCGTGTGAAAATTTTGTAAAGAAATTTTACTGTTTGAGTGGTTAATTCGGTAAAAAGGGGTAAATCGCGTAAAGCATAAAACTTGTGTTCTATTAACTAAAAATGACAAATAGCTAGAGAACATTAAAGGAAAGGTCCTTAATTGATAATTGGACCATTAAAAGAGATAGTGGAATATGATGGCTTGGCATTTGGTGTAATAAATATGTTGTATAAAGGTTATTTTTGTAAGTTAGTTAATAATGACAAAACAAATAATAAATAAAAGAAACAAAGTGTCATATTTTTCATTCCTTTTTCATTGGCCGAATTTGAAGACTTAGAAAGCCATTGTTGGCTTTAACATTCGGCCAAGCTTTAATTACTAATTAAGATTAAGAATTAAAGAAATCAGATTTGGATCGGGGGAAAACCAAAGTCGTCGAATAATCGTTCCGTTCCGATATTCGTTATCCGAGGTAAGTTTATAAGCAAATAGATGTTAAATTTCAATATATGTAAACTTTAAATGCTGAATTGAATTTATGATTATATAAATGTGATTGTCGAAAGGTTATTGTAACATCCCAAAATTGGGCCTAGTAGGATTAGGCTGATTGGGAATTGGGCTTTAGGAAAATTAGAATATTATTTATTTTTGTGTTGGCTCGGGTATGAATTTTGTGTGTTAGAATAGTTTTATGAAGGCTTGTTTTTATTTAGGAAGTTAGAATAAATTTTAGTATGGCTTATTTAATGAAGTGGATTAGGTGAGCTTAGCACTTAAGTTAATTTAAGTGTTCATTTATAGCACAAGAGGAGTAAGTGGCAAGTTGGTTAAGGAGCTTGAAAGGTAGCTTGAGGTTAGAGGTTCGAGTGGCATGTTTAGCATTTTGAAGGTTTATTTTTGTGTATTAGCATTGATGGCCGGTCAAACTTATTTATGATAGGTGGACTAATAACTTTTGGTAAGTTGAATTTTTGTTTAGGGAAAGCTTAAGTTATGGGATAAGATTTTTAAGGTTATGGAAGGAATCTTAAGGTTATGGTATGATGAGGGAACAAAGGCATGGAATATGAAGGATGTTTTGGAAAGTAATCCTAGGCTTTAGTGGATGTACGTGGACGGCATGGGTGTCTAAGGGGGTGGCCGAATTTTGTAAGTAGCTTGGGGGGGAATAGTTGGCCAATTCTCCTTTTGAACATCTTTTGCATTTTTGTTTTCCCTCTCCAAAAATCCTTTGTTTGGCCGAATGAGTATTGTACATTTTGTGCAAGTTTTGCTTTTGGTTAGCCTTCATTTTGTTTGAACCAAAATTTATATTTTCTTTCTCTCATCTTTTCCTTTGAAACCGAAAACATCTTTTGCACTTTTGTGCACTCTTTCTCCCATCTCTCTTCCTCTTTTCTTACTTTTGGTATTTGTTCAACATCACTTTTTCCTTTTTATTTTCTTCTTGACCGAACCTCTTTCTTCCCCAAATCCTCTTTTCTTTTCTTTTCTTCCATTATTTCTAAAATCGAATCCTCTCCCTCTCATTCTCATTTTATTTGCTACTCACATACTCTATTTCTTTTTCTCCATAATATCTTTTGTCATCTTCATTCAAAACCATAGCCGAATCTTCTACTTCCTTGTTAGTATTATTTTTGTTGGCCGAATATTCAAAGGGTAGGCATTCATTTTTGGGTTTTCTTCAATCGGTTTTGGAAGATAGGTAAGTGTTTATGGCCGTTTTTCCTTTATTTTTTTTATGTCGTTTTCTTGAGGGCGTAGGCCACTTTCTAATGTTTTTGGTATAGAGGCCGAAACTAATATGATTCCATTTAGGGATTTCGGCAGAGTTCTTAATCAAGTGACGTTTTCGGGATTTGATCGTTTGTGCCTTAGCAGGTGCGTAGTTATCGCACTATTTCTCCTGTTTTGTGTATTGATATATATATATATTCTTGTATGATGTGTGATAGCCGACAACAAAGGCTAAAGTGGTGAAAACCCATGATTGGGGTAATCGGTTAACAGGTCAGTAATATGTGATATTAAATTATTTATGGTGACTGTGTAATATGATAATGAGCATGTGATGTATGTTCATTCTATATGTTGATTTGGCATGATACATTAACATATAGGCATGGGGATTGGATTTGATCAAGGAAGGACGGGTGTACATATTTATGTACGTGGTCTAATGTTAGCCTCGTGCTACATTAGCGCTTGATGATCAGCTGTGTGCTACATCAAGGGAGGTGTTGGCTAGGTGCCCATCTTGGCGGTTGATGGCTGTGTGCATCACCGTAGACGAATTAATGTTGGGATCACTTCTGTGATCGGTGGCTTAGCCACGGCCTTGAGCAGCAAGTCTGCCAAGGTAAGATATAAGGATCACTATTTGATCGGTGGATTAGCCATGGCCTTGGACGGCAGGTGTGCCGAAGTTGGTGTAATGGATGGAATTAGGTTGGGTTGGGCGTCATTTTGCATATTTATGTATGTGAACTGTGTGGATTTGGGCCAAGCCCATATGTGGAGGCATGTGTGATGATTATGCACTGAGTCTGTGGACTCACCCAATTTTCTCAACCATTTCAGGTGATGCATAAGCGTTGGACCGGGTTTGGAGTGGATACAAGGTGGCCCATGCAGAAGAAGATATTTTAATTATTTTAAGCATTTTAATATTGAGTATTTTGTTTTAAGTATTCGTTGTAATAAGGGCCATTTAACCAATTTTTGATTATTATTATGTTTTAAGTTGGTTTGTTGAATATATTGTTATTTGCAAATGTTTATTTGGGATTTTAATTATACAATGTTTTAGTAAAGACAACAAATTTTTATGTTTTTACTTTTAAGTTAAAATCTTTTCAAACGTTTTCCGCAGTGGCATTCTAAATTCGGCCGTGGCGTATGGGCCGGGTTTGGGCTGTTACAGTTATAAACTTGGAGGAATTATTTATGAAATCGATTTGATTGATATGTGATTTCGGTATGTGATGAGCAAAGTAAGTTCATATGTAATACGTATTATTTTAGCAAAGTTTATATTTTATGAAATGAGTTAAATGTAATTGTGAAGTACAAATAACCTTAACGATGATTCAGTAAATTGTGGTACTAAGTGTACAAGAGCAAATAGATACAAGTAAATAATTGGCACTAAGTGTGCGATATATATATAGCTTTGGCTATTCATTAGCACTGTGTGTGCGATATCTATATATAGCTTCGACTATTCATTTGGCACTGTGTGTGCGATATCTATATATAGCTTCGGTTATCCATTTGGCACTAAGTGTGCGAGTTTATTGAATATAAAAGATTATCGTATGATATAACGTATTGATCAATAAGGTGACGTGGGAAATGTAATATATAAGTACGATGAGGTATAGGTACGTACGAAACCTATGTGGTTGTTGACGTTTGTGTACGAGTTTGAAAAGTGGTAGGAAAAAATAGGTAGTGATTCATGAGTAAGAATTGAAAAGTAAAACTTATTGATATTGATTTGAAATAATGTGCTTTTGATGATGTTTAAGAGATTCAACGGGCTATGGGAAATTAAGACCGAATATGAAAACGAAATAAAAGGGTCCAGGTATGTGTTAGCTAAATGATTATATGAATTAAGGTAAGTTAGTTATTTGAAGTATGGAATAAGTTATGAATGAAAAAGATGAAACAAAATGTGTATATATGTGAATGATTATATTTGGTTTAATGTTATATGAATGATTAATTGAGGTGTGAAAATTTATATTTGTACCAAAGGCTTTAGGTGCAATCGATTATATGACATTTGAAAGTGAAAATAGGTGCAATGAAGTGTGATCTATAAGTATGCATATGTGATAATAATTATTCGGTTAAATAAGGTATTTGTGAGGTTGAATATGAAAGTTGGATCATGTTCATAAATCAATGTTATTCGGCAATGATATAATTTATGTATAGTTATACGTTTGATATGATTTTTGTACGATTGAAAATGTATTTATAAATATGATAGCATGATTATGTTTTATTTTATTGAATTAATGATGTCATTAGATTGGTTATTTGCTTATGACTTACTAAGCTATAATAGCTTACTGTGTGGGAATATTTGTTCTTTGTCTTATAGATCTTGGAGACTAGCTACGGGCTCGGGGATCGTCAGCAAAGTCTATCTATCACATTATTGACTTTTTTTTTAGTACCTCTATAAGTTGAATTTTAAACCTATGGCATGTATAGGCTAGTATATGCTTTGGTAAATTTTAAAGTTGTAATTATGAAGCCATGCAAAAATGGCTAAATTTAATGTCGAAGTTATGCAAATTAGGTCTTGGTAATTATGTGTGATGTGTTGGATATATTTGCTAATGGTTGTGGAAGTTCGATCACGGTATATATATGTGTGTAATGAGATTGGTTTTATATGTCCTTGGTTAAATGTTAGATATGTTTGGTCTTGATGATTCGACTATGTTAATTATAAGAGATGTGTTCGATAATATGGTTGGATGTATTTGGCAATTGGTATTGAATTTGGATTAAATTTTGATGTGTATGATAATGGAAGATATGATATGTTTGATTGATGATCGTATGTGAGAGTCTTAAAAATTTATATAAAGAATGATCAAGCCTAGAAACTAACTGTGATAACGACTTGAGGCAAGTGCACCTATCGAACAGCAGTATAGCTTAGTGACAAGACCGGAATGTCGAACCCAAAGGAACCAAAAGTACCAATACTAACTTTCTTTTTATTATTTAGCCTAAAATAAAAGTGAATTGTTTATTGAATCTAAAATTACTTAACTACTAAGCTAAAGATGCTAAGACAAAGAGAAGGAATTAGGGAAAATACTTGTGGGAAAAACCAATGATTAAGATAATACCCGAGGAAGAATCCACCTAGACTTCACTTGTTATTTAACTCTAAACCAGATGATTTATTCACTTAACTTGATCCGTAGGATTCCCTAATTTATATTAATACCTCTGTCGAGGCTACTAACGTCTAGCCCTAGGTTGATTAATTGGAATCTATTTCTAATTAAAACCCCTAGAATTGCATTAACTCGATCTATGGACTCCCATATTAGGTTTGACCCTATTCCGGTAGATTTTCGTCATCCTTTCTCTAGGGTTGCGATCAACTCCGCTTAACTATGCTAGATCTACTCTTAGACAGGGTCTATTCCTCCTCTTCCTAAGCACATCAATACTTGAATCAATATCCTAAAATATTAAAACAAGAATTAAGAACACATAGTTAAGAACAAGTCAAATATTTATCATATAGTTCAGAAAACAATAACAAGATCCGTCTTAGGTTTCATCCCCCTCAGGTATTTGAGGGTTTAGTTCATAATAATAAAAGAATACATCTCAGAAGAAAATATAACACAAAACATAAGAAAAACCCTAAAACCCCCTGAAGGAATTGAAGGGAAGATCCTCCATCTTAAGTATGATTCCGGCTTCTTAAGATGAATCAACTGGCTTTCTTCGAGTAAATCCCACAATTCTGGCCTCTCTGGCTCGGCTCTTCAGCCTAACTGGACGCCCCCTGAAGGTTGGCCTCTAGGGTGTTTATATAGGCTTTTGGAATGGCTTTCTTTGCCTCTAAGTACCCTAATCCGAGTAAAATTCCTCTTTGTCACGGTAGGGACACGCCCATGGCACACGCCCGTGTGAATCGTGGCCAGGCCGTGTTCGGGTCTATTAAGGAGGCACCACCGTGTGGTCTTGGGCCCAGGCCGTGTTGATTTTGTAATTTGGCCTATTTACTCTGTTTTTAGGCCCGTGTCTCATTCTTTTCATCCTTCGGTGCTTTCCTAAGTATAAAACATGAAATTAAAGGATTAAGAGCACCAAATTCCACAATTCAAGGCTTAAATCTTCTAAAAGTATGCTAAATGTAGGATTAAAATATGTATATATTACGGTTTATCAAATACCCCCACACTTAAGCATTTGCTTATCCTCAAGCAAAATTCTCAACTCACAATTAAAATGAACTCACAATTAAAATGAACTTCCTTGATTCAAAAATAATTCATACATTGATAATTTAAGTAAAAGGATCTTAAAGATTCAAACAATCAAAGTCATAGTTTTTGTAGCACAAATAAATAGGTGTTTTCCCCTTACCTAAATAATCACCTTTAATTCAAAATCGACAAGAGTTGACATCCTCACTAAAGATTCACTCAACTCACTCAAAGTGTTTAAGGTTCAAAATTAAGCAATCAAAAGTCAAACATGAAAACCTAATCCTATAGGCTTGCATGTAAATCAAATCTCCACCACTGTAAAATGAGATGATACACAAATCAAAAAGGTTTTTAAAAGGGGTTGCAATGGGGCTCGGGTTAAAGGTGTGGATAAAGGCTGAATTGGAAGGTTAGAATCAAGATTGAATTGACAATTTACCTAACTAGAAAAATGAACTAATCCTTGAATAATTACATCAAATACAACCTCACTAATAATACGAGCTTCTTCTCAATATGTGGAATTTTAAACATATAAGCTCACTTGATCATAGAACTAATAATGAATATACTTCGTTTTTTTTAAGAACAGATCATTACAATAATAAGAAAGAACTTTAACAACTGAAATATAGAACATAGTTAGGCAACTGCTCAAAATCAAATCTTGACAAAAAGGGAGTCAAGGAATGGTTATAACAAATACAAGATGGGTTTTAGGTTAATATTAGTGGGTGAGTCAATAAAAGGGTTGTTAGGATCAAAGGGGTTCACTAGGGGTTAATTGTGAGGGTGAGTTTTTTAGTGGAGTGAGTGGGTTAAATCCTAAGTGCCTTTATCATCTCTGTATATCAAATCTATAATGTGGTCTTGACATGTATAATCGAAGCAAGTTCTAGAATAACAAATCAATGTTGACACACTCATAATCAAAAAGTGAGCACGAAAAGAATGTATGCACTAAAAGGCTCAAAATCTCACAAAAATTATGGGTTTTGTTTTTGATATCAACCTTGTAAATTTCAAACTTCAAGGTAATAATTAGATTCAGGTAGACAACCTAATCAAAATTTTAATTTTTTGAAAATAGACTCATCATGCTCGATTCTCTAGTCTCCTAAAGTTTAAATCATCACTGCACAATTATCAATGATTTAATCCAAAACATATCAATAAAAATCATAAATCACAGGAAATTTCAATCTAATTGTAATATGAGAAAATTACTTAAAGACAAGATATCATTCAGGGATTTGAGAATAATGCATAGAGTTAGGCACTTTCTCAAAATAAATATTCACCCCCTACACTTAAGATGTACATTGCCCTCAATGTAAAAAGATATATATGAGTTTTATGAGAAAGGAGAGGTGAAACTTCTGAATTCGGATGGCTTCCTTGAGTTGGGAGTGTCGTGGTGTGATGGCCGCCGACAATCTCTGCGCTAGATGAAGAAATTGGGAAGCTCGTGAAGAATTAGCCAGGAAGTAATAATAATACTTCAAAATATACTATATATATATATTTAAAGAAAAGAAAGATAAAAAGAAAGGAAATAGAAAGTAAAATTGTAATATCCGAAATTGGGCCTAGTAGGATTGGGCCTTGGGCTTTAGGAAAATTTTGAGTATTATTTTATTATTTGTGTTAGCACGGGTATGAATTATGTATGTTTAGCATAGTCTTGTGAGGGCTTGATTTTATTAATGAGGCTAGAATAATTTTTAGTTTGAAGAATTTAGTGAAGTGGATTAAGTGAACTTGACACTTAAGTTAATTTAAGTGTTAAATCTAGCACATGAGGAGTTAGTGGCAAGATGGTTATGGTGTTTGAAGAGTTGCTTAAGGATAGAGTTTCGAATAGCATGATTAGCATTTTGAAGACTTTAATTTTATGCATCTTAGCATTAATGTTCGGTCAACTTTATTTATGATAAGGTTAGACTTTAGATTTTATGGTAAGTTGAATATTAGTTTAGGAAAGCATGTATTTTGGGATAAGATTCTTACGATTTATGGTATGATGAGGGGACAAAAGGCATGGATTATGGAGTATTGTTTTGGAAATATTTTTATGGCTAATTGTCCATGTATGTGGACGGCATGTGTGGCTAGGGGGGTGGCCGAATGTTGTTAGGAAGTTGGGGGGTTTAGTTGGTCAATTTTAGCATTTTGGTGTTTTTGTGCTTTTTGTTCATCTTTTGGTATTTTCTTTCTTTTCCTCTCCAAAGCTCTCCTCCTTAGCCGATTATGTGCTTGGCAATTAGGTTCAATTTTGTTTTAGTTTTGGCCTTTAATCTTTGCTTTGTGTCAAAACCGAAAACTCTTTGAACTTTACCAACTTCTCTCTATTTTCTTCCTAAAGGCTTTTGGCCGAATCTTCTTTGGTATCTCCCTCTCATCTTTTATTCTTGGTAGCCGAAAACAACCTTTCTTGTTCTCATCTCTCTTTTTCTTTCTTTTTCATATTGTTCAAATCACAACATTTCTTCTCTTACTTTTCTTTGGCCGAATCTTCCTCCTCTCAATTCTCTTTTATTTTCTCCCATTGTTTGCTCATGCCGAATTCTCCTATTTTATTTTCACTTTATTTTCCTTTCTTTTCTTGTATCTAGCTGAATCTTTTTCTCTCTTTTTGTTGTTATCTTGGCCGAATATCAACAAGGATAGGTGTTCTTTTGGTTTTCTTCAATCGATTTTGGAAGATAGACTCTTCGGGACTTTGGAAGCAATCGTTCTAAGCCTCATTTCTTTGACAACCGTTTTGGGGTAAGTCTATAGGTAAGACTTAGTATTTCATGCGATAATCTTTCGGGATTTGATGGTATAGCCGAATGGCCTTGTTTATAGTTTTGTGGTTTGGCCGAATGTTCTTAGTGCCATAAAAGGTGTTCTTTTGTGTGTAGCTAAAGGAAGGGAACTCAGAGTGTGATTCGGGATTTGGTAGGAGACCAAATCGGCTTTAAAGGGAGAAGGAAGAACCACGTTTCGAGATCGTGTTAGAATCGAGTAGTTCGGGATTTCACTAATAGGCAGGTGTGTAGTTAGCCTACCGTTTTCCGGGTATTGGTGTTATATTTGTATGTATTAAATATGTGCTAACTTGTGCAAAGGAAATTGTGATACAGATACCCTCAAGGGGTATGTCGATAATCCGGTAAGTACCAAATCTGTTAAAAAGTGATTTCTAATATGAATATGTGATAATATGCTTGATGAACATGCTCATGCATCACTATTTTATGTCATTATGGAATGTTGCATGTGCATGGGTTGGGATATGATATGAAAGAAGGTACGGGTGTCCTTCGAGTACATGGTTTGATGTTAGCCTTGAGCTACATCGTGGATTGACGTTGACTGAGGTCACGTTGTGGATTTATTTGCGATTAAGTTCGCATGGCTTGATGAGTGGCTGTGTGCCTCATCGTGGTTGATATCGGCTATGTGCCATATCGTGGTTGATGAGTGACTTTGTATCCCATCGTGGTTTTGGTGTTAGCTACGGCTATCGTGGATTGGCGCTGACCGAGGTCGCGTTGTGGATTATTGTGCTTAATTGCATGTGGACGACATTGATTGCCTTTGGAGTGAAAAGGAGAGGGTGATTTGTTAATCCCCTGGTGTGTGGTAGGCTGGATACGGGGGTGTGTAGAGGATGGACCTAGGTTGGGTTGGGTGCATTTTGCATAATCTCAATGGATATGTGAATTAATGTGAAAATGGGCCAAGCCCATTTTATAAATGTGGATCAGTGTGGAAATGGGTTAAGCCCGATATGTGGAATTATGGGGTTAATTACCCTGTTACCTGATATGTGATATGAATGTGGGCCAAGCCCAGAATGTGGTAATATGTGAATATGAAATTTTGTTATCTGATATATGGATTAATATGTGGTTAACATGTGGGTGGAATTCAGTGGATTAATTATACACTGAGTCTGTGTGACTCACCCAAATTTTTCTCAAACCTTTCAGGTGATGCTCGGACCGGGTTGGAGTGGATACGAGGTGGCCCATGCAAAAGAGGATTTTCTTTATACAATTTATGTTTCAGTATTTTAAGTATTTAGTTATAGTAATAAGGGCCATTTTAAGTATTTAAGGATTTTTATTATGTTTTAAGTTAAATTGTCGATTATATTATTATTTGAAAATGTTTTATTTTAAACAACTTAATTTTATTTGGAACTTTAATTACACAATGTTTTAGTAAAGACAACAAATCTTTTATGTTTTAAACTCTAAGTCAAAAGTTTTTCAAACGTTTTTCCGCAGTGGCATTTCAAATTCGGTCACACAAATGGGCCGAGTTTGGGGTGTTACAATTTGGTATCAGAGCCTGGTTCAAAACTCGGCTTTGAGGGTTTTGGGCCCAAAAACATTTTTTTTTAAAATGGGCTTTTCAAAGATTTGGGCTTTCACAAATTTTTCAAGTTTATTCTAGCATGGCACCTGTATCTCCGACCCGAAGTCCACCAGGTAAGTACCTCTGACTTCTGAAGTGATTTGTAATTGTGAACTTGATGGGCTTTTATGGGAACGTAGAGTAGTAGATTAGGACTGTTGAACCCTAGGACTAGTCTACTCAAACACAAGTGCATAAGACTTAAGGACTATCAAACAAACCTGTGAAGTAAGTCACTGAGTTACGGTGTGGCAACCATTGTGCGCATGTCTAGGAGTGGATTCGGTAAGAGCTTGGTATTTAAGTAGTCCTAGCGACTCACCTCCTCTTTACTCGAATCCTACCTGGTGCGTAGCTACGGTTCACCCTAACCGAGAGGACTTATTCACGGGCTAAACCAATCACTAGAACCCGAAAGGGACTAGCCATGCAATTTTATAAAAACTCTATGTTTTGAATTACTAAATTACCCTTTTAATCTGTACAAATTATTTTGAAGACATTTCTCAAAATATTTTCGATTTACAAAAATTACCCAAATACCCCTGGTTGTAAAATTACAGAAATGCCCTTGTTTTTTTTTAAATTACCATATTACCCTCGATTTCAATAAAATTTTCTTACTTTGCAAAAGTATTAAAAAAAACCTTATTTTGCGAAATATCAAGATGCCTTGGAAAATTTACGAAATTACCCCTGATTGACAAAATTACCAAAATAACCCTGATTTTCAAAATTTCTATCATGGTTCTGATTTGGGAAAATTTTCGAAATACCCTCGAGTTTTGGAAAATTTCAAAGTGCCTTGATTTTTTTAAAATTTTTGGAATTTACCCTGAATTATTACCAAAATACCCTTATTGGACGAATGACGAAATTACCCCTGGGTTGGGAAGGACTGAAATGACCATAGAGGTGTAGTGAATGAATGTGTCTCTGCTTATGAATGTGAATGTGATTCTCTGAGCTAGAATAGTGAAATTGAACTGAACCTTTGTATGATCGAAAGAACTACTTCTAAATAATTTATTTCATAAAAATTGTTTGCGGTTAATAAGTGGAACAAAATTCTGATGCATAAAACTTCTTAATCAGATTAAAAACGCGATGTTAGAAATGAGTTCTAGGGGACGTGGTCGTCGTGGACATAGTAGAGGTAGAATGGCAGTATCGGAACCGGTAGGGTCTGGCCATGGGTCAGAAAGTGAAGTACCGCCGCCAGCAGTGGGCGCGGAGGATCAAGATCAGACAGGAGGCGATGACGCAGTATCGCGGGCCATGTTGCGAGTACTCGAGCGAGTGGCAGGAGCTAGTATAGGAAGCGAAGCTCGAAAGTCAGTGTCGGAACGACTCAGGTCGAACGGGACTGAAGTTTTTAGAGGAATATCTGGAGTAGCTCCGAATGTGGCAGAGTATTGGATTGAAGCAGTCAAAAGAATAATGAACGATTTGGACTGTACCGATGAGGAAAAGCTGAAAGGTGCTGTTTCGTTGCTCCGGGACGAAGCTTATCGATGGTGGGTCACTGTCAGACAAGGTGTTCCAGCAGATCGATTGGATTGGGATTATTTTAAGGTTAAATTTGAAGGAAAGTACGTTGGAGCCAGTTACTTGGACTCGCAAAGAAAGGCGTTTCTCAACTTGGTGCAAGGAAGTAAGTCGGTAGCAGAGTACGAAGCAGAATTTGTGCGGTTAAGTCAGTACGCCAAAGGGATCATGACCACTGATTATGAAAGGTGTGTCCGGTTCGAAGATGGGTTACGAGATGAGTTGCGAATGTTGATTGCTCTGCAAAGAGAAAGGGACTTTGCTGTTCTAGTGGAAAAAGCTCGGATCGCTGAAGAAGTTAAGAGGACTGTAAGGGAGAACCGAGAAAAGGATAGGAATTGGAACAAGAGGAGTTTTGGCCCAGCAAAATCGCCAGAAGACTTTCAGAAAAGACCGAGGGTCGAGAATTCTGTATGTGCACCTGTACCAGTTGCTGTGAATCAGAATCGTTTATGTGCTCAGTGTGGGAGAACTCACACAGGAAAGTGTTGGGGTAATAGTAAGGAATGTTTTCGGTGTGGATCTAAGGCTCATTTGGTTAAGAATTGTCCTCAGACAATGAAGGTTCGTGGAACACCCGGTAGAGGTGCTGAAGGTTCGGATGTGGGACAACCAAGGATGTGATAGCGGGTAAGTTCTTTGTTTTGCTTTAGAGATAGCTCATTCTTGTGTTGCTTGTGAAGTGCTTGAAACCTTGAGTGTGAACTTGGAGACTGTACTTAGAAAGTATGTTGGTTTTATTAAGATCAGAGTGCGCAGCGTAAGCGTAGTGTGATGAGTAGGATTGCACGACTGTTAGTTAGTTGGAAATTTCGAGGATGAAATTTCTTTAAGGAGGGTAGAATTGTAATATCTCGAAATTGGGCCTAGTAGGATTGGGCCTTGGGCTTTAGGAAAATTTTGAGTATTATTTTATTATTTGTGTTAGCACGGGTATGAATTATGTATGTTTAGCATAGTCTTGGGAGGGCTTGATTTTATTAATGAGGCTAGAATAATTTTTAGTTTGAAGAATTTAGTGAAGTGGATTAAGTGAACTTGACACTTAAGTTAATTTAAGTGTTAAATCTAGCACATGAGGAGTTAGTGGCAAGATGGTTATGGTGTTTGAAGAGTTGCTTAAGGATAGAGGTTCGAATAGCATGATTAGCATTTTGAAGACTTTAATTTTATGCATCTTAGCATTAATGTTCGGTCAACTTTATTTATGATAAGGTTAGACTTTAGATTTTATGGTAAGTTGAATATTAGTTTAGGAAAGCATGTATTTTGGGATAAGATTCTTACGATTTATGGTATGATGAGGGGACAAAAGGCATGGATTCTGGAGTATTGTTTTGGAAATATTTTTATGGCTAATTGTCCATGTATGTGGACGGCATGTGTGGCTAGGGGGGTGGCCGAATGTTGTTAGGAAGTTGGGGGGTTTAGTTGGTCAATTTTAGCATTTTGGTGTTTTTGTTCTTTCTGTTCATCTTTTGGTATTTTCTTTCTTTTCCTCTCCAAAGCTCTCCTCCTTAGCCGATTATGTGCTTGGCAATTAGGTTCAATTTTGTTTTAGTTTTGGCCTTTAATCTTTACTTTGTGTCAAAACCGAAAACTCTTTGAACTTTACCAACTTCTCTCCATTTTCTTCCTAAAGGCTTTTGGCCGAATCTTCTTTGGTATCTCCCTCTCATCTTTTATTCTTGGTAGCCGAAAACAACCTTTCTTGTTCTCATCTCTCTTTTTCTTTCTTTTTCATATTGTTCAAATCACAACATTTCTTCTCTTACTTTTCTTTGGCCGAATCTTCCTCCTCTCAATTCTCTTTTCTTTTCTCCCATTGTTTGCTCATGCATAATTCTCCTATTTTATTTTCACTTTATTTTCCTTTCTTTTCTTGTATCTAGCTGAATCTTTTTCTCTCTTTTTGTTGTTATCTTGGCCGAATATCAACAAGGATAGGTGTTCTTTTGGTTTTCTTCAATCGGTTTTGGAAGATAGACTCTTCGGGACTTTGGAAGCAATCGTTCTAAGCCTCATTTCTCTGACAACCGTTTTGGGGTAAGTCTATAGGTAAGACTTAGTATTTCATGCGATAATCTTTCAGGATTTGATGGTATAGCCGAATGGCCTTGTTTATAGTTTTGTGGTTTGGCCAAATGTTCTTAGTGCCATAAAAGGTGTTCTTTTGTGTGTAGCTAAAGGAAGGGAACTCAGAGTGTGATTCGGGATTTGGTAGGAGACCAAATCGGCTTCAAAGGGAGAAGGAAGAACCACGTTTCGAGATCGTGTTAGAATCGAGTAGTTCGGGATTTCACTAATAGGCAGGTGTGTAGTTAGCCTACCGTTTTCCGGGTATTTGTGTTATATCTGTATGTATTAAATATGTGCTAACTTGTGCAAAGGAAATTGTGATACGGATACCCTCAAGGGGTATGTCGATAATCCGGTAAGTACCAAATCTGATAAAAAGTGATTTCTAATATGAATATGTGATAATATGCTTGATGAACATGCTCATGCATCACTATTTTATGTCATTATGGAATGTTGCATGGGCGTGGGTTGGGATATGATATGAAAGAAGGTACGGGTGTACTTCGAGTACGTGGTTTGATGTTAGCCTTGCGCTACATCGTGGATTGACGTTGACTGAGATCACGTTGTGGATTATTTGCGATTAAGTTCGCGTGGCTTGATGAGTGGCTGTGTGCCTCATCGTGGTTGATATCGGCTATGTGCCATATCGTGGTTGATGAGTGACTTTGTGTCCCATCGTGGTTTTGGTGTTAGCTACGGCTACATCGTGGATTGGCGCTGACGAGGTCGCGTTGTGGATTATTGTGCTTAATTGCACGTGGACGGCATTGATTGCCTTTGGAGTGAAAAGGAGAGGGTGATTTGTTAATCCCCTGGTGTGTGGTAGGCTGGATACGGGGGTGTGTAGAGGATGGACCTAGGTTGGGTTGGGTGCATTTTGCATAATCTCAATGGATATGTGAATTAATGTGAAAATGGGCCAAGCCCAGTTTATAAATGTGGATCAGTGTGGAAATGGGTTAAGCCCGATATGTGGAATTATGGGGTTAATTACCCTGTTACCTGATATGTGATATGAATGTGGGCCAAGCCCAGAATGTGGTAATATGTGAATATGAAATTTTGTTATCTGATATATGGATTAATATGTGGTTAACATGTGGGTGGAATTCAGTGGATTAATTATACACTGAGTCTGTGTGACTCACCCAAATTTTTCTCAAACCTTTCAGGTGATGCTCGGACCGGGTTGGAGTGGATACGAGGTGGCCCATGCAAAAGAGGATTTTCTTTATACAATTTATGTTTCAGTATTTTAAGTATTTAATTATTGTAATAAGGGCCATTTTAAGTATTTAAGGATTTTTATTATGTTTTAAGTTAAATTGTCGATTATATTATTATTTGAAAATGTTTTATTTTAAACAACTTAATTTTATTTGGAACTTTAATTACACAATGTTTTAGTAAAGACAACAAATCTTTTATGTTTTAAACTCTAAGTCAAAAGTTTTTCAAACGTTTTTCCGCAGTGGCATTTCAAATTCGGTCACACAAATGGGCCGAGTTTGGGGTGTTACAAAAATAAAATTAAAAGAAAAAGATTAGTGGACCGAAGAGTCCTTATTGTTAGATGGCTAGCGAGGTGGGTGTGATTTCTAAGGCCGTGGTGTGTGATTCCCAAGCAGCCTTTAGAACCTAAATTAACGAAAAAAATAAAATAGATTAAACTAAGTAAAAGAAAACTAAAGAAAATAAAAATAAAGAAGAAGGGAAAATAAAAAGAAAAGTTAAATGGACTCAAAGGTCCTTTTCCTGTTGAGTTAATGACGCGGCCGGCATGAACTTATGAAGGTCAGTCTCACAAAGGGAGATTGTACTAGGATCCTTCCGTTTCTTCGACATGGATATGGTTAGATTTAGAGTTAAGAGAATAAAGAAAAACTGAAAAATGAAAATGGAGGGGGTGTTAAGGAAGAAGAAGGGTGGGGAGTAGGTAAGAAGGGGGGAGGGGTGGTTTAAATAGAAATTTCAGGTCTGGTACATCTCCACGCCCGTGTACCATGGGCGTGTTGAGTCACACGGTCGTGTCACACGGCCGTGTCATGCTTCGTTCATTTCTCCCACGCCCATGTGTAGGTCGCCACGCTCGAGTTGCTAAAACAATGTCGGCCACGGCCGCGTCGCATAATCGTGGTGTTTGGTTGGAGCCCGTGGCTTGAAGATATTTTTCGTCCTATTTCGTACTATTTTTTCCATTTCAATATGTACATCCGTAGCATCCACACGGCCACGGTCGTGTGCAAGGCCGTGTGGTATGGAAATCTGCACTTGGTTAGTTTATAGTTAGGTGCTAGAAAGGAAAAATAAAAGAAAAAATAAGAACGTGAAATTAGTGCTCGGGTTGCCTCCCGAGAAGCGCTCATTTATAGTCTTAAGCTAGACTTACCTCTCATTCACATAATCATGGTGGTTTGAGGAGTTGAAAGTCCTTTCTCATGCTACCAGTCCTATTATCAGTATATAGTTCAAGTCGAGTAGCGCTTACTTTAAAAGTGTCGAATATGGGATTACTTACCTCGGCTGTTCCGTATGGGAAAACCTTGAGTACCCTAAAAGAGATTTCTTTGTTTGTATTAGGGTCAGGAGGAGGTATTCGAGGGTTTGCCTTATCTAACAATACCTGATCTCCGATCTTAAATTCGTTTGTCCCACGAAATGGTGTTGGTTCTGCTTTGTGTATTCCTAATTTCTCCTTGAAGTGTGTCTTCCACTCGTCTAGTTCATCGATCTGAAGCCTTCGTTCCTCATGAGTTATTTCCTTGTTGGCATGAGGTCTAGGATCTAGCTCAGTTGTGTAGTTCCGTGGTGCTTCCTGAAAAGAAGGTTTAACCGAATGGCTATTAATATAATTTATATTCTCACCTTGACTACTCGATGTCCTAGCTGAGTCAAGAGCCTGGAGACTGATTGATTCGTCACCTACACAAAGTATGAGTTCACCTGCATTGACACCAATTTTAGTCCTAGCAGTTGCTAAAAAGGGCCTTCCTAAAATTAAGGGGATACTATTATCCTCATCCATGTCTAAAACGACAAAGTCTACTGGGAATACGAATTTATCAATTTTCACAAGTACATCTTCAATTATACCCCTAGGAATTCTAACAGTTTTATCAGCTAATTGAATGTTCATCCTAGTTTGTTTGGGTTTCCCAAGACCTAGTTGTTTAAACATTTTATAGGGCATAACGTTTATGCTTGCCCTTAAATCAGCTAAAACATTATCAATAGATAAACTACCAATTAAGCATGGAATTGTAAAACTCCCTGGATCTTTTAATTTTCGTGGAAGTCTATTTTGCAACATTGCTGAGCACACTGCGTTTAGTTCCACATGCGATTCCTCGTCTAACTTCCACTTGTTTGTTAAAAACTCTTTTAAGAATTTTCTGGAATCTGGCATCTGCGAAAGAGCTTCAAGAAACGGTAAGTTAATATGTAATTTCTTTAAAAGTTTAAGAAATTTACCGAATTGTTCGTCTGTGTTTTCTTTCTTCATCGCATCGGAATATGGTATACGAGGTTGGTACTCTTTAATTACCGGGTTTGGCTTATCATGACTTCCCTCATTCTTATCTTTCTCTACCAAATTTTCTTGGCTTAATTTAGGCTCATCTAACCCTACACTATCCTGAGCTGTTATGGCTTGAAGTTGCTCCTTTGGGTTAGTTTCAGTGTTGCTTGGCAAGCTGCCTTGTGGTCGTTCAGAGGTTAGCTTAGCGAGTTGACCTAATTGGTTCTCAATCCCTTGAATCAATGCTTGCTGATTTTTTAAGTGTTGTTTCGGTGTTTTGCAAATGTGTTTCTGACACCGCTATGAATTTTTTAGCATCTCCTCAAGGTTCGGCTCCTTTTCCTGTGGGTAGGGCTGCTGTTCGAAGTTTGGAGGGGGATGTTGTCTCTGGTTTCCTTGACCATCCCATGAGAAATTGGGGTGGTTCCTCCAACCTGGATTATAATTATTACTATAAGGGTTATTTTGAGATTTAAAATTGTTACCATATAGTGAACTTGCTCGTTCCCAGTGCTCGAGTTGTAAGGTGGATATTCTGTATTGCTCATACCTCCTCCATTCGTATCACGCTGCATAACTGGATGTACCTACAAAGAATCACATAAACCATCAATCTTTTTATTTAAAAATTCTACCTGGTTTGATATCATGGTTACTGTGTCAAGGTTGAAAACACTGGCTGCTTTTGTTGGCTTTGTCCTTGTAACTTGCCACTGATAGTTATTCAGTGACATCTCTTCAATGAATTCGTAGGCAACCTCAGGTGTTTTGTTATTCAAGGTTCTGCCGGTGGCTGAATCAATCAATTGCCTAGTTAAAGGGTTCACACCATTGTAAAAAGTTTGGACTTGTAGCCACAAGGGTAATCCATGGTGTGGGCACCTTCTCAATAGATCTTTATATCTCTCTCATGCATCATAAAGTGTTTCCAAATCCATCTGAACAAAAGAAGAGATATCATTCCTTAACTTGGCCATTTTAGCCGGCGGAAAATATTTTAATAAAAAACTTTTGATCATTTGTTCACATGTAGTGATTGATCCTCGTGGAAGAGAATTCAACCACTGTTTAGCTTTATTCCTCAAAGAAAAAGGAAATAATCGAAGATGAATGGCATCATCAGAAACCCCATTTATTTTGAAAGTATCGCAAAATTCTAGGAAATTCGCTAAGTGATTGTTTGGATCTTCATCCTGCAAACCATCAAACTGAATAAATTGCTGTATCATCTGAATTGTGTTAGGTTTCAATTCAAAATTATTACCAGCAATAGCAGGTCTAACAATACTTGACTCAGTTCCTGTTAAATTAGGTTTAGCATAATCATACATATTTCGAGGAGCATGATTTTCGGCCACCTCTGGAGGTAGCGGATTATTTTCAGCCATCTCTTTGGTGTATTAGTTTCGACTTCTTGCTCTTCTTCTATACAGTTTAAGCTTCGCCTTATTTCTCTACAATTTCTGCGAAAAGTACCTTCAATATCACTGTCGTAAATCAGGGGTCCTGTCGGGTTCCTTCTAGTCATAAACTAGAGGTACCTGTTAGGAACAAATAAAAGAAGGAAAATTAGTAAGGTTAAAAGCAAAAAAAAAAATAAAATTACAAAACTAAAAATGGCTAAAGTAATAAAGATTGAGCGTTCTTAATATTTTAGTTCCCCAGCAACGGCGCCAAAAACTTGATCGTGTGTCGAAGTCTTAAAAATTTATATAAAGAATGATCGAGCCTAGAAACTAACTGTGACAACGACTTGCGAGAAGTGCACCTATCGAACAGTAGTATAGCTTAGTGGCAAGACCAGAATGTCGAACCCAAAGAAACCAAAAGTACTAATACTAATTTTCTTTTTATTATTTAGACTAAAATAAAAGTGAATTGTTTATTGAATCTAAAACTACTTAACTACTAAGCTAAAGATTCTAAGACAAAGAGAATGAATTAGGGAAAATACTTGTGGGAAAAACCAGTTGATTAAGACAATACCCGAGGAAGAATCCACCTAAACTTCACTTGTTATTTAACTCTGAACCAGACGATTTATTCACTTGATTTGATCTGTAGGATTCCCTAATTTATATTAATACCTCTTTCGAGGCTACTAACGTCTAACCCTAGGTTGATTAACTAAAATTGCTTTCTAATTAAAACCCCTAGAATTGCATTAACTCGATCTATGGACTCCCATATTAGGTTTGACCCTAATCCGGTAGATTTTTGTCATCCTATCTCTAGGGTTGCGATCAACTCCGCTAAAATATGCTAGATCTACTCTTAGACATGGTCTATTCCTCCTCTGCCTAAGCACATCGATACTTGATTCAATATCCTGAAATATTAAAACAAGAATTAAGAACACATAGTTAAAAACAAATCAAATATTTATCATATAGTTCAAAGAACAATAACAAGATCCGTCTTAAGTTTCATCCCCCTCAGGTATTTGAGGGTTTAGTTCATAATAATAAAAGAATACATCTCAGAAGAAAATATAACACAACATAAGAAAAACTCTAAAACCCCCTAAAGGAATGGAAGGGAAGATCCTCCGTCTTGAGTATGATTTCGGCTTCTTGAGATGAATCAACTTGCTTTCTTCGAGTAAATCCCACAATTCTGGCCTTTCTGGCTCGACTCTTCGGCCTAACTGGACGCCCCCTGAAGGTTGGCCTCTAGGGTGTTTATATAGGCTTTTGGAATGGCCTTCTTTGCCTCTAAGTACCCTAATCCGAGTAAAATTCCTCCTTGTCACGGCAAGGACACGCCTATGGCACATGCCTGTGTGAATCGTGGCCAGGCCGTGTTCGAGTCTGTTAAGGAGGCATGGTCGTGTGGTCTTGGGCCCAGGCCATGTAGATTTTGTAATTTAGCCCATTTACTCTGTTTTTAGGCCCGTTTCTCGTTCTTTTCATCCTTCGGTGCTTTCCTAATATAAAACATGAAATTAAAGGATTAAGAGCACCAAATTTCACAATTCAAGGCTTAAATAATCCAAAAGTATGCTAAATGTGGGATTAAAATATGTATATATTACGGTTTATCAATTCATGTTTAACTATAAGTGTATGATATTTGTCATAGCTATTTTACATTGGCTTGTAATTGAATATGTTCATAGGTAAATCGGTTTATAATAAATAATGTTATGTGCATTTGATATTTGGTTATGGGGTGGACTAAATATGGTTGATAATTTGTGAGATGTTCATGATTTGGACTCATATCTATGTTCATGAAGAACTGGTTTAGAAGTCATTATAATGCATTAATGTATATTGGTTTTGTGAAAGAATATATGTGTATTGAATTTGGTATGTCTTAGTTTCGGTTAAGCAAGGTTTATGCAAATATATGTATCATAGTTCTTATTCGGTTAATATGTTCGGCTAATAGGAGTTGTGGAAATGATTATAATGATTACTCATGATTAAAGTTATTTTGTGAATTACTAAAGGATACATGTGAGTGTTATGCTTATTTTGAACATGGTATATATTCTTAAGGTATTTGGCATATTTTAGTTTGTTGGAAATTGAGGATATATGTATGTTTGGTTTTTGGTAATTGATAACTTGTTTTAGTAAAGTGATTATAAGCATGTGCATATTCGGCTAATGCAATTTCAATGACCAAGTGAACAGTAACTTTTGCTATTTGATGAAAAATGCTTATATGTGAATTTTGCTAAATAAATTTGAGCTTTGTGCATTAATGCTTAAGCATACTATGAAAGTACATCATTACTCATGATGCATTTGGTTATGACCATATGAATACTAGATTTGATATGTTTTAATGGGTAATTGGGTATCACATGTAGTAACATTCAAATGCTGAATGGAGTTGGTTCATTAGTATATGTATATGTTATGTGGTAATTAGTATATGCAATACTATTGTTTATGAACTTTGTATGTGGTTATATGTTTGAATAGAATTATGATATGATTAGTATAATGTTTAATCTAGTTATATATGATAACATTTGATTGGTTTATATATATGGTCAAGTGTATTCATATGATTAATCGAAATTTGTGTCTCACTCGGTAATACCTTGTAACCCATTCCGGTGATGGATAAGTGATCGCTACAATCAGAGCCTTAAAAATTTATAAAAGAATGATCAAACCTGGAGACTAACTCTGACAACGATTAAAGGCAAGTGTACCTATCAAACAGTAGTATAGCTTAGGCAAGACCGGATTATCGAACCCAAAGGAACTAAAAGTATTAATACTAACTTTCTTTTTATTATTTAACCTTAAAATTTGAGTGAAGATTGCTTTTTAAACTAAATTGACAAGAACCAAACTAGGAACACAAAGACAAAAAGGATGAATTGGAAAATAACTTGAAGAAACTCAATTGATCACAACGACACCCTCAAGAAGAATCCACCTAGACTTCACTTGTTATCTAACCTTTAATTATATGATCTATTTACTTAGCTTGATCCGTAAGACTTCCTAACCTATATTAAACCCTCTCTCGAAGCGAATAACGACTAACCCTAGGTTAATTAGTGGAACTCTCGCCCGCTTATAATAACCCCCTAGGATAGCAGTAAATCGATCAATGGACTCCCATATTAGGTTTCACCCTAATCCGGCAAAATCTCGTAACCCTATCTTTAGGCGTTCGATCAACTTCGCTTAATTATGTTAGATCTTCTCCTAGGCAGGGTCTATTCCTCCTCCACCTAAGTACATTATATTTGGATTAAGCAACATATTTAAGAACAAACTAACTAATTCATCATATAACTTAAAAATCAACTAACAAGATTCGTCTAGGTTTCATCCCCTTCAGGTATCTGAGGGGTTTAGTTCATAATGAATAAAGAAAACATCGCAAGAGAAAAGATAAAACAAAACATAAGAAATTCCTAAAACCCCCTGAAGGAATTGAAGGAGAATTCCGCCGCCTTGAGTATAACTCCGGCTTCTTGGGATGGATCAATTGGCTATCCTCGTGTTATTCCCTAACTCTGACCTTCTCGGCTTGGCTCCTTGGCCTAGCTTTCGATGCCTTCGGCTTCTACCAAACTCTCCCTTTCAAGTTGCCCCCTAAGGTGTTTATATAGACTTTGTGATGCCTTACTTGGCCCCTAAGTATCCTAATTTAAGTAGAATTCCTAATAGGGTGTTTGAATAGGCTTTGGAATGTGTTTCTTTGCCTCCAAGTATCCTTTCCCAAATGAAATTGCTCTTTCCAGCGATAGGGACACGGCCATGGCACACGCTCGTGTGGATCGTGGCCAGACCGTGTTCGGATTTCTAATTTGAGGCACAGCCGTGAGAGGCGGAGTTGAGGCCGTGCTCTAGGTGTTCGTCGAGGCACGGTAGTGCGGGCTTTGGGCCAGGCCGTGTCAATTTCATGCTAAGGCCCATTTACTCTGTTTTAGGCCTGTTTTGTGGTCTTTTCATCCTCGGGTGCTTTCCTGGGTATAAGACATGAAAAGAAAGGATTAAAAGCACCTTTTTATATAAATCAAGGAATAAATCATCAAAAAGCATCATAATGTGGGATTAAAATGTGTTACTTTTACGGTTTATCTAACAACCTCACACTTAAGCTTTTGCTTGTCCTCAAGCAAAATTCTCAACATATAATTAAAACGAACTTTCCATAATTCACAATTCCTATCAACAATGTCTCATCATAATTCATAGATAATTTATACATGGATAATTCCATTCAAAGAGTCCTAAAGATTCAAACAATGATAAGTCATTCAATTGTAATTGAAAACATAGGTGTTTCCCCTTATCTAAAATATTACCTTTGATTCGAAATTGACAAGAGTTGACATCCTCACTTTAGATTCACTTAAATCACTCAAAGTGTTTAAGGTTCATAAAAAGAAGCACTCATACATCGAACCTGAAAAGTTAATCCCATAGGCTTGCCTGAAAATCAAATCTCCACCACTGTAAAATGAGATGATAAACAGATCAAAAGGTCTTTGTTAGGGTTGTAACGGGGCTTAGGTTAAAGGTGTGGATAAAGGCTGAATTAGAAGGTTAGTATCGAGATTGACTTGACAAATTACCTAACTAGAATAATGAACTAATCCTAAATATTTACATCAATTGAAAACTACTAATATGAGCTTTTTCTTCAAGATTTGCATTTTAAACATGTAAGCTCACTTAGCAAAGCTAATAATGCATATACTTCATTTTTTTAGGAACAAACTAATAATAAATGGTGAATACTGAAATAACATAATTAGGCAGCTGACCAAATCAAATCTCGATATAAGGGTAATCAAAAAGAATGGTGATGACAAATACAAAAGGTTTTGGGTTAACATTAGTGGGTGAGTCAATAAAAAAAAGGTTGTTAGGGTCAACGGGGTTCACTAGGGGTTAATTGTGAAGGTAGGCTTTTTAATGGAGTAAGTGGGTTAAAACCTAGGTGCCTTTATCATCTTGGTATATCAAATCATATGTGTGGTCTTGACATGTATAATCAATGCAAGTTCTAGAATAACAAATCAATGTTGGCACACTCATGATAAAAAGTGAGCATGAAAGGATGTATGCTCTAAAAGGCTCAAAATCTCACAAAAATTATGGGTATTTTGATGCCACCCTTGTAAATTTCAAACTTCAAAGTAACATTCAGATTCAGGTAGACAACCTAAATTTGAAAAATAGACTTTATCATGCTTGATTCTCTAGTATCCTTCAAATTTAATCATCAATGCACAATTATCAATGACTTACTCCAATACATATCAACAAAGATCATAAATCATAGGAAATTTCATTCTAATCATAATATGAGAGACTTTACTTTTGAACAAGGCATAATTCAGGGATTTTCAATTAATACTATAGTTAACCCCCCCGCACTTAAGATGTACATTGCCCTCAATGTACAAAGATAGATATTAGCAAAATAATCATAAAAATCATAAGATTGGGAGAGAAGTGAAACTTCCTGAATTTTGGATGAAGTCAATGAAAAGAAATCGGATAGGATTAGAGGTGAACGTGGGGAAGCATCTCGAACCGTTTGAAATTGAATCTTCGAAGCAGCCGGTCTGATTTTATTGTATCCTAAGCTAAATCTAAATATTATAAAGAATAAGAAGAAGAAAATAAAATAAAGTAAAAAAACAATGAAATGAAAATAAAATAAAAATAAAAACAAAAATAAATAGTGGAAAATGGAAAATAAAAAACAACTAGAAAAAGGGAGAATGAGGTTTAAATAGAGATGTAGCCTGTGTTTTGGGATTTTGAATTTTGGGCGCATTCAGGGTGTTCGGACATGGCCGTGGGTGTAGTGGCACGCCCGTGTCTTTCTTCACACGGTCATTTAATACGAGCGTGCTCCTCCCGTGTTCGATTAGTTAGAATGTTGGCATGGTTGGAAGGCACGGTCGTGTTTAGCCCGTGTTTATCAAGTTAGTAACCTCGCACGGGGCGTCGGCACGGGCGTGGAAAATTATCGCCACCCGTGTTGGGAAAAGAAATTTTTCTATGTCGTGCACGGCTACTAGCACGCCCATGGTTCATCTGTAAGAGTATGCCCAAAGATCAATCATGAGATGGTTGTAATAACATACTTAATTTACCATGTTTATTAATATAAAGCGTTGTCATTATTATTTCAGTTTTTCTTTCTGTGTGTATAGATAAACTGTTTTATAATAATGTCCTGAGAATAATATGATTATTCTTAAAAGATCCTTAGTCGAGTATTATTGTTGACTAGGACAATAATAATGCATTAAGACTAACATGTAGTTGATCGATGATAAAGAGTTGTCATTGATATGGAGTGTCAAAATCAATGCATGAATATGTGTGTTAGAGAACAACATATTGGATTGACCCGCTATGAGTATGTTTCTTGGATTATTATGTAATTGTCACAACATTACTCATAGTGATTAATATGTATATGATCCTCAGACTTGAGATCATTATTATCCCAGCATCGTGAGTTGTATATTTTGATACAGTCAAACGAACACCATAACAGGTTGTTCTATAAAGGCTGATGTTGGATATACCACAATCTATGTAGAGGGATATGGTTGATCAATAAAGGATAAGTCCCTCCTACATAATAGGAGTAATATCTTAGGCCACTTGATTGAGTGAGACTAGAAATGCATGGCCATGCTCAAATAAGTTGATATGAGATGTCATACTAATTTGTATATCATAATCTACTCAAGATATCAAGAAACATGGGATGGACTATACAAGTGTGACTATCCCATGACTTGTATCCATTCCAGAGATAAAGGACTTAAGGATTAATGCATGAAAGGTTAATCACAAAAGATTATGTCGAATCATGATTTCTTGTAACTTAGGTAGCAATGATGCATTGCTAGATGCCACTCATTGTTTGTGACAATAGAATTGTTCTAGTATTACTGCTAACGTTGCAAGAACCTATAGGGTCACACCCTATGGTTGAAATGAACGGAATAAAATATAGTTGGTATTGTGCTTGGTTGTCACATAAATTAAATTAATTAAAGAATTAATTTAATTGGGCAATCAAATATTGAACATATTATATGTACAAGGATGTTGTACACATAATGATAACATAATTTTATCAATATATGAATTTGATTCATATATAAATTTAAATAAATATAGTTTACCAAAATCCTTATTATAATTAATGTAATTATAAATTTCGGATATAATTAATGTAATTATAATTTTCGGTTAAAAACTTTATTATATTTATTTAATCTTATAATACATTCAAGAGATACCAATTATAAAAGGCCCAATTAAAAGGATACCAATTATAAAAGGCCCAATGAAAAAGACACCCATTATAAAAGGTATTAAAAGGAGACAAAGCTTGATATAAAAAAAAAACCTAAGTGATTGCTTGTTAGGTCTAGCAGCCGTCAAGCAAATAAACCTCCAAAATAGTTTTGGAGATTTCTTCCGTTCATAGTCAAACCGGGTGGATTACGTAGAGGCCGACATCGGAAAAGGTTGAGGCTTGATTCGACAGTAGATCAAAACTCTTGTTGCCAAGGCGTCGCTGTCTACTCAGATTGAAGTTTTGGTAATTTCGAAACCTTTATTTCACCCTGATTCATTCCTCACACATGGATCCATGATTTGGATCGCTGGATCTAATTTTATTCTGCTGCGCCATGGGGTACCGGCGTTCCAATAGTGGTATCAGAGCCACTTGTGTGATACAAACTCCGGTTTAAATACTTGGGTGATGCAATTGTATGAGATACATGTTTTGATCTTATTGTATTTTCGATTGTTTAAATCGTTTAAGCATAACTTGATAACTGTTCCTTTCGGTAATTGATTAAATGTTAATCATGGTGTTGTGGCCTATTTGATTTTATGTTATTACTGTTAACTATTAACAAATCTGTAATAATGCGACGGTGGTATTTATAGTTTCCAGTAAGTGTTAACTAGCTAGTGGAACAAGGGTTGTTCCGATATGAAACCTCAAGGATTAAAATTCTAAAAATACGATTCTGTTGATAAAAGTTATCAAATCGTGAGGTTTCATTTGATTGGGGTATGCGATTCGTACCGCGGGGGCCCGCTTCCTCCGACCTCCTCAGACCCCCCGCAAAAAGTTTTGTTAATAAAAGAAATTTATAAACTTGATGGGCCACAAAAGGTTGAAAGGATATTTTATAATTCACCTTAGCAAAAAAAAATGAATTATGTATGCTATTTTTGACATGCACGGTGTTTGAAATGCATAGTTATAGCCCAATGACCCATTCGATAAAAGGTTGTATTTTTTTTAAAATACGACCTGCGTGTCGTGCCTTACTTCTATTCTCTTGTATTTCTCTTCTCATCTTATTCCCTCGTATGTAAAACGAGTTTCTGCATATTGTAATTTGCAAGAGTTGCTGTGGGCCAAACGAGAAGGAAGGTGGGACAATGATTGTGAATGATAGCTTGTGAAATGGCTTACACCTTTAGGTTTCTTTTTGGTTTTCCCATTGGCTTGGGTTGAACCACCTTAGTTTATGGGCTATAACTATTGCATTTATTTATTGCTTTATTTATTCATGTATGAGATACTATGGATGTCTAAAGCATGCCTATTATATATATTAAAACTTGGTGATAATAAACCCTATTAATTGATGAGATCGATTAGAAGACTAAATGGGCTAAAGTAGACCATAATTGGTGAGATGCAACAACCTTAATAAAATCCCTCTATTAAAATATTAAGTCAACATGGCCTTCCAATTTTGCCCTCGTTAAGGCCTCGATCAATACTATGTAGGTTCTGCCAAAGTGAAGTACTAGTATTTATCTTGGTTAAACGCGAAGAATAAACAAGTGATATTCGCTGGTTAAAAAATTGGTTAATGACTTAACTAGGTTACTCTAATAGGATTAGAAACCTAGAGGCAAGTAAATTGGATAAATCATAAGATGATTAGAACAAGAGTTGTTCACCAAATATTAAGAGTTACATATGATGTAATTAGCAAATGTTGCTTACCTAAATAACCATAATCTTAAGAGTAAAGCCAAAGCTGACTTAAGAGGTAGTGAAATATGGATCCTTAACCTACTAGAAATACTTTTTAGAAAGTTTTTCCAAAATTAATATACGAGGGTTATTAATTTTGAAATAAAATAGTCGGAACATCATTTAATAAAGTCTTTTTAATGATTGATATAAAATTCATGCATATTTAATTGTTGTAGATATATTATGGCTGCAAACACTAGCACACTCTCATTGCGATCGGTCCTTGAGAAAGACAAATTGAATGGTTTGAATTTTCTTGATTGGTTCTGTAACTTGAGGATTGTCCTTAAACAAGAACGGAAATTATATGTCATTGAACAACCACTTCCTAATGAACCACCCGCTAATGCCTCGAGGACTGATAGAGATGCTTACAAGAAGTATCTCGATGACATGATAGATGTTGGATGTCTTATGCTTGCCACTATGAATCCTGAACTTCAGAAGCAACATGAGGACATGGTTGCTTATGATATGATCGAGTACCTGAAAGAACTTTATCAGGGACAAGCACAGCAAGAGAGGTTTGATATCTCTAAGGCCCTATTCCAATGTAAGTTGGCTGAAGGAAGCCCAGTAGGACCTCATGTCCTTAAGATGATTGGCTATATTGAAAGCCTGTCTAAGCTTGGGTTTCCATTGAGCCAAGAGTTGGCCACTAATGTTATTTTACAATCGTTTCCAGATAGCTACAGCCAGTTTGTCCTCAATTTTAATATGAATGAAATTGACAAGACTCTACCACAATTGCTCAGTATGTTACGAACTGCTGAAGGCAACTTGAAAAAGGTTGGACCCAAGCCCATACTGATGGTCTGTAATAACAAGGGCAAGGGAAAGGCCAAAGTTCAAACAAAGCCCAAGGGTAAAGGTAAGCCCAAATTTGGAAAAGGAAAGGCTGCACTGAAACCTAAAGGTGGGGTGTCTAAGGAAGGAAACTGTTTTCATTGTGGTGTGGCTGGGCATTGGAAACGGAACTGCCCTGTCTATCTTGAAGAAGTCAAGAAGGCTAAAGCAAGTAGAATGTCTGCTTCAGGTATTTATGTTATTGATATTAATTTATCAACTACTACTTCTTGGGTATTAGATACTGGTTGTGGTTCTCATATTTGTACTTCTGTACAGGGACTACAAAGGAGTAGGACTTTGGCTAGAGGAGATATGGACCTACGAGTTGGAAATGGAGCAAAAGTTGCTGCATTAGCTGTGGGAACATATACTTTATCTTTGCCTAGTGGACTTGATTTATGTTTAGAGGATTGTTATTTTGTGCCCAGTTTGACTAAAAATTTTATTTCAATTTCTTGTTTAGACAAAATTGGTTTTGAGACAATTATTAAGAATAATTGTTGTTCATTTTATCTCAATAATGTTTTCTATGGTTCGGCACAATTGATTAATGGCCTCTATATTTTAGATCAGACGAATCCCATTTACAACATAAATACTAAAAGATCTAAAATAAATGACTCAAATCAAACTTATCTTTGGCATTATCGTTTGGGCCACATAAGTGAGAAACACATATCCAAATTCCATAAAGATGGTCTCTTGAGTTCATTTGTTTTTGAACAATTTGAAGCATGTGAATCTTGCTTATTTGGAAAAATGACTAAATCTCCTTTTACTGGTAAAAGTGAAAGAGCTAGTGATTTATTGGACCTAATACATTCTGATGTATGTGGACCAATAAATACACAGGCCAGAGGTGGATTTCACTACTTCATTACTTTCACTGATGATTTCAATAGATATGGGTATGTTTATCTCATGCGCCATAAGTCTGAGTCCCTTGAAAAGTTCAAGGAATTCAAAAATGAAGTACAAATCAACTAGGCAAAACTATCAAGTCACTTTGATCTGATCGAGGTGGAGAGTACTTGAGCCTAGAGTTTGATGATCTTTTGAAAGAATGTGGGATTGTCTCACAACTTACTCCTCCTGGTACTCCTCAATGGAATGGAGTATCTGAGAGAAGAAATCGAACTTTGTTAGACATGGTTCAATCCATTATGAGTCATGCTGATCTACCGACTTCATTTTGGGGACATGCACTTGAGACAGCTACTTTCACACTAAATCGTGTTCCATCTAAATCAGTTCAAAAGACGCCATATGAGATGTGGACTGGGAAACATCTTAGTATGTCTTTTATGAAAATTTGGGGCTGTGAAGCTTATGTTAAACGTCAAACGTCTACTAAGCTTGAACCCAGATCTGAAAGGTGTATTTTTGTGGGGTATCCAAAAGAAACCAAAGGATATTATTTCTTTAATCCCACTGAGAACAAAACGTTTGTTGCTCGGACTGGTGTCTTCATAGAGAGAGAAATTACTTCTAGAAAAGGAAGTGGGAGAAAGATTGAACTTGAAGAAATTCGAGAATCACAAGATACCACTGAACCAGAGATTGAACAACAACAAATTCCACAAGGAATTGAGGAACAAACAACTGCTGTATAAACACAACCACCGCGCAGATCTTTAAGAGAACGCCGTGCACCTGAGAGATATGGATCTCTTATTACAACGCATGGTGACGTTCTTCTTATAGATCAAGATGAGCCTAGGAGTTATCAAGAAGCGGTGACGAGCCCAGACTCTGAGAAATGGCTTGAGGCCATGAGATCTGAGACGGATTCCATGTATGAAAACCAAGTATGGACTTTGATTGACCCACCCGAAGGGGTTAAACCTATAGGGTGCAAATGGGTTTTCAAAAAGAAAACAGACATGGATGGTAATGTACAAACATACAAAGGGCGATTAGTCGCTAAAGGTTTTCACCAAATTCATGGTGTTGACTATGATGAAACCTTTTCTCCTGTAGCTATGTTTAAATCCATCAGGATCTTGCTCGCCATAGCTGCATTTCATGATTATGAAATCTGGAAGATGGACGTCAAAACAACTTTCCTTAACGGGAAACTTGAAGAGGATGTGTATATGACACAACCTGAAGGTTTTGTAAATCCAAAGGATGCTAGAAAGATATGTAAGCTACAAAGATCCATTTATGGATTAAAGCAAGCTTCTCGAAGTTGGAATATTCATTTTAACGATGCAATCAAAGAGTTTGGTTTTATCAAAAATGAAGATGAACCATGTGTTTACAAGAAAGTTAGTGGGAGCACTATCACATTCTTAGTACTATATATGGATGACATACTTATCATGGGAAATGACATACCTACCTTACAGTCTATTAAGACTTGGTTAAGAAGTTGTTTTTCTATGAAGGACTTGGGCGAAGCCACTTATATCTTAAGAGTCAAGATCTATAGAGATAGATCAAGACGACTACTAGGTCTAAGCCAAAGTACATACATAGATAAAGTACTGAAAAGGTTCAGTATGGAAGAATCTAAAAGAGGATTCCTACCTATGAGACATGGTATTTCACTCTCGAAGGAAATGTGTCCTTCAACCCCACAAGAGAGAGAACGTATGAGTAAAATTCCATATGCTTCCGCTATTGGATCTATCATGTATGCTATGTTATGTACCCGTCCAGATGTCTCGTATGCCTTAAGTATGACGAGCAGGTATCAAGTAGATCCCGGTGAAGGTCACTGGACCACAGTCAAGAGTATCCTTAAGTACTTAAGAAGAACTAAGGATACGTTCCTATTATATGGAGGTGAGGAAGAGTTAAGTGTAAAAGGTTACACTGATGCCAGCTTCCAAACCAACAAGGATGATTCTCGATCTCAATCATGTTTTGTGTTTTGCCTTAATGGTGGTGCTGTGAGCTGGAAGAGTTCAAAGCAAAGTACAGTAGCCGATTCTACAACAGAGGCTGAATATATTGCAGCCAGTGAGGTAGCAAAGGAAGCGGTTTGTATCAAGAAGTTCATTACTGGACTAGGGGTTGTGCCTAGCATATCAGATGCTATAGAACTCCGATGTGATAACAATGGAGCTATTGCACAAGCTAAAGAACCCAGATCTCACCAGTGATCCAAACATATACTTAGACGCTACCATCTTATTCGAGAGATTATCGATCGAGGGGATGTAGAGATATCCAGAGTACCTTCGGATGATAACATTGCTGATCCCCTGACCAAGCCTCTGACACAGCAGAAGCATGATCGTCACACTAAGTCACTTGGTATTAGATATATGAGTGATTGGTCTTAGTGCTAGTGGGAGATTGTAAGAGTATGCCCAAAGATCAATCATGAGATGGTTGTAATAACATACTTAATTTACCATGTTTATTAATATAAAGCGTTGTCATTATTATTTCAGTTTTTCTTTCTGTGTGTATAGATAAACTGTTTTATAATAATGTCCTGAGAATAATATGATTATTCTTAAAAGATCCTTAGTCGAGTATTATTGTTGACTAGGACAATAATAATGCATTAAGACTAACATGTAGTTGATTGATGATAAAAAGTTGTCATTGATATGGAGTGTCAAAATCAATGCATGAATATGTGTGTTAGAGAACAACATATTGGATTGACCCGCTATGAGTATGTTTCTTGGATTATTATGTAATTGTCACAACATTACTCATAGTGATTAATTTGTATATGATCCTCAGACTTGAGATCATTATTATCCCAGCATCGTGAGTTGTATATTTTGATACAGTCAAACGAACACCATAACAGGTTGTTCTATAAAGGCTGATGTTGGATATACCACAATCTATGTAGAGGGATATGGTTTATCAATAAAGGATAAGTCCCTCCTACATAATAGGAGTAATATCTTAGGCCACTTGATTGAGTGAGACTAGAAATGCATGGCCATGCTCAAATAAGTTGATATGAGATGTCATACTAATTTGTATATCATAGTCTACTCAAGATATCAAGAAACATGGGATTGACTATACAAGTGTGACTATCCCATGACTTGTATCCATTCCAGAGATAAAGGACTTAAGGATTAATGCATGAAAGGTTAATCACAAAAGATTATGTCGAATCATGATTTCTTGTAACTTAGGTAGCAATGATGCATTGCTAGATGCCACTCATTGTCTGTGACAATAGAATTGTTCTAGTATTACTGCTAACGTTGCAAGAACCTATAGGGTCACACCCTATGGTTGAAATGAACGGAATAAAATATAGTTGGTATTGTGCTTGGTTGTCACATAAATTAAATTAATTAAAGAATTAATTTAATTGGGCAATCAAATATTGAACATATTATATGTACAAGGATGTTGTACACATAATGATAACATAATTTTATCAATATATGAATTTGATTCATATATAAATTTAAATAAATATAGTTTACCGAAATCCTTATTATAATTAATGTAATTATAATTTTCGGTTAAAAACTTTATTATATTTATTTAATCTTATAATACATTCAAGAGATACCAATTATAAAAGGCCTAATTAAACGGATACCAATTATAAAAGGCCCAATGAAAAAGACACCCATTATAAAAAGGTATTAAAAGGAGACAAAGCTTGATATAAAAAAAAAAAAACCTAAGTGATTGCTTGTTAGGTCTAGCAGCCGTCAAGCAAATAAACCTCCAAAATAGTTTTGGAGATTTCTTCCGTTCATAGTCAAACCGGGTGGATTACGTAGAGGCCGACATCGGAAAAGGTTGAGGCTTGATTCGACAGTAGATCAAAACTCTTGTTTCCAAGGCGTCGCTGTCTACTCAGATTGAAGTTTTGGTAATTTCGAAACCTTTATTTCACCCTAATTCGTTCCTCACACATGGATCCATGATTTGGATCGCCGGATCTAATTTTATTCTGCTGCGCCATGGGGTACCGGCGTTCCAACATCATCTCCTGGCTTCCACACGGCCACGGGTACGCCCGTGTGTAGGGCCGTGTGGCCTAGAAATTTGCTCTTTTGTTAGTTTTTGGTTAGGTGCTAAAAAGAAAAAGAAAAGAAAAAAAAAGTAAAAATAAAAAAAATGTAAAAATGAGGTTAATGCTCGGGTTGCCTCCCGAGAAGCACTCGTTTATAGTCTTAAGCTAGACTTTACCTCTCATTCGTTTGGTCATGGTGGTTTGAGGAGGTGAAAATACTTTCTCATGCTATCACTTCGATTATGGATATATAGTTTAAGTCGAGTAATGTTTACCTCAAAAGTGTTGAATTTACGACTACTTACCTCGACTGTGCCGAATAGGAAGACATTAAGTACCTCAAAAGTGATTTCTTCGTTTATCTTGAGGTCTGAATTGGTGATTCAAGGGTCTTCCTTATTCAATAATACCTGATCTCCTACTTTGAAGTGATTCGTTGTTCCTATCAGGTCGTCTGGGGGCTCCTTCGGTTTCACTTCGTGTGGTTCCGGTTCTTCTTTAAATTGTGTTTTCCACTCTTCTAGTTTGTCGTCCCTAAGGCTTCGTTCCTCATATAATTCTTCTTTGTTGGCACGAGGTCTAAGATCTAGCTCAGCTAGGTGATTTCGTGATGCTTCCTGTAAAGAAGGTTGAACCAAATGGTTATCAATAAAATTAACGTTCGTACCTTCATTACTCGATGTCTTATGTAACACCCCAAACCCGGCCCATACGCCACGGCCGAATTTAGAATGCCACTGCGGAAAACGTTTGAAAAGATTTTAACTTAAAAGTAAAAACATAAAAATTTGTTGTCTTTACTAAAACATTGTATAATTAAAATCCCAAATAAACATTTGCAAATAACAATATATTCAACAAACCAACTTAAAACATAATAATAATCAAAAATTGGTTAAATGGCCCTTATTACAACCAATACTTAAAACAAAATACTCAATATTAAAATGCTTAAAATAATTAAAATATCTTCTTCTGCATGGGCCACCTTGTATCCACTCCAAACCCGGTCCAACGCTTACGCATCACCTGAAATGGTTGAGAAAAATTGGGTGAGTCCACAGACTCAGTGCATAATCATCACACATGCCTCCACATATGGGCTTGGCCCAAATCCACACAGTTCACATACATAAATATGCAAAATGACGCCCAACCCAACCTAATTCCATCCATTACACCAACCCCGGCACACCTACCGTCCAAGGCCGTGGCTAATCCACCGATCAAATAGTGATCCTTATATCTTACCTTGGCAGACTTGCTGCTCAAGGCCGTGGCTAAGCCACCAATCACATAAGTGATCCCAACATTAATTCGTCTACGGTGATGCATACAGCCATCAACCGCCGAGATGGGCACCTAGCCAACACCTCCCCTGATGTAGCACACAGCTTATCATCAAGCGCTAATGTAGCACGAGGCTAACATTAGACCACGTACATAAATATGTACACCCGTCCTTCCTTGATCAAATCCAATCCCCATGCATATATGTTAATGTATCATGCCAAATCAACATATAGAATGAACATACATCACATGCTCATTATCATATTACACAGTCACCATAAATAATTTAATACCACATATTACTGACCTGTTAACCGATTACCCCAATCATGGGTTTTCACCACTTTAGCCTTTGTTGTCGGCTATCACACATCATACAAGAATATATATATATATATATCAATACACAAAACATGAGAAATAGTGCGATAACTACGCACCTGCTAAGGCACAAACGATCAAATCCCGAAAACGTCACTTGATTAAGAACTCTGCCGAAATCCCTAAATGGAATCATATTAGTTTCGGCCTCTATACCAAAAACATTAGAAAGTGGCCTACGCCCTCAAGAAAATGACATAAAAAAAGAAAGGAAAAACGGCCATAAACACTTACCTATCTTCCAAAACCGATTGAAGAAAACCCAAAAATGAATGCCTACCCTTTGAATATTCGGCCAACAAAAATAATACTAACAAGGAAGTAGAAGATTCGGCTATGGTTTTGAATAAAGATAACAAAAGATATTATGGAGAAAAAGAAATAGAGTATGTGAGTAGCAAAGAAAATGAGAATGAGAGGGAGAGGATTCGATTTTAGAAATAATGGAAGAAAAGAAAAGAAAAGAGGATTTGGGGAAGAAAGAGGTTCGGTCAAGAAGAAAATAAAAAGGAAAAAGTGATGTTGAGCAAATACCAAAAGTAAGAAAAGAGGAAGAGAGATGAGAGAAAGAGTGCACAAAAGTGCAAAAGATGTTTTCGGTTTCAAAGGAAAAGATGAGAGAAAGAAAATATAAATTTTGGTTCAAACAAAATGAAGGCTAACCAAAAGCAAAACTTGCACAAAATGTACAATACTCATTCGGCCAAACAAAGGATTTTTGGAGAGGGAAAACAAAAATGCAAAAGATGTTCAAAAGGAGAATTGGCCAACTATTCCCCCCAAGCTACCTAACAAAATTCGGCCACCCCCCTAGACACCCATGCCGTCCACATACATCCACTAAAGGCATAAGAATTGTTTCCAAAACATTTTCCACAAGCCAAGCCTTTTGTCCCCTCAATATACCATAACTTTAAGATATCCTTCCATAACCTTAAAAATCTTATCCCATAACTTAAGTTTTCCTTAAACAAAAATTCAACTTACCAAAAGTTATTAGTCCACCTATCATAAATAAGTTTGACCGGCCATCAATGTTAATACACAAAAATAAACCTTCAAAATGCTAAACATACCACTCGAACCTCTAACCTCAAGCTACCTTTCAAGCTCCTTAACCAACTTGCCACTTACTCCTCTTGTGCTATAAATGAACACTTAAATTAACTTAAGTGCTAAGCTCACCTAATCCACTTCATTAAATAAACCAAACTAAAATTTATTCTAACTTCCTAATTAAAATCTAGCCTTCACAAGACTATGCTAACACACAAAATTCATATCCAAGCCAACACAAAAATAAATAATATTCTAATTTTCCTAAAGCCCAATTCCCAATCGGCCCAATCCTACTAGGCCCAATTTTGGGATGTTACATCCTAGCTGAGTCAAGAGCTTGAAGAGTGATTGTTTCGTCGTCTACACGAAGTGTAAGTTCATCGAATTCTTCCTCTGTGTGGTCTTTCTTTATTGCATCGGGATATAGCACATGAGGTTGGTATTCTGTAATTACCGGTTTTGGTAAATCATGGCACACCTCAACCTTACCTTCACTTACCACATGTTCTTGCCTTGGGTCTAACAATTCACTGTTTTGAGCTTGTACGGCTTGGGGCCAATGATTCGGCTCAGGTTTGTAGCCTTGTGGTGTTTCCTGTGGTGAAAGTTGAACAATTTGATTATCAACTGAAGCTACTTTCTCAACTTCATCACTTGATGTCCTGGCTGAGTCAAAAGCTTGTAGACTGATTGATTCGTCACCTACACGAAGAATGGGTTCTCCTGTACCAACATCAATTTTAGTCTTGGCAATTGCTAGAAAGGGTTTTCCTAAAATTAAAGGAATCGAATTGTCCTCATTCATGTCTAACACAACAAAATCTACTGGGAATAGGAATTTATCAATTTTGATTAGATCATTTTCTATTATACCCCTAGGAATTCTGATAGCTTTATCAGTTAACTGAATGCTCATCCTAGTTTGTCTGGGTTTCCCCAGACCTAGTTGTTTAAACATTTTATAAGGCATAACATTGATGCTTACCCCTAAATCAGCTAAAGCATTATCAATAGATAAACTACCAATTAAACTTGGAATTGTAAAACTCCCTGTGTCTTTTTGCTTCTGCGTTAGTCTGTTCTGTAACATTGCTGAGCATGCTGCATTTAATTCCACGTGGTGCTCCTCATCTAATTTGCGTTTGTTTGTCAAGAGATATCTTAAAAATTTCCTCGAGTCTGGCATCTGAAAAAGAGCTTCAAGAAGAGGTAAGTTAATATGCAATTTCTTTAAAAGTTTAAGAAAATTACCAAATTGTCCTTCTGAATCATCTCTTTTAATTACTTCAGGATAAGGTATACGAGGTTGGTACTCTTTGATTATCAGTTTTGGCTTTTCTTGTGTTACCTCTGTTTTACCTTCGTTTACCTTGTTTTCTGGTATTGCATTGGGTTCATCTAACCCTTTACTGTCCTGAGCGGTGATGGCTTGATTTTGCTCCTTAGGGTTAATCTCCGTGTTACTAGGTAGATGCCCTTGCGGTCGTTCTGTCATCAGCATTGCAAGTTTTTTGACTGCGTTAGTGACTTCCTTGGATACGTTTCTTTTGATTGTTCTCTCAGTTCCTTGGATACGTTTCTCTGTGTCTACCGAAAATTTTGTCAGCATCTCTTCAAGGTGCGACCCCTCTTCCTATTGGTGAGTTGGTTGTTGAAAGTTTGGAGGAAGTTCCGGTCTTTGGCTATTTTGATCATCCCACGAGAAATTGGGATGGTAACTCCAACCTGCATTATAAGTGTCATTTTGTGGTCTAGAATAGTTACCCGTCTAGTGAGCTTGCTCGTTTTCCATGCCATATCCGCAGGGTGGGTACTCAGGATTTGCCACTCCTCCTAGATTTGAGTCATATTGCATTACTGAGCGTACCTACGAGGAACTATACAAACCACCAATCTTTTTATTCATCATATCTAGCTGGTTAGATAACCTGGTGACCACGTCGAGGTTGGAGACACTGGCAGCTTTTGTTGGCGTTATCCTCCTAACTTGCCACTGATAGTTATTTAGTGCCATCTCCTCTAAACTAAAATTACCTGTCAAAACAAAGAAAAAATAGCAAAGTAAAAATAAAAAAATTGCAATAATAAAATAAAAAAATGGCTAAAGTAATAAAAATTAAGCTTTCTTAATATTTTAGTTCCCCGGCAACGGCACCAAAAACTTGATCGCTACAATCAGAGCCTTAAAAATTTATAAAAGAATGATCAAACCTGGAGACTAACTCTGACAACGATTAAAGGTAAGTGTACACATCGAACAGTAGTATAGCTTAGGCAAGATCGAATTATCGAACCTAAAGGAACTAAAAGTATTAATACTAACTTTCTTTTTATTATTTAACCTTAAAATTTGAGTGAAGATTGCTTTTTAAACTAAATTGACAAGAACTAAACTAGGAACACAAAGACAAAAAGGATGAATTGGAAAATAACTTGAAGAAACTCAATTGATCACAATGACACCCTCAGGAAGAATCCACCTAGACTTCACTTGTTATCTTACCTTTAATTATATGATCTATTTACTTAGCTTGATCCGTAAGACTCCCTAACCTATATTAAACCCTCTCTCGAGGCGAATAACATCTAACACTAGGTTAATTAGTGGAACTCTCGTTCGCTTATAATAACCCCCCAGGATAGCTGTAAATCGATCAATGGACTCCCATATTAAGTTTCACCATAATCTGGAAAAATCTCATAACCCTATCTCTAGGCGTTCGATCAACTTCACTTAATTGTGTTAGATCTTCTCTTAGGCAGGGTCTATTCCTCCTCCACCTAAGCACATTATATTTGGATTAAGCAACATAATTAAAAACAAACTAAGTAATTCATCATATAACTTAAAAATCAACTAACAAGATTCGTCTAGGTTTCATCCCCTTCAAGTATCTGAGGGGTTTAGTTCATAATGAATAGAGGAAACATCGCAAGAGAAAAGATAAAACAAAACATAAGAAATTCCTAAAACCCCCTGAAGGAATTAAAGGAGAATTCTGCCGTCTTGAGTATAACTCCGGCTTCTTGGGATGGATCAACTGGCTATCCTCGTGTTATTCCCTAACTCTGACCTTCTCGGCTTGGCTCCTTGGCCTAGCTTTCGATGCCTTTGGCTTCTGCCAAACTCCCCCTTTCAAGTTGCCCCCTAAGGTGTTTATATAGACTTTGTGATGCCTTACTTGGCCCCTAAGTATCCTAATTTAAGTAGAACTCCTAATAGGGTGTTTGAATAGGCTTTGGAATGTGTTTCTTTACCTCCAAGTATCCTTTCTCGAATGAAATTGCTCTTTCCAGTGACAGGGACACGGCCATGGCACACGCCCATGTGGATTGTGGCCAGACCATGTTCGGATTTCTAATTTGAGGCACGGCCGTGTGAGGCAGAGTTGGGGCCGTGCTCTAGGTGTTCGTCAAGGCACGATTGTGCAGGCTTTGGGCCAGGCCGTGTCAATTTCATGCGAAGGCCCATTTACTCCGTTTTAGGCCTGTTTTGTGTTCTTTTCATCCTCGGGTACTTTCCTGGTATAAGACATGAAAAGAAAGGATTAAAAGCACATTTTTATATAAATCAAGGAATAAATCATCAAAAAGCATCATAAATGTGGGATTAAAATGTGTTACTTTTACGGTTTATCAATACAGGTTAAGGGTGTTACAAAATTAGAAAGTAAATCGAACTTGTTTGATAACTTTGTGACATTAAGGATTAAACTGAGTAAATTGAAAAATGTCATGAGATTATGTTATAGATGAAAAGTAGAGGGTCCCTAATGAAAGAGTGTGAAGTCAGATTTTGATCCAATGTTAGACATTGAACAGTATGTGTATCCCGAGTATAGGTATTGTTACACCCTCATTTTCTAGTACTATTCGAAAGACTATGTAAAACCCCTTACCTGTACCCGAAGCTCGGACCGGGTTTGAGGCATTACCTAACTTATCACACTTAATGTCTCGAAACGGCTATAAAATATCATTGTTAAACTATCGCAAAGCTCGATCTTGGCCTATGAGGCCCTATACATACCTCTGACAAGCTTCAGAACTATTCCCGGAACTTTTACAAACCCGAGAAAACTTTTCATAAAACATGGGCCACACGCTAGTGTTGGTCGAGGAACACGCCCATGTATCATCTCACACACCCGTGTTTGATGCCCGTGGACGACACTGACTTGTACCACACGGCCTAGACACGCCCGTGTCTTCTACCCATGGCGCTCTCTAGCTATGACACCATCAACCCTTAATTAGCACACGACCAAAGCACACACCCGTGTGGCTAACCCGTGGTCACCTCTGATTAAGTCACACGGCTGGTCGCATGCCCGTGTGCTTCCACCATGTGGCGATTTAAATTCCAAATCCTAGGTGTAGACATCACACGGCCTGGGCACACGCCCATAGATTGACCGTGTGTCACAGACGGCCTAGACACACGCCCGTGTGCCTACCCTTGTGGACCAGAACAAGGCTATTTGCCGAGCTCTTTGCACCCCTCTAACTCACACCACTTGAACCTATTCAACATACTAATAAACAACTCATAATTTTAATATGAACTTCCATGAATAACTTTATATTTTCATAAATGATAACGTGAGCCATCAACCATGGCAATATACAAAATAGTTATCTTAACAAGGCGCCAACACACTTTTGGCCAAAATAACAAAATAATCTAACTAGTCTAGCCCCTATACATGCCATATACAAAATCACTAAGTCAAAATATACCAAGGTGAGCAGATAGTGTGGGCGGTCTTCTGGGTATCGGCATATCCCGACTCGGCTCTTAAACTCTATAGAACAAGGGAAAGAAAGGGGAGTAAGCTTTAAGCTTAGTAAGTTTACATGTAAACAATATAACATTTTAGTATGTGCTAAACAATTTTATAGCAATACATACTAAACAAGAAACAATACACATTCATAATCATGCTTACTCATTCCTCCCATTTCCACCTTCCAACCATGTCATAAGATCAATGCATAAGATCAATGTATGCATTCATTAGCATAACTCCCTGTATTTAGCACTACAATATTACATTTATCAACTACTCAAGATCGATTTCTCGATGGTTTCGCACTTAGCCCACCATCAATTTTATTTGGGTTGGTATCCCACATAGCCCACCCAGAGGTTAGTTACGGTGGTATCGCACATAACCCACCAAATGATAAATAGACGATGGTATCGCACATAGCCCATCGTAATTAAGTATTATGGTGGTATCACACTTAGCCCACCATCAAGTATTGATATAACACACACTTACATATCCATTCCATCACTCATATTAAAGTTATTCAATAACTACCTCATTAAATCCTCTTGAATCATACATGTACTCAATTGTGCTATACACTAGTTAGCAACAACAATGTATATAAAATGCATCGTTTACACATAAACTTACCTTGGTACAAAACACGTCAACTAATAGTTTAATTCGTGATTGTGCCTTTTCCTTGGTCAAGTTTAATTTTGCGCTCTTCTTGATCTATAAGAACAAGATTCACTCATTTAGATCATTCTATGATCATAATGCATTGATCGCTGAAATCAGAGCTTTAAAATTTATAAAACAAATTATCAAACCTGGAAACTAACTCTGACAATGATTAAAGGCAAGTGTACCTATCGAACAGTAGTATAGTTTAGGCAAGAAAGGATTGTCGAACCCAAAGGAACTAAAAGTACTAATACTAACTTTCTTTTTATTATTTAGCCTAAAATAAAGTGAAGTTGATTAAACTAAATTAACGACTACTAAGCTAAAGACACAAAGACAAAAAGAACGAATTGGAAAATAACTTGAAGAAAAACTCAGTTGATCACGACGATACCCTGAAGAAGAATCCACCTAGACTTCACTTGCTATCTAACACTGAACCATACGATCTATTCACTTAGTTTGATCCGTAGGACTCCCTAACATATATTAAACCCTCTCTCGAGGCGAATAACATCTAACCCTAGGTTAATTAGTGGAACTCTCGTTCTCTTATAATAACCCCCTAGGATAGCTGTAAATTGATCTATAGATTCCCATAATAGGTTTCACCCTGATTCGACAAAATCTCGTCACCCTATCTCTAGGCGTGCGATCAACCCCACTTAATTATGCTAGATCTACTCTTAAGCAGGGTCTATTCCTCCTCCACCTAAGCACATCAAACTTGAATCAACATCCGCAAAATATTAACTCAAGAATTAAGCACACATAATTAAGAACAAACTAAGTATTTATCATATAATTCAGAAAACGATAACAAGATTCATCTAGGTTTCATCCCCTTCAGGTATCTGAGGGGTTTAGTTCATAACAAATAAAGAAAACATCTCAAGAGAAAATATAAAACAAAACATAAGAAATCCCTAAAACTCCCTGAAGAAATTGAAGGAGAGATCTGCCGCCTTGAGTAGAATTCCGGCTTCTTGGGATGGATCAACTGGCTAACTTCGAGCGATTCCTTCAACTCTGACCTTTTCGGCTTGGCTCTTTGGCCTAGCTCGACGCCCCTTCAAAGGTGGTACTTAGGGGTTATTTATAGGCTCTTGGAATGCGATTCTTTCTCCCTAAGTATCCTTTTCCGATTGAAATTGTCTAAAGCCACGATAGGGGCACAGCCATGTTACACGCCCGTGTGACTCGTCTTCAAGCCGTGTTCGGATTTCTAAGTTGAGGCGCAGCCGTGTAGATTGGGGGTGAGGCTGTGTTCTAGATGCTTGACAAGGCACGGCCATGTGCTCTTTGGGCCAGGCCGTGTCGATTTTGTGATATGGCCCATTTACTCCGTTTTGGGCCGTTTTATGTTCTTTTTATCCTCTGGTGCTATACTGGGTATAAGACATGAAAATAAAGGATTAAGAGCACCTTTTTACATAAATTGAGGAATAAATCATCCAAAAACAAGCTAAATATAGGATTAAAATATGTTATAATTACGGTTTATCAAATATCCCTACACTTAAGCTTTTGCTTGTCCTCAAGCAAAATTCTCAACATACAATTAAAACGAACTTTCCATAATTCACAATTCCTACTGACAATGCCTTATCATAATTCATAGATAATTTATACATGGATAATTCAATTCAAAGAGTCCTAAAGATTCAAAGAATGATAAGTCATTCATTTGTAATTCAAAAGTGTAGGTGTCTCCCCTTATCTGAATAATAACCTTTAATTCGAAATTGACAAGAGTTGACATCCTTACTAAAAGATTCACTCAAATCACTCAAAGTGTTTAAGGTTTATAAAAAGAAGCACTCATACGTCGAACCTAAAAAGTTAATCCCATAGGCTTGCCTAAAAATCAAATCTCTACCACTGTAAAATAAGATGATAAACATATCAAAAGGTCTTTGTTAGGGTTGTAACGGTGCTAGGGTTAAGGTGTGGGTAAAGGCTGAAATTAGAAGGTTAGAATCGAGATTGAATTGACAAGTACCTACCTAAGAATATTGAAATAATATTTACATCAACTGATAATAATCCTATCAATACGAGCTTTTCTTTTTGAAAATAAGCTTTAACTGTATAGGCTCACCATTAATACTGAATATACTTCGATTTTTTTTAAGAACAAAATAAATAATAAAGGATAAATTCAACTACTGAAATAATATATTTAGGTAACTGATCAAATCAAATCTCGATATAAGGGTAGTCAAAGGGAATGGTGATAACAAATACAAAGGAGTTTTGGGTTAATATTAGTTGGTAAGTCAATAAAAAGGGTTGTTAGGATTAAACGGGGTTCACTAGGGGTTAATTTATGGAGGTAGGCTATTCAGTGGAGTGAGTGGGTTAAAACCTAGGTGCCTTTATCATCTCTATATATCAAATCATGAAGTGGTCTCAACATGAATAAATGAGGCAAGTTCTAGAATAACAGTTCAAAGTTGACACACTCATAAACAAAAAGTCAGCACGAAAAAGAATATATGCTCTATAAGGCTCAGAATCTCACAAAAATTATGGATGTTTTGACATCAATCTCATAAATTTCAAATTTCAAAGCAATATTCAAATTTAGGTTAACAACCTAGCAAAAAAAAATTTATTCTGAAAAATTAGACTTATCATGCACAATTTAATCATTATTCAAATTTAATCATCAATGCACAATTAACTACGACTTAATCTAAAACATGTCAATAACAATCATAAATCATCAGAAATTTCATCCTAATTAGTTATATGAAAAATTTACTTAAAAACAAGACTAAATTTAGGGATTTGAGAATAATTAAAAAAGTTTAGCCGGATTTGAGAATAATGCAGAAAGTTAGGCCCTTCTTTAGATAAATATTCACCCCCCCACACTTAAGATGTACATTGCCCCCAATGTACAAAGATAGGTATAACATTTATGGGATAAATCAAAAGAGAAGGGGAAAGAATACTCCCTGAATTTTGGACGGTGTCCTTGGAGGATGGTAGAGGTCGTGGTGTCTATGTTTGAAGAGGTCGGTCAGGATGACGAACCTGTGCTAGATGAAGAAATTGGGGAGCTCGTAGAGAATTAGCCAGGGATTATTAAGACACATTTAAAATAACCTAAATATATAATTTAAGACAAGAAAGAAAAAGGAAATGAGACTAAGAAGGAAAATAAAAATAAAAGGAAAGGTGGATGGACCGGAGAGTCCTTATTGATGGATGGTTCGCGAGATGGGTGTGACTTCTAGCGGTGGTGGAAGTGGCGTGATTCCCTAGCAGCCTGGCGAACCTGACACTAATAAACTAAAATAAGTTAAACTAAACTAAGCATAAGATTGTCAAAGAGAAGGAAATTGAAGAAAAAGAGAAAAGAAAAATAAAAAAACTAATTTGTCTCAAAGACCCTTGGCTTGGTGAGTAGACGAAGCTCCCAGCATGAACACATGTTGATCATTCTTCTTTGAGAAGGCTATGGTTGGCCTTTTTCGCTTCTTTGACATGATGTTGGATGGATCAAGGTTCTAGAGATTTATTATAAAGAGGAAAAAGTCTGAAAGGGGGAAGGGAGAAAAGAAAAGAAAGAAGAAATTGGATGGGGAGAAGGGGAAGGGCTGTGGGGTTTAAATAGGATTTCAAATCTGGCACGTTCCCACGCCTGTGGACCAGGGGTGTGTCGATTTACACGGCCGTCTCACACAGCCGTGTGTCTGTGCATGCTCTATCTCCCTGGCCGTTCTTCTGCTAACCACGCCCGTGTATGTGAAGTTAGTATGTTGGCACGGTCGGTAGGCACGGGCGTGTTCTTCCCATGGTCGACTAGTCAGTAACCTCACACGGTTGTAAGACACGGACGTGTTCTACCCGTGGTGTATAAGTTAGTAGATTCACACGGTCGAGAGGCACGGGCGTGCCACTTTTACGGAGCCCATGGGGTAATGGTTGGATCCGTGACGTCGAAAAGTGGTTGGGACTGATTCGCACGGCCTCTGATAAGTTAGTACGAAGATTCTGGTGGTCCACTCGGTCATGGACACGGTCTTGTGTAAGACCGTGTGGTCTGGAATTTTGCACTTTTGTGTTAGTTTAAAAGAAAAGAAAGAAGGAAAGAAAAGAAACTTAAAAATTTAAAAGTAAATAGTGTTAGTGCTCGGGTTGCCTCACGAGAAGCGCTCGTTTATAGTCTTAAGCTAGACTTTCCTCGAAATTGAAAAAAAAATCAGGGAGGTTTAAAGGTTTGAATATTTTCCCTCATGCTTATAGTTCTATTTTCTTGATAAAGTTTAAGTCGAGAAGTGTTTACCTTAAAAGTTCTGAATGTTGGGTTGCTTACCTCGACTGTTCCGTGGGGGAAGATATCGTGTACCTTTAGAGGAATTTCCTCGCTTACGTTCAGGTCTGATGTGGTGATACGAGGATCGGCTTTGTCTAACAGCACCTGGTCTCCTATTTTGAAGTGATTTGATGTTCCTACGAGTTCTTCAGGTGGTTCCCTCGGTTTTGCTTTGTGTGGTTCCGGTTCTTCTTTGACGTGTGTCTTCTACTATTCTAATTTGTCAGCCCTAAGGCTTTGTTCCTTATGTAGTTCATCTTTGTTGGTTTGGGGGTGTAAGATTTGGATCAGGGTTGTATTCCTATGGTGTTTCCTGTAATGAAAGTTGAACAATTTGATTATCAAATGAAGTGGCTTTCTTACCTTCATCGACTGTTGTCCTGGCCGAGTCAAGAGTTTGGAGACTGAGTGATTCGTCACCTACGCAAAGAATGAGTTCGCCTGTGGCAACATCAATTTTAGTTTTGGCAGTTGCTAGAAAAGGTCTTCCTAAAATTAAGGGGACTGAACTATCCTCATCCATGTCTAAGACAACAAAATCTACTGGGAAAACGAATTTGTCGATTTTGACAAGAACATCTTCGATAATGCCCGTAGGAATTCTAACAGTTTTATCAGCTAATTGTATACTCATCCTAGTTTGTTTGGGCTTCCCTAGACCTAGTCGTTTAAATAATGTATAAGGCATGACATTCATGCTTGCCCCTAAATCAGCTAATGCATTATCAATAGTTAAACTACCAATTAAACATGGAATAGTAAAACTCCCTGGATCTTTTAGCTTTCGCGGTAGTTTATTTTGTAACATTGCTGAGCATGCTGCGTTTAATTCCACAGGTGCTCTTCATCTATTTTGCGTTTGTTTGTCAAGAGCTGTCTTAGAAATTTCCTCGAGTCTAGCATCTGAAAAAGAGCTTCAAGAAGAGGTAAGTTAATATGTAATTTCTTTAAAAGTTTAAGAAACTTACCGAACTGTTCTTCTGAATCGTCTCTTTTCATCGCTTTGGGATAAGGTTTACGAGGTTGGTACTCTTTGATTACCAGTTTCGGCTTTTCTTGCGTTACCTTTATTTTACCTTCGTCTACCTCTTAGTTTGGTTCATCTATCCCTTTGCTATCATGATCTGTGATGGCTTGAATTTGCTCCTTAGGGTTAATCTCGGTGTTACTTGGTAGACGTCCTTGTAGTCGTTCAGACATTAGCTTTACGAGTTGTTCGACTGCATTAGTGACTTCCTTGACTGACTTAGTAAGTTCCCCGACTCGTTTCTCGTTGTCTTTAATTGTTCTCTCAGCCTCGTGGAAACAATTTTCCGTGTTTGTCATAAATTTTTTCAGCATCTCTTCGAGGTTTGTCTTCTTCTCTTGCGGATAGGGCTCATTTTGGAAGTTTTGAGAAGGTTGCTACCTTTGATTTCCTTGACCTCCCCACGGAAAATTTGGGTGGTTCCTCCAACCTGGATTATAAGTATTACTATAAGAATTATTATTGGATCTGAAATTATTACCTATATAGTTCATCTATTCGCTCTCTGCATCTGGTTGGTAGGGTGGGTACTCAGAATTTGCCAAGGTTCCACTTGCGTCGCACTGCATGACTGGATGTGCCTGCGAAGAACACAAGCTATCAATATTTTTATTCATCATCTCTACCTGTGTCGATAGCATGGTTATCGCATCGAGGTTGTAAACTCTGGCTGATTTCGTTGGTTTCGTCCTTGTAACTTGCCACTGATAATTATTTAGTGACATCTCTTCAATGAACTCGTAGACTGCTTTAGGAGTTCTGTTGTTCAGGGTTCCACCTACGGCTGAATCGATTAGTTGTCTCGTTGAGGGGTTTACACCGTTATAGAATGTTAGGACTTGTAGCCACAAGGGTAGACCATGGTGTGGACACTTTCTCAAGAGATCCTTGTATCTCCCCCATGCGTCGTATAATGTCTCTAGATCCATCTGCACAAAAGAAGATATATCATTCCGTAATTTGGCTGTTTTGGTCGGTGGAAAATATTTCAATAAAAACTTTTCGGTCATCTGTTCCCATGTAGTAATTGACCCTCGTGGTAACGAGTTTAACCACTGTTTGACTTTATTCCTTAATGAAAAAGGGAATAACTGAAGACGTATGGCATCATCAGAAACGCCATTTATTTTGAAGGTATCAGAGAACTCTAAAAAATTAGCTATATGCGTGTTTGGATCTTCGTCCTGGAAACCATCAAATTGAACAAACAGTTGAATCATTTGTATTGTGTTAGGCTTTAATTCAAAATTGTTAGCAGCTATAGCAGGCCTAACAATTCTTGATTCCGCTCCTGCTAAATGCGGTTTAGCATAATCAAACATTGTACGTGGAGCATTGTTCTCCCCCACATCATGCGGTGGTGGGTTATTCTTGTCCATCCCTTTAGTAGGATTGGATCTACCTTCTTGATCTTCCTCTGTATAATTTAGGGCTCTCCTGATTTCTCTACGAGTCCTACGAATGGTAGCTTCAATTTCACTATCGTATACCGAAGGTCCTCTCGGGTTCCTTCTAGTCATAAACTAGAGGTACCTGCTGAGAAAAGAAAAAGAAGGAAAATTTAGCAAAAATTAAAATTTAACCTAAAAAATAAAAATAAAAGTAAATTGCAAAAAATTAAAAAAATGGGAAAAGTAATAAAAATAGAGCTTTCTTAATATTTTAGTTCCCCGGCAACGGCGCCAAAAACTTGATCGCTGAAATCAGAGCTTTAAAATTTATAAAACGAATGATCAAACATGGAAACTAACTCTGACAACGATTAAACGCAAGTGTACCTATCGAATAGTAGTATAGTTTAGACAAGACCGGATTGTCTAACCCAAAGGAACTAAAAGTACTAATACTAACTTTCTTTTTATTATTTAGCCTAAAATAAAGTGAAGTTGCTTAAACTGAATTAACGACTACTAAGCTAAACACGTAAAGACAAAAAGAACGAATTTGAAAATAACTTGAAGAAAAACACAGTTGATCACGACGATACCCTCAGGAAGAATCCACCTAGACTTCACTTGCTATCTAACAATGAACCATACGACCTATTCACTTAGTTTGATCCGTAGGACTCACTAACGTATATTAAACCCTCTCTCGAGGTGAATAATTTCTAACCCAAGGTTAATTAGTGGAACTCTCGTTCTCTTATAATAACCCCTTAGGATAGCAGTAAATCGATCTATGGATTCCCATATTAGGTTTTACCCTAATCCGGCAAAATCTCGTCACCCTATCTCTAGGCGTGCGATCAACTCTGCTTAATTATGCTAGATCTACTCTTAAGCAGGGTCTATTCCTCCTCTACTTAAGCATATCAAACTTGAATCAATATCCACGAAATATTAACTCAAGAATTTAGCACATATAATTAAGAACAAACTAAGTATTTATCATATAATTCAGAAAACGATAACAAGATTCATCTAGGTTTCATCCACTTCAGGTATCTGAGGGGTTTTGTTCATAACAAATAAAGAAAAAATCTCAAGAGAAAAGATAAAACAAAAAATATCTCAAGAGAAAAGATAAAACAAAACTTAAGAAATCCCTAAAACTCCCTGAATGAATTGAAGGAGAGATCCACCGTCTTGAGTAGAATTCCGGCTTCTTGGGATGGATCAACTGGCTAACTTCGAGCGATTCCCTCAACTCTGACCTTTCTGGCTTGGCTCCTTAGCCTAGCTCGATGCCCCTTCAAAGGTGGTACTTAGGGGTTATTTATAGGCTCTTGGAATGCGATTCTTTCTCCCTAAGTATCCTTTTCCGACTGAAATTTTCTAAAGCCACGATAGGGGCACGGCCATGTCACACGCCCGTGTGACTCGTCTTCAAGCTGTGTTCGGATTTATAAGTTGAGGCACGACCATGTAGATCGGGGGTGAGGCCGTGTTCTAGATGCTTGACAAGGCACGTCCATGTGCTATTTGGGCAGGGCCGTGTCGATTTCGTGATATGGCTCATTTACTCCGTTTTGGGCTCGTTTTATGTTCTTTTCATCCTCGGGTGCTATCCTGGGTATAAGACATGAAAAGAAAGGATTAAGAGCACCTTTTTACATAAATTGAGGAATAAATCATCCAAAAACAAGCTAAATGTGGGATTAAAATAAGTTATAATTACGGTTTATCATGCATCAATTTCTACACTTAGGCAAAAATGATCATTTTTCCCTTGTATTATGGCAAAATTACAATTTTGCCCCTAGGCTCGTAAATAAATTTTCAACACATTTTATCAATAAATAAGCCTAGCTGAACATTGATTTCTCTTACAACTACTCACCGTTCCAACCATTTCATACATTTATGACACAAATTCATTCTTTGCATTTAAGTCTTATTTAGGTATTTTCATGTTAACACCCTTCACAAAAGTTGTTCCTCATCTTCCTAACATTCATTTTCTTCCATAAAAACTCAGCTAGAAACATAATCTCTCTCATGGTAAGTCCTTATACTTTCAACCATATCACAAATTAGTCCTCTCAATAGCTAGCTTAAGCTTTGGGGACTCCAAAAACACAAAAATCATCAAAAATAATCATCAAATTGACTTACTAGCAAGGATGAAATGTAGCTAAAATTTTGAACTTCAAAAGCCCCTATTTTCTCTTCAAATTTTGGTGGTAGAAGAAGAAGGAATACTGAAAGACGATATCTCATCTTTTTGTCTTATTTAAGTCATTTTTTTATCACCTAATCTCTACCAAAATTGTCCAACATTTAATGCTATTGTCTCCCTTCATTCCTATAACCAGCCATGCCTCTAATGGCCTAATTGCACTTTAAGGACCTCCAATTTATCATTATATGGCTATTTGACAACTCTACCTTGAAAAATAGAACTTTTTCACTTTATGCGATTTAGTCCTTCTTCACAATTAAGCATGAAATCATTTCATGCATCCATATAATTATGCTACAAAACATAAAAAAACGTCAAAATAATTTTCCTCGACCTCAGTTTAGTGGTCCCGAAACCAATGTTATAACTAGCTCCTAAATCAGGCTGTTACAGACTACGCTAGTGAAGACCACCTAAGTCACGAGACATAAACATGTTGAAGTTGCTAAAATTTGTGACAATGTGTTTCGCTAAACTTCGTCGAGTCTGTAATGTAACAACCTCGTCTGACTCGTTTGTCAGATCTAGGTGTAGGCGTCACAATAGAATTGGGTTATTGTGCATACTAAGATCTTGCTACATTAAAACATACTATGTTATCTATTTATAAAACTCACAACTGAGTCAAAATTTTTATATAAAGTTTACTGTCCGAACAACGGACTCTGAGGAATCTAGATAAATACAACATAATCGCCCCCATTAGCGAAATTCTCAAAGGTAACCCTTCTTTTGTGCATGAATCGCTTCTAACGATACTTCCTTCATTTCACAAGATCTGACTTGGTCCCTCTTCGAGTTCGAATTCTCGGAGATCCTACAATTATGGATCAAACCATTGTAAGTTGAATTGAACTTAGTGAGTTTCCCTATTTCACATAAATAGACCTCATCTCTCACGGGTTTAATTAAATAAAAATAAATGCGACCAAAATCCCTATTTGTTTGGGAAATTTCTTTCAAATCTGTCGTAGCAAACTTCATCATATTTCCAACCCTATCCATTGGCGGATAGATCGCTAACCAATTTCTACATGTCTGTTCTATCAACCTTCGAGCCATCCTGACAGCTTTTCTAAATGCCTTCCCACTCCCTCGAACCCTATCCTTTACTTTTCTTAACTTCTTCCTACCACTTGTGCTCAGTATGGGTATCTTATTCCCACCATTATGCCCTATTATTGTGGCCTTCTGACCTACCTTCCTAACGACTATTGGTGAGTATTTTCAACCTCTTTATCCAATGGTGGACTCTTTCCTTATCTTAATCCCGTGTGACTGGCTCATCTTCCATCCTTTGGTATGACTAACAAGGTCCCACGCCACCCTAGCGGACTAAATCCTACTTATATTAAATAGAGGTTAGATTACTTCTTTGTAATTCGCTTCAGTCACATAACCTTACCCTTAAGCATAACACGCCTTTTTGCTACGACCCACTATGGCCTTTACTACTCAGTCAACTATCATTAAATGGCCTTTTAGGGTTCATGGTTTCTCTTTCATTTGGAATTCCAGCCTAGCTAGTCATTTGGTTGATACTTCACCCATGGTTTTCCCTTAAAAAGGAATAGTCTTAACAAACGTATTCTTTACTCGGTGTACTCCTCTTTGTCAATGGGTACTAACTAACCCTTCTTTTTCAAACCTGCGTTCCTTGTCTCACATCACTACCCTACAAGGTTTCTCTGAGCACCCTTTGGCTGTTCTTAATGGCGGATCCTTACCAACGATACTTGGTCAAACCATTTTTTATTCATCTATACAATAGGCACCCTTAGAGAGTCAAATCCCATGACTTCCTCCTGCCGGGTTATCAACCAGAAACTCTACTTATAACGCCTTAAACCTGATCTGAATCTCAGATGTTACCACACTAAAACAAAAATTTAAAACTAATTATTACAACTCTAAATAATGTACAAATTCAAATAAATACATAAACATTACAGATATGTAACAGCCCGATTTGGGCTTAGTCGAAACAGTTGTTTCGAGGCCACAAATCCGACGAGAAAAATCTTATGTTTATTATATTTTTATTTCCTATGAGTTCATGAAAAGATTTCGTGAAAATTTCGTTCGGAAATTTTGATGTTTGGACACTCAATTTAGTCAAAAGGACTAAATTGTAAATAGTGTAAAAGTTGAGTTTTTAAATTAGAAGTCCTTAAGTGGTAATTAGGCTATTAGTTCAGTTGTGGACAAATATGGACATGATAAGGTATGTTTTAAATTATTTTTCATTGAGGGTATTTTAGTCATTTGGCAAATAAAGCCAAAATAACATGAGAAAAAGATATCATCTTCCTCATTTTCTCATGCCTTGGCCGAATATACCATGGAAGCCATGGCTAGGGTTTGTTCAAGCTTTCCAAGCTCCATAGTAAGTACCTCCTAGCCCCGTTTTTGATGTTCTTCATATTTTTGAGATCCTCGTAGCTCAATTTAGCTATTTCTAGCAATATTTTGAGCTAGGGTTTATGTTCAAGAATTTACCCATGTATGACATGCATGTATTTTGATGATTTATGAAAGAATATGAAAGTTTGATGTATGATAAACATCTTTTTCTAAGTGATTTTTATGAAAAATGCATAAAAGGACTAATTTGTAAAAGATATGAAAATGGTCATACATGAGTGAATTAGTGGAAATTTGGAGCTGTTGTAGTTATGACAATGTTTTGGCTAGGTTTAAAATACAAGAAAATTGAATGAAAATCATTATACGAGCCTAGGGGAAAAAGTGTAAATATGACAAATTTTAGGGGCAAAAATGTAATTTTTCCATAGTATGGTTTTTGAGCCACAAAGAATAATGTGACTAGCGAATAAGTTAAAGGTGATGTTATAGATCAAAGAAAATGATATTCGAACCTAGAACGAGGAAAAAGAGAGAAATTGACGATTAGGTCCCTTTCTACCTTTTTGGTATCGAGGTAAGTTCATGTGCAAATAATGTAATCTTATTTGATATATGTGACATTTTGATATTGTATGAATAGTATTTTGTCTCTATGAAATTTATTATTTACGATTTTGACGAGATGTCAAGGAATGAGAATCTTAGATTTTAATTTTAAGAGTGAATGGAATACAACTACCAGGTTGTTAAGGTTTCGTATACGACCACATCTGGGATATGGCCTCGGTATAGGATTTCATATAAGACCATGTTAGGGGCATGGTGTCGATATGATATTTCCTGTAAGATCATATCAGCGATATGGCGTTAAAACGATTCCATATGTATGAGACTCATGAGTATCTTTTAGCATTTGAGTGATTCAACAGGTATGTTGAAAATAAGAAAGTATGTGCCTATGTGATCGCTGAAATCAGAGCTTTAAAATTTATAAAACGAATGATCAAACCTGGAAACTAACTCTGACAACGATTAAAGGCAAGTGTTCCTATCGAACAGTAGTATAGCTTAGGCAAGACCGGATTGTCGAACCGAAGGGAACTAAAAGTACTAATACTAACTTTCTTTTTATTATTTAGCCTGAAATAAAGTGAAGTTGCTTTAAATCTAAATTAACGACTACTATACTAAAGACGCAAAGACAAAAAGAACGAATTGGGAAATAACTAGAAGAAAAACTCAGTTGATCACGATGATACCCTCAGGAAGAATCCACATAGACTTCACTTGTTATCTAACACTGAACCATACGATTTATTCACTTAGTTTGATCCGTAAGACTCCCTAAAGTATATTAAACCCTCTCTCGAGGCGAATAACATCTAACCATAGGTTACTTAGTGGAACTCTCGTTCTCTTATAATAACCCCCTAGAATAGTAGTAAATCGATTTATGGATTCCCATATTAGGTTTCACCCTTATCCGGCAAAATCTCGTCACCCTATCTCTAGGCGTACGATCAACACCGTTTAATTATGCTAGATCTACTCTTAAGCAGGGTCTATTCCTCCTCCACCTAAGCACATCAAACTTGAATCAATATCTGCAAAATATTAACTCAAGAATTAAGCACACATAATTAAGAACAAACTAAGTATTTATCATATAATTCAGAAAACGATAACAAGATTCATCTAGGTTTCATCCCCTTCAGGTATCTGAGGGGTTTAGTTCATAACAAATAAAGAAAACATCTCAAGAGAAAAGATAAAACAAAACATAAGAAATCCCTAAAACTCCCTGAAGGAATTGAAGGAGAAATCCGCCTTCTTGAGTAGAATTCCGGCTTCTTGGGATGGATCAACTGGCTAACTTCGAGTGATTCCCTCAACTCTAACCTTTCTGGCTTGGCTCCTTGGCCTAGCTCGATCGCCGGTTTCGGCTTCTGCCGAAATCCCCTCTCAAGTTGCCCCCTTGGGTGCTTATATAGACTTTGAGATGCCTTACTTGGCCCCTAAGTATCCTAATTTAAGTAGAATGCCTACTAGGGTGTTTGAATAGGCTTTGGAATGTGTTTCTTTTCCTCCAAGTATCCCAAACCCGATTAAAACTCCTCTTGGCCACGGTAGGGGCACACCCGTGTAACATGCCCGTGTAAATCGGGATCAGGCCGTGGTCGACACTGTCGAGTGGGGCACGACCGTGTGAATCAGGGTTCAGGCCGTGTTCTAGTAACTCAGTAAGGCACGACCGTGTGGACTTAAGTCCAGACTGTGTCGATTCCGTGATATGGCCAATTTACTTCGTTTTGGGCCCATTTTATGTTCTTTTCATCCTCGGGTGCTTTCTTGGGTCTAAGACATGAAAAGAAAGGATGAAGAGCACCTTTTTATATGAATCAAGGGATAAATCTTCCAAAAGCATACTAAATGTGGGATTAAAATATGTTACTTTTACGGTTTATCAAATACCCCCACACTTGAGCTTTTGCTTGTCCTCAAGAAAAATTCTCAACTCATAATTAAAACGAACTTCCTCGATTCATATTATTCATCAATAATGCTTCATCATAATTCAAAGATAATTCATACATGGATAACTCAACTCAAAGAGTCCTAAAGATTCAAACAATCAAAGTCATAATTTTTATAGTATGAAAACATAGGTGTTTCCCTTTACCTGAATAATTACCTCTGATTCAAAATCGACAAGAATTGACATCCTCACTAAAGATTCACTCAAACTACTCGAAGTGTTTCAGGTTCAAAAGAAAAATTAAGCACTCAAAAGTCGAACATGAAAAGTTAATCCCATAGGCTTGCATGAAAATCAAATCTCCACCACTAAGATATGAGATGATACACAAATCAAAAGGTCTTTACAGGGTTGTAACAAGGCTTGGGTTAAAGGTGTGGATAAAGGCTGAATTAGAAGGTTAGAATCGAGATTGAATTGACAATTTACCTAACTAGAAAAATGAACTCATCCTAAATAATTACATCAATTGGAAACTAATAATACTACTATTGATAATACTTTAATACGAGCTTTTTCTTCAAGACTTGAATTTTACATGCATAAGCTCACCTAACTAATAATGAATATACTTCGTTTTTTTAAAGAACAAATAATTATAATAAGAAGAAGAACTTTTACAACTGAAATATTAAACATAGTTAGGAAACTGTTCAAAATCAAATCTCGACAAAAAGGGTAGTTAAAAAGGAATGGTGATAACAAATACAAAGGGTTTTGGGTTAAAATTAGTGTGTGAGTCAATAGAAAGGGTTGTTAGGATTAAACGGGGTTCACTAGGGGTTAATTTATGAAGGTAGGCCTTTTAGTGGTGTAAGTGGGTTAAATCCTAGGTGCCTTTATCATCTTGGTATATCAAATCAAAGGTGTGGTCTCGACAAGTATAATCAATGCAAGTTCTAGAATAACAAATCAATGTTGACACACTCATAATCAATAAAGTGAGCAAGAAAAAAATATATGCTCTATAAGGCTCAAAATCTCACAAAATTTATGGGTTTTTTGATGTCAACCTTGTAAATTTCAAACTTCAATGTAACATTTAGGTTCAGGTAGACAACCTAAAAAATTTTATTCTAAAAAATAGACTTATCATGCTTGATTCTCTAGTATTCTTCAAATTTAATCATCAATGCACAATTATCAATGACTTAATCCAAAACATATCAACAAAGATCATAAATCATAGGAAATTTCATTCTAATCATAATTTGAGAGACTTTACTTTTGAACAAGGCATAATTCAGGGATTTTCAAATAATACAATAGTTAACCCGCCCACACTTAAGTTGTACATTGTCCTCAATGTACAAAGATAAATAATAGCAATATAATCATAAAATCATAAGATGGGGAGAGAAGTAAAACTTCCTGAATCTTGGATGAAGTCATTGAAAAGAAACCGGATAAGATTGAAGGTGAACGTGGGGAAGCGTCTCGAACTGTTTGAAATTGAATCCTCAAAGTAGCCGGTTGAATCCTAAGCTAAATCTAAATGGTACGAAGAATAGGAAGAAAATAATAAAGAAAATAAAAATAAAAATAAAAATGGAAAATGGAAAATGAAAGAAGAAAAACAACTGGAAAAGAGGAAGGAAGAAGAGGGTTAAGTAGAAATTATGAATCTGGTGGTTGCCCCCGCCCTTGTACCTTCCTGTGGTGGCCACACGGCCACGGCCACAGTCGTGTGCAAGGCCGTGTGGTATGGAAATCTACACTTTGGTTAGTTTATGGTTAGGTGCTAAAAGGAAAAATAAAAGTAAAAAAATAAAAAATAAAAAATGTAAAAAAGGGGTTAGTGCTCGGGTTGCCTCCCGAGAAGCACTCATTTATAGTCTTAAGCTAGACTTCACCTCTCATTCATATGGTCATGGTGGTTTGAGGAGGTGAAAATCCTTTCTCATGCGATCAACTCGGTTTTTGATATAAAGTTTAAGTCGAGTAGTGTTTACCTCAAAAGTGCTGAATTTAGTATTGCTTACCTCGACTGTGCCGTATAGGAAGACATTAAGCACCTCAAAAGTGGTTTCTTCATTTGTCTTGAGGTCTGAATTGGTGATTCGAGGTTCTTCCTTATTCAACAATACCTGATCCCCTATTTTGAAGTAATTTGTTATTTCTATCAGCAGTACTGGGGTTTCCTTCGGTTTCACTTCGTGTATTCCTAGTTTCTCTTTAAAGTGTGTTTTCCACTCATCTAGTTCATCGACCTGAAGCCTTGGTTCTTCATGAATTATTTCTTTATGGGTATGAGGTCTAAGATCTAGCTCAGCTAGGTGATTTCGTGAAGCTTCCTGTAAAGAAGGTTGAACCAAATGGTTATCAATAGAAGTAATGTTCGTACCTTTATTACTCGATGCCCAAGCTGAGTCAAGAGCTTGAAGAGTTATTGTTTCATCATTTATACGAAGTGTGAGTTCACCGAATTCGTCCTCTATGTGATCTTTCTTTACTTCATCGGGATATGGCACACGAGCTTTGTACTCTGTATTTACCGGGTTTGGTAAATCATGGCTTACCTCAACCTTACCTTCACTTACCACAGGTTCTTGTCTTGGGTTAGATTCCACTAACAATTCATTGTTATGAGCTTGTATGGCTTGGGGCCCATGATTCGGCTCAGGTTTGTAGCCTTGTGGTGTTTCCTGTGGTGAAAGTTGAACAATTTGATTATCAACTAAATTTACTTTCTCACCTTCATCACTTGATGTCCTGGCCGAGTCAAGAGCTTGTAGACTGATTGATTCGTCACCTACACGAAGAATGAGTTCTCCTGTACCAACATCAATTTTAGTCCTGTCAGTTGCTAGAAAGGGTTTTCCTAAAATTAAAGTAATCGAATTGTCCTCATTCATGTCTAAGACAACAAAATCTACTGGGAATATGAATTTATCAATTTTGATTAGAACATTTTCTATTATACCCCTAGGAATTCTGATAGTTTTATCAGTTAACTGAATGCTCGTCCTAGTTTGTCTGGGTTTCCCTAGACCTAGTTGTTTAAACATTTTATAAGGCATTACATTGATGCTGACCCCTAAATCAGCTAAAGCATTATCAATAGATAAACTACCAATTAAATATGGAATTGTAAAACTCCCTGAATCTTTTAATTTCCGTGGGAGTTTATTTTGTAGAATTGCTGAGCACATTGCGTTTAGCTCCACATGCGATGCCTCGTCTAGTTTCCGTTTGTTTGTCAACAGGTCTTTTAAAAATTTTCTATAATCAGGTATCTGCGAAAGAGCTTCGAGAAACGGTAAGTTAATATGTAATTTCTTTAAAAGTTTAAGAAACTTACCAGACTGTTCCTCTATATCGTCTCTCTTCATCGCTTCGGGATAAGGTATGCGGGGTTGGTACTCTTTGATTACTGGTTTTGGCTTTTCTTGTGTTACCACAAATTTACCTTTGTCTACCTTGTTTTCTTGTATTGAATTGGGTTCATCTAACCATATACTTTCCTGAGCTGTTATGGCTTGGGTTTGCTCCTTCGGGTTAATCTCGGTATTGCTTGGTAGACGCCTTTGCGATCGCTCGGACATTAATTTTGCAAGTTGTTCGGCTGCCTTAGTGACTTCCCCTACTGACTTAGTAAGTTCCCCGACTCGGTCCTTGGTCTCTTCAACTGATGTTCGTTAGGTTGTTTTAGTGTCTTGGAAAGGGTTTTCTGTGGCTACCATGAATTTTGTCAGCATCTCTTCAAGGTTCAACTCCTCCTCCTGTTGCTGAGGTGGTTGTTTAAAATCTGGAGAAAGTCCCGGTCTTTGGCTATTTTGATCATCCCACGAGAAATTGGGATGGTACATCCAACCTGCATTATAAGTGCCACTATAAAAATTATTTTGAGGTCTAGAATAGTTACCCATATAGTGGACTTCTTCGTACTCCATGCCATATCCGCAGGGTGGGTACTCAGGATTCGCCACGCCTCTTAGATTCGAGTCATATTGTATTACTGGGTGTACCTGCGAGAGACTACACAAACCATCAATCTTTTATTCATCATCTCTAGCTGGTTAGATAACCTGGTGACCACATCGAGGTTGAAAACACTGGCGGTTTTTGTTGGCGCTGTCCTCATAACCTGCCACTAATAGTTATTTAGTGCCATCTTCTCTATAGACTAAAATTAACTGTCAAAGTAAATAAAATAAAAATTAGCAAAATAAAAAAATAAAACTAATAAAAATAATAATAAATTGCAATAAAAAAAAGGCTAAAGTAATAAAAATAGAGTTTTCTTAATATTTTAGTTCCCTGGCAACAGCGCCAAAAACTTGATCGCTGAAATCAGAGCTTTAAAATTTATAAAACGAATGATGAAACCTGGAAACTAACTCTAACAACGATTAAAGGCAAGTGTACCTATCGAACAGTAGTATAGCTTAGGCAAAACCAGATTGTCGAACCCAAAGGAACTAAAAGTACTAATACTAACTTTCTTTTTATTATTTAGCCTGAAATAAAGTGAAGTTGCTTTAAATCTAAATTAATGACTACTAAGCTAAAGACGCAAAGACAAAAAGAATGAATTGGGAAATAACTAGAAGAAAAACTCAGTTGATCACGACGATACCCTCAGGAAGAATCCACCTAGACTTCACTTGTTATCTAGCACTGAACCATACGATTTATTTACTTAGTTTGATCCGTGGGACTCCCTAATGTATATTAAACCCTCTCTCGAGACGAATAACGTCTAACCCAAGGTTAATTAGTGGAACTCTCATTCTCTTATAATAACCCCCTAGAATAGCAGTAAATTGATCTATGGATTCCCATATTAGGTTTCACCCTAATCCGGCAAAATCTCGTCATCCTATCTCTAGGCGTGCGACCAACTCCGCTTAATTATGCTAGATCTACTTTTAAGCAGGGTCTATTCCTCCTCCACCTAAGCACATCAAACTTGAATCAATATCCGTGAAATATTAACTCAAGAATTAAGCACACATAATTAAGAACAAACTAAGTATTTATCATATAATTCAGAAAACGATAACAAGATTCATCTAGGTTTCATCCCCTTCAGGTACCTGAGGGGTTTAGTTCATAACAAAGAAAGAAAACATCTCAAGAGAAAAGATAAAACAAAACATAAGAAATCCCTAAAACTCCTTGAAGGAATTGAAGGAGAAATCCGCCGTCTTGAGTAGAATTCCAACTTCTTGGGATGGATCAACTAGCTAACTTCGAGTGACTCCCTCAACTTTGACCTTTTCGGCTTGACCCTTGGCCTAGCTCGACCGCTGGTTTCGGCTTCTGCCGAACTCCCCTCTCAAGTTGCCCCCTTGGGTGTTTATATAGACTTTGAGATGCCTTACTTGCCCCCTAAGTATCCCAATTTAAGTAGAATGCCTAGTAGGGTGTTTGAATAGGCTTTGGAATGTGTTTCTTTGCCTCCAAGTATCCCAAACCCGATTAAAACTCCTCTTGGCCGCGGTAGGGGCACACCCGTGTAACACGCCCGTGTAAATTGGGGTTAGGCCGTGGTCGATACTATCGAGTGGGGCACGATCGTGTGAATCGGGGGTCAGGCCGTGTTCTAGTAACTCAGTGAGGCACGACCGTGTGGGCTTAAGTCCAGGCCGTGTCGATTCAGTGATATGGCCCATTTACTCCGTTTTGGGCCCGTTTTATGTTCTTTTCATCCTCGGGTGCTTTCTTGGGTCTAAGACATGAAAAGAAAGGATGAAGAGCACATTTTTATATGAACTAAGGGATAAATCATCCAAAAGCATACTAAATGTGGGATTAAAATATGTTACTTTTACGGTTTATCACTATGCCACGAGTGGTATAGGTATATACCTAGAACTCATATGAAGTGAATTCGGTATATGATGAATCCAAGTGAATTCAGTATATAATGAATTCATTGTAAGTTGTGTGAAATTAAAGTTACACATGTTATTGTGTTATTAATTTGTTATTAATATGATAAATGTATATTATTATTTCCATGAAATTGATTAATGATGTCTCGATAGAATTATAACAAGATCATGTTAAATTCAAGTCCTAGTTGAATATTCAGAATAACAAGGATACCTATGTCACGACACAAGACAAGGAAGGTCCCGTATAAGACCATGTCTGGAACATGGCATCGGCATCGAATGTAGGTCCCATATAAGACCATGTCTGGGACATGGCATCAGCACCGAATGTAGGTCCCGTATAAGACCATGTTTGGGACATGGCATCGTCACCGAACGTAGGTCCCATATAAGACCATGTCTGGGACATGGCTTCCACACCAAAGGAAGATCTCGTGTAAGACCATGATTGGGACATGGTATCGACATCTATATACGATCTCGTATAAGACCATGTCTGGGACATGGCATCGATATCAAGGGATAAGATCCCGTGTAAGACCAAATCTGGGATATGGCATCGGCATCAAGATGTGACCCCATGTAAGACCATATCTGGGATATGGCATTGGCATCGTGATACATGTATGATGAGATTGAGTATCCTCTAATATTCCGAGTAGTTCAATGGGCAAGAGCTAAGTTATGTAAAGATGACAAAGAGCTAAGTCTATGTTTAAAGAGTATAAAAGTGCTAAAGTTATGTGATGAAGTGATACAAGTACCTATGAGTAACTTACGAGAAATGAATGCAAAATATAATGTGATATGTGATTTGGTAAGAGTAAGCATTTATGAATGATTAGGCGGTAATTATGAGCTTAAATGCAAACCACATTATAATACCCTTATGGCTGAGAAAAATAAAAGAATGTCAATAGTTGTTTATTACTTGGTTATGAACTTACTAAGCATTATTGCTTACTCCTCTCCTATTCCTATTTCTTATAGGTTAATTTAGCTAGCTCGAGTTGGAGATCGCCGGAGATGCTTTCACACTATCAAGCTGGCACTTTGGGTATAAGTATTCAAGCCTTCTTGAAATATGGCATGTATAGGAACTTTGTCTTTTGAATAATTAAGTCTTGTAAATGTAGCCAAATGTATTGGCCTAAATTGGTTTATGGTTCAATTTGAAAACATCCATGAGTGATGGCTTATGTCGATTTTATAATCATGCATGTGTTAGTGCCATCTTATGAATGTGAAATTAGTATGGTTATCATAGGCTAAATGTGATGATTAAATATTTCCAATGTTGATATGGGAATGCCATGTGATGTCGTGTAAATGTATTTACTTTTCAGGGTGGCAATTTGCTTGGTAAATAGCCTTATAACTATCCACACGGGTAGACATGCGGACGTGTGTCTAGGTCGTGTGTGACACACGGTCAGCCCCATGGGCATGTTGATAGGCCGTTTGTCCCCTGCAAATTTGTGAGAATTCAATTCGTCACACAAGCCAGCACAAGGGCATGTGACAAGGCCGTGTGCCCCTAAGTGAATGCTGACGTCATAAACAAAATACCCAAGTTTTTCACACACGGGTGAGGACATGGGTTCTCTAGGCCGTGTGAGGGACACGGGCTATAGACACAGGCGTGTGTCCGGCCGTGTGAAAGCCCCTGTAGGTTCAAAATGAAAAATAAATTCCACACGGGCTAGGAACATGGGCGTGTGTGACCACACGGCCTGCCCACACGGGCGTGTTCCATCTCACACGGGCTCGTGGCCCTGTTTTGAGTAAAAATTTTCTAAGTACGCAAAAGTTTCCAGTTTAGTCCAGAACCATCCCGGATGTATGTTTTGGGTTTCATACACCCATAATAGAAACATTATGAATGTGAATGAAAAAGTTTTAAGTTGGAACAAAATTTTATGGCCCAATGTTTTATGTTGAGCAAGTTAAGTTCTATAATGCCTCATATCCGGTTCCTACATTGAATATGGGTAAGGGGTGTTACAAGATATATATATACACACACATATAGAGAGATAAGTATAAAAATTTAATTACAAAAGTTATCACCTAATATCATAACATTTTACAGTTGTCCTAAATAAATACTCCTATGCAATACTATTGATCCTTAAATGCCACCAAGCATGCTCTGTATGCATAATAACCCAATAAGCCACATCATTGGCATAACACCCTTTACCCGTATCCGTCACCGAAATAGGGTTTCAGAGCATTACTGGAGTTTACAAATCAAATGAACATAAATTTTAAACTTTTCAAATCATATCAATAATCATATTAAATCCAGTCCAAATCATACTTATTGTCCCTTATATGGGCTCTTGATGCCTTGAAAATCGTTAGAAACAAGTCTGGACTAAATTGGAAACTTAGAGAATTTTTCAGGAAACAAGGAAAATTTTAAAACTGCAAGGGTCACACAGCCAAGAGACACGCCCGTGTGGGCATTCAAAATAGGGACACACGGTTGTGTCCCAACCCATGCCCGTGCCTGTGTAACTCACTAACTTGGGTCACGCGGCCAAGCCACACGCTCGTGTGCTAGGCCGTGTGCTAGGCCATGTGACAGCCTGACTTGCAACCCTTTGAAAGCTACAGGGGACACACGGCCATGTTGCCTGGTCGTGTGTCACACACGACTAAGATACATGTCCGTGTGGACAAAAATAGGCTATTTTACAAGCCATTTTTCTCACCCATCTTGGCATGTACCTACAACCAAAATTTCACCTATATACAAGCCATAATAAGACACCAAATTCATGCATAATCTAGCTATTCAAACATGGTATAAGAACATACAACCAATATGCCCTTAGGCACCTCAACTGACAGCATCTAACATGTATAATCTTGTACTCAATTTGGCCAACATTTTCAACTAACTTCTAAGCATATTTGCATTCATACATATCACTGAATTTACTTACCAAAACATACTAAATGGTACAAAACATGCCATTCAACTACTAGCACTAACAATCATATATGTCATTCACAACAAAGTACCAATTCACCATATTTCCAAACATGTCAAACACTTATAAAAAATTAAGCATCATAACTATTTAAAACCAAACTAATTCACATAGCATACTTAAAGCATTCAATCATCATCATTTGACACCAAAAGATGTATACAACTTCTACTTATATATGTTCCAAAAGTTTTACCTAATTAAGAATACAAGTTCAACTATCTTAACTAGAAACAACATAACAAGTTACTTCCAATATTTACATCCATACAAAATATTCAAGTACTTTAGACCCTGTCCTAATACATGCCACTTAAACCAACAAACAAGAACCAAAATGACTACCGAGATGTTGATGATAATGTGTGAGCTTCCGAGTTGATCCAATCAAAGCAATGATTCCAAAGCTCCTACAAGAATAAATCAAACTATTAAGCATCAAATAGCTTAGTAAGTTCGATATTAGTTCCATTTATAATTAACCGGAAACTACTAAATTAATGCAATTTTTCAATACCCCGACACATAGCTTGCTAGGCACATAGCCCGAATAATTACCGGCATAAAGCCTGCTAGGCACATAGCTCGAATAATCACCGGCACACAGCCTGCTAGGCACATAGCCCGAATAATCACCAACACATAGCCTGTTAGGCACATAGCCTGAATAATCACCGGATTTCTATTTCGTTAAACATAACTAAATAAAAATCCGTATTCAACCAATAATGAAATAGTACGAATATTCAATAAGGTTAATAGTAAGCATATAACGAATTTACCTGGATTGAATCGTAAAAATTGTAGAAGTTTAGGGACTATTCTGCTATTTTGCCTTTTCCTCGAATATCAACGGATTCTTGATCTATAATGTACAATTCTTCAATTATTAGCATATATTTCATTTCAAATCAATTTACAATTAATACCTTTTTGTTTTTTGAATTTACACAATTACCCCAAACTTTTACAATTTTAGTAATTTAGTCCCTTAACTCGAAATTCATCAAATTAACTAATTTTCTCAAATCAATAATTTATCCAAATATTCTAAATCATCAAAAAACCCCTAATAAACCTCAAATTCGCTATCAAACCCTAATATTTTGACATTTTCACAATTTAAATCCTAAAATCAAGATTTAATAAAAATCTCTTTACAAATTCATCAAATAGTATAATAAAGGCTCCAAATACATAGTATTCATAAAAAACAATCAATATTCATCAATGGAAACTTCCACAATTTTTTACAAAATAAAAAACGAAAGTACTGGCTAGCTAGACCTAGTTGCAATGATATCAAAAAACATAATAAAAATTACAAGAAACGAGTAAGAACTGAAATCACATGCATAAAGATGATGAAACCAAACTTAAAGCTTCCTCCTATGGTGGTTTCGGTAATGGAGGATTCAAAATGAAGGAGAAAGCATTTTTGTTTACTTAATTTTTGTTTTAATTTCATTTTATTTACAATTTTGCCATTCATTTAACATTAAATTATTATTATCATAAGTATAACCGTCCAACACTAACTATGATGGACTAATTATTATATTGGTCCCTCCTCATATGATTAATAGGCTATTTAGTCATTTAATTAACTTAATTACTAATTTTTGCACCTTTTTCAATTTAGTCCTTCTTATTTAATTAACTATCTAAACATTAATATTTCTAACCCAAATTTTAATACGAGTATAATGAATTTATAAATATTCTAAAAATAATATTTACGAGTCAACACTACAAAAATTTATCGTCCAAAACCACTGTTCTGTAACCATTGAAAATTGGGCTGTTACAACTGACGTGGCCCTGGCATCGTCCCTCCTGGTGCAGACTCAGACCATCAAACCTATAACATAACATAGAATACAAATAAGTTCTCAAGAATGTAGTGAGAAAAATACATAGTTCTTTACCTTGACCAATATTTGAATGTATCAGCTGACAATTCATCATAATGATTATTCCATTCCTAGCTACTGAACTTTACTTCTGGCAAATACTTTATCAAATTTTGTTTCTTTTATATATATTAGATACCATAATTTACTCTGAATTTCATTAGTTTCCCATCGATGACTTCAGTTCTTCACTTGTCTTCTTCCATCTAAACATTCATATATTGATACAAATTTCCTTTCAATAACCAATGCAACTAGAATATCCTGTCACGCACATTCAAACACCATAATTAACGTGCCATCACAATTCTCATCAAACACATACATAGCTAGTGAATACCTTCTTAGAACATTCAGAATATAACCTTTATTCAGAATAATTCTATTTGTTAAATCATTCATTACTTTTCTACATCTTTTCAATTCCTTACCTTCAATTGATTCTTAGCCTTATAGGGTACTTTATCGAATAATCAATAGATACCTTATGCCACGCTGATTTTACTAAATACATTTAAGAACATAGATAATATGCCATCTAGCTTAATATATAACTCACCATAAAGGACATTGATAACTCTTGAAGAGAGTTATATTTCATGCCTTTAGACCTAGTTAATTGCTTGTACTTAAGTACACTTTGTTGCATTTTAGGACATTTTATGTAACAGTCCTGTTTATACCCTAGTCGGAATAGTGGTTTTGGGACCACAAATCCATGTCAGAGAAATATGTTAACATTATTTTCTGTGTCTACTATACGTGATTAAGCATGTGTTAAAGTTCCGTGAATTAATTTGTCCATTTGTGTGCTTAATTTGAGAAAAAGACTAAATCGCAAAAAAAGGCAAAAGTGACATGCTATTTGTTAATGTGCTATATGGTCATGTCTTATTAATATGGAGTCCTTATTATGAAATTGGACCATTGATATTGTTAATGGACATTTATGACCATCCATTATATATTGTTATATGTTTTTTATTAATGGATAATTTGGTAAATCAAATAATAAGTAAAGTTATAATAAAACAAAGGCATAAAATAGGCCATGTTCATCCTACTAGTGCCAAATTTGAAACAAACAGAAAAGAGAGAAAGCAAAATATGGTTCGGCCTTGGTTGACCAAAATTAAGGTATGTAATTTGTTCGGTTTTTGATAATTTCTACGTTTTTGTAATCGTTGCTTCATGCGCTACAAAACCCATGCTTAAATTTTGTGAATTGATGATGAATTTGAAATGTGCCATGGATGAATTCATGAGCTTTGTGAAGTATGGCATGTATAGTCTAGTTGATATGGTTATGTTTGAAAGGGTGTATAGTTAGCCATGTGATATGGCTAGATAATGACATTATATGAATGATTAGTCATATCTTATGATGCTTAGTTTTGGTATGGCTTGATGGCAAATGAAACGGTCATATGAATGGTAAGCTTATTGATGGATAGTTAGCATAATATTGATGGTAAGTTTGTGATGGATTATACTTTGAAATGCTTGTGGTTATATTGAGTTAAATGGTTCCTAAGTTGGAGTGTGTGTGATATTTATAAATGGGTAGAAATGATGCACAATTTGATATGTTTTGGTTACCATTGATGTAAGGAAAGATGCTTGTATGTGCTTGTAACGATGACCCAATGTGTGGGTGGAATTTTGGCCTTGCAAATGGCCTATAATTGCCTACACGGTGAGCACACGAGCGTGTGGCTCGACCGTGTCCTCCGTGGATGCATTTCAAAACAAGTCAGATTCGACCACGGGCAAGACACATGGGCGTGTGACTGGCTATGTGGATCAAGTCAGTAGCGACCACGGGCTGGACACACGGGCGTGTGATTGGCCGTGTGGTGCAAGTGAGTGACGACCACGGGTGAGGCACACAGGCGTGTCTCAGGCCGTGTGGACAAGTTAGTATATATGCCCTGTTTTGACGCAGCTTAGACACATGGGCGTGTCTGAGGCCGTGGGAGGCACACGGCCTGCCCATACGAGCGCGTGACCTCTATAACTTATAAATATTTTTAATTTTTTTAAAATTTCTGTATGTATTTGGTTTTGTATCAGGCCCTTCCTAAAGCATGCTTAAGGTCTCGTTGACCTATTTAAGGGACACTTTGATTATGAAATGTTAAGTTATGAGGTGATATGTACGTAAAATTTTCGTTATGTCTAGTAATGTCTCTTAACCCTATTCCGACGACAGTTAAGGGTTAGGGGTGTTATATTTGATTGGTATCAAAGCTACAGTTTAGTCGATTCTCGAATTAACGTAGCATGTAAGAGTCTAACTATACATGCCATATATATGAAATGTGATAGTGTGATGAATCCTGACGTGTAAAATGTGTTTTCGTATAGTAAATGGATCCTGAAAGAGCCGTAGCTGACGATGTTGAAAGCAATGCACCTACTCCCGCTCAAGGTACAGCGCCATCTGATTCGAGACCGGCTACTAGTGGTCATGAGGGAGAGGCTAAATAAGCTTTCTTCCAAATGATGAATGAGTGGTTCACTCGATACGTAGGAACGAATCCAGCTGTTTCACAACCTCTGTCCCGTTTGATAAACCGTAATTATAACATATTTTAATCCCACATTCAGCTTGCTTTTGGATGATTTATCCCTCGATTTATGTAAAAAGGTGCTCTTAAGTTTTTCCTTTCATGTCTTATACTTAGGAAAGCACCCGAGGATGAAAAGAACATAAAACGGGTCCAAAACGGAGTAAATGGGCCATATCACGAAATCCACACGGCCTGGCCCAAAGCCCACACGGCCGTGCCTCAATTAAGAAATCCGAACATGGCTCAAAGATTCGTCACACAGGCGTGTGACATGGCCGTGTCGCTGTCGTGGCAATGAATAATTTTAGTCAGAAAAGGATACTTAGGGAGAAAGAATCACATTCCAAGAGCCTATATATACCCCCTAAGGTCATCCTTGAAGGGGGCGGTTAGCTAGGCCAAGGAGCCAAGCTGGAAAGGTCAGATTTGTGGGAATCACTCGAATATAGCCAGTTGATCCATCCCAAGAACCCGGAATTCTACTCAAGACGGTAGATTTCTCCTTCAATTCCTTCAGGGAGTTTTAGGGATTTCTTATGTTTTGTTTTATCTTTTCTCTTGAGATGTTTTATTTATTTGTTATGAACTAAATCCTTCAGATACCTGAAGGCGATGAAACCTAGATGAATCTTGTTATTAATTTCTGAATTATATGATAAATACTTAGTTTGTTCTTAATTATACAAGCTTAATCCGAATTTGATGTGCTTAGGTGGAGAAGGAATAGACCCTGCTTAAGAGTAGATCTAGCATAATTAAGCGGAGTTGATCGCACGTAGAGATAGGGTGACGAGATTTTGCCAGATTAGGGTGAAACCTAATATGGGAGTCCATAGATCGATTTACTGCTATTCTAGGGGGTTATTATTCGAGAAAGAGATTTCCATTAATTAACCTAGGGTTAGGCGTTATTCTCTTAGAGAGAGGGTTTAATATACGTTAGGGAGTCTTACGGATCAAGCTAAGTAAATAAATCGTATGGTTCATGGTTAAATAACAAGTGAAGTCTAGGTGGATTCTTTCTGAGGGTATCATCTTAATTAACTGAGTTTTTCCTAAAGTTATTTTCCCAATTTTTCCTTTTTGTCTTTGTGTCTTTGGTTTTGTAATTAGTTTAGATTATATTAAAGCAACTTCACTTATTTTTAGGTTAAATAATAAAAAGAAAGTTAGTATTAGTACTTTTAGTTTCTTTGGATTCGATAATCCGGTCTTGCCTAAGTTATACTACTGTTTGATAGGTACACTTGCCTTCAATCGTTATCAGAGTTAGTTTCCAGGTTTGATCATTCTCTTTATAAATTTTAAGATTCTTATTTTAGCGATCAAGTTTTTGGCGCCGTTGCCAGGGAACTAAAATATTAAGAAAGCTCTATTTTTATTACTTTAGCCATTATTTTTTATTTTTGAAATTTACTTTTATATTTTTTTTATAATCTAAATTTTAGCTAAATTTTCTTTCTTTTTCGCAGGTTCCTCTAGTTTATGACTAGAAGGAACCCGAGAGGACCTTTGGTATACGACAGTGATATTGAAGCTACCGCTCGAAGGAATCGCGGAGAAACTAGGCGAGCCCTAAATTCACAGAGAAAATCAAGAAGAGGGTAGATCCAATCCTACTGAAGGGATGGACGAGAATAACCCACAACCACATGATGTGGGAAAAAAACAATGCTCCACGTACTATGTCTGATTATGCTAAACCGCATTTAACAGGAGCATAATCGAGTATTGTTAGGCCTGCTATAGCTGCTAATAATTTTGAATTAAAGCCTAACACAATATAAATGATTCAACAATTTGTTCAATTTGATGGTTTGCGGGACGAAGATCCAAATACTCATATAGCTAATTTCTTAGAGTTCTGTGATACCTTCAAAATAAATGGCGTTTCTGATGATGCCGCATGTCTTCGGTTATTCCCTTTTTCATTAAGGAATAAAGCCAAACAATGCTTAAACTTGTTACTACGAGGGTCAATCACCACATGAGAGCAAATGACTGAGAAGTTTTTATTGAAATATTTCTCACCAGCCAAAATAGCCAAATTATGGAATGATATCTCTTCTTTTGTGCGGATGGACTTAGAGACATTATACGACGCATGGGAGAGATACAAGGATCTCTTGAGAAGGTGTCCACACCATGGTCTACCCTTGTGGCTACAAGTCCAAACATTCTATAATGGTGTAAACCCCTCAACGAGACAACTAATCGGTTCAGCTGCCGGTGGAACCCTGAACAACAGAACTCCTGAAGCAGCCTACGAGTTCATTGAAGAAATGTCACTGAATAACTATCAGTGGCAAGTTACAAGAACTAAACCGACAAAATCAGCCAGAGTTTACAACATCGTTGCAGTAACCGTGCTATCAACACAAGTAGAGATGATGAATAAAAAGCTTGATAGTTTGTGTTCTTTGCAAGCACACCCAGTAATACAGTATGACGCGAGTGGAACTGTGGCGAATGCTGAGTACCCACCCTACCAACCAGGCGCAGAGAGCTAACAGATGAACTATATAGGTAATAATTTCATATCTAATAATAATCCTTATGGTAATACTTACAATCCAGGTTGGAGGAACCACCCAAATTTTTCATGGGAAGGTCAAGGAAATCAAGGAAATCAAAGGCAACAACCTCTTCAAAATTTCCAAAATCAGCCATATCAGCAAGAGAAAAAGCCAAAACTCAAACAGATGTTGACCAAGTTCATGGCAAGCACAGAAAACCGTCTCCAAGATACAGAGAAAACACTCAAAAATCAACAAACATCAGTTGACGAGACTAAGAACCAAATCGGGGAATTTACTAAGTCAGTAGGGGAAGTCACTAAGGCAGTCGGACAACTTGCAAAGTTAATGTCCGAATGACCGCAAGGACGTCTACCAAATAACACGGAGATTAATCCAAAGGAGCAAATTCAAGTCATCACAACTCATGATAGTAAAGTGGTAGACAAATCAAATGAGGTGGACAAAAGTAAAATAGAGGTAATACAAGAAAAGCCAAAACCGGTAATCAAGGAATACCAACCCCGCATACCTTACCCCGAAGCCATAAAAAGAAATGATACAGAGGAACAGTTCGGTAAGTTTCTTAAACTTTTAAAGAAATTACATATTAACTTACCTCTTCTTGAAGCTCTTTTTCAGATGCCAGACTCGAGGAAATTTTTAAAACAGCTCTTGACAAACAAACGCAAATTCGATGAAGAGCCACATGTGGAATTAAATGCAGTATGCTCAACAATGCTACAGAATAGACTACCATGGAAGCAAAAAGATCCAGGGAATTTTACTATTCCTTGTTTAATTGGTAGTTTAAATGCTGATAATGATTTAGCTGATTTAAGGGCAAGTATAAATGTCATGCCTTACACATTGTTTAAATGACTAGGTCTAGGGAAACCCAAACAAACTAGGATGAGTATTCAATTAGCTGATAAACAGTTAGAATTCCTAGAGGCATTATCGAAGATGTTCTTGTCAAAATCGATAAATTCATTTTCCCAGTTGATTTTGTTGTCTTAGACATGGATGAGGATAATTCAATCCCCTTAATTTTATGAAGACCTTTCCTAGCAACTGCTAAAACTAAAATTGATGTTGCCACAGGAGAACTCATACTTTGTATAGGTAACGAATCGATCAGTCTTCAAGCTCTTGACTCGGCCAGGACAACAACCGATGTAGGTAAGAAAGACAATTCAGTTGATAATCAAGTTTTACAACCTTCATCGTAGGAAATAACACAAGGACACAAATCTGAGCCGAATCACGGACCGAATACCAACAAAGAGAATTTGCATAAGGAACAAAGCCTTAATGTCGACAAACTAGAGGAGCAGAAAACAAACTTTGAAGGGGAACTGAAACCACGTGAAGAGAAACCAAAGGAACCCCCAGAAGAGCTCGTAGGAACATCAAACCACTTCAAAATAGGAGACCAGGTACTGTTAGACAAAACCGATCATCGCATCACCACATCACCCCTGAACAAGAATGAAGAACTTCCTCTCAAGGTACAAAATATCTTCCCACACGAAGCAGTCGAAGTAAGAAACCCAACATTCGACACTTCTAAGGTAAACATTTCTCGACCAAATTTTTATCAAGAAAATAAAATTATAAGTATGAGGGAAGATAGTCAAACTTTTAAACCTCCCTGATTTTGTTTCATATACAAGGAAAGTCTAGCTTAAGACTATAAACGAGCACTTCTCAGGAGGCAACCAGAGTACTAACCCTATTTTGCATTTATTTTCAGTTTCTTGTCTTTCCTTCTTTCTTTCCTGAAACATTCAGTAAAAAAATGCAGAATTCCAGACCACACGGTCTTACACACGGCTGTGTCTGTGACCGTGTGGACCACCAGAATTCCCGTACTGACATAGCAGAGGCCGTGCGAATCAAATCCCAACTAATTTCGACGTCACGGATCCAACCACCACCCCACGGGCACCGAAAAAGTGGCACGGCCGTGCGCCCCGACTGTGTGAAGCTACTGACTTACCAAGCACGGGTAGAACAAGTCCGTGCCTCCCAACCGTGTCAACATATTGACTTCTCAGACACGGGCGTGTGTAACATCCTGTTTTGGGGGTTCTACATCTAATGTATGTTGTGTGTGTATACTGCATTTTATACATTATTTTGGTGTGTTTGGGCGTCCAAGGAAGGCTTGGGGTTAAGCCGAAGCCTGGTAAAAAAAATTGTTTTGGGCACTTTCAGGGGAGAGCTGACTCGGGTAGGACTTAAGGGTATTTGCTTGTAGTTGTTGACGCAAGAATTGAAGTGGCAATGTGGCAAGGAGGCATCACTTAGAGTGTTGGTAGGTGACGCCACAGGGAAGCAAGGAGAGAGCTGGTTCGAGTCGCACAATTTGCATTTTGGAATTATTTTTGGCGTCAAGGGGAGTAGTGTTGGACGTCAGCTAGGAACCTTGAAGAGTGGAGGTTGAACAAGTCAAACTATTCGAATGGGTGGCTAAGAGGAGAAATAGGATTTTGAATTGTTCAACTTAGTTTGAATGAGTGAACAAGAGGGAATTTAGGAGGAAATTATGGGATTTAGAGAGAGAGAGAGTATTGGCCGAATGTTGGGTTGTGGGGGAAGGTTTGAGCAATCGGTTTTGGCTTATATTGGTGTGCCGAAACTCATTAGTAGTCTTAGGTTCCATTTTAGTTTCTTTAGAACAAATTCGGATATTAGGGGGATGTGAGTGCCGTTTTGTGCTCAAGCCTTGGAAGTCTCTTTCTTTTCTTTCTTTTTGAGTCCATAATTCTGGGGTGTGCCGAAATTGTATTAGTCAACATCTATTCTCCTCTCTTTTCTCCTTTAGCCGAATGTGATAGACCATTGATGCACTTTCTTTTTCTTCATTTTCTTTTCTCCATCTAAGACTCTCAAGCCGTATCTTAGCATCATTTTACTCATCCTTCCCATTGTTCTCTTATTCATTTTTTCTTACTCTCATAAGCCGAAACCTTGAAAGCCTCTACCCAAACTCTCTTTCTCCCCAGTCATACCCTTAAGCTTCACAAACTGAAAGCAACACACCATTTCTTTTGTGATCACTTTTCTTTTTTTCTTCTTTGCTTATTTTATTTTAAGTCGAAACCATTCTTTTTCCCTCATATTTATACAGAGCCGAAACCCCTATTCACTTCCATTCTTTCCTCTATTTCTTGCTTAAGTCGAACATCCCTTATGCCATTATTTTCTTTTTGGTCGAAACTAAACCCTTTGCTACCGATCGTTTTCTTTTGATTTTGACCTTCAAAAATCCCTTAGGGTATTTGTATTAGCCTGATACGGTGGAACAAGATAACATGAATCTGCTTTAGATCTCTCATCGAGTTGGGTCGTTAAGCGGAAGTATTTGAATTCCAAGTCAAATCGGTCAATCTCTGAACCCAATCTTTCTATTCGGGATCTCAAGGTAAGGGTTTTCTCTCTAGTAATACGTTTGGGTTCTCTTCTCGTTATTCGCTGACCTTAATCCATTGTTTGTTAATCAACCGTCATCTCATTATAGTATCTTCTGACCAAGAACGTTTCATGGATTCAAATGCTAGCCAAATGAAGGAAGGGGTTGGACCCGTAAACCCAGCCCCTAAGTTCAAGAAACGCGCAGTATCTGCTGTTCGAGATTGGCCACCGGGTTGTGGACGTGCTTCAGAACAGAATAGTAGGCAGATAGCAGTTGTTCCTGCTAGCGATAGTGTCGACGTAGAGAGTATTATTTTTCGTGTGATCAGGGGTGTAAAACCTCATACACTTTATTTTAATTGTAATATTAATTGTATGGGCTGAAAAGTCAGAAAAAGGTTGTGATGACAGTCGTGATATGCTTATGGGTAAGGCTAGGGATGCCAGGTACGTGACTGTATCGTTTTCCTTGCATGGATGGATGTATGTGGTAATCGTTTACGTTGTGGATAGCATGTTGCATTCATTATGATATGTATGTTATACCTGGGATATCGATATGAGATTGAAGGGGAAGTGCTTGATTATTTGGTCACATAGTGATCGGTGGCTAAGCCACGTTATATTATTTTGGTCACCTAGTGATCGGCATTATGACTGACAGCATGACTGTCAGAGTGGCGTGTAGCGGATGAGAGTTGATTGTAGAAATCCCTACAGTGTGATGGGCTGGTATAGTTTGGCGTGTAGAGGATGGAAAATCTAGGTCGGGCGGGGACATATTGCATTCATTCATTTTTATGCCATATTGAGTGGGCTAAGGCCCAATATGCACTGTGGGCCACAAGTTGTTTATGTGATGTAGGGGATTTACACACTGAGTCTCGGTGATTCACCCCTTGCTTAACCTTTCAGGTAATCAGTAGATCGTGGATATGGGAGCCGAGGTGGACTCGTAGAGGCCATAAAGACTTTACTTTCCGTAAACTTTTCCTGCTTTACTTTAATATTAATTGGGGATTTTATTTGTGTAATAAGGCCTTTCCAAATTAATACTTGGGTTTTATTTTATTTATTTATTGTTTATTTAAAATATAACACTATGCAAATTAATCACGAAATTAAAAATGGGGTTTTCAAAATACGGGTAACTCAAAACATACGTTTTCTTTCAAGTATCACCAAGCTTAACGAATATTTGATTAACTAAAGGATGCAATTTTTCCTGCACTACCAAACCACCGTTTTCAAAGCCTCGCCTTAATCGAGAAGTTTTCAAATCTACGATTTTTCCTAAACTAAACAAAAGTATGTTTTTACTTCACCCTGTAACAAACCAGATCTGGTCGTAACGTTTAGGTCGGGTTTGGGATGTTACAATTTTGGTATCAGAGCCTAGGTTGCAAAACTCGGGCTATGAAATGGGTTCAACAATGTTTTATAAAATCGATGTGAATGTTAATTGGAGAAAATGTTTTGATTGAAATATGGCATCTGAGTCTACCGGCACCCGATCCACACAGGTAAGTGTTCTAATTATTTGATGGTTTGTGCATGGAATGATTGTTAGCATGAAGAAATATGCTTGTTTGCTCTAGGAAATTCAAACTTTAGAGACTGAAACCTCTAGGTTGTGATGTGTTTTGCGAAAACTACTCTCTAAAGCTATTTCTCATAAAATTGCTCGGTATTAAACAGTGGAAGATACTAACTCATAAAACTCTTAATCAGATTAAGTCGCAACAGTTGACATAAGTGGTAGAGGATGTGGACGTATTACACGCGGTCGTGGGAGAGGCCAAGGTCATGAGGTTGAACTTCTGGAAGCGAGAAATGAGCCTGAAGGTGAAGCGCCAGCATCACCTGTGGCGGAAGCAGGATCGCAAGGCAGAACTGGTGGAGATCATGCCCTGTCTCAGGCAATCCTGCGTGTATTGGAGAGAGTTGCTGGAGCAGGCATGGGTAAGGTGGCTCGAAAATCTGTGTCGGAATGACTTCGGGCCAATGGAGCGGAAATGTTTAAAGGTATATCTGGCGTAGCTCCTAATGCAGCTAAGTATTGGCTAGAGGCAGTGGAACGTATAATGGATGATTTGGACTTCACGGAAGAGGAAAAGTTGAAAGGAGTGGTTTCTCTTCTTCGGGATGAGGCGTATCAATGGTGGCTGACAGTCAGGGATGGTTCAGTGGCTGACCGCATTACCTGGGATTTCTTCAAGTCGGCATTCTAAAGTAAGTACATTGGATCGAGTTATGTGGATGCGTAGCGTAGGGCATTCTTGAATTTGGTTCAGGGAAATAAATCGGTGGCTGAGTATGAGGCGGAATTCAAACGTCTTAGTTGTTATGCACGGGGGGATAGTGGCCACAGACCATGAGCGTTGTGTTCAGTTTGAAGATGGTCTGAGGGATGATTTGTGAGTGCTGATAAATCCACAGCGAGAAAGGGAATTTGCTGTCTTAGTGGAAAAGGCTAAGATAGCCGAGGAAGTGAAGCGGTCCGAGAAGCAGAATCAGGATAGAGATAGGGGTAGAAATAAAAGGAATTTTGGATCACCAGGGTCAACTGGGCATTTTCAGAAAAGACCTAGGTTGGATGGGCCGAGTCGGGTTGTGAGATCTGTTGTTGATAGTCAGCCTCAGAGGTGTGCTCGATGTGGTAAATTTCATTTGGGCGAATGTTGGACGGGTAACAGAAGATGTTTCAGGTGTGGGTCTACTGATCATCAGGTTAGAGACTGTCCGCAGGAACGGGGTGATGCAGGGCCAGTAGGTCAGGGTTATGCTCAACCGGGTAGAGGTGGTCAGCAACCACAGAGAGGCTGAGGTCCAGCCAGAGGAGGTAATGGTTTTGGTCGGGGCCGTGGAACACCAGGTAGAAGGGCAGGGAACACCGATGCGAGACAGCCGGGGTTAGTCTATGCAGCTAGACGCTGAGAGGAGGGTGATGCACCGGACGTCATAACCGGTAGGTTTCTTATTTATGGGTTGCCTTATACTGCTTTGATTGATATTGGGTCGACACATTCTTATGTTGCTAGTGTGGTATCTGGAACTTTAAGCTTAGACTCTGAGATTGCTTCTAGGGAGATGACTGTAATTAGCCCGTTAGGACAATCTGTAGTGGTGAACAAACTTTATAGGGATGTACCTCTAGAAGTACAAGGGTTGGTTTTCCCAGCAAATCTAATGGAACTACCGTTCGGGGAGTTCGATTTGATCTTAGGCATGGAATGGTTGGTAAGATATCGAGCGAACATAGATTGTGCTGCTAACAGCATGGTGTTAAGGACTCCTAAGGATGCCAAAGTTTTGGTGATAGGCGAGAGGAGAGACTACTTGTCCAATGTAGTGTCTGCTCTTAAGGCAGAAAGAATGGTGAGAAAAGGGTGCACGGCTTTCTTAACCTATGTCAGTGCCTTGGATGCAAAGAAAGTGACCGTGAATGAGGTTAGAACAGTAAAGGAATTTGTGGATGTCTTCCCGGAAGAGCTTTCAGGGTTGCCTCTGATAGGGAGGTGGAATTCAGAATTGAGCTACTCCCAGGTACGGCTCCGGTGTCCATCGCCCCTTACAGGATGGTGCCGAAAGAGTTAGTTGAACTCAAAGCTCAGATCCAAGAGCTTTTGGACCGTGGTTTCATCCGTCCCAGTGTATCTCCGTGGGGAGCGCCGATGTTGTTTGTGAAGAAGAAAGATGGGTCAATGCGTATATGCATTGACAACCGTCAGTTGAACAAGTTGACGATCAAAAACAGATACCCATTGCCGAGGATTGATGACTTGTTTGATCAATTGAGATGGGCTTCATTTTTCTCAAAGATACATTTGAGGTCAAGGTATCATCAACTTAAAGTCAAGGAAGCGGATATCCATAAGACGAATTTCAGGACTCGCTATGGCCATTACGAATTCTTGGTGATGCCGTTTGGGTTTACCAATGCACCAGCAGTGTTCATGGACATGATGAACCGAGTATTCCAACCCTACCTGGACCGGTTTGTTGTGGTATTTATAGATGATATCTTGGTCTATTCAAGATCTGAGGAGGAGCATGATTCGCATCTTCGGGTGGTTTTGCAAATCCTAAGGGAGAAGCGGTTGTACGCCAAATTCAGTAAGTGCAGATTTTGGCTAAGGGAAGTTACTTTTCTGGGCCATGTTGTGTCGGCAGAGGGGATTAGGGTTGATCCCCGAAAAGTTGAAGCTGTGTTAGATTGGAAACCGCCTAAGTCTGTGGCAGAGATTCAGAGTTTCCTTGGTCTTGCTGGGTATTATCGAAGGTTCGTTGAAGGGTTCTCATTAATTGCGACACCTTTAACCAAGCTGTTGAGGAAAGGGGTACCTTTTGTCTGGACTGACAAGCAACAAGAAAGTCTTGAGAAGCTGAAGAGGATTTTGACAGAGGCTCCAGTGTTGATTCAGCCGGAGGCTGGAAAGGAGTTCGTGGTTTATTGTGATGCTTCACACACGGGATTAGGATATGTGTTAATGCAAGACAAAAAGGTTGTTGCGTATGAGTCTCGGTAGTTAAGACCGCATGAGTTAAATTATCCTACACATGATTTGGAATTGGCAACAGTGGTATTTGCCTTGAAGATTTGGAGACATTATCTGTATGGGGAGAAGTCCATCATTTATACAGATCACAAGAGCCTTCTCACCCTGAAGGAGTTGAATTTAAGGCAGAGGAGATGGATCGAGTTGTTAAAGGATTATGATTGCTCAATCGAATACCATCCGAGAAAAGCTAATGTGGTAGCAGATGCATTAAGTCGTAGGGTAATCTCCGATTTGAGAGCAATGTTTGCTCACCTCAGTTTATACGATGATGGGAGTCTATTAGCTAAACTTCAAGTGAAACCTTCTTGGGTCAGTCAGATTAAAGAGAAGCAGTGGGCTGATGAGTTGTTAAAGTCGAAGTTCCAGTTTAGATCAGGTGATGGGACAACGAAATTCAGTGTGAATAGTGATGGGGTATTATGTTTTTGAGGAAAGACTTGCATGCAAAGGGATCCTGAATTGAGGTGTAAGATTTTGCAGGAAGCACATAGCAGCCCATACGCTATGCACCCTGGAGGAAGTAAGATGTATCGGGATTTGCGAGAACAGTTTTGGGTGGCCAGGTCTGAAGTGAGAGGTAACCGAATTTGTGAGTAATTGTTTGACGTGTCAGCAGGTAGAAGCAGAACATCAGTTGCCTTCGGGGTTGTTGCAGCCGGTGAAGATTCCGCAGTGGAAGTGGAAAAGGATCACTATGGATTTGTTAGTGGGCTACCTCTTACACCTACTAAGAAAGACTCGGTATGGGTGATTGTGGATCAATTGACGAAGTCTGCTCATTTCATTCCAGTTCGTGTCGACTACTCTCTTCAGAGGTTGGCTAAGCTGTATGTGGCAGAAATTGTGAGGTTGCATGGGGTACCGGTATCGATCATATCAGATAGAGACCCAAGGTTTACGTCGCAGTTTTGGAGGGCATTGCATCAGGCATTGGGCACAAGACTGGACTTCAGCACAGCTTTTCATCCACAAACTGATGATCAGTCTGAGAGAGTGATTCAGATCTTGGAGGATATGTTGAGGGGCTGTGTCATCGATTTTAGAGGTAGCTGGGAGTAGTTTCTACCGTTGGCAGAGTTCGTATACAACAACAGTTACCAATCTAGTATTCGTATGGCACCGTATGAAGCGCTGTATGGGCGGAAGTGTCGCACTCCTACTTGATGGACAGAGTTGGGGGAGCGACAGTTGTTGGGTCCAGAATTGGTTACAGAGACGGAGGAGAAGGTTAAGTTAATCCGGGCTCGATTAAAAGAAGCTTCTGATAGACAGAAGTCCTATGCGGATCTGAAGCGTAAGGACATAGAATTTGTAGTGGGTGATCGGGTTTTCTTAAAAGTTTCACCGTGGAAAAAGGTTCTATGGTTTGGATGGAAGGGTAAGCTAAGCCCCAGGTTCATCGGGCCTTATCATGTGGTGAAGCGTTTGGGACCAGTAGCTTATCAGCTCGAGCTACCTTCAGAATTAAGTCAGATTCATGATGTATTTCATGTTTCTATGTTAAGGTGCTATCATTCGGATTCGTCTCATGTTGTGCCAGTGGAAGAAATCGAAGTAAGGCCTGATCTATCTTTTGAAGAAGAACCAGTGCAGATCTTGGATCGTGATGTTAAGGTATTGCGAAGGAAGACGGTTCCGTTAGTTAAGGTTTTGTGGAGTAACCATGGTTTTAAGGAAGCTACGTGGGAACCAGAGGATACGATGCGACAGCAACACCCTCATCTCTTCTGACCAGGTAATTTTGAGGCCGAAATTTCTTTAAGGGGGTAGAACTGTAACATCCTGGTTTTGGGGGTTCTGCATCTAATGTATGTTGTGTGTGTATGCTGTGTTTTGTACATTATTTTGGTGTGTTTGGGGGTCTAGGGAAGGCTCGGGGTTAAGCCGAAGCCTGGTAAAAAAAAATTGTTTTGGGCACTTTCAAGGGAGAGCTGACTGGGGCAGGACTTAAAGGTATTTCCTTATAGTTGTTGACACAAGAATTGAAGTGGCAAAGTGGCATCACTTAGAGTGTTGGTAGGTGACGCCACAGGGAAGCAAGGAGAGAGCTGGTTTGAGTCGCACAATTTGCATTTTGGAATTCTTTTTGGCGTCAAGGGGAGTAGTGTTGGACGTCAGCTAGGAACCTTGAAGAGTGGAGGTTGAACAAGTCAAACTATTCGAATGGGTGGCTAAGAGGAGAAATAGGAGTTTGAATTGTTCAACTTAGTTCGAATGAGTGAACAAGAGGGAATTTAGGAGGAAATTATGGGATTTAAAGAGAGGGAGAGTATTGGCCGAATGTTGGGTTGTGGGGGAAGGTTTGAGCAATCGGTTTCGGCTTGTATTGGTGTGCCAAAACTCATTAGTAGTCCTAGGTTCCATTTTAGTTTCTTTAGAACAAATTCGGGTATTAGGGGGATGTGAGTGTCATTTTGTGCTTAAGCCTTGGAAATCTCTTTCTTTTCTTTCTCTTTGAGTCCATAATTCTAGGGTGTGCCAAAATTGTATTAGTCAACATCTATTCTCCTCACTTTTCTCCTTTAGTCGTATGTGATTACTTTCTTTTTCTTCATTTTCTTTTCTCCATCTAAGACTCTCAAGCCGCATCTTAGCATCGTTTTACTCATCCTTCCCATTATTCTCTTATTCATTTTCTCTTCCTCTCATAAGCCGAAACCTTGAAAGCCTCTACCCAATCTCTCTTTCTCCCCACTCATACTCTTAAGCTTCACAAACCGAAAGCAACAAACCATTTCTTTTGTGATCACTTTTCTTCTTTTCTTCTTTGCTTATTTTATTTTAAGCCGAAACCATTCTTTTTCCCTCATATTCATACAGAGCTGAAACCCCTATTCACTTCCATTCTTTTCTCTATTTCTTCTTTAAGCCGGACATCCCTTGTGCCATTATTTTCTTTTTGGCCGAAACTAAGCCCTTTGCTACCGATCGTTTTCTTTTGATTTTGACCTTCAAAAATCCCTTAGGGTATATGTATTAGCCTGATATGGTGGAACAAGGTAACAGGAATTTGCTTCGGATCTCTCATCGAGTTGGGTCGTTAAGAGGAAGTATTTGAATTCCAAGTCAAATCAATCAATCTTTGAACCCAATCTTTCTATTCGGGATCTCAAGGTAAGGGTTTTCTCTCTAGTAATACATTTGGGTTCTCTTCTCGTTATTCGCTGACCTTAATCCATTATTTGTTAATCAACCGTCATCTCATTATAGTATCTTCTGACCAAGAACGTTTCATGGATTCAAATGCCAGCCAAATGAAGGAAGGGGTTGGACCCGTAAACCTAGCCCCTAAGTTTAAGAAACGCGCGGTATCTGCTATTCGAGATTGGCCACCGAGTTGTGGACCTGCTTCAGAACAGAATAGTAGGCAGATAGCAGTTGTTCCTGCTAGCGATAGTGTCGACGTAGAGAGTATTATTTTGCGTGTGATCAGGTGTGTAAAACCTCATACACTTTATTTTAATTGTAATACTAATTGTATGGGCTGAAAAGTCGGAAAAAGCCTATGATGACAGTTGTGATACCCTTATGGGTAAGGCTAGGGATGCCAGGTACGTGACTGTATCGTTTTCCTTGCATGGATGGATGTATGTGGTAGTGCTTAATTATTTGGTTACATAGTGATCGGTGGTTAAGCCACGTTATATTATTTTGGTCACCTAGTGATCGGCATTATGACTGACAGCATGACTGTCAGGGTGGCGTGTAGCGGATGGAGGGTTGATTGTAGAAATCCCCACGGTGTGATGGGCTCGTACGGGTTGGCGTGTAGAGGATGGAAAAACTAGGTTGGGCAGGGACATATTGCATTCATTCATTTTTATGCCATATTGAGTGGGCTAAGGCCCAATATGCACTGTGGGCCACAAGCGGTTTATGTGATATAGGGGATTTACACACTCAGTCTTGGTGACTCACCCCTTGCTTAACCTTTCAGGTAATCAGTAGATCGTGGATATGGGAGCCGAGGCGTACTCGTGGAGGCCATAAAGACTTTACTTTCCGTAAACTTTTCCTGCTTTACTTTAATATTAATTGGGGATTTTATTTGTGTAATAAGGCCTATCCAAATTAATACTTGAGTTTTATTTTATTTATTTATTGTTTATTTAAAATATGACACTATGCAAACTTAATCACGAAATTAAAAATGGGGTTTTCAAAATACGGGTAACTCAAAACATACGTTTTCTTTCAAGTATCACCAAGCTAAACGAATATTTGATTAACTAAAGGATGCAATTTTTCCTACACTACCAAACCACTGTTTTCAAAGCCTCGCCTTAATCGAGAAGTTTTCAAATCTACGATTTTTCCTAAACTAAACTAAAGTTTGTTTTTACTTCACCCTGTAACAAACCAGATCTGGCCGTAACGTTTAGGTCGGGTTTGGGATGTTACATCGTGACTGGCCGAAACACGGGCATGGTGAATCAAAACACACAGACACACGACCGTCCGAGGCGGCTGTGTGATTTGACACGCCCTCGGACCACGGGCGTGGGAACGTGCCAGATTTGAGTTCCTATTTAAACCCCATAGCCCTTCCCTTCTCCCCATCTTCTTTCTCCCTTCCATTTCTTTCAAAATTTCTCTTCTTTCCTTAGAAAAGGTGTCCAAACTCTTGAGCTACACTAAAATCATGCTGAAGAAGCGTAAGAAGGCAAGCATAGTCTCCACAAAGGAGACCCTACACATAAGTTCATGCCGGGCGCTTCATCCAAACACCAAGCCGAGGGTCTTTGAGACCATTTAGTTTCTATTTTCCTTTTCTCTTTTGCTTCAGTTTCCTTATCGTTACTTCTCTTCTACTCTAATTAGTTTAATTTCTTTTAGTTTCTTAGTGTCAGGTTCGCCAGGCTGCTTGGGAATCACGCCACTTCCGCCACCGCCAGCACCTCCGCAGCCCTAGAGGTCACACCCATCTCGCGAACCATCCTACAATAAGGACTCTTTGGTCCATTCTTCTTTTCTTTTATTTTTATTTTCCTTCTTAGTTTCCTTCACTTTAGCTTGATTTTCTTTAATTACATATTTATTTTATTTTAATTATGTCTTAATAAACCCTGGCTAATCCTTCACGAGCTCCCCAATTTCTTCATTTAGCATAGGATCGTCATCCAGACCGACCCCTCCAAACATACACACCACTACCTCTGCCATCCTCTAGGGACATCATCCAAAATTCAGGGAGTATTATTTCCCCTTCTCTTTTGATTTATCCCTTAAATCTTATATCTATCTTTGTACATTGATGGCAATGTATAGCTTAAGTGTGGGGGGATAAAAGTACCTAACTTTTTGCATTATTCTCAAATCCCTGAATTTAGCCTTGTTTTTAAGTAAATTTTTCATATTACTAATTAGGATGAAATTTATAATGATTTATGATTTTTATTAATATTTTTTGAATTAAGTCATAGTTAATTGTGCATTGATGATTAAATTAGAAGAATATTAAAGAATCAAGCATAATAAGTCTATTTTTCAGAATTAAAATCTTTTCTAGGTTGTTGAGCTGAATCTAAATATTATCTTGAACTTTGAAATTTATAAGGTTGATGTCAAAAACACCCATACTTTTTGTGAGATTATGAACCTTATAGAGCATATATTCTTTTTCATGCTTATTTTTTTTATTATGAGTGTGTCAACTATGAACTGTTATTCTAGAACTTGCCTCAATTATGCATGTCGAGACCACACCTATGATTTGATACACTGAGATGATAAAGGCACCTAGGTTTTAACCCACTTACTCCACTAAAAATCCTACCTTCAAAATTAACCCCTAGTGAACCCCGTTGATCCTAACAACCCTGTTTATTGTCTCACCAGCTAATATTAACTCAAAACCCCTTTGTATTTGTTATCATCATTCCTTTTGACTACCCTTATATCGAGATTTGAGTTGAGTAGTTACCTAATTATATTATTTTAGTAGTTCAATTTATCATTTATTATTAATTTGTTCTTAAAAAATCGAAGCATATTCAGTATTAGTGGTGAGCTTATACAGTTAAAATCAATTTATCAAAAGAAAAAGCTCGCATTAGTTGGTTTATTACTTTTCAGTTGATGTAATTATTATTTCGGTAATTTTTAGATGGGTACTTGTCAATTCAATCTTGATTCTAACCTTCTAATTTAGTCTTTATCCACACCTTTAACCCTAGCCCCGTTACAACCCTATTAAAGACCTTTTGATTTTTGTATCATCTCATATTACAGTGGTGGAGATTTGATTTTCAGGCAAGCCTATGGGATTAACTTTTCAGGTTTGACTTATGAGTGATTATTTTTCCTGAACCTTAAACACTTAAGAGTGATTTAAGTGAATCTTTTGTGAGGATATCAATCCTTGTCGGTTTTGAACTAAAGATAATTTTTTAAATAAGGAGAGACACCAACATTTTCGCGATACAAATGTATGACTTATCTTGTTTGAATCTTTAAGACTCTTTGAGTTGAATTATCCACGTATAAATTATCTATGAATTATGATGAGGCATTGTTGATAAGAATTATGAATAATGGAAAGTTCATTTTAATTGTAAGTTGAGAATTTTACTTGAGGACAAGCAAAAGCTTAAGTTTGGGGGTATTTGATAAACCGTAATTATAACATATTTTAATCCCACGTTTAGCTTGGTTTTGGATGATTTATCCCTCGATTTATGTAAAAAGGTGCTCTTAATCCTTTCCTTTCATGTCTTATACCCAGGAAACCACCCGAGGATGAAAAGAACATAAAACGGGTCCAAAACAGAGTAAATGGGCCATATCACAAAATCCACACAGCCTGGCCCAAAGCCCACACGGCCGTGCCTTGTCGAGCATCTAGAACACGGCCTCACCCCCGATTTACACGGTCGTGCCTCAATTAAGAAATCCAAACACGGCTCAAAGATTCATCACACGGGTGTGTGACATGGCCGTGTCCCTGTCGTGGCAATGAATAATTTGTCGGAAAAGGATACTTAGGGAGAAAGAATTGCATTCCAAGAGCCTATATATACCCCTAAGTTCATCCTTGAAAAGGGCGGTTAGCTAGGTCAAGGAGCCAAGCTGGAAAGGTCATATTTGTGGGAATCACTCGAAGATAGCCAGTTGATCCATCCCAAGAAGCCAAAATTCTACTCAAGACAGCGGATTTCTCCTTCAATTCCTTCAGGGAGTTTTAGGGATTTCTTATGTTTTGTTTTATCTTTTCTCTTGAGATGTTTTATTTATTTGTTATGAACTAAATCCTTCAGATACCTGAAGGGGATGAAACCTAGATGAATCTTGTTAGTAATTTCTAAATTATATGATAAATACTTAGTTTGTTCTTAATTATGCAAGCTTAATCCAAATTTGATGTGCTTAGGTGGAGGAGGAATAGACCCTGTTTAAGAGTAGATCTAGCATAATTAACCGGAGTTGATCGCACGCCTAGAGATAGGGTAACGAGATTTTACTGGATTAGGGTGAAACCTAATATGGGAGTCCATAGATCGATTTACTGCTATTCTAGGGGGTTATTATTCGAGAAAGAGATTTTCGTTAATTAACCTAGGGTTAGACGTTATTCCCTTCGAGAGAGGGTTTAATATACGCTAGGGAGTCTTACGGATCAAGCTAAGTAAATAAATCATATGGTTCAGGGTTAAATAACAAGTGAAGCCTAGGTGGATTCTTTCTGAGGGTATCCTCTTAATCAACTGAGCTTTTCCTAAAGTTATTTTCCCAATTCGTCCTTTTTGTCTCTGTGTCTTTGGTTTGGTAATTAGTTTAGATTATATTAAAGCAACTTCACTTATTTTTAGGTTAAATAATAAAAAGAAAGTTAGTATTTGTACTTTTAGTTCCTTTGGGTTCGATAATCCGGTCTTGCCTATGCTATACTACTGTTCGATAGGTACACTTGCCTTCAATCGTTATCAGAGTTAATTTCTAGGTTTGATCATTCTCTTTATAAATTTTAAGACTCTAATTCTAGCGATCACCCGCCTAATCCCTCTCAAACTTCAATTGTGCCTCCGGTTATAAATTTAAATTTATTGAACAAACCTCCGGTCGATAAAATCCATAAGTATGGGGCTGATGAGTTCAGGGCCACTAGTGATCACGATGCTGAGAAAGCTAAATTTTGGCTAGAGAATACAATTCGAGTGTTTGATGAAATGTCATTAACTCCTGAAGAATGCATAAAGTGTGTTGTTTCTTTGTTACGAGACGCAGCTTATCAGTGGTGGAAGGCTTTGATTTCTGTGGTTCCAAAGGAATAAGTTACATGGGATTTCTTTCAGTCTGAGGTTCGGAAGAAATACATCAGTCAGAGATTTATTGATCAGAAATAGAAAGAATTCCTGGAACTGAAACAGGGTCGCATGTCTGTCACCGAATATGAACGAGAGTTCGTGAGATTAAGTCAATATGCTCAGGAATGTGTTTCAACTGAAGCAATAATGTGTAAACGGTTTGAAGACGGTCTAAATGAAGATATCCGTTTGCTTGTTGGGATTCTGGAAATAAAAGAGTTCGTTGTGCTTGTTGGTCGAGCATGCAAAGCTGAGGCACTCAGGAAAGATAAAAGAAAAGCTAAGTCTGAAGCTAAAGATGTGAGAAAGAGATTTCCGAGTAAATCATTTCAGTCTACTTCAAAGAAATTTAGAGATGAGCATAGCCATTCAAAGCCTAATGTGGGATATACAAATAGAGTTCGAGCTGGATAACAGTTAAATCCCAAAACTCCAGCTACATCGATGGCTAGTGTGGGAAATGTCTGATCCGAACGACCTAAATGTGAACATTGTGGTAAAAGACATCCAGGTAGTTGTAGATTGAATGACCGAGCGTGCTTCAGATTCGGATCCTTAGATCATTTTATCTGAGATTGCCCAGAGTCTGTTGAGAAAGAGATTGTTCAGAATCTAAGATCTGATAATGTTCTAGCTAGAGGTAGATCTTCTCGAAACAATAAATTGTAGTAGTAGTCAGAGAGCTACGAAAGACACTGTTGCGAGATCTGAAGCTAGAGTACCTGCCAGAGCTTATGCCATCCGAGCCCGTAAGGAAGCTTCATCTCCAAATGTTATAACGAGTACATTTACATTTTATGATACTTCTGTGATTGCATTGATAGACCCAGGTTCTACCCATTCGTATGTATGTATGAACTTAGTATCCAGTAAGACTTTGTCTGTAAAGTCTACTGAATTTGTTATTAGAGTATCGAACCCCTTTGGTAAAAGTGTCCTGGTTGACAAAGTATGCAAGAACTATCCGTTGATGTTTCAAGATGTTTGTTTTCCGGCTGATATGATGCTATTACCATTTGGTGAGTTTGATATAAGTCTGGGTATGGACTGGTTGACGTTGCATGATGCTGTTGTGAATTGCAAAAGAAAGACTATTGATTTGAGATGCCAGAATGATGAAATAGTTCAGATTGAGTCTAATGATTTGAACGGGTTACCTGTAGTGATATCAGTGATGAAACCTCAGAGTTATGTGAAAAAGTGTTATGAAACTTATTTTGCTGATGTGATTGACTCGAAAGTAATTGAAAAGAAAGTTGAGTCAGTGCCATTTGTCTGTGAATTCCTTCATGTATTTCTTGAAGAATTGCTGGGATTACCTCCGATACGTGAGGTTGAATTTGGTATTGATTTACTGTCAGGGACGACTCCTATTTCGATAGCTCTGTATAGAATGGCACCAACAGAGTTGAAAGAGTTAAAGTCACAGTTGCAAGAGTTAACTAATAGAGGATTTGCAAGACCGAGTTTTTCACCTTGGGGTGCTCCTGTTCTGTTTGTGAAAAAAGAAAGATGGCACGATGAGAATGTTCATTAACTACCGTCAGTTGAACAGATTGACTATAAAGAACAAATATCCTCTACCCAGAATTGATGATTTGTTTGATCAGCTAAAAGGAGCAATAGTGTTTTCAAAGATAGATTTGAGATTGGGATACTATCAGTTGTGAGTAAAAGATTCAGACATTTCGAAAACTATTTTCAGAACGAGGTACCAGCATTATGAGCTTTTAGTTATGCCTTCCGGACTAACGAATGCTCCTGCTATTTTTATGGATTTGATGAACATAATTTTTAGACCGTATTTAGATTGATTTGTTGTTGCATTCATTGACGACATTTTGATTTATTCATGTGATGAGATTGAGCATGCTAAACATTTGAGAATTGTGTTGCAAACTCTGCGAGATAAGCAATTATATGCAAAATCCAGTAAATGTAAATTCTGGTTATGAGAAGTTGGTTTTCTGGGACATATTGTATCAGCCTCTGGAATACGAGTTGATCCGAGTAAGATTTCTACTATTCTGGAATGGAAACATCTGAAGAATGTGTCTGAAGTCTGTAGTTTTTTGGGGCTTGCTGGTTACTATCGAAGGTTCGTAAAAAGCTTTTTTATAATTGTTACTCCGTTGACTAGATTGCTTCAGAAAGATGCGAAATTTGAATGGTCCGATAAATGTCAGAAAAGTTTTGATTAGTTGAAAACTTTGTTAACTGAAGCTCCAGTTTTGGTACAACGAGAATCGGGTAAAGAATTCGTGATTTATAGTGATGCTTTCGTTAAATGGTCTTGGATGTGTTTTGATGCAAGAAGGTAAAGTAATAGCTTATGCCTCGAGACAACTAAAGCCTCATCAAAAGAATTATCCGACACACGATCTTGAGCTAGCTGCAATTGTGTTTGCATTAAAGATTTGGCATCACTTTCTCTTCAGTGAGAAATGTCATGTATTTTCGGATCATAAAAGTTTGAAATATTTGATGACCCAAAAAGATTTGAATCTGCGACAGAGAAGATGGTTAGAGCTTTTGAAAGACTACAAGCTTGTGATAGACTATCATCCGGGTAAGGCAAATGTTGTTGTATTGAAAGCGAAACTGTCGTTTTTACAACAAATATGTAATGCTCAGAAAGTTGATAATGGAAATATAGCAAAATGAGCTCAATGTAATTTGAATTCTGATTTTGAATTTCGAGTTGATGATGATAATTGTTTGAGACTTCGAGATCGAATCTATGTTCCAAGAAATTTTGAGTTATTACAGTTAATTTTGAATGAAGCTCATAATAGTCGCCTATCTATTCATCCGGGAAGTACAAAGATGTACTGTGATTTGAAGCAACATTATTGGTGGTCTGGAATGAAAAGAGATGTTTTTGATTTTGTCTCGAAATGTTTAGTTTTTTAGCAAGTTAAAGCTGAACATCAGGTTCCTTCTGGTTTGTTACAATCGATTCTAATTCCCGAGTGGAAATAGGATAGAGTGACGATAGATTTTGTTTCTGGATTACCTTTGACTCCGAGGAAGAAAGATGCAATTTGGGTCGTAGTTGATCAATTGACGAAATCTGCGCATTTTATTCCAATACGATCTAACTACTCACTTGATAAGTTAGCTGAGCTTTACATTTCTGATATTGTGAGATTGCACGAGGGCCATTATCTATTGTGTTTGACAGAGATCCGAGATTTATATCACGATTCTGGAAGAAATTGCAAGAAGCTTTGGGTACTAAATTGCATTTCAGTACGGCTTTTCACCTGCAGACGGATGGTCAATCTAAGCGGATCATTCAGATACTCGAGGATATGTTGAGATATTGCATTCTTGAGTTTGATGGTACATGGGAACAATATTTACCACTGATTGAATTTGCATATAATAATAGTTTTCAATCGAGCATTAGAATGGCACCTTATGAGGCTTTGTACGGACGCAAAGTTTGAACACCTTTGTATTGGACTAAGCTCAGTGAAAATAAAGTACACGGGGTCAATTTGATAAAAGACACTGAACAGAAAATAAAAGTGATCCGTGATAGTCTGAAAGTAGTGTCTGATCGTCAGAGATCTTATGCAGATTTGAAAAGAAAATATATTGAGTTTGATACCGGTGACAAAGTATTTTTGAAAGTATCTCTGTGGAAGAAAGCACTCCGATTCAGACGTAAAGGTAAATTGAGTCCGAGATTCATTGGACCATATGAGATCATTGAGCGTATTGGACCTGTTGCATACAAATTGTTGTTGCCACCAGAAATAGAAAAGATTCATAATGAATTTCACATGTCAATGCTTCGTCGATACAGATCTGATCCATCACATGTGATTCCTTCGTCTGAGATTGAAATCTGATTTGATATGACTTACGAAGAAAAACCGATCTATATTTTAGCTCGCGAAGTCAAAGAATTGCGGAATAAGAAAATTCTATTAGTTAAAGTACTGTGGCATCGACACAGAGTTGAAGAGGCTATGTGGGAACCTGAAGATTCAATGACACAACAATATCCGAACCTATTTAGCGGTAAGATTTTCGGGGACGAAAATCCTTAAGGGGGAGAACTGTAACAGTCCGGTTTAGACCCTGTGGGAATAGTGGTTTCAAGACCACAAATCCGAGTCCAAACAATATGTTAACATTATTTTTCGTGTCTAGTGTATGTGATTAAGCATGTGTTAAAGTTTCGTGAATTAATTTGTCCATTTGTGTGCTTAATTTGAGAAAAGGACTAAATCGCATAAAAGGTAAAAGTGGCATACTATTTGTTAATGTGCTATATGGTCATGGCTTATTAATATGGAGTCCTTATTATGAAATCGGACCATTGATATTGTTAATGGACATTTATGACCATCCATTATGTATTGTTATATGTTTCTATTAATGGATAATTTGGTAAATCAAATAAAAAGTAAAGTTACAATAAAATAAAGGCATAAAATAGGCCATGTTCATCCTATTGGTGCCAAATTTGAAAGAAAAAGAAAAGAGAGAAAGCAAAACAGGATTCGGCCTTGGTTGAGAAAAATTAAGGTATGTAGTTTGTTCGGTTTTTGATAATTTCTAAGTTTTTGTAATAATTGCTTCGTGCTCTACAAAACCCATGCTTAAATTTTGTGAATTGATGATGAATTTGAAATGTGCCATGGATGAATTCATGAGCTTTGTGAAGTTTGGTGATGAAATATGAAATATATGTGTTAGATTAACATGTTTTGTCATTGGATTTTTGATGAATTTGAGTAATTTAGACTTAATTGAGTAAATAATATTTTGAGGGACTAAAATGAGAAATAAATGAAATTGATGGGCTTGTATGAACTACATGAACATTCAGCTAAGCATGGGTACATAGAGATTTTGTGTATTTTGTGATTTTATGAAATAAGGACTAGAATGTCAAAATGTGGGGGTTAATTTGTAAATTGCCCTAAATATGTGTTTTTGGATTGAATTGAATGATTTGGTGAATAAATGGATTAAATTTGAATGTGTATAGATGAAGAACCGAAGAAAACAGATTTATATTGAGGAAATTCGAAAATAGTTGAAGCTGTTGTTTCTATTTATTCGAATCCGAGGTAAGTCTATAAACAAATAAATGTATTTGTATTGATTTATGTATGTTCATATGAAATTTCATTGTGATGAATGCGTACGAGATGATAAATATATGAATCCGAGGAAGTATCAACAATGTATCAATGTCCGAGAAGTCCCGTACGAGTCGAGGAATAGATGGGATTACATATGTCATGACATAGGTTTCCAATATGTGATATCGTGTAAGACCACGTCTGCAACGTTGGCGTCGATTTGAGATTTATGTGTAAGACCATGTTTGGGACATTGGCATCGTATTTGATTCATGTAAGACCCTGTTTGAGACAGTGGCATCGAGATCTGAGTACATGTAAGACCACGTCTGAGACATTGGCATTGTACGACTATTTCGAGTATTCCGTGTAACAGTCTGAATTTGACCCTAATTGGAACAGTGGTTTTGGGACCACAAATCTGAGTCCAAAAAATATTTAAATATTATTTTCTGTGTTTATTATATGTGAAAGTTTTGTATGAATATTTGATTGTTTGTGTGCTTAATTGAATAAAAGGACTTAATCGCGTAAAGCGTAAAAGTTATAAACTATAGTGAAAAGTACCCATTTGATAGTGGCTTTTTAAAATGGAGTCCTAAAAGGGCAATTAGCCCATTTTACATGATAGTGGACGGCATGGTTGTTTAAGTAATCATTAATATGTTTTATTATTTATTTATTTTATATTATAAGTTAACTTTTATATTATATTATATGTTAAATATATAAAACATCATAAAATAAAAGACACATGCATTATCTTTCTCCTTTGGCCGAATATGAGATGAGAAAAACACCATAGAAAAGCTTCAAGTTTCGGCAACAAATTACCTTGATTAAGGTATATTTAGTTTTCGGTTTTTGATAATTTTTACGTTTTTGAAATCGTTGCTTCGAATACTTCAAGACCCAAGCTTGAATTTTTTATTTTGATCAATATTTTGAAATGTGCCATTGATGAGTTCATGAGTTTTATGATGTTAGTTGATGGATTATGAAAGATATATGTTAGATTAATATGTTTTGTGTTTGGATTTTTGGTAATTTTGAGAGATTAGGGCTTAATTGCAAAAAAATAAATTTTTGAGGGACTAAAATGTAAAAAAAATTAAATGGATGGATTTGTATAAAACCTATGAATATTCGGCCCTTAAGGTGTGAGACCAAATTTTGCGTGTTTTGTGTTTTGTGTAATTAGGACTTTACAAGTGTGAAACATTAGGGGCAAATGGTAATTTGCCCATTTAGGTGTTTTTGGATTAAATTTAAATGAAATGTGCTTGAATGAGATTAATTTGATCATGTTTAGATCAAGAACAAAAGAAAACGGGCTTGGATCGGGGAAAAGCGAAAGTTAACGAATAGTTGGTTTTTGTCGTCCGTCGATAGTCGAGGTAAGTCTTTAAGTAATTTAATACCGTTAATATCGGTTATAATCTTGAGTACATGTTGAAATTGAATTTATAGATTGGAAATTTAGCCAAAGCCGAATGTGATATAGTGTTTAAGCAATGAAATGTAGTAAACTTAATTGTGTTCATTATGTGAAAGTGATATTGAATTATGTGTGATATATGTGATATTAGTAATATGTGAAAGTGATATTAAATTATGTGTGATACATGCGATATTAGTAATATGTGAAAGTGATATTGAATTATTTGTGATATATGTGATATTAATAATATGTGAAAATGATATTGAATTATGTGTGATACATGTGATATTAGTATTATGTGCAAGTGATATTGAATTATTTGTGATATATGTGATATTAATAATATGTGAAAATGATATTGAATTATGTGTGATACATGTGATATTAGTATTATGTGAAAGTGATATTGAATTATTTGTGATATATGTGATATTAATAATATGTGAAAATGATATTGAATTATGTGTGATATATGTGATATTGGTAGTATGTGATGTGAATGAGATGGCTCAATAATATGAATATTCGGGCTTTGAGCCTAGCAGGCCTTGTGCCGGTGAAGTTTATTAGGCTTATTGCCTAGCAGGGTAAATGTCGGTGATTTAATTTCAGACCTCGGGTCTAGCAGGCTTAGTGCCAGTGGGAAATTCAGGCTTACGCCTAGCAGGTTTTAAACCAGTGATGAAATTTCAAGTTGCAAGACAAACTTTTCTAGCTATGTAATCATCGAGGAAGTAAGTTGATATTACAAGTTATATATGTATGTTCGGCCATACAGGTAAGTGCCTACGAATTATTAAATTGATCTTTGATATTTGGTCTATAAGGTAAGTATATGTGTGTTAAGTTGTCGAACGCGAATGATACTAATTGATCTTGTATATTCGGTATTAAGTTTATGTTTATGTGGCCATGTTGGATTACTTTGATGCCATGTACACGAATGTATGAAATGTAAAATGGATATATATATATATATATATATAAGTGAATATATTTTCTTTATGTGAAATTACTAAGTGTAAAGTATATACTTATTTGCATATAGATATATATATGTGATCCTATTGAATTATGTGTATCGAAAATATGAGTAGTTGGAGATGAGTTATTAATTTATATTTGAACGATATGATGTGATAATAAATTGAAGTTTAAAGGTAAAATAGTGATGATGATTGAGCTAAAGAGGTATTAGCATTCGGTATTATTAGACGAAATAAGTATTAAGTTTTAGATTTTATGATATTATGTATGTTATTGAAAATGATTGAAAGATCACTTGATTTAAAACAGTTGCTTAAGACTTACTAAGCTAGTAAGCTTACTCTGTGTGTTCATTGTTCTGTTTTATAGATTTTGATCAAGCTACGAGCTCAGGGGATCATCAACGAAGTCATCCACACTATCGACTATTTTGGTACCTTTAAAGTCTAGATTTCGAACTAAAGGCATGTATAGGCTAGACTAGGTTTTGAAACAATGAAATTTTGTTCATGTATATATATTTAGAGCCATGTGAAAATGGCTAAATTATAGTACTTTGGGCTTTAATGTATTCGGCCCTAATGCTTGATCTTTATAAAGGTAGAATCGGTAAAGTTAGTAAGCATGGTTGGTAATTTGGTTGATTTATATGTCTGTTATGTCATGCATTTGCTATTTAGTAAATAGCTTATTTTAGAAGTATATCTTGTAGTATATAATTTGTGATGGATGTTCTTATGACTTGACTTTGAGGTTAAGATAATTGTTGAATGTGTTTGTTTGTGCTTGGTTAATAGTTGGTCATATTACGTGTTTATGAACATTAGGAGTTGTATTAGGAAGTTTGGTATATGCACATTTGAAGTTGATTTGAGCCATGCATTGATAAATACTTATTAATAGAGTGCACATTTTGAAATGCAAATCAACTTGTAACAATGTCAAACACTTAATTAGGTATATTCGACCATGATATGATATTATTGGTTGGAATGATAATTTGACTCTGTCGAACATGTTTTATAAAGTGTATGAGTATTATTCAAATTGATATGAATCACAAATTATGGAAGATATTTATTTGATCTTGTTACTCGATTTTGTTCTTGAATATGTATGGACCTATACCTTGTTTGGATGTATTAATACTTAGTATAGAAAGTTAGACAAAGGTTAAATTCGAATATGCAAGGTTAAAGCATAATTATTCATATACATGAAAATTTAGTTTTGATAGTTGATATTTTGTTTAGGTTTGATAAATAAGGATATGAGCATTTTTGGCCATTAAAGAATGAGTGGCTAAATGAATAGTAATAAGGTTATTCGATGAAAAATACTTCTTTGTAATTGCGGCTAAATGAAATATGATAGGTATATTAATGTTTAAGTATGCTATGAAAGTATACTATCCTTGTTGTATTCGATCATGTCTAATGAGCCGTTAATTATTGATATGACTTATACTATGCATGGCAATGCCTTATAACCCTAATCCAGCGACGGATACGGGTTAAGGGTGTTACATTCCGAGTATCCTATTTGATTCCAAATGGTTTAACGGGCAAGTTTCGAGAAAATGAAAGGTTATGTAAAATGTATAAACGAATCAGGTACGTTTGAATTGTACACTATGTATATGGAAGGTAAGCATATATATATATATATATATATATATATGAACTTACCTAAGTGAGATATGTGCATAGATTTGAGGATATAAAATGTGATATATGTATGACTATGATATGAGGAAAAGAGATATTTTGAGATAAGATATGTTGGTAAACTATGTCTAAACAAAGGAGCCAAAGAAAATGTTATGAACTTGCCATTGGAAAATATTAATGAGATTGTATTAATGTGTTTATGTGCATTTATGATAAGTTTATTTGTATATGGCTTAGTAAGCTTTTGAAAGCTTACTTTGTGTGTGTTTGCTTTGTTTTATAGATCGTCAAAGCTACTGAGGGCTCGGGGATAGTCGAGGATTGTTATCACACTACTCAAATCGTATTTTGGTACCTTATGAATATGTATATATTAAGTATGGCATGTATAGTCTAGTTGATATGGTTATGTTTGAAAGGGTGTATAGTTAGCCATGTGATATGGCTAGATAATGACATTATATGAATGATTAGTCATATCTTATGATGTTTAGTTTTGGTATGGCTTGATGGCAAATGAAATGGTCATATGAATTGTAAGCTTATTGATGGATAGTTAGCATAATATTGATGGTAATTTTGTGATGGATTATACTTTGAAATGCTTGTGGTTATATTGAGTTAAATGGTTCCTAAGTAGGAGTGTTTGTGATATTTATAAATGGGTAGAAATGATGCACAATTTGATATGTTATGGTTGCCATTGATGTATAGAAAGATGCTTGTATGTGCTTGTAGGGATGACCCAACGTGTGGGTGGCATTTTAGCCTTGCAAATGGCCTATAATTGCCCACACGGTTGACCACATAGGTGTGTGGCTTGACCATGTCATTCGTGGATGCATTTCAAAACAAGTTAGATTCGACCACGGACAAGACACACGAGCGTGTGACTGGCCGTGTGGATCAAGTCAGTAGTGACCACGGGTGGGACACACGGGCGTGTGACTGGCAGTGTGGTGCAAGTGAGTGACGACCACAGGTGAGGCACATGGGTGTGTCTCAGGCCGTGTGGACAAGTCAGTATGTATGCCCTGTTTTGACACGGCTTAGACATATGGGCGTATCTGAGGTTGTGGGAGGCAGACGGCCTGCCCACACGGGCGTGTGACCTCTGTAACTTAGAAAAAATTTTAAATTTTTGAAAATTTCCGTATGTATTTGATTTAGTCCCAGGCCCTTCCTAAAGCATGCTTAAGGTCCCGTAGACCTATTTAAGGGACACTTTGATTATGAAATGTTAAGTTATGAGGTGATATGTTCATAAAAGTTTCGTTATGTCCAGTAATGTCTCTTAACTTTATTCCGGCGATGGTTTCGGGTTAGGGGTGTTACATTTTATTTAGCATTTTTAATATTGCATTAGGACTTGGACTTTGTTGGAATTAGGTGCTTTTAATCACTTGCAGTGGAGTTTTTTGTGTGTTGGTGTGGCAGGAGTAGGTTTAGGAACGAGGAAATAAATGAGTGATGTTATGTTAGGGCAAAGTGCAGACAGTTTGCCAGCACGGATGTCATGGGAATACCGAGAAGACCAAGTCAACATTTTTCGCACAGTAGTCCCAACTTAAATACAAACTTGTACCAGATAAATCCTCCTAAAAGAGGAGAAGATAAGCACAAGTTGTTAGTTAACCCTAGCCAAATCTATCTATAAAAGACGATGAAGGGGACCTCACAAAGGGTGAAGGAAAAGTAGGAGAGATTCTTAGGCGTGAATAAGGGTTCGACTATGCAAAGGAAAGGAAGTTGAAGATAGTCCTTCTTAGCCATCAAAGGACACTATGCTACCGAAGTGTGGAGTGGGCAAGCAAAAGCTGTTATGTGAAGTTCTTCCATTATTTCCATTAGTGTTCCTTTGAAATATTGAATTGAAGTGGTTGAACACAATGTTGGATAATATTTTGGTTTCAAATTTTATTAGCCCATGAGCTAAATCTCATAGGGTTGGGATTACTTTCGGTAAAACCTTAAAATGTTTTTATGGATGCAGTATATATCTAATTTAATTTACTGTTTCATTTGATTGTTTTTATTTCTTAACTAAAATGCAAAAGATTTCTAGACACAAAAAACTGTTCGCATACTTATAAACTGATTCTAATTCTAAAAGGGTTGGATTGGTTGGATTAAAATTAAATGAAATAAGTAAGTATTCGATTGACACTTGAAGTCGACTCTAGACATAGAATCATGATCATACAAAAGGAACCCATGCAAGATATCTAAAAAGCCTATAGACACATGCAAGGTAACTTGAGGTTTTGCTCTCGCGAGAGGCAAGCCATTTTAGAACTCTTTCGTGCAGTAAAGTAGATACGATTTTACCAACGCATTATTGACAATAAGGGTCGATTCTGGGTAATCCAAACCTTCTAAATCAACATCATTCTATACTTATTCTTTGTCGTAGGAACTTTGCCACAGCAAATTTAGTTGTTTATTTCTTTGTTTACATTCTACTCAGATTATCACTCTCGTTATTGCCATTACGTTTTTTCTCTCACTTTTTCCATATCATTTCCAATTATTCATCAATTCCATCTATTGCATACATAATCATTCCTTTGAATTATCAACGCATACTTACCATAGTTTACCATAGCATCTTATTCATCAGTTTTGCCATAACATTAAGCATATTATAGTAACTTGACCAATTTTGTGCCTTAATATAATCCTCGTGGAAACGATACTCACTCATCACTTTATTACTTGAACCAACGTGTATACTTACACAAAATCACACATTATTTTACACGTGACAAGTTTTTGGTGCCGTTGCTAGGGATTGACAATTTGGTGAAATTTGGTTTGGTTATTTTATTTAGTAGTTTTATTTAACTTAGTGTATTTACTTTTTATAGGTTTTCCATCAGTGCATGAGAAGAGGCATTCCTGCTAACATAGAATACCTTTTTGATCCGGAGATTGACAGAACCTTGTGGAGAAAGATAAAAAGAATTGAGAAAAATAGCTAGAAACATGAATGATCTTAATGGTAATCCAAATGGTCGCAATGAAAATCCTCCCATTGGATGTGTGGTGGATAATCGAGATAGGCATATTAGTGAGCATGTCGTGTAACACCTCTAGCCCGTCTTTGTTGCCGAATTAAGGTTATGAAGTGTTACAGTGCAATCGAAAACTTTTAAACATTTTATCATGCAAATAACTTAACCACGTCATAAATCATTCATATACATGCATATTGTCCCTGAACCGAGCCCTCGATGCCCTAAAAATAGCTTAGGAGCAATTCGGGGCCAATTTGAAACAATTTAGAAAATTTGGGAAAAAGAAGCAAAATTTGTAAAACAGGGGTCACACGACCGTGTGCCTCACACTGCTAAAACACATGCCTGTGTCTCAGGCCGTGTAACCTTCGAACTAGGGACACACTGTTGTGTCCCAGCCTGTGTTCCAGGCCTTGTAACTTATTGACTTGCATGCAAAGGAACCCTTAGACGACACACGGCCGTGTGTCTCACATGGCTGAGTCACACACTCGTCGCTTAGACCGTGTGGACTCAAAATGTACCTGAAATAAAACTATTTCATACCATTTCATTCAAGACCTTTCCATCCATATATATACACACTTTGTATAAGCCTAAATACTTTCAAAACACACATTAATATGCCATTTCATGTTCCAAATTCAATCAACCAATAGGCCGTACAAGGCACCTCAATATATACAACAAAAAAATAACAAACCATATAAGCCAAGTTTACTATATTTCTAACATCATAAACTAGTTTCATACCTGCCAAAACATACTAATAATGCTACTTTTTTCATGCCAACCAATCTAAACCAAATAGATACTAAAGCTTTCCAATCACTAGCCAAATTTAACCATTCAAACATACTATAAAAGTAACCTTAACCATAAGGACTTACTTAAACAAGCATGATAAGTTCGCATACCATTCACAAACATCATTATAAACCACCCAATACATGCCATTATAAACCTAAGCCAGAAATGCTCAAAACTACTGAATTAACTGTTGGATAGTGTGATAGGTCTTTGATGAGCTTCCAACCAAATCAAACCTTTCGATGATCTACAGGAAAAGGAAACAAGTAACGTAAGCAATAAAGCTTAGTAAGTTCGTATAAAGGAAACTTAACTACTGAACATATTAGAGTAAACAACCAAGCATAATTTTCATCATAAAATAAGCTAACTTTCATCTTCTATTCACTACACCTGTCATGGATAATTAGTGTAGCCTTGCATATACATGTATATATATATTTCCTTATAAGAACTTCATATAACCATTTCACTTAAACAATTCTTCTTACCATTAAAATTACGCATTTAACATATAATCATTCTATAATCATCTTTCGTTTCAAAGTTTCATATAAATATATCATACCGGAATCACCTACTTTCACCAAATAATGTGAAAACTAAATAAATAGATTAATCATATTTATTATTCATTCACGAAGCACTTATAGGATTAGTACTGAAAATGATTCATCGTATGCTTCTTGTACGATAATAATTCAATTCGAACTCATTCATATATGTGTATAAATATCTATCATTGACAGTATAATCATGAATATAATTATACCCTCATATGATCAATTAATTCATTAAACAATTAACATTTACTAATATCTTGACTATACATTAGCTTTTAAGCACATAAGTAATTTTGTAAATTCCATTAACATTTAGTCCGATGAACTAGTATCTTGACTCGGATACTCGGGTAACTACACCACATCAAAGGCATCATGGATGAATAACAAGGGCACCGAAGTGCAGGCAGGGGCACAAATGTGCAAACGGGGGCACCATAGTGCGAACAGGGACACCAAACTGTATACAGGGGCACCGAAGTGCAAACAGAAGCACCAAAGTGCAAATCTCATACAAGCACGCATACTAACCCTATTGGCATGCCAATCGTATCCTAATCATTTACTATGTTCAAACGGCCATTTTAACAAAATATTATAACTTTCATGAATCAGAGGCACTTTCATATTTCTCAATACACATGTTCTAACAATTCATCATCGTTCCAAAATCATATATATCATATTTCATAAACATTCATTAGATTTCAAATAAATCCTTTCCTACCTTATATTCAGTAATAATATTTTTATTTCCAACTCACATTTTAAACATCATATATATACATTCATAAAGCAACAGTATCATTATGTATATATAGATATGTACAATTTTATACCTACGTGTAACAGCCCATTTTTAGTCAAATTGGAATAGTGGTTTCAAAACCACAAATCCAAAGTGAAAATATTTATTTTATTATTTTATTAAAGTTTACATGATGATAGAATTATTGTGTGAAAGTTTCGTAAAGAAATTTTACTGTTTGAATGGTTAATTCGAGAAAAAGGACTAAATCGCGTAAAGTGAAAAAGTGGAGTTCTATTAGCTAAAAGTATTTAATAGCTATAGAAGCTTGAAGTTAAGGTCCTTAAGTGGTAATTAGACCAATGATAGCTTGAGTCGACAATTTTGGACAACCATTATGTGATTTTAATGTTTTATTAGTAAGGTTAATACTGTAAATTATAATTAAAAGTTATTAAGTAATGAAACTAAAATAATAAAAAAACATGCATGCTCATCTTTCTCAACTGATTGTTGAAGAAAGAAAAGCCATTTTTGAACACCTAGCATTTGGCCATAGTTCAATCTTACATGTAAGTCTATTTTTCGATCCGTTTTTAATGATTTTTACGTTTCTGAGATCGTTGCTTCGTATTCTAGCTAGCCCGTACCCTAGATTTTGAAATTGTTAAAGATTTATCATGTTTCCATTGTTTAATGTTTGGTTAAATTGATATTGATGATAGATTATGAAGGTTCATTGATAGATTTACTAGTTTTGAAAAGTGATTTTTGACAAAAATGTCAAAAAGGGATTAATTTATGAAAATGTAAAATTATGTGGGTAAAAGTGTGAATAAATTGAAAATATGGGCTGCTAGTAACATGTATTAAATTTGGCTAAGCATGAGTTTGCACTAAATTGCATGAATTTGCAATTTTATGTAATAAGGACTAAATTGTAAAAATGTGAAAGTTTAGGGGCAAATGAGTAAAATAGCCTTAATGTGTGTTTTGGAATAAATTAAATAAATAGTTGATTAAATAAGTTAATTTTAATAATATATAGATCAAGATAAGTCGAGATCGGGATTAGATCGGGGAAAAGGAAAGGTTGACGATTAGCTGATATTTCTATCCGAGCAACTCGAGCTAAGTTCGTATAATTAGAATTGAAAAACCTGTAATTATTTGAAATGAATGTATGCAACTGAGTAAATGATCCACTTGAAATTTGAATGCCTTATTGATATATTCTGATGGTTACCGTGTAACACCCCTTACCCGTACTCTACGCTGGAACAGGGTACGAGGAGTTACCAGACTTAAACACAAGCATTCATACAAAATCGAGACATCAATTTTCACTCTTTAAAAACATACATATCATCCCTTAAATGAGCCTACGGGGCTCAAAACATACATTAGGAGTGATTTGGGACTAAATCGAGAACTTTGGAAAAAATTTACGAAACTTAGAAAAGTTTTCATGTTAAAATGCCACACGCCCGTGTGGGATAAAGGATACTTCCGTGCTTTAGGCCATGTCCAAAATAGATGACATTCTATTTATGACGTCATCAACCGAATAAGGTCACACGACCAAGGCACACGCTCGTGTCCTTAGGCCGTGTGGCAAATTAAATTCCAAAAATTAAGTACAGACTTCACTCGACCTGGGCACAGGCCCATGTCCTATGGTCGTGTCCCTCACATGGCCAAGACACGCGGCCGTGTCTCGTACCCGTGTGTTTACTACTGAGCATTCTGTTTTGCATTAATTAGGGTGTAGGGGACACACGACCATAACACACACTTATGGGGCAAGCCATGTGTCACACACGGCCTAGACACACGCCCGTGTGTCTACCCGTATGGAGAAAATAAGGCTATTTATCAAGCTTTTTTGCCACCCATACTTGCACCAACCTACACAATATCAAAACCACACCAATCCCAATATATATATATATATATATATATAACTTCAAAGGCACTTAACACGGCATAACTAAGTGCTTCACCATCATCAAACATCTATAATCATATACAGCACATCATCATTCAACCATCAATAACTATAGTCCATATCATAATGGCATTAGCACATGCATGCCTATATGAATAGGTTTACAACCAAATAATCATCATGAGCCACATCTCATGGCCTTATACAAAATGAATCAAATTCATTATAAGCCAATACATTTGGATAAACAATATGACATATAATAAAAAGACCAAGTCCCTATACATGCCATACTCAAAATACATGAATTCACTATACCCAAAAGATTAGTTTGATAGTGTGAATCGAGCTCCGACATCCTTCAATCCCCGAGTTAGCTTGGTGACTCTATAAGAAATGGAAAGGAGGGGGTAAGCTTAAAGCTCAGTAAGTTTGCATGTAAATAATAAGCAACATTAAACACGTAGTAGCATGCACATAACATATTATAAATTTGTACATAATCATCAGATGATCATAGGCATAACTTACTCATTTCCGTTCTTACCTCAAATGCATCATAAACCGAGCTCATTAGTCACAAGTTTTATGTATGTACCTGTATCACTTCATAACATGATCATATTCTTTCATATCATTGACGTAATCTTTAAATTACCCGTTGAACCACTTGTAATACTAAAGGATACCCGGGAAACCTCATACACTTAGTAAGATGCCAATGCCATATCCCAGATATAGTCTTACATGGGATCACATATCGATGCCATGTCCTAGTCATGGTCCTACACGGAATCACATATCGATGCCATATCCTAGTTATGGTCTTACACAAAATCACACATAACCCTAATGTCATGACATTTGTATCCTATCTATTCCTAAGGTTCAACTGGGAATGTTACCACATTGAATCTTCGTAGAATGTACTCATAACAATAAATAAACAATTCATGCAATATCAAATATTAAACACATAATATAGAGTTGCATTATTTACACACGAACTTACCTCGGTACAAAATAAGGACAACTAATTCGATTTAGTCTGAAATCTTGTTCTTTCCTCGGTCTAGGTTCAGACTCCATTTTTCTTAATCTATAATAGCAAATTTGGCTCATTTAATTATCACATTGTTCAAATTAGTCCAAATGTAACGCCCTAAATTTGGGCCTAGTAGAATTGGGCCTATTGGGCTTTGGGCTTTGAGTCTTAGGAAATTTTTAAGTGATTAAGAAAAGGACAATTGGCATGTGGGCTTTGAGGGTTAATGAATTTGGACTGCTTAAGGGTGTTGGAGATGTTCTGAGATCAAGTAAGGGTATAGGAAAAATTTTGGTTTTATCCCAAGGGAACTGTGACTCCAGTTAGTAGGCCTTTTAAATAAATGAAGAAGGAAAATGACACAAATGGGCTTGTGGTCTAGTGGCAAGTGGCGTCACTTGGGGAGCTATAAGGTGGCGTGTTGTCAACTATGGAGGTCCAAGGTTCGAGCATTAGGAGTTGTATTTTTGGAGTGTTTTATTTTGCATAGGTGGACGGCCAGAGTTGTGTTGAATATGAACTCTTGCGTTGGAGTGTTTGAGTGGTATGGGAACTGATAATGGAGGAAATTTTGGATAAGGCTAAGGTGTTATCAGGAGAAAAGTTAGGAGATGAGGAGAGGGAAGAATTTGTGCCGAATGGGACAGTGGGGAAAGGTGTATTCGGCTTGTGGCTATAAAAGGAGAGGGCCGAATGCTTTGAAAGGTTCTTTGAGTTCCATTAGTCTCTTTCTTTTCTTCCCTTAATCGGTTTTCCCATAGCTAAATCCTCCCTATTGCCAAAATCTCCTATAGCCGAATTCTTTTTTCCAAATTCTCTCATAGCCAAACTCTCCTATTGCCGAATTACCATCATCCTTCCTTGCCGAAATTCCTTTTTGTGCCAAACCCTTTTTGTTTTCCTCCATCACAAATCGATTATCAGTCAAGGTTAAAAGTCGAATTTAGGCCGCAGGATCGAAAGTGGATTTGGTAAGTATTCGGTTAACCTCTTTTGTACTTTTTGCTAAAAGCCGAAAGGCTATCTAACTGTCCTGACGTTAACTCGGTGATAACAAGGATAAGGTTCAAAGATCGCAACCGTGGTAAAATCATTAGCAAGGGTATGTGTACTCAACACGATTGTGGTTTAAGTGAATGGTCGAATGTGTGTACGATCAATAGGGGTGACTTGTGTGGATTATGAGTCACTCGGATTTTGATGGTGTATGTGTGAGTGCAGATCTAGGGGATACTTCTGATTAGTAGCTAAGGAAGGGCTATTAGAACCCGGTGGCACACGGTAAGGTTACGGTAAGGTTTCGGCTTTTGGTAAATGTTTTGATTTAGTGATTGATTAAAGGTTGGTTGGTTGTAGGTTCAAGGCTAAGGATAGTATAGCACGTCACAGTAACCAGGTGTGTACAAACACTACACACACACGAAATTGGCAATGCCAGAAAGCCAGAATGCTGAAACTGGTTAAATGGGCCCGGTGGGCCCTGAGGCTAAGTTTGATGAAATTGTTTGGTTGCTTATACGAATTGAGTTAGTCATGCATGTTATATGATTTGGAATTTTTTTGGGCCTAATAGGCCATATGGATTAGATTTGGGCATAATGGGCCGTAAGGATATGATTTTGGCTTGATGGGTTTTACGGGGACGTAGACAAGTATGCTAGGGTTTAATGGACTTTAGGCCTTGTTCTGAAAAACTCTTAAACTGCATAAAACTTAATCTAATAATCAAACATGTTCATGGACAATTTGCTGGGTTAGAGTGTGGCAACGGACATATGCATGTCTAGGATTGGATCTAGAGAGAGCTCGGTACTTAAGCGGTCCTAGTGACCCACCTCCTCTTCTCTGGAATCCTACTAGGTGCAGAGTGTCTGTTCACTTTAGCTGCAAGGACTTGTTAATGGGCCAAAGTTCATAACTAAAACTCGAGAGGGACAAAATACCCCTGGTTTGAAATCCTTTGATTTGTAAAATTACTAAAATACCCCTGATTTGGAAATTACCAAAATATCCTTAGATTTGTAAAATTACTAAAATACCCCTAATTTGGAAATTACCAAAATATCCTTAGATTTGTAAAATTACAAAATATCCCTGATTTACAAAATTTCCATAGTACCCCTGTTTTACGAAATTACCTAAATACCCCTGTAGAGTAGATTTACGGAAATACCTTGGGTAGTGAAATGACTAAAATACCCTTAAGTGTAGAATGTGTGAAAATGTGTATGTTTCATTCATGAAATATATGTTGCACTTGGGTGGGTTATGATGTTACGGAGGAAGATTTGAGGATCGCATAGTCGCTTGACGATCGTGGATCCACCGGTTGCTTTAAGCCCATTATAGCAGCTTTGTTGCAACATTTCAGTAGTGCCGCTACTGGTGCTACCTTTGGTGTGTAGGGATGGGTGGGTTGATATTTATATCCCCACAAGTGTGTAGGGTTGGAAGGGAAATGGTGTACAGGGTTGGATTCGGGATGAGTGCATGGCATTCATGTGAATTCTGATGTGGTATGACGTCATTGTGGGCTAAGGCCCAAGACCACTGATTTTGATAGGGCTTAAGCCCAATTTAATATTTGTATGTTTATTTGATTGCCAAGGGTCGTACACACTGAGTTTCAAAACTTACACCCTTTTTATTAAATGTTTCAGGTGATCCTCAGTAAATGGCTCGACATGGGAGGGGACTCGAAGATGGCCACACTACAAGATATTTAGAAGTTTTATTTATTTGTTTCAAAAGACATGATTTTAATTGCTTTATTTTTTATGGATGTAATAAGGCCTTTTACTCCGTTTTAACTTTAGATTTCGAGTTTTGTTATTATTGTTTCAACTGGTTACTTAGTTATTAAACTTAAGTAAATTTCTTATGTTTAACCATGGTTTCCGAAATACTTAAAATAATAAAATGGGCTTTTTATCATTACTTAACAAGATGTCAAGTATTTTTGGGCTTTTAGGCCTTTAACTTTAACTTAGCAAAATTGTTTTGAATTGTGCCTTTGATGTGACATTCCTAGATTCGGTCATAACGTCTAGGCCGGGTTTGGGGTGTTACACAAAAAACCATATTTTGGAAAATTTATAGTTTTACCCCTAAACTTTCACATATTTACAAATTAGTCCCTAGGCTCGTAAAATGAAATGTGTCCATTTTCTTTGTTACCCAAGCCTATTCGAACCTAACATAAACTCATAGAAGCCTACATTTCTTATCAAAACATACATCTTACTACTCATTTTACATCTTTTACAAATAAGTCCTTTTTATGCATTTCCATCAAAAATCACTTAGTAAAAGATGTTAAACACACATCAAACTTTCATAATCTATCATGAAACATCAAAATACATGCATGTCATACATGGTTAGATTTTTGAACATGAACCCTAGCTCAAATAAATGGTAGAAATAGGTAGATCGGTTGATAACAACTTAAAAAAACATAAAGAACATTAAAAACGGGGCTAAGATGCACTTACTATAAAGCTTGAAAAGGGAAGAAATCCTAGCTATGGAGAGCTTCAAAGTTTCAAACCTAGCTTGAGGAGATGAGCAAATTTTTCTTCATTTTTCCCTTTTTAATCTTTTATTAACCAAATGACCAAAATGCCCCTAAAGCATTTCTTTGAAATTTTTCCTATCCAAGTCCATTTTTGTCCATAAAATTAGAAATTGGTAAAATTTCTATTTAACGACCTTTGATTAATAATCCATGGAAATTTCATGCTCAAAGCTTCTAGAACATATTTTTTCCAACTTTTACAATTTAGTCCTAAAAATCAAATTGGATACTTTATGCATAAGATTTATTTATGAAATTTTCACACAATCATGCAATCATGCCATAGACCTCAAAATACTCATAAAATAATTATTTCTACTCCGAATTTGTGGTCTCAAAACCACTATTTTGACTAGGCCCAAAATCAGGATGTTACATACCGAGCCTCGTTTGAACCGTAGGAATTCATAGGATACGAGTGACATGTCACTAGGGTTACCATTTAGGTCGAGATTCTACATGTGTTGCGGACTCACCGCAGCTCGTATGAGCTTACTGATATATGAACTCGTAAGAGCTTACTATTTTCAACTCGTTAGAGCTTACCATTTTAGCTCAATAGAGCTTACTGTCCATCAGCTCAGGAGAAGCTTACTAATCATAGCTCGAAAGAGCGAAAATGATAATGAATTGACGGATTACTGATTATTACACGTAATGTATATCACCTGAGTATCCCTCAATATTCTATAATAGGTTCAACGGGAAAAAATTCTGTTGTTGGTTATGTGAATAAGCTATATGTGATACGGATGAAATACTATTTAAACGGATGAGTTACTGTTATCGAATGATTTACTATTTATATGATTGAGAGCGAAATGTTACAAATGATGTAAATGATATATGAATTTGAAATAATACAATGTATTGAGTATTAAATTGAGATAATGGATGATTACAAGCACTTATGTGACTAACTTGTTGATGAATGCTTGTATATAGGCATTTGTCAAGTGAATTTGATACACTTTGTTTAATTGTTTGAAAATGTATAAATTGTAAGTTAAATTCTAAATTATGCGGGCTTACTAAGCATTAAAGCTTACTCTATTTCTTTTTCATGTTTTATAGAGGTTCAATAGCTATTTCGATCTGGATAAAGTCGGAGTTACGCATCACACTATCTAGTTGATGTTTGGTACTTTTGAACTCATGGATATATGTAAATATGGCATGTATAGGCTAGTTATAAAGATGATAGTTATGGTTACTTGAGATAGTGATTTTGGTACATATTGTGGTATAAGTTAAAGCCATGTGATTTGGCTTAATTTGGTATAATCTTTTGGTTGTGTATAAGTATTCAAATATGGCATGTTTTGGCAAGTAGTAGATGAAATGGAATTATGAAAAAATTGTCTTAATATGTAGTCGGCATATGATTGGAAAATAAATGGTATTAATTAGGTATTTGAGTACTATGTTAAGTTGGTATAATATGTGTATGAAATGTTATGGATTGGCTGCCTATTGGGTTATAAAATGTTGCAATTTATGCTTATGTAGGTATATAAAAATTTGCTGGAAAAATGGTTTTTCAAATAGTCTATTTTTGTCCACACGTGAAGAAACACGAGTGTGTGTCTCGGCCGTGTGCGACACACGATCATGTTACACGGCCATGTATCCCCTGATGTTGAAATTAAAACTAAGTCAATATGCTCTACACGGTCTCACACATAGGCGTGTGACTGGCCATGTGGTACAAGTCAGTATACCCCCTAATTGGCACAAGGCCTAGCACACGGGCGCGTGACTTGGCTGTGTTGCATAAGTCAGTATACTCTACATGATTGGTATGGCCTAGCACATGGTGTAACAGTCTGGTTTAGGCCCTAGTCAGAACAGTGGTTTTGGGACCACAAATCTGAGTTAGAATAATATTTTAATATTACTTTATATGCCTATTGTATGTGATTAAGCATGTGTGAAAGTTTCGTACGAAAACTTGTCTGCTTGTGTGCTTAATTTGACAAAAGGACTAAATCACATAAAGTGTAAAAGTGACCTTCTAATTAATTAAGTGCCTATTTAATGCGGTTGTTTAGTATGGAGGCCTTATGAGGAAATTAAGCCATTTTTAAGGTAGTGGATGGCTAATGGACGATTTTGGACATTGAATATATAGTTTTCTTATTTTGTTTTAAAGGTTAAATGTGTAAAATGGATATTAATGTATATTACATTAAAACAAAACACAAAAACAAGCCATTTTCATCTTATATTGCTGAAAATCAAAGAAAAGAAAGAGAAGGAAGAACACTTAGGTTTCGGCTAGTTCTTTGATTGATTCAAGGTATGTTTTACTTCGGTTTTTGATAATTTATATGTTTTTGTAATGTTGCTTTGTAAACTTCAAAACCCATATCTTAATTTTGAGAATTGATGATGGTTTTGAAATGAACCTTTGATGAACTTATGTGTTTTGTGATGTTTGATAGTGAAAAATGAAAGATATGTGTTTGATTATCATAGTTTGTCTTTGGAGTTTTGTTAAATTTAAGTATTTTGGATTAAATTGAGAAAATGAAAATTTGAAGGACTAATTTGTGAAATAAATGAAATGTACTGACTTGTATGAGATACATGTACATTCGGCTAAGCATGGGTGTATTGAAATTATATGTATTTTGTGATTTTGTGAAATAATGACTAAAATGTCAAAATATGAAAATGTGAGGGCTAATTTGCAAATTGCCCTAAATATGTGTATTTGGATTGAATTGAATGTTTTGGTAAATAAATGGATTAAATTTGAATATGTATAGATCAAGAACAAAAGAAAACAGACTTAGATCGCGGGAAATCAAAAGTAATCGAGTAGCCGTATCTGTTTCTGTTAAACCAAAATCGAGGTAAGTCAATATACAAATAAATGAATTTGAAATGACTTAATTGTGCATATATGAAATTTGAATTGCTATGAATATGCTCGAGATGAGATGTATGTGAAATCCGAGAATTTGTATCGACGAATTATTAATGTGTGAGAAGTCCTGTCTGAACCTAGGAATAGATAGGATTTGCATATGTCATGACATAGGTGTCTGTTATGTGATATCATGTAAGACCACGTCTGGGACGTTGGTATCGATATGAGGTTTGCATGTAAGACCCTGTCTGGGATAGTGGCGTCGATATCTGAGTACATGTAAGACCTCGTCTAGGACATTAGCATTGTACGAATATTTCGAGCATTCTGAATATCCTAATTAGTTTTGAACAATTCAACGGGCAAGTCCAAGAAATGAATGAATAGGTGAATTGTACATCAGTTTCAGGTACGTTGATATATATAAATGCTTTGTATAAGTATGAAAGGTGAGTATGTATGTGCACAAATGCAAATGAACATTTGAGATATAAGTATGAGATATGAGCAAATGAGATATTTGAGATGTGATGAATTGGTAAACAATGGCAAACCAAGTGAGCCAAAGAGTTTATTTATGTGCTTCTATTGAAGAAATGTTAATGAATTCAAATAGTTATGCTTATGAATGATTAATGTTACGTTTATTTGTATATGGCTTACTAAGCTTTTGTAAAGCTTACTTTGTGTGTGTTTGTTCTGTTTTATAGATCGTTAAAGCTACGAGAGGCTTAGGGACCATCAAGGATCATCACCGCACTATCAAACTCAACTTTGGTACTTTTGAATGTGTATATAACTAAATATGGCATGTATAGGCTAGTCATTTGGTATATGTTTGAGATGTAAATAGCCATGTGATTTGGCTAGTTAAATGTTGGTCATTTGTATGAGTGAATATGGTATATGATGCATGTTTTGGTATGGTTTGATAACAATGAAATGGCCTTATGAATGGTAAGCTTATTGATGGATTGATGCTATAGTGATTTAGTGAAGTTGTGGATGAATTACGCTTGGATTTACATGTGAATTGATTGTGCAAATTGGCATGTTTAGAAATGTGAATGGTTGCCATTTGTGTTGGCCTTGTATTGAAAAATGCTTGTTTATGCTTGTAGGGATGACCCAAGTGTGGGTTGCAGTTTGGCCTTGAAAATGGCCTATATTTGCCCACACGGTTGAGCACACAGGCGTGTGGCTCGACCGTGTCCCTCGTGGTTAAAATTCAAATCAAGTCAGGATCGACCACGGGCTGGACACACGGGCGTGTGACTGGCTGTGTGGTGCAAGTTGTAACATCCTGGAATTTTGGGGCTATGCATTTAATGTGTGGTTATGTTAAATGTGAGTGTTAGGGGTCCAGAATGGGCTCAGGGTTGGGCGGAGGCCTTAATCGAATTTTCTGTTTGGACACTCTAGTGGAAAGCCTGGTAATACAGGGCTTAAAAGATGTTATCTGTGTTTTAAAATACAAATGGGTTTGTGGCCTAGTGGCAAAGTGGCGCCACTTAAAAGCAGGGAAGTGGCGTCAACTGAGGAGGCCCAAATTCAAGTTGCATGAAGCCCAACTATTTTATTAAAATTGGCATTAGGGTTTTATTCTCCCATTCTCTTTTTTATTTTCGGCATTTAGGGTTTTCATCTTCTCTCTTTTCCTCCTTTTCTGAATAAAAGTCAAAAACTCCCTTAAACATTCTTTCTTTTCACATTTGTCTGCCATAGCCAAATCTGCCCTAGCCTTGCCGAAATTTTTCTTTTTCCTATACCGTTCCTATCACTTCTTTACGTTTGATATAACTCTTTTCTCTCAATCATCTCCTTCTCAAAAGCCGAAACTTTATAGATCTCTTGAGATCATCTTTTCTTTTTGACCTTCTCAAAAGCCAAAATCTTCTAGGAGTTGCTGAATTCTCTGTAAAGGTAGGTACCAATTTCTTCTGATCTATTTTTTTTCTCTTTCGATTTTTAGAAGACAAAGCCGAAAGGCTAATGGATTGTTGGTTTCTTGTGCTTACGTGTTGGGCGACATTCGGGAATTGAAGTAGACCTATGTTGTGATGGTAGTCTCTAGTCTCTAAACCTCATATCTCTCTTTTTGGGATTTCAAGGTAAGGGGTTTTCCTTAGATTCTCTTTAGATTCGCTATCGTAATTGTGATCTTAACCATATGTTGTGATGGTAGCAACTGATAAGGTCTTGTGATGGAATCACATGTCGTTCAGGTGAAGGAGGGGATTGTCTATAAACCCAATCCCTAAGTTTAAGAAGCGGGCAGTGTCGGTAGTTCAGGATTGGCCACCGGGTTGTGGACTGGCTTCGGAATAACACCTTAGACAGATAGCAATCGTATTGGCTTCTGATAGTGTCGACATAGAGAGTCTCGTCTTGTCTGTAATCAGGTGTGTAGATCTCTAACACACTAATTAATCTGTACTAAATATATGTTATGGGCTAAAAGCCGGAAAAAGCCTATAGAGTAATGTGTACTAAATATATGTTATGGGCTAAAAGCCAGAAAAAGGCTGTATAGACAGTCAGATTACCCAAAAGGGTAGGCAAGGGATGCCGGGTACGTAATCATAGAAACTTCTCTATGTGTATCGATGTATGTGATAGACCGTGAACTTTTAAGTAGTATATTGTTTTGATTCTGCATGTATGTATGCATGGGATGGGGTTGATATGATGAAGGGGAAGAGCATGTTAATAGGTCACTTGGTGATCGGTGGTTAAACCACGAATTATAAAGTTAGGTCACAATTGTGATCGGTGGCTAAGCCACGCTAAATTTATTCCTGACTGTTAGGAAGAGGCAGCATGGCTGTCGATATGGTGTGTAGCGGTTGGTGCGTTGATTATAGAAATCCCCGAGGTGTGTTGGTTGGTACGGGCTGGTGTGTAGAGGATGGATTTTTAGGTTGGGTTGGGCCATGTTGCATGTAAATATTTTGTTGCCATTGTGTATGGGATAAGGCCCATAATGTGTTTGTGGGCCCAAGCCTTTTATGTGTTTTCGAGATTTGCACACTGAGTCTTGGTGACTCACCCCTTTTATTTTCCTGACTTTTCAGATGAGCAGTAGATCGTGGGCATGGGAGCCGAGGCAGACTCGAGGGGCCATCAAGTTTCTATTTCCATAAATTATTTTTTTCGGTTTTTCTTTAAGTTTTAATTTTGGGAATGTTTATGTAATAAGGCCCCATAGCTTAGGTTATCATTTTATAATGGTTATTGTTTTCATTTTTTTAAAAAATTTTATGTTCAAAGACTTATCTACAAGAAGTAATAAAATGGGATTTCCAAACATGTTCAAAGAAAGAGCAAAGGTTTTCTTCCAATATCACTTATTTAACGAACACCTAAATAAAGAAACTGAATTTCCAAAAATCATCCGAGTGAAGTTTAACGTAAACCCCGTAGCATACCAGATCTGGTCGTAGCGTTTGGGTCGGGTTTGGGGCGTTACACAAGTCAAGATCGACCACGGGTGAGGCACACGGGCGTGTCCACTGCCGTGTGGACAAGTCAGTATGTATGCCCTGTTTTGACACGGCATAGACACACGGGCGTGTTGAGGCCATGGAAGGCACACGGCTGGCCCACACGGGCGTGTGACCTCTTTAACTTAGAAAAATTTTTAAATTTTTGAGAAATTCCATATGTGTTCGATTTAGTCTCGACCCTATTCTAAATCATAATTAAGGTCTAGTTGACCTATAAAAGGGACACTCTGATTGCGTTTGATGAATTGTATTATGAAATGCCTGTAAAAGTTTCTGATTTGCCCGGTAACGCCTCATAACCCTAATCTGGCAACGGATACAAGTTAGGGGTGTTACTTTTGATTGGCGTCAGAGCTACGGTTTAGCCGATTCTCAGACTAACGTAGCGTGTCAGAGTCTAACTATACATGCCATATATTTGAACTGTGATAGTGTGATGAATCCTGACATGTAAAATGTGATTTTCGTATAGTAATGGATCCCGAAAGAGCCGCAGCTGATGATTTAGAAAGCAATGCGCCTGCTCTCGCTCAAGGGATAGCGCCATCTGATTCGAGACCAGCTACGAGCAGTCAAGAGGGAGAAGATAAACAAGCTTTCTTCCAAATGAGGAGTGAGTGGTTCACTCAATTTGTGAAAAATAATCCGACCGTTTCACAACGTCCGCCCCGATTAATACCCCCTCAGACTTCAGTTGTGCCTCCGGTTATGAATCCGAATCTATTGAATAAGCCTCTGGTCGACAGAATCCGTAAGAATGGGGCGGAAGAGTTCAGGGCTACTAGTGATGATGATGCTGAAAAAGCCAAGTTTTGGTTAGAAAACACTATCCGAGTGTTTGATGAGATGTCTTTGACCCAGCAAGAAAGGATTAAATGTGTTGTATCTTTGTTACAAGATGCGGCCTATCAATGGTGGAAGACTTTGATTTCTGTTGTCCCGAAAGAGCTGGTCACAAGGGATTTCTTTCAGTCTGAATTCTGGAAAAAATATATCAGTCAGAGATTCATAGATCTAGAACGAAAGGAATTTCTGGACTTGAAACAGGGTTGTATGTCTGTCACTGAATACAAACGAGAATTCGTGAGATTGAGTTAGTATGCGTGGGAATGTGTATCATCTGGAGCAATAATGTGTAAGAGATTTGAAGATGGCCTTAATGAAGATATCCGCTTGCTAGTCGGAATTTTGGAGATAAAAGAGTTTGTTGTGCTTCTTGACCGAGCGTGCAAAGCTGAGGCACTCAGGAAAGATAAAAGAAAAGCTGAGTCTGAAGCTAGAGATGTGAGAAAGACATTTCCGGGTAAATCATTTCAGTCTGCTTCAAAGAAATTCAGAGATGAACAAAGTCCTCGAAAGTTAATATGGGACATTCTAGTAGAGATCGAGCTAGATCACAGTTGAGCTCCAAAGCTCCAGCAACTTCACAGTTGGAAATGTCCGATCTAATCGACTTGAATGTAAACATTATGGAAAAAGGTATCTGGGAAGTTGTAGATTAAATGACTGGGCTTGCTTCAGATATGGATCGTTAGATCATTTTATTCGAGACTGCCCAGAGTCTGTTGAACAAGAGATGGTTCAGAACCCGAGATCCGATAATGTCCCAGCGAGAGGTAGACCTTCCCGAAATACAGAAACATCAGTGGTAGTCACAGGTTGACGAGGGATACTATTGCGAGATCTGAAGTTAGAGCGCCTGCCAGAGCATATGCTGTCCGAGCTCGTGAGGAAGCTTTATCTCCTGATGTTGTAACTGGTACATTTACTCTTTATGATACTTCTCTGATTGCATTGATAGACCCTGGATCTACTCATTCGTATGTATGCATGAACTTAGTATCCAGTAAGACTTTGCCTGTAGAGTCTACTGAATTTGTTATAAAAGTATCGAACCCCTTAGGTAAAACTGTCCTTGTTGACAAAGTATGCAAGAATTGTCCGTTAATGTTTCGAGATATCTATTTTCCTACTGATTTTATGCTGCTACCTTTTGATGAATTTGATATAATTTTGGGTATGGACTGGTTGACATTGCATAATGCGGTTGTGAATTGCAAAAGAAACATCATTGATTTGAAATTTCAGAATGATAAAATAGTTCGGATTGAGTCTAGTGAATTAAACGATTTGACTGCTGTGATATATGTGTTGAAAGCTCAGAGTTATGTGAAAAAGGGATACGAAACTTATTTTGCTTATGTAATTGATTCAAAAGTCTCTGAAAAGAAAGTTGAATCAGTGCCAGTTGTTTGTGAGTTTTCTGATGTATTCCCTAAAGAATTGTCAGGATTGCCTCCGATACGTGAAGTTGAATTTAGTATTGATCTGTTGCTTGGTACGACACCTATTTCGATAGCTCGTCATTTGAATGTGTATATAACTAAATATGGCATTATAGGCTAGTCATTTGGTAAATGTTTGAGATGTAAATAGCCATGTGATTTGGCTAGTTAAATATTGGTAATATGTATGAGTGAATATGGTACATGATGCACATTTTGGTATGGCTTGATGGCAATGAAATGGCCTTATGAATGGTAAGCTTATTGATGGATTGATGCTATAGTGATTTACTGAAGTTGTGGATGAATTATGCTTGGATTTACATGTGAATTGATTGTGCGAATTGACATGTTTAGAAATGAGATTGAATAGAATAATATGATGACCATTTGGTGTGTTTTTGGATGCCAGTTATATTGAAAAATATGTTTGTTTATGCTTGTAGGAATGACCCAAGTGTGGGTGGCAATTTGGCCTTGAAAATGGCCTATATTTGCCCACACGGTTGAGCACACGGACGTGTGGCTTGACCGTATCCCTCGTGGTTGAAATTCAAATTAAGTTAGGATCGACCACAGGCTGGACACACGGGCGTGTGATTGGCCGTGTGGTGCAAGCCAGGATCGACCACGGGTGAGACACAAGAGCGTGTCCACGACAATGCTCCATAAACCTATTCTGAAATTGAATACGGGTGAAGGGTGTTACACTACGAACTTACCTCGACAATTTTAGTTGTAAAACGAGGCCTATGGCTAATCCGACACATTAGCTTTTCCTTTGTTTAGATTTGTTTGATTCGTTTCTTGATCTAGATAAATATTTTTATTCAATTAATTCCAATACAGCATTTAAAATAATTAATTTAGCTTATAACCCATAATAATGAAAATTTACAAAATTACCTTCAAAGTTTACCTTTTTTACAATTTAGTCCCTAAACTCAAAACTTGCAATTTCATCATTTTTAATTAAAATTCATGCTAACTGATGTTTGCCTAATTTCATAACAGCCCATATTTATCAACGATTTGCAATATTTTTATTTAATTTTACCAATTTCATAAATATGTCCTTAAACTTGAAAATAATAAAAAATTATTTAAGAAAATACTTATATTTAACAACCAAACTTAATAATCTATCATAAAATTTCAAGAACACTTCAACTTCATCCATGATAAAATTATAAACATTTAACAATTTAACAAATGGACCCTCGGGTTAGCTAGATTAAGCTAATACAATTACAAAAACATAAAATCATTAAAAATGGATACAAAATGGACTTTCATGCATACGTTGAAGCTTATCCGAATGTGTTTCTCCCCAAAAATGGAAGAATCGGTTTTGGCTTTGAGAAAGAAGAAGAAGATGCTTATGTTTCTTTATTTTGTCTTTAGCTTTTAATAATATTATAACATATATTTAATTTTAAAATAAAACATTTTAGTCATATAATTTCATATCTTTCAATCCACTAACTGGCCATTATAATAATTAAGGTCTAATTGCATTTTGAAACTTTCATTTCATACATTTATAACTATTTAATACAAATAAACTTATAGTGATTAACTTTTGCATCCTTTACAATTTAGTCCTTTTTAATCAATTAACTATCTAAACATTAAAATTTTTTAACCAAATTTTACTACGACCTTAATAACATCCCATAAATATTTAATAAAATATTTACGGCTTGGTTTATAGAATCGAGGTCCTGATACCTTATTTTCTAAAACCATTTGACTTTAAGGTCTTACCACTTAAACTTAATTGTTCTTCCATTTAACAAAAAAAAAATTTCATTAAATCAAAATTTAATAATACACCATATTACTCGTAAATATTTAAATATATCATTTATGGACCCACACGTCGAATTTGTGGCCTTAAAACCACTGTTCCGAACCACACAGGATTGGGCTGTTACATGTAGTCCCAATGCATGATGATCTGAATCCAGGGGTTGCTAGACCAAATATACAAGCTCAGCAATTTGTGTTGAAACCGGTAATGTTCCAAATGTTACAAATCGTAGTACAGTTTGGTGGACTCCCTGCTAAAGACCCACGATTACATTTAAGACTCTTTCTAGAAGTATGTGATTCATTCAAACAGTAAGGTGTTCCTGAAGAAGCATTGAAACTTAAGCTATTCCTGTATTCTTTAAGAGATCGTGCGAGAGCATGGCTAAATGCTTTACCATCAGAAACAGTGGCACCATGACATGATCTTTTCCAGAGATTCTTGCTACAGTATAACCCGCCTACTATGAATGCCAAGTTGAGAAATGATATTACGTGTTTTTAGCAGATGGAGGACGAGACGCTATATGAAGCTTGGGAGTGATTTAAGGAGTTAATTCGAAAATGTCTGATGTGTGGATTCCAACACTGGACTCATATAGAGATGTTGTACAATGGGTTGAATGCGTACAAAAGGATGGTAGTTGATACGTCTACCAATGGTACGTTGTTGGACAAAATTGATAATGAGGCATACCATATCTTTGAAAAGATTTCCAACAATGATTATCAGGATCCGACCATAAGAGTTGGGATTGTTGGTACCATCGAGCTTGATGCAATCACTTTGTTAATGGCCTAGGTATCTTCTCTAGCTAATATGATTAAAACCATGAAAAATCCAACTGTAGTCCATGAGATGAAATCAACAGAGTTGCCATGTGTTTATTACGGAGAAAATCATATGTTTGACGAATGCCCATCAAACCCAACATCAGTATACTACATGGGTAATTCCAATCGAAATAGCAATCCATATTCCAACACCTACAATTCAGGTTGGAAGCAACATTTGAATTTCAGTGGGAGTAATCAGGTTGGAGGGAATTTTAACAATGCTGCAAGATAGAATGCCATCAATGCACCGCCTAGTTATGTTCAACCTATGCCGAGGAAAATACTCAATACTGTCAAGCATCATCTTCTACTTCTATTGAAGTGTTTTAAAAGGAATATATGACCAAGAATGTAGCTATAATTCAGAGTTAGGCTGCATCTCTCTTAGCGCTTCAAAATCAAGTGGGCCAGATAGCAAATGCTTTAAATTCAAGACCACAAGGAGCATTGTCAAGTGATACGGAGAATTCAAAAACACAAGGGAAAGAGAAGTGCAAGGCTATCACCCTTAGAAATGGGGCACAGTTGAGTGATGTTGTTCATGATGCCACGGTAGGAAAAGATAATGCAAGTAACTTGAGGTTTTGCTCTCGCGAGATGTAGGCCATTTTAGAACTCTTCTGTGCAGTAAAGTAGATACGATCTTTCCAAGACATTATTGAAAGTAAGGGTCAATTCTGGGTAATCCCGACCTTCCGAATCAACATCACTATATCCTTATTCTTTGTCGTAGTAACTTTGCCACAACATATTTAGTTGTTTACATTCTATTCAAATAATTACTCTCATTATTGCCATTACATTTCTGCTCTCACTTTTGCCATAGCATTTCCTATTATTCATCAATTCCATCTATTGCATACATCATCATTCCTTTGAATTACCACTGCATACTTACCTTAGTTTACCATAGCATCTTATTCGCCAGTCTTGCCATAACATTAACCATATTACAATAACTTGACCAATTTTGTGCCTCAATCTGATCCTTGTGGAAATGATACTCATGTGTATACTTGCCAAAATCGCACATCATTTTACACGCTATAGGCATCCCTTAACGTATGCCACGTAGGCATTTCATTCAGAATTTGCCAGAATTGCAGTTCATTCAGAGTGCGCCAGAAAGGCTGTTCATTCAGAGTACGTCACAAAAGTTGTTCATTTAGAGTACGCCACAAAGGTTGTAACACCCCTAACCAGTATCCGTCGCCAGATTACGGTTTCGGAGCATTACCATATAATTGGAAAATAATTAACTAAATTAAACATATTATAAACCTTTCAATCATACACACTTTTCCTTAAATTGAGGTTTCGAGGCCTTGAAAATATCTTAGAAGTGATTCAAGGCTAAATCAAAACAAAACATAAGTTTTAAAAAAAACAATGCAAAAATATGAAAATAGGGGTCACACAGTCGTGCGGCCGAGTCGTGTGACTTGCCCCAGGCTGTGTAACATTCGAACAAAGGGACAGACGGCCATGTCCCAACCCGTGTCCTCACCCGTGTAACTCACTGAGTAGGGTCACACGGTCATGTCGCAGGCTGTGTAACTCTCTCAATTGCCACACACGGCCGTGTGCTAGGCTATGTAACTCATTGACTTGAAACACTAAAAAATTTCAAATAACACACGGCTGTGTGTGTCACACGATTGTGTGTATCACAATACTGTGTGCCAGCCAGTGCCTCAGGTTGTGGACCCAAAATTTTCCTAAAATCAAACCATTTCAAGTCCAGATCATACCTATCCATCCATATCATTTGAACATACATTCAGGGGATTAAAACATCATTCAAACACATAAAACATTAAAGATCAAACCAAAGCAATTTGACCATATCTCAATTACACAACCTAGTGCATTTAACCATCACATGTTAACACAAATGACTAATTCCAAGCCGTCAGAAACATACCAAAAAGGTTATATGTACAAGCATTTTCAAGTGAGCAAAATGACATAACTTGGTAAAGCATTGAAGTTCGTCAAACAAAACATAACTTCCAAAAGCTTAAACATACCAAAAAATTCATTACACATCTATGAACTACCAATACAAAAGACCTATACATGCCATTATTAATGTAACAGCCCGATTTTAGCTAAATTAGAACAGTGGTTTTGGAACCACATATTCGATGTCAAAAAATTATTTTAATATTATTTTTGGTATTTAAATCACGTTATTTGATATGTGTGAAAATTTTGTGAGCTAATTTTATTTATTGGTTGGTTAATTTGGTAAAAAGGACTAAATCGCATAAAGTGAAACACTTGTGTTCTATTAGCTAAAAGTGTCTAATAGTTATGGAACTTTAAAGTGGAGGTCCTTATGTTGTAGTTAGACCATTTATAGTGTGAGTGGACAAAGATGGACATCTTTTTTAATTGTTTTAAAGATTAATGAATAAGGTTAAATAGGTAATTTGAATAATTAAGGTATATTAAATAAAACAACATAAATTTTAAGGCTATAATCTTCACCATAGCCGAATATTGAAGAGAAGAAAAGCCATTTCTTTAGGGTTCATTCGGCCAAGCTCTTTTTGGTCAATTAAGGTATGATTTTTGTCCTGTTTTTAATGATTTCTATGTTTTTGAGATCGTTGCAACTATATTAGCTAGCCTAGGGACTATTTTGCAAAACTGTTAAAGATGTTTAATGATGCCATTGATGAATACATGAGTATTTTGATATTTAATGTTGAAATATTAAAGCTTGATGATAGTTTTACATGTTTTGTTAAGTGATTTTTGATGAAAATGCATAATAGGGATTAAATTGTGAAATGTGCAAATTGTGTGGTTGAAATGAGAAATAAATGAAAGTTTTGGACTACTAGGGACCTATATATAATTCAACCAAGCATGGGTTTTGTTCAATTGTTTGAATTTTGTGTATTTGTGAAATAGGGACTAAATTAATTAAATGCGATAGTTTAGGGGCTAATGTGTTAAAATGCCCAAATGTGTATTTTTGGATTAGCTGAATGAGTAGATGAATAAATAAGTTAGTTTTGAATTCATATAGATCAAGAAAGAAGGAATTCAGATTTAGATCGGGAGAAAAACAAGGTTATCGAGTAGTCGACTCGATCCGTCAATTCTGAATACGAAGTAAGTTCGTATGTGATGATTACATTATAAATGTATGTTAAAATGCTTTATTGTTGCATAAATTGTTAAAATAGGATTATGGATAATGTATGAATTATGAAAATGACTTTATGGATAATGTATGAATTATGAAAACGACTTTATGGATGCATTCGATGATAGAAACGATAAGTGTGAAAGCCCGGTTGAACCTTAAGAATAGTTTTGGATACTATTGACATGTCAGTAAGTGATACGTTGAGTTGGCTTCGGGACATGCATATCGGATTATTTGGCTTCGGGCCATGTTAATAGTTCTTCGGATAAGTTACCTTGATTTGTCTACGGCCCATGGTATAGGTACTTATCGTACAAGACTCCTCAGTATTTGATTTCTATTCTGAATGGTTCAACGGGTAAACGAATGATGTGGTTGAGAAATAGGTTAGTACGAGGTAATATAGGTACGTACAAAACCTATTCGATTATTAAATAGTGAAAGTTCGATGAGTTTGTATTTAATCATGTTTTGAGACATGAGAAAGGTTTGTAGTTAATGTGTATATGGTTTTGTCATGTGTAATTGGTTGATTTGCATTTATTCGATGAAATACGTTTTCACATGTGAGCTTACTCAGCTATGAATCTTACTTCGTGTTATTTTTTCTATGTTTTATAGTGAATCAAGGCTAGCTCGGATCCGGGAGTCATCGGGAACATCATCGCACTATCAAACATCTAAGTTGGTACTTTTGAATTATATATTTATGGTATATGGCATGTATAGGCTAGATGTGGTATTTTAGTTGTGATTATAGCCATGAGATTTGGCTTTTAAATGATCTTAATAGTGATGTGTGTTTCGCTATTAGAAATGGTTGTTAATGAATTTTGTAAGATGTTTATAATTCCTTGTGAGATGGATTGTTTTGGCATGGTTGTAACCAAGACATTATGGAAGTTAAAATGGTTATTTGAATTATGGTGGATGAAAGGTTGAGAAAGGTCTTATTGTGGCATAAACTTATATGTCAAATTGGTAGTTAAATAGTATGTATTACAGTGAATGAATTGATTGAGTTGAGGATGGTTTTCGGTTGTAAATATTAAGTTGGTATATATATATTTTATGAATTAAGGTTAAAGATCATGTTGTTTTGGTATATATTTGAGTAAATGAAATGGTTGTATTTGTATAGCATGAATTGTGCATTAATTGGAATTGATTTGGCTGCCCTTTGTGTATGGAAATTGTACATTTTGCCTTGTTTAGGTACATGAGATTTTGGGTGGCAATATGGCTTGGTAAATAGCCTATTTTTTGTCCACACGGGCAGAGGCACAGGAGTGTGTCTCAGTCGTGTGTGACACACGGTCAAGTTACACGACCGTGTGTCCCCATGTTGAAATTGAATTGAAGTCAGTATGCTCCACACGGTCTCACACACGGGTGTGTAACTGGCTGTGTGGTACAAGTCAGTATACCCCTGTAATTGGCACATGGCCTAGCAATGGGTGTCTAACTTGGCCGTGTTGCATAAGTCAGTATACCCTACAGGTTTGGCACGACCTATGACACGGCCTGGCACACGGGCATGTGTGGCCACTTCGAAGGGCAAACGGGCTAGACACATGGGCGTGTGGTTGGCCGTGTCACCCAAGTTAGTATGGATGCCTTGTTTCCACACGGCCTAAGACACAGACGTGTCTGAAGCTGTGTCACATGGTCTGTTCACACGGGTGTGTGACCTTTGTATGGTTGAAATTTTTCTAAGTCTCCAAAAATTTTCGTATGTTATCGGTTTAGTCCCGAACCACTTTTAAAGCATGTTTAAGGTCTCGTAGGTCCTTATAAGGGACATTGTAATTGTGTTGAATGATTTATGAGAATGAATGCTTTATGTTTGATAAATGTATGCTATATGTTGTGAATTAGTCGGTAATACCTCGTAACCCTACTCTGGCGACGGATACGGGTTAGGGGTGTTACAATTAACCTTGGCCAAAGTACTTAAAATCTACTTAAATATTTTTTGGATAGTGTGATAGGTCTCCGATGAGCTTCCAACTGATCAAGCTTCTGATAATCTATAAAATAAAGGAAAGTAACTATGTAAGCAACGAGTGCTTATTAAGCTTGTATAAACTTTAAACACAACTTACCATTTCATTAATACAATTCATAGATTAAGCATAAATCATTACCAATGCCATAAACTTAGTATAAGTGTATACAACATCATCAAAGTCACAAGTTAGTACACTTGTCCATGATACAAATGAATTCAACCATAAGAAAAGTAAATTTCCATATATGAATACATCATTTAAATCATCAACCTTTTCATAAGATCATGATTCATTCCATTTGCATACATACTATTTCATTTCCTCTTCGTACCCGTTGAACCATTTAGAATTACATCGAATACTCGGGAAAGCTCACACATAGTGTGCCTTTACATATAACTGTAACCTTTCCTTTATAGCAATGCTCACATGAGCTATGGGTTAGAATATTAGCTACATGGTGCTTCCTACACGAGCTATGGAGAATCCATAACAAATACAAGACCTCAGCCATCGGTTGGACATTCAAGACCAAAACCGAAACATGAAATCCTTAATGGCATGTCATTTTTTTTCCTAAGAATTCTTAAGGTTCAAATGGGACTTGTTATCCACCAATTCATCATAGCATTGGTACAATTATATTGAAATTCATTTATATTAAAACAACATAACAATTAATCAATTTACCTAACTTTAAAATGAGTATAGCTCATACAAACTTACCTCGATAACTAGGGTTGTAGTAGTAAAGTCGAACTAATCCGAAACTTTAGCTTTTCCTCGATTTAAGTTTGGTTTTGGTTTATCTTGATCTAAATAAATAATTTCATTCAAGTAAGTACTTCTAGGATTCCATTTAATCCATAATTCATATTTATGAAAAATTAATTACCCCTAATACTTTGACTTTTCACAGTTTAGTCCTTAAACTCATAACTTACATGTAACTCATTTTAGCCTAAATCCAACTTAACCAATGTTACAAGGGATCTTGAAACAACCCATTATTACCAACATTTCACAAAAAAAACCCATAGGTTTATACTTTTAATAATTTAATCCGAAATTGCAAATTCACCAAAAATCACTTAACAAAACATTTTTATTTAACAACCAAAGTTAATAATTCATCAACTAACCAAAGTTAATAATCCATCAACTAACATTAAAAAAACATTCAAAAACATCCATGGCAAGTCCCTCAACCTTTAACAGTTTTGCAAATTAAACCCGGGCTAGCTAGACTAAGCTAAAACGAACTCAAAAACATTAAATCATTTAAAAAAAATGCTTGAATTCACTTTCATACACCAAAAGGAGCTTGGTCGAACCTAGATTTCTTCTCTAATGGTGGAAACAGTTATGGCTTTAAGAAATGAGAAAGATGATAGCTTTTCATATTTTAATTACTTAACATTCTAACTTGATTATCAAATTATCAAATTAACCTTTAAAATTCATTGAAATTTCATTAAAACCTATCCATGCATATCCACTAACTCTTTAATTGGTATATTTACCATTCAAGTCCATTAACATTCCTTTCCATGGCCATTTAGCCCTTTTAACTAATAGAATTCAACTTTTACACCTTTTACGATTTAGTCTTTTTTACTTAATTAACTATTTAGACTTCAAAATTTCTTAACGAAATTTTAATACGACCTTAATATAATCTCGAAGACATTAAATAAATGTTAAAATAATAATTTACTCGTCAGAATTGTGGTCCTAAAACCACTATTTCTGACACCATTAAAAATAGGTTGTTACAGCCACAAAGGCTGTTCATTCAGATTATGCCACAAAGGCAATTCTTCGCTGTCATGTTTATGATATGGATTTGCCTAAAATCACATTATTTGAAGTTTGCCCATCATCATCCTAGCAAATGCAGAGAACCCTATTAGGTAATCACCATTCATTAGTTTCTTTTTAGAAAGTGTCATGGCCATGAACTTTTCCTCTAGATTTTCATATAAGTGTTTGTGTTTTCTATCTCAACAGGCTCTATCAGACACCATCGCAGTGAACAGACAAAGGCTCACTTTATAAAATCTTCATACTGATTGCTGAAATCAGAGTTTTAAAATTTATAAAGAATGAGATTGAACATGGAAACTAACTCTGACAACGATTAAAGGCAAGTGTACCTATCAAACAGTAGTATAGCTTAGGCAAGACCGGATTGTCAAACCCAAAGGAACTAAAAGAACTAATACTAACTTTCTTTTTATTATTTAGCCTAAAATAAAGTGAAGTTGCTTAAATCTAAATTAACGACTACTAAGCTAAAGACACAAAGACAAAAAGAACGAATTGGGAAATAACTTGAAGAAAAACTCAGTTGATCACGACGATACCCTTAGAAAGAATCCACCTAGACTTCACTTGTTATTTAACACTGAACCATACAATTTATTCACTTAGTTTGATCCATAGGACTCCCTAACGTATATTAAACCCTCTCTCGAGGCGAATAACATCTAACCCTAGGTTAATTAGTGGAACTCTCGTTCTCTTATAATAACCCTCTAGAATAGCAGTAAATCGATATATGGATATCCCATATTAGGTTTCACCCTAATCCGGCAAAATCTTGTAACCCTATCTCTAGGCGTTCGATCAACTTCACTTAATTATGCTCGATCTACTCTTAAGCAGGGTCTATTCCTCCTCCACTTAAGTACATCAGATTTGGATTAAGCATGCATAATCAAGAACAAACTAAGTATTTATCATATAATTCAGGAAACAATAACAAGATTCATCTAGGTTTCATCCCCTTCAGGTATCTGAGAGGTTTAGTTTATAACAAATAAAGAAAACATCTCAAGAGAAAAGATAAAATAAAACATAAGAAATCCCTAAAACTCCTTGAAGGAGTGAAGGAGAAATCTGCCGTCTTGAGGAAAATTCTGACTTCTTAGGATGGATCAACTGGCTAACTTCGAGTAATTCCCTCAATTCTGATCTTTCTGGCTTGGCTTCTTGGCCTAGCTCGACCCCCCTCATCGGTGGCACTTAGTGGGTTTATATAGTGTAATATCCTAGATTTAGGGGTTATGCGTTTATGCATAATTCAAGTGATAGTGGGCTTAGTGTGTGTTTGGATGGGTTTTAAGGGTTTTTAGAATTTTAGAATGTAAGGGAATGCCTTAGAAAAATATTAGATTTTTATTCTTAAAAGGGAGCTAGTCAAGATAGGCCTTAAGAAAATTTGTTGGAGGATTTAAACACAAGAAGTCAATTGGTAAACTGGCAAGTGGAGTGTGGTAGTGTATTAATGGTCTTAGGTTCGAATCCCATGGATGGCAATAAGGTGACTTTTATTTTTGCATTGTATGGCATGTGTTGGTCAAACTCTAATTAAGGTAGGGATGGACTTTGTTATTTATGGATAGTAGACTAAAGGAAAAAGGCAAGTGATTAACTAAGGTATGGAATCAAGAAAATATGGTATGATAAGGGGACAAAAGGCATGGATTAAGGGATGAGGTTTGGAAACCTTTTAATGGCATTTTGTCCATGAACATGGACGGTTTCATGGACTAGGGGGGAAGGAGTTGGACGGCATTTAGGCTTCTAAAAGGATGAGATAAGGCTTGTATTTCTTTTAAATTTTTGGCTAAGATTAGTTGATAAATGTAGTTTTATTTTCATTTATTTTGAATGGATGATAAGAGATAAATGAGGTGATAATTAAGGGATATGATAGGAAGAATTAAGGGAAATGATAGGATAAGAGTTAAATGAGGAGAGAAAAATGGGACATGATAGGGGAGGGAGTAATGGCCGAATATAGGGCTCTTGGGGGTAGCATATTCGGCTTTGAAGCTTGATAAGGAGGGTGTGCCAAAAATTAGAGTTTTCTTTTCTCTCTAAGTGTCGTTTTTGTGCTTAAGCCATTTAGTTTCGGTTTCCCTTCTCTTTGATTTGTGTTCGAAACTTCAAAGACCATTAAGGTCACTAGCGTTTTCTTCTTCTCTCCATTTTCTCTCTTGAGGCCGAATGTTTCATGACCATTTGGAAACCATAGCCGAATTATTATAGCATTCACCTGTTCTTCTCAGAGTTTCATTCAAAAGCCGAAAGTGTTAAGTACCTATTCTTCTCCTTTTCTCTTCTTTTTCTAATCATTTGCAAAAGCCGAAATACTTTTTTTTTTGTGATAGCCGAATCTCCCTAGTGTCCTCTAAGCCGAACCTATAATCCCTTGTTATCTTCTTCTAGTAGCTGAATACATTCTTCTGTTCTGTGGCCGAATCTATCTAGAGCCTATAGAGAGGAAGGCGTCAACATTCTTTTTCCATCAAGCTTTCAATCGGTTTCTAATATTGTGGTAAGGGGTTGTCGTTCTATTTGTTTCTCATTATTTTATTAAGTCAAGGAGACTAACTCCCTTTTCTTGTGATGGCCGGATTCATGAAAGGAGTTATCGGGATTTCGGTAGGCTAACGTTAAGGGATAGAAAGTCTTTCGAGATTTCGACTACTCTAGGAAGGAGTTCAACAATCGCAAGGGTGCAAATTGTTTAGACGTGGGTTTTGGGATTTGATCGATTGTGCCAAAACAGGTGTGTAGTTATCGCACTGTCTCTTGATTGTTTTTATGTACTATTATGTATATGTGTATGATGTGATTAGTAGCCGACAAGAATAGCTAAGATGGTGGATACCCATGATGGGTAATCGGTTAATCAGGTCAGTATTTTATGACGTTAATTTATATATGGTATATGTATGAAATTGGGATGGCATGTGATGTATATTTGTTTTAAATGATATTATTGTCATGATATATATATATGTGCATGGGAATTTGGGATATGAATATCGAAGGACGGGGTGTACATTTATGTACGTGGTCTGATGTTAGCCTTGTGCTACATTGGCGCTTGACGTTAGCTATGTGCTTCATCAAGGGAGGTGTTGGCTAGGTGCCACATCTCGGCGGATGATAGCTGTGTGCACCACCGTGGATAGAGGATGATCTTGAGTCACCTCGTGGATATTGACATGTGGGGTCACTTAGGTGATCGGTGGCTTTGCCACGGCCTTGGGCAGCAGGTCTGCCAAGGTAAGATATGTGGGATCACTCAGTTGATCGGTGGATTAGCCACGGCCTTGGGCAGCGGGTCTGCCAAGGTAGGTGTAACGGATAGACACTAGGTTGGGTTGGGATGCATTTTTGCATGACTGATTATGTGGATCAATGTGGATATAGGCCAAGCCCAATATGTGAAATTATGTGGATGAATTGTCTTATCATCTGATTTGTAATTGATTTGTGGATGTGGGCCAAGCCCATATGTGGAGACATGTGAAATAACTACACACTGAGTCTGTGTGACTCACCCAATTTTTCTCAAACCTTACAGGTGATGCATAAAGCTTGGACCGGGTTGGAGTGGATACGAGGTGGCCCATGCAGAAGATAAATTTATTTGTTTTACACATTTTATTTATGAAAGGTTATTTATTGTAATAAGGGCCATTTAAAGTATTTACGGATTATTATTATGTTTTAAGTTGGATTGACGATTAAGTTAATATTCGGGAATGTTTCTTTTAAAGAGTAAATTTATACTTTGATAAATTATTTTAAAGTTTAAAATCTAACAACTTAATTTTATTTTGGAGTCTAAATTATACAAAGTTTTAGTAAAGAAAACAAATTTTATGTTTTTATCTATAAGTGAAATCGATTTTCAAACGTTTTCTGCAGTGGCATTCTAAATTCGATCGTGGCTCGTGGGCCGGGTTTGGGGTGTTACAATTTGGTATCAGAGCCTGGTTCAAAACTCGACTTTGAGGGTTTTGGGCCCAAAAACATTTTTCAAAGATGGGCTTTTCAAAAATATGGACTTTTATGAAATTTTTCAGGTTATTCTAGCATGGCACCTATATCTCCGACCCGAAGTCCACCAGGTAAGTACCTCTGACTATTGAAGTGATTTGTATATGTGAATGTTATGGGCATAATTGGGCTCGTAGATTAGAAGATTAGGGCTATTGAACCCTAGGGCTAGTGCACTCAAACACATGCATAAGACTTAAGAACAACCGAACAAACCTGTGAAGTAAGTCACCGAGTTAAGGTGTGACAACCATTGTGCGCGTGTCTAGGAGTGGATTCGGTAAGAGCTTGGTATTTAAGCAGTCCTAGCGACTCACCTCCTCTTAACTCGAATCGTACCTGGTGCGTAGTAACAGTGCACCCTAACCAAGAGGACTTATTCACGGGCTAAACTCGATAATTAAAACCCGAAAGGGACTAGCCATACTGTTTTATAAAAACCTTAGTTTTAAATCACCAAATTACCCTTTAAATTGAAGCGAAACTTAGTTTGAAAATTTTCCAAAATATATCCGATTTACAAAATTACCTAAATACCCCTGGTTGTGAAAATTACCAAAATGCCCTTGGTTTATAAAAATTACCATACTACCCTCGATTTTTACTGAAATATTCTTACTTTGCAAAAATATCAGAATTTTTATTTTTTCGAAACAATAAGATACCCTGACTTGGAAAATTTACCACATTACCCCTGGTTTACCAAAATTTCCAAAATAACCCCGATTTCAGAAATTTCTGCAATACTTTTAGAAAAACTTTCAAAAGACCCTCGAGTTGTGAAAATTTTAGAATTCTTTTGATTTGTAAAGATTATTTCCGAATTAACCCTGATTTATTACCAAAATACCCCTGTAGGACAAATGACGAAAATACCCCTGGGATAGGAATAGACGAAAATGTTTGAAGAGTGAATGTGTATGGTAGATACTTCTAAATGGATGTGTTTCTGTGAATTAAGGTAGAAGACTTGAAACTTTGTTTGACCGAAAGAACTACTTCTGAAAATTTCTTTTCATAAAATTGATCGCGGATAATCAGTGGAACAAATATTAATGCATAAAATTTCTTAAATAAGATTAAATCGCGTTAGTACATTAGTTTTATTAAGATCAGAGTGCGCAGTAGTAGCGTAGTGGGGTGAGTTAGGATGTACGATTGTTCGTTAGTAAGTAATTTCGAGGACGGAATTATTTTTAAGGAGGGTAGAACTGTAATATCCTAGATTTAGGAGTTATGCGTTTATGCATAATTCAAGTGATAGTGGGCTTAGTGTGTGTTTGGATGAGTTTTAAGGGTTTTTAGAATTTTAGAATGTAAGGGAACACCTTAGAAAAATATTAGATTTTTATTCTTAAAAGGGAGCTAGTCAAGATAGGCCTTAAGAAAATTTGTTGGAGGATTTAAACACAAGAAGTCAATTGATAAAGTAGCAAGTGGAGTGTGGAGTGTATTAATGGTCTTAGGTTCGAATCCCATGGATGGCAATAAGGTGACTTTTATTTTTGCATTGTATGGCATGTGTTGGTCAAACTCTAATTAAGGTAAGGATGGACTTTGTTATTTATGGATAGTAGACTAAAGGAAAAAGGCAAGTGATTAACTAAGGTATGGAATCAAGAAAATATGGTATGATAAGAGGACAAAAGGCATGGATTAAGGGATGAGGTTTGGAAACCTTTTAATGGCATTTTGTCCATGAACATGGACGGTTTCATGGACTAGGGGGGAAGGAGTTGGACTGCATTTAGGCTTCTAAAAGGATGAGATAAGGCTTGTATTTCTTTTAAATTTTTGGCTAAGATTAGTTGATAAATGTAGTTTTATTTTCATTTATTTTGAATGGATGATAAGAGATAAATGAGGTGATAATTAAGGGATATGATAGGAAGAATTAAGGGAAATGATAGGATAAGAGTTAAATGAGGAGAGAAAAATGGGACATGATAGGGGAGGGAGTAATGGCCGAATATAGGGCTCTTGGGGGTAGCATATTCGGCTTTGAAGCTTGATAAGGAGGGTGTGCCGAAAATTAGAGTTTTCTTTTCTCTCTAAGTGCTGTTTTTGTGCTTAAGCCATTTAGTTTCGGTTTCCCTTCTCTTTGATTTGTGTTCGAAACTTCAAAGACCATTAAGGTCACTAGCGTTTTCTTCTTCTCTCCATTTGCTCTCTTGAGGCCGAATGTTTCATGACCATTTGGAAACCATAGCCGAATTATTATAGCATTCACCTATTCTTCTCAGAGTTTCATTCAAAAGCCGAAAGTGTTAAGTACCTATTCTTCTCTTTTTCTCTTCTTTTTCTAATCATTTGCAAAAGCCGAAATACTTTTTTTTTGTGATAGCCGAATCTCCCTAGTGTCCTCTAAGGCGAACCTATAATCCCTTGTTATCTTCTTCTAGTAGCTGAATACATTCTTCTGTTCTGTGGCGGAATCTATCTAGAGCCTATAGAGAGGAAGGCGTCGACATTCTTTTTCCATCAAGCTTTCAATCGGTTTCTAATATTGTGGTAAGGGGTTGTCGTTCTATTTGTTTCTCATTATTTTATTAAGTCAAGGAGACTAACTCCCTTTTCTTGTGATGGCCGGATTCATGAAAGGAGTTATCGGGATTTCGGTAGGCTAACGTTAAGGGATAGGAAGTCTTTCGGGATTTCGACTACTCTAGGAAGGAGTTCAACAATCGCAAGGGTGCAAATCGTTTAGACGTGGGTTTCGGGATTTGATCGATTGTGCCAAAACAGGTGTGTAGTTATCGCACTATCTCTTGATTGTTATTATGTGCTATTATGTATATGTGTATGATGTGATTAGTAGCCGACAAGAATGGCTAAGATGGTGGATACCCATGATGGGTAATCGATTAATCAGGTCAGTATTTTATGATGTTAATTTATATATGGTATATGTATGAAATTGGGATGGCATGTGATGTATATTTGTTTTAAATGATATTATTGTCATGATATTTATATGTGTATGGGAATTTGGGATATGAGTATCGAAGGACGGGGTGTACATTTATGTACGTGGTCTGATGTTAGCCTTGTGCTACATTGGCGCTTGATGTTAGCTATGTGCTTCATCAAGGGAGGTGTTGGCTAGGTGCCACATCTCGGCGGATGATAGCTGTGTGCACCACCGTGGATAGAGGATGATCTTGAGTCACCTCGTGGATATTGACTTGTGGGGTCACTTAGGTGATCGGTGGCTTTGCCACGGCCTTGGGCAGCAGGTCTACCAAGGTAAGATATGTGGGATCACTCAGTTGATCGGTGGATTAGCCACGGCCTTGGGCAGCGAGTCTGCCAAGGTAGGTGTAATAGATGGACACTAGGTTGGGTTGGGATGCATTTTTGCATGACTGATTATGTGGATCAATGTGGATATGGGCCAAGCCCAATATGTGAAATTATGTGGATGAATTGTCTTACCATCTGATTTGTAATTGATTTGTGGATGTGGGCCAAGCCCATATGTGGAGACATGTGAAATAACTACACACTGAGTCTGTGTGACTCACCCAATTTTTCTCAAACCTTACAGGTGATGCATAAAGCTTGGACCGGGTTGGAGTGGATACGAGGTGGCCGATGCAGAAGATATATTTATTTGTTTTACACATTTTATTTATGAAAGGTTATTTATTGTAATAAGGGCCATTTAAAGTATTTACGGATTATTATTATGTTTTAAGTTGGATTGACGATTAAGTTAATATTCGGGAATGTTTCTTTTAAAGAGTAAATTTATACTTTGATAAATTATTTTAAAGTTTAAAATCTAACAACTTAATTTTATTTTGGAGTCTAAATTATACAAAGTTTTAGTAAAGAAAACAAATTTTATGTTTTTATCTATAAGTGAAATCAGTTTTCAAACGTTTTCTGCAGTGGCATTCTAAATTCGGCCGTGGCTCATGGGCCGGGTTTGGGGTGTTACATATAGGCTCTTGGAATGCGATTCTTTCTCCCTAAGTCCGACTAAAATTGTCTAAAGCCACGACAGGGGCACGGCCATGTCACACGCCCGTGTGACTCGTCTTCAGGCCATGTTCGGATTTCTAAGTTGAGGCACGGTCGTGTAAATCAGGGTGAGGCAATGTTCTAGATTCTCGTCAAGGCACGATAGTGTGCTCTTTGGGCCAGGCCGTGTGGATTTCGTCATATGGCCCATTTACTCCATTTTGGGCCCGTTTTACGTTCTTTTCATCCTTGGGTGCTTTCCTGGGTATAAGACATGAAAAGAAAGGATTAAAAGCACCTTTTTACATAAATTGATGGATAAATCATCCAAAAGCAAGCTAAATGTGGGATTAAAATATGTTATAATTACGGTTTATCAAATACCCCCACACTTAAGCTTTTGCTTATCCTCAAGCAAAATTCTCAACTTACAACTAAAACGAACTTTCCAGAATTCACAATTTCTATCAACAATGCCTTATCATAATTCATAGGTAATTTATACATGCATAATTCGATTCAAAGAGTCCTAAAGATTCAAACAATGATAAGTCATTCATTTGTAATTCGAAAACGTAGGTGTCTCCCCTTATCATGAATAATTACCTTTAATTCGAAATTGACAAGAGTTGACATCCTCACTATGGATTCACTCAAATCACTCAAAGTGTTTAAGGGTTAGGAAAAGAAGCACTCATATGTCGAACCTGAAAAGTTAATCCCATAGGCTTGCCTGAAAATCAAATCTCCACCACTGTAAAATGAGATGATAAACAGATCAAAAGGTCATTGTTAGGGTTGTAATGGGGCTAGGGTTAAGGTGTGGATAAAGGCTGAAATTAGAAGGTTAGAATCGAGATTGAATTGACAAGTACCTACCTAATGAATATTGAAATAATATTTACATCAACTGATAATAAAGATCCTAACAATACGAGCTTTTCTTTCGGAAAATAAACTTTAATTGCATAAGCTCACTATTAATACTGAATATACTTTGAATTTTTTTTAAGAACAAACTAATAATAAAGGATGAATTCTACTCATAGCATTATATAATTCGGTAACTAATTAAATCATATCTCGATTAAAAGGTAGTCCAAAGGAATGGTGATAACAAATACAAAGGGGTTTTTGGGTTATTAATGGGTGAGTCAATAAATAGGGTTGTTAGGATCAACGGGGTTCACTAGGGGTTAATTTATGAAGGTAGGCTTTTTAGTGGAGTGAGTAGGTTAAATCCTAGGTGCCTTTATCATCTTTGTATATCAAATCATGAATGTGGTCTCAACATGTATAAACGAGGCAAGTTCTAGAATAACAGTTCAAAGTTGACACACTCATAATCAAAAAGTGAGCACGAAAAAGAATATATGCTCTATAAGGCTCAAAATCTCACGAAAATTATGGGTGTTTTGACATCAATCTCATAAATTTCAAATTTCAAAGCAATATTCAAATTTAGGTTAACAATTAGCAAAAATTTTTATTCTGAAAATTAGACTTATCATGCTTAATTCTTTAGTATCTTAAAATTCAATCATCAATGCACAATTATCAATGACTTACTCAAAAACATGTCAATAAAGCCATAAATCATTAGAAATTTCATCCTAATTAGTAATATGAGAGATTTACTTATGAACAAGACTAAATTTAGGGATTTGGCCGGAGTTAGGAATAATGCAGAAAGTTAGGCCCTTCTCTAAATAAATATTCACCCCCCACACTTAAGATGTACATTGCCCTCAATGTACAAAGATAGATAGAACATTTATGGGATAAATCAAAAGAGAAGGGGAATGAGTACTTCCTGAATTTTGGATGGTGTCCTTGGAGGATGTGGAAGGTCCGTGGGTGGTGCCGTCTTACTGGTGGGGCAGTTGCTAACGAGCTCTGCACTAGATGAAGAAATTGGGGAGCTCGTAGAGGATTAGCCATGGTTTATTGAGACATAATTAAAATAAACAAATTATAAATATAAAGAAAAGCAAGCTAAAGGGAAGGAGACTAAGAGGAAAACTGAAATGAAAAGAAAATACTAATGGACTGAGAAGTCCTTATTGACGGATGGTTCGTGAGGTGGGTGTGACTTTTAGGGCTACAGAGGTGCTGGCAGTGGCAGAAGTGGCATGGTTATCGTGGTGGTCGACGTGATTCCCAAGCAGCCTGGCGAACTTGACACTAAGAAACTAAAATAAGTTAAACTAAACTAAGCATAAGATTGTCAAAGAGAAGGAAATTGAAGCAAAAGAGGAAAGAAAAATAAAAACTAATTGGTCTCAAAGACCCTTGGCTTGGTGAGTAGACGAAGCTGCTGGCATGAACTCATGTTGATCGTTCTTCTTTGAGAAGACTATGGTTGGCCTTTTTTGCTTCTTCGACATGATGTTGGATGGCTCAAGGATCTGGAGATTTATTATAAAGTGGAAAAAGTCTGAGAGGGAGAAGGGGGAAAAGAAAATAAAGAAGAAATCAGATGAGAAGAAGGTGAAGGGCTGTAAGGTTTAAATAGGGTTTCAAATCTGGCACGTCCCCACGCCTGTGGACCCGGGGCATGTCGATTTGCACGGCCGTCTCGCACGGCTATGTGTCTGTGCGTGTTGAATCTTCTTGGCCGTTCTTCTACTAACCACGCCCGTGTATGTGAAGTCAGTATGTTAGCACGGTTGGGTGGCACGGGCGTGTTCTGCCCGTGGTCAATAAGTCAGTAACCTTGCACGGTTGGGAGGCACGGGTGTGTGCGGCCCGTGGTGTATAAGTCAGTAGCTTCACACGATTGAGAGGCACGAGCATGCCACTTTTACGAAGGCCGTGGGGTAGTAGTTGGATCTGTGACGTTGAAAAGTGGTTGGGACTGATTTGCACGGCCTCTGATAAGTCAGTACGGAGATTCTGGTGGTCCACACGGTCACAGACACGACCGTGTGTAAGACCATGTGTCCTTGAAATTCTACACTGTAACACCCTGGTTCTAGGGGTTAGGCTTTTGGTGCATAGCTTAGGTGTTGGCACACTTCAGTGTGTGGTTGGGTGAGTCTTAGGGGTCCTGAGAACCCTAGGTGGTGGTGGAATGCCTTGGAAAATTTTTAGTTTTAGGGGTTAAAAGGGGAGCTTGGATAGAGGGGGGCCTTAAGAGAAATTTTGGTGAAGTTTTGGCACAAAGAATGGCTTGGCAGAGTGGCAAGGAGGCGCCGCATAAGGCATGGGGAAGTGACGCCTCAAGGGGGGAGCTCGAAGGGGGTCTCAGGATCGATTCGCAAGGGCAGCAGGAGGGCCTTTGTTTTTGCGTCATTTTGGTAAGGAGGTTGGACGGTTTTTGAGTGCTAAAAAATATGGATGAAGACTTGGTCTTCCTTTTTAAATTCGGCTAGGATATGGGTTGACTCATTCAAATCTTTTGAATGAGTGTTAGGGAGGTAAAGTAGGAGGATTTTTGGGATTTGGTGGGGGTTGAGTTGTTGGCCGAATTTAGTAGTATAAATAGGGGGGGAGGTGCTCACCTTTGGTCATTTTTCCCATTTGCTTGCTTGCCAATTTCTTCACAAATTCTCCATTTGTTCTCCCCATTTCTCCTAAGCTATCTTCCTTCTTTCTATTCAATCCTTGGCCGAAACCACTCACCCTTCATCTCCCTCTTTTCTTCCATTTTGTTAAACCGAAAGTGCACCCCCCACACCTTTCTTTCCCTCTTCTCAAACCTTTTTGGCCGAAACCCCTATTCCCTTTCCTTGATTTTCTTTTATTGATAGCCGAACCTACACCCCACCTATATGCCGTGTCTCTTTTCTTCAACTTAGTAGCACCTTGGCCGAATTTTAGAAGTGGTGTAGACCTCTTCGGGTTTCGTTGTAATCGGTTGGTGGAAGTACTCTGGGATATTTCAAGGCATCCAGTCAACCTCAGTAGGCAGTCAGCTTGGTAAGTGATTTTGGGTAAGAAATATTTAGTAAGCTTAAATACTTAGTTTGTGATTGGGAAGGTTAACCCGTTTATCTGATTAAGTGTGTTGATGGAGGCAACAACCAGTCAGAGTGGGCAAAGGAAGGCACCTATCCCGAAGTTCAAGAAGAGACCTGTCTCGGCGGTGCGTGATTGGCCACCGGGGTGTGGGCCAGCAGCAGGGGATAGCTATAGGCAGATAGCTGTTGTTTCTTTGAGCGATAGCGTAGGGATCGAGAGTTTAGAACTCCGAGTGATTAGATGCATAATCATCGCACCATTTTCCTTCAGTTAATTGCTTGCCAATGCTTATGTTGGATAATCGGATATTGGGTGAGTAAGTTGGTGATATTATGTTATTGTGTTATATATATATATTTGGTGTGGTAATGTTATGAGCTGTATGCTTATTTATATGATGACTTAACATGTGGCATTTACATACTTGCATGGGATTTGGATTGGATGGAGGAAGGAAGGGTGTACACATGATGTACGTGGTCTAATGTTAGCTCAGGCTACATTAGCGCTTGATGGTTAGCTTTGTGCTACCTCAAGGGAGGTGTGGCTCGGTGCCAATCTCGGCGGTTGATGGCTATGCGCATCACCGTAGACAGATTATGATGTTGAGATCACTTTGGTTGATCGGTGGCTCAGCCACGGCCTTGAGCAGCGAGTTTGCCAAGGTAAGGTTTATGGATCACGATGTGATCAGTGGTGGGTTAGCCACGGCCTTAGGCAGGGAGTCTGCTAAGGTTGGTGTTACGGTTGGATTATAGTTTGGGCTGAGATGCATATTTGCATGACTTGTTATGAGAACGGTACGGTTATGGACCAAGCCCATACGTGTGGAAATAAGTGTTGTGATTATGCAATGAGTCAGTGGACTCACTCTATTTTTCCTAACCATTTCAGGTGATGCGTAGAATTGGACCGGGATCGGAGAGGACACATGGTGGCCCATGCAGGAAGAAGAGTTTAAATATTTTTTAAGCTTATTCATATTAGTTATTTGGGTTTAAATATTGTTGTAATAAGGGCCTTTTGATCTTTATTTATTTTAGGAACTATTTTATTATTATTTTAAGTTATGGTTGGATTATATTAAATTACTAAGTGAAGACGAATTTATTCTAACAACTTGATTATTCAAATTGGTTTTATATATTTACTAAAGTTTAATTTTGGACAATATAATAATATCAACGTTTTTCATACAATATCAAATAAACATGGATTTTCAAAGGGTAATAAATTTACTGTTTTATTTTAAGTCAAAAAGAATTTTCCACCGTTTTTCCGCAGTGACATAACCAGATTCGGTCGTAGTGAATGGGCCGGGTTAGGGAATGTTACATGCACTTTTGGTTAGTTTTAAGAGAAAAAAAAGAGGGGAAATAAAGAAATTGAAAATAAAATTGAAAGAACATAATGTTAGTGCTCGGGTTGCCTCCCGAGAAGCGCTCGTTTATAGTCTTAAGCTAGACTTTTCCTTGTAATTGTAAAAATCAAGGCGGTTTAAAGATTTGAATATCTTCCCTCATGCTTACAGTTCTGTTTTCTTGGTAAAGTTTAAGCTGAGAAGTGTTTACCTTAAAAGTGCCGAATGTTGGATTACTCACCTCGACTATTCCGTGGGGGAAGATATCGTGTACCTTAAGAGGAGTTTCTCCCTTTGTTTTCAGGTTTGCTATGATGATGTTAGGATCTGTGTAGTCTAACAGTGCCTGATCTCCTATTTTGAAGTGATTTGATGTTCCTACGAGCTTTTCTGGTGGTTCCTTTGGTTTTACTTCGTGTGGTCCTTGTTCTTCTTTGACGTGTGTCTTCTGCTCTTCTAATTTTTCGTCCCTAAGGCTTTGTTCCTTATGTAATTCCTCTTTGTCGAATTGGGGTTTTAGCTCAGGATTATATCATTGTGGTGTTTCCTACGATGAAAGTTGCACAAATTAATTATCAAATGAATTTTCTTTCTTACCTTCATCGATTGTTGTCCTGGCCGAACCAAGGGCTTGAAGACTGATTGATTCGTCACCTACACAAAGTATGAGTTCGCCTCTGGCAACATCAATTTTAGTCTTGGCAGTTGCTAGGAAGGGTCTTCCTAAAATTAAGGGTATTGAATTATCCTCATCCATGTCTAAAACAACAAAATCTAATGGGAAAACGAATTTATCGATTTTGACCGAAACATCATCGATAATGCCCCTAGGAATTCTAACAGTTTTATCAGCTAATTGAATGCTCTTCCTAGTTTGTTTGGGTTTCCCTAGACCTAGTCGTTTAAACAATGTATAAGGCATAACATTTATACTTGCCCCTAAATCAGCTAATGCATTATCAATAGTTAAACTACCAATTAAACATGGAATTGTAAAACTCCCTGGATCTTTTAGCTTTCGTGGTAGTTTATTTTGTAACATAGCTCAGCATGCTGCGCTTAATTCCATGTGGTGCTCTTCGTCTAATTTGCGTTTGTTTGTCAAGAGCTGTCTTAGAAATTTCCTCGAATCTGGCATCTGAAAGAGAGCTTCAAGAAGAGGTACGTTAATATGTAATTTCTTTAAAAGTTTAAGAAACTTACCGAACTTTTCTTCTGAATCGTCTCTTTTCATCACTTCAGGATAAGGTATGCGAGGTTGGTACTCTTTGATTACCGGTTTTGGCTTTTCTTGTGTTACCTCTATTTTACCTTCGTCTACTTCTTTGTTTGGTTCGTTTAACCCTTTGCTATCATGATATGTGATGGCTTGAATTTGCTCCTTATGGTTAATCTCGGTGTTACTTGGTAGACATCCTTGCGATCGTTCAGACATTAGCTTCGCAAGTTGTTCGACTGCATTGGTAACTTCCTTGACCGACTTAGTAAGTTGCCCCATTCGGTTCTCGTTATTTTTAATTGTTCTCTCATTTTCTTCGAAGCGGTTTTTCATGTTTGCCATAAATTTTGTCAGCATCTCTTCGAAGGTTGGCTTCTTCTCTTGTGGATAGGGCTGATTTTGGAAGTTTTGAGGAGGTTGTTGCCTTTGATTTCCTTGATTTCCTTGACCTCCCCACAAAAAATTTGGGTGGTTCCTCCAACCTGGATTGTAAGTATTCCTTGACCTCTCTTGTGGATAGGGCTCTCTGTTTCTGGTTGGTAGGGTGGGTACTCAGAATTCGCCACGGTTCCACTTGCGTCGTACTGCATGACTAGATGTGCCTGCGAGGAACACAAACCATCAATCTTTTTATTCATCATCTCTACCTGTGTTGATAGTGTGGTTATCACATCGAGGTTGTAAACTCGAGCAGATTTTTTCGGTTTCGTCCTTGTAACCTGCCACTGATAAATATTCAGTGACATCTCTTCAATGAACTCATAGGCTGCTTTAGGAGTTCTATTGTTCAGAGTTCCATCGGCTGCTGAATCGATAAGTTGTCTCGTTGAGGGGTTTACACCATTATAGAATGTTTAGACTTGTAGCCACAAGGGTAGACCATGGTGTGGACATCTTCTCAAGAGATCTTTGTATCTCTCCCATGCGTCGTATAATGTTTCTAAATCCATCTGCACAAAAGAAGAGATATCATTCCGTAATTTGGCCGTTCTGGCCGGTGGGAAATATTTCAATACAAACTTTTTGGTCATTTGTTCCCATGTAGTGGTTGACCCTCGTGGTAACGAGTTTAACCACTGTTTGTCTTTATTCCTTAATGAAAAAGGGAATAACCGAAGATGTATGGCATCATCAGAAACTCCATTTAGTTTGAAGGTATCACAGAACTCTAAAAAATTAGCTATATGCGTGTTTGGATCTTCGTCCTGCAAACCATCAAATTGAACAAACTGTTGAATCATTTGTATTGTGTTAGGCTTTAATTCAAAATTGTTAACAGCTATAGTAGGCCTGACAATACTCGATTCTGCTCCTGTTAAATGTGGTTTAGCATAATCAAACATGGTAGGTGGAGCATTATTTTCCCCCGTTTCATGTGGTGGTGGATTATTCTCGTCCATCCCTTCAGTAAGATTGGACCTGTCTTTTGGATCTTCCTCTGTGTAATTTAGGGCTCGCCTGATTTCTCTACGGGTCCTACGAACGATAGCTTCAATTCCATTGTCGTATATTAAAGGTCCTCTCGGGTTCCTTCTAGTCATAAACTAGAGGTACCTGCTAGGAAAAGAAGGAAAAAAATTTAGCAAAAATTTAAAATTTAACCTAAAAAATAAAATTGAGAAAAATAAAAATAATGGCTAAAGTAATAAAAATAGAGCGTTCTTAATATTTTAGTTCCCCGGCAACGGCGCCAAAAACTTGATCGCTGAAATCAGAGTTTTAAAATTTATAAAGAATGAGATCGAACCTGGAAACTAACTCTGACAACGATTAAAGGCAAGTGTACTTATCGAACAGTAGTATAGCTTAGGCAAGACCGGATTGTCGAACCCAAAGGAACTAAAAGTACTAATACTAACTATCTTTTTATTATTCAGCCTAAAATAAAGTGAATTTGCTTTAATCTAAATTAACAACTACTAAGCTAAAGACACAAAGACAAAAAGAACGGATTGGGAAATAACTTGAAGAAAAACTCAGTTCATCACGACGATACTCTTGGGAAGAATCCACCTAGACTTCACTTGTTATTTAACACTGAACCATACAATTTATTCACTTAGTTTGATCCGTAGGACTCCCTAACGTATATTAAACCCTCTCTCGAGGTGAATAACGTCTAACCCTAGGTTAATTAGTGGAACTCTCATTCTCTTATAATAACCCCCTAGAATAGGAGTAAATCGATCTATGGATATCCCATATTAGGTTTCACCCTAATCCGAAAAAATCTCGTAACCCTATCTCAAGGCGTTCGATCAACTCCGCTTAATTATGCTCGATCTACTCTTAAGCAGGGTCTATTCCTCCTCCACCTAAGCACATCAGATTTGGATTAAGCATGCATAATCAAGAACAAACTAAGTATTTATCATATAATTCAGGAAACAATAACAAGATTCATCTAGGTTTCATCCCCTTCAGGTATCTGAGGGGTTTAGTTAATAACAAATAAAGAAAACATCTCAAGAGAAAAGATAAAACAAAACATAAGAAATCCCTAAAACTCCCTGAAGGAATTGAAGGAGAAATCCACCGTCTTGAGTAAAATTCCGGCTTCTTGGGATGGATCAACTGGCTAACTTCGAGTAATTCCCTCAATTCTGATCTTTCTGGCTTGGCTTCTTGGCCTCGCCCGACGCCCCCTCATCGGTGGCACTTATGGGGTTTATATAGGCTCTTGGAATGTGATTCTTTCTCCCTAAGTGTCCTTTTTCGACTAAAATTGTCTAAAGCCACGACAGGGGCACGGCCATGTCACACGCCCGTGTTACTCGTCTTCAGGCTGTGTTCGGATTTCTAAGTTGAGGCACAACCGTGTAAATCGGGGTGAGGCCGTGTTCTAGATGCTCGTCAAGGCACGGCCGTATGCTCTTTGGGCTAGGCCATGTGGATTTCGTCATATGGCCCATTGACTCCGTTTTGGGCTCGTTTTACGTTCTTTTCATCCTCGGGTGCTTTCCTGGGTATAAGACATGAAAAGAAAGGATAAAAAGCACCTTTTTACATAAATTGAGGGATAAATCATCCAAAAGCAAGCTAAATGTGGGATTAAAATATGTTATAATTACGGTTTATCACATACACTGACACAATCTAAACCCAACATTTTAATTCACTAACATACACCCAACAGAACGTACATCTTATAGCATACATTCCAAACATATATATATATATGCAGCCATACTTCAATGTTTCAGTACCCATACACCCATCATCACATACTTGGATTTATAAGTCTCTATCAAATATACATACTATACTATTCATGATTTCAAATTCATAGTTAAATCAATTTCCTACAAGTAATTCTCGATATGAACAACATACATGCAAAAGTCAGCATAAAACTCACCTGTCATCCATAAACATCAGCTTAAACTCCAGACTTAATCATCCATTAAGAAAATGCAAGAACCACTACTTATAACATAGAAACATTATCAAAGACTCATTCAAACACAATTCCTTACATCTCAAACACTGATAACCACCATGCAGAGCCTTATGCTTTAAATCTACTACTCATATATTCTTTATAGACTACTATTTCTAAGTTCAACATGTAGTGTCATATTACTTACTGACCGCCTCCAGACGTACCAACGTCTGGAGTAGAAATCCTAGACAAAATATGTGAAAAAGCGATATCCGCAAGTATATGGATCAGGTTGTAATATAGTTACAGTGGAGTAGGCAAGTACTCCGAGAATCGTACCTAAGGGACGCGAGCACTAAATTAATTCTAATCTAAGCGTAAATAGATCTAATTAGTACTCTAATCAGATTATAATATGAAGAATTAAAAGAGGGATTTTTGGATAAATTATAATAAAAATAATAAGAAAGGAAATAAATGAAAAACAAGAAATCAAATAAGCAAATCTGTATTAAATCTGAGCATGGGTAATTAGCTTGCTTCAGTAGTCATAATCAACTGTCGCTCGAGCTTTCTTGTTCAATCAACTAGTCCATACCCTAGCAGGATCTTCCAATATGTCCACTGAAATATTGAGTCGATAAGAACTACTTATCTTTCGACCTCAAAGTCCAGACTAGTTCAGGGTTAAGATGCCCACGGATAGGCAATACCAAATTTGGGTTAAATCCCACCTTGATAACTTCCTAGGGTTGTCAGGCCTAGGGTTTAGATTCTTTCTTTCCTGAACAATTGATATGTTAAAATAATTATTCATACCTCCACTTACTAATCCCCTACCGGAGGATTAGTCCTCATGAATTTAGTAAACAATATAAACTAGTTCAATCTGCTACACCGAATTACGATAGATCACTTACCCATACTACCCTCAAGGCCTTATATAAATATATATAAGACATATGTCTTCAAAGTATCACTTGACATGTCTTCAAAGTATCACTTGACATGTGTCATATTCATTCAGATTCGTCTTTAATAATGGCCTATACCATCTGAGAAAACATAAATGAAAATTCAATATTTTAAATACTTAGTTATACAATTTGGTTGACTATTAACTATATTACCTTGTATCATAAGTTGAACAGTGCTTCAGACATACATGCGCACTATACCACTAGCACGAACTCATACCATAACTACCTTTTTACTTTGTTGTTATCACATTTCAATTAACATAGTAACCTAACATAGAACCATCACTAACTTACAAATTGGCACGAACTCATACCATAACTACCTTTTTACTTTGTTGTTATCACATTTCAATTAACATAGTAACCTAACATAGAACCATCACTAACTTAAAAATTGGTTGGAATTCGCCCATTTTATATGCCAACAGAAATACTTACTTCACCACATTGACTATGCACCAAAACCTTGAATTTTCCAGAATTAGGGTGTTACATTACTGACTTTCACAACTTCTATTCTCGCAATTTTTTCCCACCTATTTTCCTTTTTATTGGTAGCATTCTTCGACTCACTGGCTTATATTTCTATTTTCCCTTTTAGTCTTTCTTCCCTTGTTTGCGGGTTATCCCACGACTACCGATATGATTTTCCACTTATTTATTATCCCAACGGATTCTCTATACTGCCAAAGGCGATCCGTGGTCTTACACAGTATACCCTCACGGTTGCCATAGTCTAATTATCGTCTTTAACTTCAGTACCCCTGTGTTTGGTGTCTCAACAAACTATCCCATGTTTAACATCCAATTGAACTATCCCATGATTAACGTCTTGTAAGACTATCCCTTGTTTAGCATCCCATCGGACTATCACATGTTTAACTTCCCGTCAGACTATTTAATGATGCCAGAACGTCTGTCAGCTTTGATCTTAGTAATGTTTACTATGATGCTATAGTGTCTTTGTTGCATGTAAATATGTAATGCAAATGTGTAACACCCCAAACCCGGTCAATACGCCATGACCGAATCTGGCATGCCACGAAGGAAAACATTTTGAAGAAAAACGAGTTAACGATTAAATTTTTGTGAAAAACTCTTTGTTGGACTTTGTTTGTAGAAAACAAGTGTATAATAAATTGAAAGCTGATAATTTACTTTTGAAATCTCAAACATAAGTCTTTAAAACTTAGTTGCAAATCCATAGATTAGAAAACTTTTTAATATTTTAAAGAAACCATAGTGATTAGGTTGAAAACTGTATCTAAAAGAAATTCGGAAAAGTTGAGTTTTTGAAAATAGTATGAGTTATCGAAAATACTTAAGATGTTAAAATTATCAAATGGTTTATGTTACCCGATGGTAACGTTTTAAAAACCATCGCATTTTGTAATTTAGAAAACTTTATGCTCAAATTATTATATCAAACATGTAATTTGTAAGCCAAATTTAAAACAAATCCAAAACATATAAATAATCCAAAACATAAATAAACAGGCCTTATTACAAATCCATAAAAATATGAAAACCAAATTAAAATAAAGTACCCAAATGGTAGTTCATGTAAAAACCAAATTTTATTGCATGGCCTCCTCGAGTTCATCCGGCTCCTCATCCGCGATCTCACGAATCACCTGAGACGATAAAGGAGAAGGTGAGTCACCAAGACTCAGTGTATATTCCCTCTCCCGGGTAAATGCCACATACTTACACAAATTATAACAAAGCAACATATATGTATAATGCACCCAACCTAGCCATCCATAACTCCTTTTCTATCCCGTGTGGTACCAAACCACTGGTGGTGCCAAACCACTGGTGACCGAAGTCACGATATTCAATATTGTGATACCAAATCACTGGTGACTCAAAGTCACTAAAAATCCATATGTGGGGCCAACCCACGTGTGATACCAAATCACTGGTGACAATCCCATATCTCAAAAGTGGGGCCAACCCATGGTGATGCTAGATCACAGGGACGAGTCGCTATGAGGTGCCAAACCTCTGGTGTCCCAAAGACACAAATGTGATACCAAATCAATGGTGATCGAAGTCACGAATAATCGAGTTGTGGGGCCAACCCACGTGTGATACCAAATCACTGGCGACGATCCCATATCTCAAAAGTGGGGCCAACCCACGGTGATGCTAGATCACAGGGACGAGTCACTATGAGGTGCCAAACCTCTGGTGTCCGAAGACACAAATGTGATACCAAATCACTGGTGACCGAAGTCACGATATCAATCTTCCCCCTCCTCTCATATTGCCCATACCAATGCAATAGATAAACAAATCATGTCAATATACTTTGATATGAATCACATAACAAAAATATCATAAAACGTAGATCACGATTTCAATCCACATGTATTAACAACATATCGAAACGGACTTACCCGAATCCTCATTCATACCATCATGGTATCATATCAAGATCTCATCATTTCGGCTTTAACAACATGAATAGTTATTTAACACACATATATACATATATGAACCAAATTATAAAGTGTGTAAGATACACACCTTTCACCAACGCAAGAATTATCTTCCAAAGATCTGATCTATCGCACTAGATCTCCTTGTCCTACAATCGGTCAATACTAAAATTATAAACAAAGGCCATTCGGCCATACCACTTAATCTCAAAGAGTTATCGCTTCAAAATACCAATCTTACCTAAACTTACCCAAAACGATTGACAAAGAAACGAGGCTTAGATTGATTGCTTCCAACGTCCCGATGAGCCTAAAAGAATAATCGATCCCTAAAATGGTTAGAACCTTGCAACAAATGCCCATAGGTTCGGCCTTTGTCCATAAGAAAACGACATAGAATCGAGAAAGAAAAGAAGGAAAACGGCCATGAACGCTTACCCTTTTTCCAAAATCGATTGAAGAAAACCAAAGAGAATCTACCCTTGAATATTCGGCCAAAACAACCCCAAAAGAGAGGAAGAAGATTCGGCTATGGTGAAGTAAAAAGAAAAGAAAAATAGAATGGAAAATGGATGTTTTAACTTTGAGCAAATGAAAAAGAAATGGAATTTGAGATGGAGAAAGATTCGGCCAATAGAGAGTAAAATAAAATGTGATTATGAACCAATATCAAAAGAAGAAAAGAGAGAGATAAGGGAGAGAGAGGTTCGGCACTTATTTGCCGAAAAGAAAGTGCACAAATGCCAAGTGAGGTTTCGGTTTCAAGAGGAAAGATGAGAGAAAGAAAATAACATTTTTGGTTCAAACAAAATGAAGACTAAACCAAAAGCAAAATTTGCACAAAATGCACAAGACACATTCGACCAAAGAGGGAGTTTTTGGAGAGGAAAAACAAATGCAAAAAGATGCTCAAAAACAAAAATTGGCCAACTATCCCCCCCAAGCCTCCTAACAACATTCGGCCACCCCCTAGCCATACATGCCGTCCACATACAAGCACTAAAGGCCTTGGAATACTTTCCAAAACATCTTCCTAAAGCCTAGCCTTATGGCTCCCCAACCTTCCATAACCTTAAGATTCTTATCCCCAATTTCATGCTTTCCTTAAACCAATATTCAACTTACCAAAACTAAGAGTCCAACCTATCATAAATAAATTTTGACCGTCCATCAACGCTAGAATGTACAAAAATAAAATCATCAAAATGCTTTCCATGCTACTCGAACCATTTCCCTCAAGCAACCTTTCAAGCTCCTTAATCCACTTCATTAAATAAACCATACTAAAAATTATTCTAACTTCCTAAATAAAATCAAGCCTTCACAAGACTATGCTAACACACAAAATTCATACTCGAGCCAACACAAAAATACTCAAATTTTTGGATGTTACAATTCTACCCCCTTAAGAAAATTTCGTCCTCGAAATTACCTGATCAAAAGAGTTGAGGATACTGCTGCCTCATCGCATCCTCCGGTTCCCACGTAGCTTCTTCTACGCCATGATTCCACCATAAAACCTTCACTAAAGGAACTGACTTTCTCCGCAAAACTTTTACATCTCGCTCTAGGATCTGCATAGGTTCCTCCTCCACCGTCAAATCTGGATTCAACTATATTTCCTCTACTGCCACGATATGCGATGGATCAGAACGATAGCATCTAAGCATGGAAACATGAAACACATCGTGAATCTGACTCAGTTCTACTGGCAACTCGAGCTGATAAGCTACTGGTCCCACTCGTCTCAACACCTTAAATGGTCCAATGGACCTTGGACTTAACTTGCCTTTTCTCCCAAATCTTAACACCTACTTCCATGGCGAGACCTTCAGAAAAACTTTGTCACCCACGGCAAACTCTATATCCCTCCGCTTGAGATCGGCATATGACTTCTGCCTATTCGAAGCTTCCTTCAGACGAGCCTGAATTATCTTCACTTTATCCTCAGTTTCTGCAACCAACTCTGGTCCTAACATCTGACGCTCACCCAACTCTGTCCAACATGTAGGTGTGCGACATCGCCTACCATACAACGCCTCATATGGTGCCATCTTAATGCTTGCCTGATAACTATTGTTGTACGCGAACTCAGCTAGCGGTAAAAACTCTTCCCAGCTGCCTCTGAAGTCCAAAACACAGCCTTTCAGCATATCCTCTAAAATCTGAATAACCCTTTCCGACTACCCGTCAGACTGAGGATGAAATGCGGTACTGAAATCCAACCGCGTACCCAAAGCCTGATGTAGCGCTCTCCAAAACCTCGACGTAAATCTGGGATCTCTGTCTGAGATGATCGACACTGGCACACCGTGCAACCTCACTATCTCCGCCACATACAACTTAGCTAACCTCTGAAGCGAATAATCCATCCTTACCGGAATAAAATGAGCTGACTTAGTCAGACGATCCACAATCACCCAAACTGAGTCCTTCTTACTAGGTGTAAGAGGTAATCCACTGACAAAGTCCATAGTGATCCTCTCCCACTTCCACTGTGGAATCTTCACCGGCTGAAGTAATCCAGATGGTAACTGATGTTCAGCCTTGACCTGCTGACACGTCAGACATTTACCCACAAACTCAGTTACCTCCCGCTTCAGACCTGGCCACCAAAACTGCTCTCTTAAATCCCGATACATCTTGCTACCTCCAGGATGCATAGCATATGGGCTGCCATGTACGTCCCGAAGAATACTTTGCCTCAACTCAACATCTTTCGGCATACAAGTTCTCCCTTTAAAACACAAAACTCCATCACTGGACAAACTATAATCCTCTAAACCAGCATTCTGAACCCGCAACCTCCGATCATTCAAACCATTATCCTCTAACTGTTTCTCCTTGATCTGATCTAACCAAGTCGGCTTGACTTGCAATTCCGCCAAAAGAATCCCATCGTCAAACAAACTAAGTCGAGCAAACATCGATCTTAAGTCAGACACAACCTTACGGCTCAATGCGTTTGCCACCACGTTAGCCTTGCCCGGATGATACTCAATCGAACAGTCGTAGTCCTTCAACAACTCGATCCATCTACGCTGCCTCAAGTTTAAATCCTTCTGAGTCAAAAGATGCTTAAGACTCTTGTGATCCGTGTAGACTATCGACTTCTCTCTGTACAAATAGTGTCTCAAAATCTTCAAAGCAAAAACCACAGCAGCCAATTCCAAGTCATGCGTCGGATAATTAACCTCATGTGGTCTCAACTGCCGAGATGCATAAGCCACTACCTTCCCTTCCTGCATCAGCACACATCCCAAACCAGTATGTGATGCGTCATAGTAAACCGTGAATTCCTTGCCTGCCTCAGGTTGAATCAAAACCAGAGCTTCAGTCAGAATCTTCTTCAACTTGTCAAAACTTTCTTGCTGCTTCTCGGTCCACACAAATGGAACTCCTTTCCTCAATAACTTAGTCATAGGTGCAGCGATCAAAGAAAATCCTTCCACAAATCTTCGGTAATACCCCGCCAGACCTAGAAAACTCCGAATCTCAGCCATAGACTTAGGCGGCTTCCAGTCCAACACTGCCTCAGTCTTCCGAGGATCCACTCTAATCCCCTCGGCTGATACAACGTGACCCAAGAAAGTCACCTCCCTAAGCCAAAACTCGCACTTACTAAATTTAGCAAAAAGCTGCTTTTCCCTCAAAATCTGCAACACTACTTGTAAATGCGCATCATGCTCCTCCTCTGACTTTGAGTATACCAAAATATCGTCTATAAATACCACAACAAACTGATCCAAAAACTGCTGGAAAACCCGATTCATCATGTCCATGAATGCTGCCGGCGCGTTAGTCAATCCAAACGGCATCACCAGAAACTCGTAGTGCCCATACCGAGTGCGAAATGCCGTCTTATGGATATCAGCCTCTTTCACCTTTAGCTGATGATACCCAGACCTTAAATCAATCTTGGAGAAAATCGCTGCCCCTTTAAGCTGATCAAACAAGTCATCTATCCTTGGCAAAGGATACTTGTTTTTGATCGTCAGCTTATTCAACTGGCGGTAGTCAATACACATCCGCATCGTTCCATCCTTCTTCTTAACAAAAAGTACCGGCGCTCCCCATGGCGAAACACTTGGTCGAATGAAACCTCGATCCAATAACTCCTGAATCTAAGCCTTCAATTCCATCAATTCCTTCGGTGCCATACTATACGGAGCTATAGACACTAGCGCCGTTCTGGGTAACAGATCTATACCGAATTCGACTTCACGATCCGGAGGCAGTCCCGAAAGTTCTTCAGGAAATACGTCAGCATATTCCGTCACCGTTCAGACATTCCCCACAGAAGACTCCTTAGCTTCCAACGCACACACATGGACCACAAACGCCTCACAGCCCTTCCTGACCATCTTCACAGCTTTTAACGCAGATACCACGTTGGATAGATAATCTCTTCTATTACCTATCATGACCACCTCTTTACCCTCAACTGTCTTCAAAACCATGCGCTTAGCAGCGCAATCCAAACTTGCTTGGTACTTGACCAACCAGTCCATCCCAAGAATCAGATCGAACTCCTCAAACAACAGTTCCATCAGATCAACTACAAACACTACCCCTTGAAGTTCTAGGGGTACATCCCTATACAGCTTATCTACTTCTACAGAGTGACCTAGAGGACTAAGTACTGTCATCCTCCTAGAAGCAGTCTCAGAATCTAAGCTCATGGTCTTTACTATGCTACTAGCAACATACGAGTGCGTCGAACCCACATCTATCAAAGCAGTATATGGAACACCAAAGATTAAGAACGTACCGGTTATGACATCCGGTGCGTTGCCCTCCTCTCGACGTCTCGCTGCATACACCAAACCAGGTTGTCTTGCCTTAGTGTTGCTTGCACCTCTGCCAGATGCTCCGCGGCCTCAACCAGAGCCATTACCTCCTCTACCATTACCACGACCTCTTTGCGGTGACGGTCCCTCCTTTTTGAACTGAGCACGACCTTGACCTTCAGATTGATTCCTGGCTTGCTTACGTGGACAGTCCCTCACACGATGATCCAGCGAGCCACACTCGAAACATCCTTTTCCTCCGGTCCAACATTCGCCCCAATGAAACTTCCCACATCGATTACACTGTGCTGGTCTCTGATTAGCAGTAACAGGCCTTCTAGATTGATTCGGCCCACTCTGCCTAACCCTCTTCTGAGAATTACCGGCTGACCCAGATGATCCATATCCTCTCTTATGCTTATTTCGATCATAACTCTGCCTTCCAGATTCCTTTATCCTTCGGCTATCTTAGCCTTTTCAACTAAAGCAGCAAACTCTCACTCCTGATGTGGAGCAATCAGCAACCTCAGCTCATCTCTCAAACCATCCTCGAACCGGACACATCGCTCGTGCTCCGAAGCCGCAATACCTCCAGCATACCGGCTCAATCTTAAGAACTCAGCCTCATACTCTGATACGGACTTACTTCCTTGGACCAAACTCAGAAATGCCTTACGCTGGGCATCAACGTAACTAGACCCAATATATTTCTTCTGATACGCTGCCTTAAAATAATCCCAAGTGAGATCCTCCACCGCAGCACCATTCCGAACCGTGAGCCACCACTGATATGACTCATCCTGAAGAAGCGACACAATCCCTTTCAGCTTGTCCTCAGCACTCAAATCCAAGTCATCCATGATTCGCTCCGTCGCCTCTAGCCAATATTCAGCCGCACTGGGAGCTACGCCTGAAACACCTCGAAATACATCGGCTCCGTTGGCTCGGAGTCGTTCAGGTATTGACTTCCGAGCTCCCGCGCCTCCACCTACTCCAGCTCCCCTCTCAAGAACTCGCAGCATCGCCTGAGACACCGCGTCATCCCCCGTTTGATCCTGATGCTCAACTCCAACCGCTGGTGGTGGGACTGGTGGTACCTCATTCTCGGATCCTTGACCAGACCTCACTGGCTCAGACACAGCCATCCTACCTCGACCACGTCCACGCATAACACGACCTCGACCTCGAGTACTTATGTCTAAAGTCTCGACTTATCTGATTTAAAAGTTTTATGAATTAATCAATATTCCACTTTCTTTAAAGCACAGTTTTATGAAAAGTTTTAATAAGAGGTTTCGCGAGTACACCAAACCTATAGTTTTGGGTCTCTAAAGTAGTTCCTACTACTATATAGTCATATCAACATCACTATAATCATATCATCAAAATCAACAGTTTTGATGTACTTACCAGGGCGGATTGATGCCAGAGACTCGGGGCCATACCTTTCAAACCATATAATTTTAAACAAAAACATTTTAAAACCATACTTTAAATCATTTTGGGCCTCGGGCCCACACCCGGGCTTTTGAACTTAGCTCTGATACCAATTTGTAACACCCCAAACCCAGTCAATACGCCATGACCGAATCTGGCATGCCACGAAGGAAAACGTTTTGAAGAAAAACGAGTTAACAATTAATTTTTTGTGAAAAACTCTTTGTTGGACTTCGTTTGTAGAAAACAAGTGTATAATAAATTGAAAGCTGATAATTTACTTTTGAAATCTCAAAAATAAGTCTTTAAAACTTAGTTGCAAATCCATAGATTAGAAAAGTTTTTAATATTTTAAAGAAACCATAGTGATTAGGTTGAAAACTGTATCTAAAAGAAATTCGGAAAAGTTGAGTTTTTGAAAATAGTATGAGTTATCGAAAATACTTAAGATGTTAAAATTATCAAATGATTTATGTTACCCGATGGGAACGTTTTAAAAACCATCGCATTTTGTAATTTAGAAAACTTTATGCTCAAATTATTATATCAAACATGTAATTTGTAAGCCAAATTTAAAACAAATCCAAAACATATAAATAATCCAAAACATAAATAAACAGGCCTTATTACAAATCCATAAAAATATGAAAACCAAATTAAAATAAAGTACCCAAATGGTAGTTCATGTAAAAACCAAATTTTATTGCATGGCCTCCTCGAGTTCATCCGGCTCCTCATCCGCGATCTCACGAATCACCTGAGACGATAAAGGAGAAGGTGAGTCACCAAGACTCAGTGTATATTCCCTCTCCCGGGTAAATGCCACATACTTACACAAATTATAACAAAGCAACATATATGTATAATGCACCCAACCTAGCCATCCATAACTCCTTTTCTACCCCGTGTGGTACCAAACCACTGGTGGTGCCAAACCACTGGTGACCGAAGTCACGATATTCAATATTGTGATACCAAATCACTGGTGACTCAAAGTCACTAAAAATCCATATGTGGGGCCAACCCACGTGTGATACCAAATCACTGGTGACAATCCCATATCTCAAAAGTGGGGCCAACCCACGGTGATGCTAGATCACAGGGACGAGTCGCTATGAGGTGCCAAACCTCTGGTGTCCCAAAGACACAAATGTGATACCAAATCACTGGTGATCGAAGTCACGAATAATCGAGTTGTGGGGCCAACCCACGTGTGATACAAAATCACTGGCGACGATCCCATATCTCAAAAGTGGGGCCAACCCACGGTGATGCTAGATCACAGGGACGAGTCGCTATGAGGTGCCAAACCTCTGGTGTCCGAAGACACAAATGTGATACCAAATCACTGGAGGTACCAAACCTCTGGTGTCCGAAGACACAAATGTGATACCAAATCACTGGTGACCGAAGTAACGATATCAATCTTCCCCCTCCCCTCATGTTGCCCATACCAATGCAATAGATAAACAAATCATGTCAATATACTTTGATATGAATCACATAACAAAAATATCATAAAACGTAGATCATGATTTCAATCCACATGTATTAACAACATATCGAAACGGACTTACCCGAATCCTCATTCATACCATCATGGTATCATATCAAGATCTCATCATTTCGGCTTTAACAACATGAATAGTTATTTAACACACATATATACATATATGAACCAAATTATAAAGCGTGTAAGATACACACCTTTCACCAACGCAAGAATTATCTTCCAAAGATCTGATCTATCGCACTAGATCTCCTTGTCCTACAATCGGTCAATACTAAAATTATAAACAAAGGCCATTCGGCCATACCACTTAATCTCAAAGAGTTATCGCTTCAAAATACCAATCTTACCTAAACTTACCCAAAAAGATTGACAAAGAAACAAGGCTTAGATTGATTGCTTCCAACGTCCCGAGGAGCCTAAAAGAATAATCGATTCCTAAAATGGTTAGAACCTTGCAACAAATGCCCATAGGTTCTGTAACATCCCAAAATTGGGCCTAGTAGGATTGGGCCATGGGCTTTAGGAAAATTTGTGTGTCAGCTAATTATTTGTGTTGGCTCGGGTATGAATTTTTGTGTGTTAGCATAGTCTTGTGAAGGCTTGTTTTTATTTAGGAAGCTAGAATAAAATTTAGTATGGCTTATTTAATGAAGTATATTAAGTGAGCTTGACACTTAAGTTAATTTAAGTGTTCATTTGAAGCATAAGAGGAGTAAGTGGCAAGTTCGTTAAGGAGCTTGAAAGGTGGCTTGAGGTTAGAGGTTCGAGTAGCATGTTTAGCATTTTGAAGGTTTATTTTTGAATCCTTGCATTAATGGACGGTCAAACCTTATCATGAATGGATAAGACTTTTTCTTTTATTTTTGGTTAGTAGACAAAATGGAAAAGGCAAGTTAGTAGTTATGGTAAGGAATCAAGTAGATAAGGAAAGTTTAGGGGACAAAAGGCTTGATAAATGGGTGTTATTTTGGAAGCTTTTCCATGGTCATTTGACCATGAACCTAGACGGCATAAGGGGCTTTAGGGGGTGGTTTAATTGTGTTGGAAATTATGGGGTTGATAGAGAAGAATTAAGGAGGAAAAAGGGGGATTGTTTAGTCTAATGTGTTGGCCGAATTTTGGTATGGGAATAGGGAGGTTTTGGTTGACCAAAAAGGTTGTCATTTGTGCATCTTTTCCTTTGTCCAATATTTCTTTCTCTTAGCCGAAATTGCCTTTTGGCATTTGGTAAAAAGTTTGCTTTGTTTTGGCCTTTGCTTTTTGACCAAATTGATATCTTTATTTCTTATTTTCCTCTCAAGTTTACTTTCTTTTGGAACCAAAATATTGTCATCTTTGAAGACATTCACCATTCTTTCTTTCCTCTCTAGTGCCGAATCCATCTTTCACCAAAAGCATTCTCTCTCATTTTCTTTTTCTTTTTTTCATTCTATTTCTCTCTTCTCTTTTCCTCTCATAACCGAAATTATCCTATACCTTTTTCATCATTTTTCGTTCTTTTCTTTCTTTTGTTAAAGCCGAAATCATCATTCTTTTTCTTTTAAGTTGTTAAGGCCGAATTTCTTGATAGTTCAAGTAGGAGGGTTAATCGATCATTGTGTTTCGGGTAAGGTCTTTTCTATCAATCATTTCTTCTTTATTTTTTTTTCTTTAGATTAATCGATTTTAGGAATCTAATTCTCTTATTTCTCCGTGGCTAAACCTTTGAAGGAAGATTTTCGGGGTTTTCTTGTAGTCAACGTTAGGGAGAAATCATTCGAGTTTGAAGAATCCAAGGTAAGGGATAATGATATTCGGCCAAAGGCCATATCTTTTTAATGAAAACCGACTTCTCACATAGTGATATGTAGGTTCTGTCGACGTGTAGGCAAGAGTCGGAAATCCTAAAGTTTCTATCGCTCTTGGTGTTTGTAAGGTGTGTAACTTATACTAAACTTCTAATAGATTAATAGCTTTATTGATAAAAATGTGTTTATAAATCACTATGGTTTCGGGTACCATTCAATGGTACGATGAATTGAGGTACGTTTTTCCTTCGTACTATGTATGTTTTTAATATGAAACATATTCAATAATTGATTACGATTTTGGGTTTATGATTTTGGGTTTATGATTCAAAGGCATGATATTTGCATCGTAATAATGCTATATGCATAATATGATATGTGTCCTATTCCGATATGATTATGTGGTATTTGGCATGATAATGAAATAAAATATTATTGCATGGGCATATGGGAATATTGAAAAGGGAAGTGTTCCGGTGGTTTTACCACATTATCCGGTGACTTCGGTCATAATATTATGAATCCGGTGACTTCGGTCACAATATTATGAATCCGGTGACTTCGGTCACAATATTATGAATTCGGTGACTCTGTCACGATTATCTGGTGGCTATGCCACGATTATAAGGGCGATGTGCATGTTGACTGCAGCAACTGCCTTCGATGGTGTGTAGTGGATGGAGGGTCAATTTAGTAATCCCCACGGTGTGATTGGTAGGTATGGGTGGTGTGTAGCGGATGGATATTTAGGTTGGGCTCGGGATTGCATTTCATTTTATATGTGCATGTGTTTATATGATTTACTATAATATGAGCTTATGGCTAAATGTGTTATAAATGGGCCTTAGTGCTATGATCGATTGGATTCTTAGTGTATTGTTACACATTGAGTCTGTTGACTCACCCTTTTACGGGATATCATTTCAGGTGATGCACAGTGATTTGGACCGGGTCAGCGTGGACTACGTGGTGGCCATTGCTCAATTTAATTGGGTTTTCCGTATTATTAAATTTATTACGTTTCCTATATATTTTGAGATTTAACTTTGGGATATGTTTTTGTAATAAGGCCGCCATTAGCTATGTTTCTTTTACAGTTTTAATTTATATTCTGCTACGATCAACTTTAATTAATTAGTTAAATATTTTCGATAATCGTATTTTAAAACTTTAAGTTACAAAAATGATTTTTAACGAGTACATATTTCAAATATATTCTCTTACTCTAATAAAATTACATGTTTTACCAAAACGACAAAAATGGGTTTTTATCGAGGAGCATACCAGATCCGGTCGGGCTTGTGGGCCGGGTTTGGGGTGTTTCAACTTGGTATCAGAGCCCGGTTCAAAACTCGGATTTGAGGGTTTTGGGCCCAAAAACATTTTTTTTTTAAAAATGGGCTTTTCAAAGATTTGAGCTTTCACAAAATTTTCAAGTTTATTCTGGCATGGCACCTGTATCTCCGACCCGAAGTCCACCAGGTAAGTACCTCTAACTTCTGAAGTGATTTGTAATTGTGAACTTGATGAGCAATATGGGAACGTAGATTAGTAGATTAGGGCTATTGAACCCTAGGACTAGTCTACTCAAACACAACTGCATAAGACTTAAGGACTATCAAACAAACCTATGAGTAAGTCGCCGAGTTCGGGTGTGGCAACCATTGTGCGCATGTCTAGGATTGGTTTCGGTTGGAGCTTGGTATTTAAGTAGTCCTAGCGGCTCACCTCCTCTCCACTCGAATCCTACCTGGTGCATAGTAACGGTTCACCCTAACCAAGAGGACTTATTCACGGGCTAAACCCGATAACTAAAACCCGAAAGGGACTAGCCATACTGTTTTATAAAAACCTTAGTTTTTAAAATCACTACATTACCCCTTTTGGTTTGTAACAAAATTTATTTTGAAATTTTTCAAAAAAAAAAAAGATTTCGATTTACAAAATTACCTAAATACCCCTAGAGGTAAAATTATTAAAATGCCCCTGGTTTCTAAAAATTTTAACACTACCCTTGATTTTAATAAATTTTCTTACTTTGTAAAAGTATCTAAAAACTTTATTTTGGAAAAATACTAAAATGTCTTGATTTGGAAAAATTTACGAAATTGCCCCTGACTTCCAAAATTACCAAAATAACCCTGATTTCTGAAATTTCTGCAATGCCATTGATTTGGTAGCATTTTCAAAATAACCTCGAGATTTGTATATTTTGGAATGCCCTTGATTTGTAAAGATTTTCAAATTGACCTTGATTTATTACTAAAATACCCCTATAGGACAAATGACGAAATTACCCTTGGGTGGGGAATGGACAAAGATGCCCATAATAGTGTGTTGAATGTTGTGGATGAATGAATGCGTTTCTATTAATGAATGAATGTGTCTCTATCGAGATAGATGAATGGGACTCTCTGAATTAGTGTAGTGAACTTTAACTGAACCTTTGTATGATCGAAAGAACTACTTCTAAATATTTTATTTCATAAAAATTGTTTGCGGTTAATAAGTGGAACAAAATTCTGATGCATAAAATTTCTTAAGTCAGATTAAATCGCGACGTTAGATATGAGTTCTAGGGGACGTGGTCGTTGTGGACGCGGTAGAGGCAAAATGGCTGTGTCGGAACCATCGCTAGTGAAGTATCTAGAACCTTGAGTGTGAACTTGGAGACTGTTCTTAGAAAGTATATTGGTTTTATTAAGATCAGAGTGCGCAGCAGTAGCGTAATGTGGTGAATGAGGATGCATGACTGTTAGTTAGTTGGAAATTTCGAGGACGAAATTTCTTTAAGGAGGGTAGAATTGTAACATCCCGAAATTGGGCCTAGTAGGATTGGGCCATGGGCTTTAGGAAAATTTGTGTGTCAGCTAATTATTTTTGTTGGCTCGGGTATGAATTTTTGTGTGTTAGCATAGTCTTGTGAAGGCTTGTTTTTATTTAGGAAGCTAGAATAAAATTTAGTATGGCTTATTTAATGAAGTATATTAAGTGAGCTTGACACTTAAGTTAATTTAAGTGTTCATTTAAAGCATAAGAGAAGTAAGTGGCAAGTTGGTTAAGGAGCTTGAAAGGTGGCTTGAGGTTAGAGGTTCGAGTAGCATGTTTAGCATTTTGAAGGTTTATTTTTGAATCCTTGCATTAATGGACGGTCAAACCTTATCATGAATGGATAAGACTTTTTCTTTTATTTTTGGTTAGTAGACAAAATGGAAAAGGCAAGTTAGTAGTTATGGTAAGGAATCAAGTAGATAAGGAAAGTTTAGGGGACAAAAGGCTTGATAAATGGGTGTTATTTTGGAAGCTTTTCCATGGTCATTTGACCATGAACCTAGACGGCATAAGGGGCTTTAGGGGGTGGTTTAATTGTGTTGGAAATTATGGGGTTGATAGGGAAGAATTAAGGAGGAAAAAGGGGTAGTGTTTAGTCTAATGTGTTGGCCGAATTTTGGTATGGGATTAGGGAGGTTTTGGTTGACCAAAAAGGTTGTCATTTGTGCATCTTTTCCTTTGTCCAATATTTCTTTCTCTTAGCCGAAATTGCCTTTTGGCATTTGGTAAAAAGTTTGCTTTGTTTTGGCCTTTGCTTTTTGACCAAATTGATATCTTTATTTCTTATTTTCCTCTCAAGCTTACTTTCTTTTGGAACCAAAATATTGTCATCTTTGAAGACATTCACCATTCTTTCTTTCCTCTCTAGTGCCGAATCCATCTTTCACCAAAAGCATTCTCTCTCATTTTCTTTTTCTTTTTTTCATTCTATTTCTCTCTTCTCTTTTCCTCTCATAACCGAAATTATCCTATACCTTTTTCATCATTTTTTGTTCTTTTCTTTCTTTTGTTAAAGCCGAAATCATCATTCTTTTTCTTTTAAGTTGTTAAGGCCGAATTTCTTGATAGTTCAAGTAGGAGGGTTAATCGATCATTGTGTTTCGGGTAAGGTCTTTTCTATCAATCGTTTCTTCTTTATTTTTTTTTCTTTAGATTAATCGATTTTAGGAATCTAATTCTCTTATTTCTCCCTGGCTAAACCTTTGAAGGAAGATTTTCGGGGTTTTCTTGTAGTCAACGTTAGGGAGAAATCATTCGAGTTTGAAGAATCCAAGGTAAGGGATAATGATATTCGGCCAAAGGCCATATCTTTTTAGTGAAAACCGACTTCTCACATAGTGATATGTAGGTTCTTTCGACGTGTAGGCAAGAGTTGGAAATCCTAAAGTTTCTATCGCTCTTGGTGTTTGCAAGGTGTGTAACTTATACTAAACTTCTAATAGATTAATAGCTTTATTGATAAAAATGTGTTTATAAATGACTATGGTTTCGGGTACCATTCAATGGTACGATGAATTGAGGTACGTTTTTCCTTCGTACTATGTATGTTTTTAATATGAAACATATTCAATAATTGATTACGATTTTGGGTTTATGATTCAAAGGCATGATATTTGCATCGTAATAATGCTATATGCATAATATGATATGTGTCCGATTCCGATATGATTATGTGGTATTTGGCATGATAATGAAATAAAATGTTATTGCATGGGCATATGGGAATATTGAAAGGGGAAGTGTTCCGGTGGTTTTACCACATTATCCGGTGACTTCGGTCACAATATTATGAATCCGGTGACTTCGGTCACAATATTATGAATCCGGTGACTCTGTCACGATTATCTGGTGGCTATGCCGCGATTATAAGGGCGATGTGCATGTTGACTGCAGCAACTGCCTTCGATGGTGTGTAGCGGATGGAGGGTCGATTTAGTAATCCCCACGGTGTGATTGGTAGGTACGGGTGGTGTGTAGCGGATGGATATTTAGGTTGGGCTCGGGATTGCATTTCATTTTATATGTGCATGTGTTTATATGATTTACTATAATATGAGCTTATGGCTAAATGTGTTATAAATGGGCCTTAGTGCTATGATCGATTGGATTTTTAGTGTATTGTTACACATTGAGTCTGTTGACTCACCATTTTATGGGATATCATTTCAGGTGATGCACAGTGATTTGGACCGAGTCAGCGTGGACTACGTGGTGGCCATTGCTCAATTTAATTGGGTTTTCCGTATTATTAAATTTATTACGTTTCCTATATATTTTGAGATTTAACTTTGGGATATGTTTTTGTAATAAGGCCGCCATTAGCTATGTTTCTTTTACAGTTTTAATTTATATTCTGCTACGATCAACTTTAATTAATTAGTTAAATATTTTCGATAATCGTATTTTAAAACTTTAAGTTACAAAAATGATTTTTAACGAGTACATATTTCAAATATATTCTCTTACTCTAATAAAATTACATGTTTTACCAAAACGACAAAAACGAGTTTTTATCGAGGAGCATACCAGATCCGGTCGGGCTTGTGGGCCGGGTTTGGGGTGTTTCAGGTTCGGCCTTTGTCCACAAGAAAACGACATAGAATCGAGAAAGAAAAGAAGGAAAATGGCCATGAACGGTTACCCTTTTTCCAAAACCGATTGAAGAAAACCAAAGAGAATCTACCCTTGAATATTCGGCCAAAACAACCCCAAAAGAGAGGAAGAAGATTCGGCTATGGTGAAGTAAAAAGAAAAGAAAAATAGAATGGAAAATGGATGTTTTAACTTTGAGCAAATGAAAAAGAAATGGAATTTGAGATGGAGAAAGATTCGGCCAATAGAGAGTAAAATAAAATGTGATTATGAACCAATATCAAAAGAAGAAAAGAGAGAGATAAGGGAGAGAGAGGTTCGGCACTTATTTGCCGAAAAGAAAGTGCACAAATGCCAAGTGAGGTTTCAGTTTCAAGAGGAAAGATGAGAGAAAGAAAATAACATTTTTGGTTCAAACAAAATGAAGACTAAACCAAAAGCAAAATTTGCACAAAATGCACAAGACACATTCGGCCAAAGAGGGAGTTTTTGGAGAGGAAAAACAAATGCAAAAAGATGCTCAAAAATAAAAATTGGCCAACTATCCCCTCCCCCAAGCCTCCTAACAACATTCGGCCACCCCCTCTAGCCATACATGCCGTCCACATACAAGCACTAAAGGCCTTGGAATACTTTCCAAAACATCTTCCTAAAGCCTAGCCTTATGTCTCCCCAACCTTCCATAACCTTAAGATTCTTATCCCCAATTTCATGCTTTCCTTAAACCAATATTCAACTTACCAAAACTAAGAGTCCAACCTATCATAAATAAAGTTTGACCGTCCATCAATGCTAGAATGTACAAAAATAAAATCCTCAAAATGCTTTCCATGCTACTCGAACCATTTCCCTCAAGCAACCTTTCAAGCTCCTTAACCATCATGCCACTAACTTCTCATGTGCTTTAATTTAACAACAAAAGTAACTTAAGTGTCAAGTTCACTTAATCCACTTCATTAAATAAACCATACTAAAAATTATTCTAACTTCCTAAATAAAATCAAGCCTTCACAAGACTATGCTAACACATAAAATTCATACTCGAGCCAACACAAAGATTACAAAATGTGTAAGTGTACACATCGATTCAAGTAATATAATGCTGAGTGAGTATCGTCTCCACAGGGATCAGAAATTGATTATAATTATTAAAGTATTACTGTAGATTTAACTAATTAAACTATGCAAAAGAAACATAGTATAGATTGATGAAGGGAATTAATGAATGAACTAATAATATAAATTATAACTGAAAAAATGACAAAACAATCTAAATGTCATCGCCATTCACAAAGAATAAGTAGAGAGTATTTCTGCTGTTGAATGATAAAGGTTGGAATTACTCAGGGAATATTTTCATAACATAATAATGCCATGGAAAAATTTTGACTAACTATTGCCCAGAGAATTACTACTGCAGTCTACTTCTTTTGAAAGTCAGACTTTAGTTATTATCCTGAGTCGATGTATGTCTAGAAGACTCATGAATGATAACCACACTAAGGTTCTTCACCTGTACAGATTGCAAGTTCTCTGTCTAGAGTGCTGCAATTATTCTTTCTAATACTCACATGTATTAATCGATTAATAATATGATGTACTTAATCCTTTTAGTTTCAAATCAATCTAAAAACATAACATACAGGCAACTATGTCTAGAGCTTGCATGCATGCATTCAAAATAAGCATAAATCAAATGAAATAGTAATTTTAATCAAAATCATATCATGGACATTATAGATAATTCAATATTCACCCAAATAATTCCAACCCAAAGATAATTAGCTCATGGGTTGGGCAATGAAATCGAAAATTAAATCATTCATTAACATTCTTAAAGTTTTACGAATCACGGAATTTAAAACTAAGAAAAATAAAATAAAGGATAAACTGCAGGAAGCTCTCACTACACTCCAGCTTCTTCTCAAGATTTTACGCAAAACTCAGGGTAGATTTTTCTCCCCCTTCTTTGCGTATGTGATCTCCTCTTTTTAGTTGCTACCTTTTCTTCTCTTCTGAATTTTTCATGCAATTTCTCCATAGGATTCAGTTGCAAAGAGAGAAACTGCTCTCTTACTTTTCTTTTCTCCTCAGAATCTGTGTGTCTTTTGTCTCTTCTCTCCCCTCGTTTTATAGGGTAGATATGTCCCTCTCAACAGAAATATTTTTCTCCTCTTTTACAGGATGATTTATTTGGTACATGTACAGCTGGTTGAGAGTGACGCGGATTGATTGCAACGTCATCTTCCTGGAGTTGCCATGACATTTCTATTGGCAATCTATCCCACCATTTTCCATGGCAATGTTTCACCCCCTTCGTTCTCTTTTCTTCATCCTCTTTTCCTTCTTCTTGTCTCTTTCATCCTACTTGGACCTAATACCAAAGACTACCAAACCTCTTTCCAGCAATTAAAAGTAACATAAATTTACAGTTAAAACACAATCCAAGCTTTAGTATGTAATACTCTAGCAATAAGTCTAAAATGCAAACATATTTTGTTAATTACAAGAAAATACTTTAGTTTAGAGGCCCAAAATATAACTCTTTTCAAGAGTTATCAGTCATTCAGCCCTGGTCGTGCTCATTTCCATCATGATGTATAACATCCTAGTTCTAACGGGTACAAGGTTTGGCGTGTAATCCTAAAATAGTTTGTTTGGCTAGGTGGTATTTGCACAAGTACATCTTTTGGTGCATAGAGCGAGAGTATTCCATTCTTTTTGTGAAAGATAATGGAGGTTTGAAATTAGAATTCCATGTTTTTTGGATCAGGATGCCAGACAAGTAAAAAGGTATTGTGGAATGAGTTCATGCCAGAGGGGTAGTGTGCTCTTTTATCTATAGCACTGTACAAGTTAAGTTGTAAGGTAAACTGGTTACGAATAATGCAAATCAAGGTACTCATTTAAGTTTCTCAAAAGTTGTAAACCTTTAGAAAAGATAAGTCAGTAAGAATGTGATGCATGGCAGGTTCCACTATGAGGACATGGGTCATATATATATTATGATATGGACTTGAGAAAAAGGGGAGTTTCTCTCTTCTTTCTTCCATTTAAAAATAAATATACTGTTGTGATTTCATTGGACATAAACATGGTTCTCTCTTGTTAAGTTGAGACCAAGGATTTGAGTTCATTTAGAAGGTTGTTTTATATCACGGGTAAGCTTTATAGTCTTGCATATTAACCTATAAAAGAGTAAGCATGTTTTTGTGATTGAATAGTAAAAAGAAGAAATAATGCTTTGCATGGGGGTCATCAGTGCTTGAGATGATGATATACAGTACTTGAATAAATTTTATTGGTGTTCTTATGTTTTATAAACAGTGGTGGCTACAATTACTTGTTGGAAGTTGAGTCTAGAGTTTAAGTTGTTGTCCATGGTGGTTAGGTGAGTCTCTAAATTGACTATTTTGTGGGTACTATTCATACCATGATAATTGTGGAAAATTGATTGAATAGTGATGTTGAGATCACCAAGGTATAGTATGAGATGGATGATGTATGAGTAATGTAGAGTGAAGTATGGTTGTATCTAAATGTTTGGAATGTATGATGTGAGATGTGTGTTGTAGTGGTTGTATATTGGTAGATTTAGACAATTGTGCTTACTTTCTTTCGATGCATAAAGAGTTTGTAAAGTTAGTCTATGTCTGTTCTCCACGGAGTTGTCCAAAAAGGCTCCGTCAGGACTTTAAATACGAACTATGAAATGAAACTCTGAAGGAAAAGTCCTTGGCCATAACACCCTCTGAAAGGAATTAAAGGATGGTGATTAACCATTAGGATTCCTTACGGGTCCTAGGATGACGATGGGAAAACTTTACATATTGTGAATTTAGGCAAATCCATGTTGTAAACACGTTAGGAAAGAATAAGCCTTTATGGCGAACCATGAAAGAAAAAGCCTTTATGGCGAACTATGAAAGAATAAGCTTTTGTGGCAAACTATGAAAGAATAAGCCTTTGTGCTGAATTATGAAAGATTAGCCCTTGTGGTGGACTTCGTATGAAGCGATATGGTATATCTCACATGACCTTTAATCAAGATTAGAAAGACTAGAATAAGTTAGAGTGTTTGATGATTTTAAGGTAAGGACCAAGTAAATTCAAGAAATGATTAAAGATGATATTTGAAGAGATAACGAGATGAATGAACTTTCATTGAAAGAACAAATTTGAATAGAGGTTGTGTCTGATAATTTGAAGAAGGGCATCTGTCTGTAAAAAGCAATAAAAAAGAGTAGTGAAAGAAAGGTTTGGTATGAAAAGCAATTTTGAGCAATGGTTTGCAAAGAATATAGGTTAGAATCCATGATCAAGATGACCTGAAAGAGATTCCTTAGATAATGAAAATATTGTTATATGATTTGAATGGATTTGGACTAGGACATAACAGATAGAAAGAATGAAAATGCTTTGCAATCAGTGTGACATTCATCGTGATAAATAGTGGAGGATGAAAGAAGAGAAGCTAGTGGTGATGAACTACCTGGCATTTTACAGAAACGATGACTAAGGTATAAGAGATTATTTCCCACTAAGTTCTTATGAACTTACATAAGTTACACTTTATGTTTCAAGCCGAATGTGAGTATGCACTAAGAGGGATGATGCCAGGGCTACGCCAAACGAAGTGGCGTATCGGGTTATTATACATATAAAGCAAGTTTGGTGGTGTGTTCAAAGTCCAAAATGAAACTTAGAAAACTATATCGTTGGATAACTATATTAGATTAAGATTTCAAATTAAATATCCTTGTAATTAAATTATCATATTCCATAGTTGTGTATACCTATTATACATATATTGTGTAAATTAGTTTGAATCTATATAAAATTAAGTTGCAAACTAATTGTAATTTATATAAGTAGAATAAGCTTTTTATGTATTCGTGTAGTAATACCTAAGATCTAGATCTGACAAATCGGATTGGGTTGAGGGTGTTAGAATTTTGGTACCAGAGCCCAGTTTAGTCGGTTTTTAGATTGTGAAGGTGTGAAAAAACCTTGTGCGCATAATACGCCGAACCTTGTAGAGTTCCTCAAGTATGTTGAAATTATTTCCTCATGTGATTGATTTATCAATAGTAGTTTAATAAATAAAAATAATGACGAAGTGAAAAGCCAAAAAAAAAATGTAACGCCCCAAAATCCCGGAACTCTAAATTTCTGTGCACTAAAGTTGGTATGTATGAGTAGCACTTAGAATAACAATTTTAAGGTATTATTGGGATTGCTTGAAGTCTTAGAGATAAGAAGGACCATAGGGAAAATTTTAATTTTTGCCTTAGTGGACCCTATTCTCAGGCATTAGGCCTCTTAAGCAGATTAAGGGGAAAATAGGACAGAAGTGGGCTTGTGGTCTAGTGGCAAGTGGCGTCACTTGGGGAGCTATAAGGTGGCGTGATTTTCAGCTGAAGAGGTCCAAGGTTCAAGGCTTAGGAGTGGTATTTTGTGGAGTGTTTATTTTACAGAGTGGACGGCCAGAGTTGTGTTGGTTTTGAACAATTGTCATTGAGTGTTTGAGGTGATCTGGTGTGATGGATGTGGAGGGAATTTCAGATAAGATTAAGGTGTTATTAGGGAGAAAAGGTAGGAGATGAGGAGTGGGAGGAATTGGTGCCGAATGGGACTTTGGGGAGAGGTGTATTCGGCTTGTGGCTATAAGAGGAGAGTGCCGAATCCTTTGAAGGGTTCTTTGAGTTGCCATTGTTCTTTTTCTTTCTTGTCTTCCCCTCAATCGGTTCCTCCCATAGCCAAATTCTTCCATTGTTGAAATCTCCTATAGCCGAATCCCTTTTTGCCAAATTCTCTCATAGCCAAACTCTTCTATTGCCGAATTACCATCATCTTCTCTTACCGAAATCCCTATTAGTGACGAATCTGTGTTGTTGTTCCTTCATCACAAATCGATTATTACCTTCTCACAGTCAAGGTTAAAAGTCGAATCTTGTTCAGTAGCTAGCTAGGCCGCAGGATCAAGGGTTAGATTCGATAAGTATTCGGTTAATCTCTTTAGTGTATTTTTTTAAAAGCCGAAGGGATATCTAACTTCTCATTGCTGTTAACCTTGTATTAACAGGTGTAGGATTCAGAGATCGCAAACGTGGTAAGAATCGTTAGCAAAAGGATAAGTGTAATCGTCTCAGTTATGGATTAGTGGATGGCTGAATGTAAGTATGGCTTATAGGGGTGACTTATGTGGAATATGAGTCACTTGATTTTGATGATATATGTTTGGGTGCAAATCTAGGTATATCCGTGAATAGTAGCTAAGGAAGGGCTACTAGAATGTCTGGCACACGGTAAGGTTACGGTGAGGTTTCAGTTTTTGATAAAGTTTGTATTAAGCCAAGATTAATCGTTAAGTGATGACTATTGTAGGTTGCGGTTAAGGGATTTGTAGCACACGTTGTTACCAAGTGTGTACAAATAGTACACACACATGATATCGGCAATGCTAGAAAGTCGAAAATTCGAAAGTGGCTAAATGGGCCCAGTGGGCCCTGAGGCTAAGTTTGATGAAATTGATTGGTTTGGTTATATGAATTGAATTAGTCATGCATGTTACATGATCTAGAATTGTTTTGGGCCTAATAGGCCATATGAATGAGATTTGGGCCTAATGGGCCATATGGATGTGATTTGGGTCTAATGGGCTATATGAGCGTGAAATAGGCTTAATGGGCCTTATGAGGTCTTAGGAAAGTATGTTAGGGTTTTAATGGACTTTAGGCCTAGTCGGATAAATTCTTCAATCGTATAAAACTTAATTTAATAATTAGCATGTCTGTAGACAAGTCATTAGGTTAAAGTGTGGCAATGGACATATGCATGTCTAGGATTGGATCTAGGGAGAACTTAGTACTTAAGCGGTTCTAGTGGCGCACCTCCTCTTCTCTGGAATCCTACCTGGTGCATAGTGTCTATTCACTTTAGCCGCAAGGACTTGTTAATGGGCCAAAGTTCATAACAAACCCGAGAGGGACCAAAATACCCCTGATTTAAAAGCTACCAAAATACCTGATTTGTAAATTACCAGAATACCCTTGATTTGCAGAATTACCAAAATATCCCTGATTTACAAAATTTCCAAAATACCCTATTTTGTAAAATTACCTAAATACCCCTGTAGAGTATATTTACGGTAATATCCCTGAGTAGTGAAAAGGCTAGAATATCCCTAAGTGCTTAATGTGTGAAAACGTGTGTTGCATTCATGAAATATATGTCGCACTTAGGTGGGTTTGATGATACGGAGGAAGATGTAAGGATCGCATAGGTGCCTGACGACCGTGGATCCACCGGTGGCTTTAAGCCCATTAAGTGTTTAAGAGCTTTGCTGCAACGTTTGAGTAGTGCCGCTATTGGTGCTACCTTTGGAGTGTAGGGATGGGTGGGTTGATATTTATATCCCCACAAGAGTGTAGGGATGGAAGGGAAATGGAGTGCAGGATTGGATTTGGGATGGGTGCATCACATTCATGTGATACTGATGTGATATGAGGTCATTATGGGCTAAGGCCTAAGACCACCGTTTTTGATAGGGCTTAGGCCCAATGTGATAATTGTATGTTGATTGGATTACCAAGGGTCGTACACACTAATCTTCGAAACTCACACCTTTTTTATTAAATGTTTCAAGTGATCTTCAATAGACGGCTCGACGTGGAAGAGGACTCGGAGGTGGCCACACTGCAAGTAGTTTTTAATTAGTTTGAAAGACTTAATTTTAATTACTTTGTTTCTGTTGGATTGTAATAAGGCTATGTACCTCCGATTCGACTTTAGCTTTTGAGTTTTATTATTATTGTTTCAACTGTTAGATTATTAAACTTGAATAAATGTTTTTTTAAAAGTCTAAACGTGGTTTTCGAAATGGCTATAACTTAAAAACATGGGCTTCCAATCTAACTTACAAGTTTCAAGGATTATGGGCTTTTAGGCTTTAAATTTGAAGTTAGCAAAAATCATTTTGAATTATGTATTTGATGTGACATTTTCGGATTTGGCCATAACGTTTGGGTCGGGTCTAGAGATGTTACATTTAGTGGTATCAGAGCCCGATTACAAAGCTCGGGCTGTGAAATGGGCCTTGGATTTTAGGTTTTTAAAAAACAAGTAGATTAAAAAGTTTTGCAGGATTCTTGAAGTGTGCTTCACGGAGCCCTCGATGTCAAGCTAAATAAGTTTTTTGTGCTTACATTTGAACTATATATAGATATTGGGCCACTTAAACAATAGGTTTTTAAAGACTAAAGCCCGTAGGAAACTTAAGCCTGTAGTGGATTTACGACTGCGAAACAATATTTAAAATTGTTAAACGCACAAGACATGTGCTTTAAACAGTGAAACTATGAACTAATTTCATAAAAATTCTAGTCCAGAAATACGCAACAATGAGCGCTAGAAGAGGTGCAAGAGGTCGTGGAAGCGTTAGGGCTGGGTCGTCGGCGTTGGGACATATGCCCAACATCAAAGTAGGGGAGGCTCCAACCTCACCAGTAGCTGAAATAGGACCATACGAACGGGCTGCTGCTGTAGAAGACGCGGTATCGCAGGTCATGTTAAGGATCTTAGAAAGCCCAATAATGGTACGGGAAATCGTGGGTCAATTGCGGAGCGACTCCGGGCTAATGGGGCAGAGATTTTCAAAGGAATAGCTAGGGTGGCCCCGAATATGGCGGAATACTGGTTGGAAGCTACGGAAAGAGTAATGGACGACCTGGATTGCTTGGCAGAACAAAAGTTAAAAGGGGAGATATCCTTACTAAAGGAGGAAGCTTACCAGTGGTGGTTGACCGTGAAGGAGGGCAACCAACCGGAGGGGATCACTTGGGAGTTCTGTAAATCGACATTCCAGGGGAAATATATTGGAGCGAGCTATGTGGATGCCCGAAGGAAGGGATTTTTGAGCCTGACTCAGGGAGATAACTCGGTAGCGGAGTATGAGACTGAGTTTCTGTGCCTTAGTCGATATGCCAAAGGAATAGTTGCAACACAGTATGAGAGATGCGTACGGTTCGAGGATGGATTAAGAGACAACCTTAGGGTACTGATAGCTCCACAGAGGGAGCGAGACATTGCGGTCTTGGTGGAGAAAGCAAAGATAGCAGAGGAAGTGAAGCACACGGAGTGCCTCAATCGAGAGAAGGAGAAGGGCAAGAACAAATGGAATGTAGAAGCTGTGGGGGCTGGATAGAGGCCTACGAGGAGGGCCAGAGTGAATGGGTCGGTTAGAGCTGGGGCCCCTGTTGCTGCTACTAATAACGAAATACCACCATGTGCTATGTGTGGAATAGGGCATACGGACGAATGTTGGAGGAGGATAGGAGCTTGTTTGAGCTGTGGATCTATGGAACATATGATTAGGGAGTGCCCGAGAAGGCTAGATCAGGTGCGAGCCGAGGACAGAGGTTATTTCAAGCTGCAGAGGGGTAGTCAACAACCACCAAGGGGCCGTGGTCAAGCCAGAGGCTGCAATGGCGCAGGACAAGGACGTGGAGCACTGGGCAGAGGTGCAGGTCAGGCAGAGGTGAGACAGCCAGCGTTAGTTTATGCTGCTCGTTGTATAGAGAAAGGTGATGCACCAGATGTGATAACGGGTACGTTCCTTATTTGTAAGCTACCTTAAATTACGCTAATTGATGTGGGGTCAACACATTCGTACATTGCATGCAATATGACTGAAATTGTAGGGGTTGAGTTTGAAGCCATTGAGAATGAAATGACTGTGTTAAGTCCTTTAAGACAGTCGGTGAAAGTTAATAAGTTTTTTAGAAATGTACCGTTGGTAGTTCAAGGAGTTACTTTCTTAGCAGACTTGATGGAATTACCATTTGGTGAGTTCGACCTCATCTTAGGCATGGATTGGTTGACAAGGCACCAAGCAACTTTAGATTGTGCTGCGAAGCGGATGGTGTTAAGAACTGTGGAAGGTGATAAAGTAGTAGTGATCGCGGAATGACGTGACTACTTGTCGAATGTGATATCAGCTTTAAAGGCAGAAAAGTTGGTGAGGAAGGGCTGTGAAGCTTATTTAGCCTATATTAGTGATGTGGAATCTAAGAGTTCTACTGTTAAGAAATTGAGAACAGTAAAAGAATTTCCTGATGTTTTTCCAGAAGATTTATCAGGGTTACCTCCCAATAGAGAGATGGAGTTTGGAATAGAATTGTTACCTGGTACGGCTCTAGTGTTCATCGCACCTTATAGGATGGCACCGAAGGAGCTGGTGGAGTTTAAGGCCCATATTCAGGAGTTATTAGACCGCAGATTTATTAGACCAAGTGTGTCTCCATGGGGAGCACCGGTATTATTCGTGAAAAAGAAGGATGGGTCCATGAGGATGTGCATCGACTATAGGCAGTTAAACAAGTTAACCATTAAGAATAAGTACCCTCTGCCTAGGATAGATAACCTTTTCGATCAACTTAGGGGAGCCTCAGTTTTCTCGAAGATTGACTTGCATTCAGGGTACCATCAACTGAGGGTTAAGGAAGCAAATGTGTATAAGACAGCTTTCAGAACTCGTTATGGACATTACGAGTTTTTGGTGATGCCTTTTGGGCTAACGAACGCACTTGCTACTTTTATGGATCTTATGAACCGGGTTTTTCAACCGTATCTAGACCAGTTCATAGTAGTGTTCATAGATGACATCTTAGTATACTCGAGACGGAGGATGATCATGCTGCACACTTAAGGATTGTGTTGCAAATTCTAAGAGAGAAGCAACTTTATGCTAAGTTTAGCAAGTACTAATTCTGGCTAAGGGAAGTCACTTTCTTAGGGCAAGTGGTCTCAGTTGAGTGGATTAGAGTTGATCCTCAGAAAGTGGAAGCATTGTTGGATTGGAAACGACCTAAGACGGTGTCAGAAATCTGGAGTTTTCTAAGTCTGGCAAGGTACTATAGACGGTTTGTTAAAGGGTTCTCCCTAATCGCTGTACCCTTGACCAAGCTGCTATGGAAAGGGGTGTCGTTTGTGCGGACTGATAAATAGTAAGAAAGCTTTGAGAAGCTTAAGAAGGTTTTAACGGAGGCCCCTATTTTGATTCAGCCGGAGCATGGGAAGGAGTTTACGGTTTATAGCGATGCATCACATGTGGGCTTGGGCTATGTTTTGATGCAGGAAGGAAAGGTGGTTGCATATGCATCACGCCATCTTAAAACTCATGAAAGAAATTATCCAACCCACGATTTGGAGTTGGCAACAGTGGTATTCCCACTTAACATTTGGAGGCATTATTTGTATGGAGAGAAGTGCACCATCTATACGGATCACACGAGTCTGAAGTACCTCTTAACTTATAAAGAGTTGAACTTGAGGCAGCGTAGATGGATTGAGCTATTAAAGGATTATGATTGCAAGATCGAATATCACCCGGGCAAAGAAAATGTGGTGGCTGATGCGCTAATTTGTAAGGCTATGTTGGACTTGAGGGCAATGTTTGCTCGGTTAAGTTTGTATGATGACGGGAGTTTGTTAGCCGATTTGTAACTGAAGCCACTGTGGGTTGAGTAGATTAAAGTTAAACAGTCATTGGATGAAACTCTAAGTTCTCGATTCAAGCAAATTGAGAATGGAGGAATGACGGATTTTGGGTTAAATAGTGACGGGTTGTTGTGTTTCCGTAGTAGAATTTGTGTGCCAAGGGACGAAAAGCTAAGGAAGGCTATACTACTGGAAACACATAGTAGTTCCTATGCTATGCACCCCAGAGGTAACAAGATGTATCAGGACTTACGAGAGCTTTATTGGTGGCCGGGATTGAAACGTGAAGTTACGAAGTTTGTGGGCAAATGCTTGGTTTGTCAGCAAGTGAAAGCAGAACATCAACTACCATCAGGGTTACTCCAGCCGAGTAAGATTCCACTATGGAAGTGGGAGCGGGTTACTGTGGATTTTGTTAGTGGGCTACCCTTAACGCCTGCTAAGAAGGACTCTGTGTGGGTTATTATGGATCGGTTAACAAAGTTTACCCATTTTATACCAGTCCGCACTGACTACTCATTATAGAAGTTTGCAAATTTGTATGTGGCAGAGATTGTGAGATTGCATGGGGTTCCGGTCTCTATTATATCTGATAGAGACCGTCGTTTTACATCTCGCTTTTGGAAGAAGTTGCATGAAGCACTAGGTATGAGGTTAGATTTTAGTATAGCATTTCACCCTTAGATTGATGGTCAGTCGGATAGGGTAATTCAAGTTTTGGAAGATATGCTGAGAGGGTGTGTAATTGAGTTTCGAGGAAGTTGGGAGGATTACTTGCCGTTGGCTGAATTTGCATATAACAATAGTTATCAAGCAAGTATTGGAATGGCACTATGAGGCACTGTATGGGTGAAGATGTCGTGCTCCGACTTGTTGGACAGAGTTGGGTGAGCGGTGAGTATTGGGTCCGAAGTTAGTTGCAGACACCGAAAATAAGGTAAAGTTGATTTGGGATCGGTTGAAGGAGGCGGCAGATAGGCAGAAGTCGTATGCGGACCTCAAACGGAGAGAAATTGAGTATGCGGTGGGGGACTTGGTGTTTCTCAAGGTTTCCCCTTGGAATAAGGTGTTAAGATTTGGTCGGAAGGGCAAGTTAAGCACTAGATTCATCGGGCTATACCGGGTTGAAGCGAATTGGGCCAGTTGCCTATCAGCTGGAATTGCCTTCTGAACTGAGCCAAATACACGATGTGTTCCATGTATCAATGCTAAGGTGTTATCGCTCAGACCCTTCTCACATCGTGTCAGTTGAGGAGAATGAGGTTAGACCGGACCTAACTTTTGAAGATCAGCCAATTCAAATAATTGATCAAGATGTTAAGGTGCTAAGAAGGAAGTCTGTCCCTTTGGTCAAAGTGCTTTGGCATAACCATAATGCAGAGGAGGCTACTTGGGAACCTGAGAAGGAAATGCGTCGACAATACCCTCACTTGTTTCAAACAGGTTAATTTCGAGGCTGAAATTTTTTTAGAGGGGTAGAATTGTAACGCCCCAAAATCCCGGAACTCTAAATTTCTGTGCAATGAAGTTGGTATGTATGAGTAGCACATAGAATATCAATTTTAAGGTATTATCGAGATTATTTAAAGTCTTAGAGATAAGGAGGACCATAGAGAAAATTTTAATTTTTGCCTTAGTGGACCCTAGTCTCAGGCATTAGGCCTCTTAAGCAGATTAAGGGGAAAATAGGACACAAGTGGGCCTGTGGTCTAGTGGCAAGTGGCGTCACTTGGAGAGCTATAAGGTGGTGTGGTTGTTAGCTGAAGAGGTTGAAGGTTCGAGGCTTAGGAGTGGTATTTTGTGGAGTGTTTATTTTACAGAGTGGACAGCCAGAGATGTGTTGGTTTTGAACTATTGCCGTGGAGTGTTTGAGGTGATCTGGTGTGATGGATGTAGAGGGAATTTCGGATAAGATTAAGGTGTTATCAGGGAGAAAAGTTAGGAGATGGGGAGTGGGAGGAATTGGTGTCGAATGGGACTTTGGGAAGAGGTGTATTAGGCTTGTGGCTATATAAGAAGAGTGCCGGATCCTTTGAAAGGTTCTTTGAGTTGCCATTGTTCTTTTTCTTTCTTTTCTTCCCCTCAATCGGTTCCTCCCATAGACAAATTCTCCCATTGTTGAAATCTCCTATAGCCGAATCCCTTTTTGCCGAATTCTCTCATAGCCAAACTCTTCTATTCCCGAATTACCATCATCTTCTCTTGCTGAAATCCCTATTAGTGACGAATCTGTGTTGTTGTTCCTCCATCACAAATCGATTATTACATTCTCTCAGTCAATGTTAAAAGTCGAATCTTGTTCAGTAGCTAGCTAGGCCACAGGATCAAGGGTTGGATTCGATAAGTATTCAGTTAATCTCCTTAGTGTGTTTTGTTAAAAGCCGAAGGGCTATCTAACTTCTCATTGTCGTTAACCTTGTATTAACAGGGGTAAGATTCAGAGATCGCAAATGTGGTAAGGATCGTTAGCAAAAGGGTAAGTGTAATCGTCTCAGTTATGGATTAGTGGATGGCCGAATGTAAGTATGGCTTATAGGGGTGACTTATATGGAATATGAGTCACTTGATTTTGATGATATATGTTTGGGTGCAGATCTAGGTATATTCGTGAATAGTAGCTAAGGAAGGGCTACTAGAATGTCTGGCACACGGTAAGGTTACGGTGAGGTTTCGGTTTTTGATAAAGTGTGTATTAAGCCAAGATTAATCGTTAAGTGATGATTATTGTAGGTTGCGATTAAGGGGTTTGTAGCACGCGTTGTTACCAGGTGCGTACAAACACTACACACGCATGATATTGGCAATGCCAGAAAGCCGAAAAGCCGAAAGTGGCTAAATGGGCACGGTGGGCCCTGAGGCTAAGTTTGATGAAATTGATTGGTTTGGTTATATGAATTGAGTTAGTCATGCATGTTACATCATCTTGAATTGTTTTGGGCCTAATAGGCCATATGAATTAGATTTGGGCCTAATGGGCCATATGGATGTGATTTGGGCCTAATGGGATATATGAACGTGAAATGGGCTTAATGGGCCTTATGAGGTCTTAGGAAAGTATGTTAGGGTTTTAATGGACTTTAGGCCTAGTCGGATAAATTCTTCAATCGTATAAAACTTAATTTAAAAATTAGCATGTCTGTGGACAAGTCATTAAGTTAAAGTGTGGCAATGGACATATGCATGTCTAGGATTGGATCTAGGGAGAGCTTGGTTCTTAAGCGGTCCTAGTGGCGCACCTCCTCTTCTTTGGAATCCTACCTGGTGCATAGTGTCTGTTCACTTTAGCCGCAAGGACTTGTTAATGGGCCAAAGTTCATAACTAAAACCCGAGAGGGACCAAAGTACCCCTCATTTGAAAATTACCAAAATACCCATGATTTGTAAATTACCAGAATACCCTTGATTTGCAGAATTACCAATATATCCCTGATTTACAAAAATTCCAAAATACCCCTATTTTGTAAAATTACCTAAATACCCCTGCAGAGTAGATTTATGGTAAGACCCCTAGGTAGTGAAATGACTAGAATACCCCTAAGTGCTTAATGTGTGAAAATGTGTGTTGCATTCATGAAATATATGTCACACTTGGGTGGGTTTGATAATACGAAGGAAGATGTGTGGTTCGCATAGTCACTTGGCGATCGTGGATCCACCAGTGGCTTTAAGCCCATTAAGTGTTTAGGAGCTTTGCTGCAACGTTTGAGTAGTGCCGCTGTTAGTGCTACCTTTGGAGTGTACGGATGGTTGGGTTGATATTTATATCCCCATAGGAGTGTAGGGTTGGAAGGGAAATGGAGTGTAGGTTTGGATTTGGGATGGGTGCATTGCATTCATGTGATACTGATGTGATATGAGGTCATTGTGGGCTAAGGCCCATGTCCACCATTTTTGATAGGGCTTAGGCCCAATGTGATAATTGTATGTTGATTGTATTACCAAGGGTCGTACACACTGAGTTTCGAAACTCACACCCTTTTTATTAAACGTTTCAGGTGATCCTCAGTAGACGGTTCGACGTGGAAGAGGACTCGGAGGTGGCCGCACTGCAAGTAGTTTTTATTTAGTTTAAAGGATTTAATTTTAATTACTTTGTTTCTGTTGGATTGTAATAAGGCCAAGTACCTCCGATTCGACTTTAGGTTTTGAGTTTTGTTATTATTGTTTTAACTGTTAGATTATTAAACTTGAATAAATATTTTTTAAAGTCTAAACGTGGTTTTCGAAATGGCTATAACTTAAAAACATGGGCTTCCAATCTAACTTACAAGATTCAAGGATTATGGTCTTTTAGGCCTTAAATTTTAACTTAGCAAAAATCATTTTGAATTATGCCTTTGATGTGACATTCCCAGATTCGGCCATAACGTTTGGGCCAGGTCTTGGGGTGTTACAAGAAAGGTAAGGGATCAGTTCATTAATATGAACAAAAGGATGTTGCACGGTAGTGAGAACAATAGAATGAAAGATAGAATAAAATGAAATCTATTCCTCTCCTTTGGTACGATGCTCAGTAGTCTCAGTGGGAACCTTATCTATTATGGGGACATCCTGTGGTTGCTCCACTTCCTCTGAAGTTTGCTCTAATTCATTAAGCTTCTCAAGATTCTCTTCAGCCTCTACTTCGAGCGAGTTAGGGATAAGGAATCCAACTATTTGTTTCTATTTTAATTGGAATCCTTCCCACACCTTACCCTCAGGATTAGAAACATTGAAATCCAATGAATCAATAGGGATATTGTAACAGCCTGATTTAGACCCAAGTCAGAACAGTGGTTTTGGGACCATAAATTCGAGGTCAATAAAATATTTTAATATTATTTTTGATGTTTATAATATGTGAATTAGCATGTGTGAAAGTTTCGTACGAAATTTTTATCGTTTGTGTGTTTAATTTGAGAAAATGACCTAATCGCATAAAATGTAAAAGTTGTGTGTTGATTGCTAAAGTGTTTATTTGTCATGGCTTTCTAAATAAGAAGTCCTTATGTTGTAATTTGACCATGGATAGTGGAGATTGACATAAATGGCCTAATATTTGATAGTTAAATGGTTGATTAATTAAAGGGCAAAAGGGTAAAACATGAATTAAAATGTATTAATAATAATAAAACATGAAAATGGCCATCATCATCATCATTTTTCACTGAATTTAGAAGGAAAATAATAGGGTTAAGAAGTTTTGAAGAATTCGGCCTTGGTTGAGCAAAATTAAGGTATGCCTTGGTTTTGATTTTTGATAATTTCTATGTTTTTGTGATCGTTACCCATGCTTTAATTTTAGAGTTTGATGAAGGTTTTGAGATATGCCATTTATGAATATGTGAGCTTTTTGTTGTTAGTTGGTGAAATATGAAAGTTATGTGAAAGATTAACATAGTTTGTCTTTGGATTTTTGGTGATTTTGAGTAAATTGGACTAAATTGTGAAAAAATATTTTGAGGGACTAAAATGTGAAATAAATGAAATATATGGGCTTGTATTAGCATGGGGAAAATTCGGCTAAGTTTATGTGCATAGAAATTTTGTTTATTTTGTGATTTGATGAATTAGGGACTAAAGTGTCGAAATGTGAAAATATGAGGGCTATTTTGTAGAATGCCTTAAATATGTGTGTGTGGACTAAATTGAATGAATTGGTGATTGAATAGGATAAATTTGAATATTTATAGACCAAGAAAGGAGAAATTCGGATCGAAATCGAGGCAAAGACAAAGTACTCGATTAATCGGCTAGTTTTAGTATTTTGACGTCCGAGGTAAGTTCAGATATAATACTAGTTGTTAAATTATATCTGTATGATGTAAATTGAATGAATGTATAATTATTGAATTAGAAATGTCGAATATGAGATTGAGAAATGTGGCACTAAGTGTACGTAATTGAAATCGAGATAGAGATGAATAGCACTGTGTGTGCGAAGTAATGGAAGCTTCAGCTTTACTGATTGGCACTGTGTGTGCGATGCCAAATTAAGTTCGGTTTTGTATTTAGGCACTAAGTGTGCGAAGTTAATTAATATTCAGCTATGATTTGGGCTCTAAGTGTGCAATTGAGTTGAAAAGATATCAAGTAGTGAATGAGATATGGTATCGAGCATCGAATATCAAGTACATTTATTAACTAAGTGTTGGCAAAGGTATGTTTGAACTTATATGGTTGATGATAGTTTTAATGGTTGAATGAATGGATATTTGAGCATATGGTTGAGGATGATAATGTATCTAATTATGCATCTATCTATGTGATGATTTAAATATGTATTGATGTTGCATTATTGAGTAGTATGTAATATATTACGAACTTACTAAGCTTTAAAGCTTACTGTGTGATGTGTTTCTTTGTTTTACTATGTCAGTAGAGCTAGCTCGGATCTGGGGATTGTTGATAAACCGTTAAAGTAACATATTTTAAGCCCACATTTAGTATGCTTTTGGATGAATTAAGCCTCGATTTATGTAAAAATGGGCTCTTAATCTTTTGTTTTCATGTTTTATACCCAGGAAAGCACCCGAAGATGAAAAGAACGGAAAACGGGCCCAAAATGGAGTAAATAGGCCATATCACGAAATCCACAAGGCCTGGGCCCAAGATAGCACGGTCGTGCCTCCCGTCCTACTTGAACGCGGCCGTCTCCCGACTGACACGACTGTGCCTCACTAAAGAAATCCGAGCACGGCCTGGCCACGATCCACACGGGCGTGTGCCATGGCCATGTCCCTGTCGCAGGAAAGAGCAATTTCATTCAGATTTGGATACTTAGGGGCGAAGAAACATATTTTGAAAGCCTATATAAACCCCCTAAGTGTTACCTGAAAGAGGCGGTTAGCTAGGCCAAGGAGCCAAGCCAAAAAGATCAGATTTGTGAAGGATCACTCGAGGATAGCCAGTTGATTCATCTCAAGAAGCCAGAATTCTACTCAAGACTGCAGATCTCTCCTTCAATTTCTTCAGGGAGTTTTAGGGATTTCTTATGTTTTGTTTTATCTTTTCTTCTGAGATATTTTGTTTATTATTATGAACTAAACCCATTAGATACTTGAAGGGGATGAAACCTAAGACAGATCTTGTTATCGTTTGCTGAACTATATGATAAATATTTGAATTGTTTTTAATTATGTGTTCTTAATTCTTGTGTTGATATTTTCGAGATATTGATTCAAGTATGATGTGCTTAGGTGGAGGAGCAAAAGTCACTGCTTAAGAGTAGATCTAGCATAATTATGCGGAGTTGATCGCACGCCTAGAGATAGGGTGACGAGTGTAATATCCCGGGTTGGGGGGCTATTTTGTTACTACCTGTTACTGTATGTGTTTAGTGTGTTGTGTGGTTATTTCGGGGTTTTAGGGGCTTAATTGTAGCCTAGGTGAATGCCTGAGTGAATGGGAAAATTTTGGTTTTTGGGTGTGAGGTGAAGGGAGCTGAGGAAGCTGGGGTTTAAGAATTTTAATTGTGGTTTTATAGCACAAATGAGGAGTTAGTAAAGTGGCAAGGCATGTGATACTTGGGAGCTAGGTGGCGTCATTCACATGAGGTGGAGGCCTTGTGTTCGAGCTGCGGAGTGGCCACTTTTTGGCACTCATTTTGATGGCATGAAGGGAGGAGTTTGTGGCAGTTCAAACTCTGCCTAAGACTTGGTCAAAGGAGGGATTGGTAGGTGGAGAGTGAAAGTAGGAGTTTGACTTGTTCAAACTATTTTGAACTAGTGGCTTGGAGTGTTTTGGGGGAGTATGGAGTGGGGGAAGTGGACGGTTTGGTAGGGAGAGTTGGTGGCCGAAATTCACATAGGCAACTTTGCATTTTCGGTCACTTGGAGGCAAGCCGAATTCTCCTTTTTGTTTTACCAAAACCGAATTCCTAAAGAATTTCTTTCACTTTCTTTTTGAAACCGAATGTGCAAACATCTAGTTGCCGAAATTATTTTGTGTCAACTTTTCTTAATAGCCGAAATTCTATTCTTTCAACCTTCTTTCTATTTCAAATTGTTTGAGCCGAAAGTAAAAAGTCTCTTCTTCTCATATTTTCTTCTTGGTTGAGCCTAGATAGCCGAAACTCTCATCTTCCAAACACCTCCACCGTTTCTCTTATTTCTTTTGGATTCATCTTTTATTTTCCTTCTTTCCTAAATACTAGTGTCGTTTCTCTATCTCTTCTCACCCTTGTTCTCATTCTTTTCTCACTAAGCCGAACCCAAGGGTGTTGAACACTTAAAGACCGAATCCTCTTCTTTTGAAGCCTTGGCCGAATCTCCTCTCTTCCCTGGTGTTGGGTTGGCCGAATTTTGGTGTTGGGTGTTGGTAAGTGCAAGGCCGAATGGCCATATCTCCCTCTTTTGGTTTTATTGGTTGTGTTTTGGTTAAGGGCTGATTATGGTCAGTTGGAAGGGTGTTAACCTTTTTGGATTATCATCTTGTGTTAGGGTCTTGGATATCGAAAAGTAGCCAAGAAGAGCCGTCGACTCTTTGAACCGATTGGTAAGTGTAGTAAGGGGTAAGCAGTTGGTATATTTCTGTTAGTGCAGTCAGTTGATTTCGATTAAGTTTAAAGTGATTAGTGATTAACTATTGGTTTATTAGGGTGCTGATTGTTGGAAGAGGAATCACTGCTTGATTCAGATTTGGTAGGAAACCAGATCATCTTCAAGGTAAGGGATTGAAATTAACCCCTTTGGGTTTATATGTCTTTGGCCGAATGGTCTTAGTGCTTAATCCTATGTTGACTGATTGTTTTAGGGGCTTGACAATCGAAGGACATAGATCATTCGTAGGGATCTTTGGACTCGTATTATCAGGTGTGTAACTAACACACCCTCTACTTAGTAACGTTGTTAATAAACTTGATTGCTTAATAAGATTGAAACAGTGAGAAGGATAATTGGATACCCAAAAAGGGGTATGTGTACGATTCGGGTAAGTCTATTCTATGATGAGTATTAATGATAATACATGATATCATGAATTATGTTATGCATGTTATGAGTTGTAATGCTTGATATGTTGGCATGATATGCATGGCTTGTATGAGATGCATAATCCCATGAGTATGATATGTGTGGGTGATACGAGAGGAGGGAGCAGTGGTATATTGTGCTGACGAGCACCAGTGCTTTGGTAGCACAACTTTGTGACTTTGGGTCACCAGAGGTTTGGCACCTCCAGAGGTTTGGTACCTCAGCGTCTCGTCCCAGTGGCTCAGTACCACAGTGGGTTGGCCCCACGGATGATTATACGGGATTGACGCCAGTGATTTGGTATCACACGATGGGTTGGCCCCATCACCAGATTTGTGACTACGGTCACCAGTGCTTTGGTAGCACATTGTGTCTTTGGGACACCAGAGGTTTGGCACCTCATTGCGACTTGTCCTTGTGGTTTGACCACCGTGGGTTGGCCCCACTTGAGATATGGGATCGTCTGCTAGTGATTTGGTATCACACGATGGGTTGGCCCCATCATCATTGGATTTGTGACTTCGGTCACCAGTGCTTTGGTAGCACATTGTGTCTTTGGGACACCAGTGGTTTGGTACCACATTGACGGATATTGTGTCTTTGGGACACCAGTGTTTTGGTAACACATTGTGACTATATGTCACCAGTGGTTTGGCACCACCAGTGGTTTGGTACCACACGGGGTAGAAAAGGCGATATGGATGGTTAGGATCGGGTTGCATTAATCATGTTGCTATGTATGATGTGTGTTAGCATGTTGTTCTTCGGGAGCGGGATTTACACACTGAGTCACTCGACTCACCCTCTCCTTTGACATTTCAGGTGACTCGTAGCTGCGGACGTGGAGCCGGGATGGACTCGGGGTGCACATGCCATGCTTTAATAAAGTTTTACTCAGTCTCTACTAATTGGGTACTTTAGTTTATTTTCTTTTAATTGGGTTTATTTGGTTTGTAAAAGGCCTTTAAAGTTATGTTTTAAGTTGTTTACGCTTTACGTTGATTTTTGACATGTCTTAACAAAGTAACTTGGAATAAATTTTACTAAAACTTGGAAAGATAACGATTTCAAAACTATAACACAATGTGTTTTAAACTATACCATCGGGTATCACACTAAGTCTTTTTGACAAACAAATACAACTGGTTCCCAATCCAAACTTGTAGTTCTTCTGAGTTAAAAGTGTTTTATGTATCACTAAGAATTTTAAATGGTATAAACTCGTTTTAACTACACATTCTGGCTAAGTTTTCAAAATCTCCGGGTTTCAAATACATCAACCGTTTTTCAAACAAGTCTACTCAAAATTGTTCCAAATACCCTGTATTTTCACTCAGTCTTAAACGGAAAATCTATCTTTTCGAAAACGATTTCCCCGTAGCATACCAGATTCGGACGTGGTGTCTTGTCCGGGTTTGGGGTGTTACAATTGTGGTATCAGAGCCAAGTTCAAAGGCCCGGCTGTGGGCCTGAGGCCCAAAATGTTTTTAAAGGATGTCTTAAGTGTTTTGAGTTTGAATATATGGTTTGAAAGGCATGGCACCGAGTCTCCGGCACCAGTTCGCCCAGGTAAGTACCCCGTACTATTACTTGTGATTTGATTGGATATGATTATGATTTGATGATTAGCAATAGTACACTACTTTAGAGATTGAAACCGATAGGATTTTGTGAACTCGCGAGAACAAATCCTCATTAAATATTCATAAGACTTGCTTTTTAAACAAGTGGAATAAATACTGATGCATAAAATTCTCTAATCAGATACGTAGAAAGATTAGACATGAGCACTCGAGGCGGACGTGGTCGTAATACTCGTGGTAGAGGTAGGGGTAGAATGACGGTTTCTGAGCCCGTAGGATCTGGGCAGGGTTCAGAAAATGAGATACCGGTTCCGCCACCAGCTGGAGGTGGTGAGTTCCAAGATCAGACTGGAGACGACGCAGTGTCACAGGCGATGCTGCGAGTGTTGGAAAGGGTAGCTGGGGCAAGTGGTGGTGCAGGAGTTAGGAAATCAGTTCCTGAGCGACTCCGGGCTAATGGGGCTGAATTCTTTCGAGGCGTATCTGGTGTTGCTCCTAGCACTGCTGAATATTGGCTGGAGGCAACTGAGCGGATCATGGATGATCTGGACTTGACGGCTGAAGAGAAGCTGAAGGGTATTGTATCGCTTCTCCGGGATGAGTCGTATCAGTGGTGGCTCACGGTTCGGGATAGTGTGGCCGCGGAGGATTTGACATGGGATTACTTCAGAACTGCATATCAAAAGAAGTACATCGGGGCTAGTTACATCGACTCCCAGAGAAAGGCATTTCTGAGGCTGGTTCAGGGGAGTAAATCTGTTGCTGAGTACGAGGCTGAGTTCCTGAAGCTGAGTAGGTATGCCAGGGGTATTGTAGCCACTGAGCATGAGAGGTGTGTTCGTTTCGAGGATGGTCTGCGAGACGAGTTGAGGCTGCTGATTGCTCCTCAGCAGGAGCGCGAGTTTGCTGTCTTAGTTGAGAAGGCTAAGGTAGCCGAGGGTGTTAAGGAGTCGGTAAGGCAGAGCATGGACAGGAGTAGACTTAAGAGGAGCTTTGGGTCTTCTGGTTCGTCGGGTAATCCGCAGAAGAGGGCTAGATCGAGTGGGCAGAATCAGTCTGCTAGGTTTGTTGCTGCTAGGCAGGGACCGCCGCAGTGTAATCAGTGTGGGAAATCTCATTGGGGTGGTTGCTGGACGGGAGGCAAAGGTTGCTTCGAGTGTGGTTCTCTGGAGCATCGCATTAGGGACTGTCCACGTAGGATGGCCAGGATTCAGTTTGAGAGTCAGGGCCGTAATCAGTTCAGAGGTAATGGACCGCTACCGCAGAGGGGCCGTGGTAATGGCAGAGGTGGTAATGGTTCTGGTCGGGGCCGTGGAGCACCGGGCAGAGGTGCGGGTAGTTCTGATGCTAGGCAGCCTGGATTAGTGTATGCTGCGAGGCGCCGAGAGGAGGGCGACGCACCGGACGTCATAACCGGTACGTTTTTGATTTTTGGTACTCCTTATACTGCTTTAATTGATGTGGGTTCTACGCACTCTTATGTTGCCAGTAGTATAGTAGAGACAATGGAATTAGACTCTGAGATATCTTCTAGGCAGATGACTGTGATTAGCCCTCTAGGTCACTCTGTAGTAGTAGATAAACTGTTTAGAGATGTACCTCTAGAACTCCAAGGGGTAGTATTTGCTGCTGATCTGATGGAACTGCCGTTTGGGGAGTTCGATCTGATTCTTGGGATGGATTGGCTGGTTAAGTACCAGGCGAGGTTGGATTGCGCGGCCAAGCGCATGGTTCTTAAGACGGTTGATGGTGAGGAGGTGGCTATGATAGGTAATAGGAGGGATTACCTATCAAATGTGGTATCTGCTTTGAAAGCGGAAAAGATGGTCAGGAAGGGCTGTGAAGCGTATGTGGTTCGTGTGTATGCCTTGGAGGCTAAAGAGTCTGCTGTTGAGAAGGTTCGTACTGTTAAGGAATTTGCTGATGTGTTTCCTGAGGAGCTTCCGGGTTTGCCGCCAGATCGAGAGGTAGAGTTCGGGATTGATCTGTTACCCGGGACTGCGCCAGTGTCTATTGCTCCGTATAGGATGGCACCAAAGGAATTGGTGGAGCTTAAGACTCAGATCCAGGAGTTATTGGATCGAGGTTTTATCAGGCCAAGTGTTTCGCCGTGGGGTGCGCCGGTTCTTTTTGTTAAGAAGAAAGATGGCACAATGCGGATGTGTATAGACTAACGCCAGTTGAACAAGCTGACGATTAAAAACAAGTATCCGTTGCCACGGATAGATGACTTGTTTGATCAGCTGAAGGGTGCTGCGGTATTTTCGAAGATCGACTTGAGGTCTGGGTATCACCAGTTGAAGGTTAAGGAGGCTGATATCCATAAAACAGCGTTTTGGACTCGGTATGGGCACTACGAATTTCTGGTAATGCCATTCGGGTTGACTAACGCACCGGCAGCGTTTATGGATATGATGAATAGGGTGTTTCAGCAGTGTCTAGATCGGTTCGTGGTGGTTTTTATAGACGACATCTTGGTGTACTCAAGGACAGATGAGGAACATGATGCGCATTTGAGGGTGGTGCTGCAGATTCTGAGGGAAAAACAGCTCTATGCTAAGTTTAGTAAGTGCGAGTTCTGGCTTAGAGAAGTGACGTTCTTGGGTCATGTAGTGTCAGCAGAGGGGATTCGGGTAGATCCTCGTAAAATTGAGGCAGTTTTGGATTGGAAGCCGCCTAGGTCAGTGGCTGAGATTCGTAGTTTTCTGGGTTTGGCTGGATACTACCGAAGGTTTGTTGAGGGTTTCTCGTTAATAGCAGCGCCGATGACTAAGTTATTAAGGAAAGAGGTTCCGTTTGTTTGGACTGAGAAACAGCAGGAAAGCTTTGATAAGTTAAAGAAGATCTTGACTGAGGCTCCGGTTTTAATTCAACCTGAGGCTGGTAAGGAATACACAGTCTATTGCGACGCATCACATACGGGTCTGGGTTGTGTGCTGATGCAAGAAGGTAAGGTTGTGGCTTACGCTTCTCGGCAGCTGAGGCCACATGAGGTCAACTATCCGACGCACGATTTGGAGCTAGCGGCTGTAGTTTTCGCCTTAAAGATTTGGAGGCACTACTTGTACGGGGAGAGATCTATAGTCTACACGGATCACAAGAGTCTGAAGTATTTACTGACTCAGAAGGATTTGAATTTGAGGCAGCGTAGATGGGTTGAGTTGCTGAAGGATTATGACTGTTCTATTGAGTATCATCCGGGCAAGGCTAACGTGGTAGCAGACGCGTTGAGCCGTAAGGTTGTTTCGGACTTAAGAGCATTGTTTGCCCATTTAAGTTTGTATGACGACGGGAGTATTCTGGCAGAGCTGCAGGTTAAGCCTACTTGGGTTGAGCAGATCAGAGAGAAACAGTTAGAGGATGAGGTTCTGAATGCGCGAAGGTTACAAGTGCAGAATGGTGGTTTAGAGGGTTACAGCTTGTCTAGTGATGAGGTTCTGTGTTTTCAAGGTAAGGCTTGTATGCCTAAAGATGTTGGGCTGAGGCAGAAGATTCTTCAGGACGCACATAGCAGTCCTTATGCTATGCATCCTGGAGGTAGCAAGATGTATAAGGATCTTAGAGAGCAGTTTTGGTGGCCTGGTTTGAAGAAAGAGGTGACAGAGTTTGTTGGGAGGTGTCTGACTTGTTAGCAGGTCAAGGCTGAACATCAGTTGCCGTCGGGTTTGCTTCAGCCTGTGAAGATTCCGCAGTGGAAGTGGGAAAGGATAACCATGGATTTTGTCAGTGGGTTACCGCTTACGCCAAGCAAGAAGGATTCAGTTTGGGTAGTGGTGGATCGTCTGACTAAATCAGCTCACTTTATTCCAGTGAGGGTTGACTACTCACTTCAGAAGCTAGCAAAGCTGTATGTTTCGGAGATAGTGAGGTTGCACGGTGTGCCAGTTTCGATAATCTCAGATAGGGATCCCAGGTTTACTTCAAGGTTCTGGAAGGCATTGCATCAGGCTCTGGGTACTCGTTTGGATTTCAGCACGGCTTTTCACCCGCAGTCTGACGGTCAATTAGAAAGGGTTATTCAGATCTTAGAAGACATGCTGAGAGGTTGTGTCCTGGATTTCAGAGGTAGTTGGGAGGAGTTTTTACCATTAGCTGAGTTTGCCTACAACAACAGTTACCAAGCGAGCATCAAGATGGCTCCGTATGAGGCGTTGTATGGTAGGAAGTGTCGCTCACCTACGTGTTGGACGGAGTTAGGTGAACGTCAGTTGTTGGGACCCGAGTTGGTTGCTGAGATCGAAGACAAGGTTAAGTTGATTCAGGCTCGATTGAAGGAAGCTTCGGACCGGCAGAAGTCTTATGCCGATCTTAAGCGAAGAGATATAGAGTTTGCTGTTGGGGATCGAGTGTTTCTGAAGGTCTCGCCTTGGAAGAAGGTACTGAGGTTCGGGAAGAAAGGCAAGCTAAGTCCGAGGTTCATTGGGCCGTATAAGGTGTTGAGACGAGTTGGACCAGTGGCGTATCAGCTTGAGTTGCCAACAGAGCTTAGCCAGATTCATGACGTCTTTCACGTTTCGATGCTTCGGAGGTATCGTTCGGATCCGTCACATGTGGTAGCGGTGGAAGAGATCGAGGTAAATCCAGACTTGACTATGGAGGAGGAACCTGTGCAGATTCTTGATCGGGATGTGAAGGTTCTGCGTAGGAAGTCTGTGCCTTTGGTTAAGATACTTTGGCGGAATCATGGTGTAGAAGAAGCGACGTGGGAGCCCGAGGATATGATGAGACAGCAATACCCGCAACTCTTTTGATCAGGTAATTTCGAGGCCGAAATTATTTTTAAGGGGGGTAGAACTGTAATATCCCGGGTTGGGGGGCTATTTTGTTACTGCCTGTTACTGTATGTGTTTAGTGTGTGTGTGGTTATTTCGGGGTTTTAGGGGCTTAATTGTAGCCTAGGTGAATGCCTGAGTGAATGGGAAAATTTTGGTTTTTGGGTGTGAGGTGAAGGGAGCTGAGGAAGCTGGGGTTTAAGAATTTTAATTGTGGTTTTATAGCACAAATGAGGAGTTAGTAAAGTGGCAAGGCATGTGATACTTGGGAGCTAGGTGGCGTCATTCACATGAGGTGGAGGCCTTGTGTTCGAGCTGCGGAGTGGCCACTTTTTGGCACTCATTTTGACGGCATGGAGGGAGGAGTTTGTGGCAGTTCAAACTCTGCCTAAGACTTGGTCAAAGGAGGGATTGGTAGGTGGAGAGTGAAAGTAGGAGTTTGACTTGTTCAAACTATTTTGAACTAGTGGCTTGGAGTGTTTTGGGGGAGTATGGAGTGGGGGAAGTGGACGGTTTGGTAGGGAGAGTTGGTGGCCGAAATTCACATAGGCAACTTTGCATTTTCGGTCACTTGGAGGCAAGCCGAATTCTCCTTTTTGTTTTACCAAAACCGAATTCCTAAAGAATTTCTTTCACTTTCTTTTTGAAACCGAATGTGCAAACATCTAGTTGCCGAAATTATTTTGTGTCAACTTTTCTTAATAGCCGAAATTCTATTCTTTCAACCTTCTTTCTATTTCAAATTGTTTGAGCCGAAAGTAAAAAGTCTCTTCTTCTCATATTTTCTTCTTGGTTGAGCCTAGATAGCCGAAACTCTCATCTTCCAAACACCTCCACCGTTTCTCTTATTTCTTTTGGATTCATCTTTTATTTTCCTTCTTTCCTAAATACTAGTGTCGTTTCTCTATCTCTTCTCACCCTTGTTCTCATTCTTTTCTCACTAAGCCGAACCCAAGGGTGTTGAACACTTAAAGACCGAATCCTCTTCTTTTGAAGCCTTGGCCGAATCTCCTCTCTTCCCTGGTGTTGGGTTGGCCGAATTTTGGTGTTGGGTGTTGGTAAGTGCAAGGCCGAATGGCCATATCTCCCTCTTTTGGTTTTATTGGTTGTGTTTTGGTTAAGGGCCGATTATGGTCAGTTGGAAGGGTGTTAACCTTTTTGGATTATCATCTTGTGTTAGGGTCTTGGATATCGAAAAGTAGCCAAGAAGAGCCGTCGACTCTTTGAACCGATTGGTAAGTGTAGTAAGGGGTAAGCAGTTGGTATATTTCTGTTAGTGCAGTCAGTTGATTTCGATTAAGTTTAAAGTGATTAGTGATTAACTATTGGTTTATTAGGGTGCTGATTGTTGGAAGAGGAATCACTGCTTGATTCAGATTTGGTAGGAAACCAGATCATCTTCAAGGTAAGGGATTGAAATTAACCCCTTTGGGTTTATATGTCTTTGGCCGAATGGTCTTAGTGCTTAATCCTATGTTGACCGATTGTTTTAGGGGCTTGACAATCGAAGGACATAGATCATTCGTAGGGATCTTTGGACTCGTATTATCAGGTGTGTAACTAACACACCCTCTACTTAGTAACGTTGTTAATAAACTTGATTGCTTAATAAGATTGAAACAGTGAGAAGGATAATTGGATACCCAAAAAGGGGTATGTGTACGATTCGGGTAAGTCTGTTCTATGATGAGTATTAATGATAATACATGATATCATGAATTATGTTATGCATGTTATGAGTTGTAATGCTTGATATGTTGGCATGATATGCATGGCTTGTATGAGATGCATAATCCCATGAGTATGATATGTGTGGGTGATACGAGAGGAGGGAGCAGTGGTATATTGTGCTGACGAGCACCAGTGCTTTGGTAGCACAACTTTGTGACTTTGGGTCACCAGAGGTTTGGCACCTCCAGAGGTTTGGTACCTCAGCGTCTCGTCCCAGTGGCTCAGTACCACAGTGGGTTGGCCCCACGGATGATTATACGGGATTGACGCCAGTGATTTGGTATCACACGATGGGTTGGCCCCATCACCAGATTTGTGACTACGGTCACCAGTGCTTTGGTAGCACATTGTGTCTTTGGGACACCAGAGGTTTGGCACCTCATTGCGACTTGTCCCTGTGGTTTGACCACCGTGGGTTGGCCCCACTTGAGATATGGGATCGTCTGCTAGTGATTTGGTATCACACGATGGGTTGGCCCCATCATCATTGGATTTGTGACTTCGGTCACCAGTGCTTTGGTAGCACATTGTGTCTTTGGGACACCAGTGGTTTGGTACCACATTGACGGATATTGTGTCTTTGGGACACCAGTGTTTTGGTAACACATTGTGACTATATATCACCAGTGGTTTGGCACCACCAGTGGTTTGGTACCACACGGGGTAGAAAAGGCGATATGGATGGTTAGGATCGGGTTGCATTAATCATGTTGCTATGTATGATGTGTGTTAGCATGTTGTTTCTTCGGGAGCGGGATTTACACACTGAGTCACTCGACTCACCCTCTCCTTTGACATTTCAGGTGACTCGTAGCTGCGGACGTGGAGCCGGGATGGACTCGGGGTGCACATGCCATGCTTTAATAAAGTTTTACTCAGTCTCTACTAATTGGGTACTTTAGTTTATTTTCTTTTAATTGGGTTTATTTGGTTTGTAAAAGGCCTTTAAAGTTATGTTTTAAGTTGTTTATGCTTTACGTTGATTTTTGACATGTCTTAACAAAGTAACTTGGAATAAATTTTACTAAAACTTGGAAAGATAGCGATTTCAAAACTATAACACAATGTGTTTTAAACTATACCATCGGGTATCACACTAAGTCTTTTTGACAAACAAATACAACTGGTTCCCAATCCAAACTTGTAGTTCTTCTGAGTTAAAAGTGTTTTATGTATCACTAAGAATTTTAAATGGTATAAACTCGTTTTAACTACACATTCTGGCTAAGTTTTCAAAATCTCCGGGTTTCAAATACATCAACCGTTTTTCAAACAAGTCTACTCAAAATTGTTCCAAATACCCTGTATTTTCACTCAGTCTTAAACGGAAAATCTATCTTTTCGAAAACGATTTCCCCGTAGCATACCAGATTCGGACGTGGTGTCTTGTCCGGGTTTGGGGTGTTACAACGAGATTTTGTTGGATTAGGGTAAAACCAAATATGGGAGTCCATAGATCGAGTTAATGCGATTCTAGGGGTTTTAATTAGAAAGAGATTTCAATTAATCAACCTGGGGTTAGACGTTATTCGCTTCGAGAGAGGGTTAAATATAACTTAGGGAATCTTACGGATCAAGTCAAATGAATAAATCGTCTGGTTCAGAGTTAGATAACAAGTGAATTCTAGGTGGATTCTTTCTAAGGGTATCGTCTTAATCAATTGGTTCTTTTTCCAAGTTATTTTTCCCCAATTCATTCTCTTTTTATCTTTGCGTCTTTAGTTTAGTTGATAGTTAAATTTGGATTAGATAACCATTCACTTAATTCTTAGGCTGAATAATAGAAAGAGAGTTAGTATTAGTACTTTTGGTTACATTGGGATTCGATATTCCAGTCTTGCCTAAACTATACTACTGTTCGATAGGTGCGCTTGCCTTAAAATCGTTGTCAGAGTTAGTTTCCAGGTTCGATCATTTTCATTATAAATTTTAAAGCTCTGATTTCGATGATCAATTGTCAGCGACTTGATCACACTATCGGCTATATATTTCGATACTTTTAAAAGATGTACATATTTGGTATATGGCATGTATAGGCTAGAAGCTATGGTATGTTTTGGTAATGTTGGATCTTGCCATGTGATATGGCTAGATGGTTGAATGTTGATGGTGTATATATGTAGGCTAAGAAAATGATGAAAGAGTTATGAAATAGTGAGAATGGAAATGGTATGTTCTATATACTTGAATTAGTTGTTGAGAATGATGGATAAAATGTAAACTTGTAGTATGAATTACATGGTGCTTGGCTTAAATGATTTGAGTTGTGAAAAATGGTGTTTTGGATGGTTTTATTTAAGTAGGAAGTGAGTGTGGAAGTAAATGATCTAGATAATGATTAAATGGGGCATATTATGGTATGTTTTGGTTGCCATTTGAGGTATAAATGCATTTGATTTGGGGTTTGTAGGTGATTCAAAGTGTGGGTGGCAAGTTTGTCCTTGAAAATAGCCTATAATTGCCCACACGGTCGAGCACACGGGCGTGTGGCTCGACTGTAACATCCTGAAATTTGAGTATTTTCTTGTGTTAGCTTGGATATGAATGTTATTGTGTGCTTAGTATATTTGTGTGAAGGCTTGGAAATATTAGGAAGCTAGAATAATTTTTAGTATAGTTTATTTAATGAAGTGGATTAAGTGAGTTTGACACTTAAGTAAATTTAAGTGTTAAATTAAAGCATAAGAGGAGTAAGTGGCAAGTTGGTTAAGGAGTGTGAAAGGTTACTTGAGGTTAGAGGTTCGAGTAGCATGTTTAGCATTTTGAAGACTTAATTTTTTTTATTCTAGCATTGATGGAAGGTCAACCTTATTCATGATAGGTTGGACTATTAATTTTGGTAAGTTGAACATATGTTTAAGGAAAGCTTGAAATTGGGGATAAGAATCTTAAGGTTATGGTATGATGAGGGGACAAAGGCATGGAATATGGAGGATGTTTTGGAAAGTAATCCTAGGCCTTTAGTGCATGTATGTGGACGGCATGGGTGTCTAGGGGGGTGGCCGATTGTTGTTAGGTGTTTTGGGGGGGGGATAGTTGGTCAACCTTTGCTTTTTGTGTATCTTTTGTATTGTTTTCTTTCTCTCCAAAAAACTCCCCTCCCTGGCCGAATGTGTGCTATGCTTTTAGTGCAAAATTCCTTTTGGTTTTAGCCTTATTTTGTTGGAACCAAATCCTACTTTTTCTTTCTTTTCATTCATCCATTTGAAACCGAAACAACATTCGATTTTTGGGCATTTTGTGCACATTTCTTTTAGGCAAAATAGGTGTTGGCCGAACCTCATTTCTCCCATCTCTCTCTTTTCTTCATTTGACTTTTGTTCAACCACATTTTCTTTCTCTTCCTTTTTGGCCGAACCATTCTCTTCTTCAAACTCTCTCTTTTCTTTTGTTGATTAAACCGAATTCTCTCTCATTTCAATTCTCTTTTCTACTCACATATTTTTCATCTTCCATATAGCCGAAACTCTCATATTCTTTTGATTTATTTTTGGCCGAATATTCAAGGCTAGGACTTCATTTGATTTCTTCGATCGATTTTGGTTATTAAGTAAGTATTCTTGGCCGATTTTCCTATTATATTTTTCTCCTCTCTATGACGTTTTCTTGTGGGCAAAGGCCGAACCTTTGGGCAATTGTTGCAAGGTTCTAACCATTTTAGGAATCGATCATTCTTTTAGGCTCCTCGGGACGTTGGAAGCAATCAACCTAAGTCTCGTATCTTTGTCAATCGTTTTGAGTAAGTATAGGTAAGACTTGGTATTACAACTGAAACTCTTTGGGATTTTGTGGTACGGCCGAATGGCCTTTGTTCATAATCTTAGTATTGGCCGATTGTAGGACAAGGATCTAGTGCGGTAGATCGGATCTTCGGAAGTTAGTATTTGCGTTGGTGAAAGGTGTGTGTATCTTACACACTTTATAACTTGATTCATATTTGTATATATGTGTGTTAAATAACTTTTCATGTTGTTAAAGTCGAAATGATGAGATTTTGGTATGATACCATGATGGTATGAATGAGGATTCGGGTAAGTCCGTTTCGATATGTTGTTAATACATGAGGATTGAAATCATGATCTACGATTTATGAGATTTTGTTATATGATTCATATCAAAGTATATTAACATGATTTGTTTATATATTGCATTGGTATGGGCAACATGAGAGGAGGGCGAAGATTGTGACTTCGGTCACCTGTGATTTGGTATCACATTTGTGTCTTCAGACACCAGAGATTTGGTATCTCTAGTGATTTGGTATCACATTTGTGTCTTCGGACACCAGAGGTTTGGCACCTCATAGCGTCTCGTCCCTGTGGTTAACACCACCGTGGGTTGGCCCCACTTTTGAGATATGGGATCGACGCCAGTGATTTGGTATCACACGTGGGTTGGCCCCACAACTTGATGATTTGTGACTTCGGTCACCAGTGGTTTGGCACCACCAGTGATTTGGTATCACATTCGTGTCTTCGGACACCAGAGGTTTGGCACCTCATAGCGACTTGTCCCTGTGGTTAAAACCACCATGGGTTGGCCCCACTTTTGAGATATGGGATCGTCGCCAGTGATTTGGTATCACACGTAGGTTGGCCCCACAGATGGATTATTCGTGACTACGATCACCAGTGATTTGATATCACAATTGTGTCTTTGGACACCAGTGGTTTGGCACCACCAGTGGTTTGGTACCACACGGGGTAGAAAAGGAGTTATGGATGGCTAGGTTGGGTGCATTATACATATATGTTGCTTTGTTATAATTTGTGTAAGTTTGCGGTATTTACCCGGGAGAGGGAATATGCACTGAGTCTTGGTGACTCACCTTCTCCCTTATCTTTTCAGGTGATTCGTGAGATTGCGGATAAGGAGCCGGATGAACTCGAGGAGGCCATGCAATAAAAGTTGGTTTTATATGAACTTCCATTTGGGTATTTTATTTTAATTTGGTTTTCATATTTTATGGATTTGTAATAAGGCCTGTTTAATTATGTTTTGGATTATTTATATGTTTTGGATTTGTTTTAAATCGGGCTTACAAATTACATGTTTGATAATAATTTGAGTATAAAGTTTTCTAAACTACAAAATGCGATGGTTTTTAAAACGTTACCATCGGGTAACATAAAACATTTGATAGTTTTAACAACTTAAGTGTTTTCGATAATTTAAAAGATTTTCAAAAATTAAGTTTCTACAATCAAATGCAAATGGTTTTCAAAGTAATAATTCGAGTTTTCTTAAAATGATATAACCTTTTCTAACTTATGATTTATTTACTTATTTTAAAGTTTTATGTAATTTCAAAGTAAATTTCAGTTTTAACTTATTTTCTACAAATAAAGAATTTCAAAGAGTTTTTCATAAAATTTAATTGTTAATTCGATTCTTTCAAAAATATTTTCCTTAGTGACATACCAAATTCGGTCGTGGCGTATTGACCGGGTTTGGGGTGTTACATCGACCGTGTCTTCAAACTCGACCACAGGCAAGACACACGGGCGTGCGACTGGTCGTGTGGATTAAGTTAGTAGCAACCACAGGCTGGATACACGGGCGTGTGACTGGCCGTGTGGCGCAAGTCAGTGTCAACCACGGATAAGGCACACGGACTACCCACACGGGTGTGTGACCTCTGTAACTTAGAAAAATGTTTAAATTTTGAAAATTTTTATATGTGTTCAGTTTAGTCTCGACCCCTTTCTATCATATGAACTGTTATGTTTGGATGTGAAATGATATGGAATGTTCGGGAATGATCAGTAATGCCTTTTAACCCTAGTCCATCGACGGACGCGGGTTAAGGGTGTTACAGATATCCTTTAGGAAGTCAAAGTCTACCTGACTCAAATTCATGGTACCACACGCTACTTGGTCGTGGAGAACCAAGTTTGCCTTTAACTCTGACAGTGCCTCAGTCAAATTCTTTGTTATGTCCTCCTAATATATTATGAAGGCTTCATCATTGGACTGGCAAAGAGGACTCACCCTCCTCTAATGACTTAACTTTTCTCTTCAACTGTTTGGACTTGTCCCTCCGTGTCTTTATTTTTGAGTTTTCAAGCCATAATACAACAGTCGAGATGCTCGAGCTTGCTTCTTGAATGTGGTCATTGTGGCGTAGCTCATTTATTGTCTTATCTTTAGATTTAATTGACTCCTCCTTATTTTTAACCTTGGCCTTATGGTAATTATTGAGCTATTGAAGGACTTTGCTCCACAGCCCATATTTTATAGATAAAGTATGAGTAGATTTTACCATCTCTAAGATAGGAAATGTGTAATGGCCCAAACCCAATCCTTAAGGAGGACCCAGAATTGGCACGTCACTGTCTTAAAACCTTTCCTTTTAAACTTGTACAGGAGTGGGCATCATAAAAATATAGTTTAAATAAACATTAAGTGTAAATCCTTTGTGAAATCAAAGATAAATAGAGTTATACATTTCCAAGAAAAATGAAAAACATAGAAGTTCTTAAAAACCATATTTGGTGTAAACCTTTTTATAAATATCGTGTCATATACATGTACATATAATTGGGCAGACATTAATAATTCAAGGTAAATAATTCGGTACTTTGTAAAAACATAATGACCTCATTGAGTTTTCATTGAATTAATGGTTTCAAAAGAATAGTTTTAAAATAAAAAATCCATTCTTCAGAATGACACCACCTTTACACCACCCCCATGTCATGAATAATACAAAATACTTAAAAATCCTATAGAACATATGTCCTCTAGCATATTATTCAAGAAGTCCTTTACTTCGTCAATGATCCTGAGAAGGAAAGGAAACTAAAGAAGTTCAAGAACTTAGTGAGCTCTAGAGCAACATCTCAATAGCTATATATATAATACCAATAAACCTTTCCAACTCTACAAATCATACAGTTCGCTCGCTAGTGGATACCATTCACAAACATACTCTACTACAAACTCTATTCCTTTAGCGCATACACTACGCCCATGCAGCCATGCATAAAACCTTCTTCGTTCTAGCCACACCCAAGTCCATGATCAATAATTAGCATTCAATTAATTCATTCCATCATGATTTGCCAATCAGGTTTGTAATAACTCTTGCCTTACTCGAGGCTACACGATCCATTTTCATGTATCACGATCTATCAGTTCAATGCTTATTTCATTTAAGGTATCACCATGATTTCATTTTCATCACTCAATTTAGATTGTTCATTCCAAAAAAAAAATGGGTGATGGCTTAAACACGAAGAAAGGCCATTTCTCCATTTACATAGAAAACTAACTCAGACTTGTAACCACGAACCTTTATTACTCATACAAAATCATATCATCTTATGAGATAAAAGTGCTTACCTCAATCAAACATAAACGAGAACATAATAAACATAGATGGAAGCAAGAAGGAACTCATTAGAAAAATGCAGCAAAATCAATCAGCAAGAATCTTGCCCTTATCATGAGATTTTTCAGGAGTTTTTTGAGCTATAACATGAAGAGTTAACTTATCATATCTTTTTACCAGAAAAACTAAACAAGATTAATATGAACATTAATAGGAAACCTTGAATTTGGAAGTTTCTTCCCTTACACCGCAAACTGACCCTAAAGCATAAAACCCTAGGGGCTCGTAAATAACCATGAAAATAACTTGAGTTTCACCGATATTTACTAGGTACCAAACTATGATGGAGTTGGCTGAGTATAGTAAACCCAAATCTTCAAGCAGGTCTTAAGTCTAGGATTTTTTGAGAGAAAATTTCAGAGAAAGTTTGGGAAGAAAATATGGTTGCCAGAAAGCACAAAACTTGCTTAAGAAGCGAAAGCTTTCTTTATAAAAAATACATGGAAGGAAAAACTTAGTGGATAAGTCTGATTTCCCTTCAAACCCTTAGTTCCTTGTGACTAAGCACTTCTCTTTATTCATAAATGCGGATCTGACAGGTTACAAAAACTTAGTCCTATACTAACAAAATTCTCATTTTTCTAATCAGATTGTTCAACTAGGATAAATAAAATAATAACAATAATAATAAAGTATACAAATTTTTTTAAAAAATAAGGTCTCAACACTAAAGGCTTAACTTTTCGTCTAACAGCTGGGGTGTTGTATACTCTTTAAAAGAGTTCACCAAACCACCAAGCTCGCCTAATGCAGACTTCGCCCGAAGGAGCACTCAAAGAATTCTTATACTTAGTTCGAATATAATACCTTCCAACTCAGAACTTACTCTATATGCCTTACTTCTATAAAAAAGTATTCAAACTTTAGGGCTTCGCTGGGAAGGAAGTTAAAACTTTCCCCCACTTAGGAAATTTTATCCTCGAAATTCATACCTAAAAATAACTAAGGGTGTTGATCTTTCATTAAGCTCTCTCTTTCCCAACTAGCTTCTTCAGTGCTATGATTCCTCCATATCTTCTTAACATTGATACATGAAACACATTGTGGATCTTTGATCACTCAAGAGGCAAAGACAATCTGTACTCCACTGATTCAACCTTTTCCAAAACCTCATACGGTCTCACAAACCTCAAACTCAAGTTTTCCTTTCCACCAAAACATAGAATCTTTTTACATGGAGAGACCTTCTAAAATACTTTACCCCTTACTTCAAAAGAGATTTCTTTCCTTTTCGAATTTAGATATGATTTCTGTCGATCCCGTGCTACTTTTAAGTGGCTACAAATGGTGGCAACCTTCTCTTCTATTTCAAGTATCAAGTTTGGAACCACTATCTTTCTTTCACTCAATCCCATCCAACAGGTAGGTGTCCTACACCTTCTACCATACAAGGTTTAGAATGAATACATCTTCAAGTTGGCATGATAGCAGTTATTTTATGTGAATTCGAACAAAGTGACATACTTCTCCAAGTTTATTCCAAAATCTATCCCAAAACAATGCATCACAATGTCTAATACCTGAATCTCTTTCTCTAATTAGACATCAGTTTGTGGATGAAATGCAGTACTAAATTTCAGCTTGGTTACTAACGATTGCTGTGGCTTATGCTAGAACCTTGAAGTAAACCTCGGATCTCTATCAGAAACTATGGACGAAGGTACCCCATGCAGGCGTACTATCTCAGCAATATACAATTCAGCTAACCGCTCCAAGGAATAAGTGGTATTCACTAGAAGAAAATGAGCTGACTTGGTATGCAGATCAACTACCACCCAGGCAACATTCTTCTTGGAAGGAATAAGGGGTTACCTCGAAACAAAATCCATGGTGATCCTATCCTATTTCGAAATTTCCTTCTTCATACCAAAACACCAATAGGATTCCTTTAGATCTCTGTACATCTTGATGCTACCAAGGTGGAGTGAAAAAGCTCACCGATGGGCTTCCCTCAACAACTCTTCTCCCAGCCCATTTCCCTCTAGTACAAATACCTTGTTCTTAAACTTGATATCGCCATTATTGCCTATACTAAAGTTCATCACTTTTCCGGATAAAATTCTTTGTTAAATTGATCACTCTAGACATCCTGCATTTGTTATTATACTATTAGAGGGAGATGGGTCGATTTTACAACTAACTCCACCAATAGGGCTCCATTTTTAGACATGGTCACCTTAGCTCAAAGGGACAATAAGGTTGCCACAGTCTTTCTGTTCAACGCGTTTGCCACAACATTTACTTTCCCAGGGTGATACTCAATGATCAGATCATAGTTCTTCAATAGTTTCATCCATATTCTTTAGTGTAGGTTCAAATCCTTTTGGGTCATCAAGTATATCAGACTTTTGCGATAAAAAATATGTGGCATATTTCTCCATAAAAATAATGCCTCTAGAGTATTAGTGCGAAGACCACTGCTACTAATTCTAGATCATGCGTAGGTTAATTCTTTTCGTGAGATTTTAGTTGGCATGATGCATAAGCTATGACCCTTCCTTTCATCATAATGACACATCATAACCCATTCAAGTAGGCATCAGTATAAACTGTGTACTCAACACCAAGCTCTGGTTGTGCTAACACTAGAGTTTCAGTCATGACTGCTTTCAATTTTTCGAAGCTCTACTAGCATTCATCACTCCATACAAAGTTCTCTTTTATTCTCAAGAACTTGGTGAGAGGTTATGCTATTATTGAGAAACCCTTCACAAACCTCTAGTAGTATCCAACCAACCCCTAGAAGTTGCGAACTTCAAAAATATTCTTAGGAGAGTTCCATTCTAGAACTTCCTTTACCTTAGCAGGGTTTACCATAATACCATTCACCGAGATAACATGTCCCAAGAAGTGCACCTCTTTCAAGGAGAACTCATATGTTTTGAACTTTGCATATAACTGATATTTACGCAGGGGCTTCAACACAATTCTTAAATGCTTTTCATGATCCCTTTCATTCATAGAATAAATTAGTATATCATCAACGAAGACTTCAAAAAATTAGTCCAAGTAAGGCTGAAATACCATGTTCATTAAGTCCATGAATACTGTTGGTGCATTTGTCAACCCAAATGGCATCATCAAAAACTCATAATGACTATATCTAGACTGGAAGGTTGTCTTTGGCACATCATCATCCTTTATTTTTATCTGGTAGTATCATGACCTTAAATCAATCTTAGAAAAAATCTAGGTCCCACTCACCTGATCAAACAAGTTTTCGATCCTAGGTAGAGGGTATTTTTTTTATTGTAACCTTGTTCAACTTATGGTAATCTATACACAAGTGTATAGATCCATCCTTCTTTTTAACAAAAAAAATTGGTGCACCCTAAAATGACACGTTAGGCCTAATAAAACCCTTTCTCAATAAGTCTTGCGACTATTCCTTTAATTCCTTAAGCTCCAATAACGTCATTCTATAGGGCGTGCATGGTATAGGGGTTGTCCTTGGTTCCAAATCTATTAAGAACTCTATCTCTCTTTTAATGGGCATACTAGACAATACCTTGGGAAACACATCCAAGAATTCTCTTACTATAGGTACTTGGCTAATTTCACTTCTAGACTTGGGTGTATCCGAGATATATGCCAGATAAGCATTTGTGCCCTGAACCATCAGTTTTCTGGTGGACACTGTTGAAATAATTCTATTTGCCAATTTTGACTGTTTGCTGGACAACAATATTTCCTTACCCTTAGCGCTTGCAAGGCGTACACTTCTAGATCGGAAATCAACCATAACATTACGCCTAGTAATCGAAACTAATCCCAAGATGGTGTCAAACTCATGGAAGCTTAACTACAACAAGTCTGTGAAAAACACATGCTCATCACTAGATAAAGGGCAATTCCTGATTAACTTATTCACTACTGTACTTTAACCCAAAGGGTTTGTTACCGGTATGTTCGTCTCAAAATACTCTACCTCAAGACGAAGACCCTCTATGAATTTAGTACATATGTAAGAATGAGTAGACCTAGGGTCAATTATAGCATAAATATTATTGCAAAGAAAAGAAAAATTACCAATTACAACTTCAAGTAAGTCGGCGTCTTCCTTGCCCTTCATCACATAGGCGCGAGCCGAGGCACTAGAACTTATTTTGCTATAGTTTTTTCTTTGTGATCCTTGCAATGAGTTGGACTTGGTTGCCATATATGATCTTCTCTCGTTTCAGAAATTTCGTGGGCTTCTAACAGATTGCTTCATACTAAGCTCAAGCTAAGATGGGTAGTCTTTAAACAATATTCAAACTTTAGGGTTTCACTAGGTAGGATGTTACAAGATAAGTCCAAATTGGATGCAATGTAAGACCAAAAAGCCTCTTTCAATTGAGGAGGTATCATGTTGTATTGATTTTGGAAATTTTAACTTAGAGAAACCGAAGACATCCCCGAAGTATATAAGTAATCCATGGAAAGAATTTATTACTTTCTACAAATGGGGCCTGTTGTGGTTGAGATCTAGTAGAGATCACATGTTAATCCAATGATAATGTCTTTATTGGGATGTCAGCAAGTGGGGGATCAACAACTTGAACAAGGGAATCTATAAAACGGGTAGACTCTTCTGGGACTGTTTGCACTATAGATAATGAATGAACTGGAGGAAAAGGAACTGCTTTTGTTAGGAGTTCTTTCTTAAGTCTACGCCACTTTGGCTGTGAGAGTTCACTCTCTTTAGCACTGGAGTATCTCCACTTGGTCTATACATTTTATAATACTTCTTTGTAACTAGTTTCTTAGAAGGAACAACTCTAGTTCTTTCCTTAGCATGGGACTTTCTGAAAATAACTTTAATGTTCATATCTGGTGCTTGGTTGAGTGAAGTATGAGGTTTTAGATTGGATCTTTCACCACCAATGCAAGTATTAGCCTCAGTTGAAGAGGGAGAACAGTAAGGAATACCAAGTGTGTTAATCCAATTTTGGGAGTGTAGACTACAAAATTCACAAAAATTAAATGGGGTGTTTTGCTGCATGTCTGGTTAAGATTTGTGCTAGGACAGTGTTTCCATTAAATGGCCAAGCTTCTGAATTGAAAGATACATTGTAGTCGTCTAGCCAATTGATGCGATCAATAATTATGTTACCATTTGGACTTTGATTTAGTAAACAATATTGGAAAACATTCCTAATTGTAATTAAGTCCATTGAATCTAGAATACGCCCTCTGCTCAAACATTTGAATTTCTTATTAGCAACCCTGGAATCAGCAAGAAAACTTTGATAGCAAATGGATCCTTGGGGTAGTGACCAACAGGTGGGAAAGCCAAATCCATTTTTGAGTTTGCAAAACAACCCTTATGAATTTCTGCTTTTTCCATTAAAGATTAGAATTGTATTTTGAATTATTGGTTCATAGCCTTTTCTAACACTAAAGTGGGCATATCTAACATTAGCCCCTTGTTTGGTATTCTTCAATTGATAGAATTTATGGAAAACCCCCAAGAGTGGTGATTCATTATATGTACAACAATCTATGAAGTAGGCTACCAAGGTCCACCAGGACAAGACTGACAATTACCCCGGTATGATGCCATATTCCAACAGGACTGAACAAAAGAAGAATCAAGCGAAGGATAAAACCTTGGGTGTTGTCACTTAAGCGACACCTTCGTTGAATTTCAATTTTGTAAGCAAAATTTGGGTAACCAAAACCTCGACTAGCCAAGAACAAGAGTGATACACTCATTAGATGGAGTGAAATGCGTGGATGGATATTTTCGAGTTCTTGGGGTTTGAAAATGGTGAGATTTTTTTTGGGTTGAGTTTTAGTTACTCTGGTTTTGACCCCTACCACAAGCATTCATTTTCAACGTTTCTAAATGAAAATAGAAAGAAGTAAGGAAAGGAAAAGAAGGATTACCTTTAAGAAATCTGTAATTGGAGAAAATAAAGTCAGGAAGAGGAATCAGACAAGCTATTAAGAAATTGAAAGGTTTGGCAAAATTGTTAATAGAAGGTTGGAGTATTTGTTTTATTAGATATAAGCGTGCTCAAGAAGTTACAACGTGAAAACTATTTGGATTCTCCAATACAATGTTGACATTTGTCAAAAGAGTAAGCGTGTGGTGACTGAGTTCGATTGGTTAGCTGCCAAAATTTTTATTTTGTCCAAAGAAGTAGTTTAATGGCATCTTTTTATTAAGATTTTTGAGGAGTATGCCAACAAGAAAGAAACTTTGAAGTGAGTGTAAAGGAATTTGTATCATTTTTTACTTGTGTTTGGCATATATAACTAACTTCACCCTGATAATTGAAAATCTTGAAGGGATGAAATTTTTTAGGACAATTTTTTTTGTTATGGGGAGAGGAGTTGTAACATCCCAATTATGACAGGTACAAGGTTTGGTGTGTAGTCCTATAATAGTTTATTTGGCGGGGCGGTATTTGCCCAAGTACATCTTTTGGTTAATAGAGTAGGCGTACTTCACTAAGTGTGTGAAAGATATTGGTGGTTTGATATCAGAATTCCATATTTGTTGGAGTAGGTTGTCAGACAAGTAAAAATGTATTGTGGAATGACTTCACACCAAAGGGGTAGTGCGCCCTTTTATCTGTAGCATTGTGCAACTTAAGTTGCAAGGTAAGCTAGTTAAGAACCAACTGGATGTAAATTAGGGTACTCAATTAGGTTTCTCAGAAGTTGTAGACATTTGGAAAAGACAATTCAGTGAGGATGTGGTGCATGCTAGGTTCCATTATGAGAACACGGGTCATATATATATTATGATATGGATTGGAGAAAAAACAAAGTTTCTCTCTTCTTTCTTCCATTTAAAAATAAATATATTGTTGTAATTTCCTTGGACATGAGTATAGTTCTCTCTTGTAATGCCGAGACTAAGGATCTGAGTTCATTTAGAAGGTTACTTTATATCATGGGTAAGCATTATAGTCTTGCATGTTAACCTCTAAAAGAGTAAGCCTGTTTTATGTGATTAAATAGTAAAATGAAGAAATAAGGCTTTACATGGGGGTCATCCATGCTTAATATGTTGTTCATATGTTGTTATGTAGTATTTGAATGAGTTTTAATGGTGTTCCTATGTTTTATAAGCAGTGGTGGCTGCTGTTACTTGTTGGAAGTTGAATTAAGAGTTCATGCTACTGACCGTGGTGATCAGGTGTGTCTCTTTACTGGCTCTTACGTGGGTATTGTTCATACCATGATAACTGTGGAAAACTAATTGAATGGTGATGCTGCGATCACGAAGATGTAGTACGAGATGGATTATGTATGAGTAATGTAGAGTGAATTATGGTTGTATCTAAATGTCTAGAATGTATGATGTGAGATGTGTGTTGTATTGGTTGTATATTGGTAGATTTAGATGATTGTGCTTAGTTTTTTTTTTTTTTTGTATGCATAAAGAGTCTGTAAAGTGAGCTTGTGCAAATTCGAGGCACAAGTGAGGTAATGGGTAGCCTTTATATAATAGATTACACAAGAGTTAACGGGTACGATCATACTAGCACTAATACATCGAATCCCATCAAAACTCTGCGGTTAAGCGTTCTTGGGCAAGAGTAGTACTAGGACAGGTGACCTCCTGGGAAGTCCTCGTGTTGCACCCGTCCAATTTCATTTCATATAATTTTTTTAGTTGCATTTTCTAAACATATTTTAACTAATTAGTTATTTGTGTTTTGCGAGCTAGCTAAGCATGACAACCAATCATGGATTAAACTCTGGATTTTCAGTTTAAACTTAGTTTTCCAATGACATGAAGAGCTCCTAAAAAGGTTCTAAAAATTCTTAACTTTGTTATCTAAATTTACATACACTGAAGGGCTCAGAACCATACCAGCTTACTAGATTCTCTATTTTTCCAACTTAACTCTCACGATCATCACTCCATGCAAAGCTTCAACGACTATCTCTCCTTCAGAGTAACGAAGGAAGAAGATGAAGAAGAGATAAAAAAGAAACAGAATCAAGTTGAATCTTCCCTGAGAAGTCATTTCCTATAACACCCCTAACTCGTATTCGTCACTGAAACAGGGTTACAGAGCATTATCGAAACTCTCAGAACATTTACAAATAATTCATGTAAATTACTATTCATTAACTGAGATTATTGATATCATCCCTTAAATGGACCCTCGAAGCCCAATACAAGCATTAGAATTGTAACACCCTAAACCCAGCCTAGAAGTTAGGCCCGAGTCCGGCATGTCACATTGACGTGTTTTTACGAAAACCTTGTTTTCATTGAAAAACCCTTCTAAAGAAAAGTTAAGTAAAATCCAGTTTGCTTTCAAAACAAGGTGTATCCAAAAAAAACCATTTCCTTGTTACTATGTAAAAATTTCCTTTGACAGCGGAAGTTCGACCCTAAAACACAATTATTTTCAAAAACTTGAAATTCACTTAAAAGAAATAAATCTAGGTTCTGTTTCAAAATTGCAATGCATAGTGGAAGTAATGAAATAATAACTAGAGAGAAAGCCTTATTACAATCTGAAATAAAATAACTTAAAATAAATAACTTAAAATCCAAAATTTAGATATTAAGAAAAACAAGTCTAATCGTCTTGCTAGCTGGCCACCTCTGAGTCCCTCCATCCATCAACTGCCTACTGAGGATCACCTGAGAAAAATAAAAGAGGGAGTGAGTTTTTGAAAACTCAGTGTGTACGACCCTCGTCAAACAAATAGCATACATATCATATTATTAACATAACAATATCATACATGCAATGCTGTGCAAACCCTCCCCAAATAATCCATCCGGTACACAACATCACTGTCCAACTGAAACACATCTGTGGGGATTTCTAAATTGACCCACCCATCTGATACACTTCAAGGGTAGCTCGGTTGCGGTACTACCTAACGTTGCAACAAAGCTGCTAATCATATAATGGGCTTAAAAAAAACCATCGATGGATCCACGGTCGTCAAGCAACCATGCGATCCTCATATACTTCCTCCGTTCCATAATTCCCACCCATATGCATCCTAAACAAAATATCATATGAATGAAGAAAATATACGAGTAACATCCATAAAGCTTATATTCAACACATAGGGGTATTTTAGTCATTTCACAAATCAATGGTATTTTGATAATTTTGCAATTCATGGGTATTTCTGTAATCCTACCCTACAGGGGTACTTCAGTATTTCATAACAGTATGGGTCTTAATTACTAACCTTGGCCTGACAATAAGTCCTCGCGGCTAAAGTGAACAGACACGATGCACCAGGTAGGATTCCAGAGAAGAGGAGGTGGGTCATTAAAACCGCTTAAGTACAAAGCTCTCCCTAGATCCAATCCTAGACATGCATATGCCCATTGCCACACTTAAACCTTATGACTTGGTCACAGTCGCACTTAATAAATTATTAAAGTTTTATGTAAGGTTAAGCAATTTACCAAATACTAAGTCCAAGACCCCTTACAAAGCCTAAACAAATTCTCATACATTCATATGGCCCACCAGGCCCAATCTCATTCGTATGGCCCACTATGCCCAAATCACATTTGTATGGCCCCTCTGGCCCAATCACATTCATATGGCCCATTAGACCCAAATCAATTCCAAGTCATGTAACCAGCATGACTAGTTCATCAATTATTAACAAACCATCAAATTCACCTATTTTGATCCTACAGCCCATCAGGCCCACTTTGCACATTCTGGCCCGATTGGCCAAAACACTGCCCAAGTCCATGAGATCGCTCAGGGGGCCTCTGTTATCGATTCCATTTCCCTCATACGAGTGTTTACACACTCGCAAGACTACCAAAGCTAAACTTTTGGGATTTCAGGATTTCCCAATCCATTGTATGTGTTTAGTGTATATACACACCTGATAACAAAACGCACTGCGATCTCCTTAGCCACGACCCTACAAACGATGTCACTCAAATTAATCACATATACTTATTGAATACTTTACCAAAAAGCCGAAGTCTCACCTTAACCTTACCTGAAACACCAAGCCTTAATAGCTCTTCTTCGATAACTAATCACGCGTATCTCCTAAATCTGTATCATTCTTAATCATTAAAAACAGAATAATAGGTGACTTGTATCCAACACAAGTCCCCCTTTCCCTATCTACGACCATTCGGCCACCACCTAAACCAAAATAGAGAATACTTATCCAAGAAGCAATCGGCCCAAGAGGTATTTGGCTTTTGAGATTAGCATAGTGAAAGGGGTTATTCGGCAGAAATAAGAAGAAGAAGAGAAGAAGGAATCGGCTAAAACCAAGGGTGAATCAAAAGAGAATTTTTGAAGAAAAAGTATGGAAGATCGGTAAGCAAAGAAAGGATTCGACTTCTGAGTACTTAGAGAGAAAAAGTGTTTTGGCAACTCAAAAATGAGGAATTCGGCTAAAGGGAAAAATCAATTTTGGCATTACCCTAGAATTCCCAAATCGGCACCTATGTATAGCCTATAGCCGAATTTCATATCCTCATATTCCCAATTCGGCTCCACCTCTTCCACATATCTCATCTCCTAATTTTTTTCCACGATCTGCTCCTATAATCTCTCCATGACCATTTCAAGCCTCTCATCCATCAGACTTTCACTACAACACAAACTCTAGTCGTCTTGACAACAAAATAAATACCCCAATAAAATACCATGCCACTAATCGAACCTTGGACTCCCTTGCCTGCTAATGACGCCACCTCCCTGCTCCCTAAGTGGCGCCACTTTGCCACTACACCAAATGCTCTTATTGTATCATTTTTCTTCCTCATTTATTTAAAAGGCCCACTAACTGAAGTCACAGTTCCCTTGGGGCTAAAACCAAAATTTTTCCTATACCCTTACTTGATCCCTGGACATCTCCAACACTCCTAGACACTGTAAATTCATTAACCCTCAAAGCCCACATGCCAATTGTCATTTTCTCGCTCACTTAATAATTTTCTAAGACCTAAAGCCCAAAGCCCAATTCATCTAGGCCCAAAAATTTGTGGCATTACAACTCTACCCCCCTTAAAGAAATTTCGTCCTCAAAATTTCCAACTAACTGTTAATCGCACCACTCAAGTCACACCACTATACTTTTGTTGCGCACTCTGATTTTAATAACACTAACACACTTTAACTCTAATTGAACCCTCTTACACTTATCAAAAAAAACCTACCCACTAGAGTAGATCAACATTGCACGCATACAATTTCTATACCCAAAATATCGCATCCACACAAAAACATACCCGTTATCACATTTGGGCCTCCCCCATCTTCCCGGTGACGAGCAATATAAACCAAAGCTGGCTGCCTCACCTCAATATGACCTGCACCTCTGCCCAGTGCTTCACGTCCACGCCCATTGCCATTATCACCCTTGGCCTGCCCGCGACCCCTAGGCGGTAGCTGATCACCCCTTGGTGGCTGAACATTACCCCGGCCCATGGCTGGCACCTAAGCCATCATTCTAGGGTAATTCCTGATCCTATGCTCCATAGATCCGCAAGCTAGACAAGCTCCTACCTCTTCCAACACTCGTCTGTATGACCTTTCCCACAATCAGCATAAGGTGGCACCCCTGGATTAGCAGTAGGGGGCTCCGCTCCAACTAGCTCATCAATTCTGGCCTTCGCTCTAGGCCTTTGCCCCGCACCAGAAGACTCAGCCTCCCTTTTATTCTTGCCTTTCTCTTTCTCCCGATTTAGGGGCTCAGTGCGCTTCACCTCCTCTGCCACCTTTTCTTTTTCAACCAACTCCGAGAAAAATTGCTCTCTCTGAGGAGCTATCAACACCCTGAGGCTATCCCTAAGCCCATCCTCAAACCTTACGCAACGCTCATAGTCCGTTGCCACCATAACTCTTGCATACCTACTATGGCGTAGAAATTCTGCCTCATACTCCGCCACTGATTTGTTCCCCTGGATCAAGTTCAGAAACTCCTTCCTTCTAGCATCAACATAGCTTGCTCCCATGTACTTCCCTTGGAATGCAGTTTTGAAAAACTCCCAAGTGATCTGTTAAGGTTGGGTACCCTCTTTCACTGTCAACCACTACTGATATGCTTCCTCCCTAAGCAGCGACACTGCCCCTTTCAACTTTTGCTCAGGTGAGCAGTCCAAATCCTCCATTATCCTCTCAATGGCCTCCATCCAGTATTCAGCCATGTTAGGAGCCACTCCAGCAATACCTCTAAACACCTCAGCCCCATTAGATCGCAATCGCTCCGAAACCAACCCACAACTACCCGTACCATTATTGGGACCAGCAACCCTTTCCAAAATCCTCAGCATTGCCTGCGACAATGCGTCATCCCCCGCGGCCCGATCATACGATCTAGTCTTAGCCTCAGTGAGGCCGAAGCCTCTCCTACTTCAACATTGAGCATATGGCCCGATGCCAACGATCCAGCCCTAACACTTCCACGGCCTCTGCCGCGACCCCTTGCACCTTTTTCTAGCACTCATCATTGATTCTCATATTATCTGAATTAGGAATTTTATGAAATTTTAGTTAGTTCCAATAATTAAGCTGATGCTTTATGATAGTATTAAGCAAAGAGGTTGTTTTCGTAAATCCTCTACAGGTTCAAGTTCCTATGGGCATTAGTTTCACTCTACCTAAAAAGCTTTAGTCTAATCGTCTAAAGTAGCCCACTAACTATCTACAGTATATCAAGAGAACTTACTTGGTTCGACGTCGGAGACTCGGTGTGCCACATCACAAGAATTTCCAAAATATTTCAATCCAATCCAAAAATAGTTTTTTTAAAACCCAAGTAATAAAGCCCATTTCACAGCCCGAGCTTTGCAATCGGGCTCTGATACCACTAAATGTAACACCCCAAACCCAGCCTAGAAGTTAGGCCCGAGTCCTGCAAGTCACATTGAAGTGTTTTTGTGAAAACCTTGTTTTCATTGAAAACCCTTCTAAAGAAAAGTTAAGTAAAATCTGGTTTGCTTTCAAAACGATGTGTATCCAAAAAAATCATTTCCTTGTTACTATGTAAAAATTTCCTTTGACAGGGGAAGCTCGATCTTAAAACACAATTATTTTTAAAAACTTGAAATTCGCTTAAAAGAAATAAATCTAGGTTCTGTTTCAAAATTGCAATGCATAGTGGAAGTAATGAAATAATAACTAGAGGGAAAGCCTTATTACAATCCGAAATAAAATAACTTAAAATCCAGAATTTAGATATTAAGAAAAAAAAGTCTAATCGTCTTGCTAGTTGGCCACCTCTGAGTCCCTCCATCCGTCGAATTGCCTACTGAGGATCACCTAAGAAAAAAAAAAAGTGGGAGTGAGTTTTTGAAAACTCAGTGTGTATGACCCTCGTCAAACAAATAGCATACATATCATATTATTAACATAACAATATCATACATGCAATGCTGTGCAAACCCTCCCCAAATAATCCATCCGGTACACATCGTCTCCGTCCAACCGAAACACATCTATGGGGATTTCTAAATCGACCCACCCAACCGATACACTTCAAGGGTAGCCCGGTTGCGGTACTACCTAACATTGCAGCAAAGTTGCTAATCATATAATGGGCTTAAAAAAAGCCATCGGTGGATCCATAGTCATTAAGCAACCATGCGATCCTGATATACTTCCATCGCTCCATAATCCCCACCCATATGCATCCTAAACAGAATATCATATGAATGCAGCAAATATACGAGTAACATCCATAAAGCTTATATTCAACAGATAGGGGTATTTTAGTCATTTCACAAATCAAGGGTGTTTCGGTAATTTTGCAATTCATGGGTATTTCTGTAATCCTACCCTACAGGGGTACTTCAGTAATTCATAATAGTATGGGTCTTAATTAGTAACCTTGGTCGGTCAACAAGTCCTCGCGGCTAAATTGAACAGACACTACTCACCAGGTAGGATTCCAGGGAAGAGGAGGTGAGTCATTAAGATCGCTTAAGTACGAAGCTCTCCCTAGATCCAATCCTAGACATGCATATGCCCGTCGCCACACTTAAACCTTATGACTTGTTCACAGTCGCACTTAATAAATTATTAAAGTTTTATGTAAGGTTAAGCAATTTACCAAATACTAAGCCCAAGACCCCTTACAAAGCCCAAACAAATTCACATACATTCATATGGCCCACTAGACCCAATCTCATTCGTATGGCCCATTAGGCCCAAATCACATTCGTATGGCCCCTCTGGCCCAATCACATTCGTATGCCCATTAGACCCAAATCAATTCCAAGCCATGTAACCAACATGACTAGTTTATCACTTATTACCAAAGCATCCAATTCACCTATTTTGAGCATACGGCCCATCAGGCCTGTTTTCCCATTCTGACCCGATTGGTCAAAACACGGCCCAAGTCCATGAGATCGCTCATGGGGCCTCTGTTATTGATTCCATTTCCCTCATACGAGTGTTCATACACTCGCAAGACTACCGAAGCCAAACTTTCAGGATTTCGGGATTTCCGAATCCATTGTGTGTGTATAGTGTATGTACACACCTGATAACAAAACGCACTGCGATCTCCTTAGCCACGACCCTACAAACAATGTCACTCAAATTAATCACATATACTTATCAAATACTTTACCAAAAAGCCAAAGTCTCACATTAACCTTACTTGAAACACCAAGCCTTAATAGCTCTTCATTTATCACTAATCACTCGTATCTCCTATATCTGTATCATTCTTAATCATTGAAAACAGAATAATTTGGTGACTTGTATCCAACACAAGCCCCCTTTCCCTATCTATGACGATTCGGCCAACACCTAAACCAAAATAGAGAATACTTACCTAAGAAGCAATCGGCCCAAGAGGTATTCAGCTTTTGAGATTAGTAAAGTGAAAGGGGTTATTCGACACAAATAAGAAGAAGAAGAGAAGAAGGAATCGGCTAAAACCAAGGGTGAATCAAAAGAGAATTTAAGAAAAAGTATGCAAGATCGGCAAGTAAAGAAGGAATTCGACTTATGAGTACTTAGAGAGAAAAAGTGTTTTGGCAACTCAAAAATGAGGAATTCGGCTAAAGGGGAAAAAACAATTTTGGCATTACCCTAGAATTCCCAAATCGGAACCTATATATATCGTATAGCCAAATTTCCTATCCCCATATTCCCAATTCGGCTCCACTTCTTCCACATATCTCATCTCCTAATTTTTCTCCACGATCTGCTCCTACAATCTCTCCATGACCATTTCAAACCTCTCATCCATCAGACTTTCACTGCAACACAAACTCTAGCCGTCCTGACAACAAAATAAATACCCCAATAAAATACCATGCCACTACTCGAACCTTGGACTCCCTTTCCTGCTAATGACGCCACCTCCCTGCTCCCTAAGTGGCGCCACTTTGCCACTACACCACATGCTCTTTTTGTGTCACTTTTCTTCCTTATTTATTTAAAAGGCCTACTAACTGAAGTCACAGTTCCCTTGGGGCTAAAACCAAAATTTTTCCTATACCCTTACTTGATCCTAGGACATCTCCAACACCCCTAGACACTCCAAATTCATTAACCCTCAAAGCCCACATGCTAATTGTCATTTTCCCACCCACTTAAAAATTTTCTGCGACTCAAAGCCCAAAGCCCAATTCATCTAGTCCCAAAAATTTAGGGCGTTACAATAATCGAGTCGGGACTTAATCGAAAACTTTAAGAATTTTTCGTGAAATTATAAAAACTTTCCAAGTTGTAGGGCTCACACTCCCGTGTGGTTCGAGGGACACGCCCATGTGATCGTAGGACACACCCATGCTACAGACTGTGTTCGGCCTCGTGTAACTCTCTGACTTGTGCAAACGGCTGTGCCACACGCTCGTGTGCTAGGCCGTGTGGTTAATTAAATTCTTTCGAAATTAGGTGCATGTTTCACACGGCCAAGACACATGCTTGTGTTCCAAGTCATGTAGTACACATGCCCGTGTCTCTGCCCGTGTACTCAATTATGAGCATTCTATTTCACAAAATTTAGGTGCAGGGGACACACAGCCTAACCACGCGCCGATGTACCAGGCCGTGTGTCACACACTGTCAAGACACACGCCTGTGTGTCTAGCCGTGTGGACGAAATAAAACCATTTCTAGCTTCATTTCTCACCCCAAAGATCACACCAATAACCTGCACTAATGCTTACATCCAAGTACCAACCTATTCAAGCATTTAAATTAAGCAATTTCCATCATTCAACATGGCATACATGTTTACATTCTTACATTGATTTAATCTAGGCATTAGCATCTTTATCACATTCACTTAAATCACATGTATGATTAACATAATAATCTACTTCATAATACCAAAATAGACCATTACTAGCCATTCCAATTTACATATTATATTAATTTCCTACTATCAAATTTAGGCTTAATCATAAACCATTTGATATAACCAGTATTGAATGAGGATCTGTTAAAGAAATAACAGTACAAAATCTTTCTTTTCATTTATTAAAAGATTTTCCTACTATAGTAAAATCTAGATTAACAAATTTTGTTGATTTAGATGATTTTGTCTATTATTTTTCTATAGAAACAAATAGCCTTATTGGTATTGCTGAAAAAGAAAAATTTTATCAGCCATATCAAATTTGGAATATTAGTACTTTGTTTTCGAGAAAAGCCCTTTCCGCAATAGAAGAAGACCAACAACACTTGGCAAAAGCCATTGACAAGTGTTATAATAATTTTACCAATTATCAAATCCAAGTCGGAATTGATATGATAACCATTGTCGAACATCTTCTTCATCAAGAAACTTATTTGTTCTGGACCGATGGTAAAAGAATTTTAGCATATGACACTGGAAGAACTTAGGAAGACAGAAATAGAGAAGCTGTTCAGTTATTAACAAAGATAGCTGACATGGAGATAAATGATTATCCGTTAGCAGCGGAGCTCAAAGACACGTGGGAAAGCTGGAATACACCAGTTCCTTCACCAGAGTCATTACACCTTGATGAAATCGAGGAGATGAATCTCAGAAATATCTAAGAAGGATAAAAACAGAGCACAACACGTGGAAGAATGATATCCAAAAAAGGAGAAGCATTCAATTTTGGTGGTGACTTAAAAAGAAGGAAACCACCATAAAAGGACAAGGATGATGTCAAGCATGATGGAAGCAACCATTAATGCAATTGAAACATGGAAGCAACCACAACAATTTTGACAGAAGACGATGGAAGCAACCATTCAAGTTATCCTTATCAAGATACTATTCAGACTTCAATTGTAAATAAATTAGAGTTTAGAATTTTTACTATAAATAGGCATTGTTGTAGCCTAAACAAGGCATCGGGTCCTTTATCAAATCCAATAAAAATTTTAGTTTTCTCTTGTATACTCTTTTTTAAGAAATCAAGAAATCTTTCTTGATCTTCCTTTTGTAAATTCTCTTTGTAAACTATCTACTTTTTTCTTGTAAAATAAAATCCTACGATATTATATTGTGCATACAATATCAAAATACATCATTATCAAGCCAATTAAGGCCAAGTTAACCTATACATGCCATTTTACCAAAATGATTTGCTATATATATGTACCCAAAATAAGCTAGTGGATAGTGTGATGATGCTCCAATGCCCTCCAACCTTAGAGAGCTTCTGAGCACTATAAAATGGGGGAAAATAAAACAAAGTAAGCATTACATGCTTAGTAAGTTCGTATAATGGAAAACTAAACTTATTGATCCTGTTTATTAAATGTAAGCATAAAATACCATGTTTTCCATCAACTTGGAAAAATTGCATAAATACAAACATTCAATCAAACATGTTAGTCACAAAATTTTCATATACATCAAGTAAACATAGATAAGCTCATCATGCCATATTCTTTCAAGACATTATCATTCCATCTCATAATTCTCTCATCTTGCCAAGAGTTGTGTCCGTTGAACCATTGAAGTTTTGATGGATGCTCAAGTGGTACACTCAAGGTGTACGATTCAATAACCCATCAATTCTTTTTCAGGAGTACCCATTAGGGTACTTAATCAAGGAACACACTCTCGAGCCACATATTGTATAACAAGATTACCAGTCCAAGCTAAATCCTTTATTTAACGTATGCTCAGAAGAGCTCAATTAGGATTACCAATCCAGGCTAAATCCTAATTGTAACGTATACTCGAGAGGTATTATATGAAGATTACCCATCCGGGCTAAATCCTTTCTATAATGAGGTCAATAGGATTACTCGTCCGAGTTAAATCTGTCAACAACAAATGCAGGACCTCATGCATTTCGAGAATTCACATATATTCATCAAAATTCAATATTCAAACAAAACTTAACCATTTTTCAACCATTTCAAGCATGTATTCATTCTTATATCGTAACATCCAAACAATTTACATAAATAATAATCACATTTCATACAACACAACATTTTATTTAACATAATTACAAGCTCAATTAAGTTACACGAACTTACCTCGACACTTGTTCGCGTATAAAATCTACTAATCCGATACCTTTTCTTTTCCTCGGTCTAACCTCAAATTTGTGTTGTCCGGATCTATATAAATAACTTTAATCATCAATTTCACACATTTCATATTCATTTGGACTCAATTTACGTCCTAGGCAAAATTACCATTTTTCCCCTAACTTTTTCATAAATTCCAATTTCGTCCCTAGGCTCAAAAAATTAAATTTATGCAGTTTACTCCCTATTCCAAGCCTACCCGAATTTTCAATATAAAATTTACATCACGTATTTTCATAAAAATTTAAAATTTTTCATCAATTTTCACAACATTACATTTTAGTCCCTAAATCATGTTTTCATCAGAAGTCACCTAGTAAAAGTTGTTTATCTATTAACAACCTTTCGTTTTTTACCATAAATTTTAAATTTTTAGCATATTCATCCAAGACCCAAATATCATACTTTGATAACTTTTCAAATTGATCCCCCAAATAGATAGATTAAGCTATCCCGTTTTCAAAAATATCAAAATTACTAAAAACGGGACAAGGAAACTTACCCAATTAAGCCATGAAAGTTTCTTCTCTCTCTCCTAGGGTTTCCATGTATTTTAGGTTGAAGATGACATAAAAATAAGATGATATCTTTTATCATCTTTTAATTAATTTAATTATTTCCAATTTTCAATTTAGTCCTTGTCCTTTTTCTAAATTTCCATGGATGAGTCACCAAAATATCTACATACTTTTCTTTAACGGTCTAATTACCATATAAGGACCTCTAGTTTTGAATTTCATAGCTATTTAATCCTTATAGCTACTAGAATTCAACTTTTGCATTTTATGCAATTTAGTTCTTCTCGTAATTAAACACATAATCAATAAAATTTTCTTATCGAAATTTTCACATGAAACTTCTAACATATTACGAACCATGTAATAAAATAAAAATAAATTTTATTTTCAAATCGGATTTGTGGTCCCAGAACCACTGTTCCGATTTCATTGAAAAAATGGGCTGTTACATTTCCTAACTATATACATAGCCCTTCACGTGTGGTCTTCCACCGCATAGCAACCATTCATACATAATCATTTTGTCTCTCACTAAGAAATTGGTTGGTTCTAACCTAACCAAACCAAAATTGGATTCCAACTATGTCTAATTTTGTTTCTACCATTTTCTATTTTTCCAATAAAGACTTTAAAATCTTGGCTTTTTCCAATTACATCTCTTAATTGTCTCTTAATTTTTGGACTTTATGGAATTTTGGTGTGGCATGCAAAATCTCACTTTGCAGATTAGTGATTGGTGAACACCTTGCCTTGTAGGGGAACACTTATGTGTTCAAAATATAATAAGGGATGATAGAGGTATGGAGGATATGACTGATTAATAGCTTTGATAAACGGCATGAAAATATAGGAAAAATGGTTTTTGGGAACTAGGATTAAAAGCTAGCACAAAGAAGTGAGTATGTGGAGAAAAAGGTGAATATTGTGTAAAACAAGTATGAACGTTGCACAAAAGTAAAAGTAATACAATAGAAAATCATAAAGGAGTAGTCTGCCAAGGTGGCTTACCAATAGAGTTACGGTGCCTTTTGTCCGACATACGTAGGTTTCAAATAACGAATAGGGTCCCCTATAGGGCTGACCCTACTAGTGGAAGTATCCGTCACCGGATACTTTGGAAAAAGAGAGTTGTGTCCATCCCTTTGGACACAAGTACCAGACCAAGGGTTCAAGCCACTTACCTGGACATATCATAGGTAGGTTTATACAAAATAATGCAGATAATAGACTCAATGTACAAAGGAACTCACCAGAAATCTTCACTCAGAGTTTTTTCCTACTTAACAAGTTCTTTCCCTTTAGTATTGGGGCCTTCTCCTGTTTCTTTGGCTAAAACAATAAAATGACTTCTTTAAATATAAAAAACAATCAAAGCTTAATGAAACACCATTTATGGTTGGAAGTTTCCTTCCTATCTAGTATTCAAGATGAAAGCCATACAAAGCACTTCTTACAACAACTTCTTTCTATCTAGTAAAACTTAAAGAAAGATTTAAGTGTTTACCAGCAAACAACTTAAGACAAAAGCTTCTATAATCTTGACAACAACCTCTTCACAACTATAAAGAGCATTTCTGGTTTTTCTTCGATGATATCAAAAGCAAGAAGAGAAGATGAAATGAAAATCTTCTCTACCTTACAAGGTTATCCTATTTATAGCTATCTTTAACCCAAATATCACTCAAGGTCAAACTCTAATCAATAATCATTCTCACACGCTTTCAATAAAAAATCATATACTACGAGGCTCCCTAGGTGTCTTATTTATGGACACGGTACCTCTATTAAAGGGTACTTTCCTGCTCCAGCGAGGGAGTCCCAAACTGTTGGTTTTCCTCGAGAGTGAAGTGCGCACCAAGCCACTTCCATGGCGAGCACAGTAGGATCTAGGAAAATGAAGATCCCCATTTGTAATAGTTGGGGGAAGAACCATACTGGAAGAACCAAATGAAGTTGTGAAAATATATGAATGTTTGCAAGAATGTTCTCTGGGTGCCAAATATGCTTGTGTATTGACGTACTGATAAATGGCATTTATAGTGACAAGTACAATGCCTTGTTTGAAATGTATGTTTATAAAATGGTGAGTTCAGAGGGAGTCAGCTTGACGGGATAGTGAAGATAGGAAATTGGCATAGTGGAGGAATGGTTGGATTAAAAAGGGATACAAGGGAGTTTGGCAGCATTTCAGAATGAATATCTACTAGTCCTATAGGGCGACACAGTGATGACGGTTATTTACTGGTCATTCAGGGCGACACTGTGAAAATGATATAGGTTCTTTAAGGCAACACCATGTATATAGATCCTTTGGGACAACACTGTGCAAACGGTATACAAGTCCTATGGGGCAACACCTCGAAAATGGTTTACTAATTCTTCAGAATCAAAACTCCATGGTTAGCCATGGCATGATCCAATGGCAAATAAGTACACCTCATAACAAAAATGAAGTCTGCTAAGATAAGGAACAGGAAGCCTATTAGAGCATAAAAAATGAGGTTACTCTATGACTCGTGTGGTGAGTAGTTTAACAAGATGATCATGGCGCGCTTGAAAATGCCGGTAAGCATACTAAATAGAGGAATCCACCAAAATGCAAAGGTAAAAGGAATTGGTAAAAGCGTCTTAAATGAGACATATGTGGAAGAAAGAGGTATTTCCTTCAAGGTATTTCAAAATAAGAGTTTGTTAGAGTTAATATAGAACCATCATTAGTTAATTGTTTAAGAAATGGTTCATCAAATTTGAAATTATAAGTGGTAATTGATAAAAAGGTCACCAAAAAAGTGGGAACTCCACCAATGACCACTTTGACGGTACACGTAACCTGAAGTAGTATGTCTATAAAGTTCTCCAAATATTTACTAAGAAAAAAGGATGTCCATCCGAATTATATATCACGGGAAAGTCTGCAGTGACTATAAAAATGAGGAAGTCCACCAAAGGAAATATAAATAAGAGATAATTCATCGAGAACTATCTAAAGTGGAAAAGTCCTATGGGACTACCTTACAAGTATGAGTCTGGAGGAAAAGAGGGTCAGTGTGGAAAGGAAAGGTCTATGCAAAGGCTATTTCAAAAGAAGATAATCGCTGGGGTAATATGGTAAACATATGATGAGTTCAGTTTGGAATGGATGGATCAAGGTAAGGATCCGCTTTTGTGGTGAAGAAAATTTTAAGTCCTCTTGTAGTAGTCAATAATCCTTATTTTCATGTATAAGGTTATCTATAAGAAGTCAACAGACTTCTCTATCTATCGGCATCTGTAACACCCCTTACCCATATTCGACGTCGGAACCTTGTACGAGGCATTACCGTACTTAACTTACTCAAACATACAACCTCTGGCCATAAATTCTCATTTCAATTTAAAAATTTTCAATCGAAACCATAACGTCCCTTTTATAGGTCTACAAGACCTTAAACATACATATGTAATGGTTCAGGACTAAATCGGAAACTTTTGAACACTTAGAAAATTTATACCCAAAACCGGGCGACACATCCCGTGTGGAGAGGGACACGCCCGTGTGGGCAGGCCGTGTGATAACACATGCCCATGTCCCTAGTTCGTGTGAATTTTATTTTTCATATCGAACCTAAAGGGGTTTTCACACCACCGTCACACTCCCGTGTCCATAGCTCGTGTCCCTCACACGGCCTAGACATGCCCGTGTGCAAAAACCTTGACATTCTGTTTCTAACGTCATCATCCCCATAGGGTAACACGACCAAGGCACATGTTCGTGTCCTTAGACTGTGTGGCGAATTAAATTCCCAAAATTCTGGTGCAAACTTCACACGGCCTGGGCACATGCCCATGCTCTATGGTCTTGTCTTCCACACGGTTGAGACACACAGCCGTGTCTTAGCCCGTGTGTTTACTACTGGGTATTCTGACTTGCCAACTTAGGATGCAGGGGAACACAGTGCCACGTTACACGCCCATAGAGCAGACTGTGTGTCACACACAACCTAGACACAGGCCCGTGTGTCTATGTAACACCCCTAACTCGTAACCATCACCAGTTTAGGGTTAAGAGGTATTATCGGACAATCGAAAACTTTTACGAACAATTCATAACTTAATTTGACAAATCACATCAAAGTGTCCCTTAAATAGGTCTTTGAGACCTTAATCATACTTTAAAATAGGGTTGAGACTAAACCGAACACATACAGAACTTCTTGGAAATTTAAAATTTTTTCTAAGATACAGAGGTCACACGCTCGTGTGGGCAGGCTGTGTGCCTCCCACGGCCTCAGACACGTATGTGTGTCTAAACCGTGTCAAAATAGGGCATACATACTGACTTGTCCACAAGGCGGTGGACACGCCCCTGTGCCTCACCCGTGGTCGCTACTGAATTGCACCACACGGCCAGTCACACGCCCGTGTGTCCAACCCGTGGTCGAGTCTGACTTGTTTTGAAATACAACCACGAGGGACACGATCGAGCCATACGCCTGTGTGCTCAACCGTGTGGGAAAATATAGGCCATTTGCAAGGCCAAAATGCCACCCACACTTTGGGAAATCCCTACAAGCATCATACCAATCCAATTCATGTCAAAATAAACAACTTTTCCAAACATTCAAAGGCATCTCAAACACAAAAACTTATGCAACAATTAGCTCAGCTAAATAACAACCATTTCTAAGCAAGTTTCATCCACAACTTACCACTTCATTATGGCTTCACTCCATCAATAATATACCAACTTACATCACAAAACATAGCTCAATAATACCATATGCTCAACCATTAACAAAACACAACACATAGCTTATCTACTTATTCACAACATACCATCCCAAAATATGCATCATATACCATGACCACTCATACATATCACCAACATTTATCTAGCCATATCACATGGCTATTTACATGTCTCAAACATATCCCAAAATAACTAGCCTATACATTCCATATTTAACTATATACACATTCAAAAGCACCAAAGTAGAGTCTGATAGTGTGGTGATGATCTTCGACAATTCCCGAGCCTTTCGTAGCTTCGACAATCTATAAAACAAAGCAAACACACACGAAGTAAGCTTTCAAAAGCTTAGTAAGTCATATACAAATAAACTTAACATAAAATGCACATAATCACATTGATACAATTTCATTAATAATCCTCATTTGCAATTTCATAAAATGTTCTTTGGCTCATTTGTTTAGCCATAGATTGCTAACATATCACATCTCAAAGCATCAATTATGCTCATAGCACATTAAAAAATATATATCACATATTATCTCATCAAATTCATACACATATTCATTTTGGTAAGTTCATATACACACCTACCTTTCATACACATACACAGTGTACCTTTCAAATGTACCTGACTCGTTTATACATTTCACGTAGTCTTTCATTTCTTAGATTTTCCCGTTGAACCGTTCGGAATCAAATAGGAAGCTCGAAATACTCAGAATGGTCATACAATGCCAACATCCCAGACATGGTCTTATATGTAACCAGATATCGATGCCACTGTCCCAGACAGGGTCTTACACGAATGAATACGATGCCAATGTCCCAGACATTATCTTACACGTAAATCTCAAATCGATGCCAACATCCCAGACGTGGTCTTACACGATGTCTCATGTCGATGCCAACGTCCCAAACGGGGTTTTACATGATATCATATATCAGAACTACATGTCATGACATATGTAATCCTATCTATTCCTAGGTTCGTACAAGACCTTTTTCGGATGTTGACACCATGTCGATACTATCTCGGATTTCATGTACTCATCATCTTATACACATTCATTATTATGAATTTTCATATGAACATACATATATTAATGTAAATACATTTATTTGTATATAGACTTACCTCGAATTCGGTTAACATACAGACTCGACTATTCGATCACTTTCGACTTTCCGCGATCTAAATCTGCTTTCTTCGGTTCTTGATCTTTAATCAAGGAATGTCAATGGCTGAATCTAACCTAAGCTTAAACTTTCTTTTCTTTTCTTATTTTCGGCACCCAAAAGATGAACAACCTACCATTTTCATATTTTTGTTTATTATAATCATATTTCGGTTACCATATTAACCTTTTAATTAATATTTGACACATATAAACATCCAGGTCATATTTGTCCATTGTCATCCACTAACTTTTAACATGGATTAATTGCCTCATAAGGCCTCCACATTTAAAAGCCACTCAAATAAGCACATTAACATATAGAATGTCATTTTTACCTTTTATGCAATTTAGTCCTTTTCTCAAATTAAGCACGTAATTGACCAAATTAAATCACGAAACTTACACACATGCTTAATCACATATCACTGACACAGAAAATAATATTAAAATATTTTTATGACTAGGATTTGTGGTCCCGAAACCACTTATCCGACTAGGGTCTAAACCGAACAGTTACAGTCTACCCATGTGTACAATTATAAGGCTATCTACCAAGCCAATTGCCACTCTAACAAGCAACCCCACTTATACCATTTCAATACAACACGCAACATGACAATAAGGATCTTTTAATATCTAAAATCAAAATATCCACACCTTATTAACAACCTACCTCATCATGCACATACTTCATTCATAACTCATTCAATTGCACAACTTGTACATCATGAATTTCATCATCATTGATTATATAAAAACTTAACAAGTATGGGCCAATTCCAATAGCCATTCACCAAATGAATGAGTAGCATTAATAGCTAACACATTGCCTAACAAACATGACATATCACAAAATAACCAAGTTCCTATTCATGCCATACCCAAAATTAATCAACTTTACTATACCAAAAGAATAGTTGATAGTGTGAATCGAACTCTAGCTTCCTTCGATCCTCAAACTAGCTTGGCGATACTACAAGGAATAGGGAAAAGAAGGGGTAAACATACAACTTAGTAAGTTGCATGAAAAAATATCAACATAAATGTTTATGATAACAGCCATTCACCACACTAAATAATACACAAGTTCTCAAGCACATCGACATAACTTACTCATGCTTTTTCTTACCAAATTACATATCATGTAATACCCCCTCACCCGTGTCCAATTTCGGGAGAGGGTTCGAGGCGTTACTGGACTTAAACATTCACAATCGTACAACATCGGGTTACCAAATTTTGCCCAAAATTAAAACTTTTCAAACACATGCCATGGACAAAATAGGCTTACAGGCCAAAATCGTTATAAGCCACATCTCATGGCTATAATCAACAAATCAATATAAGCCAATACATTTGGCTAATCACAACAACATCTATCATAAAAAAAACTAAGTCCCTATACATGCCACTCACTTGAAAACTACACATGCCAATACTCCAAGGATAGTGGCCTGATATTGTGATACTGCCTCCGACGATCTCCGACCCTGAGCTGACCTGACAAAACTAAAAGAAATGGAAAGGAGGGAGTAATCTTTACACTTAGTAAGCTCGCATGAAACTAATAAGCAATGTGATAACATGCTATTTTCATATTCTTCCTATTTATTCAAATTCCAGTTAAGTTGTTTTCTTGAGTTATAGTCATTAAATTATTTATATCTAGAGCTACGGAACTCCAAATTAAGATCCGTTAATTTTCCATGAAACTAGACTCACATATCTTCTTACCATAAAGTTTCCAGAATTTTTGGTTTAGCCAATCAATACAATTTATTCATTAAAGATTCCCCTATTTTACTATTTGACTATTCTGACCTCTCTTCACTACGAATAAATTTTCTCCTCGTACAGAGTTCATATGACCTTATTATTTAGTTCATTTGAAAATAGACTCATTCAGGATTTATAAATTGTATCACACAATTATTTGTTTACAATTTTTAATGATTTTTCCAAGGCAGAACATGGGATCACGTAATCATTCTGAACCAGTCTCACAGAAATTCAAATATCTCAAAATATACGAATCATTTGTTTGCTATGTTTCTTTTATATGAAAATAGACTCAATAAGTTTCAAATCAATATCTCATCCAACTTATAATTAAATCTCTACTATTTTTAGTGATGTCACTACTGCTGTCCAAATAGTTTTATTGTAAATTTTTGCTCTCTCTTTCACTTTAGTTGTGTTCATCACTTGCTTATACCAACCTTTTCAATTTCTGATTACATATCGAACATATTGTTCATACGTACATTTTCCACATTTCTCAATTGTTCACATTCACACTTGCACTTATTCATAACATGATCACACCAATCATCATTAGTAAATTATCTCGTTGAACCCCTTCGGAAAACGCTCGATACTCGGTGGTCTTGGCACATAGCTCCACCTACACATAATTCGGCTTTCTTGTACACATGGTGAAGGTCCCTTATAACCCATGTGACCTAGCCATTCCATCTCGTAGCTTTCTTGTCTACATGGTGTCCAACACTAGGAACCACTCATGTGACCTAGCTACTCATAACCCGTAACTTTCTTGTACACATGGTATACACACAGTATTACACATGTGACCTAGTTACATATGAAATTATTATCCCATAGCTTTCTTGCACACATGGTGAAAGTCCCTTATCATCCATGTGGCCTAGCTACATATCAAATTCTGCCATCTAGTAGCTTTCTTGTGCACACGGTGAAGGCCCATTATCACTCGTGTGACCTAGCTACATATTGTCTGTATCTCTTGTAACACCCCTTACCCCTATCCATCGCCGAATCAGGGTACGAGGCATTACAGCAACCTTGTACACTTTTCTGATACATACATTTCAATTATACATTAAAACCATTCATAGTCACACTCTATGTCCCTATCATGGGCTTATAAGGCCCGAAACAATCATTAAAGTTGGTTCGGAACCAAACTAGAACTTTTCGACATTTAGAAAATTTTTACCAAAACAGGGTCACATGCCCGTGTGACATATAATGTCCCTTATCACCCATGTGACCTAGCCATTGCATCTCGTAGCTTTCTTGTCTACATGGTGTCCAACACTAGGAACCACTCATGTGACCTAGCTACTCATAACCCGTAACTTTCTTGTACACATGCTATACACACAGTATTACACGTGACCTAGTTACATATGAAATTATTATCACGTAGCTTTCTTGCACACATGGTGAAAGTCCCTTATCTTCTTATCATCCATGTGGCCTAGCTAGATATCAAATTTTGCCATCTCATAGCTTTCTTGTGCACACGGTGAAGATCCCTTATCACTCGTGTGACCTAGCTACATATTGTTCGTATCTCTCGATTTTCCGAAGGTTCAATCGAGAATTTCCCATTCCATACATTTTCATATTGTAGTTATCACCCAATGATTTCTATAATATCTAGCAAAATAATTATTGAACAAGTAAAATAAATGCATTATTTACAAATCAACTTTCCATTTCACATAATAACCATAGTCATAGAAAACACCTTTTATTATAAACATATTATTAAATCAATTCACCAACTTACCTCGGATCTAGAAACGACAATTTACCAACTTTCCTGATTTTCGATTTTCCTCCCATTCTAGGTCCAAATCTCATTTTTCACGGTCTAAAACATCACATTTCACTTATTTAATTAATGTATTACTCAAAATAGTCCCTAACTCAAAGTTTGGCAAAATTACAATTTTGCCCCTAAACTTTTCAAAAATTACACTTTTACCCCTAGCTCGTAAATTAAAATTTATTCCTTTTTCTTATGTCTTATGACATGATGAACATTTTTCCCTTCTATGGCAACATCAAATTCTCGCTCTAACATGTACTTATGAACATTAGGTATTTTTACCGATTATGTCGTTTTACTCGTTTTCACAGAAAATCTCTTAGTAAAAGTTGTTTAACATTATTTTAACCTTCATATTCAATCATAAAACATCAAAATAAACACATTTCACCTATGCGTATTTTTCCAAATATGAACCCTAGGTTAAATTATTGCTAGAATAAGCTAAATTAAGTTACCTGGACTCCAAAAACGTAAAGAACATTAAAAACGGGGCTTGGAATCACTTACTATGGAGTTTGGAAGCTTGAAACAAACCCTAGCTATGGAGAACCCTTGTAATTTCATCCTAATGAAGAAGATGGACATATTTGGCCTTTAAATTTTGTTTTTAATTCATTTAATTCACTAAATTACCAAAATGCCCCTTAAAAATTTTTTTGAAACATACCCATCCATGTCCATTTTTTTCCACCAACTTAACCAATGGTCTAATTATCATTTAAGGACCTCCAATTTAAAATTTCATAACAATTGGACACCTCTAACATGTAGAACTCAACTTTTGTACTTTTTACAATTTAGTCCTTTTGACTAAATTGAGTGCCCAAACGTCAAAATTTTCGAATGATAATTTCACGAAATCATTCCATGAAATTCTAAACCATAAAAATATAAATAAAATAAATTTCTCAACATCGAATTTGTGGTCTCGAAACCACTGTTTCGTTTAGGCCTTATTTCGAGATGTTACATTTCTCCCCCATAGGGATTTTCGTCCCCGAAAATCTTAACAGAATGAGGTTTAATATATTTCTCATCATTTCCAACATCACTAAATAATCTTTTTCAAGATGGTACTTTCATAAACACTCTGTCATCGATCTGAATCCTAATAGAACTCAGTGAATTTTGTCAAACAAAGAATCGATAAATATTGAAATTATTATGCTAATTCCATCAAACGTTCAAAAACAACCCACTAGCATTTCTCTTGGCTCCCCACAGATCAATCGATGATCACTCACAATCTTTCAATAGCTTAATTCATCACCACTGTCTTAAACTCAAATTTTGCTATGCCATCAGATATATTAAACTCTCGAAACCAGGAAACATATGACAATCCTCGTTAAACAAACAGTGTCATCAAATTTTTCAATACAGACATAATAATAACCATCTCTAAATTACAAACCGAATAGCTCTTTTTAATGTAATATTAACTGTCTGAAAAAATGAACCATTACTTTACATTCTAGAGAATATACAGATTCAAATCCGTTCACTGGTGCGTCACTGAAAAATCATAATTCCATATTGTACCAAAGTCGATTATAACAAAGATAAAACATATTCTATACAGATATAAACAGAACAATAGCCAAAAGAAACAGTAGAATCATTTCGTATAAGTTCACTGTCAACTTTTGTCTCAGACGTAATGGAATTGAATTTCAATAAAAGATAATGGAATACCAATCATAGATCAATCAAACTAACGATTCTTTACTCAGAAAACAAGCAATCAAAATTGTCTCTGAAAATATACGAACACATAAAATGCCCAGAAGAGATAGTCATAAACTGCTCAACTATGACTGTCATATTTAAACATCTTCACATGTCAAACATCATTCTTCTGACTAATTCTACCCTCACTAATTTCCACATTATTTCTTTCACTAAAGAAAATCAGTTCAAAAAAATTTCAGTTAATACTTCTTTTCAGTATCTTATCTGAATAAGTCGATTTATCAAAGTTAAATTTTTCACTAATTATGATATTGTATAAACCAAATAATTCTTGAGTCAATCTGATATTTCTCTAATTCTGTCCTTCATTTGTCAACCATACTCAGTCTTTGATCATATCTATAGTTATTCTATAACTGAACTCTTTCATTCCACACTTAGGAACTTAATCAACATGATTCTCATGAATTTTCGTTATAAACACCTCATCAGTAAGGGGGTGAGGTCGTACAGCCTCTAACTCGATTCTCACACACACATATATATATATATATATACATATGACACATCTTTCATTATCAACATATGTCATTATAACTATACTACCCACTTCGAACAATTTATCATTCATATTTGCCTAACATAAAATTTTCAATTATCTCATTCAAACAAGTGCACTCATTCATACATTCTACAAAATTTGTTATCACATTCACTAATCAATTTTTTTCAAGCATGCTACAGTACTGAAGGTCAAAAAAATATGAATAAGCATATTACTGTATAAACTTCCATTTCACATATTATCACATATACACATTACGAATTCTTATTCATACTTTTTCGAGTTTAACTCATCATAGCTACACTTTATTCAAATACTTCAGTATCACTATCAAATGGTCGTATATAGCTCGGTTGGAGAGTACTTCTCTTTTAATAAGATTATCCTCAATCACGTCGGAATGCATCACACTATCACATATAGACTCTCACACTTGCTATGTTAGTCCGAGAACCGACTAAACCATAACTCTGATACCACTAAAATGAAACACCCTTTACCCCTATCCGTTGCCGGATCAGGGTACGAGGCATTACAGCAATCTTATATACTTCTCCGATACATACATTTCAATTATACATTAAAACCATTCATAGTCACACTCTATGTCTCTATCATGGGCTTACGAGGCCCAAAACAATCATTAAAGTTGGTTTGGAACCAAACCAGAACTTTTCGACATTTAGAAATTTTTTACCAAAACAGGGTCACACGCCTGTGTGACATATGACATGGCCGTGTGAGTAGACCGTGAGGTTCTCACACGCCCATGTTTGGATCCCGTGTATAATTCATAATAATACATACAACCAATAGCTAAATCTATATACATGCCATTCACTTAAAAATAATTAGGAATTGTCATGATTCCAACTTGACAAATTGATAGTGTGATGATACCTCCAACGATCTCCAACCTTGAGCCAACCTGACAACACTAAGAGAAATGGGAAAATGGTGTAAGCTTTATAGCTTAGTAAGTTGGCATATCAATAATAATAAGCAATTTAATTAACAATATTAACCCATTTCTCAATAAATATACTCAAGGGAATAGAATCGATATTCACATAGTTTTACCCTTTTTCTTAAGTTCAGCTTAGGCTATTTTTCTAAGTCACATTTACTAATTTAATTATTTCATAAGCTACAGAACTCGAAATTATGATCCGTTAATTTTCCATGACACTACACTTACATATCTTCATACCATAAAATTTCCAGAATTTTTGGTTTAGCTAATCAATACAGTTTATTCATGAAAGACTCCCCTATTTCCCTGTTTGACAGCTCTAACACCTCTTCACTAAAATTAAAATTCCTCATTATATAGAGTTTGGATAACCTTCCCGTTTGTCTCTCTCGAAAGTAGACTCACCAAGTATTCAGATAATATAAATTACACAGCATAACCATTTTTATACAATTTTTAATGATTTTTCCAAGGCAGAACAGATGATCACATAATCATTCTGAACAAGTCATACACAAATTTAAATATCTCAAAATATACAAATTCTTTGCTTGCTCTGTTTCTTTTATATGAAAATAGACTCAATAAGATTTAAATAAATATCTTATCCAACATATAATTCAATTCATACGTTTTATGGTGATTTTTCAAAGTCACATAACTGCTACTGTTTCAATCTATTTTACTGAAAATTTTACTTTCCCATGTTTTCTTTATATTACTTCCATATATGCACACATAACACCGAACATAATCAAAACTAGCCATACAAATGAATAATCATCACCAATATTTACGAGTACTCATAATAGCATTTACACCATATCAGCCTTATCACAATTTCAATCACGTATCACATATCAAACACATTATGCACATACACACATAGTCACATGCACCCTTGCTCGCACGTACATTTGCCACATTTCTCAATTGGTCACTTTCACACTGGCACTTATTCATAACATGATTGTACCAATCACCAGTAGTAAGTTATCTCGTTGAACCCTTTCGAAAAACGCCCGATACTCGATGGTCTCAGCACATAGCTCCACCTACACATAATTCGGCTTTCTTGTACACATGGTGAATGTCCCTTATCACCCATGTGACCTAGCCATTCCATCTCGTAGCTTTCTTGTCTACATGGTGTCCAACACTAGGAACAACTCATGTGACCTAGCTACTCATAACCCGTAACTTTCTTGTACACATGGTATACACACAATATTACACATGTGACCTTGTTACATATGAAATTATTATCCCGTAGCTTTCTTGCACACATGGTGAAAGTCCCTCATCTTCTTATCATCCATGTGGCCTAACTACATATCAAATTTTGCCATCTCGTAGCTTTCTTGTGCACACGGTGAAGATCCCTTATCACTCGTGTGACCTAGCTGCATATTGTCCGTATCTCTCGGTTTTCCGAAGGTTCAATCGAGAATTTCTTACTACTGGTGATTGATACGATCATGTTATGAGTGCAAGAGTGAAAGTGACCAATTGAGAAATGTGGCAAATGTACGTGTGAGCAAGGGTGCATGTGACTATGTGTGTATGTGCATAATGTGTTTGATATGTGATACGTGATTGAAATTGTGGTAAGGCTGATATGGTGTAAACACTATTATGAGTACTCGTAAATATTGGTGATGATTATCATTTGTATGGCTAGTTTTGAATATGTTCGGTATTATGTGTGCATATATGGAAGTAATATAAAGAAAACATGGGAAAGTAAAATTTTCAACAAAATAGATTGAAACAGCAGTAGTTATGTGACTTTGAAAAATCACTATAAATCGTATAAATTGAATTATATGTTGGATGAGAAATTGATTTAAATATTATTGAGTCTATATTTATATAAAAGAAATAGATAAAGCAAATAATTTGTATATTTTGAGATATTTAAATTTATGTTAGAATGGTTCAGAATGATTATGAGATCCTCTGTTCTGCCTTGGAAAAATCATTAAAAATTGTATAAAACTGGTTATGGTGTGTAATTTATATTGTCAGAATCCTTGTTGAGTCTACTTTCGAGAGAGACAAATGGAAAGGTTATCCAAACTGTATATAATGAGGAATTGTAATTTTAGTGAAGAGGTGTTAGAGCTGTCAAACAGCAAAATAGGGGAGTCTTTAATGAATAAACTGTATTGATTAGCTAAACCAAAAATTTTGAAACTTTTATGGTATGAATATATTTGAGTGTAGTTTCATGGAAAATTAACAGATCTTAATTTTGAGTTCTGTAGCTTATGAAATAATTAAATTAGTGACTGTGACTCAGAAAAACAGCCTAAGCTGAACTTAAGAAAAAGGGTAAAACTATGTGAATATCGATTCTATTCCCTTGAGTATATTTATTGAGAAATGGGTTAATATTGTTAATTAAATTTCTTGTTATTATTGATATGCCAACTTACTAAGGTATAAAGCTTACACCATTTTCCCATTTCTCTTAGTGTTGTCAGGTTGGCTCAGGGTTGGAGATTGTTGGAGGTATTATCACACTATCAATTTGTCAAGCTGGAATCATGACAATTCCTAATTACTTTCAAGTGAATGGCATGTATAGAGATTTAGTTATTGGTTGTATGTATTATTATGAATTATACACGGGATCCAGCCATGGGCGTGTGAGAACCTCACAGTCTACTCACACGGTCGTGTCATCTCTCGATTTTCCGAAGGTTCAATCGAGAATTTCCCATTCCATTCATTTTCATATTTTAGTTATCACCCAATGGTTTCCATAATATCTAGCAAAATAATTATTGTACAAGTAAAATAAATGCATTATTTACATATAAACTTTCTTGTCGAAATCTCGTCAGGTACAGCCGTGTAGCAACTAATACGACCCATGTAATATTAATTTAATATTCAATTCTTGTAACATTAATTTGATATTCAATTTCAAAAAACACAACAAATATCACATTTGCCATACCATACACACCATCCATCAACTTCTCCTAAACATATTAAATCATATAATTTATGCCATATCAATAGAGAATTACAATTCAAGCATGGTACTGCATTATTATTAACACACGAACTTACCTCGAATGTCGAAACGGTCATTTTACCAACTTTCCTGATTTTTTGATTTTCCTCCAGTTCTAGGTCCAAATCTAGTTTTTGGGGTCTAACATATCACATTTCACTTATTTAATTAATGTACTACTCAAAACAGTCCCTAACTCAAACTTTGGTAAAATTACAATTTTGCTCCTAAACTTTTGCATAATTACACTTTTGCCTCAATACTCGAAAATTAAACTTCAACCCTTATTCTTATGTTATATAACATGCTGATCATTTTTCTCTTCTATGGCAGCATCAAATTCTCACTCTAACATGTACTTATGGACATTAGATATTTTTATCCATTTTGTCGTTTTACTTGTTTTCACGTGAAATCGCTTAGTAAAAGTTGTTTAACATTATTTCAGCCTTCATATTCTATCATAACACATCAAAATAAACACATTTCACCTATGGGTATTTTTCCAAATATGAAACCTAGGTTAAATTATTGCTAGAATAAGCTAAATCAAGTTACCGGGACTCCAAAAACGTAAAGAACATTAAAAACGGGGCTTGGAATCAGTTACTATGGAGTTTGGAAGCTTGAAACAAACCCTAGCTATGGAGAACCCTTGTAATTTCGTCCTAATGAAGAAGACGAACATATTTGGCATCTAAATTTTGTTTTTAATTCTTTTAATTCACTAAATTACCAAAATGCCCCTTAAAAAAATCTTTTGAAACATACCCATCCATGTCCATTTTTGTCCACCAACTTAACCAATGGTCTAATTATCATTTAAGGACCTCCAATTTAAAATTTTATAACAATTGGACACCTCTAACATGTAGAACTCAACTTTTGCACTTTTTACAATTTAGTCCTTTTGACTAAATTGACTGCCCAAACGTCAAAATTTTCGAATGAGATTTTCACGAAATCATTTCGTAAAATTTTAGGCCATAAAAATATAAATAAAATAAATTTCTCAATATCGAATTTGTGGTCCGGAAACCACTGTTCCGTTTAGGCCTTATTTCGGGATGTTACATATCACATATTGCATTCATTTCTCGTAACTTCACAATGGGCACCTGTATCACTTCATCACATAACTTTAGCACTTTCATTCTCTTGAACATAGACTTAGCTCTTTGCTATCTTTAACATAAACTTAGTTCTTTACCTGTTGAACTACTTGGAATATCAAAGGATACTCAATCTTATCATACATGTAACACAATGCCAATGCCATATCCCAGATATGGTCTTACATTGAATCACTTCTCGATGTCGATGCCATATCCCTGATATGGTCTTATACGGGATCTCATATCGATGTCGATGGTCTTATACGGGATCTCATATCGATATAGATACCATATCCCAGATATGGTCTTACACGAGATCTCCCTTCGGTGCTGATGCCATGTCCTAAACATGGTCTTATACAGGACCTTCATTCGGTGTCGATGCCATGTCCCAGACATGGTCTTATACAGGACCCTCTTGTCTCATGTTGTGACAATAGTATCCTTACTATTCCTAATGTTCAACCGGGACTTCGACTTACATAATATCATTATTCTTTCATTGAGGCATCATTAGTCAATTTCATAGAAATAATATACATTTCTCATGATATCAAGCAATTAAGAATATAATAGCACTATGTAGCTTTAATTTCACAAAAACTTACCTCGATACCAAAATATGTATAGTTGTTCGATTTAGTCCACAAGTATTGGCCAATTCCAATTCCATTTACAAAATGAATGAGTAGCATTAATAGCCAACACATTGATTAACAAATATGACATATCACAAAATAACCAAGTTCCTATACATGCCATACCCAAAGTTAATCAACTTTACTATACAAAAAGAATAGTTGATAGTGTGAATCGAACTCCGACTTCCTTCGATCCCCGAGCTAGCTTGGCGATACTACAAGGAATAAGGAAAAGAGAGGGTAAGCATAAAGCTTAGTAAGTTGCATGAAATAAATAGCAACATTAATGTTCATGGTAACATCCATTCACCACACTAAATAATACACAATTTCTCAAGCACATCGACATAACTTACTCATGCTTTTTCTTACCAAATCACATAACACATTTTGCATTCATTTCTCGTAACTTACTCATGCGCGCCTGTATCACTTCATCATCTTTATTAGCTCAAAATTCCTCTGCTTCTTATTTCCGGATTCTATCAACAGGGGGCTTTTCCCTTCTTACTACCTCTACCACTTGAGGAGCTACAGAGGTAAGCCGAGGAATAGGTAGGGGTGGAGGGGGTTGAGCATTAGGATTTGCTCGAATAAACTTATTATACCAATTACTCATCATATGGAGAAATGCTTCCCGAGCCTCCTCTCCCTGACCCAAAGTCTCGGGTCTACTTTCTATTGGCGCGGTCCTTTGCGCGGGAGCCAACGTATTACTAGTAGCATCATCAGTAGCAGCTCGGTCGGGATCCATTTACTATAAGAAAACAAAATTTCAATCGTCAGGAGTCGTCACACTATCATTATGTAGATACTCATACGTATGGCATGTATAGCTAGACTCATGCATACGCTACGTTAGTCCGAGAACTAAAAAACTATAGCTCTGATACCACTAAATGTAACACCCCTTACCCGTATCCGATGCCGGAATCAGATACGAGGCATTACCATACTTAACTTACTCAATCATACAACCTCGAGCCATAAATTCTCATTTCAACTTAGAACTGTTCATTCAAAATCATAACAACCATTTTATAGGTCTACGAGACCTTAAACATATATATGGAATGGTTTAGGACTAAACCGGAAACTTTTGAACACTTAGAAAAATTTTACACAAAACAGGGCCACACGCCCGTGTGGAGAGGGACACGCCCGTGTGGGCAGGCCGTGTGATCACACACGCCCATGTCCCTAGTCCATGTGAATTTTATTTTTCATTTTGAACCTACAGGGGTTTTCACACGGCTGGACACACACCAGTGTCCATAGCCCGTGTCCATCACACGGCCTAGACATGCCTGTGTCTTAGCCCGTGTGCAAAAACCTCGACATTCTATTTCTGACGTCATCATCCCCATAGATCAACACGGCCAAGGCACACGCCCGTGTCCTTAGACCGTGTGGCAAATTAAATTCCCAAAATTTGGGAGCAGACTTCACGCGGCCTGGGCACATGCCCATACTTTATGGCCGTGTCTTCCACACAGTTGAGACACACGGCCATGTCTCAGTCCGCGTGTTTACTACTGGGTATTCTGACTTGCCAACTTATGATGCAGGGGGGCACACGGCCATGTTACAAGCCCATGGAGCAGACCGTGTGTCACACATGGCCTAGAAATACGCCCGTGTGTCTACCCGTGTGTACAATTATAAGGCTATCTACCAAACCAATTGCCTCACTAACAAGCACCCTCACTTATACCATTTCAATACAACACACAACATGACAATAAGGCACTTGTAATATCAAAAATCAAAACATCCACACTTTATTAACAACCTACTTGTAACACCCCGTGCCCGGTACCGTCGCCGGAGTTGAGCAAGAGGCATTACTAGACTTGACTACAAATTTAAAACATGAAAATCCTAAAGCTGTCAAACTGCGTTGTGCCGACCAATTCGGCTATAACTCGAGTTATAGAGCTCAAAATTCGGTTCCGTAAATTTTCCTTGAAAGTAGACTCATATATCTATTTACCATAGTTTTTCTAGAATTTTTTCATGTGGCCATTTAGTACAGTTTATTCATCAAAGTTACCCTTATTACACTGCTGGACAGTTCTGACCTGTCCCTGTAAAACTGCAGATATCTCATTGCACAATTTTCATGTACTGTTCTAGTTTATACCAACGAAAAATAGACTCAATAAGGGTTCTACACATATATCCCATGCTTCCTAATTATTTTTGTACAATTTTTGACAATTTTTCCAAAACAGAACAGTGACTCGCGAATGCATTCAGAGTAGGTCTCACTAAAACTGAATTATCTCATAATGTATAAGTCTTTTGCCTACTGTGTTTTTTTTTCATGTAAAAATAGACACAATAAGGTTTAACTCCATGTCTCATTCACCTTCTAATTCAATATACCCTATTTTTGGTGATTTTTCTAACTCATATCACTGCTGTTACTACAAGTTGTTGTGTCACAATTTATGAAGGACTAGCTTCTTACCAAACTCACCTACATTCCTAATTCAAGGATTTATCCCACATATATAAATATTACCTTAACAAAATGATTAAACTTTGATTTAGAAAGCATAAACCTTACCATCAAGAACCAGCATACACATTAACAATACTACAACATACTTAATTAGAAATTTAGCCATATTCGCATGGCCATTCTTTTAGGGTTTACATGTGAACCGTAAAACTTCCTTAAACAATCCAAGCCTATCCTATACATGCCTTCGTTCAAAACCAATCCCAAAATGAAGGAGTACCCCAAAAAGATAGGTTGATAGTGTGAGCGACCTTCCAACGACCCTGATGAGCTTGTGGCTTGCCCCTAATCTATAAAACAGAGGAAACATCTCACACGGGTAAGCATACTAGCTTAGTAAGTCCCAATTCATTTAGAATTATAACATCTAATTATGTATGAAGATAAAGCAATCCACATATGGTATTCTACAATAACAACTAAGTAAATAGTTTACACAAGGTCAAGTTTAATAATTCAAGGACCCACTTTCATAGTAGTCATTCATGCAAATCAATTGTCCCATAGTAGCATGTTCGAAGGTCGACTTCCGACAAATTATATTCATCAATGACAACTTAGCACAAGTAATATCTAACATAACATACCTCACATACTTACCCGAACCACATTCTTGACAATTTAGTTCTAAATTGTCTTGACGAGGATTAGACTCCTCTTAGGAAAATTTCATCACCGGCATCAAGCCTGCTAGGCGTAAAAGCCCGATAATTAACACCGGCACAAGGCCTGCTAGGCATAAGCCCGATAAATAACACCGGCACAAGGCCTGCTAGGCATAAGCCCGATAAATGTCACCGGCACGAGGCCTGCTAGGCTCGAAGCCCGAATATCAGAATATTAGCACATGCTTTTCACATTCCACCATCACATATCGAATTATAACCATTTATTCCCATTGCAATAAATAAATTTGTAATCAATCTAATCCATCAATCATCACATTCGGCCAACTCATAGTTTTACACCAAGCTATTACCAACTTTATCATTCACTAGATGTGTAAATGATCTTTAGATAATAAGTAGCTCAAGAACTTACTCATTTACCTTGCATTAGCCAAAACAATTTCCATCATATTCTCAACATAAATCATCAACCAACATGTAGGTATACATTCGGCCATGATGCAATTTGCTACTAACCTTCATAAATTTTATTATAGTCAAGGTAACCATAATTTATTCTTTGACAAAATCTAACCAAAGGACTTACCTCGGTTGTCGATAAGCCGTGCAAATCGGCTACTCGATAATCTTTGCTTTGCCTCGATCCAACTTTTTCTCCTTTTGATCTTGATCTAATTTGGTTCAATTTAAACCAATTAACCCACATTTCCATTTAATTCGAAAGCAAAATCATAAAAACAATAATCCCAAGACATAAACATTTACATTCGGCCTTTATCCTCTATTTGTTCAAATACATTCAAAATTATTAAGGAACACTTTGGTAGTGCTTTCCTTGATACGTTTTAACTTACAACCTACTTTCATACTTATTGCCATACACAATTTTATGTACTTATACATATATCACTAAGTACAATAGCTCAAATTCATTCTCTCATATGGCCGAATATGTCAATAACCCCCATGCATTTTCTTCAACATGCAACCTAGCAACAAGCTAAATAACCATTCAAATTTCATGCATTTGACTACACCAATTCCACCTATGTGGAGTTCTTCTACTTGGCCGAATGGCCCTTAGGTTCTTAGAATTATCTTTTTAGCTCTTCTTTCCCTCTATTTTACTCCTTACTCTATTTTACTTCAAATACTCAAGTCTTATACTTAGTTCACCCAACAATTAACACATCACCTATAACAATTAATCTAGGTCAACTTCATTATATGAGAATGACCTAACCACCAAGCACATGAAGTACCATTTTCATAAATATCCCCCCCCATTATTCGGCCAACTAGGAGGATACCCTCAAGCCAAACAACAAAATTTTCTTAATCATGCTCAAGATACCTCTTCTCAAGTTGTCTAAGTTCATTTCTACAACAAGGTACAAACTCTCATCCATGGCCGAATTCCTCATGTATGAGATCAACCATTTTCTACTTGTTTTTCCCTAATGACCAAGAAATCGGCTCAATTTAAGGGTAGGCTATCAAGCTATGCCTCAACTCTTACCTTGATTCCCACATGCATGGCCGAATCTCATCTTACCAAACTTAACAAGCTTTGCTTGTTTCCAAAGAGAATGAATCAAGAAATCAAGCCACATCAAGATAAATTACTAAGGTGAAGTTCAACTCTTACCTATTCTAACACATGCAAGGCCGATTGAAGAAGATGAAAGTTCTTCTCTTCTCTTCAAGTAGAATTCGGCTAGAAGGGAGGAAGGATGAGAGAATTTTCTTTTTCTTTTTGTTATTTTAACAAAAATCATAGCATGCTTTTTCAAAAATCAAAATATGCATAAATTAAAAACATATTTTCTACGAAATTTTTACACTCACTAAAAACACACATAATAAACACAAAACATAATATTATAATATCCCACAGGCTCGGATTCGTGGTCCCGAAACCACCTTTCCGATTAGGGTCAAAATTGGTCTGTTACAACTCTCCCCCCCTTAAGGATTTTCGTCCCCGAAAATCTTACCGTTAAAAAGGTTCGGATATTGTTGCTTCATTGACTCTTCAGGCTCCCACGTAGCCTCTTCGACTCCGTGACGATTCCATAGAATCTTTACTAATGGAATTCTTTTATTTCTTAACTCTTTGGTTTCCCGAGCTAAGATACGGATCGGTTCCTCATCATAGGTCAAGTCAGATCAAATTTCAATCTCTGACGGGGTGATCACATGGGACGGATCCGATCTGTATTTGCGAAGCATCGAAACATGAAATACGTTGTGTATCCTTTCTAACTCGGAGGGCAACCTTAATCTGTAAGCAACCGGTCCAATACGTTCAATAACTTCGTACGGTCCGATAAACCTCGGGCTCAACTTGCCTTTCTGACCGAATCGGAGTATCTTCTTCCACGGAGAAACTTTCAAGAATACCCGATCTCCGACCTGAAATTCAATGTCCTTGCGTTTTAAATCGGCATAGGACTTTTGACGATCCGAAGCTGCTTTCAAGTTGCTTTTAATCACAACCACTTTCTGTTCAGTTTCTTTAATCCAATCAACCCCGTGTATCTTATTCTCACCGAGCTCAGTCCAATACAACGGTGTGCGGCATTTTCGACCATATAAGGCTTCATAAGGTGCCATTCTTATGCTAGACTGAAAGCTGTTATTGTAAGCAAACTCAATCAGGGGTAGGTATCGTTCCCACGTACCCCCGAACTCGAGAACGCAACACCTCAACATGTCCTCAAGTGTCAAAATAGTTCGCTCAGACTGACCGTCTGTTTGCGGATGGAAGGCCGTACTAAAATGAAGTTTAGTACCTAATGCCTCTTGCAACTTCTTCCAGAATCGCGAGGTAAATCTTGGATCTCTATCTGAAACAATGGAACTCGGTACACCGTGCAATCTTACAATCTGCGACACATACAATTCAGCGAGTTTGTCGAGTGGATAGTCGGTACGTACCGGCACAAAATGAGCTGACTTAGTCAATCTATCAACGATAACCCAAACGGCATCTTTCTTACTCGGTGTCATAGGGAGACCGGATACAAAATCCATAGTAATTCTATCCCATTTCCATTCGGGTATCATAAACGGCTGAAGTAATCCGGAAGGTACCTGGTGCTCAGCTTTCACTTGTTGACAGATTAAGCATTTGGAGACAAACTCAGATATGTCCCGTTTCATGCCAGGCCACCAATAAAACTGCTTCAAATCGTTATACATTTTTGTGCTTCCCGGGTGTATCGACATTCGGCCATTATGGGCTTCACTCAGAATCGCCTGTATCAAATCTGAGTTTGTTGGAACACACAATCGATTTTTATACTTCAAACAGTCATTTGCATCTATCTGGAAGTCTGATTCTGTAGAGTTCTCACACTGAACCCGAATAGCTACTAACTTTTCGTCAGCTTTCTGTGCCTCGTAAATTTGCTGAATAAACATCGGTCTTGTTTGTAGCTCGGCTATGATCGAACCATCCTCAGACATCGTCATCCGTGTGTTTAATGCACGCAGAGCAAATAATGATTTTCGACTTAACGCATCCGCAACGACATTAGCCTTCCCCGGATGGTAGTCAATCACTAATTCATAGTCTTTCAACAATTCTAACCATCGGCGTTGTCTCAAATTCAGGTCTTTCTGAGTCATTAAATATTTCAAACTTTTGTGATCTGAATAAACATGACATTTTTCGCCGAATAGATAGTGACGCCAGATTTTTAATGCAAACACAATGGCTGCTAACTCCAGATCGTGAGTTGGATAATTCTTTTCATGTGGCTTCAATTGTCTTGAAGCATAGGCTATGACCTTGCCTTCTTGCATCAGAACACAACCCAACCCACCTAAAGATGCATCACTGAAAATAGTAAATTCTTTACCCGATTCAGGCTGAGTCAACACTGGAGCCTCGGTTAGAAGGGCTTTCAACTGCTCGAAACTCCTCTGGCATTTTTCTGACCACTCATATTTGACATCCTTCTGTAGTAGTCTCGTCAAAGGTGCAGCTATCACGGAAAAACCTTTTACAAATCGTCTATAATATCCCGCGAGGCCTAGGAAGCTTCGGATTTCAGAAACATTCTTTGGTGGTTTCCACTCGAGTATGGCTGCTATTTGCTTGGATCCACCCGAATTCCTGACACCGAAACCACATGACCCAAGAAGCTGACTTCGTTCAACCAAAACTCACACTTGCTGAATTTTGCATATAAATGATGATCTCTCAAGGTTTGTAGTACTTCTCTCAGGTGCTCAACGTGTTCCGCTTCACTTTTGGAGTAGACCAATATATCATCGATAAACACTACTACAAACCGATCCAAAAACCGTCGGAAGACCCGGTTCATTAGATCCATAAAAACGGCAGGTGCATTGGTAAGCCCAAAAGGCATAACCAAAAACTCATAGTGTCCGTACCTCGTTCGAAATGCCGTCTTGGGCACATCGGAATCCCTGACTCGTAATTGGTAATAGCCCGATCTCAAATCTATTTTCGAAAACACTGAAGCTCCCTTCAACTGATCAAATAAATCATCAATCCGAGGTAACGGGTATTTATTCTTTATGGTCACCTTATTTAGTTGCCGGTAGTCGATACACATTCGCATTGTCCCATCTTTCTTTTTCACAAACAAGACTGGTGCTCCCCACGGAGAAAAACTCGGTCGTGCGAAACCCCTCTCGGTCAATTCTTGCAACTGCGCTTTCAATTCTTTTAATTCAGTAGGCGCCATTCGGTACGGAGCTATCGAAATTGGGGTCGCATCCGGCACTAATTCAATGCCGAACTCAATCTCTCGTACTGGGGGTAAGCCCGGTAGTTCTTCAGGAAACACATCGGGGTATTCACATACAACTGGTACCGACTCCATTAGTTTCTCGGACAGTTTATTATCCAGTACATAAGCCAAATAGGCCTCACACCCCTTTCTCACATACTTTTGGGCTACCATCGAGGATATCACTGTAGGCAACTCATTTACATCACCGGATTTTATCCTAATTGTCTCACCGTTTCGGCATTTCAGATTAATAAGCTTCCTCTTGCAATCCACCACTGCCTCATGTGAAGTTAGCCAATCCATACCCAAGATTATATCAAATTCATCGAAGGGCAGCAACATTAAGTCTGCTGGAAAGCAATAGTCTCGTACCATCAACGGGCAACCTCTACACACTTTATCTACAAGCACACATCTACCCAAAGGGTTGGACACACGAATTACGAACTCGGTAGACTCAACTAGCAGAGTCTTACCAAATTTTAAAGTTTCACACACATAAGAATGAGTCGAACCAGGATCAATTAGTGCAATCACAGTAGTATCAAAAAGAGTGAAAGTACCAGTAATGACGTCGGGGGAGGAAGCATCCTCTCTAGCTCGCGCAGCATATGCTCTCGCCGGAGCTCTAGCCTCGGATCGATCTGTAGTGTTCTTTGTTCCTTTCTGGCTACCACCTACATTGCCTGAATGTCTGGGTGGTCTACCTCGCATTGGTACGCTGTTCGGTGTAGTATTCTGAACGGCATTCTGCTCAGCTAATTTCGGACACTCCCGGATAAAATGACCCGACGATCCACACTTGTAGCAAGTCCGATCATGGAATCTGCAACTCCCTGAGTGCCATTTCCCACAGTGCTTGCATTCAACTCTGGTCTGTGGAATGTTACCAACACTGGCTATTGAGGTAGCTCGGGAGCTCATAGGAGGTCGATCCCGTCTAGGTGGATCTGTAGTAGTTTTCTGTCGGCTATAGTCATCTCTGGGCCTCTTGCTCGTGGGATGGAAGACTTTGCCCGAAGACCTCTTTCGGATATCTCTGGCTTCGGTATCGGCCTTTCTTTTCTCCTTCCCGAGCTCTTCAGCTTTGCAAGCTCTCTCAACTAAAGTTACAAATTCTTGGATTTCAAGAACGCCAACAAACATCTTTATATCTTCATTTAGGCCGTCTTCGAATCTTTTACACATAATGGCTTCAGTAGAGACACACTCTCTAGCATAACGGCTGAGCCTGACAAATTTTCTTTCATACTCCGTTACAGTCATTCGTCCTTGTTTCAGCTCAAGGAACTCTTTTCGTTTTTGATCAATAAACCTTTGGCTAATATACTTCTTGCGGAATTCAATTTGGAAGAAATCCCATGTCACTCTTTCTTTCAGAACCACTGATACTAGTGTGTTCCACCAGTGATATGCAGTGTCCCGTAGTAAGGATATAGTACATTTCAAGCATTCATCCGGAGTACAAGACAGCTCACCAAGTACTCGAATAGTGTTATCGAGCCACATTTCGGCTCTCTCAGCATCGTCATCGTCATTGGCTTTAAAATCTTCGGCCCCATATTTTCGAATTTTGTCAACTGGGGGCCTACTTGATCTCATGGGATCTATTACTGGGGGAGCTAGAGGATCCGGAGTTGGATTATTCGGGGGTGGAGGTTGGGGCATATTCGGGTTATTCTGAATAAATTGGGCAAACCAATCATTCATCATCCGATAAAAGGCTTGCTTTGTCTCTCCTTCGTGGCTACCCGAAACAGGTCGAGAGTCTATCGGCGCTGATCCATGGGTACGGTCAGGCGCCACGCTCTCCACATCATCAGCCACAGCTCTTTCTGGTTCGGAATCCATTTACTATACAAACAAAAATTTAGGTTGTCAGAAGTCACCACACTATCAACATATAACCACAGGCATGTATAGCTAGACTCACACGCGCCACGGTAGTCCTAGAATCGACTAAACCGTAAGCTCTGATACCAATCAAATGTAACACCCCGTGCCCGGTACCGTCGCCGGAGTTGAGCAAGAGGCATTACTAGACTTGACTACAAATTTAAAACATGAAAATCCTAAAGCTGTCAAACTGCGTTGTGCCGACCAATTCGGCTATAACTCGAGTTATAGAGCTCAAAATTCGGTTCCGTAAATTTTCCTTGAAAGTAGACTCATATATCTATTTACCATAGTTTTTCTAGAATTTTTTCATGTGGCCATTTAGTACAGTTTATTCATCAAAGTTACCCTTATTACACTGCTGGACAGTTCTGACCTGTCCCTGTAAAACTGCAGATATCTCATTGCACAATTTTCATGTACTGTTCTAGTTTATACCAACGAAAAATAGACTCAATAAGGGTTCTACACATATATCCCATGCTTCCTAATTATTTTTGTACAATTTTTGACAATTTTTCCAAAACAGAACAGTGACTCGCGAATGCATTCAGAGTAGGTCTCACTAAAACTGAATTATCTCATAATGTATAAGTCTTTTGCCTACTGTGTTTTTTTTTCATGTAAAAATAGACACAATAAGGTTTAACTCCATGTCTCATTCACCTTCTAATTCAATATACCCTATTTTTGGTGATTTTTCTAACTCATATCACTGCTGTTACTACAAGTTGTTGTGTCACAATTTATGAAGGACTAGCTTCTTACCAAACTCACCTACATTCCTAATTCAAGGATTTATCCCACATATATAAATATTACCTTAACAAAATGATTAAACTTTGATTTAGAAAGCATAAACCTTACCATCAAGAACCAGCATACACATTAACAATACTACAACATACTTAATTAGAAATTTAGCCATATTCGCATGGCCATTCTTTTAGGGTTTACATGTGAACCGTAAAACTTCCTTAAACAATCCAAGCCTATCCTATACATGCCTTCGTTCAAAACCAATCCCAAAATGAAGGAGTACCCCAAAAAGATAGGTTGATAGTGTGAGCGACCTTCCAACGACCCTGATGAGCTTGTGGCTTGCCCCTAATCTATAAAACAGAGGAAACATCTCACACGGGTAAGCATACTAGCTTAGTAAGTCCCAATTCATTTAGAATTATAACATCTAATTATGTATGAAGATAAAGCAATCCACATATGGTATTCTACAATAACAACTAAGTAAATAGTTTACACAAGGTCAAGTTTAATAATTCAAGGACCCACTTTCATAGTAGTCATTCATGCAAATCAATTGTCCCATAGTAGCATGTTCGAAGGTCGACTTCCGACAAATTATATTCATCAATGACAACTTAGCACAAGTAATATCTAACATAACATACCTCACATACTTACCCGAACCACATTCTTGACAATTTAGTTCTAAATTGTCTTGACGAGGATTAGACTCCTCTTAGGAAAATTTCATCACCGGCATCAAGCCTGCTAGGCGTAAAAGCCCGATAATTAACACCGGCACAAGGCCTGCTAGGCATAAGCCCGATAAATAACACCGGCACAAGGCCTGCTAGGCATAAGCCCGATAAATGTCACCGGCACGAGGCCTGCTAGGCTCGAAGCCCGAATATCAGAATATTAGCACATGCTTTTCACATTCCACCATCACATATCGAATTATAACCATTTATTCCCATTGCAATAAATAAATTTGTAATCAATCTAATCCATCAATCATCACATTCGGCCAACTCATAGTTTTACACCAAGCTATTACCAACTTTATCATTCACTAGATGTGTAAATGATCTTTAGATAATAAGTAGCTCAAGAACTTACTCATTTACCTTGCATTAGCCAAAACAATTTCCATCATATTCTCAACATAAATCATCAACCAACATGTAGGTATACATTCGGCCATGATGCAATTTGCTACTAACCTTCATAAATTTTATTATAGTCAAGGTAACCATAATTTATTCTTTGACAAAATCTAACCAAAGGACTTACCTCGGTTGTCGATAAGCCGTGCAAATCGGCTACTCGATAATCTTTGCTTTGCCTCGATCCAACTTTTTCTCCTTTTGATCTTGATCTAATTTGGTTCAATTTAAACCAATTAACCCACATTTCCATTTAATTCGAAAGCAAAATCATAAAAACAATAATCCCAAGACATAAACATTTACATTCGGCCTTTATCCTCTATTTGTTCAAATACATTCAAAATTATTAAGGAACACTTTGGTAGTGCTTTCCTTGATACGTTTTAACTTACAACCTACTTTCATACTTATTGCCATACACAATTTTATGTACTTATACATATATCACTAAGTACAATAGCTCAAATTCATTCTCTCATATGGCCGAATATGTCAATAACCCCCATGCATTTTCTTCAACATGCAACCTAGCAACAAGCTAAATAACCATTCAAATTTCATGCATTTGACTACACCAATTCCACCTATGTGGAGTTCTTCTACTTGGCCGAATGGCCCTTAGGTTCTTAGAATTATCTTTTTAGCTCTTCTTTCCCTCTATTTTACTCCTTACTCTATTTTACTTCAAATACTCAAGTCTTATACTTAGTTCACCCAACAATTAACACATCACCTATAACAATTAATCTAGGTCAACTTCATTATATGAGAATGACCTAACCACCAAGCACATGAAGTACCATTTTCATAAATATCCCCCCCCATTATTCGGCCAACTAGGAGGATACCCTCAAGCCAAACAACAAAATTTTCTTAATCATGCTCAAGATACCTCTTCTCAAGTTGTCTAAGTTCATTTCTACAACAAGGTACAAACTCTCATCCATGGCCGAATTCCTCATGTATGAGATCAACCATTTTCTACTTGTTTTTCCCTAATGACCAAGAAATCGGCTCAATTTAAGGGTAGGCTATCAAGCTATGCCTCAACTCTTACCTTGATTCCCACATGCATGGCCGAATCTCATCTTACCAAACTTAACAAGCTTTGCTTGTTTCCAAAGAGAATGAATCAAGAAATCAAGCCACATCAAGATAAATTACTAAGGTGAAGTTCAACTCTTACCTATTCTAACACATGCAAGGCCGATTGAAGAAGATGAAAGTTCTTCTCTTCTCTTCAAGTAGAATTCGGCTAGAAGGGAGGAAGGATGAGAGAATTTTCTTTTTCTTTTTGTTATTTTAACAAAAATCATAGCATGCTTTTTCAAAAATCAAAATATGCATAAATTAAAAACATATTTTCTACGAAATTTTTACACTCACTAAAAACACACATAATAAACACAAAACATAATATTATAATATCCCACAGGCTCGGATTCGTGGTCCCGAAACCACCTTTCCGATTAGGGTCAAAATTGGTCTGTTACACTACTTCATCATGCACATACTTCATTCATAACTCATTCAATTGCACAATTTGTACATCATGAATTTCATCATCATTGATTATATAAAAACTTAACAAGTATTGGCCAATTCCAATTGCCATTTACAAAATGAATGAGTAGAATTAATAGCCAACACATTGCCTAACAAATATGACATACCACAAAATAACCAAGTTCCTATACATGACATACCCAAAATTAATCAACTTTACTATACCAAAAGAATAGTTGATAGTGTGAATCGAACTCCGGCTTCCTTCGATCCTCGAGCTAGCTTGGCGATACTACAAGGAATAGAGAAAAGAGAGGGGTAAGCATAAAGCTTAGTAAGTTGCATGAAATATATAGCAACATAAATGTTCATGATAACATCCATTCACCACACTAATAATACACAATTTCTCAAGCACATCGACATAACTTACTCATGCTTTTTCTTACCAAATCACATATCCTATTTTGCATTCATTTCTCGTAACTTACTCATGGGCACCCGTATCACTTCATCACATAAATTTGGCACTTTCATTCTCTTGAACATAGACTTAGTTCTTTGCTATCTTTAACATAAACTTAGTTCTTTACCCATTGAACTACTTAGAATATCGAAGGATACTCATATTTATCATACATGTAACATGATGCCAAAGCCATATCCCAAATATGGTCTTACATGGAATCACTTCTCGATGACGATGCCATATCCCAGATATGGTCTTATACGGGATCTCATATCAATGTCGATGCCATATCCCAGATATGGTCTTACACGAGATCTCCCTTTGGTGCTTCCATGTCCTAGACATGGTCTTATACGGGACCTTCATTTGATGCCGATGCCATGTCCCAGACATGGTCTTATACGAAACCCTCTTGTCTCATGTTGTGATAATAGTTTTCTTACTATTCCTAATGTTCAACGGGACTTCAACTTAACTTAATATCATTATTCTTTCATTGAGGCATCATTAATCAATTTCATAGAAATAATATACATTTCTCTTGATATCAAGCAATTAAGAATATAATAACATTATGTAGCATTAATTTCACACAAACTTACCTCGATACAAAAATATGTATAATTATTCGATTTAGTCCACAAATTAGTTTCGGTCTGGACTTTGTGTTTCTTGATCTAAAATAACAATTTCTCTTATTTAATGATCACATTGATTAAAATAACTCATGAATCATACTTTGGAAAAATTATGATTTTGCCCCTAATCTTTTACAAAATTACAATTTTACCTGTAACACCCCAAACCCGGCCCACAAGCCCTGACCGGATCTGGTATGTCACTGCGGAAAACGTTTGAAGACTGATTTCACTTTTGGGTAAAACATTAAAAATTTTTGCCTTTAATAAAACATTGTGTGTTTAAGTCTCCCAATAAAACTAAGTTATTACAATTTCCCAGATTAAAACTTTAATATCTTTTTAAAAATATAAGTTGTCGAAATTAAAAACACTTCCAAATAATAATTTAATCATCATCTAGCTTAAACATAATAAAAATGTTCAAATACTTTAACTGGGCCTTATTACAATAAATAATTAAACAAAAGTTCTTAGTAATAAACAGAATAAAATAAAGAAGATGTCTTCTGCATGGGCCACCTCGTATCCACTCCAACCCGGTCCAAGCTTTATGCATCACCTGTAAGGTTTGAGAAAAATTGGGTGAGTCAAACAGACTCAGTGCATAGCTATTTCACATGTCTCCACATATGGGCTTGGCCCATATCCACACAGTTCACATACATAAATATGCAATTATGAAGCCCAACCCAACCTAATGTCCATCCGTCACACCTACCTCGGCAGACCTGCTGCCCAAGGCCGTGTCTAATCCACCGATCAACTAAATGATCCCACATATCTTACCCTGGCAAACCTGCTGCTCAAGGCCGTGGCTAATCCACCGATCACATAAGTGATCCCACATATCAATCAGTCCACGGTGATGCACACAGCTATCAACCGCCGAGATGAGGCACCTAGCCAACACCTCCCTTGATGAAGCACATAGCTAACATCAAGCGCCAATGTAGCACAGGGCTAACATTAGACCACGTACATAAAGTACACCCTTTCCTTCGATAGTCACATCCCAAGTCCCATGCATATACATGTATCATGGCAACATATCACTTGAAACAAATATACATCACATGCCATCACATTTGCATACATTCATCAATAATCATTTAATATCGTAAATCACTGACCTGATTATTCGATCACCCACCACGGGTATTCACAACTTAACCTTTATTTCAGCTATCATTCACATTATACACATACATATAATAACACCTTTAAACATTCAAGAGACAGTGCGATAACTACGCACCTGTTTGGCACAATCGATCAAATCTCGAAACTCTACGTCTAAACGATTTGCACCCAACCTTGTCGAAACCTCCTACACAACCTTTTGTCAAAATCGACTAACACTAAAACCAAATATGGCCTACAGTCGAAAGTCACTACTGCCTTACCTTACGGATCTAAATCCCGAAAACCCCCACTTGCTTTAAAGGTTGTCGAAATCCCTATATGCCACATGTTAGATCCGGCTATACACAATAAATCCATATAAAATGGCCCTTGGCCGAATTAGCACATACCACTTACCTTGATCACTGCAAATCCCGTAACCTCCTTCACGCTAGCTGCACAACCACGAGACTAAAGCTTAATGAATATTCGGCCATCCACACAAATCAAGGCCTAATCCCTTGTTTCAGCACACCAAAGGAATAGAAGGAAAAATCGATTGATAATGAAAGAACACTTACCACTACCACGTTGCTTTGAAGAGGCTAAAAGAAAGAATCACACTACCGCTTTCGGCTTTTTAAGACTTGCGACAAGAAATACTAATAAGGCTATCTTTAGTTTCGGCTATGGCTTTTCAGAAGTGAGTTGAAATATTCGGCTACCACCAAAATAAAGAAGGAGCTTGGGAAAGGGATATAGGTTCGGCCAAAATAGAGAAAGAAGAAAATAAAAGTTTGAAGGACTTTGGCAATGGTGGCAAGGGAGAATTCGGCTTCAAAAGAAAAGGGAGGAAAAAGAGAATTCTCTTGACTTAAATTTCGGCAATAGAGATTAACAGATGAACAAATAATTTTGGCACTTAATCCCGCCACTACATAGCCGAAAATACCCACCTACAAAGTCCCTTGGCCGGCCACCATGTGCTCACTTATCAAATCCCAAATTAATCTCCCATTATCACTTCATTTAAAATTAATAAAAGTAAGCCACCATTATCTCTTCTATATTTATCTCACACACTCAAAATAAATAAAATAAATCCCTCACTTTATCCCTTATCTTCCCTTATCTTACCCATTAAAAATAATAAAAGAAAATTAAAATATAATCACCACTATCCTAGCCACAATTAAAAAAAATACAACAAGCCTTATCTCATCCTTCCCAAGGTCCATGTGCCGTCCAACACTTCCCTTCCCTGCTGACGCCAAAAGCCAAAAATAAAAACCACACTCCTTGCGGCCAGCAAGGTTCGAACCTCTTCCCTCCTGAAGCCCCTTTGACGCGAACGACCCAAGCCACCTTGCTGCTGGTTCCTTTGTGTCATCAACCCCCCATAATTTCGTTTAAAGCCTCCTTAGCCCAGCTTCCCTTCTTGACGCAAAGAGCAAAATAAAAACACACTTATGCTTCCATCAAGACTCGGACTCCAGACCTGCACCAAGCTTATGGCGTCATTTCCAGGCCCTTAAGTAGCGCCTTGCAGCCACTTTACCAAGGCCTGTTTCTTGTCCAAAAGCGCCCAAAATTTTCCTTAAGGCCTCCCTAGCCCAATTCCCCTTTTTAACGCCAAAAATAAAAGCTTCCAAGTGCCATTTCTGCAGCTCGAACCTCCTCCCCCTGGCACTCCATGTGACGCAACCTTCCATGCCCCCTAGGGTAGCATCCCAAGCCACTTTACCACATGACTTCCTTGTGTCATAAATCCCACGCAAATATCCTTAAGGCCTCTTTGCCTAGTTTCCTCTTTTCACTTAAAATTCCAATATTTTCCAAGCATTTCCCCTTCACCTAAAGTTTTCAAAAAAAACTCCTAAAACACATCCAAACATACACTAAGCTCACCAACACTTGAATTATGCTACAAATGCATAACCCCTAATCTGGGATATTACAGTTCTACCCTCCTTAAAAATAATTTCGTCCTCGAAATTACTTAGCTAATTGCACTCCTACTCACCACACTATGCTTAGGCCGCGCACTCTAATATTAATAATACTATTATACTTCCTAGGCACAGTCTCTAGGTTCACATCCAAGGTTTTAGGCACTTCACTTAGCAATATAAGAAAAAGCTAACCGAACAAGGCAATTAAGGTATTCCAGAAATAAGGAATGTACCTGTTGTCACATCTGGCACATCTTCCTCCTCGCGACAGCCAACTGCATAAACCAAGCTTGGCTGCCTTACATCTGAACCTTCAGCACCTCCGCTTGGTGCTCCACGACCTCGGCCGGAACCATTTCCTCCATGGTTCGGACCACGACCCCTTGTCGCCTGTTGACCACCTCTGCCTGGCTGCTCATAACCTTGGCCTACTATCCGAGCCCTATTCGGATCCTGGGGACAGTCCTTAATCAGATGAGACTTAGACTTACATCTAAAACATTCTCGCTCCCGATTCCAGCACTCGCCAACATGATACCTTCCACATTGAGCACACGGACGGTCCGGGTTTCCAGTAGCTGCCTTAGTAACACGAGCAGAATTCTCAACTCTCGGTCTTTTCTGAAAACTCTCAGACGATTCTGACGGTCCATAATTCCTCTTATCCCGGTTCCTATCCTTATCTCTGTTCTGTCTCACCGAGTCCTTAATCCCCTCGACTACCTTAGCCTTTTCTACTAATACGGCGAACTCTCACTCTTTTTGCAGAGCTATCAACAACCTCAGGTCGTCCCTCAGTCCGTCCTCAAATCGGACACATCGCTCATGCTCCGTAGCCACTACTCCCCGAGCATACCGGCTCAACCTCAGAAATTCGGCTTCGTACTCCGCTACGGACTTGTTCCCTTGAACCAGCCCCAGAAATGCCTTCCTCTGTGCATCAGTGTAATGGGCACCAATATACTTCTTTTGATATACAGCCTTAACGTACTCCCAAGTGAGATCCTCAACTGTGGCCCCATCCCGAACTGTGAGCCACCATTGATACGCTTCATCGCGTAGCAGCGCCACCATTCCTTTCACTTTCTCCTCAGCGGTCAGATCCAGCTCATCCATGATTCGCTCGGTCGCCTCCAACCAATACTCAGCAGTACTGGGTGCCACACCAGATACTCCTCGAAACACTTCAGCCTCATTGGCTCGGAATCGCTCGGGTACGGACTTCCTAGCTCTCATATTTCCACCTGCTCCAGCCACCATCTCAAGAACTCGCAGCACTGCCTGCGATACCGCATCATCCCCCGTCTGATCTTGCTGCTCAACACCAAAAGCTGGTGGTGGTGGCGATGGTAACTCATTGTCAGACCCTTGACCCGATCTAACGGGTTCTGACACAGTCATTCGGCCTCTACCACGTCCACGACGTCCACATCCCCTAGAACTCATTTCTAACGTTGCAATTTAATCTGATTAAGAAGTTTTATGCATTAGAAATTTTTTTTCACTGTTTAACCGCGAACAGTTTTATGAAATGAACTATTTAGAAGTAGTTCTTTCGATCACAAAAAGTTTCAGTTCAAGTTCACTATTCTAATTCAGAGAATCACATTCACATTCATCCATAAAGACACATTCATTGATCCACAGCACTCACTTCACTTTTATGGGCATTTCTGTCCATTTCCCCACCCAAGGGTAATTTCGTCATTTGTCCTATAGGAGTATTTTGGTAATAAATCGGGGTCAATTTGAAAATCTTCACAAATCAGAGGCATTTCAAAATTTTCAAAACTTAAGGGTTTTTTGAAAATTTCCAAATAAAAAGTGTCGCAGAAATTTCAGAAATTGGGGGTTATTTTGGTAATTTTGTAAGTTGAGGGTATTCTTGTAAATTTTCAAATCTGGGTATCTCAATATTCTGCAAAATAGGATTTTCTGATATTTTGTAAAGTAAGATTATTTTAATAAAAGTCAAAGGTAATATGAATTTTTTTAAGCCAAGGGCATTTTGGTAATTTACAACACAGGGGTATTTTCGTAATTTTGTAAATCGAAAATATTTTGAGAAATGTCTTCAAAATAGTTTGTACAAATCAAAAAGGGTAATTTAATGTTTTTAAAAAAAAACTAGGGTTTTTATAAAACTGCATGGCTAGTCCCTTTCGGGTTTTAGTGATTGGTTTAGCCCGTGAATAAGTCCTCTTGGTTAGGGTAAACGGTTACTACGCACCAGGTAGGATTCGAGTAAAAAGGAGGTGAGTCGCTAGGACTGCTTAAATACCAACCTCTTACTGAATCCACTCCTAGACATGCGCACAACGGTTGCCACACCCTAGCTCGGCGACTTAGTCACAGGTTTGTTTGATAATCCTTAAGTCTTATGCATCTTGTGTTGGAGTAGACTAGTCCTAGGGTTCAACAGATTCTAGTTCACTAATCTACGTTCCCTTAAAAGCCCATACAATTCACATATTCAAATCACCTCAATAGTTAGTGGTACCTACCTGGTGGACTTCGGGCCGGAGGTACAGGTGCCATGCCAGAATGACTTGAAAATTTTCGTAAAAGTCCATATCTTTGAAAAGCCCATTTTTGAAAACTGTTTTCACGCCCAAAACCTCAAAGCCGAGTTCTAAACCTGGCTCTGATACCAAACTGTAACACCCCAAACCTGACCCACAAGCCCTGACCGGATCTGGTATGTCACTGCAGAAAACGTTTGAAGACTGATTTCACTTTCGGGTAAAACATTAAAAAATTTTGCCTTTAATAAAACATTTTGTGTTTCAATCTCCCAATAAAACTATGTTATTACAATTTCCCGGATTAAAACTTTAATATCTTTTTAAAAATATAAGTTGCCAAAATTAAAAACACTTCCAAATAATAATTTAATCGTCATCTAGCTTAAACATAATAAAAATGTTCAAATACTTTAACTGGGCCTTATTACAATAAATAATTAAACAAAAGTTCTTAGTAATAAACTGAATAAAATAAAGAAGATATCTTCTGTATAGGCCACCTCGTATCCACTCCAACCTGGTCCAAGCTTTATGCATCACCTGTAAGGTTTGAGAAAAATTGGGTGAGTCAAACAGACTCAGTGCATAGCTATTTCACATGTCTCCACATATGGGCTTGGCCCATATCCACACAGTTCACATACATAAATATGCAATTATGAAGCCCAACCCAACCTAATGTCCATCCGTCACACCTACCTCGGCAGACCTGCTGCCCAAGGCCGTGGCTAATCCACCGATCAACTAAATGATCCCACATATCTTACCCTGGCAAACTTGCTACTCAAGGCCGTGGGTAATCGACCGATCACATAAGTGATCCCACATATCAATCAGTCCACGGTGATGCACACAGCTATCAACCGCCGAGATGAGGCACCTAGCCAACACCTCTCTTGATGAAGCACATAGCTAACATCAAGCGCCAATGTAGCACAGGGCTAACATTAGACCACGTACATAAAGTACACCCTTTCCTTCGATAGTCACATCCCAAGTCCCATGCATATACATGTATCATGGCAACATATCACTTGAAACAAATATACATCACATGCCATCACATTTGCATACATTCATCAATAATCATTTAATATCGTAAATCACTGACCTGATTATTCGATCACCCACCACGGGTATTCATAACTTAGCCTTTATTTCAGCTATCATTCACATTATACACATACATATAATAACACCTTTAAACATTCAAGAGACAGTGCGATAACTATGCACCTGTTTGGCACAATCGATCAAATCTCGAAACTCTACGTCTAAACAATTTGCACCCAACCTTGTCGAAACCTCCTACACAACCTTTTGTCAAAATCGACTAACACTAAAACCAAATATGGCCTATAGCCGAAAGTCACTACTGCCTTACCTTACGAATCTAAATCCCGAAAACCCCCACTTGCTTTAAAGGTTGTCGAAATACCTATATGCCACATGTTAGATTCGGCTATACACAATAAATCCATATAAAATGGCCCTTGGCCGAATTAGCACATACCACTTACCTTGATCACTGCAAATCCCGTAACCTCCTTCACGCTAGCTGCACAACCACGAGACTAAAGCTTAATGAATATTCGGCCATCCACACAAATCAAGGCCTAATCCCTTGTTTCGGCACACCAAAGGAAAAGAAGGAAAAATCGATTGATAATGAAAGAACACTTACCACTACACACGTTGCTTTGAAGAGGCTAAAAGAAAGAATCACACTACCGCTTTCGGCTTTTTAAGACTTGCGACAAGAAATACTAATAAGGCTATCTTTAGTTTCGGCTATGGCTTTTCAGAAGTGAGTTGAAATATTCGGCTAACACCAAAATAAAGAAGGAGCTTGGGAAAGGGATATAGGTTCGGCCAAAATAGAGAAAGAAGAAAATAAAAGTTTGAAGGACTTTGGCAATGGTGACAAGGGAGAATTCAGCTTCAAAAGAAAAGGGAGGAAAAAGAGAATTCTCTTGACTTAAATTTCAGCAATAGAGATTAAAAGATGAACAAATAATTTTGGCACTTAATCCCCCCACTACGTAGCCGAAAATACCCACCTACAAAGTCCCTTGGCCGGCCACCATGTGCTCACTTATCAAATCCCAAATTAATCTCCCATTATCACTTCATTTAAAATTAATAAAAGTAAGCCACCATTATCTCTTCTATATTTATCTCACACACTCAAAATAAATGAAATAAATCCCTCACTTTATCCCTTATCTTCCCTTATCTTACCCATTAAAAATAATAAAAGAAAATTAAAATATAATCACCACTATCCTAGCCACAATTAAAAAAAATACAACAAGCCTTATCTCATCCTTCCCAAGGTCCATGTGCCGTCCAACACTTCCCTTCCCTGCTGACGCCAAAAGCCAAAAATAAAAACCACACTCCTTGCGGCCAGAAAGGTTCGAACCTCTTCCCTCCTGAAGCCCCTTTGACGCGAACGCCCCAAGCCACCTTGCTGCTGGTTCCTTTGTGTCATCAACTCCCCATAATTTCTTTTAAAGCCTCCTTAGCCCAGCTTCCCTTCTTGACGCAAAGAGAAAAATAAAAACACACTTATGCTGCCATCAAGACTCGAACTCCAGACCTGCACCAAGCTTATGGCGTCATTTCCAGGCCCTTAAGTAGCACCTTGCAGCCACTTAACCAAGGCCTGTTTCTTGTCCAAAAGCACCCAAAATTTTCCTTAAGGCCTCCGTAGCCCAATTCCCTTTTTTAACGCCAAAAATAAAAGCTTCCAAGTGCCATTTCTGCAGCTCGAACCTCCTTCCCTTGGCACTCCATGTGACGCAACCTTCCATGCCCCCTAGGGTAGCGTCCCAAGCCACTTTACCACATGACTTCCTTGTGTCATAAATCCCACGCAAATATCCTTCAGGCCTTTTTGCCTAGTTTCCTCTTTTCACTTAAAATTCCAATATTTTCCAAGCATTTCCCCTTCACCTAAAGTTTTCAAAAAAACTCCTAAAACACATCCAAACATACACTAAGCTCACCAACACTTGAATTATGCTACAAATGCATAACCCCTAATCTGGGATATTACATTACCTCTAGGCTTGTAAATCGGTTCTAATCAAATTTCCTCCTTTAACAAGCCTAGCTGAACATTTATTACTCTTATAGCAACTCACAATACCAATTTGCCACCTATTTACAGCCTTTACAAAAAGGTCCTTTTAGGTGTTTTCAAGAAAACTTCTTTCACAAAAGTTGTTTATTTAACAACCAAGACCCATTTTCTACCATAAAAATTCAGCAAAAAAAATTAATTCTCTCATGGAAAAACCCTATACTTTCAACCATTTTGCATAATTGTCCCCTCATTAGTTAGCTGAAGCTACAATGGTCTCAAAAGTACAAAAATTCTTAAAAAAGACCACCAAAATCACTTACTTGCTAGGGTGAGAAGTTGCTGAAAATTTATGGCTTCCAAAACCCCTCTTTGGCTGATATTTTTGGTGAAGAAAAGAAGAAATATGGGGAAGATAATAGCTTTTCTTTATTTTATGATTAAAAATCAATTTAGTCACCAAATGCTACCTAACCATTGACCATGTCTCCCATTTCTCTCCATGGCCGGCCTACCCTTTCTATGGGTCTAATTGCACTTTAAAGAGTTCCAATTTAAGGTTCTATCTCTATTTGGTACTTCTAGCTTGTAGAACAAAACTTTGCACTTTATGCGATTTAGTCCTCTCTTGAAATTAAACATGAAATCGCTAAAATTAATGCATCAAAATTTTCATGCACTCATATAATCATGCTATAATACATAAACTAATATTAAAATAATTTTCTTCAACCTCGGATTAGTGGTCCCAAAACCACTGTTTCGACTAGCCCCAAAATCGGGCTGTTACAGCATCTCTGGAAGTTCCCCTGGAAACACATCAAGAAACTTTTTCACAATCAGAACTTGACTGGTATTGTGACAACCCGATTTTGGGGCTAGTAGGAATAGTGGTTTCGGAACCACTAATTCGAGGTTGGAGAAATTGTTTTTAATATTATTTTATGAGTTATGGCTTGATTATATGAATGCTTGAAAATTTTGATGCATTAATTTTAGTGATTGTATGCTAAATTGTGAAAAAGGACTAAATGTGTGAAAGTTCTATTTTACAAGTTAGAGGTGTTAAATAGCTATAAGACCTTAAATTGGAGGTCCTTAATGTGTAATTAGGCCTTCCTATGGGTGATGGCCAGCCAAGGGGACAAGAGATTAAAATTTGGTCAATGTTTGGTGATATTAGGTGATTAAATGAATAAAATAAGATAAAATAAAGAGAAGGCTATCATCTTTTTCACTTCTCTTCTTCTTCCACCGATTTTTCACTCAAGCATAAGGGTTTGGGAGCTTGAAATTTCAGCAACTCATCCTCCTTGCAAGTAAGTGATTTTAGTGGTCTTTCTTGATAATATTTGTACTTTTGGAACCCCTAAAGCTTAAGCTAGCTAAAGAGGGGACTATTTTGCAAAATGGTTGAAAGTCTAGGGATTTTCCATGTGAAAATTTGTGTCGATTTTTGAAATTTTATGGAAGAAAATGAGTCTTGGTTCTTAAATAAACAACTTTTGTGAAAGGTGTTTCCATGAAAACACCTAAAAGGACCTTTTTGTAAATATTGTAAAAAGGGTAGTAAATGCATGAGATAATTGAAATTGTGAGTTGCTATAAAATAGAAAATGAATCATCTAGTAATGGATATGTGAAAATGAACACATTTCATTTTACGAGCCTAGGGGCAAAATCATAATTTTATCGAAGTATAAGGGCAAAACTATCATTTTTGCCAAAGTAGAAATTTTGAAATGTCTTGATTTATGCAGTGATTAAATGAGTAAATTTTATTTTTATATATCAAGAAGAACGTGGAATCGACCTTGACCGAGGAAAAGGCAAGGTTACAAACTAAATTGCAAACTGGCATATTTTGTATCGAGGAAAGTTTATGTGTGAACGATACATCCTTACTATGTATGTTTTACCTATTAATGCATCATGTGAAATGGGAATGAATATTGTTGTTATCCAATAAATGATAGAAAGTGAGGAAATTCTTGGATGAACCTTCAGAATAGGAAAATTATACGGTTAAAATCCATGAATAAATAATTTTGGTGGGATGTGTGCGATACCACCGTGATCATCATTTTGGTGGGCTGTGTACGATACCATCGTAATTATCATTGTTGGTGGGTTGTGTGCGATACCACCCTATTATGATTAATGGTGGGCTGTGTTCGATACCACCAAGTATCTTGTATTATTCCGAAGGGTTCATCGAGAAACTTGTCTAAGTGAAATTACTTATGGCTTTGTGGTGATAAGTACAGGGTATAAGTGCAAGTAAATGTGAGCAATGTTTATCATATGTGGTTGGGATTTGGTAAGGGTTGAAATGAGTAAGCATGATTATGAGGATATGAATTGTTTTTACATAGTATGTAATGTTTTTGATTGATTAGCATATAGTATGATGCTTATTGTTTACATATAGACTTACTAAGTTTAAAGCTTACTCCCTTCTCTTTTCCTTTGTTTTATAGTGTCGAAGAGCCAGCTCGGGATACAGAGATAATCAGAGGATCACCCACACTATCAGCACATCTTGGTATAGTTAGATTTAGCATTTTAAGTTTGGCATGTATAGGGACTAGACTTAGTTAAATGTCATATTATTTTGGCCAAATGTGTTGGCTCATTCAAAGATAAATTCTTTTGTATAAGGCCATAGTTGATGGCTCTTTCTTATTAATTTATGAAATGATGAGGTTATTCATGAATGTGCAAGTTACATGGTTGATTTACTTGGTTTAATTATGCATGAACGGGTTGATGGTTTGATGTGAATTATGTTTGTATGAGTCAGGGTGGTAGAAAGAGCTTGGCAAATTATCCACACAGGTAGACACACAGGCGTGTGTCTAGGCCGTGTGTGATACATTGTCAGCCTCATGGGCGTGTGGTTAGGCCTTGCATCCCCCTGCATGCTAGGTTGCAAGTCAGTATGCTCAGTAGTAGCCACATGGGCAGAGACAGGTCTGTGTGTCTCAACCGTGTGGAAGACACAACCATAGTACATGGGCGTGTGCCTAGGCCATGTGAAGTCTGCACCTGAATTAGGAATTTAATTCTCCACAAGGTCGAAGGACACAGGTGTGTGCCTTGGCCGTGTGACATTTATGGGGTGATGACGTCAGAAACAGAATGTCAAGATTTTTGCACACGGGATAAGACACGGGCGTGCCGTGGCCGTGTGAGGGACACGGGCAATAGACACAAGCATGTGTCCAGCCGTGTGAAAAGCCCTGTAGGTTCGAAATGAGAAATAAATCAACATGGGTGTGGAACACGGGCATGTGAAGTTCTACACGGGTGTGTCTTTTTCTCCACACGGGCATGTGGTCCTATTTTTTGTAAAAAATTTCTAAGTGTTCAAAAATTCCGGTTTAGTCCTGAACCTCTCCATAAGTATGTTTAAGGTCCTATAGACCTATAAGAGGGATGTTACGAGTCCTAATGAAAAGTGTTGAGTTGAATGAAATTTTATGGTCCGATGTTGTGTGTTTGAGTAAGTTAAGTCTGGTAATTCCTCGTACCCGGTTTCGGTGTTGATTACGGATAAAGGGTGTACATTTAGTGGTATCAGAGCTATGGTTTAGTCGGTTCTCATACTGCCATAGTGTATGTGTGAGCCTAGTTATACATGCCATACATATATTATGATAGTGTAGTGACTCCTGACAATTTTAAACTGTGTTTTCATATAATAAATGGATCACAACCGTGCTTCTACTGATGACGCTGCTAGTAATACACCGGCTCCCGTGTAAAGGACCGCGCCTGTAGAAAGTAGACCTGAGACTTTGTTCAAGGAGAAGAGGCTCGAGAAGCCTTTCTCCACTTGATAAGTAACTGGTACACTAAGTTTGTACGAGCATACCCTAATGTTCAACCTCCTCCACCCCCACCTATACCTCAGCTAGTCCCCGTGGCTCCTCCAGGTATAGATTTGGTAAGAATGACTAAACCCCCGGTCGATAAGATTTGAAAACAAGGGGCTGAGGAATTTAGAGCCAACATAGATGATGACCCTTAGAAAGCAGAATTCTGGCTCGAAAATTCTATGAGGGTGTTTGATGAACTTTCTTGTACACCCGAGGAAAGCTTAAAATGTGTTGTGTCATTACTGAGAGACTTGGCATACCACTGGTGGAAAACACTAGCATCTGTAGTTCCAAGGGAGAGAGTGACATGGGACTTCTTCTTAGAAGAGTTCTAAAAGAAGTACATAAGTCAGCGATTTATTGATCAGAAACGGAAAGAGATTTTTGAATTGAAGTAAGGCAAGATAACTGTGGCAGAGTATAAGCATGAATTTGTTAGGCTCAGTAAGTATGCTCAAGAGTGTGTGTTTACAGAAGCTATTATGTGCAAGAGGTTCAAAGATGGGCTGAATGAGGATACTAGATTGCTGTTGGGATCTTGGAGTTGAAGGAATACGTAGTATTGGGCGATAGAGCTTGCAAGGCTGAAGAGTTGAATAAGGAAAAGAGAAAAGCTATGATTGAGGCCCGAGATGCAAGGAAGATGTCGATGAGTATGTCTTTCCAGACCCAATCAAAGAGATACAAAGAAGCGAACCCTAGAACGACTGCTTCAGTTGGGTATTCACATCGAGATCATGGTAACACATATTCGGGCTCGAGAGTTCAAGCCACATCAATGGCAAGCATGGGCAATGCGAAGCCAAATAAACCTGAGTGTCCAAATTATGGTAGAAAACATACTAGGAGTGTTGGGGAAACAATCGAACTTGCTACAAGTGTGGTTCACTAGACCACTTCATTCGAAATTGTCCTAAGAATGATAAGAAAGATAGAAAACAAGAAGTAAGAGCGAGCAATGTACCTTCGAGGGGTAAACTATAGAGGAACCCGAGGAGTGGGACTAGTAGTAGAGGTGCGCCTAGAGATCCTGCTGTGAGATCAAAGGGTAGAGCACCTGCAAGGACTTATGCCATTTGCGCTCGCGAAGAGGCATCATCTCCAGACGTAATTACGGGTACTTTTTCTCTTCATGATATTTCTGTTGTTGCTTTGATTGACCCGGGGTCTACCCACTCCTATATTTGTATGAAATTGGTGTCTAGCATGAGCATGCTTGTTGAGTCTACAGAATTTGTGATAAAAGTGTCAAACCCGTTAGGCAAGCATGTGCTAGTTCACAAAGTGTGTCATTGTTTTCCGGCTAATCTCATGTTGTTGTCGTTTGATGAATTTAACCTAAATGGATTGGTTGACTATTGATAATGTTTTAGTAAACTGTGGTAGTAAGTTTATTGAACTGAGATGCGTAAATGGAGATATCATTTGGGTTGAATCAAGTAAATAAGATAGTTTGCCTGTAGTGATCTCGTCTATGGTAGCTGAGAAATACATGAGAAAAGGGTATGAGTCCTATCTTGCATTTGTGTTAAATACCCAAGAGTCAGAAGTAAAGATTGAATCAGTGCCTGTGGTATGCGAGTATCCGGACTTGTTTCTAGAAGATTTACCCGGATTGCCTCCAGTTAGAGAGGTCGAATTTGGCATTGAGTTAGTTTCGGGTACAACACCTATTTCGGTTGCCCCGTATAGGATGGCACCGTTGGAGTTAAAAGAGTTGAAGGTTCAGTGGCAAGAGTTAACGGATAAGGGTTTTGCAAGACCGAGTTATTCACCGTGGGGTGCTTCAGTACTTTTTGTGAAGAAGAAAGATGGGTCGATGAGATTGTGTATAGACTACTGATAGCTCAACAAGGTGATAGTGAAGAATAAGTATCCTTTGTTAAGGATCGATGATTTGTTCGACCAATTGAAGGGAGCTACGGTGTTCTCTAAGATAGACCTAAGATCTGGCTATTACCAGTTGAGAGTTAAGGAGCAAGATGTGCTGAAAACTACATTTCGGACGAGGTATGGCCATTACGAGTTCCTTGTCATGCCCTTTGGCTTAACAAATGCTCCTGCGGTATTTAAGGATTTAATAAACCGTATTTTTCGACCGTACTTGGATAAATTTGTAGTTGTTTTTATCGATGACATATTAATTTATTCTCGGGATGAGAATGAGCACGCGGAGCACCTAAGAACTGTTTTGCAGACTCTAAGAGACAAGCAGTTGTATGCTAAGTTTAGCAAGAGTGAGTTTTGGCTCCGAGAGGTCAGATTCTTAGGACACATTGTGTCGGGTGATGGAATTAGAGTTGACCCGAGTAAGATCTCGGCACCTGAATTAGTAATTTAATTTGCCACACGGTCGAAGGACACGGGCGTGTGCCTTGGCTGTGTGGCATTTATGGGGTGATGACGTCAGAAATAGAATGTCAAGGTTTTTGCACATAGGCTAAGACACGGGCGTTCGTGGCCGTGTGAGGAACACGAGCAATAGACACGGGCATGTGTACGGCCGTGTGAAAACCCCTGTAGGTTCGAAACGAGAAATAAATCAACATGGGTGTGGAACACGGGCATGTGAAGTCCCACACGGGCGTGTCCTTTTCTCCACACAGGCATGTGGTCTTGTTTTGTGTAAAAATTTTCTAAGTGTTCAAATGTTTTCGGTTCAGTCCTGAACCTCTCCGTAAGTATGTTTAAGGTCCTGTAGATCTATAAGAGGGATGTTACAAATCCTAATGAAAAGTGTTGAGTTGAACGAAATTCTATGGTCTGATGTTGTGTGTTTGAGCAAGTTAAGTCTGGTAATGCCTCGTACCCGGTTCTGGTGTTGATTACGGGTAAGGGGTGTTACAGGTATCCCTTCTTGGTTTAGACGAATCCATAATGTATGCCAAGTAAGCGTCTACGCCCTTAAACAATAACTTCTTGGTGGATACTACATAAATTATTCTACTCACCAAATTGGTCCATACGCCATACATCAATACTTCTTTACCTTTGTAGTTAACAAACACACACCTCGAGCTTGACAATCAACTACAACATTATGTCTGGTCAACCAATCTAACCCGAGAATAGGATCAAACTCATGAAAGCTTAACAACAACAAATCCTTCCAAATGGTGTGCTCGCCAAATATCAACGGACAATTCTTAATTACTTTATTAACCACCGTACTTTGACCAATAGGGTTGGTTACTAATACATTTGTCTCAAAATAATCAACTTTAATACTTAAACCTTCTATGACATGAGCACAGATGTACGAATGGGTTGACCCAGATCTATTAATACATGAATGTTGTTTCCAAGAAAAGAAAATTACCCTTTATAACTTCTGCCAAATCAACATCTTCTTTAGCTTTCATCACATATGCTCTGGCGTATACTCCAAACCTTGGTTTGGTGAACCTATTTTTCGAAGGCCCCTGAACTAATCTCTACTTTGCTGCTACAGTTGATCTCGCTTCATGGTAAAAATTTTGGGGCCCACGCAAGGATTGTTCTGATCTTACCTCAACCTTGGAGGGACAATGTCTAAGCTGATGGCTTAGAGACCCACACCCAAAACAAGCTCCAATATGCCTCTAGCATTCTCCTCTATGATTTCTTCCACAATGGTCACAAACTGAATTCCCCATCACTCTGGATCTGCCCGTACTTGCCATCAAGGTAGCTTGTCGACCAACTCCATCTTACCTAAAACTCACAGGCTGCAAATCCCTCCTTGACACCGAGAAGTTTTTATCTTTTGGCCTCTTGAAATTTGATGAGGGTGGTGGACTGAAAAATTCACGTTTTGTTCTTTCTTTCTCAAAAGTACTCTTCTCTTGAACTATCATCTCCATGTTATGAGCGTTAGTCGTCATGGCCGCTAGACTTTGATATTCAAACGTCAACACCAAGGCGCAAATTCATTCCTTAGTCCCCATTCGAACTTATCATAAAATGCTTTCTTTGCCTAGAACATGTCTTTTATATAACGATTGAGTCTGACAAACTCTCGTTTGTATTTCATCACCAACATTTGTCCTTGCTTAAGATAAAAAAACTTGTTCATTTGCTTCAAATACATTTGGTTCACATACCATTCCCTAAATTTCTCGAGAAAGAATTCCCAATCTATCTGCTCCTCAAGGGTCACACTTGTCAATGTTTCCTACCATTGATACGCCTCCCCCTCAAGCAAGGAGATGAGATACAAGAGTCTGTCCACTGGTGTACACTTTAACTCCTTCAATACTCTGCAGACGCATGATAACCATTGTCCTGCCACTGTGGGGTCATCACCTTTATCTCCCAGAAATTCTTTAGCACCTCTTTTTCTTATCTCTCTCACAAGAACACCCTTAGATTGAGTTGCAACCGGTACTAGAGGTGCAGGAGGTACATGTCATACTATTTTCGATTGTGGTTGCTAACGTTGATGAGGTTGGGGTGCTTGAGTTGTCCCTATGAACTGATCAAACATTTGAGTCATCATGGTGAATGATACATTTCAAAAGCAGTTTCAGCAGCACAAATTAACTATAGGAGTTTACTCTTGAGCCGGAGGTACATGGCTTTCAATATCCTTACTAGTTTCTTCCCTTGAACCTTCTGACATTTTCTTTAACAACTACAATAAAACTCAAGTTATTTCAAAATTATAGGGACTAGGCCAAAGATGTATCATGCATGGAGGGGTGTGACACAACCTTTGATTTTTTCAGAATCAGCTCAACGTTGGCTCTGATACCTAAAGTTGTAACACTATCTACCTAACCCGATCATCGAATTCGAGTAGAGAGTGCCAAAACTTAAACCATACAAATTTAAATATAAATATTTGAAAATTTAAAAAAGGTTTGAGATATTGTTGTGAACCTTGTATGACAATGACGAAACAATCAAATAATGATATGACAGGTAAAACATTTTTAGGCAAAACACGTGGCGAAAGGCTTACATAAATAGATAGGTAGATAAATCACAAGATGAATTATTTACCATACAATATTTTCAAGGGAATCATTGGCGATTAAAGCAACATTCAAAAGCATATGGCATATATGTCAAAAAGACAATCTCTTAAAACAAGATTTGTAACAGCCCGATTTTGGGTCTAGTCAGAATAGTGGTTTCGGGACCACAAATTTGACACACAAACTTACTTTTATTATATAGTTATGATCTGCATTTTTATGGGATGATTTCATGAAAATTTTGTTCGAAAAATTTTGATGTTTGGGCACTCAATTTAGTTAAAAGGACTAAATTGCAAAATATGCAAAATCTGCGTTCTAGAAGCTAGAGGTGTCTAATTGCTATGAAATTTTAAATTAGAGGTCCTTAAAAGGTAATTAGATGATTATACTTTAGTATGGACAAAAATGGACATGGTTAGGTGAAATTTCAAAGTTTGGCATTTTAGTCATTTGGTAAATAAAGACAAATAAAACTAATAAAAAGATGTCATCTTCTCCAATTTAGTCCCCTTGTGCCGAATTTGAAGAGTCACCATAGCTAGGGTTTTTGGCCAAGCTTCCAAGCTCGATTGTAAGTCAGTCCTTGCCCCGTTTTTAATGATTTTTATGTTTTTGAGGTTGTTTCAACATAATCTAGCTATTTCAAGGACTAATTTGAAAGAAAGATGAAGTCTAAATTTTTACCCATGTTGAATGCTTGTGTATTTTGATGTCTAATGGTAGATTATGTATGATTGGTGATAGATAAACAACTTTTACTAAGTGATTTTTCATGAAAATGCCTAAAAGGACCTATTTGTAAAAGTTAAAAATTATGTAGTAGAAGTGTGATTTAATGAAAAATGTGGGCTATTATAAGATTGAAAATGGTTCGGCTAGGCTTGAATTTTGAAGAAATTGACTATATTTCATTTTATGAGCCTAGGGACTAAAGTGTAAAAAGTTGAAAAGTTAGGGGCAAAAAAGTAATTTTTCTATAATGTGATTTTTAAGTTGAAATGAATAATGCGATGATTAAATGAGATGAATTTGGTTTTATAGATCAAGAAAAATGAGGTTCGAACCTAGATCGGGGGAAAAACAAGGTGTTTGACGATTAGGTCTATTTCTGCCATTTTTGTACTGAGTTAAGTTTGTATGTAACTAATGCAACATTATAATTGTATTTATAATGTTTTGTTATTGCATGAATTGTATAATTAACTCTATGGCTGAAATTGATGAAGTTTCGATAAACGAGTAAATCCTGTTGAACCTTAGGAATAGATAAGGATACAAGTGGCATGTCACTAGGAACCCATGTAATAATGTGATTTATGTGTCCTGGGTGCTGGTCCTGTACGTCCTACCGGTGGCTGGGTATACCGGCATATGTTGCGAATACCTGATTACTTGTGTGAACAGCACTGCGTAGTTACGTCTCGATTGAAAGCCTGTGTGAGCAGAACCGATGATAGCTCGAGAGCGAGCTTATATGTGTTATGAGATTTGTGGTAGTATTGGCTACATAAGTGGCACTTATGTGCAAATATTTTCGTGTATCCAATAGTATTCCAAGTGGTTCAACGGGTATGTCAAAGATTAAAAAGTATGTGATTACGTTATGAGTTTGTAACAGCCCGATTTAGGGCCTAGTCGGAACAGTGGTGCGAGACCACAAATCTGAATTAGTAAAATGAGTTTTTATGATAATTGAAATGTTTGCATGATAGTATGAAAGTTTCATGTGGAAATTTTATCAAAATTTCCATTAAAGGGTCCATTAGGACTAAATTGCAAAAGTTGCAAAATATGAGTTTCTAGAAGCTTTTTGTATGAAATAGCCTTAGAATAGTAATTAGAAGTCCTTAAATAGCAATTTTCCCAAATTATAATTTTTGGACAAAATTGGACATGAGTTAGTAATTTGTAAAAATTTTGAGAGAAGGGCATTTTGGTCATTTACCAATTAAATTATTAAAATAGGGAAAAGATGATAAAAAACTCATTCATCTTCTTCCTTGGTGCCGAAAATTTGAAGAACCCCATAGCTAGGGTTTGTTCATCTTTCAAGCTTGCTAGTAAGTTCATCTTAGCCCCGTTTTTAATATTCTTCGTATTTTTGAAGTTCTCGTATTATGAATTAGCTATTTTTAGCTATAAAATGAGCTAAGATGCATGTTCAAAAATCTACCCATGAATGACATTCTTGTAAAATGATATTTAATGGAAGATTATGAGAGTTTGATGTTAGATAAACATCTTTTCCTTAGTGAATTTCATGAAAAATGATAGTATGGACTAATTTGCAATGATTATGAAATTGGTCATAGATATTAGAAATAATGAGAACTGATGATTGTTATAGTAGAGAAAATGAATTAGCTAAGCATGATGTTTAAGAAAGTTGAATGAGAATCATTTTACGAGCCTAAGGGCAAAAGTGCAAATATGAGAAAGTTTAGGGGCAAAATAGTAATTTTTCCAAAGTATGAGTTAAGAGTCAATTTAGTCAATGTGAGTATTAAATGATCTAATTATTATTATAGATCAAGAAAAATGAAGCCCGGATCGAAACCGAGGCAAGAACAAAGTCGAGGACTAAATTGCATATCTACATACATTTTATATATTGAGGTAAGTTTGTATGATTTCTAATTTTGTATGATTTTTATCATTGAATTGCTTAGCATAATGTACAATATTATCATGAAAATGTTTAATGTTATGTTAAACAAATAAATTAATAAGATTAAGTATGAGAAAGTCCTGATTGAAGTTGAATTACCTAGGATACTAGATCTATCACATGAAATGAAAAAGTCTGTATAAGACCAAGCCGAGGCATGGCATCGGCAATCAAGCAAAGTTATCATGTAAGACCAAGACAAGTCTTGGCATTGAAGAGTTATTATGAGATGAAGACCCATATAAGCCCAAATCAAGGCATGGCATTGGTGAGTCTCCAAGCAAAGATGTCATGTAAGTCCAAGACAAGTCTTGGCATTGAAAAGCTATCAAGAGATAGAGATCCCATGTAAGTCCAAGCCAAGGCATGGCATTGGTGAGTAACAAGGAAGATTTCATGTAAGTCCAAGCCAAGGCTCGGCATTGACCAGTTCATGAGTAAAGGTACCAAGTAAGACCATGTCAAGACATAGCAATGGTAAGTTCCCAAGGGAACTCCTGAGAAAGACTTTGTATAAGTCCATGTCAAGACATGGCCTCAAAACCAAGATGAGAAATTCCATGTAAAACCGTATCTAGGATATGGCCTTGGCATTGAGTTATGTGAGATGAGATTTAGTATCCTCTGTTATTCATAGTAATTCATCGGGCAAAAGAGTAAAGATTAAATGAGAAAGTCAGAAAGTTTAGTAAGTAAAGCTATTATCAAGTTATGTTAGTTAAAGTTAACTAAGAGTGTTATTCTTGTTATGAATGATGAAGTTGAGATTATGCTTATCATAGAAAAGTATGTTGATCTACGTGAACAAGTGATACAGGTATGATCGCTACAATCAGAGCCTTAAAAATTTATAAAATAATGATCAAACCTGGAGACTAACTCTGACAACGATTAAAGGCAAGTGTACCTATCAAACAGTAGTATAGCTTAGGCAAGACCGGATTATCGAAACCAAAGGAACTAAAAGTATTAATACTAACTTTCTTTTTATTATTTAACCTTAAAATTAGAGTGAAGATTGCTTTTTAAACTAAAATGACAAGAACTAAACTAGGAACACAAAGACAAAAAGGATGAAGTGGAAAATAACTTGAAGAAACTCAATTGATTACAACGACACCCTCAGGAAGAATCCACCTAGACTTCACTTGTTATCTAACCTTTAATTATATGATCTATTTACTTAGCTTAATCCGTAAGACTCCCTAACCTATATTAAACCCTCTCTCGAGGCAAATAACATCTAACCCTAGGTTAATTAGTGGAACTCTCGTTCGCTTATAATAACCCCCCAGGATAGCAGTAAATCGATCAATGGACTCCCATATTAGGTTTCACCCTAAACCGGCAAAATCTCGTAACCCTATCTCTAGGCGTTCGATCAACTTCGCTTAATTATGTTAGATCTTCTCTTAGGCAGGGTCTATTCCTCCTCCACCTAAGTACATTATATTTGGATTAAGCAACATAATTAAGAACAAACTAAGTAATTCATCATATAATTTAAAAATACTAACAAGATTCATCTAGGTTTCATCCTCTTCAGGTATCTGAGGGGTTTAGTTCATAATGAATAAAGAAAACATCGCAAGAGAAAAGATAAAACAAAACATAAGAAATTCCTAAAACCCCCTGAAGGAATTGAAGGAGAATTCCGCCGTCTTGAGTATAACTCCGGCTTCTTGGGATGGATCAACTGGCTATCGTCGTGTTATTCCCTAACTCTGACCTTTTCGGCTTGGCTCCTTGGCCTAGCTTTTGATGCCTTCGGCTTGTGCCGAACTCCCCTTTTCAAGTTGCCCCCTAAGGTGTTTATATAGACTTTGTGATGCCTTACTTGACCCCTAAGTATCCTAATTTAAGTAGAATTCCTAATAGGGTGTTTGAATAGGCTTTGGAATGTGTTTCTTTGCCTCTAAGTATCCTTTCCTGAATTAAATTGCTCTTTCTAGCGGCAGGGACACGGCCATGGCACATGCCCGTGTGGATTGTGGCCAGACCGTGTTCGGATTTCTAATTTGAGGCACGACTGTGTGAGGCGGAGTTGAGGCCGTGCTCTAGGTGTTCGTCGAGGCACGACAGTGCAGGCTTTGGGCCAGGCCGTGTCAATTTCATGCTAAGGCCCATTTACTCTGTTTTAGGCCTGTTTTGTGTTCTTTTCATCCTCGGGTGCTTTCCTGGGTATAAGACATGAAAAGAAAGGATTAAAAGCACCTTTTTATATAAATCAAGGAATAAATCATCAAAAAGCATCATAAATGTGGGATTAAAATGTGTTACTTTTACGGTTTATCAAATACCCCCACACTTAAGCTTTTGCTTGTCCTCAAGCAAAATTCTCAACATATAATTAAAATGAACTTTCCATAATTCACAATTCCTATCAACAATGTCTCATCATAATTCATAGATAATTTATACATGGACAATTCTATTCAAAGAGTCCTAAAGATTCAAACAATGATAAGTCATTCATTTGTAATTGAAAACGTAGGTGTTTCCCCTTATCTAAAATATTACCTTTGATTCAAAATTGACAAGAGTTGACATCCTCACTATAGATTCACTCAAATCACTCAAAGTGTTTAAGGTTCATAAAAAGAAGCACTCATACGTCGAACCTGAAAAGTTAATCCCATAGGCTTGCCTGAAAATCAAATCTCCACCACTGTAAAATGAGATGATAAACAGATCAAAAGGTCTTTGTTAGGGTTGTAACGGGGCTTGGGTTAAAGGTGTGGATAAAGGCTGAATTAGAAGGTTAGTATCGAGATTGACTTGACAAATTACCTAACTAGAATAATGAACTAATCCTAAATATTTACATCAATTGAAAACTAATAATATGAGCTTTTTCTTTAAGATTTGCATTTTAAACATGTAAGCTCACTTAGCAAAGCTAATAATGAATATACTTCATTTTTTTTAGGAACAAACTAATAATAAAGGATGAATACTGAAATAATATAATTAGGCAGCTGACCAAATCAAATCTCGATATAAGGGTAGTAAAAAAGAATGGTGATGACAAATACAAAAGGTTTTGGGTTAATATTAGTGGGTGAGTCAATAAAAAAAAGGTTGTTAGGGTCAACGGGGTTCACTAGGGGTTAATTGTGAAGGTAGGCTTTTTAATGGAGTAAGTGGGTTAAAACCAAGGTGCCTTTATCATCTCGGTATATCAAATCACAGGTGTGGTCTTGACATGTATAATCAATGCAAGTTCTAGAATAACAAATCAATGTTGACACACCCATAATAAAAAGTGAGCATGAAAGGATGTATGCTCTAAAAGGCTCAAAATCTCACTAAAATTATGGGTATTTTGGTGTCACCCTCGTAAATTTCAAACTTCAAAGTAACATTCAAATTCAGGTAGACAACCTAAATTTGAAAAATAAACTTTATCATGCTTGATTCTTTAGCATCCTTCAAATTTAATCATCAGTGCACAATTATCAATGACTTACTCCAAAACATATCAACAAAGATCATGAATCATAGGAAATTTCATTCTAATCATAATATGAGAGACTTTACTTTTGAACAAGGCATAATTTAGGGATTTTCAAATAATACTATAGTTAACCCCCCCCCACACTTAAGATGTACATTGCCCTCAATGTACAAAGATAAATATTAGCAAAATAATCATAAAAATCATAAGATGGGGAGAGAAGTGAAACTTCCTGAATTTTGGATGAAGTCAATGAAAAGAAATCGGATAGGATTGGAGGTGAACGTGGGGAAGCGTCTCGAACCGTTTGAAATTGAATCCTCGAAGCAGCCGGTCTAATTTTATTGTATCCTAAGCTAAATCTAAATATTATAAAGAATAAGAAGAAGAAAATAAAATAAAGTAAAAAAATAATGAAATGAAAATAAAATTAAAATTAAAATTAAAATAAATAATGGAAAATGAAAGACAACTAGAAAAAGGGAGAATGAGGTTTAAATAGAGATGTATCCCGTGTTTCAGTATTTTGAATTTTGGGCGCATTCAGGGTGTTCGGGCACGGTTGTGGGTGTAGTGGCATGCCCGTGTCTTTCTTCACATGGTCATTTAATACGGGCGTGCTCCTCCCGTGTTCGATAAGTTAGAATGCTGGCACGGTTGGAAGGCACGGCCGTGTTTAGCTCGTGCTTATCAAGTCAGTAACCTCGCACGGGGCATCGGCACGGGCGTGGACCATTATCGCCACCCGTGTTGGGAAAAGAAATTTTTCCATGTCGTGCACGGCTACTAGCACGCCCATGGTTCATCCCCTGGCTTCCACACGGCCACGGGCACGCCCGTGTGTAGGGCCGTGTGGCCTAGAAATCTGCTCTTTTGTTAGTTTTTGGTTAGGTGCTAAAAAGAAAAAGAAAAGAAAAAAATAAAAAAATGTAGAAATGGGGTTAGTGCTCGGGTTGCCTCCCGAGAAGCGCTCGTTTATAGTCTTAAGCTAGACTTTACCTCTCATTCGTATGGTCATGGTGGTTTGAGGAGGTGAAAATCCTTTCTCATGCGATCACTTCGGTTATGGATATATAGTTTAAGTCGAGTAATGTTTACCTCAAAAGTGTTGAATTTAGGATTGCTTACCTCGACTGTGCCGTATAGGAAGACATTAAGTACCTCAAAAGTGATTTCTTCGTTTGTCTTGAGGTCTGAATTGGTGATTCGAGGGTCTTACTTATTCAATAATACCTGATCTCCTACTTTGAAGTGATTCGTTGTTCTTATCAGCTCGTCTAGGGGCTCCTTCGGTTTCACTTCGTGTGGTTCCGATTCTTCTTTAAATTGTGTTTTCCACTCTTCTAGTTTGTCGACCCTAAGGCTTCGTTCATCATATAATTCTTCTTTATTAGCACGAGGTCTAAGATCTAGCTCAGCTAGGTGATTTCGTGATGCTTCCTGTAAAGAAGGTTGAACCAAATGGTTATCAATAAAATTAACGTTCGTACCTTTATTACTCGATGTCCTAGCTGAGTCAAGAGCTTGAAGAGTGATTGTTTCGTCGTCTACACGAAGTGTGAGTTCATCGAATTCTTCCTCTGTGTGGTCTTTCTTCATTGCATCGGGATATAGCACACGAGGTTGGTATTCTGTAATTACCAGTTTTGGTAAATCATGGCACACCTCAACCTTACCTTCACTTACCACAGGTTCTTGCCTTGGGTCTAACAATTCACTATTATGAGCTTGTATGGCTTGGGGCCCATGATTCGACTCAGGTTTGTAGCCTTGTGGTGTTTCATGTGGTGAAAGTTGAACAATTTGATTATCAACTGAATCTACTTTCTCACTTTCATCACTTGATGTCCTGGCTGAGTCAAAAGCTTGTAGACTGATTGATTCGTCACCTACACGAAGAATGAGTTCTCCTGTACCAACATCAATTTTAGTCCTGGCAGTTGCTAGAAAGGGTTTTCCTAAAATTAAAGGAATCGAATTGTCCTCATTCATGTCTAAGACAACAAAATCTACTGGGAATATGAATTTATCAATTTTGATTAGAACATTTTCTATTATACCCCTAGGAATTCTGATAGTTTTATCAGTTAACTGAATACTCATCCTAGTTTGTCTGGGTTTCCCTAGACCTAGTTGTTTAAACATTTTATAAGGCATAACATTGATGCTTGCCCCTAAATCAGCTAAAGCATTATCAATAGATAAACTACCAATTAAACATGGAATTGTAAAACTCCCTGTGTCTTTTTGCTTCTGCGGCAGTCTGTTCTGTAACATTGCTGAGCATGCTGTGTTTAATTCCACGTGGTGCTTTGTCAAGAGCTGTCTTAAAAGTTTCCTCGAGTCTGGCATCTGAAAAAGAGCTCCAAGAAGAGGTAAGTTAATATGTAATTTCTTTAAAAGTTTAAGAAACTTACCGAATTGTCCTTCTAAATTGTCTCTTTTCATTGCTTCGAGATAAGGTATGCGAGGTTGGTACTCTTTGATTACCGGTTTTGGCTTTTCTTGTGTTACCTCTGTTTTACCTTCGTTTACCTTGTTTCTGGTATTGCATTGGGTTCATCTAACCCTTTACTGTCTTGAGCGGTGATGGCTTGATTTTGCTCCTTAGGGTTAATCTCCATGTTACTAGGTAGACGCCCTTGCGGTCGTTCTGTCATCAGCTTGGCAAGTTGTTCGACTGCGTTAGTGGCTTCCTTGACTGACTTAGTGATTTCCACGATTCGGCTCTCGTTGCTTTTGATTGTTCTCTCAGTTTCTTGGATATGTTTCTCTGTGTCTGTCGAAAATTTTGTCAGCATCTCTTCAAGGTGCGACTCGTCTTCCTGTTGGTGAGTTGGTTGTTGAAAGTTTGGAGGAAGTTCTGGTCTTTGGCTATTTTGATCATCCCACGAGAAATTGGGATGGTAACTCCAACCTGTGTTATAAGTGTCATTATAAAAATTATTTTGTGGTCTAGAATAGTTACTCGTATAGTGAGCTTGCTCGTTTTCCATGCCATATCCGTAGGGTGGGTACTCAGGATTCGCCACTCCTCCTAGATTCGAGCCATATTGCATTACTGAGTGTACCTACGAGGAACTATACAAACTACCAATCTTTTTACTCATCATCTCTAGCTAGTTAGATAACCTGGTGACCACGTCGAGGTTGGAGACACTGGCGGCTTTTGTTGGCGTTGTCCTCATAACTTGTCACTGATAGTTATTTAGTGCCATCTCCTCTAAACTAAAATTACCTGTCAAAGAAAAGAAAAATTAGCAAAGTAAAAATAAATAAAAAATTGCAATAATAAAATAAAAAAATGGCTAAAGTAATATAAATTAAGCTTTCTTAATATTTTAATTCCCCGGCAACGGCGCCAAAAACTTGATCACTACAATCAGAGCCTTAAAAATTGATAAAAGAATGATCAAACCTGGAGACTAACTCTGACAATGATTAAAGGCAAGTGTACCTATCGAACAATAGTATAGCCTAGGCAAGACCAGATTATCGAACCCAAAGGAACTAAAAGTATTAATACTAACTTTCTTTTTATTATTTAACCTTAAAATTAGGGTGCAGTTTGCTTTTTAAACTAGATTGACAAGAACTAAACTAGGAACACAAAGACAGAAAGGATGAATTGGAAAATAACTTGAAGAAACTCAATTGATCACAAAGACACCCTCAGGAAGAATCCACCTAAACTTCACTTGTTATCTAACCTTTAATTATATGATCTATTTACTTAACTTGATCCGTAAGACTCCCTAACCTATATTAAACCCTCTCTCGAGGCGAATAATGTCTAACCCTAGGTTAATTAGTGGAACTCTCGTTCGCTTATAATAACCTCCCAGGATAGCAGTAAATTAATAAATGGACTCCCATATTAGGTTTCACCTTAAACCGGCAAAATCTCATAACCCTATCTCTAGGCATTCAATCAACTTTGCTTAATTATGTTAGATCTTCTTTTAGGCAGGGTCTATTCCTCCTCTACCTAAGCATATTATATTTGGATTAAGCAATATAATTAAGAACAAACTAAGTAATTCATCATATAACTTAAAAATCAACTAATAAGATTCGTCTAGGTTTCATCCCCTTCAGGTATCTGAGGGGTTTAGTTCATAATGAATAAAGAAAACATCGCAAGAGAAAAGATAAAACAAAACATAAGAAATTCCTAAAACCCCCTGAAGGAATTGAAGGAGAATTCTGCCGTCTTGAGTATAACTCCGGCTTCTTAGGATGGATCAACTGGCTATCCTCGTGTTATTCCCTAACTCTGACCTTTTCGGCTTGGCTCCTTGGCCTAACTTTCGATGCCTTCGGCTTCTGCCGAACTCCCCCTTTCAAGTTGCCCCCTAAGGTGTTTATATAGACTTTGTGATGCCTTACTTGGCCCCTAAGTATCCTAATTTAAGTAGAATTCCTAATAGGGTGTTTGAATAGGCTTTGGAATGTGTTTCTTTGCCTCTAAATATCCTTTCCCGAATGAAATTGCTCTTTCCACCGACAGGGACACGGCCATGGCACACACCCGTGTGGATGATGGCCAGACCGTGTTCGGATTTCTAATTTAAGGCACGGCCGTGTGAGGCGGAGTTGAGGCCATGCTCTAGGTGTTCGTCGAGGCACGGCCGTGCGGGCTTTGGGCCAGGCCGTGTCAATTTCATGCTAAGGCCCATTTACTCCGTTTTAGGCCTCTTTTGTGTTCTTTTCATCCTCGGGTGCTTTCCTAGGTATAAGATATGAAAAGAAAGGATTAAAAGCACCTTTTTATATAATTCAAGGAATAAATCATCAAAAAGCATCATAAATCTGGGATTAAAATGTGTTACTTTTACAGTTTATCAAGGTACCTTGTTTATCGTACAAGCATGAGAATAGTAAGTACCATGAGATATGTAAGAATCAGTAAGAGTAAGTAAGTTTATATACTTGAGATTTATAATGCCATTGTTTATGATGAATGGTTAATGTTAAGCAAATATATTGCTATGAGTATTACATGCAAACTTACTAAGTTATATGCTTACGTCTTTAATTCTTTCTTTCCATGTAGTCCCACCAAGCTAATCTCGTAGATCATCGTCATCGGAGCTCAGAGCACACTATCAAGCGATATTTTGGTATAGCCAAGTGTTTATATTAAGTATGGCATGTATAGGAAACATTTCATTTTGAGCTATATTTTAAAATTAGCCAAACTGTTGGTTATCAAGCTTAGTATTCTTTTTGTATGTGGCCAAAGAGATTGGTCATGAATTATTAAGTATTTATGATTTTATTTATCAATGAAGTATGCATCCTTGTTCATGTTAGATTTATTAAATTGAGTTGTTGAATTGAGCATGAGTTTGGTCTTGATTTCAGGGTGGCAATTGGCTTGGTAAATACCTCTAAGTGCCCACACGGATGGACACACGGGCGTGTGTCTAGGCCGTGTGCACCCTGCACCTTGGTACCTTAAGTCAGGATAGACCACGGGCTAATCCCAGGACCGTTTGTTTAGGTCGTGTGTGATACACGGTTAGAACATGGGCGTGTGCCCAGGTCGTGTGACTAAGTTAGTATATCAAGGTATTGCACACGGTTTAATTCCACGGGCGTGTCAAGACCGTGTGAAACTAGTTAGTGTCGACCACGGTTGGGAGACATGGGCGTGTCTTAGGGGTACACGGGCGTGCCCCAAGCCAGATGGGCGTGTGACTCCTATTTCAAGGAAAATTTCCCAATTGAATTCCGAAAGTTCCCAGCTATGTGTTTAAGGCCTCATAGGCCCATGATATGTACGTTTTGACTAAGAAAGAAGAGTTTCTATTTCGGAACAAAATTTCACAGCCCATAAATACATGTTTAAGTGAGTTCAAGCATGGTAATGTCTCGTATCCAGTCTTAGCCTCGTACTCGGGTATAGGGTGTTACATTTATTGGTATCAGAACTACGATTTAGTCGGTTTTAGGACTAATGTAGCAGGATCACGAGTCTAGTTATACATGCCATACGTAAGAATGTTTTTATAATGATAGTGTGATGACTCCTGACGACTTAAATGATGTTTATACATATAGTAAATGGATCCCAAAAGAGTTGTGGCGGATGACGTAGAAAGTAACGCGCCGGCTCCCGCAGAAGGGACGATGCCGACTGAGAATGAGAATAGACCCACTGCGGTGACTCAAGGAGGAGGAGAAGAGGCTAGAGAAGCCTTCTTCCATATGATGAGTACGTGGTATACGGAGTTCGTTTGTATGAACCCAAATACACAACCCCCTCCACCCCCACCTATTCCACAACATATCCTTGCAGCCCCTCAAGTAGTAGAGGTGGTAAGAGGAGACAAACCTCCAGTTTATAGGATCAGGAAACATGGGGTAGAAGAATTTTGGGCTAGAAAAGATGATGATCCGGAAAAGGCTGAGTTTTGGATAGAAAATACTATCAGGGTATTTAATGAGTTGTCATGCACACTTGAGGAATGCATGAAGTGTGTAGGCTCTCTTTTAAGAGATTCTACTTACCAATGGTGGAACACCTTGGTATCGGTAGTACCAAGAGAGAAGATCACATGGGAATTTTTTCAAGAAGAGTTCAAGAAAAATTATATCAGTCAAAGGTTTGTGGACCAGAAAAGGAAAGAATTCCTAGAACTGAAGCAAGGCAAGATGTTGGTGACTGATTATGAGCGTGAGTTTGTACGACTCAGCAAATACACTCGGCAGTGCGTGTCTACTGTGGCCATCATGAGTAAAAGATTTGAAGGCGGGTTAAATTAGGACATCAAATTGTTTGTTGTTGTCCTAGAACTGAAGGAATTCGTTGTGCTAGTAGAGAGGGTTTGTAAAGCAGAAGAACTAGTAAAGGAGAAGAGGAAATCTGAAATGGAGTCTCGTGACTCTAGAAAGAGACAGTGGAATAAGTCATTCCAATCCTCATCCAAGAAGTCAAGAGATTTCTCCACCTGATCGGCTACTTCCACTGGGTTTTCAAGGAAGGACAAGAGTAAGCAGTATTCGGGAAATAAAGCACAGACGACTTTAGTTGCTAGTGTGGGGAACATCCGATTGGATAGACTCGAGTGCCCACAGTGTGGCAAACGTCATCTCAGAGAATGCCGAGCACATGAAAATGCATGTTTCAGATATGGTTCTCATGACCACTACATAAAGGATTGTCCTGAGACAACAAAAGAATAAAGAATTCAAAACCCGAGATCCGAGAGTATGGTCAGAGGAAGACTGCAGAGGAACCCAGGAAGTGGGGCAAGTGGAGAGGTAACCCTAGAGAACAGGCTGCGAGACCCGAGGGTAGGGCATCTGCGGGAACTTATGCCATTTGCGCTCGCGAAGAGGCATCTTCCCCTGATGTTATTACGGGTACCTTTTCTCTTCATGATATTAAAGTTATTGCTTTAATAGATCCCGGATCCACACACTCTTATATTTGAATGAAACTGGTATCCAGTATGAGTATGCCTATAGAGTCTACAGAATTTGTGATTAAAGTGTTTAATCCATTAGGCAAAAGTGTGTTAGTTGATAAAGTATGTAAAGACTGTCCATTGATGATTAGAGGTCATTATTTTAAAGTAAATCTTATGTTGTTACCATTTGATGAGTTTGATCTCATTCTTGGTATGGACTTGTTGACTGCCCATGATGTAATAGTTAATTGTGGGAAGAAGTACATTGAGATGAGATGTGAGAATGGGGACACTCTCCATGTAGAATCAGATGAACAGGGTAGATCGCCGGTAATGATTTCTCATATGACGGCACAGAGATACATAAGAAAGGGGTATGAGGCATACCTGGCCTTTGTGATGAATGATAGAGAAACAGAGTTAAAGATTGAGATAGTACCGATAGTATGTGAGTACTTGAATGTTTTTCCTAAGGAATTACCAGGACTGCCACCGGTTAGAGAGATTGAGTTCAGTATTGAGCTAGCTCCCGGTACTGTACCAATATCTATTACTCCTTACAGAATGGCTCCAACGGAGTTGAAGGAGCTGAAGTCACAGTTGCAAGAGTTGACAGATAAAGGCTTTGCTAGGTCAAGTTGTTCTCCCTAGGGTGCCCTAGTTTTATTTGTGAAAAAGAAAGATGGCACCATGAGATTGTGCATAGATTACCGTCAGCTTAATAAAGTGACGGTGAAGAACAAGTACCCATTGCCTAAGATCATGATTTGTTCGATCAATTGAAAGGAGCCACTGTGTTCTCCAAAATAGACTTGAGATCGGGGTACTATCAGTTAAGAGTAAAGGAATCAGATGTGTCCAAGATAGCTTTTCGAACAAGGTATGGGCATTATGAATTTTTAGTCATGCCCATTGGTTTGACTAATGCTCCTCCGTATTCATGGACTTAATGAACCGCATTTTTGGACCATACCTCAAAAAGTTTGTAGTCGTTTTCATTGATGACATACTGATTTATTCCCGAGATGGGAATGAGCATGCTGAGCACTTATAGACAGTTTTACAGACTCTTCGAGAAAATCAATTATATGCCAAGTTCAGTAAAAGTGAATTTTGGCTCAAGGAAGTAGGATTTCTGGGACATATTGTCTCTGGAGAAGGAGTTCGAGCAGACCCTAGTAAGATTTCGGCTATTATGGACTGGAAGCCACCGAAGAATATCTTTGAGATTAGAAGTTTTCTAGGCCTAGCCGGCTATTATAGAAGATTTGTCAAGGGGTTTTCTATGATTGCAACCCCGATGACTAAATTGTTACAGAAAAATGTGATGTTTGGGTGGACAGAAAGAAGCCAACAAAGTTTTGAGAAACTGAAAGCGATGTTGACAGAAGCTCCAGTTTTAGTACAACCTAAGATAGGGAAAGAATTTGTGGTTTACAGCGATGCATTCTTAAACGGATTAGGCTGTGTACTTATGCAAGAAGGCAAAGTTATTGCTTATGCCTCTAGACAGTTGAAGCCTCATAAGAAGAATTATCCGACGCATGATTTAGAGTTAGCGGCCATAGTCTTCGCATTGAAGATATATCATCTATATGGTGAAAGGTGCCAACTTTTTACAGATCACAAAAGTTTGAAGTACTTGATGACGCAAAAAGAGTTGAACTTAAAACAAAGGAGATGGTTAGAGTTAATAAAATATTATGAGTTGGTCATTGACTACAATCCAGGGAAGGCTAATGTAGTCGCCGATGCCTTAAGCAGAAAGTCTCTATTTGCATTAAGGGCAATGAACTCACGGATGACTTTATCTGACGATGGTTCTATTCTAGCTGAGTTGAGAGCTAGACCAGTATTCCTTCAAGAGATCTTTGAGGCTCAGAAAGAAGATAACGAATTGCAAGTCAAGAAAGCTCAGTGCGAGTCAGATGTTGAATCTGACTTTCGGATTAATTCTGATGGATACTTGATGTTTAAAGATAGATTTTGTGTATCGAGAAAAAAGGAGCTTATTCAGAGAATCTTACCGAGGCACATAACGGATGTCTATCTGTACATCCTGGTAGTACTAAGATGTATAATGACTTGAAGCAACAGTATTGGTGGCTGAAAATGAAGAAAGATATTTCAGAGTTTGTTTCCAAATGCATGATTTGTCAGCAAGTAAAGGCTGAACACCAAGTACCTTCGGGTTTACTTCAACCAATTATGGTACCCGAGTGGAAATGAGACCGTATCACTATGGATTTTGTAACGAGATTACCATTATCACCGAGCAAGAAAGATGCTATATGGGTTGTAGTTGATAGACTCACGAAGTCAGCTCATTTATTACCTGTACGAGTGGATTACTCACTTCACAAGTTGGCAAGTTTATATGTTTCTGAAATAGTAAGGCTTCATGGAGTTCCTTTGTCAATCATATCGGATAGAAACCTGAGATTCACATCCAGATTTTGGAAGAAGTTACAAGAGGCCCTGGGTACGAAGTTGAGCTTTAGTACAACTTTTCATCCTCAAACCGATGGTCAATCGGAGAGGTTAATTCAAGTACTCGAAGATATGCTCAGATGTTGTGTTCAAGAATTTCGAGGCAGTTGGGAAAAGTTTCTCCCATTGGTAGAACTTGCCTATAATAATAGCTTTCAGTCGAGCTTAAAGATGGCGCCTTATGAGGCTCTATATTGGCGTAAGTGCAGAACGCCTTTATGTTGGACTGAACTCAAAGAAAATCGAATTCACGGGGTTGATTTGGTTAGAGAAGCTAAAGAGAAAGTGAAAGTGATACGAGAATGTTTAAAAGCTGCATCAGACAGACAGAAGTCCTATTCGAACTTAAAGAGAAAAGAGATAGAGTATCAAGTCGGAGATAAAGTTTTCTTGAAAGTGTCACCATGGAGAAAAGTTCTCAGATTTGGCCAGAAAGGCAAGTTGAGTCCACGTTTTATTGGACTGTATGAGATTACCGAGAAAGTTGGGCCGGTAGCTTACAGATTGGCTCTACCATCAGAGTTAGAAAAGATACATGATGTATTTCACGTGTCAATGTTGAGACGCTACCGATCAAATCCTTCACATGTAATTACCCCGTCAGAGATAGAGATTCATCCCGACATGACTTACGGTGAAGAACCGGTTAAGATTTTAACTCGGGAAGTCAAACAGCTAAGAAATAAAAGTATTGTCTAAGTAAAAGTATTGTGGCAAAGACATGGCATAGAAGAAGCTACATGGGAACCAGAGGAGAGTATGAGAGACCAGTATCCAAACCTTTTTGCTGGTAAGATTTCCGAGGATGAAAATCCCTAAAGGGGGAGAATTGTAACAGCCCAATTTATGGCCTAGTCAGAACAGTGGTGCGAGACCACAAATCCGAATTAGTAAAATGAGTTTTATGATAATTGAAATGTTTGCATGATAGTATGAAAGTTTCATGTGGAAATTTTATGAAAATTTCCATTAAAGGGTCCATTAGGACTAAATTGCAAAAGTTGCAAAATATGAGTTTCTAAAAGCTTTTTGTATGAAATAGCCTTAGAATAGTAATTAGAAGTCCTTAAATAGCAATTTGCCCAAATTATAATTTTTGGACAAAATTGGACATGAGTTAGTAATTTGTAAAAATTTTGAAAGAATGGCATTTTGGTCATTTACCAATTAAAATATTAAAATAGGAAAAAGATGATAAAAATCTCATTCATCTTCTTCCTTGGTGTCGAAAATTTGAAGAACCCCATAGCTAGGGTTTGTTCATCTTTCAAGCTTGCTAGTAAGTTAATCTTAGCCCCGTTTTTAATATTTTTCGTATTTTTGAAGTTCTCGTATTATGAATTAGCTAATTTTTAGCTATAAAATGAGCTAAGATGCATGTTCAAAAATCTACCCATGAATGACATGCTTGTAAAATGATATTTCATGGAAGATTATGAGAGTTTGATGTTAGATAAACATCTTTTCCTTAGTGAATTTCATGAAAAATGATAGTATGGACTAATTTGCAATGTTTATGAAATTGGTCATACATATTAGAAATAGTGAGAATTGATGATTGTTATAGTAGAGAAACTGAACTAGCTAAGCATGATGTTTAAGAAAGTTTAATGAGAATCATTTTACGAGCCTAGGGGCAAAAGTGCAAATATGAGAAAGTTTAGGGGCAAAATAGTAATTTTTCCAAAGTATGAGTTAAGAGCCAATTTAGTCAATGTGAGTATTAAATGATCTAATTATTATTATAGATCAAGAAAAACGAAGCCCGGATCGAAACTGAGGCAAGAACAAAGTTGAGGACTAAATTGCATATCTACATACATTTTGTATATTGAGGTAAGTTTGTATGATTTCTAAGTTTTATGATTTTTATCATTGAATTGCTTAGTACAATGTACAATATTATCATGAAAATGTTTAATGTTATGTTAAACAAAGAAATTAATGAGATTAAGTATGAGAAAGTCCCAATTGAAGTTGAATTACTTAGGATACTCGATCTATCACATGAAATGAGAAAGTCCGTATAAGACCAAGCCGAGGCATGGCATCGGCAATCAAGCAAAGTTATCATGTAAGACCAAGACAAGTCTTGGCATTGAAGAGTTATTATGAGATGAATACCCATATAAGCCCAAACCAAGGCATGGCATTGGTGAGTCTCCAAACAACGATGTCATGTAAGTCCAAGACAAGTCTTGGCATTGAAAAGCTATCAAGAGATAGAGATACTATGTAAGTCCAAGCCAAGGCATGGCATTAGTGAGTAACAAGGGAGGTTTCATGTAAGTCTAAGCCAAGGCTCGGCATTGACCAGTTCATGAGTAAAGGTACCAAGTAAGACCATGTCAAGACTTGGCAATGGTAAGTTCCCAAGGGAACTCCTGAGAAAGACTTCGTATAAGTCCATGTCAAGACATGGCCTCGAAACCAAGATGAGAAATTCCATGTAAGACCGTATCTAGGATATGGCCTTGGAATTGAGTTATGTCAGATGAAATTTAGTGTCCTCTGTTATTCATAGTAATTCATCGGGCAAAAGAGTAAAGATTAAATGAGAAAGTCAGAAAGTTTAGTAAGTAAAGCTATTACCAAGTTATGTTAGTTAAAGTTAACTAAGAGTGTTATTATTGTTATGAATGATGAAGTTGAGATTATGCTTATCATAGCAAAGTATGCTGATCTACGTGAACAAGTGATACAGGTACCTTGTTTATCGTACAAGCATGAGAATAGTAAGTACCATGAGATATGTAAGAATCAGTAAGAGTAAGTTTATATACTTGAGATTTATAATGCCATTATATTGCTATGAGTATTACATGCAAACTTACTAAGCTAAATGCTTGCATCTTTAATTCTTTCTTTCCATGTAGTCCCACCAAGCTAATCTCGTGGATCATCATCATCGGAGCTCGGAGCACACTATCAATCGATATTGTGGTATAGCCAAGTGTTTATATTAAGTATGGCATGTATAGGAAACATTTCATTTTGAGCTATGTTTTAAAATTAGCCAAACTGTTGGCTATCAAGCTTAGTATTCTTTTTGTATATGGCCAAAGAGATTGGTCATGAATTATTAAGTATGTATGATTTTATTTATCAATAAAGTATGCATCCTTGTTCATGTTAGATTTATTAAATTGAGTTGTTGAATTGAGCATGAGTTTGGTCTTGATTTCAGGGTGGCAATTGGCTTGGTAAATAGCCTCTAAGTGCCCACACGGATGGACACAAGGGCATGTGTCTAGGCCGTGTGCACCCTGCACCTTGGTACCTTAAGTCAGGATAGACCACGGGCTAATCCCACGGCCGTTTGTTTAGGTCGTGTGTGATACACGGTTAGAACATGGGCGTGTGCCCAGGCCGTGTGAATAAGTTAGTATATCAAGGTATAGCGCATGGTTTAATTCCACAGGCGTGTCAAGACCGTGTGAAACTAGTCAGTGTCGACCACGGTTGGGAGACATGGGCGTGTCTTATGGGTACATGGGCGTGCCCCAAGCCCCATGGGCGTGTGACCCCTGTTTCGAGGAAAAGTTCCCAATTGAATTCCGAAAGTTCCCAGATATGTGTTTAAGGCCTCATAGGCCCAGGATATGTACGTTTTGACTAAGAAAGAAGAGTTTCTATTTCGGAACAAAATTTCACAGCCCGTAAGTACATGTTTAAGTGAGTTCAAGCATGGTAATGTCTCGTATCCAGACTTAGCCTCGGACTCGGGTATGGGGTGTTACAGAGTTAGCACAGGTATGTACGAAAAACTTAATGGGAATATATTCAGTATATGATGATCTATTTGTAAGAATATGATTGAGTATGTTACGTTCATGAAGTTTTGATGTCATTTATGTTGATTCGTGTTAAGTTATGCATATGATACATGTATAATTAATTTTGTTTATTACGTGCATATGAACTTACTAAGCTGTTTAGCTTACTCCCCTTTCTTTCCATTATCTTATAGTGTCACCAAGCTAGCTCGAGATTGGAGATCGTCGGAGATCCATTCACACTATCAACTATTATTTTGGGTACCATTAAAATGTCAATATTTTGATATATGGAACGTATAGGGGACTTGGTCATTTTGTTATGTGTCATAGTTGATTTGGCCAAATATGTCAGCTTATATTGGTTGAAAGTTCATTTTGTATAAAGCCATTTGAAATTGGCTAATATTGGTACAAGTATGTTCAAATGATTGTGCCTTTCATAGATGTGGAAGATTGCATGATTTGAGTTGATAAGTATGAGATGTTTATGTGTGATAGATGTAGCATATGAATGGTGTTGTGGCTGTTTTGGTTGCCTAAGTATGCTATGAATTGTGTCATTGAATTGGTGTAAGTGTAGGTGTAAATGAGGGTGGCAAATGGCTTGGTAAATAGCATTATTTTTGTCCAAATGGGTAGACACACGAGCGATTGTCTAGGTCGTGTGTGACACACGGTCTGCCCCACGGGCATGTAGTGTGTCCACTGTACCTTAATTTTTGCAAAATAGAATGTCCAGAATATAGCATACGAACAGAGACACGGGCGTGTGTCTCGGCCGTATGTGCTACACGGCACTGAACACGGGCATGTGTTCCGGCCGTGTGAAGTCTGCACCTATTTTATGAAAAATTATAAAAATTAAATTGACCACACGGGCGTGTGGCACGGCTGTGTGGCATAAGTCAAAATGCAACCTAAAGTCAACACGGCCTGTAGCACGAGTGTGTCTCAAGGTCACACGGGCATGTCCCTTGAACCACACAGGCGTGTGACCCCTGTAACATGAAAACTTTTCTGAGTTTTGTAAAATTTTCTAATGTTCTCAATTTTATCCCGAACCACTTCCAAAGCATGTTTTGGGCCTCGTAGGCTCGTATAAGGGACTTTATGATTGAATATGAATGGTTTTAATTTAGACGTAAATTTATGACTCAGAATTGTATGAATGCTTGTGTTATAAGTCCGGTAATGCCTCGACCCTATTTCGGTGTTGAATACGAGTAAGGGGTGTTACATTTAGTGGTATCATAGCTATGTTTTAGGCAATTCTCGAACTAACGTAGCGTGTGTAAGAGTCTAGCTATACATGCCATACATGAACTGTGATAGTGTGATGACTCCTGACAATTTTAAACTATGTTTTCATACAGTAAATGAATCCCAATCGAGCTGTAGCTGATGAAGTAGAAAGCAATGCTCCGGCTCCCGCTCAAGGGGCAACGCCATCTGAAAGTAGACCTCCCACGGTTAGTCAGGGAGGAGGAGAAGGGGCTAGGGAAGCCTTCCTCCACATGATGAACCAGTGGTATTTGGAGTTTGTTCAAACAAATCCGAATGCTCAACATCCTCCATCCCCTCCTTATCCCTAACCGAATCCCGTAGCTCCTCAAGGTAAGGATTTGGTAAGACAAAATAAGCCTCCGGTTGATAAGATTCGAAACCAATGGGCTAAGGAATTCAGGGTTAATGTAGATGATGACCCCGAGAAAGTCGAGTTCTGGCTTGAGAATACTATCAGGGTATTTGATGAGTTATCATGTACACCCGAAGAATGCTTGAAATGTGCTATATCACTCCTGAGAGATTCAGCAATCGTTGGTTGAAGACACTAGTATCTGTGGTATCGAGAGAGAGGGTTACATGGGAATTCTTTCAAGAGGAATTCCGAAAGAAATATATCAATCAGCAGTTCATCGATCAGAAACATAAGGAATTTCTGGAGCTGAAACAGGGCTGAATGTTAGTGACACAATATGAGCGAGAATTTCTTAGGCTTAGTAAGTATGCCCGAGAGTGTGTTTCCTCCGAGGCTAGTATGTGTAAAAGGTTCGAAGATGGGCTGAATGAGGATATTCGACTGTTAGTTGGAATCTTGGAACTAAAAGAATTTCTTGTATTGGTTGAATGAGCTTGCAAAGCCGAAGAGCTAAGCAAAGAATAAAGAAAGGCCGAAAGTGAGGTTAGAGATGCAAAAAAAAAGGTCGATGAGTAAGTCATTTCAATCTCAGTCAAAGAAATCTAGAGAAATGAATTCTCGTTCAAATATATCAGTTGGGTTTGGCACAGAGACCGCGGAAAGCAATCTTCAAGTTTTAAATCTCAAGCTACTTCAATGGTAAGCGTGGGTAATGTTAGGTCTAACAGACCTAAATGTCAGCATTGTGGAAGAAGACATCCCGGCGAGTGGAGGATGAATGACTGAGCTTGTTTCAAGTGTGGTTCTCAAGAGCATTTTATCAAAGATTGCCTTGAGATGGCTGTGAAAAAATAATTTTCTAGTGCAAGGCTGCTACCAATAGAGGTAGGCCACCAAGAAACACCAAGAATGGAACTAGCAGTAAAGGTGTGACAAAGGATTCAGCTGTGAGATCCGAAGCTAGAGCACCTGCTAGAGCTTATGCCATACGTGTGTGTGAGGATGCATCATCTGCCGACGTGATTACTGGTACATTTTTTCTTTATGATACTACTGTTATTGCATTGATCGATCCTGGATCTACTCATTCTTATGTTTGTGTGCATTTGGTATCTAGTAATAGTTTGCCTGTTAAGTTTACTGAGTTTGTAATTAAAGTGTCAAACCCCTTAGGCAAATATGTACTAGTTGATAAAGTTTGCAAGAATTGTCCTTTGATGATTCGAGGTCACTATTTTTCAACTGATTTAATGTTGTTGCCATTTGATGAATTTAACGTTATTTTGGGTATGGATTGGTTCACATGCATGATGCGGTAGTAAATTGTAGACTGAAAACTATTGAACTGAAATGTGAAAATGGTGAGGTTCTTCGGATTGAAACCGATGAATCAAGTGAATTGCCTGTTTTGATTTCGTTAGCTGCTCAGAGATACATAAGAAAAGGTTGTAAAGCTTATCTTGCTTACGTATTGAATATGAAGATGTCTGAATTGAAACTTAACTCAGTGCCGGTAATCAGTGAATATCCAGATGTTTTTCCTAAAGAGTTGCCTAGGTTACCACTGATTAGAGAAGTTGAGTTTGGTATTGACTTAGTGCCAGGGACTTCACCAATATCGATTGCTTCGTATAGAATGGCTCTGACTAAATTAAAAGAATTAAAAGCTCAGTTGTAAGAGTTGACAGATAAGGGTTTTGCGAGACCGAGCTTTTCTCCATGGGGTGCTCCAGTGTTATTTGTAAAGAAGAAAGACGGATCTCTGAGACTTCGTATCGATTATCGATAGCTCAACAAGGTGACTATAAAGAACAAGTATCCTTTGCCGATGATTGATGACTTGTTTGATCAGTTGAAATGAGCAATGGTATTCCCGAAGATTGATTTGAGATCTGGCTACTATCAGTTGAGAGTTAAAGAGTCAGATGTGCCGAAAAATGCTTTCAGGACAAGGTATGGGCATTATGAATTTCTTGTCATGCCTTTTGGATTAACTAATGCTCCTACTATTTTTATGGACTTGATAAATTGAATTTTTCGACCGTATTTGGACAAGTTTGTGGTTGTGTTCATCGATGACATTCTGATTTATTCTCGAGATGAGACTGAGCATGTCGAGCACTTAAGAACTGTATTGTAGAATTTGAGAGATAGGAAATTATTTGCAAAATTCAGTAAAAGTGAGTTTTGGCTTCGAGAAGTCAGATTTTTGGGACACATTGTTTCTGGAGATGGTATTCGGGTTGATCTGAGTAAGATTTTAGTAATTGTTGATTGCAAACTGCCGAAAAACAAATCGAAGGTTAGAAGCTTTTTGGGTTTAGCCGACTATTATAGACGATTTGTTAAGGATTTTTCGATGATTGCTACTTCTATGACTAAGTTGTTGCAAACAGATGTTAAGTTTGAATGGTCCGAAAAATGTCAGCAAAGTTTTGAGAAGTTGAAAGCATTATTGACTGAGGCGCCAGTTTTAGTGCAACTTGAACCGGGAAAAGAATTTGTGATTTATAGTGATGCATCACTGAATGGTTTGGGTTGTGTGTTAATGCAAGAGGGCAAAGGGATAGCTTATGCCTTGAGACAGTTGAAATCGCACGGGAAGAATTATCTGATGCATGATTTGGAATTAGTCGCCATTGTTTTTGGCTTGAAAATTTGGCGTCATCATTTGTATGGTGAGAAGTGCCACATCTATACCGACCACAAGAGCTTGAAGTATTTGATGACTCAAAAGGATTTGAACTTGTGACAATGGAGATGGCTCGAGTTACTAAAAGATTATGAGTTGGTAATTGACTACCATCGCGGAAAGATGAATGTAGTCGCAGACACTTTGAGCAGAAAGTCCCTGTTTGCCTTGAGAGCTATGAATACGAGGTTGACTTTATCTAAGGATAGTTCGATTTTAGCTGAGTTGAGAGCTAGACCGGTATTCCTTCAGCAAATTTTTGAAGCTCAGAAAAGTGAGAGTGAATTGCAAACCAAAAGAGCTCAGTGTGAATTGAGTAGTGATTCAGACTTTCGGATCAATTCTGATGACTGCTTAATGTTCCGAGATAGAGTATGTGTACCAAAAAATGATCAGATTATTCAAAAAATTCTTCATGAAGCACATAATAGTTGCCTGTCTGTTCATCCGGGAAGTGCGAAGATGTATAATGATTTGAAGAAACTGTATTAGTGGTCAGGTTTGAAACTAGATATCTCTGAATTTGTATCGAAATGTTTGATTTGTCAGCAAGTGAAAGCCAAACAGCAAATACCTTCAGGTTTACTTCAGCCAGTGACGGTACCCGAGTGGAAATGAGATAGAATTATGATGGACTTCGTGACGGGTTTACCTTTGACTCTGAAAAAGAAAGATGTCGTTTGGTTCGTTGTTGATAGATTGACGAAATCGGCTCATTTTATTCCGGTACATACCGACTATTCACTTGATAAACTCGCTGAATTTATGTTGCTGAAATTGTTAGATTACACGGGGTGCCTATTTTTATTATTTCAGATAGAGATCCGAGGTTTACTTCACGATTTGGAAGAAGTTGCAAGAAGCTTTGGGTACAAAGTTGAATTTTAGCACCGCTTTTCATCCGCAAACCGACTGTCAATCTGAGAGGACGATTCAGATACTCGAAGATATGCTTCGCTGTTGTGTATTAGAGTTCGAAGGTAGTTGGGAAAATATCCGTCGAATTTTCTTATAACAATAGTTTTCAGTAGAGTATAAAGATGGCACCGTATGAGGCATTGTATGGCTGCAAGTGTCAAACTCTATTGTACTAGACCGAGCTCAGTCAGAGACAGATTCACAGGGTTGATTTGGTTAGAGAAATCGAAGAAAAAGAGAAAGTAATTCTTGATTGTTTGAAAGCAGCTTCAAATAGACAGAAATCATACGCGAATTTGGAAAGAAAAGAAATTGAGTTTCAATTTGGTGATAAAGTATTTCTGAAAGTGTCTTCGTCGAAGAAAATCCTGAGATTTGGCCGTAAAGGCAAATTGAGTCCACGTTTCATTGGGCCGTATGAGGTTATTGAAAGAATAGGGCCAGTGGCATATCAGTTAGCTTTGCCGATAGAGTTGGAAAGGATTCACAATGTATTTCATGTGTCGATGTTGTGACGTTATCGATCAAACCCTTCGCATATGATTTCTCCGATAGAGGTTGAGATTCGACCCGATTTGACTTATGGTGAAGAACCTATCAAGATTTTGGCTCGAAAAGTCAAACAGTTGAGAAATAAAAGCATAGCCCTAGTTAAGTTTTTGTGGCAGCGACACGAGGTCGAAGAGGCTACGTGGGAACCCGAGGAAGCTATGAGAAATCAATACCCAAACCCTTTTTTCGGTAAGATTTCCGGGGACGAAAATCCCTAAAGGGGGAGAGTTGTAACAACCAGATTTTAAGTCTAGTCAAAACAGTGGTTTCGGGACCACAAATTTGACACAGTAAAATTTATTTTTATTATATTTTTATGATCTATAGTTTTATGGGATGATTTCGTGAAAATTACGTTCGAAAATTTTAACGTTTGGGCACTTAATTTAGTTAAAAAGACTAAATTGCAAAAGGTGCAAAATGTGTGTTCTAGAAGCTAAAGGTGTCTAATTGCTATGAAATTTTAAATTAGAGGTCCTTAAATGGTAATTAGACAATTATACTTTAGTATGGACAAAAATGGACATGGTTAGGTGAAATTTCAAAGTTTGGCATTAAGGGCATTTTGGTCATTTGGCAAATAAAGACAAATAAAACTAATAAAAAGATGTCATCTTCTCCAATTTAGTCCCCTTGTGCCGAATTTGAAGAGTCACTATAGCTAGGGTTTTTGGCCAAGCTTTCAAGCTCGATTGTAAGTCTGTCTTTGCCCTATTTTTAATGATTTTTATGTTTTTGAGGTTGTTCCAACTTAATCTAGCTATTTCAAGGACTATTTGAAAGAAAGATGAAGTCTAAATTTTTACCCATGTTGAATGCTTGTGTATTTTGATGTCTAATGGTGGATTATGTATGATTGATGATAGATAAACAACTTTCACTAAGTGATTTTTGATGAAAATGCATAAAAGGACCTATTTGTAAAAGTTAAAAATTATGTAGTAGAAGTGTGATTTAATGAAAAATGTGGGCTATTATAAGTATGAAAATGGTTCAGCTAGGCTTGAGTTTAGAATAAATTGACTATATTTCATTTTACGAGCCTAGGGACTAAAGTGTAAAAAGTTGAAAAATTAGGGGGAAAATGTAATTTTGCCATAATGTGGTTTTTTGGCTGAAATGAATAATATGATCATTAAATGAGATGAATTTGGTATTATAGATCAAGAAAAATGAGGTTCGAACCTAGATCGAGGGAAAAACAAGGTGTTTGATGATTAGGTCTATTTTTGCTATTTTTGTACCTAGGTAAGTTTGTATGTAAATAATGCAACGTTATAATTGTATTTATAATTATTTGTTATTGCATGAATTGTATGATTGACTCTATGGATGAAATTGACGAAGTTTCGACAAGCGAGTACATCCCAGTTGAACCTTAGGAATAGATTAGGATACAAGTGACATATCACTAGGAACCCATGTAATTATGTGATTTATGTGTCCCCGGTGCTGGTCCTGTACGTCCTACCAGTGGCTAGGTATACCAGCATATGTTGTGGATACTTGACAGCTTGTGTAAGTAGCACTGCGTAGCTATGTCTCGACTGATAGCTTGTGTGAGCAAGCCCGAGGATAGCTCGAGAGCGTGCTTATATGTGTTATGAGATTTGTGGTAGTATTGGCTACATAAGTGGCACTTATGTGCAAAGATTTTCGTGTATCCGATAGAATTCCAAGTGGTTCAACGGGTATGTCAAAGATGAGAAAGTATGTGATTACGTTATGAGTTAGTGCAGGTATGTACAAAAAACTCAATGGGAATAGATTCAGTATATGATAATCTATTGGTAAGAATATGATTGAGTATGTTATGTTCATGAAGTTTTAATGTCATTTATGTCGATTCGTGTTATGCTATACATATGATAAATGTATAATTAATGTTGTTTATTATTTGCATATGAACTTACTAAGCTGTTTAGCTTACTCCCCTTTCTTTCCTTTATCTTATAGTGTCACCAAGCTAGCTCGGGATTGGAGATCGTTGGAGATCCATTCACACTATCAACCATTATTTTGGGTACCATTGAAATGTCAATATTTTGATTTATGGCATGTATAGGGGACTTGGTCATTTTGTTATGTATCATAGTTATTTGGCCAAATATGTCGGCTTATATTGGTTGAAAGTTCATTTTGTATAAGGCCATTTGAAATTAGCTAATATTGCTATAAGTATGTTCACATGATGATGTCTTTCATGGATGTGGAAGATTGCATGATTTGAATTGATAAGTATGAGATGTTTATGTGTGATAGGTGTAGCATGTGAATGATGTTGTGGATGTTTTAGTTGCCTAAGTATGCTATGAATTGTGTCATTGAATTGGTGTAAGTTTAGGTGTAAATGAGGGTGGCAAATGGCTTGGTAAATAGCCTTATTTTTTTCCACACGGGTAGACACACGAGCGTGTGTCTAGGTCGTGTATGACACACGGTCTACCCCACGGGCATGTGTTTTAGTCATGTGTCCCCTGTACCTTAATTGTTGCAAAACAGGATGTCCAGAATATAGCACACAGGCAAAGACTCGGGCGTGTGTCTCGGTTGTGTGTGCTACACAGCCTTGAACACGGGCATGTGCCCCAGCCGTGTGAAGTCTGCACCTATTTTATGAAAAATTATAAAAATTAAATTGACAACACGGCCTAGCACACGGGCGTGTGTTACAAGTCAAACAGCACCCTAAATTGAACACGGCTTGTAGCACGAGCGTGTCTCAAGGTCACATGTGCATGTCCCTTGAACCACACGGGCATGTGACCCCTGTAACATGAAAAATTTTCTAAGTTCTGTAAAATTTTCTAAAGTTCTCGGTTTCGTCTCGTACCACTTCCAAAGCATGTTTTGGGCCTCGTAAGCTCGTATAAGGGACTTTATGATTAAATATGAATGGTTTTAATTTGGACACAAATTTATGACTCAGAATTGTGTGAATGCTTGTGTTATAAGTCCCGTAATGCCTCGAGCCCTTTCAGGCGTTGAATACAGGTAAGGGGTGTTACAAGATTCATTAGGTTAAATGCATACTTTAAGAGGTCATAAAAGTTCTTAAATAACATTGTCTTGACAAAAGTTTTAAATCATTATACAGGCTGGTTATAAAGCAAATCTACTCGCCACCCCCAAAAAGGTCAAGCATAATACGAAATTAAATAGATAGCTCACTATCAACAATACTCTAGTATAGTCCCTTCAACAGAATCTCTTCCTTCAATCAGCATGCCTGCGAAGGAAAGGATAATAGAGTAAGTTCAAATGAACTTAGTGACTTCCATAAAGGAAACACAACTAATGTACAATGATATTATTGATGAACAAGCTTTAATACCATAAGAATATTTAACCTTTTAAAGAGATTCAACGTAATAATCATAATACGCCAAATGGCATTCACAAAATATGAACAGACTCGACTAGACAACTTAATACGACACACGGGTAGCTATTATCCACCAACTTATCCATAAATTTTACACAACCTATCCTTATGTTAGCTTCGTACCAAGAATTCAGAGTTAGAGTCATATTAATCTGTCGTATTCATATGCACACACCCCCTTAACTCCTCATATCATTTTGGTTCAGTCGAGCATGTTTTCTGGTTATCTATCAGTCTGGTTTGCAATATAGCTGCCCTACCAGAGGCATCACAAACATATCCCCTTCTTCATCATCACATCTCACATATCACATATTGGCGACATTGGCTCGTACAATAAGGAGGGTATTTTACATCGAAACATAAACTAACCATACCTACACTAATAATGTTGGTTGAACACCACAAGACCAAACACCACACTTACATTGTTGAGAAGGAACACTTACCTTTTACAGTTTATACAACAATGGAATTTACTACAAATGGAAGTAAGAAGGAACTCACCAGAAAATCTAGTACAGAAATCTACTTAGTAGGTCTTTTACCCTTGTTGCTGGGACCTTTGTTAACTTTTGGAGTAATGATTTGGTATTAACAATGGTGTCAACTAAATACTAGAAACTCATCGCTAAAGATGCTAACTTAAAATTGCTAAAGATTCAGCGAAAATGCAAGGAAGAAGAAAAAGAAGAACATGAAGCAAAACGTACAAACATGCTAGTCTAATAACCTTATATAGTAGACAATCAGGAACAAAACTTAGTGGAAAGTCAGAGGATCCCACAATCATTCTAGAAATTTGAAAAGTATTAGTTAAGTATCAAATCATCTATAATGTCACTTACCATGTCATTGCAACATATACTAATTACAAAAATAAACTTCTCGAGCTACGAACTAATGAGTTCACCTAAAAATTTTGGGGTTGATGAATAACTTAACAAAAGAACCTACCAAAGTTCACCAAAACTTGGAAGTTTGCCAAAACTTGAAGTTTGCCAAATGGAGAATCCCACAAAATATGCCACACATGCAGCCAAAAACAAGTACTCTACTAATTTATTCATTGACTACCCTTAGCTTAAATAACTACGCACCAAACACTAACTTGATAATATATTTTTTGGGTAAGCTGTTACACATTTATTGGTATCTGAGACAAGTTGGTTAATTTTTTAGGTTCGTCAGTTCGTCAGTTCATTACAATCACTAGGGTTGTAAATTATTTGAAGTAATAAGTACAATTATTTTTTGTTGGGGCAGGATTGACAAAAACACATTGCCTTGGTTCAACTATTTTTTTTGTAGGATTTTTCCTTGGATCACTTTTTGCTACTCACATTTTTAGTGGTTGTGCTTGTAGATATATTTTGGTGAGTTGTGCTCATAGATATGTTTTCGCAAGTTGTGCTCATAGATTTGATTGCGAGCTATGCTCATAGATGTGTTTTGGCGAACCATGCTCGCATTCGCATCGTCAAGCATAGGATGCATAATGGTGTATGCTTAATTTTCTCACTTAAACTTGTGTCTTATGTATTTTTAGAGGTAGTAAAATGCCTCCCAAAAGAGTAAACATAAACGCGGACCGTGTTAATGGAGTTGCGGACCCTTTAGAGGGTGATAGGACTTCGGGCCACCTATGCAACCTCGCAAGGCAAATGTATAGAGTGAGAGTGTCGAACTACTGGTATAAGCCATGATCGGGGGTTTCCAACATATCGTTGGTACCAATGTTGCTTCTGCCAATCAAGGTTTGCCACTAGAGCGCCTATGAGCTCTAAGTGGTAAGGATTTTAGTGGTGTTAGTGGAGCTAATCCTACTAAGGCATAACATTGGCTTAAGGGTGTTGAAATTATCCTTGAGAAAATGGCCTGTGCTGAGGAAGAAAAGCTAGGATGTACTATGTCCTTGCTCATTAACGAAGCCCATAACTGGTGAAATACTATGAAGCATGGAATTGCTGTGAATCACCTGTCTTGGAACTTCTTCTTGGAAGTGTTTAAGAAGAAGTTCATGGGCGAGCAGTAAATGGAAGCTCGCAAGCATTAATATATTAATCTAGTGCAAGGCGAAATGTCTGTAATTGAGTATAAGGCAAACTTTGTGCGACTAAACTAGTACACAGCTAAGATGGTCTTCCTAAAAAGGGATCACTGCAAATGGTTTCACTTTGGGTTGCATCACGACATCCAAATTTATCTGGTAGTCCATGACACGATGAGCTTTGATGAGTTGGTTGAAAAGGCGAAGGCTGTCGAGGAGAAAAGGGCAGAGGCTCCATGAATTGTAACGAGATTTGGGAAATAGATGTCTAACTAGTCTGGATGCACATCTAAGAGAAATTGCGAATAACATAACTCTGACAGAAACGTCAAACACAACTTTTAATCAGATCAGTCACGACAGTATGGTAACACCAAGGCTGGAAATGGAGGCTTGCACAAATCGTCGAGGTGGCCGCTCTATGAACATTAGAACATAGACATCCTAGGGAATGCCGAAAATTGACTAGGGGGTGTTTTAAGTGTGGATCCAAAAAACATATGCTAAGGGACTGCCAAAACAAGTAGAAAGGTCATAAGCTTAGAATTTAACCACCACACCAGTACGAACAAGTGCTTGTGGTCGAGGTCGTGGTAGAGGTAGTGATACAAGAAAGGTTGGGCAACTAACCCTAATGCATATTGCTTCTACACAAACCAAAATAGGAGGGCTCGCACGAGTATATGTTGTTAAAGAACCACATGACTAGGGAATGACCGATGTCAGAAAAGGTACCTTCACTCTATGGGCTATTCTATTGTTTTTTTTAACTGATTTCAATTCTACACACTTGTACATTTTGAGCAAACTGGCTTGTAAGTTGGGAATTCCGATGGGAATCATTGATAAACGTATGATTGTTACTAGCTCATTTGGTAAGAGTGTACCGGTTAATAGAGTGTACCATTGGTGTCCCTTGATGGTCCGAGAACATGTCTTCTTTACCAATTTGTTGGAATTACCATTTTATGGTTTTGACGTAATTCTAGAAATGGACTGGCTAACTGAGCATAAAGCCAAGATGGAATTTGAATTGAAGTAAGTTACTTTATGAGGATGTGATAGGATGGAAATTGTTATGGTTGGAGAGCAAGCCCAATTTCTATCTAACATGGTCTCGGCAATTAAAGTTGAGAAGATGATGAGCAAAGGTTACGAAGCCTACCTAGCTTATGTGATGGGTTCATAAGACAAAGAGATAAGGGTTTGCGATATTCACATTGTAAAGGATTTTCTTGACGTATTTTCAAATGACCTACTTGGTTTGCCCCTAGATCGCGAGGTGGAGTTCAGCTTTGAATTATACCCCGGAAGTTCACCAGTGTCTGTTACACCCTATTGAATGGCACCAAAAGGGCTTAAAGAACTTAAGATACAACTACAAGAGTTGCTTGATAGAGGTTTCATTCGACCAAGTGTATCACATTGGGGATCGTCAATTCTGTTTGTAAAGAAGAAATATGGTAGCTTAAGGATGTGTATCGACTATAAATAGTTAAATAAATTGACTATCAAGAACTAGTATCGGTTACCACAGATTGATTATCTATTCAACCAATTGCGAGGTGCCACGATGCTTTTGAAAATAGACTTGCGATCAAGGTATTACTAGCTTAAGGTGAAGGATTCAGATGTTTTGAAGAATACATTTAAAATAAGGTATGGGCATTATGATTTTTTGGTCATGCCTTTCGATTTAACTAATGCACCTGTTGCATTCATGGACTTGACGAATCGAGTGTTCCATGAGTATTTGGATTAGTTTGTGGTAGTCTTCATAGATGAAATCCTGGTGTACTCACGAGCTAAGGAAAAGCATGATGCTCACTTGCGAATTGTGTTACAGATCCTGCGAGAGAAGCAACTATTTGGGAAACTCGGAAAGTGTGAATTTTGGCTAAGGGACGTAGCATTCTTATGCCATGTGGTTTCAGCAAAGGGAGTTCGCGTAGACCTAAAAAGGATCAAGGAAATTTTAGAGTGGAGACTTCTGAAGAGTGTTACTAAAGTGCAAAGCTTTCTAGGATTAGCAGGATATTATCACAGGTTCATTGAAGGGTTCTCCACCATAGCGACACCCTTAACGAAGTTGTTATAGAAGGATGTGGAGTTTGCATGGACAGATGAAAGATAGAAAAGTTTTGAACAGCTTAAGGCAATACTCACTAAAGCATTTATACTGATTCAATTAGAATTTGGGAATGAATTCATAGTTTACAGTGATGTTTCACACATGGGACTTGGTTGCATACTAGTGCAGGAAGGCAAGGTGGAGGCCTATGCCTCTAGATAGTTGAAGCCTTATGAGCAAAATTACCCAACCTATGATCTGGAGTTAGTAGCAGTAGTGTTCGCACTAAAAATCTAGTGAAACTATTTGTATGGCGAGCGATGTACCATCTATACAGACCATAAGAGCCTTAAGTAACTTTTCACGTAGAAAGAGCCGAAATTATGACAGAGAAGGTGGATAGAACTACTGAAATAATATGATTGTCTGATAGAATATCACCCTGAAAAGACGAACGTGGTTGCAGATGCCTTAAGTAGGAAGTCGATGAGTGAATTGCGAGCTCTATTCGTACGTTTGAGTGTGATGAGTGATAGGGGACTGCTCACTGAGTTGCAAGTAAAACCAACCCTCTCATAACAAGTAAAGGAGAAGAATGTCACGAATAAAGACTTTGCGAGGTGGGTTCACAAAGTAGAGCAGGGGGTTCAAGGAGACTTCGCACTGAATGAAGAAGAGATGTTCTATTTTCGATGGAGCCTTTGCTTACCTAGTGACAAAGAACTTAGACATGGGATCCTTATTGTAGCTCACAACAGCCCTTAAGTAATGCACCCAAGAAACAATAAGATGTAACGTGACCTTAGCGAACTGTACTAGTGGCTTGGGTTGAAGTGATATGTGACAGACTTTCTAGCGAAGTGCCTCATCTGTTAGAAGGTGAAAGTCGAACATTAATCTCCCTAAAACTGAAACCACTCAAAATTTTGGAGTGGAAGTGGGAAAGGATCACCGTGGATTTTGTTTCAGGCTTGTCTCTAACTTCGATAAAGAGAGATGCAATATGGGTGATTGTGGATCGACTTACAAAAAGCTCGCATTTCCTAGCAGTTCGTAAAAATTATACCTTGCAAAAACTAACAGAATTGTTCATCATAGAGATAGTGCGACTCCATGGCATCCTAGTCTCCATTACTTCCGACTGAGATCCTCGATTCACTTTGATTCTAGAAAGGTTTGTGAGAAGCTTTAGGTTCAAAACTTAACTTCAATACTGCTTATGGTCTACAAACAAATGATCAATAGGAGAAGGTGATATAAGTACTTGAAGACATGTTGCGAAGTTATGTGTTAGAGTTTGCGGGAAGTTGGGAACACTATCTGGCTTTAGCAGAGTTCAAATACAATAATAGTTATCAAGCAAGCATCCAAATGGCACCCTTCAAAGCATTGTATGGAAGAAAGTGTAGAACACCCTTGTGTTGGGAAGAACTAGATGAAAAAAGGGTAGTTGGACCAGAATTGGTTCGCGAAATAGAGGAAAAGGTAAAGACAATATGCGAATGGCTGAAGATTGCTTTTGATAGACAAATATCCTAAGCTGACTTAAAACGACGAGACATTGAGTACCAAGGAGGGGAGCAAGTGTTCCTAAAGGTCTTGGCATGGAAAAAGGTTTTGAGGTTTGGGCAAAAAGAGAAATTAAGCTTCATATTCATCAATCCTTACGAAGTGGTTGAGAGGATTGGTCTAATGGTCTATCGAATCAAGTTGTCGCCTGAACTTGAGTGAATCCATGATGTTTTCCATTTGTCCATGCTAAAGAAATACTAAGTGGGCCCATCCCATGTAGCGGCAGTAAATGAAATTGAGATGCGACCTGACCTTACTTATGATAAGGAACCAATTGAAATTATAGCTCGTGAGGAAAGAGTCTTGCAAAATAAGAGAATTCCTTTGGTAAAAGTGTTGTGGTGAAACCAAAAAACTAATGAAGCCACTTAGGAGATAGAAGAAGCGATGAGATGCCAGTGCATTTATCTATTTCGAAATAGGTAATTTTGAGGACGAAATTCCTTAAGTGTAACATCCTGGAATATGGCCTAGGAGTTTGGTACATGGTGAGATGGGGTCACCAATGGGCCTGGCAAGCTACGGTTGATGGTTTGGGTCGAGAAAGAAAGTAGGGTCTCGATTGTAAGATAAGTTAAAATTAGGAGTAGCAAAAGGCAGTTATACCAAAGTTAGAAAGTCAACTTATTTTTCATCTTCACAACACCACTCATGCACATAACTCTTTCCTATGTCTACTAGGGCATCCTAAGAACATCAAAATACCCAGTGCTTATAAATCAAGTTCTTTTCATTAAAAATTTCATATTCTTTTGAATGAAAAAACCCTCTCAAATTTCTTCATCGATTACTTCTTTCTCTTGTAAAGTTTCTACGGAAACAAGAACCAAAAATTTAGCTCTCAGGATTAAAGAACCATCTACAAGCAAAGACAAGGGAAAGGTAAATCTTGTTTAAAGCTTTCAGCAAATTAATGAGTGTCCAGGGATCGCTGTGTATATGTGCGAACCATAGTTTTAATCATGATCTTATGGCTTTATCCTAAGTATCGAGAGTAAGTCTTCTTTAAACTCTGTATTGTGATTTTGTTTAAATATGTGTTTTTATGAATAGTGATACGTGAGCTCTATATTATAAGCTAGTTAGGGACAGTGTTTTGCAAGCTTTATGTTTAAGTAGATGTTTTGACTCTATGCTCTTTTGTAATCGTTGGATATAATGGCATGCCATAGGATTGTGAGTATTCACCTTTCTGTTTTCTGATTTTGGGCAATAAGGCCCTAGGACATGTTGGAGAGATCAGAGAATGTCGAGCTAAGACCCATTTAATAGGATATGCTAGTGTAATGGAGAGTGTTAGCTTAACGCTACACTTTTGAGATATGATAAACTCTTTGAGTCAATATGAGGAGTCATAAAGAGATCTTTTTATCCAATAGAAAACAACATGTGAATAAAATTGTGTTTTCCAAAATACTATGTTTCATTGTATTAAGTTAATTGATGACAAGTAACTGCAAACTAGGTTACGCGTAAATATGGCGAACCCAGTTCGCAGAATAATAACCCTGATAACGCTCTTATTTAACTTATGTTTTTTATGTGTTGTGTGGTTTTCTTGTATATTCACTAAGTTCGTAAGAGCTCACACACACTTTTTTAAACACTGCAGACAACTAGATCGCACGGTGCATAACTATAAGAGTATGCCCAAAGATCAATCATGAGATGGTTGTAATAACATACTTAATTTACCATGTTTATTAATATAAAGCGTTGTCATTATTATTTCAGTTTTTCTTTCTGTGTGTATAGATAAACTGTTTTATAATAATGTCCTGAGAATAATATGATTATTCTTAAAAGATCCTTAGTCGAGTATTATTGTTGACTAGGACAATAATAATGCATTAAGACTAACATGTAGTTGATTGATGATAAAGAGTTGTCATTGATATGGAGTGTCAAAATCAATGCATGAATATGTGTGTTAGAGAACAACATATTGGACTGACCCGCTATGAGTATGTTTCTTGGATTATTATGTAATTGTCACAACATTACTCATAGTGATTAATATGTATATGATCCTCAGACTTGAGATCATTATTATCCCAGCATCGTGAGTTGTATATTTTGATACAGTCAAACGTACACCATAACAGGTTGTTCTATAAAGGCTGATGTTGGATATACCACAATCTATGTAGAGGGATATGGTTGATCAATAAAGGATAAGTCCCTCCTACATAATAGGAGTAATATCTTAGGCCACTTAATTGAGTGAGACTAGAAATGCATGGCCATGCTCAAATAAGTTGATATGAGATGTCATACTAATTTGTATATCATAGTCTACTCAAGATATCAAGAAACATGGGATGGACTATACAAGTGTGACTATCCCATGACTTGTATCCATTCCAGAGATAAAGGACTTAAGGATTAATGCATGAAAGGTTAATCACGAAAGATTATGTCGAATCATGATTTCTTGTAACTTAGGTAGCAATGATGCATTGCTAGATGCCACTCATTGTCTGTGACAATAGAATCGTTCTAGTATTACTCCTAACGTTGCAAGAACCTACAGGGTCACACCCTATGGTTGAAATGAACGGAATAAAATATAGTTGGTATTGTGCTTGGTTGTCACATAAATTAAATTAATTAAAGAATTAATTTAATTGGGCAATCAAATATTGAACATATTATATGTACAAAGATGTTGTACACATAATGATAACATAATTTTATCAATATATGAATTTGATTCATATATAAATTTAAATAAATATAGTTTACCGAAATCCTTATTATAATTAATGTAATTATAAATTTCAGATATAATTAATGTAATTATAATTTTCGGTTAAAAACTTTATTATATTTATTTAATCTTATAATACATTCAAGAGATACCAATTATAAAAGGCCCAATTAAAAGGATACCAATTATAAAAGGCCCAATGAAAAAGACACCCATTATAAAAGGTATTAAAAGGAGACAAAGCTTGATATAATAAAAAAAAAACCCTAAGTGATTACTTGTTAGGTCTAGCAGCCGTCAAGCAAATAAACCTCCAAAACAGTTTTGGAGATTTCTTCCGTTCATAGTCAAACCGGGTAGATTACGTAGAGGCCGACATCGGAAAAGGTTGAGGCTTGATTCGACAGTAGATCAAAACTCTTGTTGCCAAGGCGTCGCTGTCTACTCAGATTGAAGTTTTGGTAATTTCGAAACCTTTATTTCACCCCGATTCGTTCCTCACACATGGATCCATGATTTGGATCGCCGGATCTAATTTTATTCTACTGCGCCATGGGGTACCGGAGTTACAACAGTAGTATCAGAGCCACTTGTGTGATACGAACTCGGGTTAAAATACTTGGGTGATGCAATTGTATGAGATGCATGTTTGATCTTATTGTATTTTCGATTGTTTAAATCGTTTAAGCATAACTTGATAACTGTTCCTTTCGGTAATTGATTAAATGTTAATCATGGTGTTATGGCCTATTCGATTTTATGTTATTACTGTTAACTATTAACAAATCTGTAATAATGCGACGGTGGTATTTATAGTTTCCAGTAAGTGTTAACTGGCTAGTGGAACAAGGGTTGTTCCGATATGAAACCTTAAGGATTAAAATTCTAAAAACACGATTCTGTTGATAAAAGTTATCAAATCGTGAGGTTTCATTTGACTGGGGTATGCGATTCGTACCGCGGGGGCTCTGCCCCCGTACCCATGGTCCATACCGCGGGGGCTCCGCACCCCCGCACGCCGCACCCCTTCGGCCCGCTTCCTCCGACCTCCTCAAACCCCCCGCAAAAAGTTTTGTTAATAAAAGAAATTTATAAACTTGATGGGCCACAAAAGGTTGAAAGGATATTTTATAATTCACCTTAGCAAAGAAAAAAAATGAATTATGTATGCTATTTTTGACATGCACGGTGTTTGAAATGCATAGTTATAGCCCAATGACCCATTCGATAAAAGGTTGTATTTTTTTTTAAAATACGGCCTGCATGTCGTGCCTTACTTCTATTCTCTTATATTTCTCTTCTCATCTTATTCCCTCGTATGTAAAATGAGTTTCTGCACATTCTAATTTGCAAGAGTTGCTGTGGGCCAAACGAGAAGGAAGGTGGGACAATGATTGTGAATGATAGCTTGTGAAATGGCTTACACCTTTAGGTTTCTTTTTGGTTTTCCCATTTGCTTGGGTTGAACCACCTTAGTTTATGGGCTATAACTATTGCATTTATTTATTTCTTTATTTATTCATGTATGAGATACTATGGATGTCTAAAGCATGCCTATTATATATATTAAAACTTGGTGATAATAAACCCTATTAATTGATGAGATCGATTAGAAGACTAAATGGGCTAAAGTAGACCATAATTGGTGAGATGCAACAACCTTAATAAAATCCCTCTATTAAAATATTAAGTCAACATGGCCTTCCAATTTTGCCCTCGTTAAGGCCTCGATCAATACTATGTAGGTTCTGCCAAAGCGAAGTACTAGTATTTATCTTGGTTAAACACGAAGAATAAACAAGTGATATTCGCTGGTTAAAAAATTGGTTAATGACTTAACTAGGTTACTCTAATAGGATTAAAAACCTAGAGGCAAGTAAATTGGATAAATCATAAGATGATTAGAACAAGAGTTGTTCACCAAATATTAGGAGTTACATATGATATAATTAGCAAATGTTGCTTACCTAAATAACCATAATCTTAAGAGTAAAGCCAAAGCTGACTTAAGAGGTGGTGAAATATGGATCCTTAACCTACTAGAAATACTTTTGAGAAAGTTTTTCCGAAATTAATATACGAGGGTTATTAATTTTGAAATAAAATAGTGGGAACATCATTTAATAAAGTCTTTTTAATGATTGATATAAAATTGGTAAATTTACTCACATGCATATTTAATTGTTGTAGATATATTATGGCTGCAAACACTAGCACACTCTCATTGCGATCGGTCCTTGAGAAGGACAAATTGAATGGTTTGAATTTTCTTGATTGGTTCCGTAACTTGACGATTGTCCTTAAACAAGAACGGAAATTATATGTCATTGAACAACCACTTCCTAATGAACCACCCGCTAATGCCTCGAGGACTAATAGAGATGCTTACAAGAAGTATCTCGATGACATGATAGATGTTGGATGTCTTATGCTTGCTACTATGAATCCTGAACTTCAGAAGCAACATGAGGACATGGTTGCTTATGATATGATCTAGCACCTGAAAGAACTTTGTCAGGGACAAGCACGACAAGAGAGGTTTGATATCTCTAAGGCCCTATTCCAATGTAAGTTGGCTGAAGGAAGCCCAGTAGGACCTCATGTCCTTAAGATGATTGGCTATATTTAAAGCCCGTCTAAGCTTGGGTTTCCATTGAGCCAAGAGTTGGCCACTGATGTTATTTTACAATCGTTGCCGGATAGCTACAGCCAGTTTGTCCTCAATTTCAATATGAATGAAATTGACAAGACTCTACCACAATTGCTCAGTATGTTACGAACTGCTGAAGGCAACTTGAAAAAGGTTGGACCCAAGCCCATACTGATGGTCCGTAATAACAAGGGCAAGGGAAAAGCCAAAGTTCAAACAAAGCCCAAGGGTAAAGGTAAGCCCAAATTTGGAAAAGGAAAGGCTGCACTGAAACCTAAAGGTGGGGTCTCTAAGGAAGGAAACTGTTTTCATTGTGGTGTGACTGGACATTGGAAATGGAACTGCCTTGTCTATCTTGAAGAAGTCAAGAAGGCTAAAGCAAGCAGAATGTCTGCTTCAGGTATTTATGTTATTGGTATTAATTTATCAACTACTACTTCTTGGGTATTAGATACTGGTTGTGGTTCTCATATTTGTACTTCTATACAGGGACTACAAAGGAGTAGGACTTTGGCTAGAGGAGATGTGGACCTACGAGTTGGAAATGGAGCAAAAGTTGCTGCATTAGCTGTGGGAACATATACTTTATCTTTGCCTAGTGGACTTGATTTATGTTTAGAGGATTGTTATTTTGTGCCCAGTATGACTAAAAACATTATTTCAATTTCTTGTTTAGACAAAATTGGTTTTGAGATAATTATTAAGAATAATTATTGTTCATTTTATCTCAATAATGTTTTCTATGGTTCGGCACAATTGATTAATGGCCTCTATATTTTAGATCAGACGAATCCCATTTACAACATAAATACTAAAAGATCTAAAATAAATGACTCAAATCAAACTTATCTTTGGCATTGTCGTTTGGGCCACATAAGTGAGAAACGCATATCCAAACTCCATAAAGATGGTCTCTTGAATTCATTTGTTTTTGAACAATTTGAAGTATGTGAATCTTGCTTATTGGGAAAAATGACTAAATCTCCTTTTACTGGTAAAAGTGAAAGAGCTAGTGATTTATTGGACCTAATACATTCTGATGTATGTGGACCAATAAATACACAGGCCAGAGGTGGATTTCACTACTTCATTACTTTCAGTGATGATTTCAGTAGATATGGGTATGTTTATCTCATGCGCCATAAGTCTGAGTCCCTTGAAAAGTTCAAGGAATTCAAAAATGAAGTACAAAATCAACTAGGCAAAACTATCAAGTCACTTCGATCTGATCGAGGTGGAGAGTACTTGAGCCTAGAGTTTGATGATCTTTTGAAAGAATGTGGGATTGTCTCACAACTTACTCCTCCTGGTACTCCTCAATGGAATGGAGTATCTGAGAGAAGAAATCGAACTTTGTTAGACATGGTTCGATCCATGATGAGTCATGCTGATCTACCGACTTCCTTTTAGGGACATGCACTTGAGACAGCTGCTTTCACACTAAATCGTGTTCCATCTAAATCAGTTCAAAAGACGCCATATGAGATGTGGACTGGGAAACGTCCTAGTATGTCTTTTATGAAAATTTGGGGCTGTGAAGCTTATGTTAAACGTCAGACGTCTACTAAGCTTGAACCCAGATCTGAAAGGTGTATTTTTGTGGGGTATCCAAAAGAAACCAAAGGATATTATTTCTTTAGTCCCACTGAGAACAAAACGTTTGTTGCTCGGACTGGTGTCTTCTTAGAGAGAGAATTTACTTCTAGAAAAGGAAGTGGGAGAAAGATTGAACTTGAAGAAATTCGAGAATTACAAGATACCACTGAACCAGAGATTGAACAACAACAAATTTCACAAGAAATTGAGGAACAAACAACTGCTGTAGAAACACAACCACCGCGCGGATCTTTAAGAGAACGCCGTGCACCTGAGAGATATGGATTTCTCATTACAACGCATGGTGACGTTCTTCTTGTAGATCAAGATGAGCCTAGGACTTATCAAGAAGCGGTGACGAGCCCAGACTCTGAGAAATGGCTTGAGGCCATGAGATTTGAGATGGATTCCATGTATGAAAACCAAGTATGGACTTTGATTGACCCACCCGAAGGGGTTAAACCTATAGGGTGCAAATGGGTTTTCAAAAAGAAAACAGACATGGATGGTAATGTACAAACATACAAAAGGCGATTAGTCGCTAAAGGTTTTCGCCAAATTCATGGTGTTGACTATGATGAAACCTTTTCTCCTGTAGCTATGTTTAAATCCATCAGGATGTTGCTCGCCATAGCTGCATTTCATGATTATGAAATCTGGCAGATGGACGTCAAAACAGCTTTCCTTAACGGGAAACTTGAAGAGGATGTGTATATGACACAACCTGAAGGTTTTGTAAATCCAAAGGATGCTAGAAAGATATGTAAGCTACAAAAATCCATTTATGGATTAAAGTAAGCTTCTCGAAGTTGGAATATTCGTTTTAACGATGCAATCAAAGAGTTTGGTTTTATCAAAAATGAAGATGAACCATGTGTTTACAAGAAAGTTAGTGGGAGCACTATCACATTCTTAGTACTATATGTGGATGACATACTTATCATGGGAAATGACATACCTACCTTACAGTCTATTAAAACTTGGTTAAGAAGTTGTTTTTCTATGAAGGACTTGGGCGAAGCCACTTATATCTTAGGAGTCAAGATCTATAGAGATAGATCAAGACGACTACTAGGTCTAAGCCAAAGTACATACATAGATAAAGTACTGAAAAGGTTTAGTATGGAAGAATCTAAAAGAGGATTCCTACTTATGAGACATGGTATTTCACTCTCGAAGGAAATGTGTCCTTCAACCCCACAAGAGAGAGAACGTATGAGTAAAATTCCATATGCTTCCGCTATTGGATCTATCATGTATGCTATGTTATGTACCCGTCCAGATGTCTCGTATGCCTTAAGTATGACGAACAGGTATCAAGTAGATCCCGGTGAAGGTCACCAGACCACAGTCAAGAGTATCCTTAAGTACTTAAGAAGAACTAAGGATACGTTCCTATTATATGGAGGTGAGGAAGAGTTAAGTGTAAAAGGTTACACTGATGCCAGCTTCCAAACCGACAAGGACGATTCTCAATCGCAATCAGGTTTTGTATTTTGCCTTAATGGTGGTGCTGTGAGCTGGAAGAGTTCAAAGCAAAGTACAGTAGCCGATTCTACAATAGAGGCTGAGTATATTGCAGCCAGTGAGGCAGCAAAGGAAGCGGTTTGGATCAAGAAGTTCATTACTGGACTAGGGGTTGTGCCTAGCATATCAGATGCTATAGAACTCCGATGTGATAACAATGGAGCTATTGCACAAGCTAAAGAACCCAGATCTCACCAGCGATCCAAACATATACTTAGACGCTACCATCTTATTCGAGAGATTATCGATCGAGGGGATGTAGAGATATGCAGAGTACCTTCAGATGATAACATTGCTGATCCCCTGACCAAGCCTCTGACACAGCAGAAGCATGATCGTCACACTAAGTCACTTGGTATTAGATATATGAGTGATTGGTCTTAGTGCTAGTGGGAGATTGTAAGAGTATGCCCAAAGATCAATCATGAGATGGTTGTAATAACATACTTAATTTACCATGTTTATTAATATAAAGCGTTGTCATTATTATTTCAGTTTTTCTTTCTGTGTGTATAGATAAACTGTTTTATAATAATGTCCTGAGAATAATATGATTATTCTTAAAAGATCCTTAGTCGAGTATTATTGTTGACTAGGACAATAATAATGCATTAAGACTAACATGTAGTTGATTGATGATAAAGAGTTGTCATTGATATGGAGTGTCAAAATCAATGCATGACTATGTGTGTTAGAGAACAACATATTGGATTGATCCGCTATGAGTATGTTTCTTGGATTATTATGTAATTGTCACAACATTACTCATAGTGATTAATATGTATATGATCCCCAGACTTGAGATCATTATTATCCCAGCATCGTGAGTTGTATATTTTGATACAGTCAAACGTACACCATAACAGGTTGTTCTATAAAGGCTGATATTGGATATACCACAATCTATGTAGAGGGATATGGTTGATCAATAAAGGATAAGTCCTTCCTACATAATAGGAGTAATATCTTAGGCCACTTGATTGAGTGAGACTAGAAATGCATGGCCATGCTCAAATAAGTTGATATGAGATGTCATACTAATTTGTATATCATAGTCTACTCAAGATATCAAGAAACATGGGATGGCCTATACAAGTGTGACTATCCCATGACTTGTATCCATTCCAAAGATAAAGGATTTAAGGATTAATGCATGAAAGGTTAATCACAAAAGATTATGTCGAATCATGATTTCTTGTAACTTAGGTAGCAATGATGCATTGCTAGATGTCACTCATTGTCTGTGACAATAGAATCGCTCTAGTATTACTGCTAACGTTGCAAGAACCTATAGGGTCACACCCTATGGTTGAAATGAACGGAATAAAATATAGTTGGTATTGTGCTTGGTTGTCACATAAATTAAATTAATTAAAGAATTAATTTAATTGGGCAATCAAATATTGAACATATTATATGTACAAAGATGTTGTACACATAATGATAACATAATTTTATCAATATATGAATTTGATTCATATATAAATTTAAATAAATATAGTTTACCGAAATCCTTATTATAATTAATGTAATTATAAATTTTAGATATAATTAATGTAATTATAATTTTCGGTTAAAAACTTTATTATATTTATTTAATCTTATAATACATTCAAGAGATACCAATTATAAAATGCCCAATTAAAATGATACCAATTATAAAAGGCCCAATGAAAAAGACACCCATTATAAAAGGTATTAAAAGGAGAAAAAGCTTGATATAAAAAAAAAAACCCTAAGTGATTGCTTGTTAGGTCTAGCAGTCGTCAAGCAAATAAACCTCCAAAACAGTTTTGGAGATTTCTTCCGTTCATAGTCAAACCGGGTGGATTACGTAGAGGCCGACATCGGAAAAGGTTGAGGCTTGATTCGACAGTAGATCAAAACTCTTGTTGCCAAGGCGTCGCTGTCTACTCAGATTGAAGTTTTGGTAATTTCGAAACCTTTATTTCACCCCGATTCGTTCCTCACACATGGATCCATGAGTTGGATCGCCGGATCTAATTTTATTCTGCTGCGCCATGGGGTACCGGCGTTACAACAAGAACAGCAAAGCGAGTGATTCGAGCGAGGCATAAACACTAAGAAGGTGGTATAAATGAACTATGGACTTAAAAGCAATGTGGGACTCCGGTTGAGCATAGAAATGTCTTTGTCTCTATTGACTTCGCTGATTGTTCTAAGACTTAGTTATTTTTATGTTTCCTTTATTTCAAACTCGCGAACCAATAAAACTATATATATACCTAAATGTTTAGTATGTCAATTTCTTATTGGTATTTTAAGTATGTCAAATTCTTATTGGTATGAATATAATCTAAAACCATGTTTGATTTTTATTTATTTATTTACAAGTTCATGTCTAAGTATTTAATTTCTAATCAGAGTGTTCACCAAAAGTTAGAGTATGAATTAATCAAAACTAACTAATTTTCATAGAATTCGCCAAAGTTGCTGCGAAGTGACAAAGTTGTGGAATTGTGCAGGTGTGAACCCTATCGTTTAGCAACTTCCACCTACGAACCATTAATAATTTTTTATATGTGGAATAGGAGAGACCTTGCGATATGAGTTCGTAGAATCTAAACGCAAATGGATTGTTCGCGAGACCTACCCTATTTAAGGGGACTTATTCTGCAAAGACTAAAATCTGCGATCTGTGTAAGTTGGGAGCCCTAGAAATAGGTTGTTGTGTATCAACAGTCTTTTACATGATTCTATGTCCGCATGAGTTTTTTTCTTTTCATGTCTTTCTGCAACGACATGCGAACCCCTTTACCTACGAAAGCTAAGTATTGTGAGTTAAAATCTTAAAGCTCGCATGCCTCATTTCGTGCACATAGTATAATGGTCTACTGAAGGTTCGGTTGGAGATGAAATGGAGAGTCACTCTGATGGCTAATGTAACATTCTAGGTTCAGATTGGACTATCCCGATGGGCTTGGGGTGTTACAGTTATCTAGTTGGTCTCCTAAATTTGAGGGTGCTTCCATTTTGGCCACTTAAAATGAAATTCATACAAATTCGTCACCCAATTTTGAAGGTGTTTTCATTTTAGTTACCCAAGTATTAAATCTCTAACGATGGCTGACTATACACATCACATCATATTTACACTTTCATTTTGGTCACAGAACTTTTAAGTCACTTTCATTTTAATCACGTAAAAGAATATTTTTTTTAATGTATCGATCGGGGTAAAAAAACAAAAGTTAAAGTGAAAAGCGGTGAAAACTAAAATAATGTATTAAAAAATTGTCAAATTGTACTTGTTTATCTCATTGCTGAAATTTAATTTTTTTTCAATATTGAAAATTTAAATTTCAAAACATCAAAATTAATTAAATAAATTATTGAAAAGTTTTTATCTCTTGAGAGTGTATATATTGAAATTAATTGAATTAATTTAATCTCCTTATAAAATTTAAAATTTTTTATGTTTTCAAATAAAAATAGACTCAAATAACTCATCTTTAATAATTTTCTACGAAACCCAAATTTATTTTGATTATATGATCTTAAATATTCCATGGTAAGCTAAAACAAAGAAATTCCTTGCAATTAATTAAATTAAGTAATTTTATCTTTCATGCCAAATAAAATCTAGAATTTTTTCATTACTTCTTTACCCAAATGAAGAAAAAGTAATTAATTTAATTAATTGCAATGATTTTTTTTCCTTTGCTTTTAGCTTTGCATGTAAGATTCAAGATTATAGAATCAAAAGAAATTTAAGTTTTATAGACACTTATTACATATATGTTAATTGAATTGATTTCGGATAATTTGGAAATATAAAATAAAATTTTAAAATTTAGGAGATTAAATTAATTAATTTAATTTATTTCAATTTATAGTTGCTTGACATTATCAAGGGATAAGAAATTTCAATAATTTATTTAATTGACTTTTATGTTTTGAAATTTAAAGTTTTGATATTGAAAAATAGAATTTTAGAATTTTAGACAATGGGATAAACAAATAGAATTTAACCAATTTTAATGCATTATTTTAGTTTATATCGTTTTTTTATTTTATTCTTTAATTTTTTTTTATCGTGACCTATACTTAAGAAAAGATTTTTGGAATGACCAAAATAAAATTGACACAAAAATTGAGGGATCAAAATAAAAGTGTAAATGGCTTCTAAAATTAACATAGTAACTAAAACAAAAACTGTGTTAAAAATTAAATGACAAAATGACAATTCATCTTGAGTGGAAAAAAAAAAGCACCATTGATCTACATGTGTTACACATCCCTTTCTTGTCTTCACCATCGCCATGTATCTTCCTTCAAATATCAATTTCCTATTGTCTGGGAAACTTGCAAGTTAGTGAATAATCCATAAAAATGTAACTCAAATGCCCATAGTTTTATTCATCTATTTATTTTAAATTTGTTTATACCTGGCTGTCTTTTCAATCATTATTGCTCTAATCAAAGCAGTGTCTTTTGACTGAATGTTGATGTTTGCCATTCCTTTTCGTTTTGAAAAACCTTCAAAAATAGATCAAAGTTGAAACGTGGTCCACGCTTTGTCATGTCTTGATTTTTCTTACGGTAGTGGTTAACCATTGACTAATTTTGTACTATCTGCTTTATTTTCATTCATATTTCATGTGGGAAACGCTGCCAAGTGATGAACTAAGCCACAAAGCATCAGCTGCCTTACATAAGAGCTTTTCTTTTAACCATTTTCTTGACAACGAACGTAATCAACTAATATGTGTCAACCTATGTATATAACCACTGTAAAAGCATACTCTACTAAGGGATGTTCCACGAGGTATCCTTTTTGAAATAAAAAGTTTTGCCATGTTAATTGTCATATTATTGGAAAAATTGGGGACATTCAAACACGTTTTTCCATAGAATCATAACATAAACTGGCATAAAATCTTTTCTATAAAACGTTTTGCTTTTTCAATAAAACTTAAAAATCTGCTTCATTTACTTTTTGCAGAGATGGCAAAGTCTGACGAAAAGACAACTCTGAGGAAAGGTCCATGGAGTTCCGAAGAAGACCACAAATTAATAGCTTATGTTACTAGATATGGTATCTGGAATTGGACAGCAATGGCCAAAGCAGCAGGTCCACAATAACCAATATCATCGAGAAATACTAGAGGTTTTTGGCTTCTAAGTTACACGTTTATTGAGTCTTTTATATTTGTTATTGTAGGATTGCAAAGGTCCGGGAAGAGTTGCAGACTTCGTTGGATGAATTATCTAAGGCCTGGAATTAAGCGTGGAAATTTCACTAGGGAAGAAGAGGAAACCATACTTGATTTGCATGAAAGGCTTGGAAATCGGTAAGCGCTGAAGGCTGTTTATACTCAACAAAATAATCCCTGTGAATGTTGATGATGGTTATGCAACTGATATGGTTTTGGAGCATAAGACCAAATTTAATATTATTGGATCAAATTATGCAGATGGTCAGTGATTGCATCAAGGTTGCCTGGAAGAACTGATAATGAGATTAAAAATTATTGGCATACACGCTTAAGCAAACGTTTGAGACACAACTTAGTGCCGAAAAGTGGACCTTTCCAGATACCCAATGTTGAAACCGAACAGAAGAGCTCACCCGAAATTGCTCTCCCACCTGCCATTGCTATAAAAGAATCAAATGTAGAAACCTCTGGGGCAATCCAGCTGCCTTTATCAAGCTCCAACCCTGCAACGAAAATTGACGAAAGCCAAACTAATTGTTCATTCAAAGCATATGGAGGACTTCAAAGCATATTTGAGCAGACATTCACTGCAGAAGGATCATACATAGTGGAGAATTCTAAAGCCATTTATTCAGTACCTGGAGTTTCTACTGCTACCTCTCAGCTAGCGAGGTTCCAGTACCTGGGTAATTCCTGTACTGATGTTTGGCATAAGTTCTTGACGAACGAAATCATCTATGGAGGCTAATAATCTCTCGGGCAATCTTTGATTTGTAGAGCACTTGCTTGTTGAACATGATCGTAGCTAAACTAGTGGTTTGAACTATTGGCATTGAATTTGGATGAGTTCTTACTCTTTAATTTCCATGTATGTTCAAAGGTTGTTGCTTCAGTATCGAGGACCAGCAAAACATTAGGTGAAAGCTTCACTCAAATTGCCTCTTCTACGAATTAATGGTGGAAAAATATCTAGCAGTAGGTTGTGCTTTCCTTTGTTAGAATACGGTTTGTAACAAAAAAAAATAAATTAATAAAGGGATTTTTATTAAAATAATATAAAAATTAAATTAAATTCCACAATGACAAATTCTTTATCAAAATAATGCTTATGTTACAATAATTTTGAGTGTCACAAGTGATATTACCCGAAAAACAAACTAATCATTATCAAATGATAATTGAAAGAATAAAAGAAAAGAAAAGACGTACATTCGAAACCCTAAAATCTTTGTAAACTTTGTAATTCACGTTGATGGGGATGGAAGTTCTATTCTGTAGTTTGAGATAATTTTTTTTTATTTAGGTCCTTAATTTTAAATTTTATTTTAATTTTAACCTTAATTCGTAATTTTAATATTTTTTATTTAGTCCTTATTTCTAATATTTTTTTAATTTAATTTAATGCTTTTGTACGTATATGGTGAATATTCAATTTGTTGAATAATAATTTTAGTTGTGTCTAATAAAGATCAATTATACAATAATTTTAATTTCGGTTAATGTCCAATTTGTATGTTAATATGAATTTTAAGCATAGAAGATGAAGTTTTGAAAAGTTAACTACCAATTATTGTACAATTAATCTATCCGGAAAGAGACATGTAAATAGACACAACTAAAATTATTATACGACAAATTAAATCTTCACCATATACATTCAAAAGTATTAATAATTAAAAAAAAAACGGTTTAAGATGTACACCAAATTAAAAATTCTTAAAAGCAATGATTAAATAAAAAAAATCAAAACTGCAAATTAACGTTGTAATTAAATTAAAAGACCTAAATAAAAAATATTCGAACTACCATCAATATTAATTCGAAAATTTGAGGTGTCGTAAATTATATGTGCGACACCCACCTTTTGCATTACTTTTATTATTTCAATAATTATTTGATAATATTCGTATTTTAGGTAATGTCGCCCATAGCATGTGCAATACTCAAAATTATTTTCTTTTATAAAGAACTTATAACATATATTATTTTGGAAATTAATTTTATTTTTATATTATTTTAATTCCTAAAAAAAACATAATCAAGTTGTTTGTACAGTTTGAACTTGATCCTATACTTATAGGGGAAAGGATTGTATAAAATAGTGACGTCATGTAATTTGTATCTATTTTTTCAATATATTTATATCACATCAGTATTTTCGTCTTGAATTTCAGTATTTTCATCTTGAAAAAAATCAAATCCAAATTAAAATCCTGAAATTCAAGATAAAAATACTGATATGACATAAAACTATTAAAAAAAATAGCATCTCTATTTTATACAATCCTTTCTCTACTTACAGACTTTTATCTAGAGATAAATTCACTCAAAATTTCATAGGATAAGTAATGATTTAAGTCTAACATCTCAATCACTATTGCAGTCTCACAGTGCATTTAAAGTAAAGTCACTCCCACTATTCACCTAACCAATAGTATATAAACAAATATACACTCAAAAGGTGTAAACTAATTGCACTCAAAAGATAGTCCTCTGCAACGAATATATATGCTCTAGATCCAATATACTTCCCACGAAATGAATCTTTTATATATAGATTTCAAGGTCAGACGTTCGAAGCCATACTTTATGTAAATGGGATAAAATGCTACCCAATATATTTGAATTTGAAAGAAGTATCACAATGTCTATCTTGATACTTGATACTCATGTTTGGACTCTTCAAATGTTGTCGAGTTTCCTTTTGAAATGGGAGTAAGTTTCCTTTTTTGAAATACATTTAACTTTCCTAAGTTTATCCTCCTTACAAAAAAATATATAAAATATAAAAATAATAACATAGTAAAAAGTTGCCAACAATTAAACCCAATGCATACTAATTAACCGCTTGTTATTTCTCATGTCGAAACATAATAAGTCAAGCATCAATAATCTTTTCACTTTGCGTTTCTCAAAATACCCTTGTACCAAAAATAACCACTCATAAAATAAAATAAAAGTAAAAGGAAATAATAATCACATGCCTGAAAAGCTTCAAATTTTGAAGCATGAAAAATAGTCCAATCAAATCTAACACTATAAAGTAGTAAATACTCACTTACAAGTCTAAGATTAGGAACAATATGTTCAACAATAGTATCTTAAAATAAAATCTCTCTCCCCCTAATTTTCAAACAAATCTCCTCTAAGCAACAACTACAATCATTGTAAATTATAAATTAAATTGGCTATCGGGCTATAACCATGCATTTCAAACAAGGGCGAAGCTAGAACAAATTTTTATGGGGCCAAATAAAAATTATATTTTTTATGGTCTATATCTTTATAATTTTTAAAGGATTAAATCAAATTTCTATAATTTTAGAGGGCTAAAGTACAATTTTACCTTTACTAATTTAAAATTTTAAAAAAAATTCAATGGCCTAAATATAAATTTTCCATTTTAGGGGGGACAGGGCCACTGCCAGCACCTCCTTGTATCTGCCTCTAATTTCAAACACTGTGTATACCAACAATAGCAAACAACATATGATTTGTATTTATTCAATCAATCGTTAATGTGAATTACAAAATTGTCCCTACAATTAGTGTTGCCTATGCAAAAGGGTCAAGGGGCAGAGCCCCCTTTAGGGGTCCCACTGCCTGGACCTCGGGGAAATGTAAGAACTGCAGCCAAATCTCTGTGGAAAAAACATCACCAATTGTAAATTTTTAATCAAAAATAGAATAATTTCAAAATTAAAATATTTTCAAACTTTTGATCTATGAGTCTTCTTACTGAAACAACTTTTGTTCCTAGTTTTTGAATGTTACTAGCAAGTTAATTATTAAATTTGAATTACAAAAGCCCCATTGCCCCAAGACAAACCTGTTAACACTTAACAAATAAAAGACAAATTCCAGTAGACATCAAAATCAATGATTAACATTTAATTAGTGATTGGGACGAACATAGGTTTAACAGATGATTCATACATGATTATTAAATGGACCGCATATATCATATATACATAAAACAAATCGAGTAAATCAATTATACAACATGTATCACATACAATCGCATCAACCAATCAATTTAATCTTGAATCTGTATCATACAAGTGGCTCTAATACCACTGTTGAATCGTAGGTACGCCCTGTACATAGCGAAAAAGTTATTCCAGTGATTATCAACCATGTATCTATGTACGAGGAACAAATTGGTTGATAATGAGTTGAATATATACCTTTAGGATCTAATTTCTTCCACGATGTCGGTTCCAAGCCGCAACAACGAACAACATAACTCTTGAACTTTTCAAAAAGTGTTTTCACAAAAATGGCTGCTAAACCATCTATGTTATGTTTTTTCTTTTCTTTGGTAACCCTAACACACAAAATCAAGATTCATATCCCTTTTATTTTTCATTAATATCACATATCAGAAAAATATTATATACATGCCACAAAATTAAACTTCAAAATGATTAAAAAATTACCAAATCAATAACAGGATAGTGTGAGCTTCTTAAAGATCCGCTCGATACGTTCCGCAAGTTGGCAATCTACAGCGAAAGGAAAAATGTTAGCTCAATGGAATAAACCAAAAATGCTAAGAGGAGGCAGAATTGGCCTTTAAAAATTTTGGTGAAAGCAAAGACAAAAATATAACAATGAACATAAAGAACTTAGAGTGGTTCGGCCCCAATTGCCTACTCCACTGCGTTAGCTTTCCACCACTAAGGATTTTCCCAAATTCATTAATTTGTTCAACCTTTGAGGACAATGTTTAACCTTACAACTCCTTAAGATTTCTACCCTAAATCTTAAGTTACAAACCCTATCAAAGAGATACAAATAAGCAAACAAAGAAACAATCCTTACAAGATTAAGTTGTTTGCAAAATAAGGATCAAATATAATAAAATACACTTGAGAAAGAGAATAGAGATAAGGCTCATAAGTGTATGTAAGAAGAATGTGAAATTGTTAAGCTCTAAGGTTGTTTGATTGACGATTTTTGCTTGAAAGTGAGTTTCTTGTTGTTGTAGGTCTTTAAAAGATGGTATTTATTGTTGGATCATCGATATACCCCAAGGCATAGCGAAAAATTAAGTTCGACGATGTAATGCCCCTAACCCGTGTCCGTCATTGAAATAGGGATACGAGGTATTACCGATCAATTCAACACATGTAGCATACATTTATCAAACATAAAGCATTCATTCTCAAAAATCATTCAACACAATTACCTTGTCCCCTATAAGGCCCTACGAGGCCTTAAACATGCTTTAGAAGTGGTTCGGGACTAAACCAATAACATATGAAAATTTTTGGAAACTTAGAAAAAATTTCAACCATACAGGGGTCACACGCCTCGTGTGAACAGGCCGTGTGCCTCACATGGCTCCAGACACGCCCGTGTCTCAGTCCGTGTGGAAACAGGGCATACACACTGACTTGTACTACACGGCCAGTCACACGCCCGTGTGTGAGACTGTGTGGAGCATACTGACTTCAATTCAATTTCATCACCAAGGGGTACACGACCATGTAACATGATCGTGTGTCACACACGGCTGAGACACACGCCCGTGTCTCTACCCGTGTGGACAAAAATAGGCCATTTGCAAGGCCAATTTGCTATCCCAACTTTAATGTACCTACACAAGGCAAAATGGTACCATTTCATCATACAATTAGGCAGCCAAAATCATCAACCAAATGCACAATTCATACCATTATAATTTCATCTATTCCAATTCTCAAATCACTACCATTTATTTAGCCAAATACATGCCACAACAATATCAAACAATATGGTTCATTTATCATAATTCACATAACCATTATAACTTCTATAATGTCTTGGTTACGACCATGCCAAAACAATTCAACTCACAAGGCATTATAAATATCTTACAGAAGTCATTAACAACCATTTCAAATAGCCAAACACACATCAATATTAACATCAATTACAAGCCAAATCTCATGGCTATAATCACAACCAAAATACCACATCTAGCCTATACATGCCATATACCATAAATGTATAATTCAAAAGTACAAACTTAGATGTTTGATAGTGCGATGATGTTCCCGACGACTCCCGGATCCAAGCTAGCCTTGATTCACTATAAAACATAGAAAAATAACACAAAGTAAGCTTCATAGCTTAGTAAGCTCGTATGTATTTAACTTGTTTCATCGAATAAATGCAAATCAACCAATTACACATGACAAAATCATATACACATTAACTACAAACATTTCTCATATATCAAAACATGATAAAAAATAAACTCATCGAACTTTAATTAGTTAATACCCAAATAGGTTTTGTACGTACCTGTATCGGCTTGTACTAACCTCTTTCTCAACCACATCATTCGTTTACCCATTGAACCATTTACAATAGAATTCGGATACTCAGGACTCTCGTACGATAAGTACCTATACCATGGCCCGTAGCCAAATCAAGGTAACTTATCTGAAGAACTATTATCATGGCCCGAAGCCAAATCATCCGATATGCATGCTCGAAGCCAACTCAACGTATCACTTACTGACATGCCAATAGTATCTAAAACTATTCTTAAGAATCAACCGGGCTTTCACACTTTTCGTTTCTATCATCGAATGCATCTGTAAAGTTGTTTTCACAATTCATACATTATCCATAATCTCGTTTTAACAATTTATGCAATTTTAAAGCATTTTAACATACATTTGTAATGTAATCATCACATACGAGCTTACCTCGTATTCAAAATTGACGGATCGGGTCGACTACTCGATAACCTTGCTTTTTCCCCGATCTAAATCCGAATTCTTTCTTTCTTGATCTATATGAATTCAAAATTAACTTATTTATTCATCTACTCATTCAATTAATCCAAAAATACACATTTGGGCATTTTTACACATTATCCCCTAAACTTTTGCATTTAATCAATTTAGTCCCTATTTCACAAATACACAAAATTTACACAATTCAACAAAACCCATGCTTGGCTGAATTATATATAGGTCCCTAGCAGCCCAAAAATTTCATTTATTTCACGTTTCAACCACAAAATTTGCACATTTCACAATTTAATCCCTATTATGCATTTTCATCAAAAATCCCTTAACAAAACATGTAAAACTATCATCAAGCTTTCATATTTCAGCATTAAACATCAAAGAACACATAGATTCAACAATGGAAACTCTCAAAATCTTTAACAGTTTCGAAATTAAAGGTACAAGCTAGCTAGATTATGAAGCAACGATTCTCAAAAACATAAAAATTATCAAAAACTGAGCCCAAAACACTTACCAATTACGCTTACAAGTGTCGAACCCTAAAACACAACAAGAAGCTTTCTTCTTCTACAATATTCAACCAAAAAGATGATAATGAAATCTAAAATTGATTTTGTTTTATTAATTATAACATTTATTAACTATTTTACCAAAATAACCTTTTTATAAACATATAATAACATATAATGGATGGCCATAATTGTCCACTTACACTAATCATGGAGTAATAACATTATAAGGACCTTTGGTTTAAAAAATCATAGCAATTAAACACCTTTAACAAGTAGAATGCAACTTTTGCATTTTACACGATTTAATCCTTTTTATCAAATTAACCAGCAAATCGATAAAATTAGCTCACGAAATTTTGAAACATATCAAATAACATGCTATAAATACCAAAAATAATATTAAAACAATTTTCTAACATCGGATTTGTGGTTCCAAAACCACTGTTCTGATTTAGCTAAAATCGATCACATCCAGGGACCATATGCAAGGAATGAATCGGGGTGAAAAGGGTATGAACAATTTCCTTTAATCGTCTAAAAAATTGAAGAAACAGATTACACAATTGTATGTCGACTCCAAGCTGCTACGAAACGTTTCGGCCTCTATGTAATCCACTCGGTGTGACAACGAACAGTAAGCACTCTCTATAACATTTTCAGAGAGAGAAAATTCTCTTGATGGCTGCTAGACCTCACATGCACATTATTTCGAGTATATTAGGTTTTTCTTAAAAACCCTATATTTCCTAATTCAGTAATAATGGATATTTTTTATATAAATCAAATCAAAATAATTAACCGAATATAATAATTATAATTACCATAATTATAATAATGTTTGACCAAAAATTACAATTACAGTAATTATAATTATATTCTATCCAAAATTATAATTACAACAATTATAACAAGGATTTCGACAAAATGTTTTTTAGTTAAATTTTATATGAATCAAATTTGTATATTAATTTAACCATATTTTTCATTATGTGTACAACATACTTGTATATATAAATCTTTCAATATTTAACTGCCCAATTAAATTAATTCTATAATCAATTTAATTCATGTGACAACTAAACACAATACCAACTATGTTTGGATTCCATTCGTTTCAACCATAGGGTGTGACATTGTAGGTTCTTGTAACGTTAGAAGTAATACTAGAACGGTTCTACTATTACAAACAATGAGTGGCATCTAGCAATGCATCATTGCTACCTAAGTTACAAGAAGTCATGATTTGACATAACCTCTCCGTTATTAACCCTTCATGTTTTAAATCGTTTTATCCTTTATATCTAGAATGGACACAAGTCATGGAATAATCACACTTGTATAGTCTATCTAATGTTTCATGGTATCCTGAGTAGACTATGAAAAATAAATAAGTATGATATCTCATATGAACTTATTCAAGCATAGCCATTCATTTCTACTCTCACTCAGTTAAGTGGCCTAGAATATTGCTCCCATTATGTAGGAGGGACAAAATCTATATTGATCAACCATATCCCACTACATATATTGTGGTATATCCAACATCAGCCTTTATAGAACAACCAATTACGGTGGACATTTGACTGTATCAAAATATATGCCTCACGATGTTGGGATAATGATGATCTCAAGTTTGAGGATAGTATACATAGTAACCACTATGAGTATTGTTGTGACTATTACATAACAATCCAAGAAACATACTTATAACGAGTCAGTCTAATATGTTGTTCTCTAACACACATGCTCATGTATTGATTTTGACATCTCATGTCAATGGCAACACTTTGTCATCAATCAAGTACACATTAGTCTTAATGCATTATTTGTTGTCCAAGCCCACAATAATACTTAACTAAGGACCTTTTAAGAATAATCATATTATTTTCAAGACATTATTATAAAACAGTTTATTTATATACACAGAAAGCAAACTGAAATAATAATGGCAATGCCTTATATTAATAAACGAGGTAAAATAAAAATGTTGTTACAATGATCTCATGATTGGTCTTTGGGCATACTCTAACATTTATACCCCGTAATAGATTTCCAACCGTTGAGATTGTTGGTGTAGTGAATATGCTTGTTGGGGATGTAAAACCAGAGCATTTAATTCACCTGCAACTACGAGTATCGGTACCAAATAAAAGGGCATCGATAATTTCTGTAATAAATGTTGATTTAGTGACCGTTAAGATGTATTAATTGATACTAAAAAATATTTTATCAATACTATTTGAATTAGGTATCAATACCAAATCGTTACTTTGTAGGGTTTATAAGAAACAAAATGCTATTTACGTATCATTTTTAAAAAAGGTATCGATTATTTTTTCAGAAAGTATTGATACCAAAAAAATGGTATTGATAATTTTTAGGGTTTCTAAAAATAGAATGCATGTTTGGTCTCGATTTTTCTAAGGGTATCGATAATTCTGAAATTTTTGATGCTTGGCCAAATGGTATCAATACTTTTTGGCCTGGAGCAATTCTGACTTGTTTGAAAATCATTTTGATGTGTTAAAATGACTTTAACTTGATTGAAATCATTTTGACTTGGTTGAAATCATTTTCACTTAATTTTAAAATTGTTTCAAAATTTTCTAAGAGTTTAATGTAAATATTCAAAGTTTTATTTCTTAGACTTCAAATTTAAAAATCATTTCTTCAATTTTAACTTATATTCAAAAACACTTCAATTTGTTATATTGAAATCTTTTATCAAATAAAGCTTGTTTTAACAATCTCCCCCTTTTTTATATAACAAAACATTTGGTAAATTTGTTTTTGAATAATTGCTCCCCCTTAATAAAAGATATTTTAAATTTGAGGCCAAAAGAAAATTTGTCATTCAAGTTGGCATTCATTTTTGCTTTAATGAAAATTGGTCACAAAAAATTTTATTTAGTTATCGTCAAAGAATAATCAAACACTAATAAATCAATTTACCTTAATTTACCTTTCCTTCTCCCCATTTTTGTTATATTAAACATCAAATAAAGCACAAGGAGAATGGAAGTTAGTTCATCACAAGAGATAGTTAAAATTGAATGAGCAATAAACTGAAAAAAATGTATCTCAAAATACAAAAAAAGTAAAAAAAGGGAATAAAAACAAAGGCATATGCATAAACATAAAAATGAAGGTGAAAATGTTTGAAAATGAAATGTAAGTTCTAGAGCTACTCTAATCATCATAAGGAGGGGAGAAAATAGGTTTCAAAGGAAAACATGCAAGGAGAGACGCCATTTGAGACTCTAAAGAAAATTGCCTAAATTTAATGTCTTCCCTACGAGATCGAACCTCTTCTTGAATACCTCAAACATTGTTGCTCAAAGAATGGATAGCATCGAGTATGGCACTATTAACCTCTGAAGAAGATTGAGCAGCATATGAAGAGGAAGTCGGTGTAGGAGCGGGCTCGAGTGTCGAAACATCTTCAAAAGAAGCATTGATGTCGTCATCTTCATTATCCACTGGATTATCGCTCTTAATCTACATACTGGTGTTTTGAAGTTTGGCATGCTTTTTGATAGGTCTAAGGTTCCAAGTGAGAATTAAATGGAGGACAGGATCATGAAGATTAAGTTCAGATGCTGATCCAGATTGAATAAAAAGTGAGGGATTAAAATGACATTTTTCATCGTAGTTACCTCTAGGAGGAAAATGAAGATAATCGACAAACTCTTTGACAGTAAGGCGTATAGGGGTATTCATTAAAAACATGATGATGGCTAAAATAGTATAGCCAAACATATCATGTTTGAGTTTGACATTTGAAAAGAAAGCACGAAAAAGATTAAGGTAAGTTGAAGAAGAAATATTTAAAATGTCCATCCAACCCAAATTTTGTAAAATAGAAAGATAAACAAAATTAATAGCCTTTAACATGGCTAAATCCATTTTCCTAGACGCCTAAACCCTTTTTGAAGCAAAATGTGAGTTAAAACGAGATAGAGAGTTTGAGTTTTGAAACATTCGCTAAAGGATGACTCAAACTCTCTAGATGTATGAAAGGATTATGTACAAGTTCTAGGTCTTTTCATAGGGGTCATACTAGCTAAAAAGACACTTAGAAGCATTAAACTCATTGGAAAACTTTTTAGGGAATTTTAACAAACACTTGATAGGCAATGGTTTTGGGTAAAAAAGTTAAGAAAACCTTTAAGAATAAGTGACCTCCTACAATAAAACATGATATTTGGAGTTCAAAACAACTTAATAATCCATCAAGAAGCACTATTTCAACTTACATTTTATAAAAGTAACAAATTGAAAGTGTTAGGTTTTTACCTCAAAAGGGTTGAAATAGGTAAAATCCTTAAGCAATGTTGTACAAATCTTGAGGAAATGAGGTTTGAAGATAATAAAAGACCAAGAGGTGTAAAAAAGATGAAGAAATTTTAAAAAAAATTGGAAAGAATTTGAGAGGATTTCAGTGGGGGGAAAGTTTTAGGTTTTGAATATGTTAGAAAATTAGTGTAGGTACCTAAAAATAGCCTGTGGTATCGATTTATTTTTCACAATTATCGATACCAATTTGTGATTCTGTTTTCCAAGGGCAGTGAAAAATGTAAAATTAAGACTTTTGAGTTTTTAGAAGTTCTAAAGGTCCTAAAATGACTCTAAAGGCATCCCTATATGTTTTATATGCATGAAAGTACAATATATAAGCATAATGCATATAATTTATAATTCAATGAGTTGCAAAAACAACATAAAAGAAATTTAAGCTAGATAAATAAGGTTAAAATAGATTAACTTCTCATATAAAACTCCCCTTATCTTTTTGCATATAAGAGCCATGAATATCATACTGATCAAGCTTTTTGCACAAAAAAATAAAGTACATAAAAAAATTAACACAAAGTCAAGACAAGGTGATCAAACCCATTTCTCTCCTAAGATAGCACTAGTATTGTCACACTTGATAGGAATGGTATCTACATCAATTCCATAGTTCTTAAGTTGTTGTTTCATCCATAAAACTTGAGCACAACAACTATCGGCAGAAATATATTCTTCTTTGGTGGTGGACAATGCAACACTATTTTGTTTTTTTATGAAAACCATGAAATTAGCATGTTGCCTAGAAATTAACAAGTACCAGAGGTGCTTTTCCTATCTAATGTGCAACCTCTAAAGTCCGCATCCAAGAAAGCAAGTAAGCTAAAGGATGAGTCTTTAAAATACCAAAGACCTAAAATTGAAGTGTCTCTAAGGTATCTAAAGATTCTCTTAAGGGCTTGTAAATGTGATTTCTTAGGACAAGATTAATGTAACACCCCTCACCCGTTTCAACGCCGGAATAGAGTTACGGAGCATTACCGGACTTATAAAAAATATAACTGTACTTTTCTCATACATTTGATAAATTCATACAATCATCATTCAATTTAAATCAATTTGTCCCTTATAATAACATACGAGGCCTTAAACATGCTTTAGGAGCGGTTCGAGACTAAATCGATAACTTATAAAACATCCACAAAACTTTGAAATTTTTTCTCAATACATAGGACACACACCCGTGTGACCAAGCCGTGTGAAAACAGGGGGTACATACTGACTTGGGTCACACGGCCAACCACACGCCCATATGTCTAGCCCGTGTGCCTTTCGAAGTGGCCACACATGCTCATGTGGACAAAAATAGGCTATTTGCAAAGCCAACTTGCCACCCTATTTATACATGCATGCACAAGCATAGATTGCAACATTTTATAACCCAATAGGCAGCCAATCCACAACATTTCATACACATTTTATACCAATCCAACATAGTGTTCAAATACTTAATTTTTATTTTGCATTTTCCATTCATATGCCTACAACTTATCAAGACATCATTTGCATATTTCCATTCTATCTACTACTTGCCAAAACATACCATATTTGAACACTTATACACAACCAAAACATTATACTAAGTTAAGACAAATCACATGGCTTAAACTTATACCACACTATCTCAAGTAACCATAACTAACATCTTTATAAATAGCCTATACATGCCATATTTACAAATATCCAAGAGTTCAAAAGTACCAACAACAACTGGATAGTGTGATGCGTAACTTTGACTGTATCCAGATCGAGCGGGCTATCGAACCTCTATAAAACAATGGAAAAGAAACAGAGTAAGCTTTAAAGCTTAGTAAGCCCGTATAATTCAAAATTAAACTTACCATTTGTACATAATCAAGACAATAAATAAGGTATACTCAATTCAATTTCCAAATGCCTAAACACAAGCATTCATCAACAAGTTAGTCACATAAGTACATATAATCATCCATTATCCCAATTTAATACTCAATACATTGTATCATATCAAATTCACATATCATATACATCATTTATAACCTTTCATTCTCAATATATAAACAATAATTCATTTTGTAACATCCCAATTTTGGGTCTAGTCGGAATAGTGGTTTCGAGACCACAAATCCAAAATAGAAATATTTGTTTTATGATTGTTTTGAAGTCCATAACATGTTTACATGATTGTGTGAAAGTTTCATGAAGAAATTTGTGAATAAGTGTCCAATTTGACTTTTTTTTACTAAATTGCAAAAGTTGCAAAATATGAGATTCTAGAAGCTTTAAGTATGAAATAGCTTTGGATTATTAATTAGAGGTCCTTAAATAGCAATTTGTCTAATTTCTATTTTTATGGACAAAAATGGGCATGAGTAGGTAAAATTTGAAAGTTTAATAAAAAGGGCATTTTTGTAACACCCCAAACCCGGCCCATTTAATCCGACCGAATTTGGAATGCCACTGCGGAACACTTTCGAAAAACATTCTTACTTAAGAGATAAACCGTTTAAAATTTGTTTCCTTTAATAAAACATTTTCGTGACTTGTAATATTCTAAGTAAAAATCGGAGTTTGTTATAAACATATCGGTTTCAAGCTTTATTGAGAAAATAAAACCGTTTTCAATCAACCTTTCATATTAGGGCATAATAATAACGATACTTAACAAATGAACTGAAACACTTTAGTGGGCCTTATTACAATTCACACTAAATCAAAATACGAAAAATATCATTATTTAATTTATCAAATAAAACGTCCCTTTCATGAAAGTCCATTTCCTCATGGCCACCTTTGTATCTTCTCCGACCCGGTCCAAGCTTACGCGCCACCTGAAAGGTTTAACAAAAATAGAGTGAGTCACCAAGACTCAGTGCATAGTTAATACACATGTCCTCACATATGGGCTTGGCCCATATTCACATAATCCATATATATATAACAAACGATTATAAATATGCAATTATGAATACACAATATTATAAATATGATTACGAATATACAATTACGAAGTCCAATCCACAAGTGATCCACATATCTTTCTTTTGCACATTATTTCTTAAGGTCGTGGCTAAGCCACTGATCCCATAGGGATCCCACATATCTTTCAATTCACAAATCATCAAGCACGACTGCAGCACGAGGTTCGGATTAGACCACTCACATAGTATACACCCTTTTCTTCAATAGTCACATCACAAGTTTCATGCGTATTTATATGTACCATAGCAACATTTCGTACAAAACAAATATATATACATTTTATACCAAGGTCACATATTACTCAAGACGATATACATAACGTGCCATCACTTTATTTTACATTCATCGATAAACATTTCTTATCGCAAATCACTGACAAATTAATATCAAAATCACTAACTTGATTATTCGATCACTTACCTTAGTATCCATACTGTTAGCTTTTATTTCAGCTAACATGCATAACATTTACGTTTACATAAAATAATACTTACTACATATATATATCAAGCAAAAGAACAGTGCGATAACTACGCACCTGACTATAGCGAGATTCTGATTTATCGAATCTAACAAAGTCCCGTAAGCTTCTACTATTTATCGATTAGCCCCTAGAACACATAACCGAAATCGGTCACCCTTAGTATCAATATCATGGCCTTAGGCCGAATTCCACAACCACTTACCTAGCTTATTTTGATCCCGAAACACCACTCGATCTTGTCGATTTGCTCTCGAAGTCATCGAAAGTCCTACTAAAGCGTGGTTAGAATCGGCTAACATCCATATCTAAGAACAATGGCCCTTGGACGAAATGTACATAACACTTACCTTGAGCACCTAAATTCCCGAGGGACTCATTTGTGCTCCTTAACACTAGCTTGCTTATCTGAAACCAAGAGATCCCTCCAAGGTCCCTTAATGCTGGCTTCACACCAAGGAACATGAGGTTATGGCATTCACCCACATTTGGCCAACCTTAGACCAACACAAAATCACTGTTTTTGGCACACAATAAAAAGATGAAGTGAAACTGATTTCTAAGGAGAAATTACTTACTATTATTGCTTTGAAGAGAAAGGAGGGTTTCAAACACACTGTCGATAGCACCATTAATAGAGATTCGGCTAAGTCCTTCAAACAAGAGTGGAGAAGTTGGTCAAGCAAGGCATACCTATTCGAAAATACCTCCTTAGCAAGAACCACATTCGGCCATGGCTCTCAAAGGTGGATGAGGTGTTCGGCTATCTCTTTTTAACACTCTTTTAATTCAACTCAAAATAGGCCATGCAACATGTAGGAAGAAGGAAAGCAAAACAAAGAGATTTGGCACCCTTTCTTACACTCAAAGTCAAAATGAAGGTCCTTCAAGAGTTCAATAATAGGCCATTTACGAAGTAGAGAAGAGAAAATTACCCACTCCATGCTCTCTCTTCCATTTTCGGTCAAGACACAAAAAGGAATGAAAATGAAATGTGAAATTCGGCAATGCATCCTTGCCAAACACATGGCCGGTCAACTCCCCCAAGACATGCTTCCACAAATGAGTTCATTCCCCCAAGCAAAAGACCCATCACCCTTGAAAAAGGATGATACATTGTTTATTCATTTTTTCCATTACCTTACACAAACTTTCAAAATATATCCCATGCCTCATCATTTTCTATACATTATAAAATAATACAAAAGACTAATGCCCAAGCTTGCTATGTCATGGCCGGCCATGCCCCTCTCTTTTGCTAAATTCAACACTAATTTCCATCACCTTATTCATTCCAAAACATAATATAATAATAATAATAACATATAAACTTTCTCATCTATCTAAGCAAACAAAATAATAGAATATCATGGTTTAAACCCATGCTTCTAATTAAAATAATAAAACAATAGAATAAAATAACTAGCCCATAATTCATAGCATAAAAAAAATATAATTAATGCTGCATGCATTAATTTCCCATGCAGCCCACCAGCTCCTACGCCGGTCTCAAAAGAAAAAAGGAGAGATCCAGGTGCAGCCTCCAGGTCTCGAACCCGAGACCTGGAGTGAATCCTCCAGACTTCCTGCCATTTCCGCTACCGAGACTTTCATGCCAATAATGCTTCGAAAATTCTTTTAAACTATCCTTGCCTTGGCTCCCTGCACTTTAGCGCTAAAAATAAAATGCTTCAAGCGCGGAATCCAGGACTCGAACGCGAGTCCGCCTAGTCGCAGTTTCCCAGCAAGGTCCTTAACCATTCGGCCAAGGTTCAATTCATGCTAACAAACGCATCGGAAATCCTTTTAACCCTTACCTTGCCAGTTTCCCAGGTCTGAACGCTAAAATGAAAATAAAGCGCATCACGCGCGATCCCTGGGACTCGAACACTCGACCTCGAGAGGCCCCCATGCTGCAAACGTCTTAGCCACTCGGCCAGGCGCCTTTTTGTGACAGAAACCATCGTGATTTTTTTTAAAGCCTTCTTCTAAACAGCGCCCCTTTTCAAAATAAAATGCTTATGCCGCACACACGAGACTCGAACCTTTGACCATGCTTGGCGCCGAATCTTAAGTGGCACACGGAAGCCACTTGGCTACCTGGACTTTCATGTCCAAAACCTTCCAAAAATTTTACTTAAGGCCTTCTTGCCTAATTTCCACTTTTAACCCTTAATTTTCAAAATTTTCAAAATGCTCCCTTTTTAGTCCGAGAGTTTTAGGAACTCTAAAAACACATCAAAACCACTCTTGAGGCCTACTAACACTCGAGTTATTTTCTAAACTCGCAACCCCTATTTCGGGATATTACAATTCTACCCCCCTTAAAAATAATTTCGTCCTCGAAATTACTTATGAACGAACATCCGTACATTTCAATTCACCACATATCAATCATATACTCAATTATACACATATGCAAACACATTTCAAACTTTTTCACATTCAGCATTTTCACATATGGCCATTTCTTCACAAGCATATTCAAGCTTAAATTCCATTATAGATATCATACACATCACTGGTAAGATCAATTGCACATATTAAAAGTCTTACCGAAGCTTTAACTATATCACATCTTACTTAATCCAAATGGGAACTCACTAACTTTCCTTATTCCTTGTAAGTACGAAAGACTTGCACTTATTCGAACATTTAGCTTATGGTAATAAACGTGTTCCATCTTGTAAGTGATTCATGAATTCTCTATTATAACACATTATCAGCATTAAGCCGGCTAGGCATCGAAGCCTAAAATACACACCGGCATTAAGCCTGCTAGGCACCAAAGCCTGAAATATACACCGGCACAAAGCCTGCTAGGCATCAAAGCCTGAAATATACACCGGCACAAAGCCTGCTAGGCTTCAAAGCCTGAAATATACACCGGCACAAAGCCTGCTAGGCATCAAAGCCCGAAATATACACCGGCACAAAGCCTGCTAGGCATCAAAGCCCGAAATATACACCGGCACAAAGCCTGCTAGGCATCAAAGCCCGAAATATAATATTATCAGCATTTGAATCACATTACAAGCTGACCAGAACTATAAACCATATAATTCACATCACTTTGTATTTATCACTTTAATTATATTTCATGATAGAAAGTCAATCCACATATCACTTGTACTTATCACTTGAGCAACATTTCATGATAGGAAGTCTATCCACAGTCGGCTTTCACTATATTTATAACCAGAATTCCAAAATGTACACAAGGTTATAACTGACCTTAACAATATTCAATTGCTTATAGACTTACACTTTAAACATTCTCAATTTCTGGTTCCAATATTCGCCGACACGATATTTTCCACACTGAGCACACGGACGGTCCCGATTTCCCATAGCTGGCTTAATCACATGAGCAAAACTTTCAACCTTCGGTCTTTTCCGAAGATCCTTAGATAATTTAAACAATTCAAAATTTCTTCCATCACGGTTCATATCCTTATCTCAGTTTTGTCTCATCGAGTTCTTAATCTTAGCTTTTTCGACTAACACAACAATTCCTGTTCCTGTTGAGGAACAGTCTCAGGCCATTCTTTAATCCGTCCTTAAACCGAACGCATCATTCATGTTTTGTAGGCACTACTCTTCAAGCATATTGGCTTAACTTTAGTAATTTAGCCTCGTATTTCACCTATGGACTTGTTCCATTGAACTAGTCCCAAAAACACATTTCTTCTGAGCATTAATGTAATAAGTACTGACATACTTATTCTGGTATGTCATTTTGACATACTCCCGAGTGGGGTTCTCCGCTGTGACACTATCTCGAATCGTGAGCCACCATTGATACGTCTCGTCTCGAAGTAGCACCACCATTTCTTTCACTTTTTCCTTAGGGCTCAAAACGAGTTCAACAATAACTCACTTGGTTATTTCCAACCAATATTCGGTCGTGCTGAGTGCCACTCCTAATACATCACAGAACAAATCCGCTCCATTGGCTCAAAGTCGCTCGAAAACAAATTTTCGAGCTCTCATATTTCTCCCTCGCTAGCCACCATCTCTAAAACTCGCAGCGCAATACAGCATTATCCCTCGTCTGATCTTGCTGCTCATTATCAAAAGTTGGTGGTGGAGGTGATACCTCATTATCAGACCCTTTATCCGATCTAACGGGTTCCGATACGGCCATTTTGCCTCGATCATGTCCTCTAGGACTCATCTCTTATCGCACAATCTGACTTAAAAGTTTTATGCATCATATATTTGTTCCACTTGATTATCCGCGAACAATTTTATGAAATAAAGTATTCAAAAGTGGTTCTTTCGATCACACATAGGTTTAGTTCAAGTTCGCTACTTCTTATTCAGAGAGTCACGTATACGTTCATAGGCAGGGACACATTCCTTTACTACTCTCTTATGGTCATTTCAGTTTTCAAGTCTTATGCACTTATTTTTGAATAGACTAGTCTTAGGGTTCAATAGCCCAAATTTTCTAATCTACAAGCCCAATTATGCCCATACAATTCATATATTCACTATACCTCAATAGTCAGAGGTACTTACCAGGTGGACTTCGGGTCGGAGGTACAGGTGCCATGCCAGAATAAGCTCAAAACAGAAGTTCACATTTCTGGAAAGCCCACTTTCGAAAACTGTTTTCGGGCCCAAAACCTCAAAGCCGAGTTTTGAACCATGCTCTGATACCAAAATGTAACACCCCAAACCCGGCCCATTTAATCCGACCGAATTTGGAATGCCACTGCGGAACACTTTCGAAAAACATTCTTACTTAAGAGATAAACCGTTTAAAATTTGTTTCCTTTAATAAAACATTTTCGTGACTTGTAATATTCTAAGTAAAAATCGGAGTTTGTTATAAACATATCGGTTTCAAGCTTTATTGAGAAAATAAAATCGTTTTCAATCAACCTTTCATATTAGGGCATAATAATAACGATACTTAACAAATGAACTGAAACACTTTAGTGGGCCTTATTACAATTCACACTAAATCAAAATACGAAAAATATCATTATTTAATTTATCAAATAAAACATCCCTTTTCATGAAAGTTCATTTCCTCATGGCCACCTTTGTATCTTCTCCGACCCGGTCCAAGCTTACGCGCCACCTGAAAGGTTTAACAAAAATAGAGTGAGTCACCAAGACTCAGTGCATAGTTAATACACATGTCCTCACATATGGGCTTGGCCCATATTCACATAATCCATATATATATATATAACAAACGATTATAAATATGCAATTATGAATACACAATATTATAAATATGATTACGAATATACAATTACGAAGTCCAATCCACAAGTGATCCACATATCTTTCTTTTGCACATTATTTCTTAAGGTCGTGGCTAAGTCACTGATCCCATAGGGATCCCACATATCTTTCAATTCACAAATCATCAAGCACGACTGCAGCACGAGGTTCGGATTAGACCACTCACATAGTATACACCCTTTTCTTCAATAGTCACATCACAAGTTTCATGCGTATTTATATGTACCATAGCAACATTTCGTACGAAACAAATATATATACATTTTATACCAAGGTCACATATTACTCAAGACGATATACATAACGTGTCATCACTTTATTTTACATTCATCGATAAACATTTCTTATTGCAAATCACTGACAAATTAATATCGAAATCACTAACTTGATTATTCGATCACTTACCTTAGTATCCATACTGCTAGCTTTTATTTCGGCTAACATGCATAACATTTACGTTTACATAAAATAATACTTACTACATATATATATCAAGCAAAAGAACAGTGCGATAACTACGCACCTGACTATAGCGAGATTCTGATTTATCGAATCTAACAAAGTCCCGTAAGCTTCTGTTACTATTTATCGATTAGCCCCTAGAACACACTGTCGATAGCACCATTAATAGAGATTCGGCTAAGTCCTTCAAACAAGAATGGAGAAGTTGGTCAAGCAAGGCATACCTATTCGAAAATACCTCCTTAGCAAGAACCACATTCGGACAAGGCTCTCAAAGGTGGATGAGGTGTTCGGCTATCTCTCTTTAACACTCTTTTAATTCAACTCAAAACAGGCCATGCAACATGTAGGAAGAAGGAAAGCAAAACAAAGAGATTTGGCACCCTTTCTTACACTCAAAGTCGAAATGAAGGTCCTTCAAGAGTTCAATAATAGGCCATTTACGAAGTAGAGAAGAGAAAATTACCCACTCCATGCTCTCTCTTCCATTTTCGGTCAAGACACAAAAAGGAATGAAAATGAAATGTGAAATTCGGCCATGCATCCTTGCCAAACACATGGCCGGTCAACTCCCCCAAGACATGCTTCCACAAATGAGTTCATTCCCCCAAGCAAAAGACCCATCACCCTTGAAAAAGGATGATACATTGTTTATTCATTTTTTTCCATTACCTTACACAAACTTTCAAAATATATCCCATGCCTCATCATTTTCTATACATTATAAAATAATACAAAAGACTAATGCCCAAGCTTGCTATGTCATGGCCGGCCATGGCCCTCTCTTTTTGCTAAATTCAACACTAATTTCCATCACCTTATTCATTCCAAAACATAATATAATAATAATAACATATAAACTTTCTCATCTATCTAAGCAAACAAAATAATAGAATATCATGGTTTAAACCCATGCTTCCAATTAAAATAATAAAACAATAGAATAAAATAACTAGCCCATAATTCATAGCATAAAAAAAAATAATTAATGCTGCATGCATTAATTTCCCATGCAGCCCACCAGCTCCTACGCCGGTCTCAAAAGAAAAAGGAGAGATCCAGGTGCAGCCTCCAGGTCTCGAACCCGAGACCTGGAGTGAATCCTCCAGACTTCCTGCCATTTCCGCTACCGAGACTTTCATGCCAATAATGCTTCGAAAATTCTTTTAAACTATCCTTGCCTTGGCTCCCTGCACTTTAGCGCTAAAAATAAAATGCTTCAAGCGCGGAATCCAGGACTCGAACGCGAGTCCGCCTAGTCGCAGTTTCCCAGCAAGGTCCTTAACCATTCAGCCAAGGTTCAACTCATGCTAACAAACGCATCGGACATCCTTTTAACCCTTACCTTGCCAGTTTCCCAGGTCTGAATGCTAAAATGAAAATAAAGTGCATCACGCGCGATCCCTGGGACTCGAACACTCGACCTCGAGAGGCCCCCATGCTGCAAACGTCTTAGCCACTCGGCCAGGCGCCTTTTTGTGACAGAAACCATCGTGATTTTCTTTTAAAGCCTTCTTCTAAACAGCGCCCCTTTTCAAAATAAAATGCTTATGCCGCACACACGAGACTCGAACCTTTGACCATGCTTGGCGCCGAATCTTAAGTGGCACATGGAAGCCACTTGGCTACCTGGACTTTCATGTCCAAAACCTTCCGAAAATTTTACTTAAGGCCTTCTTGCCTAATTTCCACTTTTAACCCTTAATTTTTAAAATTTTCAAAATGCTCCCTTTTTAGTCCGAGAGTTTTAGGAACTCTAAAAACACATCAAAACCACTCTTGAGGCCTACTAACACTCGAGTTATTTTCTAAACTCGCAACCCCTATTTCGGGATATTACAATTTTGGTCATTTGGTTAATAAAAGAATTAAAAGGGAAAAAGAAAGAAAATTTGATCATCTTCTTCAAACGTGTGTCGAAAATTAGAAGAGCCATAGCTAGGGTTTTTCTTCAACTTCCAAGCTTGATAATAAGTGCATCCTAGCCCCGTTATTAATGTTCTTTACGTTTTTGAAGTTGTTATCAACCGATCTAGCTATTTCTACCATTTATTTGAGCTAGGGTTCATGTTTAAAAATTTACCCATGTGTGACATGCATGTGTTTTGATGTTTCATGGTAGATTATGAAAGTTTGATGTGTAATAAACATCTTTTACGAAGTGATTTTTTGATGAAAACACCTAAAAATGACTTTCTTGGAAAAGTTGTAACATGAGTAGTAAAAATATGATTTGAAGGAAAATGTTGGTTGGTATGAGCATGTGTTAGGTTCGACCAGGCTTGGATAACAAATAAAATGGACACATTTCATTTTACGATCCTAGGGACTAATTTGTAAATATGTGAAAGTTTAGGGACAAAATTGTAATTTTTCCAAAGTATGGTTTTTGGACTGATTTGAACAATGTGATTATTAAATAAGCTAAATTTGCTATTACAGATCAAGAAAAATGGATGTCCGGACCTAAACCGAGGAAAGAACAAGGTTATGGACTAAATCGAATAGTTAGCCATATTTTGGTACCGAGGTAAGTTCGTGTGTAAATAATGCAACATTACATTATTAGGTATATAATGCTTTAATATTGCATGAATTGTGTAATTATCTTTGTGGAATTGATTATTGTTGACTCAATGACTATTCGACGAAGAGTTGATACCTCGAAATCCCGGTTGAACCTTAGGAACAGTTAGGATACAAATGTCATGACATTAGGGTTATGAGTTTACGTTTAAGAATCATTATGAGATTTCATGTAAGATCATGTTTGGGACATGGCATCGATATGAGAATCATGTAAGTCCATAGCTGGGCTATAGGCATCGATATGTGATTCCCATGTAAGACCATATCTGAGCTATGGCATTGGTATGATTCTATATGTATGTGATTCTTGAGTATCCTTTAGTATTCCAAGTGGTTCAATGGGTAATCCAAAGATTATGTCAACGAGATGACAAGGTATGATCATGTTGAAAGGGTACAGTACAGATATGTACGCAAAGCTCATAAATATTGAGATTATAAATCGATGAGACCTTGGAAAGAAGTGAATGAATAAATCATGATCACGAGTTTTATTTACATTATGTAAATCACACGATTTAAAACGTATCTATGATACTTGATGACATTGTGATAAATTATATTATGTTATGAGTACAATAAGGCATGGTTAATTTTGTTAATTATTTACATGCAAACTTACTAAGCTTTATGCTTACTCCCCATTCTTTTCCTTTTCCTTATAGTATCGCCAAGCTAGCTCAGAGATTGAAGGACGTTAGAGACTCGATCACACTGTCAATTGGAACCTTTGGGTATAGTTTGTAACACCACTAACCTGTAACCATCGTCGGAATAGGGTTAAGAGGCGTTACCCGACAATTCAAAACCTTTACGATCATTTCACAACATAAGATACGTCATCATCATAGCATAGCAAATCATAAACATAAAGTCCCTTAAATAGGTTTACAAGACCTTAATTATGCGTTAGGAAGGGGTCGGGACTAAACCTAGCACATACAAATTTTTTTCAAAAATCAAACATTTTTCAAAGTTACAAAGGTCACACACCCGTGTGGGCAGGCCGTGTGCCTCACACAGCATCAGACACACCCATGTGCCCAAGCCGTAGCAAAACAGGGCAGACCAACTGAGTTGTTCACATGGCTAAAGACACGCCCGTGTGCTTGACCCGTGGGCAACACTGACTTAAATCACACGGCATGTCACATGCCCGTGTGTCTGGCCCATGTGTGAGTTTGACTTGTTTTGAATTACAAACTTAAGGGACACGGTCGAGAGACATGCCCGTGTGCTCAACCATGAGGGCAAATATAAGCCATTTGTAAGGCCAATTTGCCACCCAAATTTTGGGTCAAACCTACAAACATCAAACCAATATAATTTTATACCCAAAAGGTGTAACACCCCAGACCCGGACAAAACACCACGTCCGAATCTGGTATGTTATGGGGAAAAACGTATTTGAGAGGTTAGAATTTTCCGTTTAAAAACTGGATGAACACATAGTGTATTTGAAGAAAATTTGAGTAGGCTTGCTTGAAATCAAATGGTGTATTTGAAACCCGGAAATTTTGAAAACTTAATCAAAGTGTGTAGTGAAAAATGAGTTTATTTCATTTAAAGTTTCAAGTAGTGTCTTAGGGTTACTTAAAACATTTTTAACTTGGTAGAAAATCGAGTTTGATTTGAAAATCATTTGAGTTTACTCAATATCAAAACATAGTGTGATACCCGCTGGTATAGTTGAAAACACATTGCGTTATAGTTTTGAAATCATTTTCTTTCCAAATTTTAGTAAAATTTCAACTATATTATTTTGTTAAGGCATATTAAAATCGATTTAAAACATAAACATCATAAAACATAATTTAAAGGCCTTTACAATCCAAAATAAAACCCAAATAATAGTAAATAAGTTAAAGTACCCAAATCATAAAATCGGAGCAAATCTTTATTAAGCATGGCATGAGCACCCCGAGTCCATCCCGGCTCCATGTCCGCGTCTAAGTGTCACCTGAAATGTCAAAGGAGAGGGTGAGTCGAATGACCCAGTGCGCAAATCCCGCTCCCGGTAAAACAACGTGCTAACACACATCATATATAGCAACATAATTAATGCAACCCGATCCTAACCATCCGTATCGCCTTTTCTACCCCGTGTGGTACCAAACCACTGGTGGTGCCAAACCACTGGTGACCCAAAGTCACGATATCCATAAGTGTGGTGCCAAACCACTGGTGACCCAAAGTCACGAATAATCCGATGATGGGGCCAACCCATCGCGTGATACCAAATCACTAGCAGACGATCCCATATCTCAAGTGGGGCCAACCCACGGTGGTGTCAAACCACAGGGACGAGTCGCAATGAGGTGCCAAACCTCTGGTGTCCCAAAGACACAAATGTGGTACCAAACCACTGGTGACCGCAGTCACAAATCCGATGATGGGGCCAACTCATCGTGTGATACCAAATCACTGGCGTCAATCCCGTATAATCAACTGTGGGGCCAACCCACCGTGGTACTAAGCCACTGGGACGAGACGCTGAGGTGCCAAACCTCTGGTGTCCCAAAGACACAATATATCACTGTGGTACCAAACCACTGGAGGTGCCAAACCTCTGGTGTCCCAAAGACACAGTGTCCCAAAGACACGGATATCATCATTCTCCCTCCACTCATATCTCCCATCAACATACCATACTCATGTGATCATGCATATCCTACAAGTCATGCATATCATGCCAACATGTCTAGCATTACATCTCATAGCATACATAGCATAGATCATAATATTGAGCATATCATCAATAGAACTCGTAATGCTACAGACTTACCCGGATCCGCACATATACCCCGCTTGGGTATCCAATAATCCATCATACTGTCATGATTTTAATAGGCAAACAGGTTTAATAACAATATTACTAAGTATAGTGTGTTAGTTTACACACCTGGTAAATACGAGTCTAAAGATCCCAACGAAACGATCTAAGGCTCCTTGATTACTGGCTCCTACAATCGGCCAAATAGGAGTTAGGCACTAAGACCATTCGGCCAAAGACTAAATAACCAAAGGGTTAATGTTGATCCCTCACCTTGCTATTGGTTTGATTTCTTATCAAACCCGAACCACAATGGTTCTCCTTCCAACAATCGGCTACACCTTCAAAAGAGAACAATTAAACCTTAATAATCTTGACTTAATCGAAACCAAAAGATTGAACGCTTAATGCTAATACCAATCACTTACCACAACCACTGCTTACCAATCGGTTAATAGAGTAGAAACTCCTCTTGGTTACTTTCAATATCCACAGACCCCAACACCAACAATATTCGGCCAAGGCTTGCACCAAAAGAAGAACAAAAGATTCGGCCAAGTGGTTTACTCAACAACCAAAATTCGGTCAAAGAGAAAGAAAGAAAAAGGAGTGCGAAAGAATGGGGTTAATATTCGGCCAACAACAAGAATGGGAAGAAAAGAAGAAGAAGAGAAAATGTATAGGAGGGTGGAGTTTCGGTTTGCCAAAAGAGAAAATGAAGAAGGTGTTTTGGAATGAAGTTTCGGCTTACAAGGTTTCAGAAAGAAGCAGAAAGTTTGAGAAGAGGAGATGGTATTGAAGGAATAATATTTCGGCTACCAAATGAACACCAAAGACCAAAGCAATTTCGGCAACCCCTATGTTCAACAAAAGGAGGAAAATGTGGAATGAGAGAATACCACTTTCGGTTTGAGAAAAGAAAATGTGAAGAAGCTCTTTGAAAATTCGGCTTTGGTTTGTCAAAAAGAAAGAAATGTGGTTTGACTCCTAATGGCCGAATATGCACAAAAAAAAATGCCCAAAAGGAGATTCGGCTATCCCAATTACCACTTACCAACCGGCCAACCTCTCCCCCAAGCATCCAAGTTTCGGCCAACACCCCACAACCCTCCTCAATATTCGGCCACATCCCCACAGAAGCTCCCAACCACTCATTTCAAATGAGTTTACCAAGTCTTACTCCACTATGTGCTCTCCACCATCCAAGCCACCTTTTGACCAAGTCCAAGGAGGAATTTGAACTACATCCAACTCTTCCCTCCTATGCCGTCCAAAATGAGCCAAAAAGTGAGGTCTTTGCAGCTCGAACACTAGACCTCCACCCCATGCAGTTGACGCCACACCTAGCTCCCCAAGTAACGCTTGCCTTGCCATCTTGCCAGCTCTTCTTTTGTGCAATAAAACAAAAAATAAAATACATATCCCTCAGCTCCATCAGATCCCCTCCTATAAAGCCTAAAAACTAAAATTTTCCTACCTACTCAGGCACACTCCTAGCCTACAATTAAGCCCCGACACTACACAAACAGCAACACAGTACACCAACACATGCAGTATCATGCAACAACAAAATAGCCCCTAACCCGGGATATTACAGTTCTACCCCCCTTAAAAAATAATTTCGACCTCAAAATTACCTGATCAGAAGAGTTGCGGGTATTACTGTCTCATCATATCCTCGGGTTCCCACGTAGCTTCTTCTACGCCATGATTCCGCCAAAGTACCTTAACCAAAGGCACAGACTTCCTACGCAGAACCTTCACATCCCGATCAAGAATCTGCACAGGTTCTTCTTCCATGGTCAAATCTGGATTCACCTCGATCTCTTCCACTGCTACCACATGCGACGGATCTGAACGATAACGCCGAAGCATCGAAACGTGAAAAACGTCGTGAATCTGACTAAGCTCTGCTGGAAACTCCAGCTGATACGCTACTGGTCCCACTCGTCTCAATACCTTATACGGCCCAATAAACCTCGGACTTAGCTTGCCTTTCCTCCCGAACCTCAGCACCTTCTTCCACGGCGAGACTTTCAGAAAAACTTGATCCCCTACAGCAAACTCTATGTCTCTTCGCTTAAGATCAGCATAAGACTTCTGCCGGTCCGAAGCTTCCTTCAATCGAGCCTGAATCAACTTAACCTTGTCTTCTGTCTCAGCAACCAACTCGGGTCCCAACAACTGACGTTCACCCAACTCTGTCCAACACGTAGGTGAGCGACACTTCCTACCATACAATGCCTCATACGGTGCCATCTTGATGCTCGCTTGGTAACTGTTGTTGTAGGCAAACTCAGCTAATGGTAGAAACTCCTCCCAACTACCTCTGAAATCCAGGACACAACCTCTCAGCATATCCTCTAAGATCTGAATAACCCTTTCTGATTGACCGTCAGACTGCGGGTGAAAAGCCGTGCTGAAATCCAAACGAGTACCCAGAGCTTGATGCAATGCTTTCCAGAACCTTGACGTGAACCTGGGATCCCTATCCGAGATTATCGAAACTGGCACACCGTGCAACCTCACTATCTCTGACACATACAGCTTCGCTAACTTCTGAAGTGAGTAGTCAACCCTCACCGGAATAAAGTGAGCTGATTTAGTCAGACGATCCACCACTACCCAAACTGAATCCTTCTTGCTTGGCGTAAGCGGTAATCCACTGACGAAATCCATGGTTATCCTTTCCCACTTCCACTGAGGAATCTTTACAGGCTGAAGCAACCCTGACGGCAACTGATGTTCAGCCTTGACCTGCTGACAAGTCAGACACTTCCCAACAAACTCTGTCACCTCTTTCTTCAAGCCAGGCCACCAAAACTGCTCCCTGAGATCTCTATACATCTTGCTACCTCCAGGATGCATAGCATAAGGACTGCTATGTGCGTCCTGAAGAATCTTCTGCCTCAGCTCAACATCTTTAGGCATACAAACCTTACCTTGGAAACACAGAACCTTATCACTAGACAAACTGTAACCCTCCAAACCACCATCCTGCACTTGTAACCTTCGCGCACTCAGAACCTCATCCTCTAACTGTTTCTCTCTGATCTGTTCAACCCAAGTAGGCTTAACCTGCAACTCTGCCAGAATACTCCCATCGTCATACAAGCTCAAGTGGGCAAACATCGCTCTTAAGTCTGAAACAACCTTACGGCTCAACGCGTCTGCCACCACGTTAGCCTTGCCCGGATGATACTCAATCGAACAGTCGTAATCTTTCAGCAACTCAACCCATCTGCGCTGCCTTAAATTCAAATCCTTCTGAGTCAGTAGATACTTCAGACTCTTATGATCTGTGTAGACTATCGATCTCTCTCCGTACAAGTAGTGCCTCCAAATCTTTAAGGCAAAAACTACAGCCGCTAGCTCTAAATCGTGCATCGGATAATTGACCTCATGTGGCCTCAGCTGTCGAGAAGCGTAAGCCACAACCTTACCTTCTTGCATCAGCACACAACCCAATCCCGTATGTGATGCATCGCAATATACTGTGAATTCCTTACCAGCCTCAGGTTGAATCAAAACCGGAGCCTTAGTCAAAATCTTCTTTAACTTATCGAAGCTTTCCTGCTGCTTCTCAGTCCATGCAAACGGAACCTCTTTCCTCAGCAACTTGGTCATTGGCGCTGCTATCAACGAGAAACCCTCAACAAACCTTCGGTAGTACCCGGCCAAACCCAGAAAACTCCGAATCTCAGCCACTGACCTAGGCGGCTTCCAATCCAAAACTGCCTCAACCTTACGAGGATCTACCCTAATCCCCTCAGCTGACACTACATGCCCCAAGAAAGTCACTTCTCTAAGCCAGAACTCGCACTTACTGAACTTGGCATAAAGCTGCTTTTCTCTCAAAATCTGCAACACCACTCGCAAATGCGCATCATGCTCTTCCTCTGTCCTTGAGTACACTAAGATGTCGTCTATGAAAACCACAACGAACTGATTCAGATACTGCTGAAACACTCTATTCATCATGTCCATAAACGCTGCCGGTGCGTTAGTCAACCCGAACAGCATTACCAGAAATTCGTAGTGCCCATACCGAGTCCGAAACGCTGTCTTATGGATATCAACCTCTTTAACCTTTAACTGATGATACCCAGACCTCAAGTCGATCTTCGAAAATACCGCTGCACCCTTCAGCTGATCAAACAAGTCATCTATCCGTGGCAACGGATACTTGTTCTTAATCGTCAGCTTATTCAACTGGCGGTAGTCTATACACATCCGTATTGTACCATCTTTCTTCTTAACAAAAAGTACCGGCGCACCCCACGGCGAAACACTTGGCCTAATAAAACCTCGATCCAATAACTCCTGGATCTGAGCCTTAAGCTCCACCAATTCCTTTGGCGCCATCCTATACGGAGCAATAGACACTGGCGCAGTCCCGGGTAACAGATCTATCCCGAACTCTACCTCGCGATCCGGCGGCAAACCCGGAAGCTCCTCAGGGAACACATCAGCAAATTCCTTAATAGTACGAACCTTCTCTACAGCAGACTCTTTAGCCTCCAAGGCATACACATGAACCACATACGCTTCACAGCCCTTCCTGACCATCTTCTCCGATTTCAAAGCAGATACCACATTTGATAAGTAATCTCTCCTATTACCTATCATAGCCACTTCATCACCCTCAACCGTCCTAAAAACCATGCGCTTGGCCGCGCAATCCAACCTCGCCTAATACTTGACCAACCAGTCCATCCCAAGAATCAGATTGAACTCCCCAAACGGCAGTTCCATCAGATCAGCAGCAAACACTACCCCTTGGAGCCTCGCAGCATACACTAATCCAGGCTGTCTGGCATCAGAATTGCCCACACCTCTGCCTGGTGCTCCACGGCCCCGACCAGAACCATTACCACCTCTGCCATTACCACGGCCCCTCTGCGGTGGCGGTCCATTACCCCTGAACTGACTACGGCCTTGACTCTCAGACTGAATCCTAGCCAACCTACGCGGACAGTCCCTCACGCGATTACCCAGAGAACCACACTCGAAGCAACCTTTTCCTTCAGTCCAGCAGCCACCCCAATGAGATTTCCCACACTGATTGCACTGCGGCGGTCCCTGCCTAGTAGCAACAAACCTAGCAGACTGATTCGGCCCACTCGGTCTAGCCCTCTTCTGCGGATTACCCGACGATCCAGAAGACCCAAAGCTCCTCTTATGTCTATTTCTGTCCATGCCCTACCTCACTGACTCCTTAACACCCTCGGCTACCTTAGCCTTCTCAACTAAGACAGCAAACTCGCGCTCCTACTGTGGAGCAATCAGCAGTCTCAACTCGTCTCGCAAACCATCCTCGAAACGAACACACCTCTCATGCTCCGTGGCCGCAATACCCCTGGCATACCTACTCAGCTTCAAGAACTCAGCCTCGTACTCAGAAACAGACTTACTCCCCTGAACAAGCCTCAGAAATGCCTTTCGCTGGGAGTCAATATAACTAGCTCCAATGTACTTCTTTTGATATGCAGCCCTGAAATAATCCCATGTCAGATCCTCTGCTGCCACACTGTCCCGAACCGTGAGCCACCATTGGTATGACTCATCCCGGAGAAGCGATACTATGCCCTTCAGCTTCTCTTCAGCAGTCAAGTCCAGATCATCCATGATCCGCTCAGTTGCCTCCAGCCAATACTCAGCAGTGCTGGGAGCAACACCAGATACACCTCGGAAGAATTCGGCCCCATTTGCCCGAAGTCGCTCAGGCACAGATTTCCTAACTCCTGCACCACCACCTACTCCAGCTACTCTTTCTAACACTCGCAGCATCGCCTGTGACACTGCGTCATCCCCGGTCTGATCTTGGAACTCACCACCTCCAGCTGGTGGCGGAACCGGTATCTCATTTCCTGACCCCTGACCAGATCCTACGGGCTCAGAAACTGTCATCCTACCCCTACCTCGTCCACGAGTATTACGACCACGTCCGCCTCGAGTGCTCATGTCTAATATCTCTACGTATCTGATTTAAGAGTTTTATGCATCAGTATTTATTCCACTGTTTTAAGGCAAGTCTTATGAATATTCAAGGAGATTTGTTCTCGCGAGTTCACAGAATCCTATCAGTTTCAATTTCTAAAGTAATCCTACTATTGCTAATCATACAACCATAGTATATCCAACAAATCACAAGCAATAGTAAGGGGTACTTACCTGGGCGAACTGGTGCCGGAGACTCGGTGCCATGCCTTTCAAACCATATATTTAAACCCAAAACACTTGAGACAACTTTTTGAAAACATTTTGGGCCTCCGGCCCACAGCCGAGCCTTTGAACTTGGCTCTGATACCACAATTGTAACACCCCAGACCCGGACAAAACACCACGTCCGAATCTGGTATGTTACAGGGAAAAACGTATTTGAGAGGTTAGAATTTTCCGTTTAAAAACTGGATGAACACATAGTGTATTTGAAGAAAATTTGAGTAGGCTTGTTTGAAATCAAATGGTGTATTTGAAACCCGGAAATTTTGAAAACTTAATCAAAGTGTGTAGTGAAAAATGAGTTTATTTCATTTAAAGTTTCAAGTAGTGTCTTAGGGTTACTTAAAACATTTTTAACTTGGTAGAAAATCGAGTTTGATTTGAAAATCATTTGAGTTTACTCAATATCAAAACATAGTGTGATACCCGCTGGTATAGTTGAAAACACATTGCGTTATAGTTTTGAAATCATTTTCTTTCCAAATTTTAGTAAAATTTCAACTATATTATTTTGTTAAGGCATATTAAAATCGATTTAAAACATAAACATCATAAAACATAATTTAAAGGCCTTTACAATCCAAAATAAAACCCAAATAATAGTAAATAAGTTAAAGTACCCAAATCATAAAATCGGAGCAAATCTTTATTAAGCATGGCATGAGCACCCCGAGTCCATCCCGGCTCCATGTCCGCGTCTAAGTGTCACCTGAAATGTCAAAGGAGAGGGTGAGTCGAATGACCCAGTGCGCAAATCCCGCTCCCGGTAAAACAACGTGCTAACACACATCATACATAGTAACATAATTAATGCAACCCGATCCTAACCATCCGTATCGCCTTTTCTACCCCGTGTGGTACCAAACCACTGGTGGTGCCAAACCACTGGTGACCCAAAGTCACGATATCCATAAGTGTGGTGCCAAACCACTGGTGACCCAAAGTCACGAATAATCCGATGATGGGGCCAACCCATCGCGTGATACCAAATCACTAGCAGACGATCCCATATCTCAAGTGGGGCCAACCCACGGTGGTGTCAAACCACAGGGACGAGTCGCAATGAGGTGCCAAACCTCTGGTGTCCCAAAGACACAAATGTGGTACCAAACCACTGGTGACCGCAGTCACAAATCCGATGATGGGGCCAACCCATCGTGTGATACCAAATCACTGGCGTCAATCCCGTATAATCAACTGTGGGGCCAACCCACCGTGGTACTAAGCCACTGGGACGAGACGCTGAGGTGCCAAACCTCTGGTGTCCCAAAGACACAATATATCACTGTGGTACCAAACCACTGGAGGTGCCAAACCTCTGGTGTCCCAAAGACACAGTGTCCCAAAGACACGGATATCATCATTCTCCCTCCACTCATATCTCCCATCAACATACCATACTCATGTGATCATGCATATCCTACAAGTCATGCATATCATGCCAACATGTCTAGCATTACATCTCATAGCATACATAGCATAGATCATAATATTGAGCATATCATCAATAGAACTCGTAATGCTAAAGACTTACCCGGATCCGCACATATACCCCACTTGGGTATCCAATAATCCATCATACTGTCATGATTTTAATAGGCAAACAGGTTTAATAACAATATTACTAAGTATAGTGTGTTAGTTTACACACCTGGTAAATACGAGTCTAAAGATCCCAACGAAACGATCTAAGGCTCCTTGATTACTGGCTCCTACAATCGGCCAAATAGGAGTTAGGCACTAAGACCATTCGGCCAAAGACTAAATAACCAAAGGGTTAATGTTGATCCCTCACCTTGCTATTGGTTTGATTTCTTATCAAACCCGAACCACAATGGTTCTCCTTCCAACAATTGGCTACACCTTCAAAAGAGAACAATTAAACCTTAATAATCTTGACTTAATCGAAACCAAAAGATTGAACGCTTAATGCTAATACCAATCACTTACCACAACCACTGCTTACGAATCGGTTAATAGAGTAGAAACTCCTCTTGGTTACTTTCAATATCCACAGACCCCAACACCAACAATATTCGGCCAAGGCTTGCACCAAAAGAAGAACAAAAGATTCGTCCAAGTGGTTTACTCAACAACCAAAATTTGGTCTAAGAGAAAGAAAGAAAAAGGAGTGTGAAAGAATGGGGTTAATATTCGGCCAACAACAAGAATGGGAAGAAAAGAAGAAGAAGAGAAAATGTATAGGAGGGTGGAGTTTCGGTTTGCCAAAAGAGAAAATGAAGAAGGTGTTTTGGAATGAAGTTTCGGCTTACAGGGTTTCAGAAAGAAGCAGAAAGTTTGAGAAGAGGAGATGGTATTGAAGGAATAATATTTCGGCTACCAAATGAACACCAAAGACCAAAGCAATTTCGGCAACCCCTTTGAAAATTCGGTTTGAGAAAAGAAAATGTGAAGAAGCTCTTTGAAAATTCGGCTTTGGTTTGTCAAAAAGAAAGAAATGTGGTTTGACTCCTAATGGCCGAATTTGCACAAAAAAAAATGCCCAAAAGGAAATTCGGCTATCCCAATTACCACTTACCAACCGGCCAACCTCTCCCCCAAGCATCCAAGTTTCGGCCAACACCCCACAACCCTCCTCAATATTCGGCCACATCCCCACACAAGCTCCCAACCACTCATTTCAAATGAGTTTACCAAGTCTTACTCCACTATTTGCTCTCCACCATCCAAGCCACCTTTTGACCAAGTCCAAGGAGGAATTTGAACTACATCCAACTCTTCCCTCCTATGCCGTCCAAAATGAGCCAAAAAGTGAGGTCTTTGCAGCTCGAACACTAGACCTCCACCCCATGCAGTTGACGCCACACCTAGCTCCCCAAGTAACGCTTGCCTTGCCATCTTGCCAGCTCTTCTTTTGTGCAATAAAACAACAAATAAAATATACATCCCTCAGCTCCATCAGCTCCCCTCCTATAAAGCCTAAAAACTAAAATTTTCCTACCTACTCAGGCACACTCCTAGCCTACAATTAAGCCCCGACACTACACAAACAGCAACACAGCACACCAACACATGCAGTATCATGCAACAACAAAATAGCCCCTAACCCGGGATATTACAAAAGGCATCCAAACATACCAAAACATGCATAATTTAACTCTTAACATCATTATTCATTTCCATATACAATTCCTACTCAAATATACCTATTCCAAGTATCAACTTTACATAAAAAACATATAACTAATACTTCATCTAAAACCATTTCAATTCAAAGCAATTTCTCAACATTTAAATATCCAAAATCAACCATGAACTCATCTATATATGTACCCATTCATTTATCCATTTAAGAACACATCATATCATACCAACTTATGCATCAATAAGCATGAACAAACTCATTCATAAACACATCCATTAACAAGCCATTTAACATGGCTATTTTTACACTTCTCAAAACATATTCTAATACTTCTAGCCTATACATGCCATACTTAAATATTTACACATTCAAAAGGTACCAAAATATAGTTCGATAGTGTGGTGATGATCCTCGACAATCCCTGAGCTTCTTGTAGCTTTAATAATCTATAAAACAATCAAACAAATACGCACACAAAGTAAGCTTTCATAGCTTAGTAAGTCATAAGCAAATAATAAGTAAATAAACATTCGCATTAAATCAACAAATCAAATCAAATAAACCTTAACGAATTGTTCATTTAATATGCTTGCAACTCAAGTATTATCACATTTACAATAGCAATACAACATAAATCTTCAAATTCACATATACTCATAAGTACATATAAATTTATCTTTTACCATGTCCAATTCATGTATCCATCATAAACATATACTTACCTTGCTTACATATACTTATCACAAAGCACATACCTGAATCATTTAGTTCGTTTCCACATCTAATCCCATCTCGGTAATGCCCGTTGAACCATTTGGAACTAATAAGGATACTCAGATTAAGAAGGCTCGTACAATGCCAACATCCCAGATGTGGTCTTACATGTAATCACATATCAATGCCACTGTCCTAGATAGGGTCTTACACGTCCTAGACATGGTCTTACACGTAAACACAAGTCGATGCCAACGTCCCAGACGTGGTCTTACATGAAAACACATATTAGAATCCTATGTCATGACATATGTATCCTAACTATTCCTAAGGTTCGTACAAGACTTTCGGACGTCGAAACTCGATCATTTCAGACTCATGAATATTGCTCCCATACTCAATTCATTTCGACATATTATATACATAATAAATAATTCAATTTGGCACTACTAAAACAAATAAAATAGAATTTATCGATATTTATTTACTTATGAACTTACCTCGGATAATGACAGATGAAATCGACTACTCGACTACTTTCGACTTCCCCCGATCTAATTTCGTGTTCTTTCATTCTTAATCTGAATAAATTCAAATTTAACTAATTTAATCACACATTCATTCAATTTAATCCACAAGCACATAATTAGACCTTTTTACACTTTAGCCTTTATAATTGCACACTTTTACATTTTAGTCCTTATTTCATAAAGTACAAATATGCAAAATTTCAATATTTCATGCTTAGGCTGAATCTTCCTCATGTTCATGCTTAGGCAAAATTTCAATACATTTCATTTATTTCACAATTTAGTCCCTCAATTTATTATTTTCACAATTTATCCCACATTATTCAAATTCATCAAAAATCCAAAGACAAAACATATTAATCCACTACACATCTTTTATTTTCCATCATCAAACAACAAAAACCAAAAGCTTTCAATAATAGCAAAACACAAAATCATCATCAAATTAAAAAATTAAGACATGGGCTTGATAGTACTCGAAGCAATGATCACAAAAACGTAGAAATTATCAAAAATTGAATAAAAAAATACCTCGATCAAAGCTTTAAATGGACGAATGTTAATAAAACTAAAACCCCTTTTTGTTTCTCTTATTTTGGTGGTGAATGCATGTAAAAGATGAACCATTTGTTTTTATTTTAATTAATCTTAACATTATTTATAAAATACCAACATTACCCTTAACTAATTCATTTAAAATCCACTAACACATGTCCATCTATTAAAAACATGGTCAAATTTCATAATAAACACTTCACATTGAAATAGCCATAGCAATTAGGCACTTAATCAATTAAAACGCAACTTTTGCATTTTCTGCGATTAGGTCCTTTTTGCAAATTAAACACACAAACGATCAAATTAAAGCACAAAAAATTCACACATGTCAATTCACATATTACAAACACAAAAAATAATACTAAAATATTTTTTGACTCAGATTTGTGGTCCCAAAACCACTATTCTGACTATGGTCTAATCCAGACAGTTACATAATTAGTTTCAACATTTTGAGTATGGCATGTATAGGGACTTGGTCTTTTTGTTATATTTCATATTGGTTTAGCCAAATGTGTTGGCTTGTGATGATATTTGATCCATTTTGTATAAGGCCATGAGATGTGGCTCATAATGATTATTTTGTTGTAAACCTATTCATATATGCATGCATGTGCCAATGCCATTATGATATGACTTATGGTTATTGATGGTTGAATGATGATGTGTTGCATGTGATTATGGATGTTTGATGATGGTGAAGCACTTAGTTATGCTATGTTAAGTGCCTTGAAGTCATATATATATTTGGATTGGTGTGGTTTTGATGTTGTGTAGGTTGGTGCAAGTATGGGTGGCAAAAAGGCTTGGTAAATAGCCTTATTTTGTCCATACGGGTAGACACACGAGCGTGTTTTTAGGCCGTGTGTGACACACGACTTGCCTCATAGACGTGTGTTATGGCCGTGAATACCTAGTAGTAAACACAGGGGCACGAGACACGGCCGTATGTCTCGGCTGTGTGAGAGACACAGCCATAGGACATGGGCATGTGCCCAGGCCGTGTGAAGTCTGCACTTGATTTTTGAAATTTAATTCACCACATAGCCTAAGGACACGGACGTGTGACCTTATTTGGTTGATGATGTCATAAACAGAACGTCCCCTATTTTGGACACGGCCTGAAGCACGAGCTTGTGGTACGTCACACGGGCATGCCCCTTCACCCACAGGGCGTGTGGACCTTGTTCATGAAAAATTCTCTAAGTTTCCCAAAAGTATTTAAAGTTCTCGATTCAGTCTCGAACCACTCCTAATGTATGTTTTGGGTCTCGTAGGCCCGTAATAGGGACAATATGAATGTTTATAAAAAGTTTTAAATTTGAGTGAAAATTCATGTCTCGGTTTGTATGAATGTTTGTGTTTAAGTTTGGTAATGCCTCGTACCCTATTCCGGCATTTGATACGGGTAACGAGTGTCACATTTAGTGGTATCAGAGCTACGGTTTAGCTAATTCTTGGACTAACATAGCATGTGCACAGTCTAGCTATACATGCCGTAAATGAATTGTGATAGTGTGACGACTCCTGACCTTTTAAATTGTGTTTTCATATAGTAATGGATCCCAATCAAGCTGAAGCTGATGATGTAGAAAGTAATGCACCGGCTCTTGCTCAAGGGGCATCGCTAGTTCAACATAGATCCGTAACTGTTAGTCAGGGAGGAGGAGGAGAGGCTAGGAAAGCCTTTCTTCATATAATGAATGCCTGGTATACGGAGTTCGTTCGAACGAACCCGAATGCTCAACCTCCTCCACCCCTACCTATTCCTCAACTTGTTCCTATAGCACCCCAAGGTATGGATTTTATGAGATTGAATAGATCTCCAGTGGATAAAATTTGAAAACAAGAACTCGAAGAGTTCCGAGTTGGTATAGATGATGATGCCAAAAGGGCAGAGTTCTAGCTCGAGAATACCATTAGGGTATTTAGTGAGTTATCATGCACGCCTGAGGAATGTATGAAATGTGTTGTTTAACTTCTGAGAGACTTGGCTTATCAGTGGTGGAACACCCTTATGTTAGTTATACCAAGGGAGAGAGTTAATTGGAAATTTTTTCAAGAAGAGTTTCGTAAGAAGTATATTAGCCAGAGGTTTATTGATCAGAATAGAAAGGAGTTTCTTGAGTTAAAATAGAGTCGAATGACGGTAACAAAATATAAGCGTGAGTTTGTGAGACTGAGCAAATACGCTCAAGAATGTGTTTCGACTAAAGCCATCATGTGTAAAAGATTTAAAGATGGGATGAATGAAGACATCCGATTATCGGTTGGCATTTTCAAACTGAAAGTGTAATATCTGGGATTTAGGGGTTAGGCGTTTTAATTCATATTCATGTGGTAGGGTGCTTTGTGTGATGTTTGTATGTGTTTGGGGGCTTCGGGAACCTTGGGGTGTAAGTAGAGGCCTTAGGAAAATATTTGACTTTAAGCCTTTAGGGGAGAGCTAAGAGAGCTAGGCCTTAAGAAAATTTATGTGTGGGTTATGACACAAGGGATCAGGTGGTAAGGTGGCAAGGGAGGCGCCACTTAGAGCATAAGGGAGTGACGCCTCAGGGAGCTAGATGGACAGGGTTCGAGCAGCACTGGCAGCATTTTGGCATTTATTTTGCGTCAAGGGGAGTGGAGAGTTGGACGGCAATCAGACTCTAAAGGGATGAGGGTGGACTTGGTCAAGATATTCGGATAGAAGGTGGACTCATTCAAATGAGTTTGAATGAGAGGAGGGGAGGAAAAAGTGGAGAAGAATAAGGGATTGCAAGGAGGAAGAGAGTTGGCCGACAGAGGGGCTCTCAAAATGGCATTTTCGGTCATACTATGAGGGGAAGAAGCCGAATACGCATAGCTTAGTATTAGGCACTCTTTGTTGCGATTTCTTTTCCCAAAGGTCATTTGTGCTTCTTTTTTCATTTGTGACCGAAAACCAAAAGAAGACCATTCGTGCACTTGTTCTCTCTTTTCCAATTACCTTCTCAAAGCCGAATACACCTACCACTATAGCCAAAATCCCCTGAGCCTTTATCTTCTCATCTTAGTCTCATTTCATCATCTTTCCATCTCACCTCAATTGAGTTTCTCTCCAAAATTCCCTATAAGCCAAATTTCTATTTGAGTCTCACCATCATATTTTTCTCCTTTCGTTTCTTCAAAACCGAATAGTGCTTTGGTCGAACCTTCTACCCATCGTTCTCTTTTACCTACACTTCTCTTCCATCTCTTTCTCTGTCGCATAGATCTTCAAGGGTGATATCAAGCCGAATCTTTCATCTATCGTTCATATTTTCTTTTGGTGCATCGATTTTCAAGGGTGGTTGTTAAGCCAAATCGGGTTAGTTGCGTGGTAAGGATCTCTCCTTAGGTTGATTCTCTTTTTTGTTTTCTTCTTGGTTTGTCGAAATCAAGAACTCTAATCCCCTTTATCCATTTGGGCCGAAACCATGAAGGTGGGTTTCGGGATTCTTTGCAGTCAACGTTAAGAGGAGGAGCTTTCGAGATTTGATCGGTTAAGATATGAGATAATGCTATTCGGCCAAAGGCCATATTTTTAAGTGTTGGCCGATTCTAACTATGGTGTTTTAGGAAGAGTTCGACAGAGGTAAATGAGGAGTCTTCGGGATTCGGATCTATTTCGGTAAGGGTATTCAGTTAAGTTAAAGATGTGATTCATTTAGATTTTACGTATCGATTAACCGGGTTTTCTGATTAAGTGATATTCAATGGATGCGAGTACCAGTGGAGGAGAGAAAGGGGTAGTCCCTACCCCTAGATTCAAGAAATGTTCGGTTTCTGCGGTACGGGATTGGCCACCGGGTTGTGGGCCAGCTTTGGAAAGGGACAAGCAGATCACTGTGATCCCTGCAAGTGAAGGTGTCGGTGAGATCGAGAGTGTTGTTCTTTGTGTTTACAGGTGTGTAACTCCACACTTTTTCCCGATAGACTAATATGACTAAGTATGTGTTCATAAGATTAGGAATAACTATGGCTAAAGGTAACATTCAAGGGTACAGTTCATTCAGGTACGTTACACTAACACCTTGTTAACAGTGGTTACATTCATTTGTATGAAAGCATGTATATTTTCGATATGGCTTGGGTTAAGCATTTAGCATGATACTTATATGATTTGTATATTGCTTGGGCACGAGGGTTATAATGTAAAAGGGGAAGTGTTTCGGTGGTCTTACCACAATATTTCGGTGACTCATGTCACAATATTATGTTTCCTGTGACGTTGTCACATTATCCGGTGGCTATGCCACGTATTAAGGGCGATGAGCAGTTGACTGCAGTAACTGCCTTCGAGGGTGTGTAGCGGATGGAGGGTCGATTTAGTAATCCCGACTGGTGTGATTGGCAGGTACGGGTGGTGTGTAGAGGTTGGATCTCTAGGTGGGTTCGGGTTGCATCATTTATGTATATATATGGGTGATCTATTATGCTATGATACGGGCCAATGGCCAGATTATGATTTCGATTGGGCTTTGCCCAAAATGTTCGTATTAAGGGCTATAATCGGTTGGGAATCTGTGTTGGTAGTTGCACATTGAGTCCGTTGACTCACCGTTCGTGGGCTAACATTTTGCAGGTGATGCATAGTGCAGTAGACCGGGTCGGCAGGGACTATGTGGTGGCCAGGCTCAGCAAATTTCGGGTTTCCTTATGGTTGAACTCTTTTCGTTTTCTTTAGTATGTTTTCTTTCGGGATTAATTTCGGTTTTTAATATGTAATAAGGCCATTACTTAACTGTTTAATTTTGCGTTTCAAATTTTATTCCCATACGATAATCATCAAACGAGTAATTAAATATTTTTCTCAAAGTAACTTCAACGTTTTATCACTTAATCAAATTTAACGATTTTTTTTTCAACGTAATGAACTCTAAAATCCGGCAAATCTTTTAATTTATGGAGTATGCAGGAAACGTTTTAACGAAATATTAACTTGATAAAAATACAAACCTGTTTTAAAATCGACTTATTTTACAAAAAGGATGAAACCAAAAATTTAAGCTAAGTTTTTCCTCAGGAGCATGCTAGATCCGGTCGAGGTTTGTGGGCCGGGTTTGGGGTGTTTCAATTTGGTATCAGAGCCCAGTTTTAAACACTCGGCCTTGGGTTTTGAAGCCCACAACGTTTTCAAATTTTGTACTAAAAATGGGTTTTGAAATTTTTCATAAAATGTTCTTATGGAAGCATTGCACCCGAGTTCTTGGCCCAAGTCCGCCAGGTAAGTTCTTGGAATGATGAATTGATTTGTATGTATGGAGGTATGATATTATAGATGGTAGGACTAGGAAACCATACTATAGAGACATGAACCCCTAGGTAATATGTGTACTCTTGCGGAAAACAACTGTTAAATCTCTCTTTACATAAAATTTCTCTTTAAGCAAGAAGTGAAAAAAAAGCTAATGCATAAAATTTGTAAAAACAGTTAAAACGCGACAGTAGATATGAGTACTAGGGGACGGGGTCACAATACGAGCGGACGTGGCAGAGGCAGAATTACTGTGTCTGAACCAGCAGGGTTTGGACACGGGTCCGGGAATGAAATCCTGTTACCACCGGTTGGAGAAGCAGAATTTCAGGACCAAACCCGAGGAGATGACGTGATATCCCAGGCGATGTTGCGAGTGTTGGAAAGAGTTGCTGGGGCAGGTCTATGTGGAGGGGCTCGAAAGTCAGTGCCTCAGCGACTGCGAGCAAACGGAGCTGAGGTGTTAAGGGTTGTCTCTGGGGTGGCCCCAAATGTTGCTGAATATTGGTTTGAAGCAGTCGAAAGGATTATGGACGACCTGGACTGCACAGCTGAGGAGAAACTGAAAGGGGCGGTGTCACTACTTCGGGATGAGGCGTACCAGTGGTGGCTCACTGTTAGAGAGGGTACCCAGGTGGACCGGATTGATTGGGATTATTTCAAGACGATGATCCATGGGAAGTACATAGGAGCAAGTTATGTGGATGCTCAGAGGAAGGCATTCTTGAACCTGGTACAAGGGGGCAAATCTGTAGCCGAGTATGAAGCGGAATTCCTTCGTCTGAGCCGATATGCCCGGGGAATCGTGGCAACTGATTATGAGCACTGCGTACGGTTCGAAGATGGGCTTGGGGATGAGTTGAGGGTGTTAATAGCCCCATAGCGGGAGAGGGACTTCGCGGTATTGGTTGAGAAAGCGAAAATAGCCGAGGATGTGAAGCGGACCGAGAGGCAGAACCGGGATAGAGGTCAGAGTAAGAGTAAGAGGGGCTATGGGTCATCAGGGTCATCTGAAAGTTTCCAGAAAAGACCTAGAGTTGATGGGCCGCGATATCAGCAGGTTGTTGTGGGAGGTCAGTATCGTACATGTGCTCAATGTGGAAAGATGCACCCGGGGGAGTGTTGGAAGAAGACAGGGGGATGTTTTAAATGTGGGTCTAAAGATCACATGATTAGGAACTGTCCATTGGAAACAGACAGGAGTCGACCAGCAGGTCAGGGTTTTAATCAAACTGGAAGAGGTGGACAGCAGCCGCCGAGGGGTCGTGGTCCGGTTGGCAGAGGTAATGGTTCTGGTCGAGGTCGCGGGACACCTGGCAGAGGTGCTGATAATGCAGAGGCGAGACAGCCTGGTTTGGTGTATGCAGTTCGTCGGAGGGAGGATGGTGACGCACCGGACGTCATAACCGGTACGTTTCTTATAGCTGATAAGCCTTTCTTTGCCTTGATTGATGTTGGTTCGACCCACTCATATGTTGTATGTAGAATAGCTGAAACATTAGGTGTAGCATCTGAATTGTCTGCTAGGGAGATGACTGTAGTTAGCCCGTTAGGTCAAACGGTAGTGGTGAATAAATTATTCCGGAGTGTGCCTCTAGAAATTCAGAGAGTAGTGTTTCTGGCCAATTTGATGGAACTACCTTTCGGGGAATTTGATCTCATTTTGGGCATGGACTAGCTAGTAGAACATCGTGCTAAGTTGGATTGCGCAGCTAAGCGAATGGAGTTGAGAACCCCGGAGGATGAGGAGATAATCGTGATAGGAAAAAGAAGGAATTATTTGTCGAATGTAGTCTCCGCGTTGAAAGCTGATAAAATGGTTCGAAAGGGGTGCAAGGCATTCCTAGCCTTCATTAGTGCTCTGGATGCAAAAGAATAGGGGGTTAGTAGAGTTAGAACGGTAAGAGAATTTGTGGACGTCTTTCTTGAGGAGCTGCTAGGGTTACCCCCAGACAGGGAGGTGGAGTTCGGAATTGATTTACTGCCAGGTACAGCTCCAGTATGAATTGCTCCATATAGAATGGCGCCAAAGGAGTTGGTTGAGCTCAAGGCCCAAATCCAAGAGTTGCTCGATCGTGGGTTTATTCGACCCAGTGTGTCTCCATGGGAAGCACCGGTCCTATTCGTGAAAAAGAAGGACGGGACTATGTTTATGTGCATAGATTACCGGCAGTTGAATAAGCTGACGATCAAAAACAAGTACCCGTTGCCGAGGATAGACGACTTGTTTGATCAGCTCAAGGGGGCCGCGGTATTCTCTAAGATAGATCTAAGGTCGGGATATCATCAGCTTAAGGTGAAAGAAGCAGATATCCATAAGACAGCTTTCCGGACTAGATACGGACATTATGAGTTCCTAGTAATGCCGTTCGGGTTGACGAACGCCCCAGCTGCGTTCATGGATATGATGAACTGGGTTTTCCAACCCTACTTGGATCAGTTCGTCGTTGTGTTCATAGACGACACGCTGGTATATTCCAAGTCTGAGGAGGAGCATTGTGCGCATCTCCGGGTAGTGCTGCAGGTTTTAAGGGAAAAGAAGTTATATGCCAAGTTTAGCAAGTGCGAATTTTGGTTAAAGGAAGTTGCGTTTTTGGGTCATGTGGTGTCTGCGGGAGGGATAAGAGTAGATCCTCGAAAGATTGAGGCGGTGCTAGATTGGAAACCACCTAAGTCTGTGGCAGAGGTTCACAGTTTCTTGGGGTTAGCAGGCTACTACAGGAGATTTGTTAGAAGGGTTCTCGTCAATAGCAGCACCTTTGACGAAATTGTTGAGAAAGGAGGTACCTTTCGTGTGGGCGGTTAAGCAGCAGGAGAGTTTTGAGAAGCTGAAGAGAGTGTTGATAGAGGCTCCGGTTTTGATTCAGCCTGAGGCAGGGAAAAACTTTATTGTGTACTGTGATACTTCCCACACAGGGTTGGGATGTGTTCTGATGCAAGAAGGAAAGGTGGTCGCTTATGTGTCTTGGCAATTAAGGCCTCATGAGGTTAATTATCCGACGCATGACCTAGAGTTGGCTGTGGTAGTGTTCGCTCTAAAAGTGTGGAGGCATTATTTGTATGGAGAAAAATCGGTGATCTACACGGACCACAAGAGTCTGAAATATCTGCTGACTCAGAAGGAACTGAATTTGAGACAGCGAAGGTGGGTGGAGTTGTAGAAAGACTACGACTGTTCAATAGAGTATCACCCGGGTAAAGCGAATGTGGTGGCGGATGCCCTAAGTCAGAAAGTAGTGTCGGATCTGAGGGCAATGTTTGCACATCTTAGTCTTTATGACGATGGAAGGTTGCTGGCGGAGTTGCAGGTGAAGCCGACATGGTTAAGTTAGGTAAAAGAGAAACAGTTGGTAGATGACGATCTAAGTGCTAAGCTACGGCAAGTGCAGAATGAGGAATTGGAAGACTATGGTGTAAACAGCGACGGAGTGTTGTGTTTCCAGGGCAAGGTCTGTATGCCGAAGGATAAGGAATTAAGGCAGAGAATTCTTTGGGAATCGCATAGTAGTCCTTATGCTATGCACCCTGGAGGGAGTAAGTTATATAGGGATCTACAGGATCAGTTTTGGTGGCTTGGTCTGAAACGGGAAGTTACAGAATTTGTGGGGAAGTGCTTAACGTGTCAGCAGGTCAAAGCTGAACACCAAGTGCCATCGGGATTGCTGCAACCAATTAAGATTCCGCAGTGGAAGTGGGAGAGAATCACAATGGACTTCGTTAGTGGGCTTCCCCTTACGCCTACTAAGAAGGACTCGGTATGGGTGATTGTGGATCGATTGGCAAAGTCTGCACATTTCATACCAGTGTGGGTCAACTATTCTCTGCAGAGGTTGGCAAAGTTGTATGTGGCAGAAATCGTGAGGCTGCACGGGGTGCCGGTGTCAATTATCTCGGATAGGGATCCGAGGTTTACGTCTCGGTTTTGGAGAGCACTGCATCAGGCATTGGGCACCAGGTTAGACTTTAGTACGGCATTTCATCCGCAGACGGACGGCCAGTCTGAACGGGTGATTCAAGTGCTAGAGGATATGTTAAGGGGTTGCGTGATTGACTTTAGAGGAAGCTAGGAGGAGTTCTTGCCTTTAGCAGAGTTTGCGTACAACAAAAGCTATCAAGCAAGTATTCGGATGGCACCGTATGAAGCACTGTATGGACGGAAGTGTCACACTCCTACGTGTTGGACAGAATTAGGGGAACGTCATGTTTTGGGTCCAGAGATTGTGGCAGAATCGGAAGAAAAGGTTAAGGTGATTCGGGCACGGTTGAAGGAGGCATCCAACAGACAAAAGTCGTATGCAGATCTCAAGCGGAAAGAGATAGAGTTTGCAGTGGGAGATCAGGTGTTTCTGAAAGTTTCGCCGTAGAAGAAGGTGATGAGATTTGGTCGCATGGGTAAGCTGAGTCCCAGGTTTATAGGGCCTTATCGGGTTTTGAAGCGGGTTGGACCAGTGGCATATCAGCTGGAGTTGCCTTTGGAATTAAAATAGATGCACGATGTATTTCACGTTTCGATGCTATGTCGTTACCGATCGAATCCATCTCATGTGGTGCCAGTTGAAGAAGTGGAGTTGAGACCAGACTTGTCCTACGAAGAGGAGCCGATTCAGATTTTAGAGCGGGATGTGAAGGTATTACGGAGGAAATCAGTTCCTCTAGTCAAAGTGTTATGGTAGAACCATGGATCAGAAGAAGCTTCGTGGGAGCCGGAGGAAGCAATACGACAACAATACCCTCACTTATTTTGATCAAGTAATTTCGAGGCCGAAATTATTTTAATGGGGTAGAACTGTAATATCCGGGATTTAGGGGTTATGCGTTTTAATTCATATTCATGTGGTAGGGTGCTTTGTGTGATGTTTGTATCTGTTTGGGGGCTTCAGGAACCTTGGGGTGTAAGTAGAGGCCTTAGGAAAATATTTGACTTTAAGCCTTTAGGGGAGAGCTAAGAGAGCTAGGCCTTAAAAAAATTTATGTGTGGTTTATGACACAAGGGATCAGGTGGTAAGGTGGCAAGGGAGGCGCCACTTAGAGCATAAGGGAGTGACGCCTCAGAGAGCTGGATGGACAGGGTTCGAGCAGCACTGGCAGCATTTTGGCATTTATTTTGTGTCAAGGGGAGTGGAGAGTTGGACGGCAATCAGATTCTAAAGGGATGAGGGTGGACTTGGTCAAGATATTCGGATAGAAGGTGGACTCATTCAAATGAGTTTGAATGAGAGGAGGGGAGGAAAAAGTGGAGAAGAATAAGGGATTGAGAGGAGGAAGAGAGTTGGCCGGTAGAGGGGCTCTCAAGATGGCATTTTCGGTCATGCTAGGAGGGGAAGAAGCCGAATACGTATAGCTTAGTATTAGGCACTCTTTGTTGCGATTTCTTTTCCCAAAGGTCATTTGTGCTTCTTTTTCATTTGTGACCGAAAACTAAAAGAAGACCATTCGTGCACTTGTTCTCTCTTTTCCAATTACCTTCTCAAAGCTGAATACACCTACCACTATAGCCAAAATCCCCTGAGCCTTTATCTTCTCATCTTAGTCTCATTTCATCATCTTTCCATCTCACCTCAATTGAGTTTCTCTCCAAAATTCCCTATAAGCCGAATTTATATTTGAGTCTCACCATCATACTTTTCTCCTTTCGTTTCTTCAAAATCGAATAGTGCTTTGGCCGAACCTTCTACCTATCGTTCTCTTTTACCTACACTTCTCTTCCATCCCTTTCTCTGTCGCATATATCTCCAAGGGTGATATCAAGCCGAATCTTTCATCTATCGTTCATATTTTCTTTTGGTGCATCAATTTTCAAGGGTGGTTGTTAAACCAAATCGGGTTAGTTGCGTGGTAAGGATCTCTCCTTAGGTTGGTTCTCTTTTTTCTTTTCTTCCTGGTTTGTCGAAATCAAGAACTCTAATCCCCTTTATCCATTTGGGCCGAAACCATGAAGGTGGGTTTCGGGATTCTTTGCAGTCAACGTTAAGAGGAGGAGCTTTCGGGATTTGATCGGTTAAGATATGAGATAATGCTATTCGGCCAAAGGCCATATTTTTAAGTGTTGGTCGATTCTAACTATGGTGTTTTAGGAAGAGTTCGACAGAGGTAAATGAGGAGTCTTCGGGATTCGGATCTATTTTAGTAAGGGTATTCAGTTAAGTTATATATGTGATTCGTTTAGATTTTACGTATCGATTAACCGGGTTTTCTGATTAAGTGATATTCAATGGATGCGAGTACCAGTGGAGGAGAGAAAGGGGTAGTCCCTACCCCTAGATTCAAGAAACGTTCGATTTCTACGGTACGGGATTGGCCACCAGGTTGTGGGCCAGCTTCGGAAAGGGACAAGCTGATCGCTGTGATCCCTGCAAGTGAAGGTGTCAGTGAGATCGAGAGTGTTGTTCTTTGTGTTTACAGGTGTGTAACTCCACACTTTTTCCCGATAGACTAATATGACTAAGTATGTGTTCATAAGATTAGGAATAACTATGGCTAAAGGTACCATTCAAGGGTACAGTTCATTCAGGTACATTACATCATTCAGGTACATTACACTAACACCTTGTTAACAGTGGTTACATTCATTTGTATGAAAGCATGTATATTTTCGATATGGCTTGGGTTAAGCATTTAGCATCATACTTATATATTTTGTATATTGCCTGGGCACGAGGGTTATAATGTAAAAGGAGAAGTGTTTCGGTGGTCTTACCACAATATTTCGGTGACTCATGTCATAATATTATGTTTCCGGTGACGTTGTCACATTATCCGGTGGCTATGCCACGTATTAAGGGCGATGAGCAGTTGACTGCAGCGACTGCCTTCGAGGGTGTGTAGCGGATGAAGGGTCGATTTAGTAATCCCCATTGGTGTGATTGGCAGGTACGGGTGGTGTGTAGAGGTTGGATCTCTAGGTGGGTTCGGGTTGCATCATTTATGTATATATATGGGTGATCTATTATGCTATGATACGGGCCAATGGCCAGATTATGATTTCGTATGGGCTTTGCCCAAAATGTTCGTATTAAAGGCTATAATCGGTTGGGAATCTATGTTGGTAGTTGCACATTGAGTCCGTTGACTCACCCTTCGTGGGCTAACATTTTGCAGGTGATACATAGTGCAGTAGACCGGGTCGGCAGGGACTATGTGGTGGCCATGCTCAGCAAATTTTTGGTTTCCTCATGGTTGAACTCTTTTCGTTTTCTTTAGTATATTTTCTTTCGGGATTTATTTCGGTTTTTAATATGTAATAAGGCCATTACTTAACTGTTTAATTTTGCGTTCCAAATTTTATTCCCATACGATAATCATCAAACGAGTAATTAAATATTTTTCTCAAAGAAACTTCAACGTTTTATCACTTAATCAAATTTAACGGTTTTTTTTCAACGTAATGAACTCTAAAATCTGGCAAATCTTTTAATTTATGGAGTATGCAGGAAACGTTTTAACGAAATACTAACTTGATAAAAATACAAACCTATTTTAAAATCGACTTATTTTACAAAAAGGATGAAACCAAAAATTTAAGCTAAGTTTGTCCTCAGGAGCATGCTAGATTCGGTCGAGGTTTGTGGGCCGGGTTTGGGTTGTTTTAGAAAGGATTCGTTGTGCTTGTAGAGAGAGCTTGTAAGGCCGAGGAGTTGGCTAAAGAGAAAAGAAAAGTTGAGTTTATGTCTCGAAATTAAAAGAAAAGATAGATGGGAAAGTCATTTCAGTCCTCATCTAAGAAACAGTAACAGTTCGATTTTGACCCTAGTTGGAACAGTGGTTTCAGGACCACAAATTCGAGTTAGAATAATATTTTAATATTATTTTCTGTACTTTTGATACGTGATTAAGTATGTGTGAAAGTCTCGTATGAAAATTTGTTTTTCTGTGTGCTTAGTTTGAGAAAAGGATTAAATTGCATTAAATGCAAAACTAGCATGATATTTGTAAATTTACCTATTTGATGTGGCTTTTTAAGGTGGAGGCCTTATGTTGTTATTAAGCCATTAATGAGAAAGTGGATGGTTAAATGACATAAAAACCTTAGTGTTTGTTTGTCTTATATGAGTAATAAATGGGTAATGTAGTAAAAGATGCATTATTATGTTTTATATGATAATATAACATGAAAATAAGCCATAATACTCATCCATCTACCCGAAAATTAGCAAAGAAAAAGAGGAAATAAGCCAAGCTAGGTTCGGCCATGTTCAAGCATAATTAAGGTATGTTTTGACTTTAGTTTTTGATGATTTTTATGTTTTTGAGATTGTTGCTTAGTCTACTATCAAGCCCATGTTGTAATTTGAAGAATTGATGATGTTTATGAGATGTGCCATTAATGAAATGGTGAGCTTTGTGATGAGTATTGGTGTTAAATGAAAGATATGTGTTTAATGAACATGTTTTGTTCTTGAATTTTTGGTGAATTTAGCTAATTAGGTGAAAATAGTATTTTGAGGGACTAAATTGTAAAATAAATGAAATATATGGATTGATATGAGCATAGTGTGTATTCGGCCAAGTATGGGTAAAAGCAAATTGGTGAATTTTGTGATTTTGTGAAATTGGGACTAAATTGTCCAAATGTGATAATATGAGGTTTAATTTGTAAATTACCCTAAATATGTGTTCTTGGATTGATTTGAATGAATTAGTGAATAAATGAATTAAATTTGAATATGTATAGATCAAGAACCGAAGAAAACAAACTTAGATCACGGGAATGCGAAAGTAGTTGAATTATCGAATCCGATCGAATATTCGAATCCGAGGTAAGTCGATATACAAATAAATGTACTTGAATTGATTTATTTGTGCATATATTAAATTTGAACTGTTAAGAATAATACTCAAAATGATGACTATTTGGATTCCGAGAAAGTATTGAGAGATGGTTAATGTCCGAGAAGTCCCGTCTAAACCTAGGAATAGATAGGATAGTATATGTCATGACATAGGTGTCCGTTATGTGATATCATGTAAGACCACGTCTGGGACGTTGGCATTGATTCAAGATTTCGTGTAGGACCACTTCTGGGATGTTGGCATCAAGATGAGCGTGTAAGACCATGTTTGGGATATCGACATCGTATTGATTCGTGTAAGACCCTGTCTGGGACAGTGGCATCGATATTTGGTTACATGTAAGACCGCCTCTGGGACGTTGGCATTGTACGACTATTCCGAGCACTCTGAGTATCCTATTAGATTCCGCATGGTTCAACGGGCAAGTCTAAGATATGAAAGACTGTATGAATTGTATATCCGTTTCAGGTATATTTGATATGTACACTAAGTGTGTATAAAAGGTAAATGTCTATATGAACTTACTGAAATGAATATGTGTAGTGAAATGATGAGATAATAAGTGAATATATGCTTGAATGAGCTTTGTGTATATGTGATATTTGAGTTGAAGAATGTGGCAAGACATGGCTAAGCAAATGAGGCAAAGAAAATATGTGATGAAATTGCTATGTGAACCAATAATATTATTGTATCAATATGGTTATATGCATTTTATGCTAAATTCATTTGTATATGGCTTACTAAGCTTTTGAAAGCTTACTCTCTGTATGTGTTTGCTCTGATGTATAGATCGTCAAAGCTACTGAAGGCTCGGGGACCATCGAGAATCGTCATCACACTATTCAAACTTGTTTTGGTACTTTGAAAATGTGTATATAGTTAAATATGGCATGTATAGGCTAGTCACTTTAGGTTATGTTTGAAATGTGTATAAATAACTATGTGATGTGGCTAGTTATATATTGGTATTATGCATTTGTGAATATGGTCTATGATGTTGGTTTTGGTATGATTCTATGACTATGAAATGGCCAAGGCTATGGTGAGCACATGAATGCATTATGAATATGTAAGTTTGAGCAAATGAATGATTATATGAAAGGTAAATGTAGACGAATCATGCTTGAATGTATATGTGTCTTAGATGTGCAAATTGACATAACTAGAAATGAGATTGAATGTGGAGATTTGTTGATTAATTTGATATGTTTTTGGATGTCAATTGTGCATGAAATGAATTGGTATATTGATTGTAGGGTTGACCTTAGTGTGGGTGGCATTTTGGCCTTGCAAATGGCCTGTTTTGCCTACATGGCCGTGGCACACGGGCGTGCCTGGTAGCCGTGTGAATAAGTCAGTAGCTAGCATAATTTTACACGGCCAAGGCACACGGGCGTGTTTGGTGGTCGTGTGGATAAGTCAGTATACATGCTCTGTTTTGGCACGGCCAGGACACATGGGTGTGTCTGGTAGCCGTGGAAGGCCCACGGCCTGCCCACACAGGCTTGTGACCTCTGTAACTTAGAAAAGTTTTTAAATTTTTGAGAAATTCCATATGTATTCGGTTTAGTCCCGACCCTATTCTAAAGCATGTTTAAGGTCTTGTTGACCCACACATGTTTTATGAAATGTCTGTAAAAGTTTATGATCTATCCGGTAATGTCTTTAACCCTAATTTGGCGATGGATACGGGTTAGAGGTGTTACAGAAACCGAGAGAGTTTAATACTCGATCCAGTGCTTCAGTTGGATTTTCAAACAAAAACGATGGGAAACAATATTCGGGTCATAAAGCTCAAACTACTTCGATAGCAAGTGTGGGTAATGCTCGACCTAGCAGACCTAAATGTCCACATTGCGGTAGACGTAACCCCGGTGAGTGTCGGGTGAATGATCGAACTTGTTTCAAGTGTGGTTCTTAAGATCACTTCATTAGAGATTGCCCCGAGATGGTTGAAAAAGAAAATTTTCAGAGTGCAAGATCAGGTAATACTACTTATAGAGGGAGGCCACAGAGAAATCTGAGAAATGGAACGAGTAGAAAGAGTGCACCTCGAGATCCAGCTGTGAGGCCTGAAGGTAGAGCACCTACGAGGACTTACGCCATTCGAGCTCACGAAGAGGCTTCATCTCCTAATGTGATTACGGGGTTTTTTTTTCTCTTTATGATACTTCTATTATTGCTTTGATTGATCCGGGATCTACCCATTCGTATGTATGTATGCAATTGGTATCTAGTATGAATATGCATGTTGAGTCTATAGAATTTGTGATAAAAGTGTCCAACCCTCTAGGCAAGTATATGTTTGTTGACAAAGTATGTAGGAATTGTCCTTAGATGATTAGAGGTCACTGTTTTCGGCTAATCTTATGCTTTTGTCGTTTGATGAATTTGATGTAATTCTTGGTATGTATTGGTTGACCATTCATGATGTGGTAGTAAATTGTGGAAGAAAATTTGTTGAGTTGAAATGTGAAAGTGGTGATATTCTTCGGATTGAATCAAATGAATCAGATAGCTTGCCAGTAGTGATTTCTTCTATGACTACTCGAAAATGTATAAGAAAAGGGTTGTGAAGCTTGTCTTACTTTTGTGTTGAATACAAAAGAGTCTGAGTTGAAAATTGAATCAGTGCCGGTAGTATGTGAGTATCCAGATGTGTTTCCGGAAGATTTGCCCAGATTGCCACCAGTTAGAGAAATTGAATTTGGTATTGAGTTAGTTCCTGGTATTGCACCTATTTGGATTGCTCCGTATAGAATGGCTCTAATCGAATTAAAGGAGTTAAAAGCTCTGTTGTAGGAATTGACGGATAAAGGTTTTGCGAGACCTAGTTTTTCTCCGTGGGGTGCACCGGTGTTATTTTTGAAAAAGAAAGATAGATCTATGAGGCTTTGCATTGACTACCGACAGCTCAATAAGGTGACCATAAAGAATAAGTATCCTTTGCCTAGAATAGATGATTTGTTTGACCAATTGAAGGGAGCCACAGTATTTTCCAAAATTGACTTGAGGTCTGGTTACTACCAATTGAGAGTTTAAGATTCAGATGTGCCGAAAACTACTTTTCAGACAAGGTATGGTCATTATGAATTTTTGGTTATTCCTTTTTGTTTAATGAATAATCCTGCTGTATTTATGGATTTGATGAACCGTGTTTTCTAACAGTACTTGGATAAATTTGTTGTTGTTTTTATTGATGATATATTGATTTATTCTCGTGATGAGACCGAACATGCCAGCACTTAAGAACAATTTTGCAAATTTTGAGAGATAAACAGTTGTATGCTAAGTTTAGCAAAAGTGAGTTTTGGCTTCGAGAAGTCATATTTTTAGGGCACATTGTTTCGAGTGATGGTATTCGAGTTGACCCGAGCAAGATTTTAGCAATTGTTGAATGGAAGTCGTCGAGGAATGTGTCAGAGGTTAGAAGCTTTCTAGGCTTATCCAGTTATTATAGACGATTTGTTAAAGGATTTTTCATGATTGCTACTTCGATGAAAAATTTGTTACAGAAAGATGTCAAGTTCAAATGGACAGAAAAGTGCCAACAGAGTTTTGCGAAACTAAAGGCATTGTTGACTGATGCTCCAGTGTTAGTACAGCCTGAACTGGGAAAGGAATTTGTGGTTTATAGTGATGCATCCTTAAATGGATTGGTTTGTGTATTTATGCAAGAAGGCAAGGTGATAGCTTATGCCTCGAGACAGCTAAAACTGCATGAGAAAAATTATCCGAAACAAGATTTGGAATTGGCTGCCATTGTGTTTGTGTTGAATATTTGGAGACATCATTTGTATGGTGAGAAATGTTGTGTGTATACTGATCATAAAAGGTAAAATACTTGATAACCCAAAATGATTTAAACCTAAGGCAACAGAGATGGTTAGAGTTGATAAAAGATTATGAGCTAATGATTGACTATCACTCGGGAAAGGCGAACGTGGTTGTCGATGCCTTGAGTAGGAAACAATTGTTTGCTTTGAGGGCTATGAATACATGGTTGGCTTTATCATATGATGGTTCTATTCTAGTTGTGTTGAGAGCTAGACCGATGTTTCTCTAACAGATTTGTGAAGCTCAGAAAGGCAACAGTGATTTGTAAGCTAAAAGAGTTCAATGTGAATCAGGTATGGAGTCAGACTTTCGGATTAGTTCTAATGGATATTTGATGTTCCGAGATAGGGTCTGTGTACCTAGGGTTGATGAGCTTATTTGGAAAATTTTGCATGAGGCACATAGTGGATGTTTATCTGTTCATCTGGGTAGTACAAAGATGTATAATGACTTGAAAAAAATGTATTGGTGGTCAAGAATGAAAAGAGACATTTCAGAGTTTGTATCGAGATGCTTGGTTTGTCAGTAAGTGAAAGCCGAACAACAAGTACCTTTAGGTTTACTTCAACCGGTGATGGTTCCCGAGTGGAAATGGGACAGAATTACTATGGACTTTGTGATGGGTTTGCCCTTGTCACCAAAAAATAAAGATGTCGTTTGGGTTGTGGTTGATAGGCTTACGAAAGGAATAGGGCCGGTAGCATAACAGTTGGCTTTTCCATCTGAGTTGGAAAAGATCCATGATGTGTTCCACGTGTCTATGTTGCGCCGTTACCGATCAGACCCTTCGCATGCGATTTCACCAACAGAGGTTGAGATTCGGCAGGATATGACTTATGGGGAAGAGCCGATTAAGATTTTGGTCCGGGAAGTCAAACAGTTGAAGAATAAAAGTATAGCCCTTGTGAAAGTATTATGGCAAAGACATGGGGTTGAAGAGGCTACATGGGAACCCGAGGAAGCCATGAGAAAACAGTACCCAAACCCTTTCACCGGTAAGATTTTCGAGGGCGAAAATCCCTAAGGGGGAGAGTTGTAACATCCCGATTTTGGGTCTAATTGGGATAGTGGTTTCAAGACCAAAAATCCAAAGTGGAAATATTTTTTTATGATTTTTTTGAGGTCCATAACATGTTTGCATGATTGTGTGAAAGTTCCATAAAGAAATTTTGTGAATAAGTGTCCAATTTGACTTTTTGGACTAAATTGCAAAAGTTGCAAAATATGGGATTCTAGAAGCTTTAAGTATGAAATAGCTTTGGATTATTAATTATAGGTCCTTAAATAGCAATTTTCTCAATTTCTATTTTTATGGACAAAAATGGGCATGAGTAGGTAAAATTTGAAAGTTTAGTAAAAAGGGCATTTTGGTCATTTGGTTAATAAAAGAATGAAAAGGGAAAAAGAAAGCAAAATTTGCTCATCTTCTTCAAGTGTGTGTCAAAAATTAGAAGAGCCATAGGCAGGGTTTTTCTTCAACTTCCATGCTTTGATAGTAAGTGCATCCTAGCCCTGTTTTTAATGTTCTTTACGTTTTTGAAGTTGTTATCAACCGATCTAGCTATTTCTACCATTTATTTGAGCTAGGTTTCATGTTTAAAAATTTACCCATGTGTGACATGCATGCATTTTGATGTTTCATGGTAGATTATGAAAGTTTGATGTGTAATAAACATCTTTTACTAAGTGATTTTTTGATGAAAACACCTAAAAATGACCTTTTTATAGAAGTTGTAAAATGAGTAGTAAAAATATGATTTGAAGGAAAATGTGGGCTATTATGAGCATGTGTTAGGTTCAGCCAGGCTTGGGTTTTACGAGCTTAGGGAGTAATTTGTAAATATATGAAAGTTTAGGGACAAAATTGTAATTTTTCCAAAGTATGGTTTTTGGACTGATTTGAACAATGTGATTATTAAATGAGCTAAATTTTCTATTAAAGATCAAGAAAAACGGAGTTCGAACCTCAACCGAGGAAAGAACAAGGTTGTGGACTAAATCGAATAGTTAGCCATATTTCGGTACCGAGGTAAGTTCGTGTGTAAATAATGCAACATTACATTATTAGGTATTTAATGCTTTAATATGGCATGAATTGTGTAATTATCTTTGTGGACTTAATTAATTTTGACTCGATGACGATTCGACGAAGAGTTGATGCCTCGAAATCTCGGTTGAACCTTAGGAATATTTAGGATACAAATGTCATGACATTAGGGTTATGAGTTTACGTGTAAGACCATATCTGGGATATGGCATCGTTATGAGATTTCATGTAAGACCATGTCTGGACATGGCATCGATATGAGAATCGTGTAAGGCCATAGCTGGGCTATAGGCTTCGATATGTGATTCCCATGTAAGACCATATCTAGGATATGACATTGGTATGATTCTATGTGTATGTGATTCCCAAGTATCCTTTAGTGTTCCAAGTGGTTCAATGGGTAATCCAAAGATTATGTCAACGAGATGACAAGGTATGATCATGTTGAAAGGGTACAGATATGTACGCAAAGCTCATAAATATTGAGATTTTAAATCGATGATGAATGAATAAATCATGATCACGAGTTTTATTGTACATTATGTAAATGACACGATTTAAAATGTATCTATGATACTTGATGACATTATGGTAAATTATATTATGTTATGTGTACAATAAGGCATGGTTAATGTTGTTAATTATTTACTGATCCTGTGTCAGAGGCTTAAAAATTTATAAAACGAATGATCGAGCCTAGAAACTAACTATGACAACGATTGAGGCAAGTGCACGTATTGAACAGTAGTATAGCTTAGTGGCAAGACCGGATTGTCGAACCCAAAAGAACTAAAAGTACTAATACTAACTTTCTTTTTATTATTTAGCCTAAAATAAATGTGAATTATTTATTTAATCGAAAATTAAGTAACTATTAAGCTAAAGATGCAAAGACAAAGAGAATGAATTGGGAAAAACCAATTGATTAAGACAATACCCGAGGAAGAATCCACCTAGACTTTACTTGTTATTTAACTCTGAACCAGACGGTTTATTCACTTGACTTGATCCGTAGGATTCCCTAATGTATAGTAATACCTCTCTCGAGGCTACTAACGTCTAACCCTAGGTTGATTAATTGAAATCTCTTTCTAATGAAAACCTCTAGAATTGCATTAACTTGATCTATGGACTCCCATATTAGGTTTGACCCTAATCCGGCAGATTTTCGTCATCCTATCTCTAGGGTTGTGATCAACTCTGCTTAATTATGCTAGATCTACTCTTAGACAGGGTCTATTCCTCCTCTGCCTTAGCACATCAATACTTGAATTAATATCCTAAAATATCAAAACAAGAATTAAGAACACATAATTAAGAACAAATCAAGTATTTATCATATAGTTCAGAAAACAATAACAAGATCCGTCTTAGGTTTCATCCCCTTCAGGTATTTGAGGGGTTTAGTTCATAATAATAAAAGAATACATCTCAGAAGAAAATATAAAACAAAACATAAAAAAACCCTAAAACCCCCTGAAGGATCTTCCGTCATGAGTATAACTCCGGCTTCTTGAGATGAATCAACTGGCTTTCTTCGAGTAAATTCCACAATTCCAGCCTCTCTGGCTCGGCTCTTCGGCCTAACTGGACGTCTCTTGAAGGTTGGCCTCTAGGGTGTTTATATTTTGGAATGACTTACTTTGCCTCTAAGTACCCTAATCTGAGTAAAATTCCTCTTTTTCACGGCAGGGACAGGCCCATGGCACACGCTCGTTGTTAAACCAAAATAGTAACATATTTTAATCCCACATTTAGCATACTTTTGGATGATTTAAGCCTTGAATTGTGTAATTTGGTGCTCTTAATCCTTTGTTTTCATGTTTTATACTCAAAAGAGCATCAGATGATGAAAAGAACGGAAAATGGGCCCAAAATGGAGTAAATGGGCCATATCACGAAATCCACCAGCCTGGGCCCAAGACCACACGGCCGTGCCTCACTCAACAGTCTCGAACACGGCCTGGCCACGATTTACACGGGTGTGTGCCATGGGCGTGTCCTTGACGTGACAAAGAGAAATTTCACCCAGATTAGGATACTTAGGGGCGAAGAAACACATTCCGAAGCCTATATAAACACCCTAAGTATAACCTAAAAAGAAGACCCAAGGCCTTAGTCAGGGGGCGTCCAGCTAGGCCAAAGAGGGCAGATTTGTAGGAATTTACGCAAAGATAGCCAGTTGATTCATCTCAAGAAGCTGGAATTATACTCAAGACGGAGGATCTCTCATTCAATTCCTTCAGGGGGTTTTAGGGATTTCTTATGTTTTGTTTTATCTTTTCTTCTAAGATGTTTTCTTTTATTGTTATGAACTAAACCCTCAGATACCTGAGGGGGATGAAACCTAAGATGAATCTTGTTATCGTTTGCTGAACTATATGATAAATATTTGACTTGTTCTTAATTATGTGTTTCTTAATTCTTGTGTCCATATTTCCGGGATATTAATTCAAGTGTGATGTGCTTAGGTGGAGGAACAAAGGTCCTTTCCTAAGAGTAGATCTAGCATAATTAAGCGGAGTTGATTGCACGCCTAGAGATAGGGTGACGAGATTTTTTCGGATTAGGGTGAAACCTAATATGGGAGTCCATAGATCCAGTTAATGCAATTCTTGGGGTTTTAATTAGAAAGAGATTTTAATTAATCAACCTAGGGTTAGACGTTAGTTGCCTCGAGAGAGGGATTAATATACGTTAGGGAATCCTACGGATCAAGTCAAATGAATAAATCGTCTGGTTCAGAGTTAGGTAACAAGTGAAGTCTAGGTGAATTCTTCCTTGGGTATCGTCTTAATCAATTGGTTTTTCCTAAAGTTATTTTCCCAATTCATTCTCTTTGTCTTTGCATCTTTAGATTAGTTGATTAGTTAATTTTAGATTAGATAAACAATTCTCTTAATTCTTAGGCTAGATAATAAAAAGAGAGTTATTATTAGTACTTTTAGTTCCTTTGGGTTCGACAATGCGGTCTTGTCTTAACTATACTATTGTTCGATAGGTGCGCTTGCCTCACATTGTTGTCATAGTTAGTTTTTAGGTTCGATCATTCTTTATATAAATTTTAAGACTTTGACATCGCATGAAATAACGATCAAGTTTTTGGCGCCGTTGCCAGGGAACTAAAATATTAAGAAAGCTTAATTTTTATTACTTTAGCCATTTTTATTTTTTTTGCAATTTATTTTTTTATTTTTAACTTTGCTAATTTTCTTTCTTTTGTTCCTTTCAGGCACCTCTAGTTTATGACTAGAAGGAACCCGACAGGACTCCTACTTTACAACAGTGATATTGATGGTACCGTTCGCAGAAATCGCAGAGAAATAAGGCGAAGCTTAAACTACATAGAAGAAGAGCAAGAAGCCGAAATCAATACCACTGAAGAGATGACTGAGAATAATCCGCTACCTCCAGAGATGGCCGAAAATCTTGCTCCTCGAACTATGTATGATTATGCTAAACCTAGTTTAACAGGAACTGAGTCAAGTATTGTTGGCCTACTATTGCTGTAAATAATTTTGAACTGAAACCTAACACTATACAGATGATACAACAGTTTGTTCAGTTTGATGGTTTGCAGAATCAGGATCCTAACACACACTTAGCCAATTTCCTAGAATTTTGCGACACATTCAAGATAAATGGCGTTACTGATGATGCCATCTGGCTTTGGTTATTTCCCTTTTCTTTGAGAAGTAAAGCCAAACAGTGGTTGCATTCTCTTCCACGAGGGTCAATCACTACATGGGATCAAATGACCGAAAAATTTTTATTAAAATATTTTCCACCGGGCAAAACGACCAAGTTGAGGAACGATATCTCTTCTTTTGTGCAAATGGATTTAGAGACACTTTATGATGCATGACAGAGATACAAACACTTGTTGAGGCTGTACCCACACCACGAATTACCTTTGTGGCTACAGGTCCAAACTTTCTACAACGGTGTGAACCAGTCAACAAGGCAATTAATCGATTCAGCAGTCGGCGAAACTCTGAACAACAAAACTCCTAAAGCAGCCTACGGGTTTATAGAGGAGATGTCATTGAATAACTATTAGTGGCAAGTTACAAGGACAAGGCCAAACAAAGCAGCCGGAGTTTTCAACCTCGACGCAGTAACCTTACTATCAAATCAGGTAGAAATGTTAGATAAAAAATTTGATGGTTTATACGGTTCTTCGCAGGCACATCCAGTTATGCAGTGTGAGACAAGTGGAGGAGCGGCGAATCCTGAGTACCCACCCTACAGGTAGGGCATGGGGAGCGAACAAATGAACTATATGGGTAACAATTTCTGATCTAATAATAACCCTTATAGTAATACTTATAATCCAGGTTGGAAGAACTACCCCAATTTCTCATGGGGTAGTCAAGTAAATCAAAGGCAACAACCATCCCAAAACTTCCAACAACAACCCTAACTACAGGAAAAGAAGTCGAACCTTGAAGAGATGCTAACAAAATTTATAACAGCTTCAGAAACACGTTTCCAGAATACTAAGACAACACTTAAAAATCAACAAGCATCGATTCAAAGAACCGAGAATCAGTTAGGACAACTTGCCAAACAGATCTCTGAAAGACCATAAGGAAGCCTACCGAGCAACATCGAGACTAACCCAAAGGAGCAAATTCAGGCCATAATAGCTCAAGATAGTGAAGGGTTAGACGAGCCCAATTTAAGGCAAAAGAATGTGGTAGAAGAAGGTAAGGTTGAGGTAAAGCCAAAACAGGTAATCAAAGAGTACCAACCTCGCATACCATATCCCGAAGCGATAACGAAAGACGACACAGAGGAACAATTCGATAAGTTTCTTAAACTTTTAAAGAAATTACATATTAACTTACCGTTTCTTGAAGCTCTTTCGCAGATGCCAGATTCTAGGAAATTTTTAAAGAAGCTATTGACAAAGAAGCGGAAGATAGACGAGGAATCGCATGTGGAACTGAACGCAGTGTGCTCAGCAATGTTGAAAAATATACTACCATAGAGATTAAAAGATCTAGGGAGTTTTACAATTCCATGCTTAATTGGTTGTTTAACTATTGATAATGTGTTAGCTGATTAAGGGGCAAGCATAAATGTCATGCCTTATAAAATGTTTAAATAACTAGGTCTAGGGAAGCCCAAACAAACTAGGATGAGCATTCAATTAGCTGATAAAACTGTTAGAATTCCTAGGGGTATAATCAAAGATGTACTTGTGAAGATTGATAAATTCATATTTCCAGTAGATTTTGTCGTTTTAGATATGGATGAGGATAACACGATCCCCCTAATTTTAGGAAGACCATTCTTAGCAACTGCCAGGACTAAAATTGATATCGACGCAGGTGAACTCATACTCTGTGTAGGTGACGAGACAGTCACTCTTCAAGCTCTCGATTCAGCTAGGACATCGAATAATCAAGGTGAGAAAGTAAATTCTATTGATAACCATTCAGTTAATCCTTCTTTTCAGGAAGCACCACAAAAGAACACAACTGATTTCGATCATAGACCCCGTGCCAACACAGAAATAACTCATGAGGAACAAGGGATTCAGATCGATGAATTAGAAGAGTGGAAGACGCATCTCAAAGAAAAACTAGGTATAGTCGAAGCAGAACCAAAGCCACTCTACGAGACAGACAAGTTCAAAATTGAAGATCAAGTATTGATAGAAAAAGCAGATCCACGAACACCTCCTCCTGATCCTAACACAAACAAAGAAATCTCTTTTAAGGTAATCAATATTTTCCTATACGGAACAGTCGAGGTAAGTAATCCTATGTTTGGCACTTTGAAAATAAACGTTACTCATCTTAAACTTTATCATGATAATGGAACTGCTAGCACGAGGAAGAACTTTCAACTCCTCAAACCACCATGAATATACGAATGAGAGGTAAGTCTGGCTTAAGACTATAAACGAGCGCTTCTCGGGAGGCAACCCGAGCACTAACCCCATTAATTTCTACTTATTTTATTTTATTTTTATTTTTATTTTACTATTTTATTCTTTCCTTTTAGCACCTAACTGTAAATCAACCAAGTGCAGATTTCCCAGCCACACAGCCTTGCACACGGCCGTGGCCGTGTGGATGCATCGAATCTTCGTATTGACATGGCAAAGATGGTACGAGTCAGAACAAATTATATCTTCGAGTCACGGACTCCAACTACCGCGCCACGGCCATGCGATGCAGCCGTGGCCGACACTGTTAGATCATACACGGGCGTGGAGACCTGAGCATGGGCGTGGGAGAAGCAAACAAAGCAAAACACGGCCGTGTGATATGGCCGTATGACTTACACGCCCATGGTACACGGGCGTGGGGACATACCAGACCTGAAAATTCTATTTAAACCCCCCTATTTTCTTCTTACCTACTCCCCATCTCTTTTCTCCCATCCCATCCTTCAGATATCCCCCTCCCCATACTTTTCTTCTTTAGTTATTACCCAAGCCCTTGAGCTACACCACATCTATGTCAAAGAAGCGAAGGACCCTGGCGCAGTCTCCCTTTGTGAGACCGATCTACATAAGTTCATGCCGACCGCTTCATCCACTCGACAAGCTGAGGATGTTTGAGGCCATTTAGTTTTTATTTTTATTTTCTCTTTCCCTTTATTTTCCTTTTCTTTATTTTTCTTTTACGTAGTTTAATCTATTTTATTTCGTTTTCTTTGATTTAGGTTCTAAAGGCTGCTAGGGAATCAAACCGGAACCACGACCACCCCCCATTACAGCCTTAGAATTCACACCCACCTCGCCAACCATCCAACAATAAGGACTCTTCAATCCATTTATTTTCTCTTTTAATTTTATTTTACCTTTTTTACTATTTCTCTTTATCTTTCTTGTCTTTAAATATATAATTAGTATAGTTTTAATTATTTTCATCATTTCCTGGCTAATTCTTCACGAGCCTCCCAATTTCTTCATCTAGCGCAGAGATTGTAGACAGCCACACCAAGAGTCGCCCCCGCCAACTTATCTTTCAACTTCGAATCAAGTTTCCACACTTCCAATTCAAGGAATACATTCAAGGAGTTTCACTTCTACCCCTATCTTTTGATTTTTTTTTCTACATTGTTATTATCTATCTTTGTTCATTGAGGGCAATGTACATCTTAAGTGTTGGGGGGTTAACTATAGTATTATTTGAAAATCCCTGAATTATGCCTTGTTCTTTAAGTAATTTTTTCATATTATGATTAGAATCAAATTTCCTTTGATTTATGATTTTTATTGATATGTCTTGGATTAAGTCATGGATAATTGTACATTGATGATGTAAACTTTAGGAGACTAGAGAATCAAGCATGATGAGTCTATTTTCAAAAATTAAAATTTTGTTAGGTTGTCTACCTGAATCTAATTATTACCTTGAAGTTTGAAATTTACAAGGTTGATATCAAATAACCATAATTTGTGTGAGATTTTGAGCCTTTTAAAGCATATATTCTTTCGTACTCACTTTTTATTATGAGTGTGTCAACATTGGTTTCTTATTCTAGAACTTGCATCGTTTATACATGTCGAGACCACACCTTTGATTTGATATACAGAGATGATAAAGGCACTTAGGTTTTAACCCACTTACTCCACTAAAAGCCTACATTCATAGTTAACCCCTAGTGAACCCTTTTTAATCCTAACAACCCTTTTTATTGACTCACCCACTAATATTAACCCAAAACCCTTTGTATTTGTTATCACCATTCCTTGACTACCCTTTCTGTCGAGATTTGATTTGATCGATTTTTATTAGTGGAATTCATCTTTTATTATGTAATTTGTCTTGTTCTTAAAAAAATCAAAGAATATTCACTATTAGTATTGTGATTAGGCGAGCTTATACGTTAAATTCCAAATTATTGAAGAAGAAGCTCATATCAGAGTATTATTTATATAATTATTACAGTTCGATATCTCTAGTTAGGTAATTTGTTAAGTCAATCTCGATTCTAACCCTCTAATTCAGCCTTTATCCACACCTTTAACCCAAGCCCCGTTACAACCCTGTTAAAGACCTTTTAATTTGTGTATCATCTCATATTATAGTGGTGGAGATTTGATTTTCATGCAAGCCTATGGGATTAACTCTTCATGTTCGACTTTTGAGTGCTTAATTTTGAAACTTAAACACTTTGAGTGATTTGAGTGAATCTTAAGTGAGGATGTCAACCCTTGTCAATTTTGAATCAAAGGTAATTAATTAGGTAAGGGGAAACACCTAACATTTTCGGGCTATAAATGTATGACTTTGATTGTTTGAATCTTTAGGACTCTTTGAGTTAAGTTATCAATGTATGAATTATCTTTGAATTATGATGAAACATTATTGATGAATATTATGAATCGAGGAAGTTCGTTTTATTTGTAAGTTGAGAATTTTGCTTGAGGACAAGCAAAAGCTTAAGTGTGGGGGGTATTTGATAAACTGAAATAGTAGCATATTTTAATCCCACATTTAGCATACTTTTGGATGATTTAAGCCTTGAATTGTGTAAGTTGGTGCTCTTAATCCTTTGTTTTCATGTTTTATACTCAGAAGAGCACCGGATGATGAAAAGAATGGAAAATGGGCCCAAAACGGAGTAAATGGGCCATATCACGAAATCCACACGGCCTGGGCCTAAGACCACACGGCCGTGCCTCACTCAACAGTCTCAAACACGGCCTGGCCACGATTTACACGGGCGTGTGCCATGGGCATGTCCCTGCCGTGACAAAGAGAAATTTCACTCGGATTAGGATACTTAGGGGCGAAGAAACACATTCCGAAGCCTATATAAACACTCTAAGTACAACCTAAAAAGAAGACCCAAGGCCTTAGTCAGGGATATTAATTCAAGTGTGATGTGCTTAGGTTGAGGAGCAAAAGTCCCTGCCTAAGAGTAGATCTAGCATAATTAAGCGGAGTTGATCGTACGCCTAGAGATAGGGTGATGAGATTTTGCCAGATTAGGATGAAACCTAATATGGGAGTCCATAGATCAAGTTAATGCAATTCTAGGGGTTTTAATTAGAAAGAGATTTCAGTTAATCAACCTAGGGTTAGACGTTAGTCACCTCGAGAGAGGGATTAATATATGTTAGGGAATCCTACGGATCAAGTCAAATGAATAAATCGTCTGGTTCAGAGTTAGGTACAAGTGAAGTCTAGGTGGATTCTTCCTTGGGTATCGTCTTAATCAATTGGTTTTTCCTAAAGTTATTTTTCCAATTCATTCTCTTTGTCTTTGCATCTTTAGATTAGTTGATTAGTTAATTTTAGATTAGATAAACAATTCTCTTAATTCTTAGGCTAGATAATAAAAAGAGAGTTATTATTAGTACTTTTAGTTCCTTTGGGTTCGATAATGCGGTCTTGCCTTAACTATACTATTGTTCGATAGGTGCGCTTGCCTCACATCGTTGTCATAGTTTGTTTTCAGGTTCCATCATTCTTTATATAAATTTTAAGACTTTGACATCGTATAAAACAACGGTCACCCGTGTCAATCGTGGCTAGGCCGTGTTCGGGTCTGTTGAGGAGACACGACCGTGTGGTCTTGGACCCAGGCCGTGTAGATTTCGTAAGTTGGACCATTTACTCCGTTTTAGGCCTATTTCTCATTCTTTTCATCCTCTGGTGCTTTCCTAAGTATAAAACATGAAATTAAAGGATTAAATCACCAAATTCCACAATTCAAAGAATGCATCATCCAAAAGTATGCTAAATGTGGGATTAAAATATGTATATATTACGGTTTATCATTTACATGCAAACTTACTATGCTTTATGCTTACTCCCCTTTCTTTTCCATTTCCTTATAGTATCGTCAAGCTAGCTCGAGGCTTGAAGGACGTCAGAGACTCGATCACACTATCAATTGGATCTTTTGGGTATAGTTAGTCTCAACATTTTGAGTATGGCATGTATAGAGACTTGGTCTTTTTGTTATATGTCATGTTGGTTAGCCAAATGTGTTGGCTTATGATGATATTTGATCCATTTTGTATAAGGCCATGAGATGTGACTCATAATGATTATTTGGTTGTAAACCTATTCATATATGCATGCATATGCCAATGCCATTATGATATGGCCTATGGTTATTGATGGTTAAATGATGATGTGTTGCATGTGATTATGGATGTTTGATGATGGTAAAGCACTTAGTTATGCCATGTTAAGTGCCTTGAATTCATATATATATATTTGGATTGGTGTGATTTTGATGTTGTGTAGGTTGGTGCAAGTATGGGTGGCAAAAAGGCTTGGTAAATAGCCTTATTTTATCCTCACGGGTGTGTGTGTGTAGGCCGTGTGTGACACATGGCTTGACACGGCTTGCTCCATAGGTGTATGTTATGGCCGTGTGTCCCTTGCACCCTAATTAATGCAAAACAGAATGCCCAGTAGTAAACACACGAGCATGAGACACGGGTGTATGTCTTGGCCATGTGAGAGACACAACCATGGACATGGGCATGTGCCCAGGCTGTGTGAAGTTTGCATTTGATTTTTGGAATTTAATTCGCCACACGGCCTCAGGACATGGGCGTGTGCCTTGGTCGTGTGACCTTATTTGGTTGATGACATCATAAATAGAATGTCCCCTATTTTGGACACGGCCTGTAACACCCCAAACCTGGCCCAAACATCACGACCGGATCTGACATGTCACCAGGAAGAATTTGTAAAACACGATGTGTTCTTGAAGGAAAACCTCTATTGGAATTTCGAGTTTAACATTTATTTAGAAAACTTAGTAACCCTATGTAAACCGAGTTTGATTTTGCCAGATTTCCCCAAATCGTTTGACCACTTAGAACCCATGTTATTTGTCTAAGTTATGAAAGTTTTGTCGCAAAAGGTGATAATTTACTTATTGGTTTAGTCGCGTGAAAACTACGTTGCTTTGGTGTTTCCTTTTTGAAACATACCGTCATTTCAATTCATCATAAATCTTGAGGGTTTAAAACTTAAATCCAAACTTTAAAACCCATTAACAGTGGCCTTATTACAATGTGAAAACAACCCAAGTAAAATAAAATAAGTAAAGATTGTTACGAAACGAAATAACCCATGCATGGCCACCTTGCGCTCCTCTGCAGCCCGGCCCTTTGCACTATCTGCTACCTGAAAAAGATGTTAAACAATGGGGTGAGTCATAAAACTCAGTGTGCAATACTCATGCACCATCGATTTGGCCTTAGCCCTACAGAACAGAATAGCAATTAATGCATATACAGAGAATAATGCAGAACCCAGTCCCAGCCTAAGTTTCCATCCGCTACACACCACCCGTACCAGCCAATCACACCAATGGGGATTTCTACAATCAACCCTCACCGCTACACACCATCGATGGCAGTCATGCTGCTCATCATCAAAATCGTGACCTAATCACCAGAACAGATCGTGGCAGAGCCACTACAACACTTCCCTTTTCATCACATATTCCCAAAAATACAGATGTATGGATGCAACAGATTTTAACATGCCTGTACAGAATACCCATAACATAGATCGTATTATTTCACCATAACCACTTACTTTATCAGAACAGAAATCACTTACCTGATGTTTCGCATATACCCTCCACAGGTATCTCGTTAGCCGTACCAAACTTTCGGCATTTAACAGAATATGATAACATTTTAACGCAGCATTAAAGATGGTGTGAGTAGTTACACACCTGATAACATGTAATATTACGCTCTCTACGTTGACACTATCGCTAATCAAAACCACTGCTATCTGCCTACGATCCTGCTCAGATGCAGGCCCACAACCCGGTGGCCAATCACGAACAGCAGACACAGCCCTCTTCTTGAACTTGGGGATCGAACCTGAAGGTTTGCCTCCCTCTCCAACTTGTATGTTTCTTGCATCCATTAAAAGCCTTGTCAACACTCACTATGAGAAATATGATTCTGAATATCCACCCAACTAGGTTAAGACAACAGATAGACAATAAATCGATTAATAGAACCACTAGAAGGAATCTTCTGACCTGAATCGATTGGATCCCGGAGTTAGCAAACTTGGGTTAACACGTTGATCGCACCTATACAAATACCCGATGAGACTTGACTAAAAGAGAGTGGATTAAAGGAAGTGGCCTTTCGGCCAAACAGGGAACATGAGCCCCCTCTCACCATTCGGCCAAACATACTAACATCACTAACCTTCGACTATCTTCCGGATTCGACACTAGCAGTCACAGCAGTGAAGATTCGCCTATAAGATGGTATTCTAACAGAATAGACAACCGAAATGATCAGGGGTTCGGCTTTTTAAGAGGAGAAAAAAAATGAAACAACTTAACAAGGTTTTAAGAGAAGATTCAGCCAAGAGGGAAAAAGAAAAATAAATAGGAAATGAAGAAATTACCAGAATATGGAATGAGAATTCGGCTATGGTGAATACTTCGGGAAGAGTAAGCAGATGGGATGATGCTGAGACTTAGAGATTTTGGCTAAGCATAAAAATAAAGGTGTAGTTTCGGCTTTTAGTGCCTAGAAGAAAAACAAAAACAAGACAATGAAAATCAAGAAGATTCGGCTAGAAAGGTGTTTCAAAAAAAAACAAGAAAAAGAGAATGAAAAGGGAGAGAGAAGAGGTGATTTCGGCTTCCAAGAATGAGAAAAAAAGAAAAATGAAAGATATGTGCAACCTTAGTATTCTAGTTTTGGCTATAGGTCAAAAGAAGAAAGGACTGGAAAATGTTTAGATGATTTTCGACAAAAGAGAGGATGAGAGAAAAACTAAAATAAAATGTGAAGCACACACCATAATGCCGAAAAACCACTACACACTAGCGACCTGATCACCAAATTTTGGCACCCTCACCTAATGCCCAAAACTGAATACTCCCCTCCTCACAACTCCTCAAAAATTCGGCTAGCACTCCCCTAGCCCTCAAACACCATGCCGTCCCTACTCCCCCTCCTTGTTTTCCTCTCTTCCACCCATTCAAACAAATTTGAATGCTTCAAACTCCTAAAATTTCTCTCCACCACTCATTTGAAATGCTTGACCAAGTCTTCCCTCTCTCCTCCAGAGTTTGATTGCCATCCAACCACCTCCCTTGCCTGAGCCAAAAATAAGACTCCCTTGCTGCTTAAGAGTTTCGAACCTCTTCCCTCTCAGCTCCTTGTGATGCCACCTCCCTGCATGCTAAGTAGTGTCACCTTGCCACTCTTCTACTGCCTTTCTTTGTGTCACCAAACGCGAACTAAAATCCCTGAAGTCCTACCCCTATTCGGCTATCCCCTCTTAGGTGCCTGAACTAAAATTTTACCTAGGCTTCGGCCTAACCCCGAGCCTTCCAAACACAACCAAACAACAAGCATAACACATCGATACACAGAAAACATAAAAGATGCAAAGCCCCTAAATCTCGGATGTTACAGTGCTACCCCCTTAAAATAATTTCGGCCTCGAAATTTACCTGATCAAAAGAGTTGAGGGTATTGCTGTCGCATCACATCATCTGGTTCCCACGTTGCTTCCTCCGAACCATGATTTCGCCACAGAACCTTCACCAAAGGAACCGATTTCCTACGCAATACTTTGACGTCCCGATCTAAGATCTGCACTGGTTCCTCCTCAAAAGATAAGTCTGGACTTACCTCAATTTCCTCTAACGGCACAACATAATACAGATCCGAATGATAGCGTCTAAGCACGGAAACGTGAAATACGTCATGGATCTGACTCAACTCTGAAGGTAACTCGAGCTGATAGGCTACTGGTCCCACACGCTTTAACACCCGATATGGCCCGATAAATCTGGGGCTCAACTTGCCCTTCCGACCAAATCTTATCACTTTCTTCCACGGTGACACCTTTAAGAAAACTTTGTCACCCACTGCAAATTCTATATCTTTACACTTTAGATCGGCATAGGACTTCTGCCTGTCCGAAGCTTCCTTCAATCGAGCTCGAATCAGCTTAACCTTGTCTTCCATTTCAGCAACCAATTCTGGACCCAACAACTGACGCTCACTCAACTCTGTCCAACACGTAGGTGTACGACACTTCTGACCATACAGTGCTTCATAGGGCGCCATCCGAATACTCGACTAGTAGCTATTGTTGTACGCGAATTCCGCCAACGATAGAAATTCTTCCCAACTACCCTTGAAGTCTAGAACACAGCCCCTCAACATATCCTCCAAAATCTGAATTACTCTCTCCGACTGTCCATCGGACTGTGGATGAAACGCTGTACTGAAATCCAACTTCGTACCCAAAGCTTGATGCAACGCCTTCCAGAGCCTTAATGTAAACCTTGGATCTCTATCCGATATGATCGATATCGGTACCCCATGCAGTCTCACAATTTCTGCCACAGACAACTTAGCCAACTTTTGTAGCGAGTAATCGACCCGAACCGGTATAAAATGAGCAGACTTCGTCAAACGATCGACTATTACCCAAACCAAATCCTTCCTAGTAGGCGTAAAAGGTAGCCCACTAACAAAATCCACTGTGACCCTCTCCCATTTCCATTGCGGAATCTTCACCTGTTGCAACAACCCCGAAGGCAACTGATGTTCTGCTTTTACCTGCTGACACGTCAAACACCTACCCACAAATTCGGTTACCTCTCGCTTCAAACCCAGCCACCAAAACTGTTCCCGTAGATCTCGGTACATCTTACTACCTCTAGGATGCATAACGTAAGGGCTACTATGCACTTCCTGAAGAATCATCTGCCTCAACTCCACATCCTTCGGCATGCAGACCTTTCCACGGAAACACAAAACTCCATCGTTGTTCAAACTGTAATCCTCTAAACCACCATCTTGTACCTGTAGAAGTCGAGCGCTCCAGACATCATTTAACAACTGTTTCTCTTTAACCTGATTCACCCATGTTGGCTTCACTTGTAGTTCTACTAATAAACTTCCGTCCTCATACAAGCTAAGGTGGGCAAACATTAATCTCAAGTCCGATATTACCTTACGGCTCAATACGTCTGCCACCATGTTAGCCTTACCCGGATGGTATTCAATTGAGCAGTCATAATCCTTCAACAGCTCGATCCACCTTCTCTGTCTTAGATTCAACTCCTTCTGGGTAAGGAGGTATTTCAGACTCTTGTGATCTGTATAAACAATAGACTTCTCCCCATACAAGTAATGTCTCCAGATCTTTAAGTCAAAAACCACTGCAGCGAGCTCCAAATCATGCTTAGAATAATTCACTTCGTGAGGCTTCAGCTACCGAGAAGCATACGCTACTACCTTCCCCTCTTGCATCAGCACACATCCTAACCCTGTATGCGACGCATCACAATAGACAGTAAACTCTTTCCCTGCTTCAGGTTGAATCAAAACTGGAACTTCCGTCAAAATCCTCTTTAGCTTCTCAAAACTTTCTTGTTGCTTGTCAGACCACACAAACGGAACCCCTTTCCTTAACAACTTGGTTAACGGTGTTGCAATCAGAGAGAACCCTTCCACAAACCTTCTGTAATACCCAGCTAGACCAAGAAAACACCGAATCTCCGCCACAGATTTAGGTGGTTTCCAATCCAACACTGCTTTGATTTTCCGAGGGTCCACTCTAATGCCCTCAGCTGACACCACATGACCCAAAAAGGTAACCTCCATTAGCCAGAACTCGCACTTACTAAACTTTGCGAACAACTGCTTCTCCCTCAGAATTTGCAAAACCACCCGAAGATGTGAATCATGCTCCTCCTTGGACTTCGAGTACACCAGAATATCGTCTATAAACACTACGACAAACCGATCCAGATATGGTTGAAAAGCCCGATTCATCATATCCAAAAACATTGCTGGCACGTTGATCAATCCGAACGGCATCACCAAGAATTCGTAGTGACCATAGCGAGTATGAAACACCGTCTTATGAATATCCGCCTCCTTCACCTTAAGCTGGTGATACCCCGACCTCAAATCTATCTTGGAGAAGACCGCTGCTCCCTTAAGTTGATCGAACAGATCGTCTATCCTCGGCAACGGGTACTTATTCTTGATCGTCAGTTTATTCAGCTGATGGTAATCAATACGCATTCGCATTGATCCGTCCATCTTCTTAACAAAAAGCATGGGTGCCCCCCAAGGCGATACACTCGGCCGGATAAAACCCCGGTCCAACAACTCCTGAATCTGCGCTTTTAGTTCCACTAACTCCTTCGGCACCATTCTATACGGGGCAATAAACACTAACGCTGTCTCGGGTAGAACATCAATACCAAACTCCACCTCGCGATCTGGAGGCACTCCCAGAAGCTTTTCTGGAAACGCATCAGAAAATTCTTTCACCGTTTGGACATCCCCACCACTGATCCCTTGGCCTCCAGAGCACAAACATGAACCATGAATGCCTTACATCCCTTTCTCACCATTCTCTCGGCTTTCAAAACGGTCACCACATTGGATAGGTAATTCCTTCTCTCGCCTATCACCACCACCTCTACACCCTCTAGGGTTCTTAACACCATACGCTTGGCTGTACAATCCAGATTTGCTTGATACTTCACCAACCAATCCATTCCTAAGATCAAATCGAACTCCCCAAACGGCAGTTCCATCAGATCAGCCCGAAAAGCTACCCCTTGAACTTCCAGGGATACATCCTTATACAGTTTGTTCACTACTATAGTTTGTCCTAGAGGGCTGACTACAGTCATCTCATTAGAAGAAGTCTCATAGTCTAAGTTCAAAGTTCCCGCTATAGCACTAGCAACATAAGAGTGCGTCGAACCAATGTCAATCAAGGCAGTATAAGGCAAACCATAGATTAGAAACGTACCGGTTATGATGTCTGGTGCGTCGCCCTCCTCTCGACGCCTAGCTGCATAGACCAACCCAGGCTGTCTTGCATCAGTGTTACTAACACCCCTACCAGGTGCTCCACGGCCTCGACCGAAACCATTACCTCCTGTTGCTGGGCCACGGCCCCTCGGTAATGGTTGACCACCCCTCCTAACCTGATCGTAACCTCGCCCAACTGGCTGTACTTGATCCACCTGTGGACAGTCCTTAATCATATGATCCATAGATCCACACCTGAAACATCCTCCGGTTCTCCTCTTGCACTCCCCAAAATGCACCTTCCCACACAGAGCACACGGTCGATGCTGACCCCCTGCAGTAGATGTCAGAGCACAAGCCGGCCCATTAGGCCTAAGCCTTTTCTGAAAACCCCTAGATGAACTTGACGACCCAAAACTTCTCTTATTCCTACCCCGATCCTTATCCCTATCCTGTCTTTCGGTCCGCTTCACCTCCTCAGCTATCTTAACTTTCTCAACCAGAACAGCAAAGTCTCTCTCTCACGCTTCGGTGCTATCAATACCCTTAACTCATTCCACAGTCCATCCTCCAACCGTACACAACGTTCATAGTCAGTCGCTACCATTCCTCGAGCGTAACGGCTCAAGCGCAGAAACTTCGCCTCATATTCGGCCACAGTTTTGCTCCCTTGAACCAAATTCAAAAATGCCTTCCTCTGGGCATCCACGTAGCTGGCCCCGACGTACTTCCCTTGAAATGACACCTTAAAGAAATCCCAATCGATCTGGTCTGCTGGAGTACCCTCCTTCACCGTAAGCCACCACTGGTAAGCCTTGTCTCGAAGAAGAGACACCACCCCTTTTAACTTCTCCTCTACCGTGAAGTCGAGATCGTCCATTATGTGCTCACTTGCCTCTAACCAATACTCAGCTGCATTAGGGGCTACGCCAGAAACACCCCTGAACATTTCCGCTTCATTGGCTTGAAGTCGTTCAGACACAGATTTCTGAGCCCCGGTACCCAAGCCTGCTTTAGCAACTCTCTCTAAAACCCGTAGCATTGCCTGAGACACCGCATCGTCTCCGCCCGTTTGATCCTGATACTCTACTTCTGCGGCTGGCGGCAGCGACATTTTGTTCCCTGACCCATGACCAGACCCTACTGGTTCCGACACTGCCATCCTGCCTCTACCACGTCCTCTACTACTCATCTCTATCGTATTGTCTTAATCTGATTTAGAAATTTTATGCATTAGTATTTCTTTCCGCTGTTTATTGAAGAAAAAATTTTATGAAGTGTAATTACGAGTAGTTTCCGCGATTCATACACAACCTAAAAGTTTCCATTTCTAAAGTATAGTTCCTTAGTTCTAACATCCATGGCAATATATTCTCATGGCACATGCAATTTATACTAATCAGAAACTTACCTGGCGGACTTGGGCCGGAGACGCAGGAGCCATGCAAAAAAAAACATGCATTTCATTTTACTATGTTTTAAAACCATTCTTAGAAAATATTTTGAACCCAAAACCCAAAGTCGAGCTTTTGAACCAAGCTCTGATACCAATTTGTAACACCCCAAACCCGGCCCAAACACCACGATCGGATCTGGCATGTCACCAGGAAGAATTTGTAAAACACGATGTGTTCTTGAAGGAAAACCTCTGTTGGAATTTCGAGTTTAACATTTATTTAGAAAACTTAGTAACCCTATGTAAACCGAGTTTGATTTTGTCAGATTTCCCCAAATCGTTTGACCACTTAGAACCCATGTTATTTGTCTAAGTTATGAAAGTTTTGTCACAAAAGGTGATAATTTACTTATTGGTTTAGTCGCGTGAAAACTATGTTGCTTTGGTGTTTCCTTTTTAAAACATACCGTCATTTCAATTCATTATAAATCTTGAGGGTTTAAAACTTAAATCCAAACTTTAAAACCCATTAACAGTGGCCTTATTACAATGTGAAAACAACCCAAGTAAAATAAAATAAGTAAAGATCGTTACGAAATGAAATAACCCATGCATGGCCACCTTGCGCTCCTCTTCAGCCCGGCCCTTTTCACTATGTGCTACCTGAAAAAGATGTTAAACAATGGGGTGAGTCATAAGACTCAGTGTGCAATACTCATGCACCATCGATTTGGCCTCAGCCCTACAGAACAGAATAGCAATTAATGCATATACAGAGAATAATGCAGAACCCAGTCCCAGCCTAAGTTTCCATCCGCTACACACCACCCGTACCAGCCAATCACACCAATGGGGATTTCTACAATCAACCCTCACCGCTACACACCATCGATGGCAGTCATGCTGCTCATCATCAAAATCGTGACCTAGTCACCAGAACAGATCGTGGCAGAGCCACTACAACAGATCGTGGCAGAGCCACTACAACACTTCCCCTTTCATCACATATTCCCAAACCCCATGCAAACATAAGATACAGATGTATGGATGCAATAGATTTCAACATGCCTGTACAGAATACCCATAACATAGATCGTATTATTTCACCATAACCACTTACTTTATCAGAACAGAAATCACTAACCTGATGTTTCGCATATACCCTCCACAGGTATCTCGTTAGCCATACTGAACTTTCGGCATTTAACATAATATTATAACATTTTAACGCAGCATTAAAGATGGTGTGAGTAGTTACACACCTGATAACACGTAATATTCCGCTCTCTACGTGTAATGGCCAAATTTCAAGGTTATCGGAACAATGGTTTCGTAACCATAAATCTGATTTAAAGAAAAATTTATTTTAATATTTTTGTATGAATATTTATCTGATAGGAAAATCGTATTAAAATATCGATAGAAAAATTTTACCGATTTAGTGGTTAGTTAGAAAAAGGAATTAGTGAAGGAATTGGGTAAAAACAAGGTATCGAGACCATGATCTCATAAAATTGAGTAGGAAATATTGTTATAAATATTTATAAAATGTTAGTAATGTGGTATTAAAATTTCGTTAGAAAATTTTAACGTTTGGGTATGTAATTAAATGAAAAGGACTAAATTGTAACAAATACAAAATTATGGAAAATGATTAAATAGTTTAAATGATAAAAGAAAGAGGGCTTAAAAGGAAAATAGACCCAAGGTCTATTTGGGCTGGACAGCAAGGGCATGATATCAGCAAGAAAATAAGGAGAATTAAGGGCAAAATTGGATTGCAAAATTTACTTAATAAAGCTAGGACTAAAGTGGAATTATCTAGATTTCTCTTTATTTTTCTACATTCTCATCAGCAAAAACACCATAGAAGGGTTTCCTTAAGCTGGTTTTTCATATTTTTACTGCAAGTAAGTTAATCCTTGCCTATTTCTTGTAATTTTTGTGTTTTTAAGACTTTTACAACTAGGTCCTACTATTAAATTCATTAGTTTTTGATTTCATGGATGAAATTGAAAGTTACCATGGTTGAGTGCTGTAAGTTTATGATGAAATAGCATGAAATTTAAGCTTTAAATTGTTTATGAGATGATTTTATTAGGTAATTCCAATAGAAATTGATTTTTAGGATCTAAATTGTGAAAATGTTTGGAATTAAAGTCTATTACTGAAATTCTGATTTCCAAAGGTTATAAAGTAGTTTAAAGTGATAGAATAAAGTTTTAATTGAGAGAAATCAGCTCAATTGGGAAGTTAATTGAGCAAGGATGAAATTATCATTTATTGAAAGCTTAGGGGGGAAATGGTAATAAACAATTTACACTAAAACAGTTTTGGACAGCAGCAGTAGACTAACTTTGAAAAAATTCACCATAAATTGTAGAAATCGAATTAGAAGATGAACAAAATATGAAATTAAATCTTATTGAGCCTAGTTTCTCATAGAAGAAACGGTGTAAGCAATAGATATGTAAATCATGAGATATAATAAATTTTGTGAGACACAGTCAGAATGAATTCGGGTTCCCCTATTTTGACTTTAGAAAATCATAAAATATTGTAGAAAAACAATTAGGGGCTGAAGTTTATTTTTTTAGAATTCTTAATGAGTCTATTTTTAATAGAAATAAACGGGAACATCATCCGAATCCTGTATGAAGAGATAATTAATTTTTAGTGAAGAAGGGTCAAAACAGTCAAACAGCAGAACATGGGTGACTTTAAAAAATAAATTGTACTTATTGGCTAAACCAAAAATTATGAAATTTTTATGGGAAGAAGATATGTGAGTCTAGTTTCGGGAAAAATTAACAGATCTAAATTTGAAGCTCTGTAGCTCAAGATAAAAATAATTTAGTGACTATGACTCAAGTAGATAGCTTTGAATGAAATAAAAATAATAATAGAATTATAGAGAATGCTACATGTGAACATGAAATGTATTGAATTGATGATTGAATTTATTTATTTAGATTCAAAAAACTCAAATACGAAGCTAGATCGAGGAAAGGAAAAAGTCCCGGATTAGTAGATTTTATATACGAACTTGTATCGAGGTAAGTTCATGTAACTTGAATTATATTCTTAAATGCTTGAAATGTATGTTATTTATGTGAATATAATTTGAATGTTCATTGTATGAAAATTGATGAAACATTGATATATTTGGTAAAAAGGGGAAGAAATCACGGTTGAATGAAAGGAAAATTCGATGGATCTCTGAAAATGAATTGACGGTAAAAAAGATCTAGCCCGGACGGGTGATCCTATCCTGATATAGCCCTCCCGAAGAATATGTGGAAAATGGATTTAGCCAGGACGGGTAATCCAAATTAGGGTCCGAATTTAGCCTGGACTGGTAATTCAAATCCAAGCTCATTAGAGTAATTGTCGTTGTAGGGGATTTAGCCTGGACTGGTAATCCCGACAATACTCTATGAGTTTATATTACAGGGGATTTAGCCTGGACTGGTAATCCCGCTGTAAAGATGAGGTTCACGGGAGTGTGCTCTCTGAAATAGAAATGTGCGCACATGAATATGAATTGACGGACCCGAATTTGTACACTAAAAATGTACCTATGAAAATCCATCAAAAATTCCAAGAAATTCAACGGGATAAATATGGAAAAAGAATAAGGGAATGGGAAATCATGGTATTGATGAGTTCATCAATCATGGTATATATTACTGATACATGGAAATTATTGGACTAACTTGAAAGTTGAGTTTGTGCATGTTAGGGTAATAGTGCATTGAATGGATATATGAATGTTTATTGCATTGTATTGAAAATATTAGGTAAGTATAATTCTTGTTATATGGGCTTACTAAGCACAAAGTGCTTACCTTGATTCCTTTTCCCCTGTTTTGTAGTGTTAAGAGCTCGGAGGTCAGATTCGGTAGGAGATACACCACACTATCAGCCTCAAGATTTCGGTATATAAAGAAACTTTATTTTGGAAATCAATGGCATGTATAAGCTAATAAAGTAATATTAATATGAAATGAATGAAAGGTCAGCCATTGGAATGGCTAGCAAATCTTGGTTTGGTATGTGTTGATGTTATCTTATAAATATGCATGAATCTATTTTGAAAATATGTTGAATTGGATTGGTTGATGTGGATTGGTCTTGATTTAAAATTTTTAGGGAAGGCTAGATATCTATAAAGGGGCTATATTGAAAAAAAAAATCGTAAACTCCAGTAATACCTTGTACCCTATTCTGACAACGAATACGGGTATGGGGTGTTACATTTGTTGGTATCAGAGCCACGATTCAGCCGGTTCTAGGACCGACATAGCAAATACGGATTAGCTATACATGCCATTTAAATTATTATTGATAGTGTGATATCTCCTGACCATTTAAATTGTGTTTTTCTTATAGTAATGTCATCCGACCGAGCTCAATCTGAGGAAGCTGGGAGTCATGCTCCTGCTTCAGTACAAAGAGAAGAAACTAGTAGTAGAAGGCCCGGTACAGAGGGTCAAGGGGAGGAGGCAAAAATAGCCTTCTTTCAAATGATGAATGAATGGTTTACTCAGTACATAAGAACTAACCCTGTAGTGCAACAAACTCAAGCTCCCCCTCTTGTTCCTCCACCGATTCCCGAGATTCCACAAGGTACGGTACTAAATCTGTCAGAAAAGGGAAAGCTTCGGTTGATAAAATCCGAAAATATGGGGCCGAAGAATTTTGAGCAGCAGTTGATGACGATCCCGAACGGGCTGAATTTTGGTTAGAGAATACTACTCGGATTTTGGAGGATTTATCTTGCACACCAGAAGAATGTTTGAAATGTGCAGTCTCACTGCTAAAAGACGCAGCTTACCATTGGTGGAATACTAAAGCTTTAGTTGTTCTGAAAGAAGAAATTGCATGGGAATTTTTCCAGACCAAGTTCAAAAAGAAATATATCAGTCAGAGATTCCTTGATCAAAAAAGAAAAGAATTTCTTGAGCTGAAACAGGGCAATAGATCTGTATCTGAGTATGAAAGAGAATTTGTTTGGTTGAGTAAATATGCTCGGGAATGGGTACAGTCAGAAGCTGAAATGTGCAAACGATTCGAAGAAGGGTTGAATGAAGAAATTAAGCTACTTATCGAAATTCTTGAAATTTGAGAGTTTGCTACATTGGAGAGCGAGCTTATAAAGAAAAAGAATTGAGCAAAGAAAAGAAATAGGCTGAGAGGGAAGCTCGAATTTTTAGTAAAAAACCAATGAGAAATCCTAATTTTCTGCTCCAAAGAAATTGAAGAAGTACCAGGATCGTTCTACCTCAACCACTAGGCATTCGAGCAGAGAGCGAGGTTCTCAACGCAATAATCCAAGACCTTCCACTCCATCAGTGACCAGGTTGGCAGTGTTGGTACCCCTAAGCCGAGATGCCAGTATTGTAATAAAGCTAATTTTGGTGAATGTCGATTTAAGAGCGGGGCTTGTTATCGATGTGGTTCTTTTGACCATTTCCTCAGAGATTGTCCAGAAAGGGGAGAAAAAGAAGTTGAATAGATATCAAAGCCGAGTAATCTAATTTCGAGGGGTAGACCATCTCGACCATCCGGTAATGTCAGTGGTAGCCGAGGAGTTACAAAAGATACTGCAGGCAGGGCTGAGACACGAGCACCTGCCAGGACATATGCCATTATGCCAGAGAAGATGCCTCAGCACCCGATGTTATTACTGGTACATTTTCTTTACTTGACACTGATATTATTGCATTAATTGATCCTGATTCTACGCATTCATATATATGTATAAAGCTTGCATGTGTTAAAGATTTATCTATTGAACCTATTGAATTTATGGTTAAAGTCTTGAACCCCCTGGGCCAATCTATTTTGGTGGATAAAATTTGTAAAAATTATCTACTGATGGTAAGAGGTTATTGTTTCTTGGCTGATTTGATGTTATTGCCATTTGATGAATTTGACGTGATATTGGGCATGGATTGGTTAACTCAGCATGATGCAGTAGTAAACTGTAAACAGAAATATATTGTGTTGAAGTGTCAGAATGGCGAATTACTCCGAGTTAAATCTGATCAGAGAGAGATTATCTGATGTGATTTCAGTTATTACTGCTTAGAGGTATGTTAAAAAGGGGTATGATGCTTTTCTTGCTTATGTGCTCGACACCAAGGTATCTGAGTCAAAGATACAGGCAGTGCCAGTGGTATGTGAATTTTCTGATGTGTTTCCAGAGGAGTTACCAAGGTTGCCACCAGAAAGGGAAGTGGAATTCTCTATAGATTTGATTCCGGGAACTACTCCGATTTCTATTGCTCCGTACCGGATGGCTCCTATAGAATTAAAGGAATTAAAGACACAGTTACAGGAACTTGTTGATAGAGGTTTTGTCCGACCGAGTCATTCACCTTGGGGTGCTCCGGTTCTGTTTGTGAAAAAGAAAGACGGGTCTTTGAGATTGTGTATTGACTATCGGCAGCTCAATAAGGTAACTATAAAGAATAAGTACTCGTTGCCCCGGATTGATGATTTATTTGATCAGTTGAAAGGTGCCATAATATTCTTGAAGATTGATCTCCGATCAGGTTATTACCAGCTACGGGTAAAAGAGTCAGATGTGCCAAAAATAGCTTTCAGAACCAGGTATGGGCATTATGAGTTTATGGTTATGTCGTTTGGGCTTACTAATGCACCTGTAGTATTTATGGATCTGATGAATCGAATATTCAGACCCTACTTAGACAGATTTGTGGTAGTATTCATTGACGATATTTTGGTTTATTCTCGAGATGAAGAAGAACATACTGAACATTTGAGAATTGTGTTGTAAATTCTGCAAGAGAAGCAGTTATATGCTAAATTCAGTAAATGTGAATTTTGGCTTCGAGAAGTGGGTTTTCTTAGACATATTGTATCCGCCGAAGGCATCAGGGTAGATCCAAGTAAAATCTCAGCTATTGTCAATTGGAGTCCACCGAATAATGTATCTGAAGTTAGAAGTTTCTTGGGTTTAACTGGTTATTATCGGAGATTTGTACAGGGATTCTCTATGATAGCTTCTCCGATGACTCGATTATTGCAGAAAGATGTAAAGTTCGAGTGGACTGATGAATGTCAGCAGAGTTTCAACCGATTAAAAGATCTACTAACGAAAGCACCAGTATTAGTACAGCCTGAACCGGGTAAGGAATTTGTTATTTACAGTGATGCCTCATTAAATGGTTTAGGTTGTGTCTTGATGCAAGAAGGTAAAGTAATAGCCTATGCTTCAAGACAACTTAAACCACATGAAAGAAATTACCCGGTACATGATCTTGAATTAGCTACTATTGTTTGTGCGCTGAAGATATGGCGGCATTATCTATACAGTGAGAAATGTCATATTTATACTGATCATAAAAGCTTGAAATATTTGATGACACAGAAAGATTTGAATTTGAGACAACGTAGGTGGCTTGAACTGATAAAGGACTATGATTTGATTATTGATTATCATCCGGGTAAGGCTAATGTTGTGGCTGATGCTTTGAGTCAAAAATCTCTGTTTGCTTTACAAGTTATGAATACCTGGTTGTCACTGACTGATGATGGTTCAATCATAGATTAATTGAGAGCTAAAACGACATTTGTACAGCAAATATGTGAAGCTCAGAAGAATGATGAAAAGTTACAGGTTAAACGGGCACAATGTGAGTCAGGTACTAATTCTGAATTTCAAGTTGGGGTTGATGATTGTTTATTATTCAGAGGTAGGGTATGTGTACCCAAGAATTCAGAGCTCATACGGAAGATTTTACACGAGGCTCACAGTGGTACTCTGTCTGTACATCGGGGAAGTAATAAAATGTATAATGATTTGAAGAAGATGTACTGGTGGCCAGGTATGAAACGTGATATTTCTGAGTTTGTATCAAGATGTTTGATATGTCAACAGGTCAAAGTAGAACATCAGGTACCTTCGGGGTTACTTCAGCCAATTACTATACCGGAATGGAAATGGGAAAGAATCACTATGGATTTTGTATCAGGGTTACCATTGTCTCCGAGGAAAAAAGATACTAATTGGGTGATTGTTGACCGATTGACAAAGTCAGCACACGTTATTCCGGTACGTATGGATTATTCTTTAGATAAATTGGTTGAATTGTACATATCTGAGATTGTCAGGCTACAAGGAGTGCCTGTCTCCATTATATCGGATAGAGATCCCCGGTTTACGTCTCGTTTCTGGGACAAATTGCAAGAAGCCTTGGGTACTCAATTGTATTTCAGCACTACATTTCATCCTCAGACAGATGGCCAATCTGAGCGTGTAATTCAAGTATTGGAAGATATGCTCCGATGTTGTATACTAGAGTTTGAAGGTAATTGGGAGAGGTATCTACCTTTGATTGAATTTGCTTACAATAACAGTTATCAGTCCGGTATTAAAATGATTCCGTATGAAGCTTTGTGTGGTAGAAAATGTAGAACACCATTATATTGGACAGAGCTCAGTGAAAAGAAGATACATGGGGTTGATTTAATCCGGGAAACAGAAGAAAAAATAAAGGTTATTCGGGATAGTTTAAAAGCAGCTTCCGATCGCCAAAAATCATATACCGATCTTAAACGAAAAGAGATTGAATTTCAGGTCGGTGACAAGGTATTCCTGAAAGTGTCTCCTTGGAAGAAAGTTCTCCGATTCGATCGCAAGGGTAAATTGAGTCCAAGATTTATCGGGCCATACGAGATTATAGAAAGAATTGGACCGGTCGCTTATCGATTGGCATTACCACCGGAACTTGATAGAATCCATAATGTTTTTCATGTATCTATGCTACGACGATATCGGTCAGATCCTTCACATGTTATTTCTCTGATAGAAGTGGAGATTCATCCGGATATGTCTTACAGTGAAGAACCGGTCAAGATATTGGCACGGGAAACAAAGGAGCTTAGAAATAAAAAGATAAATTTAGTGAAAGTATTATGGCAAAAGCGTGAGATTGAGGAAGCGACATGGGAACCGGAGGAGACAATGAAGAAACAATATCCAAACCTCTTTACTGGTAAGATTTTCGAGAACAAAAATCCTTAAAACGGGGGGAGAGTTGTAATGGCCTAAATTCAAGGTTATCGGAACAATGGTTTCGTAACCATAAATCCGATTTAAAGAGAAATTTATTTTATATTTTTGCGTGAATATTTATATGATAGGAAAATCGTATTAAAATATCGATAGAAAAATTTTACCGATTTAGTGGTTAGTTAGAAAAAGGAATTAGTGAAGGAATTGGGTAAAAACAAGGTATCGAGACCTCGATCTCATAAAATTGAGTAGGAAATATTGTTATAAATATTTATAAAATGTTAGTAATGTGGTATTAAAATTTCGTTAGAAAATTTTAACGTTTGGGTATGTAATTAAATGAAAAGGACTAAATTGTAACAAATATAAAATTATGGAAAATGATTAAATAGTTTAAATGATAAAAGAAAGAGGGCTTAAAAGGAAAATAGACCCAAGGTCTATTTGGGCTGGACGGCAAAGGCATGAAATCAGCAAGAAAATAAGGAGAATTAAGGGCAAAATTGAAATATTGCAAAATTTACTTAATAAAGCTAGGACTAAAGTGGAATTATCTAGATTTCTCTTTATTTTTCTACATTCTCATCAGAGAAAACACCATAGAAGGGTTTCCTTAAGCTGGTTTTTCATATTTTTACTGTAAGTAAGTTAATCCTTGTCTATTTCTTGTAATTTTTGTGTTTTTAAGACTTTTACAACTAGGTCCTACTATTAAATTCATTAGTTTTTGATTTCATGGATGAAATTGAAAGTTACCATGGTTGAGTGCTGTAAGTTTATGATGAAATAGCATGAAATTTAAGCTTTAAATTGTTTATGAGATGATTTTATTAGGTAATTCCAATAGAAATTGATTTTTAGGATCTAAATTGTGAAAATGTTTGGAATTAAAGTCTATTACTGAAATTCTAATTTCCAAAGGTTATAAAGTAGTTTAAAGTGATGGAATAAAGTTTTAATTGAGAGAAATCAGCTCAATTGAGAAGTTAATTGAGCAAGGATGAAATTATCATTTATTGAAAGCTTAGGGGGAAAATGGTAATAAACAGTTTACACTAAAACAATTTTGGACAGCAGCAGTAGACTAACTTTGAAAAAATTCACCATAAATTGTAGAAATCGAATTAGAAGATGAACAAAATACGAAATTAAATCTTATTGAGTCTAGTTTCTCATAGAAGAAACGGTGTAAGCAATAGATGTGTAAATCATGAGATATAATAAATTTTGTGAGACACGGTCAGAATGAATTCGGGTTCCCCTATTTTGACTTTAGAAAATCATAAAAAATTGGAGAAAAATAATTAGGGGCTTAAATGTATATATTTAGAATCCTTAATGAGTCTAGTTTCAATAGAAATAAATGGGAACATCATCCAAATCCTGTATAAAGAGATAATTAATTTTTAGTGAAGAAGGGTCAGAACTGTCAAATAGCAGAACATGGCTGACTTTAAAGAATAAACTGTACTTATTGGCAAAACCAAAAATTTTGAAAATTTTATGGAAAGAAGATATGTGAGTATAGTTTCAGGAAAAATTAATAAATCTAAATTTTAAGTTCTGTAGCTCAAGATAAAAATAATTTAGTGACTATGACTCAAGTAGACAACTTTGAATGAAATAAAAATAATAATAGAATTATAGAGAATGCTACATGTGAACATGAAATGTATTGAATTGATGATTGAATTTATTTATTTAGATCCGGAAAACTCAAATACGAAGCAGAGGAAAGGAAAAAGTCCTAGATTAGTAGATTTTATATACGAACTAGTATCGAGGTAAGTTCATGTAACTTGAATTATATTCTTAAATGCTTGAAGTGTATGTTATTGATGTGAATATAATTTGAATGTTCATTGTATGAAAATTGATGAAACATTGATATATTTGGTAAAAAGGGGAAGAAATCCCGGTTGAATGAAAGGAAAATTCGATGGATCTCTGAAAAAGAATTGACGGTAAAAAGGATCTAGCCCGGAGGGTGATCCTATCCTGATATAGCCCTCCCGCAGAATATGTGGAAAATGGATTTAGCCCGGACGGGTAATCCAAATTAGGGTCTGAATTTAGCCTGGACTGGTAACTCAGATCCAAGCTCATTAGAGTAATTGTCGTTGTAGGGGATTTAGCCTGGACTGGTAATCCCACTGTAAAGATGAGGTTCGCGGGAGTGTGCTCTCTGAAATAGAAATGTGCGCACATGAATATGAATTGACGGACCCGAATATGGAAAAAGAATAAGGGAATGGGAAATCATGGTATTGATGAGTTCATCAATCATAGTATATATTGCTGATACATGGAAATTATTGGACTAACTTGAAAGTTGAGTTTGTGCATGTTAGGGTAATAGTGCATTGAATGGATATATGAATGTTTATTGCATTGTATTGAAAATATTATGTAAGTATAATTCTTGTTATATGGGCTTACTAAGCACAAAGTGCTTACCTTGTTTCCTTTTCCCCTGTTTTGTAGTGTTAAGAGCTCGGAGGTCGGATTCGGTAGGAGATACATCACACTATCAGCATCAAGATTTCGGTATAGAAAGAAACTTTATTTTGGAAATCAATGGCATGTATAAGCTAATAAAGTAATATTAATATAAAATGAATGAAAGGTCAGCCATTGGAATGGCTAGCAAATCTTGGTTTGGTATGTGTTGATGTTATCTTATAAATATGCATGAATCTATTTTGAAAATATGTTGAATTGGATTGGTTGATGTGGATTGGTCTCGGTTTAAAATTTGCAGGGAAGGCTAGATATCTATAAAGGGGCTATATTGAAAAAAAAATTGTAAACTCCGGTATTGCCTTGTACCCTATTCTGACAACGAATACGGGTAGGGGGTGTTACACTACGTCACACTATCGCTAATCGAAACCACTGCTATCTGCCTACGATCCTGCTCAGATGCAGGACCACAACCCGGTGGCCAATCACGAACAGCAGACACAGCCTCTTCTTGAACTTAGGGATCGAACCTGAAGGTTTACTTCCCTCTCCAACTTGTATGTTTCTTGCATCCATTAAAAGCCTTGTCAACACTCACTACGAGAAATATGATTCCGAATATCCACCCAACTAGGTTAAGACAACAGATAGACAATAAATCAATTAATAGAACCACTAGAAGAAATCTTCTTACCTAAATCGATTGGATCTCGGAGTTAGCAAACTTGGGTTAACACGTTGATCGCACCTATACAAATACCCGATGAGACTTGACTAAAAGAGAGTGGATTAAAGGAAGTGGCCTTTCGGCCAAACAGGGAACATGAGACCCCTCTCACCATTCGGCCAAACATACTAACATCATCTACTCACCTTCGACTATCTTCCGGATTCGACACTAGCAGTCACAGCAGTGAAGATTCGCCTATAAGATGGTATTCTAACAGAATAGACAACCGAAATGATCAGGGGTTCGGCTTTTTAAGAGGAGAAAAAAATGAAACAACTTAACATGGTTTTAAGAGAAAATTCAGCCAAGAGGGAAAAAGAAAAAGAAATAGGAAATAAAGAACTTACCAGAATATGGAATGAGAATTCGGCTATGGTGAATACTTCGGGAAGAGAAAGCAGATGGGATGATGCTGAGGCTTAGAGATTTCGGCTAAGCAGAAAAATAAAGGTGTAGTTTCGGCTTTTAGTGCCTAGAAGAAAAACAAAAACAAGACAATGAAGATCAAGAAGATTCGGCTAGAAAGGTGTTTCAAAAAAAAAACAAGAAAAAAGAGAATGAAAAGGGAGGGAGAAGAGGTGATTTCAGCTTCCAAGAATGAGAAGAAAAGAAAAATGAAAAAGATGTGCAACCTTAGTCTTCTAGTTTCGGCTATAGGTCAAAAGAAGAAAGGAGTGGAAAATGTTTAGATGATTTTCGGCAAAAGAGAGGATGAGAGAAAAACTAAAATAAAATGTGAAGCACACACCTTAATGCCAAAAAACCACTACACACTAGCAACCTGATCACCAAATTTCGGCACCCTCACCTAATGCCCAAAACCGAATACTTCCCTCATCACAACTCCTCAAAAATTCGGCTAGAACTCCCCTAGCCCTCAAACACCATGCCGTCCCTACTCCCCCTCCTTGTTTTCCTCTCTTCCACCCATTCAAACAAATTTGAATGCTTCAAACTCCTAAAATTTCTCTCCACCACTCATTTGAAATGCTTGACCAAGTCTTCCCTTTCTCCTCCAGAGTTTGATTGCCATCCAACCACCTCCCTTGCCTGAGCTAAAAATAAGACTCCCTTGCTGCTTAAGAGTTTCAAACCTCCTCCCTCTCAGCTCCTTGTGACGCCACCTCCCTGCATGCTAAGTGGCGTCACCTTGCCACTCTTCCACTGCACTTCTTTGTGTCACCAAACGCGAATTAAAATCCCTTAAGTCCTACCCCTATTCGGCTATCCCCTCTTAGGTGCCCGAACTAAAATTTTACCTAGGCTTCGGCCTAACCCCGAGCCTTCCCGAGGCCCCCCAAACACAACCAAACAACAAGCATAACACATCGATACACAGAAAACATAAAAGATGCAAAGCCCCTAAATCTCGGATGTTACACGGCCTTAAGCACGAGCATGTGATATGTCACCTGGGCATGTCCCTTCACCCACACGGGCGCGTGGACCTTGTTCATGAAAAAATTTCTAGGTTTCCTGAAAGTCTTCAAAGTTCTCAGTTCAGCCCCGAACCACTCCTAATGTATGTTTTGGGCCTCGTAGGCCCGTAATAGGGACAATATGAATGTTTTGAAAAGTTTTAAATTTGAGTGAAAATTCATGTCTCGGTTTGTATGAATGTTTGTGTTTAAGTTTGGTAATGCCTCGTACCCTGTTTTGGCATCGAATACGAGTAAGGGGTGTTACACATTCGAGAACAGTAACTCACCCATATAAAAAGTACTTTACCATATCACAGAATTTATGCCTGTTGAACCTATTAGAATACTGAGGGATACTCGGGTGATATACATAACATATAAATAAATAATCCTTCAATTCATTATCATTTTTGCTTTTTTGAGCTATGATCAGTAAGTTCCTCCTGAGCTGATGGACAGTAAGCTCTATTGAGCTGAAATGGTAAGCTCTAACGAGTTGAAAACTGTAAGCTCTTACGAGCTGATACATCAATAAGATCATACGAGCTACGTTGAGTCCGCAACACATGCAAGATCTCAACCTAAATGATAACCCTAGTGACATGTCACTCGTATCCTACAAATTCCTATGGTTCAAACGGGGCTCGGTAACTATTAGACTATATCAATAAGGCATTTGTATTTCAAATAAATCAATTACTCAGTTATATACATTCATTTCAAATAATTACAAGTATTTAAAAGTTCGATTCTATTTATACGAACTTACCTCGTATCGCTCGGATAGCAAATATCGACTATTCGTCCACTTTTCTTTTTTCTCGATCTAATTTCAATCTCGTCTTATCTTGATCTATACATTATCAAATATAGCACATTCAATATTCAATTTAGCCTTTAATACATATTTTGGAAATTTACATATTTGCCCCTAATGTTTCACACTTTTATAATTTAGTCCCTATTACATAAAATTGCAAATTCATGCAATTAATCACCAACCCATGTTTAGCCGAATTTTCTACATGTCACTAGCAGCCCATATTTTCAATTTATTCATAGTTTTACCCACATAATTTTACATTTTCTCAATTTAACCCCTTTTTGACATATTTGTCAAAAATCACTTTACAAAACTCGTTTAACTATCAACAACTATTCAAAATCCATCATCAACCATCAAATTACTCAAGCATTCAACCATGGCAACATGTTAAATCTTTAACAATTTCGAAATCTAAGGTACGGGCTAGCTAGAATACGAAGCAACGATATCAAAAAAGTAAAAATAATTAAAAATAGAGTCAAAATACATACCTAATTGAAGAATTTAAGGTTTCCGAATGAAGAACCCTATGTTTCTTCTTGTTCTTCTTTAATTTCAATTGGAAAGATGTTAATATGAACAAAATTTCATTTTGTTTTATTAATTTAACTTTTAATTATCAAATACCAAAATTAACCTTAAATTAAAACATTTAAAATCACTTAAATGATGTCCATTAAAGTCCACTAACATTTAAGATGGTCTAATTACCATTTAAGGCCACCATAATTAGAAGGCAAAGCTATTTGACACCTTTAACTAATAGAACATAAATTTTGCATTTTATGCGATTTAGTCCTTTTTCTCGAATTAACCATTCAAACAGTAAAATCTCTTTACGAAACTTCCACGTAATTAATCTATCATGTTGTAGACCTTATTAAAATAATAAAACAAATTTTTTGACTTTGGATTTGTGGTTCTGAAACCACTGTTTTGATTTAACTCAAAAACGAGTTGTTACAATTGATATCTAGCGCACAAGCATACACTAAACATAATGTCGGGTCTACTTGCGATAAAATAAAGCAAAGAACCAATAATTGACCTATATAATTTTAAATCAACACATTTACCTTTCTCATCTTTATCAAGCTTTATAGAAGGTCTCATAGGAGTTGCTTGTGGTATTAGAGTGTCCATCCCAAACTTCTTGAGCATTTCCTTTGTGTATTTAGCTTGATTTATGAATATGCTATCCTTTCTTTGTTTGATTTGGAGACCCAAAAAGAAATTTATTTCTCCCATCATGCTCATCTCAAACTCACCTTGCATTAGCTTAGAAAATTATTGACAAAGAAGATCATTAGTGGAACCAAAAATAATATCAACATAAATTTGAATTACCAATAAATCTTTGTCGTTTCTTTTAATATAATGTGTTGTGTCAACCTTCCCTTTATAAAAACCTTTTTCAATAAGAAATTTGATAATCTTTCCTACCAAGCTCTAGGAGATTGTTTCAAACCATATAAAGCTTTTGAAAGTTTAAAAACATGGTTTGGAAATTTTGGATCTTAAAAACCGGGTGTTGTTAAACATACACTTCTTCATTTATAAAACCATTTCAAAAAACACTTTTTACATCCATTTGTAAATCATACAAAAGCTAAAAGCATTCTAATGGCTTCCATCCTAGCTACGGGAGCATAAGTTTCATCATAATATATTCCTTCCTCTTGAGTGTAACCTTGAGCAACAAGTCTAGCCTTGTTCCTCACTATGTTACCACTCTCATCTAGCTTGTTCCTAAAAACCCATTTAGTACCTATAGTAAATTTATCACTAGGTCTATCAACTAGGGTCCATACTTTACTTCTTTCAAATTGATTTAACTCTTCTTGCATGATCAATATCCAATATTCATCATTTAATGCTTCTTTGATATTTTTAGGCTCAATGCATGAAATAAATGCAACATACTTACAAGTATTTCTAAGAGAAAATCTAGTAATTACCCATTGGGATGGATCTCCCAAAATCAACCATCCTTCACATAGTTGAACTCTCTTGGATGAGTGACTTCCCTTTCCTCAATTGTAAGTTCTTCTAGAGCATCTTGTGTTTGTTCATGAATTTTTTCATTTGATGATTGATCGTCTTTATCATTGTTAAAAAATTCTGCATTATCATCATCAATACAAGAATCCTTTTTAGGAGGAAGATTAGAGTCATAAAAAGTAACATGTATAGAATCTTCTACTACTAAAGTTCTTTTATTAAAAACTCGATAAGCTTTAGAATTTAAAAATTAGCCAAGAAAATTTTCTTCATCACTTTTTGCATCAAATTTACCAAGATTATCTTTGCCATTGTTTAAAACAAAACGTTTTCATCCAAGGGGATGAAAATAGCTAATGTTCGGCTTTTTATTTTTGAAAAGTTCATATGGAGTTTACTTTAAGATAGGCTTAATCATCACTCTATGAACAATATAACAAGCGGTGTTTGTGGTTTTCGCCCAAAAATATTTTGGTAAATTATGTTCACAAAAGCATGGTTCTAGCCATTTCTTCTAAAGTTCTAATTTTCCTCTTAAAAAATCCATTTTGTTTAGGGGTTCTAAGTGTAGAAAAATTATGGCTAATTCCATTTGAGTTGCAAAAATATTCAAAATCAAGATTTTGAAATTCGGTTACATGGTCACTTCTAACACTAGGGATAGAGTAACAATTTTCGTTTTGATTTATTTTTGAAAAATGTGATGAATTTTTCTAAAGCTTCATCTTTAGTACTTAAGAAAAGAACCCAAGTAAATCTAGAATAGTCATCAACAAGCACAAAATCATATTGTTTTCCACCCAAGCTAGTTGTCTTATTTGGGCCAAACAATTCTATGTGAATTAGTTGAAGAACTCTACTAGTTGATACATCATTAATAAGTTTAAAAGAAACTCTTTTATGTGTACTCTTAACATATGCATCACAAATTTTATCCACATCAAAATCAATTCTAGGTAATCCTCTTACTAAGTCATTTTTAACTAATTTATGCAATATACTCATGCTAGCATGTCCTAGTTTTCTATGCCACAACAAAGAGTTATTCTCATTTTTAGCAACAAGACGTAACTTAGAGTTATGCATATCATCTAAATGTGCCGTATATATGTATATTATTCTATGTCCTACAAGCACAATCTTATTAGATGCAATGTCAATAACTTTACAACCTATAGACCTAAATATTACATTGAAACGTTTACCACATAGTTGACTAATACTTAAAAGATTATGCTTAAGACGTTGGCATATAAGACATTTTCAATAATAATTGAAAAGTTTTTACCAATAGAGCCTGTTCCTTCAATTTGTTTTGTAGAGTTGTCACAAAATGTAACTTCTCTGCCACTTTTTGGCTTCAAATTGATAAAGTGACTCTTATCAACTGTCATGTGGCTTGAGCATCCATTATCGAGGTACCATAAGTTTTTCCATGAATAATCCACCTCAAAGCAATGCTCCTTTTCATACAAACATAGAATTAAAGTTTGATTTTTGGTACCCATATTCTTTTGGGTCCATAAACATTAGTTCTTATAATTTTAGTCCCTTTAGGTATCCATTTTGAAATCAAGTTCTTACCTTGTGAAGTTATGAGTCCTTTAGGGACTCATATACTTTTAATGAATTTTCTCTGGTAAAAGTTTTGGGGACCTTTATGTTCATAGAAATTAAAGCTACTTTTAACAAAGTTTTGTTTTAAATTTTCTCTTTTTTCTAAAACTTTGTTCATAGAAATCAAGTTGCTTTTCATGATCATCATAAACTTTAGAAAGCAAATTATGCAAGTCTAATTTTTTCTTCTCAAGCTTATTAATTTTTTCTTGCATCTTGTTTACTTTCTCTTCAAGTTCATGTTTGGTTTTGGAAATCAAGCCATTTTAATTTTTCAAATTTGAAATATTTTTCTTATGTTTTGAATTCATGACTTCAAATTCCAAACCCAATTTCTCATAGGCATCTTGCAACTCATCAAAAGAATAAGAATTTGAAATAGATGAGTTAGAAGTTACCTTAGAATCATCGATGGTTATGAGACACAAGTTGGGTACTTCTTGAGTTTCTTCATCAGATGAGTCCTCATCACTCCAAGTAGCAACGTTGGCATTGTGTTTTTGTTTGATAGACCCCTTCTTCCTCCATTAAGGACAATCCAACTTGATGTGTCCCGATTTCTTTCACTCATAAGAAATGATGGGATCTTTCTCTTGGTTGATTCAATTTTGAGTCATTCCTTGTTTTGGAATTGTCTTCCTTTGTTGGACCTCATGAACCTCTTAAATCTTCTTACAAACATTGTCATCTCTTCATCATCATCAGGGGTGAGAAGACTTATCCTGGACTCCTTAACTCTACTTGTCCCTTCAAGGGTTACTGTAACACCCCAAACCCGGTCAATACGCCACGACCGAATCTGGTATGTCACTGAGGAAAATATTTTGAAGAAAAACGAGTTAACGATTAAATTTTTGTGAAAAACCTTTTGAAATTCTATATTTGTAGAAATTAGGTGTATAATAAGTTAAAACTAATAATTTACTTTGAAAGTACGTAAAACTTTAAAATAAGTGAATAAATCATAGGTTAGAAAACATTTATATCATTTTAAGAAAACTCGAATTATTACTGTGAAAACCAATTGCATTTGAATGTAGAACCTAGATATTTGAAAATCATTTAAATTATCGAAAACACTTAAGTTGTTAAAATTATCAAATGATTTATGTTACCCGATGTAACGTTTTAAAAACCATAGCGCTGTGTAGTTTAGAAAACTTGGTGCTCAATTTATTGTAATAATCAAAAATTTATAACCATATTTAAAACATAATCAAAACATAAAAATAATCCAAAACATAATTTAAAGAGGCCTTATTACAAACCCATAAAATATGAAAACCAAATTAAAGTAAAGTACCCAAATAGAAGTTCATATAAAACCAACTTTTATTGCATGGCCTCCTCGAGTTCACCCGGCTCCATATCCGCGATCTCACGAATCACCTGAAATGATAAGGGAGAAGGTGAGTCACCAAGACTCAGTGCATATTCCCTCTCCCGGGTAATTACCACATACTTACACAAATTATAACAAAGCAACATATATGTATAATGCACCCATCCTAACCATCCATAACTCCTTTTCTACCCCGTGTGGTACCAAACCACTGGTGGTGCCAAACTACTGGTGTCCAAAGACACAAATGTGATACCAAATCACTGGTGACCGTAGTCACGAATAATCCATCTGTGGGGCCAACCCACGTGTGATACCAAATCACTGGCAGACGATCCCATATCTCAAAAGTGGGGCCAACCCACAGTGGTGTTAACCACAGGGACAAGTCGCTATGAGGTGCCAAACCTCTGGTGTCCGAAGACACGAATGTGATACCAAATCACCGGTGGTGCCAAACCACTGGTGGTGCCAAACCACTGGTGGTGCCAAACCACTGGTGACCGAAGTCACAAATCATCAAGCTGTGGGGCCAACCCACGTGTGATACCAAATCACTGGCGTCGATCCCATATCTCAAAAGTGGGGCCAACCCACGGTGGTGTTAACCACAGGGACAAGACGCTGTGAGGTGCCAAACCTCTGGTGTCCGAAGACACGAATGTGATACCAAATCACTGGAGATACCAAATCTCTGGTGTCCGTCGACACGATATTAATCTTCCCCCTCCTCTCATATTGCCCATACCAATGCAATAGATAACCAAATCATGTTAATACACTTTAATATGAGTCATATAATAATACCATAAATCATAGATCATGATTTCAATCCACATGTATTAACAACATATCGAAACGGACTTACCCGAATCCTCATTCATACCATCAAGGTATCATATCCAAAACTCATCGTTTTTTCCCACTTTCATAATATGATTAGTTATAAAAACACACATGAATACATATATAATCCAAGTTATAAAGTCTGTAAGATACACACCTTTCACCAAAGCAAAACTAACTTCCGAAGATCCGATCTACCGCACTAGATCCTTGTCCTACAATCGGCCATATCACAATATTTTAATGAAAACCATTCGGCCAACAACATATCTTAATCCAATAAAACCTTAGGCTTCCTCAACCAACTTTAAAAGTATAGAATCCTTACCACTTGACTTACCAACTCCGATTCGCTAAAGGAATGACTTAAATCGATTGCTTTCGAAATCCCAATGAGCCTAATTGAATAATCGAATCCTAAAAATGGTTAGAACCTTGCAACCCAAAGCCCAAAGATTCAGCTTTTGTCCACAAGAAAATAACTTGGAAAAGAGAAAAGAATTGAAAGAAAATTGGCCATGAACACTTACCCTTTTCCAAAATCGATTGAAGAAAAATCAAAGATAATCTACCCTTGAATATTCGGCCAAAACAAAGACTAAAAGAAAGTAGAAGATTCGGCTATGGTGAAGTGAAAAAAAGAAAAGAAGAAATAGAATGGAAGTAAATGTTTTATCTTTGAACAAAAGAAAAAGAAATGGTATTTGAGATGGAGAAATATTCGGCCAAGAGAGTGTAAAAGAAAAGTGTTTATGAACCAATGTCGAAAAGAAAAGAAAAGAGAGATGTGGAAGAGATGAGATTCGGCCAACACCTATTTTGCCTAAAAGAAAAGTGCAAAAATACCAAAATGAAGTTTTGGTTTCAAAAGCAAAGATGAAAGAAAGGAAATAGCATTTTTGGTTCAATAAAACAAGAGCTAAAACAAAAGCTAAATTTGCACAAAATGCAGAATAACATTCGGCCAAAGAAAGGGTTTTTGGAGAGGAAAAACAAAATGCAAAAAGATGTTCAAAAGGAAAAATTGGCCAACTATTCCCCCCCCAAACCACCTAACAACATTCGGCCACCCCCCTAGACACCCATGCCATCCACATACATGCTCTTAAGCCTTGAATAAAGTTTCCAAAACATCCCCCATATTCCATGCCTTATGTCTCCCCAACCTTCCATAACCTCAAGATTCTTACCCCTACTATCAAGCTTTCCTTAAACATATATTCAACTTACCAAAAGATGAAAGTCCAACCTATCATAAACAAGGTTTGACCGTCCATCAATGCTAGAACACAAAAAAATAAAATCTTCAAAATGCTAATCATGTTACTCGAACCACTAACCTCAAGCCACCTTTCAAGCTCCTTAACCAACTTGCCACTTACTCCTCTTATGCTTTAATTGAACACTTAAATTAACTTAAGTGTCAAGCTCACTTAATCCACTTCATTAAATAAACCATACTAAAAATTTATTCTAGCTTCCTAAATAAAATCAAACCTTCACAAGACTATACTAACACATGAATTATGCACGAATGCATAACCCCTAAATCTAAGGTATTACAATTCTACCCTCCTTAAAAAATAATTTCGTCCTCAAAATTACTTACTAACGATCAATCGTACAGTCTAACTCACCGCAGTACGCTCTTGCTGCGCACTCTGATCTTAATAACACTACTATACTACTAACGACATATGAATACGTCAACCCACATCAATCAAAGCAGTATATGGAAATCCAATGATCAAGAACATACTGGTGATGACGTCCGGTGCGTCGCCTTCCTCTCGACGTCTCGCTGCATACACCAACCCAGGCTGTCTTGCCTCAGTGTTGCCTGCACCTCTGCCCAATGCTCCGCGACCTCGACCAGAACCATTACCTCCTCTACCGTTATCACAACTTCTCTGCGGTGACGGTTCCTCCTTTCTGAACTGAGCACGACCATGACCCTCAGACTGATTCCTGGCTTGCTTATGTGGACAATCTCTCACACGATGATCCAGCGAACCACACTCGAAACATCCTTCTCTACCGGTCCAACATTCGCCCCAATGAAATTTTTCGCATCTGTTACACTGTGCTGGTCCCTGATTAGCAGTAACAGGCTTCCCAGACTGATTCGGCCCATTCTGCCTAACTCTTTTTTGAGAATCTTCGTCCGACCCAGATGATCCATATCCTCTCTTATACTTATTCCGGTCGTAACTCTGTCTTCCAGATTCCTTTATTCCTTCGGCTATCTTAGCCTTTTCAACCAAAGCAGCAAACTCTCGCTCCTGATGTGGAGCAATCAACAATCTCAGCTTGTCCTTCAAACCATATTCGAATCGAACACATCGCTCGTGCTCTGAAGCCACAATACCTCCAGCATACCGGCTCAATCTTAAGAACTCAGCCTCATACTCTGATACGGATTTACTCCCTTGGACCAAACTCAGGAATGCCTTGCGCTGCGCATCAACGTAACTAGACCCGATATATTTCTTCTGATACGCTGCCTTAAAGAAGTCCCAAGTGAGATCCTCTGCTGCAGCACCATTAAGAACCGTGAGCCACCACTGATATGACTCGTCACGAAGAAGCGATACAATCTCTTTCAGCTTTTCCTCGGCATTTAGATCCAGATCATCCATGATTCGTTCCGTCGCCTCTAATCAGTATTCAGCTGAGCTGGGAGCTACACCCGAAACACCTCGAAATACCTCGGCTCCGTTGGCTCGGAGTTGCTCAGGAACAGATTTCCGAGCTCCCGCGCCTCCACCTACTCCAGCTACCCTCTCAAGAACTCGCAGCATCGCCTGAGATACTGCGTCATCTCCCGTTTGGTCCTGAAGCTCAACTCCAACCGCTGGTGGTGGAACTGGTGGTACCTCATTCTCGGATCCCTGACCCGACCTCACTGGCTCAGACACAGCCATCCTACCTCGACCACGTCCACGAGTAACACGACCTCGAACACGAGTACTCATGTCTAACGTCTCGTCTTATCTAAGTTAAAAGTTTTATGCATTAGTCATTATTCCGCTTTCTTTAAAGAACAGTTTTATGAAAAAGATTTCTATAAGAGGTTGTTTCGCGAGTACATCCAACCTAAAGTTTTAGGTCTCTAGAGTAGTTCCTACTACTACACAATCATATCATCATCATCATCATATTATCAAAATCAATAGTTTGATGTAGTTACCCGGGCGAATTGATACCGGACACTCCAGGCCATGCCTTTCCAACCATAAAATTTTTAACAATAACATTTTAAAACCATACTTTAAAACATTTTGGGCCTGGGGCCCACAGCTGAGCTTTTGAACTTAGCTCTGATACCAATTTGTAACACCCCAAACCCGATCAATACGCCACGATCGAATCTGGTATGTCACTGAGGAAAATATTTTGAAGAAAAACGAGTTAACAATTAAATTTTTGTGAAAAACCTTTTGAAATTCTATATTTGTAGAAATCAGGGGTATAATAAGTTAAAACTAATAATTTACTTTGAAAGTACGTAAAACTTTAAAATAAGTGAATAAATCATAGGTCAGAAAACATTTATATCATTTTAAGAAAACTCGAATTATTACTTTGAAAACCAATTGCATTTGGATGTAGAACCTAGATATTTGAAAATCATTTAAATTATCGAAAACACTTAAGTTGTTAAAATTATCAAATGATTTATGTTACCCGATGTAACGTTTTAAAAACCATCGCGTTGTGTAGTTTAGAAAACTTGGTGCTCAATTTATTGTAATAATCAAAAATTTATAACCATATTTAAAACATAATCAAAACATAAAAATAATCCAAAACATAATTTAAAGAGGCCTTATTACAAACCCATAAAATATGAAAACCAAATTAAAGTAAAGTACCCAAATAGAAGTTCATATAAAACCAACTTTTATTGCATGGCCTCCTCGAGTTCATCCGGCTCCATATCCGCGATCTCACGAATCACCTGAAATGATAAGGGAGAAGGTGAGTCACCAAGACTCAGTGCATATTCCCTCTCCCGGGTAATTACCACATACTTACACAAATTATAACAAAGCAACATATATGTATAATGCACCCATCCTAACCATCCATAACTCCTTTTCTACCCCGTGTGGTACCAAACCACTGGTGGTGCCAAACCACTGGTGTCCAAAGACACAAATGTGATACCAAATCACTGGTGACCGTAGTCACGAATAATCCATCTGTGGGGCCAACCCACGTGTGATACCAAATCACTGGCAGACGATCCCATATCTCAAAAGTGGGGCCAGCCCACGGTGGTGTTAACCACAGGGACAAGTCGCTATGAGGTGCCAAACCTCTGGTGTCCGAAGACACGAATGTGATACCAAATCACTGGTGGTGCCAAACCACTGGTGGTGCCAAACCACTGGTGACCGAAGTCACAAATCATCAAGTTGTGGGGCCAACCCACGTGTGATACCAAATCACTAGCGTTGATCCCATATCTCAAAAGTGGGGCCAACCCACGGTGGTGTTAACCACAGGGACAAGACGCTATGAGGTGCCAGACCTCTGGTGTCCGAAGACACGAATGTGATACCAAATCACTGGAGATACCAAATCTCTGGTGTCCGTCGACACGATATTAATCTTCCCCCTCCTCTCATATTGCCCATACCAATGCAATAGATAACAAAATCATGTTAATACACTTTAATATGAGTCATATAATAATACCATAAATCATAGATCATGATTTCAATCCACATGTATTAACAACATATCGAAACGGACTTACCCGAATCCTCATTCATACCATCAAGGTATCATATCCAAAACTCATCGTTTTTTTCCCACTTTCATAATATGATTAGTTATAAAAACACACATGAATACATATATAATCCAAGTTATAAAGTCTGTAAGATACACACCTTTCACCAAAGCAAAACTAACTTCCGAAGATCCGATCTACCGCACTAGATCCTTGTCCTACAATCGGCCATATCACAATATTTTAATGAAAACCATTCGGCCAACAACATATCTTAATCCAATAAAACCTTAGGCTTCCTCAACCAACTTTAAAAGTATAGAATCCTTACCACTTGACTTACCAACTCCGATTCGCTAAAGGAATGACTTAAATCGATTGCTTCCGAAATCCCAATGAGCCTAATTGAATAATCGAATCCTAAAAATGGTTAGAACCTTGCAACCCAAAGTCCAAAGATTTGGCTTTTGTCCACAAGAAAATAACTTGGAAAAGAGAAAAGAATTGAAAGAAAATCAGCCATGAACACTTACCCTTTTCCAAAATCGATTGAAGAAAAATCAAAGATAATCTACCCTTGAATATTCGGCCAAAACAAAGACTAAAAGAAAGTAGAAGATTCGGCTATGGTGAAGTGAAAAAAAGAAAAGAAGAAATAGAATGGAAGTAAATGTTTTATCTTTGAACAAAAGAAAAAGAAATGGTATTTGAGATGGAGAAATATTCGGCCACGAGAGTGTAAAAGAAAAGTGTTTATGAACCAATGTCGAAAAGAAAAGAAAAGAGAGATGTGGGAGAGATGAGATTCGGCCAACACCTATTTTGCCTAAAAGAAAAGTGCAAAAATACCAAAATGAAGTTTTGGTTTCAAAACTAAAGATGAAAGAAAGGAAATAGCATTTTTGGTTCAATAAAACAAGAGCTAAAACAAAAGCTAAATTTGCACAAAATGCACAATAACATTCGGCCAAAGAAAGGGTTTTTGGAGAGGGAAAACAAAATGCAAAAAGATGTTTAAAAGGAAAAATTGGCCAACTATTCCCCCCCAAACCACCTAACAACATTCGGCCACCCCCTAGACACCCATGCCGTCCACATACATGCTCTTAAGCCTTGAATAAAGTTTCCAAAACATCCCCCATATTCCATGCCTTATGTCTCCCCAACCTTCCATAACTTCAAGATTCTTATCCCTACTATCAAGCTTTCCTTAAACATATATTCAACTTACCAAAAGATGAAAGTCCAACCTATCATAAACAAGGTTTGACCGTCCATCAATGCTAGAACACAAAAAAATAAAGTCTTCAAAATGCTAATCATGTTACTCGAACCTCTAACCTCAAGCCACATTTCAAGCTCCTTAACCAACTTGCCACTTACTCCTCTTATGCTTTAATTGAACACTTAAATTAACTTAAGTGTCAAGCTCACTTAATCCACTTCATTAAATAAACCATACTAAAAATTTATTCTAGCTTCCTAAATAAAATCAAACCTTCACAAGACTATACTAACACATGAATTATGCACGAATGCATAACCCCTAAATCTAGGGTATTACAGTTACTTCAAGCTTGTCTCATATTTCTTTTGCATTGTCACACAAGGAGACTCTATTGTACTCATTTGAACCAAGAGCACAAAATAAAGTGTGCATATCTTTTGCATTTAATTACACCTTCTTGATATTATTATCATCCCATTCATTCTCTTCCTTTTGGACAATAACATCTTCGACCCTCTTTATTGGAATGGATGGTCCATTAGTAATAATCCTCCAAACTTCATAGTCGTTAGCTTGGATGAATAGCTTCATTCTTGTTCCCCAATATGAGTAGTTGGTGCCATTGAATAAAGGAGGCCTCATGGTGGAATGCCTTTAACCGAATATGGTGGAATTTTTCTCCAATGCCATGAAGCAAATTTTTTGACTTGTGGCTTCCATCTTGGATATCTTGAGGATATTCTCTCTTGATGGTAAAACTGTCTCTAGAGTTCTAGCTTTGATACCAATTGTTAGCTCGATGGAATAAACCGAAAATGCCAAGAGGGGGTGAATTAGCCTTAAAACATTTTGGTGAAAGAAAAGACAAAATTGAAATAATGAACACAAAGAATTTAGAGTGGTTTGACCCCAATTGCCTACTCCACTACTTTAGCTTTCCACCACTAAGGATTTTTTCAATTTCACTAATTTGTTCAGCCGTTGAGGACAATGTTTAACCTTACAACTCCTTAAGATTTCTACCCTAAATCTTAAGTTACAAACCCTCTCAAAGAGATACAAATAAGCAAACAAATAAACAATCCTTACAAGATTAAGTTGTTTGCAAAATGAGGATCAAATACAATAAAAAACACTTGAGAACGAGAATAGAGATAAAGCTTACAAGTGTATGTAAGAAGAATGTGAAAATATTAAGCTCTAAGGTTGTTTGATTGATGATTTTTGCTTGAAAGTGCTTTTCTAGTTGTTATAGGTCTTTGGAAGATGTTATTTATACCCCCTAATAGATTTCCAACCATTGAGCTTGTTGGTGTAGTGAATATGGCTGTTGGGGATGTAAAACCAGAGCGTTTAAATCACCTGCAACTGCAAGTATCGATACCAAATAAAAGGGTATCAATAATTTTTGTAATAAATGTAACATCCCTAGCCAGTATCCTTCGCTGGAACAGGGTTACGGAGCATTATTAGAGTTCACAGAATTATTTCATATAATTCATTTCATTTATTGTTCATAACTGAAACTAATCATATTGTCCCTTGAATGGACCCTCAAGGCCCAATTTAAACATTAGAATCAAGTTGGGACTAAATAAGGAACTCAGATTTTTTTTTGCAAAATTCCAAAATTTTTCTTATATACAAGGGTCATACGCTCGTGTGGGTAGGCCGCGTGGCTCACATGGCCAAGTGACATGCCCATGTCTTAGGTCGTGTGGGCATTCGATGTGAGGCACATATTCGTGTCCCAGCCCGTGTCCTTACCCGTGTAACTTTCTGACTTGTGGCACACGGCCTGCCACACGTCCGTTTGCTAGGCCATTTGGTCAATTTAATTTTCACAAATTAGGTGTAGGTTTCACACGACCAAGACACACGCCCGTGTTTACACATGGCTAAGACATACGTCGGTGTCTCTGCTCGAGTGCCCAATTCTGAGAATTCTGTTTCTCAATTTTAAGATGCAGGGGACACATGGCCAAACCATATGCCTATGTGAATAAAATAAGGCCATTTCTTAGCCTTATTTCTCACCCAAATTTAACCTTCAACCTACAATAACATTTGCATACATTTTCCAACCAATTCAAGTCATATTATCCAAGGAAACATCATTAACATGTATGAAATAGTAACACATATTCATATGATTAAACTTACCTTCTTGTATTGATTTATATTTTACCCTAATTCAATTCAATCAAACTACATACATATAAGCTAAATATGATATATAACCTTATAATAATATACCAAAACAATCCATTTTTAGCCATTCCAATGGCTAAGTTACAAACAACTATTTACATGCCAACATAGGCCAAGTTAACCTATACATGCCATTATATCAAAATAAGATTACTATTTATACCAAAACAAGCTGGAGGATAGTGTGATGATTCTTCGACCGTTCTCCAACCTAAACGAGCTTCCGAACACTATAAAACAAAAAAAAATAAAACCTAGTAAGCATTTAATGCTTCGTAAGTGATATATATTAGGAATTAAACTTGCTAATTGCATTTATTAAAATAAGTATATAATAACATGCTTCCAAACAAGTTGACAATTTTCCTAATCACATTGTAACAGCCCTTACCTATATCTGACACTGGGATAGGGTACGAGGCATTACTCGACTTATTCAAAAATAAATGTTCAAAACCGAGACATGAATTTCCATTCAAATTTAAAAAAAAATTCAAACACATTCATATTGTCCTTCAAACGAGCCTACGAGGCCCAAAACATGTATCGAAAGTGATTCGGGACTAAACCGAGAGCTTTAGAAACTTTTGGAGTACTTAGAAAATTTTTCATGAAAAAGGGGTCACAAGCCCGTGTGGGTTCGGGACACGCCCGTTGATTCTATGACACGCCCGTGCTTCAGGCCGTGTTCAAATTAGGGAGCATTTTGTTTATGAAGTCATCATCAAATTGAGGTCACAAGGCCAAGTCACACACCCGTGTACTTAGGCCGTGTGATCAATTAAGTTTTTTTAATTTTTCATAAAATAGGTGCAGACTTCACTCAGCCAGCATACACGCCCGTGTTCGAGGCCGTGCCACCCACACGGTTGAGACACACGTCCGTGTCTCTGTGAGTGTGCTTATTACTGAGCATTCTGTTTTGCAGCAATTAAGGTGTAGGGACACACGGCTGAAACACATCCCCGTGGGGCAGACCGTGTGTCGCACACGGCTTAGACACACGCCCGTGTGTCTACCCGTGTGGAAAAATATAAGGTTGTTTACCAAGCCTTTTTGCCACCCTTCCATGCACCAACCTACACAACAAAACATAGCACCAATCCAAGCATATTCATACAACCAATTCAACCACAAACAAAAAATCAATATATCTTTCACATGTTATTTCCTATCACATACAACATCTCACACTTATCATCTCAAACCATGCAAGGTCCACATCCATGAAAGACATCACCATATGCATATATACTTAACAAATATTAGCCAATTTCAATGGCCATTTACAAAATGAATTATCAACTAACATAAGCCAAAACTTTCGGCCAAATCAACTATGACACGTGACAAAAAGACCAAGTCCCTATACATGCCATAGCTCAAAATACTTGAATTCATTGGTACCAAAATAGTTGTTGTAGATAGGGTGTATGGATCTCTGACAAATCTCCAATCCCGAGCTGGCTTGGTCACATTATAAGATAAAGGAACGAAAAGGAGTAAGCTTCATAGCTTAGTAAGTTCATATGCAAATACTAAGCAACATTAAACAACATTTAACATGAATAGCATACACTTAGTATAACACAAGTTACATATTTGTCATCATAGGTTCATAAACATAACTTACTCATTCTTAATCTTACCAAGTGTTCATCACATATCGATTTCATTCTTATGAGTTTTTTGTACATTCATGTACCTGTACCAACTCGTAACATATCATACTCTTTCTCGTCATTTGACATACCCGTTGAACACTTGGAATACTAATCAGATACATAGAAATTCTTCCACAAAAGTGCCACATACGTAACTAATGCTACCTCATATCTCATAACATATAGGGGCTCGCTTTCGAGCTAATCACAGACCTGCTCACACAAGCTGTCAGTCAAGGCAACTATGCAGTGCTGCTCACACAAGCTGTTAGGTATCCGCAATACATGCTAGACTACCCAGGCATTGGTAGACGTACGAGACCAGCACTCGGATCACATAAATCTCATGTAGCACACGGTTTCCTAATGACATGTCACTCATATCATAATCTATTCCTAAGGTTCGAACAGGATTTCTCACTTGTCATTTCGTCATCGAACGTATCCACATTGTCATTAATACAATTCATGTAAAATAAAATATATAAAAATACAATTATAACATTGCCTTTATTTACACACGAACTTACCTCCGCATAAAAATGGCGAAAAAGACTAAATCGTCAAATACTCGTTTTTTCCCCCGTTCTAGGTCCAAACCTCGTTTTTCTTGATCTATAATATCACATTTAACTTATTCAATCATTATACATTTCAAATTAGCCCAAAATCACATTGGAAAAAATATATATTTTTACCCATAAAGTTTGACATTTTTACAATTTAGTCCCTAGGCTCGTAAAATGAACTGTATTCAATTCCAATACACCCAAGCCTAGCCGAACCTATGGCATGCTCATAGCAGCCCACTTTTTTTCATTTATTCACACTTTTACAACATATTTTACAACCACAAACAAGTCCTTTTAGGCATTTTCATTGAAAATCACTTAGCAAAAGTCGTTTATCATATGCCAAACATGAATTTTCTACCATTAGACATCAAAATACACAAAAATCTATCATGGGTAAAATTTTAGACCTTGACATCTCTTCAAATTGATTGTAGAAATAGAAAGATCGAGTTACAATGACTTCAAAAATGTAAAGAGCATCAAAAATAGGGCTAGAATGGACTTACAATCGATCTTGAATGTTGGCCAAACCCTACCTATGTCTTCCTTCTAATTTTTGGCACAAGGAGGAGAAGATGGACACGATTTTGGCTTGATTTTCCCTTTGTAATCTTTTATTTACCAAATGACCAAAATGCCCCTCACTTAAAACTTTGAAATTTTATCTCACCATGTCAATTTTTGTCCACTATCTTAACAAATGATCTAATTACCATCTAAGGACCTTCAATTTAAAATTTCATAGCAATTAGACACCTCTAGCATGTAGAACTCAACTTTTGCACTTTTTTACAATTTAGTCCTTTTAACTAAATTAGGTGCCCAAACGTCAAAATTTTCAGATGAAATTTTCACAAAATCATTTCATAATACTTTAGACCATATAAATGTAATAAAAATGAATTTCAATACGTCAGATTTGTGGTCCCGAAGCCAGTGTTCCGACTAGACCCAAAATCGAGTTGTTACAACTCTCCCCCTTAGGGATTTTCGTCCCCGAAAATCTTACCAGAAAATAGGTTTGGGTACTGTTTCCGCATAGCTTCCTCAGGTTCCCACGTAGCCTCTTCGACTCCGTGTCGTTGCCATAAAACTTTCACTAGGGCTATACTCTTATTTATCAACTGTTTAACTTCTCAAGCCAAAATCTTGATCTATTCTTCACCATAAGTCATGTCGAGTCGAATCTCGACCTTTGTCGAAGAAATCACATGTGAAGGGTCTGATCTGTAACAGTGTAACATAGACACGTGAAACATGTTATGGAGCCTTTCCAACTCTATAGGTAAATCTAACTGATATGCCATTGGCCCTATTCTTTTAATAACCTCATACGACCCAATGAAACGTGGACTTAACTTGCTTTGACGACCAAATCTCAGAATCTTCTTCCACTGGGGATACTTTCAAGAATACTTTATCACCAATCTGAAATTCGATCTCTTTTCTTTTCAAATCTACATACGACTTTTGTCGATCTAAAGCGGCTTTCAAGCAATCACGAATTACCTTTCCTTTTTCTTTGATTTCTCTAACCAAGTCAACCCCGTGATTCTGTTTCTCACTAAGCTCTATCCAATACAACAGAGTTCGACACTTGCGGCCATACAATGCCTCATACGGTGCCATTTTTATACTCGACTGAAAATTGTTGTTATAAGCAAATTTGACTAAAGGTAGATATTTTTCCCAACTACCCTCGGATTCTAAAACACAACAATGAAGCATATCTTTGAGAACCTGAATCGTTCTCTCTGATTCACCATCGATTTATGAATGAAATGTGGTACTTGAGTTCAACTTTATACCCAAAGCTTCTTGCAACTTTTTCAAAAAACGCGAAGTAAACCTCGGATCTCTATCCGAGATAATAGAAATAGGCACTCCGTGCAATCTCACAATTTTAGCAATGTACAATTCAGCTAGCTTGTCAAGTGAGTAGCCAGTATGTACCGAAATAAAATGTACCGATTTCATCAATCTATCAACAACGACACAAATGACACCTTTTTTTTTTCAGAGTCAAAGGCAAATCCGTTACGAAGTCCATCGTAATTCTCTCCCATTTCCACTCGGGTACCATCACTGGCTGAAATAAGCTCGAAGGTACTTGGTGTTCGGCCTTTACTTGTTGACAAACTAAACATTTCGAATCAAACTTCGAAATATCTCGTTTCATACCTGACCACCAATACCTTTTCTTCAAATCATTATACATTTTTGTACTACCTGGATTAACTGATAAACAACCACTGTGTGCCTTGAGTAAGATCTTCTGAATAAGTTATTCATTTTTCGGTACACAAATCCTACCTCAAAACATCAAACAATCATCAACCTCAATCTGAAAATCTGAATCACTAGTCGATTTGCACTGAATTCTTTTGGTTTGCAAATCATTGTCACATTTTTGAGCTTCACAAATCTGAAGGAATAACGGTCTAGCTCTCAACTCGGGAAGGATTGAAACCATTATCAGACAAAGTCAACTGTGTATTCATCGCTCTCAAAGTAAACAAAGTCTTTCTACTCAACGCATCTGCGACTATATTTGTGTAACAGCCTAGTTTAGACCTTAGTCGGAACAGTGGTTTCAAGACCACAAATCTGAGGTCAGAAAAATATTTTGAAATTATTTTTGATGTTTATAATGTGTGAATGAGCCTGTGTGAAAGTTTCGTATGAAAACTTTATCGATTGTGTGCCAAATTGTGAGAAAGGACTTAATCGCATAAAATATAAAAGCTATGTGTTGATTTATAAGTGCCAAATTGTTATTGTGTTTTAAATATGGAGGATTTATGATGCAATGAAGCCATTATATAGTTATTGGGTGGTGGATGGACATAAAAACCTATAGATAATGGAAATGGAATAATAATAAAAGGGGTAAAAAAGGTAAATGATGTATTCTTGATAATAAAACAAAAGAATGAAAGTGGTCATCTTTTATTCACTCATTTTGACCGAAATTAGCAAAATGAATAAGAGGAAAAGAGAAGCCATGGATGAATACTAGGGTTCGGCCATTGTTGGAATCAATTAAGGTATGTTTTGACTTTGGTTTTTGATGATTTTTATGTTTTTGATATTGTTGCTTAGTCTACTATCAAGCCCATGTTGTAATTTGAAGAATTAATTATGTTTATGAGATGTGCCATTGATGAAATGGTGAGATTTATGATGAGTATTGATGTTAAATGATAGATATGTGTTTAATGAACATGTTTTGTTCTTGAAATTTTGATGAAATTGTGCAATTTGGGCTTAATTGAGAAAAGTGTAAATTGAGGGACTAAAATGTAAAATAAATGAAATGTGTGGCCTTGTATGAACACAAGGAAAATTCAGCTAGGCTTATGTAAAAAGAAATTATGTGAATTTGATGATTTTGTGAAATAGGGACTAAAGTGTCGAAATGTGAAAAATAAGGGCTATTTTGCAAAATACCCTAAATATGTGTGTTTGGACTAAATTGAATGAATTGGTGATTAAATGAGTTAAATTTGAATGTGTACAGACCAAGAAAGGAGAGGTTCGGATCAAGATTGAGGCAAAGACAAAGTGTTCAATTAATCGACTGTTTCGGTATTTCGACGTTCGGGGTAAGTTTGGATATAATACTAGTTATAAACTATATCTATGTGATGTGAATTGAATGAAAATCTATATAACTATGAGATTAGAAATGCTATGTGTGGAATTGAATTAGAGAGCACTAAGTGTGCAAAATTAGAAACGGGATAGAGATGATTAGCACTGCGTGTGCGAGATGATAGAAGCTTTGGCTTATTGAATTGGCATTGTGTGTGCAATACCTGTATAAGCTCGGTGTAACGTATTGGCACTAAGTGTGTGCTGACAATTTTTTTTTGTCTACAAATTAGCACTAAGTGTGCGAATAAAGCAAGAGAATAGCAAAGGTTGATCGAAATGTAAAGTCAAGTGGTTGAGTAGCATGGTTGGTGAGTAACTATGTGTTGGTAAAGGTAAGTATGATACCTATGTGCTTGACGAAATCGAAAGTAGATGAATGGAATGCAATGTGAGTATTGGATATAGTTGAATTTGTGTATCTGGTAAATTATCTATGTGATGACTTAATGTGTACATTGATTTGATTCAATAAGTTAATTGTATTGTATTTCTAACTTACTAAGCTTTGAAAGCTTACTATGTGATTTGTTTCTCTGTTTTATAGTGTCAGCAAAGCTAGCTCGGATCCAGGGATCGTCAGCATCTCTATCACACTATCAGCAATCTATTTTGGTACTTTTGGAAAGATGTATAGAGTTGAAATATGGCATGTATAGGCTAGAAGTTATGGTATGTTCTGAAATGTTTAATCCTTGCCATATGATTTGGCTTGGAAGATGAATGATGTTAAACTTATGAATGAGCTATGAATTTGGTATATTTCATGATTTTGTGGATTATGAAAGATGTGGTTTGAAGTTGAATCATGGTATGGATTACATAATGCTTAATATATATAAATGCTTTGAGATGTACAATTGTTACTTTGAATGGACCCATTTGTGATGATATTAGGTATGGAAGTAGATGGTATTGTTGATGATTAATTGGTGAATGAAATGGTAAGTTTGAATGCATTTAGAAGCATGAATTGATCTTGCTTTTAAGCTTGTTGGTTGACCCTTGTATGGGTGGCAAATTGGCCTTGCAAATGGCCTATTTTGCATATATGGTTAAGAGATTCGGGTGTGTGTCTCTGTTGTGTGGTTTAAGGGTCATTTCTAGGTGTGTTTGGACAGGTTACATGGCCGAGGCCCACGAGCGTGCATGGTGGTCGTGTGACCAAGTCAGTAGCTAGCTTAATTTCACACGGCCAAGGCACACGGGCTTGTCTGGTGGCCATGTGAACAAGTCAGTATGTATGCTCTGTTTGGGCACGACCTGGACACATGGGCGTATTTGCTAGTCGTGTGAGGCACACAACCGGCCCACACGGGCGTGTGACTTTTGTAGTGTTGAAAAATGTTTAAATTTCTGAAAACTTTTGTAAGTGTTCGGTTTAGTCCCGACTTCTTTCTAACACGTGTTTAAGGTCTCAGAGACCTCGACAAGAAACTATATACTTGTGTTTGAATATGTTTGATTAACGATTAACTTTGTGTAGTAAAATGGATGTGAAATGTTCTGATTGTTCGGTAATGCCGTTTAACCCTATTCCGACGACGGTTTTGGGTTAGGGGTGTTACAATTTGCCTTACCCGGGTGATAGTCAATCACTAGCTCATAATCCTTCAATAACTCGAGCCATCTCCGTTGTCGCAAGTTCAGATCCTTTTGAGTCATCAAATACTTTAAACTCTTGTGGTCGGTATAGATGTGGCACCTCTCACTGTACAAATGATGACGCCAAATTTTTTAAAGCAAAAACAATGGCAGCCAATTCCAAATCATGCGTCGGATAATTTTTCTCATGCGGTTTCAACTGTCTCGAGGCATAAGCTATCACTTTGCCCTCTTGCATCAGGACACATCCTAATCCATTCAGTGACGTGGCGCTATAAATCACAAACTCCTTTCCTGGTTCAGGTTGTACTAAAACCGACGCCTCAGTCAATAATGTTTTCAACTTCTCAAAGCTTTGCTAACATTTTTCGGTCCATTCAAATTTGACATCTTTTTGCAATAACTTTTTCATAGGAGTAGCAATCATTGAAAATCCTTTGACAAAACATCGGTAATAATCGGCTAAGCCTAAAAAGCTTCTGACTTTGGACACATATCTTGGCGGTTTCCAATCAACAATTGCCGAAATCTTACTGGATCAACCCGAATATCATCACCTGAAATGATATGTCTAAAAACTCAGACTTCTCGGAGCCAAAACTCACTTTTACTGAATTTAGAAAACAATTTCTTATCTCTCAAGGTCTGCAACACAATTCTTAAATGTTCAGCATGCACAGACTCATCCCGAGAATAAATTAAAATGTCACCGATGAACACAATCGCAAACTTATCTAAGTATGGTTGAAAAAATTGATTCATCAAGCCCATAAAAATAGCAGGAGCTATAGTTAGTCCGAAAGGCATGACAAGAAATTCATAGTGCCCGTACCTTGTTCTGAAAGCGGTTTTTGACACATCTGACTTTTTAACTCTTAACTGGTAGTAGTCAAACCTCAAATCATTCTTCGAAAATACTGTTGCCCCTTTCAACTGATCAAACAAGTCATCTATTCTTGGCAAAGGATACTTGTTCTTTATAGTTACCTTGTTGAGCTGTCGGTAATCAATATAAAGTCTCATGGATCCATCTTTCTTCTTGACAAATAACATTGATGCACCCCATGGTTAAAAACTCGGTCTCGTAAAACCCTTATCTGTCAACTCTTGCAACTGAGCTTTCAATTCTTTCAATTCAGTCAGAGCCATCCTATATGGAGCGATCGATATCAGTGAAGTCCCTAATACTACATCAATACCAAACTCAACCTCTCTGATCAGAGGCAACCTAGGTAACTCCGCTGGAAACACACCCGGGTATTCACAAACTACCGGTACTGATTCAATCTTTATTTCAGACACTCTTGTATTCAACACATAAGCTAGATAAGCTTCACAACCCTTTCTCGCATAGTTTTGGGCAGTCATTGAAGAAATCACAATAGGCAACTCACCCGACTCATCTGAATCAATTCGAAGAATTTCACCATTCTCACATTTCAATTCAATAAATTTCCATCTACAATTCATTACAACATAATGCAGTGTCAACCAATCCATACCCAAAATGACATCAAACTCATCAAATGGCAACATCATTTCATCAGCCGGAAAACAGTGACCTCGAATCATCAATGGACAATTCTTGCAAACTTTATCAACTAGCACATATTTACCTAAGGGGTTTGACACTTTAATCACAAATTTAGTAAACTCAACAGGAAAGTTCTTACTAGCTACCAATTTCATGCAAACATAAGAATGAATCGATCCAGGATCGATTAGTGTAATAACATTAGTATCGTAGAGAGAAAAAGTACCAGTGATAACATCGGGAGATGTCACTTCTTCACGAGCACGAATGGAATAGGCTCTAGCAGGTGCCCTAGCCTCAGATCTTACAGCTGTATCTTCTGTCACACCTTTACTGCTAGCTCCATTTCCCGTGTTCCATAGTGGCCTCCCTTTAGAGGCAATGTTGTCCGATCTTGCAGTCTGAAACTTATTACTTTCAACCATCTCTGGGAAATCTTTAATAAAGTGATCGTGAGAGCCACACTTAAAACAGGCCCGATCACACATTCTACATTCACTGGGGTGTCGTCTACCGCAATAATGACATTCAGCCCTACCAGATTTAGCGTTACCAACGCTCATTATTGATGTAGTTTGGGCTTTAGAACTCGAGTATTGTTTCCCTGGGATACCCAGATGAAGCACTCAACCAAACATACAAATACCTCGATTTCTTAGACTGAGATTGAAATGACTTACTCATTGGCCTTTTTCTTGCACCTCTAGCCTCAGGCTCGGCTATTCTCTTCTCCTGGTTTAATTCTTCAGCTTTACAAGCTCGGTCGAATAGCACCACAAATTCTTTCAGCTCAAGGACTCCAACTAATAATCGAATATCCTCATTCAACCTGTCTTCAAACCTTTTGCACATGATGGCCTTGGTGGAAACACATTGCTGAGTATACTTACTGAGCCTAACAAACTCTCACTCGTACTCGGTTACTGAAATTCGACCCTATTTCAGCTCTAAAAACTCTTTGCATTTCTGATCAATAAATCTTTGGCTGATATATTTCTTCCTAAACTCATCTTGGAAGAATTCTCAATTAACCATCTCCCTCGGTACTACTGACACAAGGGTTTTCCACCACATGTATGCTGAATATCTTAGAAGTGACACAATACATTTTAGACATTCATCCGTCGTGCATGACAACTCATCAAATACATTGATGGAGTTTTCGAGCCAAAACTCGGCTCTCTCAGGATCATCATCCAATTAGCTCTAAAATCTTCAGCTCCATGCTTTTGAATCTTATCAACTGGTGGCTTACTCAATCTCATGAATTCCATACCTTGTGGAGCTATGGGAACCGGATGAGGAATAGGTGGGGGTGGAGGAGGTTGGGCATTTGGATTTGTTCGAACAAACTCCAAATACCACTGGTTCATCATATGGAGGAAGGCTTCCTTAGCCCCTTCTCCTCCTCCCTGACTAACCGTGGAAGGTCTACTTTCAGATGGCGTTGCCACTTGAGTAGGAGCCAGTGCATTGCTTTCTACTTCATCAGCTACAACTCGGTCAGGATCAATTTACTATATGAAAACATTGTTTAAAATTATCAGGAGTCATCACACTATCACAGTTCATTTATGGTATGTATAGCTAGACTCTTACACATGCTACATTAGTCTGAGAATCGACTAAATCGTAGCTCTGATACCACTAAATGTAACACCCCTTACCCGTATACGACACCTGGATAGGGTACGAGGCATTACCGAACTTATTCACAAATAAACGTTTAAAATTGAGACATGAATTTCCACTCAAATTTAAATTTTTTCACACATTCATATTGTCCCTAAAACGAGCCTACGAAGCCCAAAAGATGCATCGAAAGTGATTCGGGACTAAACCGAGAACTTTAGAAACTTTTGGAGTACTTAGAAAAATTTTCATGAAAAGGGGGTCACACGCTCGTTTCAGTTCGGGACATGCTCGTGTGACCCTATGACACGTCCGTGCTCTAGGCCGTGTTCAAATTAGGGAGCATTTTTTATGACGTCACCATCAAATTGAGGTCGCATGGCCAAGTCACACGTCCATGTGCTTAGGCCGATGATCAATTATGTTTTTGTAATTTTTCATAAAATAGGTGCAGACTTCACACGGCCAGGGTACATGCTCGTGTTCGAGGCCGTGCCACCCACACGACAGAGGCACACGCCCGTGTCTCTGCTCGTATGCTCATTACTGAGCATTCTGTTTCACAAAAATTAAGGTGCAGGGGACACACGGCCGAAACACATCCCCGTGGAGCAGACCATGTGTCGCACACGGCCTAGACACACGCCCATGTGCCTAGCCATGTGGACAAATATAAGGCTATTTACCAAGCCTTTTTGCCACCCTTACATACACCAACCTACATAACAAAACATAGCACCAATCCAAGCATATTCATACAACCAATTCAACCACAAACAAGATAATAATATATCATTCACATGTTTTTTCCTATCACATCCAACATCTCAAACTTATCATCTCAAACCATGCAAAGTCCACATCCATAAAAGGCATCATCATATGCATATATACTTAACCAATATTAGCCAATTTCAAGGGCCATTTATAAAATGAATTATCAACTAACATAAGCCAACACTTTCGGCCAAATCAACTATGACACATAACAAAAACACCAAGTCCCTATACATGCCATAGCTCAAAATACTTGAATTCATTGGTACCAAAATAGTTGTAGATAGTGTGTATGGATCTCAGACAAATCTCCAATCTCGAGCTGGCTTGGTTACACTATAAGATAAGGAAAGGAAAGGAGTAAGCTTTATAGATTAGTAAGTTTACATGCAAATAATAAGCAACATTAAACAACATTTAGCATGTAGAACTCAACTTTTGCACTTTTTACAATTTAGTCCTTTTAACTAAATTGAGTGCCCAAACGTCAAATTTTTTGAACAAAATTTTCACGAAATATTTCATAAAACTGTAGACCATAGAAATGTAATAAAAATAAATTTTACTACGTCAGGTTTGTGGTCCCGAAACCACTATTCCGACTAGACCCAAAATCGGGCTGTCACACATATATTCAAGTAAGCAAGTTAGCCACATATTTCATTTATGCATCAATTAAACATGGATGAGTTCATCATGTTACACTTTCAGGTATTTCAGGAAAATTCGATATATAATTCATTTAATCACATAGTTTCTCATTTCATGAATTTATCCGTTGAATAATTGAAATTTCGATGGATACTCAGGTAGTACACACAAGGTGTACAAAACTATAAACCATCAACTCATAATCAGGGGTACCTATTAGGGCACTTAATTAGGGAGCACACTCTCAAGCCACATATCAGGATGCTTAGATGAGCCATGTAACAGGACACTTATCCGGGCTAAACAGGAAACTTATAAGAGTTTTATTTAGGGAGCTCATAGAGCTTTTAACAGATAACTCTAAAGAGTTACTATCTGGGAGTACCGAATAAGCTAACAAGGAGTTCAAGTGAACCATGTAACACCCCTAACCCGTATCTGTTGCCAGATTAGGGTTAAAGGCATTACCGAACAAATCAGAAAACTTTTATAGACATTTCATACTATCATTCACCAAACGCAATCATTGTGTCCCTTAAATAGGTCAACGAGACCTTAATCATGCTTTAGAGTAGGCCCGAGACTAAACCGAACACATACAGAAATTCTCAGAAATTTAAAATTTTTTCAAAATTGTCAAGGACACACGCCCATGTGACTGGGTTGTGTGCCTCCCACGGCTATTAGACACACCCATGTGCCCTGGCCGTGCCAAAATAGAGCATGCATACTGACTTATCCACACGGTCACCAGACATGTCCGTAGGCTATGACCGTGTACCCTTAAGCTAAATACTGCCTTTTTCACACAGCTACTAGCCACGTCCGTGTGCCATGGCCGTGCACTCTTGGGCTGGCTACTGACTTATACCCACGGCTAGTTGACACGCCCGTGACATGGCCGTGTAGTAATAGGCTAGACACTGAATTAATTACACGGTCACTTGGCACGCCCGTGTGCCACAACTGTGTAGGCAAAACAGACCATTTGCAAGGCTAAAATGCCACCCACAATAGGATCATTCCTACAAGCATTATACCAATTCATTTCTTACACAATTGACATCCAAAAACATGTCAAACAACCAACAATTTTTCATATTCAAACTCATTTCCAATCATACCACTTTGCCCAACTAAGAACACATAAACAACCAAATATGATTCATCCACATTCACCATTCATATAATCATCCCTTTGCTCAAGCATACATACTCATAATGCATTCAGATGCTTACCATAGATTAAACTATTCCATTAGCTATCAAGCCATGCCAAAACATGCATCAAATATCACATTTTCCCATACATATTACCAACACTTAAATAGCCACATCTCATGGCTATTTAAACACATTTCAAACATAATTCAAAATGACTAGCCTACACATGCCATATTTAGCTATATACATATTTCAAAGGTACCAAAATGTGTTGAGTAGTGTGATGATGATCCTCGACGGTCCTGAGCCGTTAGTAGCTTTGACGATCAATAAAACAGATAAAACACACACAGAGTAAGCTTTCAAAAGCTTAGTAAGCCATATACAAATAAACTTAACATAAAATGCACATAACCATATAGAATTTGGCTCATTTGCTTAGCCATAACTTACCACATTCTTCAACTCAAATATCATATATACACATAGCTCATTTAAACATATCATCACATATTATTCCACCATTTCAATACACATATTCAACTTAGTAAGTTCATACAGATACTTAGCTTTCATACACACTTAGTGTACATATTAAACGTACCTGAAGCGGATATTCAAATATGTATTTGTTCGTATCTCGGGTTTGCCCGTTGAACCATTCGTAATCTAATAGGATACTCAAAGTGTCAGAATAGTTGTAAAATGCCAACGTACCAGACGTGGTCTTACATGCAATCAGATATCGATGCCACTGTCCCAGATAGGGTCTTACACGAATCAATATGATGCCAATGTCTCAGACATGGTCTTATACGTAAATCGCATATCGATGCCAATGTCCCAGACGTGGTCTTACACGTAGTCTCGAATCAATGCCAACGTCCCGGACATGGTCTTACATGATATCACATAACAGACACCTATGTCATGACATATACTATCCTATATATTCCTAGGTTCAAACGAGACTTTTGGGACATTATCAACCTGTAGACTTATTCGTAACTCGTATTTGACATACGTTTCATCTTAATAGATATTCACAACCATTCAAATTCCATATATACACAAATAATTCAATGCAAATACATTTACTTGTATATTGACTTACCTCGGATCCAGATATTCGTTCGGACTCGGTTATTCAACTACCTTCGCTTTCTCACGATCTAAGTTCGTTTTCTTCTATTCTTGATCTATACATATTCAAATTTAACCTTTTTATTTACCAACATATTCATTTCAATCCAAAAACACACATTTAGGTCTATTTGCAACTTAGCCCTCACATTTACATATTTTATCAATTTAGTCCATTTTTCTCAAAACATCAAATATACAAAATCACCATATAACCATGCTTAGCCGAATGCCCATGTATCTCATACAAGTCCAAACATTTCATCAAATTCACAATTTAGTCTCTCAAATTTATATTTTCACAATTTAGCCATAATTAGCTTAATCCATCAAAAATTCCAAAACAAAACATGTTCATTTAACACATATCTTTCATTAAACACCTAAACTCATCAGAAAGATAACCATTTCATCAATGGCACATTTCATAAACATCATCAATTCTTCAAATTACAACATGGGCTTGATAGTAGACTAAGCAACAATCTCAAAAACATAAAAATCATCAAAAACCAAAGTTAAAACATACCTTAATTTGAGCTTGCAAATGCCGAATGTGTGAAAGCTTTTTAAACCCTTATTTCTTTTGATTCTAGGCAAGAAGATGGATAAAATGGCTTATTATTTTAGCATTTTGTTTTATTGATAAATCGTAAAAGTAACATATTTTAAACCCACATTTAGCATGATTTTGGACGATTTATACTTTGATTTATGTAAAAAGGTGCTTTTAATCCTTCCTTTTCATGTTTTTTACTCAGGAAAGCACCCGAGCATGAAAAGAACAAGAAACGAGCTTAAAATAGACCAAATTGGGCCAAAATAGAATTCGACACGGCTTAGGCCCAAGACCACACTACTGTGCCTCATTAAAAGTCCGAACACGGCCTAAAGAGGACTCACACGGGCGTGTGCCATGGCCGTGTCCCTGTCGTGGAAAAGAGCAATTTCACTCAGATTTGGATACTTAGGTGCTAAGAAACACATTCCGAAGCCTATATAAACACCATAAGTATGACCGGAAAAGGGGGAACCCAAGGCTTTAGTCAAGGAGCGTCCGACTAGGCCAGAGGAGGTCAATTTGTGGAGATTTACTCGAAGATAGCCAGTTGATCCATCTCAAGAAGCCGGAATTATACTCAAGACAGAGGATCTCTCCTTTAATTCCTTCAGGGGGTTTTAGGGATTTCTTATGTTTTGTTTTATCTTTTCTTTTGATATGTTTTCTTTTATTGTTATGAACTAAACCCTCAGATACATGAGGGGGATGAAACCTAAGATGAATCTTGTTATCGTTTGTTGAATTATATGATAAATATTTGACTTGTTCTTAATTATGTGTTCTTAATTCTTGTGTTGATATTTCTGAGATATTAATTCAAGTGTGATGTGCTTAGGCGGAGGAGCAAAAGTCCCTGCCTAAGAGTAGATCTAGCACAATTAAGCAGAGTTAATCGCGTGCCTAGAGATAGGGTGACGAGATTTTGCCAGATTAGGGTGAAACCTAATATGGGAGTCCATAGATCAAGTTAATGCGATTCTAGGGGTTTTAATTAGAAAGAGATTTCAATTAATCAACCTAGGGTTAGACGTTAGTCGCCTCGAGAGAGGGATTAATATAACTTAGGGAATCTTACGGATCAAGTCAAGTGAATAAATTGTCTGGTTCAGAATTAGATAACAAGTGAAGTCTAGGTGGATTCTTCCTTGGGTGTCGTCTTAATCAATTGGTTTTTCCTCAAGTTATTTTCCCAAACTCTTTCTCTTTTTCTTTTCATCTTTAGTTTAGTAGTTAATTAATTTAGATTAGATAAATAAATCCCTTTATTCTTAGGCTAAATAATAAAAAGAGAGTTAGTATTAGTACTTTTGGTTCCTTTGGGTTCGACATTCTAGTTTTGCCTAAACTATACTACTGTTCGATAGGTGCGCTTGCCTCAAAAATCGTTGTCAGAGTTAGTTTCTAGGTTCGATCATTCCTTTCTAAATTTTAAGACTCGACAGACACGATCTTTTATTATTACCTTATTATTAATCTAATTACTAAATTAACCTTATACTAAACATATGTACAAATAAACATTAAGGGCATTTATGACCTTTATTCATCCACTATCTAAATATTGGCATTATTGCCTCATAAAGCCTCCACCCTTAAAAGCCACTACACATAGGTGCTTTAACAAATAGCATTCTAGTTTTGCATTTAATGCAATTTAACCCTTTTCTCAAATTAAACACACAAATGATCAAATTTTCATACGAGGCTTTCACACATGCTTAGTCACATATCAAAGGCATAGAAAATAATATTAAAATATTATCCAGACTCGAATTTGTGGTCCTAAAACCACTATTCCGACTAGGGTCTAAATCAGACTGTTACAATTCTCCCCCCTTAGGGATTTTCGTCCCCGAAAATCTTACCATTAAACAAATTCGGATATTGCTGTCTCATTGAATTTTCAGGCTCCTATGTTGCCTCTTCTATTCCGTGTCGATGCCGTAACACTTTTACTAATGGAATTCTTTTGTTTCTCAACTCTTTTACTTCACGAGCTAAAATACGGATCGATTTCCCTTCATAAGTCATATCAGATCAGATTTCAATCTCAGACGGAGCAATCACATGTGACGGATCGGATCGGCATCTATGGAGCATTGATACATGAAATACATTATATATCTTCTCTAGCTCGGAGGGCAACCTCAATCTGTATGCAACAGGTCCAACTCGCTCAATGATCTCATACGGTCTGATGAACCTCGAACTTAACTTGCCTTTACATCCTAATCGGAGTACTATCTTCCATGGAGATACTTTCGAAAATACTTTATCACTGATCTCCAATTCAATATCTTTTCGTTTTAAGTCCGCATAAGACTTCTGACAATCAGATGCTGCTTTCAAAATATCTTAGATTACTTTCACTTTCTGTTCTGTATCTTTTATCAAATCGACCCCATATAGCTTATTTTCACTGAATTCGGTCCAATACAGAGGTTTTTGACATTTACGTCTGTACAAAGTTTATAAGGTGCCATTTTAATACTCGACTGAAAACTATTGTTTTAAGCAAATTCAATCAGTGGCAAGTACTGTTCCCAAGTACCATTAAACTCAAGAATGCAGCATCTCAACATATTCTCAAGAATCTATATAATCCGTTCAGACCGACCATCTGTTTGAGGATGAAAAGCTGTACTGAAATACAATTTCGTGCCCAAAGCTTCTTGCAATTTCTTCCAGAATCGTGATGTAAATCTCGAATCTCGGTCTGACACAATGGATAGTGGTACCTCGTGCAATCTCACAATATCTGAAATATAGAGCTCAACTAATCTATCGAGTGAATAATTAGATCATACCAGAATAAAATGGGCAGATTTCGTCAATCGATCAACTACAACCCAAATCTCATCTTTCTTTTTCAGAGTTAGGGGCAATCCAGAAACAAAATCCATTGTAACAGTCCAGTTTATACCCTAGTCGGAACAGTGGTTTCGGGACCACAAATCTGAGTCAGTAAAATATTTTAATATTATTTTCTATGTCTTTAGTATGTGATTAAGCATGTTCTAAATTTCTGTAAGTTAATTTGCCCATCTATGTGTTTAATTTGTGATAAGGATTGAATTGCATAAAAGGTAACAATGGCTTTCTATTTGATTAGTGTTTTAATCAATGTGGCTTTTAAATGTTAAGGATTTAAGTGGAAATATAGCCACTATTATTGTTAGTGGACGGCAAGTCAAATGAATAAGTTTTATACGTTAAAATTTATGGTTAATATTTATAAGTTAATGATATATGATATTTTATATTATAATAAAAAGAAAACAAGAGTAAGTGGCCTTATTCTTATCATCTTATCGAAATTCATAAAAGAAAGAAAAGAAAAACACAAGCTAGGGTTTTGCCATTGAATTGCATAATTAAGGTATGTTTTGACTTTGGATTTTGATGATTTATATGTTTTTGAGATTGTTGCTTAGTCTACTATCAAGCCCATATTGTAATTTGAAGAACTGATGATATTTGTGAGTTGTGCCATTGATGAATTAGTAAGCTTTATGATGAATTTAGTTATTAAATGAAATATATGTGTTAGATGAACATATTTTATTCTTGAATTTTTTGATGAATTTAGCTAAATAGGGCTAAATTGAGAAAAATGATAATTTAAGGGACTAAATTACAAATTTGATGGAAAATAAGGGCTTGTATGATATGTATATGTATTCGGCTAAGCATGGTTAAATGATGACTTTGTGAATTTGATGTTTTGAGAAAAATGTACTAAATTGATGTACAAATGTGAGGGCTAATTTGTAAATTACCCTAAATATGTGTATTTGGATTGAATTGGATGAGTTAGTGAATAAAAGGGTTAAATTTGAATATGCATAGATTAAGAGCAGAAGAAATCGATTTAGATCGTGGGAAACCGAAAGTAATTAAGTAGCCGTATCGATTCCCGTTAAACCGAACTCGAGGTAAGTCATTATGTAAATAAACGCATTTGTATTGAGTTACGTATGTTCATATGACTATTGATATCGATGAATGTTTGCGAGCTGATGTGAACATGAATTCTGAGATAAGAACGACATAGTAGCAATGTCCGAGAAGTCCCGTACGAACCTAGGAATAGGTAGGATTAGATATGTCATGACATAGGTGTCTGTTCTGAGATGTCATGTAAGACCACGTCTGGGACGTTGGTGTTGATTTGAGATTTAGTGTAAGACCACATGTGGGACGTTGGCATCGATACGAAATTTACGTGTAAGACCATGTTTAGGACATTGGCATTTTATTGATTCGTGTAAGACCCTGTCTAGGACAGTGGCATTGACATCCAAGTACATGTAAGACCTTGTCTGGGATGTTGGCATTGGACGACTATTCCGAGCTTTCTGAGCAACCTATTAGATTTCGAGTGGTTCAACGGGCAAGTCTGAGATACAAATGGTTACGTGGATTGTAAATTCGTTTCAGGTACGTTTGATATGTACACTAAGTGTGTATAAAAGGTCAGTACCTCTATGAATTTACTTTGAAGAAATGTATAACTGAACATGAGAATATGAATGATATATAAGAATGGATATATGCTTGAATAAGCTAAGCAAATATGTGATATGTAAATTGAAATATGTGGCAAGCTTTGTGTGAGCAAATGTGCCAACGTCTATACAATGAAATAGCTATGAGATTTATAAGTTCCAATGATTCAATTTGGTTAGATGCATTGTATATTAAGTTTATTTGTATATGGCTTACTAAGCTTTTAGAAGCTTACTCTGTGTATGTGTTTTCTCTGTTTTATAGATCGTCAAAGCTATTGAGGGCTCGGTGACCGTCGAGGATCATCATCACACTACTCAGCTTGTTTTGGTACATTTTGGAAATGTATATAGCTAGATATGGCATGTGTAGGCTAGTATTTGTATAAGTAAAGAGTTGAATTTAGCCATGTGATTTGGCTAGTTATGTGTTGAGAATATGCATTAATGAAAATGATAAATTGTATATCTTTTGGTATGGTTTGATAGTATTTGAAATGGTTAAGTTTATGGTGAGTGTATGGATGAATTATGCTTGTGTTTACATGAGTTTTAGTCTTATAAATTTGGCATGATTGGAATTGGATTGGAATGTAGAGATTGGATGATTATTTTGATATGTTCTTGGTTGTCAAATGTGCATGAGATGTATTGGTAATTTTCTTGTAGGTATGACCCTATGTAGCTGGCATTTTGGCCTTGCAAATAGCCTATTTTATCATACGGTTGTGGCACACGAGCGTTCCTAGCAACTGTGGGATTAAGTCTGTAGCTAATTAGGTGTACATAGCCTTAGCACATGGGCGTGCCTGGTAGTCGTGTGGTTTAGTCAAGATTGACCACGGCCAAAGTACAAGGGCGTGCTTGGTGGCCGTGGAGCCAAGTCAGGATCGACCACGACCAAGGTACACGGGCGTGCTTGATGGCCGTGGAGTTAAGTCAGTTTCGACCACGAAAAAGCTACACGGGTGTGTTTAGCAGCCATGGGAGGGACACGGCCTGCCCACACGGGCGTGTAACCCCTGAAACTTTAGAAAGTTTTAAATTTTTGAGAATTTCTGTATGTGTTACGGTTTAGTCCCGACCCTGTTTTAAAGCATGTTTTAGGTCTAGTTAACCTATAAAAGGGACTCACTGATTGTGATTGATGATTTATTTTATGAATTGTCTGTTAAAGTTTTCGATCTATCAGGTAATACCCTTTACCCTAATTTGGTGATGGATACGGGATAGGGGTGTTACATTTGGTTGGTATCAGAGCTACGGTTTAGCCGATTCTCGGACTAACGTAGTGTGTTAGAGTCTAGCTATACATGCCATATATTTGAACTGTGATTGTATGATGAATCCTGACGTGAAAAATGTGATTTCCATATAATAATGGATCCCGAAAGAGCCGTAGCTGACGATGTAGAAAGTAATGCGCCTGCTACCGCGCAAGGGACAGCGCCCTCTGATTCGAGACCGGCTTCAAGCAGTCAGGAGGGAGAAGCTAAACAAACTTTTTTCCAGATGAAGAGTGAGTGGTTCACTCAGTTCGTAAGGAATAACCTCATTATTTCTCAACCTCCGCCCCCGGTTAAGCCCTCTCAGACATCTGTTATGCCTCCAACTACAAATTTGAATATGTGGAACAAGCTTCCTGTTGACAAAATCCGTAAGTATGGGGCTGAAGAGTTCAGGGCTACTAGTGATGATGATGCCGAGAAAGCCGAGTTCTGGTTAGAAAACACTATCCAGGTATTCAATGAGGTGTCCTTGACTCCGGAAGAAAGTATTAATTGTGTTATTTCATTACTTCGAGATGCAGCTTATCAATGGTGGAAGACTCTGATTTCTGTTGTTCCAAAAGAACGGGTGACATGGGACTTCTTTTAGATTGAGTTCCGGAAGAAATATATTAGTGAAAGGTTCATTGATCAGAAACGGAAGGAATTTCTAGACTTGAAGCAGGGCCATATGTCTGTTACGGAATATGAATGAAAGTTTGTCAGACTGAGTCAATATGCTCGTGAATGTGTATCTGAGGAAATAATGTGCAAAAGATTCGAAGATGGCCTTAATAAAGATATCCATTTGTTAGTCGGGATCTGAGAAATAAAAGAGTTTGTTGTACTTGTTGACCGAGCATGCAAAGCTGAGGCACTCGGGAAAGATAAAAATAAAGCTGAGTCTGAAGCTAGAGATGTGAGAAAGAGATTTCAGAATAGATCATTTCAGCCTGTTGCGAAGAAATTTCGAGATGAGCATAGCCGTTCAAAGGCTAATGTGGGACAATCGAATAGAGATCGAGCTAGATCACAAATAAGCTCCAAAACCTCAACAACTTTAATAGCAAGTATTGGAAATGTCCGCTTTGAAAGACCTGAGTGTAAGCATTGTGGAAAAAGGCATCTGGGAAGTTGTAGATTAAATGATCGAATTTGCTTTAGATGTGGATCATTAGATCATTTTATTCGTGATTGCCCAGAAATTTGTTGAGCCAGAGATTGTTCTGAATCCGAGATCTAATAATGCTCCAGTGAGAGGTAGACTTCCAAAAAATGTGAGAAATGCTAGTGGTAGTCAGAGAACTACGAGAGATACTGTTGCGAGATCCGAAGCTAGAGCACCTGCCAGAGCATATGCTATCCGAGCTCATAAGGAAGCATCATCTCCAGATGTTATAACGGGTACTTTTACACTTTATGATACTTCTGTGATTGCTTTGATAGACCCTAGTTCTACACATTCGTATATATGCATGAATCTAGTATTCAGTAAGACTTTGCCTGTAGAGTCTATTGAGTTTGCTATAAAAGTGTCCTGGTTGATAAAGTATGCAAGAACTGTCCGTTAATGTTTCGAGATATTTGTTTTCCTGCTGATCTGATGTTATTACCGTTTAATGAGTTCGATATCATTTTAGGTATGGACCGGTTGACATTGCATGAAGCTGTTGTAAACTGTAAAAGAAAGACTATTGATTTGAGATGTCCGAATGATGAAATAGTCAGGATTGAGTCTAATGATTTGAATGGATTGCCTGTTGTGATATCTGTATTGAAAGCTCAAAGATATATGAAAAAGGGATATGAGGCATACTTTGTTTATGTGATTGTTTCTAAAGTATCTGAAAAGAAATTTGAATCAGTGCCAGTAGTCTGTGAATTCTATGATGTATTCCCTGAGGAATTACCGGGTTTGCCTCCGATACGTGAAGTTGAATTTGGTATTGATTTGTTGCCTGGTACGACACCTATTTCGATAGCTCCGTATAGAATGGCACCAACAGAGTTGAAAGAGTTAAAGTCATAGTTGAAAGAGTTAACTGACAGAGGTTTCGCCAGATCGAGTTTTTCACTGTGGGGTGCTCCAGTTCTTTTTGTGAAAAAGAAAGATGGCACGATGAGAATGTGCATTGACTACAGTTAGTTGAACAAAGTGACCATAGAGAACAAATATCCGTTGCCCAGGATTGACGATTTGTTTGATCAGTTAAAAGGAGCTATCGTATTTTCTAAGATTGATCTGAGATCGGGATACTACAAGTTGAGAGTGAAAGATTCAGACATTCTGAAAACTTCCTTCAGAACGAGGTACGGGCATTATGAGTTTTTAGTTTTGCCATTTGGACTAACAAATGCTCCTACTGTTTTTATGGATCTAATGAACAGAATTTTCAGACCGTACCTAGATCGATTTATTGTGGTGTTCATAGATGACATTTTGATTTATTCACATGATGAAAATGAGCATACTGAACATCTGAAAATTGTGTTACAAACTCAGAGAGAAAAGTAATTGTATGCGAAATTCAGCAAATGTGAATTCTGGTTTGAAGTCAGTTTTCTGGGACATATAGTATCAGCCTCTGGAATACGAGTTGATCCGAGAAAGATTTCTGCTAGTCTGGATTGGAAACCTTCGAAGAATGTGACCGAAGTCCGCAGTTTTCTGGGACTAGCTGGTTATTATCATCGATTTGTAAAAGGATTTTCAGTGATAGCTACTCCGTTAACCAGGTTGCTTCAGAAAGATGTGAGATTTGAATGGTCTGATAAATGTCAGAAAAGTTTTGATCAGTTGAAAACTCTATTAACTGAAGCTCCAGTGTTAGTACAGCCAGAATCGGGTAAAGAATTTGTAATTTATAGTGATGCTTCGTTAAATGGTCTGGGATGCGTTTTGATGCAAGAAGGCAAAGTAATAGCTTATGCCTCGAGACAATTGAAGCCTCATGAGAAGAACTACCCGACACGCGATCTTAAGTTAGTTGCGCTTGTGTTTGCTTTAAAGATTTGGCGCCATTATCTATTTGGTGAGAAATGTCACGTATTTTCGAATCATAAAAGTTTAAAGTATCTGATGACTCAAAAAGATTTGAATCTGCGACAGAGAAGATGGCTAGAGTTTTTGAAAGACTATGAGCTTGTGATAGATTATCATCCAGGTAAAGCTAATGTAGTTGCCGATGCATTGAGTCGAAAGTCACTGTTTGCATTACATGCCTTGAATGCTCAATTAGATCCGTATGATGATAGTGCAGTGGTAGCTGAATTGAAAGCAAAACTGTTGTTCTTACAACAGGTATGTGATGCTCAGAAAGTTGATAATGAATTGTTAGCAAAACGAGCTCAGTGTGATTCAAATTCTGATTCTAAATTTAAAGTCGTTGATGATTGCTTGAGATTTTGAGATCGTATCTGTGTTCCGAGAAATTTTGAGTTATTACAGTTGATTCTGAGTGAAGCTCATAACAGTTGTTTATCTGTTCATCCGGGAAGTACAAAGATGCATCATGATTTAAAACAACATTGGTGGTCTAGAATGAAACGAGACATATCCGATTTTGTGTCAAAATGTTTAGTTTGTCAGCAAGTCAAAGCTAAACATCAGGTTCCGTCTGGGTTGTAACAACTGATTCTAATTCTCGAGTGGAAATGGGATAGAGTAACGATTGACTTTGTTTCTGGATTGCCTCTGACTTCGAGAAAGAAAGATGCGATTTGGATTGTGGTTGATAGATTGACGAAATCTGCCCATTTTATTCCGGTACGATCTGACTATTCACTTGATAGATTAGCCGAGCTTTACATTTCTGAGACTATGAGATTGCATGGGGTGCTACTATCCATTGTGTCAGATAGAGATCCGAGGTTTACATCACGATTCTGGAAGAAATTGCAAGAAGCTTTAGGCACGAAATTGCATTTTAGTACAGTTTTTCATCCGCAAATGGATGGTCAATCCGAGCGGATCATTCAGATTCTCGAGGATATGTTAAGATGTTGTATTCTTGAGTTTAATGGTATGTGGGAACAATATCTGCCATTAATTGAGTTTGCTTATAACAACAGTTTCCAATCGAGTATCAAAATGGCACCATATGAAGCTTTTTACGGCCGTAAATGTCGCACACCTATGTATTGGATTAAGCTCATTGAAAATAAGCTACACGAGATTGATTTGATAAAAGACACTGAACAAAAAGATATAGAATTTGAGATCGGTGATAAAGTATTTCTGAAAGTGTCTCCGTGGAAGAAAGTACTCCGTTTCCGACGTAAAGGCAAGTTGAGTCCGAGGTTCATCGGGGCCGTATGAAATTATTGAACGTGTTGGGCCTGTTGCATATAGATTAAGGTTGCCCTCTGAGTTAGAAAAGATTCATAATGTATTCCATGTTTCGATGCTCCGTAGATATCGATCCGATCCTGTCACGTGTGATCCGTCACATCTGAGCCATATGACAAATGAAGAAGAATCGATCCGTATCTTAGCTCGTGAAGTGAAAGAGTTGAGAAACAAGAAAATTCCGTTAGTAAAAGTGTTATGGCATTGACACGGAATAGAAGAGGCTGCGTGGGAGTCTAAAGATTCAATGAGACAACAATATCCGAATTTGTTTAACAGTAAGATTTTCGGGGACGAAAATCCCTAAGGGTGGGGAATTGTAACAGTCCAGTTTATACCCTAGTCAGAACAGTGGTTTTGGGACCACAAATCCGAGTTAGTAAAATATTTTAATATTATTTTCTGTGTCTTTAGTATGTGGTTAAGCATGTGCTAAATTTTCGTAAGTTAATTTGCCCATCTGTGTGTTTAATTTGTGATAAGGATTGAATTGCATAAAGGGTAACAATGGCTTTCTATTTGATTAGTGTTTTAATCAATGTGGCTTTTAAATGTTAAGGATTTAAGTGGCAATATAGCCACTATTATTGTTAGTGGATGGCAAGCTATTAAATGAATAAGTTTTATATGTTAAAATTTATGGTTAAAATTTATAAGTTAATGATATATGATATTTTATATTATAATAAAAAGAAAATAAGAGTAAGTGGCCTTATTCTTATCAACTTCTTGCCGAAATTCATAAAAGAAAGAAAAGTAAAGCACAAGCTAGGGTTCGGCCATTGAATTGCATAATTAAGGTATGTTTTGACTTTGGATTTTGATGATTTTTATGTTTTTGAGATTGTTGCTTAGTCTACTATCAAGCCCATGTTGTAATTTGAAGAATTGATGATATTTGTGAGTTGTTCCATGGATGAATTAGTAAGCTTTATGAGGAATTTAGTGATTAAATGAAAGATATGTGTTAGATGAACATATTTTGTTCTTGAAATTTTTGATGAATTTAGCTAAATAGGGCTAAATTGAAAAAATCATAATTTGAGGGACTAAATTGCAAATTTGATGGAAAATAAGGGCATGTATGATATGTATATGTATTCGGCTAAGCATGGTTAAATGATGATTTTGTGAATTTGATGTTTTTGAGAAAAATGTACTAAATTTATAAAATGTGCAAATGTGAGGGCTAACTTGTAAATTGCCTTAAATATGTGTATTTGGATTGAATTGGATGAGTTAGTGAATAAAAGAGTTAAATTTGAATATGTATAGATGAAGAGCCGAAGAAATCAGATTTAGATCTTGGGAAAGCGAAAGTAATTGAGTAGCCGTATCCATTCCCGTTAAACCGAACTTGAGGTAAGTCATTATGCAAATAAACGCATTTGTTTTGAGTTACGTATGTTTATATGACTATTGATATCAATGAATGTTTCCAGATGATGTGAACATGAATTCTGAGATAAGAACGACATAGTTGCAATGTCCTAGAAGTCTCGTACGAACCTAGGAATAGATAGGATTAGATATGTCATGACATAGGTGTCTGTTCTGAGATATCATGTAAGACCACGTCTGGGACGTTGGCGTTGATTTGAGATTTAGTGTAAGACCACATCTGGGACGTTGGCATTGATACGAAATTTACGTGTAAGACCATGTCTGGGACATTGGCATCGTATTGATTCGTGTAAGACCCTGTCTGGGACAGTGGCATCGACATCCAAGTACATGTACGACCTTATTCGAGACGTTGGCATTGTACGACTAGTCTGAGCTTTCTGAGTATTCTATTAGATTTCGAGTGGTTCAACGGGCAAGTCTGAGATACGAATGGTTACGTGGATTGTAAATTTGTTTCAGGTACATTTAATATGTACACTAAGTGTGTATAAAAGGTAAGTACCTCTATGAATTTACTTTGAAGAAATGTATAATTGAACATGAGAATATGAATGAGATACAAGAATGGATATATGCTTGAATAAGCTAAGTATATATGTGATATGTAAATTGAAATATGTGGAAAGCTTTGTGTGAGCGAATGTGCCAAAGTCTATATAATGAAATAGCTATGAGATTTATAAGCGCCAATGATTCAATTTGGTTATATGCATTGTATATTAAGTTTATTTGTATATGGCTTACTAAGCTTTTAGAAGCTTACTCTCTGTGTGTGTTTTCTCTATTTTATAGATAGTCAAAGCTACTGAGGGCTCGGTGACCATCGAGGATCGTCATCACACTACTCAACTTGTTTTGGTGCATTTTGGAAATGTATATAGCTAGATATGGCATGTATAGGCTAGTATTTGTGTAAGTAAAGAGTTGAATTTAGCCATGTGATTTGGCTAGTTATGTGTTGAGAATATGCATTAATGAATATGATAAATGGTGCATGTTTTGGTATGGTTTGATAGTATTTGAAATGGTTAAATTTATGGTGACTGTATGGATGAATTTATGCTTGTGTTTACATGAGTTTTAGTCTTATAAATTTGGCATGATTGGAATTGGATTGGAATGTAGAGATTGGATGATTATTTTGATATGCTCTTGGTTGTCAAATGTGCATGAGATGTATTGGTAATTTGCTTGTAGGTATGACCCTATGTAGGTGGCATTTTTGCCTTACAAATAGCCTATTCTATCACACGGTTGTGGCATACGGGCGTGCCTAGCGACTATGGGATTAAGTCAGTAGCTAATTAGGTGTACACGGCCTTGGCACACGGGCGTGCCTGGTAGCCGTGTGGTTTAGTCAGGATTGACCACGGCCAAAGTACAAGGGTGTGCTTGGTGGCCGTGGAGCCAAGTCAGGATCGACCACGGCCAAGGTACACGGGCGTGCTTGATGGCCGTGGAGTTAAGTCAGTTTCGACCACGGAAAAGACACACGGGTGTGCCTAGCAGCCGTGGGAGGCACACGGCCTGCCCACATAGGCGTATAACCCCTAAAACTTTAGAAAGTTTTAAATTTCTGAGAATTTCCCTATGTGTTTCGGTTTAGTCCCAACCCTGTTTTAAAGCATGTTTTAGGTGTAGTTGACCTATAAAAGGGACTCGATTATTGTGATTGATGATTTATTTCATGAATTGTCCGTTAAAGTTTTCGATCGGTCAGGTAATGCCCTTTACCCTAATCCGGCGACGGATACGGGATAGGGGTGTTACATCCATCGTCACTCTATACCATTTCCACTCAGGTATCAGAATCGGTTGTAACAACCCAAATGGAACCTGATGTTCAGCTTTAACTTGCTGACAGACTAAACACTTCAAAATAAAGCCAGAAATGTCTCTTTTCATGCCAGACCACCAATAATGTTGCTTCAAATTATGGTACATCTTTGTACTACCCGGATGAACGGATAGACGACTGTTATGAGCTTCATTTAATATTAACTGAATCAACTCTGAGTTTCTCGGAACACAAATTTGATCTGAAATCTCAAATAATCATCAGAATCAACTCGTAATTCAGAATAAGAGTTCAAATCACACTAAGTTCGTTTTGCTAACAATTCGTTATTAACTTTCTGAGCATCGCATATCTTCTGTAAAAACAACGGTTTTGCTTTCAGTTCAGCTACCACTGAACTATCACCAGACAGGTCTAATTGACATTCAAAGCACGTAGTGCAAACAATGATTTTCTGCTTAGTGCATCAGCAACGACATTTACTTTCCCCAGATGATAATCTATCACAAGTTCGTAGTCTTTCAAAAGTTCTAACCATCTTCTCTGTCGCAGATTCAAATCTTTCTGTATCATCAGATACTTCAAACTTTTATTATCTGAAAATACAAGACATTTTTCACCAAAAAGATAATGTCACCAAATCTTTAATGCGAATACAATTGCAGCTAGCTCAAGGTCGTGCGTTGGATAATTCTTTTCATGGAGCTTCAGTTGTCTCGAGGCATAGGCTATAACTTTACCTTCTTGCATCAGAACACATCCCAGGCCAATTAATGAAGCATCACTGTATATCACGAATTCTTTACCCAATTCTGGCTTTACTAAAACCGGAGCTTCTGTCAACAGAATTTTCAATCGATCAAAACTGTTCTGACATTTATCGGACCATTCAAATCTCAAATCTTTCTGAAGCAGTCTAGTCAATGGAATAACTATCATAGAAAATCCTTTTACAAACCGACGATAGTAACCAGCTAGTCCCAGAAAACTACGGACTTCTGATACATTTTTCAGAGGTTTCCATTCCAGAATAGCAGAAATCTTGCTCGGATCAACTCGTATTCCTAATGCTGACACAATATGCCCCAGAAAACTAACTTTATGTAACCAGAATTCACATTTACTGAATTTCACATACAATTTCTTTTCTCGCAAAGTTTGCAACACAATCCTTAAATGCTCGGCATGCTCAGTCTCATCCCGTGAATAAATCAAAATGTCGTCAATAAATACAATAAAAAATCGATCTAGGTATGGTCTGAAAATTCTGTTCATCAGATCCATAAAAACAGCAGGAGCATTCGTTAGTCCAAAAGGCATAACTAAAAACTCATAATGACCGTACCTCGTTTTGAAAGCTATTTTCGGAATGTCTGAATCTTTTACCCTCAACTGATAATATCCCGAACTCAGATCTATCTTTGAAAACACGGTAGCTCCTTTTAACTGATCAAACAAATCGTCAATCCTGGGCAATGGATTTTATTATTTATTATCACTTTGTCCAACTGACGATAATCAATGCACATTCTCATCGTACCATCTTTCTTTTTCACAAACAGAACAGGAGCACCCCAAGGCGAGAAACTGAGTCTTACAAATCCTCTATCAGTCAACTCTTGCAACTGTAATTTTAATTCTTTTAATTCTGTTTGTGCCATTCTATACGGAGCTATCGAAATAGGTGTCGTACCGGGCAACAGATCAATACCAAATTCAACTTCACGTATCGGAGGCAATCCTGGGAATTCTTTTGGGAATACATCAGAAAACTCACAAACGACTAGCATAGATTCAACCTTCTTTTCAGGCACTTTCAAATCAATGACGTAAGCAAAATATGCCTCATACCCATTTTTCATATATCTTTGAGCTTTCAACACAGATATCACAGTAGGTAATCCATTCAAATCATTAGATTCAAACCGGACTATTTCATCATTTGGACATCTCAAATCAATAGTCTTTCTTTTACAGTTTACAACAGCATCATGCAGTGTCAACCAATCCATACCCAGAATGATATCAAACTCGTCAAATGGTAATAACATCAGAACAGCAGAAAAACATATATCTCGAAACATCAACGGACAGTTCTTGTATACTTTGTCAACCAAGACACTTTTACCTAAGTGGTTCGATACTTTTATAACAAATTCGGTAGACTCTACAGAAAGTCTTACTAGATACTAAGTTTATGCATATATACGAATATGTAGAACCAGGGTCTATCAATGCAATCACAGAAGTACCATAAAGCGTAAATGTACCCGTTATGAAGCTTCCTCACGAGCTCGGATAGCATACGCTCTAGCAACTCTAGCTTCGGATCTCGTGACATTATCTCTCGTAGTTCTTTGACTACCATTGACATTTCTTACATTCCGGGAAGGTCTACCTCTCACTGGAACATTATTGAATCTCGGATTCTGGGTAGTCTCAAGTTCAGCAAACCCTGGGCAATCACGGATAAAATGATCTAATGATCCACATCTAAAACAAGCTCGGTCATTCAATCTACAACTTCCCGGATGTCTTTTCACACAATGTTTACATTCAGGTTTCTCGAATCGAACATTTCCAACACTTGCTATTGATGTTGCCAGAGCTTTGGAGCTCATTTGTGATCTAACTCGATCTCTATTCGAATGTCCCACATTAAACTTTGAATGGCTATGCTCATCTCAGAATTTCTTCGAAGCAGACTGAAATGATCTACTCTGAAATCTCTTTCTCACATCTCTAGCTTCAGACTCAGCTTTCTTTTTATCTTTCCCAAGTGCCTCAGCTTTGCACGCTCGATCAACAAGCACAACAAACTCTTTTATCTCCAAAATCCCGACTAGCAAACAAATATCTTCATTAAGACTGTCTTCGAATCTTTTGCACATTATTGCCTCAGTGGATACACATTAACGAGCTTATTGACTCAGTCTCACAAACTCTAGTTCGCATTCCGAAACAGTCATACAACCTTGTTTCAATTCCAGAAATTCTTTCCATTTCTGATCAATAAATCTCTCACTGATGTATTTCTTCCGGAACTCAACCTGAAAGAAGTCCCATGTGACCCGCTCTTTCGGAACAACAGAAATCAAAGTCTTCCACCACTGATAAGCCGCATCTCGTACCAGTGAAACAACACATTTAATACTTTCCTCCGGAGTTAAAGACATCTCATCAAATACTCAGATAGTATTGTCTAACAAAACTTTTATAGACATTTCATAGAACCATTCACCAAACGCAATCATAGTGTCCCTTAAATAGGTCAACAAGACCTTAATCATGCTTTAGATTGGGCCGGGCCCGTGTGACCAGGCCGTGTGTCTCCCACGGCTACTAGACACACCCATGTGTCCTGGCCATGCCAAAATAGAGCTTGTATACTGACTTAACCACACGGTCACGAGACACGTCCGTATGCTATGACCGTGTACCCTTAAGCGAAATACTGTCTTTTTCACAAGGCTACTAGGCACGCCTGTGTGCCATGGCCGTGCAATCTTGGGCAGGCTACTGACTTATACCCACGACTAGTTGACACGCCCGTGCCATGGTAGTGTAGTAATAGGCTAGACATTGACTTAATTGCAAGGTCACTTAGCACGCCCGTGTGCCACAACCGTGTAGGCAAAATAGGTCATTTGCAAGGCCAAAATGCCATCCACAATAGGATCATTCCTACAAGCATTATACCAATTCATTTCTTACACAATTGACATCCAAAAACATGTCAAACAACCAACAATTTTTCATGTTCAAACTCATTTCCAATCATACCACTTTGCCCAACTAAGAACACATAAACAACCAAATATGATTCATCCACATTCACCATTCATATAATCATCCCTTTGCTCAAGCATACATACTCATAATGCATTCAGATGCTTACCATAGATTAAACTATTCCATTAGCTATCAAGCCATGCCAAAACATGCATCAAATATCACATTTGCCCATACATATTACCAACACTTAACTAGCCACATCTCATGGCTATTTATTCACATTTCAAACATAATTCAAAATGACTAGCCTACACATGCCATATTTAGCTATTTACAAATTTCAAAGGTACCAAAATGAGTTGAGTAGTGTGATGATGATCCTCGACGGTCCCAAGCCTTCAGTAGCTTTGACGATCTATAAAACAGATAAAACACAAACCGAGTAAGCTTTCAAAAGCTTAGTAAGCCATATAGAAATAAACTTAACATAAAATGCACATAACCAAATAGAATTTGGCTCATTTGCTTAGCCATATCTTACCACATTCTTCAACTCAAATATCATATATACACATAGCTCATTTAAACATATCATCACATACTATTCCACCATTTCAATACACATATTCAACTTAGTAAGTTCATACAGATACATACCTTTCATACACACTTAGTGTACATATTAAATGTACCTGAAACGGATATTCAAATCATGTATTCGTTCGTATCTCGGGTTTTCCCGTTGAATCATTTGGAATCTAATAGGATACTCAGAGTGCTTGGAATAGTCGTACAATGCCAACGTCCTAGACGTGGTCTTACATGCAATCAGATATTGATGCCACTGTCTCAGACAGGGTCTTACACGAATCAAGACGATGCCAATGTCTCGGACATGGTCTTATACGTAAATCTCATATCGATGCCAACATCCCAGACGTGGTCTTACACGAAGTCTCGAATCAATGCCAACATCCCGGACGTGGTCTTACATGATATCACATAACAAACACCTATGTCATGACATGTACTATCCTATCTATTCCTAGGTTCAAACGGACTTTTCGGACATTATCAACCTGTCGACTTATTCGTCACTCGTATTTCGCATACGTTCTATCTCAACAGATATTCACAACCATTCAAATTCCATATATAAACAAATAATTCAATGCAAATACATATACTTGTATATTGACTTACCTCGGATCCAGATATTCTTTCGGACTTAGTTATTCAACTACATTCGCTTTCCCGCAATCTAAGTTCTTTTTCTTCGGTTCTTGTTCTATACATATTCAAATTTAACCCTTTTATTTACCAACATATTCATTTCAATCCAAAAACACACATTTAGGGCTATTTGCAACTTAGCCCTCACATTTACACATTTCGTCAATTTAGTCCATTTTTCTCAAAACATCAAATATACAAAATCACCATATAACCATGCTTAGCCGAATGCCCATGTATCTCATACAAGTCCAAAAATTTCATCAAATTTACAATTTAGTCCCTCAAATTTCTATTTTCACAATTTAGCCCTAATTAGCTAAATCCATCAAAAATTCAAGAACAAAACATATTCATTTAACACATATCTTTCATTAAACACCTAAACTCATCAGAAAGATCACCATTTCATCAATGGCACATTTCATAAACATAATCAATTCTTCAAATTACAACATGGGCTTGATAGTAGACTAAGCAACAATCTCAAAAACATAAAAATCATCAAAAACCAAGGTCAAAACATACCTTAATTTGAGCTTGCAAATGCTATGTGAAAGCTTTTTAAACCCTTATTTCTTTTGATTTTCGGCAAGAAGATGGATAAAATGGCTTATTATTTTAGCCTTTTGTTTTATTATTACCTTATTATTAATCTAGTTACTCAATTTAAGGGCATATGTACAAATAAACATTAAGGGCATTTATGTCCTTTATTCATCCTCTATCTAAATATTAGCATTATTGCCTCATAAGGCCTCCACCCTTAAAAGCCACTACAGATAGGTGCTTTAACAAATAGCATGCTAGTTTTGCATTTAATGCAATTTAACCCTTTTCTCAAATTAAACACACAAATGATCAAATTTTCATACGAGTCTTTCACACATGCTTAGTCACATATCAGAGGCATAGAAAATAATATTAAAATATTATTCAAACTCGAATTTCTGGTCCCGAAACCACTGTTTCGACTAGGGTCTAAACTAGACTGTTACAAACCATGTCAGGAAGCCCATAAGAGCTTATATCAGGACGCTCACATAGAGCTGCATTTGTGTCCGCAATAAATGCTGGATCACAACCAATCGAATCATGTAACAGGACGTTCAGAAAGAGCTGCAGTAGTGTTAAACACATGCAAGATCACTACTGATCAGGATGCTCGTAGGAACTGTACATAACAGGAATGCTCGATAAGGCTTTTAACTAGATTGCTCGTTCGAGCTATATTCTATCTACAACATTTACAGGACCACATGTAATGTGGAAAATCACATATATCCATCGAATTTCATTATTCAAACGGAACTTAATATTTTTCAAAATATGATTGAACATATGATTATTTCATTGATTTTTAACATTTATGTAATTCATACAATCACATACCACATTCAATTCAAGCATATAAATAAACACAATTCGGTTACAGGAACTTACCTCGACACTTGTTTGTATATGAAAATCTTCTAATCCGAAACTTTTTCTTTTCCTCGATCTAGTTTTGAATTTGAGTTTTTCGGATCTATATAAATGAATTTAATCATCAATTTATCACATTTCATATTCAATTGGATTCAACTTACATTCTAGGAAAAATTACCATTTTGCCCTATACTTTTCATAGATGGCAATTTCGTCCCTAAGCTCGGAAATGAAATTCATACAATTTAATCTTTATTCCAAGCCTAACCAAAATTTCATATAATATTTATAGCACATGTATTTCATAAAAATTTAGAATTTTTCCATAACTTTTACATTTTTACTATTTAATCCCTAAATCATAATTTCATCAAAATTCACTTTGTAAAAGTTGTTTATCTATCAACAACCTTTCATTTTCTACCATAAATTTCAAAATTTTAGCATATTCATCGATGGAAAAACTTTAATACTTTGATAACTTTTCAAATTAATCCCCAAAATAGATAAATTAAGCTATTTCAATCTAAAAAATATAAAAATTACTAAAAACGGGACAAGAATACTTACCCAATTAAGCCAAGAAAGCTTGTTTTCTCTTTCCTAGGGTTTTCATGTATATTCTAGGGATGAAGATGATATAAAATGATAATATTTCGATTTAATTATTTATCATCCATTAATTTTTCCACTTTCCAATTTAGTCCTTGCCTTTTTCTAATTTTCCATGGATGATTCATTAAAAATATCTACTAACTTTTCTTTAATGGTCTAATTATCATATAAGGACCTCAAGTTTTGAATTCCATAGCTATTTGATACTTATAGCTACTAGAACTCAACTTTTGCATTTTATGCGATTTGGTCCTTTTCGTAATTAAACACATAATCAATAAAATTTTCTTATTAGAATTTTCATACAACAATCCTATCATAATGCAGACCATTCAATAATATTAAAATAATTTTTTTCCAGCTTGGATTTGTGGTCCTGAAACCACTATTCCGATTTCACTAAAAATGGGCTACTACAATAAATGTTGATTTAGTGGCCATTAGGATTTATTAATTGATTCAAAAAATATTTTATCGATATTTTTTTTTAAATAGGTATCGATACTTTGTATGGTTTATAAGAAACATAATGATATTTTGGTATCATTTTTATGAAAGATATCGATTATTTTCAGAAAGTATTGATATCGGGAAAATGGTATCGATAATTTTAAGGGTTTCTGAAAAACATAATGCATGTTTGGTCTCGAGTTTTATAAGGGTATCGATAATGCAACACCCTAAACTCGGCCCATACGTTTCGACCGGATCTGGCATGCTACGGGTTGTACATTGAAAACTTTTGCTAAGTTGGTTTTGGAAATCGTAAGTTAATTAGATAATGTTTGAATAAATAAGTGACATTTAAAAAAAAAACCTTGTATTATTATTATTTCTTAAAATTAAACCTTTGACATAATTTCATAGGTTGCAAATATTAAAACTACTTAGGTGAATATAAACTATTGGGCCTTATTACATACATATTCCCAAAATTAAAAACTTGAGGAAAAATCGAAAATAAACTATAGAAATAAAAACTTGATGGCCCCTCGAGTCCGTCTCGGCTCCCATGTCCACGATCTACTGCACATTTGAAAAGTTAGGAAAAATAATAGGGTGAGTCACCAAGACTCAGTGTGTAAATCTCGAAAACACATAAAAGGCTTGGGCCCACAAACACATTATGAGCCCTGGCCCATACACAATGGCAACAATCATAATCACATGACAGATAATAAATGATGCAAAGCCCAACCCATCCTAGAATTCCATCCTTACACACCAACCCGTACCAACCATCACACCTTGGGGATTTCTACAATCAACCCTCCATCCGCTACACACCATATCGACAGCTGTGCTGCCTGTCATAAAGACCGATCACTATGTGACCTATGTGGCGAAGCCACCGATCGCTATGCGACCTTCTTCCCCTTCATCATGTCAATCTCATCCCCATGCTTACATGCAAGAACATAAATATATTATCATCACAGATTATCACATACATCGATACACATAGAGATTTCTCTGATTACGTACATGGCATCCTTTGCCTAACCCTTTTAGGGTTTTATTCGACTGTCTACACAGCCCTTTTTCGGCTTTTTAGCCCATAACATATATATATATATATAAACAAACATACAGGTTTAGTAGTAGTGTGTTAGAGATCTACACACGACTGTTCATACAGCCTCATTTTTCTGCTTTTCAGCCCCTAGCAGGTATAATACAAAATAAAACTTATGTGATAAGGATCTACACACGACTGTTCATACAGCCTCATTTTCTGACTTTTCTGCCCCTAACAGGTATAATACAAAATAAAACTTATGTGATAAGGATCTACACACGACTGTTCGTACAGCCTTATTTTCCGGCTTTTCAGCCCCTAACAGGTATAATACAAAATAAAACTTATGTGATAAGGATCTACACACGACTGTTCATACAGCCTTATTTTCCGGCTTTTCAGCCCCTAACAGGTATAATACAAAATAAAACTTATGTGATAAGGATCTACACACGACTGTTCATACACCCTCATTTTCCGGCTTTTCAGCCCCTAACAGGTATAATACAAAATAAAACTTATGTGATAAGGATCTACACACGACTGTTCATACAGCCTCATTTTCCGACTTTTCAGCCCCTAACAGGTATAATACAAAATAAAACGTATGTGATAAGGATCTACACACGACTGTTCATACAGCCTTATTTTCTGGCTTTTCTGCCCCTAATTGGTATAATACAAAATAAAACTTATGTGATAAGGATCTACACAAGACTGTTCATACAACCTCATTTTCTGGCTTTTCAGCCCCTAACAGGTATAATACAAAATAAAACTTATGTGATAAGGATCTACACACCTGATTACCGTTAATTCGACGCTATTCGTAGCCAACACCACCGCTATCTGCCTTGAAATCTCGAAAAGAGATATGAGATTCAGGGACTAGTGTTTTCGGCTTTTAGATCTAAGAGATCTACTTACTAGAGAAGATTCGGCTACTCCCAGAGGATTCCGACTTTTTGCGAAAATCAGGAAGAGAAGATGATTCGAAGAAATCTATAGAGATTCGGCTTTTAGAAGAAAGAAGAGAATGATGGAGTTTTCGGACTTTAGAAGAGAGAAGAGAATAATGGAGTTTTCAGCTTTTAGAAGAAAGAAGAGAAAAATGGAGTTTTCGGCTTTTAGAAGAAAGAAGAGAGTAATGGAGTTTTCGGCTTTTAGAAGAAAGAAGAGAATAATGGAGGTTTCGGCTTTTAGAAGAACGAAGAGAATAATGGAGTTTTCGGCTTTTAGAAGAAAGAAGAGAGCAATGGAGTTTTCGACTTTTAGAAGAAAGAAGAGAATAATGGAGTTTTCGGCTTTTAGAAGAAAGAAGAGAATAATGGAGTTTTCGGCTTTTAGGAGAAAGAAGAGAAAAGAATAATGGTATTTTCGGCTTTTAGAAGAAAGAAAAGAAAGAAAAGGTGGAAACCCTAATTGTAACAAAATAAATAAGAGAACGCTCCCTATTTATAGAAATTTCGGCTAACTACTAGCCTTGTAGATAGCTCTTATCTTTTCTCCTTTTATCTTCCATAATATCAACTATAATATCTACATTATCTTATTCATATAAATCCTCCTATTTTTGAGCATTGTTGCCATCCACTCCATCTAACCCAAATACCGAAAATTAGCTAACTTAAACTAAAAGAATTTGACTCCATGAAACTTAAATTTGGGCCCCTTATTCCCTTGTGTGGCGTCACCTCCTTGCTCCCTAAGTGGCGCCACTGACCACTGGGCCACAAGCCCATTTTGATGTTTTAAACACAGATATTACCTTTTAAACCGTATAATGCCCAAACAGATAATTTTAACCAAGGCCTCTGCCTAAGCCTGAGCCCAATTTGGATCCCTAACACTTAAATTAACTCATTACACATGTTCACCCATTAAACGCATAGGCCCAAAAATTCAGGATGTTACAGATAATTCCAAAAATATCGATACTTGGCCAAATGGTATTGATACTTTTTGGCCTTGAGCATTTCTGACTTGTTTGAAAATCATGTTGATGTGTTAAAATGATTTTATCTTGATTGAAATCATTTTGACTTGGTTTAATTCATTTTCACTTGATTTTAAAATTGTTTTAAAATTTTTTAAGAGTTTAATGTAAATATTCAAAGTTTTATTTCTTATACTTCAAATTCAAAAATCATTTTGTCAATTTGAACTTATATTCAAAAACACTTCAATTTGTTATATCAAAATCTTTTATCAAATAAAACTTGGTTTAACATAAAACAATGGGGTAAGCATATCGAATGCTTAGTAAGTTCATATGCATTAAACAACAACTTACCTTCGTTTACAATTTAAATACAATGAGCCACTAGCTTGACAAATTTGCCTAAACATGGCAACGACATATCAACAAGATAAGTTCAATATAAAATCGTATCACATAGTAATTCAAACATATAACATTCCAATTCACTTATAATCAACATTTCCATGTCATCCACATAATCAATCAGTAATTAATCAATTCACTATCATATTCATATCATCTCATCTATTTATCAACAATACTTCCAATTTCAATTTAATGGAAATCACTATTTCATTTCATTATTTGAACTCCGAATCAAATTCATAGATTCATAACATTTCCATATCAATCCTCAAAACTCGTATTCGGTTTGCATGATATCTCACATGCTATCAATATTCATATATCATAAATCATCTTTGTATTACCAAGTCACATTATTAATCCAATTTATTTATCATTTATCAAACATCACATTTTATACCCTTATTAACATGACTCGGACTCGAACGGATACGCGTATCCAACCAACACACTAATTTCGCATCCAGTGCCTCATCGGATGATTCTGAAGTAAATAAGTTATGCCCTGCACTCACTGACCCGAACTTAATCTATCCTGTGGCATAGTACAAATGTGCCCAACACTCACCGACACGTACTCGATCTATCCTATGGCATGTCAATTATATCTGACTTTTTCCAAACAATTAATAGGGAATAACCATCCAATTTTCAATTATAGTTAATTCACCATTTACCATATTCAATACATCAATCAAATAATCATTTCATTCATATAATAGCATGAATCACTTAATTTCAAGCCAATTTCACAATTTCACTAAGTTACACTATTTTCAATTTTTATTCAATTTAATCATCTATCTCAAAAACTAATCAAATCCATACCAATATGATTCAGTGAATCCTAAACAGTCATCAATTCATCTAATATCTCAAATTATAATTCATCATATTCAATTTATTAGTTTTTTACGATTTAGCTCATATCTCAATTTTGTACCAAATTGTAAACATTTCAAACTACTACTACACATACACAAGTTCATAAATAAAATATACAAAAATTTAAATACAATCATACCATATGAACTTACCTGGTTAAACCAGCAAACAAGTTAAACTCCAAGGACTATTTAATAATTGTCTTTTCCCCAATAATTTCTGACTTGGTCCAATTTTTTATCAATATAATAATTAAATTCATTTTATCAATTCCAAACATCTTATATTTTCCTATTTTACGTATATATCAGTTCAATTTCATTTTTTGGATGCCCTTTGAAATTTTTTTTTTATTTAATTTAGTTCTTAAAATCGAAAGTACCATAACTTTCAAATTTGAGCTTCAATTTTGAAATTGATCTAAATTAAATCCTTCTAAGACCTATAATTTCCATAACTAAAAAAATCATATTAATTTCAAATTATTTACACTTTAGTCCCTATTTTCAAAAACTAACAATTAAACTTTACTTTTATTTTTTATTTTAACAATAAAAATTAGTCCTTTTCAATTCTAAGCTTAAAATATTCTCAGCTTAAAATCTAACAATTTTGTACCAATTTCTTCAATTATTCATAAATAATAACTTTTAGAACCTTTAACAATTTTGCAAATTGATACATAGGCTAGCTAAATCTGTAACACCCCTTATCCGTATTCAATGCCTGAATCGGATACGAGGCATTACCGGACTTAACTTGCTTAAACATACAACATCGGGCCATGAAATTTCATTCCAATTTAAAACTTTTCATATGAAATCATAATGTCCCTATTATGGGTCTACGAGACCCTAAACATACATATGGGATGGTTCGGGACTAAACCAGAAACTTTTGAACACATAAATTTTTTTCCTTAAAACAGGGCTACACGCCCGTGTGGAAAGGAATACGCCCGTGTGGGCAGGCCATGTGGTCACACACGCCAATGTTCCTAGCCCGTGTGGAATTTATTTTTCATTTCGAAACTACAGGGGTTTTCATACGGCCTGGCACACACCCGTGTGTATGGCCCGTGCCCTTCACACATCCAAGACACACCTGTGCACTCACAAGTGTGTGAAAACCTTACTATTCTGTTTATTACATCAGCAAACACTTAGGGGCACACGGCCTAGTTACACGCCCGTGTCCTGGCCCGTGTGACGAACTAAATTTTCGCAAAATTAATGCAGGGGACACACGACCTATCAACACACCATGGGGCTGACCGTATGTCACACACGGCCTAGACACACGCTCGTGTCTACCGCGTGGACAATTAGAAGGCTATTTACCAAGCCAATTGCTACCCTGAAAAATAAACACGCTTGTACCACCACAAGCAACACATAATATAGCAATAATACACTATGAACAATCACTAATTCATTATTCATACAATTCACATTTTACTCGATCAGTTACACGAACTTGCACTTCATGAATATCATCATCATTGGATATATATATATATATCTTAACAAGTATTGGCCGATTCCCAATGGCCATTTACAAAATGAATGAGTAATAGTAATAGCCAACACTTTGGCTAACAAATATGACATAACAAAATGACCAAGTTCCTATACATGCCATACCCAAAATAAATAAAATTTACTCTACCAAAAGAATAGTTGATAGTGTGATCCAAACTCCGACGTTCTAATGTCCCTGAGTTAGCTTGGCAATACTATAAGGGAAAGGGAAAAGAGAACGACAAGCATAAAGCTTAATAAGTTTGCATGAAATAAATAGCAACATAAAGACTTATGATTACATCCATTCATTTCATTGAATAATAGCAACACAAGTTCTCAAACACATCAACATAACTTACTCATGCACAATCTTACCAAATCACACATCACATTTTACATTTATACCTCTTAAGTTACTCATGGGTACCTATATCACTTCATCACACAACTTTAGCACTTTTATTCTCTTAAACATAGACTTAGCTCTTTGTTATGTGTACATAAACTTAGCTCCTTGTCCATTGAACTACTCGGAATATCGAAGGATACTCAATCTCATCATACATGTATCATGATGCCAATGTCATATCCCAGATATGGTCTTACATGGGATCACATCTTCATGCCGATGCCATATCCCAGATATGGTCTTACACGGGATCTCATATCTCGATGTCGATGCCATATCCCAGATATGGTCTTATACGAGATCGTATATAGATGTCGATGCCATGTCCCAGACATGGTCTTACACGAGATCTTTCCTTGGTGCCTAGGCCATGTCCCAGACATGGTCTTATACGGGACTTCCTTCATTTGGTGTCGATGCCATGTCCCAGACATGGTCTTATACGGGACCTCCTTCCTTTGGTGTCGATGCCATGTCCCATACATGGTCTTCTATGGGACCTTCCTTATTTTATGTGTCGTACCCGGTTTAGGTGTCGAATACGGGTAAGGGATGTTACATATACGGGACCTTCCTTATTTCATGCTGTGACACAGATATCCTTACTATTCCGAATGTTCAACCAGGACTTCAACTTAATACCTCATTATAATTTCATCGAGGCATTCTTAATCAACTTCATGGAAATAATATACATTTCTCATAATATAAAGTAAGTAAAAACATAATAACATTATGTAGCTTTAATTTCACACAAACTTACCTCGGTATTCAAAATACATATAGTTGTTTGATTTAGTCCATAATCTTGTTCTTGCCTTGATTTTTGTCCCGGCTTCGTGTTTCTTGATCTATAATAGCAATTTCACTTGTTTAATACTCACATTGACAAAATTAAACCATGAATCATACTTTTGCAACATTACAATTTTGCCCCTAAGCTTTTACATAATTACACTTTTGCCCCTAGGCTCATAAAATGATTTTTACTTAATTTTTTGTATTTTAAGCCTAGCCGAATCATTTTCATAACTATAATAGCCCCTAATTTCCAATAATTCACTCATGTATGACCATTTTTATAACTTTTACAATTTAGTCCTTTTCATGAACTTGCCATAAAAATCACTTAGAAAAAGATGTTTATCATACATCAAACTTTCATATTCTTCCATAAATCATCAAAATACATGCATGCCATACATGGGTAAATTTTTGAACATAAAACCTAGCTCAAAATATAGCTAGAAATAGCTAAATCGAGCTACGAGGTTTTAAAAATACGAAGAACATTAAAGACGGGGCTAGGAGGTACTTACAATCAAGCTTGAAAGATGAAGAAACCCTAGCTATGGAGAGCTTTAAAATTCCAGCTAGCATGAAGAAGATCGACATGAATTTTGACTTCTTTTTCCTTTTTAATTCTTTTATTAACCAAATGACAAAAATGCCCTTAAGGCCCCTTTCTTAAGATTTTTCCTCCCCATGTTGTCCATCTTGACATATATTGGTCTAATTGCTAAATAAGGACTTCTAATAAATTTTATAATGTTATTTCATACTTAAATCTTCTAGAATTTCATATTTTCTAATCTTTGCAATTTAGTCCTAATAGACAAATTGTTCACTAATTTATAAAATTTCTTCATGAAATTTTCACACAATCATGCAAGCATGATATAGGCCTCATAAAAGTCATAAAACGCATATTTCTACCTCAGATTTGTGGTCTCGTAACCACTATTGTAACACCCCTTGCCCGTATTCGAGTCGGAATGGGATTCGAGCCAATACATAGCTAATCTTGCTTAAACTTCTAGAATAGGGTTATAAAATTTCGTTTAACCCCGTCGCTCGCACATACTCGGCCTAAGAGGCCCTAAACATACTTTCAAGAAATATTAGAATCTTTTCGAGAGCTTGCACGAGTTCAAGAAACCTTTTGAAAAAAGCAAGGGCCACACGCCCGTGTAGGCCAAGGGACACGCCCGTTTGCCCCTAAGGCATACCCGTGTCTCCCACCCGTGGTCGACACAAATTAATTTCACATAGCCTTGACACGCCCTTGTCTTCCAACCGTGGTCGACACTGACTAATTTCACACGGCCTTGACACGCCCGTGGCCTTGGCCCGTGTGTAAATCCTTAGCATTCTGACTTATCCACACGGCCTATACACATGCTCGTGTACTCCAACCGTGTGGTGATTTAAATCCTAGGTGCAAGGTGCAGACTTCACACAGCCTGGGCAGACGCCTATATGCTAGTTGGTGGCTCCCACACGGTCTAGACACACACCCGTGTGTCTACCCATGTGGACAATTAGCAGGCTATATACCAAGCGCTTGCCACCCTACAATGCACACATACATACTTCCTCTCAAAACAATACAACTCTTATCCCAGAAGCAAGTCTAAAAACTCATTCCAACATACAAGATAGTTAAAGGGACATACACTTCATAAATTTCATCTTCATTAAGCAAAAGAGTTTGCCAAGTATTTGCCTAACTTAAGGCCATTTACAAAATGACTTTAGTAACATACATAGCCAACACTTTGGCTAACAATTACAACTTAACAAAATACTCAAGTCCTATACATGCCATAATCAAAATAAGTCTAAAATTGTTATACCAAAGTGATGTCGATAGTGTGATGTCCAAACTCCTACGTCCAAAATCCTCGAGTTATCTTGGCAATACTACAAGGAAAAAGGGTAATGAAAGGGGTAAGCATAAAGCTTAGTAAGTCTGCATGGAAATAAATAGCAATAATAATCCCATAAAATAATCCGTCCACGGTATTAGCTAACCGTACACAAGTCAAGGCTTTTTGACAATACTTACTTACAATTTCCCTTATCTAGCACATACCGTGCCACGTATCTAAACTGATTCTTCGTGACTCGTTCACGAGTACCTGTATTCATTCATTCACATGACTTGAATATCATTCACATTTCTACTTCTAAATTCATCTACTTATCCCGCTATTCACAAGGGATACTCAAAGACGTGAGTTTATCATCATTACTGTAAGTATAAAGCCAATGCCACATTCTCGAAGTAGTCCTACATGGAGTCACCTCTAGATGCCAATGCCATATCCCGGATATGGTCTTATATGGGATTACCTCTAGATGCCAATGCCATATCCCGGATATGGTCTTATATAGAATTTCCTATCATGTATCGATGCCATATCCCGAATATGGTCTTATATGATTTTCACATTCATTACCGAAGCCATATCCCGGATATGGTCTTATACGGGATCTCAACTTGGTGCCGAGGCCATGTTTGGACGTGGTCTTAAATGGGACCTTATCTATCTCATATCTCAATGATAGCATTTTTATAATTAATATGGCTCATTAGGGCTTCATCATCTCATTCACATTAACTACTCAATTTAGTAGAGCATCATGCATTAATATAATGCCAAGCATTCTCGACATGCTAACATAATGTTGCTTTAATTGCATACAAACTTACCTCGATTTCAAAATAAGCTAGCCTGTCGATCTAGTCCGAGACTTTGCTCTTTCCCCGATCGAGGCGGATTCTCGATTCTTCTTGATCTATAATAGCAATTTTAACTCATGTTAACCACTATATTAATAAAAGCATTTCAAAAATCATGCTTAGGCAAAATTACTATTTTGCCCCTAGACTTTGGCAAAATGACCATTCTGCCCCTAGGCTCAGAAATAAATTCAAATCACATTTCTACCTTCGGCAAGCCTAGGTGAACATTTAATGCTCTTAAAGCTATGATCAAAAATCAATATCTCACATATTAATCACAAACTTTATAACATGTTCATCAATGTCCTATTTGGTGTTTTCATGTTAACACCTTTCACAAAAGTTGTTCATCTAACAACTAAGACTCATTTTCTTCCATAAAAATGCAGCAAATCACATACAAGCTCTCATGGCAAAACCCTAAACTTTTCACCACATAGCAAATTAGTCCCATCTTTAGAAAGCTTAAGCTCTAGGGGTTCTAAAAGTACAACTATCATCAAGAAAAACCATTAAAATCACTTACTTGAATGGAGAAGAGTTTGCTAAAATTTTGAGCTTTCAAAACCCCTATTTTGCTTGCTATTTTCGGTGGTGAAGAAGAGAGAAAAAAGATGACATCTTTTCTTTCTTTATTATGATATTAAACTAGTCAAATTGGTCACCCACTTTCACCAACTTTGACCAACAATGTCCATCTTTGTCTCCAAAATTAGCCTATGGCCGGCCAAACAAAATATTGGGGGTCTAATTGCCTAATAAAGACCTCCAATTATAGTACCAAAATTCTAGCGATTTAGTCCTTTCTCGCGATTAAGCATGAAATCGTTAAAATTATAGTACCAAAATTCTCATGCACATATTCTATCATGCTCTGACTCATAATATAACATGAAAATAAATTTCTCAAATCTCAGATTAGTGATCCCGAGATCACTATTCTAACTAGGCCCTAAATCGGGCTGTTACAATTCTCGGGCTATTGGGATATTGGTTCTTCATCGTTTCCTCGGGCTCCCATGTAGCCTCTTCTATTCCATGCCTTTGCCATAGAACTTTCACTAGGGCTATGCTCTTATTCCTTAAAAGCTTGACCTCTCTCGACAAGATTTTAACCGGCTCCTCACTATAAGTCAAGTCTGGTTGCAGCTCTATTTCTGTTGGCACTATCATATGGGGAAGGGTCTGAACGGTAACGGCGTAACATGGATACGTAAAAGACGTCATGAATCTTTTCTAGCTCACTTGGCAAAGCCAACCGATAAGCTATCAGTCCTATCTTCTCGGTAACTTCATAAGGTCCAATAAAGCGCGGACTTAATTTGCCCTTCCGACCAAATCTGAGGACTTTTTTCCAAGGTGATACTTTCAAGAATACTTTGTTGCCGACTTTGAATTCTATCTCTTTCCTCTTTAAATCTGAATAGGACTTCTGTCTATCTGAGGCGACTTTTAGACAGTCACGTATCACTTTTACTTTCTCTTCAGTTTCCTTAACCAAATTAACCCCGTGTATCTATTTCTCTCTGAGTTCTGACCAATATAAAGGCGTTCGGCACTTACGCCCATACAATGCCTCATAAGGCGCCTTTTTCAAACTTGACTGAAAGCGTTGTTGTAGGCAACCAACGATAAGTATTTCTCCCAATCACCTTGGAATTCTAAAACACAATGTCGAAGCATGTCTTCGAGTATCTGAATTACTCTCTCTGACTGCCAGTCAGTTTATGGATGAAAAGGTGTACTGAAACTCAATTTCGTGCCCAAGGGCTCTTGCAACCTTTTCCAAAACTGTGACGTGAACCTCGGATCTCTATCTGAAATGATCGACAACGGTACACCATGAAGTCTTACTATCTTAGACATGTACAAATCTGCCAATTTATCAAGCGAATAGTTGACTCGCACTGGTATAAGTTGGGCTAACTTAGTGACCCTATTAACCACTACCCATACTGCATCTTTCCTCTTTGGAGTCAACAGTAAACCCGTCACGAAGTCCATAGTAATACGGTCCCACTTCCACTCAGGAACCATAATGGGTTGAAGTAAACCCGAAGGTACTTGATGTTCAGCCTTCACTTGCTGACAAATTAGGCATTTCGATACAAACTCGGAAATATCTTTCTTCATACCCAACCACCAATACCATTTCTTCAAATCATTGTACATCTTCATGCTGTCCGGGTGTACATTCAAACATCCGTTATACGCGTCATGCAAGATTTTGCGAATAAGCTCATTATTCCTGGGTACACAGACTCGATCTCGAAATGTTAGACATCCATCAAGATTTACTCAAAAGTCTATCTCAATGCTAGACTCACATAAAACTCTCTTGGCTTGCAAGCTATCATCATCTCTCTGAGCTTCACGAATCTCTTGGAGAAACAAAGGTTCAACTCGGCTAAAACGGAACCATCATCTAACAAGGTCATCTGAGTACTCATGGCTTTTAGTGCGAATAATGATTTTCTGCTCAAAGCGTTGGCGACTACATTCGCCTTTCCCGGATGGTAGTCAATTACTAACTCATAATCCTTAATCAACTCTATCCACCTTCGTTGCCTCAAATTCAATTCTTTTTAAGTCATCAAATATTTTAAGCTTTTGTAGTCGGTGAAAATCCGACACCTTTCACCATATAAATGATGCCTCTAAATTTTCAACGCGAATACAATTGCGTCCAACTCTAAATCATGAGTCGGGTAATTCTTCTCGTGCGGCTTCAATTGCCTAGAGGCATATGCAATCACTTTACCTTCTTGCATAAGTACACAGCCCAATCCATTCAAGGACGCATCATTATAAACCACAAATTCTCTACCCGACTCTGGTTGCATCAAAATAGAAGCCCCAGTCAACAGTGTTTTTAGTTTCTCAAAACTCTATTGCCATCTTTCCGTCCAATCAAACTTTACATCTTTCTGCAAAGTCTCGTCATCAGGGTAGCTATCATGGAAACCCCTTGACAAAACGCCTATAATTGCCGACTAGGTATAGAAAACTCCTCACTTCAGTTACGCTCCTCGACGGTTTCCATTCAACAATTGCTGAAATCTTACTCGATTCGACTCTAATCCCATCTCCCGAGATAATGTGCTCCAAAAATACTACTTTCTTGAGCCAAAATTCACTCTTACTGAATTTGGCATACAATTGTTTTTCTCTCAAAACTTGTAGAACCATACTCAAATGCTCGGCATGATCGTTGTCATCTTGAGAGTAGATCAGTATGTCATCGATGAAGACCACAACAAATCTATCCAAGTACAGTCAAAAAATGTGATTCATCAAATCCATGAAGACAGCGGGGGCATTAGTTAGACCAAATGGCATGACCAAAAATTCATAGTGGCCATACCTAGTCCTAAATGTGGTTTTTGGCACATCTGAGTCCTTGACTCTCAACTGATAGTACCCTGACCTCAAATCTATCTTGGAAAATACTGTGGCTCCCTTCAATTGATCAAATAGGTCATCGATCCTCGGCAACGAGTACTTATTCTTCACCGTCACCCTATTGAGTTGCCTATAATCTATACATAGTCTCATGGAACCATCTTTCTTCTTCACGAATAGAACGGGAGCACCCCAGGCGAGAAACTTGGCCTTGCGAAGCCCTTTTCTGTTAGCTCTTGAAACTGTGCTTTTAGCTCTTTTAGCTCAGTTGGAGCCATTCTATATGAAACAATACAAATAGGGGCAGTACCCGGAGCTAATTCAATCCCAAATTCAATCTCTCTATCCGGAGGTAGCCCTGGCAACTCTTCCGGGAAAACATCTAGATACTCGCATACTATGGGTACTAACTCAATTTTCAACTCAGTCTCTTTAGTGTTCAACACAAAGGCAAGATAAACCTCATACCCCTTCCTTAGATACCTCTAAGCCGACATGGTCGATATCACTACTGGTGACCTATCCGGCTTATCTGATTCAACACAAATAAAATTACCATTTCCATCTCTCAACTCGATATGCTTTTTCCCACAATTCACAATTACTCCATGGGTAACTAACCAGTCCATCTCGAGGATGACATCAAACTCGTCAAACGGTAATAACATATGATTGACCGAGGAACAATGACCCTTAATTATCAAAGGGCACCCTTTGCAAACTCTATCAACCAACACACACTTGCCTAGGGGATTAGACACTTTTATGATGAATTCAGTAGACTCTATAGGCATGCTCATGCTAAAGACTAATTTCATGCATATGTATGAGTGGGTAGATCCCAGGTCAATTAAAGCTATAACACGAGTATTATGGACAGAAAAGGTACCCGTGATCACGTCAGGGGAAGATGCCTCTTCACGAGCACGAATGGCATATGTCCTCGCCAGTGCTCTACCCTCGACTCTAGCAGCTTGCTCTCTAGATGGATTCTTGCTTCCCATCTCAATCCCCCAGTTTCTCAATGGTCTTCCCCTAGTGGTACTTCCCGATCTTGAATTCAGGGGCTTTTCTTTCTCGTCCACCTCGGTACAATCTCTGATAAAGTGGTTTAAGGACCACATCTGAAGCAAGCTTTCTCATTAGCTCGACACTCACCAGAATGGCACCTGCCACACTGAGGGCATTCCGGTCTACTTGGTCGGATGTTGCCCACACTAGCGACTGATGTGGTTTGCCCTTTCGATCCCGAGAATTGCTTGCCCTTACTTCGGGTTGAAAACCCAGCTGAAATGACTGATCGAATAGTGAAATCTCTCGGTTTCTTAGATGAGGATTTGTGAGACTTATTCAGTTGTCTCTTCCTCAAGTCACGAGACTCGTACTCAGCTCTTCTCTTCTCTTTAGCCAACTCCTCGGCTTCACAAGCTCTATCCACCAACACTACAAACTCCTTTAATTCGAGAACTCCCACGTATAGGCAGATATCTTCATTCAATCCATCCTTGAATCTCTTGCACATGACAGCCTCGGTAGCCACGCACTCCCGTGCATACTTGCTAAGTCTTAAGAACTCCCGTTCGTTGTCAGTCACTGACATACGGCCTTGCTTCAGTTCCAAGAACTCCTTTCCCTTGTGGTCGATGAACCTCTAGCTGAATACTTCTTCTGGTATTCCTCTTGGGAGAATTCCCAACTAACTCTCTCCCTTGGCACCACCGACACTAGGGTGTTCCACCATCGGTAGGCTGAATCTCTCAAGAGAGACACCGCACACTTTAAGCACTCCTCAGGCGTGCAAGATAACTCATCGAATACCCAGTTGGTATTCTCGAGCCAGAATTCTACTTTCTCCGGGTTATTATCCTTATTTTATCGAAATTCCTCAGCTCCTTGCTTCCGGATCTTATCTACCGGAGGCCTTTCTCTTCTCCCTACCTCAACCACTTAAGGGGCTACTAGAGTGGGTTGAGGAATTGGTGGGGGTAGAGGGGGTTGAGCATTAGGATTTGTTCGGGTGTACTCCGTATACCAATTGCTCATGATGTGGAGAAAGGCTTCTCGAGCCTCTTCCCCCTGACCCAAGGATTCGGGTCAACTATTAGCTGGCACGGTCCCTTAAGCATGAGCCGGAGCGTTACTCGCAGCACCATCGGCTGCAGTTCAGTCCGGATCAGAATCCATATACTGCATAAAACACGATTTATATGTCAAGAGCCATCACACTATCTTTATTCGGACATTCATGCCTATGGCATGTATAGCTACACTCGTACTTACACTACGTTAGTCCTAGAATCAACTAAATCGTAGCTCTGATACCAATAAATGAACACCCCTTGCCCGTATTCGAGCCGGAATAGGATTCGAGTTATTACATAGCTAATCTTGCTTAAACTTCTAAAATAGGGTTATAAAATTTCGTTTAACCCCGTCGCTCGCACATACTCGGCCTAAGAGACCCTAAACATACTTCCGAGAAATATTGGAATCATTTCGGGAGCTTGCACGAGTTTGAGAAACCTTTTTAACAAAGCAGGGGCCACACGCCCGTGTAGGCCAAGGGACACGCCCGTGTGCCCCTAAGGCATTCCCGTGTCTTCCAACCGTGGTCGACACTGACTAATTTCACACGGCCTTGACACACCCGTGGCCCTAGCCCATCTGTAAATCCATAGCATTCTGACTTATCCACACGGCCTATACACATGCCCGTGTACTCCACCCATGTGGTGATTTAAATCCTAGGTGCAAGGTGCAGACTTCACACGGCCTGGGCAGAAGACCATATGCTAGCCGTGGCTCCCACACGATCTAGACACATGCCCGTGAGTCTACCCATGTGGACAATTAGTAGGCTATATACCAAGCCCTTGCCACCCTACAATGCACACATACATACTTGATAAATCGTAAAAGTAACATATTTTAATCCCACATTTAGCTTACTTTTTGATGATTTATTCCTTGATTTGTATAAAAAGGTGCATATAATCCTTTCTTTTCATGTCTTAGACCTAGGAAAGCACCGAGGATGAAAAGAACACAAATTGGGCCTAAAACAGAGTAAATGGGCCTTAGCATGAAATTGACACAGCCTGGCCCATAGCCCGCACGGTCGTGCCTCAACGAACACTTAGAGCACAGCCTCAACTCTACCTCACACGGTCGTGCCTCACTTTAGAAGTCCGAACATGGTCTGGTCTCGACCCACACGGGCGTGTGACATGGCCGTGCCTCTGTCGCTGGAAAGAGCAATTTCAGTTGGAAAAGGATACTTAGGGAGAAAGAATCGCATTCCAAGAGCCTATATATATCCCCCAAGTACCACCTTTGAAAGGTATCGAAAGCTAGGCCAAGGAGCCAAGCCGAGAAGGTCAGAGTCAGGGAATAACACGAGGATAGCCAGTTGATCCATCCCAAGAAGTCAGAATTATACTCAAGACGGTAGAATTCTCCTTCAATTCCTTCAGGGGGTTTTAGGAATTTCCTATGTTTTGTTTTATCTTTTCTCTTACGATGTTTTCTTTATTCATTATGAACCAAACCCCTCAGATACCTGAAGGGGATGAAACCTAGACGAATCTTGTTATTTGATTTTTAAGTTATATGATGAATTACTTAGTTTGTTCTTAATTATGTTGCTTAATCCAAATCTAATGTGCTTAGGTGGAGGAGGAATAGACCCTGCCTAAGAGAAAATCTAACATAATTAAGCAGAGTTGATCGAACGCCTAGAGATAGGGTTACGAGATTTTGCCGGATTAGGATGAAACCTGATGATACGAGCACGCCCGGGGCACCAACAATTAATTTTAATTTGTGGAGCTCGTTATTAGCTCACCTCTTAGCTCATTCTAATTATTTAATTGTTGGAATAAAAATTAGTTAACTTAATTTAAGTTAATTAAATTGCTAAAATGAAATTTAATTAATTTAGTTTAAGTTTATTAATTAATTCAGTCATTTATTATTTTTGCCACATGTTATTTCATATTAATTAAATTGTTTAGTTAATATAGTTTTTAATATGTCTGGTGTTTAAAATAAAGTATTTTAATTTTTGGTTCAAGTTAAATTTTATTCAAAATTAATGTTTGGTTATGTGTTTTTATAGGCAAATACGCAAGGTTGCAATTGGAAATGGACAGCAACTTCAAACATGTCTTGGCCGAAAATTGAAGGATTAAATGGGAGCTTTGCATTAAATAAACAACTGCATGAAATGTTGGCAAAGGACATGGAGAAGGGGCAGCACACATTGTGATTTAAAATGCAAGCATGAGAATTAAATAATCCATGATGGGCAAGTGCATTTTGGTGGCAAGAGAATGCAAATGGAAGGCACCACGTGAATTGAACTATATGAAGATGAAAGAACAACATGTGGTGAATGATTAAAAAAAAGGTGCAATTGCTTAGTGGAATAAATCTACTTGGAGGACACAAATGAATGGATGATTAAGTTTAATTGAAATGTGGAAGACAAGCTTTGTTGAGAAAAATTGGACGGCATAATTTGGGGGATTAATTGAACTTGGGATGAATAAATTATTAGAAGCATGAAGCATAAAATAATGTATTTGAGGAAGCATGCGTAAAAGCAAGATTGAAGATAGCATGGACGGCAACAAGGAGATTGTTGGATGATTAAATAATGGCAACATTTTTTAATTAATTAAACAATACTTGTTTAGGTGCAAATTCATGGGAGATAATATATGGGCGGCAAGGCTTGTTAATGGGAGAATAAATAATTGAAGAGCAAGCATGGTTTTTTCACGTGGAACATGGAGTTATAGGTTGGGAACTTCAATGCCAAATGGGAGCTTGAAACTTAAACAATTGGATGCATGGCTGAAATTTAAAGCATTAAGGAAGAAAAAAATAGATGGAAGCATGATTCATTTATTTATTGGAGACAAAAATAGATGGAAGCATAATTCATTTAATTATTGGATATGAATTTCCATCCTTTATGACTTAGACGGCAAAGCATATTGGATTAAATAATTCCCATGATTTCATGCCTTTGAGTTGGACGGCACAAGCTTAAATCATGAACAAGATTTGGACGGTAAGGTTGTATGCTCATGGCTGAATTTCTTAGCCATTAATTTGCAATTCGGCTACCTAGTTTGGCTATAAATAGTTTGTTACTTTTATTTGTAAAGGACAAAATTTTCATGAATGAAATTTTATGAACCTTTGTTCATTTGAGTGAGTTTATCTCCTCTTCGTTTTCGTACAAGTTTCGTTAGACTTATCAAGCTTTGCTTGTGGCGTCTTCGGCTTGTTTGAACTTATCACCAAATTTCGTTTGGTGTGGCGTTCATCAACCTATCTCCATCTTTTCACCTTAACGATATAAGAAACGGGGTGACACTGTTATATAGTGTTGAATCTTTCTTAAGTTAAGTTCGTATTTCCATTTCCATCTTCGAATCCATTTATCCACCTTAAACATTATAGAACCCGGGGTGACACTCTTTAGTGTTGAATCGCTTCTCGTTTAAGTTCGTTTATCCATCTCCATCCAATTATCCTTTTATCTATTTTATATTTTATTTTACCAAAACTGAACCAAATCCTATTTTTATTTATTTAAGCTTCCGCAAACTCATTTATATTTTCCGATTATCTTCCGAAGGCTTGATTCCTCCTCGTAGACGATTGGGCAACCCGTATACGTTTCGACTCATCCCGAGCCGGCCCGTATCATCTGGTATCAGAGCTGGTTAAACCGAGAATTACGAAGCTCCGACGACTAACCTGAAGTCCTTTCAAAGACTGGACATATCAATTGATACCAGATCGTATCATCTGGTATCAGAGCTACAAAACGAGGACTACCGACGACCATCGTGAAGCCGGAATTAGGTTCGTAAGTTAAAAAAAAGTTCACAAAAAAAATATCAAAAAAAATTTTTCAAGTTGTAATTTTTGTTTCTTGTATTTCATTATAGTATATTTGAAGTTCAAAAAAAAGAGATAAAAAAAAAAAGAGAGAAGTTAAATAAAAAAAAAGTGTGAAGTTTGCAAGTCTTGTTTCATTACTTCTTTCCCGATCTTCAAGCCACCCTTCTTCACCCCAACGCCACTATATCGAAATTTTTTTTTCAGCCGACCTCCACCCCATAATATCATTTTCCCTTGTACCAATTTTGAAGCCGACCCTCAAGCCGCAAATAAGTCTTTCAAAACAAAGTACGAATTTGTGAGACAAGATTGAGTGGTAAAAGGCACGAGTGATTCATTAAAAAAAAAAACCTTATACGAGTGAAACACGAGTGTGAGCGAAATTTTTTTTTGTGAGTGACTTGTGAGATTTTGTGTAAGGTATTTTAATTTTTTTCGATTTATTTCCCTTTGTTATAATAGTTTCTTTTTCAGCAATAAATATGTCTCAAGAAGAGTTCTCATCCAATGATTACCAATACTTGTTGAATGGAGTGCGAAGACCCATAAACAAGTTGGAAAAGAACTTGGATCGGATTGAGGAACTAGACCAACGAGATCGACTTTCTTCAAGTCGAAGGACGGAGTCAAGATCATCCCGAAGACACACTTTTGGAGAATATTCGAGAAGAGACTATGATCGAAATTCTTATTCCTCAAGAAGTTCGAAACGGTATTCATCCACGAAAGAGTATTCTCAAAGTGGTACATATTATGATTCTTATTCCCTCGAAGAAGACATGCGAGTTGATCGGTATATTCATTCAGGAATTTCCAAGAAAGCGTCCATGGAGTATTCTCCCCGAAGAACTCATCGAGATATCTTTGAGAACGCTATCCCTTTTCTTGAACAAAATTTTACTCATTTTGATTCTTTTGTATCCTCTTCTTGTCATAATGAAAGGAAGAGAGAAAAAGAACTAAAAAGAAAAGAAAGGCAAGAGAAGATCATGAGAGAAAACGAGCGAATATGGAACAAACCTGAGAAAATAAAGAAAGAGAACTTGGAAAAGGAGTTCGAGAGAAAAGAAAATAAAAATGAGAAACAAGAAAAAGAAATTGAAAAAGAGAAAGAAAAAGAAAAAGAAAAAGAACAAAACGAACGAGAAAAAGAGAGTGTTGAATCAAGTAACCCGCTTGAAGTTTGTACTTGTTCTATTTCTTCTTTTCAGGATTCCGAGAAGCAAAATGACGAATACCCATTCCAATACCTCCCGGAAGAACGACGTTTCCATTTGATTAAAAAAGGTAAGGAAGGTAAGCGTTTTGAAGCATCAAATTTTTTGTATAAAGATGATTTTTCTTCTAACCCCAATTTGTTTGATTGTACATATTACGAGATTAATTCGTTGTCTAATATGAAATCGTTGAGTTTTTGTAAATACATTTTGAAATATGTTAAGAGTTTTGATCGCTTTATCTTGAATGTACATAATTCTTATTGGTCTAACGTGATTGATTTTTCGGAACCTAAGTCCCATAAATCGGGCATATGTTTCGATTTGTTTTGTGGAAAACTCAAGTATCATCCGGTAAGTTTGAAGGATTTCTATATTCTTGATACTTGGTTTTGAATAAGGTAACGAATTTTGTCAATTTTGTTTTTAATTTTTATTCGTTCCTTAAACAATTTTTATGGCTATATTTGAAATTCATTTTCCATTTGAAAATGGTTGAGTTGAACGCGAAGCTTCAATTACACTACTTGACCGTGGAGAGAAGGTTTGTATTACTCGATCAAGGTAAGACTGATCTTTATCTTTCTGAGTATAAGGGTAAGTCTTCTGAAACTGTTGATGCGTTGTTACTCTCTTCGGATTACGATAAGCTTTGTGTTGCTAACTTTGTTTTTGCCAAACATCTAGATCATGTTATGATTAATTGTCTTATATTACCTATTGATGGTCTATTTGTTTTAATGGTCGACAAAAGGATTCTTGTGTCTGATACTTGTTATTATTCGTGTATGAGAGAACCCACATATCGAACAATGCAAGGTTTGGTTGTTCAATTATGTTTTCCATTTGAATTTTATCATCTATCTGCTTGTGATGCTTATGTATATCATTTAATTTACTATTCGCGTGATAAGCTTACATTTTGGACTCCAAGTAGATCATATGCACGCCTTGAGATCTCTTCAAATTTATTGCAAATGTTTGACAAGGCATTACTTCTTTTGTACGATAATTTGGTGTTGCCCGATCACATGCGATTCACTTGTTTGATGGTGTCCATAGTTGGGTTGCAAGGTTGTTTGAAGCCAATCTTACTAATTCTTGGTTATCTTTTTCAGGTATCGCGTTTATCATCCGTCCCGTTTGATCGAGGAAAGACGAACAATGAGCTTTGTTCGAACAACCAACGGGTCGATTCGAGGACGAATCGTCTTGAAGAGGGAGGGGATGATACGAGTACGCCCGGGGCACCAACAATTAATTTTAATTTGTGGAGCTCGTTATTAGCTCACCTCTTAGCTCATTCTAATTATTTAATTGTTGGAATAAAAATTAGTTAACTTAATTTAAGTTAATTAAATTGCTAAAATGAAATTTAATTAATTTAGTTTAAGTTAATTAATTACTTCAGTCATTTATTATTTTTGCTACATGTTATTTCATATTAATTAAATTGTTTAGTTAATATAGTTTTTAATATGTCTGGTGTTTAAAATAAAGTATTTTAATTTTTGGTTCAAGTTAAATTTTATTCAAAATTAATGTTTGGTTATGTGTTTTTATAGGCAAATACGCAAGGTTGCAATTGGAAATGGACAGCAACTTCAAACATGTCTTGGCCGAAAATTGAAGGATTAAATGGGAGCTTTGCATTAAATAAACAAATGCATGAAATGTTGGCAAAGGACATGGAGAAGGGGCAGCACACATTGTGATTTAAAATGCAAGCATGAGAATTAAATAATCCATGATGGGCAAGTGCATTTTGGTGGCAAGAGAATGCAAATGGAAGGCACCACGTGAATTGAACTATATGAAGATGAAAGAACAACATGTGGTGAATGATTAAAAAAAAAAGGTGCAATTGCTTAGTGGAATAAATCTACTTGGACGACACAAATGAATGGATGATTAAGTTTAATTGAAATGTGGAAGACAAGCTTTGTTGAGAAAAATTGGACGGCATAATTTGGGGGATTAATTGAACTTGGGATGAATAAATTATTAGAAGCATGAAGCATAAAATAATGTATTTGAGGAAGCATGCATGAAAGCAAGATTGAAGATAGCATGGACGGCAACAAGGAGATTGTTGGATGATTAAACAATGGCAACATTTTTTAATTAATTGAACAATATTTGTTTAGGTGCAAATTCATGGGAGATAATATATGGGCGGCAAGGCTTGTTAATGGGAGAATAAATAATTGAAGAGCAAGCATGGTTTTTTCACGTGGAACATGGAGTTATAGGTTGGGAACTTCAATGCCAAATGGGAGCTTGAAACTTAAACAATTGGATGCATGGCTGAAATTTAAAGCATTAAGGAGGACAAAAATAGATGAAAGCATGATTCATTTATTTATTGGAGACAAAAATAGATGGAAGCATGATTCATTTAATTATTGGATATGAATTTCCATCCTTTATGACTTAGACGGCAAAGCATGTTGGATTAAATAATTCCCATGATTTCATGCCTTTGAGTTGGACGGCACAAGCTTAAATCATGAACAAGATTTGGACGGTAAGGTTGTATGCTCATGGCTGAATTTCTTAGCCATTAATTTGCAATTCGGCTACCTAGTTTGGCTATAAATAGTTTGTTACTTTTATTTGTAAAGGACAGAATTTTCATGAATGAAATTTTATGAACCTTTGTTCATTTGAGTGAGTTTATCTCCTCTTCGTTTTCGTACAAGTTTCGTTAAACTTATCAAGCTTTGCTTGTGGCGTCTTCGGCTTGTTTGAACTTATCACCAAATTTCGTTTGGTGTGGCGTTCATCAGCCTATCTCCATCTTTTCACCTTAACGATATAAGAAACGGGGTGACACTATTATATAGTGTTGAATCTTTCTTAAGTTAAGTTCGTATTTCCATTTCCATCTTCGAATCCATTTATCCACCTTAAACATTATAGAACCCGGGGTGACACTCTTTAGTGTTGAATCGCTTCTCGTTTAAGTTCGTTTATCCATCTTCATCCAATTATCCTTTTATCTATTTTATATTTTATTTTATCAAAACAGAACCAAATCCTATTTTTATTTATTTAAGCTTCCGCAAACTCATTTATATTTTCCGATTATCTTCCGAAGGCTTGATTCCTCCTCGTAGACGATTGCGCAACCCGTATACATTTCGACTCATCCCGAACCGGCCCATATCACCTAATATGGGAGTCCATTCATCAATTTACTGCTATTCTGGGGGGTTATTATAAGCAAACGAGAGTTCCACTAATTAACCTAGGGTTAGACGTTATTCGCCTCGAGAGAGGGTTTAATATAGGTTAGGGAGTCTTACAGATCAAGCTAAGTAAATAGATCATATAATTAAAGGTTAGATAACAAGTGAAGTCTAGGTGGAATCTTCCTAAGGGTATCGTCGTAATCAACTGAGTTTTTCTTCTAGTTATTTCCCAATTCGTAATTTTTGTCTTTGCGTCTTTAGCTTAGTAGTCGTTTAGATTAGATCAACTTCACTATATTTTAGGCTAAATAATAAAAAGAAAGTTAGTATTAATACTTTTAGTTCCTTTGGGTTCAATAATCCGGTCTTGCCTAAGCTATACTACTGTTTGATAGGTACACTTGCCTTTAATCGTTGTCAGAGTTAGTCTCCAGGTTAGATCATTCTTTTATAAATTTTAAAGCTCTAATTGCAGCGATCAAGTTTTTGGCGCCGTTGCTGGGGAACTAAAATATTAAGAAAACTCTATTTTTATTACTTTAGCCCTAATTTTTATTTTTCATAATTTATTTTTGTTTTTATTTCTATTTTTACTTTTAGCTGAAATTTTCTTTCTTTCTTTTCCCTAGTAGGTACCTCTAGTTTATGACTAGAAGGAACCCAAGAGGACCTTTGATATTCGACAGTGAAATCGAAGCTACCGCTCGTAGGAATCGTCGGGAAACCAGGCGAGCCCTAGATTACACAGAAAGGGAGGAAGAAGGCAGATCCAATCCTACTGAAGGGATGGACGAAAACAACCCACCACCACGTGATGTGGGGGAAAATAATGCTCCACGCAAAATGTTTGATTACGCGAAACCACATTTGACAGGAGCAGAATCAAGTATTGTTAGGCCTGCAATATCTGCTAACAATTTCGAATTAAAGCCTAACACAATACAAATGATTCAACAGTTTGTTCAATTTGATGGTTTGCAGGACGAAGATCCAAAAACGCATATAGCTAACTTTTTAGAGTTCTGTGATACTTTCAAAATAAATGGCATTTCTGATGATGCCATACGTCTTCGGTTATTTCCTTTTTCATTAAGAAATAAAGCTAAACAGTGGTTAAACTCATTACAACGAGGGTCAATCACTACATGGGATCAGATGACCGAAAAGTTTTTAATGAAATATTTTCCACCGGCCAAAATAGCCAAATTACGGAATGATATCTCTTCTTTTGTGCAGATGGATTTAAAGACACTGTACGATGCATGGGAGAGATTTAAGGATCTCTTGAGGAGGTGCCCACACCATGGCCTACCCTTGTGGCTACAAGTCCAAACTTTCTATAACGGTGTAAATCCCTCAACAAGGCAACTGATCGATTCAGCCGCTGGTGGAACCTTGAACAACAAAACTCCAGAAGCAGCCTACGAGTTCATTGAGGAGACGTCACTAAACAATTATCAATGGCAGGCTTCAAGGACTAAACCGACGAAATCAGCAAGAGTTTTCAACGTCGATGCCATGGCCATGTTATCAACGCAGATAGAGATGATGAACAAAAAGCTTGATAGCTTATGTTCTTCACAGGCACATCCAGTCATGCAGTGCGACGCAAGTGGAACTGTGGCGAATCCTGAGTACCTACCTTACCAACCAGGAGCAAATGACGAACAAATGAACTATATAGGTAATAATTTCCAATCCAATAATAATTCTTATAGTAACACTTACAATCCAAGTTGGAGGAACCACCCAAATTTTTCGTGGGGAGGCCAAGGCAATCAAGGAAATCAAAGGCAACAACCTCCTCAGAACTTCCAAAACTTGCCCTATCCACAAGAGAAGAAACCAACTCTTGAGGAGATGATGGCAAAATTCTCGGCAGGCACAGAGAAACGTATAAAAGAAACTGATAGAGCAATTAAGAACAACGAGAGTCGAATTGATGAAATTGCTAAGTCGGTCAAGGAAGTGACTAACACAGTAGAGCAACTCGCAAAGCTGATGTCAGAATGACCACAAGGACGTCTACCAAGTAATACCAAGATTAATCCCAAGGAGCAAATTCAAGCCATCACAGCTCAGGATATTAAGGGGTTAGAAGAACCCAATTTAACGCCAGAAAATAAGGTAGACGAAGGTAAAGTAGAGGTAACACAGGAAAAGCCAAAACTAATAATTAAAGAATACCAACCTCGCATACCTTATCCCAAAGCAATAAAAAGAGACGACTCAGAGGAACAGTTCGGTAAGTTTCTTAAACTTCTAAAGAAATTACATATTAACTTACCTCTTCTTGAAGCTCTTTTTCAGATGCTAGACTCGAGAAAATTTTTAAAATAGCTCTTGACTAACAAACGCAAAATAGATGAAGAGCACCATGTGGAACTAAACACAACATGTTCGGCGATACTACAGAATAGACTACCTCAGAAACTAAAAGATCCAGGGAGTTTTACAATTCCATGTTTAATTGGTAGTCTAAATATTGATAGTGCATTAGGTGATCTAGGAGCAAGCATAAATGTCATGCCTTATTCACTGTTTAAACGGCTAGGTCTAGGGAAGCCCAAACAAACTAGGATGAGCATTCAATTAGCTGATAAAACTGTTAGAATTCCTAGGGGCATTATCGAAGATGTTCTTGTAAAAATCAATAAATTTGTTTTCCCAATAGACTTTGTTGTCTTAGACATGGATGAGGATTATTCAATCCCATTAATTTTAGGAAGGCCTTTTCTAGCAACTGCCAAGTCAAAAATTGATATTGCCACAGGCGAACTCATACTTCGTGTAGGAGATGAATCGATCAAACTTCAAGCTCTCAACTCAGCCAGGACAACAGTTGATAAAGGTAAGAAAGTCAATTCAATTGATAATCGACTTGTTCAATCTTCATCGCAGGAAACACCACAAGACCTAAAGTCTGAGCCCCAAGACGAAAAAAAAGAGTCACACAAGGAACAAATCCTTAGGTTCAACAATTTAGAAGAGCAGAAAACACAGGTCAAAGAAAAACCACACGAAGTAAAACCCGAGGAACTACCTGAAGAGCTCGTGGGAACATCAAATCACTTCAAAATAGGTGATCAGGTACTAGTAGACAAAGCCAACCCGCAGAATGCTTCAACAAAAAAGAGAGCAAAGGGAGAAATAAATCTCAAGATACACAATATCTTTCCACAAGGAATAGTCAAGGCAAGCAATCCAATATGCGAAAATTTCAAGGTAAACGCTTCTCGACTTCAACTTTCTTGTGAAAAGAAAACTGTGAGCATGAGGGAAGATATTCGAACCTTTAAACCTCCCTAAAATTTTCAAACACAAGGAAAGTCTAGCTTACGATTATAAACGAGCGCTTCTCGGGAGGCAACCCGAGCACTAACCTTATTCTTTTTCGCAATTATTTTATTTTCCTTCTCTTTTCCTTTTTATTTTCTTTTTCCATTTCTTTTAAAACTAACCAAAAGTGCAAAATTCCAGGCCACACGGCTTTACACACGGCCGTGTCCGTGGCCGTGTGGACCACCTGAACCACCACACTGACAGGGCAGAGGCCGTGCAAGTCAGTCCAACCACCCCCAGCGTCACGGATCCAACCACCCTCCCCACGGGCACCGACAAAAAGAGCACGGCCGTGCCTTAAACCGTGTGAGGCTACTGACTTCCACACCACGGGCAGAACACGCCCGTGCCTATAAACTGTGTGAAGCTACTGACTTGACAAACACGGGCGTGCAGATCCGAAGCACGGGCATGGGGTGACAAACACACACCACAACACGGCCGTGCGAGGTGGCCATGTAAATCGACACACCCTGGGACCACGGCCGTGGGGGAGCACCAAATTTGAACATCTATTTAAACCCCTCACCCCCCTTCCCTCCATCTGATTTCTTCTTTATTTTCTTTCCTTTTCCCTCTTCTCTATCTTAGACTCTCCAAGACTCTAGATCCTTGAGCAAATCAACACCATGTCGAAGAAGCGAAAGAAGCTAAGCATAGACTCCTTAACAAAGAACGATCAACATGAGTTCATGCCGGCAGCTTCGTCTCAACACCAAGCCAAGGGTCTTTAAGACCAATTTATATTTCCTTTTTGTTTCTCTTCTTCTTTATTTTCCTTATCTAAGCTTCTCAACTGCTCTTTTCACTTACTTTTCTTTTAGTTTCTTAGTGTCAGGTTCGCCAGGCTGCTAAGGAATCACGCCAACCACCACAATGACTACACCACTCTCACCACTACCACCACCTTCACAACCCTAGGAGTCACACCAACCTTGCGAACCATCTTCCAATAAGGACTCTCCGGTCCATTCTTCTTTTCTTTTGTTTTCGTTTTCCTTCTTAGTCTCCTTTGCTTTTTCTTTCTTGTTTTTAATCTTATATTTAGTTTAATTTAACTATGTCTTAATAACCCCTGGCTAATCCTTCATGAGTTCCCCAATTTCTTCATCTAGCGCAGAGCTCGGGAACCAACACCACCACCATACCGACGCCTTCACCGTAGGTATCCCATCCTCCACCAAACCTGCCCAAGAATACAGGGAGTACCTCTCACCCTCACTTTTGATTTCTATAAAAATATCTATCTTTGTACATTGAGGGCAATGTACATCTTAAGTGTGGGGGGTAAAATATACCTAACTTTTTGCATTATTCTCAAATCCCTGAGGGTAAAAGTGGAATAAAAATGCCAAACTTTTTTCATTATTCTCAAATCCCTGATTTAGTCTTGTTTTTATGCAAAGTTGTCATATTACTAATTAAGATGAAAATTCTGATGATTTATGATGATTATTGACATGTTTTAGAATAAGTCATAGTTAATTGTACATTGATATTTAATTTGAGGAATACTAGAGAATCGTGCATGATAAGTTTGTTTTTCAGAAATAAACATTTTGATAGATTGTTGACCTAAATTTAAATACTACCTTGAAATTTAAAATTCATAAGGATGATGTCAAAACACCCATAATTTTTGTGAGTATTTGAACCTTTTAGAGCATACATTCTTTTTCGTGCTCATTTTTTTATTATGAGTGTGTCAACTATGAACTTTTATTCTAGAACTTGCCTCGTTTATACATGTTGAGACCACAGTTATGATTTAATATACAGAGATGATAATGGCACCTAGGTTTTAACCCACTAACTCCACTAAATAGCCTACCTTCACAATTAACCCCTAGTGAACCCCGTTGATCCTAACAAACCCTTTTTATTGACTCACCCACTAATATTAACCCAAAGCCTTTGTAATTGTTATCACCCTTTCTTTTGACTACCCCTTAATCGAGTCTTGATTTGATCAGTTAACTGAAGTTTATTATTCTGATAGTTAAATTTATCATGTATTATTTAGTTTGTTCTTAAAAAAAAACCAAGTTATTCAATATTAGTAGTATGAAAAGAGAGCTTACACAATCAAAGACTGTTTTCAAAAGAAAAGCTCGTATTAGTAGGATTATTACTTTTCAATTAATGAAATTTTGGAGAAGTTTTAGGTAGGTACTTGTCAATTCAATCTCGATTCTAACCCTCTAATTTTAGCCTGTGACCACACCTTTTACCTTAGCCCCGTTACAACCCTAACAAAGACCTTTTGATCTGTTTATCATCTCATATTACAGTGGTGGAGATTTGATTTTCAGGCAAGCCTATGGGATTAACTTTTCAAGTTCGACTTATGAGCAATTTTTTCCTGAACCTTAAACACTTTAGAGTGATTGAGTGAATCTTTAGTGAGGACATCAATCCTTGTCAGTTTTGAATTGAAAAGGTAGTCATTTAAATAAAGGGAGACACCTATGTTTTCAAGGTACAAAACCATGGCTTATCTCGTTTAAATCTTTAGGACTCTTTGAATTGAATTATCCATGTATAAATTATCTATGAATTATGATATAGCATTGTTGATAAGAATTACAGATCATGGAAAGTTCGTTTTAATTGTAAGTTGAGAATTTTGCTTGAGGACAAGCAAAAGCTTAAGTGTGGGGGTATTTGATAAACTGTAAAAGTAACATATTTTAATCCCACATTTAGTTTACTTTTTGATGATTTATTCCTTGATTTGTATAAAAAGGTGCTTATAATCCTTTCTTTTCATGTCTTAGACCTAGGAAAGCACCCAAGGATGAAAAGAACACAAAGTGGGCCTAAAACGGAGTAAATGGGCCTTAGCATGAAATTGACACGGCCTGGCCCATAGCCCGCATGGTCGTGCCTCGATGAACACTTAGAGCACGGCCTCAACTCCGCCTCACACGGTCGTGCCTCACTTTAGAAGTCCGAACATGGTCTGGTCTCGATCCACACGGGCGTGTGACATGGCCGTGCCTCTGTCGCTGGAAAGAGCAATTTCAGTCGAAAAATGATACTTAGGGAAAAAGAATCGCATTCCAAGAGCCTATATATATCCCCCAAGTACCACCTTTGAAAGGCATCAACAGCTAGGCCAAGGAGCCAAGCCGAGAAGGTCAAAGTCAGGGAATAACACGAGGATAGCCAGTTGATCCATCCCAAGAAGCCGGAATTATACTCAAGACGGCAGAATTCTCCTTCAATTCATTTAGGGGTTAGGAATTTCCTATGTTTTATTTTATCTTTTCTCTTGCGATGTTTTCTTTATTAATTATGAACTAAACCCCTCAGATACCTGAAGGGGATGAAACCTAGACGAATCTTGTTATTTGATTTTTAAGTTATATGATGAATTACTTAGTTTGTTCTTAATTATGTTGCTTAATCCAAATCTAATGTGCTTAGGTGGAGGAGGAATAGACCCTGCCTAAGAGAAGATCTAACATAATTAAGCGGAGTTGATTGAACGCCTAGAGATAGGGTTACGAGATTTTGCCGGATTAGGGTGAAACCTAATATGGGAGTCCATCGATCGATTTACTGCTATCCTGTAGGGTTATTATAAGCGAACGAGAGTTCCACTAATTAACCTAGGGTTAGACGTTATTCGCCTCGAGAGAGGGTTTAATATAGGTTAGGGAGTCTTACGGATCAAGCTAAGTAAATAGATCATATAATTAAAAGTTCGATAACAAGTGAAGTCTAGGTGGAATCTTCCTAAGGGTATCGTCGTAATCAACTGAGTTTTTCTTCTAGTTATTTCCCAATTCGTAATTTTTGTCTTTGCGTCTTTAGCTTAGTAGTCATTTAGATTAGATCAACTTCACTATATTTTAGGCTAAATAATAAAAAGAAAGTTAGTATTAATACTTTTAGTTCCTTTGGGTTCGATAATCCGGTCTTGCCTAACCTACACTACTGTTCGATAGGTACACTTGCCTTTAATTGTTGTCAGAGTTAGTCTCCAGGTTCGGTCATTCTTTTATAAATTTTAAAGCTCTGATTGCAGCGATCAATACTTCCACTCAAAACAATACAACTCCTATCCCATAAGCAAGTCTAAGAACTCATTCCAACATACAAGATAGCTAAAGGGACATACACTTCATAAATTTCATCTTCATTAAGCAAAAGAGTTTGCCAAGTATTATACGATTTTCATATTCATTACCAAAGCCATATCCCAGATATGGTCTTATACGAGATCTCAACTTGGTGCCGAGGCCATGTCCTGGACGCGGTCTTATACGGGACCTTATCTATTTCATATCTCAATGATAGTATTTTTATAATCAATATGGCTCATTAGGACTTCATCATCTCATTCAGATTAACTACTCAATTTAGTAGAGCATCATGCATTAATATAATGCCAAGCATTCTCAACATGCTAACATAATGTTGCTTTAATCGCATACAAACTTACCTCGATTTCAAAATAAGCTAGCTTGTCAATCTAGTCTGAGACTTTGCTCTTTCCCCGATCGAGGCAGATTCTCGATTCTTCTTGATCTATAATAGCAATTTTAACTCATTTTAACCACTATATTAATAAAAGCATTTCAAAAATCATGCTTAAGCAAAATTACTATTTTGCCCCTAGACTTTGGTAAAATGACCATTTTGCCCCTAGGCTCGGAAATAAATTCTAATCATATTTCTACCTTCGACAAGCCTAGGTGAACATTTAATGCTCTTAAAGCTATCATCAAAAATCAATATCTCACATATTAATCACAAACTTTTATAACCTTTTCATCAATGTCCTATTTGGTGTTTTCAAGCTAACACCTTTCACAAAAGTTGTTCATCTAACAACTAAGACTCATTTTCTTCCATAAAAATGCAGCAAATCACATACAAGCTCTCATGGAAAAACCCTAAACTTTTCACCACATAGCAAATTAGTCCCATCTTTAGAAAGCGTAAGCTCTAGGGGTTCTAAAAGTACAACTATCATCAAGAAAAACCATTAAAATCACTTACTTGAATGGAGAAGAGTTTGTTGAAATTTTGAGCTTTCAAAACCCTTATTTTGCTTGCTATTTTCGATGGTGAAGAAGAGAGAAAAAACATGACATCTTTTCTTTCTTTATTCTAATATTAAACTAGTCAAATTGGTTACCCACTTTCACCAACTTTGACCAACATTGTCCATCTTTGTCTCCTAAATTAGCCTATGGCCGGCCAAACAAAATATTGGGGGTCTAATTGCCTAATAAAGACCTCCAATTGTCAATCTATGGCCATTTGGTGCTTTTAGCTTATAGAATGGAACTTTTGCACTTATGCGATTTAGTCCTTTCTCACGATTAAGCATGAAATCGTTAAAACTATAGTACCAAAATTCTCATGCACATATTCTATCATGCTCTGACTTATAATATAAAATGAAAATAAATTTCTCAAATCTCGGATTAGTGATCCCGAGATCACTATTCTAACTAGCCCCTAAATCGGGCTGTTACAATTATTCTGACTAGGCCCTAAATCGGGCTGTTACAATTCTCCCCCTTAGGGATTTTCGTCCCCGAAAATCTTATCGATAAAAAGGTTTGGATATTGATTTCTCATAGCCTCCTCGGGCTCCCATATAGCCTCTTCTACCCCATGTCTTTTCCATAATACTTTCACAAGGGCTATACTTTTATTTCTTAATTGTTTGACTTCTGGTGCCAAAATCTTAATCGATTGTCACAAGTCATGTCGGGTTGAATTTCAACCTCTGTCGGTGTAATCACATGCAAAGGATCTTATCTGTAACGATGTAACATTGACACGTGAAACACATCATGAATCTTTTCCAACTCAGATGGCAAAGCCAATCGATAAGCTATTGGTCCTATCCTCTCGGTAATCTCATATGGTCTAATAAAACGCAGACTCAATTTGCCTTTCCGGCCAAATCTGAGAACTTTCTTCCATGGTGACACTTTCAAGAATACCTTATCACCAATGTGAAATTCAATCACGAAGTATTTTAAACAAGTCCGAGTAGGACTTTTTTCTATCCGAAGCAGCTTTTAAACAATCACGAAGTATTTTTACCATCTCTTCGGTTTCTCTAACCATATCTACCCTGTGAATCTGATTTTCTTTGAGTTCGATCCAATACAAAGGCGTTCTACACTTTTGCCCATACAATGCCTCATAAGGCGCCATTTTCAAACTCAACTGGAAACTGTTATTATAGGCAAACTCTACCAACTGTAAGTATCTCTATCTGATATAATCGACAAGGGCACTCCATATAGTCTTACAATCCCTGAAACATACAAGTCTGCCAACTTATCAAGTGAATAATCAACGCGTACAGGTATGAAATGGGTTGACTTCGTAAGTCTATCTACCACAACCCATACTGCATCTTTTTTGCTCAATGTCAACGGCAAACCTGTTACAAAGTCCATAGTAACACGGTCCCATTTCCACTCGGGAACCATAATAGGTTGAAATAAACCTGAAGGTACTTGGTGTTCCACTTTCACTTGCTGACAAATCAAGCATTTCGATACAAACTCAGAAATATCTTTCTTCATACTCGGCAACCAATACCATTTCTTCAAGTCGTTATACATTTTTGTACTGCCCGGATGCACAGATAAACATCCACTATGTGCCTCGTGTAAAATTTTCCAAATGAGCTCATCATCTCTCACTACACAAACTCTGTCTCAGAACATCAAACATCCATCGGAATTAATCTAAAAATCTGACTCAACACCCGACTCACACTGAACTCTTTTGGCTTGCAAGTCGCTGTCACATTTTTGAGCTTCACAAATCTCTTGGAGAAACATTGATCTAGCCCTCAACTCAGCTAGAATAGAACCATCACTTGACAAAGTCACCCGTGTGTTCATAGCCCTCAATGAAAACAAGAATTTTCTACTCAAAGCATCGGCGACTACATTCGCCTTTCCCGGGTGGTAGTCAATCACTAGCTCATAATCCTTTATCAACTCTAGCCATCTTCGTTGCCTTAAGTTTAATTCTTTTTGAGTTATCAAGTACTTTAGGCTTTTATGATCGGTGAATATCCGACATTTTTCACCATACAAATAGTGTCTCTATATCTTCAATGCAAACACAATGGCAGCCAACTCTAAATCATGTGCTAGGTAATTCTTCTTGTATGCCTTTAACTGTTTGGAGGCATATGCTATCACATTGCCCTCTTGCATAAGCATACAGCCCAATCCATTCATGGATGCATCACTATAAACCACAAATTCTTTTCCCGGTTCAGGTTGCACTAGAACTAGAGCCACAATCAACATTGTCTTTAGTTTCTCAAAACTTTGTTGGTATTTTTCTGTCCATTCAAACTTCACATATTTTTGTAACAACCTCGTCATTGGAGTCGCTATCATGGAAAACCCCTTGACAAACCGTCTGTAATAGCCATCTAGGCCCAGAAAACTTCTAACCTTTGATACATTTCTCAGCGGTTTCCAATCAACAATAGTTGAAATCTTGCTCGGGTCAACTCGGATACCATCTCTCGAGACAATGTGCCCCAAAAACCCAACTTCTTTAAGCCAAAATTCACTTTTGCTAAATTTGGCATACAACTGATTATCTCGTAAAATTTGTAAAACCGTCCTTAAATGTTCAGTGTGCTCATTCTCATCACGAGAATAAATCAATATATCATCAATAAAAACCACAACAAATTTATCCAAGTATGGCCGAAAGATGTGGTTCATTAAATCCATAAACACAGCAAGGGCAATTGTTAAACCAAAAGGTATGACTAAAAACTCATAGTGACGATACCTTTTTCAAAATGAAGTTTTCGGCACATCTGAGTCTTTGATTCTCAACTGGTAATACCTCGACCTCAAATCTATCTTGGAAAACACAGTGGCTCCCTTCAATTGAATTAACAAATCATCGGTTCCTGGCAACGGGTACTTGTTCTTCACTGTTACCTTATTAAGCTGCCGATAATCTATACATAATCTCATGGAACCATCTTTCTTTTTCACAAATAATACTGGAGCACCCCACAGAGAATAACTCGGTCATACAAAGCCTTTGTCCGTCAACTCTTGTAACTGTGCCTTCAATTCTTTCAACTCAGTTGGAGCCATTCTGTATGGAGCAACTGATATAGGTGCAGTACCAGGGGCTAACTCAATGCCAAACTCAACCTCTCTAATGGGGGAAACCCTAGCAATTCTTTTGGGAATACATCTGGATACTTACATACTATAGGTACCAATTCAATTCTTAACTCAGTTTCTTTGGCATTCATCACAAAGGTAAGATAAGCTTCATATCCCTTTCTTACATATTTCTGGGCAGACATATCAGAAATTGTTACAGGTGATCTGTCCTGTTCATCTGATTCAACAAGAAGAGTGTCCCCGTTTTCACACCTCAATTCAATGTATTTCTTTCCACAATTTACTGTCACATCACGAGCGATTAACCAGCCCATACCAAGAATTATATCGAATTCATCAAATGGCAATAGCATGAGATTCGCTTTAAAATAATGATCTCTAATCATCAATGGGCAATCTTTGCATACCTTATCAACTAATACACATTTTCTAAGGGATCGGACACTTTTATCACGTATTCTGTAGACTCTACAGGCATGCTCATACTAGATACTAATTTCATGCAAATATATGAGTGGGTAGATTCCGGATCAATTAAAACAACAACATTAGTATCATGGAGACAAAATGTACCCGTAATTACACCAGGGGATGACGCCTCTTCGCGAGCGCGAATAGCATAAGTCCTCGTAGGTGCTCTACCCTCAAATCTTGCAGTCTGCTCTCTGGGTGTACTCTTACTACTTGTTCTACTTCTCAGGTTTCTCTTCTGTCTCCCTCTAGTAGTACTTCCCAATCTTGTACTCTGAATTTTCTCTTTTTTGACTATCTCGAGGCACTCTCTAATAAAATGATCTTGGGAACCAAACTTAAAATAGGCTCTCTCATGTGCTCAGCATTCATTGGGATGACATCTGCCACACAGTGGACATTCTGATCTATTTGGTCGAGCGTTCCCAACACTAGCAACTGAAGTAGTCTGAGCTTTAGACCCCGAGTACTGTTTACCTTTACTTCTACTTGGAAATCCAGCTAAAGTAGTTGATCAAGTAGTGAAATCTCTTGACTTCTTGGATGAGGATTGAAATGGCTTGTTCAGTTGTCTCTTTCTTGAGTCACGAGACTCCATTTCAGCTTTTCTTTTCTCTTTAACCAACTCCTCGTCTTTGCAAGCCCTGTCCACTAACACAACAAATTCCTTTAATTCTAAGACACCAACAAACATTCCGATATCTTCATTTAGTCCATCCTCAAACCTTTTACACATAATAGCTTTAGTGGATACACACTCTCGAGCGTATTTACTGAGCCTTACAAACTCACGCTCATACTCGGTTACTGTCATCCGACCCTATTTTAGTTCAAGGAATTCCTTTCTCTTCTGATCAATAAATCTTTGACTGGTATACTTTTTTCTAAACTCTTTTTGGAAAAATTCCCAGCTAACCTTCTCCCTTGCTTCAATCGACACAAGGGTGTTCCACCACTGATAAGTGGAATCTCTCAAGAAAGATACCACACATTTCATGCACTCTTCAGGTGTGCAAGATAATTCATCAAATACCCTGATGGTATTCTCAAGCAAACATTCTGCTCTTTTCGGATCATCATCTTTACTATCTCAAAATTCCTCGGCTCTTTGTTTCTGGATTCTATCAACCGGAGGCTTTTCTCTTCTTACCATTTCCACTACTTGGGGACCTACAGGGGTAGGCTGAGGAATAAGTGGGGCTTGAGGGGGTTGCGCATTCGGGTTCGTATGAATGAACTCCATATACCATGCATTCATCATGTGGAGAAAGGCTGAGAAAGGCTTCCTCTTCTCCTTCTCTCTAACTTACAATCGCCGGTCTATTCTCATTTTCAGTCAGCACAGTTTCTTGAGCGGGCGTCGGCGCATTATTTTCTACATCATACGCCATAGCTCATCAGGGTCCATTTACTATATAAAAACACAATTTAAATGGTCAGGAGTCGTCACACAATCATTAGGTAAATACTCATATGTATGGCATGTATAGCTAGACTCGAGCATACACTATGTTAGTCCGAGAATCGACTAAACAGTAGGTCTGATACCACTAAATGTAACACCCCTTATCCGTATTCAATGCCAAAATCGGATACGAGGCATTACGAGACTTAACTTGCTTAAACATACAACATCGGGCCATGAAATTTCATTTCAACTTAAAATTTTTCATATGAAATCATAATGTTCCTATTATTGGTCTACGATAGCCTAAACATACATACATGATGGTTCGGGACTAAACTGGAAACTTTTGAACACTTAGAAAATTTTTGCTTAAAACAGGGCTACGCGCTCGTGTGGAAAGGAACACGCTTGTGTGGGCAGGCCGTATGGTCACACACGTCCATGTTCCTAGCTCGTGTGGAATTTATTTTTCATTTCGAACCTACAGGGGTTTTCACAAGGCCTGGCACACGCCTTTGTCCTTCACACGGCCAAGACCCGCCCGTGCCCTCACCTGTGTGTGAAAACCTTAGTATTATGCTTATGACATCAGCAAACACTTAGGGGCACACGGCCTAGTCACATGCCAGTGTGCTGGCCCGTGTGACGAACTAAATTTTGCAAATTTAATGCAGGAGGCACACAGGCTATCAACACACCCATGGGGCTGATCGTGTGTCATACGCAGCCTAGACACATGCCCGTGTGTCTACCCGTGTGGACAATTAGAAGGCTATTTACCAAGCCAATTGCCACCCTGAAAAACAAACACACTTGTACCACCTCAAGCAACACATAACATAGCAATAATACACTATGAAGAATCACTAATTCATTATGCATACACTTCACATTTTACTCAATCAATTACACGAACTTGCACTTCATGAATATCATCGTCATTGGATATATATATATATATATATATAACTTAACAAGTATTTGCCAATTCCCAATGGCCATTTACAAAATGAAAGTGTAATAGTAATTCAAACATATAACAATCCAAATAATCAACATTTCCATGTCATCAACATAATCAATCAGTAATTAATCAAGTCACTATCATATTCATATCATCTCATCTATTTATCAACAATACATCCAATTTCAATTTAATGGAAATCACTATTTCATTTCATTATTTGAACTCCGAATCAAATTCATAGATTCATAACATTTCCATATCGGTCCTCCAAACTCGTATTCGGTTTGCATGATATCTCACATGCTATCAATATTCATATATCGTAAATCATCTTTGTATTACCAAGTCACATTATTAATCCAATTTATTTATCATTTATCAAATATCACATTTTATACCCTTATTAACCTGACTAGGACTCGAACGGATACGTGTATCCAACCAACACACTAATTTGGCATCCAGTGCCTCATCGGATGATTCTGAAGTAAATAAGTTATGCCCTGCACTCACTGACCCGTACTTCATCTATCCTGTGGCATAGTACAAATGTGCCCAACACTCACCGACACGTACTCGATCTATCCTATGGCATGTCAACTATATCTGACTAGCCATCCAACTTTCAATTATAGTTAATTCACCATTTATCATACTCAAATCATCAATCAAAAAATCATTTCATTCATATAATAGCATGAATCACTTAATTTCAAGCCAATTTCACAATTTCACTAAGTTACACTATTTTCAATTTTTATTCAATTTAATCATCTATCTCAAAAACTAATCAAATCCATACCAATATGATTCAGTGAATCCTAAACAGTCATCAATTCATCTAATATCTCAAATTATAATTCATCATATTCAATTTATTAGTTTTTTACGATTTAGCTCATATCTCAATTTTGTACCAAATTGTAAACATTTCAAACTACTACTACACATACAAAAATTCATAAATAAAATATACAAAAATTTAAATACAATCATACCATATGAACTTACCTGGTTAAACTAGCAAACAAGTTAAACTCCAAGGACTATTTAATCATTGTCTTTTCCCCAATAATTTCTGACTTGGTCCAATTTTTGATCTATATAATAATTAAATTCATTTTATCAATTCCAAACATCTTATATTATCCTATTTTACGTATATATCAGTTCAATTTCATTTTTTGAATGCCCTTTGAAAATTTTTATTTTATTTAATGTAGTTCTTAAAATTAAAAGTACCATAACTTTCAAATTTGAGCTTCAATTTTGAAATCGATCTGAATTAAATCCTTCTAAGACCTATAATTTCCATAATTACAAAAAAATATATTAATTTCAAATTATTTACACTTTAGTCCCTATGTTCAAAAACTAACAATTAAACTTTACTTTTATTTTTTATTTTAACAATAAAAATTAGTCCTTTTCAATTCTAAGCTTAAAATATTCTCAGCCTAAAATCTAACAATTTAGTACCAATTTCTTCAATTATTCATAAATGATAACTTTTAGAAACTTTAACAATTTTGCAAATTGATACATAGGCTAGCTAAAACTGTAACACCCCTTATCCGTATTCAACGCCTGAATCGGATACGAGGCATTACCGGACTTAACTTGCTTAAAAATACAACATCGAGCCATGAAATTTCATTTCAATTTAAAACTTTTCATATGAAATCATAATGTCCCTATTATGAGTCTACGAGACCCTAAACATACATACAGGATGGTTCGGGACTAAACCGGAAACTTTTGAACACATAAATTTTTTTTTGCTTAAAACAGGGCTACACGCCCGTGTGGAAAGGAATACGCCCGTGTGGGCAGGCCGTGTGGTCACACATGCCCATGTTCCTAGCCCGTGTGGAATTTATTTTTCATTTTGAACCTACAGGGGTTTTCACACGGCCTGGCACACGCCTGTGTGTATGGCTCGTGTCCTTCACACGTCCAAGACACGCCTGTGCATTCACCATTGTGTGAAAACCTTAGTATTCTGTTTATTACGTCAGCAAACACTTAGGGGCACACGGCCGAGTCACACGCCCGTGTCCTGGCCCGTGTGATGAACTGAATTTTCGCAAAATTAATGTAGGGGACACACGACCTATCAACACACCCATGGGGCTGACCGTTTGTCACACACGGCCTAGACACAAGCTCGTGTGTCTACCCGTGTTGACAATTAGAAGGCTATTTACCAATCCAATTGCTACCCTGAAAAATAAACACACTTGTACTGTAACACCCCTAACCCGTATTCGTCGCTGGATTAGGGTTACGAGGCATTACCGAACAAAACACAGTTCATGACAATCATTATAAACAATTCATGCATAAAGTCATATCAACTTCTTTTCAAAAAATTTCAAACTCAAATAGCATTTATACACTCATTCATATAAGTCAAATTTGCACATATTTAAAACATATAGCCAATTAAGAACCAATCATGCTTTATTACTAATAATATTCGAATCATACAAGTATCTCATTCATGATATTTGAATACCATTTTATAATCAAACATTTTTTTCATCTCATATGCCAATCATGAATCGAGACATCTATTCTTATTAATTAGTCCCATTAACTATTAACCTAATACACCATAATTTATTACATAATATGACCGAATCAAATTTATGAAATACAACATTTCCAAGTCATTCCACAAAGTAAATTATACATCAAAATTTAGGTCATTAATAAGCCACATCAATTAACCAAATTCACAAGGCATAGCATAGTCATCTCATAACTTAGCTTATAGGTACTTATACATTAAAGCTAGAACATATTCATCACCTAAAATATACCACATTTTTATACTTCTAAAATGAGCTACATTCAAGGCCGATTATACATTATACCTATTATACTCAATGCCAAATTCATGTAGCCAAACACCACATATATAAATACCATAAAATATACTTCCAAAATAAGCTTATAACGTGAACGGATATACAAATATTAACACCATGATCAAACATAACCGAACTCAAGCTTAGAAGTCGGGCCATATAACTAAACACCAAGCATAAACACATCAGAAATTATACTTCCATCAAAACTTAATATCAAGGCCGAATTCACATAAGCCCAAAATATCATGTTTTAGCCATTTTCGCATGGCATATACAAAAATACATATATACATATCATTTGTAACAACTCAAAAGGTAATATAGCCTATACATGCCATAAACTTTAAGTTTAATCTAAAAAAGGTACCAAAATATTGATGATAGTGTGATGAGCTTTAGCGATGATCCCGAGCACATAACGAACACCCGAAGTAAATCTAAAACACGAGAGCAAACAAGAACCAAGTAAGCTTTAACAGCTTAGTAAGTTATAAGCAATTACAATACAACAGTACATAATACTATCATATATAATAGGTCAATGTATTATAATGATCCTCAAGATTTATAATCATAATTATGAGTCATAACACCATTCATAGACTTTCGCATTTCATAACCTTAGGACCGAACACCCACACATTCAATAATAGGTCCTCATTGATCTATAAACCACTTTCTCAACTCAAAACAAATACACACACACACATATATATACACATCACATTTGCTTAATTTCATATGCATATATCACTTATCGAATTTAAATTTCTAATCCTTATAAATCACATATTGATATGCAAAATATCTAGTCTCAATTCAACCGCTAATACATACTTCACTATCCATATAGAATATATCATCACATACCTGTTCATTTTACTTCACTTAATACTTCAAATAACCAATATCCTTGATGGATCATTAAACTCGTACACTTAATGCCAAACCCTATAACGTATCGCACACATAGTGTCGTCACATTAACATTTCGCACACTTAGTGCTAAATTCTCGTAATGTATCACACACATAGTGCCGTTACCTTTATTATCTCGCACACTTAGTGCCAAATGACAGATTTCACACACATAATGCTCGGTATTTACGTTCGCACACATAGTGCATTACTTGAAATTGTTATTCGTATAATTAAACACATATACATAAGACCTAAACCTCAATTACTCATATATATACAAATTCGCCTATTTCATTTCTATGATCAACATCACATTCAATTATATCATTGCCATACATATGTATTACATTCGATTATATCATTGACATATATGTATACATCACATTCGACCATAATTTCATCTCACAACCAATATCACATTCTGCAATGTCACATTGTACATATATACTTCTATTAAAATACATGTACAATATTATAGATACAAATTCAATTTAACTCAATTGCTTAAAAATTTACCTCGGATATCAACGGACGTTATGTATAGGCTATTCAATTATTTTTGCTTTTCCCCGATCCAAGTCCAGTTTCTTTTGTTCTTGATCTATATCATTTCAAATTAACCTCATTTAAACACCATTACACTCAATTTAGTCTAAAAAACATATAATGGGAAAATTACAATTTTACCCCTAACATTTCACACTTTTTACAATTTAGTCCTTTTTGTACAAAACACAAAATACACAAAATTTGACTATACACCTTAAGGGCTGAATATTCCTAGTCCTTATACAAGTCCATACATTTCATTTATTTTACATTTTAGTCCCTCAAAATTTTATTTTTGCAATTTAGTCCAACATATTCAATTTCATCAAAAATTCAAAGACAAAACTTGTTAATCTAACACATATATTTCATTTTCCATCATCAAATAACAAAAACCACAAGGTATCATCAATGGCAAAACACAAAATCATCATCATAAACAAAATTAACACATGGGTTTTGTACATCTTTTAGCAACGATCTCAAAAACGTAAAAAATTATCAAAAACTGAGCTATACACATACCTTAATCAACTCCCACAATGGTCGAATGCCCTAACTCTTTTCTCTTTTCTTTTTGTTTTGTTATTCGATCATGGAAAGAGAGAAATAAAACTATGGCTTTGTTTTTATGTTAATATAATATAATATAATATAACATTATTATATGTTAATATAAATTTTAATTTATAACACTTAACATATAAAACATATAATAATGGCATGTTGCCGTCCACTACAATATAAAAATGTTCCAATTGCAATATAAATCCTCCATATTAAAAAGACAACAACAATTAAGCACTTTCACAACTAACCATCAAATTTTCATTTTACTCGATTAAGCCCTTTTATTTAATCGGACACTCAAACAACGAAATTAAAACATGAAAATTTAACACAAGCAAATTCACACATAGTAAACATGCAAAATAATTTTAAAATATTTTTCAGACTCGGATTTGTGGTCCCGAAATCACTATTCCGATTAGGGTCAAAATCGGGTTGTTACATGTACCACCACAAGCAACACATAATATAGCAATAATACACTATGAAGAATCACTAATTCATTATGCATACAATTCACATTTTACTCGATCAATTACACGAACTTGCACTTCATGAATATCATCATCATTGGATATATATATATATATATATATATATATAAAACTTAACAAGTATTGGCCAATTCTCAATGGCCATTTACAAAATGAATGAGTAATAGTAATAGCCAACACTTTGGCTAACAAATATGACATAACAAAATGACCAAGTTCCTATACATGCCATACCCAAAATAAATCAACTTTACTATACCAAAAGAATAGTTGATAGTGTGATCCAAACTCCGACATTCTAATGTCCCCAAGTTAGCTTGGCGATACTACAAGGGAAAGGGAAAAGAGAACGGTAAGCATAAAGCTTAGTAAGTTTGCATGAAATAAATAGCAACATAAAGACTTATGATTACATCCATTCATTTCATTCAATAATAGCAACACAGGTTCTCAAACACATCAACATAACTTACTCATGCACAATCTTACCAAATCACACATCACATTTTGCATTTATATCTCGTAAGTTACTCATGGGTACCTATATCACTTCATCACACAACTTTAGCACTTTTATTCTCTTAAACATAAACTTAGCTCTTTGTTATGTGTACATAAACTTAGCTCCTTGCCCGTTGAACTACTCGGAATATCGAAGGATACTCAATCTCATCATACATGTATCATGATGCCAATGTCATATCCTAGATATGGTCTTACATGGGATCACATCTTGATACCGATGCCATATCCCAGATATGGTCTTACACGGGATCTCATATCTCGATGTCGATGCCATATCCCAGATATTGTCTTATACGAGATCGTATATAGATGTCGATGTCATGTCCCAGACATGGTCTTACACGAGATCTTTCCTTGGTGCCGAGGCCATGTCCCAAACATGGTCTTATACGGGACCTCCTTCATTTGGTGCCGATGCCATGTCCCAGACACGATCTTATACGGGAGCTCCTTCATTTGGTGATGATGCCATGTTCCAGACATGGTCTTATATGGGACCTCCTTCATTTGGAGTCGATGCCATGTCCCAGACATGGTATTATACTGTAATAGCCCAATTTAGGGGCTAGTCGGAACAGTGGTTTCGGGACCACTAATCTGAGATTGAAGAAATTATTTTAATATTATTTTATAATTTATGGCATGATTATTTGGGTGCATGAAATTTTGGTGCTTTAATTTTAGCGATTGCATGCTTAATTGCGAAAAATGACTAAATCGTATAAAGTGTGAAAGTTCTATTTTACAAGGTAAAAGTGCCAAATAGCTATAGAATTTTAATTGGAGGTCCCCAATGTGAAATTATGCCTTTCTAAAGGTCATAGCCGGCCATAGGGGGGACAAGAGGCTTAATTTAGTCAATGTTGGGTGGTGTTAGGTGATTAATGAATAAAATAAAACAGAAACAAGAAAGCTATGACATTTTTTTTATCATCCTCTTCCTCCACTAAAATTTTCAGTAAGAAATAGGAGTTTTTGAAGCTCAAACTTTCAGCCAAGCTATCCTCTTACAAGTAAGTGATTTTAGTGGCCTTTATTGATAATATTTGTACTTTCGGAACCCCTAAAGCTTAAGCTAGCTAAAGAGGGGACTATTTTACAAAATGGTTGAAAGTTTAGGGAATTGCCTTGAGAGTACTTATGTTTTTTGCTGAGTTTTTAGGGAGAAAAATGAATTATGGTTGTTAAATTAACAACTTTTGTGAAAGGTGTTTCCATGAAAACACCTAAAAGGACCTTTTTACAAAGGTTGTAAAATAGGTGTTAAATGTGTGAAACAATGAGTATTGAGAGTTGCTATAAGAGTAATTAATGATCAGCTAGGCTTGTTAAAGGAGGAAATTTGATTAGAATTGAATTACGAGCCTAAGGGTAAAATTATCATTTTGTGAAAGTTTAAGGGCAAACTGGTAATTTTTTCAAAGTATGCTTATTGAAATGTGTTGATTAATGCTGTAATTAAATGAGCTAATTTGCTATTATAGATAAAGAAGAACGAGGAATTAACCTTGAACGAGGAATTAACCTTGATCGAGGAAAAGGCAAGGTTTCGAACTAGATCAGCAAATTGGCCTATTTTGGAATCGAGGTAAGTTTGTGTGTAATAAATTCAACATCATGTTATTAAGTTTTAAAATGTTTGATATTCGTGAAGTACATTATTTATATGAAATTGAGTCATGATGTTAAATGAGAAAATGATGAAAATTTATGATGTTGAAGTCCCGGTTGGACTTTAAGAAGTAAGAGGATATCATCATCAAGGCATGAGATTGGTAAAGTCCCGTATAAGACCATGTCTGGGACATGGGCCCGGCGTCGTTTTGAGATCCCGTATAAGACCATATCTGGGATATGGCATCGGCATCGAATATGAAAATCGTATAAGACCATATCTGGGATATGGCATCGACATCGATATGAGATCCCGTATATGACCATATCTGGGATATGACATCGGTATCGAGATGTGATCCCATGTAAACCCATATATGGGATATGGCATTGGCATCGTACTTTATCCTCGAGTATCCCAAGTGATTCAATGGGATAAATAGTTAAGGTTATAATAGAGATGAAATTAGTGCTAAAGCTATTTGATGAAGTGATATAGGTACATGTGAGTAATTCACGGGAAATGTTTATGATATGTGACATGACATGTAATTGGCAAGAGTAAGCATGAGTAAGTTATGGCAATGTGCTTGAGACTTTGTGTTTTTATTCAATGCAATAGATGGATGACATTATGAGCCTATATGTTGCTATTTATTTCATGCAAACTTACTAAGCATCATACTTATCTATCTCATTTCCCTTTTCCTTTTAGTATCGCCAAGCTAACTCGGGGATCATGAGACGTCGGAGTTCGGAATCACACTATCAACTTCTCTTTGGTATAGCATAGTTTGATTAAATTTTGAGTATGGCATGTATAGGAACTTGGTTATTTTGTGTTATGTCATATTTGTTAGCCAATGTATGGCTATTATTATTATTAAATTCATTTTGTAAATGGTCATTGGAAATTGGCCAATACTTGACAAGTTTATATATATTCAATGATGTTGAAGTTCATGAAGTACATGCTTGTGTGGATGTCTTGATTAGGAGTTTTTAGAAGTGCCTTATGGTCATGATGTATGTTGAATTGAATTGGTATAAGTGTGGTTGCTTTGTAGGGCGACATTTGGCTTGGTAGATAGCCTTACAAATGTCCACATGGGTAGACACACGGGCGTGTGTCTAGACCGTGTGTGACACACGGTCAGCCCAATGGGCGTGTTGATAGGTCATGTGTCCCCATGCATGCTAGGTTGGAAAGTCAGTATGCTTAGTAGTAAACACATGGGTGGAGACACGGCCGTGTGTCTCGATCGTGTGGGAGACACGGCCTAAGACACGGGCATGTGCCCGAGCCATGTGAAGTCTGCTCCTGAAATTAGGAATTTAATTTGACACACGATCTAAGGACACAGGCATGTGCCTTGGCCGTGAGCCTTATTAAGATGATGACATCATAAACAGAATGTCAAGATTTTCACACACGGGTGAAGACACGGGCGTGTCATGGCCGTGTGAGGGACACGGGCATGTGTTAGGCCATGTGAAAACCCTGTAGGTTCGAAATGAGAAATAAAATCCACACGGACTATGGACATAGGCGTGTGTGATTACACGGCCTGCCCACACGGGCATGTCCCTTTTCACACGGTCGTGTGGCCTTATTTTGTGTCAAAATTTTCTAAGTGTTCAAAAGTTTTCGGTTTGGTCTCGAATCATTCTAGGTGTAAGTTTAGGGTCTCGTAGACCTATAATAAGGACATTAAGGTCTCGAATGAAAAGTTATAAATTGAAATGAAATTTTTATGGTTTGATGTTGTGTGATTGAGCAAGTTAAGTACGGTAATGCCTCATACCCGGTTCAGGTGTCGAATACGGGTAAGGGGTGTTACATATACGGGACCTTCCTTATTTCATGTTGTGACACGGATATCCTTGCTATTTCGAATGTTCAACCTGGACTTCAACTTAACGTGATCTCATTATAATTTCATTGAGGCATCCTTAATCAACTTCATGGAAATAATATACATTTCTCATAATATAAAGTAATTAAAAACATAATAACATTATGTAGCTTTAATTTCACACAAACTTACATCAGTATTCAAAATACATATAGTTGTTCAATTTAGTCCACAATCTTGTTCTTGCCTCGGTTTCGGTTCGGGCTTCGTGTTTCTTGATCTATAATAGCAATTTCACTTGTTTAATACTCACATTGACTAAATTAACCCATGAATCATACTTTGGCAAAATTACAATTTTGTCCCTAAGCTTTTACATAATTACACTTTTGCCTCTAGACTCGTAAAATGATTTTTACTCAATTTCTTTGTATTTTAAGCCTAGCCGAATCATTTTCATAACTACAACAGCCCCCAATTTCCACTAATTCAGTCATGTATGACCATTTTTATAACTTTTACAATTTAGTTGTTTTCATGAATTTCCCATGAAAATCACTTAGAAAAAGATGTTTATCATACATCAAACTTTCATATTCTTCCATAAATTTTTGAACATAAACCCTAGCTCAAAATATAGCTAGAAATAGCTAAATCGAGCTACGAGGTTTTAAAAATACGAAGAACATTAAAAACAGGGCTAGGAGGTACTTACAATCAAGCTTGAAAGATGAAGAAACTCTAGCTATAGAGAGCTTGAAAATTCCGGCTAGCATGAAGAAGATGGACATGAATTTTGACTTCTTTTTCTCTTTTAATTCTTTTATTAACCAAATGACAAAAATGCCCTTAAGGCCCATTTCTTGAGATTTTTCCTTCCCATGTCTATTTTTGTCCATCTTGACATATATTGGTCTAATTGCTAAATAAGGACTTCTAATAATTTTTATAATTCTATTTCATACTTAAATCTTCTAGAATTTCATATTTTCCAATCTTTGCAATTTAGTCCTAATAGACAAATTGTTCACTAATTTATAAATTTTCTTCATGAAATTTTCAAAAAAATCATGCAAGCATGCTATAGGCCTCATAAAAGTCATAAAACACATATTTCTACCTCGGATTTGTGGTATCGCAACCACTATTCCAACTAGGCCCTAAATCGGGTTGTTACAAAATCAAGCTTACATAACCTCAAAAACATAAAAATTACAAGAAAATAACTTAATTGCATAAACTTACCAAGGGCCAAAAGTTTAAAAGCTTCAAACATTTTTCCCCTTCTTTTTGCTTCACGAGGTTGAAGATGAACATAAGAAATGAATTATTTTATTTTCATTTTAACTTAAATACTTTAGTTAACCTTTAATTAATTATAATTAAATTAATTAACATTTGTTTAATCAAACAAAATTCTTAATTAACTAAGTTGGTGGATGCTTGTGGTCAACCACCACCGTATTGGACATATTAAAGGGGTTTAATTGCTCAATTGATCCTTCGAGTAATTAAAAATCCGTAGCAATTAACTTTTATATCTTTTATAATTTAGTCATTGTACCTTAATTAGATGTTCGGCTGATAAAATTAAAGAACTAAACTTTAAACTAAGCTTGTAAATATTAAATAATAATATTTATGAACTCAAACATCATAAATGGGGTTCTGAAACTGCATTTTCCAACACCACTAGCTTTCAAGTCGTTACATTCATTGCCTTACTTGGAGGTCTTGGTACATTAGAGGAAATATTTTGCATAACCTCTTGGTCATCTTTCTTTAAACATAAAAAACTCATTGGTTTGCTTAATGTTAATGGTTATCATAACAATTTGCTTTCATTTTTAAATGATGTTGTGGACAATAGATAACAAATACTAAGGTAAATTTTATACTCATCATTTAAGCTTAAAATCAATTATCAGTCACTTATTATAATCATAATTGTGAAGTAAGAGGTTTGATTTATTATAGACAATAGATGGCACAACGAATGCTTGGTTAAATTAACCTTGATTTGTTGTAGACATATAACAATTGGCATAATAAATAGTTGAACCTTTTTTATAAATTTTAAAATTATCTAGTGACTATAATACCATATGTTATACGGTTGGAATTAACTTAAATAATTAGAACTTTCATATTGCACCATCCTTTTCTTATGGATTTATTTGCTAAACTTTTGGACTTAAATTGTTGGACAATCATATTTAACACTCCTTTGATGGACATACTTTTGTTTTTGGATTCATATGCTTAATTATTTGATGTAAATTGTTAGATTATCCTTCGGAACCTCCATTACGTGTGAATTCTAAATAAGTAATAACATTGATTATTGGGTAATAACATTGATTACTAAAATTTAATCTTAGTATGAAACCAAGATTGGATCCTCTAACCTCAACATATTTTATTCCATGTTTTTGTTTATTTATTATTTTTAGTTTATTTTTTGCATTTATTTTTATTTATATGTTTCTTTTTCCCACCTTCATTTTTGACACTCATCCCAAACCAAAATTAAATGTTAAATATTTGTTTTAGCATAATATTTCCCTGTAGATCGATTTTAAACTCTCGTGATTTTATTACTTGAATATAATCTACACTTGGGAAAGTGTTTGTTAGATCCATAAATCTTGAGGCCTAAAGAGTGTCGTCATCTTGTTGCTTCCGAATTTATAGCTTTTGCCATAGAAGACAAGAATAGCTTGTTGAGTAACACTCACAACTTTGTTGTTTGATGCCATGAGATATATGCCCAATAGTAACCGAATCTTGCTTTGATACTACAAATGTTGGGAAAATAACTCAAAATATCACAAAAACACTAAAACAATGTTTAAAATGGCAGAGGAAGTGGGAAAATTTTTTAAGAGGAATTTAAATAAATAGGTGATGGGCACAAATATGCTAAAATACTCTTAAAAGATCGATGCATTTATTCAAGTAAAATCAATCATTTATATAAGTTGTGCAAAGCAACAATCCACACTAAAAGTAAAAAAAAACATGTCACTAAATCTCATATCAACTAACTTAGAAAAATAAGGAAGATAAAACAAACTAAGTGAAAATTGCAACAACCAAATATTTTAAATCGCTTATTCAACCGTAACCCTCCAAAACTTCTCCCAACATAGGTATCATGAAAAGTTGGCACCCAATTGTAAATAACAAATTTATGGAAACTTGCATAAGAGAAACTTAATTATTAAGATGGAATGCATTTACTTGAATGTCAAGAAATTGAAACTCTTAATTTTATGTGTATAGAAGATAGATCAATAAAAAAACACAATCAAGTTGTTTATGTAATTCAAGCTTAATTTTACAAGTGAGGTTTAAGTTAAAGAAAAATTCGCTAAAAAATTCACATTACAAAATCCTGACTTAAACCCAATCTCTTAATTAATCAATACAATTGAATTGAACTCACTTTCGCTACTCACCTAACCACCTCCAGGAAAAAAAGTAAGGGATGAAATAATTACACTCAAAACAATTCCCAATGAACATATGTACTCTATAAATCTTATATCCTTCCCACGAAATAAATATTTTGTATATAGACTTCGAGGCCAGACGTTTGAAACTCAGAATACTCCATATAAAGTGGGATAAAATGGTAGCAAATATGTTTAAATTTGAAAGCACCCCAATGTCTATCTTGATCTTCGAAACTTATGCTTCGACTAGCATTCTTCAAATGCCGTGAGTTCTTTTTTTAAATGCATATAATTATCCCAATTTTATGGTACTTATAAAACATATATATGATAAAAGAAAATAAAATAGTACGAACAATTAAACTCGATGCATAAGAAGTTATTTCTCAATTCCTGAGCAAACGACATAAAAACAAAAGACATAGTTATGTCTTCCCCCCTCTGGTTGCTTTCAAACACAAAAGGCTTAGTTTCTTGTTAAAGATGCCAAAATCTTTTAAGACAGCAACGTGCCTTGAACGTTGGCTCTTTCTCTCTCTTATCCCCACATATTCTTCATTAATTTCCTAAGCAGAAATTGGAGGAATTGCAGTGTCTTCTTTCCCACTAAGTTTAAACTTATATTTTATACTTAGGCATGGAGAATGAAACCTCTATCTCTGCTACCCTCAAGAAAACTATTTTCTTATTTTGAAGTTTACAATAAAAACTCTTATTGAATTAAGCATTGTTCGATTCCCCATCTGCTACAGAACAACACAACATCAACACAAACAAATAGTAATATTTTAACATTTGAAGCCATGTTTTGTCCTTCTTGTCCCTTTCCCAACAGCTGGCCCCCAGCTAAATTTAATATTTTTTTAAAAGGAAATAAACAAAATGGATCACCTAATTTAGTCAATTTTCTTTCGTCAATTTTGTACTCGAAGGAAAGGGTAAGGGAACCATCTTTTCTGAGTTCTAACTAAAGCTGTTCATGAACCCTTTTGTCCTTTTACCTTTAGGACATTAGGTATAGAAAATCTAGGTAGAAATCTTAACCACATGGTTGTATCTGGGAAATCTTCACCCTGTTACTTTCACTGCAAAAACCATTCAATTTCTGACGCTTCCTTTGCTCTCTCTTTTCAGGCACTGCAATGGCTGCCATGCTGCTACTGCTTCTCTCACAATGGCAGTCTAAAACACTCATTGGAGTTGTTGTACTTGAGCTTGACACCGTTTCAATAACTGAATCACTTGTTTCATTAGCCACCATCTCTTGCATTGCATTAAAGCATTTCAACTGATTCTCCTGTCAAAATTATTATATTCATTTAATTCATTAACCTAAAGTAATTGAAAAGAAAATGACCTTCAATAATGTTTTATAGTTCCAGTTCCTTACTTTATTAACATGTCGACAGCTCAAGATCGAGGTTTCAAAAGATGGAAACTGCAAAGGGAATAGCTCATGGGATGCCATAAGAAGAGCTGATGCTGCAATTATTGATGGTTTGAACTCTAGCAGTTTGATTTCTGCAACAAAAAACATAACAGACATGTTCAAGCTGTTTTCCGATAAAAGACATAACGGACATGTTACTATGTTCTGTTTAATTACCATTACAAGCTTGGAAGATTATGTTTGTTGCTCTATCTTTCAATGCTTGTCTCAAAGGTGGATCTTTAAGTTCAAACAAAGATATGAAGAAGCAGATAAACGACAAGGGTGTTACTGATCTCATTCTCCAATTCAAGGCATCAAGTATCAGAAGCTCCATTCGTTGAATTGCTGGGGCGTCAAAGATGAACCCTTCTTCTCTCTGTTTCATTTGTATTAGTCTTTGCATGAAGGTAAAAAAAAAAACTTTCAAATTAAGAAGAGATGTTTAATTAACCTGGAAATTGGAGGAAGACAAGTGTTGTTCCTTCATCTTTGAAGCCAAAGAAATGGTAGCGATCACAAGAAGCCTCAACACCCATGGATTACCTTGCTGTTACAGTATTCAAGTTGTTAAAAAAGTACTTTGTTTGGTTACCAAGAAAACAACACTCTTCATCTTGCTTACATACAGGAATTTCTTGCCTGGAGGCGAACCGGTCCATGTAGTTAGTAGCCAGGTATGTTGTGTAAGGATCAATGTTACATGAATACTGTGCCTGACCAATTAAAACAAGTTATAAAAGACAAGAACAGTAAACCATGTATTAAAATGAAATGGAAGGAAAAGAACAGTAGTGAATAGTGAAAATAGATATGGGTACCCTCAAAATGAGAGAAATGGCTTCCTGTCGAAACGAAAAAAACAAGTCATTGCTCTTTAAACTTAGAAAGTAGTTGTGGGAAGGCATGTGATCAGATTCTGAAGAGAAGAGAGCTGAGATTATATCAGATTCTTGATTGTCCAAGCTGGTGAATGGGTTCTCAAGATCAAAGCAATCCATAATTGTTTTCTTAAGAGAAGAATGGGGAGAGAGTGAGAGTGAGTTTGCAAAAGAATAGAGTTATAATAAGGATGAAAAAGAGAAGAATAGAGCTGAAAAAACCAAGTCGGATCTTCAACTTCACTTTGTGACTTTTGTTTCTGGGTCTCACAAAGCTGCCTTGTTTAACTTTAATTAGAATATGCCATTGCTACATTTCGAGAAACTGAATTAGTATCATGAACATGATATTTATATAATAATAATAATAATCTAATTTGAAGGTAGAAGGTTATACTTTTGAAAAGCTAATATTGTTGGAGAAATGGATAAAAGTGCCATTCTTCTTTGAACACATGTATGTATATAGTTTAGTATGCAAAGCAAAAGGAGAAAAGTGGTCCCAAGCAGAGCTCACAAAGCATTAGAAAGAAAGAAGACAGTTTGGCTCAGTATATTTCCTTTTCTTCGTTCCGCAATAAGCGCCGGTCCATTTTAAAGAAGGTGCCGCTTAAATAATTCACCGCTTAATATCCAACAAACTATTATTTCTTTTTTTCCCTTCTTTAAAAGAAATTACTTTCCCTTTTTTAACTTTGCTTTTGATCATGGAATAAGACCCTCTTTAATTTAATCACATTCCGCAAACTCCTTTCTTGTTTTTTTTTCCCTTTTATAACATTTTTTTAATAATAAATAGTTTATCTAATATTAATAAAAATAAAAAATTCATAAAAAATTTAGGATGTTATCATATATTTAATTATTTTAATTTTGTTGTTATTTTACTATGTCATTCTAAAAAAAGAATTCTCTACTAAAGTGAGCAGGACAATAATCCAATTTTCAATGTCTTAAGACTCAAGGTTTCCTTTCTCCAAGTCAAATTTAGGTAGATTGACCTCGGCTACGTTTTTTTATTTAATTCCTTTCATTTTCTTTAACAAACCTCACCTTCTCTTCCTTACCTATTTTAATTTTTAATTTTCTAAAAGATAACCTATCTGAGGTAAATATTGAGTTTCAAATATTTATTAGATATAATTGTTTTTTAAATAATTACATAAATTGATTAAACAAAAATTCAAAAATTCAATGGTTGGATAGTAAATTTCAAGTTGGTTGACATAAAATCTAGGATTTCAACTTGTGCTTATAAATAGGGGTGAGTGTTTGATTGAATCGTGTAAAAAAAATGAGTTGACGAGTCCTTTTTTTTTTTTATCATCCTAACTCAATTTAAAATTTTTCTATTTGAGTCGAGTGAAATTGTATGAGTTAAATTAAAAAATTAAACATTTTGAATTAAAATCTCCCTACAATATAACTAATTCCATGTTAGAGTAAATAAATTTGAAATCATATATATTTAAAAAAAATTCATAGTAAAATAAGAAAAAAAAAAGATATTTTAGTTAGCTTGAATCATTAATTAACTTATTTAGGTCCCAAACTTATTATTTTAGAAAATTTTAAAATTTTTAACCTTCTTTATATATTCTTTAGATTTTAAAAATTTTTGAAAAATATACATTTTGCAATTTTTATAAATATTTAGAATTTTAAAATTTATTTTGATTTTTTTTTGTAATTTTTGGTAAGAGAGACGAATTTGCTCATTTTCAAAAACTAACAATGACTATTTACATCAATTTGTTATTCAAATTATTCGAGTTATTAGAATGGTAAAATTTAACTCAACTCGAACTCTAACCTCGAATTATTTATTCATGTAGACTTGGAAAAAATCGAATAACTCAATTCAATTAACTCGAAATTCAACTTTTTTTAATTTTTTTCGAATCAAATTGAGTTTTACTCCCCTAATTATAAACTCTATTCTCCTAGCTTGTATAAGAAAAAAGTATTCACTTTCATTTGTAATTTATGAGCCATTTTCTTTCATAGAAAACTAAGATATTATTGCGTCACATTTCTTGACTCAAAACTGTGCAGAAGATAACATAAAAAGGTAGGAATTACTAGCAAATTTACTAATGTTTTGTTAACCTAACAACTTGAAATTCAAGGCATATGGATTCAATTGCATTTCAAGTTCACATTCAGGTTTTCAAACTTTAGGTAACTCTTCAAGTGATTTTGCAATGTTTCAAATCCTTTTTAATGCTTCATATCAGTGGAGGAGCCAAATGTTACCACCCTTAAAATAGAAATTTTTTTATTGAAGCTCTTTATAATTTATAAAATTTTAAATTAATAATAATAAAATTACATTTTGACCTCCCAAAATAATAAAAAATTAGTTTAATCATTTAAAAAGTATACAAATATACACTATTAAAATGATAAATTCACATTTTTACTATCGTAAAAATATATAATTTAATTCCGACACTAAAAAAAAAAAAAAACTTTGCTACTGCTTCATACATTTGAAGCCCACAATAACAATAAAAAATAGTTCTTTTTCTCCCCATGAAATATTAATTCCTCCTCCTAAAATTAAAGTTTTAAATTAGTTAAACAAAAAACATTTGGATGTGTTACTAAGCAACGAAGTGGGGATATTTTGTTATAAAATTCTATCTACTATCAATAAATTAGATGATAATGCAGAGTTAAAGATAAATTAAATGAATTTAGCTATAAAAATTTTGATTTATTGACCGTGTATAATAGAATGACAGTGCAGTGCAATATATATATATATATATATATATATATAGGCTAAATTTAAAGTGCCTGGCCATCAGCCCATCACTGCTGGTATACAAATTATAGATTCCAATGGCCAATTTCCATTGTAGAAAGAAACAAATAAGATAGAGGTAGGTAGGTAGCTGCTACTGCATTCACATAAACCAAACCACAACGGTTCGATCCCAGTAGAGAACTTTGAAACATTCTTGAATTTTTCATAACAAACAAATAGTGATATAATAATCTTTTGGCAGGGTTGACAGCTTTGAGTTCCATGTCCTTATGTTAGATATACATACGTACGAAGATTCACTGTTTTACAAAAAGTTTAATGTTTCTTGTCGCCCGCTTTTCTATTGTCTCGGCCACACACCAGGTTAATGTTTCACGGCCATTGTCGTTCACTTCAACATGTAATTAAGGGTTTTATAATGGAAATTAAACCAGTTCTTTAATTTGCCAGCAAAATAAGGATAGGAATTAATGCAGGATTAATGTGAGGGTACGAGTGCATGGCATGCATGCATGAGTGTCTGCCTTCACTTCCCCATGCATGCATATGGCAACCATCATATCGATCCACCAAACCTAAGACAGTGTCAGATGATGGCAGTTTCGGAAACATTAAACATGTAAATACGAAATCATTATATATTATTTATGAATTTTGTGTTGTCATGGACTCATGAATCATGATCAATCATCATCGGTCATGGCAGTAGAGACTGGAGATGGGAGAGAATGTCTCGATCCATGGCCTTCCAAATTTATTATACTAATATATAAAATTATTTTCGATTAAAATAAGACTTCGTTTATTTCACTAAAAATAATTTTTGGAAAATGATTTATTTTTTTGGAAAAATTAATATTTTCTGGTGTTTGGATGAATCTGTGTAAAATATTTTCTGTTGTTTGGTAAATTTCTTAAAAATATTTTATAAAAGTTGTTTTCAATTAAACAAACATACATTTGTGATTTTCTTATTTTTTCATTGTTTAATTGAATTTATTTTTATCTATAATTTTATATTTTACATTGTTTTTGCATATATTAAAAATATTATGTTAAATTCAGATTCATTACAACGTCATTTTTTAATTACATGACTACTAAATGAGTATTTTTTATTTAAAAATGTAACATCAACAAAATTGACAAAAAAAAATTAACGATGTCAACAATTAGACTTGATTTTCAAATTTGAAAAGTAAAGGGACTAAATTCTTGAAAATAAAAGTATAAAGACTAAATTACAAATCTGTGAAGTGTACATAGACTTATGACATATTTTAACCTTTATACTACAAAACATTTATTATTAATATATTTATAATTGTAATAAATAATTATTATTAAAATATTAATATTGAATATTTTCAATAATATGTAAATAATATTATTTAAAATTATTATTTTTAAAATTTATTATTAAAATGAAATTGAAATATTAAATAATTCATTAAAATAATAAATTATATTTATTATATTAATAATTTATTATATGACTAAATATAAATAACTAAATATGTATGTTTAATAATATAGAAAAATATAATATTTTAAATATTTTTAAAAATAAAAATAAAATTTATTATCAATATAATAATATTAAGTTTGATTTAAGTTAATTTTTATATAAAAATAAAATTATCTGTATATGAGCTCTTTTCTGAAAAATGACTTACTCTTTTCAAAATGGTAAATCATTTTACAGGGAAAATGGCTTATTTTACCTTGACCTGTAACTCATTTTCCGTTGAACAAACTATTTTCTGTGAAATAAACACAGAAAAATGCAAAAAATATTTTACGTAAAACTTTTTACATGTAAACAAACGGACCCTAAGTTTTTTTTTTTTTAAATTAGGACCACTCTTCTTCTTTCTTTACATATCTAAACTTTAAAAGTTTTCAATTGAATTGCTAGATCTTAACAAGTTTTTACTTTACATATATATCTCCAAGATATACAGTAATTGATTCCATAAAAAAGCAAGCTACTTCAGCAATAGGTGAAACAGTTTGAAGCATTAATTCTATTCTTAAGTACTTCAAATTTAAGATTTGATTTTGCGGTGACCAAGAAATTTTTAAATGCGAATAATAAAAATCAAAATGATCTTATTTATTAGATTAAAATAAATGGTTATAAGTATTAAATTTTGTATTTATCTTATCTTGTTAAAATAAAATTAACAACACTCAATCTTTCCCCTTTTTTTTCCACCGTATAATTAAAGTATTTTTAATGGTGTTGTTAGTTTTATTTTAATAAAGTAAGATAAAAATAAAATTTAAGACTTAGAACCATTTATTTTAATCTAATGGATAAAATAATTTTAATTATCATGATTTCATTTTAAAAATTCTCATAATAATTGCCAACGTAATTTTGTACTATGATAAAATTTTAATAAAATTTTAATAAAATTTAATTTTGTATGATAAGATTTTAATAAAATTTGATTCTACTCATTAAAATCCAAAAATAGGTATCTCGATATGATTGGTTCATTAAATGATTTATTAAGAATGTGATAGTAATTTTATCTAAATTATCTTGATAAAATATAATACAAACTTTATTAATTTTACATTTTTCAAAATTAAGATATGATAAAATTTAAAATATTTAATATGCTTTACATTATAGTATAATTTTAATTTTAATTTGATAGTCTTTTGAAACAAATTTCAAATTAAATAATTTTTTTTATTTTGTAGTCAATAATTGTATTGCATAACAATAATAAGTAAATATTTTTTGTAGCCAATGAAGATATATATATATATATATAAGAGCACAAGTTTGAAAATTTTTTTGAATTGATGAGAATATCTTTATTTTTCATCATATTACTAAATGCACATTTTAAAATAAAAAAGATGAATTAAAATAAAAGTTGTGATATTTATACATTTAAAAATAAGAATCTTATAAAAGTTTTGATAATTATTACACATTTAAAAATATTATAATTTAATTTACAACTATTAGTTAAAAAAGTTGAGTTAATTTTAAATTTTAGTTATTACTTAAATAGAATTGTGAGCATAAAATATAGGGAAATATTTTGTGATAATTATAATTTAAATTACAATTATTATTTAAATAAATTTTGATGTAAAAAGAGTTATGTTAATTTTATTGATGTAAAATAGAGTTATTACTTGAATAAATTTCTAAGCATCTGAAGAGTGTTGAAACCACCAAATATAATTTCCTACGATAAAATAATAGTAAATAACAATATAGAGCAGTAGTGTCGAATTTAGAGGGACTGACTATCTAATTTCGCGTTTTTCTAAGATAAGAATCGCTGTCACGGTCACAGTTGTGCCCATGACTTGTGAGTAGCAATGCTAAAAAATAAAAATAAAAATGAGGGGGTTAAATTGATTAAAATAACAAAATAAGGCAATACAAACTGTAATAAAATGAAATAAAAACATATTCGAAAACACAAAAATAAATTTAAGAAAATAAAATAAATGGAAAATAAAATATTTTTAAGCTTAGCCTTAGCCTTGGTGTACTCCAATCTTGAATCGACCATTGAAATAAATTTTCCCTTCCAAGCGATAAGCTAGTTATAGTAATTGAGGATTCCTCAAACTGCCAACTCTTCCTATTGTAGTCAATTCCGGTATTACCTGCAAATTGACCCTTGTTGAATTTCCAACCACGTGGCACGTACTCGTAATTTAAGTCTTCGACAGTCTTACAATCTAAAAAGCCCAACTCGAATTAATGACCTCAACCGTATGGGTCGTTTAAACTCGACCACTATATCCCTTGACGGAATCCAACTAGTTTTTTCCAATTGAACACGCCAATTTGTTCGCGGGATTTTGAATACAGCACCACCGACTCAACTTCCCAACTATACGCCAAACGATTCCAACCCAACGCACACTTTTTGAATTGAAATTGAATCAACTTTTGAGGGACGAATTTGTACTATCCCATATACCGGAAAGATAGCGAATACCGGAAAGATAGCGAAAATGGGATTGCAAAATATTTAGTGTGAGTTCATATCTCACGATACTGTGTTGAAGCGATAATCAGGCTAAGGCTAAAAAGGGGTTAGTTAATTATGAAAAGTATCATGCTTGAAAATAAATCGTTTAAATGGAATTGTGGAAAGTGGGAAGGGGAAAGACTTGGTAGGCAATTAATCAAAAAGTTGAAAGTAAAAGAAAAATAGTTGAAATGGCAGAATAGAGTATGACAATGGAATGGAAAAAAATAGAGAATTTATTAAATGCCAAAGGCAAAGTGTGTGTTTAATTGGCTGTAGCCACTAGGTATTTATACACACTTCTAATGCTAAAATTTAGCTAGATTTTTCCTAAATATTATCACTAAATAATCCTAAATATTATCACTAAATAATTTAAAAATCAAATTTAAACTAGAGATTAAATTTAAACTAATTACAGAGTTGTAACAACAGAAAAAGTCCTTCAATCTTTATCCAACTACTTTTGAAAAAAATTATTGAACCCTTCAATCTTTATCCAATCATCTTTGTATCTTCAATCTTTCAATCAAGCCCTCCTATTTGCTTTTTGTTCCAATTTAGCTCCTTTTGTAAAAGTTTAAATTTAGCATACCAACTTCATTCCTGATAAGAAAAATCTAAATTTAATAGCATTTTATCTAATAATTAGCCAAAAATAAATACATTAAAAATATGAATTTATCTTGCTATCAAATTCCCCCTTACTTAGCTGATGCTAGCCCTCAAGCATGATATCCACCAACAATAATTCATCAATCCTTTTCAAAATCAAAACCCCCATTTCCTAGTCGAGCATTCATCAAACAATTAGGTGAATAAAAAATAATCAATTGCTAAACTCAATAAATAAACATTTTGTAACACCCCAAACCCGGCCCAAACACCACGGTCGGATCTGGCTTGTCACTAAGAAGATTTAGTAAAACATGTCGCATTTTTGGAAAAACATTTGTCGAGTTTAAACATTTATACCGGAAAACTTAATAATTTGATAATTTATATAAGATATAAATTCTATATGATGCCTTTATGAATTAAAAAACTGAAATTTAGTACATGCCTTAGTTCCAATTTTATCAGATAATTCAAATGTCTGAAAGTAAAGCCCAAAAACTGAAAATATAAAGCTAATGGCCCATGGCCTTATTACAAGGAAATAATAAACCAAATTAATTAAAAGTATTAAGAATAAATAATTTTAACAAAGCCCTTCTACTAAATCAAATAAACTCCTGCATGGCCACCCTGCGCTCCTTTCCAGCCCGGTCCGATGCACTAAGTGCTACCTGAAAAATGCTAAACAACGGGGTAAGTCACGAGACTCAGTGTGCAACCCTCATGCACCATCAGATTGGGCCTTAGCCCCACAGATCAGAATAACAGAATACCATATGATAGAAATGTATGCAAAGCCCAACCCAATCCTAGATTTCCATCCGCTACACACCACCCTTACCTGCCAATCACACCGTTGGGGATTTCTACAATCAACCCACACCGCTACACACCATCGATGACAGTCATGCTACAGTTAGCTGCTCATCGTCAGGATCGTGGCATAGCCACTACAACAGATCGTGGCAGAGCCACTACAACAGATCGTGGCAGAGCCACTACAACAGAACACTTCCCCTTTCATTAATCACCCAACCCCGTGCATACATAGAAATCGGCATACATATAAAACATATCATCTCAACAGAAACATTCACTTATGAATGATAGAAATCACTAACCTGGTGAATCGCTTTTACCCTCCTCGGGTTTTCAACCATTATGCCGGGATTTCGGCATTTAACAGAATATAAACAAATTTATATACACATACTAACAGACAATCTAAATGGTGTGAGAAGTTACACACCTGATAACACGTAGTACTACTCTCTATGTCGATACCCTCGCTAATCGGATCTACTGCCCTTTGTCTACAACTTTGCTCAAAAATCAGAAGAACGCGAAGATAAGGCTCCCCTCTACAATCGGTCAAGGGGTTATAACTTGCCTAAATTTACATATTAACTGAATCGATCTCCTTACCTAAATCAATTGAATCTCGGAAGTAGGATGATTCAAGTGCTACCGATTTAGAAACCTTTGCGATTAGATCCCCTTCAAATCCTGGAATGTCGCCCATAAAAGAAAACACAAGATAAATCCACCATGTAGCCATTCGGCTATGGTCTCCAAAAGTCGGAAAAGATTGAAAGAATAACATAATCGACACTTACCTCTTCAAAAGGTTTCGGCTACCCCGAGCAGGAAGATTCGACAACCACAAGAGAAGAGATCCAGAAATTTCGGCTTTTAAGAAAATCCCGAAAAAGAATGAGCAAGGGAAGGTTGATGCGTTTTCGGCTTTTAGAAGAACTGAGTGAGGAGTTTCGGTTTCTGGCAGAAAAAGAGAAGAAGAAAAGAAAACAAGAAAGAGGCTTGGAGATATCGGCTAGGAAGAAAAAGAATGGAAAAAGATTTCGGCAGCAGAGAAAACTGAGAGAAAGCTTTCAGAAAAACTAGTAGAATTTCGGCATCTACTAACCCTATCTAGCCGTCCCCCCCTTTTACACACACAGTCCAAATTTCGGCCACATCTAGCCTCCTGGATAGCCTCTCATCTTTTCCCTTATCTTTATCAAACTCACATCCAAAAGAGTCCTGCATCACACCACTTCTTCCCCCTTTTATTTGCTTATTATCCTCATAAATGAAACATTAAAAATCCCTAAATTTTAGCCTTGTTGCCGTCCCCCGTTGCTCCCTTTTAAGTGCCGAATTTGACCCACTACTTGGGCCCCATGCGGCCAACTTGGGCCTCCTCCCTTGCCACTGACGCCACTCATAGCTTCTCCCTCGCTGCGCCCCTTGCTTTGGGCCGCAAGCCCACCTTGATATTTAAACTATAGAGACTATCTTTAAAGGACTAAAGTGTCTACACAGGAATTTAATCAAAGCCTCGGCCCAATCCTTGAGCCTAATCTGGACCCCTAATCCTCAAATTAACATATTAAGCATACATCACACAAATGCACAGGCCCACTAATTCAGGATGTTACAGTTCTACCCCCTTAAGGAAATTTCGGCCGCGAAATTTACCTGATCAGAAGAGATGGGGATACTGTTGTCGCATAACATCCTCTGGCTCCCACGTCGCTTCCTCTACGCCGTGGTTTCGCTACAAAACCTTGACCAAAGGGACGGACTTCCTTCTCAACACCTTTATGTCTCGATCCAAGATTTGCACTGGCTCCTCCTCAAAAGACAAATCTGGCCTTACTTCAATCTCTTCCACCGGCACAATGTGCGATGGATCAGAATGATAACGTCTCAGCATCGAGACATGAAACACGTTATGTATCTGTTCCAACTCTGACGGTAACTCCAATCGATACGCCACTGGGCCCACACGTTCTAGTACCTGATAAGGTCCAATAAACCGGGGACTTAGCTTGCCCTTCCGACCAAACCTCATTATCTTCTTCCACGGTGACACTTTCAAAAAAACTTGGTCTCCCACTGCGAATTCCAACTCTTTACGCTTAAGATCCACGTATGATTTCTGCCGATCAGACGCTTCCTTCAACTGAGCCCGAATTAACCTAACTTTTTCTTCCGTCTCCAAAACTAGTTCTGGACCCAACACCTGACGCTCACCCAACTCTGTCCAGCAAGTAGGAGTACGACATCTCCGTCCATATAACGCCTCATAAGGCGCCATCTGAATACTAGATTGATAGCTGTTATTGTACGCGAATTCTGCCAGAGGTAAATACTCCTCCCAACTACCCCTGAAATCAATGATGCAACCTCTTAATATATCCTCCAGGATCTGGGTTACCCTCTCAGACTGACCATTAGTCTGCGGATAAAAAGCGGTACTAAAGTCTAACCTTGTTCCCATTGCCTGATGCAGAGCTTTCTAGAATCGTGATGTGAATCTAGGGTCTCTATCTGATATGATCAACACAGGTACACCATGCAGTCTCACAACCTCAGCCACGTACAGCTTGGCCAACCTTTGCAGAGAATAATCCCCACAAACCGGTATGAAGTGAGCAGACTTCGTCAATCGATCTACAATCACCCAAATTGAATGCTTCTTAGTGGGTGTAAGAGATAACCCACTAACAAAATCCATCGTGATTCTTTCCCATTTCCACTGTGGAATCTTTACCGGCTGCAACAACCCCGAAGGCAACTGGTGTTCCGCCTTCACTTGCTGACACGTCAAACATCTACCCACGAATTTTGTTACCTTTTGCTTCAAACCTGGCCACCAGAATTGCTATCGCAAATCCTGATACATCTTAACCCCTCCACGATGCATAGCGTATGGGCTACTATGCGCCTCCCGCAGAATCATCTGCCTTAACTCCACATCTTTTGGCATACATATTCTCTTACGGAAACACAGAACCCCATTACCATCCAAACTATAGTCCTCTCCTTCACCACTTTGCACTTGCCGGAGTCGAGCACTCAAGACATCGTTTAGAAGCTGCTTCTCTTTGATTTGACTTGTCCACATTGGTCTCACTTGGAGTTCAGCCACCAAACTGCCATCCTCATATAGACTGAGATGAGTGAACATCGCCCTCAAATCCGCTATCACCTTCCTACTCAGCGCATCTGCCACCACGTTAGCCTTACCCGGATGATATTCGATCGAACAGTCATAGTCCTTCAAGAGTTCAATCCACCTACGTTGTCTTAGGTTCAACTCCTTCTAGGTAAGGAGATACTTCAGGCTCTTATGGTCAGTGTAAATAACCGACTTCTCCCCATATAGGTAGTGTCTCTAGATCTTCAGAGCGAACACTACTGCCGCTAATTCTAGATCATGCGTAGGGTAGTTCAACTTATGCGGTCTTAACTGTCGGGACGCATACGCAACCACTTTTCCATCTTGCATCAACATACACCCTTAACCTGTGTGTGACGCATCACAGTAGACGGTAAATTCTTTTCCCGCCTCTGGCTGAATTAACACCGGTGCTTCTGTCAAAATTTTCTTCAGCTTCTCAAAGCTCTCCTACTGTTTGTCAGTCCAAACAAACAGTATTCCCTTCCTCAACAACTTAGTTAGAGGTGCCTCAACTAATGAGAACCCCTCAACAAACCTTCTGTAGTACCTTGCCAATCCCAAAAAACTTCGAATCTCTGCCACCGACTTCGGCGGTTTCCAATCCAATACAGCTTCTATCTTCCGAGGGTCAACCCTAATTCCCTCTGCATAAACCACATGCCCTAAGAAAGTTACTTCCCTTAGCCAGAACTCGCACTTACTAAACTTTGCGTACAACTGCTTCTCCCTCAGAATTTGGAACACCACACGGAGATGTGCATCATGCTCCTCCTCAGACTTGGAATAAACCAGAATGTCATCAATAAACACTACTATAAACTGATCAAGATATGGTTGGAACACCCGGTTCATCATATCCATGAATGCCGCTAGTGCATTCGTTAACCCGAACGACATCACCAAAAACTCATAATGACCGTAGCGAGTTCGAAACGCCGTCTTATGGATGTCTCCTTCCTTTACCCTTAGCTGATGATATCCTGACCTTAAATCTATTTTAGAAAAGACTGAAGCTCCTTTGAGCTGATCGAATAGGTCGTCGATTCTTGGCAGCGGGTACTTGTTCTTAATCGTTAACTTATTCAGTTGACTATAGTCCACACACATACGCATGGATCCGTCCTTCTTCTTCACAAATAGGACCGGCGCTCCCCACGGAGACACACTCGGTCGAATAAAACCTCGATCCAACAGTTCTTGGATCTGAGCTTTGAGTTTCACCAACTCCTTCGGCGCCATTCTGTAAAGAGCATTGGACACTGGAGCTGTACCCGGAAGTAGCTCTATTCCAAACTCCACTTCGCGATTCGGAGGTAATCCTGGCAGCTCCTCAGGGAAAACATCCGCAAAATCCTTTACTGTTCTTACCCCATCGACAATCACCTCCTTAGCGTCCAAAACACTGATAAAAGCTAGGAATGCGTTGCATCCTTTCCAAATAATCTTAACAGCCTTCAATGCCGATACTACATTGGACAAATAATCCCTTCTTTCCCCTAGCACAACCACCTCTCCGCCTTCCGGGGTACTCAACACCATGCGCTTAGTTTCACAATCCAGCTTAGCACGATGTTTAGCCAACCGATCCATTCCCAAGATAAGGTCAAACTCCCCAAACGGTAATTCCATTAGGTCTACCAGAAACACCACTCATTGAGTCTCTAAAGGTACGTTCCTAAACAGTTTGTCCATTACCCTAGATTGTCCTAAAAGACTAACCACAGTCATCTTCCTAGTAGTTGTTTCAGAGTCTATACTTAGGGTCTCAGATACCGAACATGCAACATAGGAGTGGGTTGACCCAATATCAATCAAGGCAAGAAAAGGGTTATCAGCAATAAGAAACGTACCGGTTATGATGTCCAGTGCGTCACCATCCTCCCATCGATGAGCTGCATAAACTAGACTAGGCTGCCTCGCGTCTACATTACCTGTACCCCTACCAGGTGCTCCATGACCCCGATCGAATCCATTTCCTTCTCTGGCTGCGCCACGACCCCTCGGTACTGGCTGACCACCCCTCTTAACCTGATCAGAACCTCGTCCCGCGAGCTGTGCATGATTCATCTATGGGTAGTCCTTAATCATATGCTCCGTGGATCCACACCTCAAACATCCACTGGTTCTCCTTCTGCACTCCCCGTAATGTACCTTCCCACACGAAAGACATGATCGATTCTGACCCGTCGGAGCACGAGCTAGCCTATCAGACCTAGGCCTTTTCTAAAAATTTCCAGATGATCCCGACGGCCTAAAATTTCTCTTATTCCTATTCCTATCCTTATCCTTATTCTGTTTCTCAGTCCGCCTAACCTCCTCAGATATCTTAGCTTTCTCAACCAAAACCGCAAAGTCCCTTTCCCGCTGCGGTGCTACTAATACCCTCAGCTCATCCCTTAGTCCATCCTCAAACCGTACGCAACGCTCATAGTCAGTTACCACCATCCCTCGAGCGTAACGGCTCAACCGTAGAAACTCCGCCTCGTATTCAGATACAGACCTACTTCACTGTACCAAGTTCAGGAATGCCTTCCTCTGTGCATCCACATAGCTGGCCCCAACGTACTTTCCCTGAAATGACTCCTTAAAGAAATCCCAATCAATCCAGTCTACGACAGTACCCTTCTTTACCGTGAGCCACCACTGATAAGCCTCGTCTTGAAGAAGAGACACGACCCCCTTCAACTTCTCCTCTATAGTGAAGTCAAGGTCATCCATTATACGCTCACTTGCCTCTAACCAATACTCAGCTGTATTAGGGGCTACGCCAAAAACTCCCATAAACATCTCTGCTCCATTAGCTCGGAGTCGTTCAGACACAGATTTCTGAGCTTCTGAACCCGTGCCTACCCCAGTAACTCTCTCAAGGATCCGCAACATCGCTTGAGATACCGCATCATCTCCGGGCGCCTAGTCCCGAAATTCTCCCTCCACAGCTGGCGGATCCGGCATCTCGTTTCCTGACCCATGGCTAGACCCTACCGGCTCTAACACGGTCATCCTACCCCTACCACGACCACACGGCGGACGTCCTCGACCCCTTGTACTCATTCTTTCGGTTGGCGTTTATCTGATTAGAAATTTTATGGATATTAACTCTTCCCACTGATTATCCATGAACAATCTTATGAAAAGTAGTTTTAAGAGTGATTCTTTCGAATTCGAACCTATCTACAGTTTCATTCTCAAGTTTACCTCTTAATTCTAGAAACCACATACATTCACACCTCAACATACATATCACATCCATGAAGTCACATCCACCACATAAGGGTATTTTCGTCATTTCACTACCCAAGGGTTTTTTCGTAATTTAATCCTACAGGGATTCTTTGTAATCTAGCAAAATAAAGTATCTTGGGGATTTTTGAAATAGAGGTATATATATATTTTTTAAAACAGGGGTATTATGGAGAATTCGATTTCAAAAGAATAATAGTAGCGTTCAGGTGTTTGTGGTTTTTGGTTGTTGTTGTGTGTTGTGTGTGTGTGTTTTTTTTAAATAATTTCGTTGACTTTGTAAATCGGGGTATTTCCGTAAATCTGGGGGTATATTTGCAAATCATGGGTATCTTGGTAATTTTTCAAAATAAGGGTATTTTGATAATTTCGTGAAGCAGGGGTATTTTAGTAATTTTGCAAATTTTGATAATTTTCCAAATCAAAGGCATTTTGGAGGTTTTCAAATCAAGGGTGTTTTGGTAATTTTCCCAAATCAAGGGCGTTTTGGTAATTTTTTCCAAAACTAGGGGCATTTTAGCAATTTTGTGAAAAATAAGGTAGCTGGTCCCCTTCGGGTTTTAATTAGAAACTTTTGGCCCGTTAACAAGTCCTCACGGTTAAGGTGAACAGTCACTATGCACCAGGTATGATTCCAGCGAAGAAGAGGTGAGTCACTAGGACTGCTTAAGTATCAGGCTCTTCCGGATCCAATCCTACACATGCGCATGCCTGTTACGACACCCAACCCAGCGACTTGTTCACGGGTTTGTTTAGTTGACTTAAGTCTTATGAGCTTTAAGAAGTTGTTTAAGCTAAGCCTAGAGTCCATCAAGTTCTAATTTAAATAGTCTACGTCCCATAAAGCCCATCAAGCCCACATACATATATAACACACAGGGAGTTCAGAATACTTACCTGGCGGACTTGGGCCGGAGACGCAAGTGCCATGCCGAGAAAACCATCCTGTGTTGTTTATAAACATGCATGTTTCCAAAACCCATCTTTAGAAAACGTTTTGAGCCCAAAACCCCAAAGCCAATTTTTGAACCGGGATCTGATACCAATTTGTAACACCCCAAACCCGGCCTAAACACCACGACCGGATCTGGCTTGTCACTAAGAAGATTTAGTAAAACATGTCGCATTTTTGGAAAAACATTTGTCGAGTTTAAGCATTTATATCGGAAAACTTAATAATTTGATAATTTATATAAGATATAAATTCTATATGATGCCTTTATGAATTAAAAACCGAAATTTAGTACATGCCTTAGTTCCAATTTTATCGGATAATTCAAGTGTCTGAAAGTAAAGCCCAAAAACCGAAAATATAAAGCTAATGGGCCATGGCCTTATTTCAAGGAAATAATAAACCAAATTAACTAAAAGTATTAAGAATAAATAATTTTAACAAAGCCCTTCTACTAAATCAAATAAACTCCTGCATGGCCACCCTGCGCTCCTTTCCAGCCTAGTCTGATGCACTAAGTGCTACCTCAAAAATGTTAAACAACGGGGTGAGTCACGAGACTCAGTGTGCAACCCTCGTGCACCATCAGATTGGGCCTTAGCCCTACAGATCAGAATAACAGAATACCATATGACAGAAATTTATGCAAAGCCCAACCCAATCCTAGGTTTCCATCCGCTACACACCACCCTTACCTGCCAATCACACCGTTGGGGATTTCTACAATCAACCCACACTGCTACACACCATCGATGGCAGTCATGCTGCAGTTAGCTGCTCATCGTCAGGGTTGTGACATAGTCACCAGAATAGATCGTGGCAGAGCCACTACAACAGATCGTGGCAGAGCCACTACAACAGAACACTTCCCCTTTCATTAATCACCCAACCCCGTGCATACATAGAAATCGACATACATATAAAAATATCATCTCAATAGAAACATTCACTTATGAATGACAGAAATCACTAACCTGGTGAATCGCCTTTACCCTCCTCGGGTTTTCAACCATTATGCCGGGATTTCGGCATTTAACAGAATATAAACAGATTTATATACACATACTAACAGACAATCTAAATGGTGTGAGAAGTTACACACCTGATAACACGTAGTACTACTCTCTATGTCGATACCCTCGCTAATCGGATCTACTGCCCTTTGTCTACAACTTTGCTCAAAAACCGGAAGAACGCGAAGATAAGGCTCCCCCCTACAATCGGTCAAGGGGTTATAACTTGCCTAAATTTACATATTAACTGAATCGATCTCCTTACCTAAATCAATTGAATCTTGGAAGTAGGATGATTCAAGTGCTATCGATTTCGAAACCTATGCGATTAGATCCCCTTGAAATCCCGGAATGCCTCCCATAAAAGAAAACACAAGATCAATCCACCATGTAGCCATTCGGCTATGGTCTCCAAAAGCCGGAAAAGATTGAAAGAATAACATAATCGACACTTACCTCTTCAAAAGGTTTCGACTACCCCGAGTAGGAAGATTCGTCAACCACAAGAGAAGAGATCCAGGAATTTCGGCTTTTAAGAAAATCCCGAAAAAGAATGAACAAGGGAAGGTTGATGCATTTTCGGCTTTTAGAAGAACTGAGTGAGGAGTTTCAGTTTCTGGCAGAAAAAGAGAAGAAGAAAAGAAAACAAGAAAGAGGCTTGGAGATTTTAGCTAGGAAGAAAAAGAATGGAAAAAGATTTTGGCAGCAGAGAAAACTGAGAGAAAGCTTTCAGAAAAACTAGCAGAATTTCGGCACCTACTAACCCTATCTAGCCGCCCCCCTTTTACACACACAGTCCAAATTTCGGCCACCTCTAGCCTCCTGGATAGCCTCTCATCTTTTCCCTTATCTTTATCAAACTCACATCCAAAAGAGTCCTGCATTACACCACTTCTTCCCCCCCTTTATCTACTTATTATCCTCATAAATGAAACATTAAAAATCCCTAAATTTTAGCCTTGTTGCCGTCCCCCCTTGCTCCCTTTTAAGTGCCGAATTTGACCCACTACTTGGGCCCCATGCGGCCAACTTGGGCCTCCTCCCTTGCCACTGACGCCACTCATAGCTTCCCCCTTGCTGCGCCCCTTGCTTTGGGCCGCAAGCCCACCTTGATATTTAAACTATAGAGACTATCTTTAAAGCACTAAAGTTTCTACACAGGAATTTAATCAAAGCCTCGGCCCAATCCTTGAGCCCAATCTGGACCCCTAATCCCCAAATTAACATATTAAGCATACATCACACAAATGCACAGGCCCACTAATTCAGGATGTTACACATTTTATAAAATCTTGAATGGTATGTCAAATTCAACTATTTCACTAAATTTAGGCTTAGTCAAACATGCGAAACGATCATATCCAATATATACTTTTATTTATTATTTACTTATTTATTTATTTATTTTCGAACGTAATCGAGTCTTTTGACGCAAAGTGAGTTGACAACCCAAGCACCTCACCCGGGTTACTCAACCCGACACGTTCTCTTTATTTATTTTTAACGAATACGAGACATAATCGAACATTTTGACGCGAAACGAGATGACAACCCAAGCACCTCATCTCGGTTACTCAATTTCATATGTCCCTAATTGATTTATTTGAAAGCATCTCGGTTAGCGGAGTGTTACAAGCTTCAGCTCGTCACCAAACCTTTTGACGCGAAATGAGATGACAACCCAAGCACCTCATCCCGGTTACTTAACTTGGTCACATTTCCGTATTTCACTCTTAACCAAGCTATTAGCAAACTTATTTATTTATTTAAATGAGTACTTTCATTAGGCAAGTTCAACAAAACCAACAATTTTCATGAAATATTAACTAAGGCGTCACATTTTCAATTTTACAAAATATTCATTGATCAAGCAAGCAATAGTTACTCATGATTCACCCACTTATTTAACTAAACTAAACTTAAAAAGTTGAGGTTTATTTTCGAAACGAATTAAGAATTTATTCTTAGCAAAACATATGCGAAAACAAAGTATGGCATGATCCCCCTACTTAGCCCACATTGCCCCCAATGTGTAAAAAGAATAATAAGAGTGGAGAAAGTGTACTCCCCATTTATATTTAATGGGCTGGAGGGCGGTGGAAGTGACCGCTTTGCAAGATGGTGAGGATGCTTGAGATGTTGGCTTCCATTGTTTCTAGGCGAGCCTCTATATAACGAAGTCATCCATCCATAGTGGAAGGTGGTTGCTCCTCTTGTTCTCTAGTAGTCAAATTACGTCTTCGTTGAGAGACTTTATTGCTTGGCTGAAAATTTGAACTCCAAAAACCCCTATTCTCTCTTTAATTTTCGGTGGAGAAGAAGTGTGAATAGCAAAAGATGATATCTTCTTCCTTTATCTTATTTTATTCATTTTTAATCACCTAATTTCACCAAAATTTTGACCAAAATTAATGCCCTTGTCTCTCTTGTCTCTATGGCTGGCCAACCCCCCATCATTGGCTTAATTGCCCTTTAAGAACCTCCAATTTAATATTCTGTGGCTATTAGACACCTCTACCTTGTATAACAAAACTTTCGTACTTTATGCGATTTAGTTCTTTTTCACAATTAAGCATACAATTGCTAAAATTAAAGCACCAAAATTTCCATACATCCTTATAATCATGCTATAACATATAAAATAATATCAAAATAATTTTCTTCAAAATAATAAACCACTATTCTGACTAGCCCCAAAATCGGGCTATTACAACCTCCCCCCTTTAGAGATTTTCGTCCCCGAAAATCTTACCGGTAAAGAGGTTTGGGTAGTGTTCCCTCATGGCTTCTTCTGGTTCCCACGTAGCCTCTTCCACACCGTGTTTTTGCCATTACATTTTTACTAAGGCTATGCTCTTATTCCTCAATTGTTTAACCTCTCGAGCCAATATCTTAATTGGTTCCTCTTCATAAGTCATGTCCGGTCGTATCTCAATTTCTGTTGAAGGGATCACATGCGAAGGATCAGAACAATATCGCCGCAACATCGACACATGAAACACGTTATGTATTCTCTTTAACTCTGTCGGCAAAGCCAATCGGTATGCTACTGGCCCAATCCTTTCAATAACCTCATACGGCCCTATGAATCATGGACTCAATTTGCCCTTTCGACTAAATCTCAATATTTTCTTCCATGGGGATACTTTCAGAAATACTTTATCGCCCACATAAAACTCGATTTCTTTCATTTTTAAATCTGCATATGACTTTTGTCAATTTGAAGCAACTTTCAGACTATCACGGATCACTTTTACTTTCTCCTCGGTTTCTTTAACTAGATCAACCCCATAAATTTGCTTCTCGTTAAGCTCGGTCCAATACAAAGGACTCCGACACTTGCGTCCATACAAAGCTTCCTACGATACCATCCGTATACTCGACTGATAGCTGTTGTTGTAAGCAAATTCAACCAAAGGCAGATATTTTTCCCAACTACCTTCAAACTCTAACACATAGCATCAGAGCATATCCTCAAGAACTTGAATCATTCTTTCGGATTGGCCATCAGTTTGTGTATGGAATGCGGTACTAAAATTCAATCTTGTACCCAAAGCTTCCTACAATTTTTTCCAAAACCTCGAAGTAAATCTCGGATCTCTATTCGAGATAATAGATATAGGTACCCCATGTAATATTACAACCTCGGCAATATACAACTCGGCCAACTTATCAAGTGAGTAGTCCACTCGCACCGATATAAAGTGAGCAGATTTCATTAATCTATCCACAATAACCCACACAACATCTTTCTTTTTCGGAGTCGCAGGTAACCCCGTTACGAAATCCATTGTGATTCGCTTCCACTTCCACTCAGGAACCATCACTAATCCCGAAGGTACTTGATGCTTGGCCTTCACTTTTTGACAGACCAGACACTTTGTAACAAACTCGGAGACATCTCTTTTCATACCCAGCCACCAATACAGCTTTTTCAAATCATTGTACATTTTCGTGCTGCCCAGATGTACTGTCAAGCAACCACTGTGTACTTTATGTAAAATTTTCTGGATCAACTCATCATCCTTAGGTACACAAACTCTATTATGAAACATTAAACAATCCTCTGAACCAACCCAAAATTCAGATTCACCTCCCGATTCGCACTAAGCTCTCTTAGCTTGCATCTCACTATCATTCCTTTGAGCTTCACATATCTGCTGAACAAATAATGGTCTAGGCCTCAACTCGGCTAATATAGCACCATCATCAAACAATGATAGACTTGTACTCATGGCTCTCAAAGCATACAGAAATTTTCGGCTCAAGGCATCTGCAACCATATTCGCTTTCCTCGGATGGTAATCAATTACTAACTCATAATCCTTCAATAATTTGAGCCACCTCCATTGTCCCAAATTCAAATCTTTTTGATTCATCAAGTATTTCAAACTCTTATGGTCGGTGAAAATTCAACACTTCTCACCATACAAATAGTGATGCCAAATCTTCAAAGCAAAAATGATCGCAGCCAACTCCAAATCATAAGTCAGATAATTCTTCTCATGCGATTTTAGTTGTCTTGAGGCATAAGCTACTACCTTACCCTCTTGCATCAACACACAACCAAGACCATTTAATGACGCATTACTATAGACTACAAACTCCTTCCCCGACCTAGGTTGTACTAAAATTGGCACTTCAGTCAACAAAGCTTTCAGTTTCTCAAAACTCTGCTGGCATTTCTCAGTCCATTCAAACTTAACATCTTTATGCAATAGTTTCATCATCGGGGTAGCAATCATGGAGAGTCTTTTTACGAAACGTCTGTAGTACTCCGCTAAACCCAAAAAGCTTCTAATCTTCGACACATTGCTCAGCAGTTTCCACTCCACAATAGCCAAGATCTTGCCGGATCAACTCTAATTCCATCACCTGACACAATGTGTCCTAAGAATCCGACTTCTCGGAGCCAAAACTCACTCTTGCTGAATTTAGCAGACAACTGCTTATCTCTTAGAGTTTGCAACACAGTCCTTAGGTGTTCTACATGTTCACTCTCATCTCGAGAATAAATTAGTATACCGTTAATAAAAACGACTACAAAGTTATCCAATTACTGCCAGAAGATACGATTCATTAAATCTATAAAGATCGCAGGAGCATTCGTTAAGCCAAATGGCATGACAAGAAACTCATAATGGCCATACCTCGTCCAAAATGTAGTTTTCAATGCATCTTACTCCTTAACCCTCAACTGGTAGTAGCCAGACCTTAAGTCTATCTTAGAAAACACTGTAGCTCCCTTCAGTTGGTCGAACAAATCGTCTATCTTTCGTAAAGGATACTTATTCTTCACTGTTACCCTATGGTGAATAGCTCGATCTTGCAAAACCCTTATCCATTAATTCTTACAACTGAACCTTCAACTCTTTTAACTCCATCCGTGCCATCCTATACGGGGCAACAGAAATAGGTGTTGTACCCAGAACTAACTTAATCCAGAACTCAACCTCTCTAACTGGAGGCAATTCGGGTAACTCTTCTGGAAACACATCTGGATACTCGCATACTACCGGCACTAATTCAATCTTTACCTCTGACTCTTGAGTATTCAATACAAAGGTGAGATAGGACTCATACCTTTTTCTCAAGTATTTCTCAACTAGCATAGATGAAATCATTACAGGTAGACTATCCGATTTACCTGATTCGACCCGAATGACATCTCTATTTACACATCTCAATTCAATAAACTTACTACCACAGTTTACTAAAACATTATGAGCAGTCAACTAATCCATACCAAGAATCAGGGCAAATTCATCAAACGGTAACAACATGAGATTTTCCAGAAAACAATGACCTCTAATTGTCAAAGGACAATTCTTACACACCTTGTCAACTAGCACATGTTTGCCTGACGGGTTTGACACTTTCACTACAAATTTTGTAGACTCAATAATCATACTCATGCTAAATACCAATTTCATGCAAATATAAGAATGAGTAGACCCTGGACCAATCAAAGCAACAACAGAGATAATGAAGAGAAAAAGTACCTGTTATCACTTTTGGAGACGATGCCTCTTCGCGAGCGCGAATGGCATAAGTCCTTGTAGGTGCTCGACCCTTCGATCTCACAGTAGAGTCTCTGGGCGCACCTCTACTACTAATCCCACCTCCCGAGTTCTTTTGTGATCTATCTCTCGAAGATACATTACTTGATCTTACTTCTTGTTTTCTTTCCTTCTCATCCCTCTCTGAAAAATTTCGGATGAAGTGGTCAGGTGAACCACACTTGTAACAATTACAGTTACTTCCCCAACACTCCCCAGTGTGTTGCCTACCACAATTTGGACACTTCGGTTTATTTGACTTTAGATTGCCCACACTTGCCATCGAGGTAGCTTGAACTCTCGAGCCCAAATATGTATTACCTCGATCTCGATGTGAATGCCCAACTGAAGCAGTCGTCCAAGGATTCATTTCCTTGGATCTCTTTGATTGAGTTTGGAACGATTTACTCATTGGCCTCTTTCTTGCATCTCGAGCCTCACTCATGGCTTTTCTCTTTTCCTTATTCAACTCCTCAGCCTTACAAGCTCAATCGACAAACATTACGAATTCTTTCAATTCCAAGATCCCAACTAGTAGTCTGATATCCTCATTCAGCCCATCTTCAAACCTCTTGCACAAGATAGCTTATGTAGACACATACTCTTGTGCATACTTGCTGAGCCTAACAAACTCGCGCTTATACTCTGCCACAGTCATTTTGCCTTGCTTCAATTCAAAGGACATTTTCCGTTTCTAAATGTAACACCCCAAACCTGGCCTAGAAGTTAGGCCTGAATCCGATGTGTCACATCAAAGGCATAATTCAAATAATTTTGCTAATTAAAAATTTAAGGCCGAAAAACCCCTTTATCCTTGAGTCTTGTTAAGTAATGAAAAAACCCATTTTATAATTTTAAGTGCTTCGAAAACCAAGTTTAAACGTAAGAAATTTACTCAGGTTTTAAGAATTAAGTAAACAGTTGAAACAACAAAACCCAAAGTCTAAAGTCAAAACAGAGTACAAGGCCTTATTACATCCAATGAAAATAAGCAATTAAAACTATGTCTTTTGAAACAAATAAATAAAAATTTAAACATCTTGTAGTGCGGCCATCCCTGACTCCTCTCCCACGTCGAGCAATTTACTGAGGATCACCTGAAACATTAAATAAAGGCTGTGAGTTTCGAAACTCAGTGTGTACAACCTTTGGCATTCAATTCAATATATAATTATCACATTGGCCTGAGCCCTATCAAAACCGGTGGTCTTAGGCTTTGGCCCACAATGACCTCATATCATATCATACCATATCATACCATACGTAGAACAAGGCAATGCAAAACCTCAATGACCCACTATCCTCTACACACCAGAGGTAGCACTCACAGCGGCACTACTCAACGTTGCAGCAAAGCTGCTAATCATATAATGGGCTTAAAGCCACCGGTGGATCCATGGTCGTCAAGCGACTATGCGATCCTCAAATCTTCCTCCGTACCATAATTCCCACCCATATGCATCCTAATCAGAATATCATATGAATGCAACATGCACATGAGTAACATCCACAAAACTCATACTCATCACATAGGGGTATTTTCATCATTTCACAACCCAAGGGTATTTTTGTAAATATACTCTACAGGGATATTTAGGTAATTTTGCAAAACAGAGGTACTTTGGAAATTTTGTAAATTAGGGATGTTTTGGTAATTATGCAAACCAATGGTATTCTGGTAATTTCACAATTCAGGGCTATTTTAGTGATTTTGCAAATCTAAGGATGTTTTGGTAGTTTTCAAACTAAGGGTATTTTGGTTATTTTCAAATCAGGGGTATTTTAGTAATTTTACAAATCTAGGGGTATTTGGTCCCTCTCGGGTTTTAGTTATGAACTTTGGCCCATTAACAAGTCCTTGCGGCTAAAGTGAACAGACACTATGCACCAGGTAGGATTCTAGAGAAGAGGAGGTGGGCCACTAGGACCGCTTAAGTACCAAGCTCTCCCTAGATCCAATCCTAGACATGCATATGTCCGTTGCCACACTCTAACCCAGTGACTTGTCTACAGACATGTTTAATTATTAGAAAGTCTTATGCAGTTTAAGAGTTGTTCAGTACTAAGCCTAAGGTCCATAAAACCCTATCATACTAGTCTACGTCCCCATAAAGCCCATCAACCCATTTCACGTTCATATAACCTATAAACACATCACATTTTTATGGCCCACTAGGCCCAAATCTCAGTTATATGACCCATTAGGCCCAAAAAAAATCCAGATCATGTAACATGCATGCCTAACCCAATTCATATAATGAAATTAATCCATTTCATCAAACTTAGCCTCAGGGCCCACCGGGCCCATTTTGCCACTTTTGACCTTTCGGCTTTCCGACGTTGCCGGTATGTGTGTATAGTGTTTGTACACACCTGGTTACCGCGACATGTTATTCTATCCTTAGCCTTGAACCTACAACCAACCAACCTTCAATCAACCACTCATACTTAATCAAAAGCCGAAACCTTACTGTAACCTTACCGTGTGCCACCAGGTTCTAATAGCCCTTCCTTAGTTACTATTCGCGAATATCCCTAGATCTGCACCCAAACATATATCATCAAAATCAAGTGACTCATTTTTTCACATAAGTCACCCCTATAAGCCATACCTACATTCGGCCATCCATTAATCCATAACTGAGATGAGCACACTTACCACTTTGCTAACGATCCTTATCATGCTTGCGATCTCTGAACCCTACCCTCGTTAATACAAGGTTAACGACGACGAAAAGTTAGATAGCGCTTTGGGTTTTACCAAACATACTAAAGAAAAATTGACTAAGTACTTACCCAAGGAGTAATCGGCCAAGGAAGCTTTCGGTTTTTGAGATTAGTATGGTGACAGGGACAATTCGGCACCAATAAAGAGAAGAAGAGGAGAAGTGATCAACTAGAACTAAAGGTGAACAAGAGAAGGAATTTAAAAAGAGAAGGTATGGGGAATTCGGCTAAGGGGAGGAAAAGAAATGGAATGGAACCTAGGAAACCTCTCCAAGGAATTCGGCACCTCCTTCTATAGCCAATAGCCGAATCCTATCTTCCCCCACAGTCTAATTTGGCACCAACTCTTCCCACCTCTCATCTCCTAATTTTCCTCCATGATATCTCCCTTATCTCATCCGAAATTCCCTCCTTTATCAGCTCACAATACCAATTCAAACACTTCAACAAACGAGTCCAAATTCCACACAACTCTGGCCGTCTACTAAGCAAAATAAACACTCGAAAAACACCTTACCACTACTCGAACCTTGGACCTCACTAGTGACGCCACCTTGCCACTGGACCACAAGCCCATTTGTGTCCTATTTTCCCCTTAATCTGCTTAAGAGGCCTAATGCCTGAGACTAGGGTCCACTACAGCAAGAAAAATAATTTTTTCCCTATGGTCTTCCCTATCTCTAAGACTTTAAATAATCCCGATAATACCTTAAAATTAATATTCTAAGTGCTACTCATACATACCAACCTCAGTGCACAAAAATTTAAAGTTTCAGGATTTTTGGGGTGTTACAACCCAATAGGCTCAAATCTACTAGGCCCAAATTCGAGGCATTACACTGATCCATAAATCTTTGACTTATGTACTTATTTTGGAACTCTTCCAAAAAGAAGTCCCACTTCACTCTCTCCCTTGGTACTACCGACGTCAACATTTTCTACCAACGATATGCCGAGTCCTTCAACAATGACACAACGCATTTCAAGCTCTCCTCAGGTGTGCAGGAGAGTTCATCGAATACCCGCATTGAGTTCTCAAGCTAGAACTCTACCCTCTCAGGGTCATCGTCTATATTAGCTCTGAATTCCTCGGCCCCTTGTTTCTGGATCTTATTGACTGGGAGTTTGGTCATCCTCACCAAATCTATATCTTGAGGAACCACGGGGACTGGCTGAGGTATAGGAGGGGGTGGAGGAGATTGAGCATTAGGGTTCGCTCGTACATACTTAGTGTACTAGTTACTCATCATGTGGAGAAAGGCTTCCCAAGCCTCTTCTCCTTGACCCAAAATCTTGGGTCTACTTTCTAAAGGTGCGGTCCCTTGCACGGGAGCCAACGTGTTACTAGTAGTGTCATCAGTAGCCACTTGGTCGGGATCCATTTACTATATGAAAACACAAGTTAATATTGTCAGAAGTCACCACACTATCAATATATAATTATGGCAAGTATAGCTAGACTCTCACACATATTATGGTAGTCTGAGAATCGACTAAACCATAACTCTGATACCACTAAATGTAACACCCCTTACCTGTGTTCAATGCCAGAACCAGATACGAGACATTACCGAACTTAACTTACTTAAACACACAACATCGGGCTATAAAATTTCATTTCAACTTCAAACTTCCTACTCATATTCATAACATCCTTATTATGGGCGTACGAAGCCCTAAACATACATACGGAAGGTTTCAAAATTAAACCGAAGACTTTTACACACTTAGAAAATTTTTGCCTAAATAGGGCCAAACGACCGTGTGGAGGAAGGGGCATGCCCGTGTGACCTATCACACTTCCATGTTCCACACCCATGGTCAACACTGACTTGCATCACACGGCCTGTCACACGCCCGTGTGTCTGGCCTGTGGTCGACACTGACTTGCTTCACACGGCCAGACACACGCCCGTGTCCTTGGCCCGTGTCCCTCACATGGCCTCGACACGCCCGTGTGCCAAAACCTTGTCATTCTATTTTTGACGTCATCACCCCAAAAATGTCACACGGCCAAGGCACACGCCCGTTTCCTTTGGCCATGTGGCGATTTAAATTCCAAATTTTAGGTGCAGACTTCACACGGCCTGGGTACACGTCCATGCCTACGGTCGTGCCTTCCACACGGCTGAGACCCGTGTGTTTACTACTGAGCATACTGACTTGCAAAACTAACATGCAGGGACACACGACCTAACCACACGCCCATGAGGCTTTGGGCCTAGAAGAATTGGGCTTTAGGCTTTGGGTCTCAGAGAATTGTTAAGTGAGCGAGAAAGTGACAATTGGCATGTAGGCCTTGAGGGTTAATGAACTTGGAGTGTCTAGGGGTGTTGGAGAAGTGCTGGGTTCAAACTTTGAGGAGAAGTAATTCTTAATTAATTATTAAAGGAACCAGGGCGGTGAGTAGTTGGGATTTTAAATAAAAATAGGGAAAAATGGCATCAAAGAGCCTTGTGGTGTAGTGGCTAAGTGACGCCACTTAGGGTATAGGAAAGTGGCGTTATGGGCTAGCAAGGAGATCTTAGGTTTGAATCCTAGCTTAGTATTTTTAGGAGTTTAATTTTGGCCTTCTAGAAGGTTGGAAGTGGTGTGATGATGGACTCTAAGGAGAGTGATCAGAAGAGAAAATTTAGGAAAAAGATTGGGGAGTTATCGTGGGGAAAAAATTAAGAGATGTGATATGTGGAAGAGGTTGAGCCGAATTGGGAATTTAGGGATAGGAAATTCGGCTATAGGCTATAAACAGGTGTCAATTTTGGGGTTCCAGGCTAATGCCAAAATTGTTTTTCCCTTTAGCCGAGTTCCTCATTTTTGAGTTGCCAAAACACTTTTTCTCTCTAAGTACTCAGAAGCCGAATTCCTTCTTTGCTTGCTGATCTTCCATACTTTTTCTTCTCAAATTCTCTTTTGATACACCCTAGGTTTTAGCTGATTCCTTCTTCTTTCCTTCTTCCTATTTGTGCCGAATAACCCCTTTCACTATACTAATCTCAAAAGCCGAATACCTCTTAGGCCGATTACTTCTTGGGTAAGCGTTCTCAATTATGGTTTAGGTGTTAGCCGAATGGACATAGATAGGGAAAGGGGGACTTGTGTTGGATACAAGTCATCTATTATTCTATTTTAATGATTAAGAATGATGCAGATTTTGGAGATACGCGTGACTAGTGATTAAAGAAGGGCTAAAAAGGCTTGGTGTTTTAGGTAATGTTAAGGTGAGACTTCGGCTTTTGGTAAAGTATTCGATAAGCATTTGTGATTAATCTTTGAGTGATATCGTTTGTAGGATCATGGCTAAGGAGATCGCAGCGCGTTTTGTTATCAGGTGTGTACATAAACTACACACACATTAGATCGGCAAATCCCGAAATGCCGAAAAGCCGAAAATTTTGGCTACGGTAGTCTTGCGAGTGCACGAACACTCGTAAGGGAAAATTGATACGTTATCAGAGGCCCCATGAGCGGTCTCATGGACTTGGGCCGTGTTTTGGCCAAACGGGCTAGAATGGCCAACATGGGCCCGATGGGCCGTAGGCTCAAAATAGGCGAATTTGATGATTTGGTTATACGTGATGAGCTAGACATGCTGGTTACATGGCTTAGAATTGATTTGGGCCAGATGGGCCATATGAATGTGATTGGGCCATACGGGCCATATGAATGGGATTTGGGCCTATGGGCCATACGAATGAGATTGGGCCTGGTGGGCCATATGAATAGTAAATTGCTTAACCTTACATAAAACTTTAATAATTAACTAATTGTGACCGTGGACAAGTCATAAGGTTAAGGTGTGGCAACGGGTATATGCATGTGTAGGATTGGATCTAGGGAAAGCTTGGTACTTAAGCGGTCTTAATGACCCACCTCCTCTTCTTTGGAATCCTACCTGTTGCATACTGTTCACTTTAGCCGCGAGGACTTGTTGACGAGCCAAGGCTCGTAATTAAGACCTATACTGTTAAGAATTACTGAAATACCCCTGTAGGGTAGAATTACCGAAATACCCTTGATGTGTGAAATGACTAGAATACCCCTATGTGTTGAAGGTAAGATTTATGGATGTTACATGTACATTTGCTGCATTCATATGATATTCTGTTTAGGTTGCATATGGGTGGGAATTATGGAACGGAGGAAGTATATGAGGATCGCATGGTTGCTTGACAACTGTGGATTCATCGATGGCATTTTAAGCCAATTATATGATTAGCAGCTTTACTGCAACGTTTGGTAGTACCGCAACCGGGCTACCCTTGAAGTGTATCGGATGGGTGGGTCGATTTAGAAATCCCCACAGATGTGTTTCCACGGGACAGAGATGATGTGTACCGGATGGATTATTTGGGGAGGGTTTGCATTGCATTGCATGTATGATGTTATTATGTTAATAATATGATATGTATGCTATTTGTTTGACGAGGGTTGTACACACTGAGTTGTCGAAAACCCACTCCCTCTTTTATTTTTCTCAGTTGATCTTCAATAGGCGGTTCGACGGATGGAGGGACTCCGAGGTGGCCAACTAGCAAGACGATTAGACCTGTTTTTCCTTAATGTCTAAATTCTGGATTTTTAGGTATTTATTTTAAGTATTTTGATTATTTTAAGTTTTTCTAGAAACAACGGTTTTTATTCAAAATTAAGCTTTCGCTGGTAAAACGTTTTATTTTTAATACTTGTTAACTTATAATCAAAAAGGCAGATTTCCATATACATATCATTTTGGAAGACAACTATAATCTGGGTTTTTAATCAAAATTCTTGAAGAAGGGTTTTCAATGAAAACAAGGTTTTCACAAAAAACACTTCAATGTGACACGCCGAACTCGGGCCTAACTTCTAGGCTGGGTTTGGGATGTTACAGTTAGTGGTATCAGAGCTCGGTTGCAAAGCTCGGGCTATTAAAATGGGCTTTATTATTGATTTTAAATATTTTTTAATAGAATACTTTAGAAATTCTTGCTGGGTGGCACACCGAGTCTCCGACGTCGAACCAAGTAAGTTCTCCTGATACTTAGTTATTTTGTACTGTTATACTGTAGATAGTGGGCTACTTTTAGAATATGGCTAGAGTAAAACTAAAGCCATAGTGAACTGAGACTGTAGAGGATTTGCGGCTGCGAAAACAATACTCCACTTAATACATCATAAAACATCGGCTTAATTACTGAAATTGATTAAAACTTCATAAAATTTATAATTCAGATAATACGCGAATCGACGATGAGCGCTAGAAGAGGTGTAAGGGGCCGCGGCCGAAGCCATGGAAGTGTTAGGGCTTTGTAAACATTTGAATCTGAATTTGGTACTTTTTCTGCGTGTGGTTGAAAATGTTTGAAGTAGGTGGATATTTTAGGTATATGTTGAAATTATTGGGATCAGAGTGCACAGTGAAAGCATAATGGTGTGACTTGAGCGGTGCGATTAATAGTTAGTTGGAAATTTCGAGGACGAAATTTCTGTAAGGGGGTAGAGTTGTAATGCCCCAAATTTTTGGGCCTAGAAGGATTGGGCTTTGGGTCTCAGAAAATTTTTAAGTGAGCTAGAAAGTGACAATTGGTATGTGGGCCTTGAGTGTTAATGAACTTGGAGTGTCTAGGGATGTTGGAGAAGTGCTGGGTTCGAACTTTGAGGAGAAGGAATTCTTAATTAATTATTAAAGGAACCAGGGCGGTGAGTAGTTGGGCTTTTAAGTAAAAATAGAGAAAAATGGCATCAAAGAGCCTTGGGGTGGAGTGGCTAAGTGACGCCACTTAGGGTATCGGGCGGTGGTGTTATAAGCTAGCAAGGAGACCCTAGGTTCGAATCCTAGCTTTGTATTTTTAGGAGTTTAATTTTGGCCTTTTAGAAGGTTGGAAATGGTGTGATGATGGACTCTAAGGAGAGTGATCAGAAGAGAAAATTTAGGAAAAAGATTGGGGAGTTATCGTGGAGAACAATTAGGAGATGAGATATGTGGAAGAGGTTGAGCCGAATTGGGAATTTGGGGATAGGAAATTCGGCTATAGGCTATAAATAAGTGTCGATTTTGGGGTTCTAGTCTAATGCCAAAATTGTTTTTCCCTTTAGCCGAGTTCCTCATTTTTGAGTTGCCAAAACACTTTTTCTCTCTAAGTACTCAGAAGCTGAATTCCTTCTTTGCTTGTTGATCTTCCATACTTTTTCTTCTCAAATTCTCTTTTGATACACCCTTGGTTTTAGCCGATTCCTTATTCTCTCCTTCTTCCTATTTGTGCCGAATAACCCCTTTCACTATACTAATCTCAAAAGCCGAATACCTCTTGGGCCGATTGCTTCTTGGGTAAGTGTTCTCAATTATGGTTTAGGTGTTGGCCGAATGGACATGGATAGGGAAAGGGGAACTTGTGTTGGATACAAGTCACCTATTATTCTATTTTTAATGATTAGGAATGATGCAGATTTAGGAGATATGCGTGACTAGTGGTTAAAAAAGGGCTAACAAGGCTTGGTGTTTCAGGTAAGGTTAAGGTGAGACTTCGGCTTTTGGCAAGTATTCGATAAGTATTTGTGATTAATCCTTAAGTGATATCCTTTGTAGGATCGTGGCTAAGGAGATCGCAGTGCATTTTGTTATCAGGTGTGTACATACACTACACACACATTAGATCAACAAATCCCAAAATGCCGAAAAGCCAAAAATTTTGGCTACAGTAGTCTTGCGAGTGCGCGAACACTCGTAAGGGAAAATTGATACGTTATCAGAGGCCCCATGAGCAATCTCATGGACTTGGGCCGTGTTTTGGCAAATCGGGCTAGAATGGGCAACATGGGCCCGATGGGCCGTAGGTTCAAAATAGGCGATTTTGATAATTTGGTAATAAGTGATGAGCTAGTCATGCTGGTTACATGGCTTGGAATTGATTTGGGCCAAATGGGCTATATGAATGTGTTTGGGCCAGACGAGCCATATGAATGGGATTTAGGCTTAATGGGCCATACAAATAAGATTGGGCTTGGAGGGCCAATGAACGTATGTGAATTTGTTTGGGCTTTGTAAGGGGTCTTGGGCTTAGTATTTGGTAAATTGCTTAACCTTACATAAAACTTTAATAATTAAGTAATTGTGACCATGGAAAAGTCATAAGGTTAAGATGTGGCAACGGGTATATGCATGTCTAGGATTGGATCTAGGGAGAGCTTGGTACTTAAGCGGTCTTAATGACCCACCTCCTCTTCTCTAAAATCTTACCTGGTGCGTAGTGTCTGTTCACTTTAGCCGCGAGGACTTTTGGACGGGCCAAGGTTCGTAATTAAGACCCATACTGTTAAGAATTACTGAAATACCCCTGTAGAGTAGAATTATCGAAATACCCTTGATGTGTGAAATGACTAGAATACCCCTACGTGTTGAAGGTAAGATTTATGGATGTTACATGTACATTTGCTACATTCATATGATATTCTATTTAGGTTTCATATGAGTGGGAATTTTGGAACGGAGGAAGTATATGAGGATCGCGTGGTTGCTTGACAACTGTAGATCCACTGATTGTAATAAGGCCTGCCTTTGCTTATCGTTACATTGATTGCTTTACTTTTTATTGAATTTATTTCAAGTTTTTCTGGAAACAACGGTTTTTATTTAAAATTAAGCTTCCGCTGGTAAAAAGTTTTATTTTTAATACTTGTTAACTTATAATAAAAAAGATAGATTTCCAAATACATATCGTTTTGGAAGAAAAATATAATCTGGGTTTTTAATCAAAATTCTTTAAGAAGGGTTTTCAATGGAAATAAGGTTTTCACAAAAACACTTCAATGTGATACGCTGGACTCGGGCCTAACTTCTAGGCTGGGTTTGGGGTGTTACAGTAACTCTTCAGGAAATACATCTGAATACTCGCACACAACTAGTACTGATTCAATCTTTGTTTCTTTCACTTTCATATCAAGCACATAAGCAAGATAAACTTCACACCCCTTTCTCACAAATTTCTAAGCCAACATAGACGAGATCACAACTGGCAAACTATTCGATCATCAGATTCAATTCTAATAGTCTCATTATTCTGACACTTCAGTTCAATTGTCTTTCGTCTACAATTCACTATAGCATTATGCATCGTTAGCCAATCCATACCCAAAATCACATCAAATTCATCGAATGGCAACAACGTCAAATTAGCCGGAAAACAGAAATCCCGATGCATTAACGAACAATTCTTGCAGACTTTGTCAACCAAAACACATTTGCTTAAGGGGTTCGATACTTTAATCACAGATTCAGTAGACTCTACATGCAAAGTCTTACTAGATACTAAATTCATGCATATGTAAGAATGAGTTGATCCTGGATCTATCAATGCAATCACATTAGTATCGTAGATAATGAAAGTACCGCTGATAACATCTGGTGATGGTGCCTCCTCCCTTACACGAATAGCATAAGCTCGGGCAGGTGTTCGTGCCTCAGATCTCACAGTAGAGTCTCTCGTCGCCCCTCGACTACCACTCACATTCCTAGGATTTCATGGTGGTTTTCCTCTAGTCGATGTATTACTTGGTCTCACATTCAGAGACTTATCTTTCTTATCTAGCTCAGGACAATCCCAGATGAAATGCTCATTCGAGCCACATTCAAAACAAGCATTATCATTCAATCTACACTCTCCAAAATGTCATTTTCCACATTGTCCACATTCAAGTTTATTTGATCTAACATTACCCACACTAGCCATTGACACAGCTGGAGTTTTTGAACTCATAATTTGCTTCCTACGATTTCTACTAGAATATTCTACTGGTGTGTTTGATCGACTAAACAAATCTCGAGATTTCTTTGATGAAGAGTGATACAGCTTACTCATTGATCTTTTTCTCAAATCTTTAGCTTTTGATTCTACTTTTCTCTTTTCTTTGCTAAGATCCTCAGCTTTACAAGCCCTTTCAACCAGAACAATAAATTCTTTCAATTCAAGAATCCCAACTAATAGTTTTATATCCTCGTTCAACCCATCAACGAATCGTTTACACATAATCTCCTTAGTAGAAACATACTCTCGAGCATACTTGCTTAAATGTACGAATTCTCTTTCACGCTCAATGACAGTCATCCGACCTTGTTTCAACTCTAGGAACTCTTTATGCTTCTGATCGAGAAATCTTTAACTAATGTACTTATTTCAAAATTTAGATAGGAAAAACTCCCAAGTAACCTGTTCTTTAGGAACCATAGATATCAACATTTTCCACCAATGGTACGCATTATCTCTCAGAAAAGATACAACACATTTGATACATTCATCAGGAGTACAAGATAATTCATTGAATACTCAGATTGTATTTTCGAGCCAGAACTCAGCTTTCTCCGCATCATCATCAACAGTAGCCTAGACCTCTTCAGCCCCATGTTTTCGAATCTTATCTATTGGTAGCTTTTTCAACTGTATTTGATCTATAACCTGAGGAATAACAGGGATTTGTTGAGTAATAGGTGGGGGTGGAGGTTGTTGAGCAGCCGGATTCGTTCGAACGAACTCCATGAACCACTCACTCATCATCTGGAGAAAGGCTTCTTTAGCCTCACCACCGTGACTACTTGACACGGGTCTAGACTCAGTAGGCGCTGTCCCTTGAGCAGGAGCAGGCGCATTACTCACTACATCATCAGCTACAGCTCTTTCGAGATCCATTACTATACGAAAAACACAATTTAAGCTGTCAGGAATCATTACACTATCGCAGAGTATATATATGGCATGTATAACTAGACTCTCACACACGCTATGTTAGCCCTAGAATCGACTAAACTGTAGCTCTGAAACCAATAAATGTAACATGTCTCACCTGTATTCACGGTCAGAATAGGGTTACAAGGTATTATCGATCAATACACATCATTTAACATACATAAATCATACATTTATTCATCCATTCTCAAACACCATTCAATCATAATCACATTGTCCTTTATAAGGGCCTATGAAGCTTTAAACATGCTTTAGAAGTGGTTCGGGACTAAATCGATAACATACGAAAATTTCGAAAAATTTAGAAATTTTCAATCATATAAGGGTCATACGCTTGTGTGAACAGGCCATGTGCCTCACACAGTTAGTAGACACACCCGTGTCTTAGGCCGTGTGAAAACAAAGCATACATACTGACTTGCATCACACGGTCGAGGACACGCCCGTGTGCCAGGCTGTGTGAAATCTGGAGAGTATACTGACTTGGGTCTCACGGCCAACCACACGCCCATGTGACTAGCCCGTGTGCCCTTTGAAATGGCCACACACACCTGTGTGCTAGGCCGTGTGCCATTTAGAAGGGTATACTGACTTATACCACAAGGCCAGTCACACACCCGTGTGTGAGACCGTGTGGAGCATACTGACTTCAATTCAATTTCAACACCAGGGGACACACGACCGTGGAACCTAACCATGTGTCACACACGGCTGAGACACACCCCCGTCTTTCTACCCGTGTGGACAAAAATAGGCCATTTGCAAAGCCAACTTGCCACCCTTTTTGCACATATCTACACAAGCTCATATGACATCATTTTAAGACACAAATATGCAGCCAGAAGTCATCAACCAATACACAAACATACCTAATCCATTTCAACCAAAATTAATACTCAATTCCATACCATTTACCTATTCAAATACCAATCAATTTATCTTGCTTTACTAAGCATAATTCACATATATAATTCATCTAACTAAACCAATTCAAATATACATAATCACTTCAACTCCATTCATTCAAGATAGGTTTATTTCCAAACATTAAAAGCAGAACTATTTGCACATTCATAAACACCATCAAGTTCATCATTTTATGCCAACACAAATGGCCAAAATACACATCCATCAAATAAACCATTTTGACACAAGCCTATACATGCCATAAACCATATATACATAGCTTCAAAAGTACCAAAATAGATGATTGATAGTGCGATGAAGTCTTTGACGATTCCCGGATTCGAGCTAGTTTCGATTATCTATAAGACAAGGAAAGAACACACAAAGTAAGCTTTAAAAGCTTAGTTAGCCATGTACAAGTAAAATTACCTCATGAAATAACATCATTTCCATCAAATATACAAATTATGAATAAGAACATATAAATCCGCAAACCTTTCCCAATGTATACATATCCAAGAGCACATTTACATTCATCAAATACTTCCCTTTTTAATACTCGTATAAATCTCATACGTACCTATATCACTTAATTCACTTACACATTTTTTCTCGTCTTGACTTTGCCCGTTGAACCTTTTGGAATCATTAAGGATACGCATAAATCACATATAGCTCCTACAACGCCATATCCTAGATATGGTCTTACATGTTATCACATATCGATGCTAATAGCTCAGCTATGGTCTTACACTAAATCACATAATGATGCCAATGTCCCAGACATGGTCTTACACGTAATCACATCTCGGCAATTTCTAATGTCATGACATTTAAATCCTATACTATTCCTAAGGTTCGTACGGGACTTTCATATGTTGTAACTCTGTCAATTCTTGCTCGTATTTGATTATTCGACATTCAATGTAGTTCAATGGCAAATAAACTTATATAATTCAATTTAAAGACATTTATTTACATATGAAATTACCTAGTATTCAGGATAGACGGACTGGATCGACTACTCGATAACCTTTGATTTTCCCCGATCTAAATCTGATTTCTTTCTTTCTTGATCTATATAAATTAAAAATTAACTCATTTATTCATTGATTCATTCAATTTAGTCCACAAGCACATAATTAGGCATTTTTACACTTTAGCCCTTAAAATTCCATATTTTTATAATTTAGTCCTTATCACATAAAAACACAAATTACACAATTTATTTCTAAATTCATGAGTACCGAACTTCTATAGGGTCCTTAACAGCCCTAAATTTTCATTTATTTCACATTTCAACCCCTCAATTTACGCTTTGCACAATTAAATCCCTAAAATGCATTTTTACTTAAAATCACTTTACAAAACATTTAAATCTATCAACAAATAGTCATTTTCCATTATGAAATATTCAAAAGCTCAAATATTCATCAATGGATCTTCATGAATTCATGAACAAATTCAAAAATTAAGGCACGGGCTAGCTAGAATACGAAGCAACAATTACAAAAACATAGGAATCATCAAAAATCGAGCTCAGATCGTACCTTAATTAAGCTTAATGTGTGTCGAACCCTAAAACACCAACATTAGCTTTCTTCTTCCTTAATATTCAACCAAAATGAGAATAAGATGGACAAAATTCAATTTGTTTTTATTTATTAACCTTTATTAACTAATTTACTATTTTATCTTTAATGAAAAACCATTTCAAACATTCATTAAATGTCCATATATGTCCATTAACCATTAAAATGGTCTAATTACCATTTAAGGCCATCATATTTAAAAGCCAAAGATGTTTGAAACCTTTAGCAAGTAGAATGCAACTTTTTCATTTTACGCGATTTAGTCCTTTTTTCTCAAATTGAGCAACCAATCGATAAAATTAGCTCACGAAATTTTCACACATACATGCTATCATGCTGTACACACCAAAAATAATATTAAAATAATTTTTTGAAACCAGATTTGTGGTATCAAAACCACTATCCTAATTCAACTAAAATCAAACTATTACAGTGTGTCACATACGGCCTAGACACACGCGTGTGTCTACCCATGTGGGCAAAAACAAGGCTATTTACCAAGCCATTTGCCACCCTTGTACACACATACACTTATACCAATTCAAGGCACATACATAACATACTTAGGTAGCCAAATCATCCACAATTATGATCAATACAATATCCACATCTATCATACTCACAACGTTTACTAAGTTACAATTGACTACTTTCCCAGATACCTAATTGTACACCACTTTATCATTTCATCAATAGGCCACATTTCCAAACATCTCACATTCATGTCATAAATAACATTTCTATCTTTCACCAAGCACACCATGACCATATCACCAAAGTCACTAGCACACACACAGATATATATATACTTAGGCTTACAACCATGATAGCCCAAATAAACCAATCTACATGGCCAATTATCAAAACAAGCATTTGACAATCACAAGCCAACACATTGGCTACAATCACAATGACACATTTAACAAATGACTAAGTCCCTATATGCCATAGACTTAAAGTACTTGAATTCACTTATACCCAAAATGATAGCTTGATAGTGTGATAGGATCTCCGACGAACTCCAACCCGAGCTAGCTCAATGACCCTATGAGACATTGGAAAGGAAAGAGGTAAGCTATATATATAGCTTAGTAAGTCCGTAAAAAAATAATAAGCAACTCTTACCAATCTTTTATCAAGTTCAACAATTTAATCACAAGATAATACAGATTACTATAAATCTCACAGTTATAATTCTTATTCAATCATAATATTTACTCTATCAACTTATAAGCATAATTTAACATATCTTGGCTTTAGCCTAACAACCATAATCTCTCCTTTGTAACATTTTACATAAAATAAAAAATCATTTCAAACCTCATAGTAAACATACACATTAATTATCAGTTTTTACATTTGAAGCATATACGTTAACATCTTTTAATTGCCTAAGTTCTTATCTTCCCATTTTCTCATATCCGATAAATCACAATTTGTATGAATAAAACATGGTATATTATAATTCAATTTGGCCCGAAAGCCAATCACATAATCATCAACCAAATTTATCATGAATTTCATACATCACAAGTATAGACTATTAATCACAAGGTTTTCACAAAATCTTTCGCATAGAAATCATGAACTCACAATTTCATGAAGTCCATGTTTATAAGCTTTACGTACATACCTGTACCGATTCGTAATTACTTATATACTCTTTTTCTTCTTTGACATACTCGTTGAATTTCCCATTGAACCATTTGGAATACTAAAGGATACTCGGGAGTCTCGTATATATAGTACCGTACCAATGCCATATCCTAGATATGGTCTTACATGTAATCTCGTATCGATGCCAACAGCCCAGCTATGGTCTTACACGAAGTCTCATATCGATGCCATATCCTAGATATGGTCTTACACGAAGTCTCATATCGATGCCATATCCCAGATATGGTCTTACACGTAATCACATGAACCCTAATGTCATGACATTTGTATCCTATCTATTCCTAATGTTCAATTGGGACTTTCGCTGTATCGAATCTCCGTCGGTCATTTCCGTAGTACCATACTCAATAGCATTCACATTTAATTTCAATAATGTAGCATTTACCACAATTATATCAATCAAGCATTTATAAATATATAATTTAATGCTTATTAAACATACGAACTTACCTCGACATCAAAACGGAAAAAATGACTAAATCGTCAAATACTCGTTTTTTTCCTTGTTCTAGGTTCGAACCTCGTTTTTCTTGATCTATAATATCACATTTAACTTATTTAATCATTATACTATTCAAATCAGCCCAAAATCACATTATGGCAAAAATTACATTTTTGCCCCTAAAGTTTGACATTTTTACAATTTAGTCCCTAGGCTCGTAAAATGAAATGTACTAAATTTCTTCAATACCCATGCCTAGCCGAACCTTACACGTGCTTATAACAACCCACATTTCTCATTTATTAACACTTTTACACCATATTTTATAACTTCTACAAATATGTCCTTTTAAGCATTTTTACCGAAAATCACTTAGTAAAAGTCATTTATCATACTCCAAACATACATTTTCTACCATTAGACATCAAGATACACAAATATACATCATGGGTAAAATTTTAGACCATGACATCTCTTCAAATTAGTGGTAGAAATAGATAGATCATGTTACAAGGATTTCAAAAACATAAAAATCTTTAAAAACGGGGCTAGAACGGACTTACAATCAAGCTTGGAAGTGGCCAAACCCTAGCCATGGCTTCTCTTGAGACATTTCGCCATAGCATGAAGAAGATGAACGAAATTTTGGCTTATTTTCCTTTTTAATTCATTTAATTACCAAATTACCAAAATGCCCTTAATGAAACTTTAGAAACATACCAAACCATGTCCATTTTTGTCCACCAACTTAACCAATGGTTACCATTTGAAGACCTCTAATTTAAAATCTCATAGCAATTAGAGACCTTTAACATATAGAATTCAAGTTTTGCACTTTTTACAATTTAGTCCTTTTAACTAAATTGAGTGTCCAAACGTTAAAATTTTTGAACAAAATTTTCACGAAATCGTTCCATAAAACCGTAGACCATAAAAATATAATAAAAATGAATTTTTCTTCGTTAGATTTGTGGTCCCGGAACCACTATTCTGACTAGACCCAAAATTGGGCAGTTATAGAAAGATATATGAATAGACTGAAATTGGCTGATGTTGAATTTCCTCATATCTTGTTTGGTGTTCTGATGTTGTAAAATGTAGAAATCCTCATAGTCTTTATTTTGGCAGCATCATATATGTTCGGCCTTGCTGACCGCGTCTATTATTACTTGGAGGCTGGTACTCATTTTTGACTGGGCTTTATGGTTGGCTCGGTATACCAGCAGCTTCAGTACTGCTGTTTGGGGTTGATTCAAACCTTTCATCGGGCTAGTGTGATTGTGTATGTCGAGCATAAGCAGTGGCCGACCTTGTTCGTCGTGGACTAGGTTGTCCACTTGGATTCGTCGTTCTAACTTCGTCTAAATGGCCTATAGGAAACATTAATAATAGTAAATCAGTTTGTGGGTTTGGAACATTATACCTTGTGTTGCTTGATTCATCGAGAGGAACGTGTGAGCTTTCCACCTCGACCGGTGTCGGGCTTCTTTTTTGATGTTGACTCGTTCTAGCAACATGTATCAGCGGTGGTGGTTTTGGAACTTCATCGCCAATTTTGATGATTGGTGGTGCTAAAAATTGATTTCGGCTTCAGTTTAACAAAGACGGGACAATGTCGACTGATTGGCGTTGTAACAACCCGATTTTGGGCCTAATCGGAACAGTGGTTTCAGGACCACAAATTCAACGAGAAAAAAATTATTTTTATTAAATTTTTAAGGTCTACGATTTCAAAAAATTATTTCGTGAAAATTTCATTCGAAAATTTCGACGTTTGGGCACTCAATTTAGTCAAAAGGACTAAATTGTAAAAAGTGCAAAACTTGAGTTCTACATGTTAGAGGTGTCCAATTGTTATGAAATTTTAAATTTGAGGTCCTTAAATGGTAATTAGACCATTGGATAATTTTTTGGACAAAAATGGATATGAAATAAGTGAAATAGATTATTTTTAAGTTAGGGGCATTTTGGTCATTTAGTGATTAAATGACATAATAAATAAAATAAAAGCCAATTTTTTGTCCATCTTCAACCCATGTCCGAAACTTGCACGGAGAAACCATGTCTAGGGTTTTTCAAGCTTCCAAGTTTGATTGTAAGTCCAATCTAGCCTCTTTTTAATGATTTTTACGTTTTTAAAATCCTCGTAACAAGATTTATTTATTTCTACCAATATTTTGAGATATGGTTGAAGTATAGGGGTTTTACCCATGATGAATATGTGTGTATTTTAATGTTTAAAGGTAGATTATGCATGTTTATGGTTAGAGAAACGACTTTTACTAAGTGATTTTCGGTAAAGATGCTAAAAAGGACTAATTTGGAAAAGTTATAAAATTTATCAAAAAAGTGTGAAATAGTGGAAATTGTGAGCTATTGTAGTTATGAAAATTGTTCGGCTAGGCTTAAAATACAAAGAAATTGAACGAAAATTGTTTTACGAGCCTAGGGGCAAAAGTGTAAATATGTGAAACTTTAGGGGCAAAAAAGTAATTTTGCCATAATATCATTTTTGGATCACATTGAATAATGTGACTAATAAATAGACTAAATGTGATATTATAGATCAAAGAGAATAAGGTTAGGACCTAGAACGAAGGAAAACAAGGAATATGACGAATAAGTCCTTTTTATCGATTGTGCTACCGAGGTAAGTTTGTATGTAAATAATGCATCGTTTTTATTTATGTTTTTACATATTAATGTCTTATGTGAAATGTGAGTGAATATTATGGATATTTATTAAAGTGATGAAAAGTAAGGAAAATCCCGGATGAACCTTCGGAATAGAAAAAGGACATGGATGAACACTGTATAATTATTATTATTGGTGGGCTGTGTGCGATACCACCGTGTATATGTGATTATTGGTGGGCTGTGTGCGATACCATCGTCTATATGTGATTATTGGTGGGTTGTGTACGATACCACTGTGATTATATTATTGTGGGTGGGTTGTGTGCGAAACCACCGTGTATCTGGTATTATTCCGAAGTGTTCATCGGGAAAATTTGACTAAGTAAATTACATGTGACAATGTGATGAACAAGTGCAGGTACATGTGTATATATATTCATGAGCAATGTGCTCGATATGTGATCGAACTTTGGTAAGATTGATATGGAGTAAGTGTTACAATGAAGACTTGTAAATATTTGATAATGACTAAGTATTGCAATTGTAACACCCCTTACCCGTGTTCGAAGCTGGAACCGGATACGACGCATTACCTAACTTAACTTGCTTAAACATAACTCACCGGGCTATAAAAGTTCACTGCAGCTTAGAAACTTTCCATTTACACACATAACCTGCTCATTCTGGGCCTACGAGGCCCTAAACATACTTCTAGGAGGTTTCGGAATTAAACTGAGAACTTTCATGCGCTTAGAAAATTTTTGTCCAAACAGGGCCACACGCCTGTGTTGTTCAAGGGACACGTTCGTGTGCCCCTGAGACATGCCCGTAGTCTTCATCTGCAGTTGACACTGACTTATTTCACATAGCCAGACACACGCCCGTGCCCCTCACACGGCCTTGACACGCTTGTGTCTTAGCCCGTGTGCCATGTAACACCCCTTACCCATGTTCGACGCCGGGACATGATACGAGGCATTACCATACTTAACTTGCTTAAACATAACACACCAGGCTATAAAAGTTCGTTGCAGCTTAGAAACTTTCCATTTACACACATAACCTTCTCATTCTGGGCCTACGAGGCCCTAAACATACTTCCAGGAGGTTTCAGAATTAAATCGAGAACTTTTACGCGCTTAGAAAATTTTTGTCCAAACAGGGGCCACACACCCGTGTTGTTCAAGGGGCACGCCCGTGTGCCCCTGAGACATGCCCGTGCTTTTCATTCGTGGTCGACACTGACTTATATCACACGGCCAGACACACGCCTGTGTCCCTAGCCGGTGTCCCTTACACGGCCTTGACACGCCCGTGTGCCATGTAACACCCTTTACCCGTGTTCGACGCCAGGACAGGATACGAGGCATTACCGTACTTAACCTTACTTGAACATGAAGTATTGGGCTATAAATTTCTTTCCAACTTAAAACTTCTCCTTCTTAATCATAACATACATATCATGGGCCTACGAGGCCTTAAACATACATCCGGAAGGTTTCAGAGTTCAACCGGAAACTTTTACATTCTTTGAAATTTTTTGTCTAAACAGGGGTCAAACGCTCGTGTGACTTGGGACACGCCCGTGTAGGCAGGCCGTGTGGTCGCACACGCCCATGTCCCTAGCCAGTGTAGAATTTATTTTTATTTAGAACCTACAGGGGTTTTCACACGGCCGGACACACTCTCGTGTCAATGGCCCATGTCCTTCACACGGTCTAGACACGCCCGTGTCCTCACCCATGTGTAAAAACTAGGGGTGTTCTATTTATGACGTCAACAACCCCTTAAGGAGCACACAGCCTAAGCACACGCCCGTGTGCTGGCCCGTGTGACGAATTGAATTCTCGCAATTAAATGCAGGGGACACACGGTCTATCAACACACCCATAGAGTTTAACCGTGTCATAGATGGCCTAGACACACGCCTGTGTGTCTACCTGTGTGGACACTTAGAGGCTACTTTCCAAGCCAATTGTCACCCTAAAACATCACTTGCAGAATTCATAAAACTCATCATCAATAAGATATGAAACTTAACAAATATTAGCCAATATCTTTGCCTATATACAAAAAGGATAGTAACCTTAATAGCCAACACTTTGGCTCCTAATATGATATAACTCAAAATGACATAATCCCTATACATGCCATACTTAAAATAAAACAACTTGACTATACCAAAATAATGATTAATAGTGTGATCTGAGCTCCGACGTCTATGATTCCCGAGCTAGCTAGGAAGAAAGAAAAGAAAGAAGTAAGTTTGCATGAAAATTTATATAGCTACATATTTGCTCATAATTAATTCATCCATCACGAAACAAGAATACATAAATCTCAAGTGCTTAAGCTTAAGTACTCATGCTTACTCTTACGCATTACATATTACATATTACTTTCATACTCGTATTTTAATCATGGTACCTGTATCACTTAATCACATAGATTAGCACTTTCACTAATGTAACATAAACTCAAATCTTTATCTTTCCTTAACATAAATAAAGCTCTTTATCAACCTTGAATAATTTAACTTATTACTATCTTTACTTGCTTAGCTTTTATGTTACCTCTTTCATACTTGGCTCTTTTGCCTGTGAATTACTCGGAATATCAGAGGATACTCAATCTCACTAAACATGTGTCTCGATGCCAATGCCGTATCCCAGATATGGTCTTACATGGGATCGCCTCATGATGCTGATGCCATATCCTAGATATGGTCTTACACGGGATCTCTTAACTCCACGTCAATGCCATGTCCCAGACATGGTCTTACATGAGATATTCCTTTAGTGCTGAAACCATGTCGTAGACATGGTCTTACACGGGACCTTCCTTGTATGGTATCGATGCCATGTCCCAGACGTGGTCTTACACGAGACCTTCCTTATTCGATGCTGACGCCATGTCCCAGACATGGTCTTACACAGGATCTACATTCGGTGCTGATGCCATGTCCTAGACATGGTCTTATACGAGACCTACATTCCTTGAGTGCTGATATCGTGTCCCAGACAAGGTCTTACACGGGCTTTCCTTATCTCATGTAGTGACATAAGTATCCTCGTTATTCTGAATCTTCAACCGGGACTTCCACTTACTTGTTCTCATAGAATTTCTTATTAGGCATTGTTAATCAACTTCATGAAAATAATATACACTATAGAACATAGTAAGTAATTTAATCATGAAAGTATATGTAGCCTTAAATTCATACAAACTTACCTCGGTACTCCAAAATGTGTAGATATGTAATTTAGTCCTCGACTTTGTTCTTGCATCGATTTCGGTCCGGGCTTCGTGTTTCTTGATCTATAGTAACAATTTAACTTTTTTAATACTTACATTGACTAAATTGACTCATATTTTATACTTTGGCAAAAATTACATTTTTGCCCTTAAACTTTATCTTAATTGCACTTTGCCCCTAGGCTCGTAAAATGATTTTCATTCAACTTTCTTGCATTTCAAGCCTAACCGAATCTCATTCTCAACTATAACAACATTCAATTTCCACTTTTTCACTAATGTATGACCATTTCCACAACTTTTACAATTTGGTCCTTTTATGCATTTTTCATAAAATTTACTTAGAAAAAGATGTTTATCATGCTTCAAGCTTTCATATTCTTCCATAAAACATCAAAATACATGCATGTCATACATGGGTAAATTTTTGAACATAAACCCTAGCTCAAAATATAGCTAGAAATAACTAAACCGAGCTATAAGGATATAAAAAATACGAAAAACATTAAAAACAGCGCTAGGATGCACTTACTATCAAGCTTGAAAGTTGAAGAAACCCTAGCTATGTCTTCCTTATGATTTTCGGCCAAGAAGGAAGAAGATGGACATGATTTTGGCTTATTTTTCCCATTTAATTCTTTAATTAACCAAATGACAAAAATGCCCTTAGTGGCCCTTTCTTGAGATTTTTCTTTCCCATGTCCATTTTTGTCCATCATAATACTTAATGGTCTAATTGCTAAATAAGGGCCTCTATTAATTTTTATGATGCTATTTCATACTTAAATCTTCTAGAACCTCATATTTTCTAGTCTTTGTAATTTACTCCTAATGGACAATTTATTCACTAATTAATAAAATTTCTTCATGAAATGTTCACACAATCATGCAACCACCTCATAAGCCTCAAAAAAATCATTAAAACTCGTATTTCTACTTCAGATTTGTGGTCTCGCACCACTATTCTGACTAGGCTATAAATCGGGCTGTTACATGCCAAAACCTTGGCATTCTGTTTATGATGTCATCACCTCACTAAGATCACACGGCCAAGGCACACAACCGTGTCCTTAGGCCGTGTGTCGAATTAAATTCCTAACTTCAGGTGCAGACTTCACACGTCCTGGGCACACGCCCATGTCTAAGGCCGTGCCTCCCACACGATTGAGACGCATGGCCGTGTCTCTGCCCGTCGGTTTACTACTGAGCATACTGACTTGTAAACCTAGTGTAACCGCCCGGTTTAGACCCTAGTCGGAACAGTGGTTTCGAGACCACAAATTCGAGGTTGAAATAATATTTTAATGTTATCCTTGGTATTGATTGTATGTGATATAGCTTGCGTGAAAATTCTGTGTGGTAATTTTATTGACTATGTGTTAAATTATGAAAAAGGATCTAATCGCATAAAGTGTAAAAGCTGTGTGCTGATTTATAAGTGCTTAATTGTTGTTGGCTTTTTAAGGTGGAGGCCTTATGTTGTTATTGGTCCATTTTTAAGATAGTGGGTGGTTAAATGACAAAATAACCTTAATGTATATTTGTCTTATATGTTTATTAAAAGGTTAGTTTGGTAAATAATAATTATGTTTAATATGTTATAATAAAACATGAAAATGGCCATTTAGTTATCATCCTTGGCCGAATATTAGCAAGAAAAAAAAGGGAAAAGAACACAAGGGTTCGGCACATTTTGATCTTGATTGAGACCAAGAGAGGAGAGGTTCGGGTCGAGATCGAGGCAAAGATAAGGTGCTCGATTAATCGGCTGTTTCGTTAGTTTGACATCTGAGGTAAGTTCGGATATAATACATGTTAATAATATATGTTTTAGTATTATGGAATGAATATGTATATGATTATGGGATTTGAGATGCTATGTGCAAGATTGAATTAGATGGCACTAAGTGTGTGAAATTGAAATCGAATTAGAGATGAATAGCACTGTGTGTGCGATGTTATGAAAGCTTCAGTTTATCGATTTGGCACTGTGTGTGCGATACCGAGATAGATCGGTTAGAATACTAGGCACGAAGTGTGTGATGGCGAATATGCTTTGATCATATATATGGCACTGAGTGTGCGATTATACTAAACAAATATCAGAGGATGATCGACATGTAATATCGGGCATTGAATAGCTTGGAAGTTGAATAACTATGTGTTAGCTAAGGTATGTTTTGCACCTTTGTGGATGATGAGTTTATAGATAAAGCCACGAATGGATGGATGAGTATTTTGGCTATGGATGATATGGTATGAACATGAGGGAATTGATCTATGTGATGATTTAGTTAAATACATTAATTGATGTATGTGTGAGATTATACTAAACGAATATCAGAGGATGATCGAGATGTAATATCGAGCATTGAATAGCTTGGAAGTTGAATAACTATGTGTTAGCTAAGGTATGTATTGAACCTTTGTGGATGATGAGTTTATAGATAAAGCCACGAATGGATGGATGAGTATTTTTGCTATGGATGATATGGTATGAATATGAGGGAATTGATCTATGTGATGATTTAGTTAAATACATTAGTTTGATTTGATAAGATAATTATATTATATTTCGAACTTACTAAGCTTTGGAAAGCTTACTGTGTGATTTGTTTCTCTGCTATACAGCGCTAGTAAAGCTAGCTCGGGTCTGGGAATTGTCAGCATCTCAATCATACTATCGGCAATCTATTTTGGTACTTTTGGAAGGGTGTACTGTAACAGCCCAATTACGACCCTAGTCGGAACAGTGGTTTCGGGACCACGAATTCGAGCCGGAAAAAAAATCTCATAATATTATTTTATTTTCGTGTGTAGTGATATTGAGTAAGAGTGTGTTGAATTGTGCAAATTTTATTGCTTGATGTGCTTGAATTGAGAGAAAGGATTAAATAGATAAAGTATAAAAGTAGTATTCATTAAATAAAAGGGTTTAATTGAAGTAATAGTTGAAAGAAAGGACTTGCATGTCAAACAACCCATTTTGTTTGTAATGGACGGCATGATGATTACATAAGCATTAAATATCAATTTTTTTTATAGTTAGTGGTGTATTATTATATTTGATAATTTGAGTAAAAGAAAGGTAATAAAAAAAATAAAAAGATGAGTGTTCATCTTTTCTTCTTCAAGTGGCCGAAGGTATGAAAGAAACAAAGGAGAAAAAAAATAAACATCAAGCTCTCTTCATGTTAAGGTTGGTATCTAAGCTTAGTTTTTATTAAATTCAACGTTTTTGAGGTTATTAACATGCATATTAACTAGCCCATTTGTAAATGTATGTTAGATGGCATGTTTCGATTATTACCATGGATATAAATTTGGGGGATTATGTGACTCAATATGGCACATATTAGAAACGAACTAGACTAGGAGAATCCCTTAAGAATTTTAGAAGAATTTCGGGTATTAGGTTGTTTGATAAGAAGAAAATTTTAGAAAGGGGTTAATTAGCTAAATAATGGAAGAAAGGAGTTGGGAATGGTGAGGTGAACATTCGGCCCTTGATGAAGAAGGCCAAATTGTTGACATTTTGTATTTTGAGCTATATGGATTAAATTGTAAAGCTTAAATAATTGAGGGGTAAAATAGTAAACTTTATAAAATTGAGTTTTGGATGAAATTGAATAGAATTAAATGTGAACAAGCTTTATTTGATATATTATAGATCAAGAATAAAAGGTCTCGGGTAAGGGGTGTTACATTTTATTGGTATCAGAGCTACGGTTTAGTCGATTCTAGGACTACTAGCGCTTGTGAGTCTAGCTATACATGCCTTAAATTATAATGCGATAGTGTGATGACTTCTGACATCTGAATTGTGGTTTTATATAGTAAATGGATCCCGATAAAGTCGTAACAGATGATATCGAGAGCGTAGCACCTAATCCCATGCCTGGGACAGCGCCAGTAGAATCTCAACCTATCTCGAGTAACCATGAGGGGGAGGCTAAGCAAGCCTTCTATCAGATGATGAACGAATGGTTTACTCAATATATCCAGAATAATCCGGCTGTGCAACAACCTCCACCCCCGAATAATCTACCTCCGATACCTATGGTACCTCAGATGATAGAACCGATGAGATTTAGTAGACCTCCTGTAGATAAAATCAGGAAACGTGGGGCCGAAGAGTTTAAAGCTAATGATGATGATGATGCGGAACGAGCTGAGCTGTGGCTTGATAATATTATCCGTGTGTTTGACGAGTTATTATGTACTCCGGATGAATGCTTAAAATGTGCTATATCATTGTTACGGGACACCGCATATCACTGATGGAATACACTAGTATCGGTGGTTCCGAAAGAGAAAGTGACCTGGGAATTCTTCCAGACTGAGTTCCGTAAGAAATATATCAGTCAAAGATTCAACGATCATAAAGAATTTTTAGAATTGAAACAGGGTCGTATGACCGTGACTGAGTATGAACGAAAATTTGTAAGATTGTGCCGATATACTCATGGGCTGAGGATGGTGTGATCATTGCCGAGTTGAGGGTAAGACTATTATTTGAACAACAGATTCGGGAAGCCCAAGAATTCGATGATGATTTAAAAACAAAGAAAAGTAATTGTGGCTCGTGTGCGGATTCAGAATTTCAGATAAATGCTGAAGGATGCTTACGATTCAAGAATCGAATCTGTGTACCGAAGAACCCTGAATTAAGTAGAAAGATTTGTAATGAAGCTCATAGTAGTAGATTGTCAATTCATCTGGGTAGCACGAAAATGTATAACGACCTGAAACAGTATTACTGGTGGTATGGCTTGAAACGAGACATCTCAGAATATGTTTCGAAATGTTTAATATGTCAACAAGTGAAAGCTGAGCATCAGGTGTCATCGGGACTACTTCAACCGATTATGATACCTGAGTGGAAGTGAGATCAAGTCACTATGGATTTCGTATCGAATTTGCCTTTGACGCCAAGTAAGAAAGATTCAATTTGGGTTATCGTAGATAGATTGACGAAATCGGCTCATTTTATCCCAGTGCGTACGGATTTCTCACTTGATAAACTAGCTGAGTTGTACATATCATAGATTGTACGATTGCACGGGGTACCTGTCTCTATTGTTTCGGATAGAGATCCGAGATTCACATCGCGGTTTTAGAAGAAACTACATGATGCTTTGGGTACCAAGTTACACTTCAGTACGGCTTTTCACCCTCAAACGGATGGTCAATCGAAACGTATTATTCAAATACTTGAGGATATGTTGAGATGTTGTGTTCTTGAGTTTGAGGGTACATGGGAACGATATTTGCCTTTGATTGAAATTGCCTATAATAACAGCTTTCAATCAAGTATTAAAATGGCACCCTATGAAGCGTTGTATGGTCGAAAATGTCGTACACCATTATATTGGACCGAATTAAGTGAAGGCAAGATACACGGGGTTGATTTGATCAAAGAGATAGAGCAGAAGTTAAAATAATTCGAGAAAGTCTGAAAGCCACGTCAGATCGTCAGAAATCGTACGCGGATTTAAAACGGAAGGATATAGAGTTTCAAGTGGGTGATCTAGTGTTCTTGAAAGTACCACTTTGAAAAAAAAAATACTTAGATTTTGTAGCAAGGGAAACTGAGTCCGAGGTTTATTGGGCCATATGAGGTTATTGAACGTATTGGGCCGGTTGCGTACAGATTGAGGCTGCCGTCTGAGTTAGACAAAATTCAAAATGTTTTTCACGTGTCGATGCTTCGACGGTACAGATTCGACCCTTCTCATGTAATCAGTCCATTCGAAATTGAAATTCAGCCTGACTTGACTCATGGGGAAGAACCGATTCGCATCCTAGCTCGTGAAGTGAAGGAGATGCGAAATAAGAAAATAACATTGGTTAAAGTAATGTGGCACAAGCATGGGGTTGAGGAAGCAACCTGGGAAACCAAAGAATCAATGAAGGAGCATTATCCACATTTATTCGTCGGTAAGATTTTTGGGGACGAAAATTCCTTAAAGGGGGAGAGTTGTAACAGCCCAATTACGACCCTAGTCGGAACAGTGGTTTCAGGACCATGAATTCGAGCCGGAAAAAAAAATCTCATAATATTATTTTATTTTCGTGTGTAGTGATATTGAGTAAGAGTGTGTTGAATTGTGCAAATTTTATTGCTTGATGTGCTTGAATTGAGAGAAAGGATTAAATAGATAAAGTATAAAAGTAGTATTCATTAAATAAAAGGGTTTAATTGAAGTAATAGTTGAAAGAAAGGACTTGCATGTCAAACAACCCATTTTGTTTGTAATGGACGGCATGATGATTACATGAGCATTAAATATCAATTTTTTTATAGTTAGTGGTGTATTATTATATTTGATAATTTCAGTAAAAGAAAGGTAATAAAAAAATAAAAAGATGAGTGTTCATCTTTTCTTCTTCAAGTGGCCGAAGGCATGAAAGAAACAAAGGAGAAAAAAAAAATAAACATCAAGCTCTCTTCATCTCGGTTTATGCATGACTTGTTAAGGTTGGTATCTAAGCTTAGTTTTTATTAAATTCAACGTTTTTGAGGTTATTAACATGCATATTAACTAGCCCATTTGTAAATGTATGTTAGATGGCATGTTTCGATTATTACCATGGATATAAATTTGGGGGATTATGTGACTCAATATGGCACATATTAGAAACGAACTAGACTAGGAGAATCCCTTAAGAATTTTAGAAGAATTTCGGGTATTAGGTTGTTTGATAAGAAGAAAATTTTAGAAAGGGGTTAATTAGCTAAATAATGGAAGAAAGGAGTTGGGAATGGTGAGGTGAATATTCGGCCCTTGATGAAGAAGGCCAAATTGTTGACATTTTGTATTTTGAGCTATATGGATTAAATTGTAAAGCTTAAATAATTAAGGGGTAAAATAGTAAACTTTATAAAATTGAGTTTTGGATGAAATTGAATAGAATTAAATGTGAACAAGCTTTATTTGATATATTATAGATCAAGAATAAAAGGTCTCGGGTAAGGGGTGTTACATGTACATAGTTGAAATATGGCATGTATAGGTTAGATATGTAAATTATGTACGAGATGTGTAATATAGCCATGTGAGATGGCTAGATTAATGCTTGAAATATGCTAGTATGAATTTGGTATGTGAAGTGAGTTTTGGTATGTGTGGATGGCAATGGTTATGTCTTATGAATGGTAATTTTTGGGGATAGATTGATGCTAGTATGACTAAGTGATTTTGAAGAGGATTCATATTTGGCATTGAATGTGTTTCAAGTAGTTTAAATTTAGTTCATAAGCTAGTATGGTTATAAACGAGATTGTATGAGATGTTGTGATGATCACTTGACATGAAATTGGTTGCTAAATTGTGTGTGAGTTTATGTTTAAATGTGCTTGTAGGATTGACCCTTGTGTAGGGGGCAATTTGGCCTTGTAAATGGATTATTTTGTCACATGGTTGTGGCACACGGGCGTGCCTAGTGACCGTGGGGCTAAGTCAGTAGCTAGCTAAGAGTACACAGCCTTGGCACACGAGCGTGCTTGGTAGCCGTGTGGTTTCAACAGAATCGACCACGGCCTTGGCACATGGACGTGCTTGGTGGCCTTGGAGCCAAGTCAGAATTGACCACGGCCAAGGTACACGGGCGTGCTCGGTGGCCGTGGAGTAAAGTCAGGTTCGAACACGTGGAAGACACACGGGTGTCTATCAACCGTGGGAGGCACACGGTCTGCCTACACGGGCGTGTAACCCCTGAAACTTTGAAAAGTTTTAAATTTCTGAGAATTTCTGTATGTGTTCCGGTTTAGTCCCGACCCCTTTCTAATACGTGTTTGAGGTCTTGAAGACCTCCATAAGGGACTATATACTTATGAATGAATATGTTTGATTGATGTTTGACTTTGTGTCGTGAAATAGTAATGAAATGTTTCGATTGTTCGGTAATGCCTCTTAACCTTATTCTGGAGATGGTCTCGGGTTAGGGGTGTTACATTTTATTGGTATCAGAGCTACAGTTTAGTCGATTCTTGGACTAACGTAGCTCGTGTGAGTCTAGCTATACATTCCATATATGAAATTGCGATAGTGTGATGAATTCTGACAGTTTAAAATGTGTTTTCGTATAGTAATGGACCCCGATCGAGTAGTTGCTGGCGATGTAGAGAGTAACGCGCCTGCTCTCGCTCAGGGGACAGCGCCGGCCACATCTCGGCCAAATGATAGTAGTGAGGGAGGAAAGGCTAAGCAAGCCTTCTTCCGTATGATGAGCGAGTGGTTTTCAGAGTTCGTTCGAATGAATCCGGCAACTCCACAACCTCCACCACACAAATACCTGTTGTGCCACAAGTTACCGATCCGATCAGATTGAATAAACCTCCTATGGATAAGATTAGGAAGTATGGGGACGAAGAGTTCAGAGCCATATCTGATGATGATGCTGAGAGAGCTGAGTTTTGGCTTGAGAATACAATCCGAGTATTTGATGAGATGTCGTTGACACCTGATGAATGTATAAAATGTGCTGTTTCGTTGTTGAGGAATACTGCGTATAACTGGTGGAAAACATTGATATTTGTGGTTCCGAGAGAGAGAATCCCCTGGGATTTCTTTCAAGCCGAATTCAGAAAGAAGTATATCAGTCAACGCTTCATTGATCAGAAACGTAAGGAGTTTTTAGAGATGAAATAGGGCCGTTTGTCCGTTAGTGAGTATGAGCGGGAATTCGTAAGATTGAGTCAATATGCGAGAGAATGTGTTTCGACCGAAGTTACTATGTGCAAACGCTTCATAGAGGGATTGAATGAAGATATTAAATTGTTGGTTGGAATACTTGATATAAATGAATTTGTTGTGTTAGTTGAAAGAGCATGCAAAGCTGAGGAGCTCAATAAAGAAAAGAAGAAAGCTGATTCTGAAGCTCTGATGAAAGAAAAAGATCGATGAATAAGTTTTCTTAACCTTCGATGAAGAGATTTAGAGATGCAAGTAATCATTCAAATGTTTCGTTTGGACATCCAACTAGAGATCGTTTGAGACAAAGTGCTGGTCCACGAACTCAAGCTCCGATCAAATCAAGTGTTGACAGCGTTAAGAGTAACAAACCTGAGTGCAGACAGTGTGGAAGACGACATGTGGGGGAATGCTGGGGCAAGTACAACAATAAAGTTTGTTGTAAATGTGGATCCCTAGATCATTTCATTCGTAATTGCCCAAAGATTGTTGAAGAGGAAAATGTTCAGAATGAAAGACCGAGTACTGCGACGGCTAGAGGTAGACCACCCAGAAACACCAGAAATGTGAGTGGAAGTCAAAGAGAGACTACTGACATAGTTGTGAGGTCAGAGGTGAGAGCACCTGCCCGAGCTTATGCTATACGTGCACGAGAGGAAACATCATCTTCAGACGTCATTACTAGTACTTTTACTTTTTTCGATACTTATGTGATTGCATTAATAGATCTAGGTTCAACTCATTCTTATGTGTGTATGAATTTAGAATTGAATAAGACTCTACCTATTGAGTCTACTGAGATTGTGGTTAGAGTATCGAATCCCTTAGGCAAGTGTGTTTTGGTGGATAAGGTGTGCAAGAATTGTCCATTGATGTTTCGTGATGTTTGTTTTCCAGTTAATTTGATGTTACTACCATTCGATAAGTTTGACATGATTCTGGGTATGGATTGGCTTACTCTACATAATGCTATCGTGAATTGTAAAAGAAAGAGTATTGAGTTAAAAAGTCAGAATGGTGAGCTAGTTCGAATAGAATCCAATGATATGAAAGGATTACCAGCTATTGTATCTGCGATGAAAGCTATGAACTATGTGAGAAAGGGTTGTGAAGCTTATTTGGCATACGTGATTGATACAAAAGTGTCAGAAAAGAAAGTTGAATCTGTGCCTGTGGTATGTGAGTTTCCAGATGTGTTTCCTGAAGAGTTACCGAGATTACCTCTGATTCGGGAAGTTGAATTTGGTATTGAATTAGTTCTGGGAACCACTCCTATTTCAATAGCTCCGTATAGAATGGCACCAACAGAATTGAAAGAGTTAAAGTCTCAATTGCAAGAGTTAACCGATAGAGGATTTGCAAGATCGAGTTTCTCGCCCTGGGATACTCCTGTGTTGTTTCTGAAAAAGAAAGATGACACTATGAGGATGTGTATTGACTATCGACAATTGATTAAAGTGACAATAAAGAATAAATATCCGTTGCCTCGTATCAATGATTTGTTTGATCAGCTGAGAGGAGCTACAGTGTTTTCAAAGATAGATTTGAGATCAGGTTTCTATCAGTTAAGAGTTAAAGAATCGATGTGCCGAACACTGCTTTCAGAACGAGGTACGGACATTATGAATTTTTAGTGATGCCTTTCGGACTAACAAATGCTCCTGTAGTGTTTATGGATTTGATGAATTAGATATTCAGACTGTATTTGGATCGCTTTGTAGTGGTGTTCATTGATTGATCTATTCGTGTGATGAGACGTAGCATGCTGAGCATTTGAGAACTGTGCTACAAACTCTGCGTGAGAAATAGTTGTACGCTAAGTTTAGCAAATGTGAATTTTGGTTGGGTGAGGTTGGTTTTCTGGGACATATTGTATCAACTGCTGGGATACGAGTTGATCCGAGTAAAATTTCTGCTATATTAGAATGGAAGCCTTCGAGAAATGTGTTTGAAGTCCGTAGTTTTCTGGGACTAGCGGGATATTATAGGCGATTTGTGAAAGGTTTCTCGATGATTGCGACTCCATTGACGAAGTTGTTACAGAAAGATATTAGATTCAAGTGGTCAGAAAAGTGCCAGCAAAGTTTTAAGCAGTTGAAAGTGTTGTTGACAGAGGTGCCAGTGTTAGTTCAACCGGAATTGGGCAAAGAATTCATAGTTTACAGTGATGCTTCGTTGAATGGTTTGGGCTGTGTGCTGATGCAAGAAGGTAAAGTCATTGCTTATGCTTCGAGGCAACTAAAACTGCATGAAAAGAACTACCTAACTCACGATCTTGAATTGGCCGCGATTGTGTTCGCATTGAAAATATGGCGTCATTATTTATTTGGTGAGATGTGTCATATCTTTATAGATCACAAGAGTTTGAAGTATTTGATGACTCAGAAAGAATTGAATTTATGACAGAGAAGATGGTTAGAGTTGTTGAAAGATTACGAACTTGTGATAGATTACCACTCGGCTAAAGCTAATGTTGTAGCTGATGCTTTGAGCTGAAAATCTATATGTGCTTTGCGAGTAATGAATGCTCAGAAAGATCTGTGTGATGATAGTGTGGTTTTGGCTAAGTTGAAAGTAAAGCCGATGCTTTTACATCAGATTTGTAATGCTCAGAAAAGTGATGTTGAATTGATGGCTAAACGAACTCAATGTGAATCGAATGCCGAATTAGAATTTTGAGTTGATAGTGATGATTATTTGAGATTTAGAGATCGGATTTGTATTCTGAGAAATTCAGAATTGATTCAAACAATTTTGAAAGAGGCTCATAATAGTCGATTAACTGTTCATCCTGGGAGTACGAAAATGTATAATGATCTGAAACAGTTTTATTGGTGGCATGGTATGAAATGAGACATCTTTGACTTTGTGTCGAAATGTTTAACTTGTCAACAGGTTAAAGCTAAACATCAGGTTCCATCTGGATTGTTGCAATCGATTATGATTCTTGAGTGGAAATGGGAAAGAATCACAATGGACTTTGTGTCGAGATTGCCTTTATCTCCGAGAAAGAAAGATGCAATCTGGGTGATAGTTGATAGACTGACAAAATCAGCTCATTTTGTTCCGGTGAGAACAAATTATTCACTTGATAGATTGGCTGAAATATATATTGCTGAGATTGTGAGATTGCATGGGGTGCCGCTATCTATTGTATCTGACAGAGATCCGAGATTTACCTCGCGATTTTGGAAGAAATTGCAAGAGGCTTTAGGCACAAAATTGCATTTCAATACTGCGTTTCATCAGTAAACATATGGTCAGTCCGAGCGGATCATTCAGGTTCTTGAAGATATGTTAAGATGCTGTATTCTTGAATTTAATTATGCGTGGGAAAAGCATTTACCGTTGATTGAGTTTGCGTACAACAATAGTTTTCAGTCTAGTATTAAAATGGCACCATATGAGGCTCTTTATGGGCGAAAGTGTCGAACTCCATTGTACTGGATTGAGCTGAGTGAGAATAAGATTCACGGGGTTGATCTTATAAAAGAGACTGAGCAGAAAGTGAAAGTAATTCATGACAGTTTGAAAGCAGCCTCAGATTGTCAGAAGTCTTATGTAGATTTGAAACGAAAGGATATTGAATTTGAGGTTGGTGATAAAGTGTTTTTGAAAGTGTCTTCGTGTAAGAAAATACTTCAATTCGGTAGAAAAGGCAAGTTGAGTCCGAGGTTCATTGGACCGTATGAGATTATTGAACGAGTTGGGCCGGTTGCTTACAGATTAACGTTGCCATCTGAGTTAGAAAAGATTCATAACGTGTTTCATATGTCAATGCTTCGATGGTATAGATCAAACCTGTCCCATGTGATTGCTCCTACAGAGGTTGAGATCCAGTTGGACTTGTCGTATAGTGAAGAACAGACCCGAATTTTGGCACGAGAGACCAAAGAGTTGAGAAATAAGAAAATCTCTTTAGTAAAAGTTTTATGGCATAAGCACGAAATTGAAGAGGCTACGTGGGAGCCTGAGAATGTTATGAGAGAGCAATATCCACAACTATTCACTGGTAAGATTTTCGGGGACAAAACTCCCTATGAGGGTAGAGTTGTAACAACCCAGTTTAGACCCTAGTCGAAACAGTGGTTTCGAGACCACAAATTCGAGGTCAAAATAATATTTTAATGTTATCCTTGGTATTGATTGTATGTGATATAGCTTGTGTGAAAATTCTGTGTGGTAATTTTATTGACTATGTGTTGAATTATGAAAAAGGATCTAATCGCATAAAGTGTAAAAGCTGTGTGCTGATTTATAAGTGCTTAATTGTTGTTGGCTTTTTAAGGTGGAGGCCTTATGTTGTTATTAGTCCATTTTTAAGATAGTGGGTGGTTAAATGACTAAATAACCTTAATATATATTTGTCTTATATGTTTATTAAAATTTTAGTTTGGTAAAGTAATAAATATGTTTAATATGTTATAATAAAACATGAAGATGGCCATTTAGTTATCATCCTTGGCCGAATATTAGCAAGAATAAAAAGGGAAAAGAACACAAGGGTTCGACACATTTTGATCTTGATTGAGACCAAGAGAGAAGAGGTTCGGATCGATATCGAGGCAAAGATAAGGTGCTCGATTAATCGACCGTTTCGTTAGTTCGACATCCGAGTTAAGTTTGGATATAATACATGTTAATAATATATGTTTTAGTATTATGGAATGAATATGTATATGATTATGGGATTTGAGATGCTATGTGCAAGATTGAATTAGATGGCACTAAGTGTGCGAAATTGAAATCGAATTAGAGATGAATAGCACTGTGTGTGCGATGTTATGAAAGCTTTAGTTTATCGATTTGGCACTGTGTGTGCGATACCGAGATAGATCGGTTAGAATACTAGGCACTAAGTGTGTGAATGCTTTGATCATGTATATGGCACTGAGTGTGCGATTATACTAAACGAATATCAGAGGATGATTGACATGTATTATCGAGCATTGAATAGATTGGAAGTTGAATAACTATATGTTAGCTAAGGTATGTATTGAACCTTTGTTGATGATGAGTTTATAGATAAAGCCATGAATGGATGGATGAGTATTTTGGCTATGGATGATATGGTATAAATATGAGGGAATTGATCTATGTGATGATTTGGTTAAATACATTAGTTTGATTTGATGAGATAATTATATTATATTTCGAACTTACTAAGCTTTGGAAAGCTTACTGTGTGATTTGTTTCTCTGCTTTGCAGCGTCAGTAAAGCTAGCTCGGATCTGGGAATCGTCAGCATCTCAATCACACTATCGGCAATCTATTTTGGTACTTTTGGAAGGCTGTACATAGTTGAAATATGACATGTATAGGTTAGATATGTAAATTATGTATGAAATGTGTAATATAGCCATGTAAGATGGCTAGATTAATGCTTGAAATATGCTAGTATGAATTTGGTATGTGAAGTGAGTTTTGGTATGTGTGGATAGCAATGATTATGTCTTATGAATGGTAATTTTTGGGGATAGATTGATGCCCGTATGACTAAGTGAATTTGAAGAGGATTCATATTTGGCATTGAATATGTTTCAAGTAGTTTAAATTTAGTTGATAAACCGTAAAAGTAACATATTTTAATCCCACATTTAACACACTTTTAGATGATTTAAGCCCTGAATTGTGTAAATTGGTGCTCTTAATCCTTTGTTTTCATGTTTTATACTCAGAAGAGCACCGGATGATGAAAAGAATGAGAAATGGGCCATATCACGAAATCAACACGGCCTGGGCCCAAGACCACACGGCTGTGCCTCAAACACGGCCTGGCCATGACTTACACGGGCGTGTGCCATAGGCGTGTCCCTGCCGTGACTAAGAGAAATTTCACTCGGATTAGGATACTTAGGGGCGAAGAAACATATTTAGAAGCCTATATAAACACCCTAAGTATGACCTAAAAGAGGGGAACCCAAGGCTTTAGTCAAGGGGCATCCAGCTCGGCCAAAAAGGGCAGATTTGTGGGATTTACTTGAAGATAGCTAGTTGATTAATATCAAGAAGCCTAAATCAAACTCAAGACAGAGGATCTCTCATTCAATTCCTTCAGGGGGTTTTAGGGATTTCTTATGTTTTGTTTTATCTTTTCTTCTGAGATGTGTTCTTTTATTGTTATGAACTAAACCCTCAGATACCTGAGGGGGATGATACCTAAGATGAATCTTGTTATCGTTTGCTGAACTATATGATAAATATTTGACTTGTTCTTAATTATGTGTTCTTAATTCTTGTGTTGATATTTCTGGGATATTAATTCAAGTGTGATGTGCTTAGGTGGAGGAGTAAAAGTCCCTGCCTAAGAGTAGATCTAGCATAGTTAAGCGGAGTTGCTCGCTCGCCTAGAGATAGGGTGACGAAAATATGCTGGATTAAGGTCAAACCTAATATGGGAGTCCATAGATCGAGTTAATGCAATTCTAGGGGTTTTAATTAGAAAGAGATTTCAATTAATCAACCAAGGGTTAGACGTTAGTCGCCTCGAGAGAGGGATTAATATAATTTAGGGAATCCTATGGATCAAGTCAAATGAATAAATCGTCTGGTTCAGAGTTAGATAACTTGTGAAGTCTAGGTGGATTCTTCCTTGGGTATTGTCTTTGTCAATTGGTTTCCTCTCCTAAGTATTTTTCCCAAATTTCATTATTTTTTATCTTAAAGTCTTTAGTTTAGTTGTTAGTTAATTTTAGATTAGATAAACAATTCCCTTAATTCTTAGGCTAGATAATAAAAAGAGAGTTAGTATTAGTACTTTTGGTTCCTTTGGGTTCATCAATCCGGTCTTGCCTTAGCTATACTACTGTTCGATAGGTGCGCTTACCTCAAATCGTTGTCATAGTTTCCAGGTTAGATCATTCTTTATATAAATTTGAAGACTTTGACATCGCATAAAACAACGATCAAGTTTTTGGCGCCGTTACCGGGAAACTAAAATATTAAGAACGCTTAATTTTTATTACTTTAGCCATATTATATTTATTTTATTTTAGCAATTTATTTTTACTTTTCTAAATTTTCTTCCTTCTTTTCAGGTACCTCTAGTTTATGACTAGAAGGAACCTGATAGGACCCCTACTTTACGACAGTGATATTGAAGGTACTGTTCGCAGAAATCGCAGAGAAATAAGGCCTTTTTAAACTACATAGAAGAAGAGAAAGAAGTCGAAATCAATACCACCGAAGAGATGGCTGAGAATAATCTGCTACCTCCAGAGATGGCCAAAAATCATGCTCCTCAAACTATGTATGATTATGCTAAACCTAGTTTAACAGGAACTGAGTGAAGTATTGTTAGGCCTACTATTGCTGCAAATAATTTTGAACTGAAACCTAACATTATACAGATGATACAACAGCTTGTTTAGTTTGATGGTTTGCAGGATGAGGATCTTAATACACACTTAGCAAATTTTCTAGAATTCTATGATACCTTCAAAATAAATGGCATTTCTAATGATGCCATTCGTATTCGGTTATTTCCCTTTTCTTTGAGAAATAAAGCCAAATAATGGTTGCATTCTCTTCCACGAGGGTCAATCACTACATGGGATCAAATACCGAAAAATTTTTATTAAAATATTTTCCACCGGCCAAAACGGACAAGTGAAGGAATGATATCTCTTCTTTTGTGCAGATGGATTTAGAAACACTTTATGATGCATGGGAGAGATACAAAGACTTGTTAAGGAGGTGCCCACACCACAGATTACCTTTGTGGCTATAGGTCCAAACTTTCTACAACGGTGTGAACCCTTCAACAAGGAATTTAATCGATTCAGCAGCCGGTGGATCCCTGAACAACAAAACTCCTGAAGCAGCCTACGAGTTTATAGAGGAGATGTCGTTGAATAACTATCAGTGGCAAGTTACAAGGACAAGGCCAGCCAAAGCAGCCGGAGTTTTCAACTTCAACGCAGTAACCCTACTATCAAATCAGTTAGAGATGTTACATATAAAATTTGATGGTTTATACGGTTCTTCGCAGGTACATCCAGTTATGCAGTGCGACGCAAGTGGAGGGGTGGCGAATCCTGAGTACCCACCCTACGGACAGGGCATGGAAAGCAAACAAATGAACTATATGGGTAACAATTTCTGATCTAACAATAACCCTTATAGTAATACTTATAATCCAGGTTGGAAGAACCACCCCAATTTCTCATGGGGTGGTCAAGAAAATCAAAGGCAACAATCACCCCAAAACTTCCAACAACAGCCCTACCCACAGGAAAAGAAGCCGAACCTTGAAGAGATGCTGACAAAATTCATAGCAGTCTTAGAAACACGTTTCCAAAGTATAGAAACACGTTTCCAAAATATAGAAACAAAACTTGGAGAATAGCAAACATCGACACAGGAGCTCAAGGATCAAATTGAGCAACTTACTAAGTTAGTTTCTGAAATTTAATCAGAAAGCTTACCCAGGGAAAAAGAGTAAGTAAAGGTAGTAACGCTAAGAAGTGGAGGGGAGTTAGTCGAAATGAAGAAAAAGATACCACATGAAACTGATGAGGCAAAGGCAACCCCGACTCGTGAGGAAATTAAACCAACGATCTCATATTCAGCAAAGTTAAAGAAAGACCGCTTATACGAACAATATGGTAAATTTCTTGAACTTTTCAAATAGTTACATATTAACTTACCTTTTGTTGAAGCTATTTCGTAGATGCCAACATATGCAAAATTTTTAAAGGAGCTTCTAACAAATAAGAGGAAGTTCGAAGAAATTTCAATAGTTGAACTTAATGAAGAATGCTCAGCTCCAAAACAAGCTGCCAACCAAATTGAAAGATCCAGGAAGTTTCACTATTCCCTGTTTAATTGGTAGGTTGAACATAGAAAAAGCACTTGCTGATTTTGGTGCCAGTATTAATTTAATGCCTTATAGAATATTTATGCAACTTGGTATCGGGGAACCAAAACCCCCTAGGATGAGTATTCAGTTAGCCGACCGATCTGTTAAATATCCTAGGGGAATTATCGAAGATGTTCTGGTAAAAGTAGATAAATTTATATTTCCTGTTGATTTTGTTGTGCTTGACATGAATGAGGATGTAGAAGTACCTTTAATTTTGGGACTACCCTTTCTAGCTACTGCTAGGGCTGTCATTGATGTTGGTGATGGTAAGCTTGCACTAAGGGTAGGCGATGAGGAAATTATTTTTCAAATTTACGATGCCATGCGATATTCTAGAGAACAAGATGATTCTTGTTACTTTGTTGATGCCACTGATTACATTATTCAAGAGTCTTTGCAGGAAATCATGCACCAATGACACGATGGATCTGTGTCTTTCACAAGGAGAGGAGATAGATGGTGATATCGATGAATTGAATCCTAATACATTATCCTCTAGACAGACGAAAATAGAGGGTATTGAAATCAACGACGAACTAAAACAAAAACCTTCTATTGATGAACCACCCAAATTAGAATTAAAATAATTGCCAAAACATTTAGAATACGCATTCCTCGGGGATAATTCTACGTTACCAATAATCATCTCTTCAGAACTAGGACCCAAAGAGAAAGAAGATTTGCTAAGGGTACTAAGGAAACATAAAAGAGCCATAGCGTGGAAAATGTCTGACATTAAAGGAAGAAGCCCATCATTCTGCACCCATAAAATTTTAATGGAAGATGAGTATAAACCGTGTGTGCAACCTCAGAGACGTTTGAACCTCAATATGAAAGAAGTTGTCAAACCTGAGGTAATTAAACTTCTAGATGCAGGAATAATTTTTCCTATTTCTGACAGTACTTGGGTAAGTCCTGTGCAGGTAGTTCCAAAGAAAGGAGGCATGACTGTTGTAGCCAACGAAAAGAATGAATTGATTCCTATAAGAACAGTCACAGGTTGGAGAGTCTGTATTGACTATAGGAAGCTGAACGACGCCACCAGAAAAGATCACTTCCCTTTGCCTTTTATTGATTAGATGTTAGACAGATTATCTGGGCATATGTATTACTGCTTCTTGGACGGACTCTCTGGCTACTTCCAAATCCCAATAGCTCCTTAGGATCAAGAAAAGACAACATTTACATGTACATACGGTATGTTTGCTTATCGTAGAATGCCTTTTGGATTATGTAATGCTCCTGCTTCTTTTCAGCACTGCATGCTGGCCATCTTTGATGAACTTGTGGAAGACATTATGGAGGTATTTATGGACGACTTCTCGGTATTCGATAATTCTTTCCACCTTTGCCTTAAAAATTTAGAATGAGTTCTAATAAGATGTGAGGAAACGAATCTTGTCTTGAATTGGGAAAAATGTCACTTTATGGTTAGAGAGGGGATTGTATTAGGACATAAGATTTCTAGTAAAGGGATCGAGGTAGATAAAGAAAAGATTGAACTCATAGAAAAATTACCTCCCCCTAGTTCAGTTAAGGCTATTAGAAGCTTTTTAGGACATGCTGGATTTTACAGAGGATTCATTAAAGATTTCTCTAAAATATCTAAGCCTTTAACAAGATTACTAGTGAAACACCCCAAACCCGGCCCACAAGCCCCGACCGGATCTGGTATGCTTCTTGAGAAAAACTCGTTTTGTCGTTTTGGAAAACCTGTGATTTTTGTGGTAAGAGAATAGATTTGAAGTACGATATTGTTGAAAAACCGTTTTGTGATTTACATTTGTATCTTATAAAAAAAACATTATCTTTATGATTTTATAAATCAAAAGAAGAACCGGATTTAGAATTTATGATTAAGTTGAAAACCATAGGTACTTAGGTGTCAAAACAATTTAAGGTGTTCGTCAAAAATATTTAATTATTTAGTTAAAGTTGAGCGTAGCAGAATAAATATTTAAAAACGTAAAAGTAACATAGCTAATGGCGGCCTTATTACAAAAACATAAACCAAAATAAATCCCGAAATAATAAAAGAAAACGTAATAAGTTTAATTAAAAGGAAAACCGAAATACTGAGTTGAGCCATGGCCACCACGTAGTCCTCGCTGACCCAGTCCAAATCACTGTGTATCACCTGAAAATGATATCCCACAAAGGGTGAGTCAACAGACTCAATACGTAACAATACACTAAAAGCCCAATCGATCATAGCAATAAAGCCCATTTAAAACACATTTAGCCATAAGCCCATAATATAGCAAATCAGATAATAACTGATTAAATCACATGTATATATAACATGAAATGCAATCCCGACCCAACCTAGATATCCATCCGCTACACACCACCCGTACCTGCCAATCACACCGTGGGGATTACTAAATCGACCCTCCATCCGCTACACACCATCGAAGGCAGTTGCTGCAGTCAACATGCACATCGCCTTTATAAATTGTGGCATAGCCACCAGATAATCGTGACAGAGTCACCGGATTCATAATATGTGACCGAAGTCACCGGATTCATAATATGTGACCGAAGTCACTGGATTCATAATATGTGACTGAAGTCACCGGATTCATAATATTGTGACCGAAGTCACCGGATATTGTGGTAAAAACCACCGGAACACTTCCCCTTTATCAATATCACCCATATGCCCATGCAATAAACATACTATTTCGATATCATGCCATATACCCCAAAATCATAACGAAAACATACACATTTCATATTCATGCTTATAGCATTATTAACGAAGTATTAGGGGTTTAACGTACCTGAATATCATATACCACTGAATGGTACCCGCAATCATTATCAAACATATTTCTTAATAACACATGCAAATATTAATATTATTGATTTATTGGAAGTTTAGTGTAAGGCTACACACCTGATAACAGCGAGAACTATACTTTCCCGCTCGTCGATACCTAAATATTTATCACGCTTGATTAGAACACTAATAATTATAAAACTATATAAATGATAAGTAATCTAAATCCTTACCCTCGGAATCTCGAACAACAACTATATGTGATTTCTCTCCGATTGATGATTCATAACCCGATGAAGAACCACGAACAAACAATGGCTCGGGGGTACGTACGACTTCAAATAATCGATTTTCGCCGGCAGAGGGTCCACAACCCGATGGAAAGTCTCAAATTCCCGACACAGCCCTTCGTTTGAAATTTGAGGGTATAGCAGAACCACCCCTCTTCCAAACACTATTTACAGCTCTTTTCGAACCCATTTTGCTTGCCCCAAAATCTTAACACTTCGATTCAATTTTCTAACGAGTCACGAAGATTATGAAGAGAAAAGGTTGAGATTTGATGCGATTAAGCTTTGGTATCCAAAGAGATATTCGGCCTTAACAAATAAAAAGGAAAAGAAATGGAGTTTAGGGAGATTCGACAATGATGGTGTTTTGGGTTGAAGAGGTTGCGGCAATGGTGAAATAAGGAGAGAAAGTTCGGCTTAAGCAAAATAGAGAGAAAAGAAAAGAAAGAAATGACCCTTATGGTCTTTTGAAGTTTCGGCCAAGGTGAAATAAAAGGAATGAGAGGTTCGGCCTAAACAAAATAAAGAGAAGGGAGAGATGATCAAAAGAGAGAGATGCACGAATGGTCACTTATTTGGTTTAGGGTCTCAAAAGAAAAAGAACACAAAAGCTATCAAGAAAGAAATCGCACAAGGAATTGCCTAAACCTCACAATGCACATTCGGCCAAGAGAAAAAGATGAGAGAAAATAATTTGTTTTTGGAAGAGCAAAATGACCAAAATGAAAACTCTCTCAAGCTACTAACTTTTCCAAAACTAACCACCAAAATTTGGCTCCCCCCTTTTGTCCATAATGCCGTCCATGTTCATGGTCAAAATAGCCATGAAATAATTTCCAAAACATCCACCTAGATACATGCCTTGTAATCCTCTACATTCCCAAAGTTAAAGAAATTCTATCCCCACAATCTAGCAATTCTATCCCTTATTTCATGCTTACCATAACCTTAAGTCTTCTTGCCATAAAAAAAATGTCCATCTTATCCATAAATACCTCTTTGACCGACACTTAAGGAAAGCATGCAAAATAATCAAAATTTGCATACCAAGAGATTTGAACCTATTCCCTTCAAGTCCATCATGTGGCATCATATCCTCTTTACCAATTGCTCTTTTATGCAAGCTATTTACTCATAAATTTCCATATGTCTTGAAGCTACTTACCATCTCTCCTTAAAATGCTAAAATACCAAATTTTTCCTAAAGCCCAATTAAACCCGAGACTTCATAGAAACCTTGTAACCTTCTAAATCCACTTAACTAATAAGTCCAATTTGCAATAACACCATTCTCATATTCTTGAAGATTTTAAACACTCCTAAGCCCAAAGCCCAATCGGCCCAATCCTACTAGGCCCAATTTCGGGATGTTACAACTAGAAAAATATGTTCCTTTCAATTTTGCTCAGGAGTGTTTAGATGCATTTAATATCCTCAAAAAATAAACTAATAAACGCTCCGATTATAATTGCACCTGATTGGAATCTACCCTTTAAACTAATGTGTGATGCGAGTGATTTTGCAGTAGGTGCAGTTTTGGGACAGTGAAGAAACAAGCATTTTCAGCCAATTTATTATGCTAGCAGAACATTGACGCTTGCACGAGAAAACTACACCACCACAGAGAAAGAATTGCTAGCTGTAGTTTTTGCATTTGAAAAATTTGGACAGTATCTGATATTATCTAAAGTTGTCGTTTACATTGACCATTCAGCTCTTCATTAGCATTTAACTAAACCTGATGCAAAACCTTGACTCATACGATGGATCTTACTTTTACAAGAATTTGATTTGGAAATTCAGGATAAGAAGGGAGCTGAAAATCTTGCAACAGATCACCTCTCCAACCTTGAGAACCCACATATCGAAAAGCTCGACGAGAGTGAGATAAACGACTCGTTCCCTGAGGAACAACTCTTTTCTATAACCAACTCCGAGGTACCGTGGTTTGCAGATATTGCAAATTATTTAGCTGCTAACATCCTACCAAAAAGGTTAACACATTATCAAAATAAGCGATTCTTTGCTGATGCGAAAAGCTATTTTTGGGAGGACCCCTTTCTTTTCCGCATATGTGCAGATCAAGTGATTCGGAGATGTGTTACAAAGGCAGAAGCAAGCAGAATCCTAGAACATTACCATTCAGGACCTTCTGAAGAACAGTACAGCGGGATTAAGACAGCACACAAAACGCTCGAATCAGGATTTTATTCGCCAACTATGTTTAAAGACGCCAACAAGTATACTGCTTCATGTGATAAATTCCAAAGAACAAGTAATATCTCTAAACGCGATGAAATTCCTCAAACATATATGTTATCATGTGAGATATTCGACGTATGGGGTATTGACTTTATGGGTTCGTTCCCTAGTTCATTTGGAAATAAATACATCTTAGTAGCAGTGGATTACATGTCAAAATGGGTGGAAGCCCAAGCTTTACCTATTAATGATGCTAGAGCTGTAGTAAAGTTTCTTAAGAAACTCTTCTCTCATTTTGGAACACCCAGAGCGATTATCAATGATAGGGGTACTCACTTTTGCAATACTCAATTTGATAAAATCTTAAAAAAATATGGAGTACACCACAGAACAGCTATCCCTTATCATCCTCAAACCAGTGGGCAAGTGGAAGTGGCAAATCGAGAGCTTAAGCGAATTCTAGAGAAAACAGTTAAATCAAACAGGAAAGATTGGGCAGTAAAAGTAGATGATGCTTTATGGGCCTATCGAATAGCATTTAAAACCCCTTTGGGAATATCCCCATACAAACTTGTCTACGGAAAAAGTTGTCATCTACCATTTGAGTTAGAGCACAAAACGTACTAGCCTATAAAATTCTTGAATTACGATCTTAAATCACAGGTGAGAAGAGGATAATGCAGTTGAAAGAACTAGATGAATGGCGAGCTTAGGCCTACGAGAACTCACGACTATATAAGGAGGCAACAAAACGACGCCATGATGCTCGTTTAAAACAATGAAATCAATTCGAAGTAGGAGACTTGGTCCTGCTGTACAATTCAAGACTCAAACTATTTCCTGGAAAGCTGAAATCAAGATGGTCAGGCCCATTCGTGATCAAAACTATTTTTCCATACGGCACAGTCGAGGTAACTCATCCAACTCCGGGAACATTCAAGGTAAATGGCCATCGGTTGAAACTTTATAATGGTGAAGATTTCAAGGAATTGAGAGAGGAGCTTCAGCTCTGTGAACCTTCATTTAGAAATGACAACAGGGTGAGTCTAGCTTAAGACTTTAAACGAGCACTTCTCGGGAGGCAACCCGAGCACTGACTTCGCTAACATTATATTTGTGATTTTTAGCATCTAACCCCAAACTAACCAATTAAGTGAAGCGCAGGTTTCCCTACCACACGGGCGTGCCCGTGGCCGTATGGACGCCATGGGACGAAAAATAGGCATGCCGGTAGACATGCGTGATGAAGAAGAAATTTTTTTTAACACGGGCTGCGATAATAAGGCCACGGACGTACGATGCAACCGTGGTCTATTCTGAGTAAACCAGCACGGGCATGAGCCACGCCTGTGTCTACCAACCGTGTGAAACACTGACTACATGGACACGGGCGTGGAAATCTTAGCACGGGTGTGGGAGAAGCGAACATAATAGCACATGGCCAAAGAACACAGGCGTGGGCAATATCTCAAACGCACCTAAATTTAAAATTCTCAAAAAAACGGGCCGAATAAAGGGAACACGGGCCGAATATTTGACTATTCTTATTTTGTTTTGTGTCCTTACTAAATCATTGACATTATTAAGCTCTTAACTGCATGTGACATATCTTGGATAGAAACACTACTTGAATCATTGCATATATGTTATTTCCAGGAAAATAATGTCATCGTCCCGAGGTAAGAAAATCGCAGTCCCTAGTTCCAAAAAACGAAAGGGACCGGTTCGTCATCAGCCAGCACAACCACCAAAGTGCGCCACCCATTCTTACTTTTTCCTCCAGGTATTTAGGAGGATCATTATCAGATACTACGCGCAAGACCTCTCGTCGTAGGACAATGTATCGATTGGACCGCTCTAGAGCAGGTTCAGCTAGCCGACGATGTACGGGCTCAACTAACTACCGACCATTAGAATCAATTCTTCAACATCATCGAGCCAACATATCTAGAGCTCACTTTGGATCTCTGTTCAACATTCCACCTTCAAACAGTGATGTCGCAACACGATGACCCCTGTACGATCCAATTCCGTCTCGGAGGCATTGTACAAGAACTAAATGTACCGCAATTTGGGGCCGCATTGGGACTTTATACCGACGAATTCATGGAGGAAAATGATCTCTTAGAGGTTCATCGACATATCCACAACACTCCCACAAGATGTTGGTACAATATAACCCCCAACAACAACAATTATGACCCCATCCGCTCAAAGGCGACGGCCCTTACTCCATCCCTGAGGTACATACATGCTATTTTAGCTCATACACTGACAGGCCGGCGAGAGCACCGGCGTCATCAACACTCATGACACCTACTTCCTATGGTGCATGGTGAACGGGCACATTTTCGACTAGCCTATTTCATAGCTCGCACCATTCAACATCAGACGGAGCAACATAGGAGAGGGGTCATATCTATGGGTCCATACATCACACGCTTAGCTCGATATTTCGGGCTCCTGAATACCGTTGCCCAGACATCCTTGCTCACACTGATAGGTCAGATGTCCCCACAGGGCATCCAAACAATGTTACAGATGAGGATGATTCAACATCGACGTGGGACGAATCCCCCCAATATCGACTAACACCTACCACGGACGAGGAGGACCCTGAGGACATTACTAACGATGTCCACCCAATATAGGAAGCACCACCACCGAACCATCATCCATCCCATGCAGCAGCATCGATTTCAGACATATTGACACAATACAGGAAGCACCATCCCAATACAGGAAGCACCATCCCATGCCTAACACGATTTGAGCAGTAATGCTTCCAATGCTTTGACCATATTGACACAACCCTCCACCAGATATGTCAATACCTTCACCTCTCATCGCTGCTACCACCGCCTGACCCAGCTGATGCAGAGGACCTTTGAGTCCTTTTCTTTTTATTTATTAATAATATTATTATTATTTTCATTTCTACTTTTATTTTCATATTCATTTTGCTTCTATTTTAGTTGACTATTAAAAGACTTAAAAGTTTCATTCGTACTATTGATGTCACTTTATCACTGGCCATCCAACCACAAGTTTCCATAACAACATCCATCCCCTAAAATCTAATTGATGACTTTGAAGATTAAACAGATTAAATATACCACTCAAGGAATGAAAACATCACTTATACCTAGTCATCACATTCGTCATGGAACACCCTCCAAGGATTTCATCCAAAATTTAGGAAGTTTCACTTCTCTCCCTATCCTTTGATTATTATATTGCTATTATCTATCTTTGTACATTGAGGGCAATGTACATCTTAAGTGTGGGGGGGGGGGGTTAACTATAGTATTATTTGAAAATCCCTGAATTATATCTTGTTTCTAAAGTAATTTTTTTTCATATTATGATTAGAATGAAATTTCCTTTGATTTATGATTTTTATTGATATGTCTTGGATTAAGTCATTGATAATTGTACATTGATGATGTAAACTTTAGGAGACTAGAGAATCAAGCATGATGAGTCTATTTTCAAAAATTAAAATTTTGTTAGGTTGTCTACCTGAATCTAATTATTACCTTGAAGTTTGAAATTTACAAGGTTGATATCAAATAACCATAATTTGTGTGAGATTTTGAGCCTTTTAAAGCATACATTCTTTCGTGCTCACTTTTTATTATGAGTGTGTCAACATTGATTTGTTATTCTAGAACTTGCATCGTTTATACATGTCGAGACCACAACTTTAATTTGATATATAGAGATGATAAAGGCACTTAGGTTTTAACCCATTTACTCCACTAAAAGCCTACCTTCATAATTAACCCCTAGTGAACCCTTTTTAATCCTAACAACCCTTTTTATTGACTCACCCACTAATATTAACCCAAAACCCTTTGTATTTGTTATCACCATTCCTTGACTACCCTTTCTGTCGAGATCTGATTTGATCAGTTGCCTAGTTATTTTATTAGTTGAATTCATCTTTTATTATGTAATTTGATTTGTTCTAAAAAAAAGAGAAATCAAAGAATATTCACTATTAGTTTTGTGATTAGGCGAGCTTATACGTTAAATTCCAATTATTGAAGAAGAAACTCATATCAGAGTATTATTATTAGTAGCACAAATTTTCAATTTATGTAATTATTACCAGTTCGATATCTCTAGTTAGGTAATTTGTCAGGTCAATCTCGATTCTAACCCTCTAATTCAGCCTTTATCCACACCTTTAACCCAAACCCCGTTATAACCCTATTAAAGACCTTTTGATTTGCGTATCATCTCATATTATAGTGGTGGAGATTTGATTTTCATGTAAGCCTATGGGATTAACTCTTCATGTTCAACTTTTGCATGCTTAATTTTGAACCTTAAACACTTTGAGTGATTGAGTGAATCTTTAGTGAGGATGTCAACCCTTGTCAATTCTGAATCAAAGGTAATTAATTAGGTAAAGAGAAACACCTAACATTTTCGGGCTATAAATGTATGACTTTGATTGTTTGAATCTTTAGGACCCTTCTATTTAAATTATCAATGTATGAATTATCTTTGAATTATGATGAACCATTATTAATGAATATTATGAATCTAGGAAGTTCGTTTTAATTGTAAGTTGAGAATTTTGCTTGAGGACAAGCAAAAGCTTAAGTGTAGGGGTATTTGATAAACCGTAAAAGTAACATATTTTAATCCCACATTTAACACACTTTTGGATGATTTAAGCCCTGAATTGTGTAATTTGGTGCTCTTAATCCTTTGTTTTCATGTTTTATACTCAGAAGAGAACCGGATGATGAAAAGAACGAGAAACAAGCCCAAAACGAAGTAAATGGGCCATATCACAAAATCAACACGGCCTGGGCCCAAGACCACACGACTGTGCCTCGAACACGGCCTGGCCACGACTTACACGGGCATGTGACATGGGCGTGTCCCTACCGTGACTAGGAGAAATTTCACTCGGATTAGGATACTTAGAGGTGAAGAAACACATTCAGAAGCCTATATAAACACCCTACGTATTACCTAAAAGAGGGGAACCCAAGGCTTTAGTCAGGGGGCGTCCAGCTAGGCCAGAGAGGGCAGATTTGTGGGGATTTACTCGAAGATAGCCAGTTGATTCATATCAAGAAGCCAGAATCATACTCAAGACGGATGATCTGTCCTTCAATTCCTTCAGGGGGTTTTAGGGATTTCTTATGTTTTGTTTTATCTTTTCTTCTGAGATGTTTTCTTTTATTGTTATGAACTAAATCCTCAGATACCTGAGGGGGATGAAACCTAAGATGAATCTTGTTATCGTTTGCTGAACTATATGATAAATATTTGACTTGTTCTTAATTATGTGTTCTTAATTCTTGTGTTGATATTTCCGGGATATTAATTCAAGTGTGATGTGCTTAGGTGAAGGAACAAAAGTCACTGCCTAAGAGTAGATCTAGCATAGTTAAGCGGAGTTGCTCGCGTGCCTAGAGATAGGGTGACGAAAATCTACCGGATTAGGGTCAAACCTAATATGGGAGTCCATAGATCAAGTTAATGCAGGGGTTTTAATTAGAAAGAGATTTCAATTAATCAACCTAGGGTTGGACGTTAGTCGCCTCGAGAGAAGGATTAATATAACTTAGGGAATCCTATGGATCAAGTCAAATGAATAAATCGTCTGGTTCAGAGTTAGATAACAAGTGAAGTCTAGGTGGATTCTTCCTTGGGTATTGTCTTAGTCAATTGGTTTTCTCTCCAAAGTATTTTTCCCAAATTTCATCCTTCTTAGTCTTAGAGTCTATAGTTTAGTTGTTAGTTAATTTTAGATTAGATAAACAATTCCCTTAATTCTTAGGCTAGATAATAAAAAGAGAGTTAGTATTAGTACTTTTTGTTCCTTTGGGTTCGACAATCTGATCTTGCCTTAACTATACTACTGCTCGATAGGTGTGCTTGCCTCAAATCGTTATCATAGTTAGTTTCCAGGTTCGATCATTCATTATATAAATTTTAAGACTTTGACATCCCATAAAACAATGATCATTAGTTCATAAGCTAGTACGGTTATAAACGAGATTGTATGAGATGTTATGATGATCACTTGACATGAAATTGATTGCTAAATTGTGTATGAGTTTATGCTTAAATGTGCTTGTAGGATTGACCCTTGTGTGGGTGGCAATTTGGCCTTGTAAATGGCCTATTTTGTCACATGGTTGTGGCACACGGGCGTGCCTAGTGACCGTGGGGCTAAGTTAGTAGCTAGCTAAGAATACACGGCCTTAGCACACGAGCGTGCTTGGTAGCCGTGTGGTTTCAACAGAATCGACCACGGCCTTGGCACACGGACGTGCTTGGTGGCCGTGGAGCCAAGTCAGAATTGACCACGGCCAAGGTACACGGGCGTGCTCGGTGGCTGTGGAGTAAAGTCAGGTTCGAACACGGGGGTGTCTATCAACCGCGGGAGGCACACGGTCTGCCTACATCGGCATGTAACCCCTGAAACTTTGAAAAGTTTTAAATTTCTGAGAATTTATGTATGTCTTCTGATTTAGTCCCGACCCCTTTCTAATACGTGTTCGAGGTCTCGAAGACCTCCATAAGGGACTATATACTTATGAATGAATTTGTTTCATTGATGTGTACTTTGTGTCGTGAAATAGTAATGAAATGTTTCGGTTGTTCGGTAAGGCCTCTTAACCCTATTCTGGCAACGGTCTGGGGTTATGGGTGTTACACCTAGCACACAAGGGGACACACGGCCGATCAACACACCCATGGGGCTGACCGTGTGTCACACACGGCCTAGACACATGCCCGTGTGTCTACTCGTGTGGACATTAAAAAGGCTATATTCCAAGCCAAATGCCACCCTACATAGCAACCATACTTATACCAACTCAAATCAAGCATCCACACAAACATAATCTTCATGATTCATCATCAATGGATATATATATATATATATATATATATATATATATAAGAACTAGTCAAGTATTGTCCCAACTTTAATGACCATTTACAAAATGAATTGAAACAACCATAGTAGCCGACACATTTGGCTGGCAAATATGGCATAACCAAATCATTCAAGTCCTATACATGTCATACTCAAAATAAATCTAATTTGGCTATACCAAAAAGAGGTCGATAGTGTGATCTCCAACTCCGACATTCACGAATTCTCGAGCTATCTTGGCAATACTACAAGGAAAAGGGCAATGAAAGAGGTAAGCATAAAGCTTAGTAAGTTTGCATGGAAATAAATAGCAACAATAAGCTCATGACAATATCCATCCATGGCATTAAATTACCACACACAAAGTCATAGGCTCCTTGCCATAATTACTCATACTTGCCCTTATCTAGCACACACCGTGCCACATATCATAAATGTTCTTCGTGAATTACTCACGGGTAACTGTGTTAACTCACTCACATAGCTTTAATACAATTCTCGTTTCTATTTCTAAGTTGATCTATTTATCCCGATAAATCACTAGGGATACTCAAAGATGCATATTCATTATTATTAGCATAAACGCGAAGCCAATGCCACATCCCAGATGTGGTCTCACATGGACCATCTCTGAATACTGATGCCATATCCCGAATATGGTCTTATACGAAACCTCACATCAATATCAATGCCATATCCCAGATATGGTCTTATACGATTTCTCATATTTAATGCCGAAGCCATATCCAAGGTATGGGCTTATACGAGATCTCAGTTCGGTGCCGAGGCCATGTCCCTGACATGGTCTTGTACGGGACCTCATCCATCTCATGTCTCAATGATAGTGTTTTCACATTCATTATAGTCCAACTATGACTTCAGCATCTCAATTTACTCATTCAACATTAAATACTCAATTTAGTAGAATATCATATATCATCATAATATCAAACATTCTCAAACATGCTGGCGTAATTGTTGAATTTATCACATACAAACTTACCTCGTTTTCAAAATAGGCTAGATTGTCGGTTTAGTCCGATATTTTGTTCTTTCCCCGTTCGAGGTTGATTCTTGGTTCTTCTTGCTCTATAATAGCAAATTAGCTCATTTAAATCATCTCATTAATAAATGCATTTCAATAATCTTGTTTTGGCAAAATTACTATTTTGCCTTTAGACTTTGGCAAATTGACCATTTTACCCCTAGGCTAAGAAATTAATTCTAATTAAATTTCTACCTTCAACAAGCCTAGGTGAACATTTATTTCTCTTATGGCTATCATCAAAACCCAACATTTCACACATTTACTACAAACTTTATAACCTTTACAAAAAGGTCCATTTAGGTGTTTTAATAGTAACACCTTTCACAAAAGTTGTTTATCTAACAACTAAGACTCATTTTCTTCCATAAAAATGCAGCAAATAACATAAAAGTTCTCATGGAAAAACACTAAAATTTTCACCATTTTGCAAAATAGTCCCCTCATTAGAAAGCCTAAGCTTTAAGGGTTCCAAATGCACAATTTTTATCAAGAAAGGATCACTAGAACACTTACTTGGATGAGGATAAGTTGCTGAAATTTCAATGCTTTCTAACCCCCTCTAAGCTGGTATTTTCGGTGGTGAATGTGGTGAAGCAAAGATGATATCACTGTTTTCTTTATTTTATGCTTAAAAAGCAATTTAATCACCAATTTCTACCTAACCAATTGACCCATTTAATAATCTTGTCCCTATGGCCGACCATCCCTTCTTCAATGGCTTAATTGCACATTAGGGACCTCTAATTTAATATCTCTTAGCCATTAAACACCCCTGGCTTGTAAAATAGAACTTTCGCACTTTATGCGATTTAGTCCTTTTTCGCGATTAAGCCTTCAATCGCTAAAATTAAAGCACCAAAATTCTCATGCATCCTTATAAACATGCTATAGAACATAAAATAATATCAAAATAATTTTATTCAAATTCAGATTAGTGGTCCCGAAACCACTGTTCCAATTAGCCCCTAAATTGGGTTCTTACAATTCTCCCCCTTAAGGATTTTCGTCCCCAAAAATCTTACCAAAAAAGGTTGGGATATTGGTTCCTCATGGTCTCTTCAGGCTCCCAAGTAGCCTCTTCTATTCCATGTCTCTGCCATAGCACTTTGACAAGGGCTATACTTTTGTTTCTCAGCTGTTTGACCTATCGTGCTAAAATCTTAACCGGTTCTTCACCATAAGTCAAGTCCAGTTGAATTTCTACCTCTGTTTGTACTATGACATGTGAAGGGTTTGAACGGTATCGGTGCAACATGGATACGTGAAAGACATCATGAATTGTTTCCAGCTCATGTGGCAAGGCCAAACGATAAGCTACCGGTCCTATTCCCTTTGTCACTTCATAAGGTCCGATAAAATGCGGACTCAATTTGCCTTTCCAGCCAAATCCGAGGACTTTCCTCCAAGGTGATACTTTCAGAAAACTTTATCATCTACTTGGAACTCAATCTCTTTCCTTTTTAAATCCGAATAGGACTTTTTTCTATCTAAGGTTGCTTTTAAACACTCACGTATCACTTTTACTTTCTCTTCAGTTTCCCTGATCAAATTAACCCCGTGTATCTGTTTTTCTCTGAGTTCTGTCCAATACAAGGGCGTTTAGCATTTACGCCCATACAATGCTTCATAATGCGCCATTTTCAAACTTGACTGAAAACCGTTGTTGTTGGAGAATTCCACCAATGGTAAATATTTCTCCCAATTACCTTGGAATTCCAAAACACAACACCGGAGCATGTCTTCGAGTATCTGTATTACTCTTTCCGATTGCCCGTCAGTTTGTGGATGGAAAGCTATACTGAAGCTTAATTTTGCGCCTTAGGCCTCTTGTAACTTTTTCCAAAATCGTGACGTGAATCTCGGATCTCTATCCGAAATTATCAACAACGGTACACCATGGAGTCTTACTATCTCTAACACGTACAATTCAGCCAACTTATCAAGCGAGTAATCGACTCGTACTGGTATGAAATGGGCTAACTTGGTAAGTCTATCGACTACGACCCATACAACATCTTTCTTTTTCGGTGTCAACAGTAAACTCGTCACGAAGTCCATAGTAATACGGTCCCATTTCCACACAGGAACCATTATGGGCTGAAATAGACCCGAAGGTACTTGATGTTCAGCCTTCACTTGCTGGCAAATTAGACATCTCGATACAAACTCAGAAATGTGTTTCTTCATGCTAGGCCACCAATACCATTTCCTCAAGTCAATGTACATCTTTACGTTGTCTGGGTGTACAGTTAAACATCCGCTATGTGCCTCACTCAAAATCCTTCGAATAAGTTCATCATTTCTGGGTACATAGACCCAATCTCGAAACATCATACATCTATTAGGATTTACACGAAAGTTTGACTCAACATCTGACTCACATAGAACTCTTTTAGCTTTTAAGTTGCTATCCTCTTTCTGTGCTTCACAAATCTCTTGAAGAAATAATGGTCTAGCCCCCAGCTCGACTAGAATAGAACCATCATCTAACAAAGTCAGTCGTGTATTCATGGCTCTCAGTGCAAACAATGATTTTCTGCTCAAAGCATTGGCGACCACGTTCGCCTTTCCCGGGTGGTAATCAACTACTAAGTCATAATCCTTGATTAGCTCTAACCACCTTTGTTGCCTCAAATTTATATCCTTTTGGTCATCAAATATTTTAGGCTTTTGTGTTCTGTGAATATTCGACACCTTTCACCATATAAATGGTGTCTCCAAATCTTTAATGCAAACACAATGGCAACCAACTCTAAGTCAAGGGTTGGGTAATTCTTCTCGTGTGGCTTTAACTATCTAGAAGCATATGCTATCACCTTGCCCTCTTGCATAAGTACACAACCAAAACCATTCATGGATGCATCACTGTAAACCACAAATTCTCTTCTCGATTCAGGTTTCACCAAAATAGGAGCATCATTCAACAACGCTTTTTGTTTCTCAAAACTCTGTTGGCACCTCTCTATCCATTCAAAATTCACGTCTTTTTGCAATAGTCTTGTGATTGGAGTAGCTATCATGTAAAATCCCTTAATAAAACGTCTATAGTAACCGGCTAGGCCCAAAAAACTCCTAACCTCGGTTACATTCCTTGGTGGCTTCCATTCTACAATCGCTAAAATCTTACTCGGGTAAACTCTGAATCCATCTCCCGAGACGATGTGCCCCAAAAATCCAACTTCCCTAAGCCAAAATTCACTTTTACTAAACTTGGCATATAATTGTTTATCTCTCAAAATTTGCAGAACCTTTCTCAAATGCTCGGCATGCTCGTTCTCATCCCGAGAGTAGATTAGAATATCATCGATGAAGACCATGACAAAATTATCCAAGTGTGGCCGAAAAATGCGATTCATCAGGTCCATGAAAATGACAGGGGCATTCGCTAGACCAAAAGGCATGACCAAAAATTCAGAGTGGCCATACCTTGTCCGAAATGCAATTTTCGTCACATCCGAGTCCTTGACTCTCAACTGATAGTACCCAGACCTTAAGTCTATCTCGAAAAATACAATAGCTCCCTTCAATTGATCAAACAGATCATCAATTCTCGGCAACGGGTACTTGTTCTTCACAGTTACCTTGTTAAGTTGCCGATAGTCTATGCATAGTCTCATGGAACCATCTTTCTTCTTCACAAATAATACGGGAGCACCCCACAGAGAATAACTCAGTCTTCTAAAACCTTTATCCGTTAGTTCTTGCAACTGCGCTTTCAATTCTTTTATCTTGGTTGGAGCCATTCTATATGGAGCAATAGAAATGGGGGCGGTACCCGGAGCTAACTCAATCCCAAAATCAATCTCCCTAATCGGAGGTAACCCTAGTAATTCCTCGGGAAAACATCTGGATGCTCGCATACTATAGGTACCGACTCAATTTTCAATTCAATATCTTTAGTATTCATCACAGTGGCACGGTACGCTTCGTACCCCTTTCTTAAATACATCTGAGTCAATAAGGATGATATCACTACTGGTGATCTGTCTTACTCGTCTGATTCAACATGGATAAGATCCCCATTTTCACATTTCAACTCAATAAACTTCTTTCCACAATTCACAATTACATCATGAGTAACTAACCAATCCATCCCAAGGATGACATCAAACTCATCAAATGGCAATAACATAAGATCAACCGGAAAGCAATGACCCTTAATCATCAAAGGGCAACCTTTGCATACTCTATCAACCAACACATACTTGCCTAGGGGATTAGACACTCTTATTACAAATTTAGTAGACTCTATAGGCATGCTCATGCTAGAGACTAATTTCATGCATATGTATGAGTGGGTAGATCCCGGATCAATTAAAGCTATAACACAAGTATCATAGAGAGAAAATGTACCCGTGATCACATCAGGGGAAGATGTCTCTTCACGAGCACGAATGGCATATGTTCTCGCCGGTGCTCTACCCTCGACTCTTGTTGTCTGCAACTAATATGGTCTGCGCTTTAGACCCCGAAATCTGTTTGCCCTTACTTCGATTTGAAAACTCGACTGAAGTGGCTGGTCGAGTAGCAAAATCCCTCGATTTCTTAGATTTGGATTGGTAGGACTTACTCAATTGCCTTATTCTCGAGTCATGGGACTCAATCTCAGCTCTTCTTTTCTCTTTAGCCAACTCTTCAGCTTTACAAGCTCTATCTACCAACACTACAAATTCTTTTCATTCGAGGACTCCAACATATAAATGGATATCTTCATTTAACCCGTCCTCGAACCTTTTGCATATGATGGCCTCGGTAGACACGTACTCCCACACATACTTACGAAGCCTTATGAACTCATGTTCATATTCAGTCACCGTCATTTGGCCTTGCTTTAGCTCCAAGAACTCTTTCCTCTTCTGGTCAATGAATCTTTGACTAATATACTTCTTCTGAAATTCCTCTTGGAAGAATTCCCAGCTAACTCTCTCTCTTGGTACCACCGACACAAGGGTGTTCCACTACTGACAGGCCGAATCTCTCAAGAGAGATACCGTACATTTTATGCACTCATCAGGCATGCATGACAACTTATCAAATACCCTGATGGTATTCTCGAGCTAGAATTCCGCTCTCTCCGGGTCATCATCCTTACTAGCCCAAAATTCCTCGGCTCCTTATTTGTGGATCTTATCGACCGAAGGCCTTTCTCTTCTCACTACCTCAACCACTTGAGGAGCTGCAGGAGCGGGTTGAGGAATAGGTGGGGGTGGAGGGGGTTGAGCACTAGGATTTTCTCGAATGTACTCAGTGTACCAGTTGCTCATCATGTGGAGAAAGGTTTCTCGGGCCTCTTCTCCCTGACCCAAGGTCTCGAGTCTACTATCTACTAGCACGGTCCCTTGCGCGGGAGCCGATGCATTACTCACAGCATCATCAGCTACAGTTCGATCGGGATCAGGATCCATTTACTATATAAAAACACAACTTAAAATCTCAGGAGCCATCACACTATCATTACATAGGTACTCTTATGTATGGCATGTATAGCTAGACTCATACTTATGCTATGTTAGTCCTAGAATCGACTAAACCGTAGCTCTGATAGCAATAAATGTAACACCCCTTACCCGTGTTCAAAGCCGGAACTAGATACGAGGCATTACCTAACTTAACTTGCTTAAACATAACACATTGTGCTATAAAATTTTGCTGCAGCTTAGAAACTTTCCATTTACAAACATAACCTGCTCATTCTGCGCCTATGAGGCCCTGAACATACTTCCAGGAGGTTTCAAAATTAAACCGAGAACTTTTACGCGCTTAGAAAATTTTTGTCCAAACAAGGGCCACATGCCCCTGTTGTTCAATGGACACGCCTGTGTGACCCTGAGACATGCCCGTGCTCTTCACCCATGGTCGACACTAACTTATTTCACACGGCCAGACACATGCCCCTTGTCCCTAGCTCGTGTCCCTCACACGGCCTGGACACACCCGTGTTTTAGCCCGTGTCCCAAAACCTTGGCATTCTGTTTATGACGCCATCACCTCACTAAGATCACACGGCCAAGGCAGAAGCCCGTGTCCTTAGGCCGTGTGTTGAATTAAATTCCTAACTTCAGGTTCAGACTTCACACAGCCTGGGCACACGCCCATGTCTAAGGCCGTGCCTCCCACACGGCTGAGACACACGGCCATGTCTCTGCCCGTGTGTTTACTACTAAGCATACTGACTTGTAAACCTAGCTCACAAGGGGACACACGGCCGATCAACACACCCATGGGGCTGACCTTGTGCCACAAACGGCCTAGACACACGTTTGTGTGTCTACCCGTGTGGACATTAAAAAGGCTATATTCCAAGCCAAATGCCACCCTACATAGCAACCATACTTATACCAACTCAAATCAAGCATCCACGCAAACATAAACTTCATGATTCATCATCAATATATATATATATATATATATATATATATGAGAACTAGTCAAGTATTGGCCCAACTTTAATGACCATTTACAAAATGAATTGAAACAACCATAGTAGCCAACACATTTGGCTGACAAATATGACATAACCAAAACATTCAAGTCCTATACATGCCATACCCAAAATAAATCTAATTTGGCTATACCAAAACGAAGTCGATAGTGTGATCTCCAGCTCCGACGTCCGCGAATTCTCGAGCTACCTTGGCAATACTACAAGGAAAAGGTCAATGAAAAGGGTAAGCATAAAGCTTAGTAAGTTTACATGGAAATAAATAGCAACAATAAGCTCATGACAATATCCATCCATGGCATTAAATAACCACACACAAAGTCATAGGCTCATTGCCATACTTTCTCATACTTGCCCTTATCTAGCACACACCATGCCACATATCGTAAATATTCTTTGTGAATTACTCACGGGTACCTGTGTTAATTTAACCACATAGCTTTAATACAATTCTCGTTTCTATTTCTAAGCTGATCTATTTATCCCAATAAATCACTGGGGATACTCAAAGATGCATATTCATTATCATTAGAATAAACGCGAAGCCAATGCCACATCCCGGATGTGGCCTCACATGGACCATCTCTAAATACCGATGCCATATCCTGAATATGGTCTTATACGGAACCTTACATCAATATCGATGCCATATCCCAGATATGGTCTTATATGATTTTTCATATTCAATGCCGAAGCCATATCCCAGATATGGTCTTATACGAGATCTCAGTTTGGTGCCGAGGCTATGTCCCCGACAAGGTCTTGTATGGAACCTTATCCATCTTGTAACACCCCAAACCCAGCCTAGACGTTACGACCGGATCTGGTATGCCACATGAAAGGAATGTCTAAAAACTGTGCGTTCGTTAAAAAGTTCGTATTCTTTTTGAAACTCTGCGTTTTGTGGTTTGTTTATAAAAGCCGATTCATTTAATGCCCATTTTACAAAGTTGTTATTAATTTGAATAAAATTGTATTTGTTGTAATAATCGAGTTTAAGTAACTTTTGAATAAGAAACGGTTTATTATCATTTTAGGAAAATCCCATATTGATCATTTAATAATAAGCAGTAACCAAATTGAAAGCTAAAACCAAATAAAATACCAAAGGTCTTATTACATAACAAAACCCAAATAAAAATAAGTCCAAATAAAAGAAACGAGTTTACGAGAAAACATTGCATGGCCACATCTGCCTCAGTTCCCAAATCCGCGATCTAATGATTACCTGTAAAATTTAAACAAAGGGGTGAGTCATCGAGACTCAGTGTGCAATTCCCCTTACCACGATAACTGGCCTAAGCCCACAGTAATATGTTAGCCCAATGCCATGGCATATCAATAATGAGTGCAATGCAACCCAGCCCAGCCTAGTGTTCCATCCTCTACACATCGCTCCGTACATCCATCCTCATACACACCTGGGGATTTCTACAATCGACCCTCCATCCGCTACACACCTCTTTGGCAGTCTATGCCGACGGACACACTGCTCAAAGTCCACATAAGTGGTCTAGCCACTAATCCACGTGATTAAATCACAAATATCCACGATGAGACTCGAGGTCATCATCAATCCACAATGAGGCTCAAGGCCATCATTAATCGTGAAAGAGTCACCCACATATGAATATACACTTCCCCTTTCAATATCATATCCCAAGTCTATGCAACATGTCATGACATAATAATTCGTGTATGTAGTATGACATGTATGCAAATCATATATCAAATATAACGTATGAAACGAATTACCATCATAATTAGAATAACCAATACAACATAATCAAGCTAATCAACCTCTAAGGGTATTACAGTAATTTTACCTACCAAGGGTATTTTCGTAATTTACCCACCAAGGGTAGTTTCGTAAGTTTCGCACCTGCAATGGCCTTTCTGCAGGCCTGAGCTACTTGACTACCATTTCCGATCGTCATCGGACTATTGGGCCTAAAACTCGATTTTGGCCCATTTGGGCCCACACGCTCCTGTAGCCCACCTAACACAAATCTAGCCACGTATATGAGATTCACCTAGTCCAGTTCACTATATACTACACCATCATACATTTTATTCAATTGGGCCCACGGGCCCATTGGGCCCACTTTGGCCCATCGTGGCCCAAGCAGCCTTAACCCATAAGAATACTACTAATGGCCTCAACTATCGCGTCGAAGCCCACACGTGCGCTCACACACTCGTGTGGCTACTATTACTGTGACCGGCACTTCGGCATTTGCCGCTCTACAACTAGAGTAGAGAGAGTTGCACACCTGATAGGAATCTGGTGCTAATCCGCGCTGCGACCACTCCTGTGCCCAAACGCCCACCAAGGTATGTTAACTCTCCTCCTAGAATGCTCTGTATATAGCTAACTCTTCACCTTCCTTCTTTGTATCTTTCCGATGTGGGATCCCTTCGCTAGTAGAGTTTAAATTCAACTGAAACTCTTGCCGTCCAATTCACAAAATAAATACTCCCTTGCTTCGCATGAGATTCGAACCCAGGCTCCCTTGCAACATAATCCACGATGCTAACCACTTGGCCACAAGCTCCTCTTTTGTCTTAAACCATGCGCAACTAAATTTAAATCTATAGCCAAATTCTAAAGTCCATGTAAAAAGAAAACCAAAATGCAAGAGCCAAGACTTGAACCTTGGACCTCCTTCCTTCCTTGTGGCGTCACCCCCTTGTCTCTTATGTGGCGTCACTTTGCCACTACACCACACACTCCACTTGTGTCATTTTCCTCCACATTTTATTCTTAAGGCCTACCTGTCAACTTCCAGGGTTTTTTTCACCTAAAACCAAAATTTCCCCAAAGCCAAAGTTCGATCCCGGGACTTCATAGAAGCCCTCTAACCTTCCAAAATCACTTATCTAAAAGGTCCAACTTGCATTTAAGCTGATCTCTTGTTCCCCAAAAATTTTAAACGCTACTACTCCTAAGGCCCATTAGGCTCAATCCTACTAGGCCCAATTTCAGGATGTTACACATCTCATGTCTAAATGATAGTGTTTTCACATTCACTATAGTCCAACTAGGACTTTAGCATCTCAATTTACTCATTCAATATCAAATACTTAATTGAGTAGAATATCATGTATCATCATAATATCAAACATTCTCAAACAGGCATAATTGTTGAATTTATCACATACAAACTTACCTCATTTTCAAAATAGGCTAGATTGTCGGTCTAGTTCAATATTTTGTTCTTTCCCCGTTTGAGGTCGATTCTTGGTTCTTCTTGCTCTATGATAGCAAATTAGCTCATTTTAATCATCACATTAATAAATGCATTTCAATAATCATGATTTGACAAAATTACTATTTTTCCCTTAGACTTTGTCAAAATGACCATTTTACCCCTAGGCTCGGAAATTAATTCTAATCAAATTTCTACCTTCAACAAGCCTAGGTGAACATTTATTTCTCTTATGGCTATCATTAAAACCCAACATTTCACACATTTACTACAAGCTTTATAACCTTTACAAAAAGGTCTATTTAGGTGTTTTCATAGTAACACCTTTCAGAAAAGTCATTTATCTAACAACTAAGACTCATTTTCTTCCATAAAAATGCAGCAAATCACATAAAAGCTCTCATGGAAAAACCCTAAACTTTTCAGCATTTTGCAAAATAGTCCCCTCATTAGAAAGCCTAAGCTTTAAGGGTTCCAAATGCACTTTTTTTTTTCAAGAAAGGATCACTAGAACACTTACATGGATGAGGATAACTTGCTGAAATTTCAAAGCTTTCAAAACCCCCTTTAAGTTGGTATTTTCGGCGGTGAAAGTGGTGAAGAAAAGATGATATCACTCTTTTCTTTATTTTATGCTTAAAACGCAATTTGGTCACCAATTTCTACCTAACCAATTGACTCATTTAATAATCTTGTCCCTATGGCAGGCCATCCCTTCTTCAGTGGCTTAATTGCACATTAAGGATCTCTTAGCCATTAAACACCCTTAGCTTGTAAAATAGAACTTTCACACTTTATGCGATTTAGTCCTTTTTCCCGATTAAGCCTTTAGTCGCTAAAATTAAAAAACAAAAATTCTCATGCATCCTTATAAACATGCTATAACACAAAACAATATCAAGATAATTTTCTTCAACCTCGGATTTGTGGTCCCGAAACCATTGTTTCGATTAGCCCCTAAATCAGGCTGTTACAAGAATGGCTAGCTATGGACATGGTTAGTGTGATGTGTGTGTAAATGAAAGTTAATACAAAGAAAACAGGAAAGAGTAAAATTAGTAATAAAATAGTTTCGGATAGTAGTAGTTTTTTGTTTTTGAAAAATCACCAAAAATGGTGGAAATTGAATTAGAAGTTTAATATGATATGAAATTAGAGCTTATTGAGTCTATTTTCACATGAAAGAAATAGTGTAAGTGAAAGAATTTCATATTCTGAGAATTTCAATTTTTGTGAGACAGGGTCAGAATGATTTCAGAATGCCCTATTCTGACTTTGGAAAATCACTAAAAATTGTATAAAAATAATTATGGTCTATAATTTATATGTTTAAATTTCTTAATGAGTCTACCTTCAATAGAAATAAATGGGAGAATCATCCGAATCCAGTACAAAGAAATAATTAATTTTTTAGTGAAGAAGGGTCGAAACTGCTAAACAGCAGAATAAGGGAGACTTTAAAGAATAAAATGTACTTATTCGCTAAACCAAAATTTCTAAAAATTTTATGGTAAAAAGATATGTGAGTCTAGTTTTAGGGAAAATTAGCGGATCTTAATTTGGAGTTCCGTAGATCAAGATATAAAAAAATTTAGTGACTATGACTTGAGTAGAGAGCTTGAGATGAACATGAATAAATAGTGAAACTATGTGCAATTATGATTGTATTATCTTGAGAACATATTGTGAGCATTGGTAAAAACATATTAATTAATTACTTATTATTTACATGCTAACTTACTAAGCTATATAGCTTACACCCCCTTCCTTTCTTTTTCCTATAGTGTTACAGATGCTAGCTCGAGTTGGAGGTCGCCGGAGATTCTATCACACTAAGAAGCTATGGATTGATATCGATGATTTTTATTCTAGCTTTTTAAGTCTATGGCATGTATAGGGACTTGGTCATTTGTGTACATGTTATTATGATTTGGCCTATGCTAACTGAAGGTCATTGTTGTATAAGGGCATTTGATGTAGCCAATATTTGTTATGTTATAAATCTATGATGAAGCATTACATGGATGTGCATGCTTGTTTGGGTTGGATGAATGAATGTGTGATAATTATGTGTGGCAAATACTAAATGTGAATGGTTGAGTAAGTTATATGCTATGATTAGTTAAGTGTGTGTGTGTGGTTAAGCATGATGAATGTGATTTATAAATGGAGTACGAATGCCATGATGGGGTTATTGGGATGCCTAAAAAAATGCCATGTGTGTGTTGATAAACTTGGTATAAGTTTGCAAGAGTTTGTGGATGGAAAAAGGCTTGGTAAATAGCCTAACTTTCATCCACAAGGATGGCCACACGGCCTAGCACACGAGCGTGTCACTTGGCCGTGCGACCTTAAATGGTTGATGACGTCATAAACAGAGAGTTACATGGGTCGAGGGCACGGGCGTGTCCCAAGCCACACGAGCGTGTGGCCTTGTTTTGTGGTAAAATTTTCTAACTATTTTAAAGTTCTCAGTTTAGTCCCGGACCACTTCCAAAGTATGTTTTAGGCCTCGTAATCCTGTAATAGGGACAATATGATTATGAATGAAAAGTTTAAAATTTGAATGGAAATTTGTGACTCAGAAATGATCGGTTATATGTGATTAAGTTCGGTAATGCCTCGTACCCTATTCCTGTGACAGATACGTGTAAGGGGTGTTACAGGAATCTAGTATGAACCATGGGATTTTTCGGGTACAAAAATAATCAGGACGACTATTTAGTGGCGGCCCGTGGCGGAGACCGACAGCGGATAGTGGCAATCAGCAGCGGATGGTGGTTGAAATGACATTACAAAGTTTTGTGCTTCTAAGGGTGAAAGCCATGGGATGAAAGGTGGGGTTTTTGGGGTGGTTGGATTAGGGTGAGAAAAGGTTATGTTTTGGGGTGTTTTAAGGGAGGAGGTGTAAGTCTAGCGGTGGGGCTATGACCGGCGGCGGTGATGGCTGCAAATAAAGGTGTTCGATAGTGGGGGTGTGAAGAATGGTGGTGGTGCTTTGGTGGTGTAAAGTGGTCTTTGGGGTGGTCTTTTTCTCTTTTTTCTCGACGATAGTGGAGGCTAACAGCGGTGGCTAATGGCGAAGAGGTTGTCGGCGATCAAGTGGTTGATGGTGGTCAAGGGGTCATTGGCCTTTTAGCCCTTTTTCTTCTTTCTTCTTTTGGGCCGGCTTGCTGGCCTTTTTTTTTTTTTCCTTATTCTTTCCTTCTTCTCTTTGTTTAGGGCTTGGTATGTTAGGCTCTTATACTTTTGGGTAAGGATATGGGTTTGTTTGTTTGAGAAAGATGAATGCGTCGGATGCGAATGTGCCCACGCCATAATTTAATTCCGTTTTTTAACAAGTGTCTGTCATCGTCCATGCACTTGGAAAATAACATAATCAAATGGATTAAAAAATATTGTATTTAATTTTCAAACTAAACTAGAATTTAAAATAAAATAAAATAAATGTAGGTTGCCTCTCATTAAGCACTTTTCTTTAACGTCGTTAGCTCGACGACTTGAAAAATTTAATCATTCGACTCCTCGAAAAATAATTGCTCTACCACATGTACTTGAAAATTCTCGTAAAATGGTTTTAACCTTTTTCCATTGACTTTTAAATATTTCTTTAGACTCTTCGTTTTTAATTTTGACTGCATCATGAGGAAATAGTTTAGTAACAACAAAAGGACCAAGCCATTTGGTTCGAAGCTTACCTGCAAAAATCCTCAGTGTTGGGTTGTAAAGTAACACTTTTTGACCAATTAAGAATTGTTTACGAGATATCTTTTGGTTATGAAACACCCTGGTTTTGTCTTTATAAATTTTGGCCTTTTTTTATGCGTCACAATAGATTCTTCAAGCTCTTGAATATCTAATTTTTGATAATTACCTGCGGCGTCGAACTCCATGTTGCATCTTTTTACTGTCAAAAATGCCTTATGTTCCAACTCTACTGGAAGGTGACACGTTTTACCAAATATAAGTTGGTAAGGGCACATTCCTATCGGTCCCTTGTAAGCAGTACGATGTACCGCCCACAATGCATCGTTTAAAAGTAAGCTCCAGTCCTTCCTATTTGGTTTCATGCTCTTTTCCAAAATCAACTTTATTTCACGGTTCGAAACTTCCACTAGACTGTTTGTTTGTGGGTGATAAGCCGTGGCCACACGTTGTGTCACCCTATAATTTTTCAGTAGAGTATCAATTACCTTATTGTAGAAATGAGTTCCTCGATTGCTGATTAATGCTCTCGGTGTACCAAACCTGGAAAAAATAGAATTGTTAGAAAATTCACTATAGTTTTAGCATCGGCATATCAAGTAGCTTTAGCTTCTACCCATATAGATACGTAATCTACAATAAGAATAATGTAAACATTATTAAATGATGAAACAAATGGTCCCATGAAATCGTTGCCCCACACATAAAAAATTTCGCATACATGTATAGGTGTTAGGGGCATCTCACTTTTTTGACTTAAATTCCCCACTTTTCGACAACTCTTACAAGTTTTGCAAAATAAATAAGCATCACAAAATATGTGTGGCCAAAACAATCCACACTCAAGTACCTTATGTGCGGTGCATTTAGGACCGAAATGCCCTCCACAAGCATAAGAATGACAAAAAGAAAGTTATGCGATCTAGCCTCAGTTTAGTGAGTTGAGTCGCTTTCATTGCCCGATTGTCTAACGATGAAGTTTCATTCACTTGGTGAAGTTGGAGGATATTTGGCTATGATGGGAATCGATATTCAATTGAGTTCAAAAAGGTTCGGTTTAATGTATTAGGTTCAGCTAATAAGAAAGAATTAATATAGGTTGATAATAATTCGATTTAGATGGAAAATGAAATAAAGGGCTTAAGAAACAAGAGTGAACCAACACTATGCTTAAGTGCTGACCCAAAACTTATACGTTCTTAAGTTGGTTTAGTGAAGGAAAAATAGAGACCTCGACCCACTATCTATGGAAGATAGGAACCTTGGTATAATGGTTCGAAGTCCACACTACTGAAGTGATGAGTTCGATTTCAAAAGAACTAGGTTGACGCCACTAGCTAAGTAGATAAGTCAACAGAGTCTTTGGATGAAATTGAGAGAAGTTAATCTCACAAAATACTTAATTTCAATCATAAAAATGGTAAAAGTTCCTTACAAGGTGAAATGAGCTAAAATTTATAGGCATTACATGGTTAGTCGAATAGGCTCTTAAAGGTAGCTAAAAAGTTAGTTGAAAATTCCACAATCTTTTTAGGAAGGTTCCTTGAAGCTTCTTGTGCATGGGAAACGTCAATGGCAGCTTCTAGATGACTTAATTCAGCTAGAAAATTAAATGGGTTGATTGGGAGCTGAAATGCATTAAGTAGGTTCAGGCACATATTTGAATCTTCTTTAATGGTGCTGCTTGGTTTAGCCGAATGTTCTTGGGAATAAATGAGCTGCTTTGGGCACTCCATGGGTCATGAGGTGTGAACAAACTGATTTGAATTGTCATGTGTGTGTGAACAACCAAAACTGAACAGCCCTTGGTGTGAAAGGAATATTCGGCTAGTGTGAAAGGCATTAGATTTGCCTTGGGCAGCCAATTGGTCTTCTTAGAGAGATGAAAGGCTTGGCTGAATAGTCACTTGGGAAACACCAAGAATCAGCACACCATCTTAATTACATCCATGCATCTATGCCGTCCAAGGGAAGTGTACCTACACCAAATAAATCGGATAATTAAATTCCCTTTTGTACACATTAATTCGACAGCAAAAACAAATAAAACCTGCACAATAAATTCGGCCAACATATTTAATCTTTGTAATAGATTAAGACATATTAAAACACACAATTAATTAATAACATAATTAAACATTTAATTTTATTATATTGTCCAGATTATGACAAATTAAATAACTTAACTAATTAACTAATTTAATTAAAAAAAATTAACTATCTTATTCCAGCATAATAAACGCAAGCTAAAGTGAACTAAAAACGAGCTCATTGAGCTAAGGTTGAGCTGGTTGAGCTTGAAGGAGATTGTATGGCGTGCTCAGCTTGCTGGTCCAAGAGCTTTCAAGAAGGCCAGCAATGGTTTCACCCCAAATTCTATCAACCAAGGCTGTTGTTGCGTCTTTGAACCTTTTAGCCTGAGCTTGGGTTATCAGACCTAAAGCTAGCTCGAGTGGATCCATGTCAACTTTCGGCATCCCTTGGGACTTAGCCATATCAGAAAGGATAGTTTGTTCCTCAGTTTCTGTGACACATTGTTGAAATACCTAATCGGAGCAATGTTTCCATAGGTATGGATCGTCCCAAATATAATATCGTGAGTCTCTTTTGAGCTTGTCCTTTTAAAAACATGATAAGTTGGAAGAAACAATACTTGTAGCAAGGTAATTTACCATATCTGCAAACCATTGGTAAATTGTCTGAGCTGACTGAAGACTTTCATCCGGGAAGTCATCTTTAAGAGGTGTATCGTCTTTAAAAAAGGGAATTCGACTCAAATGATCAGCTACTAAGTTCTCACTTCATTTCTTATCCTTAATCTCGAGATTGAATTATTGTAAGAAAAAAATCCATCGAATCAGCCTAGGTTTTGCCTCTTTTTTCCCGATCAAATATTTCAACGCTACATGGTTAGAAAAAACAATAACTTTAGTGCTTAATAAATATGATCTAAACTTTTCCAAAGCAAAAACAATAGCTAATAATTCTTTTTCAGTAGTTGAGTAATTGTTCTGGGTAGCATCTAGTATTTTAGAAGCGTAGGATATGACGTGAGGTTCCTTCCCAATTCTTTGCCCAAGGACAACTCCTACACTTTGGTCACTTGCATCGCACATGAGCTTGAAAAGGGTAGTACCAATTTGACGGCTGTACAATAGGAGCTGAAACAAGCTCTTGTTTGAAAGTGTCAAACGCGTCTTTGCACACTTTGTAACAGGATTATGGAGCATTACTAGAGTTTACAAATCAAACGGATAAAAAATTCAAACATTTCATATCATGTAATAATCATGTCAGAAATCAATCAAATTCATACATACTGTCCCTAATACGAGCCCTCGAGGGCCAAAATATGCGTTAGAAACAAATTGGGACTAAATTAGAAACTCAGAGAATTTTTCAGAAACATTTAAAATTTTCAAAGCTGTAAAGGTCACATGGCCATGTGGCCAGGCCATGTGACTCACACGGCCAAGAGACACGCCCGTGTCATAAGCCGCGTGGGTATTCGAAATAGGGACACACGACTGTGTCCCAGCCCGTGTCCATCTGAGTATACTAACTTGTGTCACACGGCCATGCCACACGCATAAGTGCCAGGCCGTGTCACCTGGCCGTGTGTCACAAATGGCTGAGACACACGCCCGTGTGGACGAAAATAGGTCATTTTCCAAGCCACATTTCTCACCCAATTTGGCATCAACCTACATCCAAAATTGTGCATATAAACACGCCATATTATGGCACCCAAACCAAGCAAAATCAAGCATTAAACATGTAGTATATTCACATACAACCAAAAATGACAACTTATAAACATGTCAACCAAGTATTCAAACTTACCTAAATGATCAACTACATATATGAATAATTGCATCAATACAGAACATGTATATTCATGTATTCAATTTGACCAAATAAGCCAACAATTTACCAAACTATTTGTATCATTTTATGCCAATTCACTTACCATACAAAACATGCCATTTGGTACCAAAATGCATTTCAAATACTGACATATTTAGACATGTATATACCTTACATATCAAGGTACCAATTCATCACATCACAAAACACATGTTTAGCTACCATTTTACCTTTCATCATTCAATTATGAACTAAACCACACATCAAGCATGATAAGGCCACATATATATACACATCAAAATATACCAAAACACAAGCTAAAGCATATGGCCACAATCACAAGAACACATATAGGCCAACATTAGCCAAAATAACCTATACTTGCCATTATAACCAAAATTAAACAACCGAAAGTACCAAAAGAGCCGATGGATAGTGTGATATAGCTCTGACAAGCTTCCAACCCGAACGAGCTTCTGAATCACTATAAAACACGGAAAATAACACAAAGTAAGCATTTAAGCTCAGTAAGTTTGTATAACATAGAATTTAACTTACCATTTAATCACATTTAAGGTAAGCAAACATAACATATCCCAACCAATTTGGCCAAAAGCCTAAACACATATTCACCAACATGTTAGCCATGTAAAACACATATAATATCCAATACCCATGGATGAGCTCAACAATTATTCAAATTTCATATACATGTATCATTCATTTCATAAATCAATATATCATGTAAAATCACTTCCATGTACTTCATTTAAATACCTGTAGTAGTTCATATCGAACCCGTATAATCTCATAATAGAACATTGCCCATTAAACCATTTAGAATATCATTAGATACTCGGGTAGAACACACGAGGTGTACTGAACTGCAATCTGTCAATTATTGTACATGTATGCTCATACGAGCTTTGAATTGGTATGCTTTTACGAACTATAATCGATAAGCTCTTTTGAGCTAAGTAATGGTAAGCTCATGCGAGTTGAATATTGGTAAGCTCATACGAGCTGAGAATCAGTAAGCTCTCATGAGCTAAAATCAGTAACCCTAATGACATGTCATTTGTATCCTACGAAATCTTAAGGTTCAAACGGGGCTCGGTAGTCGTCGTATGTCGTCAAATATGCGATTGGTATTCATATATGTAAATAATGAAAATAACATACATATAATTCAAATAAAGAATATAATTACACAATTTAATTACACAAACTTACCTCGACAAGTACACGTAGATATGGAGGCGATTAATTCGAAACTTTCTCTTTGCCCCGACCTAACTCTGTACGAGGTCTAACCGGATATATACGAATGAATTTAACTCAATTAAATATAATACATATTCAATTTAGTCCAACACACATTTTGACAAAATTACCATTTTGCAATTTAGTCCCTAGGCTCTAAAAATGAAATTCATTCAACTTTATCCCTACCCAAGCCTAGCTGAACTATATACATGCTTATAACAACCCACACATTTCACAAATTCACAAAATTTACCAATAATTTATCACATTTTCAATTTGATCCCTATTTGACAAATTTACTAAAAATCCCTTTACAAAAGTTGCTTATCTAACAACAACCATTCATTTTCTATCATCAAACTTCAAAACTCACATATATTCATCAATGGTAAAACCCTGATAGTTTAACATTTTTGCAAATTAGTCCTCAGGCTAGCTAGATTAAGCTACAATGATCCCGGAAACGTAGAAATCATTAAAAATGATACAAAAATCGTACCTAATTGGAAAATGGAAGCTTGGCCGAATGTTTCTCAACAAGAATGGCTTTCTTTCCTCTTCATAATCGGTTGAAGAAGGAAGAAAAGATGATACTTGACATTCATTTTACTTAATTTTGTCTTTATTTACTTAATCACCTATTTAACCTTTTAAAACATTAATAATTACAAAATTGCCAAGCCATTATCATCCACTAACACACAAATGGTCTAATTACCATATAAAGACCTCCACTTTAAAGTTCTATAGCTATTTAACACCATTAACTATTAGAACTCCACTTTTGCACTTTACGCGATTTAGTCCTTTTTGTCAAATTGAGCATGTAAACGGTAAAATTTCTTAACGAAATTTTTATATGGTATTTCTATCATGCTGTAGACCATAAAATTATAATAAAATAAATTTTTTAACCTCAGATTTTTGGTACCAAAACCACTATTTCGATTTCACTGAAAACAGGCTGTTACACACTTGATCAAATTCGAACTCTTAATCTTTTTGCAAGAGATTGCAAAGCGATTGCGAAATCTTAGAAAAGACCCTAATAAACCGTCTCTAAAAACCTGCATGACCAAGAAAGGAATGAATTTCCCTCACAGTTGTGGGGTATGGAAGTGAGTTGATAACATCAATTTTGGCCTTATTGACCGTGATCCCTTCAGCGTGAACAATATGCCCTAAAATCAATCCCTTATCCACCATAAAATGGAATTTTTCATAATTAAGAATTAGATTAAATTTTAGGCATCTCTCCAAAATTTTAACGAGGTTTGATAAACATTCAATGAAAGAATTTCCATAAACTGTAAAATCGTCCATAAATACCTCAATTATTTTCTTGACATAGTCAGAAAATATACTTACCATAAACCTCTGGAATGTGGTTGGCACATTGCAAAGTCCAAACGACATCTGTCTATAGGGAAACGTGCCAAAGGGACATGTAAATGTTGTCTTCTCTTGGTCCTGTGGTGCCACTGGAATTTGGAAAAAACCTAAATAACCATCAAGACAACAGTAGTGAGTTTTTCCTACTAAACATTCTAACATTTGATCAATAAAAGGAAGTGAAAAGTGGTCTTTTCGAGTTAAAGAGTTCAACTTCCTGTAATCTATACAGACTCTCCACCCAATTTGGACTCAAGTGGGAACTAAATCTCCTGTTGCATTATTTATTACAGTCATACTAGTTTTCTTGGGTACCACATGAATTGGGCTGACCCAATTACTATTGAAAATTGGATAGATCATTTTGGCGTCCAATAGTTTTGAATTTTCTTTTTGGTAACCTCCACCATTGGTGGAATAAGGTATCTTTGATCTTTTCTCTTTGGGCTTGTGCTTTCTTCTAACGGTATTCTATGCATACAAGTCGAGGGACTTAACCCTTTTATGTCAAAAATTATCCATCCAGTAGCCTCTTTGTAGTCTTTCAAGACTCGAATTAAATTCTCCTCTTCCAAACCTAAAAGTTTACTAGAAACTAATAAAGTGTTTTCGTTACCTAGATAGGCATACTTCAAGTGTTCCAGCAATGGTTTAAGCTCTATTTTCGGGGCCTGCAAAATAGAAGGCAACAATTTAGATTTAGAAGGAGAAAGTTCAAAGTACTTATCTTGGCTTCTAGGGAATTGAGGAGTCTCCAATAGAACAATGATTTCCCAAATCGGTTCTCTGAATGTCATTATCTCCTCCAATTTACCCATCGTATTGAGGTCTAAACTTTTGGAAAGTATAGTTTGTAATCCATTCCCTTCATGATACTCAAAATGAAACTTCGTTAGTGGTTCAATAATATCAACACTAGAAATATTTGGCATTGTATTGGGTTGGCCCATCGCCTCATAAAATTAAATTTTACCACCTCACCGTGGAATTCCATAGTGAGGGTTCCACTTCGAACATCAATTTTTGAACGTGCGGTACTTAGGAATGGTCTCCTAAATAGAATATCAGAAACATTTCTTAAGTGGTCGTCCTCCATATCGATGATGTAAAAGCCTACAGGAAAAAAAATAGTTCATTTACCTTAACAAGGACATCTTCCAACACCCCTTCTAGATATACGTATGATTTGTCTGCCAATTGAATAATCACCCCTACTTCTTTCAAAAGACCCATGTTTAGCAATTTAAAAATAGATAAAGGCATTACATTAATAAATGCTCTTAAATCACACATGGCTTTCTTTATGCCAATATTACCTATTTTGTAGGATATAGAAAACATACCTTGGTCCTTACACTTAAGCAGAATTTTCCTTTGTAATACTGCAGGAACATTTTCTCCCACATTCACCCATTCGTTTCCTTGGAGTTTCATTTTGCCAGTGCACAGTTCTTTCAAAATATTTGCTTAGCATGGAACCTTTGTAATTGCATCAAGTAAAAGGATATTAATTTATACCTTCCAAAATGTCTCAAGGATTTCTGTTTCCTCTAGTTCTTTTTTAACTTGGGTGAGCCTTCCAAGGTATGGGGGAGGTACAAAAAATGGTTTATGAGGTGCCGACTCAGTGGGAACTGTTAGTTCGGCTTCCTATTCAATGTTGGCGTCACGACTCGTGCCAGAAACTGACTCTGTTCCATCTTTTATGGTCACAACACTCGTATTTGGACGTGGAGTCAGCTCGATTTGATATGGTAATTTTCTTTGGTTCTCCAAAAGACTAACTGTAAGTGCTAACTTACTTATTTGCTGATCCATTTCTTGGAGATGTGCTTCAGTCTTTTGTTGGAACTTTTCGGTGCTAATGGCTAACATTTCTACTATGGTTTCGAAATATGACTTTGAAGGTTGATACCGTTGAGGCGGAGCTGATCTTGGTTAATATGGTTGATTATATCGAGGATTTGATGCATAGTTTAGATTTGGGTGGTCCCTCCACCCTGGGTTGTATGTGTTCGAGTATGGATCATAACTCCTTTGAGGTGGCCCTAGGAAATTCCCAACGGCATCTACTTGTGAAATTGTGTCCTTTAGTAAAATCGGGCACAAGTCGATTGGATGATCAGGCTGATCGCAAATCCTGCATAACAGAGCTGGGTTCAATTTTCCTGCAAGCATATTTTTAACCACATTAGTAAGTTCAACAATCTTATTTACTACAGAAGAATTACTTAGCTCATGAACCCTTCTCATAGGTTCCATAGGTGGTCAATACTATTGAGAATTTGTAGCCATAGTCAAAATAATATTTTGAGGGACTAAATTGAGAAAATAATATTTTGAGGGACTAAAATGTGAAATAAATGAAATGTGTAGGCTTGTATGGATATAAGGATAATTCGGCTAGATATGGGTGAAATGAAATTATGTGTATTTGATAATTTTATGAAATAGGGACTAAAGTGTCGAAATGTGAAAATGTGAGGGCTATTTCATAAAATGTCCTAAATATGTGTGTTTGGACTAAATTGAATGAATTGGTGATTGAATAAGCTAAATTTGAATATGTATAAACCAAGAAAGGAGAGATCTGGATCAAGATCGAGGCAAAGACAAAGTACTCGATTGATCGACTAGTCTCGGTATTTCTACGTCTGAGGTAAGTTCAAATATAATACGTGTTCTTAAATTGTGTTTAAATGCTATGAAATGTAAACTTATGTGATTATTGGATTAGAAATGCTATGTTTGGAATCGAGATAGGTGGCACTAAGTGTGCGTAATTAAAAACGAGACAGAGATGATTAGCACTGTCTGTACGAAATAATAGAGGCTTCAACTTATTGATTTGGCACTGTGTGTGCGATATCGAGATAGGTTCAGTTTAAAGTACAGGCACTAAGTGTGCGATGATGTTTATGCTTCGACTACGAAATTGGCACTAAGTGTGCGAATAAATCGAATGATTAACAAAGGTTGATCGAAATGTAATATCGAGCACTACGGTAGGTATTGAACCTTTGTGGCTGTTGAAATAGTAAATGGATTTATGAATGATTGAGTGAGTATGTTAGCTATGGATGATATGGTGTGTATATTTGTGAGTTGGTCTATGTGATGGAATAACTTTGTATATTGTAGTTGATTTACTGAATTGAATGTATTATATTACGAACTTACTAAGCTTTAAAAGCTTACTGTGTGATGTGTTTCTCTGTTTTACAATGTCAGTAAAGCTAGCTCGGATCCGGGGATCCTCACTACTCAATCACACTATCGATTATCTATTTTGGTACTTTTGAAAGATGTGTATATTTGAATATGGCATGTATAGGCTAGTTAATATGGCATGTTTTCAAATGTTTGGACCTTGCCATGTGATATGGCTTGGAAGTTGAATGATGTTGGCTCTTATATATAGGCTATGAAAATGATGAATGTGGTATGAAATAGTGAGATTGGGAAATGGTATGTTTCATGCTTAAATGGTTGGTGAGTATTGTGGTTTGAATGTGAACTTGTGGTATGGATTGTATGATACTTAACTTTAATGCTTTGGTATGTGAAAATTTGGTATTTTGAATGGACTTATTTGAGTGGAAATTGAGTATGGATATAGATGGTGTAGTTGATGATTAATTGGTGCATTTATTGATAGGTTTTGGTTGCCAATTGAAGTATAAATGCATGTGATTTGAGGCTTGTAGGTGATTCTAAGTGTGGGAGGCAAGTTTGGTCTTGGAAATGGCCTATAATTGCCTACACGGTTGAGCACATGGGCGTGTGGCTCGACCGTGTCTCTTAAAATTGTAATTTGAATTAAGTCAGACTCAACCACCGACTGGACACACGGGCGTGCGACTAGCCGTGTGGTGTAAGTCAGTGTCGACCACGGGTGAGGCACACGGGCGTGTCTCAGGCCGTGTGAACAGGTCAGTATGTATGCCTTATTTTGTCATGGCTTGGACGCACGGGCGTGTCCGAGGCCGTGTGAGGCACACAGCGTACTCACACGGGCGTGTGACCTCTGCAGCTTTGAAAAAAATGTTTGAATTTCAAAATTTTTTATGTGTGCTTGGTTTAGTCCCAACCCCTTTCTAATATGCGTTTAGGGTCTCGTAGACCTTATTAAGGGACTATATGTTTACATCTTAATATGTTTGAATGATGATTGACTTTGTGTTTTAAAATGATATGAAATGTTCATAAATGATTAGTAATGCCTCTTAACCCTAGTCCGGTGACGGTTACAGGTGTTACATTTTATTGGTATTAAAGCTACGGTTTAGTCGTTTCTAGGACTAACGTAGTGCGTGTAAGTCTAGCTATACATTCCATATATATAATTGCTATAGTGTGATGAATCATGACAGTTAAAAATGTGTTATTATATAGCAAATGGATCCCGATCGAGTAGTTGCTGATGTTGTAGAGAGCAATGTGCCCACTCCCGCTCAAGGGACAACGTCGGCCACATCTAGGTCGAATGTTAATAGCCACGAGGGAGATGCTATGCAAGCCTTCTTCCAAATGATGAGTGAGTGGTTTTTGGAGTTCGTTCGAATGAATCCGGCTGCTCCACAACCTCCACCCCCACAAGTACCCGTTGTGCCGCAAGTTTCAGATTCAACCCGATTGAATAAACCTCCTGTAGATAAAATTTGAAAGTATGGGGCTGAAGAGTTTAGGGCCACAGTTGATGATGATGCTGAAAGAGCTGAGTTTTGGCTCGAGAATACAATTCAAGTGTTTGATGAGATGTCGTTGACTGCTGATGAATGCATTAAATGTGTTGTTTCCTTATTGAGAGATACGACATATAATTGGTGGAAAACGTTGATATCAGTGGTTCCGAGAGAGAGAATCACCTGGGATTTCTTCAAAGTTGAATTCCTAAAGAAGTATATCAGTCAACGATTCATAGATCAGAAATGTAAAGAGTTTCTAGAGCTGAACCATGGTCGTATGTCAGTTACAGAGTATGAACGGGAGTTTGTGAGATTAAGTCAGTATACACAGAATGTGTTTCGACTGAAGCTACTATGTGTAAACGTTTCATTGAAGGGTTGAATGAAGACATTAAATTGCTGGTTAGAATACTTGACTTGAATGAATTTATTATGTTAGTTGAAAGAGCCTGCAAAGCCGAGGAGCTTAGCAAAGAAAAGAAGAAAGCTGATTCTGAAGCTAGAGATAAAAGAAAAAGATCGATGAGTAAGTCATCTCAACCTTCGACGAAGAGATTTAGAGATGCAAGCAATCGTTCAAATGCTTCATTTGGACATTTGGGTAGAGATTGTGTGAGACAAAGTGTTGGTCCAAGAGTTCAAATTCTGACTGAATCAAGTGTTAAAAGTGTCAAAAGCAACAAGCCTGATTGTAGATAGTGTAAAAGATGACACGTTGGGGAATGCTGGGGCAAGTACAATAATAGAACTTGTTATAAGTGTAGATCACGAGATCATTTCATTCGAGATTGCCCAGAGTTAGCTGAGAAAGATAATGTTCAGAGTGCGAGATCGAGTAATACAACGGTTAGGGGTATACCACCCAGAAACACTGGAAATGTGAGTGGAAGTTACAAAGGGACTACGGATACAACTGTGAGATCTAAGGTGAGAGCACCTGCCCGAGCCTATGCTATACGCGCACGAGAAGAAACATCATCTCTAGATGTCATTACTAGTACTTTTACTCTATTTGATACTGATGTGATTGCATTGATAGATCCAGGTTCTACTTATTCTTATGTGTGTGTGAATCTAGTATCAAGTAATACTCTACCTGTTGAGTGTACTGAATTCGTGATTAGAGTATCGAACCCCTTAGGCAAGTGTGTCTTGGTTGATAAAGTGTGCAAGAACTGACCGTTGATGTTTCGGGATATTTACTTTCCGGCTAATTTGATGTTGCTACCTTTTGATGAATTTGATATTATTCTAGGTATGGATTGGCTAACTTTGCATAATGCTATTGTGAATTGTAAAAGAAAGAGTATTGATTTGAGAAGTCAGAATGGTGAGATAGTTCGAATTGAATCCAATGATTTGAATGGGTTACCGGCTGTTATATCTTCGATGAAAGCTCTGAATTATGTGAAAAAGGGTTGTGAAGCTTACCTCGCGTATGTGATAGATACAAAAGTGACTGAAAAGAAAGTTGAATCTGTACCTGTAGTATGTGAATTCCCGAATGTGTTTCCTAAAGAACTATCGGGATTACCTCCAACACAAGAAGTTGAATTTAGTATTGAATTAGTGTCGAGAACTACTCCTATCTCAATAGCTCCGTATAGAATGACACTGACAGAATCGAAAGAGTTGAAGTCTCAGTTGCAAGAGTTGACCGATAGAGGATTTGCACGACTGAGTTTCTCGCCCTGGGGTGCTCCTGTGTTGTTTGTGAGAAAGAAATATGGTACTATGAGGATGTGTATTGATTACCGATAGTTGAACAAATGACGATAAAGAATAAGTATCCCCTGCCACGTATTGATGATCTGTTTGATCAGGTGAGAGGAGCTACAGTGTTTTCTAAGATAGATTTGAGATCGGGCTACTATCAGTTGAGAGTTAAAGAATCAGATGTACCGAAGGCTACTTTCAGAACGAGGTACGGACATTATGAATTCTTAGTTATGTCTTTTGGACTAACGAATGCTCCTGCAGTGTTTATGGATTTGATGAATCGGATATTCAGACCGTATTTAGATCGATTTGTCGTGGTTTTTATTGATGACATTTTGATTTATTCATGTAATGAGACGCAACATGCCGAGCATTTGAGAATTGTGTTACAGACTCTGCGTGAGAAGCAATTGTATGCAAAGTTTAGCAAATGTGGGTTTTGGTTGCGTGAGGTTGGTTTTCTGGGGCATATTGTATCAGCTGCGTGAATACGAGTTGATCTGAGTAAGATCTCAGCTATTTTAGAATGGAAGCCTCCAAAAAATGTGTCTGAAGTCCGTAGTTTCCTGGGACTAGCGGGATATTATAGGCTGTTTGTGAAAGTTTTCTCGATGATTGCGACTCCGTTAACAAGTTGTTACAGAAAGATGTTAAATTTGAGTGGTCAAAAAAGTGCCAGCAGAGTTTTGAATAGTTGAAAACATTGTTAACAGAGGCATCTGTGTTAGTCCAACCTAAATCGGGTAAAGAATTCATAGTTTACAGTGATGCATCGTTGAATGGTTTGGGCTGTGTGTTGATGCAAGAAGGCAAAGTCATTGCTTATGCTTCGAGGCAGTTAAAATCGCATGAAAAGAACTACTCGACACACGATCTTGAATTAGCCGCGATTGTATTTGCATTGAAGATTTGGCATCATTTCCTATTTGGTTGGTGAGAAATGTCATATTTATATGGATCACAAGAGCTTGAAATATCTGATGACTTAGAAAGAATTGAATTTGCGCTAGAGGAGATGGTTAGAATTGTTGAAAGACTATGAGCTTGTGATTGATTATCATCTGGGTAAAGCTAATGTTGCTGCTGATGCTTTGAGTCGAAAGTCTATATGTGCTTTGCGAGCAATGAGTACTCAGATAGATCTGTGGGATAATGGTTCAGTTTTGGCTGAGTTAAAGGTGAGGCCGATGTTTATACGTCAGATTTGTGATGCCCAGAAAAGTGATGATGAGATGTTAACAAAATGAGCTCAATGAGATTTGAATTCTGATTTAGAATTTCAAGTTGATAATGATGATTTTTTGAGATTTAGAGATCGGATTTGTGTTCCGAGGAATTCAAAGTTGATTCAGTTGATTTTGAAAGAAGCTCATAATAGTCATTTGGTTGTTCATCTGGGAAGTACTAAAATGTATAATGATCTAAAATAGTTTTATTGGTGGCATGGTATGAAACGGGATATCTCATAATTTGTTTCGAGATGCTTGGTTTGTCAGTAAGTTAAAGCTGAACATCAGGTTCCATCCGGTTTATTACAACCAATTATGATTCCTGAGTGGAAATGGTAGAGAATCACGATGGACTTTGTGTCGGGATTACCTTTATCTCCAAGAAAGAAAAATGCAATCTGGGTGATAGTTGCCAGATTGACGAAATCAGCTCATTTCATTCCGGTGAGAATAGATTATTCACTTGATAAGTTAGCTGAATTGTATATTTCTGATATTGTGAGATTGCAGGGGGTGCCACTATCTATTGTGTCTGACAGAGATCCAAGATTTACCTCGTGGTTTTAGAAGAAACTGCAAGAGGCATTAGGCACAAAGCTGCATTTTAGTACTGCATTTCATCCGCAAACGGATGGACAATCAGAAGGGATCATTCAAGTTCTTGAGGATATGTTGAGATGATGCATTCTTGAGTTTGAAAGTACATGGGAAAAACTTTTTCCATTGATTGAATTCGCATACAATAATAGTTTTCAATCTAGCATTAAAATGGCACCGTATGAGGCTCTTTACGGTCGAAAATGTCAAACTCCATTGTATAGGACTAAGATGTGTGAGAATAAGATTCACGGGGTTGATTTGATAAAAGAGACTGAACAGAAAGTAAAAGTGATTCGTGACAGTTTGAAAGTAGCATCAGATGGTCAGAAGTCTTACGCAGATTTGAAACGAAAAGAAATCGAATTTGAGGTTGGTGACAAAGTGTTTTTGAAAGTGTCTCCGTGGAAGAAAATACTTCGATTTGGCCGAAAAAGAAAGCTGAGTCCGAGGTTTATCGGGCCGTATGAGATTATTGAATGAATTGGACCGATCGCTTATAGATTGTTGGTGCCACCTGAATTAGAAAAGATTCATAATGTCTTCCACGTATCAATGCTTCGACGATATAAATCTAATTCATCGCATGTAATTGCTCCTACTGAGGTTGAGATTCAGTCAGATTTATCATATAGTGAAGAACCAGTTCGAATTCTGGCACGTGAGATCAAAGAGTTGAGAAACAAAAGAATTTCCCTAGTAAAAGTGTTGTGGCACAAACACGGAGTTGAAGAGGCTACGTGGGAGCCTGAGAATGTTATGAGAGACCAATACCCAAACCTATTCACTGGTAAGATTTTCGAGGACAAAAATCCCTAAGGGGGGAGAGTTGTAATAGCTGGGTTTGGACCCTAGTCAGAATAGTGGTTTTGGGACCAAAAATCCGAGGTTAAAAAATATTTTAATATTATTTTCTGTGTTTACAGTATGCGATTGAGCATGTGTGAAAACTCTGTGTGAAAATTTAATTGTTTGTGTGCAGGGGACACATGGCCAGAATACACGCCCTTGAGGCAAGCCGTGTGTCACACACGGTCTAGACACACGCCCGTGTGTCTACCCATGTGGACAAGATAAGGCTATTTACCAAGCCATTTTTGCCACCTTTACTTGTACCATCCAACACAACAACAAGCAATACCAATTCAAGTATATGTATACATCCAATTCAACCACAACCAAGTCATTCACATATCAATTACATGATATTCCCTATCACACACAACATCTCATACTTATCAACTTAAACCATGCAAAATCCACATTCATGAAGGACATCTTCAAATTCAAATATACTTAATCAATATTAGCCAATTCCAATGGCCATTTACAAAATAAATCAAATATCATCATAAGCTAACATTTTTGATTAAAACCAATATGTCATATAACAAAAAGACCAAGTCCCTATACATGCCATACTCAAAATATTTGAATTTATTATACCCAAAAAATTAGTTTGATAGTGTGAATCGAGCTCCGACGTCCTTCAATCCCCAAGTTAGCTTGGCAATACTATAAGAAAAGTGGAAGAGAAAGGAGAGTAAGCATGAAGCTTAGTAAGTTCACATGCAAATAATAAGCAACATAAATCATACTATTTACATAAGGCAAAGTTTCATAAATGTCAACAAGTCTCATAAGCATCATTTTCTCATATACATTCTTACCACATGTTCATAGCATACCATGTTCTTTACTCATGAGTTTTACATACATACCTGTAACAACTCGTAACACATTCTCATATTTTCTCATCATTAACTTACTTGTCGAATAACCCACTGATTTACCCGTTGAACACTTGGAATACCATCGGATACATGGAAAGTTTACACATATTACTTCATACGTAGCCATATACTACCTCATATCACATATCACACATTTCTTGCTCTCGAGCTAATCACATGCCTGCTCACACAAGCTGACAGTCAGGACGTAGCTACACGGGCTGCTCACACAAGCTGACAGGTACCCATAACACATGCCGAGCTACCCAGCCACTGGTAAGACCAGCACCCAGATTTACATAAACACATATCGCATATCTCATGAGCTCAACTCATATAATTCCTAGTGACATGTCACTTGTATCCTAATCTATTCCTAAGGTTCAAACGGGATTTTCTCTCTTGTCGGAACTTTTTCGAACTTGTCGAATGTATTCATAGAACCAAATATACAATTCATACAATATCAAAACATTAAATAAATAATCACAACATTGCATTATTTACATATGAACTTACCTCGGTACAACAATAGTAAAAACGGATCTAATCGTCGTACACTTTGTTTTTCCCTCGGTCAAGGACTGTTCCATGTTTTTCTTGCTCTATAATACCAAATTTAGCTTATTTAATACACACAATATTCAATTCAGTCCATAACTCATACTTTGACAAAATTACATTTTTACCCCTAACTTTTCACATATTTACAGCTTAGTCCCTAGACTCGTAAAATGAAATGTGTCCACTTTCTTTCACACCCAAGCCTAGCCGAACCTAACATAAACTCATATGAGCCCACATTTCTCATCAAAACATACATCTTACTATTCATTTTACATCTTATACAAATAAGTCCTTTTTATGCATTTCCATCAAAAATCACTTAGTAAAAGATGTTAAACACACATCAAACTTTCATAATCTACTATGAAACATCAAAATACATGTATGTCACACATGGGTAGATTTTTGAACATGAAACCTAGCTCAAATAAATGGTAGAAATAGCTAGATAGGTCGATAATACCTTTAAAAACGTAAAGAACATTAAAAAGGGGCTAGGATGCACTTACTATTGAGCATGAAAGGATGAACAAAACCCGAGCTATGGCTCCTTAGAAATTTTGGCAATGAGGGAGGAAGATGGACACAATTTTTGACTTCTTTTCCCTTTTTATTCTTTTATTAACCAAATGAAAAAAATGCCCTTAAGGCCTTTCTTTCAAATTTTTCCTATTCATGCCCATTTTTGACCAAAAATATGGAAATTGGTCAAATTGCTATTTAAGGACCTCTAACTAATAATTCAAAGCTATTTCATACTTAAAGCTTCTAGAATATCATATTTTGCAACTTTTGCAATTTAGTTCTAAAAGTTGAATTGGACACTTATTCACAAAATTTCTTTATGAAACTATCACTGTAACACCCCTTACCCCTATCCGTCGCCGGATTAGGGTACAAGGCATTACTGCAATCTTATACACTTTTCCGATACCTACATTTCAATTATACATTAAAACCATCCATAGTCACACTCTATGTCCCTATTATGGGCTTACGAGGCCCAAAACAATCATTAAAGTTGGTTTGGAACCAAACCAGAACTTTTCGACATTTAGAAAATTTTTTACCAAAATAGGGTCACATGCCCGTGTGACATATGACACGGCCGTGTGAGTAGACCGTGAGGTTCTCACACACCTATGTCTGGATCCCGTGTATAATTCATTATAATACATACAACCAATAACTAAATCTCTATACATGCCATTCACTTGAAAATAATTAGGAATTGTCATGATTCCAACTTGACAAATTGATAGTGTGATGATACCTCCAACGATCTCCAACCCCGAGCCAACCTGACAACACTAAGAGAAATGGGAAAATGGTGTAAGCTTTATAGCTTAGTAAGTTGGCATATCAATAATAATAAGCAATTTAATTAAAAATATTAACCCATTTCTCAATAAATATACTCAAGGGAATAGAATCGATATTCACATAGTTTTACCCTTTTTCTTAAGTTCAGCTTAGGCTGTTTTTCTGAGTCATAGTCACTAATTTAATTATTTCATAAGCTAAAGAACTCGAAATTAAGATCTGTTAATTTTCCATGAAACTAGACTCACATATTTTCATACTATAAAATTTCCAGAATTTTTAGTTTAGCTAATCAATACAGTTTATTCATTAAATACTCCCCTATTTCACTATTCGGCAACTCTAACACCTCTTTACTAAAATTAAAATTCCTCATTGTATAGAGTTTGGATAACCTTCCTGTTTGTCTCTCTCGAAATTAGACTCACCAAGGATTCTGAGAATATAAATTACACACCATAAACATTTTTATACAATTTTTAATGATTTTTCCAAGGCAAAATAGGGGATCACGTAATTATTCTGAACTAGTCTTACAAAAATTTAAATATCTCAAAATATACAAATCCTTTGCTTGCTCTGTTTCCTTTGTATGAAAATAGACTCAAGAAGAATTAAATCAATATCTCATCCAACATATTATTCAAGTTCTACGAGTTATGGTGATTTTTCAAAATCACATAACTGCTGCTGTTTCAATCTATTTTACTGAAAATTTTACTTTCCCATGTTTTCTTTATATTACTTCCATATATGCACACATAACACCGAACATATTCAAAACTAGCCATACAAATGAATAGTCATCACCAATATTTACGAGTACTCATAATGGTGTTTACATCATATCAGCCTTACTACAATTTCAATCACGTATCACATATCAAACACATTATGCACATACACACATAGTCACATGCACCCTTGCTCACACGTACATTTGCCACATTTCTCAATTGGTCACTTTCACTATTGAACTTATTCATAACATGATCGTACCAATCACCAGTAGTAAGTTATCTCGTTGAACCCCTTTGGAAAATGCCCGATACTCGGTGGTCTCAGCACATAGCTCCACCTACACATAATTCGGCTTTCTTGTACAAGGTGAATGTCCCTTATCACCCATGTGACCTAGCCATTCCATCTTGTAGGTTTCTTGTCTACATGGTGTCAAACACTAGGAACAACTCATGTGACCTAGCTACTCATAACCCGTAACTTTCTTGTACACATGGTATACACACAGTATTACACATGTAACCTAGTTACATATGAAATTATTATCCCGTAGCTTTCTTGCACACATGGTGAAAGTCCCTTATCTTCTTATCATCCATGTGGCCTAGCTGCATATCAAATTTTACCATCTCGTAGCTTTCTTGTGCACACGGTGAAGATCCCTTATCACTCATGTGACCTAGCTACATATTGTCCGTATCTCTTGATTTTTCGAAGGTTCAATCGAGAATTTCCCATTCCATACATTTTCATATTGTAGTTATCACCCAATGACTTCCATAATATCTAGCAAAATAATTATTGAACAAGTAAAATAAATGCATTATTTACATATCAACTTTCTATTTCGCATAATAACCATAGTCATAGAAAACACCTTTTATCATAAACATATTATTAAATCAATTCACCAACTTACCTCGGATCTAGAAATGACAATTTACCAACTTTCCCGATTTTCGATTTTCCTCCCGTTCTAGGTCCAAATCACATTTTTCAGGGTCTAAAACATCACATTTCACTTATTTAATTAATGTATTACTCAAAATAGTCCCTAACTTAAACTTTGGAAAAATTACAATTTTGCCCCTAAAGTTTTTAAAAATTACACTTTTACCCCTAGGCTCGTAAATTAAACTTTATTCCTTTTTCTTATGTTTTATAACATGATGAACATTTCTCCCTTCTATGGCAACATCAAATTCTCGCTCTAACATGTACTTATGAACATTAGGTATTTTTACCGATTATGTCGTTTTACTCGTTTTCACGTAAAATCGCTTAGTAAAAGTTGTTTAACATTATTTTAGCCTTCATATTATATCATAAAACATCAAAATAAACACATTTCACCCATGGCTATTTTTCCAAATATGAACCCTAAGTTAAATTATTGCCAGAATAAGCTAAATTAAGTTACCGGGACTCCAAAAACGTAAAGAACATTAAAAACGGGGCTTGGAATCACTTACTATGGACCTTGGAAGCTTGAAACAAACCCTAGCTATGAAGAAGATGGACATATTTGGCATTTAAATTTTGTTTTTAATTCATTTAATTCACTAAATTATCAAAAAGCCCCTTAAAAAATCTTTTGAAACATACCCATCCATGTCCATTTTCGTCCACCAAGTTAACCAATGGTCTAATTATCATTTAACGACCTCCAATTTAAAATTTCATAACAATTGGACACCTCTAACATGTAGAACTCAACTTTTGCACTTTTTATAATTTAGTCCTTTTGACTAAATTGAGTGCCCAAACGTCAAAATTTTCGAATGAGATTTTCACAAAATCATTCCATGAAATTATAGACCATAAAAATATAAATAAAATAAATTTCTCAACATCGGATTTGTGGTCCCGAAACCACTGTTCCGTTTAGGCCTTATTTCGGGATGTTATAGTCACTCAATCAGGCAAACATGCCATGGACCTCAAAACAATCATAAAACAAATATTTTTGCTTTGTATTTGTGGTCTCAAAACCACTATTCTGACTAGGCCTAAAATCAGGATGTTACACTTTCTATCTCTGTTCAAATGCTAGAGTCACCGATTCTGACCTGGTCATAAAGAAAACAAACAAAAATTAGAAAATTTAACCAATCCCTAGCAACGACGCCAAATTTTGATGGGCGTCGAAACCACCAAATATAAATTTCTACGACAAAATAATAGTAAATAACATTATAGAGCAGTAGGGTCGAATCTGTAATAGCTCATTTTTAGTCAAATCAGAATAGTAGTTTTGAGACCACAAATCTGAGGCCAAAATATTTATTTTATTATTATTTTAATGTTTACAGCATGATTGAGTGATTTTGTGAAAATTTCGTTAAGAAATTTTATTGTTTGAATGGTCAATTTGATAAAAAGGACTAAATCGCGTAAAGTGTAAAAGTGGAGTTATATTAGCTAAAAGTATCTAATAGTTATAGAACCTTAAAATAAAGGTCCTTATGTTGTAGTTAGGCCATTAATAGCATAAGTGGACATATATGGACATTTATTAAGGTGTTATGATAGTTATTAATTAAGGTTAAAAAGGTAAATTAATAATTAAAGGTTAATATTAGTAAAACAAAAACACTTCTCCATCTTCATTTATCTTCCATTACCAAAATTGAAGAGAAAAATAAACCATTCTTAGGGTTTTCATTCGTCCAAGCTCTCTAGTTCAATTGTAAGTCCATTTTTGTCTCGTTTTTAATGATTTCTATGTTTTTGTGATCGTTGCATCTAGTACTAGCTAGCCCAGGGACTATTTTGCAAAACTATTAAAGATTTTGAATGATTCCATTGATGAATGCATGTGTATTTTGAAGTTTCTTGATAGATTATGAATGCTTGTTGATAGATATACAAGTTTTATTAAGTGATTTTTAGTGAAAATGCAAAATAGGGATTAAATTGAGAATTGTGTAAAGTTAGTGGTTAAAATGTGAAATAAATGAAAAATATGGGCTTCTAAGGGCATAATAGTAATTTTTATAGCATGGGTATATTTGGAATTTCATTAATTTGTGATTTTATGAAATAAGGACTAAATTGTGAAAAATGTGAAATATTAGGGGCAAAAGTGTAAATATGTTTTAAAGTGTGTTTTGGACTAAATTGAATGAATATATTATTAAATAAGTTAATTTTGAATATATTTAGATCAATAAAGGAGAAATACAGATTTGGATTGGGGAAAAGATAAAGTACTCGATTAATTGACAATTTCATCATTTTTGAACCAAGGTAAGTTCGTATGTTATAATTTCATTTCAAATGTATTCTATATGCTTTGACATAGCATAAATTGTGATTATGTGATTACGGACAAATTTGGAAATGATTCGATGATGATTCGACAATTGGAATCTCGGTTGAACCTTAGGAATAGTTTAGGATACTAGTGACATGTCATTAGGGGATACAGTGAGTTGGCTTCGGGCCATGATATAACACTTCGGGTGCGAGATAAACCGATTTGGCTTCGGGCCATGCATATTGCTTGATTTGGCTTCGGGCCATGATATTAGTACTTCGGATAAGGTACCTTGATTTGGCTTTAGGCCATGGTATAGGTACTGATCGTGTAAAATCCTTGAGTATCTGACTTCTATTCTGAATGGTTCAATGAGTAAATGAAAGACGAGAAAGTGTATGAGATTGTTACAAATTGGTACAGGTATGTGCATAAACCATATTAGTTTTGAACCGAAGAAATGGTGAAGAAAGTATATAACCTTGTGAATGAGTAATGGAAAGGTTTGTTAGTTGATGTGAATTCATGTATCTATAACCAATTGTTGAATTGTGCATTTATGATTTTATTGAGTTTGTTTCATACGAGCTTACTAAGCTTTATAGCTTACTTTGTTTAATTTTTCCCGTGTTTTATAGTGTTATCAAAGCTAGCTCGGATTTGGGTATTGTTGAAGATCGTATCACACTATCCACCTATCTTTTGGTACATCAGAACTTTGGTATTTTTAGTATATGGCATGTATAGAAACTTGGTCTTTTGAGTATTGATGTTGTTATGAATTTGGTCATTTGTGTTGGCTCATAAAAGTTGTGCTTATAATGTTGTATTTGGCTATTTAAGTTGACCTATTTGGCTTGATTGATGATGTATGTATATAGGTGTGCTAATGCTATTTTGTGATATGGTTTATGTTGCTTGTGGAGGGGTTGATTGTGGATTAGTAGTTGGAGTAGCTAATGGTTGAATTTTTATATTTGGTATGTTTGTGGTTTTAGGTAGATGAATGGTGGAAATGCTTGAGAGTATAGATCAAATAATGCATATTTGTTAATGGTCATTTTGTTGATTTGGGAAGATAAGGTTTGTTATGAATTTGGATCGTATAATGTAATATTTGTGTTTTGTATTGATTGGTGTTTGAAACGGTATAACTCATGCTTGATTTGGAATTGCATTACATATCTATTGATGCTATGATTTGTGCCATATGGATTGTGTAGGTGTGCCTAAGTTTTGGTGGAAAATTGGCTTGGTAAAGAAAAAGAGTTGAAATGACAGAATAGAGTATGACGCATGAATGGAAAAAATAGAGAATTTATTAAATGCCAAAGGCAAAGTGTGTGTTTAATTGGCTGTAGCCACTAGGTATCTATACACACTTCTAGTGCTAAAATTTAGCTAGATTTTTCCTAAATATTATCACTAAAAAATCATAAATATTGTCACTAAATAGCACTATCTTTGAACCAATACAACTAGTGATCCTAATTCTAACACACCTCAGTGAAGAATCCTCATTTTTGTACTTCGAAGAGTAAATTTCTCACCACTAAATTCTTCTATTGAGAACTTAGCTTGTAAAACGAACAACAAAAAAATTTACAATCTCAAATATACTTATAAAACAACATTCTGTGAATTGGTAACTACTCTCTCTACATGGTTCTAACTTCACAAGTCTTTAATATATAATAGCTAATGGCTTGCTAACATAAATATAAGTTACAATCAATATCCCATTAAAATAACCTCATAAAAAGGCTTTACAAAATCCTAAGAGAGCCTGGGATAAATTAAAAATCTTCAAGATAAGTTTTCCAATAAGTCTTGATTCAATCTCCATATTACATAGGATTCGATTCCTTGATCTGATCCAACCTTCAAAGATTTGTTGCTCCACAAGATAGATCTTCTGTAACACCCCTAACGTGTATCCGTCACCGGAATAAGGTTACAGAGCATTACCGTGAAAACGTAACTCAAATCATTCATTTCCAACATTTCACAAACATTAAAAAAAATCCAATCAAACACATGCATAACATCCTTAATTCGAGCCCTCTAGGCCTTAGAAACACTTTAGAAATGATTTGGGACTAAATCGGAGACATGTAAAACTTCATGGAAAAGGATGGAAAAAAAATCACACTGTAGGGGTCACATAGTTGAGCACATGCCCGTGTCTCAGGTCGTATGCACATTCAAAGTAAGGACACACGGTCGTGTCCTAGCCCGTGTCCAAGCCCGTGTAAATCTCTGACTTGGGTCATATAGCCCAGCCACACGCCTGTGTTGTAACACCCCTAACTCATATCCATCGCCGGAATAGGGTTACAGAGCATTACCAAAGTTTTCAAATCAACCAAACATAAATTTTAGACATTTCAAAATCATATCAATAATCATATCAAATCCAATCCACATTATACATATTTTCCCCTATACGAGTTTTCGAGGCCCTAAAAAACACGTTAGAAACAAGTCGGGACTAAATCGGAAACTCAAAGAAATTTCTAGAAAACAAGGAAAATTTTCAAAATTGTAGGGGTCACAAGGCCATACGACACGCTCGTGTCTCAGGCCATCTGGGCATTAGAAATAGGGACACACGACCGTGTCCCAATCCGTGTAACTCACTGACTTAGGTCACACGGTCAAGCCCCATGCCCTTGTTCCAGGTCGTGTGCTAGGCCGTGTAACAGCCTGACTTGCAACCTTTTGAAAGCTACAGGGGACACACAACTGTGTCACAAACGGCTGAGACACACGCCCGTGTCTCTGGCCGTGTGGACAAAAATAGGCCATTTTGCAAGCCATTTTTCTCACCCATCATGACATACACCTACAACCAAAGTTTCATATGTATACCAGCCATAACAATCCACTAAAATCATGCATATTCTAACTATTCAAACATGGTAGAAGACCATACAACCATTATGCCCTCAGGCACCTCAAGTGACAATATGGAAACATGTATAACCATGTTCCCAATTTCACCAAAATGATCAACTAACTTCTAAGCATAATTGCATCAATACATATCATTGAATTTACTTACCAAAACATACCAAATGGTGCAAAACATGCCATTCAACCACTAGCATTAACGTTCATTGTCAGTCACAACAAATTACCAATTCACCATATTTCCAAACATGCCAAATGCTCAACATAAATTATCATAACTACTTCTAACCAAGCTAATTCACATAGCATACTTGAAATTTTCAATCATCATTTGACACCAAAAGATTTATACAACTTCTTCTAAAATATGTTCCAAAAGGTTTATCTAATTAAGCATACAAGTTCAACTATCTTTACTAGAAACAAGCATAACAAGTTACTTCCAATATTTACATCCTTTAAAAATATTGAAGTACTATAAACCCTTTCCTAATACATGCCACTTAAACCAACAAACAAGAACCAAAATGACTACCAAGATGTTGATGATAGTGTGCGAGCTTCCGAGTCGATCCAATCACAACAACGATTCCAAAGGTCCTACAAGAATAAATCAAACTATTAAGCATCAAAAAGCTTAGTAAGCTCGATATTAGTTCCATTTATTAATTAACTGGAAATTACTAAATTGATGCAAATTTCCATTACACCGGCACATAGCCGGCTAGGCACATAGCCTGCATGGCACATACACCAAATAATCACCGGCACACAGCCTGATAGGCACATAACTCGAATAGTCACTGGCATAAAGCCTACTAGGCACATAGTCCGAATAATCACCGGCACAGCCTGCTAGGCACATAGCCCAAACAATCATCGGTGCACAGGCTGCTTAGCACATAGCCTGAATAATCACCGACATACAGCCTGCTAGGCACATAACCTGAATAATCACCGGCACAAAGCCCAAATAATCACCAGATTTCTATTTCATTAAACATATCTAAATAAAATCCATATTCAAAAGATAATGAGATAAAATGAATATTCAATAAAGTTAATAGTAAGCATATAACGAACTTGTAACAGCCTGAATTAGGGGCTAATCAGAATAGTGGTCTCGGGACTACTAATCCGGGGTCAGAGAAAATTTATTTTTAATTTTATTTTATGGATTATAGCATGATTATAAGGGTGCATGAAAATTTTGGTGCTTTAATTTTAGCGATTTCATGCTTAATCGCGAAAAAGGACTAAATCGCATAAAGTGCGAAAGTTCTATTTTAATTGCTAGAGATGCCAATTAGCTAAGGAATTTTAATTGGAGGTCCCTAATGTGCAATTAGGCCTTGTTTTAAGAGGTGGTTGGCCATAGGGGGACAAAGAAAGGACTTTTTCAAATGGTTAGGTGGAAATTTGGTGATAAAAATTTATTTTTATCATAAAATAAAGAAAATAAAATATCACATTTTCTCTCCATCTTCTCTCCACAGAAAATGAGCAGCAAAAATGGGGCTTGAGAACTCAAAATTTCAGCCTAGCTTTCTTCCTTACAAGTAAGTGATTTTGGTGACCTTTCTTGAAAATTTTTGTAGTTTTAGAACCCCCAAAGCTTAAGCTAACTAATGAGGGGACTATTTTGCAAAATGGTTAAGAGTCTAGGGTTTTTCCATGAGAGCAATTGTGTAACACCCCTATCCCATGTTCGTCGCCGGATTAGGGTTAAGAGCATTACCTGACAGATCAAAAACTTAATCAGACAATTCATCGAGTATCACATCGAATACAAACATAATGTCCCTTATTACGATTAACGAGACCTTAAGCATGCTTAGAAATAGGGTCGGGACTCAACCGGAACACATAGAGAAATTCTCAGAAATTTAAAACTTTTCAAAGATTTAGGGGTTACAGGCCCGTGTAGGCAGGCCGTGTGCCTCCCACGACTGCTAGACACCCTCTGTGCCTACCCCGTGGTCGAAACTGACTTTACTCCACGGCCACCAAGCACGCCCGTGTACTCTGGCCATGGTCGATCCTGTCAAAAATCACACGGCTACCAGGTACGTCCATGTGCCAAGACCGTGTACTCTTAGCTAGCTACTGACTTAGTCCCACAGTCATCAGGAACGCCCGTGTTCCACAACCGTGTGACATTATAGGCCATTTGCAAGGCCAAAATGCCACCCAACAAGGGTCAAACTTACAACCAATTTACCAAAACATCTAATGCATATTTGACAACCAAGAACATACCAAATTAACCATTCAATCAATACATTCAAATCCAATCTCATTCATAACAAATCCACAAGACTGAAACTTATATAAACACAAGCATTATTCATCCATACTTACCCAAAAACTTAACCATTTCATGTGCTTCAACTATACTAAAATATGCATTATATATCACATTCATTTAAGCTTATTCTCAACTCATATCTAGCCAAATCACATGGCTAAGTTCACTATATATTCATATACAAATATCTAACCTATACATGCCATATCTAGCTATATACATTTCCAAAATGTACCAAAGCAAGTTGAGTAGTGTGATGACGATCCTCGACGGTCCCGAGCCTTGAGTAGCTATGACGATCTATAAAACAGAGAAAACACACACAAAGTAAGCTTTTCAAAAGCTCAGTAAGTCATATACAAATAAACTTAATACGTAAAGCATATAAGCATATAGAAATGTTGGCACAATTCATATTCATAGCAAATTTCTCACATATATGCTTTGGTCCATATTCTTGGCCGTACTTGCCATATTCATCAATTAAAAAAAATCATATATATTCATAACTCTTTCATAACCATTCTTGCATCTCAGTCACATTCTTATATTCAATCATACATTTCTTCAAATAAAAATCACATAGGTACTTACCTTTTATACACATTTAGTGTGCATACTAAACGTACCTGAAACGAATATACACTCACGTAATTAATCATAGCTCGAATTTTCCCATTGAACCGATAAGAATCGAATAGGATACTCAGAAGGCTTGAAATAGTCATACAATGCCAACGTCTTAGACGAGGTCTTATGTGTACTCGAATAACGATGCCACTGTCCCAGACAGAGTCTTACACGAATCAATACGATGCCGATGTCCCAGACATGGTCTTACACGTAAAGCTCATATCGATGGCAATGTCCCAGACGTGGTCTTACACGAAATCTTAAATCATCGCCAACGTCCTAGACGTGGTCTTACATGATAAAACAGAACAGATACCTATGTCATGACATAACTAATCCTATATATTCCTAGGTTCGTACGGGACTTCTCGGACTTTTCACTAATTCGACCTTGTCTCGGAATTCATGTACATAGCATCTTATAAGCATTCATTATCATCAATAGTCATATGAATATGCTCAATTCAGTACAATTACATTTATTTGCAATATGATTTACCCCGGATTCGATTTAGCGGAAATGGAAACGGCTACTCGGTTACTTTCGCTTTCCCGCGATCTAAGTCTGTTTTCCTTGGTTCTTGATCTATACATGTTCAGAATTAACCCTTTTATTCATTAACTCATTCAATTCAAGCCAAGCACACACATTTAGGGCTATTTGCAAATTAACCCTCATATTTGCACAATTTATCAATTTAGTCCATTTTTCTCAAAACATCAAATACACAAATTCATCACACATACATGTTTAGCCAAATGCTCATACTTTTCATATAGGCCCATATTTTCCATCAAATTTGTAATTTAGTCCCTCAATTTACTATTTTCTCAATTTAGCCCAAATTAGCTCACTTCATCAAAATTTTAAGAACAAAACATGTTCATCTAGCTCAAACCTTCCATTTAACAACTAAACTCGTCACAAAGCTCAACATATCATCAATGGCACATCCCATAAACATCATCAATATACAAAATTGAGACATAGGCTTGATAGTAGGTTAAGCAACAATCTCAAAAACATGAAAATCATCAAAAATCCAAATCAAAACATGCCTTAATTAAGATGAACAAAGGCTGAACCTAGCTAAGGTTTTCTTCTTTCTTTTCTTTGATATTTTAGGCCAAGATGATGAAAAATGGTCTTGTTTAATGTATTTTCTTTTATTATAATATAAAATATCATATGACATTAATTTATAATAATAAACAAATAAAATCACAATATAAATTTGATGTTGCCGACCACTATAAGTAAAAAGGGCTATTTGCCTTTTAAATACTTTACATTAATAAAGCCACATCAATTTGGTCACTAATCAAATGAAAAGCCACTTTTAAACTTTATGTGATTTAGTCCTTTTAACAAATTAAGCACACAGACGGATGAATTAACATACGAAACTTTACCGCATGCTTAACCACTTATCAAAGACACAGAAAAATACTATTAAAATATCATACGGACTCGGATTTGTGGTCCCGAAACCACTATTTCGACTAGGGTATAAATCAGACTGTTACAAATTGAGTTTTTTTTCTATATTTTTATGGAAGAAAATGAGTCTTAGTTGTTAGATAAACAACTTTTGTGAAGGGTGTTATCATGAAAACACCTAAAAGGACCTTTTTGTAAAGGTTGGGAAATGAATGGTAAATGTCTGCAATAGTTGAAGTCTTGAGTTGCTATAAAAGGGGGTGTGAATCGGCTAGGCTTGATTAGCAAAGAATTTGGATGAGAATCGATATACGAGCCTAGGGGCAAAATCAGAATTTTGCCAAAGTCTAAGGGCAAAAATGGTAATTTTACCAAAGTAGAAATTTTAAAATGTATTGATTAGTGTGGTGATTAAATGAGTAAATTTTATTGTTCTAGATCAAGGAAAACGTGATTCGAACCTAGAATGTGAGAAAAGAGAAAAATGGACAAATAGGTCCCTTTCTACCCTTTTCGGTATCGAGGTAAGTTCGTGTGCTAATAATGTAACTATAAGTGAAGTATTTAATATTTCAATGTTGTATGAATTGTATATTGACTCTATGAATAAATTAAATACGTTTTGACAAGATGTCAAGAAATGAAAACCTTCAATTAAATCTAAGAATAGAGGGAATGCAAATATCATGATACTATGATGATTAAGGTCCCGTGTAAGACCATATTTGGAATATGGCTTCGGTGTGAGATTTCGTATAAGACCATGTCAAGGACATGGCATCAATATGATATTTCATGTAAGACCCTATCGGGGGTGTGATGTTGATATGATACTTTATGTATGAGACTCAAGAGTATCCTTTAGCATTTTGAATGTTTCAACAGATATGTTGAAAATGAGAAAGTGTGTGGTTATATCATTAGAGGTACAAGTATGTGCCCAAAACTCATTTGAGGTAAATTCGGTATGTGAGGAAATCATAGTGGGTTATGTGTAAATGAGGCATTCTGATTGCAAATGTTATATTCATTTATGCATTGCGTGAATGCGAATGATTATTGTAGAAATCTATTTAAGAATGATAGAGTGTGAGGATATTCCCGGATGAACATTCAAAATAGGAAAATGTGTGTGGATAAGTATGTGTGAATGTGTAATTAATGGTGGGTTGTGTGCGATACCACCTTTGTAACATCCTGAATAATTAGGTCTGTGCATTTTATGGGTTTGAATGATTAAAATATTAATTTGAGAATTTGAGGTACAATTGGGGCTCAAATTGGGCTGAGGCCTTGTTTTAAATATTTTGTTTAGACACTCTAAGGGCTTAAATTAAATTTTTAATAGTTTAAGTGACATATTGGGCTTGTGACCCAGCAATTAGGAGCACAGTAGAGGGGAGCTTTAAATGGCATCACTAATGCATGAGAAGGGCCAAATTTTGGCAGCTTGAAGCCCAAGTTTTTAGGGCTAAGATTCGGGACTTAAATGAGTAAGGGGGACGACACAAGGCTATTTTTTTAGGGATTTTTAGTGTTTATTTTATGTGGATAAATAGGCAAATAATGAAGAGAGGAATTAGGGCTATTTTTGAGGAGATAAGGGACTAAGATAACAGGAAAGATAAGAGCTATCAGGTGTGGCAGAGTTGGCCGAAAATCCAACTCTGGGAAGGGGGTTGAATATGCCGAAATTGGTAGGCAAGAGATCACTTTTTCATCTTTTTCATTTATTCTCTTTAAGCCGAAATTCTTTTCTCTCTTGGGTTCTTTGCCGCAACTCTCCAACACTTTTCTTCTCTTCATTTATTTTCAAAAACCAAATACTCTTGCCCATACTTTCTTCTTCCATAGCCGAAACATTCAAAGGTTCAGTCTTTTTTTTCTCGAAGTTACACAATAGCCGAATCACCATTGGTAAGTTCTTTGTTGTTTGCCTATTTGATACTTCTTTCTTTCTCATCTAGTTTCTAACCCGAGTCACTTCTCTAATATCTCGTTGATTTTCACTCTCTAATCTTAGAAGCCGATTTCTCCTCACTGTGATCTCTTGTGCTGAACATTGAAGAAGCCGAAGGTACATGTTGGTAGTACGTTCGGCCGAATGGCCACTTTCTTCCCCTTACTCTTTTGCCGAATTCCATCAGGTAATAGTATGGGTGTGATCATCGGGTTGGTTTAATGTTTTGGTGTTTGGTCGAATGTAGGGGAAACCTCACTTTCGTGTTTTTCTGGCTTTTGAGCAAGGCTATAGATTGAGGATAATAGATCCGAAAAACAAGGACATCGACTAAGAATATTGGATTTCGCGATATCAGGTGTGTAATGCTCCACATCATCTAGATCTATTGAGGGTAAAAGCAAATCACCACGTTAGTGAATGTTCTGATTAAATGATATAAGAATATTGATTTTATGTGATTGCATGGGTTGGGTTTGATGAAAGGAGGAAGTTATATGTTGTATCGGTTTTTACCGTGATCTGTTGTAGCGGTTCCTTACCAAGATCTGTTGTAGCGGCTTTTGCCGTGATCTGTTGTAATGGCTACGGCCATGATCTGATGATGAGCAGCACGACTACCATAAAGGCATGTAACGGTGTGGGTTGATTGTAGAAATCCCCAATGGTGTGAATGGCTGGTACGGGGGCGTGTAGCAGATGGAAACTTAGGATTTGGGTTGGGCTTTGCATATTATTTTTGTTATGTATATTAATTTTGATTATTCTGTTTTATGGGGCTAAAGCCCAAATCTAATGGTGCATGAGGGTTGCACACTGAGTCTCGCGACTCACCCTTTTATTTTAACAATTTCAGGTGACGCTTAGCGAATCGGATCGGGCTGGAGAGGAGCGCAAGGTGGCAATGCAAAAGAGCAATTGGCAGCTAAAAGACTTTAGTTTATTATTTTATATTTTTATTTAATGGGTTTAAATATGGTTGTAATAAGGCCACGGGCCACTAGACTATTATTCTTGTTTTGGGTTTTATGTTGGGCTTTTATTACTGGGCTTTTAAGTTTTATGTTTTCAACTAAGTTAAGACATGTATGAAATTTCAGTCTTTATTTAAAATCCACCAAGATAATTTATAACTTAATATTTTATACTTTAATGAATTCTTAAGTTTTCGGAATAAGGGTTTAAACCTAGTAATTGTTTTCCAAAATGCGACATGTTTTACTAAACTTCCTTAAGTGACATACTAGATCAGGTTGTAGCGTTTGGGCTGGGTTTGGGGTGTTACAAATTGGTATCAGAGCTCAGTTCAAAACTCGGCTCTGGGGGTTTTTGGGCTCAAAACGTTTTCTAAAGATGAGTTTTGAAACATGCATGTTTTTAAATGATAACAGGTTTGTTAGCTCGGCATGGCACCTGCGTCTCCAGCCGAAGTCCGCCAGGTAAGTATTCTGAACCATTGTGTTATATATATATGTGGGCTTGATGGGCTTTATGGGACGTAGGATAGTTAGATTAGAACTTGATGGACTTTAGGCCTAGTTGAAACAACTCCTAAAATCTCATAAGACTTAATTTCACTAAACAAACCCGTAAACGAGTCACAAGACTAAGGTGTGGCAACAGGCATACGCATGTCTAGGATTGGATTCAGGAAGAGCTTGGTATTTAAGCAGTCCTAGTGACTCACCTCCTCTTCGTTGGAACCCTACCTGGTGCGTAGTGACTGTTCACCTTAGCCGAGTTAGGGTGTGGCAACGGGCATACGCATGTCTAGGAGTGGATTCGGGAAGAGCCTGGTATTTAAGCAGTCCTAGTGACTCACCTCCTCTTCACTAGAATCCTACCTGGTGCGTAGTCACTATTCACGCTAGTTACGAGGACTTGTTGATGGGCTAAACCTTATGATTAAAACCCGAAAGGGACCAGCCATCCTTTTGAAAAAAAACCCCAAGTTTTGTAAAATTTTCAAAATACACTTGATTTATGAAAATTTCCAATCAACCGTGAGTTTGTAAAATACCCATGTTTTGAAAATTTACTCGAAAATCTCATATGTGCAAGAGTAACCCGAATCATGAAACCGGATTTACCAAAGGTACCCTTGTTTTAACAAAAAAAAAAAAACAACAACAACAACAAACTACCCATGGTTTGTAAAATTACCAAATTACCCTTGTTTTGCAAAATGACCAAAATAACCTAACTTGTAAAATTACCAAAATACCCCTGGATTTCAAAATTACCGAAATACCCCTAGACTTCAAAATTACCAAAATACCTCTGGACCTCAAAATTACCGAAATACCCCTGGGATTGCAAAATTACCAAAATACCCTTATTTCACAAAATCACCAAGGAACTCGATTTTGAAAAATTACGAAAATACCCCTATATGATAAATTACGAAAATACCCCTGGGTAGTGACACAACGAAAACACCCTTACGTGAAGAATGTGAATTCATGGATGCTATTTGTATGTTGATGATTGAATGTATGTGTTTCCTAGAAGTAGAGGATACGAACTTGAGACTGAACTGTGAATGTGAATTCGAAAGAACTACTTTTAAAACTACTATTCATAAGATTGTTCATGGTTAATCAGTGGAACGAATTAATGATTCATAAAACTCTTAATCAGATAAACGTCGATCGGAAGAATGAGTACAGGAGGTAGAGGACGTCTGCCGCGTGGACGCGGTAGGGGCAGGATCACCTTGTCTGAGCCAGTAAGGTCTGGCCACGGATCAGGAAACGAAATACCAGATCCTCCAACTGTGGAGGAGAAATTTCAGGATCAGACTGCCGGAGATGACGCGGTATCACAAGCGATGCTGCGGGTTCTCAAGAGAGTTGCTGGAGTAGGCATGGGCACAGGAGCCCAAAAATCTGTACCGGAACGGCTTAAGGCTAATGGGGCAGACGTGTTTAGGGGAGTTTCTGGCGTAGCCCTAACACAGCTGAGTATTGGATGGAAGCGACTGAGCGCATAATGGATGATTTGGAATTCACAGTGGAGGAGAAGTTGAAAGGGGTCGTGTCTCTTCTTCGAGACGAGCCCTACCAGTGGTGGCTCACGGTGAAAGAGGGTACTGCCGTAGACCGAATTGACTGAGACTTCTTTAAGGAGTAATTTCAGGGGAAGTATGTTGGGGCCAGCTATATGGATGCACAAAGGAAGGCATTCTTGAACTTGGTGCAGGGAAGTAAGTCTGTGGCTAAATATGAGGCAGAGTTTCTGCGTTTGAGCCGCTACACTCGAGGAATGGTAGCAACGGAGTATGAACGTTGTGTTCAGTTCGATGATGGGCTGCAGAATGAGTTAAGGGTTCTGATAGCACCGCAGCGAGAGAGGGTTTTTGCTGTTTTGGTAGACAAGGTTAAGATAGCTGAGGAAGTGAAACGAGTCGAGAGACAAGAAATGGATAAGGATCAGGGTAAGAGTTAGAGTTTGGGCCATCAAGGGCATCTAGGAATTTTCAGAAGAGGTCTAGGACTGATGGGCCAGCTCGTGCTCTGGCGGGCCAGAATCAAACATGTCCTTCATGTGGGAGGACACATTATGGGGAGTGCAGAATGAAAATCTGATTAAGGACTGTCCCCGGATGGATCGGGTACAGCCAATGGGCCGAAGTTCTGATCAGACTAGGAGAGGTGATCATCCTGGACCAAGGGGTCGTGGTGCAGCCAGAGGAGGAAATAGATCTGGTCGCGGTTGTGGAGCACCTGGTAGAGGTGCAGGTAATGTAGATGCAAGGCAGCCGGGTCTAATTTATGCAGTTCGTCGATAGGAGGATGGTGACGCACCGGATGTCATAACCGGTACGTTTCTCATTTCTTATAACCCTTTACATGCCTTGATTGATGTTGGGTCAGCCCACTCCTATGTTGCATGTTCGATATCTGAGACTCTAAGTATAGACTCTGAAACAACTACTAGGAAGATGACCGTGGTTAGTCCCCTAGGACAATCTAGGGTAGTGGACAAGCTATTTAAGGATGTACCGTTAGAGACTCAAGGGGCAGTGTTTCCGGCAGATTTGATGGAATTGCCATTTGGAGAGTTTGATCTTATCCTAGGGATGGATTGGTTGACTAAACATCGTGCTAAGTTGGACTGTGGGACTAAGCGCATGGTGTTGAGTACCCCGGAAGGCGGGGAGGTGGTTGTGTTAGGAGAAAGAAGGAACTATTTGTCCAACGTAATATCGGCATTGAAGGCTGTTAAGATGATTCGGAAGGGATGTGACGCCTTTTTAGCTTTTATTAGTGCTTTGGACGCTAAGGAGGTGATGGTCGACAAGGTTAGAACAGTAAAGGATTTTGTGGATGTTTTTCCGGAGGAGTTGCCAGGATTACCCCCGGATCGCGAAGTGGAGTTTGTAATAGAACTACTCCCGGGTACGGCTCCAGTATCTATCGCTCCTTATCGAATGGCACCGAAAGAGCTGGTGGAGCTCAAAGCTCAGATCCAGGAGCTTTTGGATCGAGGATTTATCCGACCGAGTGTGTCTCCATGGGGAGCGCCGGTCCTATTCGTGAAGAAGAAGGATGGATCCATGCATATGTGCGTGGATTATCGTCAACTGAATAAGTTGACGATTAAGAATAAGTACCCATTACCGAGAATCGACGACTTGTTCGATCAACTAAAAGGAGCTTCGGTCTTTTCTAAGATTGACCTAAGGTCGGGTTATCATCAGTTAAAGGTGAAGGAAGGGGACATTCATAAGACGGCGTTTCGAACACGCTATGGTCATTATGAGTTCTTGGTAATGCCGTTCGGTTTGACGAACGCGCCAGCAGCATTCATAGATATGATAAACCGAGTATTTCAGCCATACCTTGATCGGTTCGTCGTAGTGTTCATCGACGATATCCTGGTATATTCTAAGTCCGAGGAGGAGCATGATGCATATCTTCGTGTGGTGTAGCAAATTTTGAGGAAGAAGCAGCTGTACGCAAAGTTTAGTAAGTGTGAGTTCTGGCTGAAGGAAGTGACTTTTCTAGGGCATGTAATTTTCGCAGAGGGAATTAGGGTAGACCCTCGGAAAATAGAAGCTGTATTAGATTGGAAGCCGCCGAAGTCGGTGGCGAAAATCTGAAGTTTCTTGGGATTGGGAGGGTATTACAGGAGATTTGTTGAGGGGTTCTCTTCAATTGCGGCACCTTTAACTAAGTTGTTAAGGAAGGGAGTATTGTTTGTGTGGTCTGACAAACAACAGGAGAGCTTTGAGAAGCTAAAGAGAATCTTGACGGAAGCTCAGGTGTTAATTTAGCCAGAGGCGGGAAAAGAATTTGCCGTCTAATGTGATACGTCACAGACAGGTTTAGGGTGTGTGTTGATGTAAGAAGGAAAAGTGGTGGCGTATGCGTCTCGACAGTTGCGACCACATGAATTGAACTACCCTATACACGATTTAGAATTGGCGGCGGTAGTGTTTGCTCTAAAGATTTGGAGCCATTACCTGTATAGGGAGAAGTCAGTTATTTACACGGGCCACAAGAGTCTGAAGTATATCCTTACTCAGAAGGAGTTGAATCTGAGTCAGAGAAGGTGGATCGAGCTTTTGAAGGACTATGACTGCTCGATCGAATATCACCCGGGTAAGGCTAATGTGGTGGCAGATGCGCTGAGTAGGAAGGCGATAGCGGATTTGAGGGCGATATTCGCTCATCTCAGTCCGTATGAAGATGGCAGTTTGGTGGCTGAACTCCAAGTAAGACCTTTGTGGACAAGTTAGATCAAAGAGAAGCAACTCCTGGATGATGATCTGAGTACTCGAATCCGACAAGTGCAGAATGGTGAAGGAGAGGACTACAGTTTAAATGATGATGGAATTCTGTGTTTTCGTAAAAAGGTTTGTATGCCAAAGGATGTGGAGTTAAGGTAGATGATACTTCAGGAGTCACATAGCAGCCCTTACGCTATGCACCCTGGAGGGGTTAAGATGTATCGGGATTTGCGAGAGCAATTCTGGTGGCCAGGTTTGAAGCGAGAAGTTACGGAATATGTGGAGAAGTGTTTGACGTGCCAGCAGGTGAAAGCTGAACATCCAGTGCCTTCGGGATTGTTGCGGCCGGTGAAGATTCCCTAATGGAAATGGGAGAGAATCACGATGGATTTTGTTAGTGGGTTACCCCTTACGCCCACTAAGAAGGATTCGATTTGGGTAATCGTGGATCAGTTGACAAAGTCTGCTCACTTCATACCGGTTCAAGTGGACTTTTCGCTGCAAAAGTTGGCTAAGTTGTATGTGGCTGAGGTTGTAAGACTACATGGTGTACTGGTGTTGATCATATCGGATAGGGACCCTAGGTTCACGTCACGATTTTGGAAGGCTCTTCATCAAGCAATGGGAACAAGGTTGGACTTTAGTACCGCTTTTCGCCCACAGACTGATGGTCAGTCTGAGAGGGTAATTCAGATCTTGGAGGATATGCTAAGGGGTTGCATCATCGATTTTAGGGGTAGTTGGGAGGAATATTTACCTTTGGCAGAATTCGCGTACAATAATAGTTATCAAACTAGTATTCAGATGGCTCCTTACGAAGCGTTATATGGAAGGAGATGTCGTACCCCTACTTGTTGGACAGAGTTAGGTGAATGTCAGGTGTTCGGTCCAGAGTTAGTTTTGGCAACGGAGGAGAAAGTTAAATTAATACGGGCTCGATTGAAGGAAGTGTTTGATCGGCAGAAGTCATATGCGGATCTAAAGCGGAAGGAGGTGGAATTTGTAGTAGGAGACCAAGTCTTTTTGAAGGTTTCTCCATGGAAAAAGGTAATAAGGTTTGGACGGAAGGGTAAGCTAAGTCCTCGGTTTATTGGGCCTTATTAGGTGCTAAAACGTATGGGCCCAGTGGCTTACCGTTTGGAGTTGCCTCCAGAGTTGGAGCAGATACATGACGTGTTTCATGTCTCGATGTTAAGGAGATATCGTTCTGATCCATCGCATGTGGTGCCGGTGGAAGAGATTGAAGTAAAGTCAGATTTATCCTTTGAGGAGGAACCAGTGCAAATCTTGGATCGAGACGTAAAAGTACTGAGAAGGAAGTCCGTCCCTTTGGTCAAAGTTTTGTGGCAAAATCACGACGCAGAAGAGGTGACGTGGGAGCCAGAGGATGTTATGCGACAGCAGTATCCCCATCTCTTTTGATCAGGTAAATTTCGAGGACGAAATTTATTTTAAGGGGGTAGAACTGTAACATCCTGAATAATTGGGTCTGTGCATTTTATGGGTTTGAATGCTTAAAATATTAATTTGAGAATTTGAGGTACAATTGGGGCTCAAATTGGGCTGAGGCCTTGTTTTAAATATTTTGTTTAGACACTCTAAGGGCTTAAAGTAAAGTTTTAATAGTTTAAATGACATATTGGGCTTGTGGCCCAACAATTAGGAGCACAGTAGAGGGGAGCTTAAAGTGGCGTCACTAGTGCATGAGAAGGACCAAATTTTGGCAGCTTGAAGCCCAAGTTTTTAGGGCTAAGATTCGGCACTTAAATGAGTAAGGGGGGACGACACAAGGCTATTTTTTAGGGATTTTTAGTGTTTATTTTATGTGGATAAATAGGCAGATAATGAAGAGAGGAATTAGGGCTATTTTTGAGGAGATAAGGGATTAAGATAACAGAAAAGATAAGAGCTATCAGGTGTGGCAGAGTTGGCCGAAAATCCAACTCTAGGAAGGGGGTTGAATATGCTGAAATTGGTAGGCAAGAGATCACTTTTTCATCTTTTTCATTTATTCTCTTCAAGCCGAAATTCTTTTCTCTCTTGGGTTCTTTGCCGCAACTCTCCAACACTTTTCTTCTCTTCATTTATTTTCAAAACCAAATACTCTTGCCCATACTTTCTTCTTCCATAGCCAAAACCTTCAAGGATTCAGTCTCTTTTTCCCGAAGTTACACCATAGCCGAATCACCATTGGTAAGTTCTTTGTTGTTTGCCTATTTGATACTTCTTTCTTTCTCATCTAGTTTCTGACCCGAGTCACTTATTTAATATCTCATTGACTTTCACTCTCTAATCTTAGAAGCCAATTTCTCCTCACTGTGATCTCTTGTGCTGAACATTGAAGAAGCCGAAGGTACATGTTGGTAGTAGGTTCGGCTGAATGGCCACTTTCTTACCCTTACTCTTTTGCCGAATTCCATTAGGTAATAGTGTGGGTGTGATCATCGGGTTGGTTCAATGTTTTGGTGTTTGGCCAAATGTAGCGGAAACCTCACTTTCGTGTTTTTCTGGCTTTTGAGCAAGGCTATAGATTGAGGATAATAGATCCGGATAACAAGGACATCGACTAAGAATATTGGACTTCGCGATATCAAGTGTGTAATGCTCCACACCATCTAGATCTGTTTGATTAATAAATGATTATAAGTTTTATATGTTTTGATAAATGCCAAAATCCCGGCATAATGACAGAAACCCAAAGAGGGTAAAAACAAATCACCACGTTAGTGAATGTTCTGATTAAATGATATAAGAATATTGATTTTATGTGTTTGCCTGGGTTGGGTTTGATGAAAGGAGGAAGTTATATGTTGTAGCGGTTTTTACCGTGATCTGTTGTAGCGGTTCCTTATCGTGATCTGTTGTAGCGGCTTTTGCCGTGATCTGTTGTAGTGGCTACAACCATGATCTGATGATGAGCAGCACGAATGCTATCAAGGCATGTAGCGGTGTGGGTTGATTGTAGAAATCCCCAATGGTGTGAATGGCTAGTACGGGGGCGAGTAGCGGATGGAAACTTAGGATTTGGGTTGGGCTTTGCATATTATTTTTATTATGTATATTAATTTTGATTATTCTATTTTATGGGGCTAAAGCCCAAATCTAATGGTGCATGAGGGTTGCACACTGAGTCTCGCGACTCACCCTTTTATTTTAATAATTTCATGTAACGCTTAGCGCATCGGACTGGGCTGGAGAGGAGCGCAAGGTGGCCATGCAAAAGAGCAATTGGATTCAGCTAAAAGACTTTAGTTTATTATTTTATATTTTTATTTAATGGGTTTAAATATGGTTGTAATAAGGCCACGGGCCACTAGACTATTATTCTTGTTTTGGGTTTTATGTTGGGCATTTATTACTGGGCTTTTAAGTTCTATGTTTTCAACTAAGTTAAGACATGTATGAAATTTCAGTCTTTATTTAAAATCCACCAAGATAATTTATAACTTAATATTTTATACTTTAATAAATTCTTAAGTTTTCGGAATAAGGGTTTAAACCTAGTAATTGTTTTCCAAAATGCGACATGTTTTACTAAACTTCCTTAAGTGACATACCAGATCCGGTTGTAGCGTTTGGGTCGGGTTTGGGGTGTTACAACCTTATTAATTGTTAGCGATGGGCTGTGTGCGATACATCGCCAATATTATCAATGGTGGGCTGTATGCGATACCACTTTATTATTTGTTATCGATGGGCTGTGTGCGATACCATCGTGTTTAGTATTAATGGTGGGCTATGTGCGGTACAACCTTACTAATTATTGAATGGTGGGCTGTGTGCAAAACCACCGAGTATTTATTATTATTCCGGGGTGATATCGAGAAACTTGACTAAGTGAAATTTGCATGTGGCTTTGTGGTGATAAATGCAGGGTATAAATTCATGTAAAGATGAACAATGTTTTATGATATGAGTTTGTGACAGGTTAAAGTTTAGAATGAGTAAGCCTTATGAATGATTGAATGGGTATTCATAAGCTTAAGTGAAAATCTCATTATATTACCTTGTGGTTGAGTATAATAAATAAATGTCAATAGTTGCTTATCATTTGCATATGAACTTACTAAGCGTTATTGCTTACTCATCTTCCTTTCCTATCTCTTATAGGTAACTAGCTTGGGTTGGAAACTGCTGGAGATGCTTTCACACTATCGAGCAGTCACTCTGGAATAAGATTTTAAGTCTTCTTGAGATATGGCATGCATAGGGATCTTATTTTGGTTTAATTAAGTCATAGTTAAAGTAGCCAAATGTGTTGGCCTAAAAGGGTTATAGGTTGGTTATGTTTAGCCATGGATGATGGCTCATGTCGATTGTAATGGTGCTAGTGATAGCTTTCCCTCGTATATGGGAAGATAGTTTGATTTTCATGATTCAAATGTGATAATCCAAGAGTTATAATTGGTGATGTGTGGATGTGTGCAAGTGAGGGTGGCTAAATGGCTTGGAAAATAGCCTTGAACTGGTCCACACGGGTGTGTGTCTAGACTGTGTGCGACACACGGTCGGTCCCATGGGTGTGTGACTTAGGTGTGTGTCCCTTGCATGTTAGTGTTATAAGTCAGTGTGAACCACAAGCTAGACACACGGGCGTGTGCCTAGGCCGAGTGCCCATAATTGGTTGCTGACGTCACAAACAGAATACTCAGGTTTTTACACACGGGCAAGGACACGGGCGTGTCTAGGCCGTGTGGAGCACACGGGCCAAGAACACGGGCGTGTGTCCGGCCGTGTGAAAACCCCTGTAGGTTCAAAAAGAAAATAATTCTACACGGGCATGGAACACGGGTGTGTGATATGTCACACAGGCGTGTCCCACTCTTTACACGGGCGTGTGGCCCAGTTTTATGTCAAAATTTTTAAAGTGTTTAAAAGTTTCGGTTTGGTCCCTTAGCATCCCGAGTATATGTAAAGGACAAGACCCATGATAGGGACATTACGACTGTAAATGAAAAAGTTTTAAATTGGAACGAATTTTATAGCCCAAAGTTGAATGCTCAAGCAAGTCGAGTCAGGTAATGCCTCATACCCGGTTTCGGAGTTGAATACGAGTAAGGGGTGTTACAGAACTTACATGGAATGAGTCGTAGAAATTGTAAAAGTTCAGGGACTATTATGCTATTTTACCTTTTCCTCGAATATCTACGAATTCTTGATCTATAATGTAAACTTCTTCAATTATTAGCATATATTTCATTTCAAATCCATTTTACAATTAATACCCTTTTATTTTTTGAATTTACACAATTACCACAAACTTTTACAATTTTTACAATTTAGTCCCTTAACTCGAAATTCATCAAATTAACTCATTTTCTCAAATAAATAATTTATCCAAACATTCTAAGCCCTCAAACATCCCCTAATAAACCTAAACTCTCTATCAAACCATAATATTTTGACATGTTTACAATTTATTCCTAAAATCAAGATTTAACAAAAATCTCTTTATAAATTAATCAAAAGCTTAATAAAGGCTCCAAATACATAGTATTCATAAAAAACAATCAATATTCATCAATGGAAACTTCCACAATTTTCAACAAAATAAAAAAAAGATGCTATGGGCTAGCTGGACCTAGTTGCAACGATCTCAAAAACATAAAAATTACAAGAAACAGGTAAGATTTGAACTCACATGCATAAAGATGATGAAACCAAACTTAAAGCTTCCTCCTATGGTGGTTTCAGCAATGGGGAAATCCAAATGAAGGAGAAAGCATATTCGTTTACTTAATTTTTGTTTTAATTTCATTTTATTTACAGTTTTGCTATTCATTTCACATTAAATTATTATTATCATAAGTATAACAGCCTAACACTAACTATGAGGGACTAATTATTATATTGGTCCCTCCTCATATGATTAATAGGCTATTTAGTCATTTCATTAACTTAATTACTAACTTTTGCACCTTTTTCAATTTATTCCTTTTTCTTTAATTAACTATCTAAACGTTAGTATTTCTAAACCAAATTTTAATACAACTCCAATGACTCTATAAATATTCTAAAAATAATATTTACAAGTTGACACTAAGGAAATTTGTGGTCCCAAATCACTGTTCCATTACCACTGAAAACTGGGTTGTTACAACTCTTCTCCCTTTAGGAAATTTCGTCCTTGAAATTGTTACCTGGAAATCGATTCGGATACTGTAATCTTATTGATTCCTCGATTTTTCAGGTAGCTTTTTCTGAACTGTGTCGATGCCACAAGACTTTTACTAACGGTACTTGTTTATTTCGTAATTGTTTAACTTGTCGAGCTAAGTTGCTCACTGGTCCTTCAGAATACGTCAAATTAAACTGTAACTCAATTCCACTTTGAGGAACCACATGCGAAGGATCGAATTTGTACCTTCTCAACATCAAAACATGAAGTACATTATGTATTTTCTTGAGTTCAAAGGGCAAGGCTAATCTATAAGCTAGAGGGTTGATTCTTTCGACAATCTCGTACGGTCCTATAAATCTCGGACTCAGCTTTCCCTTCCTGTCGAAATGCAGCAATTTCTTCCATGGAGAAACTTTCAGGAATACTCGATCGCAGACCACAAATTCTATATCTTTTCTTTTCAGATCCGCATACGATTTATGACGATCAAATGCAAAACAATTTTGAATAACTTGAAGTTTGTCTTCTATTTCTCAGATCAAATCAATTCCCACCATTTTGGATTCACTCAGTTCTGACCAATACTATTTTGTTTTACACTTCCTCCCATAAAGAGCTTCAAATGGTGCCATTTTTATATTGGATTGATAAATGTTATTATGTAACACCCCTCACTCGTATTCACCGTTAGAATAGGGTCACGAGGTATTATCGATCAATGCACATCATTTAACATCCAATACTCATACATTTATGCATCCATACTCAAATACCATTCAACACAACCAAATTGTCCTTTATAAGAGCCTACGAGGCCTTAAGCATGCTTTAGAAGTGGTTCGGGACTAAACCAATAACATACAAAATTTTTGGAAAACTTAGAAATTTTTCATTCATTCAGGGGTCACACGCCTGTGTGAACAGTCCGTGTGCCTCACACGGCTTCAGACACACCCGTGTCATAGGCCGTGTGGAAATAGGGCATAAATACTAACTTGGGTCACACCGCCGACCACACGCCCGTGTGTCTAGCCCATGTGCCCTTCGAAGTGGCCACACACACCCGTGTGCTAGGCTGTGCCAAACTTGTAGGGTATACTGACTTATACAACACGGCCACGTCACACACCCGTGTGCTAGGCTGTGTGCCATTTAGGGAGGTATCCTGACTTGTGCCACACGGCCGGTCACACGCCCATGTGTGAGACCGTGTGGAGCATACTGACTTTATTTAATAACAACACCAGGGGACACACAGCCGTGTAATATGACCATGTGTCGTGCATGGCTGAGACACATACCCGTGTCTCTACCCGTGTGGACAAAATTAGGCCATTTGCAAGGCCAATTTGCCACCCTTACTCATGCTCACATAAACAACCAAAATGGTACCATTTTTTCAACCAATAAGTAGCCAAAATTATCAACCAAAAACACAAATCATTCCATATCCATTTCAACCAACTTCAAGAATCAATTCAATACTAAATACCTATTCAAATACTTATCAACTCAACTTCTAAAATCATACTTCACCAAAACATTTCTTAAGCATTAAACTCCATAAATCAATTTAACCATTTACAACTATATAACCATCACCATTTTCATTCTAAACATGCCAAAATAAGCCATCACCCATGGCTATATATATATATACAACCAAAACATATGCATTTACAAGCCATTTCTAATAGCTAAACACACAACCATATTAACATCATTTACAAGCCAACTCTCATGGCTATATTCACAACCAAAATACCACAAATAGCCTATACATGCCATATACCATATATACACAACTCAAAAATACCAAATAGATGTCCGATAGTCCGATGATGATGTTCGCGACGACTCTCGAATCCAAGCTAGCCTTGATTCACTATAAAACATAGAAAAGTAACACAAAGTAAGCTTCATAGTTTCTTAAGCTCGTATGTGAATAACTTAATTCATCAAATAAATGCAAATCAACCCAATTTACATAACATTACCATATACACATTAACTACAAACCTTTCTCATGTCTCAAACATGATCAAATACCATTTCATCGAACATTCTCTATTTAATACTCGAATAGGTTCTATACATACCTGTATCGCCTTGTACTAACCGCTTTCTCAACCACATCATTCCTTTACCCGTTGAACCATTCGGAATAGAAGTCGGATACTCAAGAATCTCAATTGATAAGTACCTATACCATGGCCCGAAGCCAAATCAAGGTAACTTATCCCAGAGTACCTATACTATGGCCCACAGCCAAATCAAGGTAACTCCTTTCCAAAATACCTATACCATGGCCCGTAGCCAAATCAAGGTATCACTCGCACCCGTAGTGCTAAAATCGTGGCCCAAAGCCAAATCGATATATCATCTTATAACATATCATTAGTATCCAAAATCTATTCCTAAGGTTCAACCGAGACTTTTAGCTTGTCGATTCCATCTTCGAATATTTCCGTAGAATCGTATTTACAATTCATACATCAATAATAATCTTATAATCACAGTTTAGGCAATATCGAAGCATTTTAATATACATTTATAAAGAAATCGTCACATACGAACATACCTCGCATTCGAAATTGACGAATCGGTTCGACTACTCGATAACCTTGCTTTTCCCCCGATCTAAATTCGAATTCTTTCTTTCTTGATCTATATGTATTCAAAATTAACCCATTTAATCATATATTCTTTCAAATTAGTCCAAAACATACATTTAGGCCTATTTATAATTTAGCCCCTAAACTTTCACATTTAATCAATTTAGTCCCTCTTTCACAAATACACAAAATTCACATAATTTCATTAAACCCAAGCTTGGTCAAATTTCATATAAGTCCCTAGCACCCCAAAACTTTCACTTATTTCACATTTCAACCACTCAATTTGTATATTTATCAATTTAATCCCTTTTTGACATTTTTGTCAAAAATCACTTTACAAAACTAGTTTAACTATTAATAAACTTTCATAATCTATCATAATTCATCAAATTACTCAAGCATTCAACAATGGAAACTTGTTAAACCTTTAACAATTTCAAAATCTAAGGTACGGGCTACCTAGGATACGAAGCAACGATCTTAAAAACGTAGAAATTATTAAAAAACAAGCTCAAAACACTTACCAAATAAAGCTCACAAGTGCCGAACCCTAGGAAGCTTCAATGGCTACTTTTCTTTCTTAATATTCGGCTAGATGATGAAGATAATGAGAAAATTTGGCTTTTATTTTATAAATATTAACTTTATTTATCAAAAACTAATTTTAACGTTAAATTATAACATATAAAAACATATAATGGATGGCCATAATTGTCCACTTTCACTACCAATGGTCTAATATCATCATAAGGACCTTTGGTTTAGTAGATCTTAGCAATAAAACACCTTTAACAAATAGAATGCTACTTTTGCATTTTACGCGATTAAGTCATTTTTCTCAAATTGAGCAATTAAACGATAAAATTAGCTCACAAAATTTTCACACATATCAAGTATCATGCTGTAAACACATAAAATTATATTAAAATAATTTTTTGACATCGTATTTGTGGTTCCAAAACCACTGTTCTGATTTAGCTAAAACCGGGCTGTTACATATTATATGTGAATTCAGCTAACGATAAATACTTTTCCCAGTTACCTTTAAATTCGAGTATACAACATCTCAACATATCTTTCAGAATTTGAATCACTCGTTCTGATTGCCCGTCAGTCTGAGGATGAAACGTGGTGCTAAAATTAAGCTTAGTGCCTAAAGCCTCGCGAAGTTTACTCCAAAATCTCGATGTAAATCTCGGATGTTGATCCGAAATAATAGATGCCAGAACTCCATGTAATCTCACAATCTCAGACACATAGTTCTTCTAATCTCTCAAGGGTGTAGTCTGTTCTGATTGGAATTCATCAATCTATCAACGATTTCCCAGATTCCATCTTTCTTTCTCGGAGTTACAGGTAAACCAGATACAAAATCCATCATGACTCACTCCCACTTCCATTCAGGAACCGTAACAGGTTGTAGTAAACCTAAGGGTACCTAATGTTTTGTTTTCACCTGCTCACAAACCAATCTAACTACAAATTCCCAAATTTCTCGTTCCATTACTGGCCACCATACATCTGTTTCAGGTCATAACACATCTTCATGCTACCCGGATTAATAGAGTGCATACTGCAGTGAGCTTCAAAGAGAATATTGTGTTTCAAAATGGAATTACTCTAAACACAAATTCTATCAAGATAACGCAATATACCATTATCATCAACATTGTACTCTGAACTCAATTTATTTTGAGCCAACTATCGTTTCATAATCAACTTCGGAGCTTCATCTTGCAACTCTCGAATTCGCTGAAGGAGCAAGGGTCTCGATATTAATTTTGCTAATACAAAACCATCACTGTTCAGAACTAAATAAGCGTTCAACCTTCGAAGCTCGAACAATGATGACAATCATCTGAGTGCATTCACAACTACATTAGCCTTTTCCGGATGATAATCAATAACCAGATCTTAATCTTTCAATAGTTCTAACCATCGTCTCTATTTCAAATTCAATTCTTTCTGAGTCATTAAACACTTTAAACTTTTGTGATCTGTGAACACATGACATTTCTCGCTGTATAAATAATGTCTCAAAATCTTCAAAGTGAATACAATCGCGGTCAACTCAAGATCATGAGTAGGATAATTCTTTTCATGCGACTTTAACTGCCAAGAAGTCTAAGCTACTACTTTTCCTATCTGCATCAGCACACAACCCAAACCATTTAGAAACATATCACTAAAAACAACATATGCTATTCCCGATTCAGGTTGATACAACACTGGAGCTTCCGTTAACATCTTCTTCAACTGATCAAACTCTTTTGGCATTTATCGGACCAACCAAACTCAGTATTTTTCTTTAATAATTTAGTCATTGGAAAATCAATAATCAAAAAGTTTTTAACAAAACGTCGATTGTAACCTGCTAAACCCAGAAAACTTTGCACTTCTGAAACATTCTTCGAGGTCTTCCACTTCATTACAATAAAAATTTTACTCAGATCAACTCGAATCTCGTTGGCTGATACTATGTAACCCAAAAGTCTAACCTCTCAAAGCCATAATTTACATTTACTAAATTTTGTACACAATTGTTTTTCTCTCAAAGTCTGTAGTACGATTCCCAAATGTTGGGCATGCTCGGATTAAGACTTGGAATAAATCAATATATCATCAATAAACACAACAACGAATCTATCCAAATGAGGTTGAAAAACCCGATTCATTAAATCCATAAAAGCAGCAGGGGCATTAGTCAAGCCGAATGGCATTACCAAAAAACTCATAATGACCAAAACGAGTTCTAAAAAAAGTCTTTGACACATCACAATCTTTAACTTTCAATTGATAATACCCGAACCTGATATATATCTTTGAGAACACTGTGGAACCTTTTAATTGATCAAATAAATTATCGATATGTGGCAAATGATACTTATTTTTTATCATGAGTTGTTCAACTATCTGTAACCTATACACAATATCAAAGAGCCATCTTTCTTTTTCACAAACAACACAGGTGCACCCCAGGGAATATGCTCGGTCGAATAAACCCTCGATCTAGTAACTCTTGCAACTATGCTTTCAATTCTTTTGATTCAGCTAGTGCCATACGGTACGGTGATATCGATATCGTTGCATTTCCAGGAACCAACTCAATCACAAACTCAACTTCATCGTCAGGGGATATACCCAGCAACTCTTTAGGATATACATCGGCGAACTCACAAACAATTGGTAACTGATCTAGCTTTAATTCTGAATCTCTCGTATCAAGAATATATGCTAGAAATGCTTCGCTACCTTTCAGTATCAATCTCTGAGCAGAAAAAGTCAAAATAATTCTAACAACATCTTTCAGACTTTCAGACTCAATTGAAAATCATCTCTCTTATATGACATTTCAAATCAATTCGTTTCTGTCTGCAATTTACTACAGCATGATGTAACGATAACCAATCCATACCCATAATAACATCAAACTCCCGTAAGGGTAACAACATCAAATAAGCAGGGAATTCACAACCTCTAACTTTCAATGGACAATTACGACTCACTAAGTTAACTATCACACTCTAACCTAGTGAATTAGTAACTTGAATATCATAATCAGTAGATTCAATAGATAATTTATTTTTCGTCACTAGTGTAGTGCTTATATATGAATGTGTTGACCCTGGGTCAATTAAGGCATACACACTAACATTAAAGATAGAAAATGTACCCACAATAACATAAGGAGCTGATGCTTTCTCTCTCACCCAAATGGCGTATGTCCTTGCAGGAGCCCTGGCTTTAGATTTGGTCATTGAGTCTTTAACCCCACCTCTGATGGCCCTTGTCGCTGCACTATTCCCAGGTCTTCTACCATTGTTAGAAGTGGTCACTTGTTTCTCGTTATGCTCTTTAATAAGCTCTTTTAGACTTGGAAACTCTCTTTTGAAATGATCAGGAGATCCACAATTAAAGCAGACACCAAAGTGTACTTGTCCATATTGCTTACACTCTGCCCTATTTGAATTCTTCACATTGGCCACACTAGCTACTGAAGGAGCTGGAGTTCTCTATCTATTCTATCTCCACTGATCTCTTCTTAAAAACCCTGACGGAGAAGAAAACTTATTACTGGATTCCTTCATCTTCTTCGGTGGAGAATTGGAGAAAGCTTTAGATCCCCCCATGTTTACTAAATTCCCGCCTCTTTTCTTCGTTCCGTCTTTTACTTTCACAAATTTCTTCCATTTTATGGGCTCTATTAGATAACACCAAAAATTCTCAGATCTTTAAAGCTCCTACTAGCATCTTAATCTGATCCCTAAATCCATCTTCAAAATATACACACATGTCCTCTTCGGTAGGCACTATCTCGTGAGCATATTTGCTAAGCTGAACGAACTGTCTCTCATACTCAGCTACTGACCTACTTCCTTGCTTCAACTCAAGAAATTACTTTTTCTTCTACTCCAAATAGCGTCTGCTAACATACTTCTTTCGAAATTCGAACTTAAAGAAGTCCCAGTTGATTCTTTCTTTCTGCACCACTACCGTTAGTGTAGACCACCATTGGAATGCTTCCTCTTTCAACAATGATACTATACACCATAAACAATCTTCAGGGGAGCACAACATTTCATCTAGTACCCTCTGTGTATGTTCTAACCAATATTCTGCCTTGGTTGGTTCATCACTCACATTACCACAAAATCCAACGTCTCCACACTTTCTAACTTTATCAGTGGACACTCTATGAACACATTGCTTACTCGAACCTCCAGGGTGAGAAGATTGAGGTTGTGGAACTGCAGAGTTTACCTTTAAGTACGCATCATACATGCCATGCATCATACGAAGAAATGCATTAGGTGGGACATCTCTAGATACTTGTGGTCCAGGTTCATTCCGTGTACTTTCCTCACCAGTAGGTTGAACAAAACTTTCTACCTCATCAGAATATGTTTAATTGGATCCTAACGACATCTTTGTATTTATATAAGAATAATTTGAAATAATAAAAAGCCATACACTATCATCGGTTAGTCAAGTAGCATGTATTCAAGACTCTGTACATGCTATGTTCATTCCGAGACCGACTAAACCGTAGCTTTGATACTAATAAATGTAACACTACTAACTCATATCTGTCGCCAGAATAAGGTTACGGAGCATTACCGGAGTTTTCAAATCAACCAAACATAAATTTCAAACATTTCAAAATCATATCAATAATCATATTAAATTCAATCCAAATCATACATATTGTCCCTTATACGAGCCTTTGAGGCCCTAAAAAACACGTTAGAAACAAGTTGAGACTAAATTAGAAACTCGGAGAAATTTTCAGAAAACAAGGAAAATTTTCAAAACTGCAGGGGTCACACAGTCGTGTGTCCATTCGAAATAGGGACACACGGCCGTGTCCCAGCCTGTGTAACTCACTGACTTAGGTGACACAGCCAAGCCATATGCCCGTGTGCTAGGCTATATGCTAGGCCATGTAACAGTCTGACTTGCAAACCTTTGAAAGTTATAGGGGACACACGGCCATGTTGCCTGGCCGTATGTCACACACAGCTGAGACACACGCCCATGTTCCTGCCCGTGTGGACAAAAAGAGGCAATTTTATAAGCCATTTTTTTAACCCATCATGACATGCACCTACACCCAAAGTTTCATACATATACCAGCCATAATAAGGCACCAAAATCATGCATATTCTAACTATTCAAACATGGTATAAGATCATACAACAATTATTCCCTTAGGCACCTCAAGTGACAATATGAAAACATGTATAACCATGTACCCAATTTGGCCAAAATGATCAACTAACTTCTAAGCATAATTGCATCAATACATATCATTGAATTTACTTACCAAAACATACCAAATGGTGCAAAACATGCCATTCAACCACTAGCATTAACGTTCACAAATGTCATTCACAACAAATTACCAATTCACCATATTTCCAAACATGCTAAACACTTAACAAAAATTAAGTATCATAACTACTTATAACCAAGCTAATTCACATAGCGTACTTGAAGTATTCAATCATCATCATTTGACACCAAAAGATTTATACAACTTCTTCTTAAATATGTTCCAAAAGGTTTACCTAATTAAGCATAGAAGTTCAACTATTTACCTAATTAAGCATAGAAGTTCAACTATCTTTACTAGAAACAAGCATAACAAGTTACTTCCAATATTTACATCCTTTAAAAATATTCAAGTACTATAGACCCTTTCCTAATACATGCCACTTAAACCAAAAAACAAGAACCAAAATGGCTACCAAGATGTTGATGATAGTGTGCGAGCTTCCGAGTCGATCCAATCAAAGCAACGATTCCAAAGGTCCTACAAGAAAAAATCAAACTATTAAGCATCAAAAAGCTTACTAAGTTTGGTATTAGTTCCATTTATTAATTAACCGAAAACTACTAAATTGATGCACATTTCCCTTACACCAGCACATAGCCCGAATAATCACTGGCACAAAGCCTGCTAGGCACTTAGCCTGAATAATCACCGGCACACAGCCTGTTAGGCACATAGCCCGAGTAATCACCGGTAGAAAGCCTACTAGGCACATAGCCCAAATAATCACCGACACACAGCCTGCTAGGCACATAGCCTGAACAATCACTGCCACACAACTTGCTAGGCACATAGCCCGAATAATCACCGGCATAAAGCCTGCTAGGCACATAGCCCAAATAATCACCAGATTTCTATTTCGTTAAACATATCTAAATAAAATCTATATTCAAAAAATAATGAGATAGCATGAATATTCAATAAAGTTAATAGTAAGCATATAACGAACTTACTTGGAATGAATCGTAGAAATTTCAGAAGTTCAGGGACTATTCTACATATCTACGGATTCTTAATCTATAAAGTAAAACTCTTCAATTATTAGCATATATTTCATTTCAAATCCATTTTACAATTAATACCCTTTTATTTTTCAAATTTACACAATTACCACAACCTTTTACAATTTTTGCAATTTAGTGCCTTAACTCGTAATTCATCAAATCAACTAATTCTTTAAAATCAATAATTTATCCAAATATTCTAAGCCCTCAAATAGCCCCTAATAAACCCCAAATTCACTATCAAACCCTAATATTTTGACATTTTAATAATTTAATCCTAAAGTCAAGATTTAACAAAAATCTCTTTATAAATTCATCAAATAGCATAATAAAGGCTCCAAATACATAGTATTCATTAAAAAAAATCAATATTCATCAATGGCAACTTCCATAAGTTTTAACAAAAGAAAAATGAAGGTACGATCTAGTTGGACCTAGTTGCAACAATCTCATAAACATAAAAATTATAAGAAACGAGTAAGAATTGAACTTACATGCATAAAGATGATGAAACCAAACTTAAAGTTTCCTCTTATGGTGGTTTTAGTAATGGGCAATTCCAAATGAAGGAGAAAGCATTTTTGGTTACTTAATTTTTGTTTTAATTTCATTTTATTTACAATTTTGCCATTCATTTCATATTAAATTATTATTATCATAATTATAACAGCCTAACACTAACTATGAGGGACTAATTATTATATTGGTCCCTCCTCATATGTTAATAGGCTATTTAGTCATTTAATTAACTTAATTACTAACTTTTGCACCTTTTTCAATTTAGTCATTTTTTAATTAACTATCTAAACATTAATATTTCTAAACCAAATTTTAATATGACTCTAATGACTCTATAAATATTCTAAAAATAATATTTACAAGTTGACACTATGGAAATTTGTGGTCCCAAACCACAGTTCCGTCATCACTGAAAATTAGGCATTTACAAGTGTGCCAGGCCGTGTAACTCTTGAAATGCCACCTTTAAAAACCTATAGGGGATACACTCCCGTGTCTTAGGCCGTGTGGACAAGAAATTGACCAAAATCAAGTCATTTCTCTCACCCTTTAAAACATGAACCTACAAGCCACTTGCACATATACACAAAGCTGTAAAACATACCTAAAACATGCATATTAAGACCAATTCGAATAACCAAAAGTTGTTCAACCCATATGCCATATAAGTCACCTCAAAAGCAAGCATTCAACTTAACTACAAATATGCATAATTGGTCACCTTGCTACCATTTTAAAACATACCATACTTGACTTATACCATGTCAATATAACTTATCATTTGAACCATTGTTTTCATGCATCTAAAATACACATATACCTAACTTATACATATTTGACCATAACTCATCCTTAAATATTTAGTTTAATTCCATATAAAGTTATACCATAATTGACCATATGCAAAAATCACATTCAAAAATCACATTCATAATTCAACCAATTATACTTGACTAATTTCTATATCAAAACATGCCCTAAATGATGACTTTGCAAACATGTCAACACTTGCCACTTTGGCCTAAAACAATACATCAATTTGATCATATAAACACCAACCATTAAGCATCAGAGTGCCAAAAGTACAGCAACCATCAAGGCATCACAATAACACAAGTTTCACAATTTCAAAGCATCATTACATGCCAACATCATTAACTACACATTAGATATAAGTCCACCTATACATGCCATTATAACCATGACCAAAGCATCAAAATCTACCGATAAAATCAATAGATAGTGTGGTGGATCTCCGACTAGCTTCCAACACGATCGAGCTTCCAATAATCTATAAAATAAAAGAAAGATGACATATAAGCAATGAATGCTTAGTAAGCTCGTATAAACCATAAGCATGATATTACATTTCGGTAATGAAATTTATAGGTTAAACATAAACCTATACCAATGCCTCAAGATATCAATTCGCAAATGAATAAGTTCATTAATGTCGCATATTTATTGGCCATTCATAACATGATAGGATTTCATGAGACATACTATATAATCATATAGGATTTCATGAGACATACTATATAATCATCAACCTTTTTTATAAGATTATATATCTTTCTATTTACTTACTTTCCATTCGTCCCCAGTGCTTATCATAAGCCTAAACAACATTATTAATTCCCAAATCAGTGTATTTATCCCTGATTTAGGTAAATTCATCTATAGCATAAGCAGTTTGCTTACATATAAATACATCATTTATCACATTAAACCTTTTATAACATCATAATACATCCCAATTACATACTTACTATTTCATTCTCTTTCCTTACCCGTTTCATATGCATAATACTAGCATAATCATAAACATCAATCATATCCACAAGCTCAGCATAGGCCTAAGCACATCAACAACACATGTTAGTTCATTTAAACATGATTCATATGAATTTGACATGGATAACTATTATACTTGAGCATAATTCAATTAGATTATCATCAATCTCAACATAACATATTTTCCACGTAGCTCATCATTTCAAAGTCTTTCATTCGTACATGTCTTGGTTCATATAGAACACTTACCATATCCTTGTAAATTCATGCCCGCTGAATCGAATAGAATACTGTTGGATACGCAGGATAGCTCACACGAAGTGTGCTAAACATATAACCCTAGTTTGTCCTTTCCTGTACATATATGCTCACACGGCCTGTGAAATGGGCCTGCTCAAATGAGTTGTGGGTCAAAACGTAGCTACACGGTGTTGTTTCATAAGCTTTCGAGTATTCGTAACAAATGCTGGAACTCGGCCATTGGAAGGACATTGAAGACCAGCACCCAAAACATGTAAACCCTAATGACATGTCATTTGTATACTACAAATTTCTAAGGTTCAAACGGGGCTCAATAAATGTCGTACGTTGTTGGATTTACGTCATTTCATGACATAATAATTTGCATAATAACATATATATATTGATTCATCTTCAATAAAATCTTACATTAAACATTCAATTTAATCAACCATTAGACATTACAGCAAATTATACTTTTAGCGACATTTTTAGTGGCATTTGGATCGAAAATGCTGCAAAGCTATACCATTAATAGCGCTAATAAAAAAACACCGTAATAAGTAAAGCAGTAGCGGTGTTTATGAGAAAAATGCCACAAACGGTTAAACCTATAGCGGCGTTTTTCTCATAAACGTTGCAAAAGGTAAAGCAATAGCGGCGGTTTTTCATAAATGCTGCTAAAGGTAAAATAATAGCGGCTTTTTGCCCATAAATGCCGCGAATATCCTTTTATTTTTATTGAAATGGTGTCGTTTTGATAGCCTTAGTCTTTTCCCCAATTTCCCAAAATCCCTTAGTTTTTTCCCCCAAATTAATCATTTTTCCCAAATCCCTTATTTTTTCCCCAAATCAATCCCTTAGTCCTCTGCTACATCACCATCAACAATCCTCTGTCGCATCGCTATCGACAATCCTCTGCTGCATCGCTATTGACAATCCTCTACTGCATCGCCATGTAAGTTTTTTTTTCATTTTGTTTGTTTGTTAAATTATTTTCTCATCTTTCAAATCCTAACCCTTTTCTCTTTTGTATAAACACCACACCAGAAACATCTCTTCTGTATAAACGACCTACCATTCGCTTCTCTTTCTCCAAAACTTTCTCCCAATCTGTGCAAATAATCTGGTAGTTTTTCATTTCATTCTATATTTTTCTATATCTTTTTTTTAAAAAAATTTGGATAATGTTATTGGGTTGTTGAATTTTACAAGTTAGGACTGTAATTTTTTAGGGTTTTATTGGGGTATTTTTTGAAGTGTAATTGATTACGAGAAGCTCAAATCTCTTTGTTCTTTGAAGTACTTTTTGAAGTATATCCCGACCTGCCTTTGTTCATACATTGGTATATGACTGTTAGATATTGAGGAGCGGATTGGTATATGATTAATTTGCAGTAATTTGTTTATGCATGGTTTCTATTTTTCTGTTTTTAGAAGAACACAATATATGATTGGGGTAGCAGATAAATCCATTTGATTAATTTTTAGTATTAGTCTTGTACCATACTTCTAGGTTTACTTCATCTTTCAAAATTCAAAATTTGATAATTTTTAGTTGGGTGTTTATAAAATTGGGGTAATATGAACATAAATGCTTGTTAACTAAATTATTTAGTAGCACTGTTTCTTTTTATGAATATAAGCATTTGTTTTGGAAGAATTTGTGTGAAAGTTAAACGACTTCCTATATATATGAACAAAATATGAATATAGAAAATATTAATCTACCCTAAATATATATTGTAACACCCCTTACCCGTATTCAACGTCAGAACCGGATACGAGGCATTACCGAAGTTAACTTGCAAAAACATATAACAACGGCTCATAACATTTTGTTCCAACTTAAAACTTTTTCATTCACACTCATAATGTCCCTAAACATACATTCGAAATGGTTCGGGACTAAACCGGAAACTTTTACACACTTAGAAAATTTTTACTCAAAATAGGGCCACACGCCCGTGTGAAATGGAACACGCCCGTGTCGGCAAGCCGTGTGGTGGTACACGCCCATGTTTCTAGCCCGTGTGGAATTTATTTTTCATTTTGAAACTACAGGGGTTTTCACACGGCCTGGCACACGCCCGTGTGTGAGGCCCGTGTCCCTCGCACGACCAAGACACGCCCGTGTCCTCACCCATGCGTGAAAACCAGGGTATTATGTTTATGACGTCAGCATACACTTAGGGGCACATGGCCTAGTCACACGCCCGTGTGTTGGCCCGTGTGACAAATTGAATTCTCGCAAATTTGGTGCAGGGGACACAAGGCCTATCAACACACCCATGGGGCTGGCCGTGTGTCTACCCGTATGGACAATTATAAGGCTATTTACCAAGCCAATTGGCACCCTGAAAAACAAACACACTTATGCCACCGCAAGTAACACATATCATAGCAATAATAGACTATTAAGAATCATTAATTCATCATGCATACACTTCGAATTTTACTTGATCAATTACACAAACTTGCACTTCATGAATATCATCATCATTGGATATATATAAAACTTAACAAGTATTGGCCAATTCCCAATAGCCATTTACAAAATGAATGAGTAACGATAATAACCAACACTTTGGCCAACAAATATGACATAAAAAAATGACCAAGTTCCTATACATGCCATACCCAAAATGAATCAAATTTACTATACCAAAAGATTAGTTGATAGTGTGATCCGAGCTTCGATGTCCTATGATTCCCGAGCTAGCTTGGCGATGCTACAAGGAAAAGGGAAAAGAGAGGGGTAAGCATAAAGCTTATTAAGTTTGCATGAAATAAATAGCAACATTAAGGCTTATAATAACATCCTTTCAGCTCATTGAATAGTACACAAGTTCTCAAACACATCAACATAACTTACTCATGCATAATCTTACCGTATTACATATCACATTTTGCATTCATTTCTCTTAAGTTACTCATGGGTACATGTATCACTTCACCACATAACTTTAGCACTTTCATACTCTTAACCATAAACTTAACTCTTGGTCATCTGTACATAAACTTAGCTCTTTTCTCGTTGAACTACTCGGAATATCAGAGGATACTTAATATAATCATACACGTATCACGATGCCAATGCCATATCCTAAATATGGTCTTACATGGGATCATATCTTGATGCCGATGCCATATCCCAGATATGGTCTTACACGGGATCTCTCGTCTTAATGTCAATGCCATATCCTAGATATGGTCTTATACGAGATCGTATATAGATGTCAATGCCATGACCCAGACATGGTCTTACACGAGATCTTCCTTTGATGCCGAGGCCATGTCCCAGACATGGTCTTATATGGGACCTTCCTTATTCGATGCCTATGCCATGTCCCAGACATGGTCTTATACGAGACCTACATTCGGTGCCGATGCCATGTCCCAGACATGGTCTTATACGAGACCTTCCTTGTCTCATGTCGTGACATAGGTATCCCTATTACTCCGAATATTCAACCGGGACTTCAACTTAACATATTCTCATCAAACTTTCGTATAGGCATCATAAATCGACTTTCACAGAAATAATATTCATTTCTCATAATATCAAGCAATTAACAATATAAAACATTATGTGGCTTTAATTTCACACAAACTTACCTCGGTACTCAAAATGTGTGTAAATATTCGATTTAGGCCACAACCTTGTTCTTGCCTCGGTTTCGGTTCGGGCTTCGGGTTTCTTGATCTATAATAGCAATTTCACTTGTTTAATACTCAAATTGACTAAATTGACCCATGAATCATACTTTGAAAAAATTACGATTTTGCCCCTAAACCTTTACATAAATACACTTTTTCCCCTAGGCTCGTAAAATGATTTTCATTCAATTTCTTTGCATTTTAATCCTAGCCGAATCATTTTGTAACACCCCAAACCCGGTCAACACGCCACGACCGAATCTGGCATGTCACAGGGGAAAACATTTTGAAGAAAAACGAGTTACCGATTAAATTTTTGTGGGAAAAACTTTTTGTTACTATATGCTTGTAGAAAACAGGTGCATGATTAGTTAAAAACTGATAGTTTACTTTGAAATCCCGGAAATAAATTTTAAAACTTAGTTGCATTTTAAAAGAACCCAAATGGTTAATTTGAAAACCGTTTCTATTTGAATTTGGAATCCTAAGTTTGGAAACCGTTTGAGTTGTCGAAAACAATTAAGTTGTTAAATATTATCAAATGATTTATATTACCCGATGGTAAAGTTTTGAAAACCATTGTGTTTTTGTAGTTTAGAAAACTTTGCGCTCAATTTATTATATCAACCATGTAATTTATAATCCATATTTAAAAAAAAAACAAGTTCAAAGCATATAAATAATCCAAAAACATAATTAAAGAGGCCTTATTACAATTCCAAATAAAGATAAAAAACCAAATTTAAATAAAATATAGTACCCAAACCAAAGTCCGTGTAAATCGAATTTTTATTGCATGGCCTCCTTGAGATCATTCGGATCCTCATCCGCGATCTACGAATCACCTGAAAAGATAAGGGAGAAGGTGAGTCACCAAGACTCAGTGCATAAATCCTTCCCCCGGTTGATGCAACATACTTACACAATTTATAACCAAGCAATATATATAATGCCCCCAAACCTAGCCATCCATAACTCCTTTTCTACCCCGTGTGGTACCAAACCACTGGTGGTGCCAAACCACTAGTGACCCAAAGTCACGATATCCAATAATGTGGTGCCAAACCACTGGTGACCCAAAGTCATGAATAATCAAGTTGTGGGGCCAACCCACGTTGTGATACCAAATCACTGGCGACAATCCCGTAATATCAAATGTGGGGCCAACCCACTGTGGTACTAAGTCACTAGGACGAGTCACTATGAGGTGCCAAACCTCTGGTGTCCCAAAGACACGAAATAAACTGTGGTACCAAACCACTGGAGGTGCCAAACCTCTGGTGTCCCAAAGACACGGATATCAAATCCTTCCCCCTCCACTCATATTACCCAAACCAATGTATTACGAGTATAATCATGCCATCATACTTTGATATGAACATATAACATATATATATCGTAGATCATGATATCCATCAACATATAACAACATCATATCGAAACGGACTTACCCGAATCCTTGCTCATACCCATCAAGGTATCATATCAAGATCTCACAGTTTTCGGCTTTAATAACATGATTAGTTTATTAATATATATATATATACCGAATTATAAAGTGTGTAAGGTACACACCTGTCACTAGCGAAATCACTAAATCCCGATGACCCGATCCACCGCACTAGATCTCCTTGCCCTACATTCGGTCAACACTTAGATCAATACCATAGACCATTCGGCCAACAACAAACCTTAGTCTCAAAAGCTTTCGGCTTTATATCTTCTTAAGGAATAATGAACCAACATAAATCCTTACCACTTGACTTACCAACTTCGATTGCTAGAGAAATGGGGTTAAATCGATTGCTTCCAAAGTCCCGAAGAGCCTAAAAGAAATAAGTTCCTATGGTTAAAACCTTGCTAACAAATGCCCAAAAATTCGGCCTTTGCCCTCATGAGAAACGATAGAGAGAAAAGAAAAGGAAATTCGGCCAAGACACTTACCTATCTTCCAAAACCGATTATAGATGAACCCAAAGAAAATCTACCCTTGTTGATATTCGACCAAGATAACACCAGAAGAGAGAAAGAAGATTCGGCTAAGGTGGATAGAAGACAATCAAATGAATTCGGCTAGAGTGGAGAAAGAGAAGGGAAAAGAGAAAAGAAAGAAATTGCAATGGGAGAGGGAGAACTCGACAAATAGAAGGAAAAAGAAGATGATATGGTCTTTGAACAATTATGAAAAGAAAGAAAAGAGAGATGGGAGAAAGAGATTCGGCCAAACACCTTGTTTGCCGAAAAAGAGAAGAGCACAAAGTGCTAAGTGTGGTTTCGGTTTCAAAGGAGAAATGAGAGAAATCAATTAGAATTTGGTTCAAGGATGAAAGCCAAAACAAAAAAAAAAATTGCACCTAATGTCCAAGACACATTCGGCTAAGGAGGAAGATTTTGGAGAGGAAAAGAAAAATGCAAAAGATGCACAAAATGCTAAGAATTGACCAACTAATCCCCCCCAAATTCCTATCAACATTCGGCCAACCCCCTAGCCACCCATGCCGTCCACATACATGGACTAATGGCCATAAAAGAGTTTCCAAAACAACTCTCCAAAATTCAAGCCTTTTGTCCCCCTATCCTTCCTTAATCCATAAGATTTTTATCTCAAAATACAAGCTTTCCTAATCTATTATTCAACTTGCCATAAAATTTAAAGTCCAACTTACCATATGCATAGCTTGACCGACACTTAATGTAAAGGTGCATAAAAATAAAGTCTTCCAAATGCATTCCATGCTACTCGAACCACTCCCTCAAGCAACCATCCATGCGCCATAACCACCTTGCCACTAACTCCTCATGTGCTAGAATTTAACACTTAAATTAACTTAAGTGTCAGGTTCACCTAATCCACTTCACTAAATTTTCAATACTAAAAATTATTCTAGCTTCACTAATAATTCCAAGCCTTCACAGAACTATACTAAGCACACAATAAAATCATATCCGAGCTAACACAAGTAACAAGATGATACCCAAATTTTTAGGATGTTACAATTCTACCCCCCTTAAAATAATTTCGTCCTCGAAATTACCTGATCAAAAGAGTTTAGGGTACTGCTGCCTCATCACATCCTCCGGTTCCCACGTAGCTTCTTCTACGCCATTATTCCGCCATAATACCTTCACTAATGGAACTGACTTCCTGCGCAACACTTTCACATCTCGATCTAGAATCTGCACTGGTTCTTCTGATATCGTTAAATCTTGACTCACCTCTATTTCCTCTACTGCCACGACATGCGATGGATTAGAACGATAGCGTCTAAGCATGGAGACATGGAACACATCGTGAATCTGACTCAGCTCTGCTAGCAACTCGAGCTGATAAGCTACTGGTCCCACTCGTCTTAACACCTTATACGGCCCAATAAACCTTGGACTTAACTTGCCTTTTCTCTCAAATCTTAACACTTTCTTCCATGGCGAGACCTTCAGAAAGACCTTGTCACCCAAGGCAAACTCTTTATCCCTGCGCTTGAGATCGGCATACGATTTCTGCCTATCCGAAGCTTCCTTCAGACGATCCTGAATCAACTTAACCTTATCCTCAGTCTCTGCAACCAACTCTGGTCCTAACATCTGACGCTCACCCAACTCTGTCCAGCATGTAGGTGCGCGACACCTCCTACCATACAACGCCTCATATGGTGCCATCTTAATGCTTGCTTGATAACTATTGTTGTATGCGAACTAAGCTAATGGTAAAAACTCTTCCCAACTACCTCTGAAATCCAAAACACAACCTCTCAACATATCCTCTAAAATCTGTATGACCCTTTCCGACTGTCCGTCAGACTGTGGATGAAATGCCGTACTGAAATTCAACCGCGTACCCAAAGCCTGATGTAACACTCTCTAAAACCTCGACGTAAATCTGGGATCTCTGTCCGAGATGATCGACACTGGCACACCGTGCAACCTCACTATCTCTGCCACATACAACTTAGCTAACTTCTGAAGCGAGTAATCCACCCTTACCGGAATGAAATGAGCTGACTTAGTCAAACGATCCACAATCACCCAAACTGAGTCTTTCTTACTAGGTGTAAGGGGTAATCCACTGACAAAGTCCATAGTGATCCTTTCCCACTTCCACTGTGGAATTCTCACCGGCTGAAGTAACCCAGACGGCAACTGATGTTCAGCCTTGACCTGTTGACAAGTCAAACATTTACCCACAAACTCAGTTATCTCCCGCTTCAGACCTGGCCACCAAAACTGCTCTCTTAAATCCCGATACATCTTGCTACCTCCAGGATGCATAGCGTATGGGCTGCTATGTGCGTCCCGAAGAATTCTCTGCCTCAACTCGACATCCTTTGGCATACAAGCTCTCCCTTGAAAACACAATACTCCATCACTGGACAAACTATAATCCTCTAAACCATCATTCTGAACCTGCAATCTCCGATCGTTCAAACCCTCATCCTCTAACTGTTTCTCCTTGATCTGCTCTAACCAAGTCGACTTGACTTGCAGTTCTGCCAACAGACTCCCATTGTCATACAGGCTTAGATGGGCAAACATCGCTCTTAAATCTGATACAACCTTACGGCTCAACGCGTCTGCCACCACGTTAGCCTTGCCCGGATGATACTCAATCGAACAGTCATAGTCCTTCAACAACTCAATCCATCTGCGCTGCCTCAAGTTCAAATCCTTCTGAGTCAAAAGATACTTCAGACTATTGTGATCCGTATAGACTATCGACTTCTCTCCGTACAAATAGTGTCTCCATATCTTCAAAGCGAAAACCACTGCAGCTAATTCCAAGTCATGCGTCGGATAGTTAACCTCATGTGGTCTCAACTGTCGAGATGCATAAGCCACTACCTTCCCTTCCTGCATCAGCACACATCCCAAACCAGTATGTGATGCATCACAATAAACCGTGAATTCCTTACCTGCCTCAGGTTGAATCAAAACCGGAGCTTCAGTTAGAATCTTCTTCAACTTGTCGAAACTTCCTTGTTGTTTCTCAGTCCACACAAATGGAACTCCTTTCCTCAATAACTTAGTCATTGGTGCTGCGATCAAAGAAAATCCCTCTACAAATCTTCGGTAATACCCCGCCAGACCTAGAAAACTCCGAATCTCAGCCACTGACTTAGGCGGCTTCCACTCCAACACTACCTCAATCTTGCGAGGATCCACTCTAATCCCTTCAGCTGATACTACATGACCCAAGAAAGTCACCTCCCTAAGCCAAAACTCACACTTACTAAACTTGGCATAAAGCTGCTTTTCCCTCAGAATCTGCAACACTACTCGCAAATGCGCATCATGCTCCTCCTCTGACTTTGAGTATACCAAAATATCGTCTATAAATACTACGACAAACTGATCCAAAAACTGCTGAAATACCCGATTCATCATGTCCATGAATGCTGCCGGCGCGTTAGTCAATCCAAACGGCATTACCAGAAACTCGTAGTGCCCATACCGAGTGCGAAATGTCGTCTTATGGATATTAGCCTCTTTCACCTTTAGCTGATGATACCCAGACCTTAAATCAATCTTGGAGAAAACCGCTGCCCCTTTAAGCTGATCAAACAAGTCATCTATCCTCGGCAATGGATACTTGTTCTTGATCGTCAGCTTATTCAACTGGTGGTAGTCTATACACATCCGCATCGTACCATCCTTCTTCTTGACAAAAAGTACCGGCGCTCTCCAAGGCGAAACACTTGGCCGGATAAATCCTCGATCCAACAACTCCTGAATCTGAGCCTTCAATTCCACTAATTCCTTCGGCGCCATCCTATACGGAGCGATAGACACTGGCGCAGTTCCGGGTAACAGATCTATACCAAATTCAACTTCACGATCCGGAGGCAGTCCCGGAAGTTCTTCTGGAAATACGTCAGCATATTCCTTTACCGTTCGGACATTCCCCACAGTAGACTCCTTAGCCTCCAACGCACACACATGAACCACAAATGCCTCACAGCCCTTCCTGGCCAACTTCACAGCTTTCAACGTAGATACCACGTGGGATAGATAATCTCTTCTATTACCTATCATGACCACCTCTTCGCCCTCAGCTGTCTTCAAAACCATGCGCTTAGCAGCGCAATCCAAACTTGCCTGGTACTTGACCAACCAGTCCATCCCAAGAATCAGATCGAACTCCCCAAACGGCAGTTCCATCAGATCAGCTACAAACACTACCCCTTGGAGTTCTAGGGGTACATCTCTATACAGCTTATTTACTTCTACAAAGTGACCTAGAGGGCTAAGTACTGTCATCTTCCTAGAAGTAGTCTCAGAGTCTAGGTTCATAGTCTCTACTATGCTACTAGCAACATACGAATGCGTCGAACCCACATCTATCAAAGCAGTATATGGTACACCAAAGATTAAGAACGTACCGGTTATGACGTCCGGTGCGTCGCCCTCCTCTCGACGTCTCGCTGCATACACCAACCCAGGTTGTCTTGCCCCAGTGTTACTTGCACCTTTGCCCGATGCTCTGCGGCCCCGATCAGAACCATTACCTCCTCTATCATTACCACGACCCCTCTGCGGTGACGGTCCCTCGTTTCTATTCTGAGCACGACCCTGACCCTCAGACTGATTCCTGGCTAGCTTACGTGGACAGTCTCTCACACGATGATCCAGCGAACCACACTCAAAACATCCTTTCCCTCCGGTCCAACATTCGCCCCAATGAGATTTCCCACATCGGTTACACTGTGCTGGTCCCTGATTAGCAGTAACAGACCTTCCAGACTGATTCAGACCACTCTGCCTAACCCTCTTCTGAGAATTACCGGCTGACCCGGATAATCCAAAACCTCATTTATGTTTATTTCTGTCGTGACTCTGCCTTACAGATTCCTTTATCCCTTCAGCTATCTTAGTCTTTTCAACTAGCGCAGCAAACTCTAGCTCCTGATATGGAGCAATCACCAATCTCAGCTCGTCCCTCAGGCCATCCTCGAATCTGACACATCGCTCGTGCTCCGAAGCCACGATACCTCCAGCATACCGACTCAATCTTAAAAACTCTGCCTCATATTCTGATACGGACTTACTCCCCTGAACCAAACTCAGAAATGCCTTCCGCTGCGCATCAATGTAATTAGACCCAACATATTTCTTCTGATATGCTGCCTTAAAATAGTCCCAAGTGAGATCCTCCGCTGCAGCACTATTCCGCACCGTGAGCCACCACTGATATGACTCATCCCGAAGAAGCGACACTATCTCTTTCAGCTTTTCCTCAGCATTCAGATCCAAATCATCCATGATTCGCTCCGTCGCCTCTAACCAATACTCAGTCGTACTGGGAGCCACACCAGAAACACCTCGAAATACTTCAGCTCCATTGGCTCGGAGTCGCTCAGGTACAGATTTCCAAGCTCCCGCGCCTCCACCTACTCTAGCTACCCTCTCAAGAACTCGCAGCATCGCCTGAGACACCGCGTCATCCCCCGTTTGATCCTGATGCTCAACTCCAACCGCTGGTGGGGGGTGGTGGTACCTCATTTTCTGACCCTTGACCAGACCTCACTGGTTCAGACACAGCCATCCTACCTCGACCGCATCCACGCATAATACGACCCGACCTCGAGTACTCATGTCTAAAGTCTCGACTTATCTGATTTAAAAGTTTTATGCATTAATCATTATTCCACTATCTTTAAAACACAGTTTTATGAATAATTTTTTTTAATAAGAGGTTGTTTTGCGAGTACATCCAACCTATAGTTTTGGGTTTCTAGAGTAGTTCCTACTACTATACAGTCATACCATCATCATCATATCATCAAAATCAACAGTTTGAAGTACTTACCTGGGCCATGCTTTTCAAATAATTTCAAACAAAAACATTTTAAGACCATACTTTAAAACATTTTGGGCCTCGAGCCCACAGCCGAGCCTTTGAACTTGGCTCTGATACCAATTTGTAACACCCCAAACCCGGTCAACACGCCACGACCGAATCTGGCATGTCACAGGGGAAAACATTTTGAAGAAAAACGAGTTACCGATTAAATTTTTGTGGGAAAAACTCTTTGTTACTATATGCTTGTAGAAAACAAGTGCATGATTAGTTTAAAACTGATAGTTTACTTTGAAATCCCGGAAATAAATTTTAAACCTTAGTTGCATTTTAAAAGAACCCAAATGGTTAATTTGAAAACCGTTTCTATTTGAATTTGGAATCCTAAGTTTGGAAACCGTTTGAGTTGTCGAAAACAATTAAGTTGTTAAATATTATCAAATGATTTATATTACCCGATGGTAAAGTTTTGAAAACCATTGCGTTTTTGTAGTTTAGAAAACTTTGCGCTCAATTTATTATATCAACCATGTAATTTATAATCCATATTTAAAAAAAAAACAAGTTCAAAGCATATAAATAATCCAAAAACATAATTAAAGAGGCCTTATTACAATTCCAAATAAAGATGAAAAACCAAATTTAAATAAAATATAGTACCCAAACCAAAGTCCGTGTAAATCGAATTTTTATTGCATGGCCTCCTTGAGATTATCCGGCTCCTTATCCGCGATCTACGAATCACCTGAAAAGATAAGGGAGAAGGTGAGTCACCAAGACTCAGTGCATAAATCCTTCCCCCGGTTGATGCAACATACTTACACAATTTATAACCAAGCAATATATATAATGCACCCAAACCTAGCCATCCATAACTCCTTTTCTACCCCGTATGGTACCAAACCACTGGTGGTGCCAAACCACTGGTGACCCAAAGTCACGAATAATCAAGTTGTGGGGCCAACCCACGTTGTGATACCAAATCACTGGCGACAATCCCGTAATATCAAATGTGGGGCCAACCCACTGTGGTACTAAGCCACTAGGACGAGTCGCTATGAGGTGCCAAACCTCTGGTGTCCCAAAGACACGAAATAAACTGTGGTACCAAACCACTGGAGGTGCCAAACCTCTGGTGTCCCAAAGACACGGATATCAAATCCTTCCCCCTCCACTCATATTACCCAAACCAATGTATTACGAGTATAATCATGCCATCATACTTTGATATGAACATATAACATATATATATCGTAGATCATGATATCCATCAACATATAACAACATCATATCGAAACGGACTTACCCGAATCCTTACTCATACCCATCAAGGTATCATATCAAGATCTCACAGTTTTCAGCTTTAATAACATGATTAGTTTATTAATATATATATATATACCGAATTATAAAGTCTGTAAGGTACACACCTGTCACTAGCGAAATCACTAAATCCCGAAGACCCGATCTATCACACTAGATCTCCTTGCCTTACATTCGGCCAACACTTAGATCAATACCATAGACCATTCGGCCAACAACAAATCTTAGTCTCAAAAGCTTTTAGCTTTATATCCTCTTAAAGAATAATGAACCAACATAAATCCTTACCACTTGACTTACCAACTTCGATTGCTAGGGAAATAGGGTTAAATCGATTGCTTCCAAAGTCCCGAAGAGCTTAAAAGAAATAAGTTCCTATGGTTAAAACCTTGCTAACAAATGCCCAAAAATTCGGCCTTTGCCCTCATGAGAAACGATAGAGAGAAAAGAAAAGGAAATTCGGCCAAGACACTTACCTATCTTCCAAAACCGATTATAGATGAACCCAAAGAAAATCTACCCTTGTTGATATTCGACCAAGATAACACCAGAAGAGAGAAAGAAGATTCGGCTATGGTGGATAGAAGACAATCAAATGAATTCAGCTAGAGTGGAGAAAGAGAAAGGAAAAGAGAAAAGAAAAAAATTGCAATGGGAGAGGGAGAACTCGGCAAATAGAAGGAAAAAGAAGATGATATGGTCTTTGAACAATTATGAAAAGAAAGAAAAGAGAGATGGGAGAAAGAGATTCGGCCAAACACCTTGTTTGCCGAAAAAGAGAAGAGCACAAAGTGCTAAGTGTGGTTTCGGTTTCAAAGGAGAAATGAGAGAAAGCAATTAGAATTTGGTTCAAGGATGAAAGCCAAAACAAAAACAAAATTGCACCTAATGTCCAAGACATATTCGGATAAGGAGGATGATTTTGGAGAGGAAAAGAAAAATGCAAAAGATGCACAAAATGCTAAGAATTGACCAACTAATCCCCCCCAAATTCCTATCAACATTCGGCCAACCCCCCTAGCCACCCATGCCGTCCACATACATGGACTAATGGCTATAAAAGAGTTTCCAAAACAACTCTCCAAAATTCAAGCCTTTTGTCCCCCTATCCTTCCTTAATCCATAAGATTCTTATCCCAAAATACAAGCTTTCCTAATCTATTATTCAACTTGCCATAAAATTTAAAGTCCAACTTACCATATGCATAGCTTGACCGACACTTAATGTAAAGGTGCATAAAAATAAAGTCTTCCAAATACATTCCATGCTACTCGAACCACTCCCCTCAAGCAATCATCCATGCGCCATAACCACCTTGCCACTAACTCCTCATGTGCTAGAATTTAACACTTAAATTAACTTAAGTGTCAAGATCACCTAATCCACTTCACTAAATTTTCAATACTAAAAATTATTCTAGCTTCGCTAATAATTCCAAGCCTTCACAGAACTATACTAAGCACACAATAAAATCATATCCGAGCTAACACAAGTAACAAGATGATACCCAAATTTTTAGGATGTTACACATTTTCATAACTACAACAGCCCCCAACTTCCACTAATTTACTCATGTATGACCATTTTCATAACTTTTACAATTTGGTCCTTTTATGTATTTTCCATGAAAATCACTTAGAAAAAGATGTTTATCACACATCAAACTTTCATATTCTTTCATAAATCATCAAAATACATGCATGTCATACATGGGTAAATTTTTTAACATGAACCCTAGCTCAAAATATAGCTAGAAATAGCTAAATCGAGCTACGAGGATCTAAAAAATACGAACAACATTAAAAACGGGGCTAGGATGCACTTACTATCAAGCTTGGAAGTTGAAGAAACCCTAGCTATGGAGTCCTTGAGAATATCAACTATGGTGAAGAAGATGGACACTTATTTTTGACTTCTTTTTCCCTTTTAATTCTTTTATTAACCACAAGACAAAGATGCCTTTAAGGCCCCTTTCTTGAGATTTTTCCTTCCCATGTCTCTTTTTTTCCACCTCAACATATAATGGTCTAATTGCTAAATAAGGGCCTCTAGTATTTTTATAATGCTATTTATACTTAAATATTCTAAAATCCTATATTTTCCAATCTATGCAATTTAGTCCTAATAGACAAATTGTTCACTAATTTATAAAATTTCTTCATGAAATTTCACACAATCATACAAGCATGCCATAGACCTTATAAAAGCCATAAAACACATATTTATACCTCGAATTTATGGTCTCCCAACCACTATTCTGACTAAGCCTTAAATCGGGTTGTTACAATTCCCCCCTTAGGGATTTTTGTCTTCGAAAATCTTACCGGTAAAAAGGTTTAGATATTGGTTTCTCATAGCCTCCTCGGGTTCCCATGTAGCCTCTTCTACCCCATGTCTTTGCCACTGTACTTTCACAAGGGCTATACTTTTGCTCCTTAACTGCTTGACTTCTTGTGCCAAAATCTTAACCAGTTCTTCGCCATAGGTCATGTCAGGTTGTATTTCAACCTCTGTCGGTGTAATCACATGCGAAGGATCCGATCGGTAATGACGTAGCATAGACACGTGGAATACATCATGTAACTTTTCCAACTCAGATGGCAAAGCCAATCGATAAGCTACAAGTCCTATCCTCTCGGTAATCTCATATGGTCCGATAAAATGTGGACTCACTTTGCCTTTCCGGCCAAATTTGATAACTTTCTTCCATGGCGACACTTTTAAGAATACCTTATCGCCAACTTGAAACTCGATCTCTTTTCGTTTCAAGTTCGAGTAAGACTTTTGTCTATCCGAATTAGCTTTTAGACAATCTTGAATTACTTTTACTTTCTCTTTATTTCTCCGATCAGATCAACCCCGTGAATCTGATTTTCCTTGAGTTCAGTCCAATACAAAGGCGTTCGATACTTCCGCCCATACAATGCCTCATACGGTGCCATTCTCAAACTCGACTGAAAACTTTTATTATATGCAAACTCTACCAATGGTAAATACTTTTCCCAGCTGCCCTGAAACTCAACAACACAACACCGGAGCATATCCTCAAGTATCTGTATTAATCTCACTGACTGTACGTCGGTTTGTGGGTGAAAAGCTGTACTAAAACTCAGCTTTGCGCCCAAAGCTTCTTGCAACTTTTTCCAAAATCGGGATGTGAATATCGGATCTCTTTCCGATATAATCGACAAGGGTACACCATGTAGTCTTACAATATCTAATACATACAAGTTTGGCAACTTATCAAGTGAATAATCAACGCGTACAGGTATGAAATGGGCCGACTTCGTAAGTCTATCTACCACAACCCATACGGGATCTTTCTTACTTAGTGTCAATGGTAAACCTGTCACAAAGTCCATAGTAACACGGTCCCATTTCCACTCAAGAACTATAATAGGCTGAAGTAAACCCAAAGGTACTTGGTGTTCAGCTTTCACTTGTTGAAAAATCAAACATTTCGATACAAAATCAAAAATATCTTTCTTCATACTCGGCCACCAATACCATTTCTTCAAGTCATTATACATTTTATTTTTGCTGCCTGGATGTACAAATAGACATCTGCTATGCGCCTAGTGTAAAATTTTCCTAATGAGCTCCTCATCTCTTGGTACACAAACTATGTCTTGGAACATCAAACATCCATCGAAATTAATCCGAAAGTCAGACCCAACATCCGACTCACACTGAACTCTTTTGGCTTGTAAGTCACTATCACCTTTCTGAGCTTCACAAATCTCTTGGAGAAACATCGGTCTAGCCCTCAACTCAGCTAGAACAGAACCATCATCTGACAAAGTCATCCATGTATTCATAGCCCTCAATGCAAACAAGGATGTTCTACTCAAAGCAGTAGCGACTACATTTTCCTTTCCCGGGTGGTAGTCAATCAATAGCTCATATTCCTTTATCAGCTCTAACCATCTTCGTTGCCTTAAATTCAATTCCTTTTGAGTCATCAAGTACTTTAGGCTTTTATGATCGGTGAATATCTGACACTTTTCACCATACAAATGGTGTCTCCATATCTTCAATGCAAACACAATGGCAGTCAACTCTAAATCATGTGTCGGGTAATTCTTGTCATACGCCTTTAACTGTCTCGAGGCATATGCTATCACCTTGCCTTCTTGGCTCAATCAATTCAAGGATGCATCACTGTATATCACAGATTCTTTTCCCGATTCAGGTTGCACTAGAATTGGAGCCTCAGTCAACAATGCCTTTAGTTTCTCAAAATTCTGTTGACACTTTTCTATCCATTCAAACTTTATATCTTTCTACTATAGCCTCATCATGGGAGTAGCTATCATAGAAAACCCCTTGACGAACCTTCTGTAATAGCTAGCTAGGCCCAAAAAACTTCTAACCTCTGATACATTTTTCGGCGATTTCCATTCAACAATAGCTGAAATCTTGCTTGGGTCAACTCGAATTCCATCTTCCGAGACAATGTGCCCCAAAAACCCAACTTCTTTAAGCCAAAATTCACTTTTGCTAAACTTGGCATATAACTGATTATCATGCAAAATTTGCAAAATCGTCCTCAAGTGCTCGGCGTGCTCATTCACATCATGAGAATAAATCAACATATCATCAATAAAAACCATAACCAATTTATCTAGGTATGGCCGAAAGATGTGGTTCATTAAATCCATAAACACAGTACGGGCAGTAATAACCAAATTTTGCCCGGGTCCTCTACTAAAAATCGAACCCGAGCCCATCTAATAATAGAACAAAAAAAGACAAAAAATAATAAAAGCAAAAATCCAATAATAATAAAACAGTCCATTTTAACAGTTCTGTTACAAGCCCAAATTTTATAACCCAACAAGCAATGGCCATCTTTACAAGTAGCTCAACCCCAACTACAAGTTAAGCCCAAATGACCCTAACTAGCCCAAACCTTGACCCAAAATAACAAAGGCCCAATGGCCCAAAACCTACTAAACAAAGTTAGGGAACCCTAGGGTTCCCTCTCCCTTCTCGCACCGCTGACCCTTCGGTGGCCACTCCCACGCGCGCCCGTTCAGATCCGTGCATCCCTCGGCCTTCGCGTCTCTCCACCACGCGCCTTGGTCTTCGCGCCTCTCCACCAGCGCCCTATGCACCTCTGGCCTCCGCACGCCTCTGTCATTGGCATGCGCATCGTCCATCACCTGCAAGAGGAGCAGACCACACGAACAACAAAGAAAAATAACAAAAAACAATGTAAAAAACATTAGATCGGTTATATATGAACCGAAGCAAACACTGTATTAGGGGAGAAGGAAGAAAAAATGAACATTTAAAAAAACAGATCCTTTTGATGCATCCAGCAAATCAAGAAAGGAACCCAAAAAGAGCTCTTGTAATCTCCCGGTTTATGAATATCAGCAATCGAAATAAGCGAGAAATTCTGAAAGGTTGATTTTCGACCGATTGTCCTTTTTCATTCTCGATCGTTTGCCAAAGTTTCGGTCACCTGTTTACCTTTCTTTACTTACTGCCGTCTTGAAACTTAGCATAAACATCAAGTATCAAACGAAATAGAAAGGAAGGAGAGGCTGGCCTGAAGCCCTCACGTGTGTAATGTCAGAAATCCGTCTTCCCGTCGACGGAACTTGACTCGAGGAGGAGTGTCGAAGGCCCCCCATTTCCTTTTGTTTCGGAAACTGAAAAGATGAGATTTCAAAGGGCTTCGAAACGAGGCCGAGGCCCACCGGCTTGAGCGCCGCTAGTCACCGATCTGGCGGTGGCGCGGTGGCGCGGTGAATGGCCTGAGGGGCCCGATCGATCGGAAGACGAAATGGGGAGAGGGAGAGTTTTTTTCTAATATTCGAAAAATGGTGAAAGGGGGGGCTTTGATTTTGGTGTTCAGAGGCATTAAAAAACAAAATTCATTTTTTGGTTTAAGCAATAAATGAAGTGGCGCTTCTAGGGCTCCCAAGGACTGTGCATACCCTTTCTAGGGGATATTTGCGTGACCAGTCCCTGCCTTTTCGCGCCACACTTCAATTGCCTCTAATTGCGTTTTTTTAATTCTTAATTTTACCCCATGATTTTCATTTCATCTGAAATTTGGTCTGCGTCCAAAACTTTTGAAACGTTGCGCTTAGAGGATGGGTTATTTACCCATCTGATCCCCGTGAGTCCATGCGCGTGACGTTATGATCCTTATACGCACCTTTTGATTTATTACGATTTTGATCCTCATTGTTTCGTTTTGTTTTCAAACTAGTCTTCAACCTGTATTAAATAATTTATTTTTTTATACTATTATTACTATTATTATTTATTTTGAGTTTGCATATTTTTATTTAACTAACTGTGCAGTGATTATTTTAAATTTTAACATTATTTTTTTAAGTTGTGTCATATATTATTCGCTATATTATATGTTTTGTTTTAAATCGTTTTGTCAATTATTATTTAATTAAAATGGATTTATGTATTATCTCTTTAACTTTTATTGTTAATAGTGATACTTAAATCGAATAAGCTGTGTGATTATCGTCCTTGCACGTATTATGGTTTGTTTGTTAGTATTTCTATATCATTAATATTATTATTGTCATCATTACTATCATTCATCTTATTGATCTATTACTGTTGTTACTATTATTATTCATGCACGTTGATATTTTATGTTAATAATTTGAATGTTATGTATCATGTATATTGTGTTATTGTTACGCCAAATTCATTTCATATCACCATTATTTGTCGAACAAAACCCCATCCGTGTTTTAAATAATTCGCGTTTTAAGTAATATTTCTTTAAAACCTAAACTACCCAAATGTATATGATTTTTCAAATACATTTATCAATTTTATCCAAAAACAAAAGTTTTTCTAAATAAGGCAATATTCTACGTTTGGAACTCGAGAAACCGTGCCCTATGTGTTGGGTTTCGGTTCTTTCGTCTGGCTAAATATTTGAATACCCTTTTTATACTTTTACGCGTGAGTCTCGGGAATTATGAGATGATCTCGAATTCGTGGATTTAAATTATCGTGTCCTAACGTACTGGATGTGATATTTTGTTTCTTCAGAGCGAGAAAATCTTAATGTTCAATTCGAGAAAATTCAAACGTTTCCAAAAGAGATCAAAATTTTCAATTCTTTTAAAATCTTCAGACTTTCGACATCGGGACATTAATTAATCAATTTGGTACCAATTTTGGACGTGACGAGGGTGCTAACCCTTCCTCGCACGTAACCGACTCCCGAACCTATTTTCTCAAATTTTCGTAGACCAAAAACATTGTTTTAGTAAGTCAAAATGTTTTATTAAAACAAAGGTGATCCGATCACACCCAGATAAAGATCGGTGGCGACTCTCTTTTTTTCTATATGTTTTCAAAACCAATGTCGATTCCCGTTTTATCAAAAAATGGTTACGACAGCTTGGCGACTCCACTGGGGAACTCGAGAGTCAGGCCATAAATTAATTGATTATTGTCCTTTTGATTGAAAATTTGGAAAATTGTTTTGAAAAATCGTGTTTCTCTTTGATGCATTTGCTTGTACTATAGTGTCGAGTCTCGTGAAATACTTTGGCATTACATTGCATGATCATTGCAGTCACACCCTTTAGTGGGAGTGAGAAGCTACTCTTTCGTGAGGTTTTTACCTCCGTGCAAGATAGTGGATCACTTTCGGGATACATCCGTACCTATGTCTTCGTGAGATTTTTATCTCCGTGTAGCCATAGGGAAATGTATTCCCCTGAACTGAACTCGGTCCGTAGGAGCCTATAATGGGTGAGGATCGAGGGATCTGCTGGTTCGGGTACCTTTCTTTAGAACCGGACCTCATATAGCAAGCCTAAAAGGCCCATATTAGGTAGAGCCACGCTAAACCTTAGTGGTCACCCGAGTAGGTGATTTATTCCTTGCTTGCTTTAAACTATGTGTGAAATATTGACTTATCTTGTTTTATTGAATGTCTTTTTTATCACACTTGGTTCACTAACGTGCATCATATCGCATGACCGTCGTGGTCATACCTTTAAGTGGGAGTGAGAAACTAAGCTTTCGTGAGGTTTTCACCTCCGCATGGGCTAGTGGATTGCTTCCGAGATACATCCGTACCTATGTGCTTCGTGAGGTTTTCACCTCCGCACGGCCATAGGGAAATATATCTCCCTGAACCGAACTCGGTCCATATGAGCCTATAGCGGGTGAGGATTGAGGAATCTGTTGGTTCGGGTACCCTTACTTTAGAACCAAGCCTCATATAGCGAGCCTTAAGAGCCTACCCTAGATAGAGCCATGCTAAACCCCTAGAGGTCACCTCGATAGGTGTTTTATGTGTGTCATTTCTCCTACACTGACGTTTGTTTTGCGTTTGTTTATTTTCTCTTACACTAACATGTTTTCTCTCGTTTTGATTGAATTGCATGCATTTCTCATAGTTAAGAGGCATTGATTCGGGTTCGATTGCTGAAATAGAAAGTTTGCCATGGAAAACAACTTTCTTGATAAAGTGGAAGATAATACGGCTATCCAAATTTGGGCAGAGACAACACAAAAGGAGGATAATACGGCCGTTCAAGTGTGGTCTGAAAGGATACAGCAAGAGAAAGGAGATAGCCTGACAGTGGGGGCACGAATCAGAGTTATGGGATTTCACCCGTATCAGCGTGGCTCAAAATGACCTGCGAGAATTGAAAGAAATATAGGATTCGTGGGGCAACGAGGTCAAACAACTGTTCCACTATAATTACGGTGATTCGCACTATCTGCTGGATATCAAGGTAGACGAGTACCTACTCCGAACTATTACCCAGTTTTGGAACCCCGCCTACAGTTGCTTCACTGTTGGAAAAGTAGATTTGGTACCCACCGTAGGAGGATACACAGTCTAATGCATTGCCCGATGGCTTAGGTTGATAGAATCTATTTGAGAGCGGCATCTGTCCCAGCCTTTTAGAAGAAATTAATGAGCATTACAGGAATGAGTGAGTATGAATCACAACCAGGATCAAGCAAAAGGGTAAGCGTAAGTGCATCCCATGGAAGAGCTTGAGAGATTTGATTTTAACCCATCCTGATATAAGTAAAAGAGTCGATGTTTTCGCACTGAGCATCGGGTTAATATTATTCCCTAGAGCATTAGGACATGTAGAGGAAGCTATCACAGATTTCTTCCACCGACTCAGTTAGGGAGTTACACCAGTTCTTGCAATCTTGGCTGAATGCATGTAGAAGATCCGGAGAAGGCAGGTTTGCGGGATGTGCACAACTGTTAATGGTTTGGCTTCACAGCTACTTTTAGAAGGTGGATGAAGTTTCTTGTCGGATCTTTACAGATAACTATTCCCCGTTGAAAAAGATAGCAGAAGTGCCAAGAAGAGACTATTCCCCGTTGAAAGAGACGATAGAAGTGCCAAGAAGAGAGGTCGTATCAAAAGAGAATTAGATAGCACTTCTTCAGAATCTTCAGGAGGCGGATATCGAATGGAGAGCTCCTTGATTTTTACCCGATGAGATTCTGCTTTGATGTAGGAATTCCGACTGAGTCCCTTTGCTCGGAATTTAGGGAGCCACTAGTCATGCTCCTTTACTGGTGTTAAGACAGTACGGGTCGAGGCAACTTATATCAGCAACACATGGCCTAGCATAATGTGAGTTCCTGTATAAAGGAGAAAACTACGAGAAAAGAGTCAAAGAAATTTCTACCGTTTGGAACCAAGTTTACCGAATGAAAGGTTGACCGTAGGATCAAATACTACTTCCAAATATAACAGATGGATCAGTAGAAGAATCAATGATAACATTTCAAGGCCAATCAATAGAGGAGAAAATTCCAAGAGGCTCAGGCTGAGAGAGAGGCTATAGAAACAAGCCTACCAGAGGCCCAAAGCGACAAAGAGAAATTAAAGGCTAGAGTAGTGGAGCTTCAAAAAACACTTTATCAGTATAGAAATCGCAATTCTGTGGCTGAGTTGAGAGTCAGTTTAGAGAAAATTGAGGCAGTGAAGGGAAGAATAGAAGAGTCGGAGTACGTAGTAAACTTAAGGTAGAGCTTCTTGAAGCAAATGAGGAGTTAGGGAAGGAGTGACTTCGTCATTCTCAGAGTCAAGTCAGGGACTAAGACTACCTTACGGGCGAAGCTACGACTCAAATCCGGGAGGTGCCCGAATATTTGTAAACTTTGGCAGTTCAGGCCAACATACTAAGTGTGAAGTACGAGCTGGCATCAGACAGGGGTCAAGAATTAGCTTCGTTGCTCGAGAAGCGAAGCCGTATTTATAATCCATTTTATGTAAAGGGCTTTGTTTTCTGAAAAAATTTTCTAAATGAAGTTGAATCTAAATCAATGCCTCTTTGCATCCATGCATTTGCATTACATTGCATCATCATAGAAAGGAGGTGTTGATTCATATTCGATTGATGAATAGGAGAGTTTGTCATAAGGAAATGTGTTGCTTGATGAAGTGGATTGCAATACGGTCGTCCGAACATAGTCTAGGTAACAACGAAAGTAGGTCTTACCTGAAGGTTCAAGCCTACAAAGATTGTTTGGGGGTCACCAGAAGATCGACCTGGACCAAGCAACAAAGAGCTAGAAGAGACTTCTATTCAGAAAGTTCAAAGGACATCCATAAACATCCGAATATGAAGAAGACGATTTACCTGAAGGATCAAGCCGACAGGGATTGTTCGGGAGTCATCGGAGGATTACGAGTATCGCGGAGGATAAGCGAATGACGAGGTACGACCTGAACTGAGCGACAAGGAGTTAGAAGAGACGTCTATTGAGAAAGTTCACGGGACACAATCACAAATTCCCGACGCAAAAGAGAGGATTGGTGTTTTCACCTAGACTATGAGGACACGGCCGTCTGGGCAATCCGTTTTAATGTAAAGAAACGTATTTTCTGGAAAAGTTCTTCTAATGGAATTGAAATCGTGATCAATGCCTCTCTTTCTTTTTGCATTCATCCCATGCATTTGCATTGCATTTCATGCATTTGCATTACATCATATCACATGCATTAGAATTTGTAGAAAGACTCTAATTAGGTAAAATTATTTCGTTAACTTAGAAAATATGGAACAAAGGCTGGAGAGATTAGAGGAAAGACAAATATTGATCCAAGAGCAATTGATCGGAATTCAACAATAGATCCAAGAGCAATCAACCAGAATTCAACAACAGATGCAAGAGCAATCAACCAGAATTCAACGAGAGATGCGAGAGCAAATGCGAGAGTTCCAAGAGAATATGATATACCATCTAACCCAGCTACTAGCGGGAGGATTTGAAACAAGGGCCAAGTGGTCGACAATGTGGAGGAATATGAAGAAATTGTTTATTCCCCGATAAATATCCCAACTCAACCAGACACGCGGTCGCATGGGGGACCCGTCACTATCAGGCCCCAATATTAGACTAATACCTCGACCACGCTGAACTTCTCAACGGGCTCATATTTTAACCCTAAGGAGGGTCGGACTAAACCAATGGTCCAAGCAGAGGCAAAAGAAAGGAGGGAGTGGACATTGAAGGTCCCTAAGAAAAGGGAAAAGGAAGTGGGTAGTACGAGTAGGGATGACCAAAGACCATTTACCGTGTTCTCACCTAATAACACGCCTGCTCCAAACCAACTCAAAAACGAACAAAGACCGGCGAGACCCAATCCTAACAAACCTCAAATCACCCCTATCTCTATGTCATACGGAGAACTGTGCCTGAAATTGTTGGAAAAACAGTTAATATCGCCACATTATATGGCACCATTGAAGCCCCCATACCCGAAATGGTATGATCCTAATTCTAGTTGCATGTATCACGCTGAGAACCAGGGGCATTATACAGAAAATTGTCTAGCCCTTAAGAAAAGAGTTCAAGCTCTCATTGATGTATGGATTTTACAATTTGACGGTACTGGTAATACGGTTGGAAATCCACTTCCCAACTACCTTGAATGGAACGGGAGCGCAGTGCCAAAAGGGATGATGCAATGATATGCCCTTATCCTCTCGGGTTTGTTTTGAACAATGAGACTGCGAAGGGATCCCTGTATTTTGGCTAATCTAGAGTAATATTTAAAACACGCTTGTTGCTTTAAGCCTAGAGGCAATAAGAGTCCTTTTGTGAAATAGGCTTGTGTCCGGAATTTTTATTTCAATTAAATGCATCGGCCTAAGCAAACATTTTCATTTTATTCTGTACATTTTTTCATTTTCTATTCATGACCACATCATATGATTAATCATCCTTAGAATCGTTTATTCTTTGGATTTTCTGCCTTCATACCCATAATGGGGTCCCCAGATATCAATGACATGAGCGACACTGTTACTGACTCCCTTTTAGAGAGATATGTGTCTAGAGGGATCTAAGAACTTGGAAGATGACAGAGATTGCAACTTATTTCCTAACTTGTTAAGGTTGACAGATCCTACCCTACGAAGTGTCAGCAGACAATGCGAGCTAACGAATAAGATAAAGATGGAAGCTTAGCCCACCACAGAAATAAGGCAAGGCATCACTGCATTATCCTTAAGAATTCAAAGATGTCTTCGCATGGTCATATTAGGACACGTCTGGACTACTGAGGCGTGAGTATGCTTTCAAAGCTAAAAACCCTGGAGGAAGTCCATGAGGGTATCTGAAGATCACATGCTAATGGTTTTACGATGGCCAGGAGGTTCGAGCTGCTGGTTTACCAAGGTAAGGGAAATTGAATAAAGGACTTACGCGCCTCCTCTATTTCTTCACAGATTCCCTATATGTGGGGCATGGACGTTACCAAGCCAGTCTCCTCAAGAGCTTTAGCCAATATTGATTCATATTCATGGTCGTTGGTTACCTCACTGAGAGGGTAAAGGTCGCTTCATATGCTAAAATTACAAAGTCGATGGTCATTAGACCAAAAAAGGAAAAAAGAAAAATATTAACAAAAAGGCGAAAAGTTCATATTTATCCACACAATGACAAAAGTTCGCGGCCTTTTCAAAAATCAAGTGCCACGTCATAGCGTAAAAAAAAGAAGAAGAAGAAGAAAGGGGGCAACTAAACAAAGATTGTTAGGAAGATGACCTAAACTTGTGAATGTCGGCATATAGAAATCACGTTTACCCTTTTTGCTCGTTAAACGTCGGCCAGGACCTCTACTGGGGCAACGCCTCCCTCATTAGGTTTTGCCTAGTGGAGTCAAAATCATCTTTCCCAGGGCACAGGCCGAACCAAAATTGGATGAGGCAAAATGGATCCAATCCTGATGTGATGAAGTGAATTTGTAGAGAAGATGTTAAGAACTATCGGTCACGATCGGATGATGCGAGTTTACAACAAAAGGATTGCCTTAGAAAATTCCATGGTAGGGCTTTAAAAGAAAAAATTCTCTCATGCAAAAGAGACTTCAGAAGAAAAAAGATGCCAAGCCAAGAAGGACCTTAGGCAACAAAGAAGGCCCATTCTAGGGAAACGAGGATAGTGTCTGAGATAGACGATAAGCACCTGCCCAATCCAGTGAATTAAAAAAAACCAAAAAAAATAAAAAAAAAAACAAAACACAAAAAATGAGAAGAAAGAAAAGGAAGTAAAAGGAGAGGCCAAAGTGAAAACCCGCAAAAGGCGCTTTGAGACCAAAAGGGGATTTGAGTTGAAAACTCGAAAAGGGTAGCTGAAATTTTGATAAAAATGGGGCATACAGTAGTCTTGCTATGCTTGAAGTAACAATGAAGGGGAATGTTGCACCTTGGGGCATCAACAAAGTACTCTGGATCCCCTAAACACATATTGAGTCTAGAACGGTCCTCAAGAAGTTTGAACAGAGAAGCTCAAGCTGCGATATCTGGGACACCTAGTTTCCATTTTACCCATTTTAAGTTTGCTATCTTTATCTTTTCGAAATACACTCTAAATAAATTTGCTTCTTCATTGCATATGCCAGCTTTGATTAACTTTTTGATTCAAGCTATACTCCCAATAAATTCCCATTCCGTCCATCATTATGGTCCTTTTTGAGCATTTTGCATTGAAATAACGATTATTGGACTAATAATACTTTCATGAAAGGAGTTTCGTATATTACTCTGGAAATCTCTAAACAATACAGGAGTCTGAAATAGGATTGTTGCTCACCGAGCTTAAGGGTTGGAAATATTTGAGTCCAAACTAAGAGGATCAAACAAAATGGCAAGGTACCACGTCAGTGACACAATCCTGACAGAAAATGGGCAATGTTAGCCCAAGTGCAAAACCAGAATCATTCTCGAAAGGAAATGACATTACACATTCATGCGAGCATCACGCGTATACATTTGGTTGGGTCACCTAAAGAGTGATCGTTAGAAAGAAGCTGATATAGGTCCTGTACCTTTGAATAACAAGAGGGTGGGCTGAATAAGAGACAAGCCCTATGTTTTAGAGTCAGAGTGGGATGAATGGAAGATATTCAAATCCTATACCCTCAGGTCATAATGAGATGAGCCCTGAAGTTACAGGGGGCAAAAGGGTGATATACGCGAAACGCAGATCACTCATAAAACTCGAGGACCGACACGAAACCTAAAAGAGGGATCAAGGATCGAAGAAATGAACACAGGTCATCCTGAAAGTTGTGACGAAAAGAAATACAGGACAAACAAACCCAGGGTGCATTGCTTAATCATGTAGGCATAAAAGCATTTAGGACAAACGCATGCATTTCATGATAACATCGCGCATGACACATACAGGTACGCCAGTAAAGCAAGAAGTTCTGACGGTAGCTGTACCAAACCAAGGAGAAAGAAGGCATCCGAGTCCCACCAGATACGCTTTCAATTACTGTTGTTCAAAAAATCAACTCATAATACGTGAGGTGAGTTGAGCCTCGGGACACGCCGAGGTATTTAATTTCGGTCTTTCAATTTCTGTTCAAAAATCAACTCATAATACGAGAGATGAGTTGAGCCTCGGGACACGCTGAGGTATTTAATTTCTGTCTTTCAATTTCTGTTCAAAAATCAACTCATAATGCGAGAGGTGAGTTGAGCCTCGGGACACGCCGAGGTATTTAATTTCTGTCTTTCAATTTCTGTTCAAAAATCAACTCATAAAGCGAGAGGTGAGTTGAGCCTCGGGACACGCCGAGGTATTTAATTTCTGTCTTTCAATTTTTGTTCAAAAATCAACTCATAATGCGAGAGGTGAGTTGAGCCTCGGGACACGCCGAGGTATTTAATTTCTGTCTTTCAATTTCTGTTCAAAAATCAAACTCATATCGCGAAAGGTGAGTTGAGCCTCGGGACACGCCGAGGTATTTAATTTCTGTCTTTTAATTTCTGTTCAAAAATCAACTCATAATACGAGAGGTGAGTTGAGCCCCGGGACACGCTGAGGTATTTTTCATTTCTATCTTTAAATTTCTGTTCAAAAATCAACTCACATTGCGAAAGGTGAGTTGGGCCTCGGGTTACGCATGTTGAGGTATTTTTAATTTCCGTCTTTAAATTTCTATTTAAAAAAATCAACCCATATTGCGAGAATAAAGAAGCAGTCTGAAAAGTTCGGGTTTCATCGAAGTCCCAATGAAGCAGTGGATCGAAGCTACGAATCTCTTCGTGTCCTGAACTCATGTTGGAGCAAGTTCAAAAAATAAACAAGATTGAGGAAAAGTGAATCGAAGCTACGGGTCATGTCTCACAGAAGCAGCGGTGGAGTGGATCAAAGCAACAGGGTTTGAAGATGTTTGAGGAAGAAAAGCACCCGAAGAATCTATACTTGGCCAAGACCGGGCAAAATTGGTTCTTCTTTTGTTTTTACTCTATTCTCGTTTCACGACAATGAGCAAAGAGGGGCAGCTGTAATAACCAAATTTTGCCCGGGTCCTCTACTAAAAATCGAACCCGAGCCCATCTAATAATAGAACAAAAAAAAAAGACAAAAAATAATAAAAGCAAAAATCCAATAATAATAAAACAGTCCATTTTAACAGTTCTGTTACAAGCCCAAATTTTATAACCCAACAAGCAATGGCCATCTTTACAAGTAGCTCAACCCCAACTACAAGTTAAGCCCAAATGACCCTAACTAGCCCAAACCTTGACCCAAAATAACAAAGGCCCAATGGCCCAAAACCCACTAAACAAAGTTAGGGAACCCTAGGGTTCCCTCTCCCTTCTCGCACTGCTGACCCTTCGGTGGCCACTCCCACGCGCGCCCGTTCAGATCCGTGCGTCCCTCGGCCTTCGCGTCTCTCCACCACGCGCCTTGGTCTTCGCGCCTCTTCACTAGCGCCCCATACGCCTCTGGCCTCCGCACACCTCTGCCATTGGCATGCACATCGCCCATCACCTGCAGGAGGAGCAGACCACACGAACAACAAAGAAAAATAACAAAAAACAATGTAAAAAACATTAGATCGGTTATATATGAACCGAAGCAAACACTGTATTAGGGGAGAGGGAAGAAAAAAAATGAACATTTAAAAAAACAGATCCTTTTGATGCATCCAGCAAATCAAGAAAGGAACCCAAAAAGAGCTCTTGTAATCTCTCGGTTTACGAATATCAGCAATCGAAATAAGCGAGAAATTCTGGAAGGTTGATTTTCGACCGATTGTCCTTTTTCATTCTTGAACGTTTGCCAAAGTTTCGGTCACCTGTTTACCTTTCTTTACTTATTGCCGTCTTGAAACTTAGCATAAACATCAAGTATAAAACGAAATAGAAAGGAAGGAGAGGCTGGCCTGAAACCCTCACGTGTGTAACGTCGGAAATCCGTCTTCCCGTCGACGGAACTTGACTCGAGGAGGAGTGTCGAAGGCCCCCCTTTTCCTTTCGTTTCAGGAACCAAAAAGACGAGATTTCAAAGGGCTTCGAAACGGGGCCGAGGCCAACCGGCTGGAGTGCCGCTGGTCACCGATCTGGCGGTGGCGCGGTGGCACGGTGAATGGCCTGAGGGGCCCGATCGATCGGAAGACGAAATTGGGAGAGGGAGAGTTTTTTTCTAATATTCAAAAAATGGTGAAAGGAGGGCTTTGATTTTGGTGTTCAGAGGCATTAAAAAACAAAATTCATTTTTTGGTTTAAGCAATAAATGAAGCGGGGCTTCTAGGGCTCCCAAGGACTGTGCATACCCTTTCTAGGGGATATTTGCGTGACCAGTCCCTGCCTTTTCGCGCCACACTTCAATTGCTTCTAATTGCGTTTTTTTTTAATTCTTAATTTTACCCCATGATTTTCATTTCATCTGAAATTTGGTCTGCGTCCAAACTTTTGAAACGCTGCGCTTAGAGGATGGGTTATTTACCCATCTGATCCCCGTGAGTCCATGCGCGTGACGTTATGATCCTTATACGCGCCTTTTGATTTATTACGATTTTGATCCTCATTGTTTCATTCTGTTTTCAAACTAGTCTTCAACCTGTATTAAATAATTTATTTTTTTATGCTATTATTACTATTATTATTTATTTTGAGTTTGCATATTTTTATTTAACTAACTGTGTAGTGATTATTTTAAATTTTAACATTATTTTTTTAAGTTGTGTCGTATATTATTCGCTATATTATATGTTTTGTTTTTAATCGTTTTGTCAATTATTATTTATTTAAAATGGCTTTATGTATTATCTCTTTAACTTTTATTGTTAATAGTGATACTTAAATCGAATAAGCTGTGTGATTATCGTCCTTGCACGTATTATGGTTTGTTTGTTAATATTTCTATATCATTAATATTATTATTTTCATCATTACTATCATTCATCTTATTGATCTATTACTGTTGTTACTATTATTATTCATGCACGTTGATATTTTATGTTAATAATTCGAATGTTATGTATCATGTATATTGTGTTATTGTTACGCCAAATTCATGTCATACCACCATTATTTGTCGAACAAAACCCCATCCGTGTTTTAAATAATTCGCGTTTTAAGTAATATTTCTTTAAAACCTAAACTACCCAAATGTATATGATTTTTCAAATACATTTATCAATTTTATCCAAAAACAAAAGTTTTTCTAAATAAGGCAATATTCTACGTTTGGAAACTCGAGAAACCGCGCCCTATGTGTTGGGTTTCGGTTCTTTCGTCTGGCTAAATATTTGAATACCCTTTTTATACTTTTACGCGTGAGTCTCGGGAATTATGAGATGATCTCGAATTCGTGGATTTAAATTATCGTGTCCTAACGTACTGTATGTGATATTTTGTTTCTTCGGAGCGAGAAAATCTTAATGTTCAATTCGAGAAAATTCAAACGTTTCCAAAAGAGATCAAATTTTTCAATTCTTTCAAAATCTTCAAACTTTCGACATCGGGACATTAATTAATCAATTTGGTACCAATTTTGGGCGTGACGAGGGTGCTAACCCTTCCTCGCACGTAACCGACTCCCGACCCTATTTCTCAAATTTTCGTAGACCAAAAACATTGTTTTAGTAAGTCAAAATGTTTTATTAAAACAAAGGTGATCCGATCACACCCAGATAAAGATCGGTGGCGACTCCCTTTTTTTCTATATGTTTTCAAAACCAATATCGATTCCCGTTTTATCAAAAAATGGTTACGACAGGGGCATTTATTAAACAGGAAGGTATGACTAAAAACTCATAGTGACCATACATTATTTGAAATGCAGTCTTCGGTACATCGGAGTCTTTGACTCTTAACTGATAATATCCAGACCTGAAGTCTATCTTGGAAAACACAGTGGCTCCCTTCATTTGATCAAACAAATCGTTGATCCTTGGCAATGAGTACTTGTTCTTTGCAGTTACCTTATTAAGTTGCTGGTAACCTATACATAACCTCATAGAACCATCTTTCTTTTTCACAAATAATACTGGTGCACCCCATGGTGAATAACTCAGTCTTGCAAAACCTTTGTCCATCAACTCTTGTAACTGTGCCTTCAATTCCTTCAACTTAGTTGAAGCCATTTTGTATGGAGTAATCGATATAGGTGCAGTACTAGGAGCTAACTCAATGCCAAATTCAACCTCTCTAACTGAAGGCAACCCTGGTAACTTTTCTGGGAATATATCTGGATACTCACATACTATCAGTACTGATTCAATCCTTAACTCAGTTTCTTTGGCATTCATCACAAAAGCAAGGTAAGCTTCATATCCCTTTCTTACATATTTCTGGGTGGACAATGAGAAATCACTACAGGCGATCTGTCCATTTCATCTGATTCAACACGAAGAGTGTCCACATTTTCACATCTCAACTCAATGTATTTCTTTCCATAATTTATTGTCACATCATGAGTGGTTAACCAATCCATACCAAGAATTATATCGAATTCATCATATGGCAATAGCATGAGATTCGCTTTAAAATAATGACCTTTAATCATCAATGGGCAATCTTTGCATACCTTATCAACTAGTACACATTTGCCTAAGGAATTGGACACTTTTATCACAAATTCTGTAGACTCTACAGGCATACTCATACTAGATACTAATTTCATGCAAATATATGATTGGGTAGAACCCGGATCAATTAAAGCAACAACATGAGTATCATGGAAAGAAAATGTACCCGTAATTACATCAGGGGATGATGCCTCTTCTCAAGTACGAATAGCGTAAGCCCTCGCAGGCGCTCTACCCTCGGGTCTTGCAGTCTGCTCTCTGGGCGAATTCTTACTACTCGTTCCACTTCTCAGGTTTTTATGTGGTCTCCCTCCAGTAGTGCTTCCTGATTTTGCACTCTGAATTTTCTCTTTTTTGACCATCTCAAGGCATTCTCAAATAAAGTGATCTTGAGAACAGCACTTAAAATAGGCCCTCTCATGAGCTCGGCACTCACCGAGGTGACGTCTGCCATATTGTGGACTTTCCGGTCGATTTGGTCGTGTGTTTCCAACACTAGCAACTGAAGTAGTCTGAGCTTTAATCCTCGAATACTATTTACCCTTACTTCTATTCGAAAACCCAGCTGAAGTAGCTGATCCGATAGGGAAGTCTTTTGACTTCTAGGATGAGGACTGAAATGACTTATTCAATTGTCTCTTTCTTGAGTCACGATACTTAATTTCAGCTTTTCTTTTCTCTTTAACCAACCCCTCGGCTTTGCAAGCCCTGTCCACTAGCACAACAAATTCCTTCAATTCTAGGACACCAACAAACAATTGGTTCTCTTCATTTAATCCGTCCTCAAATCTTTTACACATGATGGCTTCAGTGGATACACACTCTTGAGAATATTTGCTGAGCCTCACAAACTCACACTCATACTTAGTTACTGTCATTCTTCCTTGTTTTAGTTCAAGGAATTCCTTTCTTTTCTGATCAATGAATCTTTGGCTAATGTACTTCTTCCGAAATTCTTCTTGGAAAAACTCCCAAGTAACTCTCTCCCTTAGTACAACTAACACAAGGGTGTTCCACCACTGATAAGTGGAATCTCTTAAGAGAGACACCACACATTTCATGCACTCTTCAGGTGTGCAGGATAACTCATGAAATACTCTAATGGTATTTTCAAGCCAAAATTCTGCTGTTTCTAGATCATCATCTTTACTAGCTCAAAATTCTTCGGCTCCTTGTTTCTGGATTCTATCCACCAGAGGCTTTTCTCTTCTTAACACTTCTACTACTTGGGGAGCTACAGGGTAGGTTAAGGAATAGGTGGGGGTAGAGGGGTTTGTACATGTAACAGCCCGATTTATGGCCTAGTCAGAATAGTGGTTGCGAGACCACAAATTTGAAGTAGAAATGTGTTTTATGATTTTTATGAGGCTTATGAGGTGTTTCCATAATTGTGAGAAATTTTCATGAAGAAATTTTATTAATTAATGATCAAATTGTCCATTAGGACAAAATTGCAAATATTAGAAAATATGAGATTCTAGAAGATTTAAGTATGAAATAGAATTATAAAAATTACTAGAGGTTCTTATTTAGCAATTAGACCATTATATGTTAAGATGGACAAAAACGGACATGGGAAGGAAAAATCTCAAGAAATGGGCTTAAGGGCATTATTATCCTTTGGTTAATAAAAGAATTAAAAGGGAAAATAAAGCCAAAATCATGTCTGTAATATCCCGGGTTAGGGGCTATTTTGTTGTTGCATGATACTGCATGTGTTGGTGTGCTGTGTTGCTGTTTGTGTAGTGTCGGGGCTTAATTGTAGGCTAGGAGTGTGCCTGAGTAGGTAGGAAAATTTTAGTTTTTAGGCTTTATAGGAGGGGAGCTGATGGAGCTGAGGGATATGTATTTTATTTGTTGTTTTATTGCACAAAAGAAGAGCTGGCAAGATGGCAAGGCAAGCGTTACTTGGGGAGCTAGGTGTGGCGTCAACTGCATGGGGTGGAGGTCTAGTGTTCGAGCTGCAAAGACCTTACTTTTTGGCTCATTTTGGACGGCATAGGAGGGAAGAGTTGGATGTAGTTCAAATTCCTCCTTGGACTTGGTCAAAAGGTGGCTTGGATGGTGGAGAGCAAATAGTGGAGTAAGACTTGGTAAACTCATTTGAAATGAATGGTTGGGAGCTTGTGTGGGGATGTGGCCGAATATTGAGGAGGGTTGTGGGGTGTTGGCCGAAACTTGGATGCTTGGGGGAGAGGTTGGCCGGTTGGTAAGTGGTAATTGGGATAGCCGAATCTCCTTTTGGGCATTTTTTTTGTGCATATTCGGCCATTAGGAGTCAAACCACATTTCTTTCTTTTTGACAAACCAAAGCCGAATTTTCAAAGAGCTTCTTCACATTTTCTTTTCTCAAACCGAAAGTGGTATTCTCTCATTCCACATTTTCCTCCTTTTGTTGAACATAGGGGTTGCCGAAATTGCTTTGGTCTTTGGTGTTCATTTGGTAGCCGAAATATTATTCCTTCAATACCATCTCCTCTTCTCAAACTTTCTGCTTCTTTCTGAAACCTTGTAAGCCGAAACTTCATTCCAAAACACCTTCTTCATTTTCTCTTTTGGCAAACCGAAACTCCACCCTCCTATACATTTTCTCTTCTTCTTCTTTTCTTCCCATTCTTGTTGTTGGCCGAATATTAACCCCATTCTTTCGCACTCCTTTTTCTTTCTTTCTCTTTGACCGAATTTTGGTTGTTGAGTAAACCACTTGGCCGAATCTTTTGTTCTTCTTTTGGTGCAAGCCTTGGCCGAATATTGTTGGTGTTGGGGTCTGTGGATATTAAAAGTAACCAAGAGGAGTTTCTACTCTATTAACCGATTGGTAAGCAGTGGTTGTGGTAAGTGATTGGTATTAGCATTAAGCGTTCAATCTTTTGGTTTCGATTAAGTCAAGATTATTAAGGTTTAATTGTTCTCTTTTGAAGGTGTAGCCGATTGTTGGAAGGAGAACCATTGTGGTTCGGGTTTGATAAGAAATCAAACCAATAGCAAGGTGAGGGATCAACATTAACCCTTTGGTTATTTAGTCTTTGGCCGAATGGTCTTAGTGCCTAACTCCTATTTGGCCGATTGTAGGAGCCAGTAATCAAGGAGCCTTAGATCGTTTCGTTGGGATCTTTAGACTCGTATTTACCAGGTGTGTAAACTAACACACTATGCTTAGTAATATTGTTATTAAACCTGTTTGCCTATTAAAATCATGACAGTATGATGGATTATTGGATACCCAAGTGGGGTATATGTGCGGATCCGGGTAAGTTTGTAGCATTACGAGTTCTATTGATGATATGCTCAATATTATGATCTATGCTATGTATGCTATGAGATGTAATGCTAGACATGTTGGCATGATATGCATGACTTGTAGGATATGCATGATCACATGAGTATGGTATGTTGATGGGAGATATGAGTGGAGGGAGAATGATGATATCCGTGTCTTTGGGACACTGTGTCTTTGGGACACCAGAGGTTTGGCACCTCCAGTGGTTTGGTACCACAGTGATATATTGTGTCTTTGGGACACCAGAGGTTTGGCACCTCAGCGTCTCGTCCCAGTGGCTTAGTACCACGGTGGGTTGGCCCCACAGTTGATTATACGGGATTGACGCCAGTGATTTGGTATCACACGATGGGTTGGCCCCATCATCGGATTTGTGACTGCGGTCACCAGTGGTTTGGTACCACATTTGTGTCTTTGGGACACCAGAGGTTTGGCACCTCATTGCGACTCGTCCCTGTGGTTTGACACCACCGTGGGTTGGCCCCACTTGAGATATGGGATCGTCTGCTAGTGATTTGGTATCACGCGATGGGTTTGCCCCATCATCGGATTATTCGTGACTTTGGGTCACCAGTGGTTTGGCACCACAGTTATGGATATCGTGACTTTGGATCACCAGTGGTTTGGCACCACCAGTGGTTTGGTACCACACGGGGTAGAAAAGGCGATACGGATGGTTAGGATCGGGTTGCATTAATTATATTGCTATGTATGATGTGTGTTAGCACGTTGTTTTACCGGGAGCGGGATTTACGCACTGGGTCATTCGACTCACCCTCTCCTTTGACATTTCAGGTGACACTTAGACGCGGACATGGAGCCGGGATGGACTCGGGGTGCTCATGCCATGCTTAATAAAGATTTGCTCCGATTTTATGATTTGGGTACTTTAACTTATTTACTATTATTTGGGTTTTATTTTGGATTGTAAAGGCCTTTAAATTATGTTTTATGATGTTTATGTTTTAAATCGATTTTAATATGCCTTAACAAAATAATATAGTTGAAATTTTACTAAAATTTGGAAAGACAATGATTTCAAAACTATAACGCAATGTGTTTTCAACTATACCAGCGGGTATCACACTATGTTTTGATATTGAGTACTCAATATGATTTTCAAATCAAACTCGATTTTCTACCAAGTTAAAAATGTTTTAAGTAACCCTAAGACACTACTTGAAACTTTAAATGAAATAAACTCATTTTTCACTACACACTTTGATTAAGTTTTCAAAATTTCCGGGTTTCAAATACACCATTTGATTTCAAACAAGCCTACTCATATTTTCTTCAAATACACTATGTGTTCATCCAGTTTTTAAACGGAAAATTCTAACCTCTCAAATACGTTTTTCCCCGTAACATACCAGATTCGGATGTGGTGTTTTGTCCGGGTCTGGGGTGTTACAATTGTGGTATCAGAGCCAAGTTCAAAGGCTCGGCTGTGGGCCGGAGGCCCAAAATGTTTTCAAAAAGTTGTCTTAAGTGTTTTGGGTTTAAATATATGGTTTGAAAGGCATGGCACCGAGTCTCCGGCACCAGTTCGCCCAGGTAAGTACCCCTTACTATTGCTTGTGATTTGTTGGATATACTATGGTTGTATGATTAGCAATAGTAGGATTACTTTAGAAATTGATACTGATAGGATTCTGTGAACTCGCGAGAACAAATCTCCTTGAATATTCATAAGACTTGCCTTAAAACAGTGGAATAAATACTGATGCATAAAACTCTTAAATCAGATACGTAGAGATATTAGACATGAGCACTCGAGGCGGACGTGGTCGTAATACTCGTGGACAAGGTAGGGGTAGGATGACAGTTTCTGAGCCCGTAGGATCTGGTCAGGGGTCAGAAAATGAGATACCGGTTCTGCCACCAGCTGGAGGTGGTGAGTTCCAAGATCAGACCGGGGATGACGTAGTGTCACAGGCGATGCTGCGAGTGTTAGAAAGAGTAGCTGGAGTAGGTGGTGGTGCAGGAGTTAGGAAATCTGTGCCTGAGCGACTTCGGGCAAATGGGGCCGAATTCTTCCGAGGTGTATCTGGTGTTGCTCCCAGCACTGCTGAGTATTGGCTGGAGGCAACTGAGTGGATCATGGATGATCTGGACTTGACTGCTGAAGAGAAGCTGAAGGGCATAGTATCGCTTCTCCGGGATGAGTCATACCAATGGTGGCTCACGGTTCGGGACAGTGTGGCAGCAGAGGATCTGACATGGGATTATTTCAGGGCTGCATATCAAAAGAAGTACATTGGAGCTAGTTATATTGACTCCCAGCGAAAGGCATTTCTGAGGCTTGTTCAGGGGAGTAAGTCTGTTTCTGAGTACGAGGCTGAGTTCTTGAAGCTGAGTAGGTATGCCAGGGGTATTGTGGCCACGGAGCATGAGAGGTGTGTTCGTTTCGAGGATGGTTTGCGAGACGAGTTGAGACTGCTGATTGCTCCACAGCAGGAGCGCGAGTTTGCTGTCTTAGTTGAGAAGGCTAAGGTAGCCGAGGGTGTTAAGGAGTCAGTGAGGCAGGGCATGGACAGAAATAGACATAAGAGGAGCTTTGGGTCTTCTGGATCGTCGGGTAATCCGCAGAAGAGGGCTAGACCGAGTGGGCCAAATCAGTCTGCTAGGTTTGTTGCTGCTAGGCAGGGACCGCCGCAGTGCAATCAGTGTTGGAAATCTCATTGGGGTGGCTGCTGGACTAGAGGAAAAGGTTGCTTCGAGTGTGGTTCTCTGGATCATCGCGTGAGGGACTGTCCGCGTAGGTTGGCTAGGATTCAGTCTGAGAGTCAGGGCCGTAGTCAGTTCAGGGGTAATGGACCGCCACCGCAGAGGGGCCGTGGTAATGGCAGAGGTGGTAATGGTTCTGGTCGGGGCCGTGGAGCACCGGGCAGAGGTGTGGGCAGTTCTGATGCCAGACAGCCTGGATTAGTGTATGCTGCGAGGCGCCGAGAGGGGGGCGACGCACCGGACGTCATAACCGGTACGTTTTTGATCTTTGGTTCTCCATTTACTACTTTGATTGATGTGGGTTCGACGCACTCTTATGTTGCCAGTAGTATAGTAGAGACTATGGATTTAGACTCTGAGATATCTTCTAGGCAGATGACTGTAATTAGCCCTCTAGGTCACTCTGTAGTAGTAGATAAATTGTTTAGAGGTGTACCCCTAGAACTCCAAGGGGTAGTGTTTGCTGCTGATCTGATGGAACTGCCGTTTGGGGAGTTCGATCTGATTCTTGGGATGGACTGGTTGGTCAAGTATCAGGCGAGGTTGGATTGCGCGGCCAAGCGCATGGTTCTTAGGACGGTTGAGGGTGATGAAGTGGCTATGATAGGTAATAGGAGAGATTACTTATCAAATGTGGTATCTGCTTTGAAAGCGGAGAAGATGGTCAGGAAGGGCTGTGAAGCGTATGTGGTTCATGTGTATGCCTTGGAGGCTAAAGAGTCTGCTGTAGAGAAGGTTCGTACTGTTAAGGAATTTGCTGATGTGTTCCCTGAGGAGCTTCCGAGTTTGTCGCCGGATCGCGAGGTAGAGTTCGGGATAGATCTGTTACCCGGGACTGCGCCAGTGTCTATTGCTCCGTATAGGATGGCGCCAAAGGAATTGGTGGAGCTTAAGGCTCAGATCCAGGAGTTATTGGATCGAGGTTTTATTAGGCCAAGTGTTTCGCCGTGGGGTGCGCCGGTACTTTTTGTTAAGAAGAAAGATGGTACAATGCGGATGTGTATAGACTACCGCCAGTTGAATAAGCTGACGATTAAGAACAAGTATCCGTTGCCACGGATAGATGACTTGTTTGATCAGCTGAAGGGTGTAGCGGTATTTTCGAAGAACGACTTGAGGTCTGGGTATCATCAGTTAAAGGTTAAGGAGGCTGATATTCATAAGACAGCATTTCGAACTCGGTATGGGCACTACGAATTTCTGGTAATGCCGTTCGGGTTGACTAACGCACCGGCAGCGTTTATGGACATGATGAATAGAGTGTTTCAGCAGTATCTGGATCAGTTCATTGTGGTTTTCATAGACGACATCTTAGTGTACTCAAGGACAGAGGAAGAGCATGATGCGCATTTGCGAGTGGTGTTGCAGATTTTGAGAGAAAAGCAGCTTTATGCCAAGTTCAGTAAGTGCGAGTTCTGGCTTAGAGAAGTGACTTTCTTGGGGCATGTAGTGTCAGCTGAGGGGATTAGGGTAGATCCTCGTAAGGTTGAGGCAGTTTTGGATTGGAAGCCGCCTAGGTCAGTGGCTGAGATTCGGAGTTTTCTGGGTTTGGCCGGGTACTACCGAAGGTTTGTTGAGGGTTTCTCGTTGATAGCAGCGCCAATGACCAAGTTGCTGAGGAAAGAGGTTCCGTTTGTATGGACTGAGAAGCAGCAGGAAAGCTTCGATAAGTTAAAGAAGATTTTGACTGAGGCTCCGGTTTTGATTCAACCTGAGGCTGGTAAGGAATTCACAGTCTATTGCGATGCATCACATACGGGATTGGGTTGTGTGCTGATGCAAGAAGGTAAGGTTGTGGCTTACGCTTCTCGACAGCTGAGGCCACATGAGGTCAATTATCCGACGCACGATTTGGAGCTAGCGGCTGTAGTTTTTGCCTTAAAGATTTGGAGGCACTACTTGTACGGAGAGAGATCGATAGTCTAAACAGATCATAAGAGTCTGAAGTATCTACTGACTCAGAAGGATTTGAATTTAAGGCAGCGCAGATGGGTTGAGTTGCTGAAAGATTACGACTGTTTGATTGAGTATCATCCGGGCAAGGCTAACGTGGTGGCAGACGCGTTGAGCCGTAAGGTTGTTTCAGACTTAAGAGCGATGTTTGCCCACTTGAGCTTGTATGACGATGGGAGTATTCTGGCAGAGTTGCAGGTTAAGCCTACTTGGGTTGAACAGATCAGAGAGAAACAGTTAGAGGATGAGGTTCTGAGTGCGCGAAGGTTACAAGTGCAGGATGGTGGTTTGGAGGGTTACAGTTTGTCTAGTGATAAGGTTCTGTGTTTCCAAGGTAAGGTTTGTATGCCTAAAGATGTTGAGCTGAGGCAGAAGATTCTTCAGGACGCACATAGCAGTCCTTATGCTATGCATCCTGGAGGTAGCAAGATGTATAGAGATCTCAGGGAGCAGTTTTGGTGGCCTGGCTTGAAGAAAGAGGTGACAGAGTTTGTTGGGAAGTGTCTGACTTGTCAGCAGGTCAAGGCTGAACATCAGTTGCCGTCAGGGTTGCTTCAGCCTGTAAAGATTCCTCAGTGGAAGTGGGAAAGGATAACCATGGATTTCGTCAGTGGATTACCGCTTACGCCAAGCAAGAAGGATTCAGTTTGGGTAGTGGTGGATCGTCTGACTAAATCAGCTCACTTTATTCCGGTGAGGGTTGACTACTCACTTCAGAAGCTAGCGAAGCTGTATGTGTCAGAGATAGTGAGGTTGCACGGTGTGCCAGTTTCGATAATCTCGGATAGGGATCCCAGGTTTACGTCAAGGTTCTGGAAAGCATTCAATCAAGCTCTGGGTACTCGTTTGGATTTCAGCACGGCTTTTCACCCGCAGTCTAACGGTCAATCAGAAAGGGTTATTCAGATCTTAGAGGATATGCTGAGAGGTTGTGTCCTGGATTTCAGAGGTAGTTGGGAGGAGTTTCTACCATTAGCTGAGTTTGCCTACAACAATAGTTACCAAGCGAGCATCAAGATGGCACCGTATGAGGCATTGTATGGTAGGAAGTGTCGCTCACCTACGTGTTGGACAGAGTTGGGTGAACGTCAGTTGTTGGGACCCGAGTTGGTTGCTGAGACAGAAGACAAGGTTAAGTTGATTCAGGCTCGATTGAAGGAAGCTTCGGACCGGCAGAAGTCTTATGCTGATCTTAAGCGAAGAGACATAGAGTTTGCTGTAGGGGATCAAGTTTTTCTGAAGGTCTCGCCGTGGAAGAAGGTGCTGAGGTTCGGGAGGAAAGGCAAGCTAAGTCCGAGGTTTATTGGGCCGTATAAGGTATTGAGACGAGTGGGACCAGTAGCGTATCAGCTGGAGTTGCCAGCAGAGCTTAGTCAGATTCACGACGTTTTTCACGTTTCGATGCTTCGGCGTTATCGTTCAGATCCGTCGCATGTGGTAGCAGTGGAAGAGATCGAGGTGAATCCAGATTTGACCATGGAAGAAGAACCTGTGCAGATTCTTGATCGGGATGTGAAGGTTCTGCGTAGGAAGTCTGTGCCTTTGGTTAAGGTACTTTGGCAGAACCATGGCGTAGAAGAAGCTACGTGGGAACCCGAGGATATGATGAGACAGCAATACCCGCAACTCTTCTGATCAGGTAATTTCGAGGTCGAAATTATTTTTTAAGGGGGGTAGAACTGTAATATCCCGGGTTAGGGGCTATTTTGTTGTTGCATGATACTGCATGTGTTGGTGTGCTGTGTTGCTGTTTGTGTAGTGTCGGGGCTTAATTGTAGGCTAGGAGTGTGCCTGAGTAGGTAGGAAAATTTTAGTTTTTAGGCTTTATAGGAGGGGAGCTGATGGAGCTGAGGGATATGTATTTTATTTGTTGTTTTATTGCACAAAAGAAGAGCTGGCAAGATGGCAAGGCAAGCGTTACTTGGGGAGCTAGGTGTGGCGTCAACTGCATGGGGTGGAGGTCTAGTGTTCGAGCTGCAAAGACCTCACTTTTTGGCTCATTTTGGACGGCATAGGAGGGAAGAGTTGGATGTAGTTCAAATTCCTCCTTGGACTTGGTCAAAAGGTGGCTTGGATGGTGGAGAGCAAATAGTGGAGTAAGACTTGGTAAACTCATTTGAAATGAGTGGTTGGGAGCTTGTGTGGGGATGTGGCCGAATATTGAGGAGGGTTGTGGGGTGTTGGCCGAAACTTGGATGCTTGGGGGAGAGGTTGGCCGGTTGGTAAGTGGTAATTGGGATAGCCGAATCTCCTTTTGGGCATTTTTTTTTGTGCATATTCGGCCATTAGGAGTCAAACCACATTTCTTTCTTTTTGACAAACCAAAGCCGAATTTTCAAAGAGCTTCTTCACATTTTCTTTTCTCAAACCGAAAGTGGTATTCTCTCATTCCACATTTTCCTCCTTTTGTTGAACATAGGGGTTGCCGAAATTGCTTTGGTCTTTGGTGTTCATTTGGTAGCCGAAATATTATTCCTTCAATACCATCTCCTCTTCTCAAACTTTCTGCTTCTTTCTGAAACCTTGTAAGCCGAAACTTCATTCCAAAACACCTTCTTCATTTTCTCTTTTGGCAAACCGAAACTCCACCCTCCTATACATTTTCTCTTCTTCTTCTTTTCTTCCCATTCTTGTTGTTGGCCAAATATTAACCCCATTCTTTCGCACTCCTTTTTCTTTCTTTCTCTTTGACCGAATTTTGGTTGTTGAGTAAACCACTTGGCCGAATCTTTTGTTCTTCTTTTGGTGCAAGCCTTGGCCGAATATTGTTGGTGTTGGGGTCAGTGGATATTGAAAGTAACCAAGAGGAGTTTCTACTCTATTAACCGATTGGTAAGCAGTGGTTGTGGTAAGTGATTGGTATTAGCATTAAGCGTTCAATCTTTTGGTTTCGATTAAGTCAAGATTATTAAGGTTTAATTGTTCTCTTTTGAAGGTGTAGCCGATTGTTGGAAGGAGAACCATTGTGGTTCGGGTTTGATAAGAAATCAAACCAATAGCAAGGTGAGGGATCAACATTAACCCTTTGGTTATTTAGTCTTTGGCCGAATGGTCTTAGTGCCTAACTCCTATTTGGCCGATTGTAGGAGCCAGTAATCAAGGAGCCTTAGATCGTTTCGTTGGGATCTTTAGACTCGTATTTACCAGGTGTGTAAACTAACACACTATACTTAGTAATATTGTTATTAAACCTGTTTGCCTATTAAAATCATGACAGTATGATGGATTATTGGATACCCAAGTGGGGTATATGTGCGGATCCGGGTAAGTTTGTAGCATTACGAGTTCTATTGATGATATGCTCAATATTATGATCTATGCTATGTATGCTATGAGATGTAATGCTAGACATGTTGGCATGATATGCATGACTTGTAGGATATGCATGATCACATGAGTATGGTATGTTGATGGGAGATATGAGTGGAGGGAGAATGATGATATCCGTGTCTTTGGGACACTGTGTCTTTGGGACACCAGAGGTTTGGCACCTCCAGTGGTTTGGTACCACAGTGATATATTGTGTCTTTGGGACACCAGAGGTTTGGCACCTCAGCGTCTCGTCCCAGTGGCTTAGTACCACGGTGGGTTGGCCCCACAGTTGATTATACGGGATTGACGCCAGTGATTTGGTATCACACGATGGGTTGGCCCCATCATCGGATTTGTGACTGCGGTCACCAGTGGTTTGGTACCACATTTGTGTCTTTGGGACACCAGAGGTTTGGCACCTCATTGCGACTCGTCCCTGTGGTTTGACACCACCGTGGGTTGGCCCCACTTGTGATATGGGATCGTCTTCTAGTGATTTGGTATCACGCGATGGGTTGGCCCCATCATCGGATTATTCGTGACTTTGGGTCACCAGTGGTTTGGCACCACACTTATGGATATCGTGACTTTGGGTCACCAGTGGTTTGGCACCACCAGTGGTTTGGTACCACACGGGGTAGAAAAGGCGATACGAATGGTTAGGATCGGGTTGCATTAATTATGTTGCTATGTATGATGTGTGTTAGCACGTTGTTTTACCAGGAGTGGGATTTGCGCACTGGATCATTCGACTCACCCTCTCCTTTGACATTTCAGGTGACACTTAGACGCGGACATGGAGCCGGGATGGACTCGGGGTGCTCATGCCATGCTTAATAAAGATTTGCTCCGATTTTATGATTTGGGTACTTTAACTTATTTACTATTATTTGGGTTTTATTTTGGATTGTAAAGGCCTTTAAATTATGTTTTATGATGTTTATGTTTTAAATCGATTTTAATATGCCTTAACAAAATAATATAGTTGAAATTTTACTAAAATTTGGAAAGACAATGATTTCAAAACTATAACGCAATGTGTTTTCAACTATACCAGCGGGTATCACACTATGTTTTGATATTGAGTAAACTCAAATGATTTTCAAATCAAACTCGATTTTCTACCAAGTTAAAAATGTTTTAAGTAACCCTAAGACACTACTTGAAACTTTAAATGAAATAAACTCATTTTTCACTACACACTTTGATTAAGTTTTCAAAATTTCCGGGTTTCAAATACACCATTTGATTTCAAACAAGCCTACTCAAATTTTCTTCAAATACACTATGTGTTCATCCAGTTTTTAAACGGAAAATTCTAACCTCTCAAATACGTTTTTCCCCGTAACATACCAGATTCGGACGTGGTGTTTTGTCCGGGTCTGGGGTGTTACAATGTCCACCTTCCTCCCTCTTGGCTGAAAATCATAAGGAAGACATAGCTATGGTTTCTTCAACTTTCAAGCATGATATTAAGTGCATTCCAACCCCATTTTTAATGTTCTTCATTTTTTTGAGATCCTCGTAGCTCATTTAGCTATTTCTAGCTATCTTTTGAGCTAGGGTTCATATTAAAAAATTTACCCATGTATGACATGCATATATTTTGATGTTTTATGAAAGCATATGAAAGTTTGATGTATGATAAACATCTTTTTCTAAGTGATTTTCATGAAAAATGCATAAAATGACCAAATTGTAAAAAATTATAAAAATGGTCATACATGAGCGAAATAGTGGAAATTGGGGGCTGTTGTAGTCAAGAAATTGATTCGGCTAGGCTTGAAATACAAGAAAGTTGAATGAAAATCATTTTACGAGCCTAGGGGTAAAAGTGTAATTATGTGAAAGTTTAGAGGCAAAATTATAATTTTGCCAAAGTATAAATTATGAGTCAACTTAATTAATGTGAGTATTAAACAAGTGAAATTGTTATTATAGATCAAGGAACACGAAGCCCGGACTGAAACCGAGGCAAGGACAAAGTGTTGGACTAAATTGAACATCCGCACACATTTTGAGTACCGAGGTAAGTTTGTATGAAATTAAAGTTATATAATGTAATCATACTTGTAATTATTTTATTTTATGACAAATGTATACATATTCCATGAGGTTTATTTATGATGCTTTGTTGAGATTGAAATGAGAATATGTCAAGTTGAAGTCCCGGTTGAGGACTCGGAATAACGAGGATACTTATGTCACCATATGAGATAAGGAAGGTCCCGTATAAGACCATGTCTGGAACATGGCATCGGCACAGAATGTAAGACTCGTATAAGACCATGTCTGGGACATGGCATCGGCTCCGAATGTAGATTCCATGTAAGACCACGTCTGGGACATGGCATCAGCATCGAATAAGGAAGCTCCCGTGTAAGACCATGTCTGGGACATGCCTTCAGCACCAAAGGAGGATCTCGTATAAGACCATGTCTGGGACATGGCATCGACATCCATGTACGATCTCGTATAAGACCATGTCTGGGACATAGCATCGGCATCGAATAAAGAAGGTCTCGTGTAAGAACATGTCTGGGACATGGCTTCGGCACCAAAGGAGGATCTTGTAGAAGACCATATCTGGGACATGGCATCGACATCCATGTATGATATCGTATAAGACCATGTCTGAGACATGGCATCGACATCAAGCTAAGAGATCCCGTGTAAGACCATATCTGGGATATGGCATCTGCATCAAGAGGTGATCCCATGTAAGACCATATCTGGGATATGGCATTGGCATCAAGATACATGTATGATGAGATTAAGTATCCTCCGATATTCTGAGTAGTTCAACGGGCAAAAGAGTTAAGCATATAAAGATGAAATAAAGCTAAGTAAAGATGTTATAGAGTTAAGTTATACAAGGATAGCATTGAGTTCCATTTATATAAGAATGATAATGATTTAAGTTTATGTTTAAGTTAGCATAAGTGCTAAATTATGTGATGAAGTGATACAAGTATCAGAGTAAAATACGAGTTTAGAAACCCTATTGTGATATGTGATGGGTAAGAGTAAGCATGAGTAAGTTTGCCTAAGTACTTGAATACTTGAGTTGCTATTGTTCTATGAGATGAATGGATTTCACCGTGGATATTTATATTGTTACTTTAATTTATACAAACTTACTAAGCTATATGCTTACCCCTCTCTTTTCCCTTTTTCCTTGTAGTATCGCCAAGCTAGCTTGGGAATCGTAGAACGTCGGAGCTCGAATCACACTATCAATCATTCTTTTGGTATAGTGAAGTTAATTTATTTTGAGTATGGCATGTATAGGAACTTGGTCATTTTGTGTTATGTCATGTTTGGAAGCCAAAGTGTTGGCTACTAATGTTACACACTCATTTTGTAAATGGCCATTGGAAGTTGGCCAATATTTGTCAAGTTTCATATATTTAATGATGGTGAATTTATGAGGTGGATGAATGATGATTAATGATTCTTCATAGTGTATTTTTTTGCCATGATATATGTTGCTTTGTGTTGGTGTAGTTGTGTTTATATTTCAGGGTGGTAATTGGCGTGGAAAATAACCTTCTAATGGTCCACACTGGTAGACACACGGGTGTGTGTCTAGGCTGTATGCAACACACGGTCAGCCCCATGGGTGTGTTGATAGGCCGTGTGTCCCCTGCATCAAATTTGTGAGAATTCGATTCATCACACGGGCCAGCACACAGGCATGTGCCTAGGCCGTGTGCCCTTTAAGAGTTGCTAATGTCATAAACAGAATACCCAGGTTTTCACACACGGGTGAGGACACGAGCATGCCTAGGCCGTGTAAGGGACACGGGCCAAAGACAGGGGCGTTTGCCCGGCCGTGGGAAAACCCTTGTAGGTTCGAAATGAAACATAAATTCCACACAGGCTAGGGACATGGGTGTGTGTGACCACACGCCCTGCCCACACGGGCATGTCCCATTTCAGACGGGCATGTGGCCTTGTTTAGGCAAAAATTTTCTATGTGTGCAAATGTTTCCGATTGAACTCTGAAACCTTCCAGATGTAAAATTAAGGCCTCGTAGGCCCATAAGATGCATGTTTTTGATTAAGAAGGCTAAGTTTTAAGTTGAAAAGAAATTTTATAGCTTAAAGTTGTATACTCAAGTAAGTTAAGTCCGGTAATGCCTCGTACCCGATTCCGGAGTTGAATACGGGTAGGGGGTGTTATAGTGCATTCGGGTTCGTACGAATGAACTCTGTATACCATGCATTCATCATGTGGAGAAAGGTTTCTCTACCTTTTCTCCTCCTCTCTGATTCACAATCGTTAGTCTATACTTATTTTCATTCGGCACTGTCCCTTCGGTGGGAGTCGACGCGTTACTTTCTACATTATCCACCACAGCTCTATCGGGATCCATTTACTATCTGAAACCACAATTTTAAATCGTCAAGAGTCTTCACACTATCATTATGTAAATACTCATACGTATGGCATGTATAGCTAGACTCATGCTGTAACAGCCCAATTTTGGGGGTTAGTCAGAACAGTGGTTTCTGGACCACTAACCCGAGGTTGAATAAAATCATTTTGATATTATTTTATGTGTTATAGAATGATTATAAGGTTGCATGGAAATTTTGGTGCTTTAATTTTAATGATTGTATGCTTAATTGTGAAAAGGACTAAATCGCATAAACTGCGAAAGTTCCATTTTTCAAGCTAGGAGTGTCTAATAGATATGGAATATTAAATTGGAGGTCTTTAAAGTGAAAATAGACCACCTTAAGAGTGATGGCCGGTCAAGGGGGATAAAGACATTAATTTGGTCATTAATTTAGTAAAATTAGGTGACCAAAAATGAATAAAATAAGACAAAGAAAGAAGATATCATCTTTCACCATTCACCCTTCTTCTTCCACCAAAAATTGAAGAAATTAGAGGTTTCTGGAGTTCAAACTTTTAGCCAAGCTATTCTCTTGCAAGTAAGTGATTTTGGAGGTCTTTCTTGATAATTTTTGTACTTTTGGAACCCTCAAAGCTTAAGCTAGCTAATGAGGGGACTAATTTTCAAAATGGTTGAAAGTTTAAGGACTTTCCATGAGAGTGTTTATGTTGTTTTCTAAGTTTTTATGGAAGAAAATAAATGTTATTGACTCAAGGAACAACTTTTGTGAAAGGTGTTACCATGAAAACACCTAAATGGGACCTATTAGTAAAGGTTGAATTTGTGTAATAAATGCATGAAATAATTGTTTTTGTGAGTTGTTGTAAGAGAAATAAATGTTCAACTAGGCTTGTTTAATGAGAAAATGTGAAGAAAAATTATTTACGAACCTAGTGGTAAAATCATAATTTTGCGAAAGTAGAAGGGCAAAATGGTCATTTTTGCCTAAGTAGAAATTTTGATATATCATGAATTATAAAGTGATTGAATGAGTGAATTTTATTATTATAGATCAAGAAGAGCGAAAACAACCTTGACTGTAACACCCTTAACCCGTATCCGTCGCCGGATTAGGGTTATAAGGCATTACCATGCATAGCATAAGTCATATCAATTATTAACAGCTCATTAGACATGATCGAATACAACAAGGATAGTATACTTTCATAGCATACTTAAACATTAATATACCTATCATATTTCATTTAGTCGCAATTACAAAGAAGTATTTTTCATCGAATAACCTTATTACTATTCATTTAGCCACTCATTCTTCAATGACCAAAAATGCTCATATCCTTATTTATCAAACCTAAACAAAATATCAAATATCAAAACTAAATTTTCATGTATATGAATAATTATGCTTTAACCTTGCATATTCGAATTTAACCTTTGTCTAACTTTCCATACTAAGTATTACATCCAAACAAGGTATAGATCCATACATATTCAAGAACAAAATTGAGTAACAAGATCAAATAAATATCTTCCATAATTCGTGATTCATATCAATTTGAATAATACTCATACACTTTATAAAACATGTTCGACAGAGTCGAATTATCATTCCAACCAATAATATCATATCATGGCCGAATATACCTAATTAAGTGTTTGACATTGTTACAAGTTGATTTGCATTTCAAAATGTGCACTCTATTAATAAGTATTTATCAATGCATGGCTCAAATCAACTTCAAATGCGCATATACCAAACTTCCTAATACAACTCCTAATGTTCATAAACACGTAATATGACCAACTATTAACCAAGCACAAACAAACACATTCAACAATTATCTTAACCTCAAATTCAAGTCATAAGAACATCCATCACAAATAATATACTATAAGATATACTTCTAAAATAAGATATTTACTAAATAGCAAATGCATGACATAATGGACATATAAATCAACCAAATTACCAACCATGCTTACTAACTTTACCGATTCTACCTTTATAAAGATCAAGCATTAGGGCCGAATACATTAAAGACCAAAGTACTATAATTTAGCAATTTTCTGTAACACCCCTAACCCGTGTCCGTTGCCGGATTAGGGTTACGGGGTATTACCTATCATAAAATGACCCAATACTCTGGCCTCCTCTCTACACGGACACGGCTGAGGCCTCCTCTCTAGCACGGATGGCGTAAGCTCTGGCAGGCACACGGGTCTCCGATCTAATAGCTGCATCGGTAGCCCCCTGTGAAAACCACTCCTACCTCCTCCCGCTCGGGATGGTCTACCTCTAGTCATAGTGCCACTCGGTCTCGCGCTCTGAGTAATACCCTTGTCCATAGTCCCCGGGCAGTCTCGAATGAAATGATCCTGGGAACCACACTTATAGCAAGTGCGATTAACAGATTTAATTCAGCTGTGAGCACACCATCATCGGTCATTGCTAGATTAGCATTCATTGCATGCAGAGCAAATAACGATTTTCGACTAAGCGCGTCAGCAACTACATTAGCCTTCCCCGGGTGATAATCAATTACAAGCTCATAGTCTTTTAGCAGCTCTAACCATCGTCGTTGTCTCAAATTCAGATCTTTTGGAGTCATTAAATACTTTAGACTCTTATGATCCGAAAAGACGTGGCATTTTTCACCAAAAAGGTAGTGTCGCCATATCTTCAAAGCATATACTATAGCGGCCAATTCAAGGTCATGAGTTGGATAATTCTTCTCGTGCGGTTTCAACTGTCTTGATGCGTAAGCTACCACTTTACCCTCTTGCATCAATACACAACCTAGGCCATTTAGAGATGCATTACTATAAACAACGAATTCTTTACCTGATTCTGGCTGAATAAGTATCGGAGCTTCCGTTAACAAAGTTTTCAGCTGATCGAAACTTTGCTAACATCTTTCTGACCACTCAAAACAATTTGGTCATCGGAGCTGCTATCATAGAAAATCCTTTCACAAAGCGTCTGTAGTATTCGGCAAGTCCCAGAAAGTTACGAATCTCAGAAATATTCCGCGGAGGCTTCCAATCAAGTATGGCCGAAACTTTACTCGGGTCAACCCGAATACCTGATGCCGAAATAACATGTCCCAGAAAGCTGACTTCACTTAGCCAAAACTCACATTTACTGAATTTCGCATATAATTGCTTTTCACGCAAAATCTGCAACACTAACTTCAAATGCTCAGCATGCTTGGTTTCGTCTCGCGAATAGATCAGTATATCATCAATAAACACAACTACAAACCGATCTAAATACGGTCTGAATACATTGTTCATCAAGTCCATGAAAACAGCAAGGGCATTAGTAAGTCCGAATGGCATCACCAAAAACTCGTAATGACCATATCTCGTTCGAAATGCAGTCTTTAGAACATTCGACTCTCTAACTCGCCTGACCTCAGATCAATTTTCGAGAACACAGAGGCTCCCTTAAGCTGGTCGAATAAATCGTCAATACGCGGTAATGGGTATTTGTTCTTTACAGTTACCTTATTGAGCTATCGATAGTCAATGCACATTCTCAAAGTTCCGTCTTTCTTTTTCACAAATAGAACAGGAGCACCCCAGGGAGAGAAACTTGGTCTGGCGAAACCTCTATCTGTTAATTCTTGCAACTGAGTCTTTAATTCCTTTAATTCAATCGGTGCCATTCTGTACGGAGCTATTGAAATCGTGGTAGTCCCCGGTACCAACTCAATCCCAAATCCTACTTCACGAACTGGCGGCAGTCCTGGTAATTCCTTCGGGAACACATCTGGGTATTCACTAACAACCGGTACTGACTCAATCTTCCTTTCAGTCACCTTGCTATTAATCAGATATGCTAGATAAGCTTCACAGCCCTTTTTCAAATACTGTCGAGCCAACATCGAAGATATCACAGCAGGTAATCCACTCAAATCCGCTGATTCAAATCGGATTATCACACTATTCTGACCTCTTAAATCAATAGTCTTTCGTCTGCAATTAACTATTGCATCGTGAATTGTCAACCAGTCCATGCCGAGAATAATATCAAACTCATCAAAAGGTAGCAACATCAGATCAGCCGGAAAACAAATGTCTCGAATTATTAAGGGGCAGTTCTTGCACACTTTATCCACCAATACGCACCGACCCAGGGGGTTTGAAACCCGAATCATAAATTCAGTAGACTCAACAGGTAGAGTCTTACTGGACACTAGTGTTTCATACATATATGAATGAGTTGAACCAGGGTCAATCAAAGCAGTTACACTAGTATCGAAGAGTGTGAAAATACCAGTTATAACATCTGGAGATGAGGCCTCCTCTCTAGCACGGACAGCGTAAGCTCTAGCCGGCACACGGGTCTCTGATCTAATAGCCGCATCGGTAGCCCCCTCTGAAAACCACTCCTACCTCCTCCCGCTCGTGATGGTCTACCTCTAGTCGTAGTGCCACACGATCTCGCGCTCTGAGTAATACCCTTGTCCACAGTCCCCGGGCAGTCTCGAATGAAATGATCCTGGGAACCACACTTATAGCAAGTGCGATTAACAGATTTACCCCAGCACTCCCCAAAATGTCGTCTGCCATACTGCTGACACTCGGGTTTGCTCGATCGAGCATTACCAACACTAGCTACTGACGTAGCCCGAGAACTCACTGGTGGTCGCTCTCGAATAGAGATCCCAGTATTAAGTCTGGATCGGCTACCATCATTCTTGAACTTCTTCATTGCCGACTGTGAAAATTTACTCGCAGATCTTTTTCGAACATCTTTTAAATCGAGCTTTGCTTTCTGTTTCTCTTTCCCCAGCTCTTCTGCTTTACAAGCTCACTCAACTAACACGACGAATTCATTAATCTCGAGAATACCAACCAGCAACTTTATATCTTCATTCAGGCCATCTTCGAATCTTCGCCACATAGCAGCCTCTGATGAAACACACTCGCGAGCGTAGCGACTAAGTCGCACAAACTTGCGCTCATATTCGGATACGATCATACGACCCTGTTTGAGCTCGAGGATTTCTTTACGCTTGGTGTCGATGAAGCACTGACTTATATACTTCTTGCGGAATTCTGTCTAAAAGAAGTCCCAAGTAACCCTATCTTTTGGGACAACTGATACGAGAGTATTCCACCAATAATAGGCAGAATCCCGCAATAAGGATACGACAAACACTCATCGGGTGTGCAAGACAGTCGATGAAAACACGAACGGTATTATCGAGCCAAAATTCAGCTCGCTCAGCATCGTCATCGTCTTCGGCTCTAAATTCTTGAGCTCCATGCTTTCTAATTCGATCAATCAGAGGCTTATTTACTCTCTCAGGATTCACAATCGGGGGTACTACCGGTATTACAGGGGGATTACTCGAATTCAGGGGTGGTTGAACAGTCGGATTGGTTCGTATGTATTGACCGAACCAATCATTCATCATGTTATAAAAGGCTTGTTTAGCCCCCTCGTCAGGATTACTCGTGGCCGGTAGAGATTCTTCTGGCACAGTCCCTTGCGCAGGAGCGGCCGCTACACTCTCAACGTCCTCGGCCACTGCTCTCTCGGGATCGGAATCTATTACTAAATAAAAGAGAAAAACATTAAACTGCCAGAAGTCATCATACTATCATTTACATATTATGGCATGTATAGCTAAACTCGCACATGCTACGTTAGTCCGAGAACCGCCTAAACCGTAGCTCTGATACCAATCAAATGTAACACCCCTAACCCGTGTCCATCGCCGGATTAGGGTTACGGGGTATTACCTATCATAAAATGACCCAATACAACAATCATGACTAAATAAAAGATATACTTTAAAGTGTTATAAAAAGGAAATGCGTATCATATTTCTTCAATACTTTACAAATCAACCCATAGTATTTAAACAATCCGAACATTTCCACCTTTCATACTTTTGGCAGCATATCTTTATACTAACCTCAACCATCCAAAACATTTCGATATATATATATATTCATGCATATGCATTCTCATAGTAATAACCTATTCGGCAATCATAATTAACTCAACCTATTCCATTCAAATATTCTCAAGGCTACGTATTTAGGTATAAGTGTGTATGTACTTACATGCACTCATATCCATAAAATTTTCATGTATATAAAATAGTGCGCATTCGACTCTTTATCTTAATAATACACAAACATGTATCTATAATTCCACATTAACTTAACTATCATGCATCATACCAATTTCACCTAAAGGCAATTTTGATCAAATAGTAAAAGTACTATTCATTTGGTCATTTAGTTAAAAATAGCCAGATATGCATATACTTATAATCTCTTTACCCAAACAAGTATCAAATACTAAAACCACATATATATATGCATGGCATGAGTCTTGCTTGGCCGAACCTAAGATACACCAAATCCAAAGCCGATTACTTAGGCATTTTAATACTTCTCATATCCATGTACACATACACATTTTAATCAAATTGCTAAAAGCACTACAAGACCGAATATGCACAAGATTTTACATGCCAACAATCTAATTTAACTACTCACCTCATTCATAATATACCATTGGCATATTTTAAAGATGGACCAACCACATAATTAATTATGCATCACAAAAATATATAACAACAACATCCTGCCATGACACCTAGCAAGCATGTACATATACAGATATACACATCATGTATTATACTTCCCTAATAGCAAATACCGCAACCAACCTCACACGTACATAAATAATGTTAAGATAATTAACCTTATGGTCATTCTTACCACATTTTCATATATCAAACTAAAAGACATAACAAGTATACTTTCATATTAACAAACATCAAGGCCAACCTCAAACAAAACCAAGTGACCATAATTTAGCCATTTTCACATGGAATAAATACACATATACATCATTGAAATCATTCCAAAATACTTTAGCTTATACATGCCATAATAAACATAATTTACTACTTCAAAAAGTGTACCAAAGGGGATGATAGTATGGTGAGTTTCTGAGGTGATTCCCGAGCACAAAACGAGCTTCCAAAAGTAACCTATACACACAAGAATTAACCAAAATAAAGTAAGCTTTCATAGCTTAGTAAGACTTAAGCAATGCATACATTCGCATAAGCATATATAAATTCCAAGAGAGATAATCTTACTCATTTACGACCATCGAACATTACATCCAAACCCTCATTAGTTAAGTTCATAACCACCCTATGATTGAATCACATACATACCATGTGCATACCAATTATTCAACCACAATTTGAACCATTTCTCAATTTAATCTCAATGGAAATGATACTTACCTTGAATATATTTACCTTTCCGAGCTACTCGTTACTGCGTAACACATAATAATATCCGCCACCTTTCTTTTCCGTCCATATATTACGTTAAATAAAAATAGTAGTATTCTTACGAGCCTCGATTTATATTTCCGTACATTTTGATTTGGTAACGTGTCGCACACTTAGTGCCGTTGCCTATCAATTTCGCACACTTAGTGCCGATTTCTCATAACGTATCGCACACTTAGTGCCGTTACTTTTCCATTTCCGCACACTTAGTGCCGTTCGACCGATTTCGCACACACAGTGGTCGGTATAAGCTCGCACACTTAGTGCCATTAGATTTTATTTCTTTCCAATACGATATACATATATATATCCTAGTGATCATTTACAAATATGTCCTTGAAAAGTTTACAAGCAACCATGCATTTCAATCCCTCACTAGTACATTCGGCACTTTAATATATATAAACATAACTCCTACATTTTTTTTTAAACATTCGTCCCTCATATCGTTTGTACATATAACCAACTCATATTTCATTTTTACTCCACAAATTAAAACACACTTAAACATTCACCAACTTTCATATTCGGCCATACAAGCTAAATTTTCTCAATTCTCATTCGGCATTATAAAGATTCATATGCCAAAATTATTTAAAATAGGTACATAACATAGAGAAAAATTCAATTAAATTCAACTGCTTAAGATCTTACCTCGAATATCAAGGAGTTCAACTTCCTGGTTAGTCGATGAATTTAGTTTTTCCCCGATCCAACCTACCTCATTTTGTTCTTGATCTAAATACATTAAATTTAAGCTCAATCAAGCACATTTATATCCAATTTTGTCCTAAAACACATAAGTAGGAAAATTACCATTTTGCCCCCATTATTTCATACTTTTACAATTTAGTCCAATTTGTTTAAAACACAAAATACACAAATTTTGGTTACACACATCAATGGCCGAATGTTCATAGACTTTATACAAGACCATGCATTTCATTTACTTCATGTTTTAGTCCTTCAAGAATTTATTGTTTTTCAAATTAACTCCTAACATTCAATTTCACTAAAACTTCTAATTATAAACATGATGATTTAAAACATACTATTAATAATCTACCATCAAACATCTCATACCATGAAAATAAATCAATGGCTGAATCTTAATGTGTCACCAATTCAAAAATTTCCACATGGGTTATATGGCATTCAAAGCAACGATTCTAAAAATGTAAAAATAAATAAAAACTAAGCAAAATACATACCCCAATTTGAGCTCTCAATTGCCGAAATTCAAGCTCCAAAAATGGAGTTTTCTTCCTCCCGCATTCGGCCAAGAAGATGAACAAGGTATGTTCTCTTTCTTTCCACTTTGTTTTATTATTTTATGTGTTAAAATAACACTAACATTTATTTATTCTTTAACCACAAAACATATTATAATAATAATATTTTAATCAAAATTCTATCATATTGCCATCCACCTTAATAACATTGGGTTAATTGTCCTTTAAGGACTTCAACTTATAAAGCCATCTATTTTTAACACAAAATCCATTAAGAGATCACTCTTAACCATTATATAATTTAGTCCTTTAGTCAAATTAGACACGCAAATAAGCAAATTAATTCACCAAAATTTAACACATGCTCAATCATAGATTATAGACTCAATATAGAATATTAAAATATTCTACTGACTCGAATTTATGGTCCCGAGACCATCGTTCCGATTAGGGTCGGATTCGGACTGTTACATTTTCACATGGCTCTAAATATATATACAGGAACAAAATTTCATTTTTTCAAAACCTAGTCTAGCCTATACATGCCTTTAGTTCGAAATCTAGACTTTAAAGGTACCAAAATAGTCGATAGTGTGGATAACTTCGTTGACGATCCCCTGAGCTCGTATCTTGATCAAAATCTATAAAACAGAACAATGAACACACAGAGTAAGCTTACTAGCTTAGTAAGTCTTAAGCAACTGTTTTAAATCAAGTGATCTTTCAATCATTTTCAATAACATACATAATATCATAAAATCTAGAACTTAATACTTATTTGGTCTAATAATACCGAATGCTAATACCTCTTTAGCTCAACCATCATCACTATTTTACCTTTAAACTTTAATTTATTATCACATCATATCGTTCAAATATAAATTAATAACTCATCTCCAACTACTCATATTTTCGATACACATAATTCAATAGGATCACATATATATGTATATGCAAATAAGTATATACTTTACACTTAGTAATTTCACATAAAGAAAATATATTCACTTATATATATATATATATATATATATATATCCATTTGACATTTCATACATTCGTATACATGGCATCAAAGTAATCCAACATGGCCACATAAACATAAACTTAATACCGAATATACAAGATCAATTAGTATCATTCGCGTTCGACAACTTAACACACATATACTTACCTTATAGACCAAATATCGAAGATCAATTTAATAATTCGTAGGCACTTACCTGTATGGCCGAACATACATATATAACTTGTAATATCAACTTACTTCCTCGATGATTACATAGCTAGAAAAGTTTGTCTTGCAACTTGAAATTTCATCAGTGGTTTTAAACCTGCTAGGCGTAAGCCTGAATTTCCCACCGGCACTAAGCCTGCTAGACTCGAGGTCTAAAATTAAATCATCGGCATTTAGCCTGCTAGGCAATAAGCCTGATAAACTTCATCGGCACAAGACCTGCTAGGCAATAAGCTTGATAAACTTCACCGGCACAAGGCCTGCTAGGCTCGAAGCCCGAATATTCATATTATTGAGCCATCTCATTCACATCACATACTACCAATATCACATATATCACACATAATTCAATATCATTTTCACAAATTATTAATATCACATATATCACAAATAATTCAATATCACTTTCACATAATACTAATATCACATGTATCACACATAATTCAATATCATTTTCACATATTATTAATATCACATATATCACAAATAATTCAATATCACTTGCACATAATACTAATATCACATGTATCACACATAATTCAATATCATTTTCACATATTATTAATATCACATATATCACAAATAATTCAATATCACTTTCACATATTACTAATATCACATGTATCACACATAATTTAATATCACTTTCACATATTACTAATATCACATATATCACACATAATTCAATATCACTTTCACATAATGAACACAATTAAGTTTACTACATTTCATTGCTTAAACACTATATCACATTCGGCTTTGGCTAAATTTCCAATCTATAAATTCAATTTCAACATGTACTCAAGATTATAACCGATATTAACGATATTAAATTGCTTAAAGACTTACCTCGACTATCGACGGACGACGAAGACCGACTATTCGTTAACTTTCACTTTTCCCCGATCCAAGTCCGTTTTCTTTTGTTCTTGATCTAAACATGATCAAATTAATCTCATTCAAGCACATTTCATTTCAATTTAATCCAAAAGCACCTAAATGGGCAAATTACCATTTGCCCTAATGTTTCACACTTTTACAATTTAGTCCTAATTACACAAAACACAAAATACACAAAATTTGGTCTCACACCTTAAGGGCCGAATATTCATAGGCTTTATACAAATCCATCCATTTCATTTTTTTCACATTTTAGTCCCTCAAAAATTTATTTTTTGCAATTAAGCCCTAATCTCTCAAAATTACCAAAAATCCAAAGACAAAACATATTAATCTAACATATATCTTTCATAATCCACCAACTAACATCATAAAACTCATGAACTCATCAATGGCACATTTCAAAATATTGATCAAAATCAAAAATTCAAGCTTGGTTCTTGAATTATTCGAAGCAACGATTTCAAAAACGTAAAAATTATCAAAAACCGAAAACTAAACAAACCTTAATCAAGGTAATTTGTTGCCGAAACTTGAAGCTTTTCTATGGTGTTTTTCTCATCTCATATTCGGCCAAAGGAGAAAGATAATGCATGTGTCTTTAAAATATAATATAATATAAAAGTTAACTTATAATATAAAATAAATAAATAATAAAACATATTAATGATTACTTAAACAACCATGCCGTCCACTATCATCTAAAATATGCTAATTGCCCTTTTAGGACTCCATTTTAAAAAGCCACTATCAAATGGGTACTTTTCACTATAGTTTATAACTATAACACCCCTTACCCGAAACCTTTGCCGGAATCGAGTATGTGGCATTACTAAACTTGACTACTAATTTGGGGTATAAAAAAATTTAAGCTGTCCAACAGCATCATGCTGACTAAATTGACCATAACTCGAGATACAAAACTCGAAATTTAGATCCGTAAATTTTCCTTGAAACTAGACTCATATAACTTTTTACCATAATTTTTCCAGAATTTTTCATGTGGCCAATTAGTACATTTTATTCATCAAAGTTACCCCTATTTCACTGTTTGATAATTCTGACCTATCTTTACAAAAATGCAGTTATATCATTGTACAAAATTTCAATAATGTTCTTGTTTATTCCAATCAAAAATAGACTCATAGAGGATTCTAAAAATATAAACCGTGCTCCATACTTATTTTTGTACAATTTTTAACAATTTTTCCAAAACTGAACAGGGACTCACGAACTCATTCAGGACAAGTCTCACTAAAACTTAGATATCTCATAACATATAATTCCTTTACTTACTCTGTTTCTTTCATATAAAAATAGACACAATAAGCTTTAATTCTATATCTTATTCACTTTCTAATTAAGTGTATCGTATTTTTGGTGATTTTTCAAAATCACATCACTGCTGCTAACTAAAAACTATTTCATTGCAAAAAATACGATAAACTAGATTATAATCTCCTTACTCCATTTTTATTTAAACTCTATACCTTAACCATACATATGTATATATATATATATATATATATATCAGAAACAAATCCCATATGTGTATTAGGCCATGATCAAAGTTAAAACATCCATTTCCATACGAGCAAGTTATAAAATTCAAACATAGAAACGACACATAAGCAAAGGAAATAGCCATTTTCGCATGGCTATATTCATTTACAAGATCAAACATCGTATGTTTCAAAAATTTCATCTAGCCTATACATGCCTTCTAAATCGTAGCCAAAATTTAAAATACCAAAAGAAGGCGATAGTGTGGTTGACTTTCTGAAAATCCTTCACGAGCCCGCAACGTAACCAAAATCTATAAAATAAGAGAGAACAATTCACACAAATAAGCTTACTAGCTTAGTAAGTCCTAAACTCATTATAATAAAACATTCAAATATTTATGCAATTACAAAGTTCAACTTATAGCATTTCACACAAACACTTAAGTAAATTACTTATACTAGGCCGAACACTAATAATTCATTAACCCGAGTAATGTAGAAATCTTTTCCTTCGACCTACATTTCTTTGAAATTCATATAAGTATATCGCATATAAATTTCGTTTATTCTTAGCATTTATACTTGAAAACCAAATTTCCATAATATTGCATTCAAAATCGAAATCTATCATATCACACCCATCAATATTAACTTCAAACACATATAACAAAATTCTCACAATATTAATTCGTTTCCAGAAATATTAAGCATAACATACCTTACATGCTTACCTGAACCATTTACTCAACAATTTAGCTTTAAATTGCCTTGAACCAAAAATTTGATTTCTCTTTTATAAAATACATCACTGGCATCAAGCCTGCTAGGCGTAAGAGCCCGTTAAGTGACACCGGCACAAAGCCTGCTAGGCATAAAAGCCCGATAAGTAACACCGGCACAAGGCCTGCTAGGCATAAAAGCCCGATAAGTAACACCGGCACAAGGCCTGCTAGGCGTGAAAGCCCGAAACGTATCAATGTAGTCAAACATTCAAGATACCTCTTATACTATTTCATATAAATATGAATAACTCTAATTCCATTGAACACACTCACATTAAATCAATAAAATCATCATATCTTTATACACTCTAGCAATTAACATATGAACTTTAATCATCAACCTAGTGTTCCTTTATACATTCAGCCATAACCATAACAAGTACTAAAATTTATCCATTTTTAATATTTGATACATTCATAATTAGTTCTTTAATATAACTTAGCTATAGGACTTACCTCGGTTGTCGATAGATATGAAATTTTCTGCTATTCAATCAGCTTAGCCTTTCCTCGATCTAGTTCTTTCTCTTTTTGTTCCCGATCTATGAAATATCAAATAAGTTTTATTCACATCCATTCTATCCATTTGCTCAACTCAAAAATGCACATATTTTAAATTAAAAATAAGAACTATGAACCGAATTTCTTCCCTCATTAATTTAATTTAAAACAATAATCATACAAAAATTTAAGCACTCAACTTATTCAATTTAATCCGTAATGTACCACAATATATATAATTCAACCAATTGACTCTTACTTAGCTCACCCAATAACTATATCTAAGTATAACCATTCATCCATGTTTAATTTCATTATATATGCACAATCGAACATCAAAACAAAAGAAAAGAATTTATGAATGACTACCTCACATTCGGCCAAATAGGAGGGCATTTTCTTGCATGAATTAAAACAAATTTTCTTACAACTCTTAACTACTTCTTCCCATTTCATCTAAACTTATTAACACAACAAGTCATAAATGACTAAATTTTTATAATTCCACAAGCTCAATTTCATGAAGGCCGAATATACAACTCAATTTCTACTTCTCTTAGAATCGAATTTTGCTAACTCAATGTACCCATGTATATTCTTCAATATATGACCAAACAACAAGCTAAATGGTCACCATTAATATTCATCCATTTCAGCCGAATAATAAGAGCATCTTTATGCTCAATTCCAAAATAATTTCTATAATTCTCATATAATTGAAATCACAAGTCTTCAATTTGTCTAAGTCTCTTAAGCAATTTATGTTGTTTTTGAATCAATATTAAACACTTTTCAAATCAAAATACATACAAGAGTACTCATCCTAGGCCGAATATTAACATGCTAAATCTCAAAATTTTAACATGATTTTATTTGTATTCAAAGCAACCAAATCCAATATGTAAAGATTTTCCAAAATCAAGCTAAAATACTCACCTTACTACTACATGCACAGCCGAAACAATGGAGGTTCTAAGTTTTCTTTTCTTCCTTCAAGCAAAATCGGTGAAGAAGATGGAGAATAGGAGAGAAAATAGATTTTTTAAATGCTTCTTTTTGTTTAAAAACTTTTTGTTTAAAAATTATCACATATTAAAGCATGCTAATTATACAAATAATACTTTAATTATAACATACTAAAATATAATAATCATGGCATGCTTACCGTCCACTATTTTGAAAGTGGGGAATTTGACATGCAAATCCTAAAGTTTCATAAACAATTTACTTTACCCTTTTTAATTCATGCTCACAACTTTTATCACCTTAGCAATTTCATCCTTTTTATTAAATTAAGCACTTAAATGATAAAATTTTTCTACGAAATTTTCACACACATCACTCCACATATAATAAGCACAAAATATAATATTAAAACATTTATCAGGCTCGGATTCGTGGTCCCGAAACCACCATTCCGATTTGGGTCAAAAATTGGTCTGTTACAATAACTTTTACGCTTTACGCGATTAAGTCCTTTTATTCAATTAAGCACACAAACAATCAAATTTTCATACGAAACTTTCACACATAATAATTCACATATAATAAACACAGAAAATAATATTTAAATATTTTTTGGACTCAGATTCGTGGTCCCAAAACCACTGTTCCGATTAGGGTCAAATTCGGACTGTTACAACTCTCCCCCCTTAGGGATTTTTGTCCCCGAAAATCTTACCGTTAAACAGAGTCGGATATTGTTATCTCATTGAATCCTCAGGCTCCCAAGTAGCCACTTCATACGTCATATCAGATCAGATTTCAATCTCAGACGGGGCAATCACATGTGACAGGTCTGATCGATATTTACGGAGCATTGAGACATGAAACACATTATGGATCTTTTCAAGCTCAGAGGGCAATCGTAATCTATGCGCAACAGGCCCGACTCGTTCAATGACTTCATACGATCCGATGAATCTTGGACTCAATTTGCCTTTTCATCCAAATCAAAGTACTTTCTTCCACGGTGAAACTTTTAGAAATACTCGGTCTCCAGTCTGAAACTCAATGTCTTTACGTTTCAAATCGGCGTATGGCTGTTGCCGATCTGATGCAGCCTTTAAACTATCACGGATCACTACCACTTTCTGTTCAGTCTCTTTAACCAAATCAACCACGTGTATCAGTCTAGTACAAAGGTGTACGATATTTACGACCATACAAAGCTTCGTAGGGTGCCATTTTGATACTAGATTGAAAGCTATTATTGTAAGCAAATTCAATCAGAAGTCAGTATCGTTCCCACATACTTTCAAACTCGAGGATGCAACATCTCAACATATCCTCAATATCTGAATGATTCGTTCAGACTGACCGTCTGTCTGCGGATGAAAAGCTGTGCTAAAGTGTAGTTTGGTACCTAAAGCATCATGCGATTTCCTCCAAAACCGTGACGTGAATCTCGGGTCTCTATCGGAAATAATAGAAATTGGCACACCATGTAATTTCACAATTTGAGATACATACAACTCAGCAAGCTTATCAAGCGAATAGTCCATACGAACTGGAACAAAGCGGGCTGATTTGGTTAGTCTATCCACTATAACCCAAATTGCATCTTTCTTGCTCGGTGCCATAGGCAAGCCGGGTACAAAATCCATAGTTACTCTGTCCCATTTCCATTCAGGTATCATAATCGGCTGAAGTAACCCAGAAGGCACCTGATGCTCAGTCTTCACCTGTTGGCAAACTAAACACTTTGAGACAAATTCAGATATGTCCCGATTCATACCAGATCACCAATAGAACTATTTTAGATCATTATACATTTTCGTGGTACCCGAACAAACAGATAATCGACCACTATGAGCTTCATTCAATATCATCTGAATCAAATCCACATTCCTTGGAACACATAATCGGCCTTTGAATTTCAGACAGTCATTCTCATCAATTTGAAACTATGATTCAACGTTACTTCCACATTGAACTCGTCTTGCCAACGAATCTTTGTCAACTTTCTGAGCATCGCTAACTTGTTGAATTTACAATGGTCTTGCTTTTAATTCGGCTATTAACGATCCATTGTCAAACATAACCATATGCGCGTTCAACGCATGAAGAGCAAATAATGATTTTTGACTTAAGGCATCCGCAACAACATTTGCTTTGCCCGGATGATAGTCAATCACCAATTCGTAATCTTTCAACATCTCTAACCATCTACGTTGTCTCAAATTCAAATCTCTCTAAGTCATCAAATACTTCAAACTCTTGTGATCTGAATAAACATGACATTTCTCACGAAAAAGGTAATGACGCCATATCTTTAACGCGAACACAATGGCTGCTAGCTCTAAATCATGCATCGGGTAATTTCTTTTGCAACTAACAACAGCATCGTGCAAAGTCAACCAGTCCATTTACAGAATTATATCAAATTCATTAATAGGCAACAACATTAAATCGGCTGGGAACATGAGTCCCGAATCATCAACGGACAACCTTTGTACACTTTGTCAACCAAAACGCACCGACCCAAAGGATTTGATACTCGAATCACAAACTCAGTAGACTCAACAGGCAGAGTCTTACTGGATGCTAATGTTTCACACACATAAGAATGAGTTGAACCAGGGTCTATCAACGCAATCACACTAGTATCAAAAAGAGTAAAAGTACCGGTAATGACATCTGGTAAAGAAGCATCCTCACGAGCGCGTATAGCATATGCTCTAGCGGGTGCACGAGCCTCTGACCGAATCGCTGTATCTTTAGATCCCCTCTGACTGCCACCTACATTACCCGAATGCCTAGGTGGTCTGCTTCGTGCTGACACGTTGCTCTGTATCGCATTCTGAACAGTGTTTTGCTCAGCTAACATCGAGTACTCTCTAATAAAGTGATCCATCATCCACATTTAAAACAGGACCGATCACGGAATCTACAACTCCTAGAATGCCATTTTCCACAATGTTTGCACTCAACTCGGTTCTGTTGGACATTACCAACACTGGCCATCGAAGTAGCTCGGGAGCCTGCAGGTGGTCGATCACTATCTCGTCTGGCAAAGCCTGAAGTAGCCTTATGACAACTGGATTCATCTTTGAACTTCTTTGCTACAGAATGAAAGGTTTTACTCGATGATCTTTTACGAATGTCTCTAGCTTCAGATTTGGCTTTCCTTTTTTTTCTTTCCCAAGCTCTTCGGCTTTACAAGCTCGTTCAACAAGTACCACGAACTCTTTAATCTCAAGTATACTGACCAGTAGCTTAATGTCTTCATTCAACCCGTCTTCGAATCTTTTACACATAATAGCCTCGGTTGAAATACATTCACGAGCATATCGGCTCAATCTCACAAATTTTCGCTCGTATTCAGTCACGGTCATACGACCCTGTTTCAATTCTAGGAATTCTTTACGCTTTTGATCGATGAATCTCTGACTGATGTACTTTTTATGGAATTCAATTTGAAAGAATTCCCAAGTCACTTTCTCCTTCGAAACCACCGATACTAATGTATTCCACCAATGATATGCGATGTCCCTCAATAGTGATATAGCACACTTTAAGCATTCATCTGGAGTGCATGATAACTCATCAAGCACACGGATAGTATTATCAAGCCACAGCTCAGCTTGTTCTGCGTCATCATCATCATTTGCTTTAAATTCTTCGGCCCCGTGTTTCCTGATTTTATCAACAGGAGGCCTGCTAGATCTCATCGGATCTATCATCGGAGGTGCTGAAGGTATCGGAGATGGATTATTAGGGGGTGGAGGTTGTTGCACAGTCGGATTAGTCCGGATATACTGAGTAAACCATTCGTTCATCATCTGGTAGAAGGCTTGCTTAGCCTCCCCCTCATGGCTACTCGAGATAGGTCGAGAGTCTACCAGCACTGATCCATGTGCGAGATCAGGCGCTACGCTCTCTACATCATCAGCTACGGCTCTATTGGGATCCATTTACTATATAAAATTACAATTCAGATGTCAGAAGTCATCACACTATCGTAGTATAAATTAAGGCATGTATAGCTAGACCCACACGTGCTACGGTAGTCCTAGAATCGACTAAACTGTAAGCTCTGATACCAATAAAATTTAACACCCTTAACCCGTACCCGTCGTCGGATTAGGGTTATAAGCATTACCATGCATAGTATAAGTCATATCAATTATTAACGGCTCATTAGACATGACCGAATACATCAAGGATAGTATACTTTCATAGCATACTTAAACATTAATATACCTATCATATTTCATTTAGCCGCAATTACAAAGAAGTATTTTTCTTCGAATAACCTTATTACTATTCATTTAGCCACTCATTCTTCAATGACCAAAAATGCTCATATCCTTATTTATCAAACCTAAACAGAATATCAAATATCAAAAACTAAATTTTCATGTATATGAATAATTATGCTTTAACCTTGCATATTCGAATTTAACCTTTGTCTAACTTTCCATACTAAGTATTAATACATCCAAACAAGGTATAGATCCATACATATTCAAGAACAAAATTGAGTAACAAGATCAAATAAATATCTTCCATAATTCGTGATTCATATCAATTTGAATAATACTCATACACTTTATAAAACATGTTCGACAGAGTCAAATTATCATTCCAACCAATAATATCATATCATGGCTGAATATACCTAATTAAGTGTTTGACATTGTTACAAGCCGATTTGCATTTTAAAATGTGCACTCTATTAATAAGTATTTATCAATGCATGGCTCAAATCAACTTCAAATGCGCATATACCAAACTTCCTAATACAACTCCTAATGTTCATAAACACGTAATATGACCAACTATTAACCAAGCACAAACAAACACATTCAACAATTATCTTAACCTCAAAGTCAAGTCATAAGAACATCCATCACAAATAATATACTATAAGATATACTTCTAAAATAAGCTATTTACAAAATAGCAAATGCATGACATAATAGACATATAAATCAACCAAATTACCAACCATGCTTACTAACTTTACCGATTCTACCTTTATAAAGATCAAGCATTAGGGTCGAATACATTAAAGACCAAAGTACTATAATTTAGCCATTTTCACATGGCTCTAAATATATATACAAGAACAAAATTTGATTGTTTCAAAACCTAGTCTAGCTTATACATGCCTTTAGTTCAAAATCTAGACTTTAAAGGTACCAAAATAGTTGATAGTGTGGATGACTTCGTTGACGATCCCCTGAGCTCGTAGCTTGATCAAAATCTATAAAACAAAACAATGAACACACAGAGTAAGCTTACTAGCTTAGTAAGTATTAAGCAACTATTTTAAATCAAGTGATCTTTCAATCATTTTCAATAACATACGTAATATCATAAAATCTAAAACTTAATACTTATTTGGTCTAATAATACCGAATGCTAATACCTCTTTAGCTCAATCATCATCACTATTTTACCTTTAAACTTCAGTTTATTATCACATCATATCGTTCAAATATAAATTAATAACTCATCTCCAACTACTCATATTTTCGATACACATAATTCAATAGGATCACATATATATGTATATGCAAATAAGTATATACTTTACACTTAGTAATTTAACATAAAGAAAATATATTCACTTATATATATATATATATATATATATATATATCCATTTGACATTTCATACATTCGTATACATGGCATCAAAGTAATCCAACATGGCCACATAAACATAAACTTAATACCGAATATACAAGATCAATTAGTATCATTCGCGTTCGACAACTTAACACACATATACTTACCTTATAGACCAAATATCGAAGATCAATTTAATAATTCGTAGGCACTTACCTGTATGGCCGAACATACATATATAACTTGTAATATCAACTTACTTCCTCGATGATTAGATAGCTAGAAAAGTTTGTCTTGCAACTTGAAATTTCATCACTGGTTTAAAACCTGCTAGGCGTAAGCCTGAATTTCCCACCGGCACTAAGCCTGCTAGACCCGAGGTCTGAAATTAAATCACCGGCATTTAGCCTGCTAGGCAATAAGCCTGATAAACTTCACCGGCACAAGGCCTGCTAGGCAATAAGCCTGATAAACTTCACTGGCACAAGGCCTGCTAGGCTTGAAGCCCGAATATTCATATTATTGAGCCATCTCATTCACATCACATACTACCAATATCACATATATCACACATAATTCAATATCATTTTCACAAATTATTAATATCACATATATCACAAATAATTCAATATCACTTTCACATAATACTAATATCACATGTATCACACATAATTCAATATCATTTTCACATATTATTAATATCACATATATCTCAAATAATTCAATATCACTTGCACATAATACTAATATCACATGTATCACACATAATTCAATATCATTTTCACATATTATTAATATCACATATATCACAAATAATTCAATATCACTTTCACATATTACTAATATCACATGTATCACACATAATTTAATATCACTTTCACATATTACTAATATCACATATATCACACATAATTCAATATCACTTTCACATAATGAACACAATTAAGTTTACTACATTTCATTGCTTAAACACTATATCACATTCGGCTTTGGCTAAATTTCCAATCTATAAATTCAATTTCAACATGTACGCAAGATTATAACCGATATTAACGATATAAAATTGCTTAAAGACTTACCTCGACTATCGACGGACGACGAAGACCAACTATTCGTTAACTTTCGCTTTTCCCCGATCCAAGTCCGTTTTATTTTGTTCTTGATCTAAACATGATCAAATTAATCTCATTCAAGCACATTTCATTTCAATTTAATCTAAAAACACCTAAATGGGCAAATTACCATTTTGCCCCTAATGTTTCACACTTTTACAATTTAGTCCTAATTACACAAAACACAAAATACACAAAATTTGGTCTCACACCTTAAGGGCCGAATATTCATAGGCTTTATACAAATCCATCCATTTCATTTTTTTCACATTCTAGTCCCTCAAAAATTTATTTTTTTGCAATTAAGCCCTAATCTCTCAAAATTACCAAAAATCCAAAGACAAAACATATTAATCTAACATATATCTTTCATAATCCATCAACTAACATCACAAAACTCATGAACTCATCAATGGCACATTTCAAAATATTGATCAAAATCAAAAATTGAAGCTTGGGTCTTGAAGTATTCGTAGCAATGATTTCAAAAACGTAAAAATTATCAAAAACCGAAAACTAAACAAACCTTAATCAAGGTAATTTGTTGCCGAAACTTGAAGCTTTTCTATGGTGTTTTTCTCATCTCATATTCGGCCAAAGGAGAAAGATAATGCATGTGTCTTTTATTTTATGATGTTTTATTTTTTCAACATATAATATAATATAAAAGTTAACTTATAATATAAAATAAATAAATAATAAAACATATTAGTGATTACTTAAACAACCATGCCGTCCACTATCATGTAAAATGGGCTAATTGCCCTTTTAGGACTCTATTTTAAAAAGCCACTATCAAATGGGTACTTTTCACTATAGTTTATAACTTTTACGCTTTACACAATTAAGTCATTTTATTCAATTAAGCACACAAACAATCAAATTTTCATACGAAACTTTCACACATAATAATTCACATATAATAAACACAGAAAATAATATTTAAATATTTTTCGAACTCGGATTCGTGGTCCCAAAACCACTGCTCTAATTAGGGTCAAATTCGGGCTGTTACATTGACCGAGGAAAAGGCAAGGTTATGGACTAAAACGTCGATTAATACATTTTGCACCGAGGTAAGTTTATGTGTAAACAATACATCTTTAATACATATGTTGTTACTCATTGTTGCATTGCATAAATCAGATCAATTATGTTTGAGAATGATTGAAATTGATAGATAATGAATGATTCTCGTACGAACCTCAGAATAGATATGTAAGTGTGGAAAAATATCCATAAATATTCTTATTGGTGGGCTATGTACGATACCACCGTAATTGTAACGCCCCGAATTTGGGCCTAGTAGATTTGGGCCTATTAGGTTGTAACGCCCCAAAAATCCCAAAACTTTAAATTTTTATGCACTGAGGTTGGTATGTATGAGTAGCACTTAGAATAATAATATTAAGGTATTATCAGGATTTTTTGAAACCTTAGAGATAGGGGAGACCATAGGGAAAATTATTTTCTCTTGCTTAGTAGACCCTAGTCTCAGGCAAGAGGCCTCTTAAGCAAATTGAGTGAAAATAGGTCTCAAGATGGGCTTGTGGTCCAGTGGCAAGTGGCGTCACTGGGGGAGGTATGAGGTGGCGTGGTTGTCAATTAAAGAGGTCCAAGGTTCGAGGCCTAAGAGGGGAAAATTAAGGAGCTTTATTTTTTGTGCCTGGACAAAAGGAGGTGGCGTTGGAGGGGACTCTGAAGGTACGGTGAGGTTTCGATTTTTGATAAGTATGTGTTAAAGGTTTGGTTAATCGTTAGTAATGTCGATTGTAGGTTCGTGACTAAGGGTTTTACAGCGCGCGTGGATACCAGGTGTGTACAAACACTACACACACGATATTGGCAATGCTGAAAAGCCGAAAATGGCTAAATGGTGCCAGTAGGCCGAAGGCTAGGTTTGATGAGTTTGTTTGGTTTGGTGTATGAATCGAGTCTGTCAAGCATAATACTTGATCTGGAATTGTTTTGGGCCTAACGGGCCATAAGAATGTGATTTGGGCCTAATAGGCCGTAAATGTGTAATTTGGGTTTGATGGGCTTCATAGGGACGTAGACAAGTATGTTAGGGTTTATGGACTTAAGGCCTAGTTTGAACAACTCTTAAATTTCATAAAACTTAATCTAATTAAACATGTTCATGAACAAGTCTCTAGAATCCTACCTGGTGCGTAGTGTCCGTTCACTTTAGCCTGAAGGACTTGTTGATGGGCCAAAGTTCATAACTAAAACCTGAGAGGGACCAAATACCCTTAGATTCGTAAAATTACTAAAATACCCTTATATTTGGGAAATTACTAAAATACCCTTATATTTTGAAAATTACCAGAATACCCCTATTTTACAAATTACCAAAAAACACCCCTATTCTGCAAAATTACCAAGATACCCCTATCTTGCCAAATTACCAAAATACCCCTGTAAGGTAGAATTACGAAAATACCCCTGGGTAGTGAAATAACGAAAATACCCCTATGTGACGAATATGAGTTTGTGGATGTTACTCATGTGTTTAATGCATTCATATGAATATTCTGCTTTGGATGCATATGAGTGGGCATTATGGTACGGAGGAAGATTTGAGGATCGCATAGTCGTATGGCCATGGATCCACCGGAGGCTTTAAGCCCATTATATGATTAGCAGCTTTGCTGCAACGTTAGGTAGTACTGCAACTTGGCTACCTTTGGTGTGTAGAGGATGGGTGGGTTGATTTAGAAATCCCCACAGGTGTGTTATGGTTGGAAGGGAAATGGTGTGTGTAGCGGATGGATTTTTGGGGAGGGTTTTGCATTATCTTGTTTGTATATGATACGATATGATTTGATATGATATGAGGTCATTGTGGGCTAAGGCCCAAGACCACCGATTTTGATAGGGCTTAGGCCCATTGTGAATATTTGTATGTGATTTGATTGCCAAGGGTTGTACACACTGAGTTTCGAAACTCATGCCCTTTTATTTAATGTTTCAGGTGATCCTGAATAGACGGCTCGACGTGGGAGAGGACTCAGAGATGGCCACACTATAAGCTGATCAGATGTTTTTAATTTGTTTAAATGAATTTATTTTTAAATACTTTGTTTTTCATTGAATTCTAATAAGGCCATGTATCTCCTAATTGACTTTAGATTTTGGGTTTTATTATTATTGTTTCAATTATACGCTTAATAAATTTCATAAAATTTCTAAAGTTGACATGGTTTTCGAAATAACTCAACATATGAATGTTTTCCTAAAATGTGGACTTTTTATCTTAACTTAACAAGATACAAGGGTTTTGGGCTTTTTAGCCTTAAATGGTTAATTAGTAAATTTGTTTGAAATGTGCCTTTAATGTGACATTTCAGATTCGGGCCTAACTTCTAGGCCGAGTTTGGGGTGTTACATTAATTATTCTTTTTGGTGGGCTGTGTGCGATACCACCTTATTAGTTATTCACGATGGGATGTGTGTGATTCCATCGTTTGTTTTATCATTTGGTGGGTTATGTGCGTAACAACCGTAAATATTCTTGTTGGTGGGCTATGTGCTATACCACCCTATTATTAATTAATGGTGGGCTGTGTGCAAAACCACTAGGTACTTAGTATTATTCCGAATGGTTCATCGAGAAATTGTCTATGTAAATGTTTCATGTGGCTTTGTGGTGATAAGTACAGGATATGTGAGCAATATAAATGTTATACGATTGGAATGTGGTAAGAGATGAGATGAGTAAGCATGGTTATGAAAATGTGCATTATTCTTGTTTAGTATGAAATGTTATTTTCTGATTAGCACATGCTATGATGCTTATTATTTACATGTAGACTTACAAAGTTTAAAGCTTACTATCTTCCTTTTCCCTTGTTTTATAGTGTCAAAGAGTCGACTCGGAATATGAAGATAATTTGAAGAGCATCCACACTATCAGCGCATCTTGGTATATTAAATTTAGCATTTTGAGTATGGCATGTATAGGGGCTAGACAAAATGAAATGTTTTGTTGTTTTAGCCAAGTGTGTTGGCTCTTTTAAAGATGAAAACTTTTGTAAATGGCCATAATTAATGGCTCATTATCATTATATATATGAAAAGATGAAGTTATTCATGTTTGTGTATGATGTATGATTAGATGATTGAGTAATGGTTGAATGTGATTGTTGTTGTATGAGTTAGGGTGGTTAAAAGAGTATGGCAAATGGCCTTGTTCTTGTCCACACGGGTAGGCACACGAGCATGTGTCTAGGCCGTGTGTGACGCACGGTCAATCCCATTGGTGTGTGACCAACCGTGTGTCCCCTGCATGTTAGTGATACAAATCAGTGTCGACCACGAGCTAGACACATGGGCATGTGCCTAGGCCATGTGCCCCTTATTTGGTTGCTGACGTCACAAACAGAAAATCCAGGTTTTCACACACGGATGATGAGTGTGGAAGACACGAGCCAAGGACATGGGCGTGTGTCTAGCCGTGTCAAAACCCCTGTAGGTTCGAAAAGAAAATAAATTCCCCACGAGCTAGGGACATGGGCGTGTGTGACCACATGACCTGCCCACACGGGCGTGTCCAATTTCACACGAGAGTGGGGCCCTGTTAAGGCAGAATTTCTCTAAGTTTACAAAAGTTTCTGGTTGATTTCCAAGATCCACTATTTGCATGTTTAAGGCCTTGTAGGCCCATAATGAAGATGTTTTGAATGTGAATGGAAAGTTCTAAGTTGGGATGAAATTTTCCAGCCCAAAGTTGCATGTTCAAGTGAGATAAGTCTAGTAATGCCTCATACCCGATTCCGGCGTTGAATATGGGTAAGGGGTGTTACACTAAGTGGTATCAGAGCTATGGTTTAGTCGGTTCTCGGACTACTGTAGCGTGTGTAAGAGTCTAACTATACATGCCATAAATGTATATTGATAGTTTGGTGACTTCTGACAAATATTAAATTGTGTTTTCGTATAGTAAATTGATCCTGACCGAGCGGCTACTGATGACGCTGCTAGTAACGCACCGGCTCCAGCGCAAGAGACCGCGCCTGTAGAGAGTAGACCCGAAACTATGGGTCAAAGAGAAGAGGCTCGGGAAACCTTTCTCCAAATGATGAGTAATTGGTACACGGAGTATGTACAAGCGAATCCTAATGCTCAACCTCCTCCACCCGCTCCTATACCTTAGCCAGTTCCTGTGGCTCCTCAAGGTATAGGTTTGGTGAAAATGACCAAACCCCCGGTAGATAAGATTTGAAAACAAGGGGCGGATGAATTCAGAGCTAATATAGACGAAGACCTCGGGAGGGCGGAGTTCTGGCTTGAGGACTCAATGCGAGTATTCGATGAACTCTCCAATACACCTGATGAGAGCTTGAAATGTGACGTGTCATTGCTGAAGGACTCGGCATATCGTTGGTGGAAAATGTTGGCGTCGGTAGTTCCAAGGGAGAGGAAGAGGGTGACATGGGACTTCTTTTTAGAAGAGTTCTGAAAGAAGTACATAAGTCAGAGATTTGTAGATCAAAAACGGAAAGAATTCCTTGAATTGAAGCAAGGCAAAATAACTATAGCAGAGTATGAGTGTGAGTTTGTTAGGCTAAACAAGTATGCACAAGAGTGTGTGTCTACGGAAGCTATTTTGTGCAAGAGGTTTGAAGATGGGCTGAATGAAGATACCAGACTATTAGTTGGGATCTTGGAATTGAAGGAATTTGTAATGTTGGTTGATAGGGCACGCAAGGCCGATGAGCTGAATAAGGAAAAGAGAAAAGCTACGATTGAGGCCCGAGATGTAAGGAAGATACTGACGAGTAAATCGTTCCAAGCTCAATCAAAGAGATCCAAGGAAATAAACCCTTGGACGACTGCTTCAGTTGGGTATTCACACCGAGATCGAGGTAATACATATTCGGGCTCGAGAGTTCAAGCCACCTGGATAGCAAGCGTGGGCAATCCAAAGTCTAATAAACTGGAGTGTCCAAATTGTGGTAGGCAACACACTAGGGAGTGTTGGGGGAATAGTCGTAATTGTTACAAGTGTGGTAAACCCGACCATTTCATTCGGAACTGTCGAGAGAGGAATGAGAAGGATAGAAAACAAGAAGTAAGATCAAGTAATGTATCATCGAGGGGTAGACCACAAAGGAACCCCGGGAGTGAGACTAGTAGTAGAGGTGCGCCTAGAGACTCTACTGTGAGATCGGAGGGTCGAGCACCTGCAAGGAACTATACCATTCGCGCTCGCAAAGAGGCATCATCCCCAGATGTGATAACGGGTACTTTCTCTCTTCATGATATCTCTGTTGTTGCTTTGATTAATCTGGGGTCTACCCATTCTTATATTTGCATGAAATTGGTATCTAGCATGAGTATGATTGTTGAGTCTACGGAATTTGTGATAAAAGTGTTAAACCTGTTAGGCAAACATGTGCTAGTTGACAAAGTGTTGGGGATTGTCCCTTGACAATTAAGGGTCCATGTTTTCCGACAAATCTCATGTTGTTGTCATTTGATGAATTTGATTTGATTCTTGGCATCAATTGGTTGATTGCTCATAATGTCTTAGTAAATTGTGGTGGTAAGTTTATTGAATTGAAGTGTGTAAATGGAGATGTCATTCGGGTTGAATCAGGTAGATTAAATAGTTTGCCTGTGATAATTTCATCTATGGTAGCTAAGAGATACTTGAGAAAAGGGTATGAGTCCTATCTCGCCTTTGTGCTAAATACTCAAGAGTCAGAGGTAAAGATTGAATTAGTGCTGGTGGTATGTGAGAATCCAGGTGTGTTCCCGGAAGAGTTACCCGGATTGCCTCCAATTAGAGAGGTGGAGTTTGGGATTGAGTTAGTTCCGGGTACAGCACCTATTTCGGTTGCCCCGTAGAGGATGGCACCATTAGAGCTGAAAGAATTGAAGGTTCAGTTGCAGGAGTTAACGGATAAGGGTTTTACAAGACCGAGCTATTCATCGTGGGGTGCTCCGATACTTTTTGTAAAGAAGAAAGATAGGTCAATGAGATTGTGCATATACTACAGACAACTCAACAAGGTGACTATGAAGAATAAGTATCCCTTGCCAAGGATAGATGATTTATTTGACCAATTGAAGGGAGTTACGGTATTCTCTAAGATAGACCTAAGGCCTGGCTACTACCAGTTGAGGGTCAAGGAGCAAGATGTGCCGAAAACTGCATTTCGGACGAGATATGGCCATTATGAGTTTCTTGTTATGACATTTGGCTTAACGAATGCTCCTGCGATTTTTATGGATTTAATTAATCGCATCTTCTAACCGTATTTGGATAAATTTATAATTGTTTTTATTGACGACATATTAGTTTATTCTCGGGGTGAGAATGAGCATGCAAAGCACCTGAGAATTGATTTGCATTCTTTAAGAGACAAGCAGTTGTATGCTAAATTTAGCAAGAGTGAGTTTTGGCTCCGAGAGGTCGGATACTTAGGACACATTCTGCCGGATAATGGCATTAGAGTTTATCCGGGTTAGATCTCGACTATTGTGGAGAGGAAACTGCCAAGGGATGTATCAGAAATTAGAAGCTTTTTGGGTTTAGCGGGGTACTACAGACGTTTCGTAAAGGTGTTGTCCATGATTGCTTCCCCGATGATGAAACTGTTGCATAAAGATGTTAAGTTTGAATGGACTGAGAAAAACCAATAGAGTTTCGAGAAATTGAAAGCATTATTGACTGAGACACAGACTTTAGTACAAACTGAGTCGGGGAAAGAGTTTGTTGTTTATAGTGATGCGTCATTAAATGGCCTTGGCTGTGAGTTGATGCAAGAGGGTAAGGCAGTAGCTTACACCTCGAGACAACTAAAACCGCATAAGAAGAATTATCTGACTCATGATTTAGAGTTGGCTGCGATAGTCTTCGCTTTGAAGATTTGGCATCATTATTTATATGGTGAGAAGTGTCGAATCTTCACCGATCACAAGAGTTTGAAGTACTTGATGGAGCAAAAGGGTTTGAATTTATGGTAATGGCAGTGGCTCAAATTATTAAAGGATTACGAGCTAGTAATCGATTACCATCCAGGGAAAGCGAATGTAGTTACGGATGCCTTGAGCAGAAAATCCCTGTATGCTTTGAGAGCTATGAGGACAAACTTAGCATTGTCTGATGATGGTGCTATATTGGCCAAGTTGAGGGCTAAACTTTTATTCATTCAGCATATATGTGAAACTCAAAAGAATGATAGTGGGATGCAAGCTAAGAGAGTTTAGTGCGAATCGAGAAATGACTCTTATTTTTGGATGAGTTCAGATGGATGTCTGATGTTCCATAACAGGATTTGTGTACCTAAGGATGGTTTGAACCGAAAAATTTTACATGAAGCACACAGTGGTTGCTTGTCAGTACATCCGGGCAGTACGAAAATGTACAATGATTTGAAGAAATTGTATTGGTGGCCGGGTATGAAAAGAGACATCTCCGATTTTGTTACAAAATGTTTGATCTGTCAACAAGTGAAAGCTGAGCATCAAGTACCTTCAGGATTGCTTCATCTAGTGATGGTTCCTGAGTAGAAATAAGATCGAATCACCATGAATTTTGTAATGGGGTTACCTATGACTCCAAGAAAGAAAGATGATGTGTGGGTCATTGTTGATAGATTAACGAAGTCGGCTCACTTTATACCGGTGCGTGTGGATTATTCACTTGATAGGTTGGTCGAGTTGTATATTGCTGAGGTGGTGAGATTGCATGGGGTGCCCATATCTATTATCTCGGATAGAGATCTGAGATTTACTTCGAGGTTTTAGAAGAAGTTGCAAAAAGCCTTGGGTACAAAATTGAATTTTAGTACTGTGTTTCATCCTCAAACTGATGGCCAATCCAAAAGAGTGATTCAAGTTCTCGAAGATATGCTCAGATGCTGTGTGTTAGAGTTCGAAGGTAGTTGGCAAAAATATCTACCTTTGAGTTTGCCTATAACAATAATTATCAGTCGAGTATACGGATGGCACCGTACGAAGCTTTATATGGTCGCAAGTGTCGGATTCCCTTGTATTGGACCGAGCTTAGTGAGAAGCAAATTCACGGGGTCAATCTAGTTAAAGAGACTGAAGAGAAAGTGAAAGTGATCAGTGATAGTCTGAAAGCGGCTTCAGATCGACAAAAGTCATACGCGTATTTAAAAAGGAAAGAAATCGAGTTTCAAGTGGGTGACAAAGTATTTCTAAAGGTATTCCCGTGGAAGAAAATGTTGAGATTTGGTCGAAAGGGCAAATTGAGTCCACAATTTATAGGGTCGTATAAGGTTATTGAAAAAATTAGACCAGTAGCATACCAGTTGGATTTTCCAGCAGAGTTAGAAAGAATACACAACGTGTTTCATGTGTCGATGTTACGATGATATCGTTCCAATCCCTCACATGTGATCCCTCCAACAGAAATTGAGATAAGACCGGACATGACTTTTGAAGAGGAACCGATTAAGATATTGGCTCGAGAGATTAAACAGTTGAGGAACAAGAGCATAGCCTTAGTAAAAGTGTTATGGCAAAAACATGGTGTGGAAGAGGCTATATGGGAACCGGAAGAAGCCATAAGGGAACAATACCCAAACCTTTTTACCGGTAAGATTTTCGGGGACGAAAATCTCTAAAGCGGAGGAGAGTTGTAACAGCCCGATTTTGGGGCTAGTCGAAATAGTGGTTTCGAGACCACTAATCTGAGTTTGAATAAAATTATTTTGATATTATTTTATGTGTTATAGCATGATTATAAGTTTGCATGGAAATTTTGGTACTTTAATTTTAATGATTGTATGCTTAATTGTGAAAAAGAACTAAATCGCATAAGGTGCGAAAGTTCTTATTTTCAAGCTAGGAGTGTCTAATAGGTATGGAATATTAAATTGGAGGTCTTTTTAAAGTGCAAATAGATCACCTTAAGAGTGATGGCCGGCCAAGGGGGACAAAGACATTACTTTGGTAAAAAATTTGGTGAAATTAGGTGACCAAAAATTAATAAAATAAGACAAAGAAAGAAGATATCATCTTTCACTATTCACCCTTCTTCTTCCACCGACAATTGAAGAGAAATTAGAGGTTTTTGGAGTTCAAACTTTTAGCCAAGCTATTCTCTTGCAAGTAAGTGATTTTAGAGGTCTTTCTTAATAATTTTTATACTTTTGGAACCCCCAAAGCTTAAGCTAGCTAATGAGGGGACTAATTTTCAAAATGGGTGAAAGTTTAGGGACTTTACATGAGAGTGTTTATGTTGTTTGCTGAATTATTATGGGAGAAAATGAATGTTAGTGAGTTAAGGAACAACTTTTGTGAAAGGTGTTACAATGAAAACACCTAAATGGGACCTATTAGTAAAGGTTGAATTTGTGTAATAAATGCATGAAATAATTGTTTTTGTGAGTTGCTGTAAGAGAAATAAATGTTCAAATAGGCTTGTTTAATGAAAAAATATGATGAAAAACGATTTACGGGCCTAGGGGCAAAATCATGATTTTGCCAAAGTAGAAGGGCAAAATGGTCATTTTTTCTAAGTAGAAATTTTGATATATCATGAATTATAAAGTGACTGAATGAGTGAATTTTATTATTATAGATCAAAAAGAGCGCGAAAACAACCTTGATCGAGGAAAAGGCAAGGTTACAGACTAAAACGTCGATTAATACATTTTGCACTGAGGTAAGTTTATGTGTAAACGATACATCTTTAATACATATGCTGTTACTCATTGGTGCATTGTATAAATAAGATCAATTATGTTTGAGAATGAATGAAATTGATAGATAATGAATGATTCTCGTACGAACCTCGGAATAGATATGTAAGTGAGAAAAATTATCCGTAAATATTCTTACTCATGGGCTATGTGCGATACCACCGTAATTTGTAATGCCCCAAAATATAGTGTCTTTAATTTTGCATGATCTGACACAAACTGCTTGTTTGCTTTAATGGCTAAGTGATTTGGGTGTGTATGGGAGTGTTTGAGAAGCCTGGGTTCAAGTCTTCGCTTTAGCAGAATTTTTAAAATTTGCTCTTAAAAGAATCTGGACAATGGCACATAGGTCTTATTAATTGTTGTGCTTGTTTTAAGTCACAAAAAGCCTAATGGTGCAGTGGTTGTGGCGTTACAGGTGTGGCAAGGGGTCTGAGGTTCGAGTGTTGGCATAGCATGAAGGGGGTATTTATTTTGCTGATGGTCCGGCTAGTAGTTGAGTTGTAGTAAAATTCTGATAGATGAGAGATTGGAGAGATATGAGGAGTGGATTGTGGAGCAAATCGTGGAGAGGATTGGGGAGAGATTTTAGGAAGAAATCAAGGAGTTTGCTTGTGGGGAGAGAAGTGCCGAATTTGAAGTCTAGCTACCCAGAAATTCGGTAGAGACTTCTTTTGGTATAGTCCTTGTTCGGCTTTCTTTCTTTCTTTTGGCATTTTTCTTCTTTGTTGTTTCTCCCTGGCTGAATTGGTTTTTCTGTGTGTCTTGGCATCATAAATCGCTTTGGCCAAATATACTATCTCTGGATCATTACTACTTCTCGCCTCTCTTTCTCTTTTCTTAAAGAAATAGTCGAACCTTTCTTGTCTTTCTTCTCAGCATTGCTCTTTTCCTCTTTGACTAAGTGGCCGATTCTCTCTTTGTCTTTCTTTCTTGTGCTAATCGGTTTTGGTAGTGGGCGGCGATTTTTTCTTCTGTTCATAACACTTTGGTAAGCCAAATACTACATCTTCTCTTTTCTCCCCTCTTTTATTTCTCTGCTTTTTCAAAAATTGACTGAATGTCATACACCTTGCCATGTTATTTTGAAATCATTTGGATGATAGTCTCTGACAATCGGTGAAGCGTCGACTGCCTTGCTTCTCTGCACATCTCTGCTTTCTTCTTCGAATACTTCTTTGGCTGAATACCGTGGGTGAATCGAGAAGAAGGGTGCGATCGGTTTCGACCAGCGATCTAAGGGTAATAATCGCATAACTTTTGGTCAAGGTTGATCGTGCGTGGGGTATTCTATTCATTGCACAAACAGGTGTGTAGTCACACTTCTCTCTTCTGTGAATCGTCAAAAGCCGAAACTTCGGCATTTGAGGCCTCACGAGTGTGTAATCGCTCGTGTGGTAAATTGAGCCCACAAATCATGGGTGATAGACTGTAGAGGCCACCACGAGCGTTCTCCTGCTCTTGGGCCGATATGGGCCTCGTTTGGCTGAAATGGGTCGTGTGGACACAATGGGCTCATGGGCCCCTCACAGATAGAATCTACGATAATTGGCAAATACTGCACTAGGCTATGTAGTTCGCATAGCCGTGACTGAATTTGGGCTAAATGGGCCACACAAACGTGTGCGCCCACTTGGACCGAATAATGGGCCTTGGGCCCATTTACACCGTTTTAATCATTTAGGTTATTTGTGTCGCTCGAGGCGACTGTAGACTTTTGGAGAGGTCGTTATCTGCACCAAGACCCCAAAATAAGTAAAGTAACCAAAATACCCCTAAAGGGTAAAATTACTATGTTACCCCTAATAGAGGGAAATGACCATCTTACCTCTAGAGGTAGGTTGACTGATGAGTGTATGATTATTTCCAAGATTGTACTGAGTAGGACACTTTGCATACACGAACTATTTATGACATGACATACTGCATGGGGTTGGGATTCAGATATAGACGAAGTGCTGTACTGGTGGCTCCGCCACATTTACTGTTACTGGCAGCTCTGCTGCATTATTATTACTGGCAGCTATGCTGCGATATTGGTGTGCTGGCTGGGTGGGTCAATTTTATCCCCACACGGTGTGTTGGTTGGTACGGGTGGTGTGTTGGCTGGATCGGGGTGGGTTGCATATTTGCACCGTACTGATACCGTATTAGGCTTAGGCCCACATTTTTACTGTAATGGGCTAAGGCCCACACTGCACTATTACTGAATAGGGCTCAGGCCCAGAGTATTACTGCATATATTGCTACTGACTGACTGATAGGGGATTACACACTAAGTTCATAAACTCACCCTTTCTTCCAACTGTGCAGGTAATCCCCAGCCTTAGATGATTTGAAGTCGCAAGGGACTCGGAGGAGGCCACACGATCGCTGATGATTTGCTTTAGACTTGTTTATTTAAATTTCATATTGGTTTTTTTTTTTTATGTAATAAGGCAATTGGTGGATTTAATTTTTCATTGGGCTTTGATTTCTTGTTTTAAACTGCCAAACTAACATAAATGAGTTTTCAAAATAATACTTGTTTTCCAGAAAAAACATGCATTTTAAACTTAAAGGTTTTAATTAGAGAAGCTTCCGCAGTTTTATTCAGTTTAGGAAACCAACGATAACAAATATGGCAATCATTTTGAGAAGTTGTTTTCAAATTTTGACAAATTTTCACAATCAATAAAAACTAAGTGGGTTTTAATTTGAAATACGGATTATGTTATCAACAAATCCAAGTTTCAAAAATCACTTCGATGTGACACGTCAGATTCGATCATAACGTCTAGGTCGGGTTTGGGGTGTTACATTTAGTGGTCTCAGAGCCAAGTTGCAAAACTCAACTGTGGAATGGGTTTTTGAAAAGTTTTTCTGAAAACGGATTTTAAAGATTGAAAACATTTTGAAAGATTCACAAGTGTGGCACACCGAGTCTCCGGCACCAAATCTATTACATTTTACTGTTATTGTAACACCCCTAACTCGTATCCGTCGTCAGATTAGGGTTATGAGGCATTACTCATTTAATCACTAGTCATCACCCTCAAATAAATCTTATTTCACCAATTAATACAAAAACAATTCTTGATATTACAATCAGGTAAGTTACCACAAAATATTATCACTACAATCATTTAAAAACTAATTCTATTCAAATAGCACAAACATTATTCATTTGGTCAATTTCAGAAGTAAGGCCGAACATGCATATGATCCTTAGTCATTAATAACAACATTATGTTAAACATTATAGACCAAATATATTCATGCCAAAACTCAGCCAAACTGAACTATCTTAACATGGATCAATTTCCAAATTTAATGCTGAGTGCATTTAACCACATTAACATTCAATTTCTTATAAATAACATACATTTTATAAATACACACCAAGCCGAATCATTTAAAACCAAATATTAGGTCATTTTAACTAATAACACGATATATATACATATATATAAATCAAGCTCAAAATATAATAGTCTAACTAATTTCATATAATTTAATACATATACAACTTTGAAATGACCCAAACAAAAGTTAACCTAAACACATAGAGCATGATATTATCAAATCATAACTTGACATGTGGTACATACATATAATTGTACATAAGATTATTCAATCACTTAATTTACTATATGTCATACTCATAACCTTATTCATGCATCCATGTATATGGCATAAATGAAATATCAAGGATTAAACTTCTAAAATCAACTTACAACATAACTGAACATAGATAAACATTATCCTCACGATTAAATATTCATAATCAACTCAAACCCCAAACATAAAAGTCAAACCATATTCGCATGGCATTTATATACATACACATTAATATCATTTGAATCTATCCCAAAATAGTTTAGCCTATACATGCCATAAACTTTAAATTCATTCACAAAGAGGTACCAAAACAGTTGATAGTGTGCTTGACTTTGACAAGGATCCCCGAGCTTGAGCTTGAACTTCAAAATCTGTAAAATAGTCGAATGAACACATATACAGTAAGCTAACTTAGCTTAGTAAGTTTTAAGCAATGGTAAAGATATACAACTAATCAATATGCAATTTAATCAATCCAACATGATCATTAACTAATTCACAAACACAAATATGCTTAACTTGTCACCAATCAACAATCACTATCTTTAATAGGTCACAAAACCGAATGATCGCATACCATTTATCCATTTCGAAACAAGCTCAAAGATAAACGTTTACATTACATTACTAAAAGTTTCATATACTAAAATAACTTACCTCAATGGTACTAAACCATTCATTTATCATGCATCGCTTACCTACGTGTCACTTCTCGGTTATTTCCATACATTAATATATACCATTGAGGAACTCGTAATCCCACACACATAGTGCAATTTACGTAACGTATCGCACACTTAGTGCCATTTGAGAAGGACTACACATAGTGCCATTTAATAGTAATGTATCGCACACATAGTGCCATTTACTAGTAATGTATCGCACACATAGTGCTAATAACTGATTCGCACACACAGTGCTCGGTATATGCGTGTGTGCTCGGTATATAAGCTTGCACACATAGTGCTCATCAATCCCAATTTTCACCTCATTCATATAAACAATAATAATCACATTTTAAACATATAAAAAACCCATGAATATATATATTCGAACCCAACTATCCTTCCTATGAAGTACCATCATATTCGGCCATAGAAAGTAAACATGTACACTCACCTATTCTATAAAATCATCATTCATTACAATTCTATATTTAACCATATCTCAACTATGCTTAATCATTCAACTCAACTTATTCAAGGCTTATAAAAATACCAACCTTATATTCGGCTAACACTTAGATTTATCCAATGTCACATTCAGTATTTAGTAATTTAACATACTTACTCTTACTTAACAAATGCACCTTGATATAAACTCATTTCAATTTAACCCAATTGCTTAAAAACTTACCTCGGTAATCGATGGATTAGGGTTTCCCGGCTATTCGTTCAATTTCGCCTTTCCCCGATCCAATCTCGTTTCTTTTTGTTCTTCATCTAAATCATTCCAAATTAAGCTCATTCAAATAGATTTTCTTTCAATTTAATCCAAAAACACATAACTATGCAAATTACCATTTTACCCCTGACATTTATAACTTTTACAATTTAGTCCCTATTGCACAAAACACAAAATACACATAATTTGAATCTATTCCTTTATGGCCGAATGCTCCTCATGCCTATATAAATTCATACAAGCCATTTATTTTGCATTTTAGCCCCTCAACTATTTATTTTTTCAATTTAATCCATAACACTCAAATTCACCCAAATTTCCAATTCAAAACATGTTAATTCAAAACATAACCTTAATATTGTACCATCAAACATTACAAAACATAAGCAGTCATCAATAACTGAACATCAAACATGCATCAAATTCAAAAATTCTAACATGGGTCGAATAGTATTCGAAGCAACGATCTCAAAAACATAAAAATTATTAAAAAACGAGCTAATTACATGTCTCAATTTAAGCATGCAAAGGCCGAATAATTGAAAGCTTTAGTTCTTTCTTTTTTCTTTGAGTTTCGGTGAAGAAGAAATGAAAAATGATGATGTTTAAAATGTTTTCTTATTTTAATAATATTAACATATATTATTACATAACTTTTTACTTTAAAAATTATGTTTATAATACACCTTAATATAAAATTAAAGTCAATGCCGTCCACTAACATGCAAAAAGGTAAATTTGCAACTTAAATACTCATACAAAAGAAGACAAAACAATTTAGCCACTTAATTTAATAATTGGCTACTTTTACCACTTATGCGATTTAATCCTTTTTCTAAAATTAAACTCCCAAACAAACAAATTAACCTACGATATTTTAACACATGCTCAAACATATAACATAGATATCAAATAAAATATTAAAATATTTTTCTAACTTGGATTCATGATCTCGAAACCACCGTTCCGATTAGGGTCATAATCGGCCTGTTACAGTTATAGACTGAGACGTTATACTGAGAAACTACTATTGATAGTAGGACTATACTGTGAAACTCTAGATAGAGGAAATTGAGACCGTAGAAGACTAAAACTGTAGTGAGACCTCGATCTACGATAATAAATCCCTAATGATTATCTTTCATAACACATTCGTTATTAATTAATGAATTTATAATCTGATGCATAAGACTCTTAAAATAGATAAAGCATATATCGAAATGAGCACAAGCGGTACTCGCGAAAGTGGTACACAGGGCCACGGTAAAGGCCAAGGAAGTGCTAGAGCTAGGTCTTCGGCATCGAGCCACATGCATACTAGGGAGGCACCAGCTTCACCGGTGATTGAGACAGGGTCTTACGATCAAACAGTTGGGGATGATGCCCTATCCCAAGCTATGGTCCGTATTTTAGAGAGGGTTGTTGGATCTAGTACTGGTGCAGTGGGCCGAGGGTCAAATTTCAGAGCGACTCTGGTCTAATAGAGCGAAAATTTTTAGGGCTATTTCTGGAGTAGCACCAAATGTGGTAGAATACTGGCTGGAGGCCACTGAAAGAATAATGGACGACCTCAACTGTACTGCGGAACAAAAGTTAAAAGAAGCAGTGTCCTTACTACAAGACGAGGCCTATGAGTGGTGGCTTACCGTGAGAGAGGGTACTTAGGCCGACCGATTAACCTGGGATTTCTTTAAGGCGACATTTCAAGGGAAGTATGTTGGCGCAAGTTATGTGGACGCCCGAAGAAGGGAATTTCTAAGCCTCACCCAAGGGGATAAGACAGTGGCGAAATATGAGGCAGAGTTCTTGTGGTTGAGTCGATATGCTCGTGGGATAGTAGCAACTGAGTATGAACGCTGTGTGTGTTTTGAGGATGGCCTTTGAGATGACTTACATGTATTGATAGCTTCGCAGAGGGAGCGAGATTTTGCTGCCCTTGTAGAATAGGCAAAAATTGCTAAGGATGTGAAGCGCTCTGAGCGTCAGAACCGTGAGAAAGATATGGGCAGAAATAAGAGGGATTCTGGGCTCTCAGGTTCTTTTGGAAGGCCTATAAAGAATGTTAGGTTTGATGGGCCAGTTTGGGCTGAAGTTCCTATTGCTATTGCTAGACCGCAGCCTTGCGCTGATTGTGGGAGGTCTCACCAGGGTGAGTATTGGAAGAGGATTGGGGCGTGCTTCAGATGCGGGCCCATGGATCATCAGGTTAAGAATTGTCATCAGAGGCCTGTTCAGATGCAAGCTACAGGACTGGGTCATGTTCAGCCAGTTAGAGGTGGTCAGCAGCCACTGAGAGGCCGTGGGCAGGCTAGAGGTGGGAACGGTATGGGACGAGGTTGTGGAGCACCAAGCAGAGGTGCAAGTAATACTGAGACGAGGCAGCCAACTCTGGTTTATGTTGTTCACCGCCGAGGGGATGGTGACGCTCTAGACGTCATAACCGGTACGTTCCTAATTTATAATAAACCATACACTCTTTATTGATATCGGGTCTACACATTTGTACGTTGCATGCAATGTGTCTGGGACATTGGGCACTCAGTTTGAAAATACTATTAGTGAGATGACTATGATAAGTCCACTGGGACAGTCGGTTAGGGTGAATAAGTTATTTAAGGATGTGCCCTTATAAGTTCAAGGAATAATATTTCTAGCGGATTTGATAGAGCTACTGTTTGGTGAATTCGACCTAATCTTAAGGATGGATTGGCTAGTAAAATACCGTGCAAGTTTGGATTGTGATACCAAGTGTATGGTGTTGAAGTCTACGGATGATGAGGAGGTGGTTGTGATTAGGGAGTGAAGAGACTTTCTGTCTAATGTGATCTCTGCATTAAGGGCTGAAAAACTGGTTCGCAAGGGTTGTGAGGCGTTTCTAGCCTATATTGGTGTATCTGATTCTAAGGGTCCTTCTGTTGGAGATATCAGAACAGTTAAGGAATTTTCTCATGTATTTCCTGATGAGCTCCATGGGTTGCCTCCGAACCGCGAAGTGGAATTTGGTATTGAGCTCTTTCCTACAACAGCTCCAGTGTCCATCGCTCCTTATAGGATGGCACCGAACGAACTGGTGGAGTTAAAAGCTCAAATTCAAGAACTGCTGGACCAAAGATTCATTCGACCGAGTGTGCCTCCATGGGGAGCACCAGTCTTGTTTGTGATGAAGGAGGATGGATCCATGTGCATGTGCATCGATTATCTGCAGTTGAATAAACTGACTATCAAGAATAAGTATCCTTTGTCGAGGATAGATGATCTATTTGATCAGCTACAAGGAGCTTCAGTTTTCTCCAAAATAGATCTTCGTTTTGGGTACCATCAGCTGAGAGTTAAGGAGGATGATGTGTATAAGACTGCGTTTAGGACTTGTTATGGTCATTACGATTTCCTAGTGATATTGTTTGGGCTGACTAATGCACCAGCTGCTTTCATGGATCTGATGAATCGAGTGTTGCAGCCCTATCTGGATCGGTTCGTAGTAGTGTTTATAGATGATATCCTAGTGTATTCGAGAACCGAGGATGAACATGATGCACATCTCCAAATTGTTCTACAGATTTTGAGGGAGAAGCAGCTATACGTGAATTTCAACAAGTGTGAGTTCTGGTTGCGAGAGGTGACATTTCTGGGTCACGTAGTATCTGTCGAGGGGATTAGGGTTAATCCACGAAAAATTGAAGCCGTGATGGATTGGAAACCACCTAAGATCGTATCTGAAATTTGAAGCTTTCTCGGTCTGGCAGGCTATTATAGACATTTTGTTGAGGGGTTTTCCTTGATTGCTGCACCTATGACTAAGTTGCTGCATAAAGGGGTACCATTTAACTGGACTGATAAGCAGTAACAAAGTTCTGATAAACTGAAGAAAGTTCTGACTGAGGCCCCTGTCTTGATACAGCTAAAGTCTGGGAAGGAATTCACCGTCTATAGTGATGCATCACACGTTGGTTTGGGTTGTGTGTTGATGCAGGAGGGTAAGGTGGTTGCTTATGCGTCTCGTCAACTTAAGCCTCATGAGGCGAATTACCCCACTCATGACTTGGAGTTAGTTGTGGTGATATTCGCACTAAAAATTTGAAGACAATATTTATACTGTGAGAAGTGTATTATCTACACAGACCACTAGAGCCTTAAGTACCTTCTCACTCAGAAAGAGCTGAATCTTAGACAGTGAAGATGGATAGAGATGCTTAAGGATTATGACTGCTCGATTGAGTATCACCCTGGTAAGGCTAACGTGGTAGCTGACGCATTGAGCCGTAGGGCTGTATCTGATTTGAGAGCAATGTTTGCTCATCTCAACTTGTATGATGATGGTAGCTTGTTGGCTGAGCTTCAAGTAGAACCAACGTGGAATGAGCAAATTAAGGGGAAGCAGTTGTTGGATGAGCCACTGGTTCCTCGTTTCCAACAAGTTGTAAATGGAGAGACTGCAGATTTTGGGTTGAATGGTGAGGGAGTACTATGTTTCCGTGGGAGAGTCTGTGTACCGAGGGATTCTGAGCTGAGGTAGTCTATACTGCGAGAGGTGCATAGTAGTCCATATGCTATACATCCTAGCGGAAACAAGTTATATTGAGATCTTCGTGAGCTATACTGGTGGCCAGGACTAAAATGCGAAGTTACTAATTTTGTGAGTAAGTGTTTGACATGCCAGCAAGTTAAGGCTGGGCATCAGCTGCCTTCTGGGTTACTGCATCCAGTGAAGATTCCACTCTGGAAGTGGGAAAGGGTAACAATGGATTTTGTTAGTGAGTTGCCCTTGACGCCTACTAAGAAGGATTCGATATGTGTTATTGTAGACCGATTAACTAAATCTGCCCACTTTATACTGGTCCGCATTAATTATTTGCTGCAGAAGTTGGCAAAGTTGTATGTGGCTGAGATTGTGAGACTCCATGGGGTACCGGCTTCTATCATATCCGACAAAGACCCTCGATTCATATCTCAGTTCTGGAAGAAATTACACGAGGCTTTGGGTATTAGGTTAGACTTCAGTACTATGTTCCATCCTTAGACAGATGGTCAGTCAGAGAGGGTAATTCAGATGTTGAAGGACATGTTAAGAAGTAGTGTAATGGATTTACGAGGCAGATGGGAAGACTATTTGCCGCTAGCAGAGTTCGCGTATAATAATAGCTACCAGTCTAGTATTCAAATGGCACCGTACGAGATGTTATATGGTCGTAGGCGCCACACTCCTACCTGTTGGACTGAGCTAGGCGAGCGGCGAGTTCTGGGGCCAGAGTTAGTTTCTGATACAGAGGAAAACGTAAAGTTGATTCAAGACTGATTAAAGCAAGTGTCTAATAGGCAGAAGTCATATGCAGACTTGAAGCCTAAGGAGGTTGAGTACTTTGTGGGGGATTATGTTTTCCTTAAGGTCTCACCGTGAAAGAAAATTCTGAGATTTGGACGGAAGGGTAAGCTAGCCCTATATTTATTGGGCCTTACCGAATACTGAAACGGGTGGGGGCAGTTGCCTATCAACTTGAGTTACCTCTAGAATTAGACAGAATTCATGATGTGTTCCACGTCTCCATGCTGAAACGTTAACGCTCTAATCCTAGACATGTAGAGCCTGTTGAGGAGATTGAAATTAGGCCAGATTTGACCTTCGAGGAAGAACCAGTACAGATATTGGACCGTGAGGTTAAAGCACTAAGAAAGAAATCTATTCTGCTAGTCAAAGTGCTTTGGTGCAATCACAGTTCAGAGGAAGCCATGTGGGAACTTGAGGAGGCAATGCGACAACAATGCCTTCACCAATTCTGACAAGGTAAATTTCAAGGCCGAAATTCTTTTAGGGGGTAGAGTTGTAACGCCCCAAAAATATAGGGTCTTTAATTTTGCATGATCTAACACAAATTGCTTGTTTGCTTTAATGCCTAAGTGATTTGGGTGTGTATGGGAGTGTTTGAGAAGCCTGGGTTCAAGTCTTAGCTTTTGCAGAAATTTTAAAATTTCCTCTTAAAAGAATCTGGACAATGGAACATAGGTCTTATTCATTATTGTGCTTGTTTTAAGTCACAAAAAGCCTAATGGTGCAGTGGTTATGGTGTTACAAGTGTGGCAAGGGGTCTGAGGTTCGAGTGTTGGCATAGCATTAAGGGGGTATTTATTTTACTGATGGTTCGACTAATAGTTGAGTTGTAGTAAAATTCTGATAGATGAGAGATTGGAGAGATTTGAGGAGTGGATTGTGGAGCAAATTGTGGAGAGGATTGGGGAGAGATTTTAGGAGGAAATCAGGGAGTTTTTTTGTGGGGAGAGAAGTGCCGAATTTGAAGTCTAGCTACTCAAAAATTCGGTAGAGACTTCTTTTGGTATAGTCCTTGTTCGACTTTCTTTCTTTCTTTTGGCATTTTTCTTTTTTGTTGTTTCTCCTTGGCCGAATTGGTTTTTCTGTGTGTCTTGGCATCATAAATCTCTTTGGCCGAATATACTATCTCTAGATCATTACTACTTTTGCCTCTCTTCTTCTTTTCTTAAAGAAATAGTCGAACATTTCTTGTCTGTCTTCTCAACATTGCTCTTTTCCTCTTTGACTAAGTGGCTGATTCTCTCTTTGTCTTTGTTTATTGTGCTAATCGGTTTTGGTAGTGGGCGGCGATTTCTTCTTCTGTTCATAACACTTTGGTAAGCCAAATACTACATCCTCTCTTTTCCCCTCTCTTTTATTTCTCTACTTTTTCAATAATTGACTGAATGTCATAAACCTTGCCTTGTTATTTCGAAACCATTTGGATTATAGTCTCTGACAATCGGTGGAGCGTCGACTGCCTTGCTTCTCTATACATCTCCTCTTTCTTCTTCGAATACTTCTTTGGCCGAATACTGTGGGTGAATCGAGAAGAAGGGTGCAATTGTTTTCAACCAGCGATCTAAGGGTAATAATCGCATAACTTTTGGTCAAGGTTGATCCCGCGTGGGGTATTCTATTCGTTGCACAAATAGGTGGCAGTCACACTCCTCTTTTCTGTGAATCGGCAAAAGCCGAAACTTCGGTATTTAAGGCCTCACGAGCATGCGATCGCTCATGTGGTAAACCGAGCCCACAAATCGTGGGCAATAGACTGTAGAGGCCACCACGAGCATTCTCATGCTCTTGGGCCGATATGGGCCTCGTTTTGCTGAAATGGGTCATGTGGACCCAATGGGCTCGTGGGCGTGTGTCTAAGCCGTGTGTGACGCACGGTCAGTCCCATGGGTGTATGACCAAGTCGTGTGTCCCCTGCATGTTAGTGATACAAGTCAGTGTCGACCATGGGCTAGACACACGGGCGTCTGCCTAGGCCGCGTACCCCTTATTTGGTTGCTGACGTCACAAACAGAATACCCAGGTTTTCACACACGGGTGATGACACTGTCATGTCTAGGCTGTGTGGAGAACACGAGCCAAGGACACGGGCGTGTATCTGGCCGTGTGAAAACCCCCGTAGGTTCAAAGAGAAAATAAATTTCCCAAGGGCTAGGGACATGGGCGTGTGTGACCACACGGCCTACCCACACGGACGTGTCCCATTTCACACGGGCGTGTGGCCCTGTTAAGGCAAAATTTCTCTAAGTTTATAAAAGTTCCCGGTTGATTTCCAAGATCCATTGTTTGCATGATTAAGGCCTTGTAGGCCCATAATGAAGATGTTTTGAATGTTTGCAAGACAATTCTTATCTATTAAAGTTTGCAAGACAATTCTTAAATGCTGTTCATGATCATTATCATCCCGAGAATAGATCAATATGTCGTCAATAGAGACAACCACAAACTTGTCCACATATGGTCTGAATACACGGTTCATCAAATCCATAAAAATCGCCGGTGCATTCGTTAAACCAAACGGCATAACCAAAAACTCATAATGGCCATACCTTGTTCGAAATGCAGTTTTCAACACATCTTGCTCTTTCGCTCTCAACTAATAGTAACCAGACCTCATATCTATCTTGGAGAACACTGTAGCTCCTTTCAGTTGATCGAAAAGATCATCAATCCTTGGTAAAGGATATTTATTCTTCACCGTCACCTTGTTGAGCTGTCCATAGTCTATACACAATCTCATAGACCCATCTTTCTTCTTCACAAATAATATCAGAGCACCCCACGGTGAGTAACTTGGACTTACAAAACGCTTATCTGTCAACTCTTGCAACTGTACCATCAGTTCTCTCAACTCTAAAGGTGCCATTCTATATGGAGCAATTGAAATCGGTGTCGTTCCTAGAATCAACTCAATCCCAAACTCGACCTCTCTCACCGGAGGTAATCTAGGTAACTCTTTCGAGAATATATCCGGATACTCACATACTATCGGCATTGTTTCAAACTTCACTTAAACCTCTCGAGTATTCAACACAAAGGCGAGATAGGATTCACACCCTTTTCTCAAACATTTCTCAGCCACTAGGGAAGAAATCATCACTAGTAGACCATTCGATCCACTTGATTCAGCCCGAACCACATCTCTACTCTCACATTTCAATTCAATAAACTTACTACCACAGTTCACTAAGACATTATGGGTAGTTAACCAATCCATGCCAAGGATTAAATCAAACTCATCAAACGGAAACAACATAAGGTTTGCCGGAAAACAATGATTCTCAATCAATAAAGGACAATTTTTACACATTTTGTCCACTAACACATGCTTTCATAACTAGATGCTAATCTCATGCAGATATAAGAATGAGTAGAGCCTGGATCTATTAAAGCAATAACAAAGGTGTCATAGAGAGAAAAAGTACCCGTTATCACATCTGGGGAGGATGCCTCTTCGCGAGTGCGAATAGCATACGTCCTCGCAGGTGCCCGACCCTTCGGTCTCACAGCAAAATCTTTGGACACACATCTACCACTATTCCCACCTCTCGGGTTCCTAGGTGGTCTACCTCTTGAAGACATATCTCTCTTGCTTCTCTTCCTTATATCCCTCTCGGGGCAGTTTCGGATAAAGTGATCGGGGGAGCCACATTTATAACAGTTCTGAATGTTACCCCAACACTCTCCAATGTGATATCTACCACAACTTGGACACTCCGATTTGCTCTTTGTATTGCCCACACTTTCCATCGAGGTGGCTTGGACTCTTGAACCCGAACGAATATTGCCTAAGTCTCGATGCGAATATCCCACTGAAGCTGTTGTCCGAGGATTCCCTTCCTTGGATCTTTTCAACTGGGCTTGATACGACTTGCCTATTGGACTTTTTCTAGCATCTCGAGCTTCACTTACAGCCCTTCTCTTTTCCTTACTCAACTCTTCGGCCTTACTTGCCCTTTCAACTAACACCATAAACTCTTTCAACTCCAGAATACCCATTAGGAGTTTGATATCCTCATTCAGTCTGTCTTCAAACCTCTTACACAAGATGGTCTCTGTTGATACACACTCTTGAGCGTATTTGCTAAGCCTAACAAACTCACGCTCATATTTTGCTACTAACATTCTTCCTTGCTTCAACTCAAAGAACTCCTTCCTTTTTCGATCAGTAAATCATTCGCTTATATACTTCTTCCGGATCTCTTCCAGAAAGAGTCCCACGTCACCCGCTCTTTCGGGACCACTAACGTTAGCGTCTTCCACCAATGGTATGCCGAATCTCTCAGCAAGGATACGGCACACTTCAAACTCTCTTCTGGTGTACAGGAAAGTTCATCAAGCACTCTCATCGAGTTCTCTAACCAGAATTCTGCCCTATCAAGGTCATCATCCACCTTAGCTCTAAACTCCTCAGCCACGTGCTTCCTAATCTTATCCACCAGGGGTTTCGATATCCCCACAACATCAATACCTTGAGGAGCCACTGGATTTGGCTGGGGTATAGGAGGAGGTGGAGGAGGTTGAGCATTAAGGTTCGCTCGAACATAGTTCGAGTACCAATTACTCATCATCTGAAGAAAGGCTTCCCGTGCCTCTTCCCCTTGACCCCTAACCTCAGGTCCACTTTGTACAGGAATGGTTCCTTGCGCAGGAGCCGATGCATTACTAGCTGCTTCATCAGTAGTAGATTGATCGGGATCCATATATTATACAAAACAAGATTTAAAATCATCAGAAACCACCACACTATCATAGTACACTTATGGCATGTATAGCTAGACTCTTACACCGCTACGGTAGTCCTAAAACCGACTAAATCTTAGCTCTGATACCATTAAATGTAACACCCCTTACCCGAGTTCTACGCCAGAACCGAGCCCGAGGCTTTACCGAAATAAAACCACTTGATCGCCACTTAGGCTCATCATGACTACTCTCTTAAGTCACCACAACAACCTCAATCTCAACTTACGAGGCCTCACTCATACACACGAGGGCTCCTGAGACTATATCGGAACTTTTTCCAATCTAAAAAAAATCTCTTTTGTACAGGGTTAACACGCCCGTGCAAGAAGAGACACGCCCGTGCACAGACCCACACGCCCATGCTCCACAACCGTGGTGAATATTGACTACATACACACAGCCTCAAAGCCTAGTCACACGCCCGTGTGGCTAGCCCGTGGCCAACACTGACTAAACTCACACGGCCAATGCACACGCCCGTGTGGCTAGTCCGTGATCTATTCTGTCTTAAAATGTTAACATGCAGGGGACACACGGCCAAGTCACACGCCCGTGGGCTGACCGTGTGTCACACATGGTCTAGACATACGCCCGTGGGTCTATCCGCATGGAAAAAAAAACAAAGTTATGTGCTAAGTTCCTTTCACCCCTCTAGCATACAAAATATGCATTCATTCAACACATCCATAATCAACTCAAATTGAAGTGCAATCTCACATAGATAACTATAATCATTTCATAAAATAAGGTAGCCAACTACTATGGCATTATACAAAATAGACTATCCATCTAAAGGCCAACACATATTAGCCATTTACAACAAAATTCACTAACTTGTCTAGCTTCTATACATGCCATATACAAAACATTGAGTCTCATGTACCAGAGTGTGATGATAATGTGGACGATCTTCCAATTGATCCTCGTATCTCGATTCAACACTTTTACTCTATAAGACAAGGGAAAAGAAAAGGAGTAAGCTTTGAGCTTAGTAAGTTTACATATAAACAATTAAGCATCATAGTATAAGTTAAACAACAATTAGCATCATACTAACTTATAATGTACAACAATGCTTACTCTTTCTATCCCTTACCACATTTCCAACACATCATGAGTCATATACTCATAACCATTGAAATGCACCCCTGCATTCAATATCACATTTACACAATATACAACACAACATCATTTCTCGATAATCCATCCACACAGCTAATTAACTCAATAATATAACCACACAGCTAATCCACTCAGCTAATCCACACAGCTAATTTCCCGGTGGTTTCGCACTTAGCCCACCATAATCAATTAATAAGGTAGTATCGCACTTAGCCTACCACAAAGGTATGCATAGTGGTTTCGCACATAGCCCACTAGACAATATACCTAACGATAGCATCGTACTTAGCCAGCTTATCGTCAATATGCATTAAGATGGTATCGCACTTAGCCCAACATTTAGCATTCTCACTACACATTCACAAATCTACTTACTTAACCATACATCCATTCATAAATTCTACCACATTCATCCCACATAGTGTAAGAGTATGCCGAAAGATCAATCATGAGATGGTTGTAATAACATACTTAATTTACCATGTTTATTAATATAAAGCGTTGTCATTATTATTTCTATTTTTCTTTCTGTGTGTACAAATAAATTGTTTTATAATAATGTCCTGAGAATAATATGATTATTCTTAAAAGATCCTTAGTCAAGTATTATTGTTGACTAGGACAACAATAATGCATTAAGACTAACATGTAGTTGATTGATGATAAAGAGTTGTCATTGATATGGAGTGTCAAAATCAATGCATGAATATGTGTGTTAGAGAACAACATATTGGATTGACCCGCTATGAGTATGTTTCTTGGATTATTATGTAATTGTCACAACATTACTCATAGTGATTAATATGTATATGATCCTCAGACTTGAGATCATTATTATCCCAACTACGTGAGTTGTATATTTTGATACAGTCAAATGTACACCTTAACAAGTTGTTCTATAAAGCCTGATGTTGGATATACCACAATCTATGTAGAGGGATATGGTTGATCAATATAAGATAAGTCCCTCCTACATAATAGGAGTAATATCTTAGGCCACTTGATTGAGTGAGACTAGAAATGCATGGTCATGCTCAAATAAGTTGATATGAGATGTCATACTAATTTATATACCATAGTCTACTCAAGATATCAAGAAACATGGGATGGACTATGCAAGTGTGACTATCCCATGACTTGTATCCGTTCCAGAGATAAAGGACTTAAGGATTAATGCATGAAAGGTTAATCACAAAAGGTTATGTCAAATCATGACTTCTTGTAGCTTAGGTAGCAATGATGCATTGCTAGATGCCACTCATTGTTTGTAACATTATAATCGTTCTAGTATTACTGCTAACATTGCAAGAACCTACAAGGTCACACCCTATGGTTGAAATGAACAGAATAAAACATAATTGGTATTGTGTTTGGTTGTCACATGAATTAAATTAATTAACGAATTAATTTAATTGGGCAATCAAATATTGAACATATTATATGTACAAGGATGTTGTACACATAATGAGAACATAGTTTTATTAATATATGAATTTGGTTTGTATATAAATTTAAATAAATATAGTTTACTGAAATCTTTATTATAATTAATGTAATTATAATTTTCGGTTAAAAACTTTATTGTATTTATTTAATTTTATGATACATTCAAGAGATACCAATTATAAAAGGTATTAAAAGATACAAAGCTTAAAAAAACCCTAAGTTTTTGTTTTGAGAGGTCTAGCAGCCGTCAAGCAAATAAAACCTCCAAAATAGTTTTGGAGATTTTTCTTTCGTTCATAGTCAAACCGGGTGGATTACGTAGAGGCCGAGGCGTTGCTGTCTACTCAAATTGAAGTTTCGGTAATTCTGAAACCTTTATTTCACCCTGATTCGTTCCTCACACATGGATTCATGGTCTGGATCGCCGAAATTGAATTTATTTTGCTGCGCCATGGGGTGCCGGTGTTCCAACACATAGGTTCTCAATCATTCTCAATCATGCTACACACTAGCTAGCATTAAGAAATTGTAAGTATGAATGCATTGTTTAAGCATAGACTTACCTCGATACTCAAAAGTATAGAAATATGCAATTTAGTCCACCACCTTGCTCTTGCCTCGGTTTAGATCCGAGCTTCGTCATTCTTGATCTATAATGAATAAATCAGCTTATTCAATACACACATTGACTAAATTGACACTTATCTCATACTTTGGCAAAATTACCCTTTTGCCCCTAATCTTTCTCATAATTACACTTTTGCCCCAAGGCTCTTAAAGTGATTTTTATTCAACTTTCTAGCCTTTCATGCTTAGCTGAATCACTTACTCAACTAAAGCATTCACCAATTCTCACTAAATCACACATGTATGACCAAACTTAAAACTTTCACAAACTAGTCCCTACATGCATTTTCATGGAAAATCACTTAACAAAAGATGTTTCTACTACATCAAGCTTTTATAATCTTCCATAAAACATCAACATACATGCATGTCATACATGGCCACATTTTTGAACATTCAATATAGCTCATCAAGTAGCTAAAAATAGCTTATTCATACAACTAGGACTTCAAAAATACGAAGAATATCAAAAACAGGGCTTGGATGCACTTACTAGCAAGCTTGAAAAATTTGAAGAACCCTAGCAATGGCTCTTGAAAATTTCAGCAGCCTTGCAGAAGAAGATGAATGAATTTTTTCATCTTTTCTCCCATTTTAATCATTTAATTGCCAAATGACCAAAATGCCCTTTTTGATAAACTTCCTATTTTAACTCATCCATGTCCAATTTTGTCCAAAAATTAGAATTTGGGTAAATTGCTATTTAAGGACCTCTAATATATATTCTAAATCTGTTTCACACAAATAGCTTCTAGAACCTCACATTTTGCAACTTTTTGCAATTTAGTCTTTTTGGACAATTCAACCGAAATTTCACAAAATTGCTTCATGAAACTTTCACACTAACATGCAAACATAGCATAAATCTCAAAAACTCATACATAGACCTCAGATTTGTGGTCTCGCACCACTATTCCAACTAGGCCCTAAACCGGGATGTTACAAATATGACATAACAAAGTGACCAAGTTCCTATACATGCCATACTCAAAATAATTCAACTTTACTATACCAATGAATAATTGATAGTGTGACCGAACTCGGACGTCCTACGATCCCCGAGCTATCTTGGCGATACTACAAGGAAAAGGGAAATGAGAGGGGTAAGCATAAAGCTCAGTAAGTTTGCATGAATTAAATAGCATCATTAAAACTTATAATAGCATCCATTCATCTCATCAAAAGATACACAGATTCTCAAACACATCAACATAACTCACTCATTTATACTCTTACCAAATTACTTATCACATATTGCATGCATTTCTCGTAAGTTACTCATAGGTACCTGTATCACTTCATCACATAACTTTAGCACTTTTATACTCTTTAAACATAGACTTAGCTTTTTGTCATCTTTACATAACTTAGCTCTTTTCATGTTGAACTACTCGGAATATCGAAGGATACTCAATCTCATCATACATGTATCACGATGCCAATGCCATATCCCAGATATGGTCTTACATGGGATCACCTCTTGATGCCGATGCCATATCCCAGATATGGTCTTACATGGGATCTCATATCTCGATGTCGATGCCATGTCCCAGACATGGTCTTATACGAGATCATATATATATATGTCGATTCCATGTCCCAGGCATGGTCTTACATGAGATCTTCCTTCGGTGCCGAGGCCATGTCCCAGACATGGTCTTATACGAGACTTTCTTTATTCGGTGCCGATGCCATGTCCCAGATTATACGGGACCTACATTCAGTGTCGATGCCATGTCCCAAACATGGTCTTATACGGGACCTTCCTTGTCTCATGTCGTGACATAGGTATCCATGTTATTCCGAATATTCAACCGGGACTTCAACTTAACATATTTTCATCATACTTTCGTATAGGCATCATAAATCGACTTTCACGGAAATAATATTCATTTCTCATAATATCAAGCAATTAACAATATAAAACATTATGTAGCTTTAATTTCACACAAACTTACCTCAGTACTCAAAATGTGTGTAGATATTCGATTTAGTCCATAACTTTGTTCTTGCCTCGGTTTCTGTCTGAACTTCGTATTTCTTAATCTATAATAGCAATTTCACTTGTTTAATACTCAAATTGACTAAATTGACCCATGAATCATACTTTGGAAAAAATATGATTTTGCCCTTAAACTTTTAATAATTACATTTTTGCCCCTAGGCTCGTAAAATGATTTTCATTCAATTTCTTTGCATTTTAAGCCTAGACGAATCATTTTCATAACTACAACAGCCTCCAATTTCAACTAATTTACTCATGTATGACCATTTTCATAACTTTTACAATTTGGTCCTTTCATGCATTTTCCATGAAAATCACTTAGAAAAAGATGTTTATCATACATCAAACTTTCATATTCTTCCATAAATCATCAAAATACATGCATGTCATACATTGGTAAATTTTTGAACATAAACCCTAGCTCAAAATATAGCTAGAAATAGCTAAATCAAGCTACGAGGATCTCAAAAATACGAAGAACATTAAAAACGGGGCTAGGATGCACTTACTATCAAGCTTGGAAGTTGAAGAAACCCAAGCTGTGGAGTCCTTGAGAATTTCAGCTGGGGTAAAGAAGATGGACATTCATTTTTTTACTTTTTTTTCCCTTTTAATTCTTTTATTAACCAAAAGACAAAAATGCCCTTAAGGCCCCCTTCTTGAGATTTTTCCTTCCCATGTCTATTTTTGTCCATCTTAACATATAATGGTATAATTGCTAAATAAGGACCTGTAACATCCTGAAATTGTGGGGCTATGCACTTAATGTGTGGTTATGTTAAATGTGAGTATTAGAGGTCTAGAATGGGCTCAGGGTTGGGCAGAGGCCTTAATCGAATTTTCTGTTTGGACACTCTAGTGGAAAGCCTGGTAAGATAGGGCTTAAAAGATGTTATCTGTGTTTTAAAATACAAATGGTCTTGTGGCCCAGTGGCAAAGTGGCGCCACTTAAAAGCAGGGAAATGGCGTCAACTGAGGAGGCCCAAATCCAAGTTACATAAAGCCCAACTATTTTAATTAAAATTGGCATTAGGGTTTTATTCTCCCATTCTCTTCTTTATTTTCGGCATTTAGGGTTTTCATCTTCTCTCTTTTCCTACTTTTCTGAATAAAAGCCGAAAACTCCCTTAAGCATTATTTCTTTTCACATTTGTCTGCCATAGCCGAATCTGCCCTAGCTTTGCCGAAATTCTTCTTTTTCCTATATCGTTCCTATCGCTTCTTTACGTTTGATATTACTCTTTTCTCTCAATCATCTCCTTCTCAAAAGCCGAAACTTTATAGATCTCTTGAGATCATCTTTTCTTTTTTACCTTCTCAAAAGCCGAAATCTTCTAGGAGTTGCCGAATTCTCTGTAAAGGTAGGTGCCGATTTCTTCTGATCTATTCTTTTTCTCTTTCAGTTTTTAGAAGACAAAGCCGAAAGGCTAATGGATTGTTGGTTTCTTCTGTTTACGTTTTGGGCGGCATTCGGGAATTGAAGTAGATCGCTTAGATCTAAAAGCCGGAACTGCTAGTCTCTAAACCTCATATCTCCCTTTTCGGGATTTCAAGGTAAGAGGTTTTCCTTAGATTCTCTTTAGATTCGCTATCGTAATTGTGATCTTAGCCATATGTTGTGATGGTAGCAACTGATAAGGTCTTGTGATGGAATCACATGTCGTTCAGGCGAAGGAGGGGATTGGATCTGTAAACCCAATCCCTAAGTTTAAGAAGCGGGCAGTGTCGGTAGTTCGAGATTGGCCACCGGGTTTTGGACCGGCTTCGGAACAACACCTTAAACAGATAGCAGTCGTATCGACTTCTGATAGTGTCGACATAGAGAGTCTCGTCTTGTCTGTAATCAGGTGTGTAGATCTCTAACACACTAATTAATCTGTACTAAATATATGTTATGGGCTAAAAGCCGGAAAAAGGCTGTAGAGTAATCTATACTAAATATATGTTATGGGCTAAAAGCCGGAAAAAGGCTGTATAGACAGTCGGATTACCCAAAAAGGGTAGGCAAGGGATGCCAGGTACGTAATCATAGAAACTTCTCTATGTTTATCAATGTATGTGATAGACTGTGAACTTTTAAGTAGTATATTGTTTTGATTCTGCATGTATGTATGCATGGGATGGGGTTGATATGATGAAGGGGAAGAGCATGTTAATAGGTCACTTGGTGATCGGTGGTTAAACCACGAATTATAAAGTTAGGTCACAATTGTGATCGGTGGCTAAGCCACGTTAAATTTATTCCTGACTGTTAGGACTAGGCAGCATGGCTGTCGATATGGTGTGTAGCGGTTGGTGGGTTGATTGTAGAAATCTCCGAGGTGTGTTGGTTGGTACGGGCTGGTGTGTAGAGGATGGATTTTTAGGTTGGGTTGGGCCATGTTGCATGTAAATATTTTGTTGCCATTGTGTATGGGCTAAGGCCCATAATGTGTTTGTGGGCCCAAGCCTTTTATGTGTTTTCGGGATTTGCACACTGAGTCTTGGTGACTCACCCCTTTTATTTTCCTGACTTTTCAGATGAGTAGTAGATCGTAGGCATGGGAGCCGATGTGGACTCGAGGGGCCATCAAGTTTCTATTTCCATAAATTGTTTTTTTGATTTTTCTTTAAGTTTTAATTTTGGGACCAATTATGTAATAAGGCTCCATAGCTTAGGTTATCGATTTATATGTGTTAATGTTTATATTTTGAATTTGTTTTAAAGACTTAATTCTTATAAGTAATGAAATGGGAATTTCAAACACGTTTAACGCAAAGATATGTTTATAAAAAAAACTACAAAGGTTTTCTAGAAATAGCACGTATTTATCAAATACCCACTTAAACAAATCGAGATTTCAAATCCCTTCAAAGAGAAGTTTTCAACTGTTAACCCGTAGCATACCAGATCTGGTCGTAGCGTTTGGGCCGGGTTTGGGGTGTTACATTTTGGTATCAGAGCCCGATTCAAAACTCAGGCTGTGAAATGGGTCTAGTAGTGTTTTGTAAAATTGAAGTGAATTTGAGAAAAATGCTTTGGATGAAGATATGGCTTTCGACTATATCGGCACTCGATCCACGCAGGTAAGTATTCTAACTTTTGATATGATATGCATAATTGGGCTTGATGGGCTTGATGGACGTAGACTAGTATGTTAGGCATTGATGGACTTTAGGCTTAGTTTAAACAACTCTTTAAATTCATAAGACTTAATCTATCCAAACAAACCCGTGAATAAATCGCCGGGTTAGGGCGTGCCAACAGGCATACGCATGTCTAGGATTGGATTCAGGGAGAGCTTGGTATTTAAGCGGTCCTAGTGACTCACCTCCTCTTCGCTGGAATCCTACCTGGTGCGTAGTGACTGTTCACCTTAGCCACGAAGACTTGTTGACGGGCCAAAATTTATAACTAAAACCCGAAAGGGACCAGCCACCCTATTTCGCAAAATTACTCCAAGTTTTGAAAATTTCCGAAATACCCTTGATTTGTGAAAATTTCCCAGAATACCCTAGATTTGTAAAATTGTCAAAATTTGTGAAATTTCCAAAACACCCTTGGTATTATAAATTAGCCATGCTTTGCAAAGTTACCTGAAAAACCCTAGATTTACAAAAGTATCCGGATTGCAAAAATAATTTTTCTAAAATACCCCTGTTTAAAAAAAAAACCCAAAATATCTCTATTTCGAAAAATCACCAAGATACTCTATTTTGGAAATTACGAAAATACCCTGTAGGACAAAAATTACAGAAATACCCCTGGGTAGTGAAATGACGAAAATACCCTTATGTGATGAATGTGAGTTCATGGATGCTACTTGTATGTTGATGTATGATGGATGAATGTATGTGGTTCCTAGAACTAGGAGATACGAACTTGAGACTGAAACCTGTAGATATAATTTAGAATTCGAAAGAACTACTCCTAAACTACTGTTCATAAGATTGTTCGTGGTTAATTAGTGAAAGAAATTAATAATTCATAAAATTTCTAATCAGATAAATGCAAATCAGTAGAATGAGTACAAGGGGTCGTGGACGTCCGCCGCGTGGCTGCGGTAGGGGTAGGATGGCCGTGTCGGAACCAGTAGGATCTGGCCATGGGTCAGGAAGTGAGATGCCAGTTCCACCAGCTGCGGAGGCTGAATTTCAGGATCAGACGGCCGGAGATGATGCGGTATCTCAGGCTATGTTAAGGGTTTTAGAGAGGGTTGCTGGGGCAGGCATGGGCATAGGAGCCCGGAAATCTGTGTCGGAGCGACTTAGAGCTAATGGGGCAGAAGTGTTTAGGGGAATTTCTAGTATAGCCCCAAGTACAACTGAATATTGGTTGGAGGCGGTTGAGCTTATAATGGATGATCTGGATTTCACGGAGGAGGAAAAGCTGAAAGGGGTTGTATCTCTCCTGCGGGACGAAGCTTATCAATGGTGGCTTACGGTTAAGGATGGTTCGGTGGCTAACCGTATCACCTGGGATTTCTTCAAAATGGTGTTTCAGAGTAAATACGTTGGGACAAGTTATGTGGATGCGCAGCATAGAGTATTTCTGAATTTGGTGCAAGTAGGTCGGTGGCTGCGTATGAGGCGGAATTCTTACGCCTTAGCTGTTATGCTTGAGGAATGGTGGCTATAGACCATGAACGTTGTGTTCAATTTGAGGATGGTCTGAGGGATGATCTACGTATATTGATAGCACCACAGCGGGAAAGAGAATTTGCTGTGCTTGTGGAAAAACTAAGATAGCTGAGGAGGTTAAGTGGACAAAAAAACTGAATCAGGATAGAGATAGGAGTGGAAGTAAGAGGAATTTTGGATCGTCAGGGGCAACTGGGCGTACTAAGAAAAGGCCTAGGTCAGACGGGCCGAGACGGGATGAGAGACCTGCTGCTGCTAGTCAGACACAGAAGTGTGGCCGATGTGGTAAATTCCATGTAGGTGAGTGTTGGGCGGGCAGTGGGAAGTGCTTTAGGTGTGGATCTATGGACCACCAAGTTAGAAACTGTCCGCAGCAACGGGGCAGTGAAGGGCCCACAGGTCAAGAGAATGCACCGCCAGGAAGAGGAGGTCAACAGCCACCAAGGGGTCGTGGTCAAGTCAATGGTGGCAATGGCATAGAACATGGTCGTAGAGGTGCAGGTTATGCTGAGGCGAGGCAGCCAGCTTTGGTCTATACAGCACGTCGCCAAGGGGACGAGGACGCTCTAGATGCAAATACCGGTGTGTACTCTACTATAGTATACTAAGTGTTTCTTTTGGCTTTAGAATTAGAGTGCGTAGTGAAAGCATAGTGGTGAGACTTGGGTAGTACAATTAATAGTTAGCTGGAAATTTCGAGGACGAAATTTCTTTAAGCGGGTAGAACTGTAACATCCTGAAATTGTGGGGCTATGCATTTAATGTGTGGTTATGTTAAATGTGAGTGTTAGGGGCCCAGAGTGGGCTCAGGGTTGGGCAGAGGCCTTAATCAAATTTTCTGTTTGGACACTCTAGTGGAAAGCCTGGTAAGATAGGGCTTAAAAGATGTTATCTGTGTTTTAAAATACAAATGGGCTTGTGGCCCAGTGGCAAAGTGACGCCACTTAAAAGCAGGGAAGTGGCATCAACTGAAGAGGCCCAAATTCAAATTGCATGAAGCCCAACTATTTTAATTAAAATTGGCATTAGGGTTTTATTCTCCCATTCACTTCTTTATTTTCGGCATTTAGGGTTTTCATCTTCTCTCTTTTCCTTCTTTTCTGAATAAAATCTGAAAACTCCCTTAAGCATTCTTTCTTTTCACATTTGTCTGCCATAGCCGAATCTGCCCTAGCCTTGCCGAAATTATTCTTTTTCCTATACCGTTCCTATCGCTTCTTTACGTTTGATATTACTCTTTTCTCTCAATCATCTCCTTCTCAAAAGCCGAAACTTTATAGATCTCTTGAGATCATCTTTTCTTTTTGACCTTCTCAAAAGCCGAAATCTTCTAGGAGTTGCCGAATTCTCTGTAAAGGTAGGTGCCGATTTCTTCTGATCTATTATTTTTCTCTTTCGGTTTTTAGAAGACAAAGCCGAAAGGATAATGGATTGTTGGTTTCTTGTGTTTACGTGTTAGGTGACATTCGGAAATTGAAGTAAATCGCTTAGATCTAAAAGCCAGAACCGCTAGTCTCTAAACCTCATATCTCTCTTTTTGGGATTTCAAGGTAAGGGGTTTTCCTTAGATTCTCTTTAGATTCTCTATCGTAATTGTGATCTTAACCATATGTTGTGATGGTAGCAACTGATAAGGTCTTGTGATGGAATCACATGTCGTTCAGGCGAAGGAGGGGATTGAATCTGTAAACCCAATCCCGAAGATTAAGAAGCGGGTAGTGTCGGTAGTTCGGGACTGGTCACCGGGTTGTGGACCGGCTTCGGACAACACCTTAGACAGATAGCAGTCGTATCGGCTTCTGATAGTGTCGACATAGAGAGTCTCGTCTTGTTTGTAATCAGGTGTTTAGATCACTAACACACTAATTAATCTATACTAAATATATGTTATGGGCTAAAAGCCGAAAAAAGGCTGTAGAGTAATTTGTACTAAATATATGTTATGGGCTAAAAGCAGGAAAAAGGCTGTATGGACAGTCAAATTACCCAAAAAGGGTAGACAAGGGATGCCAGGTACGTAATCATAGAAATTTCTCTATGTGTATCGATGTATGTGATAGACTGTGAACTTTTAAGTAGTATATTGTTTTGATTCTGCATGTATGTATGCATGGGATAGGGTTGATATGATGAAGGGGAAGAGCATGTTAATAGGTCACTTGGTGATCGGTGGTTAAACCACGAATTATAAAGTTAGGTCACAATTGTGATCGGTGGCTAAGCCACGTTAAATTTATTCCTGACTGTTAGGAATAGGCAGCATGGCTGTCGATATGGTGTGTAGCGGTTGGTAGGTTGATTGTAGAAATCCCCGAGGTGTGTTGGTTGGTACGGGCTGGTGTGTAGAGGATGGATTTTTAGGTTGGGTTGGGCCATGTTGCATGTAAATATTTTGTTGCCATTGTGTATGGGCTAAGGCCCATAATGTGTTTGTGGGCCCAAGCCTTTTATGTGTTTTCGGGATTTGCACACTAAGTCTTGGTGACTCACCCCTTTTATTTTCCTGACTTTTCAGATGAGCAGTAGATCGTGGGCATGGGAGCCGAGGCGGACTCGAGGGGCCATCAAGTTTCTATTTCCATAAATTATTTTTTTCGGTTTTTCTTTAAGTTTTAATTTTGGGACCAATTATGTAATATGGCTCCATAGCTTAGGTTATCGATTTATATGTGTTAATGTTTATATTTTGAATTTGTTTTAAAGACTTAATTCTTATAAGTAATGAAATGGGAATTTCAAACACGTTTAACGCAAAGATATGTTTATAAAAAAAAAACTACAAAGGTTTTCTAGAAATAGCACGTATTTATCAAATACCCACTTAAACAAACCGAGATTTCAAATCCAATAAAGAGAAGTTTTCAACTGTTAACCCGTAGCATACCAGATCTGGTCGTAGCGTTTGGGCCGGGTTTGGGGTGTTACAGGACCTCTAGTAATTTTTATAATTCTATTTCATACTTAAATCTTCTAGAATCTCGTATTTTCCAATCTTTGCAATTTAGTCCTAATAGACAAGCTGTTCACTAATTTATAAAATTCCTTCATGAAATTTTCACACAATCATACAAGCATGCCATAGACCTCATAAAAGCCATAAAAAACATATTTCTACCTCGAATTTGTGGTCTCGCAACCACTATTCCGACTAGGCCCTAAATTGGGGTGTTACAAGTAATTTTTATAATGCTATTTCATACTTAAATCTTCTAGAATTTCATATTTTCCAATCTTTGCAATTTAGTCCTAATAGACAAAGTGTTCACTAAGTTATAAAACTTCTTCATGAAATTTTCACACAATCATGCAAGCATGCCATAGACCTCATAAAAGTCATAAAACACATATTTCTACCTCAGATTTGTGGTCTCGCAACCACTATTCTGACTAGGCCCTATATTGGGCTGTTACACATATTTTATTTTGGAAGAATTTATGTGAAAGGTAAACGATTTCCTATATGAGTTGAAGTCTAAAGACTAATTGGCATGCCCAACTTGAATTTTGGTGAGGGATGGACGAAAATCATTCTAACATATAACCATTCCAATTTTTTGTGATTGATATACTAGTTAATGACATATTCATTTATAAAAATTCATTTTTTTGGAAATAAAATAATGAACTTTTATTTCAACATGAGAGTTTCGATAAAGATATGTGTAAATAGTAATCTTCTAATTATATGATATAACACATAATAGTCCAATCTAGCGATCTGTGTTGTTGTTGCTGATATCTTCTACTCAAATGCTTTCAAGTTTAAAATTTATCTTATAATTTGAGTTTTTATCACACCAGTTTTAAGATTTGGTACTAATGAAGGTTTAGTAATTTCGATGTTTAGGAAATTTTTTAGCATTTGAGGAAGCTTCACGATTTTTTGTTTTCTATTTGCAAGCTGGTTTAGGTAAATATTTGCTAGCACTTGGTGTGTGTATCTACTGTATTGGGTTTATGTATCTACTGTATTGGGTTTATGAACGTTAATGTTTTTTTCTTGCAGGGTTTGGTTTGGGGAAACATTAAAGTTTGGGTTTGGAGATATGTAGTTATCAGCATTAGCTGGCAGATAACATTGTCCCAGTGTAGGTCGCAGGTGTTCCCCTCTCCACCCACCAAACATAATCTTCTTTGCCAAGGTGCACCATCCTTTTTAATTTCTCGGCCCAACTTTTCCGTATTTCCCGTATTGTAACAAGTTTCAACTTGCTATGTCCACCTCTATCGGCCACCCTCATCACAGTTTAGTTACAGCTTGATATTGAAAAACAGAAGCATAATGCTTGCTGATATGAATGCATTAGAGTTCATCTTTTGATCGTTCGTGTCCACAGCTTTAACCTCTAGGAGTTCATTATGTACTTCTGATTGTTGCATAAATGGAAGACAGAAATTTTATTAGGAAATATTATTAGAAAATAATTAAAATATTTTGTTTGTTATTCTGTTTATGGAATAGTTAAAGAAAACAGGCTGGAAAACTTGATATTTTGTTTGTTACTCCATGTTGGTGTATTTATATAATAAAGAATAATTAAAATATTTTTATAATAAATTTTACTTATTTGTAAATTTTAATACTTCAATTATAATAAAGGTGTATCTCAAGATGAAGATAAAGTGCAATCAATATTAGTTGGGGTTTGTCTATTCAATTTTTAACTTTAATATAATTATAAAATAATATTATAAATTATAATGAAAATGTAATTGAAGACGAATATAATGTGTACTTCAATATTTATTGGACTTTATCTTCAAATGTTTAATTTTAACATAATAATATCCACTTTGACTAAACAAAAGACAATTTAAACTAATAAAATTGTTTATTTATAAATATGAACAATTTAAATTACAATAAAAGTGGAATCAAGCATGAATATAAAATAGTATAAACTAATTTCGAGAGAAAAATAATGTATCCATAACAAATTTGATAGGTTTCAAGTCACCAGTTCATTTTTTTTCTAGTTTCTAATGTGGTTTGATCAAACAACTGCAATCTACTCATTTCTGTCTTTCAACCACAACTGCTGGTTTAAAAAATTCCATAAAATCCCACTATAATAAAACTTTACCTTAAATATTAGCGATATTTATAATTAGTTGTAATATAATAATTTTAAATTACATTGAATATAACTCAATACGAGTGATGTAATTCAATATTTTATAAGACTTAGATGTATTCAAATTTTCTATTTGCTTTTAATATAAATAATATATTTTATGTTGAGATGTAATTTAAGATAATAAGATATTATTTTTCTGGTATTTAAAATTATAATAAAATTGTAATTTAATCTATTTAAATGACTAGTATAAATACAAATTTAATTTTTCAAGTTTAAGTGAAAAATAATAAGACATTGCTTACCTATAAATTTAAATGGTTTAAATTACAATTTAAGATGAATATAAAGTATAAATCAATCTTTATCTATTTAAATTTTTATTTAGTGTTAATAGAAATAATAGTTCAAATTACAATAGTAGTGTAATATAATATGAATATAAAGTACAATTCAATATTTATCTAATTTCTTGTATTTTTAATATTATAATAATAATGATTTTGTATTTTAGTTAATAAGTCATTAAATAATAAGATATTTCTTATTTATAAACTTTAAATTATAATGAAAGTGTAATTCAATATAAATATAAGATATTACATTAATTTAATATAATTATAATATTATTGCTTTATAAAAAAATTTAGACTTTGGTGGAAATGAGATATTTATAAGAAAAAACTTTAAGTCTTTTGGGCAACAACAATGTATTGGATTGTTAAATACATTTCTTTCTTTTAGTTGGAAATCAAATGGAGTTGTTGGTGAAGAAGAAAAAGCAGTGTTATAATAATAGGCATGACATCACCTGTTTTTAACCATTTATATTATATATTTTAGTACAATGACATGATTTAAATCTATTTAGAATACTTAAGTACTGTAATTTATTGTCAACTTTAGACTTCAAGAACTACGAAATGGATAAGAGTTGGATGGATTTGTCAAGGGTAGGCAACGACTATCGGAATGGAGTACAAACTTTTCTAAATTTTGCCTTTCAAAATGCAAGCCAAGAGAATATGATTCTTTGCCCGTGTAAGAAGTGTGGCAACATCAATTGGCATATTTGTGAAGTTGTCTATGACCATCTAATTGTTGATGGCTTTATTCGGGGGTATAAAAAATGGATTTTTCATGGAGAGTGTACACCTCGTAGAACCTCTTCAACGATTAATCCGGCTTATCCTCATAATGATCACCATCAGTCTGTTAGATAAGATGACATGGAAGGTATGTTACGTGATGCATTTAATATGCACAGTCATGGTTTGCAATCATTTCCACCTAAAATTTTTGCATCTGATGATTGTGATATTGATGGAAATGCTTTTACCAAAACGAGAAGAAGTGCACCTAATCAAGAGTCAAATGGAGAAGCGGTGAAGTTCTACAAGTTACTTAATGAAATGAATGAAGAACTTTATGAGGGATCGAAATTTTCAAAACTGTCCTTCTGCATTCGTCTTTTTCACTTAAAATGTTTGGGAGGGTGGATCGAAAACTCTTTTACGATGCTATTAGAGTTTTTGAGAGATATGTTTCCGTTTGCAAAAATCCCTCATTCATGCAAACATATGAAGAAACTAATAAAGGATTTAGGCTTTGGGTACGACAAATTTCATAGTTGCCCAAATGACTGCATGTTGTATTGTATTGGGGTGATCGGAAAAACCAACAGTCTTGTCATGTTTGCAGTAAATCTCATTGGATGAATAGGAATGCAGAAGATGTGAATGAGGGTGAAGGTGAGGCACAGTCAAGAAAGAAGCCAGTAAAGATTTTGCGATATTTTCCACTAATACCAAGACTTCAAAGGCTTTTCATGTCGTCAAAGATAGCTGAGTCTATAAGGTGGCATCATGATCAACGAACATATGATGGATTATTAAGGCATCCTACGGATTCTTTAGCTTGGAAATCATTTGACAGTAAATTTCCAAGCTTTGCAAGCGAACCTCGGAATGTGAGGCTTGAGCTAGCATCTGATGGGTTTAATCCTTTTAAAATATGAGTACTTCGTACAGTACTTGGCCAGTAGTGTTTGTTCCTTACAATTTACCTCTGTGGATTTGCAGGAAGCAATATTCTTTTATCTTATCTATGATTATCCCTGGAGAGAAAGGTCCCGAGAATGATATTGACATTTATATGCAGCCACTTATTGAAAAGTTGAAATAGTTATGGGCAGGTGTTGAAACATATGATGTCTTGAAAGGAGAACTTTTATTTACGTGCAGCTTTGTGATGGACTATTGATGATTTCTCGGCTTATGCCAGTTTATCTGGTTGAAGTACCAAAGGACGTTATGCTTGTCCTTGCTGTGCTGTGCGAACATGTTCGAAGTGGTTATATAATGGGAAGAAGTTCTCTTATATGGTGCATTGTCAGTGGTTAGATGGAAATCATAGATTTAGATTTCAAAGGACTCTATTTGATGGTACTGAAGAGTTTAGAGAAGCTCCTGAGTAGACTATTGGATTTGAAATCTTATTCATGTTAAAAGATATCAATTTCAGTTATGGAAAGATGAATCAACCACCTAACAAGCAAACAAAGAGAAGATCGAGGGAGGCGTATGTTGGCGATTTTGACCGGCAAAGTGATGATGAATCTAATGAAGATGATGATTCTAATGAGGCAGACTTGTGGAAAAAAGAAGCATTTTTTTAGTTTCCTTATTGGGTGCATCACATTTTCCGACACAATCTTGATGTCATGCATATTGAAAAGAATGTTTGCCAGAACATCATCGGGACAATTCTCAATGTCGATAGAAAATCAAAAGATAATCTTAAGAGTTTACTTGATCTAGTTGACATGGGAATTCAGTGTGATCTTTATCCCCAATTACTTTCGAATGGAAAATCTCGATTGCCGCCATCTATTTTTGCAATGTTGAAGAAAGAAAAAGAAGTGTTTTACACGATGTTGAAGGATATAAAGGTCCCAGATGCGTATGCATCAAATATATCTCGATGTGTGAGTCTTAAAGATAGAAGACTATATTCCCTAAAATCACATGATTATCACATCTTGATGCAAAATTTTATGTCAGTTGATTTACGGTGTTGTATGTCAAAAAATGTGACGTGTTGTATAATTGAATTATCCAATATAATGAAAGCTATTTGTGGAAAAGATTTGATTATTGAAGAACTTGAGAAATTACAAGATCGAGTCGCCTTAACTTTTTGCAACTTGGAGAAGATCTTTCCGCCTTCGTTATTCACTATTATGGTGCATTTGCTAATTCATCTCCCTCATGAAGCAAAACTTGGTGGACTAGTTTTGTACCGGTGGATGTATCCTATAGAGAGGTGCTAATTTATTTGCAAAGTTTTCATTCATTCATGAATATACCTTTAATTACAACTTTTGATAATGTTGTATATCGTGTTTAGGTTCCTATGCAAATTAAAGTCTTATTGTCGTAATAAGCGTTATCCAGAAGGATTAATTGCTGAAGGTTACTTAGAAGAGGAGTGTATGATTTTCTGCTCTAGATATTTAGAAGATGTTGAAACAAGACTGAATAGACCAAGTAGAAATGTTGGGCTCACTAATCATAACTTAGCTGAAACTTATCTATTTTGAAGTTATGGACAACCAATCGGTAAAGTTGAAATTGCACACTTAGATGATAGATCTTGGGTACAAGCACATCGATATGTTCTTTTTCACCACAATTCAATTGAACCATTACGCAAGTAAGTTTTAGAATTTTATAAATACTCATATTTTTCATTTGTTTATCTTCTAACCAAGTAATCCACTTTTTAACATAGTGAGTACAAACAAGTCTTGAGATCTCTTTCACGCTCCCGAAGATTACAACATCGAGAGATTCATAAGTTATTCATAGAATCTTTTCATGAATGGTTAAGGCAAACAGTATGCAACTGAAGCTTTCAATGACAAATAATATTGTTTTCGTATAACATTATAATTAATCAATTTACTTCCAATTCAATAGGTTTGAAGTGGAAAGGACTTCAATGAAGAAGTTAAATGGCTTTCTCAAGGTCCGAATAGAGTAGTAAAAAGATGCCTTCCTTATTAATGGATTCAAGTTTCGTACAAAATCTCGCGAAAGATTGAGGAGGACTCAAAATTGTGGAATAGTTCTTAATTCTTCAATTACAAGTTTTGCTAGTGCTAGGGACAGTAATCCTATTGAGGGAAATGTGGAGTATTACAGACTTCTTAAGGAAATTATTGAGTTGGATTACTATGGCAAACAGAAGGTTGTCTTTTGTTGATGTGATTGGTCTGTTGTTAATACTACTCCCAGAATTCAAAAAAGATCAATTTGGTTTTATAATGGTGAACTTCTCTTAATTAATTCACATTGGACAATAATTGATAGACGAGCCGTATGTATTTTCTTCTCAAGTAAAATAAGTTTTTTCCTCGAAAGATCCAACTTTTGAGGGTTGGTACGTTGTACTTTGTAACATCCCTGGAGACTTGTTTGATATGGGCAATGGAAGTAGAGATGCAATCAACGAAAGATCAAAAACTTTTCCTTTTCCAAAACAAAACTTAAATGAAACTATCTCTAGTACTAGTACACAATTTCAATGTGTAACATCCCGAAATAGGGCCTAAACGAAACAATGGTTGTGAAACCATGAATCTGAGATAGAAAAGTTTATTACGATTAATTATTATGATTTATTGAGTGATTAGATGCATGTGTTAGAATATCGATAGAAAATTTCATGAATTGCATGTCTAATTTGCCTATTAGGACTTAATTGCAAAAGTTGATAAATATGAGTTTTAGGTGTTAAAGGATTTAATTGAAGAGCATAATTGAAGTAGAGGTCTCTAAATGGTAATTATACCATTAGGTTTTCATGGACAAAAATGGACATATATAGGTAGAAAGAACCAAAGTTTTTAATGAAGGGTAATTTAGTCATTTGGTAATAAAAAGAAATTAAAAGGGAAAAAGATGGCAAAATGTGCTCATCTTCTTTATTAGGTCGAATTTTCAAGGGTTCAATATAGCTAGGGTTTGTTTCAAGCTTCCAAGCTCCATAGTAAGTGATTCCAAGCCCCGTTTTTAATGTTCTTTACATTTTTGAAGCCCCTGTAGCTCGGTTTAGCTTATTCTATCAATAAATCATGCTAGAGTTCATATTTGGAAAAATACCCATAGGTGAAATGTGTTTATTTTGATGTTTTATGATGGAATATGAAGTCTAAAATTATGTTAAACAACTTTTGCTAAGTGATTTTAAGTGAAAACGAGTAAAACGGCTTCATCGGTAAAAATACCTAATGTTCATAAGTACATGTTAGAGTGAGAATTTGATGTTGTCATAGAAGGGAAAAATGATCAGCATGTCAGAAAACATAAGAATAATGGATAAAGTTTAATTCCCGAGCTTTGGGGCAAATGTGTAAATATGTAAAAGTTTAGGGGAAAAATTGTAATTTTTCAAAAGTTAGAGTTAAGGGCTGTTTTAATAAATATGAGTATTAAATAAGCTAAATTTACTATTATAGATCAAGAGGAATGAAATCCGAAGTTAGATCGGGGAAAGAAAAAGATAGTGGACTAAATCGATATAGTTTATCGTATTTTGTTTCGAGGTAAGTTTGCGGTAAATAAATGCAATATTCTATTATTTTACATTTAATACTATTAAATTCCATCATTTACATATTTATTCTATAAATTTATCATTTAAAGACTCAAGTATGAATTGACGGAAAAGCTATCTCAGAAAGTTCCGGTTGAACCTTAGGAATGTGTAGGATACAAATGTCATGACATTAGGGTTTAAGGAAATCATGTAAGACCATGTCAAGACATGGCATTGATAAGTTTCTATAAGGCAAAGGTCCCATGTAAGACCATGCCAAGGCATGGCATTGATGAGTTTATAAGGCAAAGGTCCCATGTAAGACCATGCCAAGGCATGGCATTGGTGAGTTCATAAGGCAAGGATACCACGTAAGACCATGTCAAGACATGGCAATGGTTAAGTTTCATATGGAAAGGTACCCGCGTATCCTCAGTATTCCAAGTGGTTCAACGGGAAAATTCAAAGAGTATACCAAAGGAAAGGTAAGACAAGTTCAAGCTAAAAAGGTACAGGTAAGAATTTAAGATCTAAGTATATTAAATTAAAGGCTTAAATAATCTTGGTAAGAAAAGATTAAGATAATTCATTAAGAATGTTGTTATTTATTTACATGTAAACTTACTAAGCTTTATGCTTACTCCCATTCCTTTCTCTTTTTTTTTAGTATTACAAGCCAACTCGGGGATCGCAAGGACGTCGGAGTTCGTTACACACTATCAAAGGATTATATTGGTATTTTGTGACTTGAACGTTTTAAGTTATGGCATGTATAGGGACTTAGCCATTTTGTGTGTATGTCCTTATGATATGGCTTAATATTGGCTTGTAAATGCTTAATAACGATTATCCATTAAAAAGGTTAATTATGAACATGTTTTGGGATGTTATGTATGCCTAGATGATAGTTATTACAAAAAAATTATGAAAGAGTAAAAAAACAATCTGCAGGGGAACAATTTTGGACAGCAACTGTGACGTGATATTGAAAAATCACTAAACATATTATAAATGGAATTATGGTGTGAATGAGATATATAATTAAAGCTTATTGAGTCTATTTTCATATGAAAGAAACGTTGTAGGAAAAAGAGTTATATATTATGAGATAAATGATTTTTTGTTCAGAGGGGTCAGAACTGTCGAACTGTGTAACAAGGGAGACTTTAACTAATAAAGTGTACTAATTGGCCACACCAAAAACTCTGGAAAAACTATAGTAAGAAGATATATGAGTCTAGTTTCAGGGAAAATTTACGGATCTAAATTTTGAGTTTTGTAACTCGAGTTATAGTCAATTTAGTGAACATGACGCAGATGGACAGTTTCAATTTTTATGCCCCGAACTAGTAAGTTAAGTCTAGTAATGTCTCGTGCTCGACTCCAGCAACGGTCTCGGGTAAAGAGTGTTACATTTATTGGTATCAGAGTAAGAGTTTAGTCGGTTCCCGGAATATTCAGTATGAGTAAGAGTCTATCTATACATGCCATACTTATATTTTGATAGTGTGGAAACTCTTGACGATTTTAAAATGTTTTTCTTTTATAGTTATGGATCCCGAACGAGCTGGTGGAGATGATGTAGAGAGTAATGCACCCGTTTCCATGGAAGGGACGGTGCCACCAGATAGTATTGAAAGGCCCATTACAGTTAGTCAGGGAGGAGGGGCTCAAGAAGCCTTCTTCCAAGCTATGAATGAATGGTTTGCTGAGTTTGTTCGTACGAACCTGGCTGTTAGACCTCCACCCCCTCATGATCCTTAGACCACCATGTAGCTTCCCCAGTTACAGATACAGTTAGAAGAGAGAAGCCACCCGTTGACAAGATCAGAAACAAGGGGCTGAGGAGTTTCGGGCTACCAAAGATGATGATGCAGAGAAAGGTGAATTTTGGCTCGAGAACACTATCAGAGTCTTTGATGAGTTATCCTGCACACCAGAAGAGTGTATTAAATGTGTAGTGTCACTTCTTAGAGATTTGACCTACCAGTGGCGGAAGACACTTGTGTCAGTAGTACCTAAAGAAAGAGTTACTTGGGATTTCTTTCAAGAGGAGTTCCGTAAGAAGTACATCAGTCAGAGGTTTATTGACCAGAAAAGAAAAGAGTTCCTTGAATTAAAACAGGGTAAGATGACTGTGACTGAGTATGAACGTGAATTTGTCTGACTCAGCAATTATGCTCGAGAGTGTGTGTCTACAGAGGCTATCATGTGTAAAAGATTTGAGGATGGGCTCAATGATGATATCCGACTGTCAGTTGGTGTTCTAAAGATAAAGGAGTTTGTTGTTTTAGTTGACCAAGCCTGTAAGGTAGAGGAGTTGTTAAAAAGAAAGGGTAAAGCTAAAATTGAGATGCAAGATACGAAGAAAAGACAGATGAGCAAGTCGTTTCAGTCTACATCCAAGAGGCCTAGAGAGTTTTCTACGAGATCTAATTTTTCAGCCTGGGATTCTAGCCGAAACAGAGGTAGAAGATTTATGGATCCAAAAGCTCAAACTACTTCAATTGCGAGTGTTGGCAGTATTTAGCCTGATAGACCTGAGTGTCCTCAATGTGGTCGACGTCATCCAGGTCCATGTCGAGCAACTGAGATTGGTTGTTTCCGATATGGTGCACCAGATCATTTCATTCGGGAGTGTCCCGAAATGGTTAAAAGAGAAGTAATACCGAGTGCAAGATCAGGCAATGTCCCCGTTAGAGGCAGATCTTAGAGAAGTCTCGGAGTAGGGGCAGGTAGAGGTACATTTAGAGATACAGCAATGAGATCAGATGTTAGAGCACCCGCAAGGACTTATGCTATCCGTGCTCGTGAAGAGGCATCCTCCCCCAACATAATTATGGGTACATTTTCTCTTCATGATGTTACTGTTATTGCTTTGATTGATCCAGGTTCAACCCATTCCTATGTTTGTATGAAATTGATGCCTAGTATGAACATGCCCATAAAGTTTACGGAATTGTGATTAAAGTATCGAATCCATTAGGTCAGTATGTGTTAGTAAACAAAGTATGTATAAATTGCCTTTTGATGATTAGAGGTTACTGTTTTTCGGCCGATCTCATGCTATTGCCGTTTGATGAATTTGATGTGATTCTTGGTATGGATTGGTTAACTGCACATGATGTGATAGTGAATTGTGGAAAGAAATTCATTGAGTTGAAATGTGAAAATGGTGAGATACTTCGGGTTAATTCAGATGAGTCAGGTAGTTCAATTTCCATGATTTCTGTTATGTCTGCTCAGAAATGTTTGAGGAAAGGATGTGAAGCTTATCTTGCTTTTGTGTTGAATACTAAAGATCTAGAGTTGAAAATTGAATCAGTGTCTGTGGTAAATGAGTTTCCTGATGTGTTCCCGGAAGAACTACCAGGTTTGCCTCCTATCAGAGAAGTTGAGTTTGGTATTGAATTGATTCCAGGTACCACACCTATTTCTATTGCTCCTTATAGAATGGCTTCGATAGAATTGAAAGAATTGAAAGCTCAGCTAGAGGAATTAACTGATAAAGGCTTTGTAAGACCTAGTTATTCACCATAGGGCGCGCCAGTGTTATTTGTGAAAAAGAAGGATGGTTCCATGAGATTGTGCATAGACTATCGGCAGCTTAACAAGGTAACCATCAAGAACAAATATCCATTGCCTAGAAATAGATGATTTGTTTGATCAATTAAATGAGCCACTATGTTCTCTAAGATAGATTTGAGATCTGGATACTATCAGTTGCGAGTTAAAGAGTCAGATGTTCTGAAAACTGCTTTTCGAACTAGGTATGGTCACTATGAGTTTCTTGTGATGCCATTTGGCTTAACCAATGCTCCTGCCATTTTTATGGATTTAATGAACCGAATTTTTAGACCTTATTTGGACAAGTTTGTAGTTGTGTTCATTGATGACATCTAGATTTATTCTCATGATGAGACTGAGCATGCAGAACATTTGAGAACAATTTTACAGATTTTGAGAGATTATCAGCTTTATGCCAAGTTTAGTAAAAGTGAGTTCTGGTTACAGGAAGTTTGTTTTCTTGAACATATTATCTCAAGTGAAGGTATTAAAGTTGATCCGAGTAAGATTTCAGCCATTGTTGGTTGGAAGCCTCCTAGGAATGTATCAGAGGTCAGAAGTTTTCTTGGTCTTGCTAGTTATTATAGACGATTTGTAGAGGGATTTTCCATGATAGCTACTCCATTGACAAGATTGCTACAGAAAGATGTCAAGTTTGAATGGACTGAGAAGTTCCAGAAGAGTTTCGACAAGTTAAAGGCGTTGTTGACTGAAGCTCTTGTCTTAGTACAACCAGAACCGGGTAAAGGGTTTGTGATTTACAGTGATGCATCTTTGAATGGACTAGGCTATGTACTTCTGCTGGAAGGAAGGGTAATTGCTTATGCCTCTAGACAGTAAAAGCCACATGAGAAAAATTATCCGACACATGATTTAGAGCTAGCTGCTATTGTATTTGCATTGAAAATCTGGAGACATCACTTGTATGGAGAGAAATGTCGAATATTCACTGATCATAAAAGTTTGAAATACTTGATGACTCAGAAAGATCTGAACTTGAGGCAAAAAAGATGGCTAGAGTTGATTAAAGATTATGAGCTAGTGATCGATTATCACCCGGGTAAGGCAAATGTTGTTGCTGATACTTTGAGTAGAAAATCGTTATTTGCATTGAGAGCTTTGCACACTAGTTTGGCCTTATCAGATGATGATTCTATTTTAGTTGAGTTGAGAGCTAAACCGACATTTCTTGAAGAAATTTGTGAAGCTCAGAAGGATGATAGTGAATTGCAAGCCAAAAGAGTTCTGTGCGAGTCAAGTGTAGAGTCTGATTTTCAGATTGGTTCTAATGATTGTTTGATGTTTAGAGATTCTGATTTTCAGATTGGTTGTAATGATTGTTTGATGTTTAGAGATAGAGTATGTGTACCCAAGAATGATGAACTTATTCGGAAAGTCTTACAAGAAGCACATAGCAGTTCTTTGTCTATTCACCCAAGTAGTACAAAGATGTATAATGATTTGAAAAAAAATGTATTGGTGCACAGGAATGAAAAGAGATATTTCAGAGTTTGTTTGTAGATGTTTGATCTGTCAGTAGGTAAAAGCCAAACATCAGGTATCTTCAAGTTTATTGCAGCCTGTATTAGTTCCCAAGTGGAAATGGGACCGAGTTACTATGGACTTTGTGATAGGATTGCCTTTGACACCGAGAAAGAAAGATGCAGTATGGGTTGTGATTGATAAGTTAACGAAGTCGGCTCATTTTATTCCAGTTCGTATGGATTATTCACTTGACAAGTTGGCCGAGTTGTATATTTCAGATATAGTTAGACTACATGGAATACCATTATCGATTATCTCGGATAGAGATCCGAGATTTACTTCACGATTTCGAAAGAAATTGCAGGAAGCTTTAGGTACAAAGTTGAGTTTTAGTACAGCTTTCCATCCTCAAACTTATGGTCAGTCAGAGAGAGTTATTCAGGTACTTGAAGATATGCTTAGATGTTGTGTATTGGAATTTCAAGGTAGTTGGGAGAAATATTTGCCGTTAATAGAGTTTGCCTACAATAATAGTTATCAATCGAGTCTAAAGATGGCACCTTATGAAGCTTTGTATGGACGTAAATGTCGTACACATTTGTATTGGACAGAGCTTAAGGAAAATCATATTTACGGGGTTGATCTAGTCAAAGAAACAGAAGAGAAAGTAAAAGTCATCAGAGATTGCTTGAAAGCAGCTTCAGATAGGCACAAATCCTATGCAGATTTGAAAAGAAAAGAAATTGAATTTCAAGTTAGTGATAAAGTATTCTTGAAAGTATCCCCGTGGAAGAAAGTTCTCAGATTTGGCAAGAAAGGCAAATTAAGTCCCCGTTTTATTGGACCGTTTGAGGTGATCGAGAGAGTTGGGCCATTGGCATATCGGTTAGCTTTACCGACTGAGTTAGAGAAGATTCATAATGTGTTTCTTGTGTCTATGCCACATCGTTATCGTTCAGATCCATCACATGTAATTTCGCAGACAAAGGTTGAGATTCAGCCAGATATGACTTACGGTGAGGAACCAGTAAAAATTCTAGCTCGAGAGGTTAAGCAATTAAGGAACAAAAGTATTGCACTTGTGAAAGTATTATGGAATAGGCATGGGATAGACGAGGCTACATGGGAGCCCGAAGAGACTATGTGAAAACAATACCCAAATCTCTTCACAGGTAAGATTTTCGGGGACGAAAATCCTTAAAAGGGGGGAGAAATGTAACATCCCGAAATGGAATAGTGGTTGCGAAACCATGAATCCGAGATAGAAAAGTTTATTACGATTAATTATTATGATTTATTGAGTGATTAGATGCATGTGTTAGAATATCGATAGAAAATTTCATGAATTGCATATCTAATTTGCCTATTAGGACTTAATTGCAAAAGTTGATAAATATGAGTTTTAGGTGTTAAAGGATTTAATTGAAGAGCATAATTGAAGTAGAGGTCTTTAAATGGTAATTATACCATTAGGTTTTCATGGACAAAAATGGACATATATAGGTAGAAAGAACCAAAGTTTTTAATGAAGGGTAATTTAGTCATTTGGTAATAAAAAGAAATTAAAAGGGAAAAAGATGGCAAAATGTGCTCATCTTCTTCATTAGGTCGAATTTTCAAGGGTTCACCACAGCTAGGGTTTGTTTCAAGCTTCCAAGCTCCATAGTAAGTGATTCCAAGCCCCGTTATTAATGTTCTTTACATTTTTGAAGCCCCGGTAGCTCGGTTTAGCTTATTCTATCAATAAATCATGCTAGAGTTCATATTTGGAAAAATACCCATCGGTGAAATGTGTTTATTTTGATGTTTTATGATAGAATATGAAGTCTAAAATTATGTTAAACAACTTTTGCTAAGTGATTTTAAGTGAAAACGAGTAAAACGGCTTAATTAGTAAAAATACCTAATGTTCATAAGTACATGTTAGAGTGAGAATTTGATGTTGTCATAGAAGGGAAAAATGATCAGCATGTCATAAAACATAAGAATAAGGGATAAAGTTTAATTCCCGAGCTTTGAGGCAAATGTGTAAATATGTAAAAGTTTAGGGGTAAAATTGTAATTCTGCCAAAGTTAGAGTTAATGGCTGTTTTAATAAATGTGAGTATTAAATAAGCTAAATTGCTATTATAGATCAAGAGGAACGAAATCCGGAGTTAGATCGGGGAAAGAAAAAGATAGTGGACTAAATCGATATAGTTTATCGTATTTTGTTTCGAGGTAAGTTTGCGGTAAATAAATGCAATATTCTATTATTTTACATTTAATACTATTAAATTCCATCATTTACATATTTATTCTATAAATTTACCATTTAAAGACTCAAGTATGAATTGACGGAAAAGCTATCTCAGAAAGTTCCGGTTGAACCTTAGGAATGTGTAGGATACAAATGTCATGACATTAGGGTTTAAGGAAATCATGTAAGACCATGTCAAGACATGGCATTGATAAGTTTCTATAAGGTAAAGGTCCCATGTAAGACCATGCCAAGGCATGGCATTGGTGAGTTTATAAGGCAAAGGTCCCATGTAAGACCATGCCAAGGCATGGCATTGGTGAGTTCATAAGGCAAGGATACCACGTAAGACCATGTCAAGACATGGCAATGGTTAAGTTTCATAAGGAAAGGTACCCGCGTATCCTCAGTATTCCAAGTGGTTCAACGGGAAAATTCAAAGAGTATACCAAAGGAAAGGCAAGACAAGTTCAAGCTAAAAAGGTACAGGTAAGAATTTAAGACCTAAGTATATTAAATTAAAGGCTTAAATAATCTTGGTAAGAAAAGATTAATATAATTCATTAAGAATGTTGACATGTAAACTTACTAAGCTTTATGCTTACTCCCATTCCTTTCTCTTTCTTTTTTAGTATTACAAGCCAACTCGGGGATTGCAAGGACGTCGGAGTTCGTTACACACTATCAAAGGATTATATTGGTATTTTGTGACTTGAACGTTTTAAGTTATGGTATGTATAGGGACTTAGCCATTTTGTGTGTATGTCATTATGATATGGCTTAATATTGGCTTGTAAATGCTTGATAACGATTAGCCATTAAAATGGTTAATTAAGAACATGTTTTGGGATGTTATGTATGCCTAGATGGTAGTTATTACAAAGAAATTATGAAAGAGTAAAAAAAATCTGCATGGGAACAGTTTTGGACAGCAACTGTGACGTGATTTTGAAAAATCACTAAAAATAGTATAAATGGAATTATGGTGTGAATGAGATATATAATTAAATTCTATTGAGTATATTTTTATATGAAAGAAACGTTGTAGGCAAAAGAGTTATATATTATGAGATAATTGATTTTTTGTGCAGAGGGGTCAGAACTGTCGAACTGTGTAATAGGGGAGACTTTAACTAATAAACTGTACTAATTGGCCACACCAAAAATTCTGGAAAAAATATAGTAAGAAGATATTTGAGTCTAGTTTCACAGAAAATTTACGGATCTAAATTTCGAGTTTTGTAACTCGAGTTATAGTCAATTTAGTGAACATGACGCGGATGGATAGTTTCAATTTTTATGCCCCGAACTAGTAAGTTAAGTCTAGTAATGCCTCGTGCTCGACTCCGGCAACTGTCTCGGGTAAGGAGTGTTACACAATGGGTTCACCAGGATGTGGATGAAGATATTTACGAATCATGATGTAGTAAGATTTTACGATTTTTTAATTATATGTAATATTATAATTTAAATCTTGATCTTGTTAAATATTTCAACTATTTTATACGTACTATTATTGTTATAATTAGTTACTAGTATTTCAACTATTTTATGTGTATTGTAGATAATATGCCTAGAAGAAGATAGTGAGATCTAAGTATTATTCAAAATCCTCCAAATTCGAAAAACTACTATTGGATCTTCGAATGTTCCGAATACAGTTGACAAACCTGTAGAAATTTAAAGTAATGTTGACTTGAATTTACATGCATGTTGACTTTTATTATTAATTTTTGTTTCAAATTCTTATATTATCATATACCATTTTTTTAGCTGAAAGTGGTGGGAGGCGCAAAACTCGAGGATGTACGCTATTAAAGGATTTATACGATCTAAATTCTGTGGAGTGTGTCAAAGTATCTAGAAATAGCCATGGTCAGCCTATTGGACCAGAAACTCGACTTTTAGCAGGATACTTGGGCATTATAGCACAAAATGCCAATCTGTTGCCAATCAACTACGAGTCATGGCATCATATGCTTGATAGTAACAAAAATCAAGCTCTCGATAATATTAAGGTAATAATGTGAATGTAATTTATAATACTTTGGTTTAAGTTTCATTTATATTTACTTTCTAAATTTGTGTTACTTGCAAGACAGATTTGCTTTAAAGGTCTCGAATAATTATGCAAAGAAAGCATTAGGAAAGAAATGGAGAGACCATAAAAGTAATTTAAAGAAGGAATATTTTAAGAGCAATATAAGCCTCAAAGAGAAATTGTGAAATGTCTCACCGGGAATGCTGAGGTATGAAACACCCCAAACCCGGCCCACGAGCTTTGACCAGATTTGGTATGTTCCTCAAGTAAACTGGTTTCAAGTTCTTTTGTTACTTAGAGAAACTTGTGTGATTTAAAAAAAATGTTGTTTGGGTTGGGCTTGTGTTGAAAACGAATTCAATTTTTTTATATTAAAAAAAACCCTTTTATCTTAGGTGACAAAATATTTGGGGTTTAGTTTAAAAGAAATTATTACTTAAACTTTAATAGATAAACTCATAAACATAATAAAATAAATGGAAAACAATTCAACTATGGCCTTATGGCCTTATTACATCAAATAATTCCCAAAAATGAATTTAAGTGCTTAAATAAAATAAAAGTCCAAATAATAAAATTTTCCTTGCTGTGCATGGCCACCTTTAAGCTCCTGCCGACCCGGTCCATTACTGTTCGTCACCTGAAAAAGGTTCCCACAACGGGGTGAGTCAACAGACTCAATGTGTACACAACACTAAATCATAATCGAATCAGGCATAACAATTATTACACATTCATATCATAGCATACAAGTTATGATGCATTCCCAAAACCCAAACCTATTAAGCCATCCGCTACACTCCCCCGTACCAACCTGTACACCGCGGGGACTACTAAGTCGACCCTCCTTCCACTACACTCCATATCGCGGTCTTAGGTCACCGCATTCGTGGTCATAGGTCACCACGTTCAGATTACTGTGGTCTTACGTCACCACATTCAGATTACTGTGGTCTTAGGTCACCACATTCAGATATCACGGTCTTAGGTCACCGTGTTCGTGGTCTTAGGTCACCACATTCACTTCCCCTTCAAAATAAAAACCCATATGCCCCATATAATAGTAATATAGAGTTCACATTCTTATTCTTATTCTCATGTTAAATAACATATTTCAAATTCCTAGTAGGAGTAGGAAACGTACCTGAGTACTTAGTACCATAACATGGTACCTTAACCACTTTCATATTCTTAATATCACATATATTAATTAAACATGCCATGACACATATTAAGAAATAGTGTGGGGTACACACCTGATTCGCTTAGCAAATTCCTTGAGATCCCAAAAAGCTTGATCTAATGCTTAGATCCTTAATCCCTACATTTGATTAATCACTTACTACTTTAATAAAAAGCCATTTGGCCATAAATCCAAATCCTAGTAGGATTAGTATACTTAAACTTACCTTGCAATTTCCAAATCCCGAAAGTATTCCTTGCCTTATATGTCTGTCGAAATCCCTATAACTTCATGTTAGATCAATTTCTAACATTTATTCATAACAAATAACCCTTAGCCGAATGTTAAATATGACTTACCTTGTGGATTTTAAATCCCGAAATTCACCGAATAACTAGGGAACACGCGGCCTATGGTGTACCTTCGGGAAAAGAACTTCTCCTTCCTTATAGTCAACACTTAGTAAATCCCGAAAGATCTCTTCAAAGTTTCGGCAACAAGAATATTGATGGGATTAGTCCTAGATTTCGACAAATCTAAAAGAAAAGAATAGAAATCAAACTTGTTCTTACCTTTGAAGAAATTGACAGCACCTAAGCTTGAAGCCACTTAAGATATTCGGCTATGGCCTTAAAAGGCTTACTTCCGGCTTTTGGAGGGATTAGAAAGAAAAGAGAAGGAAGAATAAAGATGGAGGATTCGGCTAGAACACAAGGTATTTCGGCTTTGGCTAACAAAGAGAAGAAGAATAAAAACTGTAGGAAATTCGGCAGAGAGAGGAGAATTTGCTTAAGAAATTCGGCAAAGGAAAAGTGAATGAATGAATGGCCTCTCGTTTCCTTTTATAGCCGAATTTACTAGCTAGAGTCCCTTACTTGGCCACCACTCTTCTATTTTGATAGCTTTATCCCTTGAATTATCACTTTATTAAAAGAATTTAATTCAACAATTATCTCTTGAAAATAATGATAAATAAATCCCTTATTTATCCTCTATTTATCTCTTAAAAATAAAAGAATAAAAGCTCCTAATTTATAGCCATGTGCCGTCCACCTCTCTGCTCCTTGTAGCAAAATAAAATTTCTTTTATTTGCTTCCCATGCAGCTCGAACCTTGGCCCAATACTCCTGTATGTGGGGCCATTTCCAGAGGCCCTAAGTGGCATCTCCAGGCCACTTTTCCAAGCCCGTTCTTGTGTCAAATTCCTCCTACTAATTTTCTTAAGGCCATATTGCCTTAATTTCCTCCTTTTAAACCTTAAAACTTGACATTTCTTTACATTTACAAGTTTCCAAAAATTTTCGTTTGCCTCCTTTAAACTTAACATTTCCTTACATTTCCAAGTTTCCAGAAATGTTCACTTTCCTCTTTTGAATCATTTCTAAATCATTTCCTTACATTTCCTAGTTTCCAAAAACGTTCGTTTTCCTCCTTTAAACTTAACATTTTTAAATCATTTCCTTACATTTCCAAGACAAGACATTTCCTTACATTTCCTCACATTTCCTTACATTTCCTTACATTTCCATACATTTCCTTACATTTCCATACATTTCCATACATTTCTTTACATTTCCATACATTTCCTTACATTTCCTCATATCTTAGGGTTCCTAAAACTCCTCAGAACACATCCAACACACCCACTGAGCCCACTATCTCATAAATTATGCACGTACGCATAACCCCTAATCTAGGATGTTACAAGGTACCAATGAGAAGATGCAGTTAGATTTTGGAATTCAAAGAAAGGAGAGGTATTACGTACTTCCAAACTCTTATAATTATTTTGGTTTATAGTATTGACTATATACGTAATAATCATTTCATAATGTAGGATCGTAAGCGTGTTGAAACTACAAGTAGGCAAAAAACAAAAATTCACGCACATAGTTGGGTCGAAAAGTTTTGCTTGTGTAGCTGATGACGAGATATTTTGAATTTATTAACTGTGTCAAATATTAATTACTTTCTACTAATTAAATAATATTTTTCCTACTATATTGTAGGAACTATCGTCTGGTCAAAAAGTTGGACGCCTTTAGTTTTTTGACATTACACATAAAAAGAAATATGGATCTCCTATGACTACTGAAGCTGCAGAAATTATGGTATATTTACTTAATAAAATTTGGATTATTTATCATGTTTAATTATAATGGTTTAATTCATCGTTTGTAATGCAAATAATGCAAAGTTATGTTGCACTTGTTTGATTATATATTTCATTTCTAACTCCTTGATTGATTTATTAGGAGAAACTAAAGGATAAAAGGGCGGAGTATGAAGTGATCGCTTCCAGTGATAGTTCTATTAATCTGGACAACATTGATAACCGAATTATTACTGAAGTTTTGGGTCTTAAAAGGTATGGTCGGATTCGATTTCAAGGATCTTTTATTAATCCAACCCAAAATTTTGGATCCAACTCACAGCAATACATGCATTCGGCGAATCAGGCTCAGCTGAAGTTCAGAGGTTAAGAGACTAGATGGCTCAGATGCAAGCGAGCACAATTGACCAAATAACCAACTTAAAGCGGAGGCAGCATCGAGAGAAGCAGAGGCTCAAAGAAAATATGATGAACTCCAGCTACAACTTAAAGTGGACGCAGTAGCGATGGAAGCAGAGGCAATAAGAAAATATGATGAACTCTAGCTACAGCTTCAAAATATGATGAAGATGTTTCAGCAGAATGAATCGCAGAATCCACCATCTTAGACTTTTGTTTTCTTATTGTGAGAATATCTTAACAATATAACTTTTGAATATAATATATTTTTTATTTCATTTATTAATTTATATCATATACATATTTCTTTCGTGATAGTATCATAGATTTGAAATTTTTGGTTGGATTTGATTTTACAGGAAAATATGTTGAAAATTCGGGCTCTATATGAAATAAAATGGGTTGGTAAAATAGAGCATGGTCTTTAGCGGCACTTTTACAACAAATACCGCTAAAGGATCACCGCTAAAAGACATGTTCTATAGCGGCGTTTGCAAAAAAAGCGCCACTAAAAATCATGTTCTATAGCGGCATTTGTAGGAAAAGAGCTGATAAAGATCATGTTCTTTAGCGGCGTTTTTATGAGAAGCGTCGCTAAAGATCATGTTCTATAACAGCGTTTTCCCACATAAACGCCGCAAAATTTAGCGGCGTTACATATAGCGACGTTTTTTACGACACTTATAAAAACACCGCAAACTATTTTAGCGGCGCTTATAAGGCCAAAAAAACACGCTAAAAACCTGTTTTCCTGTAGTGAGATGATAATAGTTCATACGAACTTACTTGGCTAAATTGCAATAATGTCAAAGTATAGGGGCATTTTAGTAATTTTTTATTCTCCTCGATTTTCCACTCAATCTTGATATGCTTCTTCAAAGAGAAAGCCGAAGCATGAACCCTTCCATGGAGTTTTTCTTCTTTCAATTTCGGGGAAGAAGACATGAAAAATGATGATAATAACTTTTATTTTTATTTTAATTAATTTAATTATAGAATTACTATTTTAACCATATTAAAAACCATCCAAATTTCATGTTTTTAGTTACCCAAAAACGTCCACTAAATTCTTAAATGGTTTAATTACCACTTAAGTCCCTTTTTTCCTTTAATCCATAAGCTATTTAATCACTCAAATCAAATAGTGATCAAATTTTACATCTTTTACGATTTAGTCCTTTTTAATTAATTAACTATCGAAACATTAAAATTTCTTAAAGAAACTTTAATACTACCTTAAACACTCCGTAAATATTTATAAAAACATTTATGGCTTGGTTTATATAAACGAGGTCCCGATACCTCATTTTCTAAAACCACTTAACTTTAGGATCTTACCACTTAAACTTAATCATTCATATCACATAAATTACCATAATAAAAACCTTTTTAAAACCATATTCGACTCATAAATATTAACTAATAATATTTACGAACTTACTTGTCGGATTTGTGGTCCCGAAACTATTGTTTCTGATACCACTGAAAAACGAGCTGTTACATTTTCAAATATGAGCTAGCACACATCCATAAAATCATTTATGCCATAGCCTAACTCATTTTGGTTGAAAAGGTTTCCAACTCTAAATAAGACAAGTTATATTGTCTGATGATGTACTAGGGGAAGTGGCCATTTCCTTTAGCACCTGTACAGTCACTTAAAAAAAACTTGTCTCAACAATAAAACCTCTATTAAGGTTGAACAAGCCTTCCATATTTATAGTATGAATCCATCATTAAAAAAGTAACATTTAATCCATTTTAATCTGTCCAAATCTTATCAAATCAATCATCCTTAATATAAAGATACAAAAGATCACAAAATCAACTCAGGACATTATGTATATATATCAATATATAAAGGTAAGTAGACAAGAATCATTTAAAAATATTCTTGTTTGATTCAATTTCTTCTCCAAAGATAAACATGAAATTAACTACACAAGATCCTCAAAAGGATGCAAGCAAATTTTTTATCAAACATGTCAGCAAATAAGCAGTAACAGAGCAAGCAAATTTTTTGGGGGGGCCAAAATTAAATTGTATATTTTTACAGTAGTAAATATGCAATTTTACCATTTTAATACTCTATATCTTTATAATTTTTTACAAGATTAAATAAAAATTTTATTATTTTAAAGGGGAAAAATATAATATTTGTAACACCCTAACCCGTATCCGTCACCGGATTAGGATTTCGAGGCATTACCAACCTAAATACAATTCAGTACAGTCATATAAATCATTTCATGTTCACAAAATTTTCAACTACTTTATACAAGAGTTTTAAAACGAATAGCAACCATCTATTCATTCATATAATTCAAATTCGTACTTATAGATCACTTAATCGACTAAAACTCAATCATGCTTTATTACTATTAATACATAAACTATCCATGTTTCAAAATTAAACTACTTTACTTAATAAGTATAATATTCAAAACATACAACATTACATGCATGATATTCAAATACCTAGATTATAAACAAATATATTTCGCTTTATAAACTAAGTGCGCATTTACAACATTTATGTATAAGACATTATAATATTCATTTGACAACTTATAACATAACCAATTTCTTACAATGTTCACTTGACTTTCATTGGCCATTTTCTATGTACTTAACTGAATCTAAACATACCAATTCCATATGCTTTAAACCATGCCATTTAACAACATCTTTCCATTTTATTTATCTCATTCAATTAAGCGCACATAACAAATCCAAACTATGTCCATTTCGGATTATAATAATGCAACAATTTTGAAATGCATTTTTGCCTAAATCAAACATACCAAAATCGGACAGCATATATATATACAAGGTATCAATTAACACATAAATTCCAACCAAAAACATACCAATTCATAAAACATTATAACCGCATATTAAACCATGTAACATATTTCCCAAAATAAGTTAAGTAACAAGGCCGATTACATACCAACTTAATACCATCTTTAAGCCAACTCATAATGCAAATTATACATCAACATATAGGTCTTTAATAAATCATACCAAATTTCCAAATCCAAAGACATAGCATAGACAAGGCAATTATAAACACATATCATAGGTCGAAAATACATCCATCATTTACCTCATTACTTAACCGAATTATAAGACCATCCAACACAAGAATATATCAACATTAATTAACTTATAAGTCATTCATGTCATATTCAATTAAACCATATAATAGCAAATTATACCAACTTTCAAGACTATATTATCATGCATATACTAAATACATCAGATACCTATAATATACATATTGCTTTCGAAATAGGCCTAAACAATAACTAAATTATACAACCATTAACAAATATGCCAAACACATCACACTTATATATATATATATATATATATATATATATGACCGAAATTTTGCATAAACTTAAGCATCATATATATCGATTAGATCAAAAGCATAAAAACCAAGCTTAACCAAAATGAATAAGCCATTTTCGCATGGCTCATATTTACATATTCCAATATCAAACATATTAACTAGACTATACATGTCATAGGTTCAAATTCAAACTTAATAAAATATCAAAAACAGTCGATAATGTGATAGACTTCTCTGACGATCCCCGAGCTCGTAACCAACTTCCAAAATCTATAAAACAAAGAGCAAATAGACACAGTAAGCTGTCACAGCTTAGTAAGTCATAAGCAATTGAAATATGTAATCTTATATACAATTTAATCTGAATAAACAGTAATAAGCCATCATAATTTCATGCATATTTCCAACTTATAAATTTCATATATCAAAACATATATAACTTGCATAAACTTTCCTTTGGCCAAATACTCATTTGAACATTAGTATTTTTTTAATCTTTACTTTATACAATACATTTACATCATAAGGCCGAATATATATATACATTCACAAATATATACACATAATTCACATTATCATATAGCATTATATCATCAATTCAAACATTCAACTTACCTTATTTTCATAACTTAGTATGAGTACATACTTGAGTCTTTCTAACTCGATTTTACACTCAATCTTAACTTATCATTGCCCGTTGAACAATTCGGAATTAAAAAGGATACTCAGATAGTCAAACATATCGTACAATGCCAACGTCCCAGACGTGGTCTTACATGTAATCACATAACGATGCCATTGTCCCAGACAGGGTCTTACACGTAAATCACAAGTCGATGCCAACGTCCCAGACATGGTCTTACACGATAACACATAACGGAATCCTATGTCATGACATATGTATCCTAGCTATTCCTAAGGTTCGTATGGGACTTTTGGACATCGTATCTCGATCGAATCAAACTCGTAAACATAGCTCCCAAGCTCAGTGACATTCGACCAACACATATATATTTATCAAGAATTCAGTTCTTCATATAAAATTTACATATATTCAAAATTAACAACATTTAAATGCTTATAAACTTACCTCGGATATCGACGAACGGAAATAAACGACTATTCGATTATTTTTGTTTTCCCCTGATCCAAATCCGTTTTCTTTGGTTCTTGATCTAAACATGTTCAAATTAAACTTATTTAAACATCATTTTATTCAATTTAGTCTAAAAACACATAAATGGGCAAATTACCATTTTGCCCATGATATTTTACACTTTTTGCAATTTAGTCCCTATTACATAAAACACAAAATATGCAAAATTTCATAATCCCATGCCTAGGCTGAATCTACCCCATGATCATACAAATCCATATATTTCATTTATTTCACATTTTAGTCCCTCAATTTATTATTTTTACAATTTAGCTCTAATTACTCAAAATCATCAAAATTTCCAATATAAAACATTTTAATCTATCACATATCTTTAATATTTTATCATCAAACAACAAAAATCACAAGCTATCGTCAATAGCAAAACACAAAATTATCATCAAATTCAAAAATTAGGACATGGGCTTTGTAGTAATCGAAGCAACGATATCAAAAACATAAAAATTATCAAAAACCAAACAAAATTTGTACCTTAATTGAGCCTAATGAGTGTCGAACCTAAAACCACATTCAAAGCTTTATTTTCTTCTCCACTTTCGGCAATTAGAAAGATGAACATGCAAACATTTCATTAATGTTTTATTATATTACATTAATTTGCTAAATTACTATATTAACCTTTATAATTTAAGATACACATTTTATATACAATGTACATAACCGTCCATCATTATAATTCATGGTATAATTGCAACATAAACACCTCTCATTAAAAGAACAAAGCAATTTAGCACTTTAACAAATAGTTAGCAACTTTTACCATTTACGTGATTTAGTCCTTTTATTAAATCGGATACTCAGACGATAAAATTAAATCACGAAAATTTCACAGATATAAATTCACATAGTATAAACACATATAATAATATTTAAATATTTTTCTGACTCGAATTTGTGGTCCCGAAACCACAGTTCCGATTAGGATCGAAACTGGACTGTTAAAATTTTACCACTACTAATTTAAAATTTTATAAATTATAAATAGATTAAAAGAAAAAAAAATATTTTAAGGGTACCAGGCACTGCCAGCACCTAGCCCCGCCATTGCAAATAAGGCATGTTATATGCTTGATAAAGGAAGTCAACAATTCCCTTGGCAAAAATATAATCAAAACAATAAAGATTAAAGACCCAAAAGCATGAACATGCAACTAGACCTGATCATGGGCCGGGCTATCGGGGTCGGCCCAAAGGCCCGCCCGAAATGTGGGAGGGTTTGGGCAAAAATTAGGGCCCGAAAAATAAGTTTGGACAAAAAAAAGCCCCGTTTAAAAAACGGGCCAGGCCTCAGGTAAGGCATTTTTGGCACGAGCCCGACCCGAATTCACTAAAGGACAAAAAAATCTACTCTTTTTTTAATGTTATTTTATTGTTGTTTTCTCCCTATTTTGCTTCCATTTTACTATTATGTTGCTACTATGTTGTTGTTATTGTTTGGATATTATATAAAACTTATTTTATTGTTAATTTTATTATTATTTTAAAGGCATTTGTTAATCTTGTTATTATTTCAGAGGCATTTGCTTGTTAAATTGCATTTATCTTAGTGTTATTTAAGTCTACACATTTTTTAAAATTTATTTTCAATTTGTTGGGAAATATTTATTTTTATGTTTTTAGTATTTTTGATGTATTATATATATTTAAAAATAATATAAAAATTAATACGGGCGGGCAGAGTCGAGCCCAGGTTTTATCTTTTTTATCCCGCCTGAGCTTGGGCAAAATTTTAGGCCCTTTTTCGGGTCGGGTTGAGCCCAGGCCTAGAAAATAGGCCTAAATTTTTAATTGAGCTCGACCCGGCCCGGCCATGAGCATCTCTACATGCAACATGTAAAAGACAAATACAAATTTTAAAAATATTATATATATATATTGAATAGAATATCGATTGGATTTATTGATGAAGAAGAAGAGAGACCAAACAGACATTGGGTCCATTAGGCCCAAAACCTAAAGAAGCAAACATGAGCCCAAGATGAGGCCCGAAGGAAAAATAAAAGCTGTCATAACGAAATGAAAGATCGGGAAACTTAAAGAAAATAAAACTGACCAACCTAATCCTATCAAATCCATCCAATCGAAAACAATATAGCTGGCCTCCATTAATATCTGACTTTTCAATTTCCAAAACCAGCTAATACCTGATAGCGTGAATCAGAAAACATCCAGTACCTACTATCTCTTCCCTCTTTGGCACCATTTGAACTTTCAATCTGGATCCCACCTTGCATTTTCCTCTCCTTCTCTGGAAGCTTGATTTAACAGATCCCCTTCTCCATTTCCTTCCCCTCCTTGCTGAAAGCGAATGAGAACTCCATCAGCCAGATCCCGCACCCCTCCTGGTTGTAGGCATCCAACAACTTCTATTTCCAGATCCGACGCTTCATTTTCCTCTCCGTCTCTAGAAGCTTGATTTACCAGACCCCCCTCTCCATTTCCTTCCCCTCCTTGCTGAAAGTGAATGAGAACTCCATCAGCCAGATCCCGCACCCTTCCTGGTTGTAGGCGTCCAACATCTTCTATTTCCAGATCCGACGCTTCATTTTCCTCCCCTCCAGACTGAGGACGTATGAAAGCTTCCTTTTCCAGGTATATTTCCTCCTCTGTTCTTAAGGTCTCAACATTTTACTTATTGTTTTAATACATTAATTATATAACATTAAATTTTTATTAAAAATAAAACAATTAAATGTACATATTCACGTGAAACATATGTGACTGACGTAAAAATACTAGTATTTTGAAAAGCCCATGCTAAGCATAGCATATAAAATCAAAGTCAGGTGTTTCTTATGGAGAACCCATGAATTCGATTATTGAGCTTTTAACTATTTATATATTTGTAGTAATTATCGCATAATGAATTCACCCGAAGTTAAATTTAATATTTGAATTTTGGGCGGGAATTAAAACCATTTTTCCTATAAATACTCCATCCTATCAAATCTATGTCAATCTTTTATATCGTTTATCCATCACCTCACTCCCAGAAAAATGATGAAGATAGTTCTTACCCATATCTTACTGCTGCAATGCGTTGAAGGGCAAAAAGCTGTTGAGAGAAAAACTACATTTCTCAAGAGGTTGAATCAAAAGGAAAAATGCTTGATGGCTACTTTGACTACTTACGAGGCTTCTGGAAACGAAGAGGAAGAGGCTTGTCTGTGGAACTATGAAGCATGGACACGGACATGTAATATCGGTACGATACGATACGGGTAATTTTAAAAAATTGAGGACATGAATATGATGACAATAAAAAATATTTTTAATATTTTTATATATATTTTTATGTTAAAATACTAAATATCCACCTCAATATTTTAAATTAATTACAAATAGTTAAGATAGACCTTGGATTGCTTCAAAATTGTGTGAGAAAGAAAAAGAAAATATTTTATCTCCTTTAAGAAAACCCTAAAACTTTCAACTTTATTTTCAACCTTTCATTCCTTTCAAAGAAAAAAACAAGCGAAAGAAAATCTAAAACTCTGCTTCTCATTTCACTCTCAACTGGAGTTTTAATCTGGCGTCTTTATCCATAGTCATTGTGTCCAAATTTTTTTAACATATTCTGACTTGTTTCGTACATATCCGAGCATGTCTGACGAGTGTCGTGTCAAACATACATACGACACCGATATAACAAGGGATGAGTCATGTTCGTGCTTTTCTAGCTGTGGAAGAAGAAAGGGCTAGAGAGGTGTCGAGAATTCGTTGATAGGCAGACCATTGCTAGGAGGTTATTGGTCGAAAGGTTAGCCACTGAAGATCTCGACTAGTGGAGGGAGTTGTGATAGGCGTCAGATCAATAGCAGAATTGAGGGAGGTCAAGTCGATTCTCGGGCTTGGTAGGTGCGGTCAACTGTAAATCTTCAGAATTACTCCAAATGTGGAGCAAACCAATGCTATAGCAATTCATGCAAGTTGGTATCCAGTTCTACCAATAGGTTGATCCTAAATGAATAGCAAAATTTCCAAGAAAATAATAGACCAAATTTGTAACTGTAAGTACAAAGTCTTTTTGTCTAAGTGCAAGAGTCAAAATCTAGAAATATGAGTACATACTAAACCTGCAAACGGGCTTCTACACTGGATGAGGCCAGAAATTCCGTCTCAAAAATGGAAAGAATTGGATAAAATATAATTCTCAAAAAATGAGTTTAAGTAAAATTTAATGTTCATTTTTTATATGGGGTCGGAACTTGAGTAATATTTTTTTAATTTGAGTCCGGCTCGGTCCGAATATTATTTTATAAAACAATATTTTATTAATTATATATGTTAAATAATAATGATAATGATAATGATATATATTTATATTTATATTAAATCATTAATCTAATAACATTTTAAAATTTATATTTAATACAATAAAATATTTATTATATTCATTTGTGTTTTTTAATATAATAAAACATTATTATATTTATGGTAGTGTTTTTTTAATATAAATACTTTTTAATATATTTTTAGAAAACTTGTATTTTAGTATTTTGTTAGTGCGTTTAGTGTATTATATTTATTAAAAAAATTAGTTTTAAATAAAAATTAATCTCAAAAAATCAAATATGAACGGATCTGGTCATACCCAAGTTTACTTCTTCTTTTTTAAATCAGATTGGATTTGAGTAAAAAAAAAAATAGATCAATTTTTCAAGTCAAGCGGAGACTTGACAAATAATTTAAATACCTTGCATAAGTCCTCCTGAATCCAACCCAGGAACAATACTCAAATCAAAGTATGTGTATAGGAAAGTATAAAGATATCAAATAAATAAAACTTTTGATTGGTATTTTTTTGTTCTCTTGCAAATTTCTTGATATGTTTGGTTATTTAGATTGATTTCGCTCTATTAAATCTAAATCTCCAATTGCAATAAATTTCTCGTATCAAAGCTGGATTGGAGTACGATTTATTTGTTTTTGTTTATGTCGATTCACATATGTTTTAGGCCTTATTTGGATCCGTGGAGAAGTATTTTCTTTACTTTTGTGTGTCATGTTTGTAGCTTTTCATAATTACTCTAGTTTTGTTTTGAATTTTTTATGGTCCTTTAGAATAGATAGTTTTGATAAGTTCAATATGCTAGAAAGTAGTGTGCAAGCAATTTAACCCTACCAAACCTGAAACCTACTTGGAATTTCCATTAGCAATTGTGTACTTTCAAAATCTTTCCTAGATGTAGAAACCATTTTTTCCAATGGTAAAATTCATCTAATTGGGATCGTTTTCATGTCTAGCTGTTAAATTTGAGTTTTATTGATGCCCAGCCAATATTTTCATATATGAACCTGTTTTAAATATTATAAAATATTATTAACATAATGTTTAAACTAAAAACTAATTATACTTATTTTAATAATAGCATATGAAAAAAATATTAAATATAAAAAAATTTAAAAAATCTTCTTTAAATAAAAAAAATTATCTTAATTTGAAAATTCAAATTTTTTACACCTTAGAATTTTTTTATGAACTATTATCAATATTTTCATTATTTTGTATGAATATTAGAAATAAAAGACATGTCATCTAACTCTTTTACTGCCATGTTTCTTTGTTAGTAAATATGAAAAAATATGATTAATGTAATGTTTAAACTGAAAACTAATTATAATTATTTTATTAATAACAACATATTGAATTACTTTAAATGTGACTCTATCGAAAACTAATACATTATTTTATTAAGCACTTACAACATATAGATTATACAATTGTGAACTCAAAGTAACATTATTATTCAATTGTTGTTGAATTCATTTATGATACAACTAATTTATTTATATCGATTTTTTAGAAATTAAAACAATAAAGATTAAAAATTTGAAAAGTATGGATATGCAACGTGTTCATCTATTAACAGGCAAATATAAACTTTAAGAATATTTTATATATTTTATTTATCCTTTTAATACATTAAAAATATAAAATTAATTTTTTATTAAAAATAAAAATAATTAAATACACATATTCACATATGACCATAATAATATTAGCACAAAATAAATAACAACAGTTTGTCTCAAACGTTTATTTATAACGTTACATTTACATATTTTCATTAGTTTTAAACATGTGTAAGGCACGTTGAACATAATTAAACCTAATTTTTTTAATATAATATAATTGTTAACTTTATAAAAAATTAAAAATTTTGTATTTATTTAGAATACATATAAATTTAACATTTCTTTTTTTAATAAACACTTTTAACATATTTGTATTTTATTTCTCTTAATATATTACTTACCTAAAATTTAAAGATTATATAAAGATCTGCTTAAAAACTAATTTTCTTTTCAAAATATTTTATAAAATATCAAATATAGGGTCAATAATAAATAATGTATTGAACGTAGTAATCTTTGCTTTAATTTTCAAATGTTTTGATTTACAAAATTAATTCAAAAATTCCCTTAATTAAGTTTGTAAATTTCATTTGTAAATTTCATGTCAAATATTTTCAAAAATATTTTCAAGTATTTCCAAAGTCTTAGATATGATCAAAATAACTTAGAATATTTTTGAGTTTGAAATACCTTAAAAAGTCTTGAGAAAATGTTTTAAACCAATTTTGGAGCTAAGTTTTGATTAATAAACTGGTAGGTATCAAAACATACAAGACAATGAGCAAAACAATGAAATAAGGCGAAAATGTATTAATACATATGGCCTAATATATTGGAATATGAGTGTTGAGGCATTTTTAAACTAGTGCGTAGTCTAGTGCTTTGACCAGTGGAAACTATCTGTAGCATTGCTTACTTTGAAAAACTGCTATGTTTGGATTGACAATTTTAGTAACAAATATGTTTAGGCTGAGATTTCCTTAGAATATTAAGATACTTGTCATCCCATCCTTTATAACACCCAATCTTGGCGAAGTCCTAAGTCTGGGTGTATAGGTAAAAGGAAATTTGGTTGGCAGAATCCTACTCGCCTAATTAATGTTCCAACGCGCTAGTAGGGCGTATAGGCAATAATTGAAGTTTAAGGCAAGGAATGTCCTCCGTAAAGTATGTTACATGTAGAAGGAGGAATTGGAAAAAAATGTCAAGGGTTCGTGAGTGGTAAGGGATGTCGCCAAGGTTATGACGCGCCCAGCTAGTTTAGTCACTGTGTAGGTTATACACTAACGAGATTGTTAGAAATGAATGACCAGTCAAGTCAAAAAGATGATAAGATTTTGGATTCTTATACACGTTTCCATACAACTGTAAGCCACCAATGAGGGCAAGTTTCAAAGTTGAGTGACACGTGTCAAGTCTCACAAAGAAAGCTTCTGAAGGAAGGAAAGTTATCCTCTCCCCTCTTTTTAAAAAGATTATGATTGCTACCTTCATATAGCTGTTGATCAGGGGATTTTCTGGCTATGGTAAAACTAAAGATCAGAGTTCAAGTATAGCTTTTTTTTTTCACCTGGGGTGAGTGTTCTGAACTCACATAAGTTTCTCCTATGAAAGTGAGCTTGCTTGATTGTAAATAGAAAGTTGTAGAATGACCTTCAAGATTTTGCATGTGGATATGCAAACTTGGAGCCCAAGCTGCTATTGAGGTTACAAGTGAATCTCTAGATTGACTCTTACATGTGTGTTTGTAGTCTCGATATTTCCGTGCTAAGTGACTAAAGCATGAAATTGAAACTAGCTAAACATGATACTATGCCTCTGATAAGAAAAGAAGTATATGCGTGTAAAATATGTTTGAAAGCATGATTGTGTCTGTCATGAGTAAGGCAATACGTGAAGGGTCTATGCATGAAGTTTAAGAGGATGTGTTACATGTCTGTAAGCACGGATGCATCTATCATGAAGAAGTTTGAAAGGAATAAGTCTATCAAGTATGAGTCTGCATGAAGTGTCTATGTCTATCTCTGGAGTCATTTGAAGGGGTTTGTCGGGACTAAAAACATGAATATTTGATAAGGACAAGCTCATGGTCATGGCACTATGAAGACCATATATCTTAAGACAATGGCTGGGCCATGGCATCATATGGAATAGGTAAAGGACGGCTGGGTGAGTACCAACGATGAGGGGCAAACCTCACGATGGTGAGTTTAGGCAAATCCTTATCATCAAAAACACCAATTTCCATATAGGTGAGCCTTTGTGGCTATCTCTGAATGGATGCCCTTGTAACGATCTCTATTAAAAGGAAACCTTTGTGGAAATCTCTGTCAAAGGATGCCTTTATGACAAGACTCTAAAAGGAAAGCCTCTATGGCTATTTTTGGAAAGGGAAGCCTTCATGGCATAATCTAAAGAACGATTCTCATGATGACCATCTGAAAACAACGCTTATAGGCAGACTTTGAATGAATGACAAACACGATATTATGAGACTTTGCAAGTGCAATTTAGCTCCGAAAGAAAAGCCAATACAGAAGGTTATGGCGAAATTTGTAAATTGACAAGGTCAAAGTTCTGAATGAGAAGCAAATGATGAAATCCTTGAATAAAGGCTTAGGTAAAAGAGGGTTTTCTCACTAAGTTCTTTTGAACTTACCTCTCTTGTTTTATGTCTCAAGTAAAAGAAGTGCCGGGGAGGGGGACGACGTCAGGGCTGTACTAAAGGAGTAGCGAAATGGACAATTATGCATACATAATTGGGGATGGCACATGCGTGTCGAAGAAATATTTTTGTACAAGTCTCGAAAAGTTGTTTATAAGCCTTAGGATGACTCAATTGTGTTGGCCAAATAATCTAAGTCAGTAATATTACTCAAAGGCTAAATAAATGGCACAGTATAAACAAATATAATGAATAATTACTCTTGTAATTTTTGTATATATTGTTTACCTAGACGCAACTCTATTGGGCGGTATTACTAATAAGATGTATTTCTTTAAAAATTTGTGTGTATAACACCCTTACCCATATTCAACGCCGGAATAGGGTACGAGGCATTACTAGACTTATACACATATAATCATTCAATAATGAGACCTGACTTTCCACTCAAAATTAAAACTTTTTATATCACTTTTTAAACAAGTCTACGAGGCTTAAATCACACTTTAAAAATAGTTCGGGACCAAATTGAATTCTTTAAGAGGTCCCTAAAAGTCTTGGAAAAATTTTCGTTAACAATCCACACGCCCATTTGGAAGAAAGGACACGCCCGTGTGGAATAAGAGACACGCCTGTGTGACATATCACACGCCTGTGTTCCACACCCGTGTGGAATTATTTCTCAATTCGAACCTACAGGGGTTTACACATGGCCAGACACACGCCCGTGTCCCTCACATAGCCTCGACACGCCCGTGTGCCAAAACCTTGGCATTTTATTTCTGACTTCATCACCCCATAAATGTCACACGGCCTAGGCACACGCCCGTGTCCTTCGACCATGTGGTGAATTAAATTCCCAATTTCAAGTGCAGACTTCACACGGCCTGAGCATGCGCCCATGTCCATGGCCGTGCCATCCACACGGCTAAGACACACGGTCGTGTCTCTGCCCTGTGTTTACTACTGAGCACACTGACTTGCAAAACTAACATGAGGACACAAGACCTAGCCACACACCCATGAGGCTGACCGTGTGTCACACACGGCCTAAACACGCGCCCGTGTGTCTACCCGTGTGGACAAGAACAAGGCCATTTGCCAAACTCTTTTTATCACCCTAACTCATACAAACTTGAATCAAATTTAACCGTCAACACATTCATGCATACTTTAATCAAACAACCCAAACATGTACCATACACATTCATGAATAACCTCATCTTTTCATAGATTAATAATAATGAGCCATCAACTATAGCCATATACAAAAGAGTTCATCCTTAAATGAGCCAACACCTTTGGCCAAAATACATGATATTCAACTAAGTCTAGACCCTATACATGCCATACTCAAAATGTTAAGTCTAACTATACCGAGATGTGCTGATAGTGTGGGTGATCCTTTGCTTATCTCCGTATTCCGAGCTGGCTCTTCGACACTATAAAATAAGGGAAAAGAGAGGGGAGTAAGCTTTAAGCTTAGTAAGTCTATATGCAAACAATAAACATCATACCACATGCTAATCATTTATAACATCACATACTATATAAAAACAATTCACATTCTCATGATCATGCTTACTCATTTCAACTCTTACCATATCACAAACACATATCATACACATTGTTCACACTCACTTGCTCATATTCCCTACACTTATCATCACAAAGCCACATGTAATTTCATTTAGACAAGCTTCTCAATGAACCCTTTGTAATGTTACAAGGTACCCGGTGGTTTCGCACACAGCCCACCATTTATCATTAATAGGGTGGTATCGCACACAACCCACTAACAATGATTATTACGGTGGTATCGCACATAACCCACTAACTATAGATAAGCTCAAACATAAAATAGAATAGAGTGGTAAGTCCTATATGAACTTACCTGTTCAAAATACATAAAGCAGATACTTCAGGGATAATTTGAAGTTTTAGTTTTTCTCCGATCAACTCCATTTCGTTCTGATTCTTGATCTAAACAATTATTTTATACCATCAATCAATACTAAATATCTCCTTATTATGCCATGATATGCATGAACCTTTATAAATTTAATATTTCTGTAATCTTAAAATTTTACATTTTATTCAATTTAGTCCCTAAACTCGGAATAGTTATAACTTTAAATTCCTAGCCTTAGATTAAAATCCGATTTCAGATATTCTCATTAGGGACCATAAACTTCCTATTTCTAACACAATTTCGTAACAAGTTTTACATTTATTCAATTTGGTCTCTAATGTAATAAAGTTAATAATAAGCTAAATTAACTTTACGATCTAGTCCTTTTCATATTCTAAGCTTAAAATCTATCAATTTCAAGTCTAATTCTTCAAGAAATCAACAATGGCAACTTTCGAAAACTTTAACAGTTTTACAAATTGATACATGTGTTAGCTAAATCAAGCTCTCGCGACCCCAAATCCATAAAAATTACAAAAAAAAAAAAGACTTGATTACAATACCTAAATAGCGACCGAGAGTTTGGAAACCCTTGGAAGCTTTCTTTTTTCCTTCACTTATGGTGGACGATCTTTAGTTGAGGAAGAAGAGAAATTCTTTTCTCTTTCTTTCCACCATCTTTTTATTATACTAAAATTAAGGTTTAAGAAAATTTTAACATCACTGTCTACTATACTTATCTAAGATGGTTTGTTTACCATTTTAGACCTTTGGTTAATTGTCATTTAAATCATCAAGCCTTTGGCCAAATAAAAACTTATAGCGATCGAACTTTACGATTTGGCCCCTAAACCTTAGTTAACTTTAATTCGATAAAATTATTGGCTAAACTTTAATACATTTTTATGTTATTATAGTAAATATTAATATTTAATATTTATGAGCTTTGTTTACGAAAATGGGATTCTGAAATCGCATTTTCTGGTACCATTGAAAATCGGGTCATTACACCTTCGACATCACAATGCCAACCTGATAACTTTAAAAATTACAATTCAGTCCCTCGATAACCTTGGTTCATCATAAGTGCTTTCTAAGCTCGTTTAAAACCCGAATTTGATTAAATGTCGTATTATAATTAAGAACGATCATAATAACTTGAATAAATTGTTTATATATTATGCAAATGAACTTGTAGTCGGTCCAACAACGAATGTGACATCTCGTATCTAGGATCCGGTAATCTAATTGAGTATAGGGTGTTACATTAATATTAATATTGAGTTATCGTAATTTATTTTATTATAGTTTTAGTTGAATTGTTGTTAAGGCCAAAATAATATTAACATGGCATAGTGGTGATGATGATAATGACAAGTGAAAATAAGAACGCTTTATGTTTGAGTGAATTATAATTTAAATTTATATATTTCATATATTGTAATACTAATGAAACATAATATAATAATATAATAAATTATTTTTAATATTTTATTATAATTTAAGTTTATATATTTTATGTACCATAAATTAGCAAATTTTAATACCATTTAAATACATATTTTTTTTTACTTTACAACATCATATTTAAAATAATTTTTTTATCATTTTAAAATTACTTTTTGATAACAATTCTAAAAACTTGAAACTTTTCAAAAATATTTTTTCTATCATATATTTTCAACCTTAATAATAAACTAAGTAGAATGACATTTTCATATTTAAGGAAAAGTAATTCCCAAATATTAATAACATTCCATAAAATTTGATATATTTTTAGCAAATCAAACATAAAAAAAAGTTCTTTCTCTACCAGTAACTTCTAGGAAAACTGATCATTATATAGAGGCATAATCGTATCTGGTGAAAATGAAGTATTTGAAAGAGAAGTCAAGGTGCATGGCTAGCCCAATGGCTTTTATTTGAAAGCAGCTCACTTTCCAATCTAAATCCGATAACTTTGAAGACCAACCGACCCAAGTTCACCTCCACGTACCTCTCAAATCTTATTTCTATGTCCAATATCTACGTATATAAGGTTGCATATCGTAAAATCGGATATTCTTAAATATTTTATAATATTTTCCGTATACTTAATAATATTTAAATTAATTTGTTAATAAGATATTCACGTTATAAGAACTTAAATGTTTAGTTCAGATTTACTCTTACATGAATCTAAATATATTTTAATTATTAATTTCTCTATTTATATTTTGTAATAATTTAATTTGATTATAATTATACAGATATATTAATTATAACAAAGGTGTAGCCGAAGCAACAGGTAGTAGCCTTGATCCCAAATGGTAATTTTTTGCCCTTTTAATCCCTTCAATTTTTATAAAATTATGAATTAATATAACTATGAAATTATATAAAAAAATATATGGAATGATAAAATTATACTTTACCCCAAAAGTTTAATATTAAATTTCCCCCCTTAAACAATATTTTAGTTTTACCTTAAATTATAAATGCAATTTTGATTATGCATTGTATTGATTGATTCCAATTATAGTTATAAGGATGTATTATTTATATTTATGAATTATAGTTGTAAAAAAATAATAGTTAAATTTAAATATTATAACTATTATCTATAACATATTCTTTATCTAAAAAGGATATTCATTACCTTAACCTATATTACTTATAGAGATGATGAATTTGAATATGTAAATCTAGTGAACCCATTATCTACGTATTTGTAAAAAAGAAAAAAATTGTTTATCGAATTTAGATATTTGATAAGTTTAAATATCATTTAAAGCAAACTAATATTACGACAATATTGTTTGAATTTAATCAAAATGATAAATAGATTCAAATTTTGAGATACCTAAATTTAAATATTAGGAAAAAATATGACTTATTTGATATTTTAATTTTATAAAAAAAAAGTCAATTTAACTATTTATTTAATTTTTATTTTTTTAGCCTTAAATTTATTTTTTTATCAAATCACTCCAAATAGATGGGAAAATTAACGCTTTTTAATTTTGTTGATGTGACTTACATATGGATGACACATTAACATTTAATTAATTTTTTAATATTTTATAAATTCAAAAAAAATTATAGGAATTATTTAAAAAATGTATAGGAATTATTTAATTTTATAAATTTTTTGACACGCTTTTTATTTAAAATGTATAAAAAATGAATATTTTTAAATTTAAAAAATTATTTAAATGTTGACATATCATCCACGTGGATGCCACATCAGTAAAATTAACAAATATTATTTTTTTTATTTTTAAGTGATTTGACATAAAATGCAAACTTAAAAAGTAAAAGAGATTAAAAATTAAATAAAAAGCTAAAATAATTTTATATATATATATAAAGTTAGAGGTTATGCCTTCCAAATACATATATTAAATGCTTAAGGCCGTAAAAAATCCTCAAACTTTTTCAAAAAAAAGTAATTAAGCCATTTTTTTTGCATTCAACTAAGTACTTGAACTTTTAAAATTCATAAAAAAAGGCGTTTAAACTTTTTCAGAAAAAGCAATTAAGCCCCTTTTTTTTTGCACTCAATTGTCAAAATGTATTAAAAAAATCATTTGACTGTTAACTTTAACGGTTGACTGTTAAAGTTAACTGTACCTAATTTTTTTCAGTTAAAGCCACCAAGTGTCACAACCATAGCGTAACATGTGGTAAAAATGATTTATAACTTTGATTTATTTTTAATTTTTATCATTTTTTGCCACATGTCATTCTATGTTGCGACACATAATGACTTTAACTGGAAAAAATAACGGTCGTTAACTTTAACGGTTAACGAATAAAGTTAATGGTTAAAAAGCCTTTTTGATGTATTTTATAATTTTTTTATGATTTTTATAATTTTTTATATATTTTTACGGTTTTATATATTTTTATAAATTTTAATAAATTTTAAGTGTTTTTTTATATTTTATTGAATTTTGAAAATTTTATAACTTTTATTGATTTTTATTTTTAAAATTTTTTATCACATGTCACATCGTGATTGTGACACGAAATGACTTTAACTAAAAAAAGTTTAGGACAATTAACTTTAAAAGTCAACTGTTAAAGTTTACTATCAAAGAGCTTTTTAATGCATTTTAACAATTGAGTGCAAAAAAAAATAAATAAATAAATAGAGACTTAATTTTTTTTTAAGTTTAATAGTATTTTTGATGTATTTTGACAATTTAAGTACCAATTGAGTGCAAAAAAACAACAACAGTGATTTAATTATTTTTTTTAAAGTTTGATAATATTTTTGATATATTTTGACAGTTCAAGAAGTCAATTGAGTGTAAATTTGAGGTTTTTTTTTATGTCTTTTGAAAGTTCAAGTAATTAATTGAATGAAAAGAAGAAGAGGAAGAATTGAAGACTTTTTCCATCCTTAAAGCATATATCAAACTACTTCCATCCTTACCTTTGGATCACCACAATAATAAATGTAACTTCGTTTGAATCCTACCTCTAATGCACACGCTTAAGGTATTGCTGGCTACGGCAAATCCTTTAGGTACTTGGTATTATGATCACAACATTGCAATAAGACACAATTATAGTTGCGAAGAAAACACTATTATATCTACATATTTAGAGCAAACCTTGTGACTTTCTATACATTTTGTTTCAAAATCAGAAGCCATTCACAGTTTTAATCACAAAAAACTTCCAAAACCAGCCTATACAATCTAGCATTTATTAAAACCCAGTTCATGATAATCATCAAACCAACCATACCAAAACGAAATTACCTTGCCATTATTTAACACACGCTCACTTACCGGCCTTATTGCGAGACCCGACCCTGTGTTGAATCCGACCCGCTTCTACCCAATTCCTCCCCACCCGGCACCACCATTCCTGAGTAAACTGGCACTGGACCCGCATTTCTAACTCCATAATATATAGGTTGTTTCACACCATCAGGAGCCACTCTTAATGCGGGATCATAAGGGTCCACGTGCGTTACTGGCCTGTATGCTTGACCCACACCAGCAACCGGCTGATGATACCCAACCGGTATTTGACCCGTTGACATTGGATACTGCTGGACATACTGTGGCCGGATTTGAACAGGTTGAACCTGCGGATTTCCGGGTTGAACTGGACCCGGAACATAATATACAGGTATTTGTTGAGCGGGAGGTACAGAGTAATGAGAACCCGGAATATAGTGCCACATAGGACTACCCGAATATGTCGTTGGCTGCGAAACGGGTTGCTCCACCAAGCTCTCTGTTTGATTCTGCTTTGACTCAAAACCCGGTTCGGGGTTATCTGGTTTAGTCTTAACCGGTGGCAGATCTGGCATTGAAGGCACAACAACTGGAGCTGATGAGGTGGAACAAAAGGGTGATGAAGAAACAACCGGGGCCGGCGAACCCGGGTCCGAAACCGAGACATTCTCATGCAAGAGCTGACGTGTACTTAATTTCGGGCCAGGGGGTTGGGCCTCATCGGAGTTATCCAACCCGAATAAATAATCGGGTACCTCCGATACAATCGAGGAAACCTCGGAACGGCCGCGTTCGAGCCCAGATGCATTGGCTCCACTGTTAAGAGCGTCGAAGAACCAGTGCTCACGATTAACCGAACCGTCCAAAAGTGAGCTGATGCTACTGGTTCGAGAGTCATCGCCTTTGGAGAAAAGAAAAATCCGCAACCGAGCTAACCGAGGGTTATGATTCTGTGCTAGCCGATCATATTCTTCCATCATGTTCTCGAGATCCTCATCGGTCGCCACTGAAATCAACGCGTCAAGATCCTCGTTTGGAAGCTGATACTTAACACTCACGTTGGCAATTCCTAACCACAAAACAAAAGTAAGATCAGATTAAAATCAAATATGACGTCATTAAAAAAATAAAAACAAAGGAAAATCCATTCTCTTTTGTTGTTGGATTACCTGAGAGTTTAGAGAGCTTGGTGAGGAGGGCTGCGAAGGAGGTGGAACGATGGACGGCAATGATGCGGGTATCACCACCGACATAACGGAGCTGATTATCATGTGGACGTGGAAGGATCTTGCCGCCGAAACTGCACATGAACCGTACACGGGCATCATGAGGAGCATGGTGCTCGGAGCGTGGAGAGGACGCGACGGAATCGGTGGTGGAGTCCAACTCAGAGAGGTGGTGAGACGACATGTTGATGAGGTGGTAGTTACCTGTAGCTGCTATAAGCACAACGGATAAAAGAAAAGTGAGACGGAGTGCGTTGGATTCTCCGTCGAAGAATGTCTTAGCTTTTGAAGGCTGAATAAATCAGGAGAAGTGGCTGTGAGAAATCAGATATGACAGAAGAATCGGGACCCTTGTTTCGGATAGTCCTACAGCAGTTGACCACACATGATCGCTTTTCAGTAATTTAAAGTGGGCGGTTGTGGGCCGCTCGTGGGATTGGAAAGGGATATTAAAGGAAATTGTTTGTGGAATGGGCTTCTTTGAGGCATAAAATAAAATTAAAGAATGACCCCACTCGACAGGCCGAATGGTTTTAAACCACAAATAATCATTTTTTTCTTACTAATAATAGCTAATCCATGACGTTAATTTTAATTGAAAAACCATGCACTTGCCATATTTGCTACGAAAAAATAGATTTTTTTTCAAATAAAATATTATTTGGGTCTTCATTTGATTTATTCACCTAATAAATTCTTTGCTAAAATGTTAATATTTAATACATTAATTGTATATAATTTTATGAATTTTAATAAATTAGATGATATACCATTTAAAGTTTTTAAAATTAATTTCACTTTATTGCGTTTCAAATAATTGTTTTATAATTTCATTAATTATAATATTATATACAGTTAATTTATTAAATGTTAATATTTAATGTATTCAAGATAGTTATTCAAATAATTATGAGGTGGTTGCCAATAGTAGCTAACCCATGACGTTAATTTTGATTAAAAAACCATCCACTTGCCATATTTGTTGCTCAAGATTTAGACAAATAATTGGTTTTTTTTAATATATAAAATAAAATAAAACCTTGCATGTATGATCAACGTAATGTATAAAATTATATATTATAAACCAATCAAATGTAAACCCTTTGCTAAAATATTAATAATTTACACAATAAATTTATGCATTATCAATAAATTAAAAATTTTTACAAATGAATCTACTTATGTTCATTTTAAATAGTTCTATCATAATTTCATACATAGATAATATATAAAATTAGAAATTAAAAATATTCGGTACACTACTAATAAAATTTAAAAATTTCGCAAATAAAATTGGGTCTATATAAAGTATAGTAAAAATTAAAAAATTATTTAAAAAATGGGACATGTGACAAATTTATAATATTATTTGTAGAGTTAAAAAAAGTAGACTATTAATATACCAAATACTCAACGGCATTCATTATATATAAAATTTGAGTAAATATTTGATATATTGGTAATCTACTGTTTTTTATTTCACAAAAAAATTTGAAATACATTTGTTTTTTCTAAATAACTATTTTTTAAATATTTTACTATATTTTTGTATAAGACTTTTCAGTTCAAAAACATTATTTGTAAAGTCTCAAAACTACACTAAAATTGTACCAAACTAAAATTGTACCAAATATTGTCCAATAAACTTTTTCTAAAGAGTTAACATGTGATACATTAAGGATGTATAATTTTATGGATTAAGATAACTAATCATCTAAAATTTTTTAAAATAAATGAGTTGAAAGAAAAATTGTTTTATGTTGATTTTTTTTTCTCTTTTAGACCAACCTTTTCTACCGACGATGATGACGCAGATTCCCGAGAATCATAAGTAGAAGGTGAAACCCAGTCGGCCGAGGTATGGCTGGACCCGGTAAGAAAGGGTTCTCAGCTGGAAAGCCGTGAAATCAGACACTAAATCTAATGGCCAAAACCTTTACTTTTTTCCAGGCAAATAGCAAGAGATTCGTGACTGTTAAATCACGGCGAGAAAAGAATAAAAAGACGAAAACAACATCAATCCACGATATATATCATCTTTCTTTTTCCACCCCAAAAACGCCACTACCAATCAAATCTAATACCATCTGGAAACATAAAATAAAGTATTCTCATCTCCATCTATCCTCAAGGATCAAACTTGAATTTATATTATGATGAAATGGCAGAAGATCAAATACCCAAAACCAATCAAAAAGGAAGATCAAACATACTTACCAGTGATAAATGAATTGAGGAAGGAGGTGTGGGCCGGCAGCGATAACTTGTCTTCAATCTTTTTCCACAGAACGGAGTTGAAAGTGCGGGGATTGGAACATGTAGGGGCAGCGGGCAAGGCAACTACATGCTTCTGTGGGGCCCGGCTGTTACTGTCAGATAGTAGGCAGCAACGTGGCCACGAGTCAGCCCCCTTTTTGTCCCTGAGTTAATGCTATCCTCACGGACTTTCGTCTAGTGTTTCTTTACTGCCCAATCGTGTATTATTTTATTTTTATATATGGACGTCGCTGAAAAAGTTGCATGGAATAAATTGTCAGGGAGTGTTTGGTTGGTAAGTGGTAACCTTATTTTTCAGGTTCCATTGTACAAAATCATCTTCAGCTTCTAATATGATATTATTATAATTGGGATAATTTCAATAATACCTAGTCTTTTAGATGATTTTATATTAGCTTGGTAATACGAGAGTTGTGACAATTATAAAAAAGAAATGTAAAATTTTTAAAATATTGTTGTAAATTACATGCCAAATTTTATTCGAATTTATTTTATAAATTATTTTATTTCATGAAATATTTTATAAAGTATTTTCATTTAAATTTTTTGAATTAATTTATTTTGTAAATAAAAATATAAAAAAACAAAATATTTGGTAAATATATTATTTTTAAAAAATAATACTATATTCATAAAAATATCCAAAATATTTTACCCACACGTGAAAAGAGGAATATGTAGAGTTATCAAGTATTTTCCCTTCATTAAATATAAAAAAATTCATAAATTAACACTTTTTTTTTACTTGTTCAACATTTTTTATATATTAAATAATGAACTATTTTTGTACTTATCTTATTACAACTTGTTGAGTAATATTTGCTCATGTTGTATTAAGGGAAACACATAGGGTATTTATACAGAATTCCTACTGCTACTATTATACCTCACAATAGGGCCCACTATTTTGTCTTGGCTTTCGGGCCGAGGGCACTGACATTCCATGTCCTTAGTGCAGACATTTTTTAGGCCTCTTCTGGCTTATTGAACTCTTGCCTATGGAGCACGCGGTCCTTTCTAACCCTGGGACTGACTCCCCTAGCGAACCTCGTACCTGTTAGTCACAAGGAAGGGGGTCCTCTTCGCAGACATGGCTCGTGACCTCGTCCCTGCGAGGTTTACGTGAGCTCCCTCTTGCGAGCTTGTCTATGCGAGGCTTACGTGAGCTATATCTGCGAACATCTTGCATTCCTGTGAGGTCCTCAGCTGACTGTGCCTGTAGGCGAACATTCTTCTTCTGGGTCAGAGGTCCTGATCCTATCGGTCATTCGGACTATCGGTTCCCAAATCCTAACAATCCAGTCCCCCTTGGTGGGCTTAATGGACGTTATAAAGTGGCGGGCCTTAGGTCCATTCAAACGCATCTTGCTTGGCACGCCGTGGGGCAATAGTGTATGACAGCTGCCTTGCCTCATGTAAATCCAAGCATTGGGCGTGCACATTTGGCCATTGAAAGATGAATCATTTTTCTATGCTTGCATTTAGATCATTAGTTCGTTTCTGTACTCGAATGGTTTCAGGGGTCTCTCTTTAAAAGATGGAAGGTCGGGGTTTTAGGTTTCATTGTTTGGCTTTTCTACAAATCGGAATCGAGGTAATCTTACGAATTTCTTTGTTTCTTGACTCCGATATCTATTTTCTTTCTTGTTTTGATCGCAATATGGTAAAAATGAAAGAAGCTTATAGGTAGATTGTCTTGGCTCGTCTGATTCCAATCATTGTGAATGAGAAACCCTATGCTTGCACCAAAATTCTGGATGAGATGAAGCGAGCTGTAGTCGTGCGAGGAATCAAGCTTTTTGCAACAGCCCGATTTAGGGCCTAGTTAGAATAGTGGTTACGAGACCACAAATCCAAGGTAGAAATATGTGTTTTATAGCTTTTATGAGGTCTATGACATGTTTGCATAATTGTGTAAAAATTTCATGAAGAAATTTTATAGATTAGTGAACAATTTATCTATTAGGACTAAATTGCAAAGATTGGAAAATATGAGATTCTAGAATATTTAAGTATGAAATAGCACTATAAAAATTATTAGAGGTCCTTATTTAGCAATTAGACCATTATATGTTAAGATGAACAAAAATAAACATGGGGAGGAAAAATCTCAAGAAAGGGCCTTAAGGGCATTTTTGTCATTTGGTTAATAAAAGAATTAAAAGGGAAAAAGAAGTCAAAATTCATGTCCATCTTCTTCCCTAAGTGTCGAAAATTTGAGGAGAAGCCATAGCTAGGGTTTTGTTCATTTCCAAGCTTATAATAAATGCATCCTAGCCCCGTTTTTAATGTTCTTTGTATTTTTGAGATCCTCATAGCTCGATTTAGCTATTTCTAGCTATACTTTGAGCTAGGGTTTCTATTCAAAATTTTACCCATGTATGACATGCATGTACTTTGATGATTTATGAAAGAATATGAAAGTTTGATGTATGATAAATAACTTTTTCTAAGTGATTTTCATGAAAAATGTATAAAAGGACCAAATTGTAAAAATTATGAAAATGGTCATACATGAGTAAATTAGTGGAAATTGAGGGCTGTTGTAGTTATGAAAATGATTCGGCTAGGCTTAAAATGCAAAAAAATTGAATGAAAATCATATTACGAGCCTAGGGGCAAAAGTGTAATTATGTAAAAGTTTAGGGGCAAAATTATAATTTTGCCAAAGTATGATTCATGGGTCAATTTAGTCAATATGAGTATTAAACAAGTGAAATTGCTATTATAGATCAAGAAACATGAAGCCCGGACCGAAACCGAGGCAAGAACAAGGTTGTGGACTAAATCGAACAGATACACACATTTTCAGTACCGAGGTAAGTTTGTCTGAAATTAAAGCTACATGATGTTTTTATATTGTTAATTTCTTGATATTATGATAAATGAATATTATTTCCGTGAAAGTCGATTTATGATGCTTATACGAAAGTATGATGAAAATATGTTAAGTTGAAGTCTCGGTTAAATATTTGGAATAACAAGGATACCTATGTCATGACATGAGACAAGGAAGGTCCCGTATAAGACCATGTCTGGGATATGTGTAACAGCCCGGTTTAGGGGCTAGTCGGAACAGTGGTCTCGGGACCACTAATTCGAGGCCGGAGAAAATTATTTTTTAATATTATTTTATGAGTTAGAGCATGATTATATAGGTGCATGAAAATTTTGGTACTTTAATTTTAGCGATTTCATGCTTAATTGCGAAAAAGGACTAAATCCCATAAAGTGCGAAAGTTCTAATTTACAAGCTAAGGGTGCCAAATAGCTATAGAATATTAATTGGAGGTTTTTAAAGGGCAGTTAGCTCCTTAAATAATGGTTGCCCGGCCATAGGGGACAAAAGAGGTCAAAATTTGGTTTAGTAGGTGGATTATGTGGACTAAATTGAGATTTTATATTAAAATAAAGAAAGAAAAGATATCATCTTTTCTCCGTCACTCCTCCACCAAAAATTAGCAGCAAATGGGGGTTTGAAAGCTCAAAAAAATTTCAGCAAACTCTTCTCCATACAAGTAAGTGTTTTAGTGATCATTTCTTGATAATATTTGTACTTTTGGGACCCCTAAAGCTTAAGCTAGCTAAAGAAGAGACTATCTTGCAAAATGATTGAAAGTTTAGAGTTTTTCCTTGTGAGCTTTTAAGTTGTTTGTGAAACACCCCAAACCCGGCCCACGAGCCTTGACCGGATCTGGTATGTTCCCCGGTGTAAACCGTTTCAAATTCTTTTGTGACTTAGAAAAAAACTTGTGTGTTTTGAAAGAAAGATTGGTTTGGGTTGGGCTTGAATTGAAAACAAGTTTATCTTATGTTAAAACCCATTTATTTAAGGTGACAAAACATTTAGAGTTAATTTTAAAAGGAATTTACTTAAACTTTAATTGATAAAAATCCATAAACATAATAAATAAAAGAAAAATAAAGTAAACCACAATGGCCTTATTATATCAATGATCCCAAAGTAAAACTTAAAATACTTAAAATAAATTGAAAGTCCAAATCATAAATTTCTTGCTATGCATGGCCACCTTTAAGCTCCTGCCGACCCGGTCCATTACTGCTCATCACCTGAAAAATATTCCCCAACGGGGTGAGTCAACAGACTCAATGTGTACACAACACTAAGTCATAATAGAATCAGGCATACAAATGATACACATTCAAATCATAGAATACAATTAATGATGCATTCCCAAACCCAAACCTAATTGTCCATCCGCTACACACCCCCGTACCTGCCAAACACACCGTGGGGACTACTAAGTCGACCCTCCTTCCGTTACACACCAATTTGCGGGCTTAAGGCTCCGCATCTGTGGTTTTAGGAAACCACTTTTCAGATTACTGTGGTCTTAGATCACCACTTTTCAGATTACTGTGGTCGTAAGTCACCACTTTTCAGATTACTGTGGTCTTAAATCACCACTTTTCACTTCCCCTTTCAATATACAACCATATGCCCCATAAACATTAATATGCATAATATACCATAGTTCACATTCTTATCATATTCTCATGTTATGAATAACATATTTCATATTCCTAGTAGAAGTAGGAAACGTACCTGAGTACTTAGTACCTTAGCATGGTACCTTAGCCATGCTCATATTTTCATTAACATATATTTTAATACATGCAGCCATAATTCATATTACAAAGTAGTGTGGAGTACACACCTGATTCGCTTAATGAAGTCCTCGAAAATCCCGAAGAGAATCGATTACAGATTTAGATCTCAAATCCTACATAAGTTAATCACTTACTATTTAAAAGACCATTCGGCCATTTTTCCAAATACAACTAGGATTTGTATTACTTACCTTGTAACTGAATTGATTTTAAGAATCAAGGGCCGGATCTTTGTATTCCTCCCTTGTGAATTCGGCTAAACACTATATTACTCCACAGGTTAGTTTTCGGCTTCTGATAATAAATCTAAATATTTAAAATAGCCTTGGCCGAATATCTTAAACACATACCTTGTGATTTCAAATCCCGAAAAGTAACCCTTGGCTATGGAGATGTTGAAATCCCTACACACATATGTTAGATCTGATTTCCATATCACCTAATAATCTTAAATCAATTGGCCTCTGGCCTAAACCATGCTTTTCTTACCTTAAATCCTTAGATCTGAAATCCCGGAATTCCTCCTTTAATATTCGGCCAAAAGACAACCAAAAGAATCAGTTCCCAAATCCTGGTTGAAAGAGAATAAACAACAAGAATCCATTATTCTTACCTTATCACCACAGTCGACGGCACCCTTGATTGAAGCCACAGAGATTCGGCTATGGAGACTTAAACAGGAATCAAAGAGGTTTCGGCTTGACAGTAGAAGAGAAAAGAAGAAGAAAAGAGGAGAATAAAATTCGGCAGAGAGAGTTTGCCAGGAAATTTTCGGCAGAGCAGAGAAAGAAACAAACTGATGAGTAGCCCTCCTTCCTTCCTTTTATAGGCAAAATTATCAGCCAAGGAGTCCCTTACTTGGCCACCACTCCTCTATCTGATAACTTTATCTTTTTAATATGACAAATAAAAGAGTTTAATCCTTTATTATCCCTTGAAAATAATCCAAATAAAAAAATCCTTTATTATCTCTTCAAATAATCCAAATAAAAAGCTTCTATTTATCACCTTATTAATCACATATTTATGAAAATGAAACACCTCCTTTTCTAGAAGCATGTGCCGTCCACCTCAGCCTTCTGGAAGCCAAAATAAAACCTCATTTATTTGCTTCCCAAGTGACTCGAACTCAGGCCCACTTGCTCATGTAGGTGGCGTCACTTACCTGGGCCTTAAGTGGCATTTCCAGGCCACTTTTCCAAGCCTGTTTGTGTGTCAAATTCCTCCTATTATTTTTCTTAAGGCCACCTTGCCTTAGTTTTCTCTTTTTAAGCCTTAAAACTTGACATTTCTTTACATTTCCAAGTTTCCAAAAATTTTCGTTTGGCTCTTTAAACTTGACATTTCCTTACATTTCCAAGTTTCCAAAAATGTTTACTTTCCTCTTTTGAATCATTTCCACATCATTTCCTTACATCCCCTAGTTTCCAAAAATGTTCACTTTCCTCTTTTAAACTTAACGTTTCCAAAGCATTTCCATACATTTCCATACATTTCCATACACCTTAGGGTTCCTAGAACTCCTCAGAACACATCCAACACACCCACTGAGCCCACTATCTCATGAATTACACACGAACGCATAACCCCTAATCTAGGATGTTACAGTTTGCTGCATTTTTATGGAAGAAAATGAGTATTAGTTGTTAGATAAACAACTTTTGTGAAAGATGTTACCATGAAAACACCTAAAAGGACCCTTTTGTAAAGGTTGTAAAATATGTGATAAATGTGTGAAATAATGAGTATTGAGGGCTTCCATAAGAGTAATAAATGTTCACCTAGGCTCGTTAAAGAAATAAATTTGATTAGAATTAATTTTCGAGCCTAGAGGTAGAATGGTCATTTTGTGAAAGCTTAAGGGCAAAATTGTAATTTTGCCAAAATTATGATTATTGAAATGTATTTATTAATGTGGCGATTAAATGAACTAAATTATTATTATAGATTGTATAGGCCCAATTTAGCCCGGGGCCTAACAAAATTAAATACCAAAATAAACCCCAAATAATAAATAGTCCAAAATAAATGTCCATTTACGTTTCAAGCCTTAACCCAAATTCAGCCCAAATTAATTACAGCTCAATTTGCCCTTGACCTAGCCCAAACTATATCGGCCCGAAACTAAAAAAAATTTAGAACCCTAGGGTTCCTCCTTTCTGCTGCAGCCACTCCTAGCAGCCCCCTAGGCCTGCCTTGGCCACCGCCTGTCACGCCTTCACCTGCTCCTCCACGCGTCTGACACCTACAAAATCAAGCAAACACGCAACAACAGGAACGAAGTAGAAAACAAAATAGAAATGACAAAAAAAAGGAAGTAGAAAGTTGCTTATTCGGTTATAAAACCCGAAGCAAAAACCATTGTACTTTCTTCTCTTCTTTTTTACGAACCAAGAATCATCAGAAATAAAATAAAAAACATTAAAGGTTGATTTCGTTCTCTTTTTTGGTATTATTTATTGTCGTTTTTATTTTTTTATTTTGAATCTTAGTAAACAAAAATGAAATAAAAACGAAGGGACCTTACTTGAATCCGGATGCGCCGTCGAAAAACTCATTCCGTCGCTGCGTTCGGTATAGGGGAAAAGAGTCGAGAGCCTTCGGGTCTCGATATTTTCGGACGTTCTAAAGCCCGGTTTCAAATGGGACTCGAAAGGGAAAGGGGAAACTAACCCGAATCCGGCCTTTGCGTGGTCCTGACCACCACTCACGGTGGAATCATGGTGGTTCGGCTCCGAGCAATGATGGGTGCCTAAAGCCCTAGCAGAGGAAGAAAATGGGGAAAGGGGGTTCTCTGTTTCTTTTTTAAGAAAGGGAATTGAATAAAAAATAAAAGAAGGCATTTAAAACAAGAGCAAACGACGTCGTTTGGGCCTTGGGAAGTGACATCACGTTTCCCTTAACGGGAAAGTTGTGCGATGGGTCCTTCCCTCTTGTTGAGCCATTCAATCAGGTCCCATCTGGCTTCGTTTTTCTTTTTTATTTTTTCCCCTATTATTTCCATTGCATTTTTAATTTGGTCCACGTCTAGGTCAGTTGAAACGCTGCGCATAGGGGTTGGGTTATTCACCCACTTAGTCCCCGCGAGTTTACGCGCTAGACGTTATGGTCCTTGGCCCTCTTTTTTGATTTATTGCAATTTCAGCCCCCTGATCTTTATTTCGATTTCAATATAATCCTCAACCCGTTTAATGAATTTATTTATTTACTTATTTTCCTTAAAAATTATATTATTATTATTTATTTATTTATTTTAAGCTTTCATGCACTGCTTTTTTTACTTTTTATATATATTGTTTATTTTAAGATTTTTATATACATTATTTATTTCAAAATCTTCCATATATTATTTATTTTAATTGATATATTATTTATTTTAAGTTTTTTTCACATTATTTTTTATATACACTTTATATATATATATATATGTATATATATTGTTTAAAGTTTTTTTATACATCATCTTTTAAAAAAAATTGTTTTGTATATTATTAATTTAAAAATCTTTTTTTTTACATTATTAATTTTAAGCTAATTGATGGAACGCCGGTACCCCATGGCGCAGCAGAATAAAATTAGATCCGGCGATCCAAATCATGGATCCATGTGTGAGGAACGAATCGGGGTGAAATAAAGGTTTCGAAATTACCAAAACTTCAATCTGAGTAGACAGCGACGCCTTGGCAACAAGAGTTTTGATCTACTGTCGAATCAAGCCTCAACCTTTTCCGATGTCGGCCTCTACGTAATCCACCCGGTTTGACTATGAACGGAAGAAATCTCCAAAACTGTTTTGGAGGCTTATTTGCTTGACGGCTGCTAGACCTAACAAGCAATCACTTAGGGTTTTTCATATTTTGTTTTGTCTCCTTTTAATACCTTTTATAATGGGTGCCTTTCTCATTGGGCCTTTTATAATAGGTATCCTCTTAATTGGGCCTTTTATAATTGGTATGTCTTGAATGTATTACAAGATTAAATAAATACAATAAAGTTTTTAACCGAAAATTATAATTACATTAATTATATCTGAAAATTATAATTACATTAATTATAATAAGGATTCCGGTAAACTATATTTATTTAAATTTATATATGAATCAAATTCATATATTAATAAAATTATGTTATCATTATGTGTACAACATCCTTGTACATATAATATGTTCAATATTTGATTGCCCAATTAAATTAATTCTTTAATTAATTTAATTTATGTGACAACCAAGCACAATACCAACTATATTTTATTCCGTTCATTTCAACCATAGGGTGTGACCCTGTAGGTTCTTGCAACGTTAGCAGTAATACTAGAACGATTCTATTGTCACAGACAATGAGTGGCATCTAGCAATGCATCATTGCTACCTAAGTTACAAGAAGTCATGATTCGACATAACCTTTCGTGATTAACCTTTCATGCATTAATCCTTAAGTCCTTTATCTCTGGAACGGATACAAGTCATGGGATAGTCACACTTGCATAATCCATCCCATGTTTCTTGATATCTTGAGTAGACTATGATATACAAATTAGTATGACATCTCATATCAACTTATTTGAGCATGGCCATGCATTTCTAGTCTCACTCAATCAAGTGGCCTAAGATATTACTCCTATTATGTAGAAGGGACTTATCCTTTATTGATCAACCATATCCCTCTACATAGATTGTGGTATATCCAACATCAGCCTTTATAGAACAACCTGTTACGGTGTACGTTTGACTGTATCAAAATATACAACTCACGATGCTGGGATAATAATGATCTCAAGTCTGAGGATCATATACATATTAATCACTATGAGTAATGTTGTGACAATTACATAATAATCCAAGAAACATACTCATAGCGGGTCAATCCAATATGTTGTTCTCTAACACACATATTCATGCATTGATTTTGACACTCCATATCAATGACAACTCTTTATCATCAATCAACTACATGTTAGTCTTAATGCATTATTATTGTCCTAGTCAACAATAATACTCGACTAAGGATCTTTTAAGAATAATCATATTATTCTCAGGACATTATTATAAAACAGTTTATCTATACACACAGAAAGAAAAACTGAAATAATAATGACAACGCTTTATATTAATAAACATGGTAAATTAAGTATGTTATTACAACCATCTCATGATTGATCTTTGGGCATACTCTTACAGTATTCTGTGTATGTTCTATTTGTTTAGTAATTTGTGTATGTTTATGTATGTTTCAAACTAGTCAGACCCTCCATCAACAAGGATAAAGGCAAAGCAAAACTTATTTAAAATTCTTAGCCTTTTCGATGAGTGTCCAGTAATCACCATAAGCATGCTTAACTGTTATGTTTTTTAGTGTGTGACTGCTTAGGGTTTGTTGCTTGTGCGAATTATTATGTTTTCCAAGAACTTTGGGTTTTTAAACTAAGTTCCAAGAGTAAGATTTTCCATAAAACTCTGCTTACAAGTTATAAGACTTTGTTTTCAAGTTATATTTTAATAGCTATGTTTTAAGCACGCTCCTATAAGAGCCCAAGTTTTAATATATGTCTTTAAAGTACGGTTTTATAAATTGTGTTTTCACAGGATTTTGTGCGAGCTCTATATGAACAAGTGTTTTTGTAACACCCCTAACCTATATCCGCCGTCGAAACAGGGTTACAGAGCGTTACCAAAACTTTCGAAACATTTACAGACATTTCATGTTAATAACTATTCAATCACCGAGATCGTTCAAAACGTCCCTTAATTGGACCCTCGAGGCCCAATAGAAGCATTAGAATCGAGTCGGGACTTAATTGAAAACTCTACTAATTTTTTGCAAAATTTCAAAAATTTCCCAAGGTGCAGGGCTCACACTCCCGTGTGGTCCAAGGGACACGCCCATGTGACCCTAGGACACACCCATGCTACAGGTCGTGTTTGACCCCGTGTAACTCTCTGACTTGTGCACACATCCATGCCACACGCCCGTATGCTAGGCCATGTGGTTAATTAAATTCTTTCGAAATCAAGTGCAAGTTTCACACGGCTAAGACACACGCCCATTTTGAAGGCCGTGTCTTCCACAAGGCTGAGACACACGCCTGTGTCTATGCCCGTGTGCTCAATTCTGAGCATTATGTTTCTTAAATTTAAAGTGCAAGGGACAAACGGCTTAATTACACGCCCATGTACCCGGCCGTGTGTCTCACATGTCTAGACACACGCCCATGTGTCTGCCCCGTGTGGGCAAAATAAAGCCATTCCTAGCTTCATTTCTCACTCAAAATTTTGCCAATGACCTACACCAAAATTCACATCTGAATACCAACCATTTCAAGTATTCAAATTATGCAAATTATATCATTTCACATGGTATACCACTATATGCATACATGTTTATAATCTTACCTTGGTTTAGTCCATATGTTAGACATAATTTGTTCAACACTTAACATATATTTAACTCCTATAGTATGACATTACAAGTACATCAAAACAAACCATTACTAGCCATTCCAATGGCTAGATTACAAGCATCATCTACATTTGCATGCCAATATGGCCAATATAACCTATACATGCCATTATAACCATAATTGCTTTACCATGTTGTACTGACATGGGCCGATAGATAGTATGAGTGATCTCTACCAAGCTTCGAATTTGACGATCTCCCGATTTACTCTAAAGCAGGGAAATAAAACTAAGTAAGCATAAAATGCTTAGTAAGTTCGTATAACAAGGTACTTAACTTACCATTCATTCTATTTTGAGGTAACTATGTAAGGCATATTCAATCAATTTGACCTCAAGCCCTACACACATCCTCACTGCCCTTGTTAGTCATACATTCTATAATAACATCAAATCATATATATCGGCTCAAGAACAATCAAGTTTCCAAGCACATATGCTTTCCACAACATGTATACATTCAACATGCATAATTCATCTCATTATTACAAGTATAATTTCATACTATTTCATTTCGAGTTCAAATCATTTCATATCAGAACTTTACTCATATTACTCAGAATATCAAGATCACGATTAGTACACTCAATGTGTATAAGTCTTTAATCAAGGATCTGCATACTCATCAAATAAATTCCATGTACAATATCATCTTTTCATATTTCCATATATCAATTATCACGTATCGTCGTTTTCATGTATTTCAGACCGATATGTGTAATAACTCATTTCTTATCCATATCTTCTCATGTCAAGAAATTTTACCAGTTGAATTTATCTAAAATATCGATGGATACACATGTAGTACACTCATGTTATACAAATCAGGATTCGTCAATTCATATTCAATGGTATCCATAAGGTACTATTTCAGGGAGTACGCTTTCAAGCCACACATGTATACAACAGGATTACCAGTCCACGCTAAATCCTTTTTATGACATATGCTCTAAGGATCTTGATTTGGATTACCCATCCGGGCTAAATCCAATCCATAACATATGCTCGATAGGACTTATGTCAGGATTACCCATCCGGGCTAAATCCTTTCTGTAATGAGGTCAATAGGATTACTCGTCCGAGCTAAATCTTGTCAGCAACAAATGCAGGACCTTATTCATTTCGGGAAATCACATATCCATCGATTTTCCATTTTATTCAACTGAAATTTAAACATTTTTCTCAACCATTATCAGGCATGTGGTTATTCATACATCCATAACATTCATATAATTCAAATAAACACATTCCACGTTCATTTCAAGCATATAAGTACTTTTTATCGTTTATCCTTTATCGGGCATTATCATTTAATTTAAACATTTTCATTTATCGGGCTTGATTGGATATGTAATCATTTCACATATTTATGAAATTTATACAATTTACATAAACACGATCAATGCAAGCATGTAAATAAACACAATTTAGTTACACGAACTTACCTCGACAATGTTCGTGTACGTAAAATCTACTAATCTGACATTTTCTCTTTCCTCGTTCTAACTCTAAATTTGGTCTACCCGGATCTATACGAGTAAATTTAACATCAATTTATCATATTTCTTATTCAAGGGGACTCAATTTTCATCCTAGGCAAAATTACCATTTTGCCCCAAACTTTTTCATAAATTCCCATTTCGTCCCTAGGCTCGGAAAATGAAACTAGTGCAATTTACTCCCTATTGCAAGCCTAACCAAAATCCATTACAAAATTTACAACACATGTATTCATAAAAATTTAGAATTTTTCATCAAATTTCACAACTTTACATTTTAGTCCCTAAATCATATTTTCATCAAAAATCACTTTGTAAAAGTTGTTTATCTATCAACAACCTTTCATTTTCTACCATAAAATTCTAATTTTCAGCATATTTATCCATGACCCAAATTTTATACCTTGATAACTTTTCAATTTAATCCCCCCAAATAGATAGATTAAGCTATCCATGTTTCAAAAATATCAAAATTATTAAAAACAGAGCTTGATTACTTACCCAAATAAGCTTGATAAGTCGTCTTCCTCTCTCCTAAGGTTTCCATGGAAATATTTGGGGAAGATGATATGATATTGTTTTCTTTTTCATTTAAATAAATTTTCATTTAATAACTTTTCATCTTTCCAATTTAGTCCTTAGCCCTTTTTTTATTTTTCCATGGATGAGCCATACCAAAATATCTACATACTTCTCTTTAATGGTCTAATTGCCATATAAGGACCTCTATTTTTCAATTCCATAGTTATTTAATCCTTATAGCTACTAGAATTCAACTTTTTCATTTTATGCAATTTAGTCCTTCCCGTAATTAAACACATAATCAGTAAAATTTACGTATCAAAATTTTTCTAACATCCTGAAAATGGGCCTATGCATTTTTGATTTAAGTACACGAAATGGCATGTCTTATGTGTTATGAATGTATTATGAACATTTTTGGAAACTTGGAAATGATTTAGAAATGTTAAGTTTCAAAAGAGGAAAGTGAACATTTCTGGAAACTTGGAAATGTAAGAAATGTTAAGTTTAAAGGAGGCAAACGAACATTTTTGGAAACTTGGAAATGTAAGGAAATGTAAGGAAACGTTTTCGGAAAAGTTAAGTTCTGAGGTTAAGAGAGGGAAGTAAAGCAGGGTGGCCTTAAGAAAATTTATGGGTGAAACATGACATACAATTGGGCTTTTCAAAGTGGCCTGAAGATATCACTTAAGGCCCAGGTAGGTGACGCCACCAGCTATGCAAGTGGGCCTGAGTTCGAGTCACTTGGGGAGCAAATAAAAGAAATTTTATTTTGCTACAAGGAGTAGAGAGGTGGATGGCACAAGGCTATAAATTAGAAGTTTTTATTCTTTTATAATTAGTGGATAAATAAGGGATAAATAAGGGATTTATTTATCATTATTTTCAAGAGATAATTGTTGGATTAAATTCTTTTAATTTGAATAAAGTGATAAAGATATGAGAGTGGTGGCCAAGTAAGGGACTCTAGCCTAGTAATTTTGGCTATAAAAGGAAGAGTAAGGCTATTCTTCATTCATTCTTTTCTCTTCAAGAAAACCTCTGCCGAAATTCTCTAAAGTTTCTTCTCTTCTCTCTGCCGAATTCTCTCTGCCATTATTCTCTTTTTCTCTTTTCTTTCCTTCTTCTATTACAAACAAAATCAAAAGCCGAAGATACCAATAGCCCTAGTCGATTTCTCACTAAGCCTCAAGAGCCGAAATTGTTATCCACATCAAAGCCATAACCGAATACTGCTAAGGGTTCAAGCAAGAGTTCCATCAAATTCTTCAGTAAGGGTAAGATTAGGTTAGATTCTCATTCTATTTCTTTTAAGGATGTTGAAATTAAGATTCTAATACCCTTAATATCTGTTGCCGAAGAGATCTTTCGAGATTTACTAAGTGTCGACTACAAGGAAGGAGAAGTTCTTTTCCCGAAGGTACACCATAGGCCGCGTGTTCCCTAGTTATTCGGTGAGTTTCGGGATTTAAAATCCACAAGGTAAGTGTCTATAGCATTCGGTCAAGGCCATGTTGGGTAAATAGATGTGTTTTATTAGTTATTCAAAAGCCGAAACTAATCTATTCAAGTAATCTAGTGATTGCCGATTTCAAGAAAGAAGGATACAAAGTTTCGGGACTTGATTCTTAAGTCAATCGGCAGCAAGGTAAGTTTTAGTGTACTAATCCTACTAGGATTTGGATTTATGGCCGAATGGCTCTTTACTAATTATTAAATGATTGATTAAATGTAGAGATCTAAGATCTAAGGCATTAGATCAAGCTTTTCGGGATTTGGATTGGAAACCTTAAGCGAATCAGGTGTGTACCCCACACTATTTCTCAATAAGTTTTATGGCATGTTTATTAAATATATGTATGTGATATTAAGAATATGAAAGTGTAAGAATGTGGCTAAGGTACCATGTTATGGTACAAAGTACTTAGGTACGTTTCCTACTTCTACTAGGATTATGAAATATGTTATATGTAACATGAGAATAATGATAAGAATGTGAACTTTGGCATGTTAATGCATAAAATGATATGGGGCATTCGGGTTATATGAGAAAGGGGAAGTGAATGTGGTGACCTAAGACCACGAAATCTGAATGTGGTGACCTAAGACCACGAAATCTGAATGCGGTGACCTAAGACCGCGATATCTGAATGTGGTGACCTAAGACCACGATATCTGAATGTGGTGACCTAAGACCACGAAATTATAAGGGCGATGAGCACGTCGACTGCAGCGACTGCCTTCGATGGTGTATAGCGGATGGAGGGTTGACTTACTAGTCCCCACGGTGTGCAGGTTGGTACGGGGAAGTGTAGCGGATGGCTAACTAGGCTTGGGTTTTGGGTTTGCATCATTATCTTGTATTATTATTATATGAATATGTATGACTTGACATGCCTGAATTTGTTAAGACTTAGTGTTTGTGTACACATTGAGTCTGTTTGACTCACCCCGTTGTGGGAACCTTTTTCAGGTGACGCTCAGTAATGGACCGGGTCGGCAGGAGTCCAAAGGTGGCCATGCACAATAAGGAATTTACTTAATTTGGATTTTATTTCATTAAGTACTTTAATTTAATTTTGGGAATTATTTTGATGTAATAAGGCCATAGTTGAATTTCTTTATTTTTACTTTTATTTGTTATGACTGCAAACTATTATTAATTAAAAGAGTAAGTAAATTTATTTTAAAACAAACTTTAAACGTTTTGTCACCTAAAGTAAAAGATGTTTAATAAAATAAACTTGTTTTTAATTCAAGCCCAACCCAAAACCATCTTTCTTTCAAAACACACAAGTTTTTCCTAAGTAACAAAAGAATTTTGAACCGGTTTACATCGAGGAACATACCAGATCCGGTCAAGGCTCGTGGGTCGGGTTTGGGGTGTTTCAATTTGGTATCAGAGCCCAGTTTTAAACTCTCGGCCTTGGGTTTAAGGCCCAAAACGTTTTCAAATAAAGCCCAAAATGAATTTGTGAAAATTTTTATGAAATAAGCAGGTTTTCTGGCATGGCACCTAAGTCTCCGACCCGAAGTCCACCAGGTAAGTACCCCTAACCATTGTGTGAATTATAGTATGAATTGTAGAAGGGTAGAAATGGAATGGAACGTAGATAGTATGATAGGTTCTTGAACTCTAAGGCTAGCTTACCCCAACAGTTACATAAGATTTTAAATGCTTAATAAAACAAACCTGTGTCTAAGTCGCCGAGTTAGGGTGTGGCAACCATTGTGCGCATGTCTAGGATTGGATCCGGAAGAGCCTGGTATTTAAGCAGTCCTAGTGACTCACCTCCTCTTCGCAGGAATCCTACCTGGTGCGTAGCTTCGGTTCACCCTAACCAAGATAACTTATTCATGGGCTAAACCCCTAACTAAAACCCGAAAGGGAATTAGCCGAATTTTCATAAAAACCTAGTTTTAAATTTACCCTTTTGAGTTGCAAACACGATTTTCAAAAAAAAAATTCTCTCAAGTATTCTTGATTTGTGAAAATTACTAAAATACCCCTATTTGTAAAATTACTAAATTGCCCTTGGTTTATGAAATTTCCAAAATACCCACAGTTCTTATAAAAAATTTCATTACTTTATAACAAGTCCAAAAACCCTAATTTGCAAAATATCAAAATACTTTGATTTTGGAAAATTACGAAGTAGCCCCTAACTTACAAAATTACCAAAATGACCCTGATTTCAAAGATTTTACAACATCACCAATTTGGAAAACAAATTCTCAAAAAGAACCCTCAAGTTTTGCAAATTGTAGAAATACCCTTGATTTATTAAGCTTTACAAATTTAATCTGGTTTATTACCAAAATACCCCCGAGTTCCAAAATTACCGAAATACCCCTGTAATTTCAAAATTTCTGAAATACCCCCGGGATTTCAAAAAAAATTACCAAAATACCCTTATCGACAAAATCCACAAGGAACCCTATTTTGAAAAAAAATTTACGAAAATACCCCTGTAGGGAAAATTACGAAAATACCCCTGGGTAGTGGAAAAACAACAACAATGAAAACTACAACATTTCTCTGAATGAATGAAAGTTCATAATTGATTGATGAATGTATGAAAGACTGTGTGCATGTATGAATACGAAAGAACCACTTCTAAAATTCTTTTCATAAAACTTCTTCGCGGGTAATCAGTGGAATAAAGGCTAATTCATAAAATTTCTTAATTAGATTAAAGCACGATCGTAGAAATGAGCTCTAGGGGACGTGATTCTGGAATACCTTAATTGCCTTGTTCGTTGTAAAGTCAGTTCGTTCTTATGTTGCTAGTAAGGTGTATGGAACCTTGATTGTAAACTAAGAGAATGTGCCTAGAAAGTATGATAGTTTCTTAAGATCAGAGTGCGCAGCAGTACGTAGCGTACTGTGGTGAGCTAGGAATACGACTGTTCGTTAGTAAGTAATTTCGAGGACGAAATTATTTTAAGGGGGTAGAACTGTAACATCCTGAAAATGGGCCTATGCATTTTTGATTTAAGTATACGAAATGGCATGTCTTATGTGTTATGAATGTATTATGAAAATTTTTGGAAACTTGGAAATGATTTAGAAATGTTAAGTTTCAAAAGAGGAAAGTGAACATTTCTGGAAACTTGGAAATGTAAGAAATGTTAAGTTTAAAGGAGGCAAACGAACATTTTTGGAAACTTGGAAATGTAAGGAAATGTAAGGAAATGTAAGGAAACGTTTTAGGAAAAGTTAAGTTCTGAGGTTAAGAGAGGGAAGTAAAGCAGGGTGGCCTTAAGAAAATTTATGGGTGAAATATGACATACAATTGGGCTTGTCAATGTGGCCTGAAGATATCACTTAAGGCCAAGGTAGGTGACGCCACCAGCTATGCAAGTGGGCCTGAGTTCGAGTCACTTGGGGAGCAAATAAAAGAAATTTTATTTTGCTACAAGGAGTAGAGAGGTGGACGGCACAAGGCTATAAATTAGGAGTTTTTATTCTTTTATAATTAGTGGATAAATAAGGGATAAATAAGGGATTTATTTATCATTATTTTCAAGAGATAATTGTTGGATTAAATTCTTTTAATTTGAATAAAGTGATAAAGATATGAGAGTGGTGGCCAAGTAAGGGACTCTAGCCTAGTAATTTTGGCTATAAAAGGAAAAGTAAGGCTATTCTTCATTCATTCTTTTCTCTTCAAGAAAACCTCTGCCGAAATTCTCTAAAGTTTCTTCTCTTCTCTCTGCCGAATTCTCTCTGCCATTATTCTCTTTTTCTCTTTTCTTTCCTTCTTCTATTACAAACAAAATCAAAAGCCGAAGATACCAATAGCCCTAGTCGATTTCTCACTAAGCCTCAAGAGCCAAAATTGTTATCCACATCAAAGCCATAGCCGAATACTGCTAAGGGTTCAAGCAAGAGTTCCATCAAATTCTTCAGTAAGGGTAAGATTAGGTTAGATTCTTATTCTATTTCTTTTAAGGCTGTTGAAATTAAGATTCTAATACCCTTAATATCTATTGCCGAAGAGATCTTTCGAGATTTATTAAGTGCGACTACAAGGAAGGAGAAGTTCTTTTCCCGAAGGTACACCATAGGCCGCGTGTTCCCTAGTTATTCGGTGAGTTTCGGGATTTAAAATCCATAAGGTAAGTGTCTATAGCATTCGACCAAGGCCATGTTTGGTAAAGATGTGTTTATTAGTTATTCAAAAGCCGAAACTAATCTATTCAAGTAATCTAGTGATTGCCGATTTCAAGAAAGAAGGATACAAAGTTCGGGACTTGATTCTTAAGTCAATCGGCAGCAAGGTAAGTTTTAGTGTACTAATCCTACTAGGATTTGGATTTATGGCCGAATGGCTCTTTACTAAGTATTAAATGATTGATTAATGTAGAGATCTAAGATCTAAGGCATTAGATCAGAAATATGTTATATGTAACATGAGAATAATGATAAGAATGTGAACTTTGGCATGTTAATGCATAAAATGATATGGGGCATTCGGGTTATATGAGAAAGGGGAAGTGAATGTGGTGACCTAAGACCACGAAATCTGAATGTGGTGACCTAAGACCACGAAATCTGAATGCGGTGACCTAAGACCGCGATATCTGAATGTGGTGACCTAAGACCGCGATATCTGAATGTGGTGACCTAAGACCACGAAATTATAAGGGCGATGAGCACGTCGACTACAGCAAATGCCTTCGATGGTGTGTAGCGGATGGAGGGTTGACTTACTAGTCCCCACGGTGTGCAGGTTGGTACGGGGAAGTGTAGCGGATGGCTAACTAGGCTTGGGTTTTGGGTTTGCATCATTATTGTATTATTTATTATATGAATATGTGACTTGACATGCCTGAATTTGTTAAGACTTAGTGTTTGTGTACACATTGAGTCTGTTTGACTCACCCCGTTGTGGGAACCTTTTTCAGGTGACGCTCAGTAATGGACCGGGTCGGCAGGAGTCCAAAGGTGGCCATGCACAATAAGGAATTTACTTAATTTGGATTTTATTTCATTAAGTACTTTAATTTAATTTTGGGAATTTTTTGATTAATAAGGCCTAGTTGAATTTCTTTATTTTTACTTATTTGTTATGACTGCGAACTATTATTAATTAAAAGAGTAAGTAAATTTATTTTAAAACAAACTTTAAACGTTTTGTCACCTAAAGTAAAAGATTTAATAAAATAAACTTGTTTTTAATTCAAGCCCAACCCAAAACCATCTTTCTTTCAAAACACAAGTTTTTCCTAAGTAACAAAAGAATTTTGAACCGGTTTACATCGAGGAACATACCAGATCCGGTCAAGGCTCGTGGGCCGGGTTTGGGGTGTTTCAATTTTCACATGACTTTTCTAACATAATATGGTCCATATAATAAAATAAAAAAAAATTTTATTTTTTGCTCCGATTTGTGGTCCCAAAATCACTGTCCGATTTCACCGAAATTGGGTTGTTACAACTTTCCCCCTTAAGGAATTTTCGTCCTTGAAAATTTTACAAATAAAGAGATTCAGACATTACTTTCTCATAGTTTCCTCCAGTTCCTAGGTCGCTCCCTCTATATCATGTCATTGTCAGAAACTTTTACTAAAACTACCTTTTTATTTCTCAGTTTTCTCTCCAAGTACCAGAATTTCAATCAATCTCTCATTATAAGTCATGTCAGGCTGAATTTAACATTTTTCAAAGCAATAACAAATGATGGGTCTGATCGATACTGTCATAACACAAATACTCATAAAAACATTGCGAACTCTGTAGAACTCTGATAATAATACCAATCAATACGCAACAGGTCCAATTCTTTTCAATAATCTTTATGACCCGAAAAACCATAGACTTAATTTGTCTTTACGTGCAATCTGGGGAACTTTTTTCCATGGCGAAACTATCAAAAATATTTTTTCGCCAATCTGAAACTCTATTTCTTTTAATTTTTAGATTCACATTTAATTTTAGACGATCAAATACTGCTTGTAAACTGTCTCAGATCCCTTTCATCTTTCTTCGGTTTCAAAGAATTAAACCAACTACATGTATCTTTTCTCACTGAACTCGATTCAAAACACCGGAGTTTGACACTTGTGACCATATAAAACCTCATTCGGTAAAAAATTATACTGACTATTAACTGTTATTATAAGCAAATTCAGCCAGAGGCAGATACCTTTCTCAGTTACCTTCAAATTCAAGTACACAACATCGAAGCACATCTTCCAAATTTTGAACCATATGTTCAGATTGATCATCCGTTTAAAAATAAAATGTGGTACTAAAATGTAACCGTATATTCAGAGTTTCTTGTAACTTGTTTCAGAATCAGAATTTAGATTGTAGATCTCTATCAGACATAACAGAAACTAGCACATCATATAATCTGACAATATCAAAAACAGATAACTCAAGCAATCTATCAAGTGATAAATCCATTCATATCATGATAAAATGTGCAGGCTTCGTCGAACAATCGACAATTGCTCAAGTAATATCTTTCTTTTTTATAGATAAGGATAATCCCGATATAAAGTTCATAGTAACTTTGTCTCATTTCGATTTCAGTATCTTCATTGGCTATAACCATCCTGAAAGTATCATCTTTATCTGCTGATACATCCAACATTTAAATACAATTTCAGAATTACCACATTTCATTCCGAGCTACTAATACATCCTTTTTAAATTATTATGCATTTCATCATTCCCTAGATAAACAAACATGGTACCATTGTGATCATTCATGTAAAATTTTCTGTATAAACTCTAAATTCTTCAGTACACAGACTCTGTCTCTAAATAATAGACATTTATCGAATCTATTTTGGAATTCTAAATCAGAAATTATTTCACATTGTATTCATTTAACTAACAACTCGTTATCACTTTTCTGAGTTTCACTGTTCTGTTGTAGAAACATCGGTTAAGCTCTATACTCAGCTAAAATTGAGCTATTATCAGACAATCATAATCGGTATCCATGGCTTGCAAAGTTTACAGAGATTTTCTACTCAGAATATCTGTAACCACATTCGCTCTTTTCGAGTGATATTCAATTATCAAATCATAATTGTAACAGCCCAATTTTGGTGAGATCAAAACAGTGATTTTGGGACCACAAATCTGAGCCGAAAATGAAATTTATTTTTATTTTATTTTATGGTCTGTATTATCATTTTAGTACCTAATTACGAGAAGGACTAAATCGTATAAAATGTGAAAGTTGAATTCTAGTAGATATAAGGATCACATAGCTATGGAATTCAAAACTAGAGGTCCTTATATGGTAAGTAGACCATTAAGGAAAGTATGTAGATTTTTCTTGGTGACTCATCCATGGAAATACATAAAAAGGGCAAGGACTAAATTAGAAATAGTAAAATACTTATTAATTAAAAAGATGATAAAAGATATCATCTTATTTTTTGTCATCTTCAACCTAAAAACACATGGAAACCCTAGGCGAGAGAAAAGAAACTTTTAAGGCCTAATTGGGTAAGTTTCCTTGTCCCGTTTTTAATGATTTTTATATTTTCAGAATCGGGATAGTCTAATCTATCTATTTGGGGGAAAAATTTGAAAAGTTATCAAGGTATGAAAAATGGGTCATGGATGTATATGCTGGAAATTAGAAATTTATGGTAGAAAATGAAAGATTATTGATAGATAAACAACTTTTACAAAGTGATTTTTGATGAAAACATGATTTAGGGACTAAAATGTAAACTTGTGAAATTGAAGGAAAAATTTTGAAATTTTATGAACACATGTGCTTTAAATTTTGTAATGGGGCTTTGGTTAGGCTTGGAATAGGGAGTATTTTGCACAAGTTTAATTTTCAGAGCCTAGGGACGAAAATGAAATTTATAGAAAAGTTAGGGGCAAAATGGTAGATTTGCCTAGGATGAAAATTGAGTTCACTTGAATGTGAAATATGGTAAATTAATGTTAAACTTACTCGTATAGATCCAGATAGACCAAATTAGAAGCTAGAACGAGGAAAAAAGAAAATGTCGGGTTTGTAGATTTTACGTACATAAACATTGTCGAGGTAAGTTCGTGTAACTAAATTATGTTTATTTACATGCTTGTTTTGATTGTGATTATGTAAATTGTATGAATTTTATATATATATGAAATGATTACATATCCGATCAAGCTCGATAAATAAAAATGTTCAAACTAAATGATAATGCTTGATAGATGAAAAAGGGTAAACGATGAAAATGTTACCTTTATGCTTGGAGTGGATGTTGAATGTGATCATTTGAATTATATGGATGTTATAGATGTATGAAATAATCACATACCGGAAAATGCTTGAAAATGTTAAATCCCGATTGAATAAATGGAAAATTGATGGATACGTGATTTCCTGAAATAGATAAGGTCCTGCATTCGTTGCGAACGGGATTCAGCTCAGACAAGTTGTAATACCCCAAACCCGGCCTAAACGTTACGACCGGATCTGGCATGTCACATAAAAGGGTTGTTTAAAAAACTACGTGTTTGTTAAAACCGTTCCTTTTATACTTCAAAAAAAATCAAAAAGGTTTGCCGGATCTTAAAGTTCCTTAAGTTGGAAAGAGAACCATAAATTTTGATTAAGTGACAAAACAATGATGTGGTTTGAGAAAATGATCTAGTTACTTGTTCGATGATTATCGTATGAAAATAAAGTTTAAAACGTTAAATTAAATAGTTAAGTAATGGCCTTATTACAAATTAAACACCAAGATAAATCCCGAAAAACATACTAAAGAAAACGAAAAAGAGTCCAATTATATGAAAACCCGAAATAAAAATAAGCCCAAATAAAAGAAATGAGTTTACGAGAAAACATTGCATGGCCACCACAAGTCTGCCTCAGCTCCCAAATCCGCGATCTAATGATTACCTGAAACATTTAAAAAGAGGGGGTGAGTTTACGAAAACTCAGTGTGTTAAGCCCACAAAAGCAGATTGGGCCTTAGCCCTCACAATAACATACTTGGCTGAAGCACACATAAATCGAATCAGGTCGTAGCCCTAACATCACAGTATAGCAGATAACACATGCTAAATGATGCAAAACCCAATCCCAGCCTAAATTTCCATCCGCTACACACCACCCGTACCAGCCAATCACACTAGTGGGGATTACTAAATCGACCCTCCATCCGCTACACACCCTCGATGGCAGTCGCTGCAGTCAACTGCTCATCGCCCTTACTACGTGGCATAGCCACCGGATAATGTGACAACGTCACTGGAAACATAATATTGTGACATGAGTCACCAGATTAATGTGGTAAAACCACCAGAACACTTCCCCTTTTCATTATCATATCCCCAACCCCATGCAAACATAATAATTCGTGTATGCAGTATGTCATGTATGCAAAACATATATCAAATATAAGAATAACATGAATTACCATCATAATCAGATAGACATAAAACAACAAAATCAAGCTAATCAACCTCTAAGGGTATAATCGTAATTTACCCACCAAGGGTATTTTCGTAAATTCGCACCTGCAATGGCCTTTCCGAAGGCCTAATGTCGCCACTAGCGACTCAGCTACCATTTCCGATTGTACCAGATGATTGGGCCTAAAACTCGATTTTGGCCCATCCAGGCCCACACGCTCGTGTGGCCCACCTAGCACAAATCTAGCCACGTATATAAGTTCCACCTAGTTTAGTTCAACATATACTAAACAATCATACAATTCACTCATATGGGCTTACGGGCCCATTGGGCCCACCTTGGCCCATCGTGGCCCAAGCAGCCCCAACCCACAAGAATACTACTGATGGCCTCAACTATCGCGTCGAAGCCCCACACATGCGCTCGCACGCTCGTGTGGCTACTAATGCCGTGTTACCGGCATTTCGGCATTTTGCCGCTCTACAGCTAGAGTAGAGAAGTACACACTTGATAGGACTCTGGTGTTAATCCGCGCTCCGACCACTCCTGTGCCCAAACGCCTTCCAAGGTATCTTAACCCTCCTCCTGGAATGCTCTTTATATAGCTAGCTCTTCACCTTCATTCTTTGTATCTTTCCGATGTGGGATCCCTTCGTCAGTAGAGTTTAAATTCAACTGAAACTCTTGCCGTCCAATCCGCAAAATAAATACTCCTTTGCTTCTCATGAGATTCGAACCCAGGCTCCCTTGCAACATAATCCACGCTGCTAACCACTTGGCCACAAGCTCCTCTTGTGTCTTAAACCATGTGCAACTAAATATAAACTATGGCCCAAATTCTAAGATCCAAGTAAAAAGAAACCAAAATGCAAAAGCCAAGACTTGAACCTTGGACCTCCTTCCTTCCTTGTGGCGTCACTCCCTTGCTCCCTAAGTGGCGTCACTTTGCCACTACACCAAACACTCCACTTGTGTCATTTTCCTCCACTTTTTATTCTTAAGGCCTACCTGCCAACTTCCAGGGTTTTTTTCACCTAAAACCAAAATTTCCCCAAAGCCAATATTTGATCCCGGGACTTCATAGAAGCCCCCTAACCTTCCAAAATCACTTATCCCATAAGTCTAACTCGCATTAATGCCGTTCTCAAAAGTTTTAAATGCTACTACTCCTAAGGCCCATTGGGCCCAATTCTCCTAGGCCCAATTTTGGGATGTTACACAAGTAATCCTATTAACCTCATTATAAAAAGGGTTTAGCCCGGATGGGCAATACTGATAAACGTCCTCTCGAGCATATGTCATGGATTGGATTTAGCCCGAACGGGTAATCCAGATCGAGCTCCTTAGACCATATATCGTAAAAAGGGATTTAGCCTGGACTGGTAATCCAGTTGAATACATGTATGACTCGAGAGCGTACTTTCTGAAATAGTACCTTATGGGTACCATTGGTTATGAATTGACGGATCCTGATTTGTACGCCTCAAGTGTACTACCTATGTATCCATCGGTAATTTAAATAAATTCAACGAGCAAAGTTCTCACAAGGGCAAATATGAATTTAAGACAAATTGACATAGGATGATATATATATATATATATATATATATGATACGGAAATATGATATGAAGAGAATATTACATGAAATACAAGAAAATGATGATACATGACAAGAAATGTATGAAAGTATGAAAAGATGATATTTGTACATGGAAGTTATTAGAAGAAAATGTTCATCCTTGGTTATAGACTTGTACACTTTGAATGTACCACTACTCATGTGACATTGATATTATGAGTATTGTGAATAAATTTTTTATATGAAATAATCTGAACTCAAGATGAGTTATATGAAAATATACTTGAGCTTAACAATGTGATTTATGCATGTTGTGGAAAGCATATATGTGCATGGAAACTTGATTGTTGTTGAGCTCATACTTGTTTTTGATGTTATTATGGATTATATGACTAACAAGGGCAATGAGGATATGTGTAGGGCTTGAGGTCAAATTAAGTGAATATGCCTTACATAGTTACCTCAAAATATGATGAATGGTAAGTTAAGTACCATGTTATACGAACTTACAAAGCATAAAATGCTTACCCCGTTTAATTTTCCCCTATTTTAGAGTAAATCAGAAGCTCGTTGGATTGGAAGCTTGGCAGAGATCACTAACATTACCCATCAGCCTATGTCGGTTGTAACACCCCAAACCCGGCCTAGAAATTAGGCCCGAATCTGGCGTGTCACATGGAAGTGTTTTTCAAAACCATCTTTGTGATTGATAAAAACTTGTTTGAGAATTAAAGCCTCTTTGTTAAAACTCAAAACACTTAAGCAATTGTTATCTACTTGAAAACGTAATTACCTTTAAAACCTTATCTGTTGCGGAAGCATATTTGAAATAAACAATTTACGAAAATGTGATGTTTAGAAATAGAGTTGCAGAAGCATTTTGAAAATGTTGTGGAAACGTAGTGCTTTGAAAACAGTTACCATTTTGGAAATCGTATTCCAGTTTTAGCAGTTAGAAAACATCATAAATAAATATCAAAAATAATATGTTAAAAATAAATAGGCCTTGTTACAAAATTTTTAACCCAATGAATTAAAATAAAATGAAATAAAGTTGCTAAGTTTAACTTTAAAGCATATCTGACGTGTGGCCACCTCCGAGTCCCTCGCAGCTCCAAATCCTCTAACTAGGGATTACCTGCACAATTAAAAACGGGGTGAGTTTATGAAAACTCAGTGTGTAATCCCCTTACTAGAGTAACAGTCAGTATACAGAAATAGAAACTAACATAGTCTAGGCCAAAGCCCTTTTAGAGTAACAGTATAGTCAGTTCAAAGCATACGTGAGTCAAAGCCCACTACAATATTATTTGGGTCACAGCCCATAACAAAATCAATTGGGCCTAGCCCAACCAATATCAGAGCAAGTGGCCTAAGCCCAGTACAGTGACAGATCTCATAAACAGATATGCAACAGTATGAGGATGCATGCCACCCCGATCCAGCCAACACACCACCCGTACCAACCAACACACCTTGTGGTGACCAAGTCAACCCACCCACCCAGCACACCAATAACGCAGTCTAGCTGCTAATAATAATGCAGCAAAGCTGCTAGTTACAGTAAACGTGGTTGAGCCACCAGAATCAATATACGTGGCAGAGCCACTAAATCAGTAAATCGTGGGATAGCCACCAGTACAGTACTTCCTCCAAAATACAAAAGTCCCAACCCCATGCAATATGTCGTGTATGTCATGCTCAATCATTACACGTGTATGCAAAATGGCCACGCTTAGTAATAGTCATTTCAACACATATTAAAAACATATCAGTCTCACGATCACAGTCAAATCAGTAAAACATAGTCATGCGATCACAGTCAAATCATAGCACATGTCAGTCATTTACCCACAAGGGAAAAACAGTTATCTCACCCTATAAGGGTATTTCGGTAACCCTACCCTACATGGTAATTCAGTAATTCTACCCTACAAGGGTAACTCATTAATTCTACCCTACAGGGGTATTTTGGTAATTTTGCAAACTGAGGGTATTTCGATACTTTCACAAATCAAGAGTATTCCGGTAATTTTGCAATCTGAGGGTATTTCGATAATTTTACAAATCGAGAGTATTTCGGTAATTTCCTAAATTAGGGGTATTTCAGTAATTTGTAAACCAATGGTATTTCAGTAATTTGTAAACCAAAGGTATTTCAGTAATTTGTAAACCAAGGGTTTTTCAGTAATTTCATAAATTAGAGGTGTTTTGGTAATTTTATAAATCAGGGGTATTTCGGTAATTTTACCCTTCGAGGGTATTTCTGTAATTTTATGACCTCCTAGAAGGTCTACAGTCGCTTCGAGCGACTTAAGAAACCTAATTCGACTTAACAGTGAAAATGGGCCTAAGGCCCATTACCCTGCCCAAGTGGGCCCACACACTCGTGTGGACCATTTAGCCTAGAAGCAACCACGGCTATGCGACGACACAGCCCAAATCAGTAACTTCTCACATCACAGACATTTCATCTTTGTGGGCCCACAAGCCCATTGAGCCCACACGGCCCCCTTTTAGCCTTACGTAGCCCAAAGCACCTAAGTCATGTGCGCGACATGATAAGCCTATCCACTTCCCATTTAATAGTCTAACTTGCATTCGCAGGCCCTACAGCCCGTTGGGCCCATCGAGGCCCATTCCAACCCAAGTGACCCACTACAGCCCAAGCCCATGAATTCGCTCATGGTGGCCTTTCTCATCACACGCTCACGATTCGTGAGCTCGATTCACCACACGCGCGATCACATGCTCGTATGGCATCGCTCGCCGGTATTTTAGCTCTTCGGCATAACGCCGATCAATAGTCAAGATAATACAATATATGCACCTTCGGCTTTTCAACTGATTAACAATCAGAACAGTGTATACGGATACACACCTTATCACGTAGAGTACTAAAAAATCACGAGCGCCGTCACCTGAACTAGAGCGATCAACTGCGATTTGCCCAGTTAAACCAAAGTATTCTAAAAAGAGATAATGATGCGAGTGGGCCTAAGGCCCATTCTCAGCCCGAATGGGCCCACACGCTCGTGTGGCCCGTTTAGCCTAAATCTAGCCACAGATATAAGATTCACATAGACCAGTCCAATATCTACTAAATCATACAATTTATTCATATGGGCCCACGGGCCCATTGGGCCCACTCGGCCCAAGGTAGCCTAAACTCATGAGGGCTTCAACTATCGCGTCAAAGCTCCCACACGTGCGTTCGCACGCTCGTGTGGCTGCCATCGTCGTGTGACCGACATTTCAGCATTTTCCGCTCTATAGCTAGAGTAGTGCGAAATACACACCTAATAGGAATCTGGAGTTGATCCACACTCCGACCACTCCTATGCCCAAATGCCAACCAAGGTATGCTTACTCTCCTCATAGATTACTCTATTTAAAGCCAGCTTCTTGCCCACTCTCATGCTAGCTTCCCGATGTGGGATCCCTCCTTCAACAGAGTTTAAATCCAACACAAATTTTGACCGTCCTAACTTAGCAAAATAAATATTCCTTTTTGCCTGTAATGGGATTCAAATCCTTGCCCTCTCCTATGCTCCAGACAGTACATGCCACCACAACACAAGCTCCTTTTGTGTCTTAAAACATGCGCAACTAAATATAAGCCTATGGGCCAAAGTCTAGGTTCCTTTAAAAAGAAATCAAAATGAATTGCAAGCGCCAAGACTTGAACCCAAGCTCTCCCTTGCAACCTTAATGATGCATTACCACTAGACCACTCACTTCCTTGTGTCATTTTTCCCACATTTTATTCTTAAAGCCTACTTACTTACTCCTAGGGTTTTCTTCACCTAAAACCAATTTTTTTCCTAAAGCCCAGGTTTGATTCCGTGACTTCATGGAAGCCCCCTAACCTTCCAAAATCACTCACCTACTAGGTCCAACTTGCATTAGTGCCGTTCTCTTGTTCTCAAAAATTTTAAACGCTCCCATGCTAAAGGCCCAATAGGCCCAATTCTACTAGGCCCAAATTCGGGTCGTTACATCGGTATAGTATGGTAAATCAATTATGGTTGTAATGGCATGTATAGGTTATATTGGCCATATTGGTATGTAAATGCAAATGAAGCTTGTAATCTAGCCATTGGAAAGGCTAGTAATGGTTTGATTGATATATTTGTAATGTCATACTATGGTAGCTACACATGTGTTAAGTAATTGATCAAAACATGCCTATCATATGGACTAAACCAAGGCAAGGTTATGAAAATGTATGCATATAAAGGTATACCATGTTGAATTATAGAATTTGTTTGATTTGAATGTTTGAAATGGTTAGTATTTGGATGTGTTATTCAAGTGTAGGTCATGGGTGTGATTTGGGGTGAGAAATTAAGCTAGGAATGGCTTTATTTTGTCCATAGGGGAGTATGTCTAGACCGTGTGTGACACACGGCCTGCCCCATGGGCGTGTGGCCTGGCCGTGTGTCCCCTGCACCTTAAATTCAAAAAAACAAAATGCTCAAAATTGAGCACACGGGCAGAGACACGGGCATGTGTCCCAGCCGTGTGTTTTACACGGCTTAGAACACGAGCATGTGTATTGGCCGTGTGAAACCTGCACCTAAATTCAAATTGAATTAAGTAACCACACGGCCTAGAACACGGGCGTGTGGCATGGCCGTGTAGCGCAAGTCAGAGAGCAACCTAAATAGGACATGGCCTGAGGCACGGGCGTGTCTAAGGGTCACACGGGCGTATCCCTTGGACCTTGGAAAATTTTTGAAATGTCACGAAAAATTCTTAAAGTTTCCGATTAAGTCCCAACTTGATTCTAATGCTCGAATCTGGCCTCGAGGGTCCATTTAAGGGATGTTACGCATGATCTCGAAAAATGAATAGTGATTGACATGATTTATCTGAAAATGTTCTGAAAAGTTCTAGTAATGCTCCTTAACCCTGTTTCGACAACGAACACGGGTTAGGGGTGTTACAATAATCTTTCAACAATTCAAGCCATATACGTAATCTCAAAGTCAAATCTTTTAGCAACATCGGATACTTCAATTTTTTATGATTGGTGAATATATGACATTTTTCACTAAACAAGTAGTGTTATCAGATTTCAATACAAAATCAATAGCTGTCAATTCTAGATCATGCATCGAGTAATTCTTTCCATGTGATTTTTAATTGTCTGAAAGTACAGGCTATTACCTTGCCTTACTGCATCAAAACACAATCTAATCTCATTCAATAATACATCTCTGTAACAATAAAATCCTTACCCGATTCAGGCTAAACCAGAATTAATACTTTGATCAACAGAGCTTCCAACTGGTCAAAACTTTACTGACATCTGTCAGTCCGTTCAAATCTTACATCTTTCTATAATAACTATATCATTAATGTAGCTATTTCAATTATTAACATTGAAGCTTTGAGTTTTTCCCAAAGCCACAACCATCAGATAGATTTAAAGCATAGTGCATTAATATGACAGACATTTCAGCCGTACCGATAAAGCATCACTTTAATATTAATAGTGTACCTCAATTTATAAGAGGGAGAACCGAAAGTGGTCCCCATAATAACCAATGCAGTAATTCAGTTTCTATAATCTATAATATCTGTCACCAAATTTCATGATCGAGTCAATATTTATAACGGTAATAAATATAATCTACCTCCAACCGATGAATATCTTTCACAGATAAACCATGTTTAAATAATAAAGAGATTGGTGATATCTCAGAGAAAATTCAGAACGGTAATATCACACATACTCAATAGAAACAACAGTGATAAAGACAATATAATTTTGATATTCGTAATTCAGGGCTTCAATCAGTAAAAGTAGCAAATAATATCATATGAACCTTGTAACAGCCCGATTTTGGGTCTAATCAAAATAGTGGCTTTCGAGTCACAAATCTGACATAAGAAAATTTATTTCTATTAAAATTTTATGTCAGCAATTTCACAGAATGATTTCGTGAAAATTTTGTTCGAAAATTTTGACGTTCGGGCACTCAATTTAATCAAAAGGACTAAATCGTAAAAAGTACAAAACTTGAGTTCTAGAACTAGAGGTGTCCAATTGTTATGAGATTTTAAATTAGAGGTCTTTATATGGTAATAGGAACCATTGTATAATTTATTGCAAAAAAAATGGGCATGAAATAGGTGTAATGGAATGTTTTTAAGTTAAGGGCATTTTGGTCATTTAGTTATTAAAATAAATTAAAAAGAAAAAATCAAGCCAAATTTGTCCATCTTCTTTCGCCTTGGCCGAATTTTACAAAGGGAAACCATGGCTAGGGTTTGGCCACTTTCCAAGCTTGATTATCAAGAAAACAAAGTTCGAGTCTAGATCAGGGGAAAAACAAATATTGGACAAATAAGTCATTTTCGTCATTGTCGCATGCGAGGTAAGTTCGTATGTAAATAATGCAATGTTATAATTGTATTTTAATGTTTTGATATTGCATGAATTGTATGTTCAATCATGTGAATGAGTATAATTTTACGAAAGAGTTCAACGAAGTTTCGATAATAGAGAAATCCCAGTTGAACCTTAGGAATAGATAGGATACAAATGTCATGACATTAGTGTTAATAAGATTGCGTGTAAGACCATATTTGGGATATGGCATCGGTATGAGGTTTCGTGTAAGACCATAGTTGGGCTATCAGAATCGATATGGGATTCCATGTAAGACCATATCTAGGATATGGCATTGGTATAGTACTATATGTGTGAGATTGCCCAAGTATCCTTCAGTACTCCAAGTTGTTTAATCGGGAAACTTAACAACAATGTGAAAGTTGGAAAAGACTATGGTATGTTGTGAAGGATTATGATAAGCTGCAAGATAGTACAGGTATGTACGTAAAGTTTATAAGCATTGACTTCATGAAATTATAAGTTCATGATTTCCACAAGATTGATTTTGTGAAAACCTTGTGATGTGTGAATTACATGATAAATGCTATTGCTGATTATGTGATTGGCTTTCGGGCCAAATTGAGTTAAGATATAACATGTTATATTCATGCGAATTGTGATCCATCGGATATGAGAAAGACGAAAGATTGGCATAATTGCCTATTAAAATGATTATGGGATGATATGAGCTTTGAAGAATTGAAAGATGTCAAATTATATGCTTGAAGTGTAAATACTTATAATTAATGTGCATGTTTACTATGAGGTTTGAAATGATTTGTTATTTGTTGTAATATGTTACCAAGGAGAGATGGTGATTGTTAAGCTAATGCCAAGAAATGTTAAATTATGCTTATAAGTTGATAAAGCAAACTTTGTGACTGAATAAAATTATAACCATGGGATTATGGTGGATTACAATAATTGTGTCCATATTGTTGAACATGACAAACACTTGATAAGATGTGATTGAGTAAGTTTTATTTATGATATTTAAACGACATCCGTATGGTTTTACATTATGTTAATTGTATGAAATATGTATGGTTGAGGTTGCTTATTGTTTACATATGAACTTACTAAGCTATATAGTTTATCCCCTTTCCTTTCCCATGTCTTATAGGATTATTTAGCTAGCTCAGGTTGGAGATCGCTGGAGATTCTATCACACTATCAAGCTATCACTACGGGTATTTATGAATTCAAGTATTTTGAGTCTATGGCATGTATAGGGACTAGGTTAATTTGTTGTATATGTCATTATTAATTTGGCCATATGTGGTGGCTTATAGTTATTAATGCTTCATTTTATACATAGCCATGATTGATGGCTTATGCTGATTATAAGTTCATTCATATGTTAATTTCCTTTTGTGGATGTGAAATTAGCATGTTTTTAATAGGCTAAGTATGATGTTTTAAGCATGATAAAATATGGCATGAGAATGACATGTTATTGTCTTAGTGGTGAGTGTTTGGTTTTCTAAGTATGATATTTTTGGTGCCTTTGAATTGATGTGAGTATATGTGTGAATAAGGGTGGAAAATGGCTTGGTAAACAAACTTATTATTGTCCACACAGGTAGGCACACGGGCGTATGTCTAGGCCATGTGTGACACACGGTCAGCCCCATGGGCGTGTGTCTCCTGCACCTCAATTTTGGCAAAACAGAATGTCCAGAATTGAGTACACGGGCAGAGACACGGGTTTGTGTCTCAGCCGTGTGTGCTACACTGCCTAGCACACGGGCGTGTGACTTGGCCGTGTGACCTCAATTTGATGATGACGTCATAAACAGAATGCTCTCTAAGGTGGACACGGCCTGAAGCACGGGCGTGTGGTCCTGTTTCATGATGAAATTTTTCTAAGTTTTGTAAATTTTCCTGAGTTCCCGGTTTAGTCCCTAACCACTCTCGAAGCATGTTTTGGGCCTCGTAGGCTCGTTTTAGGGACAATATAAATGTGTTTGAAAAGTTTTAAGTTTGAGTGGAATTTCATAACTCAGTTTTGAATGTTGCTTGCGAATAAGTCCGGTAATGCCTCGTACCCTGTTTCGGTGTTGAATATAGGTAAGGGGTATTACAAACCTTATCAACAAATCTTATATCCATCATGATGAATTAGCAACCCAAGTAAAATAGAGCAATACCGCTCATGAATCAACTAGACTTTCAGAAATTCCATCTATCATAATTTACTAGTCCTTCAATACGATAAATATTGTGTAACACCCCAAACCCGGTCAATACACCACGACCGAATCTGGCATGTTACGGGGAAAATCGTATTTGAGGGGTTAGGTTTCCAGTTAAAGATTTGGTGGAAAACTTCTTTGTTATAGTTTATACTTGTCAAAATCTTGGGCATGATTGTTTTAAAGCTGATAGTGTATTTTGAAAACCCGAGAATGTTGAAAACTTAGTTGAATCAAAAACATTTTGAACTTAGTGTGAAGAAAATCTCAAGTTTGGAAAACATTTGGGTGTATTCATTTTAAAGTTTTAGTGTGATACCCGATGGTAAAGTTTAAAACATATCGCTTTGTAGTTTTGAAAACCCTTTTTCTTTCCAAGTTTTACCCAATATTAATCCAATAATTTGTTAAGGCACAGTTGAAATCAAACTTAAGCATATAAATAACCAAAGCATAATTTTAAAAGGCCATTTACAAACCAAAATAAAACCCAACAGTAATAAATAAGCTGAAATACCAAATTTTATAAAGTCTGAGCAAATCTTTATTCAGGCATGGCATGAGCACCTCGAGTCCATCCCGGCTCCATGTCCGCGTCTAAGAGTCACCTGAAAAGTCAAAGGAGAGGGTGAGTCGCAAGACTCAGTGCATAAACCCCACTCCCGATAATACAACATGCTAACACACATCATATCATAGGAACATAATTAATGCACCCCGATCCTAACCATCCATATCACCTTTCTACCCCGCGTGGTACCAAACCACTGGTGGTGCCAAACCACTGGTGACCCAAAGTCACGAATAATCCAATGATGGGGCCAACCCATCGTGTGATACCAAATCACTAGCGACAATCCCGTATCTCTCAAGTGGGGCCAACCCACGGTGGTGTCAAACCACAGGGACAAGTCGCAATGAGGTGCCAAACCTCTGGTGTCCCAAAGACACATGTGATACCAAATCACTGGTGACCGCAGTCACAAATCCGATGATGGGGCCAACCCATCGTGTGATACCAAATCACTGGCGTCAATCCCGAATAATCAACCGTGGGGCCAACCCACCGTGGTACTAAGCCACTGGGACTAGACGCTGAGGTGCCAAACCTCTGGTGACCCAAAGTCACAAAATATCACTGTGGTACCAAACCACTGGAGGTGCCAAACCTCTGGTGTCCCAAAGACACAGTGTCCCAAAGACACGGATATCATATTCCCCCTCCTCTCGTATCACCCATGCATATCAAACTAATGCAAATCATGTAAATCATGTGTTCATGCCATTATGTCTAACATCGTAACTCATATCACATACATCAATAATCATGAGATCATATAAATCACCAATAAACTCATAATAACACTGACTTACCCGAATCCGTGATCATACCCAATAGGGTATCATATCAATCACCACTGTTTCACTTATTACATCACAGGTTATTAATCACATTACTAAACAGAAGTGTGTTAGTTTACACACCTGATTAAACGCAAAGCCTTAAACCCAACGAACTGATCTAAGTCCCCTTGATTACTTTGCTCCTATAATCGGCCAAATAGGGGTTAGTCACTGAACCATTCAGCCAATACAAGTAACCCAAAGGGTTAGCGTTTGAACTTCTCACCTTACGAATGATTTGGTTTCCTACCAAATCCCGAACCAAACAGTGGTTACTCTGACAATCGGCCAACCCCTAACAAGCAAACAGTTAGTCCTCTGAAGCCTTATCTTAACAAAAACTAACGAATGGACTAGAAGAACCAACCCTTACCACACTTACCAATCACTTACCCCTACAAGTAAAGTCCTCAGTCGACTGCTTCGAAATCCCCGGTTGCCCTATCCTGAAATCGGTTCCAACATAAGAGATCAACTCCTTTCAACATATGCCCAAAATCGGCTATTAACCCAACCAAAACCGATGAGACATAAGAGAGGGAAGAAATGGCCATTCGGCCTAGTACTTACCTAACTCCAATGATCGATCAACCAAACAAGATCACCCTTCACCGATATTCGGCCAAGAGAGACTACTAGGAGAAGGGAGATATTCGGCTAAGTTGTGAGCAATAGAAAGGAGAAATCGGCACTAGGTGTTTAACACTTCTATTTTCGGCTTTGAGGGAAAAAGACAATGTGAAATGGGAGTAGAGTTTCGGCAATTATGCTTAAGAAAAGAAAATAAAAGTTTGAGAAGCAAGATGATTGTAGTTTCGGCACAAAAGAAATGGGATGACAAATGGGTAATTCGGCTATCACGGTTTCAAGAAGAAAAAGAAAGTTTGAGTAGAGGAGAAACTAGTTTCGGCTTACCTACATGAAAAGAAAGGGAGAGAGAGAGAACATTCGGCTACCAAGATAATTGAGAGAAAACAAAGCACAAATTCAGCAAGGTTGCTTGGACTTTTCGGTTTGAGAAAAGAAAATGTGAAGAAGCTCTATTGACATTCGGCTAACAAGAGACCAAAAAAGAGAAGTTTGGCTTTCACAAATTGACCGAAAAACACCAAAAATGCCCAATGCATTTTCGGCATACCCATCTCCCATGCTTACCAAACCGTCCACTCCCCCACAAGCTTCCCAAGTTTCGACCAACACCTCCAAACACACCCCAAAATTCGGCCACAACCCCCCATTAGCTCCCAACCACTCCTTCAAACTTGTTGAACTAGTCTTCCTCCACAAATTACTCTCCACCCATCATTCAAATGGGAAGACTAAGTCCAAGGCAGAGTTTGAACTGCCTACAACCTCTTCCTTCCATGCCGTCAAAAAGAGTGCAAAAAGTGGCCACTCCGCAGCTTGAACACAAGACCTCCCACTCCTGCAAGTGACGCCAACCAAGCTCCAAGTGGCACCTTGCTCTGCCACTTTGCTAGCTCAACTCTTGTGCTCAAAAACACCAAATAAAATACATAAGCCCCAGCTCCTTCAGCTCCTCTCCCATAAGGCTTAAAACTAAAATTTTTCCTACCTACCCAGGCTTACTCCTAGCCTACAACTAAGTCCCGAAACCTCACAAACAACAACACAGCAAGCCCCTAACATGCAAACAATGTCACAACAAAATAGCCCCTAACCCGGGATATTACAGTTCTACCCCCTTAAAATAATTTCGACCTCGAAATTACCTGATCAAAAGAGTTGCGGGTATTGCTGTCTCATCACATCCTCGGGTTCCCACGTAGCTTCTTCCATGCCATGATTTCGCCAAAGAACCTTAACCAAAGGCACAGACTTCCTACGCAGAACCTTCACATCCCGATCTAGAATCTGCACAGGTTCTTCTTCCATAGTCAAATCTGGATTCACCTTGATCTCTTCCACTGCTACCACATGCGATGGATCCGAATGATAACACCGAAGCATCGAAACATGAAAAACGTCGTGAATCTGACTTAGCTCCGCTGGCAACTCAAGCTGATACGCTACTGGTCCCACTCGTCTCAGTACCTTATACGGCCCAATGAACCTCGGACTTAGCTTGCCTTTCCTTCCGAACCTCAACACCTTCTTCCAAGGCGAGACCTTCAGAAAAACTTGATCCCCCACAGCAAACTCTATATCCCTTCGCTTAAGATCGGCATAAGACTTCTGCCGGTCCGAAGCTTCCTTCAATCGAGCCTGAATCAACTTAACCTTGTCTTCCGTCTCAGCAACTAACTCAGGTCCCAACAACTGACGTTCACCTAACTCCGTCCAACACGCAGGTGATCGACACTTCCTACCATACAACGCCTCATATGGTGCCATCTTGATGCTCGCTTGGTAACTGTTGTTGTAGGCAAACTCAGCTAATGGCAGAAACTCCTCCCAACTACCTCTGAAATCCAGAACACAACCTCTTAGCATATCCTCTAAGATCTGAATGACCCTTTCTGACTGCCCGTCAGACTGCGGGTGAAAAGCCGTGCTGAAATCGAAACGAGTACCCAAAGCCTGATGCAACGCTTTCAAGAACCTTAACGTAAATCTGGGATCCCTATCCGAGATAATCGAAACTGGTACACCGTGTAACCTCACTATCTCTGATACATACAGTTTTGCCAACTTCTGAAGTGGATAATCAACCCTCACCGGAATGAAGTGAGCTGATTTAGTCAGACGATCCACTACTACCCAAACTGAATCTTTCTTGCTTGGCGTAAGCGGTAACCCACTGACGAAATCCATGGTTATCCTTTCCCACTTCCACTGAGGAATCGTCACAGGCTGAAGCAACCCTGACGGCAACTGATGTTCAGCCTTGACCTGCTGACATGTCAGACACTTTCCTACAAACTCTGTCACCTCTCTTTTCAAACCAGGCCACCAAAACTGCTCTCTAAGATCCCTATACATCTTGCTACCTCCAGGATGCATAGCATAAGGACTGCTATGTGCGTCCTGAAGAATCTTCTGCCTCAGCTCAACATCTTTAGGCATACAAGCTTTACCTTGAAAACATAGCACCCCATCACTAGACAAGCTGTAACCTTTCAAACCACCATCCTGTACCTGCACCCTCTGCACACTCAGAACCTCATCCTCTAACTGTTTCCCTCTGATCTGCTCAACCCAAGTAGGCTTAACCTGCAACTCCGCCAGAATACTCCCGTCGTCATACAAACTCAAATGGGCAAACATCGCTCTTAAGTCCGAAACAACCTTACGGCTCAACGCGTCTGCCACCACGTTAGCCTTGCCCGGATGGTACTCAATCCAACAATCATAATCTGTTAACAACTCAACCCATCTGCGCTGCCTCAAATTCAAATCCTTCTGGGTCAAAAGGTACTTCAGACTCTTATGATCTGTGTAGACTATCGATCTCTCTCCGTACAAGTAGTGCCTCCAAATCTTCAAAGCGAAAACTACAGCTGCTAGCTCCAAATCGTGCGTCGGATAGTTGACCTCATGTGGCCTCAACTGCCGAGATACGTAAGCCACAACCTTACCTTCCTGCATCAGCACACAACCCAATCCCGTATGTGATGCATCGCAATACACTGTGAATTCCTTACCAGCCTCAGGTTGAATTAGAATCGGAGCTTCTGTCAGAATCTTCTTAAGTTTGTCGAAACTCTCTTGCTGTTTCTCAGTCCAAACAAATGGAACCTCTTTCCTTAACAGCTTGGTCATCGACGCTGCAATCAACGAGAAACCTTCTACAAACCTTCGGTAGTATCCGGCCAAACCCAGAAAACTCCGAATCTCAGCCACTGACTTCGGCGGCTTCCAGTCCAAAACTGCCTCAATCTTCCGAGGATCCACTCTAATCCCCTCAGCCGACACTACATGACCCAAGAAAGTCACTTCTCTAAGCCAAAACTCGCACTTACTAAACTTAGCATAGAGCTGCTTCTCCCTCAAAATCTGCAGCACCACTCGCAAATGCGCATCATGTTCTTCTTCTGTTCTTGAATACACCAAGATGTCGTCTATGAAAACCACGACGAATTGATCCAGATACTGCTGAAACACCCTGTTCATCATATCCATGAACGCTGCCGGCGCGTTAGTCAACCCGAACGGCATTACCAGGAATTCGTAGTGCCCATACCGAGTCCGAAACGCTGTCTTATGGATATCAGCCTCCTTAACCTTCAACTGGTGATACCCAGACCTCAAGTCAATCTTCGAGAATACCGCTGCACCCTTCAGCTGATCAAACAAGTCATCTATCCGTGGCAACGGATACTTGTTTTTAATTGTCAGCTTGTTCAACTGGCGGTAGTCTATACACATCCGCATCGTACCATCTTTCTTCTTTACAAAGAGTACCGGAGCACCCCACGGCGAAACACTTGGCCTAATAAAACCTCGGTCCAACAACTCCTGAATTTGAGCCTTAAGCTCCACCAATTCCTTTAGCGCCATCCTATACGGAGCAATAGACACTGGCGCAGTTCCGGGTAACAGATCTATCCCGAACTCTACTTCACGATCCGGCGGCAAACCCGGAAGCTCCTCAGGAAACACATCAGCAAATTCCTTAACTGTCCGAACTTTCTCTACAGCAGACTCTTTAGCCTCCAAGGCATACACATGAACCACATACGCTTCACAGCCCTTCCTGACCATCTTCTCAGCTTTCAGAGCAGATACCACATTAGATAAGTAATCCCTCCTATTACCTATCATAGCCACTTCATTACCCTTAAACGTCTTAAGAACCATACGCTTAGCCGCGCAATCCAATCTCGCCTGGTACTTAACCAGCCAATCCATCCCAAGAATCAGATCGAACTCCCCAAACGGCAGTTCCATCAGATCAGCAGCAAACACTACCCCTTGGAGTTCTAGGGGTACATCTCTAAACAGCTTATCTACTACTACAGAGTGACCTAGAGGGCTAATTACAGTCATCTGTCTAGAAGATATCTCAGAGTCTAAGTCCATGGTCTCTACTATACTACTAGCCACGTAAGAATGCGTCGAACCCACATCAATCAAAGCAGTAAATGGAGAACCAAAGATAAAAAACGTACCGGTTATGACGTCTGGTGCGTCGCCCTCCTCTCGGCGCCTTGCTGCATACACTAATCCAGGCTGTCTGGCCTCAGAACTACCTGCACCTCTGCCCGGTGCTCCACGGCCCCGACCAGAACCATTACCTCTGCCATTACCACGACCTCTCTGCGGTGGCGGTCCATTATTCCTGAACTGAGTACGGCCCTGACTCTCAGACTGAATCCTGGCCAACTTACGCGGACAGTCCCTCACACGGTGATCCAGAGAACCACACTCAAAACAACCTTTCCCACCGGTCCAGCAGCCTCCCCAATGATATTTCCCACAGTGATTACACCGCGGCGGTCCCTGATTAGCAGCAACAAACCTACCAAACTGATTCGGTCCACTCTGTCTAGCCCTTTTCTGAGGATTACCCGATGATCCCAAAGACCCAAAGATCCTCTTATGCCTGTTCCTGTCCATGCCCTGCCTCACTGACTCCTTAACACCCTCGGCTACCTTGGCCTTCTCAACTAGCACAGCAAACTCACGCTCTTGCTGAGGAGCAATCAGCAATCTCAGTTCGTCTCTCAGACCATCCTCAAAACGAACACACCTCTCGTGTTCAGTGGCCACGATGCCCCTGGCATACCGACTCAGCTTCAAGAACTCAGCCTCATACTCGGAAACAGATTTACTCCTCTGAACAAGCCTCAGAAATGCTTTTCGCTGCGTGTCGATATAACTAGCTCCAATGTACTTTTTCTGAAATGCAGCCCTGAAATAATCCCATGTCAGATCCTCTGCTGCCACACTGTCCCGGACCGTGAACCACCACTGGTATGACTCATCCCGAAGAAGCGATACTATGCCCTTCAGCTTCTCTTCAGCAGTCAGGTCCAGATCATCCATGATCCGCTCAGTTGCCTCCAGCCAATACTCAGCAGTGCTGGGAGCAACACCAGAAACACCTCGAAAGAATTCGGCCCCGTTTGCTCGGAGTCGCTCGGGCACAGATTTCCTAGCTCCTGCACCTTCACCTACTCCAGCTACCCTTTCCAACACTCGCAGCATCGCCTGTGACACTACGTCCTCCCCGGTCTGATCTTGAAACTCATCACCTCCAGCTGGTGGCGGTACCGGTATCTCATTTTCTAACCCCTGCCCAGATCCTACGGGTTCAGAAACTGTCATCCTACCACGACCTCGTCCACGACCACGTCCACCTCGAGCACTCATGACTAACTTTTCTACGTATCTGATTTAGGAGTTTTATGCATCAGTATTTATTCCGCTGTTTTAAAAGCAAAGTCTTATGAATATTTAAGAAGCTTTGTTTTCGCGAGTTCACAGAGTCCTATCAGTTTCAATCTCTAAGGTAATACACTATTGCTAATCATCCAATCATATTATATCCAACAGATCACAAGCAATAGTAAGGGGTACTTACCTGGGCGAACTGGTGCCGGAGACTCGGTGTCATGCCTTTCAAACCATACATTTCAAAACAAAAACACTTAAAACAGACTTTTAAAACATTTTGGGCCTCAGGCCCACAGCCGAGCTTTTGAACTTAGCTCTGATACCACAATTGTAACACCCCAAACCCTGTCAATACACCACGACCGAATCTGGCATGTTACGGGGAAAATCGTATTTGAGGGGTTAGGTTTCCGGTTAAAGATTTGGTGGAAAACTTCTTTGTTATAGTTTATACTTGTCAAAATCTTGGCCATGATTGTTTTAAAGCTGATAGTGTATTTTGAAAACCCGAGAATGTTGAAAACTTAGTTGAATCAAAAACATTTTGAAGTTAGTGTGAAGAAAATCTCAAGTTTGGAAAACATTTGGGTGTATTCATTTTAAAGTTTTAGTGTGATACCCGATGGTAAAGTTTAAAACATATCGCTTTGTAGTTTTGAAAACCCTTTTTCTTTCCAAGTTTTACCCAATATTAATCCAATAGTTTGTTAAGGCACAGTTGAAATCAAACTTAAGCATATAAATAACCAAAGCATAATTTTAAAAGGCCATTTACAAACCAAAATAAAACCCAACAGTAATAAATAAGCTGAAATACCAAATTTTATAAAGTCTGAGCAAATCTTTATTCAGGCATGGCATGAGCACCTCGAGTCCATCCCGGCTCCATGTCCGCGTCTAAGAGTCACCTGAAAAGTCAAAGGAGAGGGTGAGTCACAAGACTCAGTGCATAAACCCCACTCCCGATAATACAGCATGCTAACACACATCATATCATAGGAACATAATTAATGCACCCCGATCCTAACCATCCATATCACCTTTCTACCCCGCGTGGTACCAAACCACTGGTGGTGCCAAACCACTGGTGACCCAAAGTCACGATATCCATAAGTGTGGTGCCAAACCACTGGTGACCCAAAGTCACGAATAATCCAATGATGGGGCCAACCCATCGTGTGATACCAAATCACTAGCGACAATCCCGTATCTCTCAAGTGGGGCCAACCCACGGTGGTGTCAAACCACAGGGACAAGTCGCAATGAGGTGCCAAACCTCTGGTGTCCCAAAGACACATGTGATACCAAATCACTGGTGACCGCAGTCACAAATCCGATGATGGGGCCAACCCATCGTGTGATACCAAATCACTAGCGTCAATCCCGAATAATCAACCGTGGGGCCAACCCACCGTGGTACTAAGCCACTGGGACGAGACGCTGAGGTGCCAAACCTCTGGTGACCCAAAGTCACAAAATATCACTGTGGTACCAAACCACTGGAGGTGCCAAACCTCTGGTGTCCCAAAGACACAGTGTCCCAAAGACACGGATATCATATTCCCCCTCCTCTCGTATCACCCATGCATATCAAACTAATGCAAATCATGTAAATCATGTGTTCATGCCATTATGTCTAACATCGTAACTCATATCACATACATCAATAATCATGAGATCATATAAATCACCAATAAACTCATAATAACACTTACTTACCCGAATCCGTGATCATACCCAATAGGGTATCATATCAATCACCACTGTTTCACTTATTACATCACAGGTTATTAATCACATTACTAAACAGAAGTGTGTTAGTTTACACACCTGATTAAACGCAAAGCCTTAAACCCAACGAACTGATCTAAGTCCCCTTGATTACTTTGCTCCTATAATCGGCCAAATAGGGGTTAGTCACTGAACCATTCAGCCAATACAAGTAACCCAAAGGGTTAGCGTTTGAACTTCTCACCTTACGAATGATTTGGTTTCCTACCAAATCCCGAACCAAACAGTGGTTACTCTGACAATCGGCCAACCCCTAACAAGCAAACAGTTAGTCCTCTGAAGCCTTATCTTAACAAAAACTAACGAATGGACTAGAAGAACCAACCCTTACCACACTTACCAATCACTTACCCCTACAAGTAAAGTCCTCAGTTGACTGCTTCGAAATCCCCGGTTGCCCTATCCTGAAATCGGTTCCAACATAAGAGATCAACTCCTTTCAACATATGCCCAAAATCGGCTATTAACCCAACCAAAACCGATGAGACATAAGAGAGGGAAGAAATGGCCATTCGGCCTAGTACTTACCTAACTCCAATGATCGATCAACCAAACAAGATCACCCTTCACCGATATTCGGCCAAGAGAGACTACTAGGAGAAGGGAGATATTCGGCTAAGTTGTGAGCAATAGAAAGGAGAAATCGGCACTAGGTGTTTAACACTTCTATTTTCGGCTTTGAGGGAAAAAGACAATGTGAAATGGGAGTAGAGTTTCGGCAATTATGCTTAAGAAAAGAAAATAAAAGTTTGAGAAGCAAGATGATTGTAGTTTCGGCACAAAAGAAATGGGATGACAAATGGGTAATTCGGCTATCACGGTTTCAAGAAGAAAAAGAAAGTTTGAGTAGAGGAGAAACTAGTTTCGGCTTACCTACATGAAAAGAAAGGGAGAGAGAGAGAACATTCGGATACCAAGATAATTGAGAGAAAACAAAGCACAAATTCAGCAAGGTTGCTTGGACTTTTCGGTTTGAGAAAAGAAAATGTGAAGAAGCTCTATTGACATTCGGCTAACAAGAGACCAAAAAAGAGAAGTTTGGCTTTCACAAATTGACCGAAAAACACCAAAAATGCCCAATGCATTTTCGGCATACCCATCTCCCATGCTTACCAAACCGTCCACTCCCCCACAAGCTTCCCAAGTTTCGACCAACACCTCCAAACACACCCCAAAATTCGGCCACAACCCCCCATTAGCTCCCAACCACTCCTTCAAACTTGTTGAACTAGTCTTCCTCCACAAATTACTCTCCACCCATCATTCAAATGGGAAGACTAAGTCCAAGGCAGAGTTTGAACTGCCTACAACCTCTTCCTTCCATGCCGTCAAAAAGAGTGCAAAAAGTGGCCACTCCGCAGCTTGAACACAAGACCTCCCACTCCTGCAAGTGACGCCAACCAAGCTCCAAGTGGCACCTTGCTCTGCCACTTTGCTAGCTCAACTCTTGTGCTCAAAAACACCAAATAAAATACATAAGCCCCAGCTCCTTCAGCTCCTCTCCCATAAGGCTTAAAACTAAAATTTTTCCTACCTACCCAGGCTTACTCCTAGCCTACAACTAAGTCCCGAAACCTCACAAACAACAACACAGCAAGCCCCTAACATGCAAACAATGTCACAACAAAATAGCCCCTAACCCGGGATATTACATATTGCATCTGGACATGCGCACTTTCATATGGCTCTGAAAATAACAGAACATATAGAATACCCAGAAGAGATTCTTGTAATATACTTAATTATAACAGCTATATTCAAATATCTTTACAATTTCATCACTATTCCTCTAACTAATAAAGTCATCGATTATCTTACATTATTCAGTCCACTGAAAGAGTCGATTCAGAATAATTTTTGGCTAATTTGTTATGCAATTATCATATCTGGATAAGTCAATTACTCATGAATAACTTCTTCCTTAAAAATGACATCACATATTTAGAATAATCTTCAGAAAAATCTGATATCTCTTTTAATACCGTGTTTACTTACTAACCCATTCTTATTCTAACTACATCATTAATCATTCAGCCTTTGAACTCTTTAGTTCCACATTCATGAGCTTAATCCATATAAATCTTGTGAATTTCATTGTATAACACTATACTGGTAAGGGCTGGAGATTGTAAGCCTCAAAATTTAATTTTCATATATATACTCATATAACATAACGTTTATCATTAACATGTCTATTATAAAACATTTATTCAATATCTTTATAGGTCCCCTTTTTATCATACGCAACATTTTTACTCGAACAATGCGAGTATCACTTTCAGCATTATCAGAATAAGTTCAGTTGGAAAGCATCTCTATTTATTTGCAAAACAATTTTCATCAGAGTCGGGAAATATCAAACTATTACAGGTAATATAATGGCATGTATTTCTAGACTCCATATGCTACGTTCAATCTAAGAATCGACTAAATCGTAGCCCTGATACCACTAAATGTAACACCTCTAACCCGTATTCGCCGCTGAAATAGGGCTACGGAGCATTACTAGAAATTTTTGGAACATTTACAGACATTTCATGTTAATCACTATTCAATCATCGAGATTGTTCAAAACGTCCCTTAATTAGACCCTCGAGGCCCAATACAAGCATTAGAATCGAGTCGGGACTTAATCAGAAACTCTAAGAATTTTTCGCAAAATTTTAAAAATTTCCCAAGCTGCAGGGTTCACATGCCCTTGTGGTCCAAGGGACACGCCCATGTGACCTTAGGACACGCCTGTGCTACAGGCCGTGTTTTACCCTGTGTAACTCTCTGACTTATGCACACAGCCATGCCACACGCCCTCTGCTAAGCCATGTGGTTAATTAAATTCTTTCGAAATTAGGTGCAGGTTTCACATGGCCAAGACACACGCCCGTGTTCAAGGTCGTGTCTTCCACACGGCTGAGACGCACGCCCGTGTCTCTGCTCGTGTGCTCAATTCTGAGCATTCTGTTTCTCAAATTTAAGGTGCAGGGGACACACGACTTAATTACATGCCCATGTACCCAGTCGTGTGTCACACACGGTCTAGATATGTAACACCCCCAAACCTGGCCTAGACGTTATGGCTAAATCTGGCATGTCACATTGAAGTGTTTTTTGGAAACCATGTTTTCATTAAAAACCCTTATTGAAATTTCAAACTTCTTTCCATTTAAAACTTGTACAAAACCTCAATTTACGTTTGTTTATTTTCAATCGTGGTTTATTAAAAAGTTATTCCCTTTTCAAAATGTTATTACCTTTAAAACCTTATTTGTTGTGGAAGCTTAATTTAAAACAAATGATTTACGAAAATGTGATATTTAAAAATTGTGTTGCGGAAACGTAGTGTTAGAAAATGTTATTGTTTTGGAAAATCGTGATCTACCTCTAGCGAATATAAATCACAATCAATAAAATCCCAAATTTAAGATCCAGAAATTATAGAGGCCTTATTACAACCGAATCAAAATCAATATGCTTAAGCAAATGAGCAAAACAGAATAAACATGTGTAGTTGTGTGGCCCTCTCCGTGTCCCTCGCAGCTCCGAACCGTCTAACGTTAGGGATTAACTGAAAGGTTAAAAACAGGGTGAGTTACGAAAACTCAGTGTGTAATCCCCTTATTAAAGAAACAGTCAGTATACAGAAATGGAATCAGTCTGGCCTGAGCCCTTTAACAATAACAGTATAGTTCAGTTCAGAGTATATATGGGCCAAAGCCCAAAAATGATATCATCTGTGTCACATTCCATAACAGAATCAATTGGGCCTAGCCCATCACAGTAATAGTCTCAGTATGGTGCACATATGCAACCTAGCCCAATCCAGCCAACACACCATGTGGGGATAAAAATTGACCCACCCAGCCAACACACTAATATTGCAGCATAGCTGCTAGTAACAGTATATGTGGCAAAGCCACCAGTAATAGTATTGTAGCAAAGCTGCCAGTATCAGTATCGCAGCAAAGCTGCCAGTAACAGTATTTGTGGCAAAGCCACCAATAACAACACACTTCCTCCATAACAGTACCCCAACCCCAATGCAGTATGCCATGTCATAAATATCTCGTGTATGTAGTATGTCCTACTCAGTACAGTCATACAATAATATGCATTCATCATATCATTCACAGTTAAGTCAATCAAATCATAGTCATACAATCACAGTCAAATCAATCAAATCATAGCACAAGTCAATCATTTACCCTCGAGGGGCAAAATAGTCATTTACCCTACAGGGGCATTATGGTCATTTTACCCTACAAGGGCATTACGGTCATTTTACCTTACAGAGGCATTACGGTCATTTTACCCTACAGGGGTATTATAGTTATTTTACCCTACAAGGGCATTCCAGTCATCTTACCCTACAGAGGTATTACGGTTATTTTACTCTACAGGGGTATTACGGTTATTTTACCCTATAGGGGCATTACGGTCATTTTACCCTATAGGGGTATTACAGTTATCTTACCCTACAGGGTTATTACGGTCATTTTACCCTACAGAGGTATTACGGTCATTTTACCTTACAGGGGTATTACAATCATAACAGTGTAAATGGGCCCAAGGCCCAATATTCGACCCAAGTGGGCCCACACGCTCGTGTGGCCCATTTAGCCCAAATTCAGTCACGGCCATTCGAACATATAGCCCAGTTTATTATTTGCCATTTATCGTGGATTTATTCCATGTAGGGCCCACGAGCCCAATGGGCCCACACAACCCATTTCAGCCAAACGAGGCCCAAGATCACGAGAACGCTCGTAGTGGCCTCTACAATCCATCGCCCATGATTTGTAGGCTTGGTTTACCACACGAGCGATCGCACGCCCGTGAGGCCTCGAATGCCGAAGTTTCGACCTTTTGGCTTTTGTCGACTCACAGAAACGATAGTGTGATTACACACCTGTTTAATGAGAGGCGCGAAGGATTCCACGTGTCGAACCTACACTCAACAAGACCTTCAGTTAATTAACTAACGATTCAAGATAACCACTTTTTAACTTTTAGCCCAAAAATACACCACCTTACCTTGATTGAATGAGGGTAGCTTAATCCTCTAAAATCGCTAACCCAAAATTGATCACACGCCTTGCCAAGAATCTAAATTACAAACAGATCTTGTTAGATAGGATCAACTACTATCTTATCAACATAAAGACAACTGTAACGCCCTAAATTTTGGGCCTAGAAGAAATGGCCTTGGGCTTGGGGGGCATTTGGAAGTCGGCACATGAGTATTTGTTGTGCAAGAGGTGACACAATTAAATGTATGCTCAAGTGGTCAAGGGTCCTGAGAGGATTTGGAGAAGTCCTGGGTTCAAACCTGGCCTTTAGCAAAATTTTTGGTTTTAAGTGAATAAAACCCTGGGTACTTGAAAGTAGGCCTTATAATTAATTGAGTTTAAAATGTGTTACAAAAAGAGCTGTGGCTTGATGGTTGTGGCGTCACTGAGGTGGCAAGGGAGTTGGGGTTCGAATCACTCTTTGCACAAAGGAGTATTTATTTTACTCCTTGGCTATAGGAGTGGTGGAGTTTGAATCAAACACTACTAAAGAGATTGGAGTTTGAATTAGTCAAAGAGGATTTCAAGGAGGGATAAGGGGAGAGATATTTGGAGAAAGTTGAGGAATTTGATATGGGAGAGAGTTGTGCCATTTTAGGGAGCCCTAACTTTGAGAATTCGGCCAGGAGAGTGTTTTTTCCGCAATTGGAACATTTAGAGGTTTTGAATTTGCTGAAAACTTTTCCTTCTTTTCATATCGGTATCTTTTCTGCTTTCGGGATTTTTATTTTGAGTTCTTTGGCGCATTATGGTTCTTTTGGTAGATCCTGCCTTGCCGTGTGGGCGCATTTGATTCTTCTAACTTTGCTATTCTTTTTTTCCCCTCCATCTTTCTCTGTTTTCTTCTCCTTACCTTTGCCTAAGCCGAATACTCGCTCTCTTCTTCTCTTTTCATTTATTGTTTTCCTCTTCTCCCTTTTCAATTGATTGACCGAATCTCAGTGCTCTCCACCTCTTTTCAGTTTCGGTTCTCTCCTCCTATTTTGAGTTAACCGAATACTTCCTTTTATTCTCTTTATTTTGTGTTCGACTAGGGAGAGTCCTCTGGTGAATCGGTAAGTACTCATGGCTTATTCTTATTTTTCTCTACGGTTGCAATTTTCTTCTTATATCTTCCTATGTTACTGATTCTTGATAAAGGTACAATCTTTTCGGTTGGTCTCTGTTTCCTGAGTACCTTTGGCCCTAGGGTGGTAGGCCGATTTCAACTATCAACTATTCTTAGTTCTGCTTGGTGGTAAGATGTCGTTCATTTGGTTTTAGTTATTTTGTTCATAGTGATAGTTAAAGATATTGGGATTCAATGCAGGTTGTGCTAAGGATTTGGTGATCTTTGGGTTAAGGAAGGATTAAACTGTATTCACTTAATCAAGGTTGTTGTTCATGGGGATTTACGCTATTCGCTTAAACAGGTGTGTATTTGTATGCGGTATTCGATGATCGGCTGAAAAGCCAAGTATGTGTTGTTTACATTGCTATGACTGTAGATCAGCAAAATGCTGAAAAACCAGAAATATGGCGTATGATGCCACACGAGCGTGCGGTCGTGCGGGTGGTGAACCGAGCCCACGAACATGGGCTTTTGAATGTAGAGGCCACCATGAGCGATCTCATGGCCTTAGGCCGTTTTGGGCCACGTTGGGCTGAAATGGGTTGTGTGGGCCAATGGGCTCATAGGCCCTACATGGGCAAATTTCAAGGGCATGTGGAAATTATTGGACCCAGCTGTGTCGTTCACATGCTAAGGTCGTTTTTGGGCTTACCGGGCCACATGGGCATGTGGGCCCACATGGGCCGCATAATGGGCCTTAGGCCCATTCACACTGTTGACTATTAAGGTAAGATTACCGAAATACCCCGGTAGGGTAGAATTAATGAAATACCCTTTTAGGGTAGACTTACCGAAATACCCCTATAGGGTAGAATTACCGAAATACCCCCATAGGATAAAATGACTGAAATGCCCCCATAGGGTAAAATGACTAAAATACCCTCGGATTGTGAAATTACCGAACTACCCTGATTTGTAAAATTACTGAAACACCCTTAGATTGTGAAATTATCGAAATACCCCCGATTTGTAAAATTACTAAAATACCCCCAATTTGCAAAATTACTAAAATACCCCCGATTTGCAAAATTATCGAAATACTCCTAATTTGTAAAATTATCGAAATACCCCTGGTTTGCAAAATTACCAAAATACCCCCAGTTTATAAAATTATCGAAATACCCCTGTAGGGTAGAATTACCGAAATACCCCTAAAGTTAGCATTACCGAAATACCCTTATAGGGTAAAATGACTATTTTGCCCTTGTGGGTAAATGACTAACTTAGGCTATGAATTTGACTGATTGACTGTGATTGTATGACTATGTTTAAACTGACTTGACTGTGGTTGTGTGACTGATATGCTTTTAATATATGTCTAAATGAATGTAACTGAGCATGGCCATTTTGCATACACGTGTAATGATTGAGCATGACATACACGACATATTGCATGGGTTGGGACATTGATACGGAAGAAGTTTTGGTAGGGTCGCACGGGTCGCATGAGACGACTGTGGATCCAGTATTGATCTGTTAAGGTCACACGGGTAGCATGAGACAACTGTGGACCGACAGACGACTTAAAGCCGTGTAATCTGATTATGGCTCTGTGCCAACCTAAATATGTCTCTGTGCCATCTCGATTATGGCTTTGTGCCAATCGTATTTACCTGTGGCTATGTGCCTAACATATATATTAATGACTTAGTGTCGATCATAATTATTCGTGGCTGTGTGCCGATTATATTATCGTCGCTGATGGCTATGTGCCAAACTTATTACAGTTACCGATAGCTTTGTGCCATCCTGATTATGGTTTATAACCATTCTGTTTATGGCTTTTAGCTATTCTGTCCACGGCGCCAAGCCGTACTGTTGACTTAGTGCCACAACTGGCACTAAGCTTGGTGTGTTGGCTAGGTGGGTCGATTTTATCCCCATGTAAGTGTAGGGTTGGTACGGGTGGTGTGTTGGCTGGATCGAGGTGGGATGCATCCTCATACTGTTGCATATCTGTTTATGAGATCTGTCACTGTATTGGGCTTAGGCCACTTGTTTTGTTATTGTTTTGGGCTAGGCTCAATTGATTTTGTTATGGGCTGTGACCCAAATGATATTGTAGTGGGCTTTGGCCCACGTATGCTCTGAACTGGACTGTACTGTTACTGCTAAAGGGCTTTGGCCCAGACTGTTTCAGTTTCTGTTTCTGTATACTGATTGTTACTCTAGTAAGGGGATTACACACAGAGTTTTCGTAAACTCACCCCGTTTTTAACTATACAGGTAATCCCCAGCGTTAGGAGGATCGGTGCTGCGAGGGACTCGGAGGTGACCACGCGACTGTGCCTGTTATGCTTTGGACTTTATATATGTTTTAAATTTTGTTTTGGGTTTTAGTTTCTGTTAATAAGGCCTTTTTGGATTTAATTCTGAATTTGGGATTTTGTTACATTTTATATCAGTTAGGCGTAGACGAGTTTTTGACCCAATTACTGTTTTTAAAAACATACATTTTAAGCTTCTTTACCTTAAATTAGCTTACGCAACTAAAAGAGATTTTTAACGAACTTAATAACTTTTTTAAAAGTGATTAACTTTTCAATGAACCACGTTTTGAAATTGAACGAATACAAACTGAGACTTTAGTTTTTAAATCTTAAGGAGGGTTTTCAATGAAAACACGGTTTTCACAAAACACTTCAATGTGACACGCCAGATTCGGGCCTAACTTCTGGGCTGGGTTTGGGGTGTTACAACAACATTCAGCTTAACCCCTGAAAATGAGGTAGCATATACCTTAATTGGATACTTGATGAAAAAGGCTGTGGTTGCTTCCAAACCACTTGTACACCACCACTCCTTGAGGAAGCCCGTTTGTCAGGAAATCTTATGAAGACCGAAATAGGAAAGCAATAGTATAACAGAAGAGTACTAGGCCAATCCCCTAATAGCAGAGTAACCGAAAATGGCTAGCCAAAAAGGTGAAGGGTATTCGGTCTAAACAATATGAGTATATCGGAAGAAAACAGAAAAAGGGAATGAAGCTAAAAGATGAAAAGAGTATTCAGCTAGAAAAGAAACCAAGAGAAAATCAAATAGAGAGGGGGAGATGAAGCAATATTCGGTCAAAGAAGAGGGTGAAAGCAACAAGCAATTCGAAAAAGGCTTAATTGAATAGTAAGAGGAAAGAAAAGGTGAGAAAGAGAACAACTCAACTAGGTTGTGAAGAGGAGGAGTCGTCACTAGAATGGACAGAACAAAACTCGAAAGGAGAAATGCTCGAAATACAATATTCGACTACTCGAAAAAGGAAAAAGAAAGAAAACATGCTAAAGGTTGCCAAAAGTCACAATCCATCACAACCAAAAACAACACCAAAATTACCCCAAAACCGAACAAAAAGTAGAGAAAAGCACTTAGAAACCCCTTAGCCAAATTTGCATACCCAAGACTCCTTGTTCGACTACACCACACCAACTTTTGAATTTCCTTGACTTTCTCCTCCTAAATCTCCTCCATAACCTTACCAACATTATCATATCCCTTGATCTCCTCCCTTGACCAATTCTACATCCACCTCAACAGAGTTTCAGTCAAAATCTACCTCTAACACCACAAGGATATAAAATAAATACTCTTTTGCATGCCAAGGGATTCGAACCCAAGCTCTCACATCAGCCATTTCACGCCACTTGCCACTAAGCCACAAGCTCCTCTTTTGTCATAATTTAACCACAAATATTTAAGAACCTTCTATCTAGATCCAAATGATTTTATTCACTAAAAATAATTTTTTTGCTAAAGCCCAGGTTTGAACCCAGGACTTCTCAGGCACTCCCAAACACTGCTAAATCACTTAACCATTGAAGCAGACAGTCAATTGTGTTATTTCCCCGCACACATAAACTTTCATATGTTCCTATGCTCAAGGCCTATTTCTTCTAAGCCCAAATTCGGGGCGTTACAAGACACACACCCGTGTGTCTGCCGGTGTGGACAAAATAAAGCCATTTCTAGCTTTATTTCTCACCCAAAATTTGGCCAATGACCTGCACCAAAATTCACATCCGAATACCAACCATTTCAAGTATTCAAATTATGCAAATTATATCATTTAACATGGTATACCACTATATGCATGCATGTTTATAATCTTACCTCAGTTTAGCCCATATGTTAGACATAATTTGATCAACCACTTAACATATATGTAACTACCATAGTATGACATTACAAGTATATCAAAACAAACCATTGCTAGCCATTCCAATGGCTAGATTACAAGCATCATTTACATTTACATGCCAATATGGCCAATATAACCTATACATGCCATTGTAGCCATTATTGCATTACCATATTGCACCAATATGGGCCGATAGATAGTGTGAGTGATCTCCGCCAAGCTTTCAATCCGACGAGCTTTCGATTTACTCTAAAATAGGGAAATAAAACTAAGTAAGCAATAAATGCTTAGTAAGTTTGTATAACATGGTACTTAACTTACCATTCATTCTATTTTGAGGTAACTATGTAAGGCATATTCAATCAATTTGAACTCAAGCCCTACACATATCATCATTGCCCTTATTAGTCATACATTCTATAATAACATCAAATCATATATATGGGCTCAACAACAATCAAGTTTCCAAGCACATATGCTCTCCACTACATGTATGCATTCAACATGCATAATTCATCTCATTATTACAAGTATAATTTCATACTAGTTCATTTCGAGTTCATATCATTTCATATTAGAACTTTACTCATATTACTTCGAATATCAAGATTATGATTAGTACAATCAAGGTGTATAAGTCTATAATCAATGATGTACATATTCATCAAATAAATTCCATGTACAATATCATCGCTTCATATTTCCATATATCAATTATCACGTATCGTCATTTTCATGTATTTCAGGCCTATATGTGTAATAACTCATTTCTTATTCATATATTCTCATGTTAAGAAATTTTACCTGTTGAATTTATCTAAAATATCGATGGATACACAAGTAGTACACTTGTGGTGTACAAATCAGTATTCGATCAATTTGTATTCAATGGTACTGTAACACACCTTACCCGTATTCAATGTCGGAACCGGGTACGAGGCATTACCGGACTTAACATACTTAATCATACAAAATCAGACCATAAATTTTCATTCCAACTTAAAACTTTTCATTCGTATTCATAACGTCCCTATTGTAGGCCTACGAGACCCAAAACATACATATAGAGTTGTTCGGGACTGAACCGGAAGCTAATGAACACTTATAAAATTTTTGCTCAAAACAGGGCCACACGCCCGTGTGGGCAGGCTGTATGGTCACACACGCCCATGTCCCTAGTCCGTGCGGATTTTATTTTTCATTTTGAGCCCCCAGGGATTTTCATATGGCCTGGCACACACCCATGTCCCTCACACGGCCATGACACATCCGTGTCTTATCCCGTGTGTGAAAACCTGGGCACTATTTATGATGTGATCAGACATCTAGGGTCACACGGTTGAGTCACACACCCGTGTGCTAGCCAGTGTGACGAACTGGATTTTTCACAAATTAAGTGCATAGGACACACGGCCAGGCAACACGCCCGTGTGCCTACCCGTGTGGAAAAATATAAGGCTATTTACGAAGCCATTGCCACCTTGAAAAGTAACCACAGTTATACTATTTCCAATAACACAAAATATAACAATCATGCATATACTTCACACATTACTCATTCAATTGTACAAACTTGCACTTCATGAATTTCATCAACATTGAATAGATATAACTTGATTAGTATTGGCCAATTTCAAATTGCCATTTACAAAATGAAATAAGTAACATTAATAGCCAACACCTTGGCTAACCAATATGACATATAAAAAAATGACCAAGTTCCTATACGTGCCATACTCAAAATAAATCAAACTTTACTATACCCAAAAGAATAGCTTGATAGTGTGAATCGAGCTCAGACGTCCTACGATCCCTGAGCTAGCTTGGCAATACTACAAGAAATGGGAAAAGAGAGGGAGTAAGCATAAAGCTTAGTAAGCTTGCATGTAATAAATAACAACATAAAATCTTGTGAAAACATCCACACATTACATAATGAATTAACACAAAATTCTCAAGCAACATTGACATGGCTTACTCATGCTCACTCTTACCAACCACATATCACATGCTGGACTCGTTTCTCGTGAGTTTCACATATGTACCTGTATCACTCCATCACATAACTTTAGCCCTTTTTTAATCTTTATCATAAACTTTAATTCTTTACCCCGTTGAACCACTTGGAATATCGAAGGATAATCGGGAATTGTCATACACGTAGTAAGATGCCAAAATCATATCCCAGATATGGTATTACATGGGATCACATGTCGATGCGGATGCCATATCCCAGATGTGGCCTTATACAAGATCTCATATCGATATTGACGCTATATCCCAGATATGGTCTTATACGAGATCGTATATCGATGCCATGTCCCAAACATAGTCTTACACGATTTCCTACCGAAGCCAGGTCCTAGACGTGGTCTTCCACGGAATCACTATTCGATGCCGATGCCATAACCCAGATATGGTCTTATACGAGACTTTATTAATCTAGTGTCATAATAAGGGTATCCTTTCTATTCCCAAGGTTCAACCAGGACTTCGAAATAGTAAAACTTCATCATATTTTTCATTGAGACCTCATTAACAAATTTCATGAGAAGAGTATGCATTTCATGTAATATCAAACATTTAAATACATAATAACATAATGTTGATTTATTACACACAAACTTACCTCGGTACCAAAATATAGATAGTTGTTCAATCTAGTCCACCACATTGTTCTTTCCTCGATTTAGATCTGGACTTCGTGTTTCTTGATTTATAATTACAATTTCACTTATTTAATTATCACATTGACTAAAACAGCCCATGAACCATACTTTGGAAAAAATTATAATTTTGCCCCTAAATTTTGTCATATTTATACTTTTGCCCCTAGGCTCGTAAAATGAAACATGTTCATTTTTCTCACACCCAAGCCTAGCTGATTCATAATCTCTCTTATAGCAGCCCAAAATTTTAACTATTTCATATTTTATACACACATTATTTTATCTTTTGCAAATAAGTCATTTTTATCGATTTCACCAAAAATCATCTAGTAAAAGTTGTTTATAACACTTCAAACTTTCATATTCTACCACTAGACATCAAAATACATACATGTCATCCATGGGTAAAACTTTAAACACAATCCCTAGCTCAAAATAGTGGTACAAATAGCTAAATTGAGCTACGAGGATTTCAAAAATACGAAGAACATAAAAAACGGGGCTAGGAGGTACTTACAATCAAGCTTGAAAGTGAAACAAAACCCTAGCTATGGCTCCTTGAGATTTTCGGCTATGGAGGATGAAGATGGGCACCAATCTTGACTTCTTTTCCGCTTTTTATTAATTTCTTAACCAAATTACCAAAATGCCCTTAAGGCCCTTCCTTGATATTTTTCCCTTCCATGTCCATTTTTGTCCATTATGAGATATAATGGTCTAATTATTAAATATGGACCTCTAATAAATTTTATAATGCTATATCATACTTAAAACTTCTTGTAACACCCCAAACCCGGCCTAGACGTTACGATCGGATCTGGCATGTCAAATGAAAGGAATGTCTAAAAAAAACTGTACGTTAGTTAAAAAGTTCGTATTCTTTTTGAAACTCCGCGTTTTGTGGTTTGTTTATAAAAGCCGATTCATTTAATGCCCATTTTACCAACTAGCTCCTTGTTACTAATTTGAATAAAATTGCATTTGTTGTGAAAATCGAGTTTAAGAAATTTTGAATAAGAAACGGTTTATTATCACTTTAGGAAAATCCCATATTGAACATTTAATAATAATAGGTAGTGATCAAATTAAAAGCTAAACCAAATAAAATACCTAAGCTAAAGTTATATTGGCCTTATTACATAACAAAATCCCAAAATTAAAAGTAAGTTTAAATAAAAGAAACGAGTTTACGAGAAAACATTGCAGGGCCACCATAAGTCTGCCTCGACTCCCAAATTCGCGATTTAATGATTACCTGAAACATTTAAAAAGAGGAGGGTGAGTCATTGAGACTTAGTGTGTAATTCCCCTTACCACGATAACTGGGCCTAAGCCCACAGTACTATATTAACCCAATGTCATGGCATATCAAGAATGAGTACAATGCAATTAATCCACATGATTCCACAAATGGGCTTGGTCCCAAATCCACATCAAACCACATACCACGCATTATGATGCAAAATGTTAACCCAACCCCACCTAGTGTCCATCCGCTACACACCTCCGTATATCCATCCACCACACACTAGGGGATTACTAAATCGACCCTCCATCCGCTACACACCTCTTTGGCAGTCATGCTGCTCAAAGTCAATATAACGTGGCCTAGCCACCGATCACCATGTGACCAAATATAACATGGCCTAGCCACCGATCACTATGTGACCAAATCACAATATCCACGATGTGACTCAAGGTCATCATCAATCCACGATGAGGCATGAAGCCAACATCAATCCACGATGAGGCACATAGCCAACATCAATCCACGATGAGGCACATAGCCAACATCAATCCACGATGAGGCACGAAGCCAACATCAATCCACGATGTAGCTCAAGGCTGACATCAATCCACGTACATAAATGTACACCCTTTCCTTCATTAAATATAACTCGATCCCCATGCACATACAATATATTATGATGAAATGACAATGTAATCATTATGAACATATCATACAACGTATGAAACGAATTACCATCATAATCAGAATAATAATATACAACATAATCAAGCTAACCAACCTCTAAGAGTATAACAGTAATTTTACCTACCAAGGGATTTTTGTAATTTACCCACCAAGGGTATTTTCGTAAATTTGCACCTGCAATGGCCTTTCCGAAGGCCTAATGTCGCCCCGAGCGACTCAGCTACCATTTTCGGTCCTTACCGAACTATTGGGCCTAAAACCCGATTTCGGCCCATCCGGGCCCACACGCTCGTGTGGCCCACCTAGCACAAATCTAGCCACGTATATAAGTTCCATCTAGTCTAGTTCAACATATACTAAACAATCATACAATTTACTCATTTGGGCCCACGGGCCCATTGGGCCCACTTTGGCCCATTGTGGCCCAAGCAGCCCAACCCACAAGAATACTACTGATGGCCTCAACTATCGCGTCGAAGCCCCACACGTGCGCTCGCACGCTCGTGTGGCTACTATTGCCGTGACCGGCACTTCGGCATTTGCCGCTCTACAACTAGAGTAGAGAGAGTTACACACCTGATAGGACTCTGGTGTTAATCCGCGCTCCGACCACTCCTGTGCCCAAACGCCCTCCAAGATGTGTTTACTCTCCTCCTAGGATGCTCTTTATATAGCTAGCTCTTCACCTTCATTCTTTGTGTCTTTCCAATGTGGGATCCCTTCGTCAGTAGAGTTTAAATTCAACTGAAACTCTTGCCGTCCAATCCGCAAAATAAATACTCCCTTGCTTCTCATGAGATTCAAACCCAGGCTCCCTTGTAGCATAATCCACGCTGCTAACCACTTGGCCACAAGCTCCTCTTGTGTCTTAAACCATGCGCAACTAAATATAAACTATGGCCCAAATTCTAAGATCCAAGTAAAAAGAAACCAAAATGCAAAAGCCAAGACTTGAACCTTGGACCTCCTTCCTTCCTTGTGGCGTCACCCCCTTGTCTCTTATGTGGCGTCACTTTGCCACTACACCACACACTCCACTTGTGTCATTTTTCTCCACTTTTTATTCTTAAGGCCTACCTGCCAACTTCCAGGGTTTTTTTCACCTAAAACCAAAATTTCCCTAAAGCCTAAATTTGATCCCGGGACTTCCTAGAAGCCCTCTAACCTTCCAAAATCACTTATCTAAAAGGTCCAACTTGCATTTAAGCCAATCTCTTGTTCTCCGAAAATTTAAACGCTACGATTATACCCTTAGAGGTTGATTAGCTTGATTTTATTGTTTTATGTCTATCTGATTATGATGGTAACTCATGTTATTCAGATATTATTGCATAATATCTGAATAATATGTATGTTGCATGGGCATATGGGTGATATTGATAAAAGGAAAGTGTTCTGGTGGTTTTTACCACATTATCTGGTGACTCATGTCACATAATCTGAATCTGGTGACTAATGTCACATATTATTATGTGGTGACTCTGTCACATTATCTGGTGGCTATGCCACGATTATAAGGGCGATGTGCAGTTGACTGCAGCGTCTGCCTTCGATGGTGTGTAGCGGATGGAGGGTCGATTTAGTAATCCCCACGGTGTGATTGGCAGGTAATGGTGATGTGTAGCGGATGGAAATTTAGGCTGGGATTGGGTTCTGCATTATCATCTGTATATGCATCATATCACATTGATTATCTGATTATCTGCTGTACTGTGATGTTAGGGCTACGGCCTGATTCGATTTATGTGGGCTTCGGCCAAGTATGTTATTGTGAGGGCTAAGGCCCGATCTGCTTTTGTGGGCTTAGGCCCAGTTATCACTCGTGAGGGGAATTGCACACTGAGTTTTCGTAAACTCACCCCCTCTTTTTAAATGTTTCAGGTAATCATTAGACCGCGGATTTGGGGAGCCAAGGCAGACTTGTGGTGGCCCTGCAATGTTTTCTCGTAAACTCGTTTCTTATATTTAAACTTACTTTTAATTTTGGGATTTTGATATGTAATAAGGCCTTTGGTATTTTATTTGGTTTTAGCTTTCAATTTGGTTACTGTTTACTATTTAATGTTCAATATGGGATTTTCCTGAAATGATAATAAACCGTTTTTATTCAAAATTACTTAAACTCGATTTTCACAACAAATACAATTTTATTCAAATTAATAACAACTTTGTAAAATGGGCATTGAAATGAATCGGCTTTTGTAAACAAACCACAAAACGCAGAGTTTCAAAAAGAATACGAACTTTTTAACAAACGCACAATTTTTAAACAACCCTTTTATGTGACATGCCAGATTCGGTCGTAACGTTTAGGCCGGGTTTGGGGTGTTACACCTCTCATATTTCGTACGAGTCTCGTGTGACTTATTTGGCTTTGCTAGTGGCGTCTCCAAACTTGTTTTGAAGTTATCACCTTAACTGGTGTGGCGTTCACCTATCTACCAAACCACCATTCCATCTTAACGATATAAGAAATAGGGTGACACTGCTCTATTGTGTTGAATCTTTCTTAAGTTAAGTTCGTGTTTCCATTTCCATCACTATCTCGAATATCACTTATCTATCCTTTATTTGTTTGTTATAACCGAGCCTACTTAATTCAATAAACTCATCTTTCGTTTTAACCCATTTTGTTAAGCTTCTGCTACCTTAACCAAAAATCACTCCTTCTTCAGCATCTCGAACCTTTCTCTTCGTCGACGATCGGGCAAACAAGTGAATCAACTTGACTAACCCAAGCCGGATCACTTCATCCTTGGCAAAGAATACTTGTTCTTTACGGTTACCTTATTAATTTGCCAATAATCAATACATAACCTCATAGAACCATCCTTCCTTTTCACAAATAATACGGGAGTGCCCCACGGAGAATAACTCGGTCTTGCGAATCCTTTCTCCATCAACTCTTGTAACTGAGCCTTCAATTCTTTCAACTCGGTCGGAGCCATCCTGTACGGAGCAATCGAAATAGGTGCAGTACCAGGAGCTAACTCAATACCAAATTCAACCACTCTAACTGGAGGCAATCCAGGAAATTCTTCCAGAAATACATCTGGATACTCACATACTATCGGCATTGATTCAATTCTTAACTCAATCTCTTTGGCATTCATCACAAAGGCAAGGTAAGCTTCACAACCCTTTCTTATACATTTCTAAGCAGTCATAGAAGAAACCACTACAAGCAAGCTATCCAATTCATCTGATTCAATCCGAAGAATATCACCACTTTCACATTTCAACTCAATAATTTTTCTTCCACAATTTACTACCAATGGTCAACCAATCCATACCAAGGATTAGATCAAATTCATCAAACAGAAAAAGCATAAGATTAGCTAGAAAATAGCGACCTCTAATCATCAAAGGACAATTTCTACATACTTTGTCAACTAACACACATTTGCCTAGAGGATTTGACACTTTTATCACAAATTCTGTAGACTCTATGGACATGTTCAATTTAGGTACTAATTTTAGAAAAACATACAAATGGGTAGATCCCGGATCAATTAAAGCAACAACGTGAGTATCATAGAGAGAAAATGTACCCGTAATCACATCAGGGGATGACGCCTCTTCACGAGCGCGAATGGCATAAGTCCTCACAGGCGCTCTACCTTCAGATCTTGCAGTCTGCTCTCTAGCTGTATTCTTACTACTCGTTCCATTTCCCGAATTTCTCTGTGGTCTTCCTCTAGTAGTACTACTCGATCTTGCACTATGAAATTTCTCTTTTTCAACCATCTCGGGGCAATCTCTAATAAAGTGATCTTGGGAACCACACCTAAAATAAGCTCTCTCATTTGCTCGGCACTCACCGGGGTGACGTCTACCTCACTGTGAACATTCTGGTCTACTTGTCGAGTATTACCAACACTAGCAATCGAAGTGGTCTGAGCTTTAAAACCCAAGTACTGTTTACCTTTACCTCTGTTTGCAAACCCAACTGAAGCGGCTGATCGAGTAGTGAACTCTCTCGATTTCTTGGATGAGGATTGAAATGACTTACCCAATTGTCTCTTCCTCGAGTCATGGAACTCAATTTCAGCCTTTCTTTTCTCTTTGGCCAATTCATCGGCCTTGCAAGCTCTCTCCACTAGCACAACAAATTCCTTCAGTTCTAAAATACCAAAAAATAATCGAATATCCTCATTTAATCCGTCCTCAAACCTTCTACACATGATGACTTCGGTGGATACGCACTCTCAAGCATATTTACTGAGCCTTACGAACTCACGCTCATATTCAGTTACCGGCATTGAACCTTGTTTTAGCTCAAGGAATTCCTTTCTTTTCTGATCGATAAACCTTTGGCTAATGTACTTCTTTCGGAACTCTTCTTGGAAAAATTCCCAATTAACTTTCTCCATTGGTACAACCGACACAAAGGTGTTCCACCACTAGTAAACTGAATCTCTCAAGAGAGTCACAACACATTTCATACACTCTTTGGGTGTGTAAGACATTTCATCAAATACCCTGATGGTATTTTCAAGCCAGAATTCTACTCTTTCTGGACCCTCATCTTTATTAGCTCAGAATTCCTCAGCTCATTGTTTCCAGACTCTATCAACCGGGGGATTTTCCTTTCTTACAATTTCTATAGCTTGAGGAGCTACAGGGATAGGCTGAAGAATAGGTGGGGGTTGAGCTTTCGGGTTCGTTCGAACGAACTCCATATACCAGGCGTTCATCATATGGAGAAAAGCTTCCCTAGCCTCTTCTCCTCCTCTCTGACTCACAGTCATTAGTCTATTTTCATTTTCAGTTGGCACCGTCCCTTGGGCAGGGGCCTGCGTGTTACTTTCTATATCATCCGCCACTGCTCTGTTGGGATCCATTTGCTATACGAAAACATATTTTAAATCGTCAGGAGTCGTCACACTATCATTATGTATATACATATGCGTATGGCATGTATAGCTAGACTCGTACATAAGCTATGTTAGTCCGAGAGTCGACTAAACCGTAGCTCTGATACAACTAAATGTAACACTGTAACATCCGGGTTCTAGGGGTTATGCATTTAGTGCATAACTCAAGTGATAGTAGGCTTATGGTGAAGTTGGATGAGTTTTGAGGGGTTTAGAGAACCCTAGAAGGTGGGAGATGCCTTAGGAAATTTTTGAATTTTTAGTGTTAAGAAGGGGAGCTTGGCTATGGGGGTCTTAAGAGGAATATTTGGGAGGTTAAGACACAAGAATTGCTTTGGAAGAGTGGCAAGGAGGCGCCACATAAGGCTTTGGAAGGTGACACCTCAAGGTGCTAAGGGGCCAGTGTTCGAGCTGCGAAGTCAGCATGTTGGTTTTGTTTTTTGCGTCATGAAGGGGGAGGTGTTGGATTCGGCCAAGGCACTTAAAAAGGGGATTTTGAATGGTCAAAGTGTTTTGAATGAGTGGCTAAGAGAAGGCTTGAGTTGGTTTTAGTTTTGAAATTGTTTGAAAGGTTGGTGTAGAGTGAATTTAGGAGGAAATCAAGGGAGTGGGTGAGGGGAGAAGTGTTGGACGGCTAAAGGGGTTTTCTTGGGTCATTTTTGGTCATGAAGGTTGGGGGGAGTGGCCGAATGTTATAAAAGGGTGGTGAGCTCTCTTGTGCCGAATTTTAGCCCTTTCTCCTTCACCTTCTACTCTTTTCTTCTCATACTCTAACCTCACCAAAAACGCCTCTCCCCTTCACTTGTTCACCTTAGCCGAAACTTCAAGTCACCTTTCCTTCCATTGTCCTTCTTCATCTACTCTCGATCCAACCATCTTCAAAAGTCAAAGAGCTTTTCTCCTTTTATGAAGTGTTAGCCGAATCTCTTTTGAGCCTTACCCTTCTTTCTTCTCTTTATTCTTTTCTAGAGCGTTGATTTTCAAAGGTTGCTATCAAGCCGAATTGGGTTAGTAAGGTGGTAAGGTTTCTTTTCTTCGGTTTCTCTCTTCTTTTCTTGGTTGGTCGAAATCAAGAGGCTAATCAATTGTTTTTGTTTGGCCGAATTCATGGAGGGCTAGGTTGAGGGGCTTTTGCTTTCAGCTAGCGTTAAGGGTGCTAAGGAGCTCTTGGGATTCGATTCCTCAAGGTAAGGAACTGGTAGATATTCGGCCAAGGGCCACAAAATGTTATGTATTTTAAGTGGTGACCGATTCTATTGTGGATTGTTTTAGGAATTTCGGCAGAGTTCTTAATCAAGTGACGTTTTCGGGATTTGATCGATTGGATCAAACAGGTGCGTAATTATACCACTATTTCTCCTGTTAGTGTGTATTGATGTATGTACTTGTGCAAGATGTGTTATATGCATATGTGTTATGTGTTGAGAATGGTAGCCAAAAGTAATGGCTAAGATGTTGGAACCATTATGAGGTAACCGGTTAAACAGGTTAGTATTTATGATATTATCTTACCAGTGTTATGTGTATAAATTTATGGTAAGCATGTGATATATATATTCTTTACAATGATACCTTGTCATGATATATACATATTTATATTCATTCATAGATACACGGGGCATGAATAATGAAGGAAGAGGGTGTACATATTTATGTACGTGGTCAAATGATAGCCTCGTGCTACATTAGCGCTTGATGATAAGCTGTGTGCTTCATCAAGGGAGATATTGGCTAGGTGCCCATCTCGGCGGTTGATAGCTGAGTGCATCACCGTAGACGGATTAATGTTGGGATCACTTATGTGATCGGTGGCTCTGCCACAGCCTTGAGCAACAAGTCTGCCGAGGTTGGATTTGAGGATCACGACGTGATCGGTGGCTCAGCCACGGCCTTGTGCAGTAGGTCTACCGAGGTAAGATATATGGGATCACTCGGTTGTGATCGGTGGATTGCCACGGCCTTGGGCAGGGAGTCTGCTAAGGTTGGTGTAATGGATGGACTTAGGTTGGGCTGGGATACATTTGGCATGACTGGTTGCATGGACTGTGTGGATATGGGTTAAGCCCATACGTGTGGAAACATGTGTAATGATTATGCACTGAGTCTGTGGACTCACCCAATTTTTCTTAACTATTTCAGGTGATTCATGAGCTTGGACCGGGTTGGAGTGGATACGAGGTGGCCATGCAGAAGAAGAGATTTTGATTATTTTATGTATTTTCGATATTAAGTATTTCGCTTAAATATTGGGTTGTAATAAGGGCATTATTATTATTTTTGGGTATTATTTTAATTATGGCCTGATTAAATTGAGTTATCATGTGAAGATGATTTTCTTTTTAGCAACTTATTTATTCAAATTATATATAAATATGTTTAATAAAGTTTTAATTTGGGTATTTTACAATAACAAAGTTTTACTTATAATTTTAGATGGACATGGCTTTCAAAAGTTAACAAATTTTCATGTTTGATTCTAAAGACAAAAAGATTTTCAACCGCCTTTCCACAGTGGCATTCCAAATTCGGTCGTAGTGAATGGGCCGGGTTTGGGGATGTTACAAATTGGTATCAGAGCCCGGTTCAAAACTCGGCTTTGAGGTTTTGGGCCCGAAAACAGTTTTCAAAAAAAAATGGGCTTTTCAAAATATGGACTTTTAAGAAATTTTTCAGGTTATTCTGGCATGGCACCTGTACCTCCGGCCCGAAGTCCACCAGGTAAGTACTTCGGACTTTTGAAGTAATTTGGTTATATGAATTGTTATGAGTTTATTTGGGCTCGTAGATTAGAAGATTAAGGCTATTGGACCTTAGGATTAGTTTACTCAAACATATGCATAAGACTTAAGGACTATTAAACAAACCTGTGAAGTAAGTCACCGAGTTAAGGTGTGGCAACCCTAGTACGCATGTCTAGGAGTGATATTCAGTAAGAGCTTGGTATTTAAGCAGTCCTAGCGACTCACCTTCTCTTTACTCAAATCCTACCTGGTGCATAGCTACGGTTCACCTTAACCAAGAGGACTTGTTCATAGGCTAAACCAATTACTAAAACCCGAAAGGGATTAGCCTTGCTGTTTTAAAACCCTTAGTTTTAAAATTTTTCAAATTTACCCCTTTGGTTTGTAAACCCTAAATCTGATTTTGAGAGACGTTTTCTTGATTTACAAAATTACTAAACTACCCCTACTTGCAAAATTACAAAAATGCCCCTGTATTGTAAAATTACCGTACTACCCTTAATTTTTGTTAAAATAATTGTACTTTACAAAAATACCAAAATCTCGAGTTTTCAAAATATTAAGATACTCTGATTTAGGAAAATTTACAAAAATACCCCTGGTGGATAAAATTACCAAAATGCCCTTGGTTTCTAAATTTTCATATTACCCTCGACTTTTACTAAAATGTTCCTACATCACAAAATATCAAAAACTTCTGTTTTACAAGTATCAAGCTATCCTGATTTGGGAGAATTTACGAAAATGCCCATGATTTTCAAAATTACGGAAATAACCCCGATTTCTGAAATTTTTGCAACACCTCGGAGCTGAAAAGCAAATTTTCAAGATGACCCCGGGATTTTGTAAATTCTGAAATATCTTTAATTTGGAAACTATTTTCAAATTTATTCTGATTTATTACCGAAATACCCCTATAGGAGAATGACGGAATTACCCGTGGGTTGGGAATAGTCAGGAATGCCCATTATGGTGTGTTGAATGTTGTAATTCTCTGAATTAGAGTAGTGAAACTTTGATTGATCGAAAGAACCACTTCTGGAAACTTCTTTTCATAAAATTTGCTCGTGGATAAACAGTGGAACAAAAATGTCTAATGCATAAAACTTTCTAAACAGACTAAATCGAGGCGCTAGATATGAGTTCTAGGGGGTGTGGTTGCAATACTCGTGGACGTGGTAGAGGCAGGATGTCAGTATCGGAACCGGTTGGGTCTGGCCATGGGTCAGAGAGCGATGTACCGCCACCACCAACTGTTGAGGTTGAACATCAGGATCAAACCGGAGGAGATGACGCAGTATCGCAGGCTATGTTGCGGGTGCTTGAGCGAGTGGCAGGAGCCAATATGGGCAGTGGGACCCGGAAGTCAGTGCCCGAAAGGCTTAGGTCGAACGGAGCCGAGGTTTCCAGAGGAGTGTCCGGGGTAGCTCCGAACGTGGCAGAATACTGGCTAGAGGCAGTTGAAAGGATTATGGATGACTTGGATTTAACTACAGAGGAGAAGCTTAAGGGTGCTGTTTCGTTGCTACGGGATGAGGCCTACCAGTGGTGGCTCACGGTTAAGGAAGGTACCCCTGCGGATCGAGTGGACTGGAGTTACTTCAAGATCAAGTTCGAAGGGAAGTATATCGGAGTGAGCTATGTGGACACTCAGAGGAAGGCGTTCCTCAATTTGGTGCAAGGTGGCAAGTCTATAGCGGAGTACGAGGCTGAGTTTTTGCGTTTGAGCCGGTATGCTCGGGGCATCGTGGCTACCGATTATGAGAGATGCGTCAGATTTGAAGATGGACTGCGAGATGAGCTACGGGTTTTGATTACTCCGCAACGAGAAAGAGACTTCGCCATTTTAGTGGAGAAAGCTCGGATAGCTGAGGAGGTCAAGAGGGCTGAGAGGCGGAACAGAGATAGGGATAGAAACCGGGATAAGAGGAATTTTGGATCATCTGAATCATTTGAGGGTCTTCAGAAAAGACTGAGAGTTGAAAATTCTGTTCGTGTCGCTAAGCCAGCTACGAAAAATTCGGATCGTCCGTGTGCTCAGTGTGGAAGGTATCACATTGGCGAGTGCTGCAATCGGGATCGAGAATGCTTCAGGTGTAGGTCTAAGACTCATCTGATTAAAGACTATCCTCAGGATCCGAATAGGGCTCAGACATTAGGCCAAGGTTATGTGCAGCCGGGGAGGAATGGTCAGCAGGCGACAAGGGGTCGTGGTCCGAACCATGGAGGGAATGGTACCGATCGAGGTCGTGGAGCATTAGGCCGAGGTAATGGTGGCTCTGAGGCAAGGCAGCCAGGTCTGGTTTATGCAGTCCGTCGGAGGGAGGATAATGATGTGCCAGATGAGTCAGCTGGTAAGTTTCTTATACCTGGAATATTTCTTTATTGTTTTGTTCGTTTTGGTGGCAGTTGTTTTTGTTGCTAGTAAAGTATCTATAACCTTGAGTGTGGACTTAGAAATTGTACCTAGAAATATGGATAGCTCTTTAAGATCAGAGTGCGCAGCTATAGCATAGTGTGGTGAATTAGGATGTACGACCGTTAGTCAGCCAAGTAATTTCGAGGACGAAATTACTTTAAGGAGGGTAGAATTGTAACATCCGGGTTCTAGGGGTTATGCATTTAGTGCATAACTCAAGTGATAGTAAGCTTATGGTGAAGTTGGATGAGTTTTGAGGGGTTTGGAGAACCCTAGAAGGTGGGAGATGCCTTAGGAAATTTTTGAATTTTTAGTGTTAAGAAGGGGAGCTTGGCTATGGGGGTCTTAAGAGGAATATTTGGGAGGTTAAGACACAAGAATTGCTTTGGAAGAGTGGCAAGGAGGCGCCACATAAGGCTTTGGAAGGTGACGCCTCAAGGTGCTAAGGGGGCCAGTGTTCGAGCTGCGAAGTCAGCATGTTGGTTTTGTTTTTGCGTCATGAGAGGGGGAGGTGTTGGATTCGGCCAAGGCACTTAAAAAGGGGATTTTGAATGGGTCAAAGTGTTTTGAATGAGTGGCTAAGAGAAGGCTTGAGTTGGTTTTAGTTTGAAATTGTTTGAAAGGTTGGTGTAGAGTGAATTTAGGAGGAAATCAAGGGAGTGGGTGAGGGGAGAAGTGTTGGACGGCTAAAGGGGTTTTCTTGGGTCATTTTTGGTCATGAAGGTTGGGGGGGAGTGGCCGAATGTTATAAAAGGGTGGTGAGCTCTCTTGTGCCGAATTTTAGCCCTTTCTCCTTCACCTTCTACTCTTTTCTTTTCATACTCTAACCTCACCAAAAACGCCTCTCTCCTTCACTTGTTCACCTTAGCCGAAACTTCAAGTCACCTTTCCTTCCATTTTCCTTCTTCATCTACTCTCGATCCAACCATCTTCAAAAGTCGAAGAGCTTTTCTCCTTTTATGAAGTGTTAGCCGAATCTCTTTTGAGCCTTACCCTTATTTCTTCTCTTTATTCTTTTCTAGAGCGTTGATTCTCAAAGGTTGCTATCAAGCCGAATTGGGTTAGTAAGGTGGTAAGGTTTCTTTTCTTCGGTTTCTCTCTTCTTTTCTTGGTTGGTCGAAATCAAGAGGATAATCAAGTGTTTTTGTTTGGCCGAATTCATGGAGGGCTAGGTTGAGGGGCTTTTGCTTTCAGCTAGCATTAAGGGTGCTAAGGAGCTCTTGGGATTCGATTCCTCAAGGTAAGGAAGTGGTAGATATTCGGCCAAGGGCCACAAAATGTTATGTATTTTAAGTGGTGACCGATTCTATTGTGGATTGTTTTAGGAATTTCAGCAGAGTTCTTAATCAAGTGACATTTTCGGGATTTGATCGATTGGATCAAACAGGTGCGTAATTATACCACTGTTTCTCCTGTTAGTGTGTATTGATGTATGTACTTGTGCAAGATGCGTTATATGCATATGTGTTATGTGTTGAGAATGGTAGCCGAAAGTAATGGCTAAGATGTTGGAACCATTATGAGGTAACCGGTTAAACAGGTTAGTATTTATGATATTATCTTACCAGTGTTATGTGTATAAATTTATGGTAAGCATGTGATATATATATTCTTTACAATGATACCTTGTCATGATATATACATATTTATATTCATTCATAGATACACGGGGCATGAATAATGAAGGAAGAGGGTGTACATATTTATGTACGTGGTCTAATGATAGCCTCGTGCTACATTAGCGCTTGATGATAAGCTGTGTGCTTCATCAAGGGAGATGTTGGCTAGGTGCCCATCTCGGCGGTTGATAGCTGAGTGCATCACCGTAGACGGATTAATGTTGGGATCACTTATGTGATCGGTGGCTCTGCCACGGCCTTGAGCAGCAAGTCTGCCGAGGTAGGATTTGAGGATCACGACGTGATCGGTGGCTCAGCCACGGCCTTGTGCAGCAGGTCTGCCGAGGTAAGATATGTGGGATCACTCGGTTGTGATCGGTGGATTAGCCACGGCCTTGGGCAGGGAGTCTGCTAAGGTTGGTGTAATGGATGGACTTAGGTTGGGCTGGGATACATTTGGCATGACTGGTTGCATGGACTGTGTGGATATGGGTTAAGCCCATACGTGTGGAAACATGTGTAATGATTATGCACTGAGTCTGTGGACTCACCCAATTTTTCTTAACTATTTCAGGTGATTCATGAGCTTGGACCGGGTTGGAGTGGATACGAGGTGGCCATGCAGAAGAAGAGATTTTGATTATTTTATGCATTTTCGATATTAAGTATTTCGTTTAAATATTGGGTTGTAATAAGGGCCTTATTATTATTTTTGGGTATTATTTTAATTATGGCCTGATTAAATTGAGTTACCATGTGAAGATGATTTTCTTTTTAGCAACTTATTTATTCAAATTATATATAAATATGTTTAATAAAGTTTTAATTTGGGTATTTTACAATAACAAAGTTTTACTTATAATTTTAGATGGACATGGTTTTCAAAAGTTAACAAATTTTCATGTTTGATTCTAAAGACAAAAAGATTTTCAACCGCCTTTCCACAGTGGCATTCCAAATTCGGTCGTAGTGAATGGGCCGGGTTTGGGGATGTTACAAATACCCTTTACCCGTATTTGATGCCTAAACCGGGTACGAGGCATTACCGGGCTTAACATTCTTAATTATACAAAATCAGACCATAAATTTTCATTCCAACTTAAAATTTTTCATTCGTATTCATAACGTCCCTATTATAGGCCTACGAGACCCAAAACATACATATAAATGGTTCGAGACTGAACCGAAAGCTAACGAACACTTATAATTTTTTTGCTCAAAATAGGGCCACACGCCCATATGGGCAGGCCGTGTGGACACACACACCCGTGTCCCTAGTTCGTGCGGATTTTATTTTTCATTTCGAATCTACAGGGATTTTCACATGGTCTGGCACAAGCCCGTGTCTATGGCCTGTGTCCCTCACACGGCCATGACACGTTCGTGTCTTAGCCTATGTGTGAAAACCTTAACATTCTGTTTATGACATCATTAGACATTTAAGGTCACGCGCCCATGTGCTAGCCCATGTGACAAACTAAATTTTTCGCAAATTAAGTGCAGGGGACACACGGCCAGGGTACACGCCTATGAGACAGACCATGTGTCACACACAGCCTAGACACACGCCCGTGTGCCTACCCATGTGGAAAAATATAAGGCTATTTACCAAGCCATTTGCCACCCTGAAAAGTAACCACACTTATACTATTTCCAATAACACATAACATAACAATCATACAGATACTTCACACATTACTCATTCAATTGTACAAACTTGCACTTCATGAATTTTATCATCACTGAATAGATATAACTTGATTAGCATTGGCCAATTTCAAATAGCCATTTACAAAATGAAATAAGTAAAATTAATAGCCAACACCTTGGCTAACCAACATGACATATAACAAAATGACCAAGTTCCTATACATGCCATACTCAAAATAAATCAAACTTTACTATACCTAAAAGAATAGCTTGATAAGGTGAATCGAGCTTCGATGTCCTACAATCCCCGAGCTAGCTTGGCAATACTACAAGAAATGGGAAAAGAGGGGGAGTAAGCATAAAGCTTAGTAAGCTTGCATGTAATAAATAACAACATAAAATCCTGTGAAAACATCCACACATTACATTATGAATTAACACAAAATTCTCAAGCAACATTGACATGGCTTACTCATGCTCACTCTTACCAACCACATACCACATGCCAGACTCATTTCTCGTGAGTTTCACATGTGTACCTGTATCACTCCATCACATAACTTTAGCCCTTTTTCCATCTTTATCATAAACTTTAATTCTTTACCCCGTTGAACCACTTGGAATATCAAAGGATACTCGGGAGATGCCAAAGCCATATCCTAGATATGGTCTTACATGGGATCACATGTCAATGCCGATGCCATATCCCAAATATGGCCTTATACAGGACCTCATATCAATATCGACACCATACCCCGGATATGGTCTTATACGAGATCGTATATCGATGCCATGTCCCAAACATGGTCTTACACGATTTCCTATCGAAGCCAAGTCCCAAATGTGGTCTTACACGGAATCACTATTCGATGCCGATGCCATATCCCAGATATGGTCTTATACAGGACTTTATTAACCTACTGTCATAATAAGGGTATCCTTTCTATTCCCAAGGTTCAACCGGGACTTCGAAATAGTAAAACTTCATCATATTTTTCATCGAGACCTCATTAACCAATTTCATGAGAAGAGTATACATTTCATATAATATCAAACATTTAAATACATAATAACATAATGTTGATTTATTACACACAAACTTACCTCGGTACCAAAATATGGATAGTTGTTCAATCTAGTCAACCACATTGTTCTTTCCTCGATTTAGATCTGGACTTCGTGTTTCTTGATTTATAATGACAATTTCACTTATTTAATTATCACATTGACTAAAATAGCCCATGAATCATACTTTGGAAAAAATTATAATTTTGCCCCTAAACTTTGTCATATTTACACTTTTACCCTTAGGCTCGTAAAATGAAATGTGTTCATTTTTCTCACACCCAAGCCTAGCTGATTCATAATCTCTCTTATAGTAGCCCAAATTTTTAACTATTTCACATTTTATACACACATTATTTTATCTTTTGCAAATAAGTCATTTTTATCGATTTCACCAAAAATCATCTAGTAAAAGTTGTTTATAACACTTCAAACTTTTATATTCTACCACTAGACATCAAAATACATACATGTCATTCATGGGTAAAACTTTAAACACAATCCCTAGCTCAAAATAGTTGTAGAAATAGCTAATCGAGCTATGAGGATTTTAAAAATACAAAGAACATCAAAAACGGGGCTAGGAGGTACTTACAATCAAGCTTGAAAGTGAAACAAAACCCTAGCTATGGCTCCTTGAGATTTTCGGCTATGGAGGATGAAGATGGACACCAATCCTGACTTCTTTTCCCCTTTTTATTAATTTCTTAACCAAATTACCAAAATGCCCTTAAGGCCCTTCCTTGAGATTTTTCCCTTCCATGTCCATTTTTGTCCATCATGAGATATAATGGTCTAATTATTAAATAAGGACCTCTAATAAATTTTCTAATGCTATCTCATTCTTAAAACTTCTAGAATCTCATCTTTTTCAATTTTTGCAATTTAGTCCTAAATGATAAATTGATCACTAAATCATAAATTTTCTTCATAAAATTTTCACACAACCATGCAAACATGTCATAGACCTCATAAAAACCATAAAGCATATATTTCTACTTTGGACTTGTGGTCTCGCAACCACTATTCCAACTAGGCCCTAAATCAGGCTGTTACAAGTAACCATAAGGTACTATTTCAGGGAGTACGCTCTTGAGCCACACATGTATACAACGAGATTACCAGTCCAGGCTAAATCCTTTTTATGACATATGCTCTAAGGGGCTTGATTTGGATTACCCGTCATCCAATCCATAACATATGTTCGAGAGGACTTATATCAGGATTACCCATCCGGGCTAAATCCTTTTTGTAATGAGGTCAATAGGATTACTCGTCCGAGCTAAATCCTGTCAGCAACAAATGCAGGACCTCATTCTTCGGGAAATCACATATCCATCAATTTTCCATTTTATTCAAGAGGGATTTAAACATTTTTCTCAAGCACTATCGGGCATGTGGTTATTTCATACATCCACAACATTCATATAATTCAAATAAACACATTCCACATTCATTTCAAGCATATAAGTAACATTTTTATCGTTTATCCTTTATCGTGCATTATCATTTAATTTAAACATTTTCATTTATCGGGCTTGATCGGATATGTAATCATTTCACATATTTATGAAATTTATACAATTTACATAAACACAATCAATGCAAGCATGTAAATAAACACAATTTAGTTACACGAACTTACCTCGACAATGTTCGTGTACGTAAAATCTACTAATGCAACATTTTTCCTCTTTCCTCGTTCTAACTCTGAACTTGGTCTATCCGAATCTATACGAGTAAATTTAACATCAATTTATTATATTTCTTATTCAAGTGGACTCAATTTTCATCCTAGGCAAAATTACCATTTGCCCCTAACTTTTCAATAAATTTCCATTTCATCCCTAGGCTCGGAAAATGAAACTAGTGCAATTTACTCCCTATTCCAAGCCTAACCAAAATCCTATTACAAAATTTACAACACATGTATTCATAAAAATTTAAAATTTTTCATCAAATTTCACAACTTTACATTTTAGTCCCTAAATCATATTTTTATCAAAAATCACTTTGTAAAAGTTGTTTATCTATCAACAACCTTTCATTTTTCTACCATAAATTTGTAATTTTCAGCATATTCATCCATGACCCAAATTTCATACCTTGATATCTCTTTAATTTAATCCCCCAAATAGATAGATTAAGCTATCCCGGTTTCAAAAATATCAAAATTATTAAAAACGGGGCTTGATTACTTACCCAAATAAGCTTGATAAGCCTTCTTCCTCTCTCCTAGGGTTTCCATGGAAATATTTCGAGAATATGATATGAAATTGTTTTCTTTTTCATTTAATTAAATTTTCATTTAATAACTTTTCATCTTTCCAATTTAGTCCTTAGCCTTTTTTTATTTTTTCCATGGATAAGTTATACCAAAATATCTACATACTTCTCTTTATTGGTATACTTACCATATAAGGACCTCTAGTTTTGAATTCCATAGCTATTTAATTCTTATAGCTACTAGAATTCAACTTTTGCATTTTATGCAATTTAGTCCTTCCCGTAATTAAACACATAATCGGTAAAATTTTTATATCAAAATTTTCACATGACTTTTCTAACATAACACGGTCCATATAATAAAATAAAAATAAATTTTATTTTCGGCTCGAATTTGTGGTCCCGAAACCACTATTTCGATTTCACCGAAATTGGGCTGTTACAGTTTTCAAGCAAGCTCTCTATGCAAGCTCTATATGATAAATACTTTATGCGAGCTCTTTTGCGAGACCTAATGTTGGATATATTGGTATACCAAAGGATTGTGAGTACTCACCTATAAGTTCTATGTTTTGGGCGTTGAGGCCCTGAGACATGTAGAAAGATAAAAGAATGCCAAGCTATGCTCCATTCAATAGGACATGTTGGCGCACAAAAGAGTGTTTAGCTTATGCTACATTTGTGAGACATGTTAAGGACTCTCTGAACCGTTTTATGGCGTTATAGGAGATCCACATATCGAACAGATAAAATAAGTAAGTTAAGACAAGTGTTGAGAACATGTTTTATGTTCTTCAATCGTTTTGATAAGACAAGTACAAGAGCATGTTTCATGCTACACAAGATTTGTTTATGAACAAGAACAATTTAAGTTTTTAAGTATTATTATCATCAAGTACATACGAAACTGTTTTCAAACTTATATGTTTTCTGACAAGCAGGTAACTGTGAACTAGGTCTCGCACCCTTATGGCGAGCCCAGCTCGTGAATCAGTTTTTGAACTAAGGTTCTATTTTCAACTTTGTATTTTATTATGGCATGCTTTGATGTTTCCTTTATATTCATTGAGTTCTCAATAAACTCACTCACTCTTCTCTTACTTTGTTGGTAAGTAGGTCGCAGATGGCAGTGGCAAGGTATATGACCTCGGCGAAGCTCACCCCTAAACAGTTATCAACGAACCTGGAAAAAAGGCTATGGGATTTTATTCATGTGGGTTTAGTTTCCCATAATTTTGCTACTATTATTGAAATAATTTCTTTAAGTTTTTTTTTGCGAACCTTAAAGTTAAACCTTTGTTGTCAATTTCTCTTTTTTAGCATGAATAACGTTTAATGTTTCATTATTTCTCCTTGTAAGCTTGCCATGTTGTATTCCCTTAATTTTTCCAAAGTATGACTTAATACCATATGCGAGCCAATTTTATTGCAAAGTACTATTTTCTTCAACCCCTATATGTTTGCGAACCCCAACATGCATGTGAACCCTTAGTGGTGATAATCTTACTATTTAGCGAACCCTATAAAAGTAAGAGAAACTTTACATGAACATCTCCTTTTGTTGCGAAGCTTGTTTTGTATGTGAACCCATGATTTATGTTTAAGGGCGAACCTAGGTATTATGTGATCCACTGACATTTTTCAAACCCGTGTCATTGTGCAAACTCGTACTTTATGTCGTAATGCGAACTCATGTTGTACTTTGTTATGTGAACCTATGTTGTGTGGTTTGTGTTAACCTTAATAACAAATTTTAAGCACTCATATATTTATGCTTGAATGTGCGTACTCTGAATTACTTTTTTTATTGCCTTCATGCGAACCCTTAAGTTTTACTGTTTAGGTAACATGCGAACCCTTCCTCTATTTGTTTTCGTAAGTTCACATGTTTTACATTCAGTGTATCATTTTATGACATTTATGTAACACCCCTTCCCCGCGTTCAACGCCGGAACAGTGTTCGAGGCGTTACTGGACAATAACACTTGCAACTGAACAAATTCAAGGCATAAATTTTGATTTAAAATTTAAAACTTTTGTCTTATATCATCAAGTCCCTAAAATGGGCCTACGAGGCCCAAAACATGCTTTGGGAGTGATTCGGGACTAAATCGAGAACTTTTAAAACTATTGAACCATTTAGAAAATTTCCTTGTTTTGGAGAGTTGCATGCCCGTGTGGGCAGGCCGTGTGGTTACACCCGCCAGTGTGACCCAAGACACGTCCGTGTCCTCCACCCGTGTAACTCTCTGTTTATGACGTCATCACTCTTTTGGATCACATGACCAAGTCACACACCCGTGTGCTAGTCTGTGTCCTCCACACAGCTGAGACACACGGCCATGTCTCTGCCTGTGTGGTCAAGAAGTTAGCTATTTTCCAAGCCAATTTCTACCCTATCCTGCCCATACTTGAGTATAACTTTAATGACACATTTCAAGACATATTTAAGCTACCAAAACATCTACCAAACACACGTAACAAGTCATAGCATACAATTTACTCAACCATGGAATGCATCATCATGTGTTTATAGCATAACCAATTTATTGGCCACATTAAATGGCTGTATACAACAATGAACTCCGAATATCATGGGTCATTATTCTAGGACAACTCATAGTAACATATACACATGACCAAGTTTCCTATACATTCCATAACCTTAAGTATAAAATCATTTATACCTAAATTGTAAAGTCAATAGTGTGATAAGTTCTCCGGCGACTTCCAACCCAAGCTAACCTAAGTACATTATAAACACGAAAAAGAACGGAGTAAACTATAAAGCTTAGTAAGTACGTATGTAAATAAATAAACAATTGATTACCATTCTTTAAACAATCCTCATTATAAGCTCTTAAGATAAACCATCATTATTGCATAAAATTTCAAAATTCATTTATGTTCATCTTGAGTTGTTTACTCGAGTTATAGTCACTAAATTATTTTTATCTGGAGATACAGAACTCCAAATTAAGATCATCTAATTTTTCCTAAAACTAGACTCACATATCTTCTTACCATAAAATTTCCAGAATTTTTGGTTTAGTCAATCAGTACAGTTTTTTCTTTGAAGTCTCCCTTGTTTCGCTATCTAAAAGTTCCAACCCCTCTTCACTAAAAATTAATTATCTCATTGTAAAGAACTCGAATGAAATTCTTGTTTGTTTCTCTTGAAAATAGACTCGTTAATAATTTCAAGCATATAAATTTTATCCCATGATTATTTTTGTACAATTTTTAATGAATTTCCCAAGTTAGAAGAGGGGATTCCGAAATGATTCTGACCCTGTCTCACTAAAATCCAATTATCTGACCATATGAAATTCTTTTGCTTATTCTATTTCTTTTAAGTATAAATAGACTCAATAAGCTTTAATTTCATATCTCATTAAACCTCAAAATCGATTTTCACCATATTTGGTGATTTTTCAAAGTTACACAACTGCTACTATCCAAAACTGTTTTATTTCAAATTTCACACTTTCATGAAACATCATAACAATATGCTCACATTCAATAACATAATTTGATTAGCATGAATCAAACAAAACTTTGTCACTTCACTTACTCATTTTAATCCTCACCAAAATTCATCACATATCGAATTCATTGCTCACATGAAATTCCACTTAGTCGAATTTTCCCGATGAACACTTCGGAGTAATTACGGATACACGGTGGTTTCGCAAATAGCCCACCCATAATAACAGGTTCACGGTGGTATCTCACACAGCCCACCAATAATAACAGATTCACAGTGGTATCGTACACAACCCACCAATAATAACAAATTCACGGTGGTATCGCACACAACCCACCAATAATATAACAGATGTTATCTGGTGCACATAGTAGCCTGCACTTAGTACTACACATGTGACCATAGCTATTTTATTCCACAATCTCACATAGAACCATATCTTGATGCCATAGTCTAACTATGGTCTTACACAATTTCACTTATTCACACTTTGCCATGACTCATTCATAGTCTTTTCCGTTAGTTCATCTTTTAATACTGAACGAAAGTGTTCAACTTTGCGTTCGCTAGTCTCGAATATCGAATTTTCATTGTACAGCAAATAATATAATTAAATTCACAAATTATTCATCAATTTATCAAATAAACATTTATGATTAACATACGAACTTACCTCGGTATGAAACAACAAAATAAGTCAATTACTCGATTATCTTGTTTTTCCCCCGATCTAGTTTCAAATCTCATCTTCCTTGATTTGTAAGAGTTAGAAGTTGCTGAAATTTTCAAGCTTCCATGGTCATTTCCTTGGGTAAGGATCGGTGGAGAAGAAAGAGAAATAAAAAAAGATGGTAGCTTTTGCTATTTTGTCTTATTACACCTATTAACTTATTTACCAATTTAACATTTTAATATCTTCACCAAATTCACCTACTACATGTTCATCTTTGTCTCCTCACTTTTCTATTGGTATAATTACTATGCAAGTGCTCATACTTTTCAATTCTATAACTATTTAGTGCCTTTATCAATTAGACCTCAAGTTTTGCACCTTACGCGATTTAGTTCTTTTTATCAAATTGAGCACTCAAACGAGAGGAAATTTTTTTATGAAAATTTCACACAACTTTAGTATCATACTGTAGATATCAAAATAATAAAAATAAATTTTTTGATGTCGGATTTGTGGTCCCGCAACCACTGTTCCGACTAGGCCCAAAATCAGGATGTTACAATTTTTCTATTGTATGTTAACTTAGCACATTATATGTTGCAATTCCTTGGTGTATTGGAGATTAGGTTGTAAGTTAATGGTTAGTCACTTCGGTGGCTAATGTAGCTCGCCTAATTCAGGTCGAACCTACTCGGCCGAGTTTGGGGTGTTACATGTTACATGCTTCCTCTCTCTCCTAATAGAACTAGATGAATTATTTATCTATCAGATAAGTATAATTTATATTCTACTAATTCAACCAGATTCTTCTATCTCTTCCTTTAAATAGATTGCACTGGTAGGATTAAAAGACAGAACTTTGAGTAATTGTTATTCTGCCCAAAAATAGTCTGAATTTATTTCTAAGTATAGATTTTTTTTGGGGGGGGGAGAGGGGAATGACAATTCTACCGATTCCTATTTAGTGAGAAAAATTGTTTTCCTACTGAAAGTAAGAAAATTATTTTTGGTTTTATGTTTAATTCGTAATTGTTCGAGTCCATACTCAAAGTGGTTCATGGTACGAGAATAGTGGAAAAATTCGTTCTGTTAAAAGTCATGAACGTCTAGGATCTGTCTTGCACAAAGCATAAGAAATATTTAAGAAAAATTTATTGTTATAAATACCACAAATCGACTCCGTTTTCAAAATTTTAATTTTCTGCTGTGAAAAATTCTTTTTTAAATTGGATATTTTCCAATTCTGACCATCGTGAAGAGGGTGGTCTTCGACTCTCTTTTCTTTCTTCTTTTGGATCTTGCCGGTGAGATATGATTTTCATGTTTGTTGTCATAGTCGTCACTTGTTTCCTCGCTGGTGAAATTACGACAGTCTTTGAGTTTTGTGCACATGCTGTCATATGAGGTCTTTTAGCCAACAATTCTCCACCACCGTACCGTTCACTAGATCCCAAAATGGCCATCAGCATCTTTTTGGTTGCCAGCCATGGCATGGCCTCACCAATACGCCCATGCCGTCATGACTAATGCATCTGCCTTGCCTCTTATTTTTGGTCTCCTTGTTGCTCCCCGCCGGCGATGGTAGCTTGATTCAATATCTAGGGTTTCTTGGTTTCTAGAGTTTCATTGTTTAGGCCTAGTTGACGCTGGGCTTTGGCTTATGTTAGTCCACTGGACTTTTATTTTACATGTTATTTTAGGGGTTTTTTGACTTCTTTTTTTTATGTTTGTATCTAATCTATTTCTACAATAAAATCTTTCATATTGAAACAAAACCATAATTATGTTGATATTATAAAATAATTAAATATGTCATGAATTTGTTCATATCAAGCTAAAAGGTTAAATAATATTTTTGTACAATATTGGGGTAGGAGATAAGGTCACTCGATTTAAACTCGTACCAAATGAGTGCTTGAAAATAATTTTAATCACTGTTCATTCAAATCAAGACAAGTTTAAATAATAATTTATGAAGAATAAACTATACAATTTTTACAAAATAATTATCAAAAGTAAGGACTGAAAAGCAAATATTCCCTAAGGACATATATAAATTAACCCAAAACAATCGATGGCTTTTGTTTTCCGGCATTATGCTGAAGTTTTCTCGTATAATTTGAAAAAAAGAAGTTAAACAATAAGCTAAACCACAAACCAAGATTAAGGCATGAATATAGAACAAATGAAATATAAGATCAATAATATTTAAACACAAAAAATCTCAGAAAGACAAATATTAAATCATCAAATATAGGAAACTTTCATCAATTTACAAACCAAGTTAAAACAAAAACCACTTACAATGCAAACATATACAATACCGAATAAAGCTTTTTCTTCCCCTTTTCCTATATTTGTTTGTTTTTCTCCTCTGCTCTCCCCAAATATGCTCTTTTTCTTTCAAATGAGGTGCGGCTTCTCAGAAGGCATTTCCTTCCACCGTGCCACCGCTGTCGCAAGCTATATTTTTTCTAAGTAAACTATATCCCATATCATTAAATTATTAGTAAGTTTACGTTTTTATTACTCGGTTTCAAAAATTTTCATTTAAATCATTAAACTATTTAAAAATTTTCATTTAAGTCACTAAATTATTCAAAAAAATTTATTTAAATTACGCCTTTAACCAAAATTTAGCAATAAAAGAACTTTGAAATGTTAATAGTTCATGTATATCGAATATTTATGGTTAATTATGCGAAGTTTAGGTCATATTTTGTTAACCACCTGTAAAGTACTCATAAAATGCTAAACTACTCAAAACAAATCAAATTTAAAAGAAATTTCTGTATTTATTCTTGTAATCTGTTTATGTACATTATAGATGTAGTATTTATAGAGTACAACTGTAACTACTATGGTTGGCTTAACAATCTAACTAACTGAGTAACAAATTAACAGCTCAGAGAGCTAATAGCTCTAATCACTAGAGTATTTTATACTCTTAACATTCACCCATCTTCCCGATAGGTAAGACCCAGAGAAGATTCTGAAATCTAGGAAACAGCGATACAAAAAGCGGCTTAGTTAGAATGTCAGTGACTTGATCACAGACAGGAACCTCTCCAACAGTAAGAGAACCATCGGCGACTTTTTAACGTACAAAAATTAGATCCAACTCAACATGTTTGAATTTGGAATGTAAGACAGGATTGGCAGTTATGGCAACTGCACTTAAATTGTCACACCAAACTGTTGGCTAATCAACACTTTGAAGGTGCAATTCTTTGGGTAACGAGACTAGCCACATAACATCACTAGTAGCTGTAGCAAGACTTCTACATTCAGCCTTAGCTGTAGAGCGCGAAACCACTGATTGCTTTTTGGAACACCAAGAAATAGGTGTCTAACCAAAGTACACAAAGTAGCCTGTTGTAAAGCGACGATCATCAAAATCGAGCCCCCAGTTAGCGTCCGCATATCCAACTAAAGATGGTCGATCAGAAGGACGAACAATAAGTCCATAATCAAGGTTACCATTTAAATACCGTAGAATTCTCTTCAATGCGACCAAATGAACAGATGTAGGCGCATGCATGAACTGACATATGCGGTTCAACGCATAAGTAATATCTGGACGAGTCAATACGGCATACTGTAAAGCACCAAGAAGACTTTTGTACTTAGTGGGATCAGTGAGACGATCTCCTTCATTCTTAGATAGAGAAGAAGAACTAACTATTGGCGTATGAACACTCTTAGCACAAGACATAGAACTCCGTTCAAGTAGCTCTCGGATGTACTTTTTCTGACACAGATGAATACATCCTGTGGAGGAGCGAGTAACCTCAATCCTGAGAAAATAGTGCAGGTCACCCATATTGTAACAGCCCGATTACGACCCTAATCGGAACGGTGGTTTCGGGACCACGAATCTGAATTAGAAAATAATTCTTTTTATTTTATTTAATAGTTGTGATATATGTTTAAGCATGTGTTCGAATATGGTGAGATAATTTGATTATTTATATTTCCTTTTCTAAAAGGAGGATTAAATTGATTAAGAGTTGAAATTTATTAAGAGTTGAAATAGCCTTTATTTAGATTGGAAGGGTTTATTTTAAAATGTTTGCTTGCATGAAGGTACTTGCATGGTAAATTGACCAATAAGAAAGTATAGTGGACGGCAAAAGCACTTAGATATTATCAAATGAATGTTTTATATTTATAAAACAAAAGAATAATAAAAAATAAATATGAAATTATTATTATAATAAAAACAAATAAGTCATTAGTGGGTGAAGTGTTCATCCTTTATTCTTTGTTATTGCCGAAACTTGGAGGAAGGAGAAGAGAAATGGCTTTCACCATTTTCGGCTCTTGCATGGTTTAATTAGGTGAGTAATTCATTTTGATTTTTGATAATTTAAATGTTTTTGAGGTTGTAGCCTTGTAAATTAGATAACCCATGTCCAAATTTTCATCATTGATGTGTCATTCGGATGTTGCCATGAACAAGAATTTTTGTGTTTGTGTGTTTTAAGCTAGAACATATTATATGTAGGTTGGATTATCAATTTCATCTTTGAAACTCTTGATGGAAATCATCCCAATGAGGAATTTATAAAAAGAAGATTCATAAATGAACTATGTAGAAAATAAAAGAAAAAAAAAAAGAGATGATATATCAATTATGCATATTCGGCCTTGAGTTGGTGATGTTAAATTTTTGACATCTTGTGTTTAGAACCTTAAGGATTATATTGTAAGCATGGTAAACGATTGAGGGTTAAAAATGCAATGTGACTGTTCGAATAGATTTAATAAAAGATGAAAAAGATTCGATTCTTAAGAATTTAGTCCAAATTTCTTATACTTTGAATGTTAGGCTTTGGGGACTAAATAGCAAAAGTTAAAAAAAAATTCTAGGGGAAAAAGGGTAAACTTTGTAATCTTAAATTTGGGATTAAATTTAAATTGAAGTAAATGTGAATAAGCTTTATTTGACATTTATTAGACCGGGGGCAAAAAGAAAAGGAGCTAGATCGGGGAAAAGCTAAAGTCAACGAATAGCCGGAAAGAACGAATCTATCGACCTCAGAGGTTAGTTTATAAGCCATTGGTGTGATTGTGTAATTTTTTATAAATAAAGGTATATGTGCAAATGAAGTTAAAGTTTTAATTATAATGTTGCCGAATGACATATGAATATCGAGTATGACGAAATAATAGGAGTTATTATGTACTTGTATATGGATTTATCTCTTGGATTAATTGAGGTTAGCCATAAACAAATTCAATGTTGCCGAATGTGATAAAGAAAGGAGAACAAATGTAATTATAGGTTGGCCAAAGGCTAAGTTGGATGATATATATTTATATATATATATATATATGCAAGTATAAGTGTGAATGTATTAAGTGATTTGAATATATATATACACTTATAATTCAGAAAAGAAGCTGTATATGTGAAAATGAGATGAAATGGATATTGTACTGAATGTGTGGTTAATAATACATATTTGTGTATGTGTAGTTGGTTTATGTCGAATGTGGAAGCACGACATATGGGAATTTGATTGTTGCGATTGGGTAATGGTATATTGACATCTAAATATACATATACATGTGAGAATGAAAATTGATATGTTTGGACTAGATGAATAATTATAGGTTGAGTAGTATTTACTTGCGAAACATGAAATGAGCAATGGTGGTAATTGATATACATTTACCATGCAAATTTTCTTACGAAATATTTGGCCTTGTACGAAAATTAGTAATGCCCCTAATCCTAATCTGTCGACAGATGTGGGCTAGGGGTGTTACATTTGATTGGTATCAGAGCTACGGTTTAGTCGATTCTCGGACTAACGTAGTGAGTGTGAGTCTAGCTATACATGCCATAGTTTATAATGTGATAATGTGATGACTTCTGACAGCGAATTTTGTTTAACTTTCTCTTATAGTAATGGATCCCAATTCTGAGCGAGTAGTAGCTGATGACGTCGAGAGTGTGGCGCCCGTTCCCACTCAAGGGACCGCGCCAGAAGAATCTCGACCGGCTACGAATAATTCTGAGGAGGGGGCTAGACATGCCTTCTATAGTATGATGAACGATTGGTTCAGTCATTATATACGAACAAATCCGGCTGTTCAACCACCCCAAAATTCGAATGTACCCCCTATAGTACCGGTGGTAGCTCCAGTTACCAACCTCGAAAGAGTAATTAAACCTCCTATCGATCGCATTAGGAAACACAGAGCTCAGGAATTTAGAGCTGAGGATGATGATGATGCAGAGCGAGCTGAATTTTGGCTCGATAACACCATTCGTGTTTTTGATGAATTATCTTGCACACCCGATGAGTGTCTGAAGTGTGCCATATCCTTATTACGGGATTCCGCCTATTACTGATGGAATACACATGTGTCTGTTGTCCCAAAAGAAAGGGTTACTTGGGATTTCTTTCAGTCAGAATTTCGTAAGAAGTATATAAGCTAGCGCTTTATCGACTCTAAGCGTAAAGAATTTCTTGAGCTCAAACAGGGTCGTATGACCGTATCCGAATAAGAGTGCAAGTTTGTGCGACTTAGTCGCTATGCTCGTGAGTGTGTTTCTTCAGAGGCAGTTATGTGTCGAAGATTTGAAGACAGTTTAAATGAAGACATAAAGCTTCTGGTTGGTATTCTTGAAATTAACGAGTTCATCGTGCTAGTTAAAAGGGCTTGTAAAGCGGAAGAACTGGGGAAAGAAAAACAAAAGGTTGAGTTTGAATCTAGAGATTTTCGAAAGAGATCAGTGGGTAAACATTCACTGTCGGTAGCAAAGAAGTTCAAAAATGATGGTAGCCGACTTAAAACCAACACCGGGATTTCTATACGAGAAAGACCTCCAGTGAGTTCTCGGGCTACTTCAGTTGCTAGTGTTGATAATGATAGATCGAGTAAACCTGAGTGTCAGTAGTGCGGCAGACGGCATTTTGGAGAGTGTTGGGGTAAATCCATTTCTCGCACTTGTTACAAGTGTGGCTCGTAGGACCATTTTATTCGGGATTGCCCGGAGAATGCTGAAAAGGGTACTGCTCAGAGTATGAGACCGAGTGGCACTACAGCTAGAGGCAGATCATCTCGTTTTGGGGGAGGTAGGAGTGGTGTACAGAGAGGGACTACAGATGCGGTGGTTCGATCAGATACTAGGGTACCGGCTAGAGCTTACGCCATTCGTGCTAGAGAGGAGGCCTCATCCCCGGATGTCATCATTGGTATTTTCACCCTCTTCGATACTAATGTAACTGCTTTGATTGATCCCGAATCAACTCATTCGTATGTATGTGAAACTTTTGTATCCAGTAAGACTTTGCCTGTTGAGTCTACTGAATTTGTGATTCGGGTCTCAAACCCCCTAGGCCGATATGTTCTAGTTGATAAAGTATGCAGGAAATGTCCTTTGATGTTTCGAGATATTTATTTTCTGGCTGATTTGATGATTTTACCTTTCGATGAATTCGACATCATCCTTGGTATGGATTGGCTAACTGTACATGATGCAGTGGTAAATTGTAGACAAAAGACTATTGATTTGAGGTGTCGGAATAATGAGATACTCCAGATTGAATCTACGGAATTGAACTGGTTACCAGCTGTAATATCTTCGGTAATGGCTCGGCAGTATTTGAAAAAGGGTTGTGAAGCTTATCTGACGTATGTGGTTGATAGCAAAATAACAGAACAGAAGATTGAATCTGTGCCAATTGTTAGTGAATATCCGGATGTGTTTTCGGAGGAATTGCCGGGTTTACCACCTATTCGCGAGGTTGAGTTTGGCATTGAGCTAGTGCCAGGAACCATCCCTATTTCGATAGCTCCGTATAGAATGGCGCCGACAGAATTAAATGAATTAAAGAATCAGTTGCAAGAGCTGACAGATAGAGGTTTCACGAGACTGAGTTTCTCTCCCTGGGGTGCGCCTGTTTTGTTCGTGAAGAAGAAACACGAAACTTTCAGGATGTGTATTGACTATCGGCAGCTCAATAAAGTGACCGTAAAGAACAAATACCCGTTACCACGCATCGATGATCTATTTGATCAGCTTAAGGGAGCCTCGGTGTTCTCGAAAATTGATTTGAGGTCAGGATATTATCAGTTGCGAGTTAAGGAATCGGACATACCGAAGACTGCCTTTTGGGCTAGATACGGTCATTTTGAGTTTTTGGTAATGCCGTTTGGGCTCACTAATGCCCCTGCGATTTTCATGGATCTGATGAACTGAGTATTCAAACCGTATCTAGATCAGTTTGTGGTTGTATTTATAGATAATATACTGATCTATTCCCGAGATGAAACCGAGCATGCGGAGCATTTGAAGCTAGTGTTATAGATTTTGTGTGATCAACAATTATACGCAAAATTCAGTAAATGTGAGTTTTGGTTGAATGAAGTTAGCTTTTTGGGGCATGTTGTTTCAGCATCGGGTATTCGGGTAGACCCAAATAAAGTTTTGGCTATACTTGATTGGAAACCTCCGCGGAATATTTCGGAGATTCGTAGCTTTCTGGGACGTGTCGGATACTATAGACTCTTCGTGAAAGGGTTTTCTATGATAGTGGCTCTGATGACAAAATTGCTACAAAAAGATGTCAAATTCGAGTGGTCAGAAAGGTGTCAAAAGAGTTTCGATCAACTGAAAGCTTTGTTAACGGAAGCTCTGGTTCTTGTTTAGCCAGTGTCGGGTAAAGAATTTACTATTTTCAGCGATGCGTCTTTGAATGGACTGGGTTGTGTATTGATGCAGGAGGGCAAGGTTATAGCCTATGCTTCGAGACAGTTAAAACCGCATGAGAAGAATTACCCGACTCAAGACCTCGAGTTATCCACTATAGTCTTTGCTTTGAAGATATGGCGACATTATCTTTTCGGTGAGAAATGCCATGTCTATTCGGATCATAAAAGTCTAAAGTACTTAATGACTCAAAGAGATTTGAATTTGAGACAGCGGCGATGGTTGGAACTGTTGAAAGATTACGAGCTTGTGATTGATTATCACCCGGGAAAGGCTAATGTAGTTGCTGATGCACTTAGCTGAAAATTGTTATTTGCTCTTCACGCAATGAATGCGAATATAGCTATGCATAAGGATGGTGCAATTATTGCTAAATTGAAAGTGAGACCCTGGTTTGAACAGCAGATTCGAGAAGCTTAAGAAATTGATGATGTGCTAAAAACAAAGAAAAACCATTGTGGCTCGAGTTCGGATTCAGATTTTCAAATTGATGCTGAAGGATGTTTACAGTTCAAGAATCGGATGTGTGTACCGAAAAACCCTGATTTGATTTGAATGATTTGTGATGAAGCTCATGGTAGTAGATTGTCGATCCATCCGGGTAGCACGAAGATGTATAATGACTTGAAACAGTATTATTGGTGGCATGGTATGAAACGAGACATCGCGAATTATGTATCGAAGTGTTTGGTATGCCAGCAAGTGAAAGCTGAGCATCAGGTGCCATCGGAACTGCTTCAGCCGATTATGATACCTGAGTGGAAGTGGGATCGAGTCACTATGGATTTCGTGCCGGGTTTGCCTTTAACGCCGAGCAAGAAAGATTCAATCTGGGTTATTGTGGATAGATTGACAAAATCGGCTCATTTCATTCCGGTACGTACTGATTTTCACTTGATAAATTAGCTGAGTTGTACCTATCTCAGATAGTTCGGTTACACGGAATACCTATCTCTATTGTTTCGGATAGAGACCTGAGGTTCACATCACAGTTTTGGAAGAAACTGCAGGATGCGTTGGGCACCAAGTTACACTTCAGTACAGCCTTTCACCCTCAGTCGGATGGTCAATCCAAGCGTGTTATTCAAGTACTCGAGGATATGTTGAGATGTTGCGTTCTTGAGTTTGAGAGTTCATGGGAACAATATTTGCCTTTGATTGAATTTGCATATAATAACAGCTTTCAATCAAGTATTAAAATGGCACCCTACGAAGCTTTGTATGGTCGTAAATGTCGTACACCATTATACTAGACCGAGCTCAGTGAAAACAAGATACACGGGGTTGATTTGATTAAAGAGACTGAACAGAAGGTGGCAGTAATCCGTGATAGTTTAAAAGCAGCATCAGATCGTCAAAAGTTATATGCCGACCTGAAACGTAAAGACATTGAATTTCAGGTTGGAGATTGAGTATTTTTGAAAGTTTCTCCGTGGAATAAAATACTCAGATTCAACCGTAAAGGGAAACTGAGTCCAAGATTTATTGGGCCATACGAGGTTATAGAACGGATTGAACCGGTGGCGTACAGGTTGAAGTTGCCATCTGAATTAGATAAAATTCATAATGTCTTCCACGTGTCGATGTTACGACGTTACAGATCCGATCATTCTCATGTGATTAGTCCATCAGAGGTGGAAATTCAGCCCGATATGACTTATGAGGAGGAACCGATTCGCATCTTAGTTCGTGAAGTGAAAGAGCTGCGAAATAAGAAGATTTCATTAATTAAAGTACCGTTGCAAAAGCATAGAGTTGAGGAAGCAACTTGGGAATCGGAGGATACTATGAAAGAGCATTACCCAAACCTCTTTACCAGTAAGATTTTTGAGGACGAAAATTCCTAAGAGGGGAGAGTTGTAACAGCCCGATTACGACCCTAATCGGAACGGTGGTTTCGGGACCACGAATCTGAATTAGAAAATAATTCTTTTTATTTTATTTAATAGTTGTGATATATGTTTAAGCATGTGTTAGAATATGGTGAGATAATTTGATTATTTATATTTCCTTTTCTAAAAGGAGGATTAAATTGATTAAGAGTTGAAATAGCCTTTATTTAGATTGGAAGGGTTTATTTTAAAATGTTTGCTTGCATGAAGGTACTTGCATGGTAAATTGACCAATAAGAAAGTATAGTGGACGGCAAAAGCACTTAGATATTATCAATTGAATGTTTTATATTTATAAAACAAAAGAATAATAAAAAATAAGTATGAAATTATTATTATAATAAAAACAAATAAGTCATTAGTGGGTGGAGTGTTCATCCTTTATTCTTTGTTATTGCCGAAACTTGGAGGAAGGAGAAGAGAAATGGCTTTCACCATTTTCGGCCCTTGCATGGTTTAATTAGGTGAGTAATTCATTTTTATTTTTGATAATTTAAATGTTTTTGAGGTTGTAGCCTTGTAAATTAGATAACCCATGTCCAAATTTTCATCTTTGATGTGTCATTCAGATGTTGCCATGAACAAGAATTTTTGTGTTTGTGTGTTTTAAGCTAGAACATATTATATATAGGTTGGATTATCAATTTCGTCTTTGAAACTCTTGATGGAAATCATCCCAATGAGGAATTTATAAAAAGAAGATTCATAAATGAACTATGTAGAAAATAAAAGAAAAAAAAAAAGAGATGATATATCAATTATGCATATTCGGCCTTGACTTGGTGATGTTAAATTTTTGACATCTTGTGTTTAGAACCTTAAGGATTATATTGTAAGCATGGTAAACGATTGAGGGTTAAAAATGCAATGTGACTGTTCGAATAGATTTAATAAAAAATGAAAAAGATTCGGTCCTTAAGAATTTAGTCCAAATTTCTTATACTTTGAATGTTAGGCTTTGGGGACTAAATAGCAAAAGTTAAAAAAATTCTAGGGGAAAAAGGGTAAACTTTGTAATCTTAAATTTGGGATTAAATTTAAATGGAAATAAATGTGAATAAGCTTTATTTGACATTTATTAGATCGGGGGCAAAAAGAAAAGGAGCTAGATCGGGGAAAAGCTAAAGTCAACGAATAGCCGGAAAGAACGAATATATTGACCTCAGAGGTAAGTTTATAAGCCATTGGTGTGATTGTGTAATTTTTTATAAATAAAGGTATATGTGCAAATGAAGTTAAAGTTTTAATTATAATGTTGCCGAATGACATATGAATATCGAGTATGACGAAATAATAGGAGTTATTATGTACTTGTATATGGATTTATCTCTTGGATTAATTGAGGTTAGCCATAAACAAATTCAATGTTGCCGAATGTGATAAAGAAAGGAGAACAAATGTAATTATAGGTTGGCCAAAGGCTAAGTTGGATGATATATATTTATATATATATATATATATATATATATGCAAGTATAAGTGTGAATGTATTAAGTGATTTGAATATATATATATATACACTTATAATTCGGAAAAGGAGCTGTATATGTGAAAATGAGATGAAATGGATATTGTACTGAATGTGTGGTTAATAATACATATTTGTGTATGTGTAGTTGGTTTATGTCGAATGTGGAAGCACGACATATGGGAATTTGATTGTTGCGATTGGGTAATGGTATAATTGACATCTAAATATACATATACATGTGAGAATGAAAATTGATATGTTTGGACTAGATGAATAATTATAGGTTGAGTAGTATTTACTTGCGAAACATGAAATGAGCAATGGTGGTAATTGAATATATATAACTATGTAATTAATTGAGTAACGGCTCTAAGTGAGCGATACGTTACGGAAAATGGCACTATGTGTGCGGTCATGTTAAGTAACGGCTCTAAGTGAGCGATACGTTACGGGAAAATGGCACTATGTGTGCGGACATGTTAAGTAAAGGCTCTAAGTGAGCGATACGTTACGGAAAATGGCACTATGTGTGCGGACATGTTAAGTAACGGCTCTATGTGAGCGATACGTTACGGGTTGTACTACGTGTACGGATTTTCAGACACTTCCAAAAATACAAAGCACTTTAGTGGAGGTAAAGTAAATGAGAGTGTCAAGTATTTAAATGACATACAATTGTTCATTTTCAATGTAAATCGGGTAAGTTGTTTTGCCTTGTACTTTTAACGTGTAAATATATTCGGGTTTATTTGGTGATACAAATAAGTATTTTATAAGTTAGTGATGTTATATCTATTATGTGTACGGATGTTGCAATCTATTTTATGTTTAAGTTAAATCAATTATGAACTATTACATTTGATTTGCATACTATCTCTTTGGCTTATATCTTACTAAGCTTCAATAGCTCACTGTTGTGAAATTGTTTGTTCATGGTATAGATCTTTAAAGTGGAAGCTCGTACTCGGGGATCCTGTCGAAGTTGAGTACATTATCACCTATTTTGGTATCATCTTTTTTGATATTAAACCTTAAAAAAAATATTATGGCATGTATAAGCTTGAATATTTAGGTTATTTTGGTTGAGATGTATATATGTATGCCATGCGAAAATCGCTAAGATTTGGTTGTTTTGAACTTTCATGAATTCCATCAAGATTAAAGTTGTTATAAATTGCATGTCATATGTGAATGATATGAGAGGTATAGGTTCGGTTTGTATGATTGATGTATGAATAATGTTCGAAAGGTTGATAAAGGGAAATTATGAGATGGCCGAATAAAGTAAGAAAATGTTGCTATTGTTTTTAATTGTTTTTGATAATTGAGTTGGAAGATCATAACAAGTGGTAAATTGTTATTCGGTTGTGAATAAAACCCTAGTTGATGTTAAAGATTTCGATTGTTTTATAAATTGAAGATCATGATATTTTACCTGAAATTCATATGTGTATAAATGGTGATCAAAATTGATATACATTTACCATGCAAATTTTCTTACGAAATATCTGGCCTTGTACGAAAATTAGTAATGCCCCTAATAATCTGTCGACAGATGTGGGCTAGGGGTGTTACACATATCCTTAAGTAAGAACTCGTCATTTAGCTGCTGAACAAAGCTATTGATACAAGTAGTTACACTCCCGGTAATAATAATGTCATCCACATACACAAGCATATAGAGAATGGAGTTGGTCGTAATTCGGACAAATAGAGATGTATCAGATTTAGACATAATAAAGCCAATCGAAATAAGAAAATTTTTCAATTTATCAAACCAAGCATGCGGAGCCTGACAAAGACCGTACAAAGCTTTCTTCAGATGACAGACTAGAGGTTTGCCATCAAGCCCATACTGAACATAGCCCGGAGGTTGTTGCATGAACACCTCATCAGTAAGATCGCCATTTAAAAAGGCATTATTAACATCTACTTGCCGTGCCAACCCAGAGAAATAGCAACTGTTAATATGGTATGAATGGTCGCAAGTTTGACCACCGAGCTAAAAGGTTCCTTAAAATCACATTCAGGAACCTGTGAGCACCCTTTCACAACAAGTTGAGCTTTTCGTCGAGCAATCGTACCATCAAGAATTTTCTTTATCCTGAAAAGCCACTTACAGCCTATAACTTTTTGGCCATGACGTAGAGGAGCACGTTCCCAAGTAGAGTTATCCATAATTGCATCAAACTCCGCTTGAACAGCACATTTCCATTTGGGATCAGCTAATGCTTCTTCAATTATATGTGGTTCATAGTCAAGAACCTCTGCCGTCAACGCTTTGGGTTTAAAAATCCCTGCCTTAGATCTAGTTACCATAGTATGAGTATTACTTGTTGGAATAGGTGGAGGAACCTGAGGGTACAGCCCGAAAGTAGGACCCTTATCAGAATAATCACCATGTGTGGTCTCGGTCGCAATTGACGTGTCATGAGCGTTTGGAGATGCCGGTACAAAAGTAGGCTGAGAAATCCCATTACTTATGGGTTCTATTCTTGTGACAGCAGAACAGGAAACATTGGTCTTAACTAAAGGAACATACGTAGAGATGACTGGGTTAGGCTTAATTGAAGTTGCATAGGATGAAGAGAACAGAAATAGTCTTTCATCAAATATAACGTGCCGAGACACAACGACCTTTCCATCCAGTGTGAGACAGTAATAACCTTTATGTTGGGAGCTATACCCTAAGAATGTACATGGCTGAGACCGAAAGTCTAACTTGTGATGTGTGAACATATGAAGATACAAAAAACAGCAGCACCTAAATACCCGTAGATGATCATACGTAGGCTTACGACCTTGAAGAACTTGATAAGAAGACTGCCCTTTCAGAACTTGAGTAGGTAAACGATTAATAAGATGGATGGCACTACAAATGGCATAACCCCAGTAATCCACAGGCAAATTTGCTTGAGCCAAGAGAGTAAGACCAGTTTCAACTACGTGCCTATGCTTCCGTTCAGCAACACCGTTATGTTCGGATGTATGTGGGCAGGACAGACGATGCAAAATACCAAGATCATTCAAAACCTTTGTGAACGCACGATATTCCCTGCCCCAATCACTCTAAAAACTTTTAATACCTTTCCCAAATTGTGTCTGAACCATTTTCTGAAACTGAAGAAAACACTCCACAGATAAAACGAAGTGAACCGACTAAGCATGTCAATGAATGAAATATAATACTAATTTTTTCCACATGATACTGATGCCGGGCCCCAAAAGTCAGAAATGACCAATTCAAAAACATCTTTATATTCTGTGTTAGAACAAGAAAACGGCAGTTTATATGACTTTCCCTTTTGACATGCAGTACAGATATTATCAAGAAACAATTTATTTGAAGCAATGCTACATTTATTAAGAACACTTTTAACAACTGAAGCAGGTGGATGGCCGAGTCTGTAATGCCATAACATAAACACATCATCACCATCACTAGGAGCTGAAAACTAGTGTTGAGAACAGATGGGCCACTGACGGATGAAGCAGAAGTGACTAGTGAAAAATAGTAGAGGCCGTCACATGTGTGGCCCCGCAGCAAAACTTCCTGGGTCATGATGTCCTTAACAACACAATACAAAGGACGGAATTCAAAAAACACATTATTTTCCTTAGCAAATTTAGATACGGACAATAAATTCTTCCGGATATTTGGGACACACAAGACATTTGACAAATGAAGTACCTTACTTGTCGTATGGAAACTAGAATTCCCAACAGATGAAATTTTCGAAGGCGTACCATCACCCATAAGAAGACGAGAGGTACCTGAGTATGGCTTGGACTCGCCCAAAACTGTGTCGTCGCGACAAACATGGTGTGTTGCCCCCGAATCAGGACACTAAGACGTGGTTCCTATAGGTACAGGGACATAAGAATTTCCATAAAATTAGACTATATTGAGTAGTATGAGTATTGGACCCAGAGGTGGTCGCAAAATTAGAGGCATTAAAATCAGGAATTCCGAACAAGCCAACGAATGGGGCATCAACATCAGGAACCCGGGCCCTCAGTTTTGTGCGTCATGGCACACTAGATCCAGGATTTGGGGCCAAAATATTACCAGCATTATTAAGCCCAATTAAATTGCCATTTGGGCTAGGTGCAATATTACCCCCAAATTGAGCATTCGGCTGCTATGATTCAAAGGGGTTGGACTGTCCAGTATGACCTCCAAGAGCAGAGATTGGACCGGCAGGAGTTTGGCTAAAATGATGACTCGCTGAATCTGGCCCACCCGAATGATAGGTGCCGAAATAAGATGGCCTAATAGATGGCCTATTCGGCCTAACAGTATACCCAGCAGGTGGCACATGAAAACCAAACCTAGCAGGTGGCCCACACGCATATGGAGTCCTATCTCCATAACGTCCAAAAATAGAGACCCTATTCGGCACCAAGGAGGGAGTTACAGCAGGAGTTGCAGCCGCTAATGTTCCATTCCACCAGTCACTCGAAACATTTGACAGAGCCGCCATTAACGAGACACTTGGGCCATGAAACGTCACCGGAGCAGAAAGATCAGCAATCTGCGTATCAGATCTTGTCCCCGACACAAACGAAGATCTCACCCCCGACGTCGGACCGCCATAGTCTGTATTGTAACGGTAGTAACCCCATTGGGCTAGGTGACCATACCTGCTGCATTGGCACTGAACACGAGGCCGAAAACCTCTCCTTCGACTAGCGGGCGAACGACCACCGCTCGTGGAATTGACCACCATAGGTGACTGAGTGGTTTCCATTAAATTAGCATGGAACGGAGCCTCTTGAACCGTTTAATTTTGTCTGCTTTCAAACTCCAAGAGGATATCGATCAATCGTTGAAACAGAAGTGGTTCTGGAGAGAAAGATGCAAGTGTGACTACGGTGTCAAACTTGGACGGGAGTCTGGCAAGCATGATCTCAACCTTCTTCGATTTTGAGATCCGAGAACCAGTCGCATCTATGAGAGCACACGTGTTTTGTATTTTGGCAACATAATCCTTGATCGACATGGCACCCTTCTTGATCAAGTGAAGATCATGTCGAATCCGAGAGAGTTTGGCTCCGAAAACAGCAACAAAGAGACGAGTTGCTGTGAGCCATACATCATTCGCCGTTTTTGCATCTGTAAAACTAGGTAAAACAGAGGAACAAATAGTAGATAGAAGCCACGAAGTGAGCAACTTATCTTGTTGATCATGAGCCAATGCGTCTGGATTTGTCATCAACGAGCCATCCGGCAATTGCACGAACCTCGGTGGATCAGGTAACGTGCCATCAAGAAATCCTGTCAACTTGTAGCCATCGGTTATTAGACGTATGTGCTGTCTCCATTGTATAAAGTTGTTATTTAGCTTGACAGTATCGTGGCGTGAAAAGGAATGCAATATCTGATTGTTGAAGGTCGTGGAGGAGGGAGCTGTAGCGGATTCTGTGGAAACTGAGGTGGCCATAGATGAACTCAATATATTAGGTCTCCAAGAAAGAGGCGACTGATACCATGTAAAGTACTCAGATAAAATGCTAAACTACTCAAAACAAATCAAATTTAAAAGAGATTTCTGTATTTAGTCTTGTAATCTGTTTATGTACATTATAGATGTAGTATTTATAGAGTACAATTGTAACTACTATGGCTAGCTTAACAATCTAACTGAGTAACAAACTAACAGCTCAGAGAGCTAACAGCTCCAATCACCAGAGTATTCTATACTCTCAACTCCGTTAACCAATGTTCAATGTTCGTTTTGAAAACACGGTAAGGAGTGATATCCTTAAATTTAAAAGAAATCGAAAACAATGAAATTGATTGAGATAATTGAAAGTAGAAAGGCAATTATAAGTGACATGTGGACATCAGATCATCAAAAGAAGGGATACATGACTGCTATTGCTCATTTCATTACATGTCTCGGATTTTGTAGAAATGAATCATAAGGTAAATTCAATTTACACTTGTTATACATTTTGAAATTATTTATGTTATTTTAACAATTATGCATATCTATTTAATTGTAATTTTAACATATTTTATATTTATGTATTGTCATGTGCTAGCTCCACATACGAAAGAAGTTATTATTGATGAATTGTTGAAATTTTTTCTAGATTGTAACCTAGATAGAAAAATATCAACAATTACTTTGGACAATTATTTAGCATTTAGCCAATGATGGAATTGTTGATATCGTGGTTGATAGACTTGGTTTGAATACACCTATGGTTGAGGGCAATTTTTTTTTTCATGTTCATTATTGTGTGCGTATATTGAATTTGATTGTGAAGGATGGGTTGGGTGTTATTGGAGATGGTGTTGATAGAATTTGTGAGAGTGCTCAATTTTGGATGACGGTTCCAAAAAGAATAGAGATGTATGAAGATCCGGTATGATAATTGCGAGTTTCTACTTCAAAAAGTTGTACCTCAATTTCAAAATAAAATGGAACACAACTTTTTTTATGCTTGAAATGAATTTGTTGTATAAAGATGTTTTTAGTCGTGCAAACTAAATAAAGTTATAATGAATGGTTTTGCTAATAGAGACAGATTGAAATATGGCATATTTGTTCTTTTAAAAGTTGTAATATTTGTACACTGTTACAGAGACATTTTCTAAAACTAAGTATTGATTTGTAAATTGTGTTTCTCAAATTTTTGTGAGATTGAATTAGCATTAGAGCAATGTATGACTTTAATGTGACTAATGCAGTGATGGCTTAAAAAATGTTGGAAAATTTTGAAAGACATTGGAATATGCTTCATGACTTTACGAAAGTTACAACAAATGTATGTTGGAGTACTATTTCTCCAAGATATATACAATTTATTGTGATGAAGAGGTGAATCGGATTGAAAAAAATTGTTACAACCTATTTCAAGAGTACGAGTTTTAAGACAATAAAACTAAAATGAATGTCATTTTGTCAAAAGATATTGAAAAAAAAAATTACAAGTGACTATGATGAGTTTGTTGATAGGCAGATGAGTAAAAAGACATGTACAAAGACAGAGTTGGACTCTTATTTGTAGTAAAATGTGTTACCAAGATTTGAGGATTTTCATATATTGGAATGGTGGAAATTTGGTGGTCTCAAGTATCCTTTGTTGTAAAAATTTGCTAGAGATGTGTATGCTACACTCGTGTTTATAGTGGCTTAAGAGTTTAATTTTAACATGTGTGGTAGATTCAAAAGTTTGCACCGTAGTGGGCTTTATCCTATTATGGTGAAAGTTTTGTCATGTTTTAAATTTTGGTTATTAAATAAATTAGAAAGTATATATTTTTAGCTTTTCATTTATACTTAATTTTATTTGACAATTCAACTTTAACTTTTTATATAATTTTGCATTTAGATATACCACTAGAAACCTTCCAATACCTTGCCATGAGGACTAGATGATGATCTTTCTATTACACTTGACTTCGTAAGTAAGAGTTTATATTATTTTTATTATATTTATAAAATTATTCCTTTGCAATTATTATCAACTTTATTTTCAACATATTATACTTATATAGGAGGGTGAACTTGCATGATACTTGTCGAAAAGTCTTCAGGGATGCTTCTTGGTTGTATACTTCAAAGATATGATTTATCGTGTAATGTTTTAAGCTATTTGAGTTATGTTTATGGTAGCTATTTGGAATATGTTTATATTGATGCTTTAGACACATGGATATATTTTTTTTCTTTATATATGTGATTTAAGTTTGTATGACATTTTATGCTTTATGTTAGACAATTACGTAGGAAGTTTAATCATTAAATATATTGTAGCGATAGTATAATGGTAGTTAGTTCTTGGAATCAATTAGCCATTTTGACCATACATAGTGTTATATTGTAATAATTATCTTTTTTTATTTTTTTATTATAATTGAACAACTCTTGACGTATGAAAATGTTTAAGGTACGAAGAAGTACGAAATGGGACAAATGGTATAAAATTAAAAATAATTATCATGTTTTAGTTTTTTTTTTGAAGAATTATGTTTAAAAGATTAAAAATATTAGAAAAAATAGAAAAAAAATCATATTAAAGTGGAGCGGGTAGGCGGGGATGGATATACCTAACATCTTTGGAGGTGGTAATGTTTTTTAAGATCATATATCCATAGTGGAATGGGCAGATGATGGGGCAGAATGTGCCAACAGTGGAGCAGTGGTGGATTTGACATCTGTTCCTACCCCACTCTTGTCCTTTGCCATACATATGTGCAAGGCATTCCCATATCCTAAAAGGATTTAGATTGGGCTTCCTATCATGTCACATTTCATATGAAGTCTTAGGTTCTGACTTAGTTGACACACTATTTAGAATATGGCAAGACATATTCAAAAATGATGATGGAAGTCATGCATAACTTAACATTGAATGAAAGTTGTCAAGCAAAGTTCGATTCCTTCCTTCAACTACACCATTCTATTGTAAAGTTCCTAGGACAGTCAATTAGGATAGAATCACATTCTAAATTAAGTATCATAAGAACTCTTTAAATAAATATTTGTTACCTTGGTTAGATCAAAATGCCTTATGGATAAAAGTAATTACTTTTACACCTTTGTATGGAAATCTTAAAATTTATCAAAAGCTTCACTCTTGAGGTGTATTAGGTAAACATATCTATATTTGGGATAATCATCTATGACGGTTATATAATATTCATAACCTTCTGATATTACATAACCTTCTTGCTTACTAAGGTTTACGAGGCCACATACAAAAGTGTGCACAAAATCTAGTAATTGCTTAGCTCCTATACCTTTTGTAACACCCCTAACCTGTATCCGCTGCCGAAACAGAGTTACAAAGCATTACTAGAGTTTGCAGAATAATTTCATGTAATTCGTGTCAATTACTATTCATATCCAAAACTAATCATATTTTCCCTTGAATGGACCCTCAAGGCCCAATATAAACATTGGAATCGAGTAGGGACTAAATCGGGAACTCAAAGAATTTTTCGCGAAATTTCCAAAATTTTTCCTAGATGCAGAGCACACACGCCCGTATAAATCCGATGAGTGAGTTCGTAAATATTAATCAACTAGTAGAAGTTGAGTTAAAATTTAACTTTAGGGAATCTGTAAAAGTCTGCCGAGTAGTATGAGTTAGGGTTTTTTTGTCTGTTGTGTAGCATGGAAGGGAGATCTAGGGTTTCGTCAAAATTTCTTGCGGTTTCTTTTGCTTTCTTGAGAGATTGGAGCTATTCAAAATTTATTAGGAAGAAGGAATGGATGACTTCAACACTGTAGATGTAGATCTGGCCAGTTTGAATATCGTGGATGAAGAGGAAGAGGCCATTGTGCTTATAGGAGAAAATACTATTCAAGTACAAGAATTTTGTTTAGTAGGAAGAGTCCTCACAGATAGCGTGGTGAATTTTCTGGCATTGAAAAACACACTTGCAGATTTATGGCATCCGCTGAGGGGAGTAACGATTACAGAGTTAGAAGAAAAGAGATTTCTATTCAGATTTTATTGCGAGATAGATCTGAGAAGAGTATTAGATGGTATGCCTTGGTTCTTCAATATATCTTTCATAGATTGGCAGATAATGAGGAAGCAATCTCAGTTCCATTGTGGGAAACTGTTTTTTGGGTGCAAATTCATAATATTCCGTTTGGGTTCTATATGGAAGGAATGGCGAAATAGATGGGTGACTTTATTGGAAAATTTATAGAGTATGACGCATCTTGTAACACCACAACCGAATCTGACATGTTACAGAGGAAAAACGTTTTGAGGAAATCATGTTAAGGTTAAATTTTAGTGAAAATTCTTTGTTGTTTTATGCCTAATGAAATCAAGGCATGATTATTTAAAATCGATAGTTTACTTTGGGATCCTAGAAATCAGTCTTTAAAACTTAGTTGCCGATCCATAGATTAGAAAACCTTTTTGTCATTTTAAAAGAAACCCAAATGATTAATTTGAAAACCGTTTCTATTTGAGTGTGGAAACTTAAGTTTGAAAACCGTTTAAGTTGTCGAAAACATTTGAGTTGTCATTTATTATCAAGTGATTTGTATTACCCGATGGTAAAGTTTTGAAAACCATTGCGTTTTGTAGTTTAGAAAACCTTGCGCTCACATTATTAAATTAATCAAGTAATTCACTTAACCATGTTCGAAATCAAATCCAAAACATATAAATAATTCAAAACATAATTTAAAAGGCCTTATTACAAACCCAAATAATAAAAGCAAAATATAAAATAATTACCCAATTCAAAATCCAAGTAAAACCAAAGGTTTTAATGCATGGGCCACCTCGAGTGCACCCGGCTCCTCATCCGCGATCTACGAATCACCTGAAAAGATTAGGGAGAAGGTGAGTCACCAAGACTCAGTGCATAATCCCCCTTCCGGTTAATGCAACATACTTATACAAATCATAACCAAGAAATATATATAATGCACCCATACCTAGCCATCCATAACTCCGTATCTACCCCATGTGGTACCAAACCACTGGTGGTGCCAAACCACTGGTGACCCAAAGTCACGATATCCAATAATAATGTGGTGCCAAACCATTGGTGACCCAAAGTCACGAATAATCCATCTGTGGGGCCAACCCACGTTGTGATACCAAATCACTGGCGACAATCCCGTCATATCAAATGTGGGGCCAACCCACTGTGGTGCTAAGCCACTGGGACGAGTCGCTATGAGGTGCCAAACCTCTGGTGACCCAAAGTCACAAAATAAACTGTGGTACCAAACCACTGGAGGTGCCAAACCTCTGGTGTCCCAAAGACACGGATATCAAATCTTCCCCCTCCTCTCATATCACCCATGACAGTGCAAATATTATGCAAATCATGCTATCATGCTTTAATAAGAACATACAGCAAATATATCGTAGATCATGGTATTAAACAACATATAGCAACATCATATCGAAACGGACTTACCCGAATCCTTGCTCATACCCATCAAGGTATCATATCAAGATTTGACAGTTTTCGGCTTTTAATCATGATTAGGATATTAATATATCACCAAGTTATAGAGTGTGTAAATTACACACCTGTTACTAACGCAACCGCTGAATCCCGAAACCCGATCTACTGCACTAGATCCCCTTGTCCTTTCTGCCTTGCGAATGCTAATCATAACACACGATACGCGAGACTGATTCTCCCCCCCACAGACTGGATGACAATGGATTGTCAGAGAATACTACTCCTGATCTGATGCTTCCAAAAAATCCTGAAGAGCCCCCTTCAAAAACCGATTGGAGAAAAACCAAAAGAAGATCTACCCCTTGATTGATATTCGGCCAAGATAACACCAGAAGAAAGAAAGGAAATTTTGACAAAGGTTGAGTGACCAAGATGATTTGGCTAAGGTTTTGAAAGAAGAAAACAAATGATATGCGGCTAAAAAGAAATGAAGGACGAGAGTGGCAAAGTAAAATAAAATGGGAGAGGGAGGATTCGGCTTGAGCAAACAATGGAAGGAAAACCAAGAGAGATGGGGAAGAAGAAGGTTCGGCCAAAAAGAAAGTAAAAGAAGAGATGTGGTTTTTGAACAAATATGAAAAGAAAGGAAAAGAAAGATGGGAACAAGAGAGGTTCGGCCAAGCACTTGAGAAGAAAAAGAAATAAAGTAAAATTAAAGAAGTTTAGCAAGACATTCGGCTAAGGGTTTTAGAGGGGGAAAACGACAAGTACCTATGGTGGTTTCGGCTTTTACCTCAATATAGTGTACTAGGGAAAATCGGCAAGGCTCCAAAAGGGGTTTTTTGGCTTGACACAAAACAAAGAATAAAGCCAAAACCAAAACAAGATTTCACCTATTGTCAATAACACATTCGGCTAGGGAGAGTGATTTTGGAGAGAAAAGAAAATGATGCACCAAATGCTAAGGAATTTGACCAACTAGCTACCAACCTACCAAAACCTTCAACAAAATTCGGTCACCCCCTAGACCATAATGTCGTCCACATACATGGACAAGTTGGCCATTAAAAAGTTTCCAAAAACCTCATCCTTAATCCAAGCCTTATGTCCCCTTATCATTCCTTAATCAAAATGATTCCTTTCCCCAAGTTCAAGCTTACCTAAACTATTTGTCATCTTGCCATAAAAATTTAAAGTCCAACTTACCAAAAATACCTCTTGACCGATACTTAAGGAAAGCATGCAAAAATAATCTCAATTTGCACACAAAGTGATTCGAACTCCTTCCCTCAAGGTACTACAAGTAACGCCATAACCACTTTACTAATAGCTCATTTATGCTAGCTATTTACTCATAAATTTCTATATGTCTTGAAGCTACTTACCATCTCTCCTTAAAGTGCTAAAATACCAAATTTTTCCTATAGTCCAATTAAACCCGAGACTTCATAGAAACCTTGTAACCTTCCAAATCCACTTAACTAATAAGTCCAATTTGCAATAACACCATTCTCATATTCTTGAAGATTTTAAACACTCCTAAGCCCAAGGCCCAATCGGCCCAATCCTACTAGGCCCAATTTCGGGATTTTACACATCTATGGTCTCAAAAGGTAATGTGCAATTCATGAGAATTCGAGTTTTAATTGATACCAGAAATCCATTGAAAAGGAAGAAACGTGTTTGTATTAGCCCAAATAGAATGATCTATGTTCAATTTCAATACGAACGTCTATCTTTTTTCTGCTTCCTGTGTGGCCGACTTGGGCATAGTGAAAGTTTCTGTCCTGTTAGATTGACATTAAGTAATCAGCAAGTGGAATTCGGATGGGATCTATCTTTGAGGGCTACACCACGAAGGAGCGGCCAAACAATGAGTAAATGGCTCAGAGAGGAGTATAACTCAAATCGATGGGGGAATACGGAAGTTGGTGCCGATAAAAGAGGAAGGAACTCTGGTTGGGACGATAAGAGCAGAGATCAGAGAGGGGATCTAGAATATAAGGGCCGACTTGTAATATCCTAGATTAGGGGTTATGCGTTCGTGCATAATTCATGAGTAGTAGGTTTTGGTAGTGTTTGGAAGTGAATTAAGGGTTTTTAAAATCCTAGGATGGAAGAGAAAGCTTTGGACAATTATTGGTTTTTAAGTTAAAAAGGGGGAGCTAGGCTAAGGTAGCCTTAAGAAAAGTTTTGGGGAGTTTAGGACACAAGAAGTGATGTGGAAAAGTGGCAAGGGACGCCATCTAAGGTGCAAGGGTTATGGCATCAAGTGAAGTACTTTGAGGGAAGAATCCCATTGTGTGTATTTTTGCTTAATTTTATGAAATAACATGTTTACTGTGATATGGATGTGGGGTGTGCATTATTAGAATCTTGGAAATGTATGGAAATGTATGGAAATGTATGGAAATGTATGGAAATGTATGGAAATGTGTGGAAATGTAAGGCAATGTAGGGAAATGTAAGGAAATGTAAGGAAATGCTTTGGAAACGTTAAGTTTAAAAGAGGAAAGTGAACATTTTTGGAAACTAGGGGATGTAAGGAAATGATGTGGAAATGATTCAAAAGAGGAAAGTAAACATTTCTGGAAACTTGGAAATGTAAGGAAATGTCAAGTTTAAAGAGCCAAACGAAAATTTTTGGGAACTTGGAAATGTAAAGAAATGTCAAGTTTTAAGGCTTAAAAAGAGAAAACTAAGGCAAGGTGGCCTTAAGAAAAATAATAGGAGGAATTTGACACACAAACAGGCTTGGAAAAGTGGCCTGGAAATGCCACTTAAGGCCCAGGTAAGTGACGCCACCTACATGAGCAAGTGGGCCTGAGTTCGAGTCACATGGGAAGCAAATAAAAGAAATTTTATTTTGCTTCCAGAAGAAGTGAGGTGGACGGCACAAGCTATTAAAAAGGAAGAGTTTTATTCTCTTTAAAATTCGGCTAAATGATGGATAAATAAGGGATTTATTTATCATTATTTTCAAGAGATAATGGTTGGATTAAATTCTTTTATTTAGTGATAATACAAAGGATAAAGCTATCAAATAGAAGAGTGGTGGCCAAGTAAGGGACTCTAGCTAGTAAATTCGGCTATAAAAGGAATAGAGAGGCCATTCAGCATTATTTACTCTTCCTTGATAACCTCTGCCGAATTTTCTCTGCAACCCCTATTCTTTTCTTCTTCATTCTTCTCATCTCAATATTCCAAAAGCCGAAAGCTTGCTAAGATCAAGGCCATAGCCGAATAGTTTGAGACTTCAAGCAAAGGAACTGTCGATATCTAAAGTAAGGGTAAGATCTCATTCGATTTCCATCCTTTTTCTTTTAAGATTTACCGAAATCTAAGACTAATCCCATTAGAAACTTGTTTGCCGAAATTTGGAAGGATCTTTCGGGATTTACTAAGTGTCAACTACAAGGAAGGAGAAGTTCTTTTCCCGAAGGTACACCATAGGCCGCGTGTTCCCTAGTTATTCGGTGAATTTCGGGATTTAAAATCCACAAGTAAGTCATATTTAACATTCGGCTAAGGGTTATTTGTTATGAATAAATGTTAGAAATTGATCTAACATGAAGTTATAGGGATTTCAACAGACATATAAGGCAAGGAATACTTTCGGGATTAACTATAGTCAATTCGGCAGCAAGGTAAGTTTTAGTGTACTAATCCTACTAGGATTTGGATTTATGGCCAAATGGCTCTTTACTAAGTATTAAATGATTGATTAAATGTAGAAATCTAAGATCTAAGGCATTAGATCAAGCTTTTCGGGATTTGGATTGGAAACCCTAAGCGAATCAGGTGTGTACCCCACACTATTTCATAATATGTGTTATGGCTATGTTTAATTAATATATGTGATATTAAGAATATGAAAGTGTAAGAATGTGGCTAAGGTACCATGTTATGGTACAAAGTACTCAAGTACGTTTCCTACTCCTACTAGGAATATGAAATATGTTATTTGTAACATGTGAATAAGAATAAGAATGTGAAATTTAGCATGATTATTGCATATTATGTATAAAACGAGGCATATGGGTTATTGAAAGGGGAAGTGAATGTGGTGACCTAAGACCACGAACACGGTGACCTAAGACCGTGATATCTGAATGTGGGGACCTAAGCCCACGATATCTGAATGTGGGGACCTAAGCCCACGATATCTGAATGTGGTGACCTAAGACCACGAATGCGGTGACCTAAGACCGCGATATGGAGTGTAGCGGAGGGAGGGTCGACTTAGTAGTCCCCACGGTGTACAGGTTGGTACGGGGGAGTGTAGCGGATGGCTAATTAGGTTTGGGTTTGAGAATGCATCATTAAATGTATTCTATGATTTGAATGTGTATCATATGTATGCCTGATTCTATTTTGATCTAGTGTTGGTGTACACATTGAGTCTGTTTGACTCACCCCGTTGTGGGAATATTTTTCAGGTAATGAGCAATAATGGACCGGGTTGGCAGGAGCTAAAGGTGGCCATGCACAGCTTGAAGTTTTATTTAATTTGGACGCTTTATTTTATTTTATTTAAGCACTTTAATTTAATTTTGGGAATTATTTTGATGTAATAAGGCCATAGTTGAATTTCTTTATTTCTTTTTACTTTTATTTATTTTGTTTACAAATTATTATTTATGGATCAAGTAAGTTTATTTTAAAAATAAACTCCAAAGTGTTTTGTCACCTAAAGTAAAATATTTTTAATGAAATAAACTCGTTTTCAACTCAAGCCCAACCCAAACAAACTTTCTTTCAAAACACACAAGTTTTTCCTAAGTAACAAAAGAATTTTGAACCGGTTTACATCGAGGAACATACCAGATCCGGTTAAGGCTCGTGGGCAGGGTGTGGGGTGTTTCAGTTTGGTATCAGAGCCCAGTTTCAAACCCTCGGCCTGGGGTTTAAGGCCCAAATGAGTTTTTGACGATAAGCAGGGTTTTTCTGGCATGGCACCTAAGTCTCCGACCCGAAGTCCACCAGGTAAGTACCCCTATCTCTTGTGTGAATTATTGTATGAACTGTAGAAGGGTAGAAATGGAATGGAACGTAGACTAGCATGATAAGTATTTGAACCCTAGGACTAGTTTACCCCAACTATTACATAAGACTTAATGCTTAATTAAACAAATCTATGGCTAAGTCGCCGAGTTAGGGTGTGGCAAACATTGTGCGCATGTCTAGGATTGGATCCGGAAGAGCCTGGTATTTAAGCAGTCCTAGTGACTCACCTCCTCTTCGCAGGAATCCTACCTGGTGCGTAGCTTTAGTTCACCCTAACCAAGAGGACTTATTCATAGGCTAAACCCCTAACTAAAACCCGAAAGGGAACTAGCCGTATTTTCATAAAAACCCTGGTTTTAAAACTCTTAAAATTACCCTTTTGAATTGCAAACACAATTTTATAAAATTCTCTCAAGTATTCTTGATTTGTGAAAATTACTAAAATACCCCTATTTGCAAAATTACTAAATTGCCCTTGGTTTATGAAATTTCCAAAATACCCACAGTTCTTATCAAAAATTTCATAACAAGTCCAAAAACCCTAATTTGCAAAACATCAAAATTCTTTGATTTTGGAAAATTACGAAATTGCCCTGACTTACAAAATTACCAAAATGACCCTGAATTTCAAAAATTTTACAACATCACCGATTTGGAAAACAAATTCTCAAAAAGAACCCTCAAGTTTTGCAAATTTTAGAAATACCCTTGATTTATTAAGCTTTACAAATTTACTCTGATTTATTACCAAAATACCCCCGAGTTCCAAAATAACCGAAATACCCCTGTAATTTCAAAATTTCTGAAATACCCCGGTATTTCAAAAATTACAAAAATACCCTTATTGACAAAATCACCAAGGAACCTTATTTTGACAAATTACGAAAATACCCCTGTAGGACAAATTACGAAAATACCCCTGGGTAGTGGGAGAACAACAACAATGAAAACTACAACGTTTCTCTGAATGAACGAAAGTTCATAATTGATTGGTGGATGTATGAATGAAAAGACTGTGTGCATGTATGAATACGAAAGAACCACTCCTAAAATTCTTCTCATAAAAATTCTTCGCGGGTAATAAGTGAAACAAGGACTAATGCATAAAACTTTGTCATCAGATTAAATCGCGACGTTAGAAATAAGTTCTAGGGGACTTGAACTTAGAGATTGTGCCTAGAAAGTATGATGGTTCTATTAAGATCAGAATACGCAGCGTAAGCATAGTGCGGTGAGAAGGATTGTACGACTGTTAATAAGTAATTTCGAGGACGAAATTATTTTTAAGGAGGGTAGAACTGTAACATCCTAGATTAGGGGTTATGCGTTCGTGCATAATTCATGAGTAGTAGGTTTTGGCAGTGTTTGGAAGTGAATTAAGGGTTTTTAAAATCCTAGGATGGAAGAGAAAGCTTTGGACAATTATTGGTTTTTAAGTTAAAAAGGGGGAGCTAGGCTAAGGTAGCCTTAAGAAAAGTTTTGGGGAGTTTAGGACACAAGAAGTGATGTGGAAAAGTGGCAAGGGACGCCATCTAAGGTGCAAGGGTTATGGCATCAAGTGAAGTACTTTGAGGGAAGAATCCCAATGTGTGCATTTTTGCTTAATTTTATGAAATAGCATGTTTACTGTGATATGGATGTGGGGTGTGCATTATTAGAATCTTGGAAATGTATGGAAATGTATGGAAATGTATGGAAATGTATGGAAATGTATGGAAATGTATGGAAATGTGTGGAAATGTAAGGCAATGTAGGGAAATGTAAGGAAATGTAAGGAAATGCTTTGGAAACGTTAAGTTTAAAAGAGGAAAGTGAACATTTTTGGAAACTAGGGGATGTAAGGAAATGATGTGGAAATGATTCAAAAGAGGAAAGTAAACATTTCTGGAAACTTGGAAATGTAAGGAAATGTCAAGTTTAAAGAGCCAAACGAAAATTTTTGGGAACTTGGAAATGTAAAGAAATGTCAAGTTTTAAGGCTTAAAAAGAGAAAACTAAGGCAAGGTGGCCTTAAGAAAAATAATAGGAGGAATTTGACACACAAACAGGCTTGGAAAAATGGCCTGGAAATGCCACTTAAGGCTCAGGTAAGTGACGCCACCTACATGAGCAAGTGGGCCTGAGTTCGAGTCACATGGGAAGCAAATAAAAGAAATTTTATTTTGCTTCCAGAAGAAGTGAGGTGGACGGCACAAGCTATTTAAAAAGGAAGAGTTTTATTCTCTTTAAAATTCGGCTAAATGATGGATAAATAAGGGATTTATTTATCATTATTTTCAAGAGATAATGGTTGGATTAAATTCTTTTATTTAGTGATAATACAAAGGATAAAGCTATCAAATAGAAGAGTGGTGGCCAAGTAAAGGACTCTAGCTAGTAAATTCGGCTATAAAAGGAATAGAGAGGCCATTCAGCATTATTTACTCTTCCTTGATAACCTCTGCCGAATTTTCTCTGCAACCCCTATTCTTTTCTTCTTCATTCTTCTCCTCTCAATATTCCAAAAGCCGAAAGCTTGCTAAGATCAAGGCCATAGCCGAATAGTTTGAGACTTCAAGCAAAGGAACTGTCGATATCTAAAGTAAGGGTAAGATCTCATTCGATTTCCATCCTTTTTCTTTTAAGATTTACCGAAATCTAGGACTAATCCCATTAGAAAATTGTTTGCCGAAATTTGGAAGGATCTTTCGGGATTTACTAAGTGTCAACTACAAGGAAGGAGAAGTTCTTTTCCCGAAGGTACACCATAGGCCGCGTGTTCCCTAGTTATTCGGTGAATTTCGGGATTTAAAATCCACAAGTAAGTCATATTTAACATTCGGCTAAGGGTTATTTGTTATGAATAAATGTTAGAAATTGATCTAACATGAAGTTATAGGGATTTCGACAGACAATAAGGCAAGGAATACTTTCGGGATTTGACTATAGTCAATTCGGCAGCAAGGTAAGTTTTAGTGTACTAATCCTCCTAGGATTTGGATTTATGGCCGAATGGCTCTTTACTAAGTATTAAATGATTGATTAAATGTAGAAATCTAAGATCTAAGGCATTAGATCAAGCTTTTCGGGATTTGGATTGGAAACCCTAAGCGAATCAGGTGTGTACCCCACACTATTTCATAATATGTGTTATGGCTATGTTTAATTAATATATGTGATATTAAGAATATGAAAGTGTAAGAATGTGGCTAAGGTACCATGTTACTTGTAACATGTGAATAAGAATAAGAATGTGAAATTTAGCATGATTACTGCATATTATGTATAAAACGGGGCATATGGGTTATTGAAAGGGGAAGTGAATGTGGTGACCTAAGACCACGAACACGGTGACCTAAGACCGTGATATCTGAATGTGGGGACCTAAGCCCACGATATCTGAATATGGGGACCTAAGCCCACGATATCTGAATGTGGTGACCTAAGACCACGAATGCGGTGACCTAAGACCGCGATATGGAGTGTAGCGGAAGGAGGGTCGACTTAGTAGTCCCCACGGTGTACAGGTTGGTACGGGGGAGTGTAGCGGATGGCTAATTAGGTTTGGGTTTGGGAATGCATCATTAAATGTATTCTATGATTTGAATGTGTATCATATGTATGCCTGATTCTATTTTGATCTAGTGTTGGTGTACACATTGAGTCTGTTTGACTCACCCCGTTGTGGGAATATTTTTCAGGTAATGAGCAATAATGGACCGAGTTGGCAGGAGCTAAAGGTGGCCATGCACAGCTTGAAGTTTTATTTAATTTGGACGCTTTATTTTATTTTATTTAAGCACTTTAATTTAATTTTGGGAATTATTTTGATGTAATAAGGCCATAGTTGAATTTCTTTATTTCTTTTTACTTTTATTTATTTTGTTTACAAATTATTATTTATGGATCAAGTAAGTTTATTTTAAAAATAAACTCCAAAGTGTTTTGTCACCTAAAGTAAAATATTTTTAATGAAATAAACTCGTTTTCAACTCAAGCCCAACCCAAACAAACTTTCTTTCAAAACACACAAGTTTTTCCTAAGTAACAAAAGAATTTTGAACCGGTTTACATCGAGGAACATACCAGATCCGGTTAAGGCTCGTGGGTAGGGTGTGGGGTGTTTCAGTTTGGTATCAGAGCCCAGTTTCAAACCCTCGGCCTGGGGTTTAAGGCCCAAAACATTTTCAAATCGAGCCCAAATGAGTTTTTGACGATAAGCAGGGTTTTTCTGGCATGGCACCTAAGTCTCCGACCCGAAGTCCACCAGGTAAGTACCCCTATCTCTTGTGTGAATTATTGTATGAACTGTAGAAGGGTAGAAATGGAATGGAACGTAGACTAGCATGATAAGTATTTGAACCCTAGGACTAGTTTACCCCAACTATTACATAAGACTTAATGCTTAATTAAACAAATCTATGGCTAAGTCGCCGAGTTAGGGTGTGGCAAACATTGTGGTCTGGGGCAATCACGAGCGGTGAGACGTCTCAAGAATAAGTTGAGACATATTCAGCCTCAAATTTTGTTTCTCATGGAGACAAAAGTCACAAGTAAAAGAATTGAGTCAATTAGAAGAAGATGTGGGTTTACGAATGGCATAGATGTTGATGTGGTAGGATCAAGGGGGTCTATCTTTGGGCTGGAAGGAAGGAATAAGTTTAACTTTAAAAAGCTACTCAAGATCTCATATTAATGTGGAAGTTGAAGAGGAGAATGAAGTGGAAGTATGGAGATTTACGGGGTTTTATGGTGATCCAATTGAACATAACAGAAAGGAGTCATGGGATTTATTAAGAACTTTACAGCGAGGAAATACTATGCCATGGTTAGTAGCATGGGACTTCAATGAAATTATGTTTTCTTCTAAAACGCAAGGGGGTAGAATTAGAGAGGAAAGACAAATGGAAGCATTTAGAAAAGTGCTTGAAGATTGTGAACTGGCTGATTTGGGTTTTTCAAGGCAATGGTACACATGGGAAAGGGGTAGGCTTGCCAGTAATAATATTAGGGAGAGACTAGATAGAGGGGTGGCGAATCCAATGTGGTGGGACATGTTTGCGAATTTTGAAGTTAATCATTTACAGCACAGTTTTTCAAATCATTGTCCACTAGTTGTGAGTACCAAAAAGAATGAAGATAACTTCAATTTGGATTACATACGACAATTTAGATTTAATGCAGATTGGATCCTGAGCCCGAAGTGCGAGGAGCACATTAAAAATGTCTGGAACTCAAACAATCATGATGTGTTAATGAAGTTAAAGGTGCTGGGAAGGAGTCTACAAGAATGGTCAAAGAGTGAAAAGAAGTTCAGAGACCAACGGATGCAGGAGCTAAATGGTAGACTGTGGGAATTGGGGGATCGCAAAATTTCAGAATCTGTTTTGGAGGAAATCACAGGAACTAAAATTGATTTGAATCTTGAAGCTGACAAAGAAGAGATCTATTGGGAGCAGAGAGCAAGAACTAATTGGCTTAAAATGGGAGATAAAAATACAGCATTCTTTCATAATAGTGCTACACATCGAAGGAGGAGAAACAAGATCAATGGGTTGGAGGACCAATTCGGATCTTTGAAAACTAAAACAGAGGAGATGGAGCATATGGCAACTCATTACTTTCGAGAGCTCTTCTCGTCTAAAGGGGTTAGTGATTGTAATAAGATAATAGAGTCTTTTCAACCAAACATTTCAGAGGAGCATAATAGGGAGCTAATGGCAGAATTCACAAAAGATGACATTGTCACGGTAGTCAAATCAATTGCTCCTCTCAAAGCGCCAGGTATGGATGGATTTCCAGCAATTTTTTATCAGAAATTTTGGCATATTGTTGGAGAGGAAATTACCAATTTCTGTTTAGATATATTGAGAGGAGCTATAAATATGGAGGAAGTTAATTTCACAAGCATAGTGTTGATCCCAAAGATTAAATCGCCAAGACTAATGAGCCAGTTTAGACCCATAAGTCTATGCAATGTAATTTACAAGGTGATCTCAAAGGTTCTTGTCAATCGGTTTCGAAAACGTCTTAGTTTATGCATTGAAGATAGTCAAGGCGCTTTTATCTCAGGTAGACAAATAACTGACAATATTTTCGTGGCTTACGAAATTCTTCACTCTTTCAAAAAAAAAGAAGAGGGACATCTAAAAAAGGATTTGTGTTGAAACTAGACATGAGCAAAGCTTACGATTGTATTGAGTGGAGTTTCTTGGAAAAGATTATGAGAGGAATGGGTTTTTGTGACGATTGGGTATCAATTATTATGAGATGTGTTAAGAGTGTGACATATTCGGTTGCTTTAAATGGGAGGAATGGGGAAGCATTTCAACCTCAGAGAGGGCTAAGACAAGGAGACCCACTAAGTCCGTATTTATTTCTCATCTGTGCTAAAGGATTTTCTCGGCTAATCCAACTGGCGAAGATGGAGAGGAAACTGTCAGTCACGATGGTGGGTAGAGGGAGGGTTGAGGTATCACATCTGTTCTTTGCAGACGATAGTATTCTGTTTGGGGAAGCATCTATTGAAGGAGCTAACAACATGAAGGCAGTAATTAAGGAATACGAACAGGTATCTGGCCAACTGGTAAATTTCAATAAATCGCTAATTTATTTTAGCAAGAATGTGGACGTAGAAGCAAAGGAACAAGTGGGGGTATCTTTGGGAGTGAGAATTGCTAATAATCTCGAAAGATATCTGGGCTTACCAACTATGATTGGTAGAAGGAAAAAGCACGCATTTGTTGATATTAAGGAAAGATTTCAGAGAGCACTACAGAATTGGAGTTTGAAGCTTTTATCGACAAGAGGAAAAGAGGTATTTTTAAAAGCCATTTTACAAGCAATACCAATTTACGCAATGCAGTGTTTTAAGTTCCCAGTTATAGTTTGTAGAGAGTTAGAGAATTTGATGAATAGATTTTGGTGGCGTAACCTTAAGTCAAATAAAAGAATTCACTGGTGCAAGTGGCATGAAATGTGTCTCCCCAAATCGAAGGGAGGACTAGGTTTTAGAAATCTTGAAAGTTTTAATTTGGCCCTTTTAGCAAAATAAGGGTGGAAAATCATAATGCAACCAAATTGCTTATTTGCGCAAGTTATGAAATCTAAGTACTTTCCAAAGGGTGATTTTATGCATGCTGAGTTAGGAGCTTACCCCTCATTTACCTGGCGAAGCATCTGGGGAGCTAGACGTGTGTTGGAAGAGGGAATCAGCCGGAGAGTGGGAAATGGGGATGGGATTAATATATGGAATGATGCTTGGATTCCAGGTCCTGGAAACGGAAGAATACCATGTCAATCCATAGATACCAGATTCACAACTGTTGCATATTTTATTGACAAAGATAAAAGTACCTGAAAGCAGGATATTATCAGAGGCCTGTTTGGTGAAGAGATACTGAAGCTTATTTTGGCAATCCCACTAGTGCACAGCAGACCACAAGACGTTCTCATTTGGAGGGGCGATAACTCAGGGAATTATACAGTCAAGAGTGGGTACAAATGGATTATTACAAATGGGAATGATAGAACACAGACTGATGACAGAACTACCTTCTTTACAAATATATGGGGATTAAAAATTCCTAGTAAGATTCGTATATTCATATGGAAACTAGTGAATAATTTTATTCCTACACTGCACAATCTAAGCATACGAAAGCTGGTAGGGAACACAGTCTACCCAGTCTACCAAGAAGAGGAGGAAATAGCAGAACATCTCTTTAGACATTGCGCCTTCACACAGCAGGTCTTGCAAGGCATGGAAGCGCCAGATTCGACATGCAACAGAGAAACATCATGGAAAGAATGGTTAATAAAGGAGTTCAACAGTCAGACTACAAAAAAGTGTGAGATAAAAGCCATTAGTTACTGGGCCATATGGTACAATTGCAATAAGGTTTATCATGAAGGAACAAGGGGTCAAGTTCAAGATCTGGTAACATTCATTAAAGCCTTTTATGCTGAACTTACAGAGCTGGGGGAGTTCTCAAATCAGACAAGGGGTATTCAAGAAAAATGATGGTATCCACCAGAGGGTAACATTATAAAGTTAAATTTCGATGCTTCTTTCAATCAAAACATGGAAAAATCTGTCTCAGGAGATATTGCGAGAAATAATGAAGGATTAGTGATGGCCGCATGTACCTACCCTTGGGATAATACGCCAGATCCAGTAACGGCAGAAGCACGAGCGTGCCTACAAGCAATAATTATGGCCGAAGAGATGGGGTTCCAAGAAATCTACGTGGAAGGGGATTCATTAACCATTATAAAAAAAGTTACTTCGCCGGAAGAGGATTGTGTAAGAGTATGCCCAAATATCAATCATGAGATGGTTGTAATAACATACTTAATTTACCATGTTTATTAATATAAAGCGTTGTCATTATTATTTCAGTTTTTCTTTCTGTGTGTATAGATAAACTATTTTATAATAATGTCCTGAGAATAATATGATTATTCTTAAAAGATCCTTAGTCGAGTATTATTGTTGACTAGGACAATAATAATGCATTAAGACTAACATGTAGTTGATTGATGATAAAGAGTTGCCATTGACATGGAGTGTCAAAATCAATGCATGAATATGTGTGTTAGAGAACAACATATTGGAATGACCCGCTATGAGTATGTTTCTTGGATTATTATGTAATTGTCACAACATTACTCATAGTGATTAATATGTATATGATCCTCAGACTTGAGATCATTATTATCCCAGCATCGTGAGTTGTATATTTTGATACAGTCAAACGTACATCGTAACAGGTTGTTCTATAAAGGCTGATGTTGGATATACCACAATCTATGTAGAGGGATATGGTTGATCAATAAAGGATAATTCCCTCCTACATAATAGGAGTAATATCTTAGGCCACTTGATTGAGTGAGACTAGAAATGCATGGCCATGCTCAAATAAGTTGATATGAGATGTCATACTAATTTGTATATGAAACACCCCAAACCTGGCCCACGAGCCTTGACCGGATCTGGTATGTTCCTCGATCTAAACCGGTTCAAAATTCTTTTGTTATTTTGGAAAAACTATGTGTTTTGAAAGAAACATTGGTTTGGGTTGGGCTTGAATTTAAAACAAGTTTATTTTATATTGAAAACCCATTTATTTCAGGTGACAAAATAATTAGAGTTTATTTTAAATTAAATTGACTTAATCTTTGATAGTTAAAATTTCGTAACATAGTAAATAAAACAGAAATAAAATAGTTCACTATGGCCTTATTACATCAATTAATCCCAAAATTCAATTAAAGTACTTAATTAAAACAAAAATCCCAAATAATAAAATTTTCCTTGCTGTGCATGGCCACCTTTAAGCTCCTGCCGACCCGGTCCATTACTGAGCGTCACCTGAAAAAGGTTCCCACAACGGGGTGAGTCAAACAGATTCAATGTGTACACAAACACTAAGTCTTAACAAATTCAGGCATGTCAAGTCATACATATTCATATACTCATAATGATACAAGATAATGATGCAAACCCAAAACCCAAGCCTAGTTAGCCATCCGCTACACTCCCCCGTACCAACCTGTACACCGTGGGGACTACTAAGTCGACCCTCCTTCCGTTACACTCCATATCGCGGTCTTAGGTCACCGCATTCGTGGTCTTAGGTCACCACGTTCAGATTACTGTGGTCTTAGGTCACCACATTCAGATTACTGTGGTCTTAGGTCACCACATTCAGATTACTGTGGTCTTAGGTCACCACATTCAGATATCACGGTCTTAGGTCACCGTGTTCGTGGTCTTAGGTCACCACATTCACTTCCCCTTCAAAATAAAACCCATATGCCCCATATAATAGTGATATGCATAAATATGCCAGAGTTCACATTCTTATTCTTATTCTCATGTTACAATTAACATATTACATAATCCTAGTAGGAGTAGGAAACGTACCTGAGTACTTTGTACCATAACATGGTACCTTAGCTACTTTCATATTCTTAATACCACATATATTAATTAAACTTAGCCATATAAGGTAGTATGAAATAGTGTGGGGTACACACCTGATTTGCTTAGCGGTTTACTTAAATTTCGAAAAGCTTGATCTAATGCCTTAGATCTCAATTCCTACATTGGGCCAACCTTAATATATTAGCATAAAGCCTATTTGGCTATAAAACCAAATCCTAGTAGGATTTGTATTCTTAAAACTTACCTTGTTGCCGGTTTGGTGATTAATCAAATCCCGGGAGCTTGTATTCTTCTCCTTTGAAATCGGCTAATCACTAGATCTCTTGAATCTGTTAGTTTTCGGCTTAAAACACATAATAATAGATCTACTACTAAAATAGGGTCTTGGCCGAATATTCATAGTCACTTACCTTAAGGATCTTAAATCCCGAAATTATCCCTTGGTTTAGATGTCTGTCGAAATCCCTATAACTTCATGTTAGATCAATTTCTAACATTTATTCACAACAAATAACCCTTAGCCGAATGTTAAATATGACTTACCTTAGATTCTTAAATCCCAAAATAGTTGACTTGTCTTATGAAGTTGTCGACAATGGCAGAAATCCCGAAGAGCCTTCTTTCCAAGTTTTGACTAACACAATAATGGGGTTAGATTTCCTAGTTTCGGCTTTTGGAATATTGAGAGGAGAAGAATGAAGAAGAAAAGAATAGTTGCTTAAGAGAATTCGGCAATGGTGAAATAAGGAGAATGGAGAATTGAAGAGAAAAGAAGAGGGGTTGCAGAGAAAATTCGGCAGAGGTTATCAAGGAAGAGAAAATAATGCTGAATGGCCTCTCTTTTCCTTTTATAGCCGAATTTACTAGCTTAGAATCCCTTACTTGGCCACCACTCTTCTATTTTGATAGCTTTATCACTTTAATTATCACCTAAAACTTAATCCAATAATTATCTCTTATCTCTTAATAAAAATATCAATAAAAATCCATCATTTATCCATCTATTTGCCGAATTTTAACAACAATAAAACACCTCCCTATAGAGCCTTAATGCCGTCCACTTCTCTTGTTCCTGGCACCAAAATAAAATTCTATTATTTGCTCCCCAAGTGACTCGAACCCAGGCCTAATTGTACCTGCTTGTGGCGTCACCCACCTGGGCCTTAAGTGATATCTTCAGGCCACTTTTCCAAGCCTGATGGTGTGTCAAATTCCCTCTATTAATTTTCTTAAGGCCACCTCGCCTTAATTTCCTCTTTCTAAACTTTAAAACTTATCATTTCCTTACATTTCCAAGTTTCCAAAAATGTTCGTTTGCCTCCTTTAAACTCAACATTTCTAAATCATTTCCTTACATTTCCAGGACATTTCCCTACATTTCCAAGACAAGGCATTTCCTTACATTTCCTTACATTTCCATACATTTCCTTACATTTCCTTACATTTCCATACATCTTAGGGTTCCTAAAGCTCCTCAGATCACATCCAACACACCCACTGAGCCCACTATCTCATGAATTACGCACGAACGCATAACCCCTAATCTAGGATGTTATAGTATATCATAGTCTACTCAAGATATCAAGAAACATGGGATGGACTATACAAGTGTGACTATCCCATGACTTGTATCCATTCCAGAAATAAAGGACTTAAGGATTAATGCATGAAAGGTTAATCACAAAAGATTATGTCGAATCATGGTTTCTTGTAACTTAGGTAGCAATGATGCATTGCTAGATGCCACTCATTGTCTGTGACAATAGAATCGTTCTAGTATTACTGCTAACATTGCAAGAACCTACAGGGTCACACCCTATGGTTGAAATGAATGGAATAAAATATAGTTGGTATTGTGCTTAGTTGTCACATAAATTAAATTAATTAAAGAATTAATTTAATTGGGCAATCAAATATTGAACATATTATATGTACAAGGATGTTGTACACATAATGATAACATAATTTTATCAATATATGAATTTGATTCATATATAAATTCAAATAAATATAGTTTACCGAAATCCTTGTTATAATTAATGTAATTATAAATTTCGGATATAATTAATGTAATTATAATTTTCAGTTAAAAACTTTATTATATTTATTTAATCTTATAATACATTCAAGAGATACCAATTATAAAAGGCCCAATTAAAAGGATACCAATTATAAAAGGCCCAATGAAAAAGACACCCATTATAAAAGGTATTAAAAGGAGACAAAGCTTGAGAGCAAAACCCTAAGTGATTGCTTGTTAGGTCTAGCAGTCGTCAAGCAAATAAACCTCCAAAACAGTTTTGGAGATTTCTTCCGTTCATAGTCAAACCGGGTGGATTACGTAGAGGCCGACATCGGAAAAGGTTGAGGCTTGATTCGACAGTAGATCAAAACTCTTGTTGCCAAGGCGTCGCTGTCTACTCAGATTGAAGTTTTGGTAATTTCGAAACCTTTATTTCACCCCGATTCATTCCTCACACATGGATCCATGATTTGGATCGCCGGATCTAATTTTATTCTGCTGCGCCATGGGGTACCGGCATTCTAACAGATAGATCCAGAGTTAGCAATCTAATCAAGGACATTAGGGGCAGATTACCCAAATTTCGCAAATCAAGTTTCAGATACATACCTCGTGAAGCTAACAAAGTAGCGCATGAAATGGCAAGAGAAGGGAATAAATACGATGAATCCAGATACTGGGTTGAGGAAGCGCCAACGCCGGTGGAGAGACTGGTAGACCAAGAAAGAGGATGAGTAGAAGGTAGGGAGTTGAGAGTTCGGACGAGAACGAAATGGATAGGTCCGAAGAACTCTTTTTCTGTTCAAGAGACGGAGAAAACAAGAAAAGAGTTCAGTGAGTTTCAGTTTCTTGAAGGCTGGTAAAGAGGTTTTCAGATAGCAGAAAGAAAGGGAAGATAGCCAAGCTAAATGTCGTTTTAATTTCCATTGTGTTGTGTTTTTTAGTTTTTATGTTTAATGCTTTTTCAGTTTTTAAGGCACCGTTTGAAAGGCCAATAGAATTAGGGAATAGTTTTGCAAATGTTCATTTCCAAGAACATTAGCTGGAGGCTAATTTCCTATTAATAAATATACCAGACAGTTTTTTCAAAAAAAAAACTTTAGGGAATCTGTTGAATATGGATTGGATTTGGGGGTCAGTGGGTAGTTATAACAGCCTACTTTTCAACAGTGCTTTCGGGACCACAAATCTGATGAGTAAGTTCGTAAATATTATTATTTAATATTTACGAGTCAAATATAGTATTACAATAAATTTTTATTTAATAAATTATGTTATTTGAATGAGTAATTAGGTTCAAGTGGTAAATCCTTAAAATCAAGTGGTTTTAGAAAATGAGGTATCAGGACCTCGTTTCTATAAATTGAGCCCGTAAATATTTTATTAAATGTTATTAGGGTGTTATTAAAATTTTATTAAGAAATTTTAAGGTTTAAATAGTTAATTAAGTTAAAAGAACTAAATTGAAAAAGATACAAAAATTAAAATCTAATAGTTAAAGGGGTTAAATTGTTAAATTACTAAAGTTGTAAGCTTTTATGTGGCTATTATTTCGTAATTTCATGTTAGGTACAGTTGGTGCCTTAATTTGATTTATTTTATATGTTCAAATAAATAATAACAAAGTAAAGTAATATATTAAAAAAAAGGTAAAATCTTTATTATTTTGTTTATGTTCATCTTCTTGGTGCCGAAAAACCACCATTTTTTAGGGTGTGAGCTCGGGCCAATCTCTCCCTTGTGCATGATTATATTTTTGAGGTTAGTTTTTAATAATTTTTTTTTTGTTTTTGAGTTCGTATTAGTTTAATCTAGCTAACCTGGGGGTCAAATTGTAAAATTGTTAAACGTTATAAATTGTGTCATGAATGAATTAATATGTTTTTGAAGTTTTATGATAGATTGTTAAGCTTGGTTAGTAAATGGACATATTTTGTTGATTTAAAGGTTTATGGACTTATTTATGAAAATGGTAAAATTCAAGGAAAATACTATAAATTGTTGATAAATATGGGATGTTATAAGATTGGGTAAAAATAGGTTAGCATGATTTATGGTTCAAATGGTGAAATTGCAAGTTTCGTTTTTAGGGACTAAATTACATAAAAGGTAAAATTTGAGGGTAATTTCATAAATTTTCATTATGAAGGGTTATAAGTTAAATTGATTATTTCAAATGTTGGAATGGGGTTAATTGAATAAAAATATTTATTTAGATTAAGAAACAACTCGAACAGACACAAATCGTAGAAAAGTTAAAGTAGCGAAATAGTGGTCAGATTGTGTTAGATGTTGTTATGAGTTCAGGTAAGTTCGTATATTGAATCATTCATTAATTGTAAATCCGTTAATTGCTATTGAATAATTAAGGTAAATGCATTTTCGATTGATGATTATGAATTACATGGTTTAATTGAATTTAATGATTTAAGAAAATTATTAATGAATTTAAGAACATGTAAATTTCATGAATAGTTAATGTGAGATATTTTGTCAAAAAGGGAATTAAAGTTTAAGTAAGAAAAATGTGTTCTTGGATAAATACTGAAATGCTACTATGGAAATGAAAGTCAATGATAAGGGTATGGAAAGAGTCTTGTTTGAACCTTGTGAATTATTAGGATACAAATGACATGTCATTAGGGATTATATGTTTTCGAGTGCTGGTCCTGGATGTCCTACCGATGGCTGAGGTCCTGCATTTGTTGCGGGTTCTACACAGCTCATGTGAGCAACATCATGTAGCTAACATCCCGACCCACAGCTCGTGTGAGCAGACCCATTTCACAGATCGTGTGGGCACTATTGGAAAGGTTACGGTTATATGAAAACGCACACTTTATGTGAATATTCACGAGTATTCGATGTAATTCTATATGGTTCAATGTGTAAGTAAAGGTTAATAGAAAGGAATGCATAAAAACTTAATGTTACTAATGCTCATATGAAATGGAAAGATGGATTTGCATATATGAAATGGGAAGGATGAGAATTTATCATGTGATGGATGAAATATGCATGAAATTCATTTCTTAATATATGTTATGTTTCATAGATGTTATGTTTACTTAGTATCTATTAACTTTGTGGATTCAAATAAGAAGAGTGTATAATGGATATATATATATATATATGGGATGGATGATATATAAAGCATAAATGCTTATTATGTATATGCCATGAATTACTTGAAACTTACATGTAATGTTATAATTACTAACCTTATGAGGTGGTGTATATAGGAAAGGAAGTTTGGCATATGACAGGATGAACGTATATTTGGTTGCTTAATTTAATATGTTCGGCAAGTTAAGTTTCCTTTGTACGAGCTTACTAAGCACTAGTTGCTTATATAGTTGTTTCCTTTGTTTTATAGATAATCAAAAAACTCGATCGGTTGGAATCTTCGTTGGAGCACAGTCTCACTATTCATTGACTATTTTAATAGCTTTTGAATAAGTTGGACAAATGGTTATAAATGGCATGTATAAGGTTGTATGTTAGTTTGTTATGTTTCGAGCCTATGCCTAACATACTTTCGTATATATGTGTGTTTTGAAATAAGTTGGTATATGTTTATGTTAATAGGTGAGTTTGGTCTCTTATGTGTGTCTTGTGAAGGAATGTGACTAAGTGGTATAATTTGATAATGAAATAACTAACTGGTGAGTGTGTGATGTGTATTTGGCATGTATAAGTGCATCTACTAGTTTACTACTTGGTAAGTTGATATATTTCGGTTGATGCCAAACTTGTGTATATGTTTATTTTGGCTTTGTAAAATGCTTAAATTAATATGTGTATTTGGTCATTTGAAGGTCAGGTAAGTAGAGGACATATTTATAGCATTGAAGCATGTCAATTGTGTGTTTGTATGGTATATGTTCAAGGTATGAAAATGGCTTGAAATGTGTTGATTTAATGTTTGAGTTGTGGTGCCTTTTGAATGGCATATTGATTAGAACAATTAGGATGATTGAATGACATGTTTTGTAGGTGTTTAAGGTGTGTTTTAGGTCATATGTACGTGTGGGAAGAAGGGTTTCTTGGAATGCAAGCATAGGCATTAATTTATCTTGTTTTAGGGGTTAATTTTGGAGCACATGGCATAGGACATGGGCTATCACACGGCCATGTGTTAATTTATTTTCAGGTGTAGGTTTCACACGACCTGCGACACGACCGTGTGACCCATAGTTTGAATGTCCACATGGCCTGAGCTAAGTCACACGACCGTGTGACCCCTGTTTCCTAATTTTTCATGTTTTTTTAAAAAAAAATTATTTATTTCAAAGTAGTCCCTAATTGTTCTCAAACTATTTTTAGGGTCTCTTAGGCTCGATTTAAGGTCGTAAAAGTATTTTTGCTATAAATAAATTATGTTATCAAATGTTAATATATAATTGAATGTTAATTTCTATTTCGATGATAAATGTTTTGAATTGTACAATAATGCTCCGTAACCCAAATTCGACGGCAGAGATGGGTTAAAGGTGTTATAGTAGGTGGATTTGGTTTTATTTTAAATAATAATAGAATAAGGGTATTAAAATATTTTTATTTTATTTTATTTTATTTTTAATTCCCAAGAAATTCTAATCCCATTTGTTTTTTTTTCTTTTCCCACGTTTGTTTCCTCATTCCCCATTTCACACCGTCGTTATTCTCTCAGCCCTTACAATTAGATTTTCTTTGTTTTTCTTCCATTCGTTCTTTCTGTTCTTGTTCTGGCTGTCAAATCGTCTGCTTTGGCCTTTGATATGTTTCTTGTTTCAACTTTGCTTCCTTGTTCTATTGCTGTTAGATTGGTTTTCGGGTTGTGGTTAGTCAAGGTTGTTTCGTTACGTAACATTGTGATTTTGTTTTAGTAGTTCAGATTTCGAGAGTATTATTGAATTTTGATGTGGAATTGGGTTTTAGTATCGATTTTAATTATGCTCTTTTGTGTGCTTATAGGAGAGGATCAAGAGGAAATTTATGCTGCTCAAACCATTTAAACGACAAGTTGTTGTCGTTCACTGTTGCGTAAGTATTTTAACATTTTTGGAAGCCGAATGTGGGCATTTTTGTGGAATATTCGATTTAGTTTTGTATAATCGTTACTGATTTGAGCGTGTTAATGACAATTTTTGGTTATGGGAGTCTCGTGGTGGCATTTATATCGAAATCGGATCAGGTGTATAATGAAAACCTGAGAAAATAGCGAACAACCAAAGCTAAAAATCTGAATAATCAACGCTGCACGACTGTGCGGTAAGTCATGTGTCAGGCTGTGTGTGGCACACAACAGTGTGACAGGCCGTGTACTGGACCATGTGAGACACACAATCTATGCCGTGTGGGCCACACAAGCATGTGGCCCAAAATTTAAAAATTTTCCCTAGAGCCGCAAGTATCATTCAGATCGAACGTAGGCTTTCTGTAGGGTTCGTATGTTATAATCTAATCTATAAAACATGATTTCTAATGCTCTGTTACCATAAAACTTAGTATAAGTATGATTAAAGTATGGATGATTATTAGGTAGTACAGTAAGTATAACATATGATACGTATGTATGATCTGTAATATGATATGTTTGATCTGTTATTTGTCAAGCATGATTTGTATTTGTTACAAGAGCATGTATGACATGTTTATTTTTGACATCTATAATTTTGTATGTGCATTGGGGTGGGATTTGTGATATGGAGAACGTGTGGGCAGTTTAATATACTATCGTATTTGGTGGCACAACTACACATATATTCGTATTTGTCGTTAAATTGCCTATTGATCTAGCAGTTAAGCTGCAAATAATCTGAAAAGTGTCATACCGACACTAAGTGGTTTGTAGAGTTGGATGGGTATTTAATACCTTATACGCATGGTCGGAGATAGTGTGTAGTAGATGGGGGTAGAAATGTACATATGCATCTTATCTATTCTGATTCAGATTCTGCATATGATATATATATATATATATCTGTTCAACTTCTAAAAGCATGTCTAAAAACTATTTCTGTAACATCCCGAAGTTGGGCCTAGTAGGATTGGGCCCAATGGGCCTTAATAGTAGTAGCGTTTAAAATTTTTGGGAGAACAGGAGATCAGCTTTAGTACAAGTGGGCTTATTAGATAACTGATTTTGGAAGGTTAGAGGGCTTCTATGAAGTCTCGGGATCGAACATTAGCTTTGGGGAAATTTTGGTTTTAGGCGAAAAAAACCCTAAAAGTTGGCAGGTAGGCCTTAAGAATAAAAAGTGGAGGAAAATGACACAAGTGGAGTGTGTGGTGTAGTGGCAAAGTGACGCCACAAGGAAGAAAGGAGGTCCAAGGTTCAAGTCTTGGCTTTTGCATTTTAGTTTCTTTTACTTGGATCTTAGAATTTGGGCCATAGTTTATATTTAGTTGCGCATGGTTTAAGGCACAAGAGGAGCTTGTGGCCAAGTGGTTAGCGGCGTGGATTATGTTGCAAGGGAGCCTAGGTTCAAATCTCATGAGAAGCAAGGGAGTATTTATTTTGCGGATTGGAAGGCAAGAGTTTCAGTTGAATTTAAACTCTACTGACGAAAGGATCCCACATCGGAAAGATACAAAGAAGGAAGGTGAAGAGCTAGCTATATAAAGAGCATTCCAGGAGGAGAGTTATCATACCTGGTTGGCGTTGGGCAAAGGAGTGCTCGGAGCGCGGTTTAGCAGCTTCAGATTCCTATACGGTGTGTAACTCTCTCTACTCTAGTTGTAGAGCGGCAAATGTCGAAGTGCCAGTCACGGTAATAGTAGCCACACGAGCGTGCGAGCGCACGTGTGGGGCTTCGACGCGATAGTTGAGGCCATCAGTAGTATTCTTGTGGGTTGGACTGCTTGGGCCACGATGGGCTGAAGTGGGCCCAATGGGCCCGTGGGCCCAAATGAGTAAATTGTATGATTGTTTAGTATATGTTGAACTAGACTAGGTGGAACTTATATACGTGGCTAGAATTATGTTAGGTGGGCCACAGAAGAGTGTGGGCTCGAATGGGCTGGAATTGGGTTTTAGGCCCAATAGTCTGGTAAAGACAGAATTGGTAGTCGAGTCGCTCGGGGTGACATTAGGCCTTCGGAAAGGCCATTCCAGGTACAAAATTACTAAAATACCCTTAGTGGGTAAATTACCAAAATACCCTTAGAAGGTAAATTACTGTTATACCCTTAGAGGTTGATTGGCATGATTATGTCGTATTTGTTATTCTGATTATGATGGTAAGTCATTCCATACGTTATCTGTGATATATTATTTGCATACATGTCATACTGCATACGAATTATTATGTCATATTGCATGGGTATGACGAGGGGAGGGGAAGATATGATTCTAGACTGTCACCAGTGGTTTTGACCACACAGTGGGTTGGCCCCGCTTTCTATATTATTTTTGTGACTAAGTTTCAGTGGTTTTGACCACCAGTGGTTTTGACCACACCGATATTATTTGTGACTACGGTCACCAGTGGTTTTGACCACACCGATATTATTTGTGACTACGGTCACCAGTGGTTTTGACCACCAGTGGTTTTGACCACACGGGGTAGATTTGGGAGTTTCAGATGGATAGGATGGATGGGTTGCATGACATGCATATTTGCACATGGATCTGTGTATGAGCTTAGCATACTTTGGATGGGGATTTACACACTGAGTCTCGATGACTCACCCCTTAGTTAATTTTGCAGGTAATCGTTAGATCGCAGATTTGGGAGCTGAGACGGACTCGTGAAGGCCATACATTATTTTCTCGTAAACTTGTTCTCTTATTTCAACTTATTTTTAATTCGAGATTTTAAGTTGTAATAAGGCCGCTTTAACTATATTTTTGGTATTTTATCTGGTTTAGCTTTTAATATGATTGCTGCCTATTGTTATCAAATGTTCAATACAGGAATGTCCTAAACCCTTAATAACCGTTTCCAAAATGTTAACAAAAGGATATCAAGCTAATAAATATTTAAACTCGAATTTTTTAACAAACGCGCAGTTTTTAAACAACCCTTTTATGTGACATGCCAGATCCGGTCGTAATGTTTAGGCCGGGTTTGGGGTGCAACAATTATGGTATCAGAGCCTAGGTTCAAAAACTCGACTGTGGGTTTGGGTTCAAAAATGTTTTTAAAGGATGGTTTAGAAAAATATATATCTCTTTTCTGGAAGTATGGCACCCGAGTCTCCGGCACCAAATCCGTAAGTTTCCTTCTTACTATATTCTATTATATGCTGAAAGATTGTAATTATTCTGCGATGTGTGGATGTGATGCTTGAATATAGGAATTGTATGTATGTGTGAAAAATATTTGTTTTCTTCAGTTATGTGAAGGGGTTCCAAGATTTAGTTAGAAAGTATATTAGTTTTATTAAGATTAGAGTGCGCAGCAAGAGCGTAGTGTGGTGGGTTAGGAGGTGTGACTGTTAGTTAGTTGGAAATTTCGAGGACGATATTTCTTTAAGGAGGGTAGATTTGTAACATCCCGAAGTTGGGCCTAGTAGGATTGGGCCCAATGGGCCTTAGGAGTAGTAGCGTTTCAAATTTTTGGGAGAACAGGAGATCGGCTTTAGTACAAGTTGGACTTATTAGATAAGTGATTTTGGAAGGTTAGAGGGCTTCTATGAAGTCTCGGGATCGAACATTAGCTTTGGGGAAATTTTGGTTTTAGGCGAAGAAAACCCTGGAAGTTGGCAGGTAGGCCTTAAGAATAAAAAGTGGAGGAAAATGACACAAGTGGAGTGTGTGGTGTAGTGGCAGAGTGATGCCACATAAGAGACAAGGGGGTGACGCCACAAGGAAGGAAGGAGGTCCAAGGTTCAAGTCTTGGCTTTTGCATTTTAGTTTCTTTTACTTGGATCTTAGAATTTGGGCCATAGTTTATATTTAGTTGCGCATGGTTTAAGGCACAAGAGGAGCTTGTGGCCAAGTGGTTAGCGGCGTGGATATGTTGCAATGGAGCCTGGGTTCAAATCTCATGAGAAGCAAGGGAGTATTTATTTTGCGGATTGGACGGCAAGAGTTTCAGTTGAATTTAAACTCTATTGACGAAAGGATCCCTCATCGGAAAGATACAAAGAAGGAAGGTGAAGAGCTAGCTATATAAAGAGCATTCCAGGAGGAGAGTTATCATACCTGGTTGGCGTTGGGCAAAGGAGTGCTCGGAGCGCGGTTTAGCAGCTTCAGATTCCTATCAGGTGTGTAACTCTCTCTACTCTAGTTGTAGAGTGGCAAATGTCGAAGTGCCGGTCACGGTAATAGTAGCCACACGAGCGTGCGAGGGCACGTGTAATGCGATAGTTGAGGCCATCAGTAGTATTCTTGTGGGTTGGGCTGCTTGGGCCACGGTGGGCCGAAGTGGGCCCATGGGCCCAAATGAGTAAATTGTATGATTGTTTAGTATATGTTGAACTAGACTAGGTGGAACTTATATACGTGGCTAGATTTATGTTAGGTGGGCCACACGAGCGTGTGGGCCCGAATGGGCTGGAATGGAGTTTTAAGCCCAATAGTCCGGTAAAGACAGAATTGGTAGTCGAGTCGCTCGGGGCAACATTGGGCCTTCGGAAAGGCCATTCCAGGTACGAAATTACTAAAATACCCTTAGTGGGTAAATTACCAAAATACCCCTAGAAGGTAAATTACTGTTATACCCTTAGAGGTTGATTGGCATGATTATGTCGTATTTGTTTTTCTGATTATGATGGTAAGTCGTTCCATACGTTATCTGTGATATATGATTTGCATACATGTCATACTGCATACGAATTATTATGTCATATTGTATAGGTATGACGAGAGGAGGGGGAAGATATGATTCTAGACTGTCACCAGTGGTTTTGACCACCAGTGGTTTTGACCACACCGATATTATTTGTGACTACGGTCACCAGTGGTTTTGACCACATATTGCTATCTTTGTGACTCGTCCCAGTGGTTTGGTACCACAGTGGGTTGGCCCCACATATCGATATACGGGATTGTCATCAGTGGTTTTGACCACATTGTGGGTTGGCCCCACACATATTGTTGTGACTACGGTCACCAGTGGTTTTGACCACACCGATATTATTTGTGACTACGGTCACCAGTGGTTTTGACCACCAGTGGTTTTGACCACACGGGGTAGATTTGGGAGTTTCGGATGGATAGGATGGATGGGTTGCATGACATGCATATTTGCACATGGATCTGTGTATGAGCTTAACATACTTTGGATGGGGATTTACACACTGAGTCTCGATGACTCACCCCTTAGTTAATTTTGCAGGTAATCGTTAGATCGCGGATTTGGGAGCTGAGGCGGACTCGTGAAGGCCATACATTATTTTCTCGTAAACTTGTTCTCTTATTTCAACTTATTTTTAATTCGAGATTTTAAGTTGTAATAAGGCCGCTTTAACTGTATTTTTGGTATTTTATCTGGTTTAGCTTTTAATATGATTGTTGCCTATTGTTATCAAATGTTCAATACGGGAATGTCCTAAACCCTTAATAACCGTTTCGAAAATGTTAACAAAAGGATATCAAGCGAATAAATATTTAAACTCGAATCTTTTAACAAATGCGCAGTTTTTAAACAACCCTTTTATGTGACATGCCAGATCCAGTCGTAATGTTTAGGCCGGGTTTGGGGTGTTACAATTTCTGACATTTTTGCTTATTTAAGTTACACACTGAGCTTGTAAGCTCACTCTCAGTTTGTTTGGTTCTCAGGTAACACACAAACTTAGGACGGGTCGATGCGACGAGAGCACAGTTAAAAACTTATTATAGATATTACTATTTTCAGTTATGGTTTATTCTGTTTAGTTTTGTTGGACTGTTTAAACATTTTGGGACTGTTTGGTTTTCAACTTTTATTTACTACTTTAAACCGTTTTTCGATTTAAAAATCAAAACTCACTGTTAACAAAACATTGAATTTTCCAAAATACGACTCATGTATTAAAAATGAATTTAACTAAGGGATTCCGCTGTAAATAAATGCATTTTGAAAATATAAGTCTAGTCGATACAATTTATGAATTGATTAAAAAGGATGTTTTCACTAAAAATAAACTGAATTGTTTTAATAAAATATGGTGTTATACAAGTCTAACAAATTTTATGGGTTTTTCGGAAAGTATCATGTAGCTTCTACAGATTTGGCCATACCGTCTAGGTTGAATTTGGAGTGTTACATTTAGTGGTATCAGAGCCTAGGTTTAAAACTCGGGCTATGGCTTTAGGTTCAAATTGTTGTGAAAATTATTTTTTGAACAAAATGTCTTTCTGATTAAAATTGAAGAAAAAGTTTTTGGAATATCGAGTCTCCGATGTTGATCCTATAAATACTTCTCTCGTAGTTAAACTACTTAGTTAGAAACAATATTGTAATTTTAGCAAAACTCTTACTTTAGTTAAAAACTATAACAAAACTGAAAAATATTCTAATATGATATTTGACATAAGACATCTGATAAGAGAATTTAAACTGATATATAAAATTATGATAATGTAGATAAAATACATTGAGTGCACATGGAACTCGTGAACGTAGTACCCGTGTGTGTGGTGGGCGCCGAAGAGGAGCTCGAGCTGAGTCATCCTCATGAGCATGATGCACTGAAGAGTTTTAGAGAGGGTCGTTGTGACCCATTTTGGGTCCGAGAACCATGGGTTGGTAACTGAACAACTTCGGTCCAATGGTGCTAAGTTGTTTAGGGGTGTTACAAGGGTCGCTATAACTGTGGTCGAATATTGGAGGCCACAAAAATTAAAGGGTGCAGTGTCGTTGCTTTGCAATGAAGCTTATTAGTGGTGGCTAACAATTGAGGATGGTATTCAGCCTGATAAGATTTCTTGGGAATATTTAAGAATGCCTTCTAGAGCAAATATGTGGAGGCTCATAGATGTGAATTTATGGGCCTTACTCAAGGGGATAGAACTATGGTCGAGTACGAGGCCGAGTTTTGAATATTAAGCCGTGATGCTGGTGGGCTAGTCTCGACTGATTATGACAAGAGTATTCATTTCAAAGTGGGTTTGAGATACGACCTTAAAGTTCTGATAGCTCCACAGTGGGAGTGAGTTTTTTTTCATTTTGGTGGACAAGCGAAGATTGCTTAGGAGGTTAAGCGCACTGAGCACGAAAAGTGAGACAGAAAGAGAGGTTAAACTAAGACTAAGAGGGATTTAGAGCCCTTTAGCTCTATTCAACAGCCTAAGATACGGGTCAGATTTGATGGGCTTTCGAGAATTGGGGCACCATTTGTTTTTACTAAGGTTCAGATATGTGGGGATTGTGGTAGACGCCATTCGGGCGAATGTTGAAGGAGGTTAAGAGCTTTTTTGTGATGCAGGGCAGTGGAGCACCGTATTAGGGATTGTCCACTACAATCTGATTAGGTGCAAGCCCAAGCTCCATGTTTAGTTCAGGCTTATAGGGTAGTACAGCAACCACCTAGGGGCCATGGACAGGCCAGAGGTGGTAACGGTCTAGGTTGATGTCAGAGAGCACCAGGTAGAGATGCAAATTAGGCAAAGGCTAGACAGGTTGCATTAGTTTATGCAGTAAGGCGCCGCGAGGAAAGAGACGCCGCAAACATTATCTCCGATACGTTCTTTGTTAATATTATACTATACTTTGCATTGATAGATATAGGCTCAACACATTCCTATATAGCTAGTTCTAGTTCTATTTCTATGAATTTGGGTATTTTTGTTGAGACCATTTCTGGTGAGGTTTCTGTGATTAGTCAACTGGGTCAACCAGTTTGGGTTGATGACTAATCTGATGGAATTACCGTTCAAAGAATTTGATCTGATACTGGGAATGGACTGGCTTGTGAAGCTTCGAGTCAGCTTAGACTGTACTACTAAGAGGATGATTTTGAGATCTGAGGGTGATTTGGAGATTATCATGATCGGCGAGCGTCGAGATTACCTCTCTAATGTGATTTCCGCTCTTATAACCAAAAAGTTAGTTCGGAAAGGGTGAGAAGCATTTCTAGCCTTTGTACATGATTTGACTTATGTGGGTTCATCTATTGGAGATATTTAGACAGTTTAAAAATTTTCAAATGTCTTTTTCGAAGAATTGCCTGGGGTTATCTCTGGATAGGGAGGTTGAATTTGGCATTGAGATTCTACCGGCTGCAGCTCCGGTGTCCATTGTTCCCTACCACATGACACCTAATGAGCTTATGGAATTGAAAGCTTAGCTTCAGGAACTTCTCAATCGAGAGTTCATTCTGCCTAATGTGTCTTCGTGGGGAGCACCAGTTCTGTTCGTAAAGAAAATGGATGATACTATGTGGATGTGTGTGAATTATCGTCAGCTGAATAAATTAACGGTAAAGAATAAGTACTCACTTCTGAGGATTGATGATATGTTCAATCAGTTTCATGGGGCTTTTATTTTTTCTAAGATCGATTACCATTTTTGGTACCATCAGTTTAAGGATAAATAGGATGATGTGCATAAGACTGCATTTATGACTTATTATAGGTACTACGAGTTCTTAGTCATGCCCTTCAGTTTGACGAATGCTCTGGTAGCATTCATGGACCTTATGAATCGGTTGTTTCAGCCATATTTGGCTTAGTTCATCGTGGTCTTCATCGGCTACATTCTGGTATACTCTAAAACTGAAGATGATAATGATGAGCATCTTAGAGGAGTTCTACAGATACTTCGCGAGAAAAAGTTCTACACTAGGTTGAGAAAATGTGAATTCTAATTAAGAGAGGTCAATTTTCTGGGTCATGCAGTGTTTGTTGAAGGAATTCAGGTTGACCCTAAAAAGATTGAGGTTATTCTTAAGTGGAAAAAGCCTAAAAATGTGTCTGAGATCTACAGTTTCCTCAATTTAGTAGGTTATTACTAAAGATTTTTAGAGGGGTTTTCAGTTATTGTAGTTTATCTAACTAAGTTGATGTGTAAAAATGCACCATTTTTCTAGACTGATGAGCAGCAATCGAGCTTTAAGAAGTTTAAATCTATTTTAACTCAGGTACCGATTTTGATACAGCCTGAGTTCGATAAAGAATTCATAGTTTACAACAATGTTTCTCATGTCGGGTTAGGCTGTGTTCTAATGCAAGACGGTAAGGTAGTGGCTTACACATCCCGATAGCATAACTCACACGAAAGCAACTATCCCATGCATGATATTGAGTTGGTTGCGGTTGTTTCGCCTTGAAAATTTAGAGGCACTATCTATTTGGTGAGAGGTGTATCATTTACACGGATTACAAGAGCTTCAAGTATATCCTTACTCAGAAGAAGTTAAACCTTAGTCAACGTAGATAGATTGAGTTGCTTAAAGACTACAACTGCACTACTGAGTATCATCCCACTAAGGCCAGTGTTGTGGTCGAGGCTATTAGTTGTAGAGCGATGACCGATTTGAGGGCGATGTTTGCTCGCCTAAATTTGTTTGATGATGGTAGTCTATTAGCTGAGTTGCAAGTTAAGCCGACTTGGATTGATCAGATTCGGGTTAAACAGTTAGGGGATGACTCTTTGGTCCCGCGATTTCGTCAGGTTGAGGAAGGTAGTACTTCTAGTTTTGGGCTGAACAGTGATGGGGTTTTGTTTTTGAGTACTGGTTTGTATGCCTAGTGATTCTGAGTTGAGGCAATCTATTCTGCGAGAAGCGCATAGTAGCCCTTATGCTATACATCCCGATAAAAATAAGATGTATCAAGATCTTCAAGAGTTATATTGGTGACCTGGTTCGAAACGAGAGGTAACGAATTTTGTTTCTCATTGTTTGACATGCTAACAAGTTAAGGCTGAGCACCAACTACCTTTAGATTTGCTTCAACCCATTAAGATTCCTATTTGGTAATGAGAATGGGTGACTATAAACTTTGTTAGTGGGTTGCCCGTAACACCCACTAAAAAAAATTCTGTTTGGGTCATCATGGATTATTTAACCAAGTCTGTTCATTTTCTTCCTATCAGGACAAACTTTTTTCTTTAGAAATTAGCTAAACTGTATATTTCCGAGATTGTTAGACCTCATGGAGTTTCGGTCTTGATTATTTCTTATAGGGATCTTCACTTCATTTTCCGGTTCTGGAAGAAAATGAATGAGGCTCTGGGTACTTGATTGGACTTCAGTACTGCATTCCATCCATAGAAATATGGTCAATCTGAGAGGGTGATTTAGATACTGGATGATACGTTACGAAGTTGTGTGATCAACTTTCGAGGTAGTTGGGAGGAGTTTCTGCTAGTCGCAGTATTTGCTTATAATAGCAGTTTTCAATCTAGTATTTAGATGGCACCTTACGAGGCTTTGTATGATTGTAATTGTCGTACCCCTTTGTGTTGGATAGAGTTGGGTGAGAAACGGATTTTGAGTTAGTTTCTAAGACTGAAGATAAGGTTAGACTGATTCGGGATCGTCCTAAGGTGGCTTCTGATAGATAAAATTCATATTCCAATTTGAAGAGAAGAGATATCGATAATTCTGCGGGTGATCAAGTCTTTCTTAAGGTATCTCCGTGGAAGAAGGTCTTTCAGTTTGGACGTAAGGACAAGTTGAGCCCTAGGTTTATTAGGCTTTATCAGATTATGAAACGTGTGTGACCGATCGCTTATCAGTTAGAACTACCTCCAAAGTTAGATCGTATTCACGATGTGTTCCACGTCTCCATGTTGCAATGGTATCGGTCTGACCCATCTCATATTGTATTTGTTAAAAAGATTGAGGTAAGACTAGATTTAACCTTCGAAGTCAATTCAGATTTTGGATCGAGATGTTAAGGTCTTGAGGAGGAAGACCATTTATTTGGTTAAGGTTCTGTGGCAGAATCATGGCATTAAGGAAGCCACTTGGGAACCTGAGGACTCAATTTGACAGCAGCATCTGCATCTGTTTGAATCAGGTAAATTTCAAGCTTAAAATTTCTTTTAGATGGAGATTTGTAACGCCCTAATATCAGAATATATGATTTGTTTTGTTAAATTCTAACAAAAGTTAAGTGGTCTACTTTAGCGGTTAAATGCTTTAGTTTGTGCTTGAGGTTATTTGTTCGAATCCCTATGAGGGCATTTTTGCTAATTTCTTTATATGTTGATTAGCAAGTAAAAGTTGAGTTGAAATTTAACTTTAGGGAACCTCTTGGATATAGATTGGATTTGGGGGTTAGTGGGTAGTTGGATTTGATTTTATTTTAAAATAATAATAGAATAAGGGTATTAAAGTTTTTTTATTTTTTTATTTTTAATTCCCAAGAAAATCTGTTCCCATTTGTTTATTTCTTTTCCCACATTGGTTCCCTCATTCCCCATTTCATGCCGTCGTTATTCTCCCAACCTTTACAATTGGATTTTTTTTGTTTTTCTTCCATTCGTTCTTTTTGTTCTTGTTCCTTATTTTGTTATTAGTATTTTGGCTGTTAAATAGTCTACTTTGGTTTAAATTGATTTTATGGAATGATTGAGTGGGTCTAAATGACAATTAAGCCATTTTAGTTTTAGTGGACAATAATAGTTTAATAAACTAAGACATTCTTAAATAATTATTATTAAATAAAATGTTAAAGTAATGAAATATAATAGATAAAAACCAAAAAAGAAAAGTGAAAGTGGTCATTGTCTTCTTTCTTTATTATTGCCGAAACACCATTGTTGGAAGATTTGGGAGCTTTGGTCTTGGCTATTCTTGGATGCATGTAAGTGTAATTTAGCTTATTTTTCATGATTAGTATGTTTTTGAGTTAGTTACAATGGTATTTATCTAGTATTGGGACTAATTTATGAAATTGATGAAGTTTAGAAAAAACATGTCCATTGATATTCTTAATGTTTCTTGATATTTATGTTTTGGATTGAATTAAATGATGGGTTTTTAGCTATTTAATAAAGTGGGTTTGAGAGATTTTAAGATTGGGGATTAAATAAATATAATGTTGAAATTATTAAGTTTTCTTAAGAAATTTAGCATGAGTGAGGGATGGTTTGGAGTAGTTAAAATTCGATTCTTTAGGAAAATAGGTTAATTTTAGAAATAACCATGTTTAGGTCTTAGGGATTAAATTGAGTAACAAGTAAAAGTTTAGGGCTAATGTGTAAATATTGCAAATAAGAAATAAGATGTATTATATTAAATATTATGTGAAATTGAGGTTGATAAAATGAAATAAATTATTTTATAGATCATGAACAAGTTGATAACCGAGAAAAGAGAAGTTGCGGATTAGCCTTTGAACTTTTGTTGTTTCAGCAATTAGCCCTGGTAAGTTCTTAGTCCTTAAATTTGAACTTTATTTATTTAGTTAGTTTGATTATCCGTTAATTTAATAATCAATAATATGTATTTGAATGATTAGTATTTTAAATGTAATGTTATGGAAATATATATATATATGAAAATGGTCATGGAGTGGATTATAGAAATTCAATATAGAAGATTAATGTAAAGGATTTAAATTATGAAATGATATAATTATGTATTTATCGATTTATTCGACTAGCGCTGGCGCAAAAATTTGTTACAATTTATTCGTCGGGCACTGGATGTCAATAACAGATTGATCCATGTTAATGATGTATAAACGATCTATTGAAGAAGGTTGAAAAAGGATGTATTTGAAGAGGATATCAATGAAAAGGTCAGTATCTCGTCTTTCCATTGTTTGTTATTCAGGTAACATGTTTCAGGTAAGAATGTTTCACAAGTAAGAATATGAGATGAATGTTTGACTAGTATAAATTGATAATGATTAAAAATGCATTGTTGTCATTATATGTTTCATGAGTCTTTAAATATGTTAATTAGTTATGTTTGTGGTGGGTTTAAAGAGTAAAATGGATATATGAATATTTTCTAAGCATTCCATGTTACTTCATTAGGTACATCGGGTAATTCAGGTTAATGGGATGAATATGAATATATGTATGGAAGGTTATGGTTATAATTTGGTATATTTTAATATCTTTTATTACTGGTTGAGCACAATCTTATGAAATTAGGAAAGAAATGGTTGAATGATATGTGTTTGGTTCGTTAAAGTGATTAAATGATATATGTGCTTTGACATGTAATAGGTGATTATCTAGTTTGATCACATGGTGTGTTTTGGCTCTTCTTGTGTCTAGTTGTATATATATAGTTTTATTTGGCTTGTATATGTTTAAACTTTTATGGATATGGTCATTTAAATTTTGCCTATCTAAAGTGGTAAGTTTTGATGGTATAATTTGAAAAGATTTGGTCTTTTGGTATTCATGAAATATGATTGAGATATGATCTTGTAATTTAGTTCATGAATGGATTTGAAGTGTGAATTGAAGAGTCTATTGATGACATATTGGTTAGTTATAGGTTGGATGAGAATTTGGCATGTTTTTTATGCTTTAAACCATGTGAAATTGGTTAGATATAGTGTGCATTGGTGTACAAGTAATTGAGTTTGAAATGACTTGTTTTAGGGAATATTTTTGCTACACACGGCCTGGAACACGGGCTGTCACCGGCCCTGTGTCATATTAATTTAGGTGCAGGTTTCACACGGTCTGGCACACAGCCTATGACACGACCATGTGACCCTAGTAAATGAGTTACATGGTTCGACACACGGGCTGAGACACAGCCGTGTGTCCCATAGTTCGAATGCCGACATTGCTTAGGTCATGTCACACGGCATGGCCACACGGCCGTGTGACCCCTGTTTTGAAAATTTTCAAGCTTGGCCTGAAATTATTGATTTATTCGAATAAATCTTTGATTGTTTCCAAACAATTTTTTTTTGCCTACTAGGCTCGACTCTAGGCTTGGAAAAGTAAGTATGCTATAATCTAATTTTGATATTAAATGTTGATATATAATTTGCATGTTATTTTTGTTTTGTACAGTAATGCCCCATAACCTTGATCTGATGACGGAGACGGGTTAGGGGTGTTACATTATTGAACTTTGATGTGGAATTAGGTTTTAGTATCGATTTTAATTATGCTCTTTTGCGCAATCCCAGGAGAGGATCGAGAGGAAATCAGAACTCTTCCAACAACTTAAATGGCAGGTTGTTGTCGTTCACTGTTGCATAAGTATTTTAACTTTTTTGGAAGCTGAATGTCGGCATTTTGTGGAATATTCGATTTAGTTTTCGTATAATTGCTGATTTGATTGTGTTAAATGATGATTTTAGGTTCTAGGAGTCTCGTGGTAGCATTTACATTGAAATCAGATCAGGTGTGTAACGAAAACTTGAGAAAACAGCGGACATCAAAAGCCAAAAATTTGAACTGTCGACATTGCACGGTCATGTGCCAGGCTGTGTGTTACATACAGCCGTGTGCTGGACCGTTGACACACACGGTCTGGGCCAGTTGGGTCATGTAGGCAACATGGGCATGTGTGAGACCGTACGCCAGTGGGCAACACGAGCTAGCCAAGTAGGCCGTGTAGGCCCAAAATTTAAAATTTTTCCCTGAGGCTGCAAGTGTCGTTCAGATCGAATGTAAGCCTTTTGTAAGGTTCGTATGTTATAATCTAGTTGATAAAACATGATTTCTGATGCTCTATTAGTATAAAACTTAGTATAAGTATGATTAAAGTATGCATTATTATTAGGTAGTTAAATCGCCTATTGATCTGGCAGCTAAGTTGCAAATAATCTAAGCAGTGTGTAGGGTTGGGTGAATGCTTAATACCCAATATGGTGTGTAGGGATGGTTGGAGATGGTGTGTAGTGGATAGGGGTAGGAATGTACATCTGCATCTGATATATATGATATATATATCTATTTGACTTCTGAAAGCATGTCTGAAAATTATATCTAACATTTTTGCTTATTTAAGTTACACATTAAGCTTGTAAGCTCACTCTCGGTTTGTTTGATTCTCAAGTAACACACAAACTTACGATGCGTCGGTGTGACGGGAATCAGTTAAAATCTTATGATAGATATTACTATTTTAAGTTTTGGTTTATTCTATTTTGTTTTGTTGAACTGTTTGAACATTTTGGGACTATTTGGTTTTGAACTTTTATTTACTACTTTAAACTGTTTTTTAATTTAAAAATCAGAATTCATGGTTAACAAAACATTGAATTTCCCAAAATACGACTCGTGTAATCAAAATGAATTTAACTAAGGGATTCCGCTGCAGATAAATGCGTTTTGAAAATATGTCTAATTGATACAATTTACGAATTAATTATGAAGGATGTTTTCACTAAAAATAAACCGGAATTGTTGTAATAAAAACTAGCGTTGTTCTACAAGTCTAACAAATTTTTTGGGTTTTTCGGAACGTATCATGTAACTTCTCTAGATCTGATCATAACGTCTACGCCGGGGTTTGGGGTGTTACACAGCCACAAGAGACTTTGACCGACATGGCAGTTAATACGACGATTTGTTGTTGAATTTTCACTATTTTTGGCATTATTGTATAAAGAAGTTAGAAAGAGAAAATTTAGTACTTATCTATTTATAAATATTTTTTTATAATTCTATATGTAATTTTATATTTTTTTATAAATTTGTATGTATTTTTATTGAAAATTTGGGTTTAAAATAATTATTTTTAAGCTTTATTAGTCTTGTGTTTTTAAGAATCAATACTAAATTAATAGAATTTTTAAACTTGAGGGCTAAGTTTGTTGAATTTTTTAGAATTAGGACCAAAAAGTGATAGAATTTGTTAACATTGAAGGGTTAAATTTGTTATTATGCCAATAAAAGGGGAGACGTCAACATTCCATTAATGATTTAATGGAGGAGTGACCAAAATATCAAATGTCAATGATGTTTACGACTAAAATAGATTTTTTTTTAACTTCAGTGACAAATAAAGACAAATTAATAGTTGTATGACTACTTATCTAGTTTACCCTTACCCTTTTTATCGAGCTATGATTCCACTATTATAGGTGAAGCTGTGTCATGCATAAGTCATGTACCAACATACCAACTTTTGACCCACTACCTTGAGAGCACATGTTTTTGTATACCAAAGCTCATGAGTTTTACACACATGACCATTCATTTAGGATTTAGGTAAGTCGCACTATGAATGTCACAAGTGAATGAATCTAGGATAAATTTACCTTGGCTCCTATTCAATGTGTTGTTTGTTTAAAAAATTATGTCTATGCCTTCAATTTTTTATAGTCAATCCGACTCCAATAGTTAATTTAAGCTATCTCCTCATTATAGACAACATAATAGTCCTAACATGTATTCCACGTATCTATGCTCCGAGGATATCGATCCAATCCGTCTCATATTATACTGGTAGAGGCAATTGAAGTTCAACCTAATATTTTGTATGAAAAAAAAATCGATAGAGATCCTAGCTCGAGAAGTGAAAGAGCCAAGAAATAAACGTGTGGGTAGCCACAACGTGGAAGAAGCGACTTGAGAACAGGAAAAAACAATAAAATCTTAGTATCCCCACCTCTTTCAAGGTAAATTTCGAGACAAAATTTCTTAAGGAGGCAATTATGATGACCCGATTTCCAGTGCTATCGAAAATTACGGTTTTGAGACCCCGTTTCCATAAAACGAGCATGTTAATATTAAGTAAGGATATTTGCAGAGTAACTATATAGATGAAGTAAATTTTGGATGATCAATTTAGTCGAAATTGTGGTTAATTAAGGCCCAATGACTAAATTTTAAACTCCAATTACTATAAATTTTTAATTAGGAAATGACTTGGGGACTTAAATTGCAATTAGCCAAAGATTCAAAACAACAATTAGACCATACTTAAGTAAGAATTAGTGGACGATAACGAAGTTGGTTAATTAATTAAACAATTGTGATTAATTAAGGTGAAAACATGATTAATTAAGTTAACTAACAAACTAACCTTAGTATTAAAGGAAAATTAGTGGAAGGAGAGATGAAAAATAATCTTCTCCAATAGGCCAAAAAAAAGACACCAAGGTGGAGGACGCCATAACTAGGTTTTTAAGTATTCAATCCTTAATTGTCTGCCGATAGTAACAGATTAGGTTTTTTTGTTTCTTTTCGCTTTGTCTGCTGATTGTAGCAGCCGTCAGGGATTTTTCTTGATTATGTTTTTAGAATAAGATTTGAATTTTTTTAGGTTCTTTTTTTGTTCTTCTTATAAAAATAAAAGAAAGGAAAAGAGAGATATTGAGATGCATCAATAAAAGGCTAGAAAAATAATGGCGGATGAATTAGCTAATTTAAAAATTGCAGATAGCGAAGATGATCCAATTTGTGATCAAGAATATGGAGAGGAGATCAACGATGAGTTTAGATCATGTCTGGTGGGCAAAGTTTTAACAAATAGTGTAGTCTACTTCCCATCTTTGAGGACAATTCTTGCAGAGTTATGGCATCCAATTGAAGGAGTATTAATAATAGATATGGAAGATAAAAGTATTTTTTTTCCTTTTTACAAAAAATTGGATCTAAAGAGGGTAATCGATGGAATTCCATGATTTTTCAATAGACACCTTATTATATTCCATAGAATGGAGAGAGGAAAGGATCTAGTACAAGTACCGTTGGTTTTTTAAAATTTTTGGGTACAAGTCTTAGGGTTCATTCCTGAAAGAATGGCAAGACAATTGGGAAATTTTATTCGACGTTTTTTGGAATATGATGCAACAATAATTACAAGAGGAGTTAAAAAATTATGAGAATAAGAGTTTATCTGGATGTACAAAATCCATTGAAAAGGAAAAAATGCATTATCTATAGACAAAATAAATCAACCTATGATTTTTTTTCAGTATGAAAAGTTGTCACTATCCTATTTTGTGTGGAAGATTACGGCATGGAGAGAACTTTTGCCCTATAAAATTAATGATAGAGGCACAAGAAAGAAATTTGGGATGAGATCTATATATAAGTGCTCCACCTAAAAGATCTATGTGGAATGAAAGTAGATGGTTAAGAGAAGAACCAAAAAACATGGTAAAGAGCGAAGTATGTACAGGTGCAAGAAGAAGAAATGAATTCACGAAGAATACAACGAACGACCAAACACCTAAAATGAAAAGGAGAGAAATAATTATACGATTGAAAGGGTAGGAGATAGTAGAGAGTTGTAGTAGAAAAGTGACGGGGGTTGACGTTGAGATGAAAATAAACGATAATAGGGAAGAGGAAGAATTTGAAAATGATGAAAACCCGATTGTAATCTTAAAAGGGAAAAAAGGACAAAGATTGGCTTTTCTTAAAGACACACAGACAAGTAGCATGGTGACAATTCCAAAAAATAGATTATTAGCGATTGCAATAAGCAGGTCTAGTGGTTGGAATGAAAATCCTTAATTTGGAATGTTTGCAAGCTGGGGCAATCACGAACTATAAGACGTCCCAAAAATTTCTTGAGACAACACCGGCCCCAACTTTTATTCCTTATAAAAACAAAAGTTAATGAAAGAAAGATGGAGAGAATACAAAACAAAGTGTGGTTTCGACAACAGTATTGATATAACTGCAGAAGGATCACGTGGAAGCCTTCCTCTTGGATGGAAGCAGGGGATTTCAATAAACCTTATTAGCTTTTCAAAATCCTATATTGATGTGGAGGTAGGAGATGATAATAGGATGGCAGAATAGAGGTTTACAGGATTCTACGAGGCCCCAACTGAACATCTTAGGAAGGAATCATGAAATATACTGAGAAGATTAAAAGAATGTCGTCAACTACCATGGTTAGTCATGGGGGATTTTAATGAAATTATGTTCTCATTTGAGAAAAAAGAAGGTAGACAAAGAGAAGAAAGAAAAATGGAAGCTTTTCGAGAAGTACTTGAAAAATGTAACTTGTTTTCAAGACAATGGTTTACTTGAGAAAGTGGACGCCTAGCTAAAAATAATATACGAGAAAGATTGGATAGAGGAGTGGATAATCCAAAATGGTGGGATTGTTTTCCAAGATATTCAATGCGACATTTAACCCATAGTTTTTCTAATCATTGCCCACTAATTTTGGACACATTTGGAAGCTAAAACAGTAGAAAGAATAGGAGGAATTCTCCTTTTCGCTTCAATGCAAATTGGATTTTTGAAGCAGGATTTAAAGAGCAAATAAAACAAGTATAGGAATTAAACCATGACGAATTGCCAGAAAAACTCACAAGATCAAGAAATGCATTGAAAGAATGGGATAAGATAAATAAAAGGAGGCGCATCAAAAGAAGAGAAGACTTAAACCAAAAGCTTTCTGAACTTTACTCGGAAGATCCAGATTGTAATCACCCATTTTGGCCCGGGTCATTAATCCCGGGCCCATTACATTACAAAAGGCCCGAAGGCCCAAAATTTAAAGTTTTTTTTCAGAAAACTTTTAGGGTTTTCATTGAAACCCTAAAAGGATGCGCCGCAAGCCCCCTGGTGGCCACTCCACTGGCCATTGTCGGCCACCGAATCCCACCACCACGCGCGCACCATCGCCCCACTCAACCGTTCCACTATCTGCAGAAAAGACCAACACAACAGCAAGGAGAGAAGAACAATAATGTATTTTACTCGTTTTGTTTCTTGATTTTCGGATATAAAAACCGAATATGTAACATAGAACAGGGACTTTTTATTAGCATAGACAATCAATCAAAGAAGAGATTCAAAAAAAACAGATTGAAAGAGCAAAAATAAAACAGTAGCATAAAGAGTTTCAAAGGTATTTTATTTTTTTTCTTATTTCTATTTTCATCGTTTTATGTTTCCTCTTCATTCGCAAATCTATATATACATATAAATATATAAAAAAAAAGAGGGGGATTGGTGGCCGGCACGGCGGCGTCGCCGCCGTCGCGAGTCACCTGGACCCCCCTTCAGGACCTGCAGAGAACAAGAAAAGAAATGAATTAGTTTTTTTTTTTTTTGAGAACAAAGGAGAAATGAAGGTTAAAAAAAATTTTGGCTTTATATAGACACACCAAACGACGCCGTTTTGGCCGACGTCTAAAAGCCCCAAAACGACGTCGTTTAGCCCCAGGATCCGCGCGTTGACCCGACCCGCTCCAGGGGATCCGCGTGTTTTTGCTTTCGGGGATATTTACGCGCGCGGTCCTTCTGTTTTTTCTGTATCTTACAATCAAGTCCTTTCTATTTCCAAATTTTTCCCATGAGCTTTACCCCTTCACAATTTGGTCCCTTTCGTGCTGTGCGTTTCGGATAAAGGGGTTATTAGCCATTTTAATCCCTCCTCCTTTAGCGCATATTACAATTCGGTCCTCCCGTTATCTGTTTTGTATAATTTGACCCGAAACTCCTATTTTTCATGCGATTTAATCCATTTTAAATTTATACCATTTATTTTTCTCATTTCAATATTTTATTTTAATTGTTATTAACTATTTAATACTATATTATTATCATTATTATACTTACTAATGTTATTATTATTACTATGTTATTGTCTTTATTATTATATTATTAATATTATACTATTTTTGTTACTATATTTATATTAGTATCTCGTATATATTTGGTATTATTATTATTATTATTATTTATTTCCTATATTACTATTATTTTTACTATTGTTATTACTATTGTATTATCACTGTATATACTAACATTATTATTATTATTATTATTATTATTATTATTATTATTATTATTATGTTTGCTTTATCATCATTATTATCACTACTATTATTATCATATTATTATTTGTACATACTAACTTTATCACCATTATCGTTGTTATATTTATATTAGCATATTGTACATATCGCGTATCAACTACTATTATTATCATATTATTATTACTGCTGCATCTCTATTGACATATTGTATTTGTGTATTATGGGGTCGTTATGCCAACTTCGTGTCATATCATCATCATTCGTCGCATGACCCTATTCTTGTTTTGACCAACGTTTCTTTAAAACATAACCTAGTTTTTTTTATCAATTTCACCCAAAAAACTAAAATTTTTTCAAAAATAAGGCAATATTCCGTGTTTGGAAATTCGAGGGACCGTGCCCTATGTGTTGGGTTTCGGTTCTCTTGCTTGACCAAATAATCAAATAACCTTTTGTTATTTTAATAAATGAGTCTTAGGGATTAAGAGACGACCTTGGATTTGAGGATTGAAATTATCATGTCCTACGTATTGGATGTGATATTTGGTCCCTTCGAAACAAGGAAATCTTAATATTCTAAGAAGACTCAAACATTTCCAAAAAAAAGACCCAAACTTCTAAATTCATTTCTAAATTTTTTTTCAAAAAAAAAAAACTTTCGACATTGGGACATCAGTTAATCAATTTGGTACCGATTTCCGGGCGATGCGAGGGTGCTAATCCTTCCTCTCACGTAACCGACTCCCGAACCTATTTTCTCGAATGTTCGTAGACTAAAAACCCCATTTTAGTAAACCGAAATGTTTTATTAAAACAAAGGTGATCCGATCACACCTGATAAAAGGTCGGTGGCGACTCCCTTTTTACCCATTTTTAAAACCCAAGTTCGATTCCCGTTTTTGTCAAAAAATGGTTACGACAGCTTGGCGACTCCACTGGGGAACTTGAGAGCCAGGCCATAAATTGATTGATTTTTGTCCCTTTGATTGAAAATTTGGAAAATTGTTTTGAAAGATCGTGTTTCTCTTTGAGGCATTTGCTTGTGCTATAGTGTCAAGTCTCATAAAATACTTTGGCATTGCATTGCATGACCATTGCGGTCACACCCTTAAGTGGGAGTGAGAAGCTACTCTTTCGTGAGGTTTTTACCTCCGTGCAAGATAGTGGATCACTTTCGGGATACCTCCGTGCACCCATAGGGAAATGTATTCCCCTGAACTGAACTCGGTCCGTATGAGCCTATAATGGGTGAGGATTAAGGAATCTGCTGGTTCAGGTACCTTTACTCTAGAACCGAACCACATATTGTGAACCCTAAGAGCCCACCCTAGGTAGAGCCACGTCAAACCCTAGTGATCTCCCAGATAGGTACTTTGTTTATTGCTCCTGTGTTAACGTGTTTTCTTCTGTTTTGATTGCATTGCATTGCATCATCATAGAAAGGAGGTGTTGATTAATATTTGATTGCTAAATAGAGGAGTTTTTCATAAGGAAATAAATTTCTTGATAAAGTGGATTGTAATACGGTTGCCCAAATATAGTCCAAATAAACAACGAGAGAAGGCCAATAGTCCATAAAAGAGTGCAAGACTTTGCCCGATGATTCAAACCAACACAGATTATTCAAGAGTCGTCACGTCTCGATTTTCTTAAAGAAGCTTATGAGTATCACGAAGGACAAGTTAATGAAGGAGTACAGCCTGAACCAAGCTATAAGGAGCTAGAAGAGGCATCTACGAAGAAGGTTCAACATATCTGGCCACGAAGGAAAGGATTGGTGTTTTTCTTAGACTATGAAGACAAAACCGTATACGCAATCCGTTTCATGTAAAGAGCTTTAATTTCTAGAAAAGTTCTTCTAATGGAATTGAATTTATAATCAGCGCCCCTTTTTCTTTCTTTGTGCTTTCATTTCACGCATTTGCATTGCATTTTCATCCATTCGCATGCATCACATCATTTGCATCAAAAAAGAGCCTAATTGGTTAAAATAGTGACAGAGGTTACCCTGGAAACCGACGAGAATCAACTTATCATACATTACTACAACACTTGTCGTAAGGCAAAAGCAATGGACCAAAGATACGAACAATTCCAGAAAGATATACAAGACCAGATGACGAAGTTTCAGCAAGAATTGAAAGACCAAATGATAGAGGCTCAACGGGATATGATGGCCCAAATGACTCAAATAATGAAGGGGATAACAAACAAAGGGAAGGACCCTACAACTAGTACCGGGGAAGAAAGCGAAGACCATCCCCCAGGATTTACTCCACCCCATAGAGTCTGGCCTCAAAAGGAATTTACAGGCCTAGAACACCCACCTGTACCTCCACCTGCCCATCTAGGGCAAGGAGTATTCGCATCAAGTCATGGAACTAACCCAGCTGACCCTATTGTCCTAAATTTGGATGATCCTATGGAACTAGCCAAGTTAAACACGAAGGATCGGGATGCTCAGGACAAATACAAGGATTTGGAAGAAAGGCTCAGGGCGATAGAAGGAACTAGAGTCTCTTCCGCAATGAGTGCCAAAAAGCTCAGTTTGGTTCCCGGTCTGGTCTTGCCTCCAAAATTTAAAGCACCAGACTTTGAAAAATATGATGGAACAAGGTGTCCAAAGGCGCATCTCACCATGTTTTGCCGAAAAATGGCTGGTCATGAAGATGAAGACAAGCTGTTGATACATTGCTTTCAGGAAAGCTTGATCGGGTCGGCTCTCCGGTGGTACAATCAGATAGGAAGAGAGAGGATCCAATCATGGGATGACTTAGCTGCAGCATTCTGTGAACAATATAAGCACGTCTCCGACATAGCGCCTGATCGCCTAACATTGCAGATGATGGAAAAGAAGCCATCTGAGACCTTTAGGCAATATGCTCAAAGGTGGAGAGACGTCTCGGTTCAAGTGGAACCTCCACTAACCAAAACGGAGATCACAGTCCTTTTTATCAACACTTTAAAAGCACCATTCTATGACAAGCTGGTGGGGAATGCCACAAAGGATTTCGCGGATGTCGTAATATCTGGAGAGCTCATCGAAAACGGCATCAAGAACGGGAGGATGGAAGGGTCTGAAAGCTCTAAAAGGCCATTAAAGAAGAAAGAGCCCGAAACCCATATGGTTGGGACCGAGAATCACTACACTCCTAATCCATACCCTATCCAACCTCAGCCTCAATTCCGCCCACCTCCAAACCTCTATTTTCCTCCTCAGAACCTCTATTATCAAACCCCTCCTTCTTATCCCGTCTATGCCACCGATGTCCAAAGACCACTCACCATCTTCTCACCAAATTCTATGACCGCTCCGAGCCAACCCAAAAACGAACCAAGGCCGGTGAAACCCAATCTTGACAAACCTCAGTTTGCCCCTATTCCCATGACGTACGAAGAATTGTGCCCAAAATTACTGGAGAAACAATTAATAGCACCGCATTACATAGCACCATTGAAACATCCATACCCTAAATGGTACGATCCTAATGCTAGCTGCATGTACCATGCTGGAAACCAGGGGCATTCCACAGATAATTGCCTGGCCTTTAAAAGAAAGGTTCAAAGTCTTATTGATGCGGGGGTTTTACGGTTTGACGGTACTGGTAACGTGGCTGGAAATCCACTCCCAAACCATGCTGAAGGAAATGTAAATGCATTGACGGAGGGAGATGATGCGATTGGGAATGTCTCAGCGATACGCCCTTGCCCCCCGGGATTCACTCCTAACAATTGGACTGCTGTGGACCTTCTCGTAATTTCCAAGCCTCCTCCAAAGTAATGCTCAATGTTGGCTTTTTGTATGCCCCTAAGCTGTGGGGGAATCTGTTATGAGAGTTCATTTTGTCTATCTAGCTTTTAAATGAAACATGAATAAAGATGCATTTTGTCGTGTTCTTTTCATTCTCATCGGTTCCATGTTTATTTCCTTCTTTACCTGTCCCTATATACCCCATATCATCATATCACTTTCATAGGATCCGATACCTTGATGTCCCTCTATAGTTTTCTTTTTCGTTTACTTTTCAGGTGCTCAGATATCAACGACGCGAACAATCCTGTTACAAGTCCTAAAATCGACTTCGAGAAAGCTATTTGTGTGGGAGAATTCGAGGCTGAAGAAGATGCCGAAGATTATGCCTCTTCCCCAGACCTACTGAAAATGGTAGAACAAGAGGATAAACAGATTCTGCCCTATCAAGAATCAGTCGAGACAGTGAATTTAGGAAATGAAGAAAAGAAGCAAGAGGTAAAAGTCGGGACCTCCATGTCTGAAGACACCAAACATGATCTAATCACCTTGCTTCATGAGTACAAAGACGTGTTCGCATGGTCGTATCAAGATATGCCAGATTTGAACGAAGATATAGCGGTCCATAGACTCCCACCGAAAATGGAATGCAAGCCTATCCAACAGAAGTTAAGGCGGATGAGGCCTGAAATGCTCTTGAAGATAAAGGAAGAAGTAAAAAAACAATTTGATGCTGGATTCCTGCAAATCTCTAGATATCCAGAATGGGTGGCTAATATAGTCTTAGTACCGAAGAAAGACGGCAAAGTACGAATGTGTGTAGATTACCGTGATTTGAATCGAGCAAGCCCTAAAGATAATTTCCCATTGCCACACATCGATACATTGGTAGATAACACGGTAAAGAATTCATTTTTCTCCTTCATGGATGGATTTTCGGGTTACAATCAAATCAAGATGGCTCCCGAGGATATGGAGAAAACTACGTTCACGACGATGTGGGGAACATTCTGCTACAAAGTGATGCCATTCGGATTAAAGAACGCCGGGGCAACATATCAAAGAGCCATGGTGACACTATTCCACGACATGATGCATAAGGAAATAGAAGTCTATGTTGATGATATGATCGCCAAATCTCGAGGAGAAAGAGAGCATGCTGAAAACCTCCGGAAGCTGTTCGAAAGACTGAGAAAATTCCAACTAAAGCTTAATCCTGCCAAATGTACCTTTGGGGCTACCTCGGGAAAATTATTGGGATTCATCGTTAGCGAGAAAGGTATCGAGGTTGATCCGGATAAAATAAAGGCCATACAAGAACTACCGCCACCGCGCACACAAAAGGAAGTCAGAGGATTTCTAGGGAGACTGAATTACATCGCTCGATTCATTACTCAACTCACCAAACAGTGTGATCCAATTTTTCGACTCCTTCGAAAACACAATTCTGGAGAATGGGACGAGGAATGTCAAGAGGCTTTCGATAAGATAAAGCAGTATTTATCTAGTCCTCCGGTGCTAGTACCACCAACTCCCGGAAGACCGCTAATACTATATCTGACTGTGTTCGAAAACTCAATGGGTTGCGTCTTGGGGCAACATGATGAGTCCGGAAAAAGAGAACAGGCGATCTATTATCTCAGTAAGAAATTCACGGAGTGTGAGACAAGGTATCCGTCAATCAAAAAATTCTGTTGTGCTCTGGTCTGGGCAACTCGGAGGCTTAGGTAATATGTGCTGTATCATACGACGTGGCTGATTTCAAAGCTGGACCCGATAAAATACATGATGGAATCGCCTGCACTCTCAGGAAGAATGGCACGATGGTAGATCCTACTATCGGAATATGACATCGTATATGTGAGCTAGAAATCGATTAAAGGGAGCGCGATAGCTGATTTTTTAGCAACTCGAACAACAGAAGAATACGAGCCCTTGAAATTTGACTTCCCAGACGAAGACTTGATATGCGTTACGGAAGAAGAATGTGAATCGTCAAAAGAGAAACCATGGAAGATGAGTTTTGATGGCGCGTCAAATGCATTGGGGCACGGGATTGGAGCAGTCTTAGTTTCACCAGAAGGGTATCATTACCCCTTTACTGCCAGATTAAATTTCTTCTATACCAACAACATAGCAGAATATGAGGCCTGCATCATGGGACTTCGCGCAGCTATCGAGCAGAACGTTAAGGTCTTGGCAGTCTCCGGGGACTCGGCATTGGTGATTTACCAAATCCGTGGAGATTGGGAAGTAAGAGACTCGAAGTTGGTTAAATATCGCGATCTTGTAGATGAATTGGTCGAAGAATTCGAAGAAGTGACTTTTAATTATTTCCCACGGGAAGAAAACCAGTTGGCTGACGCCCTGGCCACTTTGGCTTCAATGTTCAAAGCAAACCGAGAAACAGAAATAATGCCTCTCCAGATGAGCATATGCGAGGCCCCTGCGCATTGTTTTAGCATTGACAACGAGGCAGACGGACAACCATGGTTCCATGATATCTTAAAATATATCAAGAATCAAAGATATCCCGAGCAAGCAAATGAGAATGACAAAAGAACGCTCAGGAGATTGACAGCGGGATTCGTTCTCGATAGGGACATCCTGTACAAAAGAGGAAAAGATCAAGTCCTCCTGAGATGTGTGGATACTGTTGAAGCCAGAAAGGTACTCGAAGAGGTCCATGAAGGAGTTTGCGGAACGCACGCCAATGGCTTCACTATGGCCAGGCAAATTATGAGACTCGGTTATTACTGGCTGACAATGGAAAGCGATTGCATTAGTTACGCACGAAAATGTCACAAATGTCAAGTTTATGGCGATAAAATTCATGCAGCACCTTCACCCCTTCATGTCATGACTTCTCGTGGCCCTTTTCTATGTGGGGCATGGATGTTATAGGGCCAATATCCCCGAAAGCTTCTAATGGACATCGATTCATTTTTGTAGTCATAGACTACTTCACAAAATGGATAGAGGCCGCTTCATTTGCTAATGTGACAAGGACAGCAGTGTACAGATTCTTAAAAAAGGAGATCATATGCCGATATGGCTTGCCAGAAAGAATTATTTCAGATAATGCTTTAAATCTGAACAACAAAATGATGAAGGAAGTGTGTGAGCAATTTCAAATAAAGCATCATAATTCCTCACCCTATCGTCCAAAGATGAACGGAGCAGTAAAAGCCGCTAACAAGAATATCAAGAAGATCATTGGGAAAATGACTGAGACGTATAAAGACTGGCACGAGAAGCTACCATTTGCCCTATACGCGTATCGCACGTGTGTGCGGACCTCCACGGGGGCAACTCCTTTCTCTCTAGTCTATGGAATGGAAGCTGTGCTGCCCATTGAGGTGGAAATCCCTTCTCTACGAATCTTAATGGAGTCAAAACTAGAAGAATCTGAATGGGTTCAGGCTCGATATGACCAACTGAATCTGATCGAAGAAAAACGCTTGAAGGCAATTTGTCACGGACAGATGTACCAAAAGAGAATGATCGCGGCCCATGACAAGAAAGTGCGGCCAAGGGAATTTCGCGAAGGAGAACTCGTGCTGAGGAGGATTCTCCCTATACAAAAGGACTTTCGAGGAAAATGGGCACCAAATTGGGAAGGACCATACGTCGTCAAGAGAGCTTTCTCAGGTGGAGCTCTGATTCTCACTGAAATGGATGGGATGGAGTTACCAAATCCGGTGAACTCAGATGCCGTGAAGAAATATTACACCTAAAAAAAAAAAGCCGTCCTGATAAACAGAGGAGGCTTAGGATGAAAACCCGAAAGGGCATCCTAAGGCAGCAAATTTGGTCCAGAAGGCAGGAATGGGTTGAACAAAGAGTCAAACAGCGAGATCATAGTATTGAAGCGGACTCTGAAGCTCAAGAATCTTCTACACGAAAAATCTTGCTCGAAAAGATTCAGGATGAAGAAACATGGAGAAGTTCATACGTCGGATATCTAGAGCACTCACTACAACTAAACTTGTTTTCCTTTTATAATGCTTTCTAAATCGAGTCATTCCTTGTCAATTTTCTTGCTGCTTTTGAAATAAATATAGATACGAGGAACACCTTTCATGCTTACTTTACCATTTTCATGCATTTTATTCATGTTTCATTTTAGAGGTAAATAGTGAAATTTCACTCTCTAAACGAAAAGAATATGGAGCATTACCTGGACGAGAATTGGGTAAGTACGAGAGCCTCAAAGCAAGGACAAAGTTCAACAGGGGGCAAAAAAAAAAAAAGAGAAACACGAATTACTCGTAGAACCTGAGGGCGGGTATCAAGCCTAAAGAAAGTCAAGAGTCGAAGCAGTGAATGCAGGTCATCATGAGAGTCGTAACAAGAAGAGATATATGACAAACAAGCCCAAGACACATGGCATAATCATGTAGGCATTTAGGACAAACACATGCATGTCATGACATCATCACGCATGACACATACAGGTACGCCAGTAAAGCAAAAAAATCTTGACGATGGTTGCGCCAAACCAAGGAGAAAGAATACATCCGAGTTCCACCAGATGATATATTTTGAGATTCCGGTCGCAAATATCAACTCATATTGCGAGAGAGGTGAGTTGAGCCTCGGGTCACACCCTGAGGTGTCTTTTAATCTCTTTCCAGAATATCAACTCATATCAGAGAAAGGTGGGTTGAGCCTTGGGCCACACCCTGAGGTGTCTTTTAATTTCTTTTCAAAATATCAACTCATATTGCGAGAGAGGTGAGTTGAGCCTCGGGTCACACCCTGAGGTGTCTTTTAATCTCTTTCCAGAATATCAACTCATATCAGAGAGAGGTGGGTTGAGCCTTGGGCCACACCCTGAGGTGTCTTTTAATTTCTTTTCAAAATATCAACTCATATTGCGAGAGAGGTGAGTTGAGCCTCGGGTCACACCCTGAGGTGTCTTTTAATCTCTTTCCAGAATATCAACTCATATCAGAGAGAGGTGGGTTGAGCCTCGGGTCACACCCTGAGGTGTCTTTTAATTCCTTTCCAAAATATCAACTCATATCAGAGAGAGGTGAGTTGAGCCTCGGGTCACACCCTGAGGTGTCTTTTAATTCCTTTTCAAAATATCAACTCATATCAGAGAGAGGTGGGTTGAGCCTCGGGTCACACCCTGAGGTGTCTTTTAATTTCTTTTCGAAATATCAACTCATCACACCCTGAGGTGTCTTCTAATTTCTTTTCGAAATATCAACTCATATTCAGAGAGAGGTGAGTTGAGCCTCGGGTCACACCCTGAGGTGTCTTCTAATTTCTTTTCAAAATATCGACTCATATTCAGAGAGAGGTGAGTTGAGCCTCGGGTCACACCCTGAGGTGTCTTTTAATTTCTTTTCAAAATATCAACTCATATTGCGAGAGAGGTGAGTTGAGCCTTGGGCCACACCCTGAGGTGTCTTTTAATTTCTTTTCAAAAATCAACTCATATTGCGAGAGAGGTGAGTTGAGCCTTGGGCCACACCCTGAGGTGTCTTTTAATTTCTTTTCAAAATATCAACTCATATTGCGAGAGAGGTGAGTTGAACCTCGGGTCACACCCTGAGGTGTCTTTTAATTTCTTTTCAAAATATCAACTCATATTGCGAGAGAGGTGGGTTGAGCCTCGAGTCACACGCGGAGGTACTTACAGACGGAAGACTAAAGTCGCATTGAGCAAATTGAACGAAGAAGCTCTAGTGGACAAAGAAGATTGAGGAAGAGCAACACGAAGCTACAGGCCATATCTTTCTGAAGTAACAGTGGAGCAGAATGAAGATTGAAGTTTCCCCGAAGATGGTAAGGAAGCAGTTTGAAAGGTTCAGATTTATTTCTTTGAAGTCCCAGTGGAGAAGATTAAAGCCTTGAAATCACATCGAAGCCGACCAAGGCGCTAGCTACTGTGCCCTTGAAGAAGCAATGGAACAGGAAATGATTATCTCCCTGAAGATATGATGAAACAGTGAAGCGGATCAAAGCAGCAAGTTACAGTTGAGTTTGAAGCTGTTTGAAGAAGACGAGTACCAACAAGTCAAGGCTTGGCCAAGACCGGCCAAAATTGGTTCTTCTATTGTCTTCGCTCTATTATCGTTTCACGATAATGAGCAAAGAGGGGCAGCTGTAATCACCCATTTTGGCCCGGGTCATTAATCCTGGGCCCATTACATTACAAAAGGCCCGAAGGCCCAAAATTTAAAGTTTTTTCAGAAAACTTTTAGGGTTTTCATTGAAACCCTAAAAGGATGCGCCGCAAGCCCCCTGGTGGCCGCTCCACTGGCCATTGTCGGCCACCGAATCCCACCACCACGCGCGCACCATCGCCCCACTCAACCGTTCCACTATCTGCAGAAAAGACCAACACAACAGCAAGGAGAGAAGAACAATAATGTATTTTACTCGTTTTGTTTCTTGATTTTCGGATATAAAAACCGAATATGTAACATAAAACAGGGACTTTTTTTTGGCATAGACAATCAATCAAAGAAGAGATTCAAAAAAAAAAAACAGATTGAAAGAGCAAAAATAAAACAGTAGCATAAAGAGTTTCAAAGGTATTTTATTTTTTTTCTTATTTCTATTTTCATCGTTTTATGTTTCCTCTTCATTCGCAAATCTATATATACATATAAATATATAAAAAAAAAGAGGGGGATTTTGCGGTGGCCGGCACGGCGGCGTCGCCGTCGTCGCGAGTCACCTGGACCCCCCTTCAGGACCTGCAGAGAACAAGAAAAGAAATGAATTAGTTTTTTTTTTTTGAGAACAAAGGAGAAATGAAGGTCAAAAAAATTTTTTGGCTTTATATAGACACACCGAACGACGCCGTTTTGGCCGGCGTCTAAAAGCCCCAAAACGACGTCGTTTAGCCCCAGGATCCGCGCGTTGACCCGACCCGCTCCAGGGGATCCGTGTGTTTTTGCTTTCGGGGATATTTACGCGCGCGGTCCTTCTGTTTTTTCTGTATCTTACAATCAAGTCCTTTCTATTTCCAAATTTTTCCCATGAACGTTACCCCTTCACAATTTGGTCCCTTTCGTGCTGTGCGTTTCGGATAAAGGGGTTATTAGCCATTTTAATCCCTCCTCCTTTAGCGCATATTACAATTCGGTCCTCCCGTTATCTGTTTTGTATAATTTGACCCGAAACTCCTATTTTTCATGTGATTTAATCCATTTTAAATTTATACCATTTATTTTTCTCATTTCAATATTTTATTTTAATTGTTATTAACTATTTAATACTATATTATTATCATTATTATACTTACTAATGTTATTATTATTATTACTATGTTATTGTCTTTATTATTATATTATTAATATTATACTATTTTTGTTACTATATTTATATTAGTATCTCGTATATATTTGGTATTATTATTATTATTATTATTATTATTATTATTATTATTATTATTATTATTATTATTATTATTATTATTATTATTATTATTATGTTTGCTTTATCATCATTATTATCACTACTATTATTATCATATTATTATTTGTACATACTAACTTTATCACCATTATCGTTGTTATATTTATATTAGCATATTGTACATATCGCGTATCAACTACTATTATTATCATATTATTATTACTGCTACATCTCTATTGACATATTGTATATATTGTGTATTATGCGGTCGTTATGCCAACTTCGTGTCATATCATCATCATTCATCGCATGACCCTATTCTTATTTTGACCAACGTTTCTTTAAAACATAACCTAGTTTTTTTTATCAATTTCACCCAAAAAACTAAAATTTTTTCAAAAATAAGGCAATATTCCATGTTTGGAAATTCGAGGGACCGTGCCCTATGTGTTGGGTTTCGGTTCTCTTGCTTGACCAAATAATCGAATAACCTTTTGTTATTTTAATAAATGAGTCTTAGGGATTAAGAGACGACCTTGGATTTGAGGATTGAAATTATCGTGTCCTACGTATTGGATGTGATATTTGGTCCCTTCGAAACAAGGAAATCTTAATATTCTAAGAAGACTCAAACATTTCCAAAAAAAAGACCCAAACTTCTAAATTCGTTTCTAAATTTTTTTTCAAAAAAAAAAAAACTTTCGACATTGGGACATCAGTTAATCAATTTGGTACCGATTTCCGGGCGATGCGAGGGTGCTAATCCTTCCTCTCACGTAACTGACTCCCGAACCTATTTTCTCGAATGTTCGTAGACTAAAAACCCCGTTTTAGTAAACCGAAATGTTTTATTAAAACAAAGGTGATCCGATCACACCTGATAAAAAGTCGGTGGCGACTCCCTTTTTACCCATTTTTAAAACCCAAGTTCGATTCCCGTTTTTGTCAAAAAATGGTTACGACACAGATGATGACCATTTATTAGAAATCATGGAAGTTAAGCTTGGGTTGAATATGGAGGTTGATAAAGAAAAAAAATTGGGAGCAACGAGCTACAGCAAACTGGCTTAGGATGGGTGATAGAAATTCAACTTTTTTCCATAATCTTGCTTCCTTTCAGAAAAAGAGAAATATGATAAAAGGACTTGAAGACGAAAGGGGTAGATGGGTCAAAAGCGATAATGAATTATTACAGGTAGCATATAGGTATTTTAAGGAAAACGGTAACCTATGGAGGGAAATCCAACCTTGCATATCTTATCAAATTAATGAAGAAGCAGGAAGCGCTAAAATCAATGCAACCACTTAAAGCTTCAGATAAAGACGACTTTCCTGCTCTCTTTTATCAAAAATTTTGGCATATAGTAAGAAAGGATGTTACAAAATTCTACATTAAAATTCTGAACAATCAAAGAGGAAGGAATTATTAACAAAATGAATATTATTTTAATTCCAAAGGTTTTGAAACTAAGAAATATGGGGCAACTTAGACCGATTAGTTGATGTAACGTGCTATTCAAAATAATTTCAAAGGGAACAGCTAATAGATTTAGAAAGACCCTAAGACTTTGTATTGAAGAAACATAGAGAGCATTTGTGCCTGGTAGACAAATTACCGACAATATTCTTGTGGACAAATTACCGACAATATTCTTGTGGCCTATGAGCTGTTACATTCTTTTAAGAAGAGGTCAGGCAAAGGGTCATTCACGTTAAAATTAGATATGAGTAAAGCATACAATAGAGGTAGGATGGCATTTTGTTAAAAAAATGATGAGAACTCTTGGTTATTGTGACAAATGGCTTTCGTGATCTTGAGATGTTTGAACAGTGTCTTATATTCAATGGTTCTTAATGGAAGGAAAGGAAAGGATTTCAAACCATCTAGAGGCTCAAGGTAAGGGGATCCTTTAGGCCCATATCTATTTCCCATCTGTGTAGAATGTTTCTCAAGGCTGTTAAATTTAGTGAAAAGGGAGGGGAAAATAGAAGGGGTGAAAGTGGGACGAAATGATTTGCAAATAAATCATCTTTTCTTTGCCGATGACAGCATTTTATTCGGGAATGCAACAAAGGAGGCACTAGCAATCAAGCCAGTGGTAAACGAATATGTGGCAATCTCAGGATGTTGAATTTTGATAAATCTTTAATCTATTTTAGTAATAACATAAGTGATGAGATCAAGATTCAAATAGGAAGGGATTTGGATGTTCGAATTGCTAATAATCCCGAGAAGTACATTGGATTACCAAGGATGGTGGGAAGGAGAAAGAAACACTTTCGTTGAAATTAAAGAATTTTTCTTGACAAAAGTAAAAAGTTGGAGCATTCGCAACCTATCCATAGGTGGGCAGGAGGTCTTTATTAAATCAATATTACAAGCTATTCCCATTTTTGCTATTCAATGTACCCGATTACTAATTTCATTATGCCATGAGTTCGAAAATATTTACTAGTTTCATTATGCCATGAGTTGGAAAATATCATGTGCAGGTTCTGGTGGCGAAATTTAAAAACAAATAAAGGGATTCATTGGTGTAGTTAGAAGTTTTTATGGGGGTATTGGTTTTAGGGACTTATCAAATTTTAATAAAGCCATGCTGGCAAAGCAAGGATGAAAACTTCTTATTGATCCTAATTGCTTATTAGCGCAAGTCATGAAAGCTACCTACTACCCATGTAGTGATTTTTAAGAGCTGAATTACGAACTCACCCTTCATTTACCTGGAGAAGTATATGGGGCACAAGGGATATATTAGAATCAGTGTTGGTTGGAGGATAGGCGACAGGAAGTCTGTAAACATCTAGAATGACACATGGCTTCCATACCCTGGGAACGGAAAACTACAATTACAGAATATTGATTGGAAATATACTATGGTTGAAGAATCTATTAATCCCGATTCAATTACCTTGAAGGAAGATATGTTAAGAAGCCTATTTGATGAAGACCAAACAGAAGGGATTCGAACAATTCCACTGGGGAACACACTGCAGCCAGATACTAGGGTCTAGCAGGGAGACAATACAGGCAAATACACGACAAAGAGTGGATACAGGTGGTGTATTACAAAAGAAGCAAACTTACTGGGAAATGAAAACACAATAGTGACAGAACAGATGAAAAATTATTATACAGCACTATGGAGCCTAAAAATTCCCAACAAGATTAAAATCAAGCTGTCGTAACCATTTTTTTGGGGGAAATCAACCTTGGGTTTTGAAAATAGAGAAAACGGGAGTCGCCACCGATCTTTTATTAGGTGCGATCGGGCCACCTATAAAATATTTTGGTCTACGAGTTTCGAGAAAATGGGCTCGGGAGTCGGTTACGTACGAGGAAGGATTAGCACCCTCGTCACGCCCAAAATTGGTACCAAATTGATCAATTAATGTCCTTATGTCGGAACTTGAAAATTGTAAAAAGATTATAAAAATTGTAAATCTCATCTCGAAATAACGGAACGTCACATCCAGTAAGTTAGGACACAACGTATCGAATTCTCGAAAATAAGTTTTTATTTTTATTCAAAAAAAAATTGTTTATTTTAAAAGGTATTTCATTATTTAGGCTAAACAAGAAAAATCGAAATCTAGTAAGTTAAGGTACGATTTTCCCGAATTCCTAAACATGAAATGTTACCTTTACGAAGGAAATCAATTTTGTATTAAATAAGTGGAGCACGGATTTGTAACAAAATACATGAGGTACAATGGAATGGAAGTAAGAGCATATGTGAAGTGATGTAAGTATAAGATATGAATGAAAGTTAATAAGTAATAATATATACATTTATACATCATATAATAAGAGTAACAAAGTAATAATAACAATAATATCAATAATAATATAGTGATAATAAATATAATAGTTCTGACACATATGTACAAGCAATAGTACTATATTAGTATTATAGGAAGAATAATAAGATAATGGTATAATGATAAAATAATAGTATAGTAATAATGATAATAATAGGTATATACATGCAGCTAATAATATTACTAATAATGATAATAATGATAATAACAATAATAATAATAATAATAATATAAAATATGTACAATATAATAATAAGTAATAACAGTAATAATAATGATAATAATATAATAATATGCGATGGTATAAAATACATACGAAAAATAATATGAGCATAGCAATAATAATATACAATATATGTACAAAATAAATAATATAACTATAGTAGTAATACTAAAATAATAATAATGATAGTGAATGTAATAATAATAATAGGAACAATAACATAAAAATAGAAATAATAGTAATAGTAATGGTAAATATGATAATAACAATAATGATGATAATAATAATAATAATAAAAACAATAATATCCAAATTATAATTACAGAAACAGTCAAGGAAGGGCTAAATTGAAATCAAGATAAAGTTAGAGGGGTTAAAATGGCAATAGACCGAAGTGGAAATAGTACTCGGGATTAAAGTGCAACACGCGCGTAACCTAGAGGGACCAAAAAGGAAATAATCCCGTTCTCTACACGCTGCGTTTTGCACGGGACTGGATTAAACAGAAGTAAATATGTTGGGGTCAATTCGAAAATAAATAAAGAACTGGATCAGAAAAGTGGAGAAATGCGGAAGGACCAAAAGCGCAATAAACCCCTTTTGTAAAAACACGCGGACCTTAAAGCGGGTCGGGTCGGTCGGATCGGGTCAAGGCTAAAACGACGTCGTTTTGGGCATCAATGGCCGGCCTCAAAACGACGTCGTTTTGATAGGCTATATAAGGCCAAATTTCAACAAAAAAAATCACTTTTCATTTGTTCTAAAAAAAAAACTCTCTTAACCCCTTGTTTTTCTCTGCAGAGGGGAAAGGTCGGAGCGATTTCCGGTGGGGGAGGGCCGCTGGATGCCGCCGCCGGCCACCGTCGCCGGCCACCGCACGCGGTGGCCGAAATTCGCAAAAAGGTATTTTTTGTTTTTTTTTGTTATAAATATATGTATATATATATATATATATATATATGTATATAGATATATAGTTGTGGATATTGAAACAACAAAAAAAAAATAAAAATAAGAATAAGTATATAAGCAGATTCGAAAAGGGAAAAGATAAAATAGATAAACTACCTCTTTGCCAACTTCCCTATTGTACTGATTTGCTACTTTTGAATATGTTTCTTTTCTTATTGATTTTTTTTGGAAAAAAGAAGCCCTGATTACATCGATTTTTCACGGCTTTATAGCCGAAAGATTACAATCGTTTTCTTATTCTATTATTTGCTCCATATCTCGTCCTCTGTTTCTGCTTCTGGTGTTGCTTGCAGGTGATGGGCGAGGCGTTGGTGGGAACTGTCAGTGTGGTGCGCTCGTGGGGTGATGGGCCGTGGCAGAGGGCGCCGATCGAGGAGCGCGTGGTGTGCTACAGAGACACGGCGCGTGGTGTCCACGAAAGGAGGCCAAAGGTCAGTGGCCAGTGGCAGACGAAGGGTCGACGGCGCCAAGAGACCTAGGGTTTTGGCTACCAGCTTAGTTTTTGGGTTTTGGGCTTATTGGGTTGATTGGGCTTTGCGGATTTGGGCTTGTAAAAATGGGTGCGGGGGTTGGGTTCTGGTTTGATTAAATTTGGCTCTTGTTTATTCTGTAAGTGGACATTTAAAAGGACTTTATTAATGTTTTGGGTTTTCAATTTGGTTTTATTTGGACTAAATGGGCCCGGGCAGAAATTGGGTATTACAGCTGCCCCTCTTTGCTCATTGTCTTGAAACGAGAATAGAGCAAAGACAATAAAAGAACCAATTTTGCCCGGGCTCAGCTAAGCCTTGACTTCTTGGTCCGCGTCTTCTTCAAACAACTTCAACTTTACTGTAACTTTCCGCTTTGACTCATTCTGCTAGAGGTTTGGGGTAATAAGAGTTTAGAAGGGAGGGGTCCGCAACTTGGTTCTTCTCGCTGAAACTTCTTGAAAACGAACGATGGTAGGAATCCGGAAGAGACCCGTAACTTGGATCTTCTTGCTGAAACTTCTCGGAAACGAACAGTGATAGGAATTCAAAAGAGACCTACAACTCGGGTCTTTTTGTTGAACGATGATAGGAATCCAGAAGAGACCCGTAACTTGGATCTTCTTGCTGAAACTTCTCGAAAACGAACGGTGATAGGAATTCAGAAGAGACCTACAACTTGGGTCTTCTTGTTGAAACTTCTCGAAAACGAACAGTGATAGGAGTTTAGAAGAGGCCTACAACTCGGGTCTTCTTGCTGAAACTTCTCGAAAACGAACAGTGATAGGAATTCAAAAGAGACCTACAACTCGGGTCTTTTTGTTGAACGATGATAGGAATCCAGAAGAGACCCGTAACTTGGATCTTCTTGCTGAAACTTCTCGAAAACGAACAGTGATAGGAATTCAAAAGAGACCTACAACTCGGGTCTTCTTGCTGAAACTTCTCGAAAACGAACAGTGATAGGAGTTTAGAAGAGGCCTACAACTCGGGTCTTCTTGCTGAAACTTCTCGAAAACGAACAGTGATAGGAATTCAAAAGACCTACAACTCGGGTCTTTTTGTTGAACGATGATAGGAATCCAGAAGAGACCCGTAACTTGGATCTTCTTGCTGAAACTTCTCGAAAACGAACAGTGATAGGAATTCAGAAGAGACCTACAACTCGGGTCTTCTTGCTGAAACTTCTCGAAAACGAACAGTGATAGGAATTCAGAAGAGACCTACAACTCGGGTCTTCTTGCTGGAACTTCTCGAACAGGAATAAGTCTGAACTTTCAACTTGCTTCCTTACAACCCTCAGGAAGACTTCAATCTTTGGACTGCTTTGCTGGAGCAAGATCCGAATTTCGATGTGGTGGTGCCCCTTTTGAAGGACCTGTCACGCAGAATATGCTTGTGCGTATGCAAATAACGAGGATGCTATGATCGAGATGGCTCGAATGCTCCTATACGTGTCATTTACATGAATGCTGAATGTCATGTGGATGATAATTTTTCCCAGCGTAAAAATAATTAGAATGTAATGGTCGCAGTAAATCAAATGCTCCTAATTGGATGCGTATGAATGCGTGAGAAGGACCCCGTTTATGGTTTAGGTTCTCGTTGCTCATAGCAAGATTCTATCACTAGTGCATTACGATTTGTGGCTGACGCAGGGAAAAAGGAAAGAGGAGCTTGCCCTGCTGTGATTTCATTGTTCCTTCCGTTGCATTCTCTGCGACATAAAGTTCATACCTTTCACTACCACCTCCGGGGAGTAGCATTTGTCTTCTTCCAACGTTTCTAAACCTTAGGTGGAATGAATTTCGAACGAAAGTCATGCTTCAAGACCCTGTATTGTTTAGAGACTTTCAGAATAATATGTAGGACACCTTTATGAAAGTATTATTAATTCTGAAATCGTTATTATAAAATGCCTAGGAGGGATCGGGAGTACAACCCGAAATAAAACAGGTCAAATCAAACTGGTAAATGCAATCAAGGAAGTAGTTCATTGAAATAAAATAATTATGAATTACACAGATGGGCAGAATAGAAATTAGGTGCCCCAGATATCGCAGCCTAAGCTTCTCCGCTTGAGTATTTTGAAGATCATTTTGAGTTTGATACGTGCTTTAGGAGATCTTGAGTATTTTGTTGATGCCTCAAGCCGCGGCATACCCCCTCCTTGTCCATTTTAGTGCAGCGAGATTTTTCTTCGTATTCGATGCCGCCTTTTCAGGCTTTCAACTCAAATCCCTTTGGTCTCAAAGCGCCCTTTGCGGGTTTTCGCCTTTGCCTCTCCCTTTTTTTTTTTTTTTGGGAAATCAAGGTGTCCTTGGTGGTTTCTTGTCTCAGCTTGTTCAAGCGAAGTATCTTTTGACTGAATCCGCGTTCACGGGGTTGGGCAAGCTTTTCCCATCCATTTCCATTAAAATCAGTGCGCCTCCAGAGAAAGCCTTCTTTACCACGTACGGCCCTTCCCAATTCGGCGTCCATTTTCCTCTGAAATCCTTTTGTATGGGGAGGATCTTTTTTAATACCAAGTCTCCCTCGTGAAGCTCTCTTGGACGAACCTTTTTGTTGTAGGCTCGCATCATGCGTTTTTGATACATCTGACCGTGACGAATAGCCTTTAGCCTCTTTTCTTCGATTAGGTTCAATTGATCGTATCGAGCCTGAATCCACTCAGCTTCCTCCAGTTTTACTTCTGTTAAAACCCGAAGGGAAGGTATTTCCACCTCAATGGGTAGGACTGCCTCCATCCCGTAGACCAGTGAGAAGGGTGTTGCCCCAGTAGAGGTTCTGACAGATGTTCGATAAGCATAAAGAGCAAACGGTAGTTTCTCATGCCAATCCTTGTAAGTTTCTGTCATCTTTCCCACTATCTTTTTGATGTTCTTATTCGCTGCTTCCACTGCCCCATTCATCTTTGGGCGGTATGGGGATGAGTTATGGTGTTTAATATTGAATTGACGACAAACATCCGCTATTGTACTGTTGTTCAAATTCAAAGCATTATCTGATATGATCCTTTCGGGCATCCCATATCGACAGATGATCTCCTTTTTTAAGAATCGACTAACCGCCGATTTAGTGACGTTAGCGTATGAAGCCGCTTCTACCCACTTCGTGAAGTAGTCGATCACCACGAAGATAAACCGGTGTCCGTTTGACGCTTTTGGTGAGATTGGTCCGATAACATCCATGCCCCACATAGAAAAGGGCCATGGGGAAATCATAACGTGTAGGGGAGACGGAGGCACATGAATCTTGTCCCCATAGATCTGGCATTTATGGCATCTCTTGGCATAATTGATACAGTCTCCTTCCATGGTGGACCAGAAATATCCAAATCTCATTATTTGCCTGGCCATTGTGAATCCGTTAGCATGTGTCCCACAAACGCCCTCATGGACTTCCTCTAGGATCATCTTGGCTTCTAAAGCATCGACGCATCTCAACAATACTTGGTCTTTCCCTTTTCTGTACAAAATGTCTCCATCCAAAACATATTCGAGGGCCAATCTCCTGAGCGTCCTTTTCTCATTCTCAGTTGCATGATCTGGGTACTCACGATCTTTCACGTATCGCAATATATCTTGGTACCAGGGGTGATCGTCCTTTTCTTCCTCGTCTATGTTGCAACAATAAGCTGGGGCCTCGTAAATACTCATCCGAATAGGCTTTACATCTTCCTGCTTACTCGCCTTAATCATGGAGGCTAAAGTAGCCAGAGCATCTGCCATTTGGTTTTCTTCTCGTGGGAGATAACTAAAGGTGATATCGTCGAACTCCTCGATTAGTCCCATGACTATCTTTCGATAGTTGATTAATTTGGGGTCTCTTGTTTCCCATTCGCCCCTTAGTTGGTAGATCACTAATGCGGAGTCTCCATACACTTTCAGCGTTTTAATTCCACGTTCTATAGCAGCGTGGAGTCCCATGATACAAGCTTCGTATTCTGCCATATTGTTTGTGCAATCGAAATCCAACCTGACTGTGAACGGGTAGTGAGCACCTTTTGGGGATACCAAGACTGCCCCAATCCCATTTCCAATAGCATTTGATACTCCATCGAAATTTAGTTTCCAAAGGTCATCCTTTGCCGTGTCCTCTTCCGTAGCTGCCACATACATTAAATCCTCATTGGGGAAATCAAAGTTCAATGGCTCGTAGTCTTCTAAAGCTCTGCTAGCTAGGAAGTCAGCTATCGCGCTCCCTTTTATAGCTTTCTGGCTCACATATACAATATCAAATTCAGACAGTAGGATTTGCCATCTAGCCATCCTCCCATTCAGAGCGGTCGCCTCCATCATGTATTTTAGGGGGTCTAACTTCGAGATTAGCCAAGTCGTGTGATACAGCATGTATTGTCTCAATCTCTGGGTTGTCCAAATCAGCGCACAACACAGTTTTTCAATCGGTGAATATCTCATTTCACCATCAGTGAATTTCTTACTGAGATAGTATATCGCCTTCTCCTTTCTTCCTGTATCGTCATGTTGACCTAACACACATCCCATAGAGTGATCAAGCACTGTTAGATATAGGATTAATGGCTTATCAGGGCGCGGAGGTGACAGTACTGGGGGGTTCGACAAGTACTGTTTGACCCTGTCGAAGGCTTCCTGACATTCATCATTCCATACGCCGGGGTTATGTTTCTTCAAAAGACGGAATATAGGATCACATTTCTCAGTTAACTGTGAGATAAACCGAGCAATGTAATTTAGTCTACCGAGGAAACCTCGAACTTCTTTTTGAGTGTGCGGCGGAGGCAATTCTTGTATGGCTCGGACTTTGTCTGAGTCGATTTCGATCCCCTTCTCGCTGACTATGAAGCCCAACAGCTTGCCAGATCTAGCCCCAAAGGTACATTTTGTAGGATTGAGTTTCAATTGGAACTTCCTCAATCTCAGAAATAGCTTCTGCAAAACTTGGATATGTTCTTCCTCCGTTCTAGACTTCGCAATCATGTCATCCACATAAACCTCAATCTCTTTATGCATCATATCGTGGAACAAGGTCACCATGGCCCTTTGATATGTAGCCCCTGCGTTTTTTAACCCGAAAAGCATTACTTTGTAACAGAATGTGCCCCACAGTGTTATGAAAGTGGTCTTTCCCATATCTTCAGGGTGCATTTTTATCTGATTGTATCCGGAGAAGCCATCCATGAAGGAAAATAGTGAAAAGCCTGCCGTATTGTCTACCAGAGTATCAATATGAGGCAAAGGAAAGTTATCCTTTGGGCTAGCCTTGTTGAGGTCTCTATAATCCACGCACATCCGTACCTTTCCGCCCTTTTTCGGGACAGGCACGATATTGGCTACCCATTCTGAGTATTTGATTTCTTGCAGGAATCCAGCGTCGAACTGCTTTTGGACCTCTTCCTTTATTTTCAGTACTATATCTGGTCTCATCCTTCGGAGTTTCTGCTGAACTGGCTTGCAATCCCTCCTTATTGGTAAGCGATGTATTGCGATATCGGTGTTTAAACCAGGCATATCTTCATAAGACCATGCGAAGACGTCCTTGAATTCTTGCAGCAGTTTGATAAGATTCTGCCTTGTTTCCCCGGCTATACATGTCCCAATGTTCACCTCTTTCCCTTCTTCTAACATCACAGTCTCTACTGCCTCCTTATGGGGCCGAATCTGTCTCTCCTCCTGCTCTTCTATTCTCAACCAATCAGGAGACAGGTCATCGTCCGTGTCATCTTCGAAATCCTGCAGATCTCCTGGGCACACGTCATGCTCAAAAGGATATTTCGAATCCGAGGCGGCGTTGCTCAAGTCATTGACATCTGGGGACCTGTTGCAGTTTAAGAAAATACGGGTGGAATGAATGAATTTGTGGATGAACAGTTGTATGCATGGTGATGCTGAAAGATGACTGGAGAACAAAGAAAGGAAATGTTTGCTTCGGAAAATGCATTTTATTGATATAATGATACGTAAACATGCGCCTATTTCACAAAAGAAATCCTGCCACTCTTAGGCTCGGAGCAACAAGTGTGTCCTGAACATTACTCTGAAGGGACCCTAAACACTACAGGGATTTCTTCCGCAGTCCAATTATTCAAGATGTCTTCAGATTCATAAGGCTGGATATTCGGCAAGGCTCCTCCGCCAACTGCCTCCTCAGATAAGGCGCTAATATAGACATTGCCTAACATTGCCGCGATGTCTTCTCCCTTCAGTGTCCTCTGCTCAGAGTGGATTACCCCTCCCGACACAAAGGTCTTGGATATGTGCGGGATTATCATGGGTTCCCCCTTGGTTTCTTTCCCGCTCAAACGGGTGAGTCTTCTTTCCCGTCTCTTTTCTAACTCCTCCTTCTTTTGCCTTGCATCTGGTCTGAATCCCAGGCCAAAGTGATCCTGTTTCTCTCTTAGTATTGGGGCTGTTATTCTCCCTTGAAGGTATTTTTCAAGCCCTCTCCCCGGTAAGGCGCCTTTTCCCACGGTCATTTTCAGACCCATCTTTGTGGTCCTCGAGATTTTTGGCTCCAGGATCTTGTTTCCTTCCATGACAAAGGTTGCGTTCACGAACTCGAGAGGTCGGAACGAGCATTCCGTTGCCTCGTCGTTTGCCTCCACGTAAGGCATGTCACTGGTCACGGTGGCGATGATGTCCTCCTCAGCTTTTATCGTTATTAGTCGGTCATCCGCTATCAATTTCACCTTTTGATGTAGTGATGAAGGTACTGCTCCGGCTGAATGTATCCATGGTCTCCCCAATAGGCAGTTGTAGGAAGGTTCGATGTCCATGACCAAAAAATCTATTTCGTAAATAGTTGGGCCAATCAGTAAGGGCACCTCGATTCTCCCCATGACCCTTCTTTGAGTCCCGTCGAAGGCTCTTACCACACTTTGGCATTTCTTCATGTATGAACTATCCACCGGTAACCTGTTGAGGGTGGATAAGGGTAGCACGTTTAGCGCAGACCCGTTGTCTATCAGGACCCCCGGCAATGTGTGCCCCTTACACTTAGCGGTAACGTGTAATGCCTTGGTGGATCCTCTACCACCTGTGGGTATTTCATCATCATTAAAATGAATGAAGTTGTCTGCGCTTATATGGCCGATTAGTCGATCCAACTTGTTAACCGTGATGTCACTAGTGACGTAGGTTTCATTTAAAACTTTCATTAGTGCGTTCTTGTGTACTTCTGAGCATTGGAGCAAGGTCAATACGGATATGCGTGCCAGCTGTTTGTGTAGCTGTTCTACCACACAATACTCACTATGTTTTAGAAATTTCAGGAACTCTTTAGCCTCTTCCTCAGTCACAGGCTCCTTGATCTTCGGCTCGGGTTCAGCTGGCCTCCTCTTCTCTTGTTCCACCATTGGAGCTTTCCCCTTTACTAAGTCGTAGCGCTTCCCGCTTCGAGTATGGAAGCCTTCGTTTGAATCCTCCTTCGTCTCATTAGTCGAGCTTTTTGCAACTTCTACATTACACTCGTAGTTCCAGGGAACTTCCTTGCTATCTTTGTAAGTGAATGCAGCGGGCTTCCGTATTATCACTTTCGGTGTCACCCGTGTTCCTATCTCATTGCTAACGGAGACTACTACCTCGCACCCATGATTCCGTGGAACCTCCCTATTATCTTTAACTTCAGCGGGCCTCCGTATGACCACTCTTGGTGCTACCTGTGCCTCTGTTTTATCACTTTTGGGGCGTGAAATAGTAATCATCGGAAGATTAACACTTGAACTTTTTACTGTTGATTCTGATGCGCATATGCTCTTATCTTCTGCTCCTTCCTCATAGAATTCGACTTCTTTATTGTCCATTAGGTTCTGCACTAGGGCTCTGAATTCTCCGCAGGTCTGAATCTCATGTCCCAACTCTTGGTGGTGCTCGCAATAGTTTGTGAGTTCCTCTCGACTTTCTTCCGCAACAACCAATCCATGTTTGACCATTTCTTTCCAGACCCATCTCAGGGGAGTCTTGACCTCTACGATGTTTGTTTTGATCCTTTTTTCTGCACTTTCGCTGATCGCGTTAATTCCGCCCTTGGCGTGATTAGGTAAAGGATTTGTTGCATTTGGCATATCATCCAACTCGACCACACCCATGCCGATAAATTTCTCTACCAATTTCTTGAAAGCCAGGCAGTTCTCTATTGAGTGCCCCGTGACTCCTGCATGGTATTCACACTGGGCGTTCGTGTCGTACCACTTGGGGTACGGAGGTTGCATCGGTTTGAGATGAAAAGGGGACACAATATGTGCATCGAACAGGGTTTGATACATTTCCTTATACGTCATTGGTATCGGTGTGAATTGGGGCTTCTCATTATCTCGTCTTGAGGTGCTAGCTTCTTTCTGGGGTAACCCCTGCTGCCCCGTGGTAGTTGCTTTTGGCTGGTTAATGGTGATTGACTTCGGGTGTCCTATGCTTGCGCTATTTACCTCATTTTCTTTCTTTCTTGGGGGCATTCTTTTGGCACTTTCCCCCGTTTTGATCCTTCCGCTCTTTATGAGGTTTTCGATCATTTCTCCGGTCGTCACGACGTCTGAAAAGCTCCGGGTCGCACTGCCTATCATATGCATGAGGAATGGGGCCTTCAATGTACGGATGAAGAGTATTGTAGTTTCTTTCTCTAGAAGTGGTGGCTGGACTTGGATGGCAACCTCCCTCCACCTTTGTGCGTATTGCCTAAAGTTTTCGTTCCCCTTCTTTTCCATGTTTTGAAGAGTGATCCTATCGGGGGTTATGTCCGTTACGTGGTTGTATTGCTCCAAGAATGCTTGAGCCAAATCATCCCATGAACAAATTTTGGCACGACTCAATTGATTGTACCATTTGGCTGCAGCTCCCACCAGGCTGTCTTGGAAACAATGGATCAGTAGTGGGTCATTAGTAGTGTAGCCCGCCATCCTTCTACAGAACATGGTAATATGGGCCTCTGGGCAGCTTGTCCCGTTGTACTTTTCGAACTCAGGTGTCTTGAAGTTGTACGGGAGTACCAAGTCGGGGACTAAGCTTAAGTCGTTGGCCTTTATTCCCCGACGTTTACCGGCATTTTCCAGGGCTTTGAATCTCTCTTCCACCCATTTTGGCAGTTCTTGTTTTGCCTTTTCAGCCATCTCATCCAGATCTGGGACACCGAGACTGACCAGATTTTCTCCTGGGTTGGTGCCTGAACCCGTCGGGAGGTGTGTCGGTGTTATGGTTTCAGCATGATATTGTGGCCTGATAGTGACAGACGCCCTTTGGGGATGCGCATCTGGTGGTGTTTGAGCCTCTGGTGGGGGAAGGGCGAGATTATCGCTGTCATTCCCTGAGCTAGTGGCAACGCCTCGTTCTTTAGACAGCAATTGCATTATTTGGTCCACCATTCTGTTCTGGGATTTTTGCATCTGCTCAATCATGTCCTTCTGGGTTTTGGCTAATTGCTCCTGTAGTTGCGCTTGTTCTTTTATTTGATCCTGGATTTCTTTTTGCATTTGTTCTAGTTTTTCCATCTTTTGATCCATTATTCTTGTTTTTCCTCTCGTACCGTAGTGATGTTCCAGGGTAACTGCCATAATTTTAGGGTCCTTCTGTGAGATTCGATGTGTACAATGCAATAAATGTAAAAAGACGCCAATTATGATTCAACTCTATATAGGAAACTTCTTTAGAAGACCTTCTTGTGCGATTCGATGTGTATGATGCAATGCAAATACGTGAATGCAAAGAGAAGGCATCGATTCCGATCAACTTCATTTTAGAAGACTTTATGAGAAGGCAAGATCCTTTACATAAAACGGATTACAAATACGCTTTGGCCCTTAAGCCCAAAGTTTTGATTTTTCTAAGTAAAGAAGTCAGCTCTTGGTTACGATCCGCCGGTAGCTCGTATTTCATGCTCACAATCTCGGCTTGGGACGCCAGGGCTTGCAGGTGATCAGCCACTTCCCTAATCTGAACTATTGCTTCGCCCATGAGGTAGTCTCGATCTCTAACTTGCCTGTGGGAATGGTCAAGTTCCTCCTTCCATTGCCCTTCTCGTGCTTCTAAAAGATTAATTCGGAGCTCGCAGCCATGTAATGTTGTCTCTAATCCTTCGATCTTTCCCTTCATTTCTTCGATTCTGCTTAGACTCAATTTCAATTCGTTTTCTGAATTGCGGCTTTGGTAGTGATGTAGGGACCGTCCAAGTTCAGCCATCTTAGTTTTAATCCTTTCTTTTCTTTGTGGCTCTCTGCAATATCCTTTTTCAGGATCTTATTTTGTGTTTGTATTTCCTGGAACTTTTTCTCCCAACCGCTAGCTTTGTTTTTTTTCTCTTGAATCTCGCGTCGCCATTGCTCCGGAGTTTTTCCTAATCCCGCGTTTCTTATTGTCAGACGCATCTTCTTATACTCCATCTTCAGATCATCTCGGTCTTCCTCTATTTTCTCTTTTTCCTTTCTTAACTTCTCAGCTTCCGACTTTTGTCCATCTACGTCTAACTTGAGGAGCATCTTCTCTTCTTCTAGCCTCTCTATTTTTCTTTCAAATTCCGCGCTCATCCTTTCGAAATCCCGTTTCATAATCTCCAGTTCTAATGGGGCTACTCGCAAACACTCCTCTCTTGACCGGGCACCCTCGGGATTTGGCTCAGGGATGTTGTCATTGATCCTTCTAGCCCTCCATTCTCTATACTCCGAGGTCGTCATCGGGCCTATGGATAGTCTCTTCATTCTATGAATCTGATTCCAGGCACTAGAGATCTCTTTAACCTTTTTCTTATAGTCCCCCCCTTCATATGAGAACTCACATTGAGCTAACCCGTATGTCGCTGGCACGAACTGTCTTGAATTATATTGTCTCAGGACCAGCAGTGGGGCATATGCAGTAGCACCCCAAATTCCTAGTAGAGGAACCCAGTCGAAGCTCCCACAACGGTAAAGGATTTGGTCGGTAATCAACCATGGAGCTTTCCACCCAATGTCATTTTCTTGAAGGTTTTGGAACAGCGCGATCCAACTTTCTTCGGACACATCCTCTCTTCTAGATGTAGCTGCTATTTCTTCTAGCGGGGAGTAATTCTCTGTTATGAATCGATATGACACTTTCTCCACTTTCCAAAAGTGACTATGGAACCAAGCCAATAATAGCTGCGCGCATCCAATAAACCTGCCTTCACCCATTCTCCTACACGCATTCAAGGACCTGAATGTTTCAGCTAAGATGGCAGGTACAGGTGTGACCCCTTTGTCTAATCGGCTGAATAGATCAATAACTGCTTCGTCGATGTGCCTCAAGGCTTTTGGGAAGATTATCAGACCGTAAACACACAGGGCAAAGACGTCAATCCTCTTCTTTGCATCGGGATGCGCCAAAATCAAGTCTCTCAAACATATCCAGGGTATGCATTTACCTCCGCCCTTCCTTTGCATTCTAGCCGAGACCCATTGTTCGCTCATTCCGGTGATGCTCATTAATTTCTTCACCAAGGTTGGGCCGTTAACTGCTTTGGAATAGGCTTTGTCGACTTGAATTCTTGGGCAACGTAACAAGGCCGTATATTCTTCTACCGTGGGAACTAGATCCACCTTCCCAAAGGAGAAACAGCTATAAGCAACATTCCAGAACTGGGTCATTGCTCGGAATAAGTGCTTATCTATTTTGACGTCAATCAGGTAAGGCAGGTCACCGTAAGTGCCATAGAACAGCTGTTTCGTCTCGTTATCCCACTGAGTCTAGATTTCTTTCAACTCATGGAGCTCGTTCTGAGTGACACTGATGTTGGTGAAACCCCGTAGTTCCGACACGTACCCCTCAACCAAGCTATCCCCTTTTTCTATTTGGCATTGCTCTGACCATGTGCGGATGGCCGCGTTGTCTTCCACTTTATCAAGGAATTTGCTTTCCATAACTAGTTTTCTAACTCAGAAACTGACCGTGAATCGATGCCTCTTAAAATATGAAATGATATGCACAAGATAAAACGTAAGAAGTTAGTACCATGGAATACAAAGCGAGTGAAATAAGCAAACACTTATATGGGTAGCTACTAAGGTTTGACATAGTTTTAGCTCGGGGTGGATTCTTAGGCTCTTTACATGTGGTTGAGTTCTAAAGTTCAAGGTACCCGAATCAGCAGATTCCTCGATCCTCACCCATTATAGGCTCATATGGACCGAGTTCGATTCAGGGGAATACATTTCCCTATGGCCATGCGGAAGTGAAAACTTCACGAAGACATAGGTACGGATGTATCCCGAAAGCAGTCCACTAGCCCATGCGGAGGTGAAAACCTCACGAAGGCATAGCTTCTCGCTCCCACTTAGAGGTGTGACCCGAATGGTCATGCAGATATGAATGCAGAAATATCAACATTATTGCAATCCAGCACCCACAAAATTGAAAATCGAGATAGAATGAAAACGATCATTTTTATTGATTTTTAAAACGCTTAAACAAATTGGAATAAAAAGCCTTCTCATCTCGAAGCATTAAGAAGCCATATCCAGTAAGTTAGGACATAGCATGCTGAGTTCTCGAGAGTAAGATAGGACACAATTAAGGTCATTGTTATTTTGAAAATTCTTACCTCGAAGTAACGAGACGTCATACCCAGTGAGTTAGGGCACGACACTTTGTATTCTCGAGGATAAGTTTTTTACTTTAAATCGAGAGAAGAATGATTTTTTTTTTTAAAAAATGACTCTCCAAATTTTGACAAAAGGACAAAACGTAATCAATTTTATGGCCTGACTCTCGAAAAAGTCCCCAGTGGAGTCGCCAAGCTGTCGTAACCATTTTTTTTGGGGGAAATCAACCTTGGGTTTTGAAAATAGAGAAAACGGGAGTCGCCACCGATCTTTTATTAGGTGCGATCGGGCCACCTATAAAATATTTTGGTCTACGAGTTTCGAGAAAATGGGCTCGGGAGTCGGTTACGTACGAGGAAGGATTAGCACCCTCGTCACGCCCAAAATTGGTACCAAATTGATCAATTAATGTCCTTATGTCGGAACTTGAAAATTGTAAAAAGATTATAAAAATTGTAAATCTCATCTCGAAATAACGGAACGTCACATCCAGTAAGTTAGGACACAACGTATCGAATTCTCGAAAATAAGTTTTTATTTTTATTCAAAAAAAATTGTTTATTTTAAAAGGTATTTCATTATTTAGGCTAAACAAGAAAAATCGAAACCTAGTAAGTTAAGGTACGATTTTCCCGAATTCCTAAACATGAAATGTTACCTTTACGAAGGAAATCAATTTTGTATTAAATAAGTGGAGCACGGATTTGTAACAAAATACATGAGGTACAATGGAATGGAAGTAAGAGCATATGTGAAGTGATGTAAGTATAAAGATATGAATGAAAGTTAAATAAGTAATAATATATACATTTATACATCATATAATAAGAGTAACAAAGTAATAATAACAATAATATCAATAATAATATAGTGATAATAAATATAATAGTTCTGACACATATGTACAAGCAATAGTACTATATTAGTATTATAGGAAGAATAATAAGATAATGGTATAATGATAAAATAATAGTATAGTAATAATGATAATAATAGGTATATACATGCAGCTAATAATATTACTAATAATAATGATAATAATGATAATAACAATAATAATAATAATAATAATATAAAATATGTACAATATAATAATAAGTAATAATAGTAATAATAATGATAATAATATAATAATATGCGATGGTATAAAATACATACGAAAAATAATATGAGCATAGCAATAATAATATACAATATATGTACAAAATAAATAATATAACTATAGTAGTAATACTAAAATAATAATAATGATAGTGAATGTAATAATAATAATAGGAACAATAACATAAAAATAGAAATAATAGTAATAGTAATGGTAAATATGATAATAACAATAATGATGATAATAATAATAATAATAATAACAATAATATCCAAATTATAATTACAAAAACAGTCAAGGAAGGGCTAAATTGAAATCAAGATAAAGTTAGAGGGGTTAAAATGGCAATAGACCGAAGTGGAAATAGTACTCGGGATTAAAGTGCAACACGCGCGTAACCTAGAGGGACCAAAAGGAAATAATCCCGTTCTCTACACGCTGCGTTTTGCACGGGACTGATTAAACAGAAGTAAATATGTTGGGGTCAATTCGAAAATAAATAAAGAACTGGATCAGAAAAGTGGAGAAATGCGGAAGGACCAAAAGCGCAATAAACCCCTTTTGTAAAAACACGCGGACCTTAAAGCGGGTCGGGTCGGTCGGATCGGGTCAAGGCTAAAACGACGTCGTTTTGGGCATCAATGGCCGGCCTCAAAACGACGTCGTTTTGATAGGCTATATAAGGCCAAATTTCAACAAAAAAAATCACTTTTCATTTGTTCTAAAAAAAAAACTCTCTTAACCCCTTGTTTTTCTCTGCAGAGGGGAAAGGTCGGAGCGATTTCCGGTGGGGGAGGGCCGCTGGATGCCGCCGCCGGCCACCGTCGCCAACCACCGCACGCGGTGGCCGGAATTCGCAAAAAGGTATTTTTTTGTTTTTTTTTGTTATAAATATATGTATATATATATGTATATATAGATATATAGTTGTGGATATTGAAACAACAAAAAAAAAATAAAAATAAGAATAAGTATATAAGCAGATTCGAAAAGGGAAAAGATAAAATAGATAAACTACCTCTTTGCCAACTTCCCTATTGTACTGATTTGCTACTTTTGAATATGTTTCTTTTCTTATTGATTTTTTTTGGAAAAAAGAAGCCCTGATTACATCGATTTTTCACGGCTTTATAGCCGAAAGATTACAATCGTTTTCTTATTCTATTATTTGCTCCATATCTCGTCCTCTGTTTCTGCTTCTGGTGCTGCTTGCAAGTGATGGGCGAGGCGTTGGTGGGAACTGTCAGTGTGGTGCGCTCGTGGGGTGATGGGCCGTGGCAGAGGGCGCCGATCGAGGCGCGCGTGGTGTGCTACAGAGACACGGCGCGTGGTGTCCACGAAAGGAGGCCAAAGGTCAGTGGCCAGTGGCAGACGAAGGGTCGACGGCGCCAAGAGACCTAGGGTTTTGGCTACCAGCTTAGTTTTTGGGTTTTGGGCTTATTGGGTTGATTGGGCTTTGCGGATTTGGGCTTGTAAAAATGGGTGCGGGGGTTGGGTTCTGGTTTGATTAAATTTGGCTCTTGTTTATTCTGTAAGTGGACATTTAAAAGGACTTTATTAATGTTTTGGGTTTTCAATTTGGTTTTATTTGGACTAAATGGGCCCGGGCAGAAATTGGATATTACACAAGCTATGGAGGATTACAAACAATTTTCTGCCTACTTTAAGTAATCTTAAATTTCAAAAACTAAGATTTGAAGCGATGTGCCCAATATGTGGTGAAGATGACGAATCAACTGCACATGTCTTCCGAGAGTGTAAAGTTGCAAAGCTGGTCCTCCAGAGGTTGGAAGTTCGAATCGCACCCATGCATGAAAACAAAGAAGGGAAACTTTGGTTATTCGAGACTTTTTAATTCCAATACTACAGAGCAATGCATATGCTTAGCAGTCTCATTTTGGGCGATTTGGCACAACAAAAACTGATTTTATCATGAAGGCGTTCGGCAAAGTATTAATGACATCTCAAGTTTTATCAAAGCATTTATTAATGAAATTAAAATACTGGATAAAATTCTAGTAAGCAATCACAGAGCAAAGGACACCCAGTGGAAACACCCAACAGGGAACCAAGTTAAAGTAAATTTTGACACCAGTTTTCAGCAATCAAAGAATAGGGCAGTTTCTGGAATTATTGTAAGAAATAATAGAGGTTCTGTTATGGGTTCATGTACCTACCCGATTGAGAATATACGAGATCCGACAACAGCAAAAGCTTATGCATGCTTTCACGGAGTTGCATTCGCAAAAGACTTGGGGTTTGAAGACGTCATTATTGAAAGAGATTCACTAACGGTCGTTAAAAAGCTTCAAAAAAAAAGATGAAAATATTTATCGATCTGTTATCAGAGGTATCATTTATGAAATTAAAAGCAAAACTAGAAATTTCAAACGTCTTAAGTTTCGCCACATACCTCGGGGAGCCAATGAAGCGGCACATGCGATGGCAGCGTGGGGAAGAGGAAGTGATTCGCCGCCTTTTTGGGTGGAAGAAACTCCGACGGCGGTCGATCCATTCATTCAGAGGGATCAAAGGAGAATGGAATGAGGGGACAAAAAGCAAGAAATAATAAAGAGCACTGATTTCTCATTTCTGTGAAGATCTTCACCGGATTTGCAAAACAAAGAAGAATGGTAGAGGAACAAAGAGCGACAATTTGAGGATACAGAGACGGGGTTTGTTTTGGTGGTCTAAGTCCGGAGAAGGAAGTACAGGGTCTCCAAGGAACTCAATGTACAGTGGAATTGGGGGACAAAAATGGTTTTTAGCACAAGGCTTGTGGATTTCTAGTTCCCAATCACAAGAAAATGTCCATATATGCAAGTACAAACGAGAAGGGAAGGGGAAAAGTTTAGGTATTTAGGGTTTCTCTGGTTTTTATTTTTAGGAAATGAATTGATGTTTTTCAGTTTCTGAGAAGCCTAAGCGTCAGTTAAGGGCTTAGGACTTTGTTTACCCAATGCACCGCTCACAGGATGCTTTGCATGGAGTGCCAAGTGGCGTGGATTAGAAGGTCTCGTGGCTGCTTAGGAAATTGTTTTCTTTTTTGTTCAATTTTCCCCAGTTAATGCATATGGCCGATTAAGCTTAAAAAAAAATAATATTCGACCCTTAATTCAAGTAAGCCCTAGCTAATTTTTCTTTGATTTTTATGAATATTGAATCATGGGAGCTTGATTTAGAAAGTTACTATTGTTAAAAATTTGATGAATTTGGTGTGAAATTGCTAGAGATTAAGCTTAGATTAAGAAAATGATTAAATTGTAAAGCTTAATTGTTAGTTCGTAAATTAAGGATCAAATTGAATAAAATGTAAAATTTTCATAAAATTTTAGTAGGAATAGTAAATATGTCTCTATGAGTAATTGTAAAATCAGATTCCAATCCAAAACTTTAAATTGAAAGTTGACTATATTGAATAAATTGTAAAATATGTTTGATATTGTGATTAACTTCGATTCAAAAGGAATTTGACAAAATTATATGTTTTGTGATTTTAATTAGCTAATGTTGACACAAAACTTTTGAGAGGTAAAGGAAAATTGAAAGTCATTGACAAGTAGCTTAGAAGTTTGATTTGTATTTCTACGAATTCAAGGCCAATTTAATTATTGCATATTTATGTTAATTTTCATAATATAATATTAGAGTGAGTTTTTATTGGATTTTTTTAATTGAATTGCCTCAGTTGAGATTGATTATTGAGACAGAGACTAAATTGAATAGAATAGAAGTTTTATTATTGGATTGATATATGATAACTGGTATGAAATTGAGTTGGAAATATGTTGTATTATATGATGATTTGATGAATTGGTGGTTAATTGAAAATTTGGTTACCCTATTAATTGTTCGGACCGACTCGAATGTAGTTGGCATGCCATTGGGTAAAGATATTGGTTAAAAACGATCGTTGTCGCGCAACCCGGGGTGGTAGATTGTACATATAGACTCATCATTTTTGGGCAACTCTAGGTGAAAGAATAATCAGAATGTGAAAGCCATCATTTTCGGGCAACCTGAGATGGTAGTGTGTACATGTTAGTGTCATCATTGCCGGGCAACAGGAGGTGACGGATCCGTCTATCTATTTCAAGTCCGTGCCTTGTTAATAGGGTTATAAATATATAAATTGATTATATGATTAATGAAATGGAAATGTGATCTGTGACAATATGCAAAAGAATCGAAATGAGCCCTGAGGGCTGATTGAGTATGAAAGAGCCAATAGGCTCGGAATTGGTTGAAAGGGAAATATGAATTTGATTATATGTATGTAAATGTTGATAATGTTAGATGAACAAGTATACGTACCATAGATGACAATATAGATTGAATTGATAATATGTGAAATGAATGCAAATTGACAATTTGGTACGCATATGTGGTGAGTTGATGTAATTAAATTGATTACATGTATGTTATAATGTATTTGAAATTGTTGGCATAAAGTTTTAGGTGAATTGATAATAATGTGAATTAGAATTGAATGCTTGTGTATGCTTTAAATTTGTATTGTTTTGGCTTGAATCATGGAAATACCACTGAGCATTTTTGCTCAGTGTACAGTGTGTTTTCTCTGTGTGCATGTATAATAGATTCTCAGTAATTCGAGCAATTGATCCAACATCCCGGAAGCGATCCCCAAATTACCAAAATTTGTATAAGTCCTGTTTTGTATTAAGAATGGCATGTACCTAGGTTGAGTCAATTTTGGTACAATACTATGTCTTTATGCACTTTTGATTTAGGATTTGATGTATGGACTTAGTTAATTGAATGCAATGTATATATGGATTCCATATATAGTATGAATTGTTGCAATGGTATATGACATTGGTGAATAGGTAATTATGTTTGAAATTGTGAATGAATTGTGCTAAATGGTTAAATAATTAGAATTGTAATATTGGTGTATCATAGAACAAGTATTATGGTTCAAGGATTGATTGTTTAGATAGCATATTTTAGTTGAATCTATATTGTATTTGAACAAATTGGTAAGTTGATGTTCATTCAATATTTTGCAAAAACAATTTGTCACGTCGCGATGAGATTAGGCCACCATGCCACGACATGTCGTCGAGCATGGGTCAATGAGAGAAACGTAAATAGTATGTTACATCGTGATGAGGAACCCCTGGTGTCGCAACATCAACCTAAAATTTTGTAAACATTATAGCTTAGTCCTAATTCGATCTCGGGTTAGCTTTAGAGCTTTCGCAAGCTCGTATAAGACCCAAAAATGAATATATAATATATATTCTTAACTTGTTTGCAATTGAATGTTTAATGATGTGAATTAGATTATAATTGTTCATAGTAGCTCCAGCAATGAATGTGACACCTTATAGTTCGGACTCGACGATCAGGTCAAGAATAGAGTTTTACATTATCTTTTGTTTCTTTCATAGTCTGTAATCATCGTAGTATTCAAATCTTAATTCACTTGTGGATTATAGCAGAAGATTTATTCATTATTAAGTTTAACTTAGTTTTATTTATTTCTCTTCTATTATGCTTCATCTCAATATCTTGTATGTTGCATGTCAATTCATAATAAGCTAAATTGTTAATGTGGTTGAGAGATTCGTAGGTTGATGGCTTAGTAACTAAAATAAAATTAAAATATGATTTATAAAATATGGTTATGGATTAATTCTTTTAATTTTTGCATATGCCATTAATTTTAGATGACAAATAGGTTAATAGAAATTCTAGGAGAAAATAGCTTGAGAGCTAACCACCCACTATACGGTTGGGATCTAATCAAGAGGTTACCCAAGATTGGTTTTAGGGAAAATAACTAATTAAGGACCGCATTGAATTTAGTATGAGATTAGGTAATTTTTTAAACCAATTGGTGGCATTGAGGAAGGTGTGGCATTGTATTAGGTAAGTTATTAAACCAATTAGTTAAACCTTAAATAACCAATGAGTAAATATTTATTTATTCAGTTTGTTCTACACTAAAAAATCATTAAGAATAAACATACAAAAGATATTAAATAAATGTAGTAATTTTTATTTATTCAACTAGTTCAAAGAATTACAAGTAGACAACAACAAAATCACAAGACACGAATCCTAATATGGGCATTAATATATAAGGCTTGGGCTTGCTTGTTATTTTATTTTATTTTATTTTATAATATGTAAAATTTCTTTTCTTTTTATGTATTATATAAATTATATCATATAAAAATTAAATATAAAATATTATAATGTAAATACTAAAATGTATGTTAAGCTAATTATGTTTAAAATTTTTAAAAAAAGAAAAAAAAATATCATGGCTAAATATAAAATAATGAATAACATTCTTAAAAAATAATAAATTAAAAATAATACGGGCAAGTCAAAACGAACTTAGGTTAGTAACCTATAAATATGAGTTCGAACAAAGGTCTATAATTCAAGTTGAACTTTCTTAGACAACTATATATAATGTTGATACTATATATAGGTTTGACGTGAAGCTGGACTATGGCCACTTTTATTTATTAGGGAAAGTGCAATTTTATAAAGGACTAATTATGTAACAGTCCGGTTTATACCCTAGTCGGAACAGTGGTTTTGAGATAATTTTTATAATTTCTACGTTTTTGCAATCGTTGCTTTGAGAGCTACAAAACCCATGTCTCAATTTTGTGTATTGATGATGTTTGTGAGTTATGCCATTGATGATATGTTGAGCTTTGTGATGTTTTAAGGTGTTAAATGATAGGTTGGTGGTAGATGAACATATTTTGTTCTTGAATTTTTGATGAATTTAGCTAATTAGGGCTAAATTGAGAAAATTTTATTTTGGAGGACTAAATTGTCAATTTGATGAAAAGTATGGGCTTGTATGATGTATAGATACATTCGGCTAAGCTTGGTTGTGTATTGATTTCGTGAATTTAATGTTTTGAGAAAAATAGACTAGATTGATAAAATGTGAAAATATAAGGACCAAAGTGTAAATAGCCCTAAATAAGTGTATTTGGATTAAATTGAATGAATTAGTGAATAAAAGGGTTAATTTTGAGTATGTTTAGATCAAGAACAGAGGAAAACGGACTTAGATCGCGGGAAAGCGAAGGTAACCGAGTAGTCGTTTCCATTCCGATAAATCGAATTCGAGGTAAGTTTTACAGCAAACAAATGTAATTGTATTGAATTGAGCTTATTTACATGACTATAAATGATAATGAATGTTTATGAGATGCTATGTATAAGAATTCCAGAATAAGGTCGATATAGTGATGAGTCTGAGAAATCTCGTATGAAATTAGGAATACAAAGGTATATATTCTGTTTTATCGTATAAGACCCTGTCTGGGATAGTGGCATCGATATCTGATTACATTTAAGACCACGTCTGGGACGTTGGCATCGATATGAAATTTACATGTAAGACCATGTCTGGGGCATCAGCATCGTATTCATTCATATAAGACACTGTCTGGGACGGTGCATCGATATCTGATTACATTTAAGACCACGTCTGGGACGTTGGCATCGATATGAACTTTACATGTAAGACCATGTCTGGGACATCGTCATCGTATTCATTCGTATAAGACCCTGTCTGGGACAGTGGTATCGATATCTGATTACATTTAAGACCTCGTCTGGGACTAAGGCATTGTACGTCTATTCTAAGCTTACTGAGTATCCTACTAGATTTCCTTACGGTTCAGCAAGCAAGTTTGTGATATGAATGGCTATGTAAATAATGAATCCGTTTCAGGTACGTTGATTTGTACACTAAGTGTGTATATAAGGTAAGTCACTATGTGATCCTATTATGATGATTATGTATATTGGGATATCAATATGATATGTGAAAGTGAGCATGAAAAGCTAAGTATTTATATATGATTCTTGAATTGATGATGGTGGCAATTGTGGCCAAAAGTATGAACCAAAGTATATATGTGAGAAGTTGGTTATGTACAAGAAATGTGCTTATGTTTTTATATGCTTATATGCATACGTATGTAGTTTATTTGTATATGACTTACTAAGCTTTTGGAAAGCTTACTCTGTGCGCGTTTTCTCTGTTTTATAGGTCGTCAAAGCTACTGAGGGCTCGGGACCGTCACGGATCGTCATCACACTAATAAATTCATTTTGGTACACTTTGGAAATGTATAATGTTAGATATGGCATGTATAGGCTAGCATTTTTGGTATAGGCTAGTTTTGGTCATAAGTTTTGCTATGTGAATTGACCTTGTGTTTTGGCTAGTCATGAAATGGAAATATGCATGAAAGACTATGTCATGTGGAGCTTGTTTTAGCATGATGAATTGGTCCATGATATGGTTAAGTTTTTGGGTATGCAAATGCATAAATTATGCTTGTGATGAGATAAGCTTTGGTATTGAATTTGTTATGGTTGGAATTGTTATTGATTGGACAAATTGGTATGTTTTTGGTTGCCATATATGCATAATATGTTTTGGTATGTATTGCTTGTAGGTGAGACCTAAAAAGGGTGGCATTTCAGCCTTGAAAATGGCCTATAATGTCACACAACCATGGTACACGGGCATGCCTAGAGACCGTGGGACCAAATCAGTAGCTAACATAAGAGCACACGACCATGGCACACGGGCGTGCTCAATGGCCGTAGTGGTGAAGTCAGTATGTGGCCTAAGAGTGCACGGCCTCAGTGCACGGTTGTGCTCAGTGGCCATGGAGGGTAAGTCAGTATATGAACACGGGGAAGACACACGGGGGTGTCCAACAGCCGTGGAGGGCACACGGTGATCTCCCACGGGCGTGTACCCCCTGTATCTTAGAAAAGTTTCTATTTTTCATGAAATTTTGCATGTGTTTCGGTTTTGTCTCGACTCAATTTGTATGTATGCTGAAGGTCTCGTTGACCGTTATAAGGGACATCATACTTGAGAATGATGAATGAATGTGTGAATTTATGTTAATGCTTTCCGATATGTCCGGTAACACTCCTAACCCTAATCTGGCGACGGACACGGGATAGGGGTGTTACATTTGGTTGGTATCAGAGTTACGGTTTAGCCGATTCTCAGACTAACGTAGTGTGTTAGAGTCTAGCTATACATGCCATATATCTGAGTTGTGATAGTGTGATGAATTTTGAGGTATAAAATGTGATTTTCGTATAGTTATGGATCCCGAAAGAGCCGTAGCTGACGACGTAGAAAGTAATGCGCCTGCTTCCGCGCAAGGGACAGCGCCCTCTAATTCAAGATCAGCTACGAGCAGTCATGAGGAAGAAGCTAAACAAGTTTTCTTCCAGTTGATGAGTGAGTGGTTCACTCAATTTGTGAGAAATAACCCGACTGTTTTGCAATCTCTGCCCCCGGTTAACCTCCCTCAGACATCTGCTATGCTTTCGACTATGAATCTGAATCTGATGAACAAGCCTCCGGTTGACAAAATTCGTAAGTATGAGGCTGGAGAGTTTAGGGCTACTAATGATGATAATACCGAGAAAGTTGATTCTGAAGCTTGTAATGAAAGAAAAAGATCGATGAGTAATTTTTCTCAACCTTTGACGAATAAATATAGAGATGCAAGCAATAGATTAAATGTTTCAATTGGACATACGAGTAGAGATCGTGTGAGACCAAATGTTGGTTTGAGAACTCAAGCTCCAATTGAATCAAATGATGGAAGTACTAAAAGCAACAAACCTGAGTGTAGACAGTGTGGAAGACGACATGTGGGAAAATGTTGGGGCAAGTATAACAATAGAGTTTGTTATAAATGTGGATCACGAAATCACTTCATTCGAGATTGCCCAAAGATGGCAAGTGTTGAAAATGTCAGATCCGAGCGACTCAAGTGTAAGCGTTGTGGTAAAAGACATTTGGGGAATTGTAGATTGAATAATCAAGCTTGCTTCAGATGTGGATCGTTAGATCATTTTATTCGAGACTGCCAAGAGTCTGTTGAACAAGAGACTACTCAGGATCTGAGATTAGACAACGCCCTAGAGAGAAATAGACCTTCCTGAAATACAAGAAATGTCAGTAATAGTCAGAGGTCTACGAGGGATACTGTTGCAAAATCTGAATTTAGAGAGTCAACTAGAGCATATGCTACTCGAGCTTGTGAGGAAACCTCATCTTCAGATATTATTACGGGTACGTTTACTCTTTATGATACTTTTGTGATTGTATTGATAAACCCTAGATCTACTCATTCATATATATATATATATGCATGAATTTAGTATCCAGTAAGACTTTGCCAGTAAAGTCTACTGAGTTTGCTACAAAAGTATTGAACCCCTTAGGTAAAAGTATTCTGGTTGACAAAGTATGCAAGAACTGTCCGTTAATGTTTCGAGATATCTGTTTTCCTGCTGACCTAATGCTTTTGCCATTTGATAAGTTCAATATCATACTGGGTATGAACTTGTTAACATTGTTGATGCTGTTGTAAATGGAAAATGAAAGACTATTGGTTTGAGATGTCAAAATGATGAAACAGTTCGGATTGAGTTAAATGATTTGAATGGTTATATGTGACTGAATCTATCCATCTGTTTGGAAACGAATTTTGAATGTACATGTGTGAATTAAGGAATAGTCTGGAAGAAGAATTCGTTTTCTTGAAGACTTGATTCTAAATTATATTTATAGGAACGATTCTATCTGGGAAACGTTGTGATGAATTAAAGTTAGTTTGATTGTTGAAGTTTTCTTCTGCATGGAAATAATTTCGACCGAAATATCACTTTTGGTTTAGTCTGATGTTAATAAATGAAAGGTCTGAACTTGGTACAACAAGGCTAGCTTCAATTGTCGAAAAAAAAACTTTTAAGTCTATAAGTGATTCTTATCTGAGGAAAATGATTATAGTTTGGAATATTTTGTTTTGGCAATGAATAAGTGATTAATTTTATCAGATAATGAACAGTTATTAGTTGATTTAGAAGTTAAATAAATGATTATTTAGTGAAGTCGGGAAATTCAGAAGTGAGACAGCAAACTATAAGTTAAAAGAAGTTTGACATAAATTAATTTCTAATTTGGAATCACAGATGTGATATCGATGTTTAATTGTTATTTCGAAATAGAATGTGTATGCTGAAAAGTTCTATAAAAGTATATAACAGATTTGTGATGTCAGAAAGTTAATATTGTAACAATCGCAAAACGAGTTCTGTGTGATTCGAATTCTGAATCTGAACCTTGGGTTGTTGATGATTGCTTGAGTTTCTGAGGTCGTATCTGTGCTCCGAGAAATCCGGAGTTAATTTAGCTGATTTTAAGTGAAGCACCTAACAGTCGTCTATCTGTTCATCCGGGAAGTACAAAGATGTACCATGATCTGAAGCAACACTATTGTTGGTCTGGTATGAAACAAGACATTTCTGACTTTGTTTCGAAATGCTTAATCTGTCAACAAGTGAAAGCCGAACATCAAGTTCGTCTGGTTTGCTACAGCTAATTCTGATTCCTGAATGGAAATGGGATAGAGTGACAATGGATTTTGTTTCTGGGTTACCTCAGACTCCGAGAAAGAAAGATGCAATTTGGGTCATAGTTGACCGACTGACGAAATCTGCCCATTTTATTTCGGTAAGATCCGATTATTCACTTGACAGATTAGCTGAGCTTTATATTTCTGAAATTGTGAGACTGCACGGGGTGCCATTATCTATTGTGTCAGATAGAGATCAAAGGTTTACATCACGATTCTGGAAGAAATTGCAAGAAGCTTTAGGCACGAAATTACATTTCAGTATAGCTTTTCATCCGCAAATAGATGGTCAGTCTGAACGGACTATTCAGATTCTCGAAGATATGTTAAGATGCTGTATACTTGAGTTTAATGGTTCTTGGGAACAGTATTTGCCATTGATTGAATTTGCATACAATAACAGTTTTCAGTCAAGCATCAAAATGGCACCTTATGAAGCTTTGTACAGACGTAAATGTCGTATGCCTCTGTATTGGATCGAGCTCAGTGAAAATAAGTTACACGAAGTTGATTTGATAAAAGATTCAGAACAGAAAGTGAAATTGATCCCAGAAAATTTTAAGACAGTAATTGATCGTCAGAAGTCTTATGCGGACTTTAAACGAAAAGATATAGAATTTGAAATCGGTGACAAAGTATTTCTAAAAGTGTCTCCATGGAAGAAAGTGCTTCGATTCGGACGTAAAGGTAAATTGAGTCCGAGATTTATCGGACCGTATGAGATCATCGAACGTGTCGGGCCTGTTAAATATAGATTAAGGTTGCCCTCTGAGCTAGAAAAGATACACAATGTATTTCATGTTTTGATGCTTCGTAAATATCGATCCGATCCGTCACATGTGATTGCTTCATCTGAAATTGAAATCTGATCTGATATGACATACGAAGAGGAACCGATCCGTATCTTAGCTTGTGAAGTGAAAGAGTTGAGAAACAAGAAGATTCCGTTAGTAAACATACTGTGGAATCGACACGGAATAGAAGAGGCTACCTGGGAGCCTGAAGATTCAGTGAGACAACAATATCTGACTCTATTTAAAGGTAAGATTTTCGGGGACAAAAATCCCTAAGGGGGGAGAATTTTAACAGTCCGGTTTATACCCTAGTCGAAACAATGGTTTCGAGACCACGAATCCGAGTCCGAATAATATTTTTATATTATTATATTATTTTCTGTGCTGTTGATATGTGATTAAGCATGTGATAAATTTCCGTAAGCTAATTTGTCTGTTCGTGCGTTTAATTTGACAAAAGGACTGAAATGCATTAAATGTGAAAGTTGCTTGCTATTTGTTAAAGTATCATTGTGTTGTGGCTTTATAAGGTGGAGGCCTTAAATGGCAATTAAGCCAATTCTATGTTAGTGGACGGTAATAAATATAGTTACATGCATATTTTATATAATTATAAGTTTATAATATATGTTATTAATATATTGTTTTTATAAGTTATAATATATGAAACAAAACATTAAAAAGAAAGAAAAAGAAAGCCATAGTGCTTATCTTCCACCGAAAACACAAAAAGAAAAGAAAAGAGAAAGAAGCTAGGTATTCGGCATTCATCAAGCAAAATTAAGGTAAGTTTTGACTTCAGTTTTTTATAATTTCTACGTTTTTGCAATCGTTGCTTTGAGAGCTACAAAACCCGTGTCTCAATTTTGTGTATTGATGATGTTTGTGAGTTATGCCATTGATGATATGTTGAGCTTTGTGATGTTTTAAGGTGTTAAATGATAGGTTGGTGGTAGATGAACATATTTTGTTCTTGAATTTTTGATGAATTTAGCTAATTAGGGCTAAATTGAGAAAATTTTATTTTGGAGGACTAAATTGTCAATTTGATGAAAAGTATGGGCTTGTATGATGTATAGATACATTCGGCTAAGCTTGGTTGTGTATTGATTTCGTGAATTTAATGTTTTGAGAAAAATAGACTAGATTGATAAAATGTGAAAATATAAGGACTAAAGTGTAAATAGCCCTAAATAAGTGTATTTGGATTAAATTGAATGAATTAGTGAATAAAAGGGTTAATTTTGAATATGTTTAGATCAAGAACCGAGGAAAACGGACTTAGATCGCGGGAAAGCGAAGGTAACCGAGTAGCCGTTTCCATTTCGATAAATCGAATTCGAGGTAAGTTATACAGCAAACAAATGTAATTGCATTGAATTGAGCTTATTTACATGACTATAAATGATAATGAATGTCTATGAGATGCTATGTATAAGAATTTCGGAATAAGGTCGATATAGTGATGAGTCTGAGAAATCTCGTATGAAATTAGGAATACAAAGGTATATATTCTATTTTATAGTATAAGACCCTGTCTGGGATAGTGGCATCGATATCTGATTACATTTAAGACCACATCTGGGACGTTGGCATCGATATGAACTTTACGTGTAAGACCATGTCTGGGACATCGGCATCGTATTCATTTGTATAAGACACTGTCTGGGACGGTGGCATCGATATCTGATGACATTTAAGACCACGTCTGGGACGTTGGCATCGATATGAACTTTACGTGTAAGACCATGTCTGGGGCATCGGCATCGTATTCATTCGTATAAGACACTGTCTGGGACGGTGGCATCGATATCTGATTACATTTAAGACCACGTCTGGGACGTTGGCATCGATATGAACTTTACGTGTAAGACCATGTCTGGGACATCGGCATCGTATTCATTCGTATAAGACCCTGTCTGGGACAGTGGTATCGATATCTGATTACATTTAAGACCTTGTCTGGGACTAAGGCATTGTACGTCTATTCTGAGCTTACTGAGTATCCTACTAGATTTCCTTACGGTTCAGCAAGCAAGTTTGTGATACGAATGGCTATGTAAATAATGAATCCATTTTAGGTACGTTGATTTGTACACTAAGTGTGTATATAAGGTAAGTCACTGTGTGATCCTATTATGATGATTATATATATTGGGATATCAATATGATATGTGAAAGTGAGCATGAAAAGCTAAGTATTTATATATGATTCTTGAACTGATGATGGTGGCAATTGTGGCCAAAAGTATGAACCAAAGTATATATGTGAGAAGTTGGTTATGTACAAGAAATGTGCTTATGTTTTTATATGCTTATATGCATACATATGTAGTTTATTTGTATATGACTTACTAAGCTTTTGGAAAGCTTACTCTGTGTGCGTTTTCTCTGTTTTATAGGTCGTCAAAGCTACTGAGGGCTCGGGACTGTCACGGATCGTCATCACACTAATAAATTCATTTTGGTACACTTTGGAAATGTATAATGTTAGATATGGCATGTATAAGCTAGCATTTTGGTATAGGCTAGTTTTGGTCATAAGTTTTGCTATGTGAATTGACCTTGTTTTTTGGCTAGTCATGAAGTGGAAATATGCATGAAAGACTATGTTATGTGGAGCTTGTTTTAGCATGATGAATTGGTCTATGATATGGTTAAGTTTTTGGGTAAGCAAATGCATAAATTATGCTTGTGATGAGATAAGTTTTGGTATTGAATTTGTTATGGTTGGAATTGTTATTGATTGGACAAATTGGTATGTTTTTGGTTACCATATATGCATAATATGTTTTGGTATGTATTGCTTGTAGGTGAGACCTAAAAAGGGTGGCATTTCAGCCTTGAAAATGGCCTATAATGTCACACGACCATGGCACACGGGCATGCCTAGAGACCGTGGCACCCAATCAGTAACAACATAAGAGCACACGGCCATGGCACACGGGCGTGCTCAATGGCCGTGGTGGTGAAGTCAGTATGTGGCCTAAGAGTGCACGGCCTCAGTGCACAGGCGTGCTCAGTGGCCGTGAGGGTAAGTTAGTATATGAACACGGGGAAGACACACGAGGGTGTCCAGCAGCCGTGGAGGGCACACGGTAATCTCCCACGGGCGTGTACCCCATGTATCTTAGAAAAGTTTCTATTTTTCATGAAATTTTGCATGTGTTTCGGTTTATTCCCGAATCAATTTGTATGTATGCTTAAGGTCTCGTTGACCGTTATAAGGGACATCATACTTGAGAATGATGAATGAATTTGTGAATTTATGTTAATGCTTTCCGATATGTCCAGTAACGCTCCTAACCCTAATCCGGCGACGGACACGGGATAGGGGTGTTACAAATTATGCTTTTAATCCCTATACTCTTCACACATTTGAATTTAGTCTCTTTATTTTTAATTGAAGGAATTTAATCTCTCTACTCTTTTGATTTAACAATTGAAATCCATTTAATAAGACTATCAAAGGCTTTTGTTAAATTGAATTATGTGATTTTTTTTAAAAAGAAAGCTCATATTGTAACAGCCCGATTTTGAGCCTAGTCAGAACAGTGATTTTGGGACCACAAATCCGACGTAGTAAAGTTCATTTTTATTATATTTTTATGGTCCACAGTTTTACGGAATGATTTCATGAAAATTTTGTTTGAAAATTTTGACGTTTGGGCACTCAATTTAGTCAAAAGGACTAAAGTGTAAAAAGTACAAAAGTTGAGTTCTACATGTTAGAGGTGTCTAAATGCTATGAAATTTTAAATTGAAGGTCCCTACCTGGTAATTACACCATTGGTTAAGTTATTGGACAAAAATGGACATGGAGTAAAAGAATTTTTATGTTTTAAGTTAGGGGCATTTTGGTCATTTGGCTAATTAAATGAATTAATAATCAAATGAAAAGCCAATTTTTGCTCATCTTCAACCCCTTGGCCAAAATGTACAAGAAGGAGACATAGCTAGGGTTTGTCAAGCTTCCAAGCTCGATTGTAAGTCCATTCTAGCCCCGTTTTAAATGATTTTCATGTTTTTGAGATTCTTGTAACTTAATCTATCTATTTCTACCATTAATTTAAGGAATAATCAAGGTCTAGGATTTGACCCATGTTGGATATTTGTGTATTTTGATGTCTAATGGTGGATTATGCATGTTTGATGTGTGATAAACAACTTTTGCTAGGTGGTTATTGATGAAAATGTCAAAATGACCTATTTGTAAAAAAATTATAAAATGTGTGTAAAAGTATGATTAAATGAAAAATGTGGACTGCTATAAGTATAAAAGAGGATCGGATAGGCTTGGGAATCGAAGAAATTGAATAGATTTCATTTTTTGAGCCTAGGGGCAAAAATGTAAATATGTCAAAGTTTAGGGCAAAAATGTAATTTTCCATAATGTGGTTTTTGGACTGAATTGAATAATGTGAATAATAAATGAGTTAAATTTGCTATTGTAGATCAAGAGAAACGAGGTTCAGAACTAGATCAGGGAAAGACAAAGTATTTGACGATTAGGTCCCATTCCTATTATTTTTGTACCGAGGTAAGTCCGTATGTAAACAATGCATTGTTTTATTTATGTTCTAAATGATTTAATATTGTATGAATTATGACCGACTCCTTGAACATAATTGACAAAGTTCGACAAGCGAGAAAATCCCGGTTGAACCTTAGGAATAGTTAGGATACAAATGTCATGAATTAGGGTTATTGAGATTTCGTGTAAGACCATATCAGGGATATGGTCGATATGAGACTGCGTGTAAGACCATAGCTGGGCTATTGGCATTGATATGAGATCCCATGTAAGACCATATCTAGGATATGGCATTGGTTTGGTACTGTGAATGCGAGATGTCCCGAGTATCCTTTAGTATTCCAAGTGGTTCAACGGGTAGTTCGACAGAAATGTTAAAGTTGTGAAAGACTTCGGTATGTTGCACTTGGGTACAGGTGTGTACATAAGGCTCATGCTTAATAAGCTCAATATGTGATGAACCCTTGGTAAGTTTGTGATTGAGTAAGTTTGACTATGAGATTTATAGTGACATTTATGTTAATTTACATCATGTTAATTATGTGTTAAATGTGTGTTATAATGCCTATTATTTGCATAGGAACTTACTAAGCTTTAGATCTTACTCCCCTTTCTTTTCCCTTGTCTTATAGTGTCACCAAGCTATCTCGAGGATCGAAGATTGTCGAGATTCACTCACACTATCAACATATCATTTTTGGTACCAATGAATTTAACATTTTGAGTTATGGCATGTATAGGGACTTGGTCATTTTGTTATGTGTCATAATTGATTTGGCCAAAAGTGTTGGCTTATAATGGTTGATAATTCATTTTGTAAATGGCCATTGAAATTGGCTAATATTGTTTAAATATATTTATATATGATGATGCTTTTCATGGATGTGAGAATTTGCATGCTTGAGTTGATAAGTATGTGATGGTTGTATGTGATAGATAGAAGTATATAAATGAGTGTTGCTGCCTTGGTTGTGGCTGATTTGGTTGAATGTATATGCTTGGATTGGTGTTATGTTTTGTTGCGTAGGTATGTGCATGGAAGGGTGACAAAATGGCTTGGTAAATAGCCTTGTTTTTGTCCACACGGGTAGACACACGGGCGTGTGTCTAGTCCGTGTGTGACACACGACTTGCCCCATGGGCGTGTGTTCTGGCCGTGTGTCCCCTGCACCTTAATTGTTGCAAAACAGAATACTCAGTAATGAGCACACAGGCAGAGACACCGGCGTGTGTCTCAGCCGTGTGGACGGCACGGCCTCGAATACGGGTGTGTGCCCTGGCCGTGTGAAGTCTGTACCTATTTTATGGAAAATTATGAAAATCTAATCAATCGCACGACCTAAGCACACGGACGTGTGACTTGGCCGTGTGACCTCAATTTGATGATGATGTCATAAACATAAAGCTCCCTAATTTGAACACGGCTTGAAGCACGGGCGTGTCTTAGGGTCACACTGGCATGTCCCGAACCCACACCGGCGTGTGACCCCTTTTACATGAAAGTTTTTCTAAGTTTCCCAAAAGTTTCCAAATTTTTCGGTTTAGTCCCGAACCACTTCCGATGGATGTTTGGGCCTCGTAGGCTCGTGATAGGGACGATATGAATGTATGTGAAAGGTTTTAAACTTGGATGGAAATTTATGTTACGATTTTATATGTTTGCTTGTGTTTATGTCTGGTAATGCCTCGTACCCTGTTCGGCGTTGACTACGGGTAAGGGGTGTTACACATATGGCCAATTTAAAACTACATGGAAGCCATGTAAACACACACACAAAAAAGTATCAATTTTCCTTCTATTTATTTGATACACCACTAAATAATTGAAAAACATTAGATTTAGAATTGAAAATCTTATAATATCTGTAACCTCCTCAACTCGACTTAGACGTTATGGCCAAATTCAGGAGATTACATTTGCCACCAGAATGGCATAGTAAAACTATAGAAGTTCATTAAATAGTCATTTTAATATTTTTGTTTATTTCTGAAGAAAGTTTAGCATATGATCCTCTCTTTCACTAAAATATTTTTTTTTTCTAAAAACTATGAATCCTAAAGTTGACTTGGCAAAAGTTGATTTCCAATTTATTTACTTCTCAAAAATATTATTTACATGATATCACAACAGAAAAGTGATATTCAAGATAGTTATAATGAAGAAAAACCATAGTTTAATGCATAATTAATTCAAAATCCATGTCCCAATATCTTAAAATTAAATTAAATGTCATGCATGCCAAATAAACCCAAAAATTAAGTCTCATGCCATAGTTCAAATAAATCAATACGATTCCAAACAACATAAATTATAATATAAGGTCTAAAATACTTTTAATTAAAATAAACCAAGCCAAGCCCTTCCTATGTCGAGTCCGTGTTCTAACCTAGTGGGTTATCTGTAAAGATGGAAATTAATGGGGTGAGCTTGAGAAGCTCAGTGTGAGTCCAATCACAAGTAAACTAGAGTAAAACAGTAAACAAGCATACAAAATAACAGTTTTTAGAACAAACGCAATCTTATAGCAAAACAAAAGCTGACAATTCATTTGAACATGCATGTGAATATCAATGCAATGCAAGAATAACAGGAAAGATCCTACCCATACTCTACTACACTCCAAAGTAAGAGTTCACCAGAACTCGTCGACCCAATAACACTCTAGTTTGTGGGTGAACCACCAGTATTTGCAGATAAACTGCCAATAATAAAAATTCTGGATGAACCACCAATATTTTCAATTAAAAAGTTTGCAAACAAGCTACCAATAATTTGTGGACGAACCAACAGTGTTGTAGATTATTAAACATTCAGCACTTCCTGTAACATCCTGAAATTGGGCCTAGTAGGATTGAGCCCAATGGGCCTTAGGTGTAGTAGCGTTTAAAACTTTTGAGAACGACATTAATGCGAGTTAGACTTATGGGATAAGTGATTTTGAAAGGTTAGAGGGCTTCTAGGAAGTCCCGGGATCAAATTTAGGCTTTAGGGAAATTTTGGTTTTAGGTGGAAAAAACCCTGAAAGTTGGCAGGTAGGCCTTAAGAATAAAATGTGGAGGAAAATGACACAAGTGGAGTGTGTGGTGTAGTGGCAAAGTGACGCCACATAAGAGACAAGGGAGTGACGCCACAAGGGAGGAAGGAGGTCCAAGGTTCAAGTCTTGGCTTTTTCATTTTGGTTTCTTTTTACTTGGATCTTAGAATTTGGGCCATAGTTTATATTTAGTTGCGCATGGTTTAAGACACAAGAGGAGCTTGTGGCCAAGTGGTTAGCGGCGTGGATTATGTTGCAAGGGAGCCTGGGTTAAAATCTCGTGAGAAGCAAAGGAGTATTTATTTTACGGATTGGACGGCAAGAGTTTCAGTTGAATTTAAACTCTACTGACGAAGGGATCCCACATCGGAAAGACACAAAGAATGAAGGTGAAGAGCTAGCTATATAAATAGCATCCTAGGAGGAGAGTAAAGATACATTGGTGGGCGTTTTGGCACAGGAGTGGTCGCAGCGCGGTTTAGCACCAGAGTCCTATCAGGTGTGTACTTCTCTACTCTAGTTGTAGAGCGGCAAATGCCGAAGTGCCGGTCACGGCATTAGTAGCCACACGATCATGCGAGCGCACGTGTGGGGCTTCGACGCGATAGTTGAGGCCATCAGTAGTATTCTTGTGGGTTGGGCTGCTTGGGCCACGATGGGCCGAAGTGGGCCTAATGGGCTCGTGGGCCCAAATGAGTAAATTGTATGATTGTTTAGTATATGTTGAACTAGACTAGGTGGAACTTATATACGTGGCTAGATTTTTGCTAGGTGGGCCACACGAGCGTGTGGGCCCGAATGGGCCGAAATCGGGTTTTAGGCCCAATAGTCCGGTAAGGACCGGAAATGGTAGCTGAGTTGCTAGTGGCGACATTAGGCCTTCGGAAAGGCCATTGCAGGTGCGAATTTATGAAAATACCCTTGGTGGGTAAATTACGAAAATACCCTTGTTAGGTAAAATTACTGTTATACCCTTAGAGGTTGGTTAGCTTGATTATGTTGTATATTATTATTCTGATTATGATGGTAATTTGTTTCATACGTTGTCTGATATGTTCATAATGATTACATTGTCATTTCATCATAAATTGTATGTTGCATGGGCATGAGGGTGATAATGATAAAGGGGAAGTGTTCTGGTGGTTTTACCACATTATCCGGTGACTTATGTCACATATTATGAATCCGGTGACTTATGTCACATATTATGAATCCGGTGACTTATGTCACATATTATGAATCCGGTGACTCTGTCACATTATCTGGTGGCCATGCCATGATTATAAGGGCGATATGCAGTTGACTGCAGCGACTGCCTTCGATGGTGTGTAGGGGATGGAGGGTCGATTTAGTAATCCCCACGGTGTGATTGGCAGGTACGGGTGATGTGTAGCGGATGGATATTTAGGCTGGGACTGGGTTTTGCATCATATCGCATTGATTATCTGATTATCTGCTATACTATGATGTGAGGGCTACGGCCTGATTCGATTTATGTGTGCTTCGGCCAAGTATGTTATTGTGAGGGCTAAGGCCCAATCTACTTTTGTGGGCTTAGGCCCAGTTATCACTCGTAAGGGGAATTACACACTGAGTTTTCATAAACTCACCCCCTCTTTTTAAATGTTTCAGGTAATCATTAGATCGCGGATTTGGGGAGCCGAGGCAGACTTGTGGTGGCCCTGCAATGTTTTTCCGTAAACTCGTTTCTTTTATTTTGGCTTATTTTTATTTTGGATTTTGTTATGTAATAAGGCCTTTGGTATTTTATTTGGTTTTAGCTTTCAATTTGGTTACTGTTTATTATTAAATGTTCAATATGGGATTTTCCTAAAATGATAATAAATCGTTTTTATTCAAAATTACTTAAGCTCGATTTTCACAACAAATACAATTTTATTCAAATTGATAACAACTTTGTAAAATGGGCATTGAAATGAATCTGCTTTTATAAACAAACCACAAAACGCAGAGTTTCAAAAAGAATACGAACTTTTTTTAACGAACGCACAGTTTTTTTTAGACATTCCTTTCATGTGACATGCCAGATCCGGTCGTAACATCTAGGCCGGGTTTGGGGTGTTACACTTCCTCCTTTCAATCGTCCCACCCCATGTAATACAGTATGGCATGCTTGTGGTAGTATCATGTAGAAACAGTAGACATGCTTAACATGTATTTAGCTCAACAGTAGCAAAAATAACAATATCAAAAATATCATAATTACGGTGGTAATAGACATGTAATATTCACATATCATATAATATATAGTATTGATTCAGTCATTAAATCACAGATCCTTACATAATCATAATATCAGATACTCAATTGAATGAATAAAAATAAAATAAAAAACATTTTAGGAATCACATAAGGACTAAACTGAACAATTCAAAAATTAATTGGTGAAACTATAAAATAAGGGTTACATGGTCGTGTGGTCAGACCATGTGAGAGGTTTGAAGCTGTGTGGAAGGGGTACACGACCATGTGGCTAGACCGCGTAACAGCTTGATGATGTCTAAAAACTGGTAAGTTACCCTACAAGAGAGACATGATCGTGTGGCAGGCCGTGTGGTTCACAAAGTCCCTAAAATCTATAGGTGTATATAGTTGTGTGGTGGTCGTGTGGTCCACCCATGTGATCTACATGCCCGTGCGGGAGATCGTATGGCCCTAAACCTATACACTGTTTGCCTCAATTCACTTGGTAAAGAACACATACCTTTCAATGCGGGTCCGATTGATTTTCCTCATGCTCGATTTTGGTCTGATTTACCTAAAATCGATCCTTCAAATTACATTTACACATGATTTAATAGTTGGTTTCAAAATTTGAAAAGATAGTCAAAAGATTTGGTAAAAATCGTAACAGATTGATTAATCAAATGAAATATTAACATTGTATAGTAATATTATAGAAATATGGGGATCTAATCATTTGAAATGAAGCGTACTTACCATTTCTTGACAAAGCCATGGGGCTATTGATGACAATTGCAAAACCGATAGAAAACAATTGAGCGGGGACGATTTGATTCAGGAAGGCAAAATAATTATCAGCAATTAGGATGAAAATTTAGTGTATAGAAAAGGAAAAGAAAAGAAAAAGAGAAGAAACAGAAAGATGAAGAGAAATTTACTAGGATTTGAAAAGTGACAAACCTAATCCAAATGGGAAAATAAGGGTTAAATAGTTAGGGTTTGAAACCCTAAAGGCGGCAAGGGTAAATATCTCAAAAACCTGGTCAGAAAAATAAAAGGGATGTATTTTTTTAGGGAGGGAAGCCAACTCTTAACCGTTAGGCCTGATGCCTATTTCTTGTTAAGTTTCAACTCTTTACCGTATATATTTTAGGTGTGACTTTTACCCTAGGTTGCTAAAAATGAAAGGAAAAGAAATGGGAGGAAGGGAGCTCGAACTTGGGTCTCTAGGGAGGACTCTTTAACACTTAGCCATTAAGCCTAAATCAATTCTTGTTTATCCATTTCAATTAACCCCTTATACTTTGGGGTGTGACAAATCTCTCCTCCTTAATGAAATTTAGCCCTCAAATTTACCTAGTTCAAATAGATGATGATACTGTTGACAGATTGAGTCTTCCAATTCCCATGTGGCCTCTTCAGTGCCATGGTTATACCATAGAACCTTAACAAGTGGGATTTGTTTCCTTCTCAGAAGATTTACCTCAGGATTTAGAATTTGCACAGGTTCCTCATCAAAGGACAAATCCGGTCTCACCTCAATCTCTTCAATGGGAACAATATGGGAAGGATCAGATTGGTATCGTATCAACATGGAGACATAGAAGACGTCATGGATGTAGTCCAATTCAGGAGGTAATTCTAATTGGTGCCAGTAGACCAACTCTCTTAAGAATTTTTTTAAGGCCCAATGAACCTATGACTTAATTTGCCCTTTCGTCCAAACCTCATCACTTTCCTTCATCAAGATACTTTTAGGAAGACTTGATCTCTAGCACTATATTCAATGTCCTTTCTCTTTAGATCTGCATACAACTTCTGCCTATCAAAAGCCACTTTCGGTCTATCTTGGATTAATCTATTTTTCGCCTCAGACTCTTGTACCACTTTGGGACCCAAAATTTTTCTTTCACTCAGTTCAGTCCAATACAATGATGTTCGACACTTGCAACCATACAAGGCTTTCTATGGTGCCATTTGTATACTCTATTGGAAGCTATTATTATAGGCAAATTCAACTAAAGGCAAGTGTTCTTCCCAACTACGTCAAAATTCAATAATGCAACCCCTTAACATATCTTCCAATATCTGAATAACCTGTTTATATTGTCCATCGGTATACGGATGGAAGACAGTACTAAAATCCAAAGGAGTACCTAGTGCCTCATGTAACTTCTTCTAGAATTGAGATGGAAAACGGAGATCTCGATCTAAAATAATTGATACTTAGCCATCTTTTGTAAAGAGTAATTCATACAGACAGGTAAGAAATGAGCTAACTTAGTTATTCAATCTACTATCACCCGAATTAAATCTTTCTTAGTAAGTGTTAAGGTTAACCCACTAAAAAAGTCCATTGTTATTCGCTTCCACTTCCACTGAGGTATCTTAATCGGTTGTAACAAACCAGAGTGAAATTGGTGTTCAGGTTTCACTTGCTGACACGTTAGGCACTTAGCTATGAAATCTATCACCTTTCATTTGAGTCCAAGCCACGGTTCAATTCCCTTAAATCTCGATTCATCTTTTTTGCTTCGGGATGTATAACATAAAGGATACTATGCGTTTCCCGAAGTATGGACTATTTTAGATCTTTATCGTTTGGCACACAATACCTCCCTCGGAAGCATAGAATGCCATCGGCATTAAATCCAAAATCCTCAGTTTTGCTGTCCTCCACTTGCTTAATTCATGGAAGCAATAACGTATCTAACGGTTGTTTATCTCTAATCTCACTAACTAAGGTGGGTTTCACTTACAATTTTGCTAGTAAGCCTCCATCATTCACTAGACTTAACCTAGCAAATATTTCTCTTAAATCAGTCATATTTTTTTTTTCTATTTAGAGCATTTGCCACTACATTGGCTATTTTTGGGTGGTAATCAATCACACATTTATAGTCCTTTAATAATTATATCCACCTCCGTGGCCTCAAGTTCAACTCTTTTTGGGTGAGAAGATACTTGAGACTCTTATGACCAGTATAGATGTAACACTTCTCACCATACAGGTAGTGCCTCCAAATTTTTGGCGTGAACACCACACATGCCAACTCCAAATCATAAGTCAGATAGTTGCACTCATGTTGTTTTAACTGCCTTGATGCATAGGAAACTACTTGTCCATCTTGAATCCATACACATCCAAGGCCAATGTAAGATGCATCATTATATACCACATACTCCTTTCTCGAATCAAGTTGGATAATCACGGGAGCTTGGGCCAACACCTATTTTAGCTTTTCAAAGCCACCTTGCTGGTCATCAGTCTATTTAAATGGAGTATTCTTCCTCAATAACTTAGTTAGACGGGCAGCAATTAAGGAGAACCCTTCAAAAAATCTATGATAGTACCTAACTAAACCAAGGAAACTTTAGATCTCAAAAATGTTTTTGGGTTGTTTCCATTCCAAGATAGCCTCAATCTTTTTCGGGTCTGTACGGATACCCTCTATGAATACAACATAACCCAATAACATGACTTCCTTAAGCCAATAATAAGATTTGCTTAGTTTCACATAAAGTTTCTTTTCGCGAAGGATTTGCAAAACTATCCTAAGATGTTCATCGTGTTCAGTTGGAATTGATTAAGGACCAGTTGGAACACTTGGTTCACTAAGTTCATGAAGGCAGCAAGAGCATTGGTTAATCTAAAAGGCATAAAAAGGAACTCTTAATGACCGTATCGAGTCCTAAATGTGATTTTAGACACATCCGTCTCATTTACCTTTAATTGATAGTACTTAAATCAATTTTCAAAGACACTATTGCACCTTGAAATTGGTCGAACAAATCATCGATCCTAGGTAGAGGATATTTATTATGAACGATCAATTTATTCAATTGTCAATAGTCAATACACAACCTTAGGGAGTCATCTTTCTTCTTAATAAATAGGATCGGATCTCCCCACGGAGTAAGACTGGGTCTAATAAACCTACGATCCAAAAGCTCCAGAAGTTGGACTTTCAATTCTTAAAGCTCCTTAGGTGTTATACGGTAGGGAGCAATGGACACCGGAGCAGTTCTTGGCAACAACTCAATCCCAAATTCTACCTCATGCTCTAGAGGTAACTCTGGTAGTTCGGGAAATACATTTAGGAATTCCCTTACTATTTGGATACTATTTACAGTAGATTTATTTGCATTCACATCCAACACATAGGGTAAATAAGCTTTCAATCGTTTTCAAGGTCACCCTTTTTGAGGCATAGTATAGAATAACTTGGTGTTCTACCAAAAAATCTATTCCTAGAATTAAATCAAACTCTTCGAAAGGCAATTCCATAAGATTGAATAGAAACACTACCCCTTGAACCTCCAATAGACATCTCCTATATATTTAATTTATAGTGATTATAACACGTCTTACCCGTATTCAATGCTGGAGCTGGATACGAGGCATTACTGAACTTGCTCAACATAAAACATCAGGCCATAAAATTTTGTTTCAACTTAAAACTTTTTCATTCACACTCATAACATCCTTATTATGGGTCTATGAGACCCTAAACATATATCCAGGATGCTTCAGGACTAAACCGAAAACTTTTGCATACTTAGAAAATTTTTACTCAAAACAGGACCACACGCCCGTGTGAAATGGAACACGCCCGTGTGGTCACACACGCCCATGTTCCCTACCCCGTGTGGAATTTAATTTTCACTTTGAACCTGCAGGGGTTCTCTATTTATGACGTCAGCAAACTCTTAAGGGCACACGGCCTAGTCACATGCCCGTGTGCTGGCCCGTGTGACGAATTGAATTCTCACAAATTTGATGCAGGGGACACACGGCCTATCAACACTCCCATGGGGTTGACCGTGTGTCACCCACGGCCTAGACACACACCCGTGTGTCTACCCGTGTGGACAATTATAAGGCTATTTACCAAGACAATTGCCACCCTGAAAAAACAAACATGCTTATACCACAACAAGCAACACTTAACATAGCAATAATAGACTATGAAGAACCATAATTTCATCATGCACACACTTCACATTTTACTTAATCAATTACACAAACTTGCACATTATGAACATCATCATCATCATTGGATATGTATATAAACTTAACTAGTATTGGCCAATTCCAAATGGCCAATTACAAAATAAATGAGTAACCATAATAGCCAACACCTTGGCTAACAATTATGACATAACAAAATGACCAAGCTCCTATACATGCCATACTCAAAATAAATCAACTTTACTATACCAAAAGAATAGTTGATAGTGTGAATCGATCTCCGACATCCTATGATCCCCGAGCTAGCTTGGCGATACTACAAGGAAAAGGGAAAAAAGAGGGGTAAGCATATAGCCTAGTAAGTTTGCATGAAATAAATAGCACCATTAAAACTTATAATAACATTTATTCATCTCATCAAAGATACACAAATTCTCATACACATCAACATAAGTTACTCATGTATACTCTTACCAAATTTCATATCACATATAGCATGCATTTCTCGTAAGATACTCATGGGTACCTGTATCACTTCATCACATAACTTTTGCACTCTTATACTCTTTAAACATAGACTTAGCTCTTTGTCATCTTTACATAACTTAGCTCTTGGCCCGTTGAACTATAACAAAATATCGGAGGACACTCAATCTCATCATACATGTATCACGATGCCAATGCCATATCCCAGATATGGTCTTACATGGGATCACCTCTTGATGCCGATGCCATATCTCAAAGATGGTCTTACACGGGATCTCATCTCACGATGTCGATGCCATGTCCCAGACATGGTCTTATACGAGATCGTATATAGATGTTGATACCATGTCCCAGACATGGTCTTACACGGGATCTTTCTTTGGTGCCGAAGCCATGTCCCAAACCTGGTCTTATACGGGACCTTCCTTATTCGATGCCGATGCCATGTCCCAGACATGGTCTTACACGGGACCTACATTCGGCGTCGATGCCATGTCCCAGATATGGTCTTATACGGAACCTTCCTTGTCTCATGTTGTGACATAGGTATCCTTGTTATTCTGAATATTCAACCGGGACTTCAATTTAAAATACTCTCATCATATTCTCATCAAGGCATCATTAGTCGATTTTCATAGAAATAATATTCATTTGTCATAATATCAAGCAATTATAAATGTAAAAACATTATGTAGCTTTAATTTCACACAAACTTACCTCGGTACTCAAAATGTGTGTAAATATTCGATTTAGTCCACAACCTTGTTCTTACCTCGGTTTCAGTCCGGGCTTCATGTTTCTTGATCTATAATAGCAATTTCACTTGTTTAATACTCACATTGACTAAATTGACCCATGAATCATACTTTGGCAAAATTACGATTTTGCCTCTAAACTTTTACGTAATTACACTTTTGCCCCTAGGCTCGTAAAATGATTTTCATTCAACTTCTTTGCATTTTAAGCGTAGTCGAATCATTTTCATAACTACAACAGCCCCCAATTTCCACTAATTTACTCATGTATGACCATTTTCATAACTTTTACAATTTGGTCATTTTATGTATTTTTCATGAAAATCACTTAGAAAAATATGTTTATCATACATCAAGCTTTCATATTCTTCCATAAATCATCAAAAATACATGCATGTCATACATGGGTAAATTTTTGAACATAAACCCTAGCTCAAAATATAGCTAGAAATAGCTAAATTGAGCTACGAGGATTTCAAAAATACGAAGAACATTAAAAACGGGGCTAGGATGTACTTACTGTCAAGCTTGGAAGTTGAAGAAACCCTAGCTATTGCTCCTTGAAAATTTCGGCACTTAGGGGAAGAAGATGAACAAAATTTTGACTTCTTTTCCCTTTTTAATTCATTAATTAACCAAATGACAAAAAATGCCCTTAAGGCCTTTTCTTGAGATTTTTTCCTTCCCATGTCTATTTTTGTCCATCTTAACATATAATGGTCTAATTGCTAAATAAGGACCTCTAGTAATTTTTAGAATGCTATTTCATACTTAAATCTTCTAGAATATCATAATTTCTAATCTTTGCAATTTAGTCCTAATAGACAAATTGTTTACTAATTTATAAAATTTCTTCATGAAATTTTCACACAATCATGCAAGCATGTCATAGACCTCATAAAAGCCATAAAACACATATTTCTACCTCGAATTTGTGGTCTCGCAACCACTATTCTGACTAGGCCCTAAATCGAGTTGTTACAATTCTCTCCCATTAGGGATTTTCATCCCCGAAAATTTTACCGATAAAAAGGTTTGGATATTGGTTTCTCATAGTTTCCTCGGGCTCCCATGTAGCCTCTTCTACCCCATGTCTTTGCCACAATACTTTTATAAGAGCTATAGTTTTATTCCTTAACTGCTTGACTTCTCTTGCCAAAATCTTAACCGGTTCTTCTCCATAAGTCATGTCGGGTTGAATTTCAACCTCTGTCGGTGTAGTCACATGCGAAGGATCCAATCGGTAACAATGTAGCATAGACACGTGAAATACATCATGTATCTTGTCCAACTCAGATGGCAAAGCCAATCAATAAGCTACAGGTCCTATCCTCTAGGTAATCTCATATGGTCTGATAAAACGCGGACTCAATTTGCCTTTCCGGCCAAATCTAAGAACTTTCTTCCATGGCGACACTTGTAAGAATACCTTACTGCTAACTTGAAACTCAATCTCTTTCCGTTTCAAGCCCTAGTAGGACTTTTGTCTATCTGAAACAGCTTTTAGACAATCTCGAATTACTTTTACTTTCTCTTCGGTTTCTCTAATCAGATCAACCTCGTGAATCTGATTTTCCTTGAGTTCAGTCTAATACAAAGGCGTTCGACATTTATGCCCGTACAATGCCTCATAAGGCGCCAGTTTCAAGCTCGACTGAAAACTGTTATTATACGCAAACTCTACCAACGGTAAATACTGTAACAGTCTGATTTAGACCCTAGTCGGAATAGTGGTTTCAAGACCATAAATTTGAGGTCAGAATAATATTTTAATGTTATTTTTGGTGTTGGTTATATGTGATATAGCCTGTGTGAAAATTCTGTGTGGTAATTTTATCGACTGTGTGCCGAATTAAGAGAAATGACTTAATCGCGTAAAGTGTAAAATGCTGTGTGCTGATTGTTAAGTGTTTAATTATTTTTGTCTTTATAATGTGGAGGCCTTATGATGCAATTAGGCCATATTTAGTGATAGTGGGTGGAAAAGGACTAGAATAACCTTAATATATAAAGGTTATATATGTTTAATGAAAAGGGTAAATTAGTAAAAGGGTATGATACTATGTTAAATAAAATAAAAGCTTGAAAATAAGCCATTTTCTATCATCTTTCCACTGAATATTAAAGAAAGAAGAAGGGTTTAAAGCTTTGGTATTTTCGGCTAGCAATTGGCTTGATTTAAGATTAGATTTTGTTCAGTTTTTAATAATTTTTACGTTCGTAATCGTTGCTTCGTGCTCTAGCTAACCCATGTTGTAATTTGAAGAATTGATAATGTTTATGAGATATGGCATTAATCAAATGGTGAGCTTTGTGATGAGTATTGATGTTAAATGATAGATATGTGTTTAATGAACATGTTTTGTTCTTGAAATTTTGATGAAATTGAGCAATTTGGGCTTAATTGAGAAAAGTGTAAATTGAGGGACTAGAATGTGAAATAAATGAAATTTGTGGACTTGTATGAATATACAAAAAATTCGGCTAGGCATGGGTAAAATGGAATTATGTGTATTTCGTGATTTTGTGAAATAGGGACTAAAGTGTCGAAATGTGAAAATTTGAGGGCTATTATGTAAAAGTCCTAAATATGTGTGTTTGGACTAAAATGAATGATTTGGTGATTGAATGGATTGAATTTGAATGTGTATAGACCAAGAGAGAAGAGGTTCGGATCGAGATCGAGCAAAGATAAAGTGCTCGATTAATCGACCATTTCGGTATTTCGGCGTCCGAGGTAAGTTCGGATATAGTACAAGTTGTTAATTTATGCTCTATGTGATGTGAATTGAATGAATATTTATATAACTATGAGATTGGAAATGCTATGTGCTAAATTCAATTAGAAGGCACTAAGTGTGCGAAATTAGAAATGGGATAGAAATGATTGGCACCGTATGTGCGAGATGATAGAAGCTTCGGCTTATTGAATTGGCACTGTGCGTGTGATGCCGATATAAGCTTGGTTTAACATATTGGCACTAAGAGTGCGATGACAACTACGTTTTGTTTATAAATTGGCACTAAGTGTGCAAACAAAGCAAGAGAATAGCAAAGGTTGATCGAAATGTAAAGTCGAGTGGTTGAGTATCAAGGTTGGTGATTAACTATGTGTTGGCAAAGGTATGTATAATACCTATGTGGTTGATGACATTGGAAATAGTTGAATGGAATTCTATGTGAATATTGGATATGGTTGAATTTGTGTGACATTGGTAAATTATCTATGTGATGGATTAATGTGTATATTGATTTGATTCAATGCATTAATTGTATTGTATTTCAAACTTACTAAGCTTTGAAAGCTTACTGTGTGATTTGTTTCGTAGCTTTGCAGTGTCAGTAAAGCTAGCTCGGATCCGGGGATCATCAGCATCTCAATCACACTATCCACAATCTATTTTGGTACTTTTGGAAAGATGTACATAGTTGAAATATGACATGTATAGGCTAGTTATTTGAAACATGATTGTGATGTGTAATTAGTCATGTGATATGGCTAGACAAGATGTTGGTGAAATGCATGAATGATTGTGGTTTATGAAGTATATTTTGGCATGACTTGATAGCATATGAAATGTCTTATGAATGGTAAGTTTTGTGATGAATTGAAGTCATTGTAATCGAATGATAATGTGGATGAATCATGCTTGGTAATGTATGTGTTAGTTGAGCAAATTGGTATATAAGTTGATATACTAGAATTGAGATTGAATTGGGTTGATATGATGAATATTTTGATGTGTTTTTGGTTGCTATTGGTACATGGAAAGATGTTTAATTGGACATGTGGGTTGACCCTTGTATGGGTGGCACATTGGCCTTGCAAATGGCCTATTTTGCATATATGGTCAAGAGACATGGGCATGTGCCTCTGCCGTGTGGTTTAAGGGTCACTTTTAGTTGTGTCTGGACAGGGTACACGGCTGAGGCCCACAGGCGTGCATGGTGGCCGTGTGATCAAGTCAGCAGCTAGTCTAGTAATACACGGCCATGGCACACGAGCGTGTCTAGTGGCCGTGGAGATAAGTCCGTATGCATGCTTTGTTTTGACACGACTCGGACACATGGGTGTGTCTGCTAGCCATGTGAGGCGCACGGCCTGACTGCACAGGCGTGTGACCTCAATAGTATTGAAGAATGCTTGAAATTCTAAAAACTTTCGTAAGTGTTCGGTTTAGTCCCGACCCCTTTCTATCATGTGTTTAAGGTCTCGTGGACCTCATTAAGGGACTATATGATTATGTTGTGATATGTTTTGATGATGATTGACTTTGTGTTGTGAAATGGATGTGAAATGTTCTGATTGTTCGATAATGCCTCTTAATCTTATACCGGCGACAGTTTCGGGTTAGAGGTGTTACAAATACTTTTCCCATCTACCCTGAAACTCAAGAACACAACATCGAAGCATATCCTCAAGTATTTGTATTAGTCTCTTCGACTGTCTGTCGATTTATGGGTGAAAAGCTGTGCTAAAACTCAGCTTTGTGCCCAAAGCTTCTTGCAATTTTTTCCAAAATCGGGATGTGAATCTCGAATCTCTATCCACTATAATCAACAAAGGCAATCCATGTAGTCTTACAATCTCTGAAACATACAAGTCTGCCAACTTGTCAAGTGAATAATCGACTCGTACAGGTATGAAATGGGTTGACTTCGTAAGTCTATCTACCACAAACCATACGACATCTTTCTTACTCGGTGTCAATGGTAAACCCGTCACAAAGTCTATAGTAACACGGCCCCATTTCCACTTGGGAACCATAATAGGTTGAAGTAGACCGGATGGTACTTGGTGCTCAGCTTTCACTTGCTAACAAATCAAGCATTTTGATACAAAATCAGAAATATCTTTCTTCATACTCGGCCACCAATACCATTTCTTCAAGTCATTATACATTTTTGTGCTGCCTGGATGTATAGATAGACATCCACTATGTGCCTCTTGCAAAATTTTCCAAATGAGCTCCTCATCTCTTGGTACACAGACTCTGTCCCGGAACATCAAACATCCATCGAAATTAATTCGAAAGTCGGACTCAACACCCGATTCAAACTGAACTCTTTTGGCTTGTAAGTCGCTGTCACCTTTCTAAGCTTCACAAATCTCTTAGAGAAACATCGGTCTAGCCCTAAACTCCGCTAGAATAGAACCATCATCTGACAAAGTCATCCGTGTATTCATAGCCTTCAATGCAAATAATGATTTTCTACTCAAAGCATTGGCGACTACATTCGCGTTTCCTAGGTGGTAGTCAATCACTAGCTCATAGTCTTTTATCAGCTCTAACCATTTTCGTTGCCTTAAATTCAATTCCTTTTGAGTCATCAAGTACTTTAGGCTTTTATGGTAGGTGAATATATGACACTTTTCACCATATAAATGGTGTCTCCATATCTTCAATGCAAACACAATGGCAGCCAACTCTAAATCATGTGTCGGGTAAATCTTCTCATACGGCTTTAACTGTCTCGAGGCATATGCTATCACCTTGCCCTCTTGCATAAACACACAGCCCAATACATTAAAGGATGCATCATTATAAATCACAAATTCTTTTCCCGGTTCAGGTTGCACTAGAATTGAAGCCTCAGTCAACAATGCCTTTAGTTTTTCGAAACTCTGTTGGCACTTTTCTGTCCATTCAAACTTTACATCTTTCTGTAATAGCCTTGTCATCGGAGTAGCTATCATAGAAAATCCTTTGACAAACCGTCGATAATAGCCAGCTAGGCCCAAAAAACTTCTAACCTCCGATACATTTCCCGGTGGTTTCCAATCAACAATAGTTGAAATATTGCTCGAGTCAACTCGGATTCCATTTTCCGAGACATTGTGCCCTAAAAACCCAACTTTTTTAAGCCAAAATTCACTTTTGCTAAACTTGGAATACAACTGATTATCTCATAAAATCTGTAAAACCATCCTCAAGTGCTCAGCGTGCTCATTTTCATCACGAGAATAAATCAATATGTCATCGCAGGTGTTCTACCCTCGGGTCTTACAGTCTACTCTCTGGGTGAATTTTTACTACTCATTCCACTTCTTGGGTTTGTCTATGGTCTCCCTCTTGTAGTGCTTCCCGATCTTACACTCTGAATTTTCTCTTTTTTGACCATTTAAGGGATTCTCTAATATAATGATCTTGGGAACCACACTTAAAACAGGCCCTCTCATGAACTCGACATTCACAGGGGTGATGTCTGCCACACTGTGGACATTCCGGTCTATTTGGTCGAGTGTTCCCAACATTAGCAACTGAAGTGGTCTGAGCTTTAAACCCTGAATACCGTTTACCCTTACCTCGATTTGAAAACCCAGCTAAAGTGGCTGATCGTGTAGTAAAATCCCTTGACTTCTTGGATGAGGATTGAAATGACTTGCTCATTTGTCTCTTCCTTGAGTCACGAGACTCAATCTCAGCTTTTCTTTTCTCTTTAACCAACTCCTTGGTTTTACAAGCCCTGTCCACTAGCACAACAAGTTCTTTCAAAGACACCAACAAATAATCGGATATTTTCATTTAATCTGTCCTCAAACCTTTTACACATAATGGCTTCAGTGGATACACCCTCTTGAGCATATTTGCTGAGCCTCACAAACTCACGCTCATACTCAGTTATTGTCATTCTACGTTGTTTCAGTTCAGGGAATTCCTTTCTTTTCTGATCAATGAATCTTTGGCTAATGTACTTCTTTTGAAATTTTTCTTGGAAAAACTCCCAATTAACTCTCTCCCTCGGTACAACAGACACAAGGGTGTTCCACCACTGATAAGCGGGATCTCTTAAAAGAGACACTACACATTTCATGCACTCATCAAGTGTGCAAGATAATTCATCAAATACCCTGATGATATTTTCAAGCTAAAATTATGCTCTTTCTGGACCATCATCTTTACTAGCTCAAAATTCTTCGGCTCCTTGTTTCCAGATTCTATCAACCGGAGGCTATTCTCTTCTCACCACTTCTACCACTTAGGGAGCTACAGGGGTAGGTTGAGGAATAGGTTGGGGTGGAGGGGGTTGTGCATTCGAGTTTGTACGAACGAACTCCGTATACCATGCATTCATCATATGGAGAAAGGCTTCCCTAGCTTCTTCTCCTCCTTTCTGACTCACAATCATTGGTCTATTCTCATTTTCATTCGGCACTGTTCCTTTGGCGAGAGCTGGCGCGCTACTTTCTATATCATCCGCCACAGCTCTATCGGGATCTATTTACTATATAAAAACACAATTTAAATCGTCAAGAGTCGTCACACTATCATTAGGTAAATACTCATATGTATGGCATGTATAGCTAGACTCATGCGTACGCTACGTTAGTCTGAGAATTGACTAAACCATAGCCCTGATACCACTAAATGTAACACCCCTTACCCGTATTCAATGCCGGAACCGAATACGAGGTATTACCGAACTTAACTTGCTCAACATAAAACATCGGGCCATAAAATTTTGTTCCAACTTAAAACTTTTTCATTCACACTCATAATGTCCCTATTATGGGTCTAAGAGACCCTAAACATACATCCGGGATGCTTCGGGACTAAACTGGAAACTTTTCCATACTTAGAAATTTTTTACTCAAAACAGGGCCACATGCCCGTATGAAATGGAACACGCCCGTGTGGGCAGGCCGTGTGGTCACACACGCCTATGTTCCCAGCCCGTGTGGAATTTATTTTTCATTTCGAACCTATAGGGGTTTTCACACGGCCGTATACACGCCCGTGTCAATGGCTCGTGTCCTTCACACGGCTTAGACACGCCCGTGTCCTCACCCTGTGTGAAAAACCTGGGTATTCTGCTTATGACATCAGCAAACTCTTAAGGGCATATGACTGAATTACACACCTGTGTGCTAGTTAGGTTGTAAAATAAAATGTTTAGGAGGCAACATGATAGACTAGTCTGATATCTATAATGTATAATTATCATATATATTTCTCTCGAAAAATGTAGGCCATTAAGAAGGACAAATTCTGAAGTTGTGACACTTGTTAAGCTCCAATAAGTAGAATGGGTTATATTTATATGCGTAAGAAGGATTTTGAGAAAGGTTCTTATTCTTCTTCCTTCAAGATTACTTTTTTATCCGTTTTCTTAAATCCAATGGTATCTTTTCCTCATTAAGCTGGAAGTTAAGGATTCTTGACTTAATTAGTTATCATTCCATTTCTAGGTAAGTATTATAGTTTTGCATGTTAGATGTTTTGAAACAGTGAGTTTGTATGTGGTATATAAATAGTAAGTTGTAAGTATAAGGCTTTGCATGAGAGTTATCATAGTTTAAGGCTATACTAAATTGTATGTAAATGAGTTTTAATGGTAGTCCTATGTTCTGTAAGCAATTGTTGCGGTTGGTTCGAGAAGGATGTCTGAGTCTGGAGCTTAGAACTGCAGTAGGTAAGTTAAGGTGAGTCTCTATCCTGACTTTCTTATGTAAACTATTCAAGTAGAAGAATATATCTATAAAGGATGATAGTATCTATAAAAAAATCAGTACGTGTATGAGTATAGTAAAGAGGAGATATGGGTTATGATGATATGAAAAAGGTTTTGTTGAAAAAGGATGTTGAAGGGTAATAATACAGGTAAAGTTTGATAAATAGAAAGTAAGAGTTTAGTTTGGAATGTGACTAAATCTGGGTAAGTAAATGTTCAACAAATGTTCCTTTTCGAAGCCTCTGGTATGGCAGTTATATTGTTAACCAGATTGGCAGATCATGATATGAAATTAATGTAAGACCATGAGGTTAAGACCCATGGCATCATATAATATGAGAAGACTCATGGTGTAGCCTCCAGTAAGTTGAAGACTTGATTGGCAAATCACAATACATGAATGTTTATAAGTCCACGTGGCTGAGACCCATGGCAAAATATGTGTGTATGTATGTTCATGGTGTAGCCTTCGAGAGTAAATCGAATTTGCAGATCACGATACATAAAATAATGTATAAGTAAATGAGAGAGACACCCATGGCACCTTCTGTGAATGTCCATTCGGATAGTAAAAACGTGAATTTGTATGATGCCTTTATGACGTATTTTCTTTGGCCTTTGTGGCATACTCTGCTAAGTCTTTTTGGTAAGGTATTTGCCGGAATAGGGTTACGGAGCATTACTAGACATTTCAAAACAAATATGAACAGCCATTTAATATTATAACATACACATCATAATTTAATCATAATGTCCCTTTATTGAGCCCTCGAGACCCAATTCATGTGTTAGAAATAAATCGGGACTCAATCGGAAACTCAGAGAATTTTTCACGAAATTTTAAAAATTTTCCTAGATGCAAGGCTTACACGCCCGTGTGCCAGGCCATGTGGACTCAAAATGAGTCTTATTTATTATATTTTACCAACCCTACAATCTTAAACCGTAAGAAATTCAACAACCAATTGTTCAACCAATTCAAAACATAATCAAATACATCCAAAACATGAAAAATAATCAATTTAATAAACGAACCAATGTATATTCATAAATACTTCATATGTTTTATCCAAATCAATCTAAATTTGCATATAACAAATTCATTCATACTTTAACCAAAATATGTCATTTTGTCACCTTAGCAAACACATAACTTATATTTATGTATATAAAACTGACCATTATCACAATATAACATCATTTATAATCATTTTCCAAAATAACAAGCATCATATCCTAGGTACATGTCATTTACCAAAAAGAAATGTACTTCACCACAATGAGTTCGGGATCGACCTTGGATGCTGATTCGACAATTTGACTTTAACCTAACCTGCGCACGGAAACAAATCATACGGTGAGTATAAAACTCAGTGGTATTTCTATAATCTGGACACTTTTAAAAAAATAATATTATAAAGCATACACATTTAACCTTATGTAAACATTAATCAATCAATAATTCAATTCATCCACTTAAACTTCATTTTTCATTAATAACTGATTCAAATAAATTTTCTCACTTTGATTCACATAACATTTGGCAATAGCAAAACTCTTTTTTATGAACTCTTGGTTCATACATATCATTTGCACAATTCAATTCAATATCAAATTTCAAATTCACAATCCAATAACAATCTTATTGCCAATTCATTTATTTACCTCTATTAACAAGACTCGAACTTTGGTAGATACACGGATCCAACCAAAACACACCAGTATGGCCCAAAGCCTCATCGAATAATTCAAAGTAATAAGTTGACACCTAGTGTCTCATCCGCCTTGCCGAAGTAAGTTGGTACCCAGTACCTGATCGAATTTATCTGAAGTAATACTTTGACACCCAGTGTCTCATCGACTCGAAGTCAAAGTATCCCTGAACACTTCCAATCCTATGGCATGCCAACTATATCTGAATCAGCCCGTTACAGTTAATAGGGTTTCCAAATCACTTCTCAATTTTCCAATCAATACACATTTCAATTCAAATAATCATATATACTTATAGTTCAACTCAATTAAATTTTCATATTTCAATATAATCAATATCCAATATCCACATTCACATTAATCACAAATCCACTTATATGCAATTCAATATCAACAATACTAATACTCACTTTAGTTTCACTTACCATGCATATTAAATAATAAATTCAACAAATAATTATTAGATTTGGATTATAGAAATACAAACTGAAATTTTCGAGCTAATCCTTGTTGACTTTGTCTTTTCCTTTCCTAGCTGAGGTCTCTGACTCAACGTTTGCTACAGAATTAAAATAATTAAAAATCATCAATACAACACAATTTAACATTGAATATTTCAATTTATACACAACTTTTGTCTAAATTCCAATTTAATCCTTAAATTAAACTAACTTTTTTTTCTTACAAAAATAATTTCATATCTCAATCCAATTTCCACTGTAATCTAATTTCAACTCCCTAATTTCATCACAAAATCCTAATTTTGAAAATCTCTCAATTTAGTCCCTATTACTCGAAACTTATAATTTAATTTACAATTCAATCCATATTTCTATTCTAACTTGAAATTCTATCAATTTAATCCTTAATTCTTCAATTTATTCAACATGAACAACTTCTAAACAATTACTAACTTTCAAAATTTTATCATAAATCAAGTAATATTTTGTTCTAGGATTCCAAAAACTCAAAAATTACAAGAAAATGGGCTAAATTGACTTACCACTTAAGCTTCAAGCCTTGAAACCCTAATTTTTCCTTTTCTTTTTCTTTCTCCCCTGTTCTTCTCTGTGTCGTTTCAATATTCTCTCTTTTTCCCTCTTTATTTCTTTTATTTGTTTTTAATTATATAATATAATATAATTTAATAACATTTACTTATATTATAAGTAAATATATAATAATTACTATATATGTTTATTATTATTCCACTTGTATTTCACTATTACCACACACTTGGCACTTATGGTTTAATTCCTAATTTAGTCCCTTCATTTTTCTCTATTCTATAATTCAAATTTTACCTTATATTCAATCTAGTCCTTATACCTAATTACTCTTAATTCAAGCTTGTAACACCCCTAACCCGTATCCGTTGCCGGATTTGGATTTTGAGGCATTACCGAACTAGACTCAGTTCATCACAGTCATTCCTCACCATTTATAATACAGGTTATAATTCTTTAACACTACAATCTTATACGTATTCATGATTCATTTCTTTATTAAACCAAGTACGCATATTTGATTCTCAATATTCAACAAATAATTCATGCATCTATCATTCGTTAAAATATATATATATCTATATATCAAATACGTGTCAAAACATCTAAATCATTAGTCGAATATCAACATATAATTTCATAATTTATGCACACATGCATATCAAAACATATATATATATATATATATACCCATAATACTCTATTAAAATCTATTCACATATGTGAAATTAGAACATAGTAATAGTACAACCGAGTATGCTCATAATGCTATTGTAACATACGCATGAATCCTAGAAACAAAAGACATATCAAACTATGAATATCAACTAAATATTATCTTACTAAATTTATGAGATCTTGTGACTATGCTAATTCACAAGCGGTGCATAATATTCTAAGTAGAGAAATCCACACGACATAATATGCATACCTATACATATGTACATATTACACATAAAAGATTATTTCCATATAACCACATACACTTGAAATGTCTTAAAGCTACATTCATTTTACCATAGCCACATTTATCTTCCAAGCATAATATGCACGCATCTTATAACAAAGATTAAATAAACCATTATACCAAACATACAAATGATGCTTAACCAAAAGAAATAGCCTTATTCGTAAGGCTATATATATATATATATACAATTACAAAACTGAACATCATTCGCTCAAGCCATAATTCAACCTATACATGCCTTTGATTTGAAAAGTAAACTTAAGTACCAAAGAGAGTGATAGTGTAGTCAACTTTCTTGATAATCCCTTGAGCCCGTAGTTGAATCAACGATCTATAAAACAGTAAGACAAACACATACAGAGTAAGCTCACTAGTTTAGTAAGTCTTAAGTTAATGGTAGTACAACGTTCACACACTTATACATTTTTAATTGTTACCATTGACATTGAAAAATAAACATTTCAATACACAAATTCATACAAGGCCGAATACCACAGTTCATTAACTTAATTAATTTCACTTCTTTACCATAAACTTGTATCTTATCAAAATACAAGGTATATGTATTACATTAATCACATTGCTTCAAATCATATAAATACACCATTCACATCGTCTATATTATCCCATTCAAAAATCTATCACTTTAAACAGTTCTATTCATAATCGAATTTACCAAAGTATTATATTCAAACTCAACTTCAATCACATACTACTCATACACTTCGGTCATAAGCTCAATTGCACATAACACCATTCCTATCTTATTATTCAAATTCAAGTAGTATTAAACATAACTTACCTTACTCTCGGTACATGCAAAGGGACTTATGCTTACCCGAGCGTTTACCCGATACATTGACTGTGTTTCTCCTTGAATAATTTAAGTTTTCTCCATTTAAAACGCGTCACCGGCATCAAGCCTGCTAGGCATCACAACCTGATATATATATATAACACTGGCACAAGGCCTGCTAGGCACAAAGCCTGATATATAACACCGGCACAAGGCCTGCTAGGCTTAAAGCCCGAGATATCAACATTTTCAACATTTCCAATGCACATTTCAATAATATCACAACCACTTATATCACTTAAATTTCATAATTCTATCACATTCCAAATTCAACTAAGCTTACTCACATTTCACAAATAAAATCATTAAGTCATTGTATAACCCGCATATCATATTGATTATACACATTCACATTGTATTAACAAAACATATCCAATTTAATGTAATATCTTTACATTCGGCTATCACATAAAATATGCCCAAATTTATCAAACATTGTCATTAAACACATTCATAATTCATTCTTTAATATAATCCAGCTTAAGGACTTACCTCGACTGTCGATAAACCGTGTAAATCGGCTATTCGAGAACCTTCGTCTTTCCCCGATCCAAATCCGTTTTTCTTTGTTCTTGATCTATACACATTAAAATTTATCTCATTCAAGTACATTTCATTTCAATTTAATCCCAAAACACATAAACATGCAATTTTCTATTTTACCCCTAAGGTTTCACATTTTTACTATTTAGTCCAAATTACACAAAACACAAAATACACACAATTTGCCAAGGTTATACCAGGGCCGAATATTCCTAGGGACTTTACAAGCCCTCTCATTTAATCTATTTTGCATTTTATCCCTTTCAAATTTTCATTTTTACAAATTAGTCCAAAATACTCAAATTCACTAAAATTTCCAATACAAAATATACTAATCTTTAACAAATAATTAATATAAAATCATAAAATATCAAAAATCACAAGAACATAGCATTGGCCGAATATCAAACATGCTTAATTTCAAAAATTCTAACATGGGTCAGTTACTGTTCAAAGCAACGATCTCAAAAATGTAAAAATTATCGAAAACTGATTGAAAACTAACCTTAAATTTTAGCCTAGAAGTGCCGAAAATCAAAGAACCTAAAGCTTATTTCTTCCTCCACATTCGGCCATGGATGAGTGAAAAGATGATGGCTTTGTTTTTGGTTATTTTAACATATATAATAAATAAATACCAAATTACTAAACTAACCTTATAATTAAAATAACTAAACATTTTAACTTAAGGACAAACTTGTCCATGGTCGGCCACTAACATATAAAATGGGTTATTTACCCATTATATACTTCACATTATAAAGCCATGATCAATTAAGCACATTTCACTTTAGTCTGCCACTTTTTCACTTTACGCGATTAGGTCCTTTTTATCAAATTAAGCACTCAAACGATAAAATTTTTCTACGAAACTTTCACACACATTAATTCACATATAATAAACACAAAATATAATAAATTAAAATTTATCAGACTCGGATTCGTGGTCCCGAAACCACCGTTCCGATTAGGGTCAAATTCGGGCTGTTACAACTCTTCCCCTCTTAAGGATTTTCGTCCCCGAAAATCTTACCGTTAAACAAGGTTGGATATTGTTGCTTCATTGAATCCTCAGGCTCCCACGTAGCCTCTTCAACTCCATGTCTATTCCATAATACTTTCACTAATGGAATCCTTTTGTTTCTCAACTCTTTCATTTCCCGAGCTAAGATACGGATCGGTTCTTCATCATATGTCATATCAGATCGGATTTCAATCTCTGACGGTGTGATCACATGTGATGGATCTGATCTGTACTTACGAAGCATCGAAACGTGAAATATGTCATGTATCTTTTCTAACTCAGAGGGCAACTTCAGTCTATAAGCAACAGGCCCAATACATTCGATGATCTCATACGGTCCGATGAACCTCGGACTTAGTTTGCCTTTTCGACCAAATCGAAGTACTTTCTTCCACGAAGAAACTTTCAGAAACACTTGATCTCTGACTTGAAATTCAACATCTTTACACTTTAAATCAGCATAAGATTTTTGTCGGTCTGAGGCAATTTTCAAAGTATCTCTGATCACAGCCACTTTTTGTTCAGTTTCTTTGATCAAATCAACCCCGTGTATTTTGTTTTCACTGAGCTCAGTCCAATACAACGGTGTTCGACATTTGCGACCGTACAAAGCTTCGTATGGCGCCATTTTAATACTAGATTGAAAGCTATTATTATAAGAAAATTCAATCAAAGGTAGGTATCGTTCCCACATACCTTCAAACTCGAGAACGCAACATCTCAACATGTCCTCAAGTATCTGAATAGTTCTCTCGGATTGACCTTCTGTTTGCGGATGAAAGGCTGTACTAAAATGAAGTTTAGTACCTAAAGCATCTTGCAACTTCTTCCAAAACCGCGATGTGAATCTCGGGTCTCTGTCTGAAACAATAGAATTCGGTACACCATGCAACCTCACAATCTGTGATACATACAATTCAGCAAGTTTGTCGAGCGAATAGTTCATAGAGCTGGTACAAAATGAGCTGACTTGGTCAGTCTATCTACTATAACCCAGACTGCGTCTTTCTTGGTTGGTGTTGTAGGCAAACCGGATACAAAATCCATAGTGATTCTATCCCATTTCCATTCAGGTCTCAAAATCGGTTGAAGTAACCCGGAAGGCACTTGATGCTCAGCTTTTACTTGCTGACAAACTAAGCATTTCGAAACAAATTTAGATATATCCCGTTTCATGCCCGGCCACCAATAGAACTGTTTCAAATCATTATACATCTTTGTGCTACCCGGATGTATCGACATTTGACTATTATGAGCCTCATCCAATATCATCTGAAATCAAGTCTGTATTTCTCGATACACACAACCGGCCTTTATAGTTCAAACAGCCATTTTTATCGATTCGAAACTCTGACTCTGAATCATTTTCACACTGAGCTCGTCTAGTAATCATATCTTTGTCAACTTTCTGCGCATCGCTAATTTGCTGAATAAACAATGGTCTAGCCTTCATCTCAGCTAAGATCGAACCATCACCAGACATAACCATATGTGCGTTCAACGCACGAAGAGCAAACAATGATTTTCGACTTAGTGCATCTGCAACAACGTTAGCTTTTCCCAGATGATAGTCAATTATCAATTCGTAATCTTTTAGCAATTCCAACCATCTGCGCTGTCTTAAATTCAGGTCTTTTTGAGTCATCAAATACTTCAGACTTTTGTGATCCGAGTAAACATGACATTTCTTGCCGAATAAGTAATAATGCCAAATCTTCTGTGCGAACACAATGGCTGCAAGCTCCAAATCATGCGTCGGGTAATTTCTTTCATGCGGCTTCAATTGTCTCGAAGCGTAGGCTACTACTTTGCCTTCCTGCATCAATACGCAGCCCAAACCACTTAAGGAAGCATCAGAATACATAACAAATTCTTTACCCGATTCAGGCTGAGCTAACACTGGAGCTTCTGTCAAAAGGGCTTTCAACTGATCGAAACTTTTCTGACAATTTTCCGACCACTCGAACTTGACATCTTTCTGTAGTAGCTTTGTCAAAGGTGTAGCTATCACAGAAAAACCTTTCACAAACCGTCTGTAGTAGCCCGCAAGTCCCAGAAAACTTCGAATTTCGGAAACATTTTTCGGTGGCTTCCAATCAAGTATAGCCGAGATTTTGTTCGGATCAACTCGAATACCTGATGCTGAAACAACATGTCCCAAGACCTCTTTCATCCAGAACTCACACTTACTAAACTTTGCATACAACTGCTGATTTCGCAAAGTTTGTAACACTAATCTCAAATGCTCGGCATGCTCGATTTCATCTTTGGAGTAGATCAGTATATCATCAATAAACATTACTACAAACCGATCCAAAAACTGCCTGAAAACCCGATTCATCAAATCCATAAAAACAGCGGTGCATTAGTAAGCCCAAAAGGCATAACCAAAAACTCAAAATGTCCGTACCTCATCCGGAATGCAGTCTTAGGCACATCAGAACCTCTGACTCGCAGTTGATAATAACCCGATCTCATATCAATCTTTTAAAACACTGAAGCTCCTTTCAGCTGATCAAACAAGTCATCAATCCGAGGTAACGGGTACTTATTCTTTATTGTCACTTTATTTAACTATCGATAATCAATACACATTCACATAGTCCCATCTTTCTTTTTCACAAATAGAACCGGTGCACCCCACGGTGAGAAACTCGGTCGCGCAAAGCCCCTGTCTGTCAACTCTTGCAACTGTGCTTTCAACTCTTTCAACTCAGTAGGTGCCATTCGATACAGAGCTATCGAAATCGGAGTCGTCCCCGGAACTAGTTCAATGCCAAACTCAATCTCTCGTATTGGTGGTAAACGCGATAATTCTTCAGGAAACACATCTGGGTATTCACACACAACTGGTACTGATTCAATCTGCTTTTCAGATACTTTATTATCCAACACATAGGCCAAATAAGCTTCACACCCTTTTTTCACATATTTTCGGGCTAACATCGAGGATATTACTGTAGGCAACCCACTCAAATTATTAGATTCAACCCGGATGATCTCACCGTTTAGGCATCTCAAATCAATGATCTTTCTTTTACAATTCACCACCGCATCATACAAAGTTAGCCAGTCCATTCCCAGAATTATATCAAACTCGTCGAAAGGCAATAACATTAAATCAGCCGGGAAGCAAGAATCTTGAATCATTAATGGGCAACCTTTACACACTTTATCAACTATTACAGAATGACCCAAAGGGCTGGACACACGGATCGCAAACTCAGTAGACTCAACAGGTAGAGTCTTACTGAATACTAAGTTTCACACACATATGAATGAGTTGAACCAGGATCAATCAATGCAATCACAATAGTATCATAAAGTGTGAAAGTACCGGTAATAACATCTGGGGACGAAGCATCCTCTCTAGCTCGTACAGCATAAGCTCTAGCTGGTGCTCTAGCCTCGGATCGAACTGTAGTGTTCTTCGTTCCTCTCTGACTACCACCTACATTGCCTGAATGTCTGGGTGGCCTACCTCGTGCTGACGTGTTGCTCGACTTAATGTTCTGAACTATATTCTGCTCGGCTAACATCGGGCATTCCCTAATAAAATGATCTGACGATCCACATTTAAAGCAAGACCGATCACGGAATCAACAACTCCCGGAATGCCATTTACCACAATGCTTGCATTCAACTCGATTTTATTGAGCATTACCAGCACTAGCCATCGAAGTGGCTCGTGAACTCACTGGAGGTCGATCTCGTCTAGGCATGTCGGAAGTAGTCTTATGTCGGCTTAAGTCATCTCTGAACTTCCTAGGCTCTGAATGGAAAGTCTTACTCGATGATCATTTACGAGTGTCTTTAGCTTCAATTTCAGCCTTTCTTTTTTCCTTTCCGAGCTCTTCAGCTTTGCAAGCTCGCTCGACTAGTGTCACAAACTCTTTGATTTCAAGAATGCCAACAAGCAACTTTATATCTTCATTCAATCCGTCTTCGAACCTTTTGCACATAATGGCTTCAGTTGATACACACTCTCGGGCATATCGGCTCAGTCTGACAAATTTCCGCTCATATTCAGTCACGGTCATTCGCCCCTGTTTCAGTTCAAGAAATTCCTTACGTTTCTGGTCGATGAACCTCTGGCTAATATATTTCTTGCGGAATTCATTCTGGAAGAAATCCCACGTCACTTTTTCTTTTGGAACCACTGATACTAGTGTATTCCACCAGTGATATGTAGTGTCCCGAAGTAAAGATATAGCACATTTCAAACATTCGTCTGGAGTGCAGGATAGCTCATCAAGTACCCGAATAGTGTTATCAAGCCACATTTCAGCTTGCTCTGCATCATCATCGTCATTGGCCTTGAATTCTTCGGCCCCAAATTTCCTGATTGTATCAACGGGAGGCCTACTAGATCTCATCGGATCTATCATCGGAGGTGCTGAAGGTACCAGAGTTGGACTATTCGGGGGAGGAGGCTGTTGTACAGCCGGGTTAGCCTAAATAAACTGGGTAAACCACTCGTTCATCATCTGATAGAAGGCTTGTTTAGCCTCCCCCTCATGGCTACCTGAAACTGGTCGAGAGTCTACCGGCGCTGATCCACGTGCACAGTCAGGCGCTACACTTTCTACATCATCCGCTATGGCTCTATCGGGATCAGTGTCCATTTACTATATAAAACACAGTTCGGAATGTCAGAAGTCAACACACTATCAATATATAACAAAGGCATGTATAGCTAGACTCACACGCGCTGCGGTAGTCCTAGAATCGACTAAACCGTAAGCTCTGATACCAATAAAATGTAACACCCCTAACCCGTATCCGTCGCCGGATTTGGATTTTGAGGCATTACCGAACTAGACTCAATTCATCACAGTCATTCCTCACCATTTATAATACAGGTTATAATTCTTTAACACTACAATCTTATACATATTCATGATTCATTTCTTTATTAAACCAAGTATGCATATTTGATTCTCAATATTCAACAAATAACTCATGCATCTATCATTCGCTAAAATATATATATCTATATATAAAATACGTGTCAAAACATCTAAATCATTAGTCGAATATCAACATATAATTTCATAATTTATGCACACATGCATATCAAAACATATATATATATATATACCCATAATACTCTATTAAAATCTATTCACATATGTGAAATTAGAACATAGTAATAGTACAACCGAATATGCTCATAATGCTATTGTAACATACGCATGAATCCTAGAAACAAAAGACATATCAAACTATGAATATCAACTAAATATTATCGTACTAAATTTATGAGATCTTGTGACTATGCTAATTCACAAGTGGTGCATAATATTCTAAGTAGAGAAATCCACACGACATAATATGCATACCTATACATATGTACATATTACACATAAAAGATTATTTCCATATAACCACATACACTTGAAATGTCTTAAAGCTACATTCATTTTACCATAGCCACATTTATCTTCCAAGCATAATATGCACGCATCTTATAACAAAGATTAAACAAACCATTATACCAAACATACAAATGATGCTTAACCAAAAGAAATAGCCTTATTCGCAAGGCTATATATATATATATATATATACAATTACAAAACCGAACATCATTCGTTCAAGCCATAATTCAACCTATACATGCCTTTGATTTGAAAAGTAAACTTAAGTACCAAAGAGAGTGATAGTGTAGTCGACTTTCTTGATAATCCCTTGAGCCCGTAGTTGAATCAACGATCTACAAAACAGTAAGACAAACACATACAGAGTAAGCTCACTAGTTTAGTAAGTCTTAAGTTAATGGTAGTACAACGTTCACACACTTATACATTTTTAATTGTTACCGTTGACATTGAAAAATAAACATTTCAATACACAAATTCATACAAGGCCGAATACCACAGTTCATTAAATTAATTAATTTCACTTCTTTACCATAAACTTGTATCTTATCAAAATACAAGGTATATGTATTACATTAATCACATTGCTTCAAATCATATAAATACACCATTCACATCGTCTATATTATCCCATTCAAAAATCTTATCACTTTAAACAGTTCTATTCATAATCGAATTTACCAAAGTATTATATTCAAACTCAACTTCAATCACATACTACTCATACACTTTGGTCATAAGCTCAATTGCACATAACACCATTCCTATCTTATTATTCAAATTCAAGTAGTATTAAACATAACTTACCTTACTCTCGGTACATGCAAAGGGACTTATGCTTACCCGAGCGTTTACCCGATACATTGACTGTGTTTCTCCTTGAATAATTTAAGTTTTCTCCATTTAAAACGCGTCACCGGCATCAAGCCTGCTAGGCATCACAGCCCGATATATATATATAACACCGGCACAAGGCCTGCTAGGCACAAAGCCTGATATATAACACCGGCACAAGGCCTGCTAGGCTTAAAGCTCGAATTAAGTCACCGTCAATAGGCCTGCTAGGCTTAAAGCCCGAGATATCAACATTTTCAACATTTCCAATGCACATTTCAATAATATCACAACCACTTATATCACTTAAATTTCATAATTCTATCACATTCCAAATTCAACTAAGCTTATTCACATTCCACAAATAAAATCATTAAGTCATTGTATAACCCGCATATCATATCGATTATACACATTCACATTGTATTAACAAAACATATCCAATTTAATGTAATATCTTTACATTCGGCTATCACATAAAATATGCCCAAATTTATCAAACATTGTCATTAAACACATTCATAATTCATTCTTTAATATAATCCAGCTTAAGGACTTACCTCGACTGTCGATAAACCGTGTAAATCGGCTATTCGAGAACCTTCGTCTTTCCCCTATCCAAATCCGTTTTTCTTTGTTCTTGATCTATGCACATTAAAATTTATCTCATTCAAGACATTTCATTTCAATTTAATCCCAAAACACATAAACATGTAATTTTCTATTTTACCCCTAAGGTTTCACATTTTTACTATTTAGTCCAAATTACACAAAACACAAAATACACACAATTTGCCAAGGTTATACCAGGGCCGAATATTCCTAGGGACTTTACAAGCCCTCTCATTTCATCTATTTTGCATTTTATCCCTTTCAAATTTTCATTTTTACAAATTAGTCCAAAATACTCAAACTCACTAAAATTTCCAATACAAAATATACTAATCTTTAACAAATAATTAATATAAAATCATAAAATATCAAAAATCACAAGAACATAGCATTGGCCGAATATCAAACATGCTTAATTTCAAAAATTCTAACATGGGTCAGTTACTGTTCAAAGCAACGATCTCAAAAATGTAAAAATTATCAAAAACTGATTGAAAACTAACCTTAAATTTTAGCCTAGAAGTGCCGAAAATCAAACAACCTAAAGCTTATTTCTTCCTCCACATTCGGCCACGGATGAGTGAAAAGATGATGGCTTTGTTTTTGGTTATTTTAACATATATAATAAATAAATACCAAATTACTAAACTAACCTTATAATTAAAATAACTAAACATTTTAACTTAAGGACAAACTTGTCTATGGTCAGCCACTAACATATAAAATGGGTTATTTACCCATTATATACTTCATATTATAAAGCCATGATCAATTAAGCACATTTCACTTTAGTCTGCCACTTTTTCACTTTACGCGATTAGGTCCTTTTTATCAAATTAAGCACTCAAACGATAAAATTTTTCTACGAAACTTTCACACACATTAATTCACATATAATAAACACAAAATATAATACATTAAAATTTATCAGACTCAGATTCGTGGTCCCGAAACCACCCTTCCGATTAGGGTCAAATTCGGGCTATTACAAAGCTAATTCACCTAGCCAAAACCTAATTAACTAACTTCGTAAATATTTATTAAAAATATTTACGAATCCAGTTTACGAAAATAGAGACCCAAAAATACACTTTCCAATATCCGTAAATTCGAGTTGTTACAGGTATGCTTATCCGCCCTTTTGGTAAGTTTTGGTTAAATTCTTATTATTCTGTGATAGATACTTCTATCATAAGGTTATGAAACATCTAAGGTTAATTTTGTTGAATTAGATATAGGAAATTCAAAGAAGATGTGTGTATTTGTATGTTTAAAAGGGTATCCTCCATGGTAATCTGTTAGGTATGAAAATGGGTGTATTCATGGTTATGAAAGACTTGAGAAATTGTCAATTAAAGTTTGTCTGAGTTAGGTAGTTGTTGAATATGAGTTATTTGGAATATGCTATATGTAAGCTGTATATTGTCTTCTTCTGAAATCATATAGAATCTGAGTTATTATTATCCTGAGTATATGGGGTTTAGAAATAAAGTGATGTGGAGTTCATCTGAATGATCTATGTAGTACATTATCAGTTAGAATTTGTATGGTATCGAATTAAGGTATAATTTGATTAGTGGTTTGATGGTATTTAGATTTGTGTAAATATTCGCCAAATGTGCATGTATCCGCCAATATTTAATATCTGTGAACAACTATTCTAGAGTAAGAATTGGTTGTAATATTCTTTTGACAAGAGAAGATCTGTATAAATTGGACTGTAAAGGTATATTCTTTTGAGAAGTACCTAGGATTTATGAAATATCTAGAAGGATCTTTAGTTAGACAGTTAAGAAAGAATTGGTATTTTTAAGAGTATGATTATTGGCATGGAAGTGTATGCCGAAATTGTAATAGTATTCGCCTAAAATGGAACTAAGTTGTTCAAAAGGGTAATTGGTGCACTGATGTTCTTCCAATGTTATTAACTATCCACCAAGGTATTTTTGTGATAAAGTTCACCAAGTTCTCTTGAACTAACAATGTTTGTTGTTGTTTCAGGTGTATGGTAAGAGAATGCGGCAGGAGGGACAATGTTAGGTGTGCGCCAAGATAGCGATAAAGTGGATTATTATTCATACATTGGGATAATGGCGTAGTTTAGGGTTACGCCCTAAGAGTCTATTTTTAACAAAATTTTATACTGTAATGAGTTGTAAGAAGTATGTTGTAATATTTTATTTTATTTTATTTTAAATACTTTCCTTTGTTCTTAGATATTCACGCTCTTAGTGAAATTAATAAGAAAAATATTTTTAGTAAGGAGTATTTGTTAACTATTTGATAATTCAGTTAAGTATTTTGTGTATTAACACCCGAGATCCAGACTTAGCGAATCGAGTCAACGGGTTGAGGGTGTTACAAGTTGGTATCAAAGCCATCGATTTAGCCGATCCTCTAGCAATTAAGTGAGTTAGTCCTATATGCATCACACGTCGAGCTTATCTTAGTCTTTTAGGTTTGTAAAATTAATATTTGTGTGGTTAATCAGCTAATATTGTGATAAGTAAGAAAACAGGAGAAATAAAGGATAGATCCATTGATGAAGTCTAGAAAAATATTATATTGTTATAGAAAAAGAAAGTATAAAGAGAAAATTTAATTCCCTCCCTCAGCATCATGATCAGTAGGTTCAGCAGAAATCTTTTCTACTTGTTCCAAGTCCTCTGGAGCCTTTTCTAAGTCAAGAGAACTTTCTGAATTTTATTCTTCATCTTCTACTTCAAGCATATTGGTGACAAGGAAACCATAACTTTGTTTCTATTTCTTTTGAAAATCCTCCCAATAATTGTATTCGAGATGGTATACATTAAAGCTCAGAGAATCAGTAGGGATATCCTTAAGAAAATCGAAGTGTACCTAACTTAAATTCATTAGAATAGTGACCACCTAAGTATGAAGAACTAGTTTAGACTTTAATTTGGGCAGGGTTTCAGTTAAATTCTTTCTGGTATCTTCCTGATATTTTGTAAGGGCTTCTTCACTTGATTGGGGTAGACTATCCAACTCATCCTTGTGGCGTAGCTCTTGAGCCTTAAGTTGCTTCTTTAGAGAGGATGCACTCTCCTCTAGTGATTTGACTTTCTCTTCCAGCTGGGTGCAGCTAGCTTGTGTATCTTCAAACTTTGTTTTCTAGGCTAAAACACATGAATCAAGTTGTTCAATTTTGTTCAAATAAATTTTACTAGATCGATGCATTTCAACTATAGTTTGATCACTAGCTTTGACTGCCTCCTCTAGACTGGTAACGTTAGCATTATGAAAGTCACTAGCTTCTTGGAGGAAACCAATCCAAAGCCCATACTCTATAAATAGAGATTGTGAGGACCTTGCCATTAGTGACAGAGGGGGAAATCCTAGATTGGTAGAGAGATAAGAACGAAGAGATTTTTTCATCTGAAATGGTATTATGTTATTCTGACTCTAAAACATAGAAGCCAAAGAAGCAGAAGATGGCCCTGATTTATATAGGTAACGCCATGGGAAGAATTCATTTGTTTTTACAGAAGGGGCTTGCTGAGGCTAGAAGCTAGTAGGAAATATTGGCTATTCTGATGGTAATGTTTATGTTGGAACCTCAGCCAATGGAGGATCAACATTCTAAATTGGGGAATCTGTGGAATGGGCAGACTCTATTGGAACTGTAGAAAGTGCTAGCATTTGTTGGCTTGGTAACCCCATTTTAAGTCTACGTCATATTAGTTGTAGGTGTTCACTCTCTTCAGATTCTTGAGCACCCTCACTTACTCTAAACCTCTTCTGATTTTTCTTCGTTGTTTAGTTCTTCAAAAAGGCAGTAGTAGCTTTTTCCTTAGCACAAGCCCTTTTTAAAAAAGCTATGATATCTATATCTTGTGCTTGGTCTGGCGTAGTGTGAGAATTTGAAGAAGATATTGCACCATCAATAGGAGAATTAGCCTGACTCAAAGAAGGATAAGAAAGAGAATAAGGAGATGCGATAAGCCAATTGTGAGAACGAATCCCACAAACTTCATAGAAAAAGAAAGGAGGTTCCCCTATTTTCCTAATCAAAACTTGTGCTAAATTTCTCGTAGCATTAAAAGGACATACCTTTGAAGCTGGGGGCATATTATAATCATTTAACCAACTGATAGGCTCAGTCACCCAACAACCATTTGGGCTTTGATTCTGTAAATAATGTTGGAAGACATTCCTAATTGTAACCACTTCACCCAGCTCAAGTGTACGCCACATATTTAGTCTTTTATACTACTTTAAGGCCACTTCTGAATCAACTGACTGATAGTGAGCACAAATAGATTCTCATGGCAGAGACCAATGTGTGAGAAAGCCAAACCCACTTTCAAGCCTATAGATAACTCATATGAACTTGTCTTTCCTTAGGTGCAGGTTTGAGATACTATTTTCTATAATTGGCTCACAAACTTGGCGTACGCTGGAATGAGTATTTCCAGTAGCAGTTCCTTTTCTCTTTATTTTCAGCTGATACAATTTTTGGAACAGACCCAGAAGTGGTGGTTCATTATGCATGCAGCAGTTAATGAAATAGGCTACCGAAGTTCACCAAGAAAAAGTTGTCCAAGTGCAATGCCATACTCAATTTAGTACTGAGGAAAAGAATGGATGCAATGGTAGATGAAAGCCCGCCTCCAATAGTACTAAAGGAAGAATAAAACCTAGGGTGTTTTCACCCGTGTGGAGAAGAGTCCAAGTACCTAAATATCTGTGAACTTCATCCTAGGCAGTGCTACATTCATAAGAAGGAGTTTCTATATGTGGTGGATTATTGTTGGGACCTTGAGGTCCAAAGGTGAAGGGATTTTTAGGAACTATGTTTTGGTTATTCTATCCTCGGTCCCCCTAGTGGTTGTCCTAATCATTTTTGTATGAAAAAAGAGAAAAGAAAAGAAAGGAAATAAATAAAAATGTTACCTTTAAGAAAGCTAAGACTGAAGATGAAGAAGACAGAAAGATTAAGCAAAGAAAAAGTTAGGGTTTTGATTAATTTAACAAGTGTTTGAATAGGTGATTGAGTATTTAATTTATAGAAACAAATGTGTGCAAGAAGTTTATTTCATGAAAGCTGTTCAGGTTCTCTAATACAAATTTCATATTCGTAAAAAAGGTAAGTTATGTTATGTTTGAATTTAGGTGAGTAGCCGCCAAATTCTGAATTTGCCAAATTAGTGGTATACGCCTGGCGTGAACAATTAGGTTTCAATTATGTATTGGAATTCTCCAAACTTAGAAAATTTTGAGGACATAATTTTTTTGAGGGGAGGAGAGTTTTCACACCACAAGTCTTGCAGATCTAAGATTTTGGCGTGTATTGAAATAATATGTTTGGAAGGTGTAATCTGCCTATATGTTTCTTTTAGCATATAGGTTTAGGTGTAGTAACCGCCATGCAAGTAAGTAAAGATTTTATTTTAGATTATTCTGCTAGTTAAAGAGAAACACTTGGTTAAGTGAAAATGTAATTATGGCATAGGTTAACGCCAAAGGTATAGTACGCCTTGATTTTCGAAAGTATTGTCCTAGTTAGGTTGTAAAGTAACATGGTTAGGAGCCAACTAGATAGACTATTCTGGTATCTATAATGTAGGATTCTCATTTATGTTTCTCTCAAAAAATATTGGCCATTAAGAAGGACAAAATTTGAAGTTGTGACACTTGTTAAGTTCTACTAAGTAGAATGGGTTATATTTATACGTGTGAGAAGGGTTCTGAGAAAGGTTCTTATGCCATCTCTGATTCTTTTTCTTAAATCTAATGGGATCTTTTCCTGATTAAGATGGAAGTTAAGGATTCTTGATTTAATCAATGATCATTCCTTCTTTGCTAAGTATTACAGCTCTGCATGTTAGATGTTCTGAAAGAGTTAGTTTGTATGTGGTATATGAACAATAAGTTGTAAGAAAAGGCTTTGCATGGGGGTTATCAGAGTTTGAGATGATAGTAAATTACATGTAAATAAGTTTTAATAGTGGTCATATGTTCTGTAAGAATTTGTTGTTGTTGGTTCAAGAAGGATGTTTGAGTCTAAAGCTTAGAACTACAGTAGGTGAGTCTTTATCCTGACTCTCTTATGTAAACTGTTCAAGTACACGAATATATATAAAGGATGATGGTATTTATAAAAAATCAGTAAGTGTATGAGTATAGTAAAGAGGGGATATGGGTTATGATGACATGTATAAAGTTCTGTTGAAAAAGAATGTTGAAGGGTAAGAATACAGGTAAAGTTTAATAAATAGAAAGTATGAGCTCAGTCTTCATTGCAAATAAATTTGGGTAAGTATATGTTAAGCAAATGTTCCTTTGTGAATCCTTTGGTACGAAAATTATATTGCTAACCAGATTGGCAGATCACGATATGAAATTAAGTGTAAGACCATGAGGTTAAGACCCTTGACATCATATGATATGAGAACACTCATGGTGTAGCCTCTAATAAGTTGAAGACTTGATTGGCATATCACGATACATGAATGTGTACAAGTCCATGTGGCTGAGACCCATGGAAAAATATGTTTGTATGTATGTTCATTGTGTAGCCTTCAATAATGTGTAAATTGAATCCGCAGATCATGATACATGAAATAATGTATAAGTCCATGAAAAAGACACCTATCGCACATTCTGTGAAAATCCATCTGGACAGTAAACACGTGAATTTGTATGATTCTTTTATGGCATATTCTATTTGGCCCTTATGGTATACTCTACTAAGTCTGTTTGGTAAGGTATGCTTATTCGCCCTTCTGGTAAGTTTTGGGTAAATTCTGATTTTCTGTGATAGAGACTTCTATGATAAAGTTATGAAACATCTAAGGTTAATTTAGTTGAATTAGATAAAGGAAGTTCAGAAAAGAAGTGTGTATCTATATATTAAAAAGGGTATTTGTCATGATAATATGTTAGCTTTGAAAATTTGTGTATTCATGGTTTATGAAAGAGATAAGAAATTGTCAATTGTAGTTCCTCTAACAGCACTTCCCGATCTTGCACTCTGAGGCTTCTCCTTCTCACCCACCTCGGGGCAATCTCTGATAAAATAATCTAGGGATCCACACCTGAAACAAGCTTTCTCATTCGCTCGACACTCCCTAGGATGACGTCTGCCACACTATGGGCATTCCGGCATACTCGGTTGAGCGTTGCCAACACTGGCAATTGATGTGGTCTGAGCTTTAGACCCCAAGAACTGTTTACCTCTACTTCTATTTGAGAACCCGACCGAAGTGGCTGATCGAGTAGTGAAATCCCTTGACTTTTTAGATGAGGATTCAAATGACTTACTCAGTTGCCTCTTTCTCGAGTCACGAGACTCCATTTCAGCTTTCCTTTTCTCTTTGGCCAACTCTTCGGCCTTACAGGCTCTATCTATTAGCACCACAAATTCTTTTAGTTCGAGGACACCAACATATAAATGGATATCCTCATTTAACCCATCCTCGAATCTTTTACACATGATAGCCTCGGTAGACACGCACTTCCGGGCATACTTACTAAGCCTTACGAACTCACGTTCGTATTCATTCACCGTCATTCGACCTTGCTTTAGCTCTAAGAACTCCTTTCTCTTCTGGTCAATGAACCTTTGACTAATGTACTTCTTCCGGAACTCTTCGTGGAAGAATTCCCAATTAACTCTCTCCCTTGGTACCACCGACACAAGGGTGTTCCACCACTGATAGGCCGAATCTCTCAAGAGAGATACCACACACTTCATACACTAATCAAGGGTACATGATAACTCGTTGAATACTCTAATGGTATTCTTAAGCCATAATTCCACTCTCTTTGGATCATCATCCTTACTAGCTCGAAATTCCTCAGCTCCTTGTTTTTTGATCTTATCGACTGGAGGCCTTTCTCTTCTTACTACCTCTACCACTTGGGGAGCTACAGTAGTGGGTTGATGAATAGGCGGGGTGGAGGGGGTTGAGCATTAGGATTTGCTCGAATGTACTCTGTGTACCAATTGCTCATCATATGGAGAAAGGCTTCTCGAGCCTCTTCTTCCTGACCCAAAGTCTCGGGTTTACTCTCAACTGACGCTATCCCTTGCACGGGAGCCAGTGTATTACTTGTAACATCATCAGCTGCAGCTCGGTCGGGGTTAGAATCCATTTACTATATAAAAACACAATTCAAATCGTCAGGAGTCGTCACACTATCATTATACAAATACTCTTATGTATGGCATGTATAGCTAGACTCATACTTACACTATATTAGTCCGAGAATCGACTAAATCGTAGCTCTGATACCACTAAATGTAACACCTCTTACCTGTGTTTGACTTCTGAACCGGGCACGAGGCATTACAATACTTAACTCGCTCAATCTTACAATATAAATCCATAAAAACTTTGTTTCAAATTAAAACTTTCCATTCAAGACCATAATGTCCTTATTATAGGTCAATGAGACCCTAAACTTGTATTTGGAATGGTTCGGGACCAAACTGGAAACTTTCGAACACTTAGAAATTTTGGACATAAAACAGGGCCACACACCCGTGTGAAGGGTGGGACACGTCCGTGTGGTATTTCACATGCCCCTGTTCCACACCTGTGTTTCACTTCGAACCTACAGGGGTTTTCACACAGCCGGACACATGTCCGTGTCTCTTGCCTATGTCCCTCACACGGCCATGATATCCCGGTGTCCTCACCCGTGTGTGAAAACCTTGGCATTCTGTTTATGAAGTCATCATCTCAATAAGGCCACATGGCCAAGGCACACGCCCGTGTCCTTAGACCGTGTGTTGAATTAAATTCCTAATTTTAGGTGCAAACTTCACACGGCCTGGGCACATGCCTATGTCTTAGGCCGTGTCACCCACACGATCGAGACACACAACCGTGTCTCAGCCCGTGCATTTACTACTGAGCATACTGACATGCCACCCTAGCATACATGGGGACGCACGACCTTTCAACACGCCCATGGGGCTGGCCGTGTGGACATTTTTAAGGCTATCTACCAAGCCCAATGCCACCTTACAAGGCAATCATACTTATACCAATTCAATTCAACATTTATCAAGACCATAATACACTTCTAAGAACTCATAAACAAAACATCCACGCAAGTATACACCTCATGAATTTCCCATCTTTGAATATATAAAAACTTGTCAAGTATCGACCAATTTTCAATGACCATTTACAAAATGAATTTAATAACATTAATAGCCAACAATTTGGCCAACCAATATGACATAACAAAAAGACCAAGTCCTATACATGCCATACTCAAAATAAATCTAATTGTGCTATATCAAAGAGAAGTCGATAGTGTGATTCTGAACTCCGACATCCCACGATCCTCGAGTTATCTTGGCAATACTACAAGGAAAGGGAAATGAGGGGGGTAAGCATAAAGCTTAGTAAGTTTACATGAAAATAAATAGCAACATAAAGCTCATAATGTCATCCATCCAAGGCATTGGATAAAAACACAAAGTCTTAAGCACTTTGCCATAACTTACTCGTACTTGCTCTTATCGAATACATACCATGTCACATATTGTAAACATTTCTCGTGAATTACTCACGGGTACCTGTATTCACTCAATCACATAGCTTTAGCACTAATCTCATTTCTATTTCAAGCTTAACTATTTACCCAATTGAATCACTTGAAATGTTCTAAGATCCATGATCATCATCATCCACATGATTACAACGCCAATGCCATATCCCAAACGTGGTCTTACATGGGGTCACCTCTAGATGCCGACGCCATACCCCAGATATGGCCTTATACCGGATCTCATATCGATTTTCGACGCCATATCCCATATATGGTCTTATACAGGATTTCAATTTGGTGCCGATGACATGTCCCAGACATGGTCTTACACGGGACCTTATCCATCTCATGTCTTGATAATAGTATTCTCTCGTTTATTATAGTCCAACCGGGACTTCAACATCACAATTTTCATCATTTTCTCATTCAACACCATTACTCAATTTCATAGAAATATTATGCATCATTACAATATAAAACATTTTCAAACATACTAGCATGATGTTGAATTTATTACATACAAACTTACCTCAGTTTTCAAAATAGGCCAACTTGCCGATTTAATCCGATACCTTGCCTTTTCCTCGGTCAATGTTAATCCCTCGTTCTTCTTGATCTATAATAGAAAATTAGCTCATTTAATAATCACATTAACCAACACATTTCAATAATCATACTTTGGAAAAATTACCATTTTGCCCTTAGACTTTCACAAAATGACCATTTTACCCCTAGGCTCGTAAATCGATTCTAATCAAATTTACTCCTTTTACAAGTCTAGATGTACATTTATTACTCTTATGGCAACCATCAATACTCATTATTTCACACATTTACCTCTCATCCTACAACATTTACAAAAAGATCCTTTTAGGTGTTTTCATGGAAACACCTTTCACAAAAGTTGTTTATCTAACAACTAAGGCTCATTTTATTCCATAAAAATGCAGCCAATAACATAAATGATCACATGGAAAAAGTCTAAACTTTCAACCATTTTGCAAAATAGTCCCCTCTTTAGCTAGCTTAAGCTTTAGGGGTCCCAAAAGTACAATTATCATCAAGGGAAACCATTAAAATCACTTACTTGTAAGAGAATAGATTGGCTGAAAGTTTGAGCTTCAAAAAATCTTGTTTTGATGCTAATTTTTGGTGGAGAATATGGAAAGAAAATGTGATACTTTTCTTTTCTTTATTTTAATATAAAACATCAATTTAGTCACCAAATCCCTACCAACTTTGACTAATTTTAATTTCCTTTTCCCCTATGGCCGGCCACCCTATCTCAAAGGGTCAAATTGCACATTAAAGGCATCCAATTAATGTTCTATGGCTATTAGACACCTCTTTCTTGTAAAATAAAACTTTCGCACTTTATGCGATTTAGTCCTTTTTTGCGATTAAGCATGAAATGCTAAAATTAAAGCACCAAAATTTTCATGCACCTATATAATCTTGCTATAATTCATAAAATAACATTAGAATAATTTTCTCCAACCCCGAATTAGTGGTCCTAAGACCACTGTTCTTACTAGCCCCTAAATCGGGCTATTACAGAAGGTATATTCTTTTGAGAAGTTGATAACAAATTAATTTTATATGTTTAATTTACCTATTTTTGGTCAATTTTTTTAATAGAATGTTACTAAGCTTGTGATTTTTTGCTTAAATTTTATCAGGGACACAATTGGGGTGCTAAAGTTCGAAATCAAGCAAAAATCAAGCTAAATTTAAACAAAAAGCAGGTTAGGGGCTGAATTGAAAATTGCATAATTATTTTTGGACTGATAAAAATATCAGACTTTTGAATTTGACAAATTCTATATTTAGAAAAATCTCATTAGTGGTTGGTTGTTACATAAGATTCTAGGCGTAAATCATGTGAAATTGGTTCTTTTATAGGTGCATAGAGTGAGCCGGAGTTGAGTAAGCGACATTGGCATCAAAATCGCTAGGTATATCAAGTAAAGTTTTATGGTATGAGTCAGTTTGAACATCATCAGGGTTAGCTAAACCTATGGCTATGTTAAAATCCAGAAGTTACATTCTAAAAGTATTACAAGCAATCGGAAGCAGATGACATCCTGAGTTTCAACAGTCCTAATGACATTTATATCAAATCCAAATGTTGCATAAAATTCAAATATGAGTTCGAAAGGTGTAGCACATTTAATATTCGCATGCAATTTCCAACTAATAGCATCGAAATAATTTAATCCAGCATCACGTAAATTAAGTGTATCGGGGGTAAAAAGAGATATGCTCGTACAGACCGAGATTGGGCGATGTCAAGTTTCATCGTATGCTGTGCGGTGCTCTAGGGTTGTAAAATTTAGAAATCCTTGAAGCCTTACCTCCAGCAGCATCATGTAAGTATGTCCTCGCTTGCCGCACTTATTATCTCTAGGTGGTTTTAACTCTTCTTCAGGTAGACTATTTGGCGGACTCAGTATATTAGCAGCTTCAATACTGCTATTTGGAGTTTTCATTGCCACATCAACCAATTGAAAGGCCAGTAACAACTCCAAATAGTAGTACTAAAGCTGATAATATGTCGAGTCTGCCAAATAGTCCGCCCGAAGAAGAGTTTCAACCACTTAAAGATAATAAGTGTGACAAGCGAGGGCGTACTTACACAATGCCGGCGGAGGCAAAACTTCAGGGATTTCTAAATTTTACAACCCTAGAGCACCGCACAAGATACAATGAAATTCAACATCACCCAATCCCGGTTTGTAAGAGCATCTCTCTTTTTACCTTCGATACACTTAATATACGTGATGTTGTTTTAAAATATTTCGATGCTATTGGTTGAAAATCATATACGAATATTAAATGTGTTACATTCTTCGAACACGTATATGAATGTTATGCAACATTTAGTTTTAATATAAATGCCATTTGGTCTGTTGAAACACAGGACGTCATCTACTTTTGATTGCTTGGAAATACTTTTAGAATGTCAGTTTTGGATTTTAACATAGCCATAAATTTCGCTGACCTTGTCGATATTCAAACCGACTCATACCATATAGCTTTACTTGATATACCTAGTGGTTTCGATGTTGATGTCACTTACTCAGCTCTAACTCAAAAGTACCTATGATTTATGAAATGTCTAGAAGGGTCTTTAGTTAGAAAATTAAGAAAGAATTGGTACATTAAGAGTGTGATAGTAGCCATGGAAGTATACGCTGAAATTGTGATAGTATTCGCCCGAAATGGAAGTGGTTTAGAAGGGTTGCTGGCACAATGATGTTCTTCCAATCTTATAAACTATCCATCAAGGTACTTTTCTGAAAAATTTCACCAAGTTCTTTTGAATTTACAATATTTGTTGTTGTTTCAGGAGTATGGTAAGAGAATACGCCATGAGGGACAATACCATGAGTATGCCAAGATAGCAATGAAGTGGATTATTATACATACAGTGGGATAATGACGTAGTTTAGGGTTACGCTCTAAATGCCTTAAGAGTCTATCTTTAACAAATTTTTATACTGTAATGAGTTGTAAAAAACTTGTTGTAATATTTTATTTTATTTTATTTTAAATACTTTCCTTTGTTCTTAGATATTCAGTCTCTTAGTTAAATTAATAAGAAAAACAATTTCAGTGAGTATTTGTCAACTATTTAAACAATTCAATTAAGTATTTTGTGTAGTAATAACTGAGATTTGGACCTAGCCAATTAGGGTTAGGTTGAGGGTGTTACATATTACAAGAAACAAATGAATGGGTGGATCCTATGTCTATTAAGGAAAAACATGGGATAGAATGAATGGTAAAAACACATGCGATAACATCGAACACATCTCTATCCCCACGACCTCTAATGGCGTAAAAAAGGGGCAAACTGTCTAGCCTCAACTTGGTCCACACCCTGATTACCCATCGCGACATTATTAGTGGCCCTATTCTGACCTCGACCTCTTGGAGGTAACTGTCCCAATCTTTTATTTTGGGCCTGATTTTAGGCTAGAACTTGTGTCTGGTCGACCCGATAAAGACAACCTTAATTCTTATGCTCAGCCAACCCACACCTCAAACAAGCACCTAAATTTTTCCAACACTCACCCAAATGGTGCTTATCACAGTACGAATAGTTAGGAGTCCTACCCGATTTAGCCATAGCATGCTGCAGTCTGCCCTCTTTGGCCCATTTCGGTGGACGGGAATTCAAACTAGTGGAACCAGAATATCTCTTAAATGGGACCTTATTTTTCTCTTTTTTTCCCCGTTCCATCTGTTTAATCTCCTTCACAATTTTGGTTTTCTCTACTAGGGTCTCAAACACCCATTCCTGGTGTGTAGCAACCTATATTTTGAGGTTGAAACGCAGTTCATTTTCGAACCTCACACATTTATAAACGCAATTCATTTTCAAACCTCACACATTTATCTTTCTCCGTGGTGACCATACCTTGGTATAGTGGCTGAGCCTAAAAAATTCAGTCTCATATTCCACCACAGTCCTATATCCCTTTTTCAACTCGATAAACTCGAGCTTGCGAATTTCCACATACCTAGTGTAACACCCTATACTCGACCCGATCTACCAAATCCGAATATAAGATGTCACCAGACCTAAAACACTTAACAAAATTTTTAAACTGACTAAGCCCTTTATTCCAAATCAAAAGATTATTTGAGAAACATTTATCAATTACAATTGGTTTCCCAATGGTATAAACCAATACAACATAACTCTTTATCAACATAGACTCCAAGTGGCGTGTAACACTGATCGCTATTTTAAAACATTTTCTCAAATGTCCTTCTGTATGCATAATATCACACTTGGATCGGTCGTTTTGGTGCACTCTTGGCTAGGTCCCTTATAGGCAAACTAGTTCATATCTCAAGACCTTCCACACACAACAAAGACCCATAAGTTCAATGAAGCTTATTAAGTCTAAACCAATATTACCTTTAACCATTGATGTTGAAATCCTCGACTCTACTATTCTGGTTCCCTTTCAGACTTTGGCAAATAATTTTTATGTTTTAGTTGGCGGATAACTATACGCCAATTCTACTCTTAACCATATCATACTTATTTCACTAGAATGGAGGACTTTCAAACTTCACACCATATTTGAATCCTTCTTCATAATCCCTTTGAAGAATGAAGTTGAATACACATTTCGAAAGATATATTCGTTAGATTCTACTCCTGGTGGATTCTCTTACAGACTTCAGCAATTATTAGAACACCAGTTACCTTATAACTTTAAATTAGCCCAAAAAATAAACTTACTTCGAAGAATATAGCATTTTTATTCACACAATAGAATCCCAATTGAACTCTATACAGGACACGAAAATTTCTAGGTATGGTGGGCAACTTATATTGCCTTTATTTCCAGATACACAAAATTCTCTATCTTGGAGATCACTATGGCAGATCATCAGTCTATCACATTGTTTGAGAATTCATTCAGAAAATGCCTCGAAGGTATACCCATTTTTCACCATACAACTGACTAATAACATTTTAGTTATGCTCATACACTAGAATTCAATACACAGGTTTTCCAAATGGCTTTGTCGCCAAGGCTCCCCATATGATTTACAAAATTCACCACACAAGCTCTTCAAATAACTCATCACTCAAGATTTCCAAATTGCTATGCCATTAAGATTTTCCCTGTATTAAGCAGCAAAGGCTTTTCAGGAATCTCACCACAAATGTAACATCCCGAATTAGGGCCTAGTCAGAATAGTGGTTTGAGACCACGAATCTAAAGTAGAAATAATTATTTTATGACTGTTATGAGGTTTATGATATGTTCGTATGCATGTGTAAAAATTTCATGGAGAAATTTTAGGCATAAAGTGTCCAATTTGACTTTTGGACTAAATTAAATAAGTTGGAAAATATGAGGTCCTAGATGCTTTAAGTATGAAATAGCTTGGATTATCAATTTGAGGTCTATAATGTGATTGAATTGTTGTGTGAAAATTTCGTTGAGAAATTTTATCGAAAAAGTGTTTAATTTGGTTAGTAGGATTAAATTGTTATAAGTGCGAAGTGTGTGTTCTAGATGATAAAGGGTGTAATTGTGATGGGTTTTTAAAGTGAAGCTCCTTATGAAGAAATTAGCCCACTTATAAGTTGATGGAAGATATTTTTTTGGTATTTTTGAAGTTAGTTGAAAAGAAAAAGGGCAAATTTGGAAGTTAAGTTAAATGGGTATAATAAGAAAAAAATAGTAAAAAGGCATCATTCTTTTCTATTTTCTTCTCCAGCCCATTGTGAGAAAAGAAATGGGCAGCCATGGAGAAAGCCATGTTCGACCAAGCTTGGGAGCTTGATAGGTGAGTGGTTTTTGCCCCGTTTTTAATGATTTCTACATTTTCGGAGTCGTGGTAACTCGATTTAGTTATCCCATACCTTCATTTTCAAAACTGTTGAAGTTTTTGAATTTTGCCATAGTTGGTTAAGTGTGTATTTTGATGATTAATGGTGGATTATGCATGTCCATGAGAAGAGAAACAAGTTTTACTAAGTGATTTTCGATGAAAATGACAAAAAGGATCGAGTTGCAAAAGTCGTAAAATTGGTCCTAAGTGCATGAATTAGTGAGAAATGTGGATAGATATAGTTATGAAAATGGTTTGGCTAAGTCCAAAATACAAGAAAATTGAATAAAAATCAATTTGCGAGCCTTGGGGAAAAAGTGTAATTATGTGAAAGTTTAGGGGTAAAAACATAAATTTTCCATAAGATGATTTTTGGGTCACACTAATTAATGTGACTAATAATTGAGCTAAATGTGATATGATAGATCATGGAAAAATGAGATTCGGACCTAGAGCGGGTGAAAAGTGAAATGTGGGCAAAAAGTTCCTTTCGACCCTTTCGACATCGAGGTAAGTTCATATGCTAAATTATGAAATTTTAAGTGAAGTACTTAACATTTCGATGTTGTATGGATTGTTTAAATGCCTTTATGTATACATTAAGTATGTTTTGACGGAATGTCAAGAAATGGGAGTCTTATTTTAATTTTAGACTAGAGGGAAAAGAAATTTGCATGATATGTTGATAATTAGGGTCCCGTGTAAGACCATATTAGAATATGTCCTCGGTGTGAAAATTCGTGTAAGGCCATGTCGGGGACATGGCATCGATATGTTAATACATGTAAGACCCTATTGGGGTATAATGTCAATATGTCATTATGTGTATGAGACTCAAGAGTGTTATTTAACAATTTGAGTGATTCAACGGGTATGTTCAAAGAGAAAGAGAGTATGTGGCTGTACCATGAGAAGCACAAGTATGTGTTAGAACTGAATGGAGGTAAATTCGGTATATGATGAACCCCTGGTGGGTTATGTGTAATTGATGCACCTCAGTTGCATAAGTTATATTTATAAATGCATTGTGTGAATGCGAACAAGTATCGTAGAAAGTTAAGCAAGAATAGTAATGTGTGAGGATGTTCCCGTATGAACATTTGAAATAGAGAAGTACATAAGGATAATTATCCATGAATGTATAATAATGGTGAGCTATGTGTGAAATCACCTTATTGATGGTTAGTGATGGGCTGTGTGTGATACCATCAACCATATTATTATCAGTGGGCTGTGTGCGTTACCACCCGATTAATTACTAATCGATGGGCTGTGTGCGATACCATCGCTTATGAAATTATTTGGTGGGCTAAGTGCGAAACTACCATAGTTATAAATGATTTGTGAGCTAAGTGTGAAATCACCATAGTTATAAATGATTGGTGGGCTAAATGCGATACCACCCTATTAGAGATCGATGGTGGACTAAGTGCGAAACCACCGAGAGATTAATATATGAGTAGCTTATTAAAAATGCTTGATGTATTGTTTTATGTGATCATGTGATGATCAGTGTAAGAATGTATGCTAAGTAACACGAGCAATTGGCTTGTGGCATGGTTTGAATGTGGTAAAAGATAGAATAAGTAAGTTTCAAGAATGGTCGAGTAAGCAACCATGAGTTTATGAGTAACACTCATTAGAATACTTTGTGATTGTGTATATTCAATGAACATCAGTATTTATCAGTTATATGCAGATGAACTTACTAAGCATTATTGCTTAATCCTTTCCTTTTTCCCATCTCTTATAGGTTATTTAGCTAGCTCTAGTTGAAGGCCGCTTGAGATGTTTTCACTTCACACTATCGAGTAGACACCTGGTATGATGTTTCCAGTTCTTATGAGTCATGGCATGTATAGGGATTCTTTTAAAGTTGATTAAGTTCTAATTGATGTAGCCAAATTGTGTTGGCCTAAGAGAACTTATAGTTTGGTTGTGTATAGCCATAGATGATGGCTTAAGTTGTTTGTAATTGTATTGGATATAGTTCTCCCTAGTGTATGGAATGAAGACTTTATTTCTCTTATGATTAAATGTCTGTAATTTAATAGTTATATTGATGCTATGTGGCGTTATGTAATGATGTATGAATGTATGCATATGAGAGTGGTAAAAGGCTTGGTAGATAGCCTCTAAGTGCCCACATGGATAGACACACGGTCGTGTGTCTAGGCCGTGTGTGACACACGGTTAGCACATGGGCGTATGCCCCGGCCCGTGTAGATAAGTCATAATGTCAAGGTAAGGCACACAGTTTAGGGCCACAGGTGTGTCAAGGCCGTGTGGTTTTAGTCAGATTCGACCACAGTTGGTAGACACGGGCATGTCTTAGGGGTACACGGACGTGTCCCTAAACCAACACGGGCGTGTGGCCCCTGTTTTGAGGAAAAGTATCTCAAGTTCGTAAAAGTTTCGGGATTAGTTCAAAAACTTCCCGGAGGTATGTTTAAGGCCTCGTAGGCCGAGATTGCGTAAGTGATAGGCTTAAATGAAATTTTATAGCCCGTTTCGAAGAGTTCAGTAAGATTAAGCATGGTAATGCCTCGTATTCGGTCTTGGTGTCGGACACCGGGTATAGGGTGTTACATTTAGTGGTATCAGAGCTATGGTTTAGTCGGTTCTCGGACTAACCTAACGTGAGTAAGAGTCTAGCTATACATGCCATAGGTGGACCGTGATAGTGTGATATCTCTCGGCCCTAACGAAATTATTTTGTTAAAACAGAGATGATTCCTAACCTAGCTAATTTCAATCAGGTTGTAAGTGACAATGAGGTAATTGAAATGTGCTTATGCATCGTTGAAATTTAGAGAAGTATGAATAGAAGTTTATGCCATGTGTATGATAGGTTATGGAATGATATAACTCTAGGTTGAGAAATGAAATGAGAGTTATGGAGTGATAAGCTTACCTATATGTAACATCCTGAAATTGGGCCTAGTAGGATTGAGCCCAATGGGCCTTAAGCGTAGTAGCATTTAAAATTTTAGAGAACAGTATTAATGCAAGTTAGACTTATTAGGTAAGTGATTTTGGAAGGTTAGAGGGCTTCTAGGAAGTCCCGGGATCAAATTTAGGCTTTAGGGAAATTTTGGTTTTAGGCGGAAAAAACCCTGGAAGTTGGCAGGTAGGCCTTAAGAATAAAATATGGAGAAAATGACACAAGTGGAGTGTGTGGTGTAGTGGCAAAGTGACGCCACATAAAAGACAAGGGGGTGACGCCACAAGGAAGGAAGGAGGTCCAAGGTTCAAGTCTTGGCTTTTGCATTTTGGTTTCTTTTTACTTGGATCTTAGAATTTAGGCCATAGTTTATATTTAGTTGCGCATGGTTTAAGACACAATAGGAGCTTGTGGCCAAGTGGTTAGCAGCATGGATTATGTTGCAAGGGAGCCTGGGTTCGAATCTCATGAGAAGCAAGGGAGTATTTATTTTGCGGATTGGGCGGCAAGAGTTTCAGTTGAATTTAAACTCTACTGACGAAGGGATCCCACATCGGAAAGATACAAAGAAGGAAGGTGAAGAGCTAGCTATATAAGGAGCATCCTAGGAGGAGAGTAAACACATCTTGGAGGGCATTTGGGCACAGGAGTGGTCGGAGTGCGGATTAACACCAGAGTCCTATCAGGTGTGTAACTCTCTCTACTCTAGCTGTAGAGCGGCAAGTGCCGAACTGCCGGTCACGGCAATAGTAGCCACGCAAGCATGCGAGCGCACGTGTGGGGCTTCGACGCGATAGTTGAGGCCAACAGTAGTATTCTTATGGGTTGGGGCTGCTTGGGCCACGATGGGCCGAAGTGGGCCTAATGGGCCCGTGGGCCCAATTGAGCAAAATGTATAATGGTATAGTATATAGTGAACTAGACTAGGTGGAACTTATATAAATGGCTAGATTTGTGTTAGGTGGGACACATGAGCGTGTGGGCTCGAGTGGGCCGAAATCGGGTTTTAGGCCCAATAGTCTGGTACGATCGGAAATGGTAGTTGAGTCGCTCGGGGCGACATTAGGCCTTCGGAAAGGCCATTGCAGGTGCGAATTTACGAAAATACCCTTGGTAGGTAAAATTACTGTTATACTCTTAGAGGTTGGTTAGCTTGATTATGTTGTATATTATCATTCTGATTGTGATAGTAACTCGTTTCATACATTGTCTGATATGTTCATAATGATTACATTGTCATTTCATCATAATATATTGTATGTGCATGGGGATTGGGTTATATTTAATGAAGGAAAGGGTGTACATTTATGTACGTGGTTTAGTGATGGCTACGAGCCTCACGTGGATTGATGACCGGCTCTGTGCCTCATCATGGTTGGTGTCGGCTTTGTGCCACATCGTGGTTGGTGACGACTATGTGCCTCATCGTGGATTGATGTTAGCTGCGGGCTACATCGTGGATTGACGTTGACTACGGTCACGTTGTGGATTATATTGTGATTTAATCACGTGGACCAGTGGCTCGACCACTCAGTGGATGGCATTAATTGCCGAATTGTGTGTAGAGGTTGGAGGGTCGATTTAGTAATCCCCTGGTGTGTGGTGGCTGGATACGGGGGTGTGTAGAGGATGGACCCTAGGCTGGGTTGGGTGCATTTTGCATAATCATGTGTGGTATGTGGATTTATGTGGATTTGGGGCCAAGCCCATTTGTGGAATCATGTGGATTAATTGCATTGCACTCATTCTTGATATGCCATGACATTGGGCTAATATATTACTGTGGGCTTAGGCCCAGTTATCGTGGTAAGGGGAATTACACACTGAGTCTCGATGACTCACCCCCTCTTTTTAAATGTTTCAGGTAATCATTAGATCGCGGATTTGGGAGCCGAGGCAGACTTGTGGTGGCCCTGCAATGTTTTTCCGTAAACTTGTTTCTTTTATTTAAACTTACTTTTAATTTTGGGATTTTGTTATGTAATAAGGCCTTTGGTATTTTATTTGGTTTTAGCTTTCAATTTGGTTACTGTTTATTATTAAATGTTCAATATGGGATTTTCCTAAAATGATAAAAACCGTTTTTATTCAAAATTACTTAAACTCGATTTTCACAACAAATACAATTTTATTCAAATTAATACCAACTTTGTAAAATGGGCATTGAAATGAATCGGCTTTTATAAACAAACCACAAAACGCGGAGTTTCAAAAAGAATATGAACTTTTTAACGAACGCACAGTTTTTTTTTAGACATTTCTTTCATGTGACATGCCAGATCCGGTCGTAACGTCTAGGCCGGGTTTGGGGTGTTACACTATATTGGTTAGATATGTATACGGTGTTATGTACCCAATCTATTGGGTTAAGTGTATATAGCGAGTGAATTTATCCAGAGAACGGGATATGTGTGTATGTACAACTGTTTGAATGATGTATGGTAAATATGTACACATGGTTGAATCTCATGTGTGACTGTTAAAGTAGAAAATGTATAATGATTTGTTTCGTGACGATGTTATGAAGCCACACATATTATTGTGTGGGAGTTAAACTGAGAAGTTTGATTAAGTAGAATACAGGAGATGAGTACGGTCGTTTAATGATAAATTGATCAATAAGACCATGGTAGGACCATGGCAATACATGTGATCCCATGTAAGACCATGTCTGGGACATGGCATATGTGCATATGTGCATGTGTACATTCTTTTTCATGTTCTTTTGATTTGTTGAAAATATTTTGAATGGATTATGGTGATTTTAGCATAGAATTTGCTCGTGATGATAAGTTGTTTTCTACTACTGGAATGTCTTGGCGCATTAAAATCTTCAATTATACTACAGTGAGATTTTGAGTTTCTAGCACCTTTGAGAATTGGTTTCAGTTGCCATTATTGTTGCTCACAGTTGATAAGGCTGTGACATACTGCTGTGCACCCATATGCTGCCTGGACTTGGGGTGTCGGAAAGGGTGTGTCTAACATGGGTATAGTAAAAATTTTAAAGTTTTTCCAAATATTTGGAAGATCATGCCCCCGTATCCATTTTCAAATATGTGTGTGTTCAACGTAGATAATTGAGAGAAATTGAGAAGTCCATGTAACAGTTGCTCCCATTTATTGCAGTCATTGCCTCTAGTATTGATTTGTAACAGTCGCAGCAAGTATTATCCTTTTCCTTTTATTTTTATCTGGAATTTATGTAAACTTTTAATTGTTTTTATTCAGAATCAACAGCGGCCATTGGATTTGCATTCCGACACTTCTAATGTTGCCTATTCTTCAGAGATCTAAATCTACTATGTTATTGTTGGTTGCTACGAAAGAAATTATTGATTTTATCAATTAGGTAAAAACAATTTTCCCTCACATTTGGTTTTCTTTCTTCTTTTTAAACTTGTGATTATTACCTGTTTTTGACTTATTTTTCAGTATGACCCAAGAGCAAGTTCCTGCACCTTCTAGCCCCAGAAATAATGAAGTTGTTTACATCACCAGTGGGGATCAAAAGGTAAGTTGTGTTTTTACAAGGATGGGGATTATTAAATGATATGATTGAATGGTATTACATATAAACTCGTATTTTAGGTAGATTATATAAACTATATTTCATTTATTTATTTTAAGGTTAATTTCCTTTTTTTATAATTCATAAAATACAACAAATTTTGGTGCCATTAAATAAAAACTGGAATATTTACTCTCCATCTACAAAATTTCTCATTTATGTTTAATCAGATAGAAGGGAATAATCATTTTCCTAGATTTCAATTATTTTTTTCCTTTCTTCATCATCCTATTTCTTTTAAGATACATCATCATATTATTATGGTTAAAATATACTTCAGGTCCTTGTACTATTCAACTATTGTCTACTTTTATTTTAAGGAATTCGATCCATCTACTTTCCAAATTTTAAAAATATAAGTCTAATTGTTAACACTGTTAAAATTCTCCTATTAAATTTAGTTTCATTGCAACATCATTTTTCTTATTACATCACTACCAAATTGAGTATTTGCGTATTTCAAACTGTCAAACCAATGAATTTAGTGGAAGAAGTTTAACGAGGTAAACTATTGAAACATAATTTTGAAATATGAAACATGGAAGAAATAAATTCCAAATCTATAAAAAAAGTATAAGGAATTGTAAGAGAATTTAATCTAAATGTTGAAATAGAGGGTTACAATAACATTCTCATCCCTTATGGCAAAAATAACTCCAGTTTTTCCATTACAAAGTTGCCTTAAATGGGTCTATCCCAACCTTTTTAAGGGTACCTTAGACGGGTCTATCCCAACCTTTTTAAGGTCGCCTTTGACTGGGGCATGAGCCAACTCTTTAAAATTCAGCATATAAATGCTTTATTCTGACCTCTTTTTTTTTTGTTCTCTATTTCCTCCTATGCCAACCTTTTTTAAAGGTTGGCCTTGATAGGTTTTTGCCAACCCTTCAATAAAGGTTGACTTATGTTGAATTATGTCGATGCATTTTCAAAAGAGTCACGTCAACTATGCCAACTGCACTAAAGACGACGTTTTTGGAAGTGTCAGGAGAAACGTTGGGACGACCTATGCCAGCATTTTTTATGTTGTCCTAAGTAAAAAAAAAAAGTGTCTCGATAGGCCTGTTTTGTTGTAGTGCTTGTTTATCCATTTCAATTAACCCTTATATTTTGGGACACAATAATATTATATTTCAACATTTTTATTTACTTATTTAATTTTCCACGTGTATAATATTCACCATATAAGTAATTTTTTAATTTGAAAATGTCATAATTCAATTAAACAAAAATCATTTGATTATTTGATCCACTAAACTTTAATTATTAAAAAATAAAAAAAATAAATGTCTAATATTAAAAATATAAAAAAAACTGTAAAGTAGAAGCATAATTAAACTTTTTATATAAAACAATTGAACCAATCACTCTCCATATTAGAAAAAGTTAGCAAAAACCCAAATTTTAGGTGTCATTTTATCAGTCAACACTTGAAGAATAAACGATTTTTCTAATTACTTTTATTTCGATTAATTAATCGATTTCAAATTAAATTAATTAATAATTAAAATTTTAAAAAATTATTAATCGATTTTTGGTCGAATTAAATTCGACCACTAATCGATTAATCGAATTAGATCAATTCAATCGATTAATTAAATTTTAATTGAATTATGAACATTCTTACTCTTAATTCAAAAATTAAATAAAGTTAAAAACGATCTATTTTTTAATATTTTTTTAAAAAGTGGTATTTACCACTAATTTTACCATTGGGTTATCCTTAATTTTCTTTACTTTTTTTGGTAGCCTAAAGAAAATTGTTAGGTTGTCTTAGCTTGGAAACTTGTAGGCAGCCTGTAACGCCTCAAAATTTGTTAATTTCGGCTTTTGTAAATTTAATACAAATGTGTGTCTGTTTCAGTGGTTAAGTGTTCTAGGAGTGCCTAAGAGGTCCTAAGTTCAAACCCTGCCTTTGGCTAAATTTTGGTATTTTTCTAAATCAAGCCCTATCTCTAGTTAGTAGGCTTTTAAGTAATTGGTTGTAAGTACATAACAGAATGGGCTTACTGGTATGGTGGTTGAGTTGAGTGTTGGGATGTTGGAGGACTTGTGTTTGAATCCCTGCATAAGCAAAGGGGTTGATTTTTGCTCGGTGGACTGTAGGAGATTCAGTTTAGCCGAAATACTGAGATGGTTGTGAGTAGTAGGGATTGTGGGAGTGAAAGTAGGAGAGAACTTAGGGATTTGTTATCAGAATGTTAGTTTCCTGATAATTTTTCTTTCTTTTTCAAATTTTTTGTGACTCTTGGGGAAAAGTCCTGACGTTTTCTTCCTTTCCTCCCTTCTCCCATATTCGACTTTTGCTCTTATTTCATCCATCTTCTCTTTGATTTCGTTTCTTTTTGTTGACTTTCACTGTCACCTTCGTAGTTCGATTTTCGTCACATGTTTCTGTAAATGGGTTCTCGTCGTTTGTAAGTTGTGAACATTAAGTTTTTGATTGGGGTTATTGTCGCTTTGGCAACAGCATACTGCAAGGATCAAGGTTCTCCTCATGCTGTTTCGTGATCGACTAATTCGAGGTGGTTGGGGTAAGTTTCGTCGCTTTAAGGATGAGTATCTCGATTTGAGTTCGGTTCTAGTTCGATTTCTAAGTGTTTAATTCAGTGCTTTATTGGTCGATTATAGGTTCTAGAGTGCTCGGAAGTGTTTCTACATTGAAATTGTACCAGGTGTGTACCCGAAAACGTAGAAAACAAGGTTTCGACGAAAGCCAAAAACCTCACTGTTGACGCCACACGGGCGTGTGGTCAACCGTGTGGTAGGCCGTGTGATGGGACACGGGCGTGTAATCAACGAGGCAAGGCCGTGTGCATAAGACACGACTGTGTAATGGCCAGGTAGGCTGTGTGCGACACACGGGCCTGATCGAATTGGGCCGTGTGGGCCACACGGGTAGGCCACATGGGCATGTGAGCCCATTTTTTCTGAAATGTTTGCTAAGGTTGCATGGGTCGCCCAAGTCGACTGTGAACCTTCCATAGGGTCGGTAAGCACTTCCTAGACCCTTAACTGTATGTTATTGATTATGTGAATTACGTACTGAGCATGTTATATACAGGCATATATACTGAACTGTATGTGTATCTAATAGACTCATTATAGCATGACATATTATTGTATGTTGCATTGCATTGGGGTTGATATTATTCGAAGGAAGTATACTGAAAGGCTTTTAAGCCTAGTATACTAGCAGCTCAACTACAAATTACTGTTTTGTGCCGCATTCGGTACTACATGGAGTGTAGGGATGGGTGGGTTGATTAAATCCCCACATGGAGTGTAGGGTTGGACAGAGACAGTATGTAGAGGTTGGTTGGGTAGGACTTTGCTACTGTATATCTGCTACTGTTACTGATGGGCTTAAGCCCTTGTGCATATTGATTCTGATACCGTGTTGGGCTAAGGCCTAACTGATTCTGATACTGAAATGGGCTTAGGCCCAAGACTGCTATTGAATATGTACTGCGATTGTTGCTTGTTTTGTTTTGCGGGATTACACACTGAGTTTACGAAAACTCACCCCTCTTTGTTTAATGTGCACAGCTAATCCCCAGACCTAAATGGATCGGTGCGGCGGAGGACTCGATGGTGACCATGGTTCTGGACTGCCATGGTTTTAATTTATGATTATCAGTTTTATTTTTATTCTATTTTTACTGGTTAAATTTTTGGGTTGTAATTGGACTTTCGGACTTTTGTTTGGTTTTGAGTTTTAAATATCTTTACTTTATAGATTACAACTGCTAGTAGTAGGAAAAATTGGTTTTCAAAAGAAACAAATGATTTTCGAAAACGCACGATTGTTTTAACTGTTTAAAAAGCTTTTGCATCGAATAATGTTTTGAAAATATCAACTAAATGAGTAACACGATTTTGGAACTAATAAGATATTAAGATAAGTAATTCAAAGGAAATTGTTTTATCATGATAGCATAATTTTCAAACATCCTATCATGTGACATCGCGAGATTCGATCATACTGTCTAGATCAATTTGGAGTGTTACACAACCTATGTGGGCCACTCCTTATCATAACTCCGTGGCCATCAATATCTAATCATATGGTATGCTTTTACATTAATAAATATCTATGCGCTGATCGTTCCATCGATGCACATGCCGAGGAGGTCCATAATTATTGCTTGCCTTTCTTCTGCAAATGATAGTAATGATAATTTTGAATTCAAATAAATAAGTTGAATTTTAAAAAGAAAACACAATTTTTTTATTTTTTATTCATTTGAACTCAAAAATTAAAAAAAAAAAATCGGTTACTGCCCATTTACGTTGACAGCTGCTTTGTTCTTTTATATCTGCCTTTTCCACCTTATTTTTATTTCTCCCACCTCCACCTATTGGAGTTCACATTCATTAATTGGCACTAAAAGAATACCTCAGCTTATCTTGTTGACTTTCTTATACAGTGGATCACAAAATACTCCTACTAGATATTCCCTCATCGTCTTAACTCCTTTGATTAAACCCTAATTTTAATATAATAATAATAATAATAATAATAATATATGTTGATGATTATAGTTGAGTTGCGCCTTTTGAATATTTTATTAATTTAATTGCGAATATTAATCATTGAATGTAACTTTTCTTTTTAAAATTTATTTTCTTTTAAATTTCAACTACATATTGATCATTAGTCATTAGATATAAATCGAATTTCAATATCATTAAATAAGTAAGTGTAATAATTCAAGTTGCTTAATTGGAATCACCGGCAATCAGCATTAATTTCATCCCAAAGAAATTTTTTTTTTTTGGTAATTTTGATGAATAAGGAAAGAATCTTTTATTTGAAGCAAAATTCTATTTCAAATTAAGTATAATGATAAATTAGTAGTTAATACTTATATTTTTATCAATTTAAATTTTATTTTTATTAGTTAAATTTGGTTATTAATTTTTAAAAACAGAAATGTTAATTAAATTATTAATTTTTAATGATGTTGACGTGGTAATTCACATGACAATTTACGTGCGCTTCATGCTAACGTGTCACTATTTGTCTAATATGCTAAGCCAACAAATAATTTAAAAATTTTAAAAAAAAAAAATAAAAATAAAGTTCATAAATTTTTAAAAGAAATTAGCATAAAATTTATGTGGCCAATTTTTTTAAAAAATAATATTTAATTATTATTTCCATAAAAATACTTAAATTATTTTTCGAAAATTAAATTTAAAAAAAATAAAGAGTAAAAAAAAAAAAGATATAAATATTAAAAGTTAAAATTATAGCTTTAAATTATTCATATCAATATATAATTACCTTAACTCCATAACTTTCGTATACGGATCCAGCAAAGCTTAACTCGGCCACAACATTAATATGATAATTAATTAATAAAAATAATGCATTAAATATAATGATCTAAAACGGATCCCATCATAAATTATAATCAATTTTGTTTTTGTACATATGGATTTCCTTTTCTTGAGAGAGAGAAGAATCTTTATTTATATAATGGTATCTCTTCCTTCATTTATTGTTTTTCCCTTACAAAGTCATGTTGTTGCCTTTCACACCCTCTATTATACTATTCAGCTGTTCACACTTCACATCATCCTTCTAAATATAACTGTAAGCTCTTCTGTGTGTGTATATATATATATATATATTTCCATTCTTGCTTATGACCTCTCTTGGTTGAAGAACACCCAGTTTTGATTATCACTACAAAGCTAAGGTCTTCGTTTTCTGACAGAATCTTGAAGAATACCCAGCAAGTAAACATGACTAATGTTTATGGAGGAGAATCACCTTCAAGGCTTGAGGTTTGTGCTTTCTCGTCTTGTTCGTTTGAATTATCAATGGAGCTCAGAGTTTTTTTTTTTTTTAAATTTAATTACATGTATTATTGATTTAGTTTATTGTTAAAATAAAATCAGGGAAAACTGAGTGCCATGATTATTTGTTGGATTCTGGGATTTGGATCTCTCATCTCTTGGAATAGTATGCTCACAATTGGAGATTATTATTACAATTTGTTTCCTGTAAGTAAACTCTTCTTACTTTGTGTTTAATGTTTATTCTTTAATTTTTTTTTTTCAAATGATATATATGGTTTTAAACAAAAAATTTAACTTTACTTCATTTTATCTTTCCACAGATATTATATTATATTCTTTTTCTCTTTTATTGAATTTAAAACATAAGATAAAGAAAATTTTGATATTTATCCCATAGTAGAGTTATATTTATTGACTATTAGTATAAATTCATCAAAGTTGTGTCATGGTCAAATTCAATTGACCTTTTTCTATATATGCAAAATCCGGCTGAGCTTTAGTGTGTGTTTTTATTATTAAATTTTAATTTCTAAATAATGGTATTTTTTTTCTTATTCCTAAAAATAATATTATTTATCAAGTAAAAATTTGAAAGTCAACTCTAACATTAACTTCATTTCCCTTCTATTTTCTCTTTCGTCCGTTTTATATAATATTTTTTAGATGGAGAGAAATTTATTTACACCAGCAGTTTTATATTTTTGTACGGTGTAACTTAAAATTTTCTGATTATTTATTTTATATAAAAAACTTTTAATTTTTTAATAAATATTAATATAATATTTTAGATCAATATGATAAAGGTATAGAATTAGTTTAAAATTTTACAAGAATAATAAGTACAATTATATTGATAAATGATTGAATTTTTTATTAAAACAAAAACCAAACCTAAAAATTGTAAAAAAACACGTGTAAAACATATTTTTAATAAAAACCCTAACCATAAATATTAAAATTTAATGATGAAAAATTGTTATATTTAAATCTGAAAATTTTTTGGATAATTAAAATAAATAAGATAAATACTGGGATGTAAACTCATAAAATATTATTATATTGACTGGCTTTAATTTTTGAGTATTTATATTTTTGATAACAATACATATTTTTATATGAGCAGTATAATATGATAAAAATAAACCCATTTTTGTGAATTTTGTGAAAAAGAATAGGATGATTTAAAACAATAAAAGAAGATTTATGTGTTTACTTGCAACAAACGTGGATGAAAGAGATTATACGAAGTTTAAAAAATGGTAAATATTTTATTTTTAAAGTTAAAAATAGAGATGGTGGCAAAAAAAAAAAAGATAATTCTGCAATAAGAAAATACTTATATTTATTTTTTTCGATACCGTTTAAATAGAAAAAATGTAAAAAGATATTTGAAAAAATTAAAAAATGAAAAAGAAAATTAGAATAAAAATAAAGGGCTGAATTTACTTGTGTAATCTTTAGTTTTGTTTTTTAAACTATATGTATAATTTTTTTTCTTAATATTTTATGTTTCTTTAACCATCCAAAATTCTTACAAATTATTGATACGTAAATTTTAATTAGATTAATTCGATAAAAAATTAATTGATATAAGCCTAGGTAGAAGTCTTTCAATGAATTATTACATAAAGAATTGATGGTTGAATGAAATTTATAAAATTTTAATATTTAATTATTATTCAACCGACAATTGAATTAATTAACGAAAAATTGATAATTTCATCAGTTTATTAGTATAAATTGAAATAATCATATTTGTCATTTTTATATTTATCTTTGTTGCTTGTCTTTTATTCACATTTTGTATATTTACTTTCTTTACTTTTTTCTGGATCACTTCCTTTATTTACTTAGTTTATATTTGTTTACTCATATTAATCATTTTAGTTAATTAATTGTTTTAATTTATTATGTTGAAATTTATTTTATACTTTTGTGAATTTATATTGGTATTATGAATATTAGTTATAACTTTTTAATGTTAATAGATTAAAATAACTTTAAAAATTACAAATAAGATTTTTTTAAAAAAAAATTAATAGTTTTTAATATAAATAATGACAATTTCATAACTATAGTTCGTTTTACAGTGGTGACATTTTAATGGTCAAAAAGATACATTCAGTATCATGCTAATTAACTGCATATTCCAAGCATTAAATGTCGTTGTTCTGTCAATAGTTCAATACATATATTATCCAAATTTCATGAAAATGAATTCCTAATCTGATGATGTGTATGTTTGCATTTGAAGGACTACCATCCTTCAAGGGTGCTTACTCTGGTTTATCAACCCTTCGCCTTTGGAACAATGTCAATATTGGCATACAACGAATCAAAGATTAATACTAGACGGAGGAACATATTTGGATACTCACTTTTCGTTGCAAGTACTTTCATGCTCTTAGTGGTAAAGTAAAACTGCTCCTTTATTTAACACACTCCATCATCCACTTCATTCTCCAACTAACCTCTATCCCCCCCCCCCCGGCGCCCCCCATCATTTCTTCGATAGTTAGATTTAGCTACATCAGGGAGAGGAGGACTTGGATCTTTCATTGGAATATGTGTTATTGTTGCGTTTTTTGGAGTTGCAGATGCCTGTGTTCAAGGTGGAATTGTTGGCGATTTGTCTTTCATGCTCCCTGACTTTATCCAGGTTGGTTTTATTTATCTTCTTTAACACTTGATTAACTGTTGATTTAACGGTTAATTGTTGGTTTTATGATTCAGTCCTTCTTTGCTGGTTTGGCTGCATCTGGTGCCTTGACCTCTGCTTTAAGGCTTATCACAAAAGCAGCCTTTGAAAAGTCTAACAATGGTCTTCGTAAAGGGGCAAGTATGTGCCTTTTCTTCGATATTTGACAAAACCGTCATTAATTTGGCTTACGTCCGTTAGTTCATTGAAACAAAAATTCTCTTCTTTTTGCAGTGTTGTTTCTAGCTATTTCTACATTATTTGAGTTCCTATGTGTCCTATTGTATACATATTTCTTCCCCAAATTGCCAATAGTGAAGTACTTCCGCTCTAAGGCAGCTTTAGAAGGATCAAAAACTGTTCAAGCTGATCTTGCGGCTGCTGGTATCCAAACAAAAGAAGACCATGTAAATACTGACCTTTACCAAATATTTCTCAAAACTTCTTTTAACCTTGCTTTTAGTTAATACAACTTTTTTCTTCTTCTTTTCTTTTTCTTTTTTTTTTTTTTTGTCATTTTCACAGAATGAACAGAATGAGAGGCTAAGCAACAAACAATTATTCATTCAAAACATAGATTATGCGCTTGACCTGTTTCTAATATACGTCTTAACACTATCGATTTTCCCTGGATTCTTATACGAAAACACTGGTGAACATAAGTTGGGTACATGGTAAGTTTTCATTCATTCAGTGAAATGACATTTGAAGTTGCTTTACCTTTATACCTAAAGATCTAAATATCCACTTGAAGATAAATATGGTACGATTGATGTGTTTCTAGGTATCCACTTGTGTTGATAGCATCTTACAATGTGTGGGATTTGATATCAAGATATCTTCCCCTTGTAAAATTCTTGAAGATAGAGTCAAGGAAAGGCCTTACGATTGCAATACTTTATCGTTTCTTACTAATCCCTGCTTTTTACTTCACTGCCAAATATGGTGATCAAGGATGGATGATATTGCTCGTATCATTCCTGGGATTAACAAATGGTCACCTTACGGTCTGTGTGATGACTGCAGCACCTAAAGGTTACAAGGTTAGTGCTGGCATAGTAAGTTGCAGTATGAAATTTATCTTAATATTCTTTGTAATCTCTAATAAAAACTTATTGTTTTCTTTTGACAGGGGCCTGAACAAAATGCCTTGGGTAATATACTAGTGCTATGTCTATTACTTGGGATATTTGCAGGGGTTTCTTTGGATTGGTTGTGGCTCATTGGTAAAAAGAATGCCTTTTAAAAGATTCAAGGCTTATGTTGTTATATGATGTAGAAATTTGATTTTTCGCAAATGCTGAAATATTAGATTTATCTTCTAATTTGTGAGAATGTTGAGCAATGCCATGCCGCTATAACCAACCTTCGAGATGCATAATATTTTAATCTAATTCTTTAAAGAAAAGTAATCTACTTAGCTTTAGAAAGTAATATAGTTAGATTAAAATCTACTTGCAAACATTAGTTTAAAATCAGTTATACTATTCAAGAAGTGAATTAAAATTAGAAATACTACTAATAAAGTATAACTAAAAAAAGTGTTTGACCTCTATTCGTTGATGGATACGGTAGATTTCCCTATAATTCTTGTAATTTTAAAATTGTTACAAATACCTTTCAAAATATTTCTAAATATCCTTATTTGAATTATATAGATTTGGGTTTTTCTACATTCAAAAACTTAAGTAAAAAAAAAAAAAACCATAAATGTTGCTAACAAATCAAAACCAAAAATTGTGTTGGGCCTCTATTTGTTGATTAAGATGGTGGATTTTACTATAACTCCTGTAAAATTCAAATTTTTTCAAATAATTTTCAAAATATTTCCAAATATCCTTGTTTGAAATATATACATATGAGTTCAATTAACATGTGCTTAGCTTCTTTTTATTTTATTTTCATTCCTATTTTACCCTAATAATAATACCTACAGTTTTTATTTGAGTCGATTTCCAACTTTTGCATGGAAATGGAAATGCTTCCCATGCAACTTTTGCTTTGGCTTTCTTTCCAACTTTTTTCTTTTTAGTTGTGAAATGGTATACGCATGTTTCCCAAATGATTCCAACCTGAATTCATCCAACCACTGCAACAATCTCAATATCCCCCTTTTTTTTGGTGATAAGTAAAACAAAAATATTACATCAAATTAAATGTTCAAAAGCGCCCCTCGCTTTGTCTTGTTGAAAAATCTTTGAGACTTCATTAGGAATAGTATCAAAGACTTGTAAACTTAACTTCCACATTAGTCCCAGCTTGGCCGAATGATCCACAATTATGTTATCTTCTCTAGGTATATGCCGAATCCACCATTGCCCTTTAGATCTCAAGACTCGTCGGACCCTCTAAGCACTGTGATACCTGAATCCTCCAACCTATTTTCAAACAAGGCTTTTATCACATATGGGTTATCAGATTGAATTATGGCCTGTTTATAGCCTTTGCTTAGTAGAACAAGTATCCCATCTAAAATACATTACAGTTTAGCTTCGAAAGGTGTGCATCAACCCAAGTATCGATTAAACCCCAAGATCCAATTTCCTTTCTGATCTCGTACCACTATTGGTAGAATTCCTCGTGCATGTAGCCACTACTCCATCAATGAATAAATGAACTAACAATCCATCTAAGGTCAGTCAATACCCCTGATTATGAGTATTATTTTGATAATCATTGTGAGTTAACTCATATTGTTAGGCCTAGCTAAGGGAAACTTTAACAATGTCAATTGTCGACTAAGTAACATTCTGGAAGAGGAAAATATTCATATTTTTCTAAATGCGCCAAGTGATAACTCTAAAAAGGCACGACCAAATAACGCCACGTCCTTGAAACCTCATGTGAACAAAAAGGTTAGAAGATAACCAAGCCTGAAAGAATCTAGAGAAAAACCTGTGATGTTGATCAGTTGGAAGCACTTGCATCCATGTAACATTCCGTTTTTCAATAGTATTAGAAATAGTGGTTTTGGGATCAAAATTTCGACAAGTGAGTCAATAAATATTATTTATTTAATATTTACCAGTATGTTATAGTGTTGTATTAAAATGTGGTTAGGTAATTTTACTGTTTAGATAGTTAATTAATGAAAAAGGATTAAATTGTAAAAGCTACAAAAGTTAAACGTTAATAATTTATAAGTTCTTATTGGTTGTTAAATCATGGTTGGAAAGCCTTATGATAATTTGTATAACACCTCTAACCCGTATCCGTTGCCAGAACAGTGTTTAAGAGCGTTACCAGAACATTCAGAACATCTATCGAATAATTCAGGCAAGTTACTATTCATTCTGATACGACCTTAGCCCGGGATGTCTCTACTGAATCCATTAAGCTGCCACAAGGGCCTATAACTAGGTCACGAGCTAAGAAATTTAAAGATGCATTGGCAAGCTATGTGGATCGAGTTTGGGATGAACAAGAAGCCGAATCTATTTGTCATGCATGGATTAACCCAATAGGCGTAACTTGCAATTTATTGCAAGTTGAATTTAAATAAACTCATCTTAAGTTTAATAAATGAGTTGTTGGTTTTTAACTCATCTTAGTTTATTTAATTGAGTTTTTATTGAACTTCATTTAATTTGTTGCTTATTAATTAATCTAGTTACTAGGATTATTTATTGAAGCATAAGTTTAAGTTTATTTAATTTTTACTTCATTTAATTAAACTAGTTGCCGAATTAATTGATACATTTATTTCTAGTTCATTAATTGAAGTTAAGTGTTTAATGTTTTGAGTTTAATTAGTGTTTAAATATGTTTAATAAGTTCATTTTAATGTGTTTATTGCAGGTGTCTCTTCAGCTTACAACTGTTACATTTCAAGGTTGCTACAACTTAATTGAAGTGACTTTTCAAGTGTTTTTTTTTTTTGTTACAAAAGAAGGAGCTGTTACAAAGGGGGTTTTATACATCATTTAAGGAGTTTTAAAGAGCATTATAACACCCTTTAAAATTCGGCAGCAACCCTTTCATCTACCAACTGTTTTTGCTCTTTCAAAAGATTAAATCAAGCATTCAAAACACCTTAAGGAGCTGGTGTCTATTCAGCTAGCCAAGGGACAATTCAAGAGTCATTTTACAAGCATTCAAGGATATTCATTTGGCTGAATTAAAGTGAATTCAAGGATGGAAGTTAATTGTTACAAGAATGTCAAGAGACTTGAGTTTTATTTCAGCTTTAATTAGCATATTAAGATGAATACTTGTGACTATTCAGCTAGCTTTTTCTAACCTTATAAATATGTGTAATTAGCCATTTTGAAGGGACTTTTTAGACATTTTTTATTGAAACTCTGTTCATTTGGTGAGAAATACTTTTCTCCGATTTTGTACAAAGACTTGTTGTCTTATCTACAAAGCTAGTGGCGTCAACCCGTTCTTTTCTTAATCTCGAACTTAACACTTTCACAAGTGTGGCGTTAGAACCCTATACCGAGGTTCCTATCTTTCTAGATAGTGGGTCGAGGTTTTAAAGAATTTTCAATCCATCTCAAAAGCTTATAAGTGTTGGGTCGACACTTACTAGTGTTGGTTCTTGCTTATTTCTTAAGCTGTTTCTTTCCATCATTTTACCATAACCAAACACATCCAATTAGCCATTTATGAACCTTGTTGTTTTTAAACAATATTGAGCCTACTTCACCAATTTTACTAACTAACCATCCATTTGATCATTACTCAACTCATCACCAAGGCGGATCGTATCATTTGGTATCAGAGCTGTTAAAACGAGAAGTACGGGCTTTCGAAGACAACTCGAATTAGTAGGTGAATAACCGAAGTAAGTTAAAAAAAAGGTTAAAAAAAATTGAGTTGAAAATTTGTATTCATTCTTGTATTCCCCAATCAAGAAAATTTCCATTTTCAACTATTCCTACCCATTTCACGCCACACTTAAAGCCCTTTCCATCTTTTCTTTCAGCCTACCCTACCCCTTTTCATTATTTTCCTTGTTTCCCAATTTGTGACCGACCCTTAAGCCTACGATTAAGCCTTGGCAAGTTTGACTACGAAGTCATGAGAAAAGAAGGAGTGGAAAAAGGCACGAGAGCGTGAGCATAATAGAGAGTAGGTAAAAGCCAACATACAAGTGCAAACACGAGCGTGAGTGTTATCAGTTTCTTTCTTTTCGAGTGAACATAAGGTTTGTTGTGAGGTTTCAATTATTATCTTTCTTCAATTTTGATTTGTTTTAATTTTTTTATGTCACAAAATCCTGATCGAAATATGGAGGAACGACAAGAATGATAGCCTGTTAGAAATGTTTCGGACCTTAATCTTCAAGTCATGCTTTGAGAGGTGGAGTGACTGTTTGAACAGAAGCTCGAGCCTATACAAGAAAGGTTGGACTTAGTTGAAGAGAGAGCACGTCGAATAAGAACACCTCAAAGTCCCCCTAGAAATCGTGGCCGACAACAACTTAACGAAGATGATCTGTTTGATCCTAGTGAGGCCGAGAGTGACTAAGGGTCCAATGTGAGTGTTCAACGAAGGGAACAACGGAATCGTGGCCAAAGAGATCGGAGGCGAGAAGATGATGATCTCAAGAATATAAAGCTGTTAATACCTCCCTTCGAAGGCAAATCCGACCTGGAGGCATACCTAGAGTGAGAGAAAAAGATTGAATTAGTATTCAATTTCCACAACTATTCCGAGAATAAGAAGGTTAAATTAGCCGCAATCAAGTTTTCTGATAACGCGATGATCTGGTGGGATCAATTCACCACTAGTCGAAGGCGCAACGGAGAAAGGCCTATTACTACTTGGGTTAAGATGAAAGCGGCAATGCGACGGTGATTTATTCCTTCGTATTATCATAGGGAACTTCATCAGAAACTCCAAAATCTTACTTAAGGAATTAAGAGCGTAGAAGATTATTACAATGAGATGGAGGTGGCGATGATTCGCGCGGATGTGCAAGAAGATCGTGAGGCGACAATGGCTCGTTTTCTAGCTGGTCTCAATTGTGATTTGCTAATGTCGTCGAACTTCAACATTACATCGAGGTGGTGGACATGGTACACATGGCCATCAAAGTGGAAAACCAAATGAAGTGAAAAGGTGCTACTTGAGGATATTCCACCACAAATCCTTCAAGATGGGGACAAGGCATTAACAAAAGCTTTCCATCAAACCGAGCGAAAGAGTCCACAGTGTTGCCCAAGACAAATAAGTCTTTGGTCGAATCAAGCAAAGGTAAAGCCATTGAGAGTTTGTCCAACCGTTCTAGAGATATCAAATGCTTTAAATGTTTCAGAAGAGGACATATCGCGAGTCAGTGCCCAAATCAGAGCACCATGGTGTTGCGTGCCGATGGTGAAATTGAAACGGAGGATGAAGACAAAGATGAGGCCGAATTGAATTTCGACGAAGAAGAGGATTTGGAACACCCTATCGAAGGTGAGTTGCTTGTAGTCAAACGAAGTTTAAGCCTTCAAGAAGTGGAGAATGAGCAACAACGAGAGAGTATCTTGCATTCGAGATGCCAAATCCAAGGAAAAAATTGTAGCATTATCATAGATGGTGGAAGTTGCACGAATGTGGCAAGTATTTTCATGGTGGAGAAGTTAGGACTGCCGACCACTAAACATCCGAGCCCGTACAAGCTTCAATGGCTCAACGATGGTGGTGAGCTCAAAGTCATAAAACAAGTCCTTGTTTCTTTCAGTATTGGAAAGTATTCCAATGAAGTTCTATGCGATGTGGTGCCAATGCACGTGGGCTATTTGCTGTTAGGACAACCATGGCAGTTTGATCGGAGAGTGGTTCATGATGGCTATACCAATAGGTATACCTTCAAGCATTGTGGCAAGAATGTGACACTTACACCATTAACCCCGAAGAAAGTATACGAGGACCAACTCAAACTCAAAACTTCTGTGGGACAAATGCAAGAAAAAGAAAAAAGAGTGCGAGTGGAAAAGAAAAGAAAAATGAGAGAGCTAGAGGTAAAATTTTAAAAGAGAGTGAAAAGGAAGCAAGAAAAGAAAAAAAATGGAGAAGGAAAAGAAAATGAGAAAATAAGTGTGTTTGCAAGAGCAAGCGATGTTCGGAGAGCATTAACTTTGAGGCAACCTGTATTTGTACTCATGTACAAAGAAATTTTGTTAAACACTAATGAGTTACCTGATGATCTACCTTCTTCTATGTTGTCTCTTTTACAGGAATTCGAGGATGTTTTCCAGGATGAAGTGCCAAGTGGATTGCATCCCATTCGAGGCACTGAGCACCAAATCGACCTAGTGCCTGAAGCAGCACTTCCTAATCGGCCTGCTTATCGAAGTAACCGGAAGAAACCAAGGAGTTACAAAAGCAAGTTGCCGAACTTATGGATAAAGGTTACATCCGAGAGAGTCTCAGTCCTTGCGCGGTGCCGGTTCTACTTGTGCCCAAAAAGGATGGTTCGTGGCGAATGTGTGTTGATTGTTGTGCCATCAACAATATCACCGTCAAATATAGACATCCTATTCCTCGTCTCGATGATATGCTCGACGAGTTAAGTGGTGCCAAGATATTCACGAAGATCGATCTTAGGAGTGGCTACCATCAAATTTGTATGCGAGAAGGCGATGAATGGAAGACTGCCTTCAATACCAAACATGGTTTGTACGAATGGTTGGTAATGCCATTCGGTCTTACAAATGCACCTAGTACTTTTATGCGATTAATGAACCATGTGTTGTGTGCTTATATTGGAAAATTTTTTGTAGTTTATTTTGATGATATCGTGATATATAGCAAGTCATTGGAAGAACATGTTCAACATTTGTGAGCGGTGTTAGAAACGTTGCGACAAGAGGTACTCTATGCAAATTTTAAAAAGTGTTTGTTTTGCACTAACAAAATTGTGTTCTTAGGTTTTGTGGTGAGTTCCAAACGATTGAAAGTTGATCAAGAGAAAGTTTGAGTGATCTAAGAATGGCCGCGCTCGACTAGCATTAGCTAAGTCCGAAGCTTTCATGGGTTGGTTAGTTTCTACCGACGTTTCATACCTAATTTTAGTACAATTGCTGCGCATTGACAAGTGTTATTAAGAAAAATTCAGCATTTTATTGGACAGATGAGCAAGAAAATTCATTTAATAAAATTAAACAATGTCTTGTCCAAGCACCTTTATTAGCATTTCCTGATTTTACTAAAACCTTTGAAATTGAATGTGATGCTTTAGGTGTAGGAATCGGGGCCGTGCTAACCCAAGATGGAAAACTGGTGGCGTATTTTCGCGAGAAGATAAGTGGGGTTGTTCTCAATTATCCCATGTATGACAAGGTAATGTATGCCTTAATTCGATCCTTAGAGACGTGGCAGCATTACTTGTGGCCGAAGGAGTTCGTGATTCACTTCGATCACGAAGCCTTAAAGCACATCAAGGGCCAACATAAGCTAAACAAGCGCCATGTAAAGTGGATTGAATATCTTGAATCCTTTCCATATGTCATCAAGTATAAGAAAGGTAAAGAAAATGTAGTGGCTGATGCCCTATCAAGGAGGTACACTTTGTTGTCTTATCTTGGTTCTAAGCTACTTGGGTTTTCTTGTTTAAAAGAATTGTATGTTGCTGATGATGACTTTGGTAATATCTTTGCTGCTTGTGAGAATGGATCTTTTGAGAAATTTTATAGGTACGAGGGATTCCTTTTTAAGGAAGACAAGTTATGCATACCACAAGGCTCGATCCGAGAATTGCTTACGCAAGAGGCGCATGGTAGAGGTCTCATGGGACACTTTGGTATAAGCAAGACACTATCAACCTTACAAGAACATTTTTATTGGCCGAGAATTCGAAGAGATGTTGCACGTGTCTGTGAGCGTTGTGTGACTTGCAAACGATCTAAGTCCAAAATTCAACCACATGGTTTGTATATGTCACTGCCCATACCTGAATTCCATTGGACGGATGTATCCATGGACTTTTTCCTTGGGTTACCAAGAACAAAAACGAGAAAGGACTCTATATATGTAGTAGTTGATAGATTTTCGAAAATGTCTCACTTTATTGCATGTACCAAGACTGATGACACTGTTCATGTAACTAATCTCTTCTTTAGGGAAGTTGTTCGTTTACATGGAATCCCAAGAACGACCGTATCCGATCGTGATGCAAAGTTTTTGAGCCATTTTTGGAGATCATTGTGGGGGAAGCTTGGAACGAAGCTATTATTTTCAACCACTTGTCATCCACAAACGGATGGACAGACGGAGGTGGTAAATCGAGTATTGCCTACTTTGTTACGTGCCATCGTCTGTAAAAATCAAAAGTCGTGGGAAGAATGTTTACCTCATATTGAATTTGCTTACAATCGCTCTGTCCACTCTGCTACTAAGTTTTCTCCCTTTGAAGTAATTTATGGCTTTAATCCATTAACTCCCCTTGATTTATTGCCATTGCCTAACGATCAATTTGTACATATAGATGCGAAGAAAAAGGCCGACTACATCAAGGAGCTCTATCAAAAAGTGTGAGCTAACATTGAAGCTCGAACCGAGAGTTATGTTCAAAGAGCGAACAAAGGAAGAAAACGAGTTATTTTTGAACCCAGTGATTGGGTTTGGGTTCATATGAGGAAAGAATGGTTTCCAGCTCAACGACAATCTAAGCTGTTACCACGAGGAGATGGTCCATTCCAAGTTATTGAACGGATCAATGAAAATTCATATCGACTTGACTTACCGGGTGAGTATAACATTAGTGCAAGTTTTAACGTTGTTGATTTGTCTTCTTTTGATACAGGTTCGACTTGAGGACAAGTCGCCTTCAAGAGGGGGAATGATACGACCTTAGCCCAGGATGTCTCTACTGAATCCATTGAGCTGCCACAAGGGCCTATAACTAGGTCACGAGCTAAGAAATTTAAAGATGCATTGGCAAGCTATGTGGATCGAGTTTGGGATGAACAAGAAGCCGAATCTATTCGTCATGCATGGATTAACCCAATAGGCTTCACTTGCAATTTATTGCAAGTTGAATTTAAATAAACTCATCTTAAATTTAATAAATGAGTTGTTGGTTTTTAATTCATCTTAGTTTATTTAATTAAGTTTTTATTGAACTTCATTTGATTAGTTGATTATTAATTAATCTAGTTACTAGGATTATTTATTGAAGCATAAGTTTAAGTTTATTTAATTTTTGCTTCATTTAATTAAACTAGTTGCCGAATTAATTGATGCATTTATTTCTAGTTCATTAATTGAAGTTAAGTGTTTAATGTTTTGAGTTTAATTAGTGTTTAAATATGTTTAATAAGTTCATTTTAATGTGTTTATTACAGGTGTCTCTTCAGCATACAACTGTTACATTTCAAGGTTGTTAAAACTTAATTGAAGTGACTTTTCAAGTGTTTTTTTTGTTACAAAAGACTGAGCTGTTACAAAGGGGGTTTTATACATCATTGAAGGAGTTTTAAAGAGTGTTATAACACCCTTTAAAATTCAATAGCAACCCTTTCATCTACCAGCTATTTTTGCTCTTTCAAAAGATTAAATCAAGCATTCAAAACACCATTAAGGAGCTGGTGTCTATTTGGCTAGCCAAGGGACAATTCAAGAGTCACTTTACAAGCATTCAAGGATATTCATTTAGCTGAATTAAAGTGAATGCAAGGGTGGAAGTTAATTGTTACAAGAATATCAAGAGACTTGAGTTTTATTTCAGCTTTAATTAGCATATTAAGATGAATACTTGTGACTATTCAACTAGCTTTTTCTAACCTTATAAATATGTGTAATCAGCCATTTTGAAGGGACTTTTTGGACATTTTTAATTGAAACTCTGTTCATTTGGTGAGAAATACTTTTCTCCGATTTTGTACAGACTTGTTGTCTTATCTACAAAGCTAGTGGCGTCAACCCGTTCTTTGTTTAATCCCGAACTTATCACTTTCACAAGTGTGGCGTTCAAACCCTATACCAAGGTTCCTATCTTTCTAGATAGTGGGTTGAGGTTTTGAATGAATTTTCAATCCATCTCAAAAGCTTATAAGTGTTGGGTCGACACTTACTAGTGTTGGTTCTTGCTTGTTTCTTAAGCTGTTTCTTTCCATCATTATACCATAACCGAACACATCCAATTAGCCATTTATGAACCTTGTTGTTTTTAAACAATATTGAGCCTACTTCACCAATTTTACTAACCATCCATTTGATCCTTACTTCATTGTAGACGATCGGGCAACACAAATACGACTCGACTCATTACCGAGGCGGATTGTATCACATTCAGCGAGGTCATTCATAATGTCCCTTAAATGGACCCTCGAGGCCCAATACAAGTATTAGAATCAAGTTGGGACCACATCGGGAACTCAGGGAATTTTTTGCGAAATTCTATAATTTTTCAAGGTACAGGGCTCACACACCCGTGCTGAAGGTCGTGTTCAAAACTAGGTAGCTCTCTGGCTTGCGCCACACGGCCATGCCACACGCCTGTGTGCTAGGCCGTGTGGTTAATTTATTAAATTCGAATTAGGTGCAGGTTTCACAAGGTGATAAACTGTAATATGTACATATTTTAATCCCATATTTAGTATACTTTTGGATGATTTATCCCTTGAATTGTGGAATTTGATGCTTCTAATCCTTTAATTTCATGTTTTATACTTAGGAGAGCATCGGAGGATGAAAAGAACGAAAAACGGGCCAAAAATGGAGAAAATGGGCCAAAGTAAGAAGTCCACACAGCTTGGAGGTAACCACACAGCCGTGCCACTTTAGCAGACCCGAACACGGCCTGGGCTCGATTTACACGGCCGTGCCACACGGGCGTGTCCCTGCCGTGACTCGTTTTAATTCCATTTGGATTAGGTTACTTAGGGGCCAAGAAAGACATTCCGAAAGCCTATATAAACACTCTAAGTGTGACCTAAAAGGGGGAGGCCGAGGAGCGAAGCCAGAGAGGGCCGAATTGTGGGATTTACTCAAAGACAGCTAGTTGATCCATCTCAAGAAGTCGGAATCATACTCAAGACGGAAGATCTTCCCTTCAATTTCCTTCAGGGGTTATAGGGTTTTTCTTATGTTTTGCTTTATACTTTCTTCTGAGATGTATTCTTTTATAAACATGAACTAAACCCCTCAAATACCTGAGGAGGATGAAACCTAAGACGGATCTTGTTATTGTTTTCTGAGCTATATGATAAATACTTGATTTGTTCTTAATTATGTATTCTTAATTTTTGCTTTGATATTTCAGGATATTGATTCAAGTATTGATGTTCTTAGGCAACGGAGCAAAAGCCCCTGTTTAAGAGTAGATCTAGCATAGTTAAGCGGAGTTGATCGCACTCCTAGAGATAGGATGACGAAAATCTACCGGATTAGGGTCAAACCTAAATTGGGAGTCCATAGATCGAGTTAATGCAACTCTAGGGGTTTTAATTAGAAAGAGATTTCAATTGATCAACCTAAGGTTAGATGTTAGTAGCCTCGAAAGATGTATTGATATAAATTAGGGAATCCTACAGATCAAGTCAAGTGAATAAATCGTCTGGTCAGAGTTAAAAACTTGATCGTGTCCAAACTAACTATGACAAGGAATAAGGCATGCGCACCTATCGTTTGGTAGTATAGCTATGGCAAGATCGGAAATATTGTATCATCAAGGACCAAGAGTACTAGTAATTACTATCTTTCTATTATTTAGCCTAAGAATTAAGGGAATTGATGTTTAATCTAAAACTAACTAATTACTAAGCTAAAGATGCTAAGACACAGAGAATGAATTGGGGAAATACTTTTGGGAAAACCAATTGATTAAGACAATACCCGTGGAAGAATCCACCTAGACTTCACTTGTTATTTAACTCTGAACCAGATGATTTATTCACTTGACTTGATCCGTAGGATTCTCTAATTTATAGTAATACCTCTTTCGAGGCTACTAACATCTAACCTTAGGTTGATTAATTGAAATCTCTTTCTAATTAAAACCCCTAGAGTTGCATTAACTCGATCATGGACTCCCATATTAGGTTTGACCCTAATCCGACAGATTTTCGTCGTCCTATCTCTAGGAGTGCGATCAACTCCGCTTAACTATGCTAGATCTACTCTTAAACAGGGGCTTTTGCTCCGTTGCCTAAGAACATCAATACTTGAATCAATATCCTGAAATATCAAAGCAAGAATTAAGAACACATAATTAAGAACAAATCAAGTATTTATCATATAGTTCAGAAAACAATAACAAGATCCGTCTTAGGTTTCATCCCCCTCAGGTATTTGAGGGGTTTAGTTCATGTTTATAAAAGAATACATCTCAGAAGAAAGTATAAAACAAAACATAAGAAAAACCCTAAAACCCTCTGAAGGAAATTGAAGGAAAGATCTTCCATCTTGAGTATGATTCCGGCTTCTTGAGATGGATTAACTGGCTGCCTTCGAGTAAATCCCACAATTCAGCCCTCTTTGGCTTCGCTCATCGGCCTCCCCCTTTTAGGTCACACTTGGAGTGTTTATATAGGCTTTCGGAATGTCTTTCTTGGCCCCTAAGTAACCTAATCCGAATGGAATTAAAACGAGTCATGGCAGGGACACGCCCGTGTGGTTATCTCCAGGCCGTGTAGACTTCTTACTTTGGCCCATTTTCTCCGTTTTTGGTCTGTTTCTCATTCTTTTCATCCTCCGATGCTCTCCTAAGTATAAAAGATGAAATTAAAGGATTAGGAGCATCAAATTCCACAATTCAGGGGATAAATCATCCAAAAGTATGCTAAATGTGAGATTAAAATATGTACATATTACGATTTATCAAATACCCCCACACTTAAGCCTTTGCTTGTCCTCAAGAAAAATTCTCAACTCACAATTACAATGAACTTCCTCAATTCATAATATTCATCAATAGTGTTTCATCATAATTCATAGGCAATTCATACATTGATAATTTAACCAAAAGGGTTCTAAATATTCGAACAATCAAAGTCATAGTTTTTATAGTACGAAAACATAGGTGTTTCCTCTTACCTAAATAATTACCTTTAATTCAAAATCGACAAGGGTTGACATCCTCACTAAAGATTCACTTAAATCACTCAAAGTGTTTAAGGTTCAAAATTAAGAACTCAAAAGTTGAACATGAAAAGTTAATCCCATAGGCTTGCATGAAAATCAAATCTCTACCATTATAGAATGAAATGATACACAGATCAAAAGGTCTTTTAAGGGTTGTAACGGGGCTTCGGTTAAAGGTGTGGATAAAAGCTGAATTAAAGGGTTAGAATCGATATTGAATTGACACATTACCTAACTACAAAGATGAATTAAGACTCGAATAATTACATCAATTAAAATTTTATAACACGAGCTTCTTCTCAAGATGTGGAATTTAAACATATAAGCTCAATTAACATAGAACTAATAATGAATATACTTCAAAATTTTTTCTTTTTTTAAGAACAAATCATGTAATAATGAAGAATTTAACAACTGAAATAGAAATCATAGTTAAGCTAAGTAATCCGTTCAAATCAGATCTCGACAAAATAGGGGTCAAATTAATTAAAGGGATTTCAACAAAAGGTTTTTGGTTAATGTTAAGGGTAAATCAATGAAAGCGTTGTTAGGATCAAAGGGTTTACTAAGGGTTAAACATGAAAGTAGGTTTTTTGGGAGTAAGTGGGTTAAAACCTAGGTGCCTTTATTATTTCAGTATATCAAATCAATGATGTGGTCTTGACATGTATAATCGAAGCAAGTTCTAGAATAACAAATCAATGTTGAAACACTCATAATCAATAAAGTGAGCAAGAAAAGAATGTATGCTCTAAAAGGCTCAAAATCTCAGAAAAATTATGGGTTTTTGATATCAACCTTGTAAATTTCAAACTTCAAGGTAATAATTAGATTCAGGTAGACAACCTAACAAATTTTTAATTTTGAAAATAGACTTATCATGCTTGATTCTCTAGTCTCCTAAAGTTTAAATCATCACTACATAATTATCAGTGACTTAATCCAAAACATATCAATAAAAATCATGAATCAAAGGAAATTTCTTTCTAATAGTAACATGAGAAAATTACTTAAGAACAAGACATAATTCAGGGATTTAAGAACATGAGCTCGTGTGCTTCGAATATTAGGGTTTTGGCACGCCTGGTTTTGCGGCCCATGTCCGTGTGCTGTGGACGTGCTCGTGTTGAGCTTCAGTCGCTTCCCCGCGCCCGTGTCATTATTGCCCACGCCCGTGTTAATTCAACAGGTTTGGCCACGGTTTGTAGGCACGGGCGTGTCGCACGCCCGTGTCATTTTAACAGTATCGACCCTAGTCTAGAGGCACGCCTATGTCATTCTTGCCCACGCCCACGTGCCTTACTTAGTTTCGAGCAGGGCCACATCGCACTGTCTTTGCCACGCCAATATGCTTACTCATGGTGTCCACACGGCCACGGCCACGCCCGTGTGCATGCCCGTGTAGAGGTGCAACCTACACTTAAAGCATAAATAAAGGTAAAAGCAAACTAATTAGTATGGTTAGAGCTCGGGTTGCCTCCCGAGAAGCGCTTTTTTATAGTCATAAGCTCGACTTACCTTCCATTCGTATAATCATGGTGGTTTGAGGAGTTGAAACTCCTCATTCCTATTATCAATTCTAACGATATGTGGTTTGAGTCGAGTAGTGTTTATTTTAAAAGTGCCAAGCTTAGGATTAGTTACCTCGACTCTTTCGTACTGGAAGACATTTAGTACCGTGAGAGGGATCTCTTCATCAAGGTCTGAGATGGTGACTTGAGGATCTGTTTTATCCAACAATACCTGACCCCCAATCTGAAATTGGTTTGTGTCTCCCTTAAGCTTGTCAGGGGGTTGCCTCGGTTTTTCTTCCTGTGTTCTTAGTTTCTCCTTGACATGTGGCTTCCACTCGTCTAGTTCGTCAATTTGAAGCCTTCGTTTCTCATGAGTTATTTCCTTGTTGGCACAAGGTCTCGGATGTGGCTTAGATATGTCCTTTCGTGGTGGTTCCTGTAAAGAAGGACTAACCGAATGGTCATGAATAAAATTTATGTTCTCACCTTTGTTACTCGATATCTTAGTCGAGCCAAGAGCCTGGAAAGTGATTGTTTCGTCACCTACACAAAGTGTGAGTTCACCTGAACCAACATCAATTTTAGTTTTGGCAGTTGCTAAAAAGGGTCTTTCTAAAATTAAAGGAATATTATTGTCCTCGTCCATGTCTAAAACGACAAAGTCTACTGGGAATATGAATTTATCCACCTTGACTAGTACAACTTCAATTATACCCCTAGGAACTCTAATGGTTTTATCAGCTAATTGGATGCTCATCATAGTTTGTTGGGTTTCCCGAGACCTAGCTGTTTAAACATTTTATAAGGCATAACATTGATGCTCACCCCTAAATCAGCTAACGCATTATCGACGGATAAACTACCAATTAAGCATGGAATTGTAAAACTCCCTGGATCTTTTAACTTTCATGGTAGTTTATTTTGTAGAATTGCCGTGCACACTGCATTTAGTTCCACATGCGTCGTATCGTTTAACCTCCGTTTGTTGGTCAGAAGCTCTTTTAAAAATTTCCTTGAATTGGGCATCTGCGAAAGAACTTTAAGAAATGGTAAGTTAATTTGTAATTTCTTTAGAAGTTTAAGAAACTTACCGAATTGTTCTTCTGTATGGTCTTTCATGGTTGCGTTGGGGTATAGCACACGAGGTTGGTACTCTGCAATTACCGGTTTTGGTTTATCATGGCTTACCTCAACCTTACCTTTGCTTACCACAGCTTCCAGGCTTGGTTCTGATTTGTCTAACCTTCACTCTCATGAGTAGTTATGGCATGAATTTGCTCATTTGGGTTAATTTCAGTGTTGCTTGGCAGGCTTCCTTGTGGTCTTTCGGAGATCAGCTTAGCAAGTTTCCCTAATTGGTTCTCAATCCCTTGAATCGATGCTTGTTGGTTTTTAAGTGTTGTTTCGGTGTTTTGGAAACGTGTTTCTGACACCGCGATGAATTTTGTCAGCATCTCCTCAAGGTTCGGCTTCTTTTCCTGTGGATAGGGCTGTTGTTGAAAGCCTGGAGGGGGTTGTTGTCTTTGATTTCCTTGACCACCCCATGAGAAATTGGGATTGTTCCTCCAACCTGGATTATATGTGTTTACTATAAGGGTTATTTTGAGTTCTAGAATTATTACCCATATAGTTCATCTGTTCGCTTTCTAAGCTAGGATTGTAGGATGGATATTCTGTATTGTTCATTCCTCCTCCACTCTTGTCGCACTGCATCACTAGGTGTACCTGCGAAAAACTACACAAACCATCAATTTTCTTAGTTAAAAGTTCTACCTAGTTTGATAGCATGGTTACTGCGTCGAGGTTGAAAACGCTAGCAGCTTTTTTCGGCTTTGTCCTTGTAACTTGCCACTGATAGTTATTCAGTGACATCTCTTCAATGAATTCGTAGGCAGCCTCAGGTGTTTTGTTATTCAGGGTTCCACCGACGGCTGAATCAATCAACTGCCTAGTTGAAGGGTTCACACCGTTGTAAAAAGTTTGAACCTGTAGCCATTGAGGGCACCTTCTCAGTAGGTCCTTGTATCTCTCCCATGCGTCGTAGAGTGTTTCTAAATCCATCTGTACAAAAAAAAGAAATATCATTCCTCATCTTGGCCATTTTAGCTGGCGGAAAATATTTTAACATAAATTTTTCGATCATTTGTTCCCATGTAGTGATTGATCCTCGTGGTAACGAGTTCAACCACTGTTTAGCTTTGTTTCTCAACGAAAAGGGGAACAACCGAAGGTGAATGGCATCGTCAGAAACACCATTTATTTTGAAGGTGTTGCAAATTTCCAGGAAATTTGCCAAGTGAATATTTGGATCATCATTCTGCAAACCATCAAACTGAACAAATTGCTGAATCATTTGAATTGTGTTAGGTTTTAGTTCTAAATTATTTGCAGCGATAGCAGGTCTAACAATACTAGATTCAGTTCCTGTTAAATTAGGTTTAGCATAATCATAGTTCGAGGAGCATGATTTTCGGCCACCACAGGAGGTAGCGGATTATTATCAGCCATCTCTTCCGTAGTATTAGTTTTGTCTTCTTGCTCTTCTTGTATATATTGTAGGCTTCGTCTTATCTCTCTTCGATTTATGCGAGCAATTCCTTCTATATCATTGTCGTAAAGTAGAGGTCCTGACGGGTTTCTTCTAGTCATAAACTAGAATACCTGCCAGAAGCAAAGAAGAAAATTTAGAAAAGTAAACAAAAATAAAATTTAATTGCTAAAATAAAGAATGGCTAAAGTAATAAAAATCAAGTGTTCCTAATATCTTAGTCCCCGGTAACGGCGCCAAAAACTTGATCGTGTCCAAACTAACTATGACAATGAATAAGGTAAGCGCACCTATTGTTTGGTAGTATAGCTATGGCAAGACCGGAAATATCGTATCCTTAAGGACCAAGAGTACTAGTAATTACTATCTTTCTATTATTTAGCCAAAGAATTAAAGGAATTGATGTTTAATCTAAAACTAACTAATTACTAAGCTAAAGATGCTAAGACATAGAGAATGAATTGGGGAAATACTTTTGGGAAAACCAATTGGTTAAGACAATACCCGTGGAAGAATCCACCTAGACTTCACTTGTTATTTAACTCTAAACCAGACGATTTATTCATTTGACTTGATCCATAGGATTCCCTAATTTATATTAATACCTCTTTTGAGGCTACTAACGTCTAACCCTAGGTTGATTAATTGAAATCGCTTTCTAATTAAAACCCCTAGAGTTGCATTAACTCGATCTATGGACTCCCATATTAGGTTTGACCTTAATCCGGCAGATTTTCATCGTCCTATCTCTAGGAGTGCGATCAACTCCGCTTAACTACACTAGAACTACTCTTAAATAGCCACTGCCTAAGAACATCAATACTTGAATCAATATCCTGAAATATCAAAGCAAGAATTAAGAACACATAATTAAGAACAAATCAAGTATTTATCATATAGTTCAGAAAACAATAACAAGATCCGTCTTAGGTTTCATCCCTCTCGGGTATTTGAGGGGTTTAGTTCATGTTTATAAAAGAATACATCTCAGAAGAAAATATAAAACAAAACATAAGAAAAACCCTAAAACCCCCTGAAGGAAATTGAAGGGAAGATCTTCCGTCTTGAGTATGATTCCAGCTTCTTGAGATGGATCAACTGGCTGTCTTCAAGTAAATCCCACAATTCAGCCCTCTCTGGCTTCGCTCCTTGGCCTCCCCCTTTTAGGTCACACTTAGAGTGTTTATATAAGCTTTCGGAATGTCTTTCTTGGCCCCTAAGTAACCTAATCTGAATGGAATTAAAACGAGTCATGGCAAGGACATGCCCGTGTGGCACGGCCGTGTGAATTGAGCCCAGGCCATGTTCGGGTCTGCTAAAGTGGCACGGCCGTGTGGTTATCTCCAGGCCGTGTGGACTTCTTACTTTGGCCTATTTTCTCCGTTTTTAGCCCGTTTCTCGTTCTTTTCATCCTCCGATGCTCTTCTAAGTATAAAACATGATATTAAAGGATTAGGAGCATCAAATTCCATAATTCAGGGGGTAAATCATCCAAAAGTATGCTAAATGTGGGATTAAAATATTTAGCACACGGCCAAGACACACGCCTGTGTTCAAGGCCGCGTTACCCATGCGGCTGAGACACACACCCGTGTCTCTACCCGTGTGTTCAATTATAAGCATTCTATTTCTCGAATTTAAGGTGTAGGGGACACACGACCTAACCACATGCCCGTGTTACCATGCCATGTGTCACTTACGGTCTAGACACATGCCCGGGTGTCTGCCCGTGTGGACAAAATAAAGCCATTTCTAGCTTTATTTCTCACCCAAAATTTCACCTATGACCTACACTTGAATGACACATATAAACACCAACCATTTCAAACATTCAAGATGAGTAAAATCTATCGTTCAACATGATATATTATCACAAGTATTCATGTTTGCAAACTTACTCTTTAATAAGCATACTTATTTCCCCCTTTCTTAATCAAACAATATATAGTACTTATGTTATCACCATAACATGAACTTAAATACATATATACATGTACCAAAACATAATCATCACTAGCTATTCCAATGGCTAGATTACAAGCATCAATTACATTTATATGCCAATATGGCCAACATATCCTATACATGCCATTACAACCGTAATTGATTTACCATGTTGTACCGAGATGGGCCGATGGATAGTGTGAGTGATCTCCGCCGAGCTTCCACTCCAACGAGCTTTCGATTTACTCTAAAATAGGGGAAAATAAAATGGAGTAAGCATAAAATGCTTAGTAAGTTTGTATAACATGGTACTTAACTTACCATACATCCTATTTGAGGTAACTATGTAAGGCATATTCACTTAATTTGACCTCAAGCCCTACACACATCCTCATTGCACTTGTTATTCATATAATCCATGATAACATTGAGACATGTATAAGCTCAATCAACAATCAAGTTTCCACGCATATATGCTTTCCACAACATGTATTCATTAAGAATGTGTATATCATCTCTTGTTATTACAAGTATAGTTTCATAGTAGTTTGTTTCGGGTTCAGATCGTTTCATGTCAGGACTTTGCTCATTTTATTCGAGCATTAAGGTCACCAAGTAGTAGTACACTCAAGGTGTACCAATATATAATCAAGGATGAACACTCTCATCAAATAATTTCCATGTACAATTATCATCTTTTCATATTTTCATACATCACTAGTCATAAATCATCATTTCCTTGTATTTCGTGTAATCTCCTTTTTCATGTCATATCTCATATCATATATATATATATATATCATTCCATGTCAATTTGTCTTAAATTATTAGAGCTTTTCCCGTTGAATTTATTCAAATATCGATGGATACACAGGTAGTACACTCGAGGTGTATGAATCAGAATCCGTCAATTCGTGTCCAATGGTACCAATATGGTACAATTTCAGAGAGTACACTCTCGAGCCACATATATGTAAACAACAGGATTACCAATCTATGCTAAATCTTTTTTACGTCATATGCTCTAAAAAGCTTGATTTGGATTACCAGTCCGGGCTAAATCCAATCCATAACATATGCTCGAGAGGACTTATATCAGGATTACCTGTACGGGCTAAATCCTATCAGAATTGAGGTCGAAGGATTACTCATCCGAGCTAAATCCTATCTGCAACAAATGCAAGACCTCTTTCGTTTCGGGAAATCACATATCCATCGATTTTCCATTTATTCAACCGAGATTTAAATACTTTTCAAGCATTATCGGGCATTTGATTATTTCATACCTCCGTAACATTTATGTAATTCGAGTGAAACATATTCTACATTCATGTCAAGCATACAAGTAACATTTTATTCATTTACCATTTTATCGAGTATTTTCATTTATCAGGCTATATCGAGTAGGTGATCATTTCACATATTTATGACATTAATAAAATTCACAAACACCACATTTAAATCAAGCATAAAAACATATACAATTTAGTTACACGAACTTATCTCGACAAATGTTCGTGTACATAAATCCACTAATCCGACATTTTTCTCGTTCTAACTCCGAATTTGGTCTATCTGGATCTATACGAGTAAATTTAATGTCAATTTATCACATTTTACACTTATTTGGACTCAATTTTTATCCTAGGAAAAATTACCATTTTGCCACTAACTTTTCCATAAATTACCCTTTTGTCTCTAGGCTCGGAAAATGAAATACATTGTAACACCCCTTACCCGTACTCAACGCCGGAATAGGGTACGAGGCATTACCGGAATTACAAATTTATTTATCAGACATTTTATTTCATTTAGCATTTATATTTGAAACCAATCAAAATCAAACATATTGTCCCTTAAACATATTTATTTTTTTCTCGTCATGTCTTACATAAATTTATTACTCGTCTCAACATACTTAATTATCTTGTATTAACATATTAAAGATAATCACATATTTACATATCATGAAAAATATCATTCAATTATCTCTTCTTCATAAACATAAATCAGTTAATTTATCATATCAATATTTCACGTACCATCAACTCATATTTTCTTATATCATATAATTAAGTTACACGAACTTACCTGGCTAAATTTGTAGAAATATCAAGATTCAGGGTCATTTTGGAAATTTTCTGTTTTCATCGATTTTTCAATCAATTTTAATCTAAATTAACAATTTCATTCTATTTTTGCAATTTTAAATAATAAAATAATCTATTTCATGCAAATTGGACATTTCCACATTTTTACAAAATTAATCGTAAAGTTTTACTTTTATTCAATTTAGTCACTGAGTCTAAAACATTACAAATTAGCCATGCTAGCTGAATATTCATACATATTTTCCTCCTCCTCCTCTCCATTCCACATCCTTAATGTATATAACATGCTATAAGTAACATTATCAAATAATTTCATTAATTACTCATAAGTATATTCAAAACTGTCCATTTGAGTTATAGTCACTAAATTATTTATTTCCAGAGCTACAGAACTCCAAATGAAGAACCGTTAATTTTTCCTGAAACTAGACTCACATATCTTCTTGCCATAACATTTTCAGAATTTTTGGTTTAGCCAATTAGTACAGTTTATTCTTTAAAGTCACCCCTGTTCTGCTGTCTGGCAGTTCCGATCCTTCTTCACTAAAAATTAATTATCCTTTTATATAGAATTCATATGATGTTATGGTTTATTTCTTCTAAAACTAGACTCATTAATGAATCTAACCATATAAATTATGTTCCAAAATTATTTTTATACAATTTTTAGTGAATTTCTAAAGTAAGAACAGGGGATCACGAAGTTATTCTAAACCAATCTTACTAAAATCCAAATATCTCAAAATTTAGACTTCCTTTGCTTTCTCTGTTTCTTTTATATGCAAATAGACTCAATAAGATTTAATTCCATATCTCACTCTACTTCTAATTCGATTTATACAATTTTTGGTGATTTTTCAAAGTTAGACAACTGCTGCTGTCCAAAACTGCTTTAGTGTAATATGTTGATTTCTATTTTGTCCCTAATTCCACAATTCATACAATTCAGTCCTTGCTGGATTAACCCCTCAATTGAGTTAATTTTCTCATTTAATACTTTTATCTATCATTTTAAACTACTTCATAACCTTTGAAATCAGAATTTTAACACTAGGCCTTAATTTTAGCTATTTCACAATTAGGTCCTAAAACCAATTTCCATCAATTTCACTTGATTAAATCATCATATAACAAATTAAAGCTTCAATTCAATATTTATTCATCATATTCTTCCAGCACTAATCCACATAAACTTTAAAAATTAGCCATAGAATCAAAAACTAATGAATTAATAAATTGGACCCAATTGTAAAGTCCAAAAACATAGAAATTTCAAGGAGAAAGCAAGAATTAAACTTACATGAAGCTTGAGTATGAAAACCAGCTTGAACTCTCTCCCATGGCTATTTTCAGCTGAAGAAAATGAAGAGAAATGAAGAGAATTCTCCATATATTTCAATTTGATCCCCTTTTTATTTAGCTAATTTTGAAAATTTTCCAATTTTCCCCCCTTTTTTCTTCTTTCTCTTCTTCTTCTTTCTTTCTTGCTCTCTGCTTCTTCGTTTGGGTTTTTCTGTTCTCTATTCTCTTTTTTTTTGTTTTTTTATATATATAATATAATAATATAATAATATAATATTAAACATAAAAAAAATCTCAGATTTTCTTCACAATAACCGCCTCAATTAAACAAAATGGCTTAATTGCCATTTTGGTCCTTTGTACTTTCTTTAATCTATAATGAAACTTTTACACCTTTTTCAATTTAGTCTTTTTCATTTAATTACATATCCAAACGTTAAAATTTCTCAACTAAACTTTAATAATAACTTAATGACACTCCATAAATATTTCTAAAAATATTTATGGCTCATTTTATGAATTCGAGATCTCAATACCTCGTTTTTGGCCCAATTTTTCTAATTAATTCTTTTAGTTCACAAAATTCACTAATTTTAAAATATTTCTAAAATCACACTTAACTTATAATTATCGATTAACAAAGTTTCCTAACTTTTTCGTCAGATTTAGTGATCTAAAATCACTTGTTCCAACACTATTGAAATTGGGCTGTTACATACATGAAATCCGACCCTCTACCCAAGCCTAGCCAAAATATACGTACAACTTTTACAGCACATACATTTCACAAATTTTAGCATTTTCCATGGATTTTTACCAATTTTCATTATAGTCCCTAAATCAAGTTTTCATGAAAAATCACTTTGTAAAAGTTGTTTATCTATCATCAATCTTTCATTTTCTACCATCAATTTCAAATTTCCAGCATATACATCCTTGACCCAATTTTTATACTTTGATAACTTTTCAAATTGATCCCCCAAATAGAGAGATTAAGCTATCCCGATTCCAAAAATATAAAAATTACTAAAAACGGGACAAGGAAACTTACCCAATTTGGCCATGAAAGTCTCTTCTCTCTCTCCCAGGGTTTCCATGTTTATTTTGGGGAAGAAGGTGACATAAAATAAGATGATATCTTTTATCATCTTTTTAATTAATAAGTATTTTGCTATTTCCAATTTAGTCCTATGCCTTTTTCTCAATTTCCATGGATGAATCATCCAAAAATATCTACATACTTTTTATTAATGGTCTAATTACCATATAAGGACCTCTATTTTTGAATTCCATAGCTATTTGATCCTTATAGCTACTAGAATTCAACTTTCGCATTTTATGCGATTTAGTCCTTCTCGTAATTAAGCACTACATTGATGAAATTTTTGTATCAAAATTTTCACATGAATTTTCTAACATAATACGGTCCATATAATAAAAAATAAATTATATTTTCGGCTCGGATTTGTGGTCCCGAAACCATTGTTCCGATTTCACTGAAATTTGGGCTGTTACAATTTGGCCTTTTTAAATTGTAGTGGATAGTTAAAGGTTAGGAATTGGTCTTTTTGGATGAAAACATTAAGGGTAAATAAGTAATTTAATAACTAAAAACATTAACAAAAGAAACAGACATGCTATCATCGTCTTCTTTTGGTATTGCCGAAAATTGAGATGAAAAGTAGCCATGGGAAGACCTTGAACATTTGGTCATTTAGGGTGCTTGCATGTAAGTGATTTTGGCTTCCGTTTTTAGTAATTTTTATGTTTGTGATATCGTTATAGCTTAATCTAGCTAACCGTAGGGCTATTTTGTTAAATTTTTAAAAGTTTAAGGACTTACCATGAATAGATTTTATGTGTTTGTGAAATTATTTGATAGAATTATGAGCTTGATAGTTAAAGAAGATTATTTACTAAAGTAATTTTAGTGATTTTGACAGTTAAGGATTAAATGGTTAAAGTAGTAAAATTTCATAAAAACCATTGTGAAATTGTGAAATATATGGACTATTCAAGAACAATAGGAATTCAACTAGCATAGTATAAGTTTAAATATGTTCAATTTGTTAGTTTCGGGTTTAAGGACTAAATTGCATAAGGGATAAAATTTAGGGGCAATTTTGTAAGGCTTAAATGCATAAATTTGATTACTTGTGTGGTTTGAATTGATTAATTAAATTAAACTATACTTTCAATCAAGAATCTTAAAGACCGGAGGACGTTCGGGGAAAAGGAAAAATTGTCGAATAACCTCTGATAGTTGAGTCGTTATCACTTCAATAGGTAAGTTCATACTATCTTCCATGATTATAATTAGTTATTAAATGTTGTTAATTATTTGTATATAAACTGTTGAAATGGAAATCAAACTATATGGTTATAAAACAAATTTTGAGATAATTCCAATGGACCGAGTAAAAGTCTCATACATGAGGTTTCTGAATGATTTTTGTTTTGGACCTAGCTGCAGCATTTGTTGTGAACTCGGATATACATGTGACACGGATTCAGCCTGAACTGGTAATCTGTTGTCGTTTTAAAGGTTTAGCTTGGATTGGTAACTTACATGTATATATTTAGCCCTGGCCTGGCTATTTTTTGTGTTGTCAATGGTTTAGTTTAGACGAGTAACCTGACACCTATATTTCTGTACCCGAATAGCTCGAACAAGCATTAAATGTTTCTCACACTCGTGTATTGAGTTCTTTTACAGAGTTCCACCAGAACCATATAAAAGGATGTACAGTGTGAGATTGTCTCATAAAGTGGTCAAAATACAAACTTTAAACATCTGTATGTTTAATATTTATTAACATGGAACTGTTGAATTATGTTGTGATAAGGTTAATACTTCAAGTGGTTATTTGCAATTAACTATTAAATGATTAAGGTAAGTTATTGAATTGAATTGTATGAACTTACTAAGTATTGTATATACTTACTTTGGTTATTATTTTTTAAGGTTTTGGATAATCGAAACGTATCGATCAAATCAACGGAGCTCACAACTACAATCTTCTGACGTCAGTAGTTTTGAAGTCTTGAATTGTGGTTACTTGTGGAATGTATATAGGATACTTATTTTGCAAATGTTGAACATATTTTGGTAATTTAGTTGTAAGTGCACTTATATACAAATTTGATGTGTATATTGCATAGTTGGCACTTTGGTAAGGTGTTGTTATAAGTCATGTTTGAATGGCATTTTGGATGATTATGTGGTAACATGTTTTGGTGTGTTTAATGTTAGTTAGGATGCTAGAATGCCTGAATTGAATTGTTAATAAATTTTGATTATATGTGGTGTCAATGATGGCACATTGGTATGATTTTGGCATGTTTTAATGTGTTTTGAATAGGTAAAAATGATTTGAAATGGTTTGGCTCAGTACCTAAGAAATGAATGATGTTTTTCCTTGTTTTGGAAGCCATTTTAAGTGCACACGGCCTAGGACATGGGCTGTCACACGATCGTGTGTCACACACGGTTACACCACACGACCATGTGGCCTATTAAATTTTTTTTGCAAGTTTGTCCCACATGGTCACAGGCTGTTACATAGCCTGGAGACATGACCGTGTGAACTTATTTCAAATCATACACGGTCTGCCACACGATGGTGTGACCTTTATTTGAATTACATATGGTTGAAAACACAGTCTGAAGACATGGCTGTGTGACCCTATTTTTTTTAACTATACACAGTTTGGCCACACGACAATGTTTCGGAGCCGCACGGCCTGGCCATACGACCGTGTGAATCCTGTTTTTAGTTTTCCTACATTTTTCTATTTTGTTTCAAATTAGTCCATGATTGTTTTTAAATTAATTTTTAGGTTCTGTAAGCTCAATATAAGACTCGTAATAGTATATATGCTATGAATGACAGTTGGTTTTGAAGAGTATATATTTAAATTAGTAATGGGATGGTTTTATGTTGTTATTTGATTTGTTATGTACCGTACTACTCTGTAACCCTAATATAGTGATGAAGATTGGTTAGGGGTGTTACAATCCATACTTACTTAGTTGCTAGACAATCCCTGTAACACCCTAAAATTTTGAGAATTTAATTGTGAGAATTTGCAGTAATTAAGTCTCTGTATCTGTGGTTGTGTGCTCTGCTTTTGTGATTAGGGTTTGGAGTTTGAGTCGCGTTGTTAACAGTTTTATTATTTTTTAAAACAACCCTTGTCCATGTGTTATATAGTTAAGTTCAATTCAGTATAAACCAGTGACAAGAATGAGCCTGCGCGTTCACTAGTTAAGCATCTGTGTGTACTCTGTCTAGTTTCGAGTTCGAATCCCAGGGTATGCGATAGGAAACATTCATTTTTTTAAGTGCTAGTATCTGACTGGAAGTTATTAGGAATTAAAATTTTCGTCATCTTCTATTCGTCCCTTTTTGTCACCATTATTTTATTTTTTTTCCTTTTTCCTGCTTCCCTTTTCTTTTCTTTTTGATTCTTTAATTTTCTTCTTCATTTTGATCACGGTTGTAAGTAAGTACGGGTCTAGATGAAGTTATACACCGTTAATTACATTGATCGAAAGGTTAGTAAGTAAGTTTCATTGTCAATTCATTAAATTTTGGGGTTTATGTTCTGAATTGGGCATCTCGAGCGTATTGTGTAAACTCTGATAATTAGTTGCTTGGTTTCCTCTTAGGAAGGGGTGTCGGGAGTAGCAAACCTCAACTCAACAAATCGAGTGATCGTTGTTGACTTTTCGATAAGTTTGATTTCGTTGAAGGTTTAGTGTCGAAACCTTCGACATAAAGTATTCTATGTAAAATATGCGGTATTGTCGATAAAGTTGGTTGATTGAGTTATTGGATGGTCGTTTTAGGCTTCGGAGACTCACTTCGTTGTTGTTGCTTTGAAATATCTCCAGGTGCATGTCGAAAACCTTAAAATTTACAAGTTTCAGTTGCCAAAAAATGTGGCTATCGACGTCACACGGCCAAGCACACGGGCATGTGTCCAGGCTGTGTGTGCCACACGGCCATGTGCCAGGCCATGTGGTTGGTCGTGTAACTCTGTAACACCCCAAACCCGGCCCAAACACCACGACCGGATCTGGCATGTTACTGGGAAGAAATTTTATAAAACATCGCAAACTTCAGAAAAAATTAGATTATTTTTGAAACTCCAATTTTAGTGATGCATTTGAAAACTCAGTAATTGTTACATGGAATTAATTTAATTAGCCAAGTCTTGTATTTAGGTGACTTTTGAAAACTCATGTTATTACATTTGATCCAGCTAGAGATTTGACGTAAAAGAAATCCGTTTGTAACCTTGTTAATTAAGTTATAAGAAAACTTTAATTTCATTTTGGTGACTAAAACATCTTATCAAATAACTAAAATTTAAAGCATCTAAGACTCAAACCGAAATTTTAAACCAGATTAATAGTGGCCTTATTACAGCATAGAACCCCCAATAAAAAAAGAAGTGAAGATAAATAACGTTCTATTTTAAAAGAAAGAAACTGTGCATGGCCACCTCGTAGTCCTCTCCAGCCCAGTCCACTGCACTATGGATTACCTGCAAAGATGTTAAGCAAACAGAGTGAGTCAAAGACTCAGTGTGCAATTTCCAAGCACCATCATTGGACTCAAGCCCATCCACTTACCATTTGGGCCTTAGCCAGTGTGCAATTTCCAAGCACCATCATTGGGCTCAAGCCCATCCACTTACCATTTGGGCCTTAGCCCTCTTTACTTGATCATATTGGGCGAAGCCCATTCAAAATCAGATTGGGCCTTAGCCCCATGGTACAGAATAGCAAATAGCATATGCAAAATGATGTAGAACCCATCCCAACCTAAATTTCCATTTGCTACACACCACCCGTACCTGCCAATCACACCAATGGGGATTTCTACAATCGACCCTCACCGCTACACACCATCGATGGCAGTCATGTTGCAGTTAGCTGCTCATCGTCAGAATTGTGACAGAGTCACCAGATTATGTGGCATAGCCACCAGAACAGAGTGTGGCGGAGCCACCAGAACAGATTGTGGCAAAAACCACCAGAACGCTTCCCCTTTTCATTCATAGTATATGCCCATCCCCATGTCAACATAAAATCATGATGTATGAATGCAACAAGTTTCAGCATGCATGTATAACATGTTCAGAGTGTACAAATAATCATGTCAGCATAACCACTTATAAATCGCGCAGTCAGAAGTCACTAACCTGGTGTCTCGTTTTTACCCTTCATGGGTAACCCAACAGTCAATACCGAAGTTTTGGGCATTTAATAGAGCATACATTAATTAACAGATATAACAAGCAAAGGTGAGGAAATTACACACCTGTAAACACGAAGAACTAAACTATCGATCTCGTTAACACCTTCACCCACAGGGATTACAGCGATCCGCTTATCCCTCTCCGAAGTCGGCCCACAACTCGGTGGAAAGTCTCGAATGGCTGACACTGCTCGTTTTTTGAACTTAGGGTAGGGACTACGAGTCCAACCCCCTCCTTTGCTTGGCTGGTATTTGATTCCATGAAAGGAATCTTGGTCAGAAGACCGGGTTAAGGCATGGAATAAAATGAAAGCGAAAGTAGATGCTCTAAACGAAGAAGTTCTTACCTAGTTCGACCGAACCTGGAGGCCACTATACTTGGATTAAGGAATCACCGAAGTCCCTACACATACTCCACATTAGAATCGGCCCTTCAATCATAGGTTAAAAAGAAATGGCCTTTCAGCCAAATGAATGGTATGAACCCCCTTACCTTAATCGACCGAAACCGAATGTCCCCCAAAGACCCTTCAATCGCTGGCCAGATGCCGAAAGAATACGAAGACGAGGCCCTTCCACTAGCCAAGAAGAAACCGGTTGAGAAGGTTAGGGAAAAAGGTGACGGCAACCCACTGAAACAAGAATGAATGAAAGAGATGTACACCCACGGGAGATTCAGCCAAAAAGAAGAGTAAGAACAAACTCAATGAGAAGGAAGAGAATAGGTTTCGGCTTGAGAAGATGAGAAAACAAAAGATGAATTATCAGGATAAGAAATAAACATTCGGCTAAGAAGAAACAAATGAGAAAAAATGATGAAATGGAGAGGGTGATAGGAGGTTTCGGTTAAGGGGTTAAGAAATGTAAAACAAGTATGAACAAAAGAAAAATAGAGAGAGAGTTGGGGTTCAGCTTTTAGCTGAATAAAGAATGAACCACAATAGATTTAGGACTTTTCGGCCAACAAAGAAAAGAACAAAAGTTGCCAAAATGAGACACCAAATACCAAAAAAAAGAAAACTCCCAACACCAATTTGCTAAATACCCCTCACAATTTCGGCACCTAAACCCTCACCAAAACCGAATGCCCACACCACCATGGGACTCAACTTTGACCGAATTTTCCCCCAACACACCCAAAATTCAGCCAACACTCTCACCAAGCTTCAAATCCCACATTTTCCTCCTACATTCACTCTCCTCCCCACATTCAAATCGGTTTGAAAGGTTCAACTTCCACCTTTCACTCATGGCCACATATTCAAATTATTTGACTTGTTCAACCCACACTCCTCAGAGTCCAAACTGAACCCACCTCTTCTTCATCCCAATGCCAAAATAGACTCAAAAAAAAAAAAAAAACAATCCACACGACTCGAACCTGCTCCCTCACTGCTCCCTTGTGGCGTCACTTACCAGCACCTTGTGTGGCGTCTTCTTGCCACTTTGCCACTATCCTTCTTGTGTCATCAAACCCAAACAATAATACTTAAAACCCGTCTCAGCTAACTTCCCCCTAAAGTGCCATGAATTGAAATTTTGGCCAAGGCTTCGGCTTAACCCCGAGCCTTCCCAGGGTCCCGAAACATAACAAATTAATATACAGAGCATACCAAACACACAAAAGCATACTAAATGCAAAGCCCCTAGTTCCCGGATGTTACAGTTCTACCCCCCTTAATGAAATTTCGGCCTCGAAATTACCTGGTCAAAAGAGATGGGGGTGTTGCTGACGCATAACATCCTCTGGCTCCCACGTGGTCTCATTTGCACCGTGGTTCTGCCACAAAAATTTGACCAAAGGGACTGATTTCCTCCTCAACACCTTGACGCCTCGATCTAAGATCTGCACTAGTTCCTCTTCAAAGGACAGGTCTGGTCTTACTTCAATTTCCTCTACCGGCACAACGTGAAACAGATCTGAACGGTAACGCCTCATCATCGAGACATGGAACACATCATGTATCTGTTTTAATTCCGAAGGTAACTCGAGCTGATACGCCACTGGTCCCACACATTTTAATATCCAATAAGGCCCGTTAAACCTGGGACTTAGCTTACCCTTCCGTCCAAACCTCATCGCCTTCTTCCACGGTGAAACTTTCAAGAAAACCTGATCACCCACTGTAAACTCTATCTCCTTTCGCTTCAGATCTGCATATGATTTCTGCTTGTCAGACGCTTCCTTCAACTGAGTTCGAATCAATCTAACATTTCCCTCTACCTCTGAAACCAATTCCGGACCCAACATCTGTCGCTCACCCAATTCCGTCCAGCAGGTAGAAGTACGACACCTCTGTCCATACAACGCTTCACAGGGCGCCATCTGAATACTGGACTGGTAGCTGTTGTTGTATACGAATTCTGCCAACGGTAAAAACTCCTCCCAACTACCCTTGAAGTCAATGACACAACCCCTCCACATATCTTCCAATATCTGAATTACCCTCTCAGACTGACCGTCAGTCTGCGGATGAAAAGCTCTGCTGAAGTCCAGTCTTGTACCCAATGCCTGATGCAACGCCTTCAAAAAACGCGACGTAAACCTCGGGTCTCTATCCAATATGAGCGATACTGGTACCCCATGTAGCCTCACAATCTCTGCCACATACAGCTTAGCCAACTTTTGCGGAGAATAGTCGACACGAACAGGTATGAAATGGGCGGACTTCGTCAACCGATCAACAATCACCCATACCGAATCTTTCTTAGTAGGCATAAGAGGTAGCCCACTAACAAAGTCTATTGTGATTCTTTCCCATTTCCACTGTGGAATCTTCACCGGCTGCAACAACCCCGAAGGCAACAGATGTTCTGCCTTCACCTGCTGACACATCAAACACTTTCCTACAAACTCCGTAATTTCCCGCATTAATCCAAGCCACCAAAACTGTTCACGCAGATCTTGGTACATCTTACTCTCTCCAGGATGCATAGCATAAGGGCTACTATACGCCTCTTGAAGAATCATCTGCCTCAACTCAACATCCTTTGGCACGCAGACCCTTTTACGAAAACACAAAACCCCATCACTACTCAAACTATAATCCTCTACTTCACCATTCCGCACTTGCAGGAGTCGAGCACTCAAGACCCCGTCCGATAACTGCTTCTCTTTAATCTGACTTACCCACGTCGGCTTCACTTGGAGTTTAGCTAACAAACTTCCATCATCATACAGGCTGATATGGGCAAACATCACCCTCAAATCCGATATTACCTTCCGGCTTAACGCATCCGCCACCATGTTAGCTTTACCTGGATGGTACTCGATCGAGCAGTCATAGTCTTTCAATAGCTCAATCCACCTTCGCTGTCTTAAATTCAACTCCTTCTGAGTAAGGAGGTATTTCAAACTCTTGTGGTCGGTGTAGATAACAGACTTCTCCCCATACAGGTAATGTCTCCAGATCTTCAGAGCGAACACTACCGCAGCCAACTCCAGATCATGGTGGGATAATTTATCTAATGCGGTCTTAACTGCTGAGACGCATACGCAACAACCTTCCCATCTTGCATTAACACACACCCCAACCCCGTGTGTGAAGCGTCACAATAGACAACGGACACTTTCCCAGCCTCAGGCTGAATCAATACCGGAGCCTCTGTTAAGATCTTCTTCAGCTTTTCAAAGCTTTCTTGCTTCTTGTCAGTCCAAACAAACGATACCCCTTTCCGCAACAACTTAGTTAAGGGTGCCACAGTTAAGGAGAATCCCTCGACGAATCTTCTGTAGTACCCAGCTAACCCAAGAAAACTTTGAATCTCTGCCACGGACTTAGGCGGTTTCCAGTCCAACACAGCTTCAATCTTCTGGGGATCAACCCTAATCCCCTCTGTAGATACAACATGACCCAAAAAGGTGACTTCCTTCAACCAAAATTCACACTTACTGAATTTGGCGTACAACTGCTTTTCTCTCAAAATCTGCAGAACCACCCGAATATGCGAATGTGCTCTTCTTTCGTCTTGGAATATACCAAGATGTCGTCTATGAATACCACAACAAACCGGTCCAGATAGGGTTGGAATACCCGGTTCATCATATCCATAACGCAGCTGGCGCATTCGTCAACCCAAATTGCACCACAAAAAACTCATAGTGACCATCGTGAGTTCGAAATGCCGTCTTATAAATATCCGCTTTTTTTACCTTAAGCTGATGATATCCTGACCTCAAATCTATCTTTGAAAAGACTGAAGCCCCTTTGAGCTGATCAAACAAATCGTCAATCCTCAGCAGAGGGTACTTGTTCTTAATCGTCAACTTATTTAACTGGTGGTAATCAATGCACATACGCATCGACCCGCCCTTCTTTTTCACAAATAGCATCGGCGCTCACCACGGAGATACACTTGGTCGAATGAAACCACGATCCAACAGCTGCTGGATTTGAGCTTTAAGTTCTACCAGCTCCTTCGGCGCCATCCTATAAGGGGCGATGGACACCGGAGCTGTACCCGGAAGTAGTTCAATTCCAAACTCCACCTCACGATCCGGAGGCAACCTTGGGAGTTCCTCAGGAAATACATCCACGAACTCCTTTACTGTTCTAACCTCATTAACAGTTACTACCTTTGCATCCAATGCACTGATAAAAGTTAGGAATGCCTTGCACCCTTTCCGAACCATCTTAACAGCCCTTAACGCAAAAACTACGTTAGACAAATAATTCTTTCTTTCCCCGATCACAACCACCTCCTCATCCTCTAGGGCACTCAACACCATTCGCTTAATCGCGCAGTCCAACTTAGCACGATGTTTAACCAACCAATCCATGCCCAAGATAAGATCAAACTCCCCGAATGGTAATTCCATTAAGTCTACTGGAAACACTACTCTTTGAATCTCTAAAGGCACATCTCTAAATAGTTTGTTCACTACCATGGATTGTCCTAAAAAGCTAACCACAGTCATCTTCCTAGCAGCTATTTCAAATTCTATACTTAAAGTCTCTGATACAATACATGCAACATAAGAGTGGGTTGATCCAATATCAATCAAGGCAAAAAATGGCTTATCAGCTATAAGAAACGTACCGATTATGACGTTCAGTGCGTCGCCATCCTCTCGTCGATGAGCTGCGTAAACTAAACCCGGCTGTCTTGCATCTGCACTACCGACACCCCTACCGGGTGCTTCACGACCCCGACCTAAACCATTTCCTTGTCTAGCTGGGCCACGACCCCTCGGCAGTTGCTGACCACCCCTCATGGACTGATCAAAACCCTGTCCAGCTGGCCGCACCTGATCCACTTGTGGGCAATATTTAACCATATGGCCCATAGATTCGCACCTGAAACATCTACCGGTTCTCTTCCTACACTCACCGAAATGCATTTTCCCACACGGAACACATGATCGAAATGGACCCCCCGTAGTAGGCGTCGGAACATCAAACCTAGGTCTTTTCTGGAAACCCCCGGATGATCCCGACGACCCAAAACTTCTCTTGTTCTTACCTCAATCCTTATCCCTATTCTGTCTCCCAGTCCGCCTCACCTCTTCGGCTATTTTAGCTTTCTCGACCAAGACGGCAAAGTCTCTCTCTCGCTGCGGAGCTATGAACACCCTCAACTCATCCCGCAACCCATCCTCGAACCGCACGCAGTGCTCATAGTCAGTTGCCACTATTCCTCGAGCGTAACGGCTCAAGCGCATAAATTCCGCCTCATACTCAGCCACAGATTTGCCCCATTGTACCAAATTCAAGAGTGTTTTCCTCTGAGCATCCACATAACTGGCCCCAACGTACTTTCCTTGAAATGTCGTCTTAAAGAAATTCCAGTCAATTCGATCCGCCGGAGTACCGTCTCTTACGGTGAGCCACCACTGATATGCCTCATCCCGAAGAAGAGACACCGTTCCTTTTTGCTTCTCCTCTGCCGTGCAGTCTAGATCATCCATAATCTTTTCGACTGCCTCTGCCCAATACTCAGCCACATTTGGAGCCACTCCAGAGATACCCCTAAATGTTTCACCTCTGTTTGCTCGAAGTCGCTCAGGAATAGACTTCCGAGATGCTGTTCCAGTGCTTGCTCGAGCCACTCGCTCCAACACACGCAGCATTGCTTGAGACAGGGCATCATCCCCACCAGTTCTATCTTGCGATCCCGCTTCTGCCACAGGTGATGCTAGCGCTTCACCCTCAGGCTCATTCCTTGCTTCCGAGAATTCAGCCTCAGCACCCCGGCCTCTCCCACGACCGCGTGCAACACGTCCACCTCCTCTACCACTCATGCCTACCATTTTGTCTTAATCTGATTACAAATTTTATGCATTAGCATTTCTTTCCACTGTTGATTAATGAGTAGTTTTATGAAGATAGAGTTATAAGTAGTTTTTCCCCGCAACCACATGTATACCTAAAGGTTTTCATCTTTATAGTAAAGTTTCTAAATTCTAACATCCATAGCGATATCCATACAATACAACTCCCTCATGCAAATCACCTAACAATCAGAAGACTTACCTTGCAGACTTGGGCTGGAGACTCGGGTGCCATGCTTCCAGAAAACAGATACATATGTATTGTCTTTCTAAACCATCTTAAACCCAAAATTTGGAAAATGTTTTGAACCCAAAAACCTACGGTCGAGCTTTTAAAACCATGCTCTGATACCAAAATATAACACCCCAAACCTGGCCCAAACACCACGACTGGATCTGGCATGTTACTGGGAAGAAATTTTATAAAACATCGCAAACTTCAGAAAAAATTAGATTAATTTTGAAACTCCAATTTTAGTGGTGCATTTGAAAACGTAGTAATTGTTACAAGTAATTAATTTAATTAGCCAAGTCTTGTATTTAGGTGACTTTTGAAAACTCATGTTATTTAATTTGATCCAACTAGAGATTTGACGTAAAAGAAATCCATTTGTAACCTTGTTAATTAAGTTATAAGAAAACTTTAATTTCATTTTGGTGAATAAAACATCTTATCAAATAACTAAAATTTAAAGCGTCTAAGACTCAAACCGAAATTTTAAACTAGATTAATAGTGGCCTTATTACAGCATAGAACCCTCAATAAAAAAAGAAGTAAAGATAAATAATGTTCCATTTTAAAAGAAAGAAACCGTGCACGGCCACCTCGTAGTCCTCTCCGGCCCGGTCCACTGCACTATGGATTACCTGCAAAGATGTTAAGCAAATAGAGTGAGTCAAAGACTTAGTGTGCAATTTCCAAGCACCATCATTGGGCTTCAGCCCATCCACTTACCATTTGGGCCTTAGCCCTCTTTACTTGATCATATTGGGCGAAGCCCATTCAAAATCAGATTGGGCCTTAGCCCCATGGTACAGAATAGCAAATAGCATATGCAAAATGATGCAGAACCCATCTCAACCTAAATTTCCATCTGCTACACACCATCCGTACCTGCCAATCACACCAATGGGGATTTCTACAATCGACCCTCACTGCTACACACCATCGATGGCAGTCATGCTGCAGTTAGCTGCTCATTGTCAGAATTATGATAGAGTCACCAGATTATGTGGCACGACCACAAAAACAGAGTGTGGCGGAGACACCAGAACAGATTGTGGCAAAAACCACCAGAACGTTTCCCCCTTTCATTCATAGTATATGCCCATCCCCATGTCAACATAAAATCATGATGTATGAATGCAACAAGTTTCGGCACGCATGTATAACATGTTCAGACTGTACAAATAATCATGTCAGCATAATCACTTATATATTACACAGTCAGAAATCATTAACCTAGTGTCTCGTTTTGACCCTTCATGGGTAACCCAACAGTCAATACCGAAGTTTCGGGCATTTAATAGAGCATACATTAATTAACAGATATAACAAGCAAAGGTGTGGAAATTACACACTTATAAACACGAAGCACTAAACTATCGATCTCGTTAACACCTTCACCCGCAGGATTACAGCGATCTGCTTATCCCTCTCTGAAGCCGGCCCACAACCCGGTGGAAAGTCTCGTATGGCTAACACTGATCGTTTTTTGAACTTAGGGGTAGGGACTACGACTCCAACCCCCTCCTTGTCTTGGCTGGTATTTGATTCCATGAAAGAAATCTTGGTCAGAAGACTGGGTTAAGGCATGGAATAAAATGAAAGCGAAAGTAGATGCTCTAAACGAAGAAGTCTTACCTAGATTGATCGAACCTGGAGGCTACTATACTTGGATTAAGGAATCACCGAAGTCCCTACACATACTCCACATTAGAATCGGCCCTTCAATCATAGGTTAAAAAGAAATGGCCTTTCGGCCAAATGAATGGTATGAACCCCCTTACCTTAATCGACTGAAACCGAATGTCCCCCAAAGACCCTTCAATCGCTGGCTAGATGCCAAAAGAATACGAAGACGAGGCCCCTCCACTAACCAAGAAGAAACCAATTGAGAAGGTTAGGGAAAAGAGTGACGGCAACCCACTGAAACAAGAATGAATGAAGGAGATGTACACCCAAGGGAGATTCGGCCAAAAAGAAGAGTAAGAACAAACACAATAAGAAGGAAGAGAATAGGTTTCGGCTTGAGAAGATGAGAAAACAAAAGATGAATTATCAGGATAAGAAATGAAGATTTGGCTAAGAAGAAACAAATGAAAAATAATGATGAAATGGAGAGGTTGATAGGAGGTTTCGGTTAAGGGGTTAAGAAATGTAAAACAAGTATGAACAAAAGAAAAAGAGAGAGAGTTGGGGTTCGGCTTTTAGCTGAATGAAGAATGAACCACAATAGCTTTAGGATTTTTTGGCCAACAAAGAAAAGAACAAAAGTTTCCAAAATGAGACACCAAATACCAAAAAAAAAAAAAAAAGAAAACTCCCAACACCAATTTGCTAAATACCCCTCACAATTTCGGCACCTAAACCCTTACCAAAACCGAATGCCCACACCACCATGGGACTCCACTTTGACCGAATTTTCCCCCAACACACCCAAAAATTTGGCCAACACTCTCACCAAGCTTCAAATCCCACATTTTCCTCCTACATTCACACTCTTCCCCACATTCAAATCGGTTTGAAAGGTTCAACTTCCACCTTTCACTCATGGCCACATATTCAAATTATTTGACTTGTTCAACCCTCACTCCTCAGAGTCCAAACTGAACCCAGCTCCTCTTCATCCCAACGCCAAAATAGACTCCAAAAAAAAAAATCCATGCGACACGAGCCTGCTCCCTCACTTCTCCCTTGTGGCTTCACTTACCAGCACCTTGTATGGCGTCTTCTTGCCACTTTGCCACTGTCCTTCTTGTGTCATCAAACCCAAACAATAATACTTAAAACCTATCTCAGCTAACTACCCTCCTAAAGTGCCATGAATTGAAATTTTGGCCAAGGCTTCGGCTTAACCCCGAGCCTTCCCGGGGCCCCCAAACATAACAAATTAATAGACAGAGCATACCAAACACACAGAAGCATACTAAATGCAAAGCCCCTAGTTCCCAGATGTTACAGTTCTACCCCTTTAAAGAAATTTCGACCTCGAAATTACCTGGTCAAAAGAGATGGGGGTGTTGCTGACGTATAACATCCTCTGGCTCCCACGTGGCCTCCTCTGCACCGTGGTTCTGGCACAAAATTTTGACCAAAGGGACTGATTTCCTCCTCAACACCTTGACGCCTCGATCTAAGATCTGCACTGGTTCCTCTTCAAAGGACAGGTCTGGTCTTACTTCGATTTCCTCCACTGGCATAATGTGAGACGGATCTGAAAGGTAACGCCTCAACATCGAGACATGGTACACATCATGTATCTGTTTTAATTCCGAAGGTAACTCGAGCTGATACGCCATTGGTCCCACACGTTTCAATATTCGATAAGGCCCGATAAACCTGGGACTTAGCTTACCCTTCCGTCCAAACCTCATCACCTTCTTCCACGGTAAACATTTCAAGAAAACTTGATCACCCACTGCAAACTCTATCTCCTTTCGCTTCAGATTTGCATATGATTTCTGCCTGTCAGACGCTTCCTTCAACCGAGTTCGAATCAATCTAACTTCTTTCTCTGCCTCTGAAACCAATTTCGGACCCAACATCTGTCGCTTACCCAATTCCATCCAGCAGGTAGGAGTACGACACCTCAGTCCATACAATGCTGCATAGGGCGACATCTGAATACTGGACTAGTAGCTGTTGCTGTATGCGAATTTTGCCAATGGTAAAAACTCCTCCCAACTACCCTTGAAATCAATGACACAACCCCTCAACATATCTTCCAATATCTGAATTACCCTTTCAGACTGACCGTCAGTCTGTGGATGAAATGCTCTACTGAAGTGCAGTCCTGTACCCAATGCCTAATGCAACGCCTTCCAAAAATGCGACATAAACCTCGGGTCTCTATCCGATATGAGCGATACTGGTACCCCATGTAGCCTCACAATCTCTGCCACATACAGCTTAGCCAACTTCTGCAGAGAATAGTCGACACGAACAGGTATGAAATGAGCGGACTTCTTCAACCGATCAACAATCACCCGTACCGAATCTTTCTTAGTAAGCGTAAGAGGTAGCCCACTAACAAAGTCCATTGTGATTCTTTCCCTATTCCACTGTGGAATCTCCACTGGCTGTAACAGCCCCGAAGGCAACTGATGTTCTGCCTTCACCTGCTGACACGTCAAACACTTTCCCACAAACTCCGTAATTTCCCGCTTTAATCCAGGCCACCAAAACTGTTCACGCAAATCCCGGTACATCTTACTCCCTCCAGGATGCATAGCATAAGGCCTACTATGCGCCTCCTGAAGAATCATCTGCCTCAACTCAACATCCTTTGGCACGCAGACCCTTTTATGGAAACACAAAACCCCATCACTGCTCAAACTATAATCCTCTACTCCACCATTCTGCACTTGCAAGAGTCGAGCACTCAAGACCCCGTCCAATAACTGCTTCTCTTTAATCTGACTGACCCACGTCGGCTTCACTTGGAGTTCATCTAACAAACTTCCATCATCATACAGGCTGATATGGGTAAACATCGCCCTCAAATCCGATATTACCTTCCGACTTAACGCATCCGCCACCACGTTAGCTTTACCTGGATGGTACTCGATCAAGCAGTCATAGTCCTTCAATAGCTCAATCCACCTTCGCTGTCTTAAATTCAACTCTTTCTAAGTAAGGAGGTATTTCAAACTCTTGTGGTCGGTGTAGATAACGGACTTCTCCCCATACAGGTAATGTCTCCAGATCTTCAGAGCGAACACTACCGCAGCCAACTCCAGATCATGCGTGGGATAATTTATCTCATGCGGTCTTAACTTCTGAGACGCATACACAACAACCTTCCCATCTTACATTAACACACACCCCAACCCCGTGTGTGAAGAGTCACAATAGGCAACGAACTATTTCCCAGCCTCAGGCTGAATCAATACCGGAGCCTCTGTTAAGATCCTCTTCAGCTTTTCAAAGCTTTCTTGCTGCTTGTCAGTCCAAAAAAACGATACCCCTTTCCGCAACAACTTAGTTAAGGGTGCCGCAATTAAAGAGAATCCCTCGACGAATCTTCTGTAGTACCCGGTTAACCCAAGAAAACTTTGAATCTTTGCCACGGACGTAGGCGGTTTCCAGTCCAACACAGCTTCAATCTTTCGGGGATCAACCCTAATCCCCTCTACAGATACAACATGACCCAGAAAGGTGACTTCCTTCAACCAAAATTCATACTTACTGAATTTGGCGTACAACTGCTTTTCTCTCAAAATCTGCAGAACCACCCAAAGATGCGAATCGTGCTCTTCTTCCGTCTTGGAATATAACAAGATGTCGTCTATGAATACCACAACAAATCGGTCCAGATAGGGTTGGAGTACCTGGTTCATCATATCCATAACGCAGCTGGAGCATTTGTCAACCCAAACTGCATCACTAAAAACTCATAGTGACCATAGCGAGTTCGAAACGCCATCTTATGAATATCCGCTTTTTTGACCTTAAGCTGATGATATCCTGACCTCAAATCTATCTTTGAAAAGACTGAAGCCCCTTTGAGCTGATCAAACAAATCGTCAATCCTCGGTAGCGGGTACTTGTTCTTAATCGTCAACTTATTTAACTGGCGGTAATCGATGCACATATGCATCGACCTGTCCTTCTTTTTCACAAACAGCACCGACGCTCACCACGAAGATACACTTGGTTGAATGAAACCACGATCCAACAGCTCCTGGATCTGAGCTTTAAGTTCTACCAGCTCCTTCGACGTCATCCTATAAGGGGTGATGGACACCGGAGCTGTACCCGGAAGTAGTTCAATTCCAAACTCCACCTCACGATCCGGAGGCAACCCTAGGAGTTCCTCAGGAAATACATCCATGAACTCCTTTACTGTTCTAACCTCATTAACAGTCACTACCTTTGCTTCCAATGCACTGATAAAAGCTAGGAATGCCTTACACCCTTTCCGAACCATCTTAACAGCCCTTAACGCAGAAAGTACGTTAGACAAATAATTCATTCTTTCCCCGATCACAACCACCTCCTCGTCCTTTGGGGTACTCAACACCATTCGCTTAATCACGCAGTGCAACTTAGCACTATGTTTAACCAACCAATCCATGCCCAAGATAAGATCAAACTCCCCGAATGGTAATTCCATTAAGTCTGCCGAAAACACTACTCCTTGAATCTCTAAAGGCACATCCCTAAATAGTTTGTTCACTACCATACATTGTCCTAAAAGGCTAACCACAGTCATCTTCCTAGCAGCTATTTCAGATTCTATACTTAAAGTCTCTAATACAGTACATGCAACATAAAAGTGGGTTGATCCAATATCAATCAAGGCAAGAAATGGCTTATCAGCTATAAGAAACGTATCGGTTATGACGTCTGGTGCGTCGCCAACCTCTCGTCGACGAGCTGCATAGACTAAACCTGGCTGTCTTGCATCTGCACTACCGACACCCCTGCAAGCACACGATATCCGGGCCCAATTCCACATTATATTCCTGAAAAACTCAGAGAAATTTACAACTAGTGCAACCTTAGAAATTTCACGTAAAAATTGTCAGATTTAAATCCATAAGAAAAAGAGGAAATAAAACGAACCTTACTTTCAAGGAGACTCCACCCTTGTCTAATGGTCTCCCACACTGTTTGAGTTATTAAAACCAGGAAACCCAATAGCCTATGCCGATATTTCAACCAAATGATTCATAAATCCCTTAATGGCGTACATGAATTGTCATGTAATTTAAAATTGTTGCCCCTTCCATGAATGATATTATTGAGTTTTTTATTGTTTCGTCCACCCCCAATTTTCTCACCTGAAACCCGTCTAGAAGATTTAGCAAATTCCTTCCCCGAAGCCATCTCAGCACCTCCACTAGCAGATCGTCAAAGTACGGGTTTTTATTTTCTTTGAAAGAGACTGTCGTGTGTTTGGTGAGATCAAGAACTCCGTCGATTATTGAAATGATAATGTCTACCAGACCCTCCAACACTGAGTTAGTTCCACCACATCCGTCGACAAGGTTTTGGTTCGAACCACCAGCACTGCTGTCCACAACCAGTCCCCCGATCTTTTTGTATTCTAGTTTTTCCAACAGGCCTCCACATCCCGATCTACCAAGATGATCTCCTTGGATCCAATAGACCCATTAGTCGGCCCAGGCTCTTGGCGTGAATTCTCGTCCGACAACCTAATATGCTTTCTAGTACCCTTAGCAGGCCTTGTGCGTATTCGTTCTAGAGCAGCTCTATCTTTCGTGGATGAGTTGGGCCTTACAACTCACCTATTAACCATGTTTTTAATCTTAGTCTGGTGTGCAATTCTTGAAGCCCAATTCATTAAGAGATCCAGCTTGAGGCCCACTTGCCAAGTAATCCAATTTACGCTGCATAAATTCGTACCCCTAGGAATCACCAATTGTGATTTCTTTCCCTTTATTACTCCAATTTCCCATCATCACATTTGTGTCAGCCGAATTAACTCTATCATTTATGTCCATATCAATCAAAGCCCTAAAATGAGATCCCTTAATTTTTTAATCAGATTTTCAATACCTATTTACGAGGATTCCCTCGATTTGCGTTGTGATTTCTTCTCAACAAGCATCCACAACCTAAATGGTTCACTCTTCTCCCCCGTTCCATTAATGGCCATTCTCGTGCATTCCAGTAGTGCTTCAGACAATAACTTTTTCTTTTCAGTGCTAGAATAAGCAAACTTCCTTTACATGTCTATATTGTCCACAATGAAAGCACACCATCGATAAGAATTTGTATTCCACTATCTTGATTTTTCCATTGATAAGAATTGAAGATACCAATGGTTTGTCCAAATTGACATACACAGCCATACGGACAAAATGTCCTTTTAGCTTATTGTCAGTATTCATGTCCAGTTTGGCTACCTTCCCAATTATTCCCCTATTTCCGCAAGAATCTTGCCCTTATACATGTAACCTGGCAAACCCGGAAGTCCGATACATAACATTACCACGCTGGGAAATGGTTGTGATGGGTTAAAAGACGTCGTCCACGATTGCATTGTCAGAGAGGACCTTCTCACAGTCAAGTTTATTCTGAAATCTAGCCAGAAAGTAACCATTTTCGATGTCCATCAGTTGGAACGACGACGAGGGCTTACAAATACTATAAATTTTATTTTGTAAAACTAAATACCCAATACTCCATCCGAGAAGTTTCAATTCCACTATCTAAAAAACCGATTGAAGGAACACCATTTACAATAGACTTCGGAATATCCCCTTCCAGCAAATCAAAATCCTCATCTTCATCTAGTCCACTCCCATCAGCCTTAGATGATTGTCCCATTAACTTGTCTTTCTAAGAGATTGTTGGTTCAATATTCAGATCAACCAGCATAACCTTACCCAAATCCTCAGTTTTATCCCTAAAACGGACCTTTTTAGGAATCAAAATCTACATAGAGGAGTCCCCAGAACCAACATTTTGACAGAGAGCATTTTCGTAGAGAGAATCCATTTGTGTTTATTTCAATAGCCTTTTTCTCATTATCTCCCTTTCATTATAGTTAAATTGCGTCTTTGAAATATTTTATTAATATTAATCAGTCGATGTAATCTTTCTAAAATTTACTTCCTTTTGAATTTCAATGGCATATTTATAATCAATCATTGGATATAAATCGAATTTCAATACCATTCAATAAGTGTAATAATTCAAATTGCTTAATTGGAATCACCAGCAATCAACATTAATTTCATCCGGAAAAAAAATTGCTTTTTGGTAATTTTGATGAATAAGGAAAGATCTTTTATAGAAAACAAAATTCTATTTCAAATTAAGTATAATGATAAATTTAGTAATTAATGTTTATATTTTTATCAATTTGATTTTTATTTTTATTAGCTAAATTTAGTTGTTAGTCTTTAAAAACAGAAATGCTAATTAAAATATTAATTTTTAATGATGTTGATGTGGCAACTCATATAATAGTTTACGTGCTGTTCATGCTAACGTGTTACTATTTGTCTAATATGCTATTCCAACAAATAATCTAAATTTTTTTTAAAAAAATTAAAATAAAAATAAAGTCCATAATTTTTTTTTAAAAATAGCATGAAATATATATAGATTGCTATGCAAGTTATAATATTAAAAAAAATTAATGATTTAATTAATATTTCCATTAAAAAATTAATTAAAATTTTTTCGAAAGATAGTGAAAATTGATTCTTTCAAAATACTCAAAACTAAATTTAACAAAAATAAAAAAAGTGTTATATTTATCAATATAAGTTTTGATGTACTTTAAATTTTAATAGTCATTAGAAGTAGATCTCTATTTCATTTATACTTTTTATTCCTATAATAGAGACTTTGGAGAAGCTTTGTAAATATTCCCTTTGATCAATAAAATACACTCTCTTTTTGCTCTCTCATTCTCTTTGTTCTTTACTTTTTGTCCTTTTATTTTATAAAATCTTATCAGCACAATTCTCTTTAATTGTTTTTTTCCATAAGTCACAAAAATATCTGAAAATTTACTATTGTCGATTGCCTCCTAGAGATGCTGCTATTTCAATTGAGGCATGCATACAATAGTTAATCATTAGTCTTTAACCACTCAAGTACACATAAATCTCTAAATTTTTTATGCCCTTTTATGCAAAGAAATTTATATAATCCTTATGTGGTATGTTTTTCTCCTTTGTTGATTAATTTTTAGTAAAATTATTTTATGAAAAATATTATTACTTTAAAGTTTATTTTAAACTAAGATTCTTTTATTAAATTATAGTTTGCATAATATTTAGATGTTTAAATCTATAATTATTAAATTCTTGTTATTAAATATCCTTGTAATTTGATTAAAATTATGGTGGAAAATGTTATTAACCTACCATAGTTTATTAAAGGGAAATATGATAGGATTTATTGTGTAACACCACTCACCCGTATTCAACGCTGGAACAGGGTACGAGGTATTACCGGGCATAAACACAAGCAAACATATATTTCTGAGTCACAAATTTCCATTCAAATTAAAACCATTCATATTTGATCATGAAGTCCCTATTATGAGCCTACTATGCTCAATACATGCTTTGGAAGTGGTTCGGCACTAAACCGAGAACTTTAGAAATTTTTACAAAACTTAGAAAATTTTTCATGTTACAAGGGTCACACGCCCGTGTGGATTTGGACACGCCCGTGTGACCATGGGACACACCCGTGCTACAGGCCGTGTTCAAATTAGGGAGCTCTCTGACTTGTGCCACACGGTCGTGCCACATGCTCGTGTGCTAGGCTGTGTAGCACACACGGCTGAGACACACGTCCGTGTAATCAATTCTGGACATTCTGTTTTTCAAAATTAAGGTGCAGGGGACACACGGCAGGAACACACGGCAAACCGTGTGTCACACACGGCCTAGACACACGCTCGTGTGGACAAAATAAAGGCTATTTACTAAGCCATTTGCCACCCTTATTCACACATACACTTACACCAATTCAAAGGCACAAAACATAACATACTTAGGCAACCAAAACATCCACATTTATGACCAACACATGCCAAACATTTCACATTCATGTCATAAATCACATTTCCATCAATCACCAAGCATACCATGACCAAATCACCAAAGACATTGGCACACATATATATATACTTAGGCTTACAACCACAATAGCCCAAATAAGCCAATTTACATGGCCAAATATCAAAACAAGCCTTTGACAATCACAAGCCAACACATTGGCTACAATCATAATGACACATATAGTAAAATGACCAAGTCCCTATACATGCCATAAACTCAAAATACTTGAATTCATCAATACCCAAAGTGATAGCTTGATAGTGTGATAGGATCTCCGGCGATCTCCAATCCGAGCTAGCTCAAATGACACTATAAACATGGGAAAGGAAGGGGGTAAGCTATATAGCTTAGTAAGTTCATATGCAAATAATACAAGACATTATTCGTACATTCGACATATAAATAACTTAACATATATTAAAATAAATGTCATTAAAACTTCATAAACACAACTTACTCAATCACATTCTCACCAATAGCTCATCATATGAATAACATAACATGTATCAACATAAATGACATTTAAGCTTCGTAAGCACAACTTATACAATCACATTCTTACCAAGGGTTCATCACATATTGAGCTCATTACTTATGAGTTTAACGCACATACCTGTACCAACTCACATCATAGCCATATCTTTTCACAACTTTGACATTCCTGTTGAACACTCGAAAGACTAATGGATACTAAAAAATCTTGCACATACGTGCCACACACGCAACCAATGCTACCACAAATCTCATAACACATATAAGCTAGCTCTCGAGCTACCTTCGGGCCTGCTCACACAAGCTGTCAGACGAGATGTAGCTACACGGTGCTGCTCACACAAGCTGTCAGGTTTCCGCAACATATGCAGGTATACCCAGCCACCGGTAGGACGTACAGGACCAGCACCGGGACACATAAATCATATAATCACATGGGTTCCTAGTGACATGTCACTTGTATCCTAATCTATTCTTAAGGTTCAACCGAGATTTCTCTCTTGCCGAAACTTTGTCGAATATACTCATAGAATCAACATACATTTCATGCAATATCAAAGCATTAAAATACAAATATAGCATTGCATTTACATACGAACTTACCTCGGCATAAAAACGACAAAAAAGACTAAATCGTCAAATACTTATTTTTCCTCCGTTCTAACTCCAAACCTCGTTTTTCTCGATCTATAATATCAAATTTAACTTATTTAATTATTATACAATTCTAATCGGCCCAAAATCACATTAAGGAAAAATTACATTTTTGCCCCTAAAGTTTGACATTTTTACATTTTAGACCTTAGGCTCGTAAAATGATTTTCATTCAATTTCATTACAACCAAGCCTAGCTGAACCTATATCATGCTCATAACAGCCCAAATATTTTTATTTATTCACACTTTTACTACTCATTTTACAATTTTTACAAACAAGTCCTTTTAAGCATTTTTACCGAAAATCACATAGCGAAAATCGTTTAACAAACAACAAGCATGCATTTTCCACCATCAAACATCAAGATACATACATGTTCAACATAGATAAAATTTTAGACTTTGACATCTCTTCAAATTGGTGGTAGAAATAGATAAATCATGTTACGAGGATTTCAATAACATAAAAATATTAAAAACGGGGCTAGAACGGACTTACAATCGAGCTTGAAAGTAGCCAAACCCAAGCTATGGATTCCCCCTTGTAAAATTCAGCCATGAGGAAGAAGATGGACAAATTTTGGCTTGATTTTTGCTTTTTGATTCCTTTTAATTACCAAAATACTAAAATGCCCTTAATGAAAAACTTTAGAAACATACCTAGTCATGTCCATTTTTGTCCACCAACTTAACCAATGGTCTAATTACCATTTAAAGACCTCCAATTTAAAATCTCATAGCAATTGGACACCTTTAAACTATAGAATTCAAGTTTTGCACTTTTTGCAATTTAGTCCCTTTAACTAAATTGAGTGCCCAAACGTCAATATTTTCGAACGAAATTTTCACGAAATCATTCCATAAAACTGTAGACCATAAAAATATAATAAAAATGATTTTTTCTACGTCAAATTTGTGGTCCCGAAACCACTGTTCTGACTAGACCCAAAATCGGACTGTTACAACTCTCCCCCTTTAGGGATTTACGTCCCCGAAAATCTTACCGAAATATAAATTTGAATTTCCACGTAGACTCCTCTATCTCATGAAACTACCAAAAAACTCTCACTAAGGTTATGCTTTTATTTCCCAACTTTTTACTCTCTCGTGTCAAAATTCTGATCGATTTTTCGTTATACAACACATCGGCTGAACCTTAATCCCTATCGAAGAATTCATACTCAAAGGGTTCAATCAATGCCATCGCTGAATGGGAATTTCATATCCTCATGTTTCAAATTCACATGCATTTTCTGACAATCTGAAGTGGATTCTAAACTGCCACGAAGCACTTTTACTTTCTATATGATTTCTGATCGGATAGTCTCTGAAACATATAACTCAACTAATCTATCATGTTACATACCCGATCACTAGATCATTTATTTCAAATAACTGTACATTTTATTACTCCCTGAATGAACAAACGAGCTACTACTGGGCTTCGTACAAAGTTTTCTGCATAAGCTCTGAATTACTCAGTACACAAATTCTATCTCCGAATAATGATAACAGTCACCAGGTCTAACCTGAAATTCAGAATCAAATGTCGTTTCACACTGTACTCGTTTAGTTTACCACTCACTATCACATTTCCTGAGGTTCTCAATCTTGCAAAGAAAACATCGCTTTAGCTTCTAATTTAGCTAGATTCAGACTGTCATCAAATAAGATTAATCATGTATCCAATACTCACAAAAAATCAAAGGTTTTCCATTCAAGCATCTGCAACTATATCTGCTTTCCCAAAGGTTAATCGATAACTACTCACAATTTTTCAATAGTTCAAGCCATCTATGCTATTTTAAATTCAGATCCTTCTGTGACATTAGATACTTTAAACTCTTGGGATCAGGAAACATATGACATTTTTCGTCGGAAAAACGATGTTATCAATTTCTCAACACAGACATACTAGTGGCCGACTCTAATTCACTCGTCGGACAATTCTTTTAATGAGACTTTAACCGTCTGAAAGCATAAATTGTCACTTTACATTCTTGTATTAAAACACATTTCAATCCGTTTGATAGTGTACTGTTGAAAAATCACGATTTCTTTACTCAATTCAAACAGAACCCAGAACTAGTGTTTCAGTTAGTAACACCTTCATCTGTTTCTAACTTTGCTAACACTCAACAAACCATTCAAACTTTCACAAATGTGATAACTTTATCAATCAAAACAGCTTAGAACTGGTCTAATAAGTACGTCCTTATATCACACCCTTTTTGAATATAAATTCTTCATTCAGACTGTTCGTCAATTTACCCATGAATGTACAAGATTTTATCTTCTTACCTGAGGATAACCTTAAATGCATATAACCCAAATTATCCTTCAACTAATCAGCTCGCTCAGATAAAAACAACTGAGTACATTTCAATTATCAAATAATATCATATCAAATATTCCCTTCTTTATGTTGTTAAAACAATTCAAACATACAATCTTTCAAAATTTCCTCACATGCTAGTCAGAGATCTTTACAACTGCATTAGCTCAAGGAAATAAAATATCCCGATTGAACTCATTGACCTTAATCAAACTTACCTGAGAAAAGAAAACCATCATACAATTTGGGCTTGAGCTTCCACTATCTATACCTTTGCCGATGTCAATTCCTTTCACGAAAATTAGAGAAATCTTGATACCAGAATCACCCCGTTCCTATGATTGGATTAAAAATACAACCATAACAAACATAGTTATCACAAGCCAAAGAACACACTTTAAAGATGAGCCATGATTGATAATTTACGAAATAAGGATGGTAAGAAAACTGAGATAAAGAAATCCAAAATGCGATATCATACTGGAAGTCTGAGAACATAACTCAGAAGAAAATAATAAAGATCTGGATGATTCCTCAGAGAAAACAAGAAGAAAAACAATGTTTATACACTCTGGAATCAATTGTAACAGAGATAATATATTTTCCAAATATATAAAAAACAAAACAACATCCAGTAGAAACAGAAGAATAGCTTCACATAAATTTTCACCAACTTTTATTCCAAACATAATAGAATAGAATCCCAAAGAAAGAGATAAGAAATGCTGTTCATTAACCAACCAGACTAACAATGCTTTCATCTATCATTATAATCAGCTAGCATTCTCATACGACAAGAATTTCATCAGAAAAATGAATAATCACATATATCTTTGAGGATAAATGAATATATAAAATACTCAGGAGATATCATCATAATCTATTCAATTACTACTGTTACACTCAGTCATCTTTACGATTCAAATATTATTTCTCTGACTAATTCTATCATCACTAATCTCGTATTATTCCATTCACTAACGAAAATCAATCCGGAAGAAATTCCAGCAAATACATACTTTAGACATCATACTTGAATGAGTCGATTAGTTGAGATTAACTTTTTCTTTAACCGTGACATCGCGAAATCCGAATGATCTTTAGAATAATCTGGCATCTTTTCCAGAACTGTATTCAATTGCCAAACTATTCTTGGCTCTGACCACATTATTAGTTATTCTGCTACTGAACTCTTTAGTCTCTTACTTGTGAGTTCTTTCAATTTAAATCTCGTGAAATTTCATTATAAAATACCACATTGGTAATGGGGTGAGGTTGTAAAGCCTTTAAATTGACTATCATAAATACATACATATCACTTAGCATTCATCATCAACATAATATATTCACAATAATATAATTCACTTCAAGCTAATTAACATACATATTTATGTCACACGAACTTTCTGATTATCTTATTCAAACAAGTGTACTTAAACATACATTCCGTAAATTTTGAGTAAGTTTACTCATCGCGTTCACTTAATCAACAAAATAGGCACATAACATCATATAAATGCCAAATAAGCATAGATGAGCTGCCATTGAACTATTGTAATTTCGATGGATACTCAGGTAGTATACTCAAGGTATGGATGTCAACAATCTGTCAATTCATATTTAAAAGTGTCTTTTTTGGCACATATTCATAGAGCACACTCTCGAGCCACATATGAAATAACAGGATTGCCAGTCCAGGCTAAATCCTTTTAGTAACGTATGCCTTAAAGGGCTTACTCTGGATTACCTGTCCGGGCTAAATCCATTTCACAACATATACTCGAGACGGTTTAATTCAGGATTACCCTTCTGGGCTAAATCCTTTTTTCAAAATTTAAAACAATTTATCCATTTCATAAAATCACCATAATCCATCGAAATACAATATTCAACTGGAACAATGACATTTTATCTACATTTCTCAACTTATGGTTATTTCATTTTGTATATTATCACATACATATCATGAACTTTTATTCATACCTTTCCAAGTTTCGACTCATCACAAGCACATTTTTAAATATCTTAGTATCACTTCCAGTGTTTTAGAAAATGGCACGGTTGGAAAGCATCTCTGCCTTAACAAAACAATTTCATCAGAGTTGGGGCATATCACACTATCACAGGTTGTAATATGGCATGTATAGCTAGCCTCACACATGCTACGTTAGTCCGAGAATCCACTAAACTATAGCTCTGATACCACTAAATGTAACACCCCTTATTCGTATTCAACATCGGAACAGGATATGAGGCATTACTGGATATAAACACAAGCAAAAATATATTTTCTCGTCATAAATTGCCATTCAAATGAAAACCATTCATATTCGATCATGAAGTCCCTATTACAAGCCTACGAGGCTCAATACATGCTTTGGAAGTGGTTTGGGACTAAATAGAGAACTTTAGAATTTTTTACAAAACTTAGAAAATTTTTCATGTTACAAGGGTCACACGCTCGTGTGGATTTGGGACACGCCCGTGTGACTGCGGGACACACTCGTGCTACAGGTTGTGTTCAAATTAGGGAGCTCTCTGACTTGTGCCACACAGCCGTGCCACATGCCCGTGTGCAAGGCTGTATAGCACGCACGGTTGAGACACACGCCCGTGTCTCTGCCCGTGTGCTCAATTCTGGACATTCTGTTTTTCAAAATTAAGGTGCAGGGGACACATGGCTGGGACCCATGCTCGTGGGGTAGACTGTGTGTCACACACTGCTTAGCACACGCCTGTGTGTCTACTCGTGTGGACAAAATAAAGGTTATTTACCAAGCCATTTGCCACCCTTATTCACACATACACTTACAACAATTCAAAGGCACAAAGCATAACATACTTAGGCAACCAAAACATCCACATTTATGACCAACACATGCCAAACATTTCAGTTCATGTCATAAATCAAATTTCCATCATTCACCAAGCATACCATGACCAAATCACCAAAGGCATTGGCACACATATATATATACTTAGGCTTACAACCATGATAGCTCAAATAAGCCAATCTACATGGCCAAATATCAAAACAAGCCTTTGACAACCACAAGCTAACACACTAGCTACAATCATAATAAAACATATAGTAAAATGACCAAGTCCCTATACATGCCATAAACTCAAAATACTTGAATTCATCAATACCCAAAGTGATAGCTTGATAGTGTGATAGGATCTCCGGTGATCTCCAATCTGAGCTAGCTCAAATGACACTATAAACATGGAAAAGGAAGGGGGTAAGCTATATAGCTTAGTAAGTTCATATGCAAATAATACAAAACATTATTCGTACATTTGACATATAAATAACTTAACATATATTAACATAAATATCATTAAAACTACATAAACACAACTTAATCACATTCTCACCAATAGCTCATCATTTGAATAACATAACATTTATCAACATAAATGACATTTAAGCTTTGTAAGCACAACTTATACAATCACATTCTTACCAAGGGTTCATCATATATTGAGCTCATTACTTATGAGTTTTACGCATATACCTGTACCAACTCACATCATAGCCATATCTTTTCACAAATTTGACATTCCCGTTGAACACTTGGAATACTAATGGATACTCGGAAATCTTGCACATAAGTGCCACACATGTAGCCAATGCTACCACAAATCTCGTAACACATATAAGCTCGCTCTTGAGCTATCCTCGGGCCAGTTCACACAAGCTGTCAGTCAAGATGTAGCTACGCGGTGCTGCTCACACAAGCTGTCAGGTTTCCGCAACATATGCAGGTATACCCAGCCACCAGTAGGACGTACAGGACTAGCACCCAGGACACATAAATCAGATAATCACATGGGTTCCTAGTGACATGTCACTAGTATCCTAATCTATTCCTAAAGTTCAACCAAGATTTCTCTCTTACCGGAACTTCGTTGAATATACTCATAGAATCAATCATACATTTCATGCAATATCAAAACATTAAAATGCAAATATAGCATTGCATTATTTACATATGAACTTACCTCAGCATAAAAATGGCAAAAATGACTAAATCATCAAATACTTATTTTTCCTCCGTTCTAACTCCGAACCTCGTTTTTCTCGATCTATAATATCACAATTAACTTATTTAATCATTATACTATTCTAATCGGCCCAAAATCACATTATGAAAAAATTATATTTTTGCCCCTAAAGTTTGACATTTTTACATTTTAGTCCCTAGGCTCGTAAAATGATTTTCATTCAATTTCATTACACCCAAGCCTAGCCGAACCAATATCATGCTCATAAAAGCCCACTTTTTTCATTTATTCACACTTTTACTACTCATTTTACAACTTTTACAAACAAGTCCTTTTAGGCATTTTTACCGAAAATCACTTAGCAAAAGTCATTTAACAAACAACAAACATGCATTTTTCACCATCAAACATCAAAATACATACATGTTCAACATGGGTAAAATTTTAGACTTTGATCTTCAAATTGGTGGTAGAAATAGATAAATCATGTTGTGAGGATTTCAAAAACATAACAATCATTAAAAACGGGGCTAGAACGGACTTACAATTGAGCTTAGAAGTGGCCAAACCCTAGCTATGGCTTCCCCCTTGTAAAATTGGGCCATGCAGAAGAAGATGGACAAATTTTGGCTTGATTTTTGCTTTTTAATTCATTTTAATTACCAAAATATTAAAATGCCCTTAATGAAAAACTTTAGAAACATACCTAGCCATGTCCATTTTTGTCCAGCAACTTAACAAATGGTCTAATTACCATTTAAGGACCTCCAATTTAAAATCTCATAGCAATTGGACACCTTTAACCTATAGAATTCAAGTTTAGTACTTTTTGCAATTTAGTCCCTTTAACTAAATTGAGTGCCCAAACGTTAAAATTTTTGAACGAAATTTTCACGAAATCGTTCCATAAATTTGTAGACCCTAAAAATATAATAAAATAAATTTTTCTACGTCGGATTTGTGGTCCCGAAACCACTGTTCCGACTAGACCCAAAATCGGGTTGTTACATATTGAGTCATTAACTTGCTAATGTTGAACGATTGTAATATATCTTTTAAATTGAATTTATAAATATTTGATTAGAAGATTCATAAGATTGTATAACATATATGTGGTATTGAAGTTTGGTACAATATGCATCGGATGACTTTTAAGCATTGTACACGAAAATTTTGATTGTTTATTAGATTATTTTTACTATTAGATTATAAATGTTATTACGAAAACAACATTGTTTTACTACTTGCAATAGTGCTCATGATAATAGCCAGGGTGATGATGATGATGTTAAAGATCTTCAGGTATATTTTACTATGATTTATTTATTATATCATGTTTATTATAATTGGAGATTGATAATGACAACATGAATAGATAGATTTTGATTTGAAATCCACTCATGTTTGCGATGGTGATTATGAAATAAAGAATTTTTTGGGACGTTTGTAAGTTTGTCCTAGTAAATCTACTACATTCCCAAAAGTGAATGCAAAAGAAAATATAAACCACTATTATTCAATATTTGGTAGTTCAAAATTAGTCGAAAGCGCTAGAAGAGCTAATATAGTAATATCTTGGAATGGTTAATCCATTGGTTTTAAAATATATTCATAATGGATCTCATATTGAGATTGTGAATGAGAAAAATATTATATCTCATATGAATCAAAAGTGGATTGTGTTATTTATATTTTGAATTGAACTCGAGACCTCTAGCATCCTAAGCGAGAATCATACCACTAGACCAAAAGCCCTGCATTTGAAGATTTTGACATATTCCCTAAAATAAATATAATTGTTTAGAAATTATATTTATTTTGTTGACTTAGTGACATTGTAAACTTCACATTGATTTAGACATTTCTAGTAGTAAATGACACAATAGTACTTATATGTGGATACAAAGTAAAAGGAATGACAGTAAAATTATCAATTTGTCACAACTTATATTGACATTATTAGTACAATTGAAATGCATGTTAAAGTAAACCAAAAGTTTACTGATACAAATGTATTTACTACTTGGTGTGACCAGTTAGACCATCCCGGATCATATATGATGCGAAAATTAATTAAGAATTCATATGGACATTCATTAAAGAACCAGAAGTTTCTTTAATTTAAAGAATTCTCATTTGTTGTTTGTTCTCAATAAAAATTGATTCTTAGGAACTGAAATGAACATGGGCTTATTCATCTACAAAATAATCACATATGTGTTATCAATTTGCAACCTTTTGTTTGAAAGATGGCTTGTTTAAATAATTAATTTCAAATTATTCAATTAAGACAATTCATCTTGCTAAAGCTAATGAGTTTATATCTCAGTCTTTTATTGATTGAGTTTGAAATTTTTTTTTGGTAAAAATTTGTTATTTATGTACATAATGGTTTAGAGAAATTATTGATTGAACGCATCTAATTAATGTCTAAACCATTACTTATGAGAATTAAACTTCCTATTTCAGCAAGAGATTTTGTTGATTTATGTCCTGTACGCATCAAGCTAATAAGTTATAAATACTTCTCATTATAAATGATTTTTGGTCAAGAGCTAAATATTTCTCATCTTCGAATTTTTGTTTGTGCGTATATGTTTCAATTGCTCCACCACAACAAAGATGAGTGAATACTCAAAGAAAGTTGGGAATATATATTAATTACGAGTCTCCTTGTATTATTATATGTTTTAGATGTTTTAGAGATTTAGTTATGACATGATTTGTGATTATTATTTTGATTCGATAGTTTTTCTGACATTTGGGGGAGAGAAATAATAACTTGTAATAAGTTAGGGGGAGAGTAATTTGAACCAGAAGTTCAACAAGGATAATGATAATTCGATGAAGCAAACCAAAAATGCATAGAGGGGGTGATTTGGCCTTTTAAAAAATTGGTGAAAGGAAATGCAAGAATGAAAAGAAAGAACACAAAGAATTTAGAGTGGTTTAGCTGCAATTGCCTACTCACCACTAAGAATTTTCCCAAATTCATTAATTTATTCAACCTTTGAAGACAAGGTTTAACCTTACAACTCCTTCTACCCCAAATCTTAAATTTCAAAACCTCTCAAAGAGATTAAAATGAGAAAATAAAGAAACAATTCTTACAAGATAAAATTGTTTGTAAATTGAAGCATATAATGATATACACTTGAGCAAAAGACAAAAGATAAGGCTCACAAGTGCATGTAAGAACAATATGACAATTTAAGCTCTAAAATTGTTTGATTGATGATTTTTTTCTTGAAAGTACTTTCTTGGATGTTGTAGGACATTAAAAGATGGTATTTATACCCCCTAATAGATTTCCAGCCGTTGAGGTTGTTGGTGAAATTAATATGGTTGTTGGGGATGTAAAACCAGAGCATTTATTTCACTTACAACTGCGAGTATCGATACCTCCAAAAAGGGTATTGATTTTTTTTCATAAATGCTAATTCAGTGACTTTTGGAATGAAATAATCGATACTTCAAAATTTTTTTATTGATACTTCCTAAAATAGGTATCGATATCGGATCGATACTTTCTAAGGTTTAAGAGAAACAAAATACAATATTGGTATCATTTTTAAGAAAGTTATCAATTATTTTCAAAAATTATCGATACCGAAAACATGGTATCAAAATTTTTTTAGGGTTTTGAGAGAGTGCCTTTTTGGTCTCGATTTTTCTAAGGGTATCGATTATTTTCAAAAAATATCGATACTTGTCCAAATGGTATCGATACTTTTTGGCCTGGAGCAATTCTGACTTGTTTGAAAATCATTTTGATGTGTTGAAATGATTTTAACTTAATTGAAATCATTTTGACTTGGTTAAAAATATTTTCACTCGATTTTAAAATTGTTTCAAAATTTTCTAAGAGTTTATTGTAAATATTCAAAGTTTTATTTCTTAGAATTCAAATTTAAAAATTATTTTTTCAATTTTAGCTTATATTCAAAAACACTTTTAATTTGTTATATCAAAATATTTTATCAAATAAGGCTTAGTTTAACAATCTCCCCCTTTTTTATATAACAAAACATATGGTAATTTGTTTTTGAAGAATTTCTCCCCCTTAATAAAATACATTTTAAATTTGAGGCCAAAATAAAATTTGTCATTCAAGTTGACATTCATTTTTACTTAAATTTTTTTGTCACAAAAATTTTCATTTAGTTATCAACAAAGAGTAATCAATCAATTTGCCTTTTCTTCTCCCCCTTTTTGTTATATCAAAAGACAAATAAAGCTTAAAGGGAAAAGAAGTTAGCTTATCAAAAGATAGATAAAGTTAAATGAGCATCTAAAAAATATCTTAAGATACAAAGAAAGCAATAAAGTGCAATAAAAAGATATAGGCATAAATAGAAAAATAAAGGTGCAAATGTTTATGAAAATTAAATGTATGGTCTATAGCTAGTCTAACCATCATGATGAGGGGAGAAAGGATGCAGGGAGAAAGGATGCGTCGAAGGGAAACGAGCTAAGAGAGATGCCATTTGCATATCCAAAGTCAAGAGACGAGAGTTAACATCTTCCTTTAGACCTCAAATGTCATTGCTCAAGGAATGGATAGCATCGATGATAACACTATTAACCTCGGAGGAGGGTTGAGCAGTATGCGGCGAAGAAGCAAGTCGAGCAACAGGCTTAGGTACCGAAATATCATCAAAGGTAGCGTCGACTTCGTCATCTTCATTATCTACCAGATGGTCATGTTTCATGCAAGTGTTGGTGGCAGCATCAAAATGATATCCAGCATGATGTAGGGCTCTATAACTAATAGGTTTATTAGAAGAAACAAGGGTGTCTCTATGTGTGCTAATGCCTAATTGTATGAAAAATACGTACCATGAGAAAGAGTGATATTTGTATTCATCCCTCTTCCAATAGCTTTCGTAATGTCATTAAACAAGAGAAGCGCAAGGTTAGGACGCCTATTGGATTTAAAATAATCGAGCCACTAATAATCAGTGTTTCGAAGCTTGGCATGCTTTTTGATAGGTATTAGATTCCATGTGAGAATTAAATGAAGGACATGATCATGGATATTGAGTTCGGATGCCGATCCGGACTGGATAAAAAGGGAAGGACCAAAATGCCCTTTTTCAATGGAGGAACCTTGTAACAGTCCAGTTTAGACCCCAGTCGGAATAGTGGTTTTGGGACCACAAATTTGAGTTAGAAAAATATTTTAATAATATTTTCTATGATTACAGTATGTGATTAAGGATGTGTGAAAGTTTCGTGAATTAATTTTGTTGTTTGTGTGCTTAATTTGAGAAAAGGACTAAATCACAAAAAATGTAAAAGTGGCCTTCTAATTAATTATGTGCCGAATTGATGTGTCTTATTAATGTGAGGTCCTTATGTGGTAGACCCTTAGATTAATGCATGGACAAAGATGGACATTAGGTAGTAGAATGTAAATGAAAATAAAAAGGCTAAATTGGTAATTAGCTAAATTAGTAAAGATTAAATAAAACAACAGCTAAAATAAAGGATTCATTCATCTTTGTTGCACCAAAAATTTAAAGAAAAAGAAGGGTTCAAAGCTTTGTTACATTCGGCACTTGTAAGTCTGATTCGAGATCGGCTGCTAGCGGTTAGGAAGGAGAGGCTAAACAAGCCTTCCTCCAAATGATAAATGAGTGGTTCACTTAGTATATTAGAACAAATCCAGCTGTTTCACAACCCCCGCCCTCAGCCAATCCTCTTCAGACTTCTGTTATACCTCCGGTTATGAATCTGAATTTGTTGAATAAGCCTCCAGTCGATAAAATCCGTAAATACGGGGTTGAAGAGTTCAGGGCCACTAGTGATGATGATGCTGAGAGAGCTGAGTTTTGGCTCGAGAATACAACCTGAGTGTTTGTTGAAATGTCTTGTACTCCTGAAGAATATGCGAAATGTGCCGTTTCTCTGTTACAAGATGCAACTTATCAGTGGTGGAAGACTTTGATTTTTGTTGTTCCAAAACAACGTATTACTTGGGATTTCTTTCAATCTGAGTTCCAAAAGAAATATATTAGTCAGAGATTTATAGATCAAAAATGAAAAGAGTTTCTTGAATTGAAACAAGGCCGTATGTCTGTCACAGAATATGAACGAGAATTCGTGAGATTAAGTCAATATGCTCGGGAATGTGTTTCTACTGAAGCAATAATGTGTAAAAGGTTTGAAGATGGCCCGAATGAAGATATCTATTTGCTAGTTGGAATTCTGGAAATAAAAGAGTTTGTTGTGCTAGTTGATCGAGCATGTAAAGCTGAAGCACTCGGGAAAGATAAAAGAAAAGCTGAGTCAGAAGTCAGAGATGTGAGAAAGAGATTCTCAAGTAAATCATTTCAGTATGCATCAAAGAAATTTAGAAATGAGCATAGTCGTTCAAAGACTAATGTGGAATATTCGAACAGAGATCATGCTAGATCGTATTCGAATTTTAAAGCTCCAGCAACTTCAATAGCTAGTGTTAGAAATGTTTGATTTGAGCACCTGAATGTAGACATTGTGGTAAAAGACATCTGGGCAATTGTAGATTGAATGAACGAGCTTTCTTTAAATGCGGATCATTAGATCATTTCATTCGAGGTTGTCCTGAGTCAGTTGAATAAGAGATTGTACAGAATCCGAAGTCAGATAATGCTTCAACTAGGGTTAGACCTTCTAGAAACACAAGAAATATGAGTGGTAGCCAGAGAGCTACGAAAGATACAGTTGAGAGATCTGAAGCTAGAGCACCTGCCAGAGCTTATGCCATTCGAGCTTGTGAGGAAGCTTCGTCTCCAAATGTTATTATGAGTACATTTACTCTTTATGATACTTTTGTGATTGCATTGATAGATCCAGGGTCTACTCATTCGTATGTATGTATGAACTTAGTATCCAGTAAGACTTTGCATGTAGAGTCTAATGAATTTGTAATTAGAGTATCGAACCCCTTAGGTAAATGTGTCTTGGTTGACAAAGTGTGCAAGAATTGTCCGTTGATGTGTCAAGATATTTGTTTTCCTACCGATCTGATGTTATAACCTTTTGATGAGTTTGATATAATTTTGGGTATGGATTGGTTGACATTGCATGATGCTGTTGTGAATTGCAAACGAAAGACTATTGATTTGAGATGTCAAAATGATGAAATAGTTCAGATTGAATCTAATGATTTGAGTGGGTTACCGGCTGTGATATTAGTGATGAAAGCTCAGAGTTATGTGAAAAAGGGTTATGAAATTTATTTTGCCTATGTGATTGATTCGAGAGTGACTGAAAAGAAAGTTGAATTTGTGCCAATTGTTTGTGAATTCCCTGATGTATTTCCTGAAGAATTACAGGGATTACCTTCAATACGAGAAGTTGAGTTTGGTATTGATTTAATACCAGGGACGACTCCCATCTCGATAGCTCCATATAAAATGGCACCTAAAAAATTGAAAGAATTAAAGTCTCAGTTGCAAGAGTTGATCGATAGAGGATTTGCACGACCGAGTTTCTCACCTTGAGGTGCTCCCGTTCTATTTGTGAAAAGGAACGATGAGAATGTGTATTGATTACCGTCAGTTAAACAAAGTGACTATTAAGAACAAATATCCTCTGCCCAGAATCGATGATTTGTTTGATCAATTGAAAGGAGCATTTGTGTTTTCAAAGATAGATCTAAGATCGGGGTATTATCAGTTATGAGTAAAAAATTCAGATATTCCAAAGACTGCTTTCAGAACGACGTACAGACACTATGAATTCTTAGTTATGCCTTTCAAACTAACCAATGCTTCTGCTATTTTTATGGATTTGATGAATAGAATTTTTAGACCGTATTTAGATTGATTTGTTGTTGTACTCATTGATGACATTTTGATTTATTCGCATGATGAAATTGAGCATGCTGAACATCAGAGAATCGTGCTACAAACTCTGCGTGAGAAGCAATTGTATGCAAAGTTTAGTAAATGTGAAATCTGGTTGCGTGAGGTTAGTTTTCTGGGACATATTGTGTCAGCATCCGGTCTACGAGTTGATCTGAGCAAGATTTCAACTATTTTAGAGTGGAAGCCTCCGAAAAATGTGTCTGAAGTTCGTAGTTTTCTGGGACTGGCTGGTTATTATCAATGGTTCGTAAAAGACTTTTCAGTGATTACGACTCCTATTACGAGATTGCTTTAGAAAGATGTGAAATTTGAGTGGTCTGAAAAGTGTCAGAAAAGCTTTGATCAGTTGAAAACTCTGTTGACTGAAGCTCCAGTTTTAGTACAACCAGAATCGGGTAAAGAGTTCGTAACTTATAGTGATGCTTTGTTGAACGGTCTGGGATGTATTTTGATACAGGAAGACAAAGTTATAGCTTATGCCTCGAGACAATTGAAACCGCATGAAAACAATTATCCGACACACGACCTTGAGCTAGCTACAATTGTGTTTGCATTGAAAATTTGGCACCATCATCTTTTTGGTGAAAAATGCAATGTGTTTTCAGATCATAAAAGTCTGAAATATCTGATGAATTAGAAAGATTTGTATCTACGATAGAGAAGATGGTTAGAACTAATAAAAGACTACGAGCTTGTGATAGATTATCATCCGGGTAAAGCAAATATTGTTGCTGATGCATTGAGTCGAAAATCACTATTTGCACTACGTGCGATGAATGTTCATTTAGACTTGTCTGATGATGGTTCAGTTTTGGCCAAATTGAAAGCGAAATCGTTGTTCTTACAGCAAATATGTGATGCTCAGAAAAGTGATAATGAAATGATGGCAAAACGAGCTTAGTGTAATTGAACTCCGATTCTGAATTTCGAGTTGATGTTGATGATTGTTTGAGATTTCGGGATCGGGTTTGTGTTTCGAGAAAACCAGATTGGATTCAGTTGATTTTGAATGAAGCTCATAACAGTTGCTTATCTGTTCATCCGGGAAGTACAAAAATGTACAATGATTTGAAACGATTTTATTGGTGGCCTGGAATGGAAAGAGATATTTCTGACTTTGTGTCAAAATGTTTAATCTGTCAGTAAGTTAAAGCTAAACATCAGGTTCCATCTTGTCTGTTACAACCGATTATGATTCCTGAGTGAAAATGGAATAGAGTGACGATGGATTTTGTTTCAGGGTTGCCTTTGACTCCGAGAAAGAAAAATGCAATTTGGGTTGTAGTTGGCAAATTGACAAAGTCAACTCATTTTATTCCGGTACTATCTGATTTTTCACTTGATAATTTAGCTGAGCTATATAGTTCCGATATTGTGAGATTGCATGGGGTACCACTATCTATTGTTTCAGATAGAGATCTGAGGTTTACATCGCGGTTTTGGAAGAAACTGCAAGAGGCTTTGGGTACTAAATTGCATTTTAGTACAGTTTTCATCCCCAGACGGATGGTCAATCCGAGCGGATTATTCAGATCCTTGAAGATATGCTAAGATGTTGCATTCTTGAGTTTGATGGTACGTGGGAACAATATTTGCCATTGATTGAGTTTGCATACAATAATAGTTTTCAGTCGAGCATTAAAATGGCACCATATGAAGCCTTGTATGGTAGGAAATGCAGAACACCTTTGTGTTGGACTGAGCTTAGTGAAAGTAAAATACACGGGGTTGATTTGATTAAAGAGACTGAACAGAAAGTGAAAGTGATTCGTGACAGTGTAAAAGCCGCGTCAGATCGTCAGAAGTCATACGCAGACTTAAAACGTAAAGATATTAAGTTCCAGATCGGGGACAAAGTGTTTTTGAAAGTCTCACCGTGGAAGAAAATACTTCGATTCGGTTATAAAGGCAAATTGAGTCCGAGATTCATCGGGCCGTATGAAATTATCGAATGTAGTGGACCTGTTGCATACAAATTGTTGCTACCACATGAGCTAGAAAGGATTCATAATGTGTTTCATGTATCAGTGCTTCAACGATACAGATCTGATCCATCACATATAATTTCTATTGTCTGAGATAGAAATCCAATCTGATATGACTTATGAAGAAGAACCGATTCGTATATTAGCTCGTTAGATTAAGGAATTGCGATATAAGAAAATTCTGTTAGAAAAAGTACTGTGGCATCGATACGGGGTTGAAGAAGCTACGTGGGAACTTGAAGATGCTATGAGAGAGCAATATCTGAACCTATTCAACGATAAGATTTTTGGGGACGAAAATCCCTAAGGGGGAGAATTGTAACAGTTCGATTTAGACCTTATCCGGAATAGTGGTTTCGTGACCACAAATCTGAGTCAGAAAAATATTTCAATATTATTTGTTGTGCTTACAGTATGTGATTAAGCATATGTGAAAGTTTTGTGAATTAATTTTGTTGTTTGTGTGCTTAATTTGAGAAAAGGACTAAATCATAGAAAATGTAAAAGTGGCCTTCTAATTAATTATGCTGAATTGATGTGTCTTATTAATGTAAGGTCCTTATGTGGTAAATGGACCCTTAGATTAATGCATGGACAAAGATGGACATTAGTTAGTGGAATGTAAATGAAAATAAAAGGCTAAATTGGTAATTAGCTAAATTAGTAAAGATTAAATAAAACAAAAGCTAAAATAAAGCATTCATTCGTCTTTGTTGCACCGAAAATTGAAAGAAAAAGAAGGGTTTAAAGCTTTGTTACATTCAAAACTTGCAAGTCTTGAAAGTCGAAAGTGGTTGATTAGTCGATTCAGTCCGTTTATATCCGTAAAAGGTAAGTCTATATACAAATAAATGTATTTAAGTTGATTTATTCATGTTCATATAATATTGAATTGTGGTGGATGGCTTTGGAAATATATATGTGAAATTCGAGGAAGTATCGACAATGTGTCAATGTCTGAAAAGTCCCGTACGAACCTTAGGAATAGATATGATTCGTATGTCATGACATAGGGTTTCGATATGTGATATCGTGTAAGACCACGTCTGTGACGTTGGCTTCGATTTGAGAATTACCTGTAAGACCATGTCTAGGACATGGCATCGATATTTGATTACATCTAAGACCACGTCTGAGACATTGGCATTGTACGAGTATTCTGAGTTAGCCGAGTATCCTATTTGATTCCAAACGGTTCAACGGGAAATTCCAAGAAATGAATGACTATGTGAGTTATGTAATCGATACATGTATGTTTGAAATGTATACCATGTTTGATTATGAAAGGTAAGTATATGTGAAATTCCAAAAGTGAGATATGTACTTCTTGAGACAAAATGTGATATATATATATATCTATATGAATGTGCTATGATCTAATGAAATACATGGAGATGTGATTTGTTGGTAAGCAAGTGGTTAGAAACAATTGAGCCAAAGGAGACATATGAATTTGTTATTATGTTATGCTATAGATTGTATGAATGAAATGGTTATAAATGTTTATTATGATAAGTTTATTTGTATATGGCTTACTAAGCTTTTGAAAGCTTACTTTGTGTGTGATTGCATTGTTTTATAGATTATCAAAGCTACAAAAGGCTCGGGGATCGTCGAGGATCATCATCACATTATAGAATCATATTTTGGTACCTTTTGAATGTGTTCATAGCTAAGTATGGCATGTATAGTCTAGCTGAATTAGATGATGTTTTGAGTTGTATATATATAAGCTATGCGATATCGCTTGTAAATGGGATGTGAATATGGTAAATTTTAGTCTATGTTTTGTGATGCAAAGTTGGTATATTATTGATAAAAGGTTGTCATAATGAATTGGTAAGTTTTTGGATGGTTTATACTTAGAAATGCTTATGATTAGAATGAGATAAATGGTACATAAGTTGGTATGTTTGATCTACATTTGAATGGTTAGAAAAGATGGATATTATTGGTATGATTTGGTTGCATTTTGAAGGAATGAAATGTGTTTTTTTGTGCTTTTAGGATTGACCCAAAATGGGTGGTAAATTGGCCTTGCAAATGGCCTATATTTGCTCACACAGTTGAGCATACGGGCGTGTGGCTCGACCGTGTCCCTTAAATTTGTAATTTGATTCAAGTTAGTGTCGACCACGAGCCAGACACACGGGCGTGTGACAAGCCTTGTGATGCAAGTTAGTATCGACCACAGGTGAAGCACACGGGCGTGTGGACAAGTCAGTATGTATGCCCTGTTTTGCCACGGCTTAGACACATGGGTGTGTCTGAGGCCGTGTGAGGCACATGGCCTGCCCACATGGGCATGAGACCTCTGTAACTTTGAAAAAAGTTAAGTTTTCAGAAAATTTCGTATGTGTTCGGTTTAGTCCCGACCCCTTCCTAATGCATGTTTGAGGTCTCGTAGACCTATTTAAGGGACTCTATGTATATAATTTACTTTGATATGATAATGATATATCTTGTGATGTGAAATGTTCGTAAAAGTTATGATTTGTCCGGTAATGCCTCCTAACCCTAGACCGGTGATAGTTACAAGTTAGGGGTGTTACAAACCTATGGAAGGTAAGTGAAGAAAATAGCCAAACTCTTCGAGAGTGAGGCAAATAGCAGTTCCCATTTAAAAATAGGTTATGGTAGTAATGGTATCGCCAGACTCACCATATTCGAGTTTGGCATTTGAAAAGAAAGCTCGAACAAGATCTAAATAAATTGGCGAAGAAATATTTAAAAAATCCATCCACCCCAACTTTGTAAAATAGGGAGATAAGCAAAACTAATAGCTTATAACATGGCTATATCAATTTTCCTAGCCTCCTATACACGTTTTGATGCAAAATATGAGTTAAAAATATATCGAGTGTGTGGGTCTTGAAAACAAGTGCTAAACGATGACTCCAACTCACTAGATGGATTAGAAGAAGAAGCACTAGTCCTAGAATGCTTCTTTGGGGCCATACTAGCTATTAACCACTTAGAAAAACACTAAAACCAAAAAAAAAAAAAAAATCTCTTTGAGGAATTTTGTCGAACACTTGGTGGGTTAAGGTTTAAAAATAAATTTAACAAAGATCTTTAGGAATAGGTGACCTCTTGCAATAAAACATGATATATATTGTTCAAAAATATCTCAATAACCATCAACAATCAAAATTTCAACCTACATTTGTCACAACCAACAAGTTGAAAGTTTTAGTTATTTACCTAAAAAATGTTGAAATAGGAAAAATCTTCAAGCAAGGATGAGTAAATCTTGTGAAAAAGGATGTTTGAAGATGTAAAAGAGCCAATATTTATCGAAAAAATAAGGAAATTTGAAAACCTTTGGAGAGGAGATAAGAGGATTTTCGGTGAAAAAACTAGTTTTAAGGATTTTGTTTTAAAACAGCAGCAGGTCCTTTAAACCCTCGGTAGTATCGATATTTTTACACGAGTATCAATATTTTTATAAAAGTATTAATATTTTTAAGTTAGTATCGTTACCAAATTACCAATCTATTTTCCAAGTTCAGAAAGACATAAAAAACGAGATTTTTGGGTTGTATTGTTTTCTAAGGGTCCTAAAATGACTCCAAAAATGTTCCTAAATATTTCAAATGCATAAAGATATGTAGTGTGAGTAAAATGCATGAAGCAAAAAAAAATATGTTAAAAAAATGACTACGTTAATACCTCTTCTCTAAAATGTAAAAGGAAATGAAAACAAAATAGAATAGTTTTTCACATGAAATCCCCCTACCTTTTTGCATATAAAAGTCATGAAATTCATAGTCAGCAAGCTTTTTGCAATAAAAATAATCAAATAAGGTTTAAGAAGATTGTAACACAAAGTCAAGGCAAGGTTGTTAAACCTATTCTCCCCTATCTGTCCAAAATCTTTCTCTGTCTAGTGGTTTTGTGAAAATGTTAGCTAATTGGTTTAAGGTGTAACCCCCCTAACCCGAATCCGTCGTCTAAATAGGGTTACGGAGCATTACCCAAGTTCATAAATCAAATAGACAGAAAATTAAAACATTTCATATCATATAGCATTCAAGTCAAAAACCAATCAAAATCATACATATTGTCCCTTATACGAGCCCTCGAGACCCAAAATACACATTAGAAACAATTCAGAACTAAATTGAAAACTTAGAAAATTTTTTGGAAAACTTTCAAAAATTTCAAAGGTGCATGGGACACACGCCCGTGTTCCAGGCCATGTAGACATTTGAAATAGGGACACACGGCCGTGTCCCAGCCCGTTTCATATTAGGGTGCTCTCTGACTTGGGTCACATGGCCAAGCCACACGCCTGTGTGCTAGGCCTTGTGAGCATACTAACTTGCAATAAATAGGTGTAGGGGTCACACGGCCAAGCCACACGCCCATGTGCTAGGCCGTGTGAACATTATGTTTTGCTCAATTTAATATATACAGGGGACACACGACCGTGTGTCACACACGACTGAGACACACGCCCGTGCCTCTACTCGTGTGGATGAAATTAGACCATTTCTAAGCCATATTTCTTACCCCATTTCTCATCAATCTAACTCAACACTTTTACACATCAACAACCTAAATCATAGCATTCAAATCAAGCTAAAACCAAGTCTTATACATATATGATCATCACAAATACACTAGTATTCAAACTTATCAAATTGACCAAATTCACATATATGCATACTTGTACTAAGTATTAACATACCTATAAGATTATCATCATTCAACTATACCAAACACTAACACCAAACATGATATGGCCTCTCATATGCACATCAAAACATGTTCATCACAAGCCATACCTATGGCTAGATATAACAAAACATTAATAAGCCAACATTGGCCAAATTAACTTATACATGCCATTATAACCAGATTCAAATCATCCAAAATTACCGATAGAACCAATGGATAGTGTGATATAACTCCGACAAGCTTCCAACCCGTTTGAGCTTCGGATAATTTGTAGGGTAAATATAAATAAATACGTAAGCAATGAATGATTAGTAAGCTCATGTAATCTTTAATCATATTAATTCATTTCAAATATGAAATCTATACATATCAAGAATAATACAATATTGATACCACAATATTCATGAAGTTATAATCATCAACTCACAAGGTGAATAAATCCACAACATCACTTACACAGATTTTCCACACTTATTCCATATGCATGACACACAAGTCATAAACATATCATTCAACCATGGTCACAAGCTAGTGCATTTAACCAAAGCCTTTTTCGAATTGATCACATGATAAGTCATTTCATAATAAATTGCATAATTTAAACCTTACCACTCTTTCATGAGCACTAGCATATTTTCACTTAAATACTTACCAATTCAATGCATCATATAAATAAACATATTAACATTCAACCAATAGCTTGGCACTTGCTTAAGTATCAAGCAACAACACTGGTTAGTGTACTTGCACGTATTACATATAAATTCAACATTAATAAACTTATTTTCTCGACATGTCACACTTGAGTTTATTACTCGTCTCAACATACATAATTTCCTTGTATCAACATATCAAAGATAGTCACATATTTACATGTCATGATACATAAGTCATTCATTTCATTATATCAATATTTTATGTACCATAATTTTCATGCATTTTGTGTATATTTATTCCAGTAATAGTTCATAATCATTCATATACCTAACTATCAGGCAAGTTTCATATATATGTATTTTCCATGTCATGTTTCAATATATCAAATAAATATCATTTCCATGTATTTTAGGTGTATACAGGTAGTATCTCATTCAGAATTCAGCTTAACTTATATCAGAACCTTGTCCGTTGAACCATTTGAAATATCGATGGATACATGGTAATACATACGAAGTGTACGAATCTATAATCTGTCAATTCATATTCGGGAGTGCTCGTTAAAGCACATAATCAGGAAGTCCTCTCTCGAGCCATATAACGGGAAGCTCATGTGAGCCATGTGACGGGAAGCTTATTCAGGCTTAATAACAAGAAGCTCATAAAAGCTTAAAATAGAAAGCTTATGTGAGCTTAACGAGTAACTCCGAAGAGATATTGTCAAGAAGCTCTGGATAACCATATATCAGGAAGTTCAAGTGAGCCATAACGGGTAGCTCATGAAGAGCCAAATATCAAGATGCTCATTAAGAGTTGCGGTATGTCCGCAATACATGCAGGATCAATACCGATCATATAACAAGATGCTCGCAAAGAGCTGCGGCATGTCCACAACACTTGCAGGATCAATACCGATCGAGATCCTCGTAGGAACCGTATAACGGGAATCTTGAGAGGGCTTATAATGGGATGCTCGTAAGAGCTCTGGTGTGTCCGCAACATATGCAGGAACCGCAACCATTTCGGAAACCCTGTATCCAATCGAATTTCATTTATTCAAACGAGACTTATTATTTATCGGATATTATCGGATATGTGATCAATTTTTTACATATGTCATTTATATAATTTACATATACAACATTCAATTCAAACATATAAATATACACAATTCAGTTACACGAACTTACCTGGCTAAATTGCAGAAATACCAAGATTTAGAGGCATTTTGGTAATTTTCCTTTTCCTCGATTCTCCACCTGATCTTGATTAAATTAATAATTTCATTCAATTTATTAATTTAGACAATAAAAAAATTCATTTACTGCAATTTGGTCATTTTTGACATATTTATAAAATTACCCCTAAAGTTTTACTTTTATTCAATTTAGTCCTTGAACTCAAAACATGCAAATTAAACATTTTTAATACAAATTCAAGCTATCCAAATATTCATGGCATCCAATACAACCCATTTTTTCAATAATTTCACAACAAACCCTTGTTTTTACTATTTCAATAATTTAGTCCCTAATCGGGAAATTCATCAAAATTACTTAACAAAATACTTTTAATTAACAACTAATATCTCAAATTCATCATTTAACATAAAAAATCATATAGATTCATCAATGGCAACATTCAAAATCTTTAATAATTTCAAAATCGAAGGTACGTTAGCTAGACCTAATTGTAACGATCTCAAAAACATAAAAATTATTGAAAACGGGGCTAAATTGAACTTACCTGCAGCAAAAATATGAAAACCAGCTTAAACTCTCTCCCATGTCTGCTTTGAACCGAAACTTGGAGAAGAAAGAGTTTGGAAAGCTTTAAATTAAATTTGTTTCATTTTAATTTCCATTAAATCACAATTTTGCCATTGTTTCTTTTTATTTTATTATTTTCCATGCTTATGCTGCTTTATCATTTTAGTTTAGGTATATTTGTTTCTTAAGTCCTTTCTCTTTTATTAATCAAGCCATTTAATCTCTTAAATATTATAATTAGCAAGTTTTACACCTTTTTCAATTTAGTCTTTTTAATTAATTAACTACCGAAACGTTAAAATTTTTCAACGAAACTTTAATACCACTTTATTGACACTCCATAAATATTTATAAAAATATTTACAGCTCAGTTTAGAGAAACGAGGTCCCGATACCTTATTTTCCAAAACCACTTGAACTAGGGTTTTATCACTCGAATCTAATAATTCACTATAAGACATATATTATTATTTCAAAAATCTTTTTAAAACCATATTTGACTCGTAAATATTAAATAATAAAATTTACGAGCTTACTCACCGAATTTGGTGGTCTCAAACCACTGTTTCTGACACCATTGAAAATCAGGCTATTACATAAGGTACCTATATACTCTAGAACCATTTCACCCTTTTGGACATGATCTTTAATGAAATGATGTCTAATTTCAATATGTTTAGTTCCAGAATGTTGGATGGGATTTTTTGTGAGATAAATAGCACTAGTATTGCCACACTTGATAGAAATGGTATCTATATTAATTCCATAGTCCTTAAGTTGTTGCTTCATCCATAAAATTTGAGCACAAAAACTACTAGCAGAAATATATTCCATTTCGGTAGTGGATAATACAACACTATTTTGTTTCTTTGAAAACCATGAAATTAGCATGTTGCCTAAAAATTGACAAGTATCGAAGGTGCTTTTCCTATCTAGTTTGCAACCTCCAAAATCTGCATCCGAGTAAGCATGCAAGCTAAATGATGAATCTCTAGAATACCAAAGACTTAAGTTTGAAGTATCTCTAAGGTATCTAAAGATTCTCTTAAGGGCTTGTACATGTGATTCCTTAGGACAAGATTGATATCTAGCACACAAGCATACACTAAACATACTGTCGGGTCTACTTGTGGTAAGATAAAGAAAAGAACCAATCATTGACCTATATAATTTTAAATCAACACATTTACCTTCCTTATCTTTGTCAAGCTTTGTAGAAAAGATCATTGGACTAGCTTGTGGTTTGAGAGTGTCTGTCCCAAACTTTTTGAGCATGTCCATTGTAACGCCCTAAACCCGAGTCAGACGTTATGGCCGAATCCCTGCACGAGCGTGGATGTTATATTTTTGCTCGGTTGTCTGAGAGAGTTTCGGTAGAGTTTAAATTCTGAAGTGGTTGAGATTAAGGTGTTAGTGGGAAGTTGTGGATATCTAATTAGTTTTATTTTATTTTTATTTTTCATTTTTATTTTCCCAAAATTCTCTCTGTGTTTTTGACTTTCTTCTTCCTCTAAACAAAATCCCCATTATTGTTATTTTCATTTTTTCTACTCTCTGTTAGAAATTAAACTCTTCCGTTCATACTTTGTTTCTGTCACTAACCCTTGCTTTTAGGTGTTGCGAATCTTTTGTTTTCGTGTAATCGATAAATGGGCTTTCGTTTGTTCTCTTTTAGCATTGTTTTCTGAAGGTTGAACTTTGCTTTGTCTTTTGCGTAGTAGAAGTCGGTGAAGCAGCAGTTTCTTTTCAATGGTCTAATTTGTGCGAGTGAACGGGTGTGTTGGCAGTAAGTGAGTGCGTTTACTCAGTTTAGTTTTGTGGGGTTCGTGAATTGTTTGCTTAGTTCGTTGTTGGGTACTCTATTTTTAGGTTTCGGGAGGCTCGGGATTGTTTTCGCATAAAAAAATACTAGGTGTGTACCCCAAACGCAGAAAATGAGGCTTCAGCAAAAGATGAAAAACTGTTCTATCAATGCCACACTGGCATGTGGTACCCCGTGTGGTTGGCCGTGTGCGAGACACGATAGTGTGATCGATGGTGAATCTAAGAGGGTGATTCAGATACTGAAGGATATGCTTCGGAGTTGTGTAATTGACTTCCAAGGTAGTTGGGAGAATTATCTGCCATTAGTTCAGTTCGCCTACAAAAACAGTTTCCAGTCTAGCATTCAGATGGCACCTTATGAGCCTTTGTTTGACCGTAAGTGTCGTACTTCGTTATGTTGGACTGAGTTGGGTGAATGTTGGGTTTTGGGTCCTGAGTTGGTTTTTGAGACTGAAAATAAAGTTAAACTGATTCGGGATCATCTAAAGGTAGCTTCTAATAGATAGAACTCTTATCCAGATCTGAAGAGGCGTCATATTGAGTACTCTGTGGGGGACTCCGTGTTTCTCAAAGTTTCTCCATGGAAGAAAATTCTGAGATTTGGTCGTAAGGGCAAGTTAAGCCCTAGGTCTATTGGATTGTATTGGATTCTGAAGCGTGTGGGACTGGTCGCCTATCACTTAGAGTTACCTCTAGAGTTAGACCGTATCCATGATGTGTTTTACGTCTTAATGTTGAGGCAGTACCGGTCTGATCCATCTCACATTGTCTCTGTTGAGGAGATCGAGGTTAGACCGGATTTGACTTTTGAGGAGGATCTGAGTTAGATTTTGGATCGAGAAGTTAAGATTCTGAGGAGGAAGTCCATTCCATTAGTAAAGGTTCTGTGGCAGAATCATGGCACTGAGGAAGCCACGTGGGAGCCTGAGGACTCGATGCGTCAGCGGTATCCTCATCTGTTTTGATTAGGTAAATTTCAAGGTCGTGTAACACCCCTAACCCGTATCCGTTGCCGAAATAGGGTTACGAGGCATTGCCTATCAAATCACAACATACAACATACATTTCTCATCCAAGAATCCATTAATACATAAACATCAATCCAACATAATCACATTGTCCCTTATAAGGCTCTACGAGACCTTAAAACATACCTGGAATAGGTTTGGGACTAAACTGATGAAATTTAAAAACTATGGAAAACTTATAAAATTTTAAAGAATTCAGGGATCACACGCCCGTGTGAACAGGCCGTGTGCCTCACACGGCTCCAGACACGCCCGTGTCCTAGGCCGTGTGAAAACAGGGCATACATACTGACTTGGGTCACACGACTGACTACACGCCCATGTGTTTAGCACGTGTGCCCTTCGAAATGGCCACACACGCCCGTGTGCCTGGCTGTGTCAATCCTGTAGGGTATACTGACTTATGCAACATAACCAAGTCACACGCCCGTGTGTTAGGTCGTGTGCCATTTAGGGGGGATACTGACTTGTGCCACACAGCCGGTCACACGCCCGTGTGTGTGGCCATGTGAAGCATACTGACTTCAATTCAATTTCAACACTAGGGGACACACGGCCGTGTAGCATGACCGTGTGTCGCACACGGCTAAGACATACGCCCGTGTCTTTGCCCGTGTGGACAAAAATTGGCCATTTGCAAAGCCAATTTGCCACCCTTTTTGCACATACCTACACAAGCTCAAATGACATCAATTTAAGACACAAATATGCAACCAAATTTCAGCAACCAATACATAATCATACCATATTCATTTCAACTATTTCAATACTCAATTCTATATCATTTACCTATTCAAATACTTATATCATTAAACATCAATTAACAAGCACTTAACTAATCAAACTAACAACTTTAATCTCATCTTATAGATCAATTTCCAAATTCAAGTATAACCATAACCACATTCTTGCCAAACATAACAAAATGAGCCATTACTCATGACTATATATACATACTAAAACATATACCATTTACAAGCCAAATCTCATGGTCATTATCACAACCAAAACATATCATCATGTCACTAGCCTATACATGCCATATACCATATTTACAAAGCACTAAAAGTACCAACAAGTTGATCGATAGTGTGACGATGTTCCTGATAATTCCCGAGTCCGTGCTAGCTTCGATTATCTATAAAACAAGAAAAGAACACACAAAGTAAGATTTAAAAGCTTAGTAAGCCATATACAAATAAAATTACACATGAATCAAATTATTTCCATCAATAGGAAAACTATGAGTAAGCACATATAAGCTCACAAACCTTACCCAATGTATACACATTCAATATCATAAGTGAATTCATCAAATACTTCCCTTTTCAATACTTGTATGAATCTCGTACGCACCTGAGTCACTTAACTCATTCACACATTCTTTCTCGACTTGACTTTGCCCTTTGAACCTTTTGAAATTGTTAAGGATACTCGGAAATCACTTATAGCTCGTACAATGCCATATCCCAGATATGGTCTTACATGTTATCACATATCGATGCTAATAGCCTAGATATGGTCTTACATGAAATCATATAATAATGCCAATGTTCCAGACATGGTCTTACCCATAATCACATCTCGATAATCCTAATGTCATGACATTCATATCCTATACTATTCCTAAGGTTCGTACGGGACTTTCAGATATTGTAACCCTATCGATTCTTGCTCGTATTTAATCATTTAACATTCATAGTAGTTCAATGACAATTAAACATATATATTTCAATTTAATGCCATTTATTTTCATATGAACTTACCTCTTATTCAAGATAAACGGAACATCATAAGGACCTTTCATGTAATAAACCATAGCTATATAACACCTTTATCAAGTAGAATGCAACTTTTGCATTTTATGCGATTTAGTCCTTTTTCTCAAATTGAGTAATTAAACGATAAAATTAGCTCACGAATGTTGCCATGCTGTAAAAACATAAAATAATATTAAAATAATTTTTTAACATCGAATTTATGGTTCCGAAACCACTGTTCTGACTTAGCTAAAACCACTGTTCCGACTTAGCTAAAACGAAGGCATGGCCGTGCACAAAACAAGACTGTGTGGTGGTGTGAGCGTGGTCGTGTGGGCCACACGGACGTGTCGGCCCACATGGGCATGTCACACGGGTGTGTGGGTTTGGGCCAGACAGTGTGGGTTACACGAGCAAGGTTAATTTGGGTGTGTGAGGAACACAGACGTTTGGGCCCACATGGACATATGAGCCATATTTCTAAAAATTTCCCTAGGGTCGCATAGGTTGTTCCAATCGACTGTGGGCCTATCGTAGAGTCGTTACGGGATACCAACCCCTAAAACTATAGATCTAATAGACTGATTTTCTGTTTTGAGTATGGTAATGATGTGCATATCTTATTATTCTGTAATCTATAATAGGCATGTTGAGCATGTTTAATCTATTATTTCTGTATTTGTTTTGGGGTGGGATTTATATGTGGAGGAAGTATTCTGTATGGCGACCATTACCTATATTCTGGCAGCTTGGGTGCACATTATCTGATATGTGTCATAACGACACGATATGGTGAGTAGGGTTGGGTGGGTGTTTCTAACCCCACATGATGTGATGAGATGGTCAGAGTTGGTGTGTAGAGGATGGGGGTAGGATTCTGATTATCTTATCTGTATATCTGATTCTTTTAATTGTATCTGAATTGGGCATAAGCCCGAATCTTTATTTGATTATATGTGAGTTTTCTGCATGTTTGCATGTCTATTTCTGTTGGGTTACACACTAAGTTTACGTAAACTCACATCTGTTTGTCTATTCAGTTCAGGTAATCCACAAACTTAGATGGATTGGTGTGGTGGAGTCTTGCGGTGACCACGAGTCTACGAACTGAATTTAATTTAAGCTTTGATTTACTTAAAGGATATTTCTAGGAGTTTTGTATTAAATGGACTCCCCGGTCTGTTGATTAAAATTTTTGGGATTAGGGTTTTTATTTAATATTTTGTTTGGACAATTCACTAAAAACATGGTTTTTACTAAAACAAAGTTATTCTAAAATACGAATTGCCTTTATGGAATACAATAATTTTTGTAAGCTTTCACTATAAAAGACATTTTAAGGCAAATTAATTAATTGAATAAATGTTTTGACAATGGATAAAAGCAAATAATAGTTGAAAAATTGAAATGGTTTTATCATATAAATTTTGTTATCAAAACCATTCTTTGTGACATCTCCAGATTCGGCCATAATGTCTAGGCTGAGTTTGGGTGTTACATTTAGTGGAATTTGCGGACGTGGTATTCGTGGCCGTGGTAGAGGCCGTAGGGGGCTCGAGCTTAGTCTTCTTCTCTGGGCAGGATGCCAAATTTAGATACGAGTGAGATTTCGGTTTCACCTATTATTGAGACTGGGTCTCAAAGCCGTTCGGCTGGGGATGCTCACTGTCCCAAGCCATGTTGAGGATATTGGAGAGAGTTACTAGATCCTATTCTTGATCTAGAGGCCGTGGGTCGGTAACTAAACGATTCCGGTCTAATGTTGCTGAGCTATTTAAGGGTGTCATTGAAGTCGCCCCTACTGTGGCCAAGTATTGGTTGGAGGCCACAAAGAGGATTATGAATGATATCAACTCTAGGATTATGAATGATATCAACTCTACACCTGAGCAGAAACTTAAGGGTGCAGTCTCTTTGCTTCGTGATGAGGCATATCAGTGGTGGTTCAGTTGAAAAGGGTACTCAGCCTGATCGTCTGAATTGGGATTTCTTCAAGACTGCAGTTCGGGAAAAGTATGTGGCGCGAGTTATGTAGATGCTCGTAGGCGTGAGTTCATCAATCTCACACAAGGTGATAGATTTGTGGCCGAGTGTGAGGCTGAGCTTCTGAGGCTGAGCCGCTACGCTCGAGGCATGGTGGCGTTTGAGTATAAGAAGTGCATCCACTTTGAGGACGGTCTGAGGGATAACTTGAGGGTTCTGATTGCTCCATAGAGGGAGCGAGACTTTGTGGTTCTGGTTGATAAGGAAAAGGTTACTGAAGAGGTTAAGCGCGTGGAGGGCCAGAATAGGGACCATGAGAGGGGTAAGAATAAGAGGGATTCGGAGCCCCCTAGTTCTGTTTAGAGGCATAAGAAAAAGGCCAGACCTAATGGGCCGGTTAGAGTGGGAGTTCCTGTTCTCCTACTTGGATTCAACCATGCGGTGATTGTGGTAGGCGCCATCCAGGTGAATGTTGGAGGCGGATAGGGGCTTGTCTGAGGTGTGGCTCTTTGGAGCACTGTATTAGGGAGTGTCCATAGCAGGCATATCAAATACAAGCTTCAGGACCGGTTTTTGTACAGCCTTAGAAGGTAGTTCAGCAGCCACCTAGAGGTCGTGGACCGGCTAAAGGGGGTAATGGTATGGGCCGAGGACAAAGAACATCAGGCAGAGGTGCTAGTCAGACTGAGGCGAGGTAGACTGCGTTGGTTTATGCTGCTCGACGCCAAAAGGATAGAGATGCTCCAGATGTTATCACCGGTACGTTCTTAATTTTTGATGTACCTTATACGGCTCTGATAGACATAGGTTCTACACACTCCTATGTAGCTAGTACTGTTTTTGAAAACTTGGAGATTTTTGTTGAGAGCACTTCTAGTGAGTCTACTGTACTGAGTCCGTTGGGGCAGTCCGTTCGGGTTGGTAAAATTTATAGAGATGTTCCGTTAGTGGTGCAAGGGGCTATTTTTCTGGTAATTTAATGGAGCTTCCGTTTGGGGAGTTCGACTTAATTCTGGGTATGGACTGGTTGGTTGAGCACCTAGTTAGTTTGGATTACGTGACTAAGAGGGTCGTTCTAAGGACTGAGAATGATAAAGAGGTGGTTGTGATCGGTGAGCATCGAGATTATCTGTCCAATGTGATCTCCGCTCATGTGGCTGAGAAACTGGTTCGGAAAGGGTGTGAGGCATATTTTGCTTACGTTAGTGTTTCTATTTCTAGAGACTCTTCTGTCGGGGATATCAGAATAGTGAGGGATTTTTTAGATGTCTTTCCTGAGGAGTTACTGGGATTACCTTCGAATCGAGAAGTTGAGTTTGGGATTGAGCTTCTACCGGGTACAGCTCCTATGTCCATCGCTCCCTATTGAATGGCATCGAAGAAGCTTATAGAGCTTAAGGCTCAACTTTAAGAACTTCTAGACCGTGGTTTTATCCATCCTAGTGTGTCTCCGTGGGGGGCCACCAGTTCCGTTTGTTAAAAAAAAGGATGGAACCATGAGGATGTGCATCGATTATCGACAGTTGAATAACTGACTGTGAAGAATAAGTATCCACTTTAGAGGATCAATGATTTGTTTGATCAGTTCCGAGGGGCTTTGGTGTTTTTGAAAATTGATCTCCGATCTAGGTATGATCAGCTTAGAGTTAAGGAAGCTGATGTTCATAAGACTGCATTTAGGACTCGTTATGGACATTACGAGTTCCTAGTTATGCCTTTTGGTCTGACGACTGCTCCGGCAACATTCATGGATTTGATGAACCGAGTGTTTCACCATATCTGGATCAGTTCATCATGGTCTTTATGGAAGATATTTTTGTTTACTCTAAGACTGAGGATGAGCATAATGAGAATTTTAGAGTAGTGCTTCAGATCCTCCGTGAAAAATAGTTCTACGCTAAGCTGAGCAAGTGTGAGTTCTGGTTGCGTGAGGTAACTTTTCTAGGGCACGTGATTTCTGCTGAGCAGATCTGAGTTGGTCCTAGGAAGATTGAGGCTGTGCTTGATTGGAAACAGTCCAAGAATGTATTGGAGATTCGTAGTTTTTTGGGCCTTGCAGGGTATTATCGGCGGTTTGTCGATGGGTTCTCTCTGATTGCAGCTTCTTTGAATAAGCTTCTGGGTTGTTCATTTTGTTTGGACTGATGCGCAACAATCGAGCTTCGAAATACTCAAATCTGTTCCGACTCAGGCTCTTGTTCTAATACAGCTTGAATCTAATAAGGAGTTTGTGGTGTACAGTGATGCGTCACACGTCAGTTTGGGATGTGTATTGATGCAAAATGGAAAAGTTGTTGCTTATGCGCCCCGTCAGCTTAAGACACATAAATGGAATTATCTGACGCATGATCTCGAGTTGCCTGCGGTGGTTTTTGTATTGAAAATCTTAAGGCACTATCTGTATGGTGAGAGGTGTATTATCTACACTGATCACAAGAGCCTCAAGTATCTCCTTACCCAAAAGGAGTTGAATCTTAGGCAGAGTCGATTGATTGAGCTGCTCAAAGATTATGACTGAACGATAGAGTATCATCCTGGTAAAGCCAATGTGGTGGCCGATGCTATAAGTCATAGACTAATGACTGATTTGAGGGCGATGTTGGCTCGTCTTAGTCTGCTTGGTAATGGGAGTCTATTAGCCGAGTTGCAAGTTATGCCGACTTGGATTGATCATATTTGAGATAAACAGTTTGGGGATGAGTCTCTGGGTTTGTGATTTCATCAGGTTGAGAGTGGCAGTGCTTCAGATTTTTGGCTGAACAAAGATGGAGTTCTATGTTTTTAAGTTTGAATCTGTGTGCCGAATGATTCTGATAGAGGCACATAGAAGCTCTTATGTTATACATCTCGATGGTAATAAGATGTATCACAATCTTCGTGAGTTGTACTAGTGGTTGGTTTTGAAGCTTGAGGTTACGAATTTTTTTGCTCGTTTTCTAACGTGTCATCAAGTTAAGGCTGAGCACCAGTTGCCTTCGGGTTTGTTACAACCCGTTAAGATTCCCTTATGGAAATGGAAACGAGTAACGATGGACTTCGTTAGTGAGTTTCCCTTGACACCCACTAAGAAGGATTGTGTTTGGATCATCATGGATTGATTGACCAAGTCCGCTCATTTCATTCCGGTTCGGACGACCTATTCTCTATAGAAGTTAGCGAAGCACTATATCTCCGAGATTGTAAGACTGCATGGGGTTCCTGTTTCGATTAGTTCTATAGAGATCCTCGCTTTACTTCTCGGTTCTGTAAGAAATTAGATGAGGCTTTGGGTTCTAGATTGGACTCAGTCTTGCGTTCCATCCTCAGATCGATGGTCAATATGAGAGGGTGATTCAAATACTGGATTATATGCTTCGGAGTTTTGTGATTGACTTTCGAGGTAGTTGAGAGGATTATCTGTCATTACCTGAGTTCGCCTACAATAATAATTTCCAGTCTAGCATCCAAATGGCACACCTTACGAGGCTTTTTATGGCTGTAAGTGTCGTACTTCGTTATGTTGAACTGAGTTGGGTGAACATTGGGTTTTAGGTCCTGAGTTGGTTTCTGAAACCGAAAATAAAGTTAGACTGATTCGGGATGGTCTAAAGGCAACTTCTGATAGACAGAAATCTTATACAGATCCGAAGAGGCATGATATTGAGTACTCTTGATAAACCATAATTTACACATATTTTAACCCCATGCTTAGCTTAATTTTGGATGATTTTGCATTGAATTTTATGTATTCGACGCTCCTAATCTCTTAATTTCATGATTTATACTCAGGAGAGCTTAGGAAGTCGAAAAGGACGAAATGGGCCAAAAAGGGGCAAAATGGTCCTACCTAGGAAATCAACACGGCCTGGACCATTGGACACGGCCGTGTGTTATGAGTAGGATCAACCACGGCCTGGACTATCGACCACGGGCAGATTACATGGCCATGTGTGGCGAGCAGAATCGACCACGGCTTGGACTATCGACCACGGGCGTGTCCCTGCCAAAATTAGGATGAATTATATTCAGAATAGGATACTTGTGGGTCAAGTAAGGCATCTCAAAGCCTATATAAACACTCTAGGATGCAACCAAAGGGGGATGTTGACAGGACGTCGAATAGACGCCGAGTAAAAGGAGAAAATACTCCAAGACAGCTGTCGGGAACAGCTTAGGAGAAGGATCTCCATCAAGACTGAGGATCTCCCATCAAGTTCTTTAGGAGTTTTTGGGTTTTCTTATGTTTTGTTGTTTTTCCTCTTTTATGATGTGTTCCATGTCTCGATGTTAAGGTAGTACTGGTCTGGTCCATCTCATGTTGTTTCTGTTGAGGAGATTGAGGTTAGGCCGGATTTGACTTTTGAGGAGGAGCTAGTTTAGATTTTGGATCGATATGTTAAGATTCTGAGCAGGAAGTCAATTCTGTTAGTAAAGGTTCTGTGGCGGAATCATGGCACTAAGGAAGCCACGTGGGAACCTGAGGACTCGATGCGTCAGCAGTATCCTCATCTATTCTGATCAGGTAAATTTTGAGGTCAAAATTTCTTGGGGGTAGAGTTATAACGTCCTGAATAATTTACTGTTTTAGTAAATATATCACACAACTGTGTATCTGCTTTAGTGGTTAAGTGTTCTGAATGTGTGTGTGAGGTCTTGGGTTCAATTCCCACTTTGGCAATTATTGTTATTTTTGAACCAAGCCTTACCTTTGTTGAGTGGGATTATATTAAACTGTTTGTTAATCCATATCAAAATGAGTCTGTTGGTTCAAGTGGTAAGGGGGTTAGTGTGTTAGAGGTCTTGTGCTCGAATCCCTATGCGAGCGTGGATGTTATATTTTTGCTCGGTTGTCTAAGAGAGTTTCGGTAGAGTTTAAATTCTGAAGTGGTTGAGATTCAGGTGTTAGTGCGAAGTTGTGGATATCTAATTAGTTTTATTTTTATTTTTATTTTTATTTTTCCCAAAATTCATTCTGTGTTTTTTACATTCTTTTTCCTCCAAACAAAATCCCCCTTATTGTTATTTTTGTTTTCTCTACTCTCTGTTAGAAATTAAACTCTTCCCTTCGTACTTTGTTTCTGTCACTAATCCTTGCTTTTAGGTGTTGCAAATCTTTGGTTTTCGTGTAACCGGTAAGTGGGCTTTCGTTGGTTCTCTTTTAGCGTTGTTTTTTGAAGGTTGAACTTTGCTGTGTCTCTTGTGTAGGAGAAGCCGGTGAAGCAGCAGTTCCTTTTCAACGGTCTAATTTGTGTGAGTGAACGAGTGTGTTGGCGGTAAGTAAGTGTGTTTACTCGGTTTAGTTTTGTGGGGTTTGTGAGTTGTTTGCTTAATTCATTGTTAGGTACTCTATTTTTAGGTTTCGGGAGGTTCAAAATTTTTTTCGCATAAAAAGTACCAGGTGTGTACCCAAAACGTAGAAAACGAGGCTTCAGCAGAAGCCAAAAAACTATTCTGTCGATGCCACATAGGCATATGGCTGCCGATATGGTTGGCCGTGTGCGAGGCACGGCCGTGTGATCGACGAAGGAATGGTCGTGCGCAAGACACAACCATGTGGTGGTGCGAGTGTGGTCATGTGGGCCATACGGGCTAGGCCAAGTTGCACGTGTAGGCCACACGGGCGTGTGGGTCCATACAGACATGTGGGCCATATTTCTGAATTTTTTCCTAGGGTCGTACGGGTCATTCCGATCGACTGTGGGCTTACCGTAGAATCGGTAAGGGCTAACCAAACCATAAAAGTGTAGATTTGATGTACTGATTTTCTGTTTTGAGTATGATAATGCTATGCATGTCTGATTATTCCATAATCTGTATATAAGCATGTTTAGCGTGTTTAATTTGTTATTTTTGTATCTGTTTTGGGGTGGGATTTGTATATGTGGAGGAAGTGTTCTGTATGGTGATCATCGGCTATATTCTGGTAGCTTGGCTGCACATTATCTGATATGTGCCATAATGGCACGATATGGTGTGTAGGGTTGGGTGGGTGTTTCTAACCCCACATGGTGTGATAGGATGGCCAGAGTTGGTGTGTAGAGGATGGGGGTAGGATTTTGATTATCTAATCTGTATATTTGACTCTGTTAACTGTACCTGAATTGGGCATGAGCCTGAACCTTTATTTGATTGTATGTGATTTGTCTGCATGTTTGCAAGTCTATTTCTGTTTGGTTATACACTGAGTTTACGTAAACTCACCTTTTTTGTCTATTTTGTTCAGGAAATACATAGACTTAGATGGATCGGTGCGACGGAGTCTTGCGGTGACCACTAGTCTACGAACTAAATTTAATTAAGGCTTTTATTTACTTAAAGGATATTTTTGGGAGTTTTGTATTAAATGGACTCTACGGTCTGTTGATTAAATTTTTGGGATTAGGGTTTTTGTTTAATATTTTGTTTGGACAACTCGCTAAAAACACGGTTTTTACTAAAACAAAGTTATTCTAAAATACGAACTGCCTTCATGAAATACAACAGTTTTCGTAAGCTTCTGTTATAAAAGACATTTTAAGGAAAATTAATTAATTGAATAAACATTTTGACAATGGATAAAAGCAAATAAGAGTTGAAAAATTGAAATGGTTTTATCGTATAAACTTTTTTATCAAAATCCATTCTTTGTGACATCTTCAGATTCAGCCATAACTGTAATATCCTAGATTTAGGGGTTATGCGTTTATGCATAATTCAAGTGATAGTGGGCTTAGTGTGTGTTTGGATATGTTTTAAGGGTTTTTAGAATTTTAGAATGTAAGGGAATGCCTTAGAAAAATATTAGATTTTTAGTCTTAGAAGGGGAGCTAAGCAAAATTGGCCTTAAGAAAATTAGTTTGAGGTTTTAACCACAAGGAGTCAATTGGTAAAGTGGCAAGTGAAGTGTGGAGTGTACTAATGGTCTTAGGTTCGAATCCCATGGATGGCAATAAGGTGACTTTTATTTTTGCATGTGTATGGCATGTGTCGGTCAACTCTAATAAGATAAGGTTGGACTTTATCATTTATGGATAGTAGACTAAGGGAATAAGGCAAGTTATTAGTTAAGTATGGAATCAAGGTGTTATGGAAGGATAAGGGGACATAAGGCTTGATGTATGGGTGATGTTTTGGAAATATTTTTATGGTCATTTTGACCATGAATGTGGACGCATAGATGGCTAGGGGGGTTTGGCCGAATATTGTATGGGATTAGGGGGGAGGATAGTTGGCCAAATTCTTGGCATTTTTGTGCATCTTTTTCCCTCTTCTCCAAAATTATTCTCCTTAGCCGAATGTGTTATTGGCTTTAGGTGGAAACTTTGTTTTTGTTTTGGCTATCATTTCTTTGACCATATTGGTATTCTCTTTTTCTTCTTTTCCTCTCTTCTCTTTGAAGCCAAAACCGAATGTTGAAATGGCCATATGTGCATTTTGTATCTTTTCTTCTTCCCATTTTCTTTGTCCAAAGTCGAACCCTATAGACTCTCATTCCCTTTTTCTTCTTCACACATTCTTGAAGCTGAAATCTCTCCACCATTGTTCACCATTGCCGAATCCTCCTAAGCCTCTATCATTCTTCCATTCTTCTCTTCTCTAACTCTAAACTTGTTCTTTTGTTAGCCGAAATACCCTTGAGATAACCGAATATTTCATCTTCTTTGGAGAGCCATAGCCGAACCCTATAAGCCTTATTTTCTTTTCTTTTTCATCTCCACTTTGAGCCATAGCCGAATGTACAACCATCATTTGAAAGGTGCTAGCTATTTCGATCGATTTTGATGGTGTGGAAGCTGATTTCGGGAAGTTGATCGTTAGTGGTAAGCAACGATAGTGCCAATGTTAAGGAGCATCAAAGGAGTTCCTTTTGCGATTCGATTCTTCAAGGTACTGTCGGTGTTGTAAGCAAAAGCTGGAAATCTTGAGTATTCTGTCGTTCATCGTGTTTACAAGGTGTGTAGTTATTGCACTATTCTCTTGATTGTTTATGTGTGTATGTTGTTATATGTGTGTGATATGATGTGAATGGTAGCCGAAATAAGGGCTAAGATGGTGGATACCCATGGTGGGTGATCGAATAATCAGGTCAGTACTTTATGATATTAAATTATCACTGATGAATATGTGCAATCGTGGTAAGCATGTATGGAATACTCATCTAAATGATATTATTGTCATGATATATATATATATATATGCATGGGAATTTGGGACATGACTATTGGAGGACAGGGAGTACATTATGTACGTGGTCTGATGTTAGCCTTGTGCTACATTGGCGCTTGATGTTAGCTGTGTGCTTCATTAAGGTGGGGTGTTAGCTATGTGCCACCTCCTGGCGGATGATAGCTGTGTGCATCACCGTGGATTGAGGATGACCTCGAGTCACCTCGTGGATATTGACATGTGGGGTCACTTAGGTGATCGGTGGCTTAGCCACGGCCTTGGGCAGCAGGTCTGCCAAGGTAGGTGTAATGGATGGACACTAGGTTGGGTTGGGCTTCATGTTGCATATTTATGTATGTGGACTGTGTGGGTATGGGCCAAGCCCATATGTGGAGACATGTGAAATAACTATGCACTGAGTCGGTTTGACTCACCCTATTTTTTCCAAAAACAATGCAGGTGATACATGATACTTGGACCGGGTTGGAGTGGATACAAGGTGGCCCATGCAGGAGAAGTTTTACATGTTTTAAGTATTTTATATTTCCAGTGTTAATGAATTATTATTGATTGTAATAAAGGCCTCCTAAAGTATTTAAGGATTTTTTATTATGTTTTAAGTTGGATTGTCGATTATATTAATATCTGAAAATGGTTTATTTTTAGCAACTTCCCTTTTAAAATATATGATAAAGTTTTTAACTGAAGAATTTGTAACATCAAAGTTTTACTTAAAGTTTTAAATACGAAATGATTTATCAACAACAACAAACTTTCATGATTTAGTTTATGAGTCAAAATATTTTTTCAAACGTTTTCTGCAGTGGCATTCTGAATTCGGCCGTGGCTCGTGGGCCGGGTTTGGGGTGTTACAGTTTGGTATCAGACCCTGGTTCAAAACTCGGCTTTGAGGGTTTTGGGCCCAAAAACATTTTCTTAAGATGGGCTTTTCAAAAACATGGATTTTCATGAATTTTTCAGGTTTATTCTGGCATGGCACCTGTATCTCCGACCCGAAGTCCACCAGGTAAGTACCTCTAATTGTTGTGTGAATTATTATATGATTGGTATGTGGGTATGATGGGAACGTAGATTAGTATATTAAGTTGTTGAACTTTAGGATTAGCTTACACCAACACAGAATTGCATAAAATTTTAAAGCCTAATTAAACAAACCTGTGAAGTAAGTCGTCGAGTTAGGGTGTGGCAACCATTGTGCGCATGTCTAGGATTGGTTTCGGTGGGAGCTTGGTATTTAAGCAGTCCTAGTGACTCACCTCCTCTCCACCCGAATCCTACCTGGTGCGTAGTAACGGTTCACCCTAACCAAGAGGACTTATTCACGGGCTAAACTCGATAATTAAAACCCGAAAGGGACTAGTCATACTGTTTTATAAAAACCTTAAGTTTTCAAAATTACTCCTTTGATTTGTAAAACCATTTTATACTTGGAAAATTTTTCGAAATATTTTCGATTTACAAAATTACCCAAATACCCCTGGGTGTAAAATTACCAAAATGCCCTTGGTTTATAAAATTACCATACTACCCACGACTTTTGTAAAAACATTCTTACTTTACAAAATACCAAAAACTCCTATTTTACAAAATAGTAAGATACCCTGATTTGGGAAAATTTACTAAAATGCCCCTGACTTCCAAAATTACCAAAATAACCCCGATTTCTGAAATTTCTGCAATACCATTGATTTGGTAGAATTTTCAAAATAACCTCGAGATTTGTATATTTGGAATGCCTTTGATTTGTAAAGATTTTCAAATTGACCCCGATTTATTACTAAAATACCCCTATAGGACAAATGACGGAAATACCCCTGGGATAGGAACAGACAAAAATGTTTGAAGAGTGAATGTGTATGGTAGATACTACTGAATGGATGTGTTTCTGTGAATTAAGGTAGAAGACTTGAAACTTTGATTGATCGAAAGAACTACTATTAAGCTCTTTTCATAAAATTGTTCGCGGATAAACAGTGGACCAAAGACTAATGCATAAAATTTCTTAAATCAGACTAAAGCACGATCGTAGACATGAGCTCTAGGGGACGTAGTCGTAATGTGCGAGGACGTGGTAGAGGCAGAATGGCTGTGACGGAACCAGTTGGGTCTGGTCAGGGATTCCAAGATTTAGTAGAAAGTATGTTAGTTTTATTAAGATCAGAGTGCGCAGCAGTAGCGTAGTGTGGTGAGTTAGGATGTACGATTGTTCGTTAGTAAGTAATTTCGAGGAAGAAATTATTTTTAAGGAGGGTAGAACTGTAATATCCTAGATTTAGGGGTTATGCGTTTATGCATAATTCAAGTGATAGTGGGCTTAGTGTGTGTTTGGATATGTTTTAAGGGTTTTTAGAATTTTAGAATGTAAGGGAATGCCTTAGAAAAATATTAGATTTTTAGTCTTAGAAGGGGAGCTAAGCAAAATTGGCCTTAAGAAAATTAGTTTGAGGTTTTAATCACAAGGAGTCAATTGGTAAAGTGGCAAGTGGAGTGTGGAGTGTACTAATGGTCTTAGGTTCGAATCCCATGGATGGCAATAAGGTGACTTTTATTTTTGCATGTGTATGGCATGTGTCGGTCAACTCTAATAAGATAAGGTTGGATTTTATCATTTATGGATAGTAGACTAAGGGAATAAGGCAAGTTATTAGTTAAGGTATGGAATCAAGGTGTTATGGAAGGATAAGGGGACATAAGGCTTGATGTATGGGTGATGTTTTGGAAATATTTTTATGGTCATTTTGACCATGAATGTGGACGCATAGATGGCTAGGGGGGTTTGGCCGAATATTGTATGGGATTAGGGGGGAGGATAGTTGGCCAAATTCTTGGCATTTTTGTGCATCTTTTTCCCTCTTCTCCAAAATTATTCTCCTTAGCCGAATGTGTTATTGGCTTTAGGTGGAAACTTTGTTTTTGTTTTGGCTATCATTTCTTTGACCATATTGGTATTCTCTTTTTCTTCTTTTCCTCTCTTCTCTTTGAAGCCAAAACCGAATGTTGAAATGGCCATATGTGCATTTTGTATCTTTTCTTCTTCCCATTTTCTTTGTCCAAAGTCGAACCCTATAGACTCTCATTCCCTTTTTCTTCTTCACACATTCTTGAAGCTGAAATCTCTCCACCATTGTTCACCATTGCCGAATCCTCCTAAGCCTCTATCATTCTTCCATTCTTCTCTTCTCTAACTCTAAACTTGTTCTTTTGTTAGCCGAAATACCCTTGAGATAACCGAATATTTCATCTTCTTTGGAGAGCCATAGCCGAACCCTATAAGCCTTATTTTCTTTTCTTTTTCATCTCCACTTTGAGCCATAGCCGAATGTACAACCATCATTTGAAAGGTGCTAGCTATTTCGATCGGTTTTGATGGTGTGGAAGGTGATTTCGGGAAGTTGATCGTTAGTGGTAAGCAACGATAGTGCCAACGTTAAGGAGCATCAAAGGAGTTCCTTTTGCGTTTCGATTCTTCAAGGTACTGTCGGTGTTGTAAGCAAAAGCTGGAAATCTTGAGTATTCTGTCGTTCATCGTGTTTACAAGGTGTGTAGTTATTGCACTATTCTCTTGATTGTTTATGTGTGTATGTTGTTATATGTGTGTGATATGATGTGAATGGTAGCCGAAATAAGGGCTAAGATGGTGGATACCCATGGTGGGTGATCGAATAATCAGGTCAGTACTTTATGATATTAAATTATCACTGATGAATATGTGCAATCGTGGTAAGCATGTATGGAATACTCATCTAAATGATATTATTGTCATGATATATATATATATATATATATGCATGGGAATTTGGGACATGACTATTGGAGGACAGGGAGTACATTATGTACGTGGTCTAATGTTAGCCTTGTGCTACATTGGCGCTTGATGTTAGCTGTGTGCTTCATTAAGGTGGGGTGTTAGCTATGTGCCACCTCCTGGCGGATGATAGCTGTGTGCATCACCGTGGATTGAGGATGACCTCGAGTCACCTCGTGGATATTGACATGTGGGGTCACTTAGGTGATCGGTGGCTTAGCCACGGCCTTGGGCAGCAGGTCTGCCAAGGTAGGTGTAATGGATGGACACTAGGTTGGGTTGGGCTTCATGTTGCATATTTATGTATGTGGACTGTGTGGATATGGGCCAAGCCCATATGTGAAGACATGTGAAATAACTATGCACTGAGTCGGTTTGACTCACCCTATTTTTTCCAAAAATAATGCAGGTGATACATGATACTTGGACCGGGTTGGAGTGGATACAAGGTGGCCCATGCAGGAGAAGTTTTACATGTTTTAAGTATTTTATATTTCCAGTGTTAATGAATTATTATTGATTGTAATAAAGGCCTCCTAAAGTATTTAAGGATTTTTATTATGTTTTAAGTTGGATTGTCGATTATATTAATATCTGAAAATGGTTTATTTTTAGCAACTTCCCTTTTAAAATATATGATAAAGTTTTTAACCGAAGAATTTGTAACATCAAAGTTTTACTTAAAGTTTTAAATACGAAATGATTTATCAACAACAACAAACTTTCATGATTTAGTTTATGAGTCAAAATATTTTTTCAAACGTTTTCCGCAGTGGCATTCTGAATTCGGCCGTGGCTCGTGGGCCGGGTTTGGGGTGTTACAATAACGTCTAGGCTGGGTTTGGGATGTTACATTCGTTGTGTACTTAGCTTGATTTATGAAGATACCATCCTTTCTTTGCATAATTTGGAGACCCAAGAAGTATGGTTCTCCCATCACGCTCATCTCAAACTCATCTTGCATTAGCTTAGAAAATTCTTGACAAAGAATATCATTAATAGAACCGAAAATAATATAATAAACATAGATTTGAACTACTAATAAATCTTTGTCTTTTTCTTTTAATAAAAAGTGTTATATCAACCTTCCATTTACAAAAATCTTTTTCAATAAGAAAATTTGATAATATTTCATACCAAGCTCTAGGAGCTTGTTTCAAACCATATAATGGTTTTGAAAGTTTGAAAACATGGTTTGGAAATTTTGGATCTTCAATATCGGGTGGTTATTCAACATACACTTCTTCATTTATAAAACCATTTAGAAAAACACATTTTACATCCATTTGATATAATTTAAAATTATTAAAGCATGCAAAAGCTAAGAGCATTCTAATGGCTTCCATCTTAGCTGTAGGAGCATATGTTTCATCATAATCTATTCCTTTCTCTTGAGTGTAACCTTGAGCAACAAGTCTAGCCTTGTTCCTCACTATGATACCACTGTCATCTAGTTTGTTCCTAAACACCCAATTAGTACCTATAGTAGATTTATCACTAGGTCTATCAACTAGGGTCCATACTTCACTTCTCTTAAATTGATTTAATTCTTCTTTGATGACCAATATTCAGTATTCATCATTTAATGCTTCTTTGATATTTTTAGGCTCAATGCATGAGATAAATCCAACATACTCACAAGTATTTCTAAGAAAAGATCTAGTAATTACCTGTAACAACCCTTACCCGTATCCTATGTCGGAACAAGGTATAGGTGTTACCTAACTTAATAACATGCATACAAACATTTTCGGGTTATGAAATTTCGTTCAAATTTAATACTTTTCAAACTTTGTTTTGAAATCCCTAATATGAGCCTACGAGGCCCAAAACACACTTTAGAAACGGTTCGGGGCCCAACCGAGCTCTTTAGAAAAATTTTGGAAAATGTCACTAAAAAATAGGGACACACGCTTGTGTGGAAGGGCGACACGCCCGTGTGACCTAATAACATGGCCGTGTCTCAGCCCGTGTGCAAAAACCTTAACAATTTGTTTCTGACGTCAGCAACATATTAGGGTCACACGGCCAATGCACACACTCGTGTGCTAGGCCGTGTGGCGAATTTAATTTCACATTTAATTTCACACGGCCTGGGCATATGCCCATGTATTATGGCCATGTCATCCACACGGTTGAGACACAAGGCTGTGCCTCAGCCCATGTAGTTACTACTGGGCATTCTGTTTTACCAAATTAAGGTGTAGGAGACACACGGCCAGACTACACGCCCATAAGGCAGACCGTGTGTCACACACGGCCTAGACACACGGCGGTTGTCTACCCGTGTGAACTAAAACAAGGCTATTTAACAAGCCCTTTTGCCACCCTTACTTGTAGTAACCTAAACCACACCATGAAAAACCAATTGACACATAAACACATGACTAAATTAGTTACACCAAGGCATCCACACCTCAAATCCAATCTATTTTCTATCACCTACAACATTTCTTACTTATCAACCAAACCATGTATTAACCACATTCATGGAAACACCAACATTTGCATTTATCAAAAACAAGTATTAGCCATCAACTATGGCCTTATACAAAATGAATAAATCTTTAAGATGAGCCAACACAACTGGCCAAACAATATGACACTTGAAAAAAGACCAAGTCCCTATACATGCCATACTCAAAATGATAAATTTAACTATACCAAATGTTCAGATAGATAGTGTGATCGAGCCTCTGACGTCCTTTGATCCCTGATAAACCGCAAAAGTAACGTATTTTAAGCCCACATTTAGCATGCTTTTGGATGATTTAAGCCTTGAATTATGTAAAAAAGTGCTCTTAATCCTTTCTTTTCATGTTTTATACTCAGGAAAGCACCCAAGGATGAAAAGAACAAGAAATGGGCTTAAAACGGACCAAATTGGGCCAAAATAGAAATCGACACGGCCTGGGCCCAAGACCATATGGCCGTGCCTCATTAAAAGTCCGAACACATCCTAAAGACGACTCACACGGGCGTGTGCCATGGCCGTGTCCCTGTCGTGGAAAAGAGCAATTTCACTCGGAAAAGGATACTTAGGGGCAAAGAAACCTATCTCAAAAGCCTATATAAACACCCTAAGTATAACCTAGAAGGGGGCGGTTAGCTAGGCTAAGGAGCCCGAGCCAGAAAGGTCAGATTTGTGGGAATCACTCGAACATAGCCAGTTGATCTATCTCAAGAAGCCAGAATTATACTCAAGACGGAGGATCTCTCTTTCAATTCCTTCAGGGGGTTTTAAGGATTTCTTATGTTTTGTTTTATCTTTTCTTCGAGATGTTTTCCTTTATTGTTATGAACTAAACCTTCAGATACCTAAGGGGATGAAACCTAAAATGAATCTTGTTATCGTTTGCTAAACTATATGATAAATATTTGACTTGTTCTTAATTATGTGCTCTTAATTCTTGTGTTGATATTTCCTGGATATTAATTCAAGTATGATGTGCTTAGGTGGAGGAGCAAAAGTCCCTGCCTAAGAGTAGATCTAGCATAATTAAGTGAAGTTGATTGCGCGCCTAGAGATAGGGTGACGAGATTTTGCCGGATTAGGGTGAAACCTAATATGGTAGTCCATAGATCGAGTTAATGCGATTCTAGGGGTTTTAATTAGAAAGAGATTTCAATTAATCAACCTAGGGTTAGATGTTAGTTGCCTCGAGAGAGGGATTAATGTAACTTAGGGAATCTTACGGATCACGTCAAGTGAATAAATCGTCTTGTTCAGAGTTAGATAACAAGTGAAGTCTAGGTGGATTCTTCCTTGGGTGTCGCCTTAATCAACCGGTTTTTCCTCAAGTTATTTTCCCAAATTCTTTCTCTTTGTCTTTGCATCTTTAATTTAGTAGTTAGTTAATTTTAGATTAAATAAAGATTACTTCAATGCTTAGGCTAAATAATAAAAAGAGAGTTAGTATTAGTACTTTTGGTTCCTTTGGGTTCGACATTCCGGTCTTGCCTTAACTATACTACTGTTCGATAGGTGCGCTTGCCTCAAAAATCGTTGTCATAGTTAGTTTCTAGGTTCGATAATTTTTTTTATAAATTTTAAGACCCTGACACGCGATCAAGTTTTTGGTGCCGTTGCCGGGGAACTGAAATATTAAGAAAGCTCAATTTTTATTACTTTAGCCATATTTATTTTTATTAGATTTTATTTTTTGTTTTTCTAAATTTTCTTCTTTCACTCCTTTCAGGTACCTCTAGTTTATGACTAGAAGGAACCCGACAGGACCCCTACTTTACGACAGTGATATTGAAGGTACCTTTCGCAGAAATTGTAGAGAGACAACGCGAAGCTTAAACTACATAGAAGAAGAGCAAGAAGCCGAAATTAATACTATAGAAGAGATGGCAGAGAAAAATCCGCCACCTCCAGAGATGGCCGAACATCATGTTCCACACACTATGTATGATTATGCTAAACCTAGTTTAACTGGAACTGAGTCTAGTATTGTTAGGCCTGCTATTGCTGCAAATAATTCTGAACTGAAACCTAACACTATACAGATGATACAACAGTTTGTTAAGTTTGATGGTTTGCAGGATGAAGATCCTAACACACACTTAGCGAATTTTCTAGAATTCTAGGATACCTTCAAGATAAATGGCGTTTTTGATGATGCCATCCGTCCCTTTTCCCTGAGGAATAAAGCCAAACAGTGGTTGCATTCCCTTCCACGAGGGTCAATCATTACATGGGACCAAATGACCGAAAAAATTTTATTAAAATATTTTCTAGCGGCCAAAACAGCCAAATTGAGGACTGATATCTCTTCTTTTGTGCAGATAGATTTAGAGACACTTTACGATGCATGGGAGAGATACAAGGATTTGTTGAGAAGGTGCCCACACCATGGATTACCATTGTGGCTACAGGTCCAAACTTTTTACAACGGTGTGAACCCCTCAACAAGGCAATTAATCGATTCAGCCGCCGGCGGAACCCTGAACAACAAAACTCCTGAAGCAGCCTACGAGTTTATAGAGGAGATGTCACTGAATAACTATCAGTGGCAAGTTACTAGGACAAGGCCAGCCAAAGCAGCCGAAGTTTTCAACATTGAGGTAGTGGCTGTGCTATCAAATTAGGTAGAATTGCTATATAAAAAATTTGATAGTTTCTATGGTTCTTTGCAGGCACATCTAGTAATATAGTGCGAGACAAGTGAGGGCGTGGCGAATCTTAAGTACCCATCCTACGGACAGGGCATGGAAAGTGAGCAAATGAACTATATAGGTAACAATTTCCGATCTAACAATAACCCTTATCATAATACTTATAATCTAGGTTGGAAGAGCCATCCCAATTTCTCATGGGGCGGTCAAAGAAATCAAAGGCAACAACCTTCCCAAAACTTCCAACAACAGCCCTACCCATAGGAAAAAAAGTCGAACCTTGAAGAGGTGCTAAAAAACTTCATAGCAGCATCAGAAACACGTTTCTAGAAGGTAGAAACAAAACTTGAGGCATTGTCATAGGAGTTCAAGGATCAATTCGGGCAACTTGCTAAGCAGATTTCTGAGACACCACAAAGAAGACTACCGAGCAACACCGAGACTAACCCAAGGGAGCAAGTTCAAGCCATAACAGCTTAAGATAGTGAAGGGTTAGACGAGCCTAATTTGAAGCAAAAGAATGTGGTAGAAGAAGATATGGTTGAGGTCAATAAAAAGCCAAAATCGGTAATCAAAGAGTACAAACCTCGCATACCATATCCCCAAGCAATAACGAAAGACGACACAGAGGAACAGTTCGGTAAGTTTCTTAAACTTTTAAAGAAATTACATATTAACTTACCGTTTCTTTAAGCTCTTTCACAGATGCCAGATTCAAGGAAATCTTTAAAGAAGCTATTGACAAATAAGCGAAAGATAGACGGGGAATCACATGTGGAACTGAATGCAGTGTGCTCAGTAATGTTGCAAAATAAACTACCACAGAAATTGAAAGATCCACAGAGTTTTACAATTTCATGCTTAATTGGTAGTTTAACTATTGATAATGCGTTAGCTGATCTAGGGGCAAGCATAAATGTCATGCCTTATAAATTGTTTAAACAACTAGGTCTAGGGAAACCCAAACAAACTAGGATGAGCATTCAACTAGCTGATAAAACTATTAGAGTTCCTAGGGGTATAATTGAAGATGTACTTGTGAAGATTGACAAATTCGTATTCCCGGTAGACTTTGTCGTTTTAGACATGGATGAGGACAACACGATCCCCCTAATTTTAGGACGACCATTTTTAGCAACTGCCAGAACTAAAATTGATGTCGACACAGGTGAACTCATACTCTGTGTAGGTGAGGAGACAGTCACTCTTCAAGCCCTCGATTAAGCTAGGACATCGAACAATCAAGGTGAGAAAGTAAATTCTATTGATAACCATTCGGTAAACCTTTCTTTTCAGGAAACACCACAAAAGAACACAACTAAATCCAATCCTAGACCCCGTGCCAACAAGGAAATAACTCACGAGGAACAAGGGATTCAGATCGATGAACTAGAAAAGGAGAAGACGCATCTTAAAGAAGAACTAAGGATACACGAAGCAAACCAAGACCACTCTACGAGAAACACAAGTTTAAAATTGGAGACCAGGTATTACTAGATAAAGCAGATCCACGAGTGTCTCCTCCTGACCCTAACACCAGCAAGGAAATAACTTTCAAGGTAATTGATGTTTTTCCATACGGAACAATCGAGGTAAGTAACCCTATGTTCGGCACTTTCAAAATAAACACTACTCGTCTTACACTCTATCATGATAATGAAACTGCCAGCACGAGGAAGGACTTTCAACTCCTCAAACCACCATGAATATACAAAGGAGAGGAGAATCTAGCTTAAGACTATAAACGAGCGCTTCTCGGGAGGCAACCCGAGTACTAACCCCATTAACTCCTGCATTTTTCATCTTATTTATATTATTTTATTCTCTCTTTACAACACCTAACTCGAAACTAACCAAAAATACAGAATTCCAAGCCACACGGCCGTGGCCGTGGCCGTGTGGACCACACAAATCTCCGTACTAACATGGCAGAGATGGTACGAGTCAGAGAGAATCAATTTTCAGAGTCATGGACTCAAACCACCACACCACAGGCACCGACAAAACCCCACGGCCGTGCGATGCGGTTGTGGTCGACACTATTAGATCACACACGGGCATGGCGACCTGAGCATGGGCGTGGGAGAAACGAACAAAGCCCACCACAGCCGTGCGACATGGCTGTGTGAATCGACACGCCCACGATACATGGGCGTGTAAATGTACTTGACTTGAAAATTCTATTTAAACCACCCACCCCTCCCTCTTCTCACCCATTCAGCCCATTTAATTTTCCTTTTCTCAAACTTCTCCCAACTTTCCTTCTCTAACCCTTGCTCACAACCTTTGAGCTACACCACATCTATGTCGAAGAAGCGGAAGGATCCCAGCACAATCTCCCTCATGGAGATCGATCTACATAAGTTCATGCCGGCCGCTTCATCCAAACAACAAGCCAAGGGTCTTTGAGACCATTTAATTCTTCCTCTTCTTTACTCTTCTCCTTTATTTTCGTTCTCTTTGACAATCTTATGCTTAATTTAGTTTATTTTATTTTAGTTTCTTAGAGACAGGTTCAAAAGGCTGCTAGGGAATCACACCGGAACCACGACCACCACCTCAATGCAGCCTTAGAGGTTCTAAAGGTGCTTGGGAACCACGCCACTTCCACCACCGCCAGCACCTCCGCAGCCTTAGAAGTCACACCCACCTCGTGAACCATCCAACAATAAGGACTATTTGGTCCATTAATATTTAATTTCAATTTTATTTACACTTCTATTTTCTTTCTTTTTATCTTTCTTGTCTTTAATCATATATTTAGTTTATTTTAAATGTGTCTTAATAGTTCCTGGCTAATTCTCTACGAGCTCCCCAATTTCTTCATCTAGCACAAAGCTCAGTAGCAGCCACCACCCCTATCGACTTCCAACTCCAGGAAACTATCCAAATTCAGGAAGTCTCACCTCCCTCTCTCTCTTAAAATGCATATATATCTTTGTACATTGAGGGCAATCTACATCTTAAGTGTGGGGGGTGAATAATTATTTCAAGAAAGTGCCAAGCATTCTTCATTATTCTCAAATCCCTAAATGATATCTTGTCTTGAAGTAAGTTTTTCATATTATGATTAGAATGAAATTTCCTTTGATTTATGATTTTTATTAATATGTTTTAGATTAAGTTATTGATAATTGTGCATTGATGATTAAATTTGAAGGATACTAGAGAATCAAGCATGATAAGTCTATTTTTCAAAATTTAAAAATATTTAGGTTGTCTACCTGAATCTGAATGTTATCTTGCAGTTTGAAATTTACGAGGTTGACATCAAGAACCTATAATTTTTTGTGAGCTTTTGAACCTTATAAGAGCATATATTCTTTTTCATGCTCACTTTATTGATTATGAGTGTGTCAACATTGATTTGTTATTCTAGAACTTGCATTGATTATACATGTCGAGACCACACCTATGATTTGATATACCGAGATGATAAAGGCACCTAGGTTTTTACCCACTTACTCCATTAAAAAGCCGACCTTCATAATTAACCCCTAGTGAACCCCGTTTAATCCTAACAACCCTTTTTATTGACTTACCCACTAATATTAACCCAAAACCCTTTGTATTTGTTATCACCATTCCTTGACTCCCTTTTTGTCGAGATTTGATTTTGAACAGTTGCCTAATTATATTCTATATTTCAGTTGTAAAAGTTCTGACTTGTTCTTAAAAAAAAATCGAATTATATTCATTATTAGTTGTAGTGAGTTTATGCATTAAATTCCAATTATTGAAGAAGAAGCTCGTGTTAGAGTATTATCAATAGTAGTATTAATAGTTTCCAATTGATGTAATTATTTAGGATTAGTTCATTTTTCTAGTTAGGAAAATTGTTAGGTCAATCTCGATTCTAACCCTCTAATTCAGCCTTTATCCTCACCTTTAACCCAAGCCCCATTACAACCCTGTTAAAGACCTTTTGATTTGTATATCATCTCATATTAAAGTGGTGGAGATTTGATTTTCATGCAAGCCTATGGGATTAACTTCTCATGTTCGACTTTTGAGTGCTTAATTCTAAACCTTAAACACTTCGAGTGGTTTGAGTGAATCTTTAGTGAGGATGTTAACTCTTATCGATCTCGAATCAGAGGTAATTATTTAGGTAAGGGGAAACACCTAACGTTTTCAGGACTATAAATGTATGACTTTGATTGTTTGAATCTTTAGGACTCTTTGAGTTGAATTATCCATGTATAAATTACCTATGAATTATGATAAAACACTATTGATGAATATTATGAATCAAGGAAGTTCGTTTTAATTGTGAGCTGAGAATTTTGCTTGAGGACAAGCAAAAGCTTAAGTGTGGGGGTATTTGATAAACCGTAAAAGTAACATATTTTAAGCCCATATTTAGCATGCTTTTGGATGATTTAAGCCTTGAATTATGTAAAAAGGTGCTCTTAATCCTTTCTTTTCATGTTTTATACTCAGGAAAGCACCCGAGGATGGAAAGAACGAGGAACGGGCTTAAAATGGACCAAATTGGGCCAAAATAGAAATCGACATGGCCTGGGCCCAATACCACATGGTCGTGCCTCATTAAAAGTCCGAACACGGCCTAAAGACGACTCACACGGGCATGTGCCATGGCCGTGTCCCTGTCGTGGAAAAGAGAAATTTCAATCGGAAAAGGATACTTAGGGGCAAAGAAACCTATCTCAAAAGCCTATATAAACACCCTAAGTATAAACTAGAAGGGGGCGGTTAGCTAGGCTAAGGAGCCAAGCCAGAAAGGTCAGATTTGTTGGAATCACTCGAAGATAGCCAGTTGATCCATCTCAAGAGGCCGGAATTATACTCAAGACGGAGGATCTCTCTTTCAATTCCTTCAGGGGGTTTTAGGGATTTCTTATGTTTTGTTTTATCTTTTCTTCTGAGATGTTTTCCTTTATTGTTATGAACTAAACCTTCAGATACCTGAGGGTATGAAACCTAAGATGAATCTTGTTATCATTTGCTGAACTATATGATAAATATTTGACTTGTTCTTAATTATGTGTTCTTAATTCTTGTGTTGATATTTCCGGGATATTAATTCAAGTATGATGTGCTTAGGTGGAGGAGCAAAAGTCCCTACCTAAGAGTAGATCTAGCATAATTAAGCGGAGTTGATCGCGCGCCTAGAGATAGGGTGACGAGATTTTGCCGGATTAGGGTGAAACCTAATATGGTAGTCCATAGATCGAGTTAATGCGATTCTAGGGGTTTTAATTAGAAAGAGATTTCAATTAATCAACCTAGGGTTAGACGTTAGTTGCCTCGAGAGGGGGATTAATATAAATTATGGAATCTTACGGATCAAGTCAAGTGAATAAATCGTCTAGTTCAGAGTTAGGTAACAAGTGAAGTCTAGGTGGATTCTTCCTTGGGTGTCGCCTTAATCAATTGGTTTTTCCTCAAGTTATTTTCCCAAATTCTTTCTCTTTCTCTTTGCATCTTTAGTTTAGTAGTTAGCTAATTTTAGATTAAATAAAGATCACTTCAATTCTTAGGCTAAATAATAAAAAGAGAGTTAGTATTAGTACTTTTGGTTCCTTTGGGTTCGAAATTTCGGTCTTGCCTTAACTATACTACTGTTCGATAGGTGCGCTTGCCTCAAAAATTGTTGTCATAGTTAGTTTCTAGGATCGATCATTCTTTTTATAAATTTTAAGACTATGACACACGGTCAATCCCTGAGCTAGCTTGGAGATACTATAAGAAAATGGGAAAGAGTGAGAGTAAGTATAAAGCTTAGTAAGTTGCATGTAAATAAGTAACAACATCAACCATGCATCTTTAAACACACAACATATTATAAACCAGCACAATATTCTTGATTTAACAATGGTAAATTTACTCCATATTTATCACAAGTATAAGCCAAAGATTACAAGATCGTCCCGAAATCATTCTCATAGATAGAACTTGCTCAATTTCATCCTTACCATTAAAGCATCATAACTAAGCTCATATCTCATGAGTTTTTGAGTAAGAACCTGTACCACCTACAACATGATTATACCCTTTTATATCTTTGTCATAAGCTTTAAATAACCCGTGGAACCATTTGGAATACTAAAGGATGTCCGATGAGCCTCAGACAATAGGGTAAAATGCCGATGCCATGTCTCAAACATGGTCTTACACTAGCTCTCGTCTCAATATAGAAGCCATGTCCCAGGCATGGTCTTTTACTGGCTCTCATAATCTGGCCGATACCATGTCCCAGACATGGTCTTACACTAGCACACGTATCACCCAAATGTCATGGCATGGATATCCAATCTATTCCTGAGGTTCAACCAAGAGTTTTTACTACATCAATTCTTATCATACATATTCACAACAATAATCTAACACTTTATGCCATATTAATTGTTCAATCCATAATAACAATAAAGTTGTATTATTTACGTACAACTTACCCTGGTATACAAAAAGTGAGCGATTAGATTGAATTAGTCTACTAGGTTGGTCCTCCCCCGATCTGGGTCCAGACTCCGTTTTTCTTGATTTGCAAGAGGGAAGTTTGGCTGAAACTTTAAGCTGCAAAACCCCCTATTTTTGTTGTAACTTTCGGTGGTGAAAAGAAAGAATGAAAAGGATGAACTGAAAGAATGAAAAGGATGAAGCTTTCTTTTTATTTTATGATTATTTTATCAATTAAGTCACCAAAAATCTACCTAACCCTTGACCAATTTCATGAATTAAAAATTCATGTCCAACCACCACTTTTATTGGTCTATTTACTCAATAAGGACCTATATTTTATTGTGCCTTATCTAATTAACACCTTTAGCTAATGAAACAAAAGTTTCGCCCTTTACGCGATTTAGTCCTTTTTCAAAATTAAGCATGCAATCACTAAAACTAAATCACCAAAATTTTCAAACACCCATATATCATGCCATGACACATAAAATAATATTAAAATAATTTTTCCAACCTCAGATTTGTGGTTCCGAAACCACTGTTCCGACTAGGCCCAAATTCGGGCTGTTACAATTCTTCCCCATAGAGATTATCGTCCTCGAAAATCTTATCGTTAAAAAGGTTTGGGTATTGGTCTCTCATAGTCTCCTCGGCTCCCATGTGGCCTCTTTAACCCCATGTCTATGCCATAATACTTTCACGAGTGATATACCTTTATTTCTCAATTGCTTGACCTCTCGATCTAAAATCTTAACCGGCTCTTCACCATAGGTCATATCCGGTCAAATTTCAACCTCTTATGGTGAAATAACGTGTGCAGGGTCAGAACGATAATGGCGCAACATAGACACATGGAAAACATCATGGATCTTCTCTAACTCAAATGGTAAAGCTAATCAGTATGCTACTGGTCCAATTCTCTCAGTCACCTCATATGGCCCCATAAAAAGTAGACTTAATTTGCCTTTCCTACTGAACCTAAGGACATTCTTCCACGGAGATACTTTCAAAAATACCTCATCACCGACTTGAAACTCAATCTCTTTTCGTTTCAAGTCTGCGTAGGATTTCTGTCTATCTGAAGCGGCCTTCAAACAACCACGAATCACTTTTACTTTCGCTTCAGTTTCTGTAACTAAGTCAACCCCGTGTATCTAATTTTCCTTAAGTTCAGGCCAAAACAAAGGCATTCGGCATTTATGCCCATATAATGCCTCATAAGGCGCCATTTTCAAACTCGCCTGAAAACTATTATTGTAGGCGAACTCTACCAACGGTAAATACCTTTCCCAATTACCTTGGAACTCAAGAACACAACACCGCAGCATGTCTTCAAGTATCTGAATTACCCTCTTCGATTGGCTGTCAGTTTGCGGATGGAAAGCAATTCTAAAATTCAGTTTTGTCCCCAATGCTTCTTGTAACACCCCTAACTCATAACCGTCGCCGGCCCAGGGTTAAGAGGCATTACCGAATCATCAGAACATTCACAAATCATTTCACGACACAAAGTCAATCATAAATCAAACATACATAAATATAAGCATATAGTCCCTTACCTAGGTCTACATGACCTTAAAAACGTGTTAGAAAGGGTTCGGGACTAAACCAAACACTTACGAAAATTTTTAGAAATTCAAGCATTCTTCAACACTGTTGAGGTTGCACGCCCCTGCAGTCAGGCCGTGTGCCTCACATGATCACCAGACACACCCACGTGTCCAGGCCGTGCCAAAGTAGAGCATGTATTCTGACTTCTCCACACGGCCACCGAGCACGCCCGTGTGTTAAGGCCGTGTACTCTTAGGCAATATACTGACTTATTCACACGGCTACTAGGCACGTCCGTGTACTGTGGCCATGCATACTTGGGCTAGCTACTGACTTTATCCCACGGTCACTAGGCACGCCCGTGTGCCATAACTGTGTAGGCAAAATAGGCAATTTGCAAGGCCAGTTTGCCACCAACACAAGGGTTTACCAATAAGCTTCAAAACAATGTCAATTCATGCTTTTAAATGCACTCAAACATACCATGTCATGCACTCAATAACCATCAACATTACCATCTACTTCCATGCTCATAATCATAACAACTAAGTCCATTCAAAGTGACAATTATACATCTCAAAGTATATGAAATTCAAGGATCATATAATCCTTACCAAAATTCAAGCATCATACAATCAACAAGGTCATAAAATATACCACATTCATAGCTCATTCATCAATTCTACATCATTCAACTTCCAAGCCAATTCACATGACAATGATTAAACATTTCAAGACATATCTTAACTTCTAGCCTAAACATGCCATATTTCAACTATATACATCTTTCCAAAGGTACCAAAATAGATTGTCGATAGTGTGATAGAGAATGCTGACGATCCCCGGATCTGAGCTAGCTTTACTGACACTGCAAAGCAGAGAAACAAATCACACAGTAAGCTTTCCAAAGCTTAGCAAGTTTGTTACATAACACATTTAAATCAAAACAAACCATCACATAGATTATTTCACATCTATCTATCTATATATATATATATATATATCGTACCATCCAAACTAATATGCTCATTTAACGTTTCATAATCTCATTCATAGATTCATCAACCACATAGGTTCCAAACGTACCTTAGCCAACACTTAGTTGCCAATTACATTTGCTACTCAATGCCCACTATTCCATTTCAATCAACTAACATCTCTTCTTCGATTCAATCACACACTTAGTGCCCAAATAGTCAGCCGAAGCTTAATTAGCCTTGCACACATAGTGCATCTATATCAAACTGATCTTAAATCGGTATCGCACACACAGTACAACCACAAAGCCAGAGCTTATATTATTTTGCACACACAGTGCTCATCATCTCATCACATTTCTGAATACGCACACTTAGTGCCATATAACTCAAGTTCTCTTATAGAAATCACATTTCAATATTAACATACCATCCATTTCATACCTCGATCTCGATCCGAACCTCTCCTCTCTTAGTCTATACACATTCAAATTCAATCCATTCAATCACCAAATCATTCATTTTAGTCCAAACACACATATTTCGAGAATTTTATAAAATAACCCTCGCATTTTTACATTTCGACACTTTAGTCCCTAATTCATAAATTCATCAAATACACACAATTTGCTTGTACCCATGCCTAGCCCAATTCTCACTATACTCATACAAGTCCACACATTTCATTTATTTCACATTTTAGTCCTTCAAAATGCTATTTTCTCAACAGGAGCTAAATTCATCAAAAATTCAAGAACAAAACATGTTCACTAAACACATATCTTTCATTTAACACCAACACTCATCACAAAGGTTACCATTTCATCAATGCCACATCTCATAAACATCATCAATTCTTCAAATTACAACATGGGCTAGCTAGAGCACGAAGCAATGATTACAAAAACGTACAAATTAACAAAAATTGAGCTCAATACATACCTTGATTTTGAAAAACTATGGCCAAATACCCCAAAGCCATATTCCTTTCTTTTTCCTTCAATTTTCGGCAAGAAAGATGATAACATGGCTTCATCTTTCTTTTGGTTTTAATTATTATTAACTAAATTATCAAATCACCAATTTGCCCTTTTATTAGTCATATAAGAAAAAATTACCTTATGGTTATTTTGTCATTTAAATATCCACTATCTTAAAAATTGATTAATAACAACATAAGGTCTCCACCTTAAAAAGCTATCAATAATTAGACACATATAAATCAGCACACAGCTTTTATACCTTATGCAATTAAGTCCTTTTCTCTTAATTCGGCACACAGTCGATAAAATTATCACACAAAATTTTCACACAGGCTATATCACATACTATTCATACAGAAAAAAATATTAAATTATTATTCTGACCTCGAAATTGTGGTCTCGAAACCACTGTTCCAACTAGTGTCTAAATCGGGCTGTTACACTTCTTGTAACTTTTTCCAAAACCAAGATGTAAATCTCGGATCTCTATATGAAATAATCGACAAAGGTACCCTGTGAAGTCTCACAATTTCGAAAACATACAAATCAGCCAATTTCTCAAGCGGATAGTCAGTAGGCACAGGTATAAAATGAGCCGACTTTGTTAGCCTATCGACCACAACCCATACGGCATCTTTCTTCCTTGGCGTCCAAGGCAACGCAGACAGGAAATCCATAGTAATACGGTCCCATTTCCATTCGGGAACCATCACAGGCTGAAGTAAACCCGAAGGTACTTGGAGTTCGGCTTTCACTTGCTGACACATTAGGCACTTAGATACCTATTCTTAAACGTCTCTCTTCATTCCTGACCACCAATACATTTTCTTCAAGTCATTGTACATTTTCACACTACTCGAATGGATAGACATACATCTGCTATGTGCCTCATATAAAATTTTCCGAATAAGCTCATCGTCTTCGGGTACACAAATTCTGTATTGAAACCTTAAACAACCATCTGAACCAATCCGAAAGTTTGATTCTATAACGTCTCACACTGAGTTATCTTAGCTTGCAATTCTTTATCACCTTTCTGAGCTTCACAGATATCTTGCAAAAACATTGGTTTCGCTCTCAACTCGACTAAAATTGAACCATCGTCGATTACTAACTACTGAGTGTTCATAGCCCTCAAGGCAAACAATGACTTCCTACTCAAAGCATCGGCGACCACATTCTCCTTCCCCGGGTGATAGTCAATCACCAATTCGTAATCTTTTATGAGCTTTAGCCATCTCCGTTGGTGAAGATTTAGTTCCTTTTGAGTCATCAAATACTTTAGACTTTTATGGTCGATGATACTCGGCATCTCTCGCCAAACAAATGGTGTCTCCAAATCTTTAGTGTGAACACTATGGCGGCTAACCCTAAGTCGTGAGTAGGATAATTTTTCTCATGCGGCTTCAGTTGTCTTGAGGCATATGCTATTACCTTGTCTTCTTGCATGAGCACACATCCCAATCCATTCAAGGATGCGTCGCTATACACTACGAATTCTTTTCCCAGTTTCGGTTACACTAAAACTGCGGCTTCAGTCAACAATGCTTTTAGTTTCACAAAACTCTGTTGGCACTTCTCTATCGATTCGAACTTGACATCTTTCTGTAGTAACCTCGTCATCGATGTAGCAATCATGGAGAATCCTTTAACGAATCGTCTGTAGTAACCCGCTAAGCCTAGAAAGCTTCTAATCTCTGATACATTCCTCGACGGTTTCCACTCAACAATAGCCAAGATCTTACTCGGGTCAACTCTAATTCCATCACCCGACACGATGTGTCCTAAGAATCCGACCTCTCAGAGCCAAAACTCAATTTTACTAAACTTGGCATACAACTACTTATCTCTTAAAGTCTGCAAAATAGTTCTTAAATGCTCCACGTGCTTACTTCATCATGAGAATAAATTAATATATCATCGATAAAAACAACAATGAACTTATCCATGTACTGTTGGAAAATACGATTCATTAAATCCATAAACACGGTAGGAGCATTTCTTAAGCCAAAGTGCATGATCAGGAACTCATAGTGGCCATACCTCGTCCAAAATGCAGTTTTCAGCACATCCTGCTCCTTAACTCTCAACTGGTAGTAACCGAACCTCAAGTCTATCTTAGAAAACATTGTGGCTCCCTTCAATTGGTCAAAAAAATCGTCGATCCTCGGTAAAGGATACTTGTTCTTAACTGTAACCTTGTTGAGCTATCGATAGTCTATACATAATCTCATTGAACCGCCTTTCTTTTTCACAAAAAGTACCAGAACACCCCACAGAGAATAGCTCGGTCTCGCAAAACCCTTATCCGTTAACTCTTGTAACTGAACCTTCAACCCTTTTAACTCCAATGGTGCCATCTTATACGGGGCAACCGAAATAGGTGCCGTACCAAGGACCAACTCAATACCAAACTCGACTTCCCTAGTTGGAGGCAATTTGGGCAACTCTTCCGGAAACACATACGGATACTCACATACCACTGGCACTGACTCAATCTTTACTTCCGACACTTGAATATTCAACACAAACGTGAGATAAGACTCATACCCTTTTCTTATACATTTTTCAGTTGCCAAAGAAGAAATCACTACAGGCAAGCTATTCGATTCTCCTGATTCAGCCTGAAGGATATCCCCATTTTCACATTTCAGTTCAATAAATTTTCTCCCACAATTTACTATCCTATCATGAGCTGCTAACCAATCCATACCAAGAATCATGTCAAATTTATCAAACGGTAGCAGCATAAGATTAGCCGGAAAATAATGACCTCTAATTGTTAAGGGACAATTTCTACACACTTAGTCAACTAACACATGTTGCCTAAAGGGTTTGACACTTTTACCACAAATTCGGTAGACTCAACATGCATATTCGTACTAAACACCAATTTCATACAAACATGCGAATGGGTAGACCCCGGATCAATCGATGCAACAACAGAGATATCATGAAGAGAAAAAGTACCAATAATCACATCTGGGGATGAAGCCTTTTCGCGAGTGCGAATGGCATATGTCCTTGCAGGAGCTTTACCCTCTGATCTTATAGTGGAATCTCTAGGTGCACCTCTACTGCTAGCCCTACTTCTCGGGTTCTTCTGCGGTCTACCTCTAGAAGAAGCATTACTCGCTTACACATCTTGTTTTCTGTCTTTCTCAACCATCTCAGGACAGTTTCAAATGAAGTGGTCTAGTGAACCGCACTTGAAACAGCCTCTATCATTTCCTTGACACTCACCAAAATGTCATCTATCACACTGCCAACACTCTGGTTTATTTGGTCGAGCACTACCAACACTCGCAATAGAAATGGTTTGAGCTTTAGACGCTATGTACTGCTTATTCTTATTTCTACTCGAGAATCCCGCTGAAGCATTTGATTGGATAGTGAATTCTCTCGATTTCTTGGATGAGGATTGAAATGATTTCCCCAACTATCTTTTCTTTGAGCCACGAGACTCAATATCAGCCTTCCTTTTCTCTTTGGCCAATTCCTCGGCCTTGCAAGCTCTCTCAATGAGCACCAGAAATTCCTTTAACTCTAGGATGCCAACCAAAATTCGAATGTCTTCGTTCAATCTGTTCTCAAATCTCTTAGATACACACTCTCGAGTGTATTTGCTAAGCTTCACGAACTCACGCTCATACTCTGTTACTGTCATTCGGCCTTGCTTCAATTCTAGAAATTCCTTCCTCTTCTGGTCTATAAACCTTTGACTATTATACTTCTTTCCGAATTCCTCTTAGAAAAACTCCTATGTAATCCTTTCCTTTGGTACAACTAACACAAGGGTGTTCCACCATTAGTAGGTCGAGTCTCGTAGGAGTGACACAACACACTTCATACACTCCTCTAGTGTGCAAGACAATTCATCGAATACCCTAATGGTATTTTCTAGCCAGAACTCTACCCTCTCTGGATCATCATCTATATTCGCTCTAAACTTCTCAGCCCCTTGCTTCTGAATTCTGTCAACTGGAGGTTTTTCCCTTCTTAACATCTCCACCACTTGGGGAGCTATAGGGGCAACTGAGGGATTGGAGGGGGTGGAGGAGGTGGAGCGTTCGGGTTTGCACGAACAAACTCTGAATACCAAGCATTCATCATATGGAGGAAGGCTTCTCTAGCCCCTCTGCCTTGACTCAATGTCAGGGGCCCACTTTCGACTGGCGCGATCCCTTCTGCGGTAATCAGCGCATTACTTTCTACATCATCCGCCATTGCTCCGCCGGGATCCATTTACTAAATAAGGACACAATTTAAATTATCAGGAGTCGTCACACTATCATAATTCACATATGCCATGTATAGCTAGACTTGTACACACACTAGGTTAGTTTAAGAATCGGCTAAACCATAACTCTGATACCACTTAATGTAACGCCCCTTACCCGTACCCTATGCCAGAACAAGGTACGAGGCGTTACCTAACTTAATAACATGCATACAAACATTTTCGGGTTATGAAATTTCGTTCAAATTTAAAACTTTTCAAACTTTGTTTTAAAATCCCTAATACGAGCCTACGAGGCCCAAAACACACTTTAGAAACGGTTCGGGACCCAATCAAGTTCTTTAGAAAAAAAACTTTGGAAAATGTCACTAAAAATAGGGGCACATGCCTGTGTGGAAGGGCGACACGCCCGTGTGACCTAATAACATGGCCATGTTGAAGGACCATGTAACTCACACAGCCTAAGCATATAGGGACACGCCCGTGTCCCTTGCCCGTGTGGATTTCTTTCTCAATTTGAGCCTATAGGGTTTTCACACGGCCTGACACACGCCTGTATCCATGGCCTGTATCCTTCACACCGCCTGACACATGCCTGTATCCATGGCCTGTGTCCTTCACACGGCCGTGACACGCCCGTGTCTCAGCCCGTGTGTAAAAACCTTGATATTTTGTTTCTGACATTAGCAACATTTTAGGGTCACACGGCCAAGGCACACACCCGTGTGCTAGGTCGTATGGCGAATTCAATTACACATTTAAGGTGTAGACTTCACACGGCCTGGGCATATGCCCATGTATTATGGCCGCGTCATCCACACGGTTGAGACACACGGCCATACTACACGCTTATAGGGCAGACCGTGTGTTACACATGGCCTAGACACATGCTCGTGTGTCTTCCCGTGTGGACAAAAATAAGGCTATTTACCAAGCCCTTTTCCACCCTTACTTGTACCAACCTAAACCGCACCAAGCAAAACCAATTCACACATAAACACATGAGTAAATCAGTTACACCAAGGCGTCCACACCTCAAATCCAAGCTATTTTCTATAACCTACAACATTTCTTACTTATCAACAAAACCATGTATGAACCACATTCATGGAAACACCAACATTTGCATTTATCAACAACAAGTATTAGCCATCAACTATGGCCTTATACAAAATGAATAAATCTTCAAGACAAGCCAACACAATTGGCTAAACAATATGACACTTAAAAAAAGACCAAGTCCCTATACATGCCATACACAAAATGATAAATTTAACTATACCAAATGTTCAGATTGATAATGTGATCGAGCCTCCGACGTCCTTTGGTCCCTGAGCTAACTTATCGATACTATAAGAAAACGGGAAACAGCGGGAGTAAGCATAAAGCTTAGTAAGTTGCATGTAAATAAGTAACAACATCAGCCATGCATCTTTAAACACACAGCATATTATAAACCAGCACAACATTCTTGATTTAACAATGGTAGATTTACTACATATTTACACATCACAAGTATAAGCCAAAGATTACAAGATCATCCCGAAATCATTCTCATAGATAGAACTTACTCAATTTCATCCTTACTATTAAGGCATCATAACTAAGCTCATATCTCATGAGTTTTCGAGTAAGAACCTGTACCACTCACAACATGATTATATCATTTCATATCTTTATCATAAGCTTTAAATAACCCGTGAAACCATTTGAAATACTAAAGGATATCCGATAAGCCTCACTGTAACATCCGGGTTCTAGGGGTTATGTATTTAGTGCATAACTCAAGTGATAGTAGGCTTATGGTGAAGTTGGATGAGTTTTGAAGGGTTTGGAGAACCCTAGAAGGTGGGAGATGCCTTAGGAAATTTTTGAATTTTTAGTGTTAAGAAGGGGAGCTTGGCTATGGGGGTCTTAAGAGGAATATTTGGGAGGTTAAGACACAAGATTGCTTTGGAAGAGTGGCAAGGAGGCGCCACATAAGGCTTTGGAAGGTGACGCCTCAAGGTGCTAAGGGGGCCAGTGTTCGAGCTGCGAAGTCAGCATGTTGGTTTTGTTTTTGCGTCATGAAAGGGGGAGGTGTTGGATTTGGCCAAGGCACTTAAAAAGGGGATTTTGAATGGGTCAAAGTGTTTTGAATGAGTGGCTAAGAGAAGGCTTGAGTTGGTTTTAGTTTGAAATTGTTTGAAAGGTTGGTGTAGAGTGAATTTAGGAGAAAATCAAGGGAGTGGGTGAGGGGAGAAGTGTTGGACGACTAAAGGGGTTTTCTTGGGTCATTTTTGGTCATGAAGGTTGGGGGGGAGTGGCCAAATGTTATAAAAGGGTGGTGAGCTCTTTTGTGCCGAATTTTAGCCCTTTCTCCTTCACCTTCTACTCTTTTCTTCTCATACTCTAACCTCACCAAAAACGCCTCTCTCCTTCACTTGTTCACCTTAGCCGAAACTTCAAGTCACCTTTCCTTCCATTTTCCTTCTTCATCTACTCTCGATCCAACCATCTTCAAAAGTCGAAGAGCTTTTCTCCTTTTATGAAGTGTTAGCCAAATCTCTTTTGAGCCTTACCCTTATTTCTTCTCTTTATTCTTTTCTAGAGCGTTGATTCTCAAAGGTTGCTATCAAGCCGAATTGGGTTAGTAAGGTGGTAAGGTTTCTTTTCTTCGATTTCTCTCTTCTTTTCTTGGTTGGTCTAAATCAAGAGGCTAATCAAGTGTTTTTGTTTGGCCGAATTCATGGAGGGCTAGGTTGAGGGGCTTTTGCTTTCAGCTAGCGTTAAGGGTGCTAAGGAGCTCTTGGGATTCGATTCCTCAAGGTAAGGAAGTGGTAGATATTTGGCCAAGGGCCACAAAATGTTATGTATTTTAAGTGGTGACCGATTCTATTGTGGATTGTTTTAGGAATTTCGGCAGAGTTCTTAATCAAGTGACGTTTTCGGCATTTGATCGATTGGGTCAAACAGGTGCGTAATTATACCACTGTTTCTCCTGTTAGTGTGTATTGATGTATGTACTTGTGCAAGATGCGTTATATGCATATGTGTTATGTGTTGAGAATGGTAGCCAAAAGTAATGGCTAAGATGTTGGAACCATTATGAGGTAACCGGTTAAACAGGTTAGTATTTATGATATTATCTTACCAGTGTTATGTGTATAAATTTATGGTAAGCATGTGATATATATATTCTTTACAATGATACCTTGTCATGATATATACATATTTATATTCATTCATAGATACACGGGGCATGAATAATGAAGGAAGAGGGTGTACATATTTATGTACGTGGTCTAATGATAGCCTCGTGCTACATTAGTGCTTGATGATAAGCTGTGTGCTTCATCAAGGGAGATGTTGGCTAGGTGCCCATCTCGGCGGTTGATAGCTGAGTGCATCACCGTAGACGGATTAATGTTGGGATCACTTATGTGATCGGTGGCTCTGCCACGGCCTTGAGCAGCAAGTCTACCGAGGTAGGATTTGAGGATCACGACGTGATCGGTGGCTCAGCCACGGCCTTGTGCAGCAGGTCTGCCGAGGTAAGATGTGTGGGATCACTCGGTTGTGATCGGTGGATTAGCCACGGCCTTGGGCAGGGAGTCTGCTAAGGTTGGTGTAATGGATGGACTTAGGTTGGGCTGGGATACATTTGGCATGACTGGTTGCATGGACTGTGTGGATATGGGTTAAGCCCATACGTGTGGAAACATGTGTAATGATTATGCACTGAGTCTGTGGACTCACCCAATTTTTCTTAACTATTTCAGGTGATTCATGAGCTTGGACAGGGTTGGAGTGGATACGAGGTGGCCATGCAGAAGAAGAGATTTTGATTATTTTATGCATTTTCGATATTAAGTATTTCGTTTAAATATTGGGTTGTAATAAGGGCCTTATTATTATTTTTGGGTATTATTTTAATTATGGCCTGATTAAATTGAGTTACCATGTGAAGATGATTTTCTTTTTAGCAACTTATTTATTCAAATTATATATAAATATGTTTAATAAAGTTTTAATTTGGGTATTTTACAATAACAAAGTTTTACTTATAATTTTAGATGGACATGGTTTTCAAAAGTTAACAAATTTTCATGTTTGATTCTAAAGACAAAAAGATTTTCAACCGCCTTTCCACAGTGGCATTCCAAATTCGGTCGTAGTAGATGGGCCGGGTTTGGGGATGTTACAAATTGGTATCAGAGCCCGATTCAAAACTCGGCTTTGAGGGTTTTGGGCCCGAAAACAGTTTAAAAAAATGGGTTTTTCAAAATATGGACTTTTAAGAAATTTTTCAGGTTATTCTGGCATGGCACCTGTACCTCCGGCCCGAAGCCCACCAGGTAAGTACTTCGGACTTTTGAAGTAATTTGGTTATATCAATTGTTATGAGTTTATTTGGGCTCGTAGATTAGAAGATTAAGGCTATTGGACCTTAGGATTAGTTTACTCAAACATATGCAAAAGACTTAAGGACTATTAAACAAACCTGTGAAGTAAGTCACCGAGTTAAGGTGTGGCGACCCTAGTACGCATGTCTAGGAGTGGTATTCAGTAAGAGCTTGGTATTTAAGCAGTCCTAGCGACTCACCTCCTCTTTACTCGAATCCTACCTGGTGCATAGCTACGATTCACCTTAACCAAGAGGACTTGTTCATAGGCTAAACCAATTACTAAAACCCGAAAGGGATTAGCCTTGCTGTTTTAAAACCCTTAGTTTTAAAATTTTTCAAATTTACCCCTTTGGTTTGTAAACCCTAAATCTGATTTTGAGAGACGTTTTCTTGATTTACAAAATTACTAAACTACCCCTACTTGCAAAATTACAAAAATGCCCCTGTATTGTAAAATTACCGTACTACCCTTAATTTTTGTTAAAATAATTGTACTTTACAAAAATACCAAAATCTCGAGTTTTCAAAATATTAAGATACTCTGATTTAGGAAAATTTATGAAAATAGCCCTGGTGGATAAAATTACCAAAATGCCCTTGGTTTCTAAATTTTCATATTACCCTCGACTTTTACTAAAGTGTTCCTACATCACAAAATATCAAAAACTTCTGTTTTACAAGTATCAAGCTATCCTGATTTGGGAGAATTTACGAAAATGCCCATGATTTTCAAAATTACGTAAATAACCCCGATTTCTGAAATTTTTGCAACACCTCGGAGCTGAAAAAACAAATTTTCAAGATGACCCCAGGATTTTGTAAATTCTGAAATATCTTTAATTTGGAAACTATTTTCAAATTTATTCTGATTTATTACCGAAATACCCCTATAGGAGAATGACGGAATTACCCCTGGGTTGGGAATAGTCAGGAATGCCCATTATGGTGTGTTGAATGTTGTAATTCTCTGAATTAGAGTAGTGAAACTTTGATTGATCGAAAGAACCACTTCTGGAAAATTCTTTTCATAAAATTTGCTCGTGGATAAACAGTGGAACAAAAATGTCTAATGCATAAAACTTTCTAAACAGACTAAATCGAGACGCTAGATATGAGTTCTAGGGGGCGTGGTCACAATACTCGTGGACGTGGTAGAGGCAAGATGTCAGTATCGGAACCGGTTGGGTCTGGCCATGGGTCAGAGAGCGATGTACCGCCACCACCAGCTGTTGAGGTTGAACATCAGGATCAAACCGGAGGAGATGACGCAGTATCGCAGGCTATGCTGCGGGTGCTTGAGCGAGTGGCAGGAGCCAATATGGGCAGTGGGACCCGGAAGTCAATGCCCGAAAGACTTAGGTCGAACGGAGCCGAGGTTTTCAGAGGAGTGTCCGGGGTAGCTCCGAACGTGGCAGAATACTGGCTAGAGGCAGTTGAAAGGATTATGGATGACTTGGATTTAACTGCAGAGGAGAAGCTTAAGGGTGCTGTTTCGTTGCTACGGGATGAGGCCTACCAGTGGTGGCTCACGGTTAAGGAAGGTACCCCTGCGGATCGAGTGGATTGGAGTTACTTCAAGATCAAGCTCGAAGGGAAGTATATCGGAGCGAGCTATGTGGACGCTCAGAGGAAGGCGTTCCTCAATTTGGTGCAAGGTGGCAAGTCTATAGCAGAGTACGAGGCTGAGTTTTTGCGTTTGAGCCGGTATGCTCAGGGCATCGTGGCTACCGATTATGAGAGATGCGTCAGATTTGAAGATGGGCTGCGAGATGAGCTACGGGTTTTGATTGCTCCGCAACGAGAAAGAGACTTCGCCATTTTAGTGGAGAAAGCTCGGATAGATGAGGAGGTCAAGAGGGCTGAGAGGCGGAACAGAGATAGGGATAGAAACCAGGATAAGAGGAATTTTGGATCATCTGAATCATCTGAGGGTCTTCAGAAAAGACCGAGAGTTGAAAATTCTGTTCGTGTCGCTAAGCCAGCTACAGAAAATCCGGATCGTCCGTGTGCTCAGTGTGGAAGGTATCACATTGGCGAGTGCTGGAATCGGGATCGAGAATGCTTCAGGTGTAGGTCTAAGACTCATCTGATTAAAGACTGTCCTCAAGATCCGAATAGGGCTCGGACATTAGGCCAAGGTTATGTGCAGCCGGGCAGGAATGGTCAGCAGGCGACAAGGGGTCGTGGTCCGAACCATGGAGGGAATGGTACCGGCCGAGGTCGTGGAGCATTAGGCCGAGGTAATGGTGGCTCTGAGGCAAGGCAGCTAGGTCTGGTTTATGCAGTTCGTCGGAGGGAGGATAATGATGTGCCAGATGAGTCAGCTGGTAAGTTTCTTATACCTGGAATATTTCTTTATTGTTTTGTTCGTTTTGGTGGCAGTTGTTTTTGTTGCTAGTAAAGTATCTATAACCTTGAGTGTGGACTTAGAAATTGTACCTAGAAATATGGATAGCTCTTTAAGATCAGAGTGCGCAGCTATAGCGTAGTGTGGTGAATTAGGATGTACGACTGTTAGTCAGCCAAGTAATTTCGAGGACGAAATTATTTTAAGGAGGGTAGAATTGTAACATCCGGGTTCTAGGGGTTATGCATTTAGTGCATAACTCAAGTGATAGTAGGCTTATGGTGAAGTTGGATGAGTGTTGAGGGGTTTGGAGAACCCTAGAAGGTGGGAGATGCCTTAGGAAATTTTTGAATTTTTAGTGTTAAGAAGGGGAGCTTGGCTATGGGGGTTTTAAGAGGAATATTTGGGAGGTTAAGACACAAGAATTGCTTTGGAAGAGTGGCAAGGAGGCGCCACATAAGGCTTTGGAAGGTGACGCCTCAAGGTGCTAAGGGGGCCAGTGTTCGAGCTGCGAAGTCAGCATCTTGGTTTTGTTTTTGCGTCATGAGAGGGGGAGGTGTTGGATTCGGCCAAGGCACTTAAAAAGGGGATTTTGAATGGGTCAAAGTGTTTTGAATGAGTGGCTAAGAGAAGGCTTGAGTTGGTTTTAGTTTGAAATTGTTTGAAAGGTTGGTGTAGAGTGAATTTAGGAGGAAATCAAGGGAGTGGGTGAGGGGAGAAGTGTTGGACGGCTAAAGGGGTTTTCTTGGGTCATTTTTGGTCATGAAGGTTGGGGGGGAGTGGCCGAATGTTATAAAAGGGTGGTGAGCTCTCTTGTGCCAAATTTTAGCCCCTTCTCCTTCACCTTCTACTCTTTTCTTCTCATACTCTAACCTCACCAAAAACGCCTCTCTCCTTCACTTGTTCACCTTAGCCGAAACTTCAAGTCACATTTCCTTCCATTTTCCTTCTTCATCTACTCTTGATCCAACCATCTTCAAAAGTCGAAGAGCTTTTCTCCTTTTATGAAGTGTTAGCCGAATCTCTTTTGAGCCTTACCCTTATTTCTTCTCTTTATTCTTTTCTAGAGCGTTGATTCTCAAAGGTTGCTATCAAGCCGAATTGGGTTAGTAAGGTGGTAAGGTTTCTTTTCTTCGGTTTCTCTCTTTTTTTCTTGGTTGGTCGAAATCAAGTGGCTAATCAAGTGTTTTTGTTTGGCCGAATTCATGGAGGGCTAGGTTGAGGGGCTTTTGCTTTTAGCTAGCGTTAAGGGTGCTAAGGAGCTCTTAGGATTCGATTCCTCAAGGTAAGGAAGTGGTAGATATTCGGCCAAGGGCCACAAAATGTTATGTACTTTAAGTGGTGACCGATTCTATTGTGGATTATTTTAGGAATTTCGGCAGAGTTCTTAATCAAGTGACGTTTTCAGGATTTGATCGATTGGATCAAACAAGTGCATAATTATACCACTGTTCCTCCTGTTAGTGTGTATTGATGTATGTACTTGTGCAAGATGCGTTATATGCATATGTGTTATGTGTTGAGAATGGTAGCCAAAAGTAATGGCTAAGATGTTGGAACCATTATGAGGTAACCGGTTAAACAGGTTAGTATTTATGATATTATCTTACCAGTGTTATGTGTATAAATTTATGGTAAGCATGTGATATATATATTCTTTACAATGATACCTTGTCATGATATATACATATTTATATTCATTCATAGATACACGGGGCATGAATAATGAAGGAAGAGGGTGTACATATTTATGTACGTGGTCTAATGATAGCCTCGTGCTACATTAGCGCTTGATGATAACCTGTGTGCTTCATCAAGGGAGATGTTGGCTAGGTGCCCATCTCGGCAGTTGATATCTGAGTGCATCACCGTAGACGGATTAATGTTGGGATCACTTATGTGATCGGTGGCTCTGCCACGGCCTTGAGCAGCAAGTCTATCGAGGTAGGATTTGAGGATCACGACGTGATCGGTGGCTCAGCCACGGCCTTGTGTAGCAGGTCTGCCGAGGTAAGATATGTGGGATCACTCGGTTGTGATCGGTGGATTAGCCACGGCCTTGGGCAGGGAGTCTGCTAAGGTTGGTGTAATGGATGGAGTTAGGTTGGGCTGGGATACATTTGGCATGACTGGTTGCATGGACTGTGTGGATATGGGTTAAGCCCATACGTGTGGAAACATGTGTAATGATTATGCACTGAGTCTGTGGACTCACCCAATTTTTCTTAACTATTTCAGGTGATTCATGAGCTTGGACCGGGTTGGAGTGGATACGAGGTGGCCATGCAGAAGAAGAGATTTTGATTATTTTATGCATTTTCGATATTAAGTATTTCGTTTAAATATTGGGTTGTAATAAGGGCCTTATTATTATTTTTGGGTATTATTTTAATTATGGCCTGATTAAATTGAGTTACCATGTGAAGATGATTTTCTTTTTAGCAACTTATTTTTTCAAATTATATATAAATATGTTTAATAAAGTTTTAATTTGGGTATTTTACAATAACAAAGTTTTACTTATAATTTTAGATGGACATGGTTTTCAAAAGTTAACAAATTTTCATGTTTGATTCTAAAGACAAAAAGATTTTCAACCGCCTTTCCACAGTGGCATTCCAAATTCGGTCGTAGTGAATGGGCCGGGTTTGGGGATGTTACACTCACACAAGAGGGTAAAATCTCGATGCCATGTCCTAAACATGGTCTTACACTAGCTCACATGTTGAGGCCGATGCCATGTCCCAGACATGGTCTTACACTAGCTCTCGTCTCAATGCCGAAGCCATGTCCCATACATGGTCTTACACTGGCTCTCATAATGTGGCTGATGCCATGTCTCAGATATGGTCTTACACTAGCACACATATAACCCAAATGTCATGGCATGGATATCTAATCTATTCCAAAGGTTCAACCGGGAGTTTTTACTACATCAATTCTCATCACGCATATTCACAACAATAATCAAACACTTTATGTCATATTAATTTTTCAATCCATAATAATAAAGTTGTATTATTTACGTACAACTTACCTCGGTTTACAAAAATTGGGCGATTAGATTGAATTAGTCTACTAAGTTGGTCCTCCCCCGGTCTGGGTCCAGACTCCATTTTTCTTGATTTGCAATAGGGAAGTTTGGCTGAAACTTCAAGCTACAAAAACCCCCATTTTTGTTGTAACTTTCGGTGGTGAAGAGAAAGAATGAAAAGGATGAAGCTTTCTTTTTAATTTTATGATAATTTTATCAATTAAGCCACCAAAAATCTACCTAACTTTTGACCAATTTCATGAATTAAAAATTCATGTCCAGCCACCACTTTTATTGGTCTATTTACTCAATAAGGACCTATATTTTATTGTTCCATAGCTAATTTACTCATTTAGCTAAAGAAACAAAAGTTTCGCCCTTTACGCGATTTAGTCCTTTTTCAAAATTAAGCATGCAATCACTAAAATTAATTCACCAAAATTTTCAAACACTCATATATCATGCCATGACACATAAAATAATATTAAAATAATTTCTCCAACCTCAAATTTGTGGTTTTGAAACCACTGTTTGGACTAGGCTCAAATTCGGGCTGTTACATTACCCCTTGGGATGGATCTCCCAAAATCATACAATCTTGTATTTTTTCTTGAATTTCTTCATTTGATGATTGATCCTTTTTATTGAAAAATTTTGCATCATCATCATCAACACAAAAATCCTTTCTAGAAAGAGGATTAGAGTCATAAAAAATAAAATGTATAGACTCTTGTACTACTAAAGTTCTTTTGTTAAAGACTCGATAAGCTTTAGAATTTAAAGAATAATTAATAAAAATTCCTTCATCACTTTTTGCATCAAATTTACCAAGATTATCGTTCCCATTGTTTAAAACAAAACATTTGCATTTAAAGGGATGAAAATAGCTAATGTTAGGCTTTTTGTTTTTGAAAAGTTCATATAGAGTTTTCTTTAAAATAGGCCTAATCATAACTCTATTAATCACATAACAAGCAGTGTTTGTGGCTTCTGCCCAAAAATATTTTGGTAAATTAATTTCACAAAGCATGGTTCTAGCCATTTACTCTAAAGTTCTATTTTTTCTCTCAACAACTCCATTTTGTTGAGGGGTTCTAGGTGTAGAAAAATTATGGCTAATTCCATTTGAGTTGAAAAAAATTTCAAAGCCAAGATTTTAAAATTCGGTTCCGTGGTCACTTCTAATACTAGTGATAGAGTAACCTCTTCATTTTGGTTCGTTTTTGAAAATGTGATGAATTTTTCTAAAGCTTCATCTTTAATACTTAAGAAAAGAACCCAAGTAAATCTAGAATAGTCATCAACAAGCACAAAAGCATATTGTTTTCCACCCAAGCTAGATGTCCTAATTGGACCAAACAAGTCTATGTGAATTAGTTGAAGAATTCTTCTAGTTGATACATCATTAATAGGTTTCAAAGAAACTCTTTTATGTTTACCGTTAATATAAGCATCACAAACATTATTCACAACAAAGTCAATTTTAGGTAATCCTCTTACTAAGTCATTTTTAACTAATTTATGCAATATGCTTATGCTAGCATGTCCTAGTTTTCTATGCCATAACAAGGAGCTTGTAACACCCCAAACCCGTATCTATTGCCGGAATAGGGTTAACAGGCATTACAGATCAAATCATAACATTTAATCTTCATTATTCATACATCATTAAATCATAACCAAAAAAATACATTAAGTCCCTTAATGAGGTCTATGAGACCCTAAACATGCATTAGAAAGGGGTCGGGACTAGACTGAGTTCATACGAAATTTTCCAAAAACTTAACATTTTTCAAAGTTATAGAGGTCACACGCCCGTGTGGGCAGCCGTGTGCCTCACACAGCCTCAGACACACCCGTGTGTCTAAGTCATGGAAAAACAGGGCATACATACTGACTTGTCCACACGGCCGAAGACACGCCCGTCTGCCTTACCCATGGTCGACACTGACTTGCATCACACGGCCAGTCACACGCCCGTGTATCCAGCCCGTGTGCGAGCCTGACTTGAATCAATTTACAAATTTAAATGACACGGTCGAGCCACACGCCCGTGTGCTCAACCGTGTGGGCAAAAATAGGCCATTTGCAAAGCCAATTTGCCACTCACAGTTTGGGTCACACCTACAAGCATAAATCAATTCAATTTCATACACCAAATGGCATTCAAACATACCAAAACATACTCAATTTGATCTCTTAACATCATCATTCAATCCTTACCAAATCCATACATGAAACATAACATTTCCATTTTACTAATTTAAGCCAAAATGATCATTCACATAGAGCTCACACATACACATCTTGACCATCCTTTACACATCCAAAATATATACTATAAGCATTTATCTATCGAGCCATATAACATGGCAAGATATCACATCTCAAATATACCATAATCACCAGCCTATACATGCCATATACCAAATATATGCAACTTCCAAAAGTACCAAAATAGATAGCCGATAGTGTGGTTGAGCCACTGACGATCCCTAGATCGAAGCTAGCTTTAAATATAGTGTAAAATAGAGAAAACTTCACACAGTAAGCTTTAAAGCTTAGTAAGTTCGTAATATAATACATTTAACTCAATGATTAAAATTCAACATATAAAATAAACCATCACATAGATCAATTCACAATAATACACAATTTCATCCATAGCCAATACTCACATAACCATCCATTTATCCATTTACAAAATCATCAACCACATAGGTTCTGTACATACCTATACCATCACGTTTTTAACTATCACATTTACTACTCAATGCCCTGAACCTTTTCTTGTTCGCTCCTCTTTGAACATTTAATGAATTCGCACACTCAGTGCTATGTAATTTGCCACAGTCACAATATTATTGCACACTTAGTGCCACATAAATAGCCAAAGCCACAATATTATTACACACTTAGTGCACCACATTGAATCAAAGATGTACCAAATTCGCACACATAGTGCCAATTAATATAGCCGATGCATTTCTCTATTTCGCACACTTAGTGCCTTCCGTCACTATAACATTTTATTTACATACACATAGTACCACATCTCTTCATGCTCATAATTCACATTGCTCACTCAATTAACACATTCCATTCATTATATAACATATGAACATAATTAAAACAATTCGTATTATACACGAACTTACCCCGGACGTCGAAATTAGGAATAAGTCGATCAATCAAGCACTTTATTTTTGCCTCAATCTAAGCCCGAATTCCTCTTTTCTTGATCTATACATATTCAAATTTAACTCATTCAATTACATTTTCATCCAAAACATTTCACAACACATAGTAAGGCATTTTACATTTTAGCCATCACATTTTTACATTTAACATTTTAGTCCCTATTTCATAAAATCACAAACATAATTTCAATATTCCCATGCTTGGCCGAATATTTCTTATGTTCATACAAGCCCACATATTTCATTTATTTCACATTTTAGTCCTCCAATTTCTCATTTTCAGAATTTAGCACAAATTACTCAATTTCACCAAAAATTCATAGAAAAAATATGTTAATCTATCACATATCTTTCATATTTCATCATTAACTATCACAAAGCTCAAACATTCATCAATGACACATCTTAAAATCTTCATCAAATTCTAAAATTAAAGTATGGGCTTGATAATAAACTAAGCAACGATAACAAAAACGTAGAAATCATCAAAAATCGAAAAATTTTCGTACCTCAATCAAGCTCAACAAGTGTCGAATGCTCAAAGCTCATAAACACTATCTCTTCTTCAAATTTCGATGATAAAATGTATGAAAAAGATGAGCATTTGGCTTTGTTTTAATTAATATTAACTTAATAACTCAATTACAATTTTAACCTTATTTAAAACATTACAAAATCATTTATTTAATGGCCATTTTTGTCCATCTCCACCATCAAAGGTTTAATTACAACATAAGGACTTCTCATTTAATAAGCCATGACAATTAGGCACTTTAACATCAGCACACAGCTTTTGCATTTTATGCGATTAAGTCCTTTTTGCAAATTAAGCACACAATCGATAAAATTTTCACACATAATTTTCACACATGCTTAATCACATACTTTAAACACCAAAAATAATATTAAAATATTTTTTTCAACCTCATATTTGTGGTCCTGAAACCACTGTTCTGACTAGGGTCTAAATCGGGCTGTTACAACTCTCCCCCCTTAGGGATTTTCGTCCCCGAAAATCTTACCAGTGAACAGGTTCGGATATTGCTCTCTCATGACATCTTCAGGCTCCCATGTAGCCTCTTCAACTTCGTGTTTGTGCCACAATACTTTCACTAAACAAATTTTCTTTTTTCTCAACTCTTTAATCTCACGTGCCAAGAATCGAATCAGTTCTTCATTATACGATAAATCTGACTGAATCTCAACCTCAGTAGGGGCAATCACATGTGATGGATCAAATTTGTATCGTCTAAGTATCGATACGTGAAACACATTATGAATCTTATCTAGCTCAGGTGGCAACATCAATCTATAAGCAACCAGCATGATACATCGATGATCTCATACGGCCCGATGAACCTCGAACTCAATTTGCCTTTTCTGCCAAAATGAAGCATTTTCTTTCACGGAGACACTTTCAAAAACACTTTATCACCAATCTCAAATTCAATATCTTTCCGTTTCAGATTTGCATAAGACTTCTGATGATCTAAAACCGCTTTCAAAATATCACGAATCACATTCACTTTCTGCTCAGTCTCTCTGATTAAATCAACCCCGTGAATCTTATTTTCACTAAGCTTAGTCTAATATAATGGAGTTCTGCATTTACGACCGTAAAAAGCCTCATATGGTGCCATTTTGATGCTAGATTGAAAACTATTATTGTACACGAATTCAATCAACGGCAAATGCTTTTCCCACGTACTTTCAAACTCAAGAATACAATATCTCAACATATCCTCGAGAATCTGAATGATCCACTCGAATTGACCATCTATTTGCTGATTAAATGCAGTACTGAAATGCAGCTTCGTACGAAGCGCCTCTTGTAATTTCTTCCAAAACTGCAAGGTAAATATCGGATCTATGTTAGACACAATGGATAATGGTACGCCATGTAGTCTCACAATCTCAAAAATATACAATTCGGCTAACTTATCAAATGAATAATTTGTTCTCACAGTAATTAAATGAGTTGATTTCGTCAATCTGTCAACTATCACCCATATTGCATCTTTCTTTCTCAGAGATAAAGGCAATCTCGACACAAAGTCCTTCGTGATTCTCTCTCATTTCCACTCAGGAATCATAATCGGTTGTAACAAACTGGATGGAACCTGATGTTCAGCTTTAACTTGCTGACAAACTAAACATCTCGAAACAAACTTTGAGATTTTCAGTTTCATACCATGCCACCAATAAAACTATTTCAGATCATTATACATTTTTGTACTTCCCGGATGAACAAGCAAACAAATATTATGAGCTTCGTTCAAAATCAACTGAAACAACTCTGAATTTCTCGGAATACAAATCCAATCTCAAAATCTCAAACAATCATCAATATCAACTCGAAATTCTGAATCAGAATTCAAACAACACTGGTCTTGTTTTCCCATCATCTCAGCATCACTCTTCTGAGCATCACAAATCTGACGTATAAACATTGGCCCCACTTTCAATTCAACCAAAATCGAACCATCATCACACAGATCTATCTGAATACCTATTGCTTGTAAAGCAAATAAAGACTTTCGACTCAAAGCATCAACAACAACATTAGCTTTTTCCGGATGATAATTAATTACTAATTCATAGTCTTTTAGTAATTCTAACCATCTCCGTTGTCTCAAATTCCATTCTTTCTGAGTCATTAAATATTTCAAGCTTTTGAGATCCATATAAAAGTGACACTTCTCACCAAATAGATAGTGACGCCAAATCTTTAGTGCAAAAACAATAGCTGCTAATTCAAGGTCATGAGTAGGATAGTTCTTTTCATTCGGTTTTAACTGTCTCGAAGCGTAGGCTATAACTTTGCCTTCTTGCATCAACACACAGCCTAAACCATTCAACAATGCATCAATGTAAACTATGAATTATTTATCTGATTCAGGTTGAACTAACACTGGTGCCTCTGTCAACAATACTTTCAACTGTTCAAAACTCTACTGACACTTTTCGGACCAATCAAATTTAACATCTTTTTTGTAACAATTTCCTCAATGGAGTTGCAATCATCGAGACTCCTTCTACAAATCTTCTATAATATCCTGCTAATCCCAGAAAACTATGAAATTCAGACACATTTCTCAGAGGTTTCCAATCTAAAATTGCTGAAATCTTTCTCGGATCAACTCGTATCCCCAAAAAACCAACCTCACGCAACCAGAACTCACATTTACTAAACTTTGCATACAATTGCTTCTCACACAGGGTTTGTGACACGATTATCAAATTTGCAGCATGTTGCGTCTCATCACAAGAATAAATCAAAAATATCGTCAATAAACACAACGACAAATCGATCCAAATATGGTCGAAATATCTGATTCATCAAATCAATAAATATTGCAAGAGCATTCGTTAGTCAGAAAGGCATTACTAAAAATTCATAATGTCCGTACCTCGTTCTAAAGGAAGTTTTCGACACATCTAATTCTTTGACTCTCAATTGATAATATCCCGATCTCAAATCTATTTTCGAAAACACTGTAGCTCCTTTTAACTGGTCAAACAAATCATCGATTCGCGGTAGAGGATATTTATTCTTTATTGTCACCTTGTTGAGTTGTCTATAGTCAATGCACATTCTCATAGTTCCGTCTTTCTTTTTCACAAACAAAACCGGTGCACCCCAAAGAGAAAAACTCAGTCATGCAAATCCTCTATCGGTCAACTCTTGCAACTGAAACTTCAATTCTTTCAATTCTGTCGGTGTCATTCTATACGAAGCTATTGAGATAGGAGTTGTCCCTGGCACTAAATCAATACCAAACTCGACTTCTCGTATCGGAGGTAATCCTGATAATTCTTCAGGAAACACATCTGGGAACGTGCAAACTACAGGTATGTATTCAACTTTCTTTTCTGTCACTTTTGTATCTATCACATATGCAAGATAAGCTTCACACCCCTTTTTCACATAATTCAAAGCTTTCATCGAAGATATTATAACTGGCAACCCATTCAAATCACTGGATTCAATTCAAACTATCTCACCATTCTGACTTCTCAAATCAATACTCTTCCGTTTACAATTTTCAATAGCATTATGCAAGGTTAGCCAGTCCATACCCAGAATTATATCAAATTCATCAAAGGGTAGCAGCATCAGATTAGCCAAAAAACAAATATCCCGAAACATCAATGGACAATTCTTGCACACTTTATCAACCAGAACACACTTCCCTAAGGTGTTCGATACTCTAATTACAAACTCAATAGTCTCAATAGGTAGAGTCTTACTAGATACTAGATTCACACACACATATGAATGAGTAGAGCATAGATATATCAATGCAATCACATCAGTATCAAATAAAGTAAAAGTACCAGTTATGACGTCTGGAGATGACACTTCTTCACGAGCACAAATAGAGTAGGCTCGGGCAAGTGCTCTCGCCTCAGACCTCACAGCTGTAACTATTGTTCCTCTCTGGCTACAGCTCACATTTCTAGTGTTTCTAGGTGGTCTACACCTAATTGTCATGTTACTCGGCCTCGTGCTCTGGGCATTATCTTTCTCAGCTAACTCTGGGCAATCTCAAATGAAGTGATCTCGTGATCCACATTTATAGAAAACTCTATTATTATACTTGCCCCAGCATTCCCCGATATGTCATCTTCCACACTATCTACACTCAGGCTTATTATTTCTAACACTGTCAACACTCGATTCAATTGGAGTTTGAGTTTTAGGACCAGTATTCTGTTTCACACGATCTCAACTCGAATGTCCAAACAAAACATTTGAGCGACTAGTTGCACCTTTGAATCTCTTTGACGAAGGTTGATACGACTTACTCATCGATCTTTTTCTTTCATCTCTAGCTTCGGAATTCGCTTTCTTCTTTTCTTTACTAAGCTTCTCGGCTTTGCAGGCTCTTTCAACCAACACTTCAAATTCATTCAAATCAAGTATTCCAACCAATAATTTAATGTCTTCATTCAAAACTTCAACGAATCGTTTGTGCATAGTAGTTTCAGTTGAAACACATTCTCGCGCATGCTGGCTCAATCTCACAAATTCCTGCTCTTATTCTGTAACAGTCATACGACCCTGTTTTAGCTCAAGGAATTCTTTACATTTCTGATCTATGAATTGTCGACTGATATATTTCTTTCATAATTCAGCTTGAAAGAAATCCTAGGTGATTCTTTCTCTCGGAACCATTGATATCAATGTTTTTCACCAATTATATGATTTACAATAGCATTATGCAAGGTTAGCCAATCCATATCCAGATTTATATCAAATTCATCAAAGGGCATCAGCATCAGATTAGCCGGAAAACAAATATCCTAAACATCAATGGACAATTCTTGCACACTTTATCAACTAGAAGACACTTGCCTAAGGGGTTCGATACTCTAATTACAAACTCAAAAGACTCAACAGGTAGAGTCGTCCTAGATACTAGATTCACATACACATATGAATGAGTAGAGCCCGGTTCTATCAATGCAATCACATCAGTATCAAATAGAGTAAAAGTACTAGTTATGACTCTGAAGATGACGCTTCTTAACGAGTACGAATAGCGTAGGCTTGAATAGGTGCTCTCGCCTCAGATCTCACAGCTGTATCCGTTGCTCCTCTCTGGCTACCGCTCATATTTCTAGTGTTTCTGGGTGGTCTACCCCTAATTGTGGTGTTACTCGGCCTCATACTCTGAACATTATCTTTCTCAGCTAACTCTGGGAAATCTCGAATGAAGTGATATCGTGATTCACATTTATAGCAAACTCTATTATTATACTTGCCCCAGCATTCCCCGATATGTCGTCTTCCACACTGTCTACACTCAGGCTTATTACTTCTAACACTGCCAACACTGGATTCAATTGGAGTTTGAGTTTTAGGACCAGTATTCTGATTCACACGATCTCTACTCGAATATCCAAACGAAACATTTGAGCGATTAGTTGCATCTTTGAATCTCTTTGACAAAGGTTGATATGACTTACTTATCGATCTTTTTCATTCATCTCTAGCTTCGGAATCCGCTTTCTTCTTTTCCTAACTAAGCTCCTCGGCTTTGCAAGCTCTTTCAAGCAACACTACAACTTCAATGAATAGTTTGGACATAGTAGTTTCTGTTGAAACACATTCTCGTGCATACTGGCTCAATCTCACAAATTCCTGCTCATATTACGTAACAGTCATACGACCCTTTTCAGCTCAAGGAATTCTTTACGTTTCTGAGCTATGATTCGTTGACTGATATATTTCTTCCGAAATTCAGCTTGAAAGAAATCCTAGGTGATTCTTTCTCTCGGAACCATAGATATCAATGTTTTCCACCAATTATATGTTGTATCTCTCAACAATGAAACATCACATTTTAAGCATTTATCAAGAGTCAATGACATTTCATCAAACACTCAAATTGTATTCTCGAGTCAAAACTTAGCTCGCTCAGCATCATCATCAACTCTGGCTCTGAGCTCTTCGGCCCTATACTTTTGAATTTTATCCACAGGAGGCTTACTCAATCGAATCGGATCCGAAACTTATGGCACTACAGGTACTTTTGGGGGTAGAGGTCTTTAAGCAGCCGGATTCGTTCGAACGAACTCCGAAAACCACTTACTCATCATTTGGAAGAAGGCTTGCTTAGCCTCTCCCTCGTGACTACTACCACCAGCCTAGATTCAATCGGTGCTGTCCCTTGAGCAGGAGCAGGCACATTGCTCTCAACATCATCAGTAACTGCTCGATCGGGATCCATTTAAGATATGAAAACAAATTTTTAACTTCAGGATTGATCACACTATCGCTGTTATATATATGGCATGTATAGCTAGACTCACACACGTTTCGTTAGTCCTAGAATTGACTAAACCATAGCTCTAACACCAATAAAATGTAACACCCCTAACTCGTATCCGTTGCTGAAATAGGGTTAAGAGGCATTACCGATCAAATCATAACATTTAATGTTCATTACTCATACATCATTAAATCATAATCAAACGAATACATTAAGTCCCTTAATGAGGTCTATGAGACCTTAAAAACTCATTAGAAAGGGGTTGGGACTAGACCGAGCTCATACAAAATTTTCCAAAAACTTAGCATTTTTCAAAGTTAAAGAGGTCACATGCCCGTGTGGGCAGGCTATGGAAAAACAAGGCATACATACTGACTTGTCCACACGACCGAAGACACGCCCGTCTGCCTTATCCGTGGTCGACACTGACTTGCATCACACGGCCAGTCACACACTCGTATGTCCAACCCGTGTGCGAGCCTGAATTGAATCAAATAACAAATTTAAAGGACACGGTCTAGCCACACGCCCATGTGTTCAACCGTGTGGGCAAAAACAGGTCATTTGCAAAGCCAATTTGCCACCCAAACTTTGGGTCACACCTACAAGCATAAACCAATTCAATTTCATTTACCAAACGGCATTTAAACATACCAAAACATACTCAATTTGATCTCTTAACATCATCATTCAATCCTTACCAAATCCATACATTAAACATATCGTTTCCATTTTACTAATTTAAGCCAAAATGACCATTCACACAGAGCTCACACATATACATCTTGACTATCCTTTACACATCCAAAATATATGCTATAAGCATTTAACTATCAAGCCATATCACATGGCAAGATATCACATCTCAAATATACCATAATCACAAGCCTATACATGCCATATACCAAATATATGCCACTTCCAAAAGTACCAAAATAGATAGCCGATAGTGTGATTGAGTCGCTGACGATCCCGGGATCCGAGCTAGTTTTAATTACACTGTAAAACAGAGAAAACTTCACACAGTAAGCTTTAAAGCTTCGTAAGTTCGTAATATAATACATTTAACTCAATGATTCAAATTCAATATATAAAATAAACCATCACATAGATCAATTCACAATAATACACAATTTCATCCATACCCAATACTCACATAACCATCCATTTATCCATTTACAAAATCATCAACCACATAGGTTCCATACATACCTGTACCATCACCTATTTAATTATCACATTTACTATTCAATGCTCTGAACCTTTTCTCATTCGCTCCTCTTTGAACACTTAATGAATTCCCACACTCAATGCTATGTAATTTGCCACAGTCACAATATTATCGCACACTTAGTGCACCACATTGAGTCAAAGATGTATCAAATTCGCACTCACATTACCAAATAACATAGTCGATGCATTTCTCTATTTCACACACTTGGTGCCTTTCGTCACTATAAAGATTTTATTTACGTACACATAGTACCACATCTCTTCTTGCTCATAATTCACATTGCTCACTCAATTAACAGATCCTATTCATTATATAACATATGAGCATAATTAAAACAGTTTGTATTATACACAAACTTACCTCAGACGTCGAAATTACGAAACAAGTCGATCAATCGAGCACTTTGTTCTTGCCTCGATCTAAGTCTGAATTCATTTTTTCTTGATCTATACATATTCAAATTTAACTCATTCAATTACATTTTCATCCAAAACATTTCACAAGACATAGTTAAGGCATTTTACATTTTAGCCCTCACATTTTCACATTTTAACATTTTAGTCCCTATTTCATAAAATCACAAAATACACATAATTTCAATATTCCCATGCTTGGCTTAATATTCCTTATGTTCATACAAGCCCACATATTTCATTTATTTCAAATTTTAGTCCTCTAATTTCTCATTTTCACAATTTAGCCCAAATTACTCAATTTCACCAAAAAGTCAAAGACAAAATATGTTAATCTATCACATATCTTTCATATTTCATCATTAACTATCATAAAGCTCAAACATTCATCAATGGCACATCTCAAAATCTTCATCAAATTCAAAAATTAAAGCATGTGCTTGATAATGCACTAAGCAACGATCACAAAAATGTAGAAATCATCAAAAATTGAACAATTTTCTTAGCTCAATCAAGCTCAACAAGTGTCGAATGCTCAAAACTCATAAACCCTATCTCTTATTCAATTTTTTGTGATAAAATGTATGAAAAAGATGAGCATTTGGCTTTGTTTTATTTAATATTAACTTAATAACTCAATTACCATTTTAACCTTATTTTAAACATTACAAAATCATTCATTTAATGGCCATTTTTGTCCATCTCCACTATCAAAAGTTTAATTACAACATAAGAACTTCTCATTTAATAAGCAATGACAATTAGTCACTTTAACAATCAGCACACAGCTTTTGAATTTTATGCGATTAAGTCCTTTTTGCAAATTAAGCGCACAATCGATAAAAGTTTCACACAGAATTTTCACACGTGTTTAATCACATACATTAAACACCAAAAATAATACTAAAATATTTTTTCCGGCCTCAGATTTGTGGTCCTGAAACCACTGTTCCGACTAGGGTCTAAATCGAGCTGTTACGACTCTCCCCCTAAGGGATTTTCGTTCCCGAAAATCTTACAAGTGAATAGGTTCGGATATTGCTCTCTCATAACATTTTCAGGCTCCCACGTAGCCTCCTCAACTCCGTGTTTGTGCCACAATACTTTCACTATAGAGATTTTCTTATTTCTCAACTCTTTAATCTCACGTGCCACAACTTGAATCGGTTCTTCATTATACGACAAATCTGACTGAATCTCAACCTTAGTAGGGGCAATCACATGTGATGGATCAGATCTGTATCATCTAAGCATCGATTCGTTAAACAAATTATGAATCTTCTCTAGCTTAGGTGGCAACATCAATCTATAAGCAACCGGCCCGATACGTTCGATGATCTCATACGACCCGATGAACCTCGGACTCAATTTGCCTTTTCTGCCAAAACAAAGTATTTTCTTCCACGGAGACACTTTCAAAAACACTTTATCACCAATCTCAAATTCAATATCTTTCCGTTTCAAACTGCATAAGACTTCTAATGATCTGAAACTGCTTTCAAACTATCAGAATCACTTTCACTTTCTACTCAGTCTCTTTTGATTAAACCAACCCCGTGAATCTTATTCTCGTTAAGCTCAGACCAATATAATGGAGTCCTGCATTTACGACAGTAAAGAGCCTAATCTGGTGCCATTTTGATGCTAGATTGAAAACTATTATTGTACACGAAGTCATTCAACGAAAAATGATTTTCCCATTTACTTTCAAACTCAAGAATACAACATCTCAACATATCCTCGAGAATTTGAATGATCTACTCAGATTGACCACTCGTTTGCGGATGAAATGTAGTACTGAATGCAGCTTCGTACCTAGAGCCTCTTGTAATTTCTTCCAAAACAGCGAGGTAAATCTCAGATCTCTGTCAGACACAATGGGTAATGGTACCCCGTGCAGTCTCACAATCTCAGAAATATACAATTCGATTAACTTATCAAGTGAATAATCTGTTCTCACCGGAACAAAATGAGCTGATTTTGCCAATCTATCAACTATCACCCAGATTGCATCTTTCTTTCTCAGAGATAAAGGCAATCTCGACACAAAGTCTATCGTGATTCTCTCCCATTTCCATTCAAGAATCATAATCGGTTGTAACAAACTGGATGGAACCTGATGTTCAGCTTTAACTTGCTGACAAAAAAAAATCTCAAAACAAACTTTGAGATTTCCAGTTTCATACCATGCCACCAATAAAACTGTTTCAGATCATTATACATTTTTGTACTTCCCGGATGAACAAGCAAACGAATATTATGAGCTTCGTTCAAAATCAACTGGAACAACTCTAAATTTCTCGAAATACAAATCCAATCTCAAAATCTCAAACAATCATCATTATAACTTGAAATTCTCAATCAGAATTCAAACCACACTGATCTTGTTTTCCCCATCATTTCAGCGTCACTCTTCTGAGCATCACAAACCTGACGTACAAACATTGGCCTCACTTTCAATTCAGCCAAAACTGAACCATCATCACACAGATCTATCTGAGTACTCATTGCTTATAAAGCAAAGAAAGACTTTCGACTCAAAGCATCAGCAGCAACATTAGCTTTTCCCGGATGATAATTAATTACTAATTCATAGTCTTTTAGTAATTCTAACCATCTCCGCTATCTCAAATTCCATTCTTTCAAAGTCATTAAATATTTCAAGCTCTTGAGATCCATATAAAAGTGACACTTCTCACCACATAGATAGTGACGCCAAATCTTCAGTGCAAAAACAATAGCTACTAATTCAAGATCATGAGTCAGATAGTTCTTTTCATGCGGTTTTAACTGTTTCGAAGCGTAGGCTATAACTTTGCCTTCTTGCATCAACACACAGCCTAAACCATTCAACAATGCATCAATGTAAACTATAAATTATTTATCTGATTTAGGTTGAACTAACACTGGTGCCTCTGTCAACAATACTTTCAACTGTTCAAAACTCTGCTGACACTTTTCTGACAAATCAAACTTAACATCTTTCTGTAAAAATTTCGTCAATGGAGTTGCAATCATCGAAAATCTTTTCACAAACCGTCTATAATATCCTGCTAATCCTAGAAAATAGCAAACTTCATACACATTTCTCGGAGGTTTCTAATATAAAATTGCTAAAATCTTGCTCGGATCAACTCGTATCCCCGCTGCTGACACTATTTGTCCCAGAAAACTAACCTCACGCAACCAGAACTCACATTTACTAAACTTTGCATACAATTGCTTCTCACGCAGGGTCTGTAACATGATTCCCAAATGTTCAGCATGTTGCGTCTCATCACAAGAATAAATCAAAATATCGTCAATAAACACAACGACAAATCGATCCAAATACAGTCGAAATATCTGGTTCATCAAATCAATAAATACTGCGGGAGAATTCATTAGTCCGAAAGGCATTACTAAAATTTCATAATGTCTGTACCTCGTTCTGAAGGCAGTTTTCGACACATCTGATTCTTTGACTCTCAATTGATAATATCCCGATCTCAGATCTATTTTCAAAAACACTGTAGCTCCTTTTAACTGATCAAACAAATCATCGATTCGTGGTAGAGGATATTTATTATTTATTGTCACCTTATTTTTCACATAGTTCCGTCTTTCTTTTTCACATACAAAACTGATGCACCCTAGGGAGAAAAACTCAGTCGTGTAAATCCTCTATCAGTCAACTCTTGCAACTGAGACTTTAATTCTTTCAATTTTATCGGTGCCATTCTATACGAAGATATTGAGATAGGAGTCATCCCCGGCACTAAATCAATACCAAACTCGACTTTTCGTATCGGTGGTAATCCATATAATTCTTCAGAAAACACATGTGGGAACTCACAAACTACAGGTACAATTTCAACTTTCTTTTGTCACTTTTGTATCTATCACATATGCAAGATAAGCTTCACACCCATTTTTCACATAATTCAAAGCTTTCATCGAAGATATTATAGCCGGCAACCCATTCAAATCAATGGATTCAATTCGAACTATCTCACCATTCTATCTTCTTAAATCAATACTCTTCCGTTTACAATTTACAATAGCAGTATGCAAGGTTAGCCAATCCATATCCAGATTTATATCAAATTCATCAAAAGGCAGCAGCATCAAATTAGCCGGAAAACAAATATCCCGAAACATCAATGGACAATTCTTGCACACTTTATCAACCAGAACACACTTGCCTAAGGGGTTCGATACCCTAATTACAAACTTAGTAGACTCAATAGGTAGAGTCTTACTAGATACTAGATTCACATACACAAATGAATGTGTAGAGCTTGGACCTATCAATGCAATCACATCAGTATCAAATAGAGTAAAAGTGCCAGTTATGATGTCTAAAGATGACGCTTGTTCACGAGCAGGAATAGCATAGGCTCGCGCAGGTGCTCTAGCCTCAGATCTCACAGCTGTATCCGTTGTTCCTTTCTGGCTACCGCTCACATTTCCAGTGTTTCTGGGTGGTCTACTGCTAATTGTTGTGTTACTCGACCTCGTACTCTAAACATTATCTTTCTCAGCTAACTCTGGGCAATCTTGAATGAAGTGATCTCGTGATTCACATTTATAGCAAACTCTATTATTATACTTGCCCTAGTATTCCCCGATATGTCATCTTCCACACTGTCTACACTCAGGCTTATTACTTCTAACACTACCAACACTCGACTCAATTGGAGTTTGAGTTTTAGGACCAGTATTCTGATTCACATGATCTCTACTCGATTGCCCAAACGAAACATTTGAGCGATTAGTTGCATCTTTGAATCTCTTTGACGAAGGTTGATGTGACTTCCTCATCGATCTTTTTCATTCATCTCTAGCTTCGGAATCTGCTTTCTTCGTTTCTTAACTAAGCTCCTCGCCTTTGCAGGCTCTTTGAAGCAACACTACAACTTTAATGAATAGTTTGGACATAGTAGTTTCTGTTGAAACACATTCTTGCACATACTGGCTCAATCTCACAAATTCTCGCTCATATTCTGTAACAGTCATACGACCCTTTTCAGCTCAAGGAATTCTTTGCGTTTCTGATCTATGAATCGTTGACTGATATATTTCTTCGAAATTCAGCTTGAAAGAAATCCTCGGTGATTCTTTCTCTCGGAACCATAGATATCAATGTTTTCCACCAATTATACGTTGTACCTCTCGACAATGAAACAACACATTTTAAGCATTCATCAAGAGTCAATGACATTTCATCAAACACTCAAATTGTATTCTCGAGCCAAAACTGAGCTCGTTCAGCATCATCATCAACTGTGGCTCTGAGCTCTTCGGTCTCATACTTTCGAATTTTATTCACAGGAGGCTTACTCAATCGAACTGGATCCAAAACTTGTGGCATTATAGTTACTTGCGGGGTGGATGTTGTTGAGCAACAGGATTCGTTTGAAAGAACTCTGAAAATGACTCACTTATCATTTGGAAGAAGGCTTGCTTAGCCTCTCCCTCGTGACTACTAGCAATCGGCCTAGATTCGGCTGACACTGTCCCTTGAGCAAGAGCAAGCACATTGCTCTCAATATCATCAGCAACAGCTCGATCGGGATCCATTTACTATATTAAAACACATTTTTAACTGTCATGATTGATCACACTATCGCAGTTATATATATGGCATGTATAGCTAGACTCACACGCGCTATGTTAGTCCTAGAATCGACTAAACTGTAGCTCTGATACCAATAAAATGTAACACCCCTAACCCATATCCGTTGTCGGAATAGGGTTAAGAGGCATTATCGATCAACTCATAACATTTAATTTTCATTACTCATACATCATTAAATTATAATCAAATAAATACGTCAAGTCCCTTAATGAGGTCTATAAGACCCTAAACACGCATTAGAAAGGGGTTGGGACTAGACCGAGCTCATACAAAATTTTCCAAAAACTTAACATTTTTTAAAGTTACAGAGGTCACACGTCCGTGTGGGCAGCCCGTGCGCCTCGCACGGCCTCAGACACACCCGTGTGTCTAAGCCGTGGAAAAATAGGGCATAGATACTGACTTGTCCACACGGCCGAAGACACGCCCGTGCGCCTTACCCGTGGTCGACACTAACTTGCATCATACGTCCAGTCACACGCCCGTGTGTCCAGCCCGCGTACGAGCCTGAATTGAATCAAATTACAAATTTAAAGGACACGGTCAAGCCACACGCCCGTGTGGTCAACCGTGGGGGCAAAAATAGGCCATTTGCAAAGCCAATTTGCCACCCACACTTTGGGTCACACCTACAAGCATAAACCAATTCAATTCATACACCAAATGGCATTCAAACATACCAAAACATACTCAATTTGATCTCTTAACATCATCATTCAATCCTTACCAAATCCATACATGAAACATACCATTTCCATTTTACTAATTTAAGCCAAAATGATCATTCACATAGAGCTCACACATACACATCTTGACCATCCTTTACACATCCAAAATATATGCTATAAGCATTTAACTATCAAGCCATATCACATGGCAAGATATCACATCTCAAATATACCATAATCACTAGCTTATACATGCCATATACCAAATATATACAACTTCCAAAAGTACCAAAATAGATAGCCGATAGTGTGATTGAGTCGCTGATGATCCTCGGATCCGAGCTAGCTTTAAATACAGTGTAAAACAGAGAAAACTTCACACAGTAAGTTTTAAAGCTTAGTAAGTTTGTAATATAATACATTTAACTCAATGATTCAAATTCAATATATAAAATAAACCATCACATTGATCAATTCACAATAATACACAATTTCATCCATAGCCAATAATCACATAACCATCCATTTATCCATTTACAAAATCATCAACCACATAGGTTCCGTACATACTTGTACCATCACGTATTTAACTATCACATTTACGATTCAATGCTCTGAACCTTTTCTCTTTCGCTTCTCTTTGAACATTTAATGAATTCACACACTCAGTGCTATGTAATTTGCCACAGTCACAATATTATCGCACACTTAGCGCCACATAAATAGTCGAAGCCACAATATTATCGCACACATAGTGCACCACATTGAATATGTATCAAATTTGGAGACACAGTGCCAAATAACATAGCCGATGTATTTCTCTATTTCGCACACGTAGTGCCTTTCATCACTATAAAGATTTTATTTACGTACATATAGTACCACATCTCTTCATGCTCATAATTCACATTGCTCACTCAATTAACACATTCCATTCATTATATAACATATGAACATAATTAAAATAGTTCGTACTATACACAAACTTACCTCAAACGTCAAAATAACGAAACAAGTCGATCAATCGAGCTCTTTGTTCTTGCCTCGATCTAAGTCCGAATTCCACTTTTCTTGATTTATACATATTCAAATTTAACTCATTCAATTACATTTTCATCCAAAACATTTCACTACACATAGTTAAGGCATTTTCACATTTTAACATTTTAGTTCCTATTTCATAAAATCACAAAATGCACATAATTTCAATATTCCCATGCTTTGCCGAATATTCCTCATGTTCATACAAGCCTACATATTTCATTTATTTCACATTTTAGTCCTCCAATTTCTCATTTTCACAATTTAGCCCAAATTACTCAATTTCACCAAAAATTCAAAGAACAAATATGATAATCTATCACATATCTTTCATATTTCATCATTAACTATCACAAAGCTCAAACATTCATCAATAACACATATCAAAATCTTCATCAAAATCTAAAATTAAAGCATGGGCTTGATAATACACTAAGCAACGATCACAAAAACGTAGAAATCATCAAAAACCAAATAATTTTTTTACCTCAATCAAGCTCAACAAGTGTCGAATGCTCAAGCTCATAAACCCTATCTCTTATTCAATTTTCAGTGATAAAATGTATGAAAAAGATGAGCATTGGGCTTTGTTTTATTTAATATGAACTTAATAACTCAATTAGCATTTTAACCATATTTAAAACATTACAAAATCATTCATTTAATGGCCATGTTTGTTCATCTCCACTATCAAGGTTTAATTACAACATAAGGACTTCTCATTTAATAAGCCGTGACAATTAGGCACTTTAACAATCAGCACACAGCTTTTGCATTTTAAGCGATTAAGTCCTTTTAACAAATTAAGCACACAATCGATAAAATTTTCACACAGAATTTTCACACATGCTTAATCACATACTGTAAACACCAAAAATAATATTAGAATATTTTTTTTCGACATCAAATTTGTGGTCCTGAAACCACTGTTCCGACTAGGGTCTAAACCGGGTTGTTACAGAGCTATTCTTATTTTTAGCAATAAGGCATAAGTTAGAGTTATGTATATCATCTAAATGCATCATATATATATTTTCTATCCTATGTCTTACAAGCATAATCTTATTAGAAGCAATTTCAATAACTTTACAACCTTTAGACTCAAATATGACATTGAAACCTTTATCACAGAATTGACTAATTCTTAGAAGATTATGCTTAAGACCGTTGACATACATGACATTTTCAATAATGATAGAAAAGTTTTTACTAATAGAGCCCATTCCTTCAATTTGTTTTGTAGAGTTGTTACCAAATGTAACTTCTTTTCCACTTTTCAGCTTCAAATCGATAAAGTGACTCTTGTCACTGATTATATGTCTTGAGTATCCACTATCAAGGTACCATAAGTTTTTCTTTGAATAACCCATCTCAAAGCAATGCTTCTTTTCCTACAAACATAGAATTAAGATTTGTTTTTTGGTACCGAAATTCTTTTGGGTCCATAAGCATTAGTTCTCATAATTTTAGTCCCATTGGGTATCCAATTTGAAATCAAGCTCCTATCTTGAGAAATTATGAGTTCCTTAAGTACCCATAAAATTTTAATGATTTTTCACTTGTAAAAATTTTGGGGACCTTTATGTTTATAGAAATTAAAGCTATTTTTAACAAATTTCTGTCTTGAATTTTCTCATTTTTCTAAAACTTTGTTAGAGTGAGCTTTTTCACTCTTAGGCAACTGAAGTTGCTTTTAATGATCCTCATGAGCTTTTGAAAGTAAATTATGCAAGTCTAAATTTTTCTTTTCAAAGTAATTAATAACTTCTTGCATTTTATTTACTTTCTCTTCAGGTTCATGATTGGTTTAGAAAGTAAGTCATTTTTATTTCTCAATTTTGAAACATTTTTCATATCTTTTGACTTCATGACTTCAAATTCCAAACCCAATTCATCATAGGCATCTTGCAACTCATCAAAAGAATAATCATTTAAAGTAGATGAGTTAGAAGTTACCTTAATATCATCGATGGCCATAAGGCAAAGATTGGCTAATTCTTGATCTTCATTGTCCGATAAATCCTCATCAGTCCAGGTAGCAACATGAGCCTTAAGCTTTTGTTTGCTTGACCCTCTTTTCTTCCATTGAGGACACTCAAACTTGATGTGTCCTAGCTTCTTGCACTCATATGATAGGGTCCTTCTCTTTAGTAGATTCATTATTAAGTCTTTCCTTCTTTTGGAATTGTTTTCTTTTGTTGGACCTCATGAACCTCTTGAATCTTTTTGCAAACATTGTCATTTCATCATCATCATCATTATTGCTAAAGTCTCCATCTTTCTCACAAGTTGTTGATTTGAATGTAACTCCCACTTTTTTTTGAACTTCTTTGATTTCCTTTGCATTATAGTTGATCTTCATTTCATACGTCAACAAGGAATCAATGAGTTCATCAAGGAAGAATGAGTTGAGATACTTTGACTCTTCTATTGCCTTCACTTTAAGTTTCATGTTGGAAGACTATTCAAAATCTTCTTTACCATCTCCTTATTGGGATATGTCTTCCCAAGAGCTTTGAGACCATTGATGATATGAGTGAAGCAATTGGACATCTCCTTGATTCCTTCTTCCAGTTTTGCTTTAAATAATTCATAATCAAGGGTGAGAAAACTTATCTTGGACTCCTTAACTCTACTTGTCCTTTCATGGGTGGCTTCAAGATTGTCCCAAATTTCTTTTGCATTGTCACACAAGGAGACTTTAGTGTACTCATTGGGACCAAGAGCACAAAATAGAGTGTGCATAGCCTTCATATTTAATTACAGCTTATTAATATCATTTTCATCCCATTCACTCTTTTTCTTTGGGACAACAACACCTTCGACCCCCTTTGTTGGGATGGATGAGCCATTAGTAACTATCTTCCAAACTTCATAATCACTGGCTTGGATGAATAGCTTCATTCTTGCTCTCCAATATGAGTAGTTGGTGTCATTGAATAGTGGCGGCCTCATGGTGGAATGCCCTTCACCCAATATAGTGGAATTTTGCTCCGATGCCATGTAGGAAAATTCTTGACTTGTAGCTTCTATGTAGAATATCTTGAGGATCTTCTCTCTTGGTGATAAAATCATCTCTAGAATTCTAGCTCTAATACCAATTGATAGCTTGATGAAGCAAACCGAAAATGCCAAGAATGGGTGAATTGACCTTTTAAAAAATTGGTGAAAGCAAAGGCAAGAATGAAAAGAAAGCCTTAGATAGGGCAGATATATTGCTAACTGAACTAGCAAATTATGGAATAAATTTATGGAAAGTTCATGGCTATAGAATCATATGATAATACGCCAATAGGGTATGAAAGTATAAGATCATGTGGGAGAGGCCCCATGGCATCCACAGAGATGGTCCGTCGGGATAGTAAACACGGATTATCTGAAAATCCTTTGTGCCAAGATACCTAAAAAGCCTTTGTGGCGAGATACTTGAAAAGCCTTCATGGTGAGATACCTGAAAAACCTTTGTGGCGAGATATCCGAAAAGCTTTGTGGCATATTATAGGGAAAGCCTTAATGGCATAGTAATCTGTAAATCATGTGTGAAGAATTATCTTAAGACCTTGTATGAAAAATTTTGTAAATTTTATGTGGGGTCTTATATAGAGAGCCTTGGTGACAAGCCATCTGGAAAACTTGTGTATTGAATTCTAACATACGAGCCTAACTGACAAGTTATTAGATAGTCGTATGGTGAAATGTGGGTATGCCTTCAAGGCATTTTTTGAAAAAAAATTCAAACTATGTGATGGAATAGAGAATTCGCCATAGTGACAACTAGGATAGAGAAACTTTGAGTATCTAGAATTAAAAGTGGTGTAAGTTGCCCACCGTGTCTAGGAATTTTCATGTCTTGTATGGAAGTCATTAGGAATTCTATTGTGTAAATTAAAATGTTATATTCTTTTAAGTAAGTTTGTTGTTTGGGCTTATGCAAAGTTATAAGGTAATTGGTGTTTTGATAATTTTTGGAGTCTGTCAGAGAATCCGCCAAGAGTAGAATCTAATGAATATTGTTTTAAGGTGGGTATCCAACTACTATCCTCAAAGAGATTGTGAAGAAGGATTTTAAAGATGGTCTGAAGTCTGGATTCCTCCATTCAAGGGAAATGTGTATAAGGTGGTTAAGTGTAGAGTTGGCATATAGTTTTCCACCAACCAAAAATCAAAAAGTATCAGCCAAAGTCTGAGAGGGAATCAGAATATTAAAATTGAGGATTTCAACATCAATGTAAAAGGTAATACTAGTTTAAACTAATTAAGCTCCATTAGATTTATGGACATTTGTTTGTGTGTGGCAGGTCATGAGATATGAATCGCTTCGCCTGTGAGGGATAGAACTAGGATTAGGCTAAAGTAGTCGATCGGAGTACAATATTATGCATACGAAGGGACTTTTGGGAATATGTTTCAAAATAGTGAATAGTGTCATGCACCACTTTGAGTCTATGTTGATAAATATTTAGGTTATATATTTTTATACACTTTTTGGGAACCAGTTGTAATTAATAAACGTTTCTCACAAAATCTTTTGATTTGGAATAAAAGTGTATAAGAGAAAAGTATGGTTAGTAAAGTCTTAATTAGTTTTAAAATTTTAGTAAGTGTTTTAGTTTTGTGGCATCCTATATTTAAATCCGGTAAATTGGGTAGGGTATAGGGTGTTACAATTTTATTAGTATCAAAGCTTTCGATTTAGTCGATCTGCTAGTAGTTAAGTTAGAGTCAACTTGTATGCATAATACGCCAGACTTGGCTTAGTCTCTTAGGTAAATTAAAGAATTTCGTATGGCGAATGGTTTAGTACATTATTTGTATTAAGGTAAATGAGACAGTTAGAAGGAAAAAGGATAATTTCATTAATAAAATGGGGGAAATGATACAAATAGAAAAAAAAGTAAGTAAGTACAAGAAAAGATGAAATTTTTCAGTTTCCCGCCACAACTAGCTGGTCAGTTGTTTCGGTAAGGGCTTCCTTTGGTTAGGGGTGTTCTCTGCGGACTTCTTCCAAATCAATTGAATCTTCCAAGTCCTCCTCCTCTATTTCTAGCTTGATTGAAGTGAAGAAGTCGATGGATTGCTTCCATTCTCTCTAGAACTTCTCCCAATCTTCGTCCTCAAGATTGTAACCATTAAAGTTCAGGGAGTTAGTGGTGACCTTTTGTAGACAGTTGAAGTCCACCTAACTCTAGTTAAGAGGGCCCACAATAACTTGGGCATTTAGAATCAGATTGGACCTCAGTATGGGCAAAGCCTCTGCTAGATTTTTCTTGGGTTCCTCTTGGTACTTTCTCAGAGCTTCTTCATTGGATTTGCATAGACGTTTTAGCTTTGATAAGTGATACTGTTCTTGGGATTTGAGTTTCTCCTCCAAAAAGGACTCTCTGACCAACTGCTTTCCTCCTTCATCTGCTTGAACTGGACTTCTAAATCTTCATATGTGGCTTCCAAGTTGAGATGTAGGAGTTGAGATCCTTGAACTGGCTCACAACTTCTTGATGAGTCTAGTGTAGATGAGCCAAAGACTGTTTGCCAGAGTGTACAGATTCCTCCAAGCCCACCAATTTAATGTGTTCTAGTTGTATGTTTCCTGAAGGGCCTAGCTCATAAGCCTGCAGTCTGCATCTAATACTTTACAGGACCTCTCCAGTACTGAGAGTGGGGGTAATTGAGGATTTGAGGAAAAAGAGGAGAGGAAGGCCACTTTCACCTACTGAGGCAAGATTTTATTTTGTTGTTGTTGGATGACCTCGAGAGAGAAGGGATATTGTCTTGGATTTATTACATTCCTCCATGGGAAAAGTCCATCTACTTCGCTCATTAAAGAATTGTTGAGTGAGGAACAAAGAAGAGCCTCTGTCTAACTTGGACGTAATGTTTCTAGTGGGATTTCATGTAACACCCCTATCCCGTATCTGTCGCCGGATTAGGATTAAGGGCATTACCTGACAAATCGGAAACTTTTATAAACATTTACAGAAATTTCATACAACATTCATTAATAACAATCATAGTGTCCCTTAATTAGGTCAACGAGACCTTAATAGGTCGGGACCAAACTGAACACATACAGAAATTCTCGGAAATTTTAAAACTTTCTAAGGTTTCAGGGGTTACACGCCCGTGTGGGCAGGCTGTGTGCCTCCAACGACTGCTAGACACACCCGTGTGTCTTTCTCGTGGTCTAAACTGAATTAACTCCATGGCCATAAAGCACGCCCATGTACCTCGACCGTGGTCGATTTTAACTTAACTCTACGGCCACCAAGCACCCCCCGTGTACCTTGGCCGTGGTCAATCCTGACTTGGCTCCACGGCTACCAAGCACGCCCTTGCATTTTGGCCGTGGTCGATCCTATCTAAACCACACATAGCTACCAAGCACGTCCGTGTGCCACAACCGTGTGGCAAAATAGGCCATTAGCAAGGCCAATATGCCACCCACATAAGGGTCAAACCTACAAGCAAATTACCAATACTTCTCATGCACATTTGACAACCAAGAACATATCAAAATCATCATTCAATCTCTACATTCCAATCCAATTATAATTATGCGAAATTTACAAGACTAAAACTCATTTAAACACAAGCATAGTTCATTCATACACTCACCATAAACGTTACCATTTCAAATACTATCAAACCATACCAAAACATGCACCATTTATCATATTCATTAAAACACATAACTAATACATATCTAGCCAAATCACATGGCTAAGTTCACATCACATTCTCATACCAATAACTAGCCTATACATTCCATACTTAGTTGTACACATTTCCAAAATGTACCAAAACAAGATGAGTAGTGTGATGATGATCCTCGACAGTCCCCGAGCCTTCAGTAGCTTTGACGATCTATAAAACAGAACAAACATATACACAGAGTAAGCTTTTAAAAGCTTAGTAAACCAAAATACAAATAAACTTAACATGAATTGCACATTATCAAATTGATGTAATGACCATAATGGTTCTCATAACAAATTCATTTCATTCTTTCTTTAGCTCATTTACTTAGCCAAAACTTACCACATTCTCAACTCTAATACCTTATATGCATAAAGCTCATTAAAGCCTAATTTCACATATCATCTCATCATTTCATTGCTCATATTCAACTTAGTAAGTTCATATAGATACTTACCTTTCATACACACCTTGTGTACTTATCAAGCATACTTGAAAAGGATAAACATTCAAGTAATCGTTCATAGCTCGGAATTGCCCATTGAACCGTTTAGAATCTAATAGGATATACAGAATACTCAGAATAGTCGCACAATGCCAACGTCCCAGACGTGGTCTTACATGTAATCAGATGTTGATGCCATTGTCCCCGACAGGGTCTTACACGAATTAATACGATGCCGATATCCCAGACATGGTCTTACACGTAAAGATCATATCGATGCCAACGTCCCAGACGTGGTCTTACACGTAATCTCGAATCAATGCCAACGTCCCAAACGTGGTCTTACATGATAAAGTAGAACAGATACATATGCCATGACATAGCTAATCCTATCTATTCCTAGGTTCGTACGGGACTTCTCGAACATTGTCACTAAGTCAACCTTATTTTGGAATTCATGTACAGATCATCTCGTAAGCATTCATCGTTAACAATAGTCATATGAACATACACAGTTTAGTACAAATACGTTTATTTGCATAATGACTTACCTCAGATTTGATTTAACTGAACGAAAACGGCTACTTACCTCGGATTTGATTTAACTGAACGAAAACGGCTATTCGGTTACTTTCACTTTCCCACAATCTAAGTCTGATTTCTTTGGCTCTTGATATATACATATTCAAATTTAACCCTTTTATGCACTAACTCATCCAATTCAATCCAAATACACACATTTAGGGCAATTTACAAATTAGCCCTCACATTTGCACATTTATTATTTTAGTCCATTTTTCTCAAAACATCAAATTCACAAAATCATCACATACTCATATATAGTCGAATACTTATGTATATCATACAAGCCCATATTTTCCATCACATTTGCAATTTAGTCCTTCAAATTGCTATTTTTTCAATTTAGCCCTAATTAGCTAAATTCATCAAAAATTCAAGAACAAAACATGTTCATCAAATACATATCATTCATTTAACACCTAAAATCATCTCAAAGTTCACCATTTTATCCATGGCACATTTCATAAATAATATAAATTCTTCAAATTACAACATGGGCTTGATAGTAGGCTAAGTAATAATCTCAAAAACATAAAAATCATCAAAATCCAAAGCCGTTACAAACCTTAATCAAAGCTTGCAAGTGTCGAAACCTAACTTAACTTCTTCCTTTTCTTTCTTTCAATTTTCAGCTAAAAAGATGATAGCTGTCCCATTTTCATGCTTTTGTTTCCTTTAATTATACTTAATTATCAATATACAAAATTAACCTTAATTCTAAATGCATGAAACATCTCATATAAGGTCATTAGTGTCTTTTAAACATCCACTAAATAAATATTGGCTTAATTGCCTATCAAGGCCTCCTCATTTAAAAGCCACATCAAATAGATGTCTTTTCATAAAGCATGAAAATTTTGCCTTCAATGCAATTTAATCCTTTTATCAAATTAAACACACAGACGATAAATTATCTTACGGAAATTTAACACATGCTTAACCACTCATCAATGACACAGAAAATAATATTAAAATATTTCACTGACTCAGATTTGTGGTCTAGAAACCACTGTTCCGACTAGGGTACAAACCAGACTGTTACATTTCAGCCGTAGGAGGATCAACGATGTGGGCTAAAGAGTCTGTAGAGTTGGTAGACTCTATTGGCTCAACGGGAACATGAGGTAAGGCAAGAACAGAAGCAGTGATGACTTTTTGGAGGCAAACCCTTTCCTAAGTCTATGTCGAGTTAGTTGTGGGCGGTCACTACCTTTTGTATCTTGGGTGTTTCCCTCCACCGTTGGCTGCTTTTGAGTTTTCCTATCAGTCGATACTCTTGGTTGGACTATAGTAACACCTTCATTCTCACGCAATGAATCCAACAAGGCTAATGTATCCATATTATCTTAGGGAGTGAGGGTAGAGGTACGAGGCTGAGAAGTAGACCCAGCAGCAGCAACTGGAAAATTAAACTGACTGGGAGAATGAGTGGAAGACGTGCCATAACTTATAATATTTGAATGGCATGGACGTATTCCACAAGTGTCATAGAAAAAGAAAGAAGGTTCAATTTTCCTTCATAGTAGAATTTGTGCCAAGTTATCATTGTTGTTGTGAGGCCATTTTGTTTCAATAGAAGGGACTTTTTGGGAATTCACCCATAAAAGAATATCATTCATCTGACAACCATTGAGACTTAGTTCTTGTAAATGGTACTGTAAAACATGTCTAACAGTGACGATCTCTCCCAATTTTAGGTTACGCCTCATCCTTAACCGTTTGAATTGTTTCCAAGTAACCCATGAGTCAACAGTCTAACTCTGTAAGTAGATATATTCTCGAGGTAAAGACCAGTACGTGGGGAATCCAAACCCATGAGTGCAATACCCTACTCATTAAGCATCAAGCCGAAAAGGGGGTGTAAAGGCAGGTGGAAGCCAATCTCGAGTAGGAAGAGAAGAAGAATAAAACCCATTGTGTTGTCACTTAGATGACATTCACCTTAGACTATTTCGAAGTCATAAGCCAAGTTAGGTAGAAGAATTCCTCGGGCCCATAAGTAATGAACTAGCTCTTCATAAGAGGTGTTACATTCGTACAAAAGAGCAATCACGCATTGGGTATTATCAAGACCTCTAGGTCTGATCTTAATAGCGTCTCTAAGGTCATCATTTCTACTGCTCTAGCAACATCCTCCACGAGAAGTTGTTCTAAACATTTTGAGTAAATAAAGAGAAAAAATGAGGAATTACCTCTAAAGGAAATGTGAACTAATGATGGAAAGGAGGAAGAGACTTTGAAAAAAAATCAAAACTAGGGCTCCAATGATATAGTAAAGTGTTTGAGATTTTGTCAAGGCTAAGACTGCAAGATGTTTAAAAACACGGGAGGACCCGCTAATTTCCCTTGTAAGCCCATTTTTCAGTGAAATCGGAACAGTGGTTTCAGGACCACAAATCTGATCCGAAAATAAAATTTATTTTTATTTTATTACATGGTCCATATTATGGTAGAGATGTCATTTGAAAATTTCAATAAGAAAAATTTATTGGTTATGTGTTTAATTAGGGAAAGTACTAAATTGAATAAAATGGAAAAGTTGAATTCTAGTAGCTATAAGGATTAAATAACTATGGAATTCAAAACTTGAGGTCCTTATATGGTAATTAGACCATTAAAGAAAAGTAACGTGACTCATCCATGGAAATTTAGAAAAAGGGCACGGACTAAATTGGAAATTTAAATAATTAAATTGATTAAAAGATGATAAAAGAAATATCATCTTACTTTCTCATCATTACCCCAAAATTCTATGGAAACCCTAGGAGAGAGAGAATAAACTTTCATGGCTTAATTGGGTAAGTTTTCTTGTCCCGTTTTTAGTAATTTTGATATTTTTGAAATCGATATAGCTTAATCTATCTATTTGGGGGATCAATTTGAAAAGTTATCAAAGTATGAAATTTGGGTCATGGATGAATATGCTGAAAATTTTAAATTTATGGTAGAAAATGAAAGGTTGTTGATGGATAAACAACTTTTACAAAGTGATTTTTTATGAAAACATGATTTAGGGGCTAAAATGTAAAGTTGTGAAATTTGATGAAAAAATTCTGAATTTTTATGAATACATGTGCTGTAAATTTTGTGATGGAATTTTGGTTAGGCTTGGAATAGGGAGTAAATTGCACAAATTCATTTTCCGAGCCTAGGGACAAAATTAGAATTTATGGAAAATTTAGAGGCAGAATGGTAATTCTGCCTAGGATGTGAATTGAGTCCATTTGAATACGAAGTGTGTGAAATTGATGATTAAATTCATTTATATAGATCCGGGCAACACATATTCGAGGTTAGATCGAGGAAAAGAAAAAGTTTCGGATTGGTAGGTTTTTAAATGCAAAAAAGTGTCGAGGTAAGTTCGTGTAACTTAATTGAGCTTGTAAATATGTTAAATTTTGTTGTATGGAATCTATTTTATATTTATGTGAGTTAATTTGAATGTTATAACATAAGAAATAATTACATGTTCGGAAATGTTAGAAAAGGGTTAAGTTTCGATTGAATCTTGAATTTCGATGGATAAATATGATTGCCTTGTAAAATGAGGCCTGAATTTGTTGCGGACGGGATTTAGCTCGGACGAGTAATCCTATTGACCTCAGTATAGAAAGGATTTAGCCCGGACGGGTAATCCTGATATAATACCTCTCGAGTATATGTTACAATTAGGATTTAGCCTAGACTGGTAATCCTAATTGAGCTCTTTGAGCATATGTTACAAAAAGGATTTAGCCTGGACTGGTAATCCTATTACATGATATATGGCTCGAGAGTGTATTCTTTAATTAGTGCCCTAAGGGGTATTCTTGAATACGAATTGATGCGTTGTTGAATTGTACACCTTGAGTGTATTACTTGAGCATCCATCGGAACTTCAAGAATTCAATGAACAAAACTCTTATCATGATGAGAGAATTATGAAATGAAATGAATAATGTCATGAAAGATTATTGCTTGATGAGCTCATTTGAGTTATTTGTTGAATATGAGAAATTTGGTGACTAAGATGTTTGATTTAATGCTTGTATTTAGGCAACTTTGCCAAGTTGATGGAAAACATGTTATTGTATGCTTAGATTTAATAAACGGGATTGGTAAGTTTATTTTCTTTCATATGAACTTACTAAGCATATAATGCTTACTTTGTTTTATTTTCCCCTATTTTATAGTGCTCGGAAGCTCGCAAAGGTTGGAGATCGATTGGAGTATCATCACACTATCCACTAGCTTATTTTGGGTATATATATAGCAAATCATTTTGGTATAATGGCATGTATAGGTTAACTTGGCCTTAATTGGCTTGATAATGATGTTTTGTACCCTAGCCATTGAAATGGCTAGTAATGGCCTATTTTGGTATTATGAAGTAGATTATTATGTTAATCATACATGTGATTTAAGTGAATGTGATAAAGATGTTAATGCCTAGATTAATTCAAGGTAAGAATATAAACATGTATGCCATGATGAATGATGGAAATTGCTTAATTTAAATGCTTGAATTGGTTGGTACTTGGATGTAAGCATTTGTGTAGGTCATTGGTGTGATTTTTGGGTGAGAAATGAAGCTAGAAATGGATTGATTTTTTCCATACAACCTGGTGCATGGGCGTGTAGTTAGGCCGTGTGTCCCTTGCACCTTAAATTCGAGAAAACAGAATGCTTATAATTGAGAACACGGGCAGAAACACGGGCATGTGTCTCAATTGTGTGTGCTACAAGGCCTAAAACACGGGCGTGTGTCTTGGCCGTTTAAAACCTGCACCTAATTTTATGAAAATTGAATTAAACACACGGCCTAGCACACGGGCGTGTGGCATGGCCGTGTGCACAAGTCAGAGAGTTACACGGGGTAAGACACGGCCTGAAGCACGGGCGTGTCCCTAGACCACACAGGCGTGTGAGCCCTGTATTTGGGAAAAATTTTGGAATTTCACGAAAAATTTCCTTAAGTTCTCGATTTAGTCCCAGTTCGATTCTAATACTCATTTTGGCCCTTGAGGGTCCATATAAGGGATGTTATGAATAATTTCGGACAATGAATAGTGATTGACATGAAATATCTGAAAATATTCTAAAAACTCTGGTAATGCTCCACAACCCTGATCTGGCGACGGATATAGGTTAGGGGTGTTACACTGATAAGCAGTATGTTATGTTTGTATTTGGACGTTTCATCAAACCATAAACATCTGATTAAAGGAGACTGACCACGCATCATGGGTGGTGGTGTTTGTAAGAAGATAGAAAAAGAAATTTCGAAGACAAAAGTTTCTAAAGGGGAAAGAGTTGTCACACCCCAAATTCGACAAATCCAACTTTAGAGACTAATATATGCACATTAACTATTTTGGCATATTATAGTAGTATAATCTGCCACTCGTCTGATTCATTAGTGAGATAAAGTATTGGCGCATTCTAGCATGAAAGTATCTACCCGTTGTCGGTATCTAAGATGTTGCTCCAAGATATCTTCAAGTGAAGAAAGATTACGCCTTAGAGTTTTTGGCTGAAAAACAAATAGTCTATTAAATGTACGGGAAAATTATAAGAAGAATTAATTGTTTTTAAGATCACGCCATATGAAATTTACTGTTAAGATGAAGTACGCTCTGTTTACACGAGCACTATTTTAGTTGGGAGTCAATTTGTAATAGCCTGTTTTTTAGTGGTGACGAAATAGTGGTTTCAAGACCATGAATTTCCATCGTGTTAACCTGTAAATATTATTTATAGAATATTTATGGAGTCATTAGGGTTGTATTAAAATTTGGTTAAAAAATTTTAACATTTAGATAGCTAATTAAAGAAAAATGTCTAAATTTTAAAAGGTGCAAAACTTAGTAATTATTGCATTTAGATGATTTAATAGCTTAATTAATAAATATGGAAGGGGAAATAAGACAATTAGACCTTAGATAAAATAAGTGGACAGTCAAGTGTGGTTTTTGATGAAATTTTAATTAATTTTAAAGGTTAAAAAGGTAAATAATTATTAAGTAAACAAAACTAAAGCAGGGAATTCTCATCTTCTTCCTAAATTCTTCATGTTTAACCAAATGTCTATAGTCTCTTAAGCTTGGAGAATCGGCCAAGTTCAATTCATTGCATGTGAATGATTTTGATGATAAACATGTGTTTGAAGCTTTGATTGTTCTATTTAGTTGTTTTGTGAAGTGATTTTTGTTAGATTTTGATTTAAGGATCAAATTGTTAAAATGTCAAAATTTCAAGGTTTGATGGAGAATTTAATGTTTAATAAGGATTGTATTAGGGCCTAGAATATTTGGCTATAATCTAATCTTGAGGAAAATTGTTAATTTGATGATTTTCCGGTTAAAGGTGTAACAGTCCGGTTTAGACCCTAATCGGAACAGTGGTTTTGGGACTACAAATCCGAGTCAGAAAAATATTTTGATTTTCCTTTTAGTGTTTGCAGCATGTTAATTTATATGTGTGAAATTTTCATGATTTAATTTTATCGTTTGAGTATCCGATTTAATTAAAAAGACTTAATCGCGTAAAATGCAAAAGTGGGCTATTAATGTTTAAGTGTCGAATTGTTATTGTTTTTATAATGTGGAGTCCTTGAAATGAAATTTGAAATTTATAAATATGATGGACGGTAGTGGACATAAATTATAAGGTTTACATATTATTTTATAATGGTTAAAATGGTAATTTATGTGTTAACATATGATTAAATAAAATAAAGCAAAAATGCCATGCATTTTGTGTTCATCTTAGCCGAAAGTTGAAAGAAAAAGAAAAGAAAAGAGAGTTCTTAGGTTCGGCCTTGTCCAAGTCCAATTAAGGTATGTATTTAGCTCGGTTTTTGATAATTTTTACGTTTTTGAGATTATTGCTATGTAATCTATCAAGCCCATGTCTCAATTTCTAAATTTGATGATGATTTTGTATTTTTTCATTGTTGAAAGCTTGATGAATCTTGTGTTTGATTATAGGAAATAAATATATGTTGTTAGATTAATATGTTTTGTATTTGAATTTTTGATGAATTTGAGTAATTTGGGCTAAATTGTGAAAATAATATATTGAGGGACTAAAAGGTGAAATAATTGAAATGTGTGGACTTATATGAGCTTAGTGAACATTTGGCCAAGCTATAGTGTGGTTAAATTTTGAATATTTTGTATTTTGTGAAATAGGGACTAATTTGTGAAAAATGTGAAATGTCAAGGGAAAAAGTGTAATTTGCCCATTTATGTGTTTTTGGATGAATTTTGATTGAATATGTGATTTAATAAGTTTAATTTAGACTAATTTAGATCAAGAAAAGAGGAAATCAGAATTGGATCGGGAAAATCTAAAGTTGTTGAATAGTTGTCCCGATTAGTCTATCTTTGCCGAGGTAAGTTCATAAGTAAATAATTGTTGTTAAATTATATGAAAATGTGTTTATTATGCTGAATTGAATTTTAGTAGAAAATATATGTGTATGCCAAATTGGTAAAAGTATGGGAGAATTGTCTACGAGCCTGAATCGACCGAGTTACGACGTCCAAAAGCCCCGTACGAACCTTAGGAATAGTTAGGATACATATGTCATGACATAGGATTTCCGATATGTGTTTATGTGTAAGACCACGTCTAGGACGTTGGCACCAACTTGTGATGTACGTGTAAGACCCTATCTGGGATAGTGGCATCGATATGTGATTACATGTAAGACCACGTTTGGGACGTTGGCATTGTACGAGCTTTCTGACTATCCGAGTATCCTTATTAATTCCGAATGGTTCAACAGGCATTATCGAGTTATGATTGAATTTGTAATCGAGATAAAAGGTTCAGGTACGTGCTATGTTTAATGTTAATGAAAATAAGGTAAGCTTAGTATTTGAAATGATGATATAAATTATGCCTGATATAAAGTGACTTATCTGTATGTGTGAATGCTCATATTCTGCCAAGTGATGTTAAAATGTTAGTGTTCATGTATTGGTACAGGAATTTGCAAGCATGATAAATGTAAATTTAATTAAGGTTTGTTTGATTCGGCCTAGTTGATTTTAATGTTAATGAATATTAAATGAATTACTTACTTATGACTTACTAAGCTATTCAAGCTTACTGTGTATGAATGTTTATTGTTTTATAGATTTTGGAAGCTAGTTACGAGCTCGGGGATCGTCAGAGAAATCCGCCACACTATCGATCGTTATTTTTTCAATATTTTTATAAGTTGAACTTTGAACCTCTGGCATGTATAGGCTAGCCTCTGGCATGTATAGGCTAGCCTTTGTTTTGGTTGATTTGGAAACGTATATATGTATAAACTAATTTTAATGAGTATGAGTTTGAAAATGTGTATATATAAAGCCATGCGAAAATGGCTTGATTTCTATGCTTGAGTTCAGCTATGTTTGATTATGATTTAAGTTTGTTTGGTAAGTAATATCATGTATATATAATGTGATGCTTGGTTATGTGTTTCGGCAATAAGTAATGGATGTTGTTTGAGTTAAGGTATGTTATGTGCTAGTTAAGTAATAGGCATGTTATATATATGTGTGTGTGTGTGTGTGTGTGTGTGTGTGTGTGTGTACTTGATATATGTTTGATTTGCATATGTAAGTGATCTTATGATTAGCCTAGTAATGAAGTAAAAGAAGGGATATATATATTTGGTTGTAAAATGGTTATTTGTGCCATTTGAAATGGTAAGATTACATGGGGTATTTGGTTTAGAATTTTTGAATAGTGGTGTATGAACATATTCGGCTATGGCATTGAATTTATATTGTTAAGTATGCAAAATGGTATATGGTGTATATGTAATTGCCGAAGACTCTTGGTTAAATTGATAGAAAGGATTTATTGATTAAATGATTAATGTTGGGAAGAATGGATTTGATGCATTTGGTATGGAAGTAGATTAGATGACCAAATATAGAGTTTTATAGCCTACGAATTTGGTAAGTTGAATCAATTATTGAATATACAAATTGAGTATATTATAATTTGTATTTAGTGTATTAAACAAATGGTTCATTTTAATATGGTGATATGTACATAAAGGTGTAATGGTTAAAATCTATATTTGACCATTTTGTGAAAATGATAATGTTGCATATGTTAATTGACTATAAGTCATGTTATATGGATCATTTAGTTAATATGCACCTATAAAGAAGTAGGAAGCAAAATGTTTGATGTTTAGTCTATGTATTAATTGTATGGATACATATAAAATATATATATTTGGTGTATAAAATGATAAGACATATGCTTGAATGCCTTAATGTATGCGTATGGTATTTATAATGTAATGAATTATCTTATTACTTTGATATTTTGAATGCTTTGAATGAAGTGTATATAATTTCGAATATGACAGTGATTATGTGATTGTATGAAAGTTGAGTTTTGTTCGGTAATACCTCGTAACCCTTATCCGGCGACGGATACGGGTTAGGGGTGTTACAAATGGACTAAATTGAAAAAATTATGAAAGTTAGGGGTAATTGTGTAAATTTAAAAAAAGGGTATAAAATGTAAAGTAAATTGGAATGTGAAATGTAAGTTAATAATTGAGAAATATTACATTTTAAATCAAGACCCTATTGATATATGTGGAAAAGGAAAAATTACAGATTAGTCCCTAAACTTCTGCAACTACTACAATTCAGTCCAGGTAAGTTCATACAGCTTTTGATTTAACATCTATATGAAATGTTTGATGATATAATATGATATAATAGGTATAATTGTTTTATTGTTGATATAAAATTGTTGAGAAATATTATTGAATTTTAATACTTGGATCGGATGAACGCGAGATAGAGTACAATCGAATGATTGTGTGTTATGTGGGGATTGGAATGAAGATTGATGTGGTGTGATATATATATCTTTCCTGAGTAGGCCAAGGTTTAGCATTTGTTACGAACTCTCGTGTTATCCCTGTTTTGGCGTGTTTTCGATTGGACTAGCTCTTTGGAGCAATTGGCGTGTTATCGGGTAGATTAACTCTTATGAGCCTTTGGCGTGATTTTGGTTGGACTAGCTCTTTGAAGCAATTGGCATTTTACCGGGTGGATGAGCTCTTATGAGCATTTGGTGTGTTTTCGGATGGAATATTGTGTTTGTGTCTGTAAGTCATTCATCAGATCGTAAAATATGGTATTATACTTATAATGACTTTGAATGGTTCGATACATAAATGATATCGATAATTGAATCTATTGTGGATATATATATGTTCTCGGAGAGTATTATTTGAATCTTGTTTTGACTTGTGAAATTCATCAGTTAACATTGTGGATGACAGAAAATACATGTAATTGAGTTAGTATTGAATGATTTATTGTATTTACTTCGGTAAGATTTATCATTTTTGTATGTCGAACTTATTAAGGTCCAATAAGCTTATTTTTGTTATTTTCTGTTCTTGTAGATACTTTTGAAGGTTGGACGGTCAGATCAACACTCAAGTCACACTATCCACCTATTTTTGGTAGTTTTTGGAATGTTGATTTTGGGATTATATGGCATGTAATAGGCTTGTGTGACATTACTATTGTTTTGGTATATAAATCTTTAAAGAGTGATCTTAAGTGCAAATAGTTAAGTTATATGATATATGAGAATGAGGTAAAATGGTTTTTTTAGTACAAGTTTTTAGCATGTGTTATATTGAGATGTTGTGATTTGAGGTGCCTATGATAGGCATATTGTTTAGGTGTTAAGTTATATGAATTGATAAGTTGTGATTGATGATTCATATTGATGTATAATTGTGTATACTTGTGGTGCCAATGAAGCTACATTGGTTAGGCACTTAGGATAGTTGATTTAGCATGTTTTAAGCTTCTATAATGTCATTCTGAATAGGTTTAATAGCTGGTAAATGGGTTACTTAGATCCAAGTAAGCTTGAAATGGTAAAGTTGTCTTTTAAGGTTCATTTAGGCGCACACGACTTAGGACACACCCTTGCCACTTGGTCGTGTGCCACACACGGATTGAGGCATAGTTGTGTGTTTTAACTCAGTGAGTTACATGGCCTAGCACATAACCTACGACATGGCCATGTGCCACAAGTCAGAGAGTTACACAGCTGTGTGACCCAACTCAGTGAGTTACACAAGCAAGGACACAGGTTGAGACACGGCCATGTGCCCCTATTTTGAAAGTTACACGGCCTGGGGGCATTCCACACGGCTGTGTGTCCCCTGTTTTGGAAAATTTTCAACTTTTTCTTAAAATTTCTAATTTGATTCAATTCAGTCCTGGATCGCTTATAAGTTATTTTTAAGGCCTCGAAGGCTCGATTTAAGGACCAAATGATTGTATATGATATATTTTGAATGAGATTAAATTATTGAATGTTATGTTGTTAAATATTTTACTATTGATCGATAATACTTCGTAACCGTAATCCGATGATGGAGACGAGTTAGGGGTGTTACACAATTCGATTGATTTCACCCTCCTCATGACTGATTGAACAATAATGTAGATTTTTGCAGGATTTTCTTTTACCTAACCCTGGATTTGGTAGGAAAATCGGGGGACAAATTCAGTTAATATTGCCACTTGTCAAAATCCACTATAAGGTATTGGGAGTATATATATATGGTGAAGGAGTGCATTTAGATGATTTTTCTTTTCTGATTGCATCCTGATTACTTCTTTTCATTCTAAATATTCTCTTATTTTTCTTCGATTAGCTAAAGCTAAGGTTCTGTAAATCAATGGATGATTCAACCTCTTGGTAAGTTCGATAGCTTTGCATGTTATGACAATAAAGAGTAGGGATGTGTAAAAGATGTAAGAACAGTATGATTTAAGTGGAAAACCCTACGTGGGGGTCGTGTATAGATGAAATGTTAGTAATCTATCAGTAAATAAGGTTTTAATAGAGGTTCTATGATCTTTTGAGCAGTGGTTGCTGCTGGATTGGGAAGGATGATTGAAACAAGCGTTTTGAGTCAAGGTAAAGGTGAGTCTCTAGAATCGACTTCTGTATATCATTTTAATTCAAATAAATGGCTGATGCCTCTATGGATAGGTATGTCTCCTTGAGAAATTTTTGTGTATATGTAAAAGAAGAGTATTGATAGTTGTTTGAATATGAAGTGGCATGATAAGAGTCTTTTTTTGTTAGGGAGCCGGTACGTCATCTCTAGAATGTGTGGGTGATAGTAATCAGTGTTACATGTGTGTATGGTCAAAGTCTAAGTAAAAGGACTTTTGATACGGTACGAGTCCAGTACAGGCAAGTCAGTGATATGAATAAATGTGAAGAGGAGATATGTTGTGTAGCCTCTGGTAGGGTAGATATATTGCTAACTGGACAAGTAGATCAATGTGAAAATGGAGATTTATTGTGTAGCTTCCAGTAGGGTAGATATATTGCTAGCCGAACTAGTAGATCACAGAATAAATTTGTGGAAAGTTCATGGCCATGGCATCAGACGGTAATACTCCACGAGGGCGTGAAGGTATAAGACTATGTGGAAGAGGCCCCATGGCATCCACAAGGATAGTCCATCGGGATAGTTTTTTTTTTTTTGATGAATTTTTATTTTATTTTATTCCCCAATAAAAGTTTTATTTTATTTTATTCCCCAATAAAATATGAGCAAATTGATTATAATAGATGTTTTAATATTTAAGCTTTAAATTAAAAAATAATTTCAATTTTATAAATATTTATTTGAATATTTAATTAGGAATGAATCTACTTACACTGATGTAAAACTATTACACCCTTTCGTATCTCTTTGTACAATTAATATTTTAGCAATTCAATTGTCAAATTTATCAATATAATTATACTTGTCGTGGATGTAAATTTTTTAAACCAAACTGAATTTTCTATCATATTGACCTAAAATACTATATATATATATATATATATTAATAATTATTGCATGATTGAAAGTTTTTTTTACATAAAACAAATAGTTAGAAAATTTTATTTTACATCAAATTTGACATGCATTGTTTATATGAATAAAATATAAAATGTAACAATTACATTGTTAAAATATTAATTATACAAATAGATATAAAAAAGTGTACAATTACTCAAGTTACTCCAATGTAGATGGATCTCTCCCCTATTTAATTAGTATCGTCATTATATATTACTAGAATGTTTTGTTTGCGATTTTTCATGGCTTCAATTTTTATATAACTTTAATTATATTATAAATATTTATTAGATATTCATTAAAATTTTAATATATTTATTAAAATAATTATAATGAGTGGAATTATTTATTTACTTCAAAAAAAATTAAATAAAATATTGTTTTTAAATCCAACATTTTATTAAATTAAATGATGAATGGTTAAATTAGGTATAAATTCTTCATAGTCAAATTATGGTTATGATTCCTTTATTATGTTTAAATATAATATTTAGATCTATACTTTAATTCAACATAATTTGATTCGTTTATTTTTATAAAATTATTATTTTGTTCAAATAAATGACATCCTTAATTATTTTGGTTAAAATGTTGAGGTTGGATTTTTTTTTTAAAAATACTCATTTCAACTTATTATGCTAAAATAAGTTTTCTTGTGTTAAAAATCTGTTTATAAAAAAAATCACGTTAACATTTTAATCGGAATAGCTAAGGATGTTAATCATTCAGACAAACGAATGCTATCATAAAAGTAAATGACTAAATTAAGTGAAATTAAAAGACAAAGATTAAAACTTGAATATGAGCCTAATAGAAGGACCAAAACTCAATTTGACCTCTAATAATGATTTTCTAAAAGAAAGGTAAAGAAAAAAAAAAAAGGAGCTGGAAACGTGGCATATACAAAGTATTCCCTGGGAACATTCCTAATATATATTATTCAACAAATATATATAGAAAACCCCAGTTCTTAGCTGTTGCAGAACTTAAGTCTTTTTTTTTTCAACAATTCCAAGCTGTTAAACAAGTTATTTACTCTTTCCTAACCAACCAAATATTGTTTTTAATTAAATTACAACAATTCTTTGTAAGTGGTTCAGCTGTAAATTTAACAATAATATATGTAAATACCCAAATTTGATCGGGCCCATTAAAAATAAACCAAAAAATAAAATAATAATAATAATAATATCAAAAATTTACAGCCCAAATTTCTAATGGCCCAATATGGCCCAAAATTAACCTAAATCTTAAAGCCCAAAATTTTAAAAAAAACCAAAAAAAAAAACTAGTTTCTAAGCCGTCGCTGTCAGCGCAAACGTCGCCCTTGATGCCTCGGGAGCGTCTCCCTTCTGATTGACCTTGTCAATGCCTGCAAAAATGAAAAAAAAAACAGAAACAGCGCAAGAAATGAAAAAGAAGTGAAGACAAACAGTAACAAGAGCAGTAGCATAGCAAAAAAAGAAAAGAAAAGAAAAACACATGTTGTAATCTCAAACGGCTATAAACGCCGAGTTCTTGTAAGATTCAAATGGGGTTCTTTTTTAAAAAAACACACGGAGAGATACACAAAAAATCGAAATAAAAAGCAGTCAAATTTTTAAAAGTTTTTTTTCTTCATTTTTCTTTTGAATATATATATACACACACATACATATAATATAGTAAAAATTACATGATTTTATTCTCCGCCGTCGGGAGCCGAATGGTCCTATCCCCTTTTGGCGATTTTTTTGGCCAGTTTTCTAAAAAATCGACCCCAGATTTGGATTCTGGGGGTCGAAAGGATCAAAGAAGGGTTTTCTGAAATTTTTGGCCACCGGAGACTGCGGCTGGTGGCCACGGCAGTCTACGACGACGCCGATGGCTGGAGCCATGGTCGGATCTTAGGCAGTGCCCAAAGAGAAAAGAAGAGAAAGAAAAATTTTTTTATAAAGGGAAGAAAATGATTTTTTTCCTTAAAATTTCTGCTTTTATAGCGTTCCAAAACGGCGTCGTTTTGGGTTTCATTTCCAGACTCCAAAACAGCGTCGTTTTGGCCTCTAATCCAGTTGCCAACCTAAGACCCGACCCGAACCGCTCAGGATCCACGCGTTTTTGACATGGGGGTAATTGTTCCATGGGTCCTTCCGCTTTTGGGCCTATTTTCAATTTGGTCCTGATTCCTTTTTTTCCTTCTTTTTAGAACACACCACTTAATTTTAAATTCCTTTCAACTTGGTCCTCAGACCGCTGACCCTTGGGGGAAGGACGCGTTTATTTTTAGATTAATTTCTTCTGAGCCCTCGAAACTTTGCATCGTTTTTAATTTAGTCATTTATGTTTTTTTAATTCAGACCTTAGATTTCAATGAACATTCAATTTAGTCCTTATTTTCCCTTTTCTTTTATTATTTTGCTATTTATAATTTGATTTTTATTTAAATTTCAATTTAATTCCTATCTATTTAATTTCAGCTATTCATTAAATATTTTTTTATTATTTACTTATTTATTTATTTATTTTCAACTTTTCATTAATTAATTAATTTATTCATTCATTTATTATGGCAATTTCAGCCTTTCAATATTTTTTATTTGCTTATTTATTTATTTATTATTGTCTTGCTTTTTTATTATTTTGAATTTCGTATCGTTAATTTTTGTATATTTGTCATATTATCATTATTACTCCATTTTTTAAAATTTTTTATTTCTTTTATTTTTATTACTTTCATGTCTTGTCATGCCTCTTCTGTTTATTTTTATTTTAAATAATCTTATCTATTTTATTATTATGATTACATTATTATTATAGTACTCTTTTATTTACTTATTATTTATTTTTTCTACTCACATAGCCATTTTAAATTATTTCTAAGCATTTATCCACGAGTTTATTATACCCAAATAAGCTAAATACACATTATTTTAAATATTGCATTCATCTTTGCACGAGGCACAAAAAGAAAATTTTTTTAAATCAAAGTAATATTCATTATTTTGGAATTTGAAAAGTCGTGTTCTTAACTTACGGAATATGGCTTCTTTCTAAAATTGAAATAGTCGAATATTCACTTTAAAATAAATAAAAACGAGATTTAAGTGACGATTAAATGGCGTTCATTTTCGTTCTCGAGGATCTAAGGCATTGTGTCCTAACCTACGGGACGTGATCCTTTCTTCTCAATTAACTTGAAATAAGCCATTTTTTCGTGAAAATTAATTTAATTAAGTAATGTCTTAATAAATGATCATATTTTAAAATCTCTTCAAATTTTTAATTTCTGACACTAAAGACATCACCAATTTTGGCCGTTGCGATGTGCTAATCTTTCCTCGTGCGTAACCGACCCCCGAACTCATTTCTCAAAGTTTATAGACCAAAAATCATTGTTTTAGTAACTCAAACCGTTTATTAAAACTATCAAATTACGAGGTGATACGATCGCACCTCATATAAATAATTATTGGTGGCGACTCCATTTTCGTTTTTTTAACAAAAAGTCAATTTCAAAAAAAGGGTTTCTATAGCTTGACGACTCCATTGGGGAAAAAATAAGAGAGTCAAGCCACGAGTTGATTACTTCTTGTCTTTTTATCGAAAATTGATAATTTGATTTAAATTTATGATCGTTTCGTTGCATTTCATTTTTCTGGTATGCATCATTTTGATATATTTACTTTATTGGTTCAAGCTTTTGGATATATTTTCGCATATTGCATTACATAACCGGTCGGTTACACCCTTTTAAGTGGGAGTGAGAAACTATTCCTTCGTGAGGTCTTCACCTCCGTATAAGATAGTGGATCGCTTTTGGGATACATCTTTACCTATGTCTTCGTGAGATTTTCATCTCCGTATAACCATAGGGAAATGTATTCCCCTGAACTGAACCCGGTCTGTATGAGCCTATAATGGGTGAGGATCGAGGAATATGCCGGTTCAGGTACCCTTACATTAGAACCGCACCGCATATAATGAGCCCTAAAAGCTTACCTTAGGTAGAACCACACCAAACCCTAGTGGTCACCCGAATAGGCGATCTATCTATTATTTCTTGTTTGCTTTAAATTCTAACTTGGTATGCAATGTACTGACTTGTTTTATTTTGTTTTAACTGTGATTGCATGACATTTTCATCATAAAAAAGGTGTTGGTTCACATTCAGTTACTAAACAGAGAGCTTGCCATGGAGAATGGGTTTCTTGATAAAGTGAAAGACAACACAGTCGCGTGAATATGGTCCGAGAAAAGGCAACAAGAGAAAAGTAATAGCCTATGAGAGGGGCAGGTGTAACAGTCTGGTTTAGGCCCTAGTCAGAATAGTGGTTTCGGGACCACAAATTCGAGTCAAAAAATATTTTAATATTATTTTTTGTGCTTATAGTATGTGAATTAACATGTGTGAAATTTTCGTGATTTAATTTATCCATTTGTGTGCTTAATTTGATAAAAGGACTTAATCGAGTAAAATGCAAAAGTGACTTGATAATTGTTAAAGTGCTACATTGCTATTGTCTTTATAATGTGGAGTCCTTAAATTGAAATTTCACCATTGGGAGCATGCATGGACGGTAATGGACTTAAAATATGTGATTTTATAAATGTTTTAACCAAGGTTAATTATGTAAATTAGATAATAAGTTATGTTAAATAAAATAAAACATAAAGGTGGCCATTTTATCATCTTTTATGGCCGAATGAAGCAAAGAAGATAGCTAAAATAGGGTTTGAAATTTCGGCAATTGCATAGCTTGATTGAGGTAAGTATTTTGCTCGGTTTTTTATTATTTTTATGTTATTGTGATAGTTGTTTTGAATACTAGCTAGCCCATGCTTGAATTTTTGAATTTGATGATGTATTCATGAAATGCCATTGATGATAGCTTGTGGTTTTTGTTGTTTGATGATGGAAAATAAAAGATATGTGATAGATTAATATGTTTTGTCTTTAGACTTTTGATGAATTTGAGTAATTTGGGCTAAATTGTGAAAATAATAAATTGAGGGACTAAAATGTAAAATAAATGAAATGTGTGGACTTATATGAATTGTAACACCCCTTACCCGTGTCCAACGTCGGAACAGGGTACGAGGCGTTACCAGACTTAAAATTTCTTGAACATGAAAAAATCGGGTCATAAAATTTCGTCAAATTTAAAACTTTTCTAACACATGCATTTTGTTCCTTATATGGGCTTACAAAGCTCGAACCATCCTAAACCGAGAACTTTGGAAACTTTTGGAAAAATTTAGAAAATTTTGTCAAAATAGGGGACACACGCCCATGTGGTCTGGGACACGCCCGTGTCCCTAACCCTTGTAACTCTCTGTTTATGATGTCATCATCAAAATAGGATCACACGGCCTTGGCGCACGCCCGTGCCCTTAGACCGTGTCTGTCACATAGCTGAGACACATGGCCGTGTCTCTGCCTGTGTGGCCTGGAAGTTGGCTATTTTCCAAGCCAATTCCCCAGATAAAACACAAACTCTCTTGTATCCATTTCATCAACATGTATCATGCTATAATTGGACATTCGAATATCCAATTTTGCATACACATTCCCATACACATCGTCATTCATGAAATCATTTGTAAACCACATCCACAATATCTCAATTATGCAATTACCACCTACATGAATAACCACATCATAGGCGTATAACAACCATCAATATTGGCCATCTCCAAATAGCCTTAATCAAAATGAGCATTTATTAAATAAGGGCCAACATTTTAGGCCATAAGAAATATGACAATATGACAAAACGACCAATCCTACTATACATGCCATAACCCAAAAATTAATGTATCTAGATATACCAAGTGTTCCAATTGATAGTGTGAGCGAATCTCCGACGTCCACCAATCCCCAAGCTAACTTGGCGATACTACAAGACAAGGGAAAAGAGAGGGGAAGTAAGCATAAATGCTTAGTAAGTTCATATGCAAATAATAAGAAATTAATAAACATGTGTGGATAAATCCTCACAATAATTTCTTAAGATGATATAATCATTATATCACATGCTTACACCTTATTACTCATGTTCACATTAATATGTCTACTTGAATCACTGTCACTAAATTATTTATTTCTCGAGCTACAGAGCTCCGAATGAAGAACCGTTAATTTTCCCTGAAACTAGACTCACATAACTTCTTACCATAAATATTTCATAATTTTTGGTCCAGCTAATTAGTACAGTTTATTCATTAAGTTTACCTCTTTTTCGCTGTCCAACAGTTCTGACACTTCTTCACTACGAATCAGTTTTCTCCTCGTATAAATTCATGTGATGTTCTCGTTTATTTCACTTGAAAATAAACTTATTAAGGATTTCAAGCATATGAATTATACTTCATAATTATTTTTTTACAATTTTTACTGATTTTCCAAAGTTGGAATAGGGGATTCCGAAACTCATTCTGACCCTGTCTCACTAAAATTCAAATATCTCATAATTATCACTTCTTTTGCTTACTCTGTTTCTTTTATAAAAAAAATAGACTCATTAAGATTTAATTTCATATCTCACCTAGCCTTTAATTCAATTTCCACCATTTTTTGTGATTTTTCAAAGTTATACTAATGCTGCTACCCACAACTGTTTTAATGTCAATTTCACTCATTCATTAATTCTTTGTGTTCACTTTCATTTATACACGCTTACACCAAATCATATTATAACTTGGCACATAAAAACCAAGTGATCATAGACACATCTTACTCATTTGCATCCTTATCAATGATGCATCATAATCAAAGCACATTATTTATGAGTCTCGTATGCATACTTGTGCTTAGTCATAATACTCCCATATCCTACTCTTACTTATCTTGAGCATACTCCTTGAATTTCCCATTGAACTACTTGTAATATTAGGGATGTTCGGGATATCTTTTACACCTGGTAGGATGTCAATGCCATATCCCAGATATGGTCTTACATGGGATCACATATCGGTGACGATGCCATGTCCCAAACATGGTCTTATACTGGCACTCATCTCGAGCCGATGCCATGTCCCATACATGGTCTTACACTGACTCTCCTCTGTCCGTGCCGATGCCATTTCCTTGACATGGTCTTACACTAACACAACTTGAGGCCAATGTCATGTCCCAAACATGATCTTACATTGGCACACCCACTGCCATGGTCCAACCATGGTCTTTTCCGTACTTGCATAAAGTCATGATTAGATAACAAACATATATAAAATAATACATCATCTCAATTCAAATTTAATAATCGTTCACTATAGACTAACCATATGAACTTACCTCAATGCGAATAAATCATTTTGATTGACATTTTCCCGTTCTTGTTCCAAATCTTGATTTCTTTGATCTAAAATGTCAAATTTCACTTAATTATCACTCACATTACTCATTTTAATACAAAAATCATACTACGGCAAATTTACAATTTTGCCCCTAAACTTTTTCATAATTACGATTTTGCCCTTATGCTCGTAATATGATTTTTATTCAATTTCTATAAAATTCAAGGTCAACCGAACCTTTTTCTCTTCCAAAGCAACCTCAAATTCTTATTATTTCACACTTTTAGGAGCATTTACAACTTTTACTAATTAACCCGTTTTAACCATTTTCAACGAAAATCACTTAGCAAAAATCGTTCTCCTAACCTCGTGCACCCCTTATTCTACCATTAAACATCAAAATGCACAAATATCTAGCATAGGTCAATTTTTTAAACTTCATTTTTCATGCAAATAAATGGTAAAAATAGAAAGGTTAAGCTTCTAGGACCTCAAAAATACGAAGAACATTAAAAACGGGGCTCAAATGCTCTTACAATTGAGCTTTGAAAAAGCTTGAAACCCTAGCCATGGCTTCCTGAAACTTTCGGCAGCATGGAGAAGAGAATGAGCTGATTTTTGGGTTTCAATTTTGTCTTTTATGCCTTAAAACACCCAAATGACAAAAATGCCCTTTTTACTAAACCTTCAATTTTTACCCTTCCATGACTAGTTTTGTCCATAACAAAATATGATGGTCTATTTTCCATTTAAAAACCTCTAGTTTAAACCCCCATTTAAATCAAGTACTTATGTTCTAGAACTCATATTTTGCAATTAATGCAATTTAATCCCAATAATAAAATTTGACACTTTTTCGATAAAAATTACTTAACAAAACTTGCACACCATCACCCAAACATATCATAGACCTTAAAACAATCATAAATTAAATAATTTTTTTACTTCGAGTTTGTGGTCTCGAAGCCACTGTTCCGACTAGGCCATATTTTGGGCTGTTACATGAACTATATGAATATTTGGCCAAGCATGGGAAATATGAAATTTTGTGTATTTTGTGAATTTTAAGGGCTAAAGTGCAAAATGCACTAATTATGTGTTTGTGGTTTGAATTGAATGAAATGTGTTATTAAATAGTCAAATTTGAATTTATATAAATCAAGAACAAAAGAAAATGGAAATAGATCGGGGGAAGTCGAAAGTGGTCGAGTAGTCAATTCCATCTGTTTGTTTCTGCACGAGGTAAGTTCATAAGTAAATAAATGTTGTTAAATTCGATAGTATATATTTTATTTGTACCGAATTGTATTGTTAGTTGTAAATATATGTGAATACCGAATTGGTAAAAGTGTGGAAGAATCATCTACGAGCTTGAATCGATCGAGTTAAAACGTCCGAAAGCCCTGTATGAACCTTAGGAATAGTTAGGATACATATGTCATGACATAGGATTCCGATATGTGATTCGTGTAAGACCATGTCTGGGACGTTGGCATCAACTTGTGTTTACGTGTAAGACCATGTCTGGGACATTGGCATCGTATTTGATTCGTGTAAGACCCTGTCTGAGACAGTGGCATCGATATGTGACTACATGTAAGACCATGTCTAGGACGTTGGCATTGTACGAGATTTTTGATTTTTTCTAGTATCCTTATTAATTTCAAATGGTTCAACGGGCATTATTGAGATGAGATCGAATGTGAAAAAGAACTAAAAAGTTCATGTACGTGTTATGTTATATGTATATGTAAGTAAGGTAAGTATATGTTAGAGATGAATATATGAATTAGACATGGTAAAAGAGAAATTTATATGTGCTTATGAGTATATGTGTATTCGAACATTGATGTTATATTGCTGTTGTAAATGTGATAATATTTGAGTTTGCAAGCATATTAAATGTACATTTGGTTAAGGTTTGTTTGATTTGATTAGTTGATTTAATACAAATGTTTATGGGTTCATTATTTACTTATAGCTTACTAAGCTATGAAAGCTTACTTTGTGTGTATGTTTGTTCCTTGTTTTATAGATTATTAAAGCTACGGGAAGCTCGGGGATCGTCAAGGATCATCACCACACTATCGAACTATATTTTGGTATCTTTGGAAATGTACATATTAAAGTATGACATGTATAGGCTAGAGAACTTTGATTATGTTTTGAGATGTGTTAATATAGCCAAGTGATATTGCTTGTTAATAAATGTGTTTATGGATGAATTTTGTTCTTGTTTTATGATGCATAAGTTAGAATGTTTTGTATGTGCTCGGTTTAGTCCCGACCCCTTTCCAATGCATGTTTAAGGTCTCGTAGACCTTTTAAAGGGACTCTATGTATATGATTTGCTATGATATGGTGATGGTGTATTTTATGTTTGTGAAATGATCGTAAAAGTTCTGATATGTTCGGTATCACCTTTTAACCCTATTCCGGTGATGGTTACGGGTTAAGGGTGTTACAGTAGGTCAGAGATATAGACCATATTATAAGCAAAACTTTGCTCCGAGTACGAGAAGTGGCTGACCACTTGAAGACCCCAACCCTTTAAAGTCTAAAGTCCAAATCAGAGTTGGATCGAAGTCGAGAATTAGCTTTGTTTCTTGGGAAAGTTAAGGTTTTGAGTGTGAAGGCGAGGCCGTATATGTATCCGCTTTATGTAAAGAAACTTTTTTCTAGTAAAGTTATTCTAATGGAATTGAACTAGAATCAACGCCTTTTTGCATGCAATATACAGAGCCTAATGGATAATAAATAATTAGAATTCTTTGAAGATATCGAAATTTCAAAAGAGAAAGATGTTTGTGCCATTGAAGAAGGAACTAAAAAAACCTATCAGGAATTTGTTCTTACATCCCCGAAAGTGTTCTGAACAACTGGGCTGTGGAGGAGATTCCTGTAGTTTTTAGGACCATTTCAGAGTAATATTCAGAACACACCTGTTGCTCTAAGCCTGGGAGCAATAGAAATCCTTTTGTGAAAAAGGCACATGTCCACTATTTTTTTTATTCCAATAAAATGCATCTTTGTGTCTCGTTTTGGCAAACATTCTTTTGTTCCTTCCATTTCATTCATACTTATACCACACATGTACTTATGCTTAGATTCATTTGTTCTTTGGGTCTTTCTTAGATTCATTTGTTCTTTGGGTCTTCCTTCGTTCCTATAGTAGGTCTTCAGATATCAATGATATGAGCGATGCTGCTACTAACTCAGAATCTCTTTTTGAGCAAGATATGTGTTTAGAGGAAACTCGGGACTTTGAAGGTAATCGAGATTGTAACCTATCTCTTGATTTGTTAATGATGGAAGAACAAGAGGAGAAACAGATCTTACCTCACAAAGAGTCAATAGAAATTGTGAGCTTAGGAGACGAAAAAGAAAAGAAAGAGGTGAATATCAGAGCTTGTATCACTGCAGAGACAAAGCGAGACCTCATTGAGTTACTCCAAGATTTCAAGGATGTCTTCGCATGGTCATATCAAGACATGCCCAGGTTAAGTACTTATATCGTGGTACACCGGTTCCCTATAAAAAAAGAGTGTAAGCTATTTCAATAAAAGCTCTGAAGGATGAGACCCGACGTTTTGCTGAAAATAAAAGAAGAGGTTAAGAAGCAATTCGATGCTGGTTTCTTACAAATGGTTAAATACTCATAATGGGTAGCTAATATCGTCCCCGTCCCTAAAAAATATGAGAAAGTACAAATATACCTAGACTACAGAGATTTAAACAAAGCCAGCCCAAAGGATAATTTCCCACTGCCTCATGTCAACACCTTAGTAGACAACACGGCAGGTTACTCACTATTCTCCTTTATGGATGGGTTCTCGAGATACAACTAGATAAAGATGCATCCTGAAGACATGGAGAAGACCACATTTGTAACCATGTGAGGAACATTTTGCTATAAGGTGATGCCATTTGGACCGAAAAATACGGGAGCAATGTATTAAAGAGCCATAGCAACCTTGTTTCATGACATAATCGAGGTTTATGTCGATGATATGATCCCAAAATCCCGAACAAAAAATGAGCATATACAAGTCCTGAGGGGATTGTTCTTGAGATTGAGAAAATTCCAACTAAAGCTCAATCCAGCAAAATGTACCTTCGGAGCTAGGTCGGGGAAACTGCTAGGATTTGTAGTCAGTGAAAAGGGGATCGAAATCGACCTGGACAAAGTCAAGGCTATACAGGAGTTTCCTCCACCACGCACTCAAAAGGAGGTCTGGGGTTTTTGAGGGAGATTAAATTATATCGCCCAGTTCATTTCACAACTGACCGAGAAATATGACCCCGTATTCCGTCTCCTTAAGAAACATAATCGAGGTGTATGGGATGAGGAATGCCAGAAAACTTTCGACAAGGTCGAACATTACTTGTCCAATACCCTAGTGCTGATGCCACCTAGCACAGATAAGCCGCTGATACTGTACTTAGCAGTATTTGGGAATTCCATGGGATGCATGCTTGGCCAACATGATGAGTTAGGGAGGAAAGAAAGAGCAATATACTACCTCAATAAGTTTACTGAATGCGAGACAAGATATTCGGCAATCGAGAAGTTGCGTTGTGCCTTAATTTGGACAACCCAGAGACTGAGACACTACATGTTGTACCACACAACTTGGCTCTTCTCAAAACTGGACCCTCTAAAGTACATGATGGAGTCGACTACTTTGAATAAAAGAATGGCCCAATGGAAAATTCTACTTTTTGAATTCGATATATTCTATGTGAACCAGAAGGTGGTAAAAGGGAGTGTAATAGTAGATTTTCTAGCCAATAGAACTCTAGAAGATTACGAGCCTTTGAATTTTAATTTCCCAAATGAAGATCTGATGCGTGTTGCAACCACTGAAGAATATGCTCAATAAGAACATCCCTGGAAACTAAACTTCGATGGGGCCTCTAACGATATGGGTAACAGAATCGGGGTAGTCTTGGTATCCTCAAATGGAGATCATTATCCTTTTACTAGTAAATTGGATTTTGATTGCACAAATAACATGGCAGAATATGAAGCATGCATCATAGGCATCCGTACAGCCATAGTACGCAAGATCAAAGTACTAGAGGTATATGGGGATTTTGCACTAGTGATGTAACACCCCGAGACCATCACCGGAATAGGGTTAAAAGGCGTTATCAAACATTCGGAACATTACACCACTACTTTATGACACAAAGTCAATCATCAATTAAACATACTCAAATACAAGCATATAGTCCCTTATCTAGGTCTACAAGACCTTAAACACGTGTTCAAAAGGGGTCGGAACTAAACCGAACACTTACAAAAATTTTCAGAAATTCAAGCATTCTTCAACACTATAGAGGTCACACGCCCGTGCAGTTAGGTCGTGTGCCTCACACGATCACCAAACACACCCATGTGTCCAAGCCGTGGCAAAGTAGAGCATGTATTCTGACTTCTCCAGACGACCACCAAGCACGCTCATGTGCTAAGGCGTGTACTCTTAGGCAATATACTGACTTATTCACACGGCTACTAGGCACATCCGTGTACCGCGGCCGTGTATACTTGGGCTAGCTACTGACTTTACCCCACGATCACTAGGCACGCCCCTATGCCATAACCGTGTAGACAAAACAGGCCATTCGCAAGGCTAATTTTCCACCCACACAAGGGTTTACCAATAAGCTTCAATACAATACCAATTCATGCTTTTAAACACACTCAAATCTACCATTTCATGTATTCAATAACCATCAACATTATCATCTACCTCCATGCTCATAATCATCACAACTAAGTCCATTTCAAGTGACAATTATACATCTCAAAGCATATGAAATTTAAGCAATTTATAATCCATACCAAAATTCATCTTCAAATCACATTTTCCACAATCAACAAGGTCATGAAATATACCACATTCATAGCTCATTCATCAAATCTACATCATTTAACTTCCCAAGCCAACTCACATGGCAAGGAATAAACATTTAAAGACATATCTCAACTTCTAGCCTATACATGCCATATTTCAACTATGTACATCATCCCAAAAGTACCAAAATAGATTGCCGATAGTGTGATAGAGATGCTGACGATCCCCGGATCCGAGCTAGCTTTACTGACACTGTAAAACAGAGAAACAATCACACAATAAGCTTTCAATAGCTTAGTAAGTTCGAGATACAATACAATTAACTCATTAAATCAAATTAATGTACAATTGAACCATTACATAGATAATTTATCAATATCATTCAAATCTAGTCATATCCAATACTCACATAGCATTCCATCCATCTACTTTTAATTTCATCAACCATATAGGTATTATACATACCTTTGCCAACACATAGTTATTCACCAATTATGTTACTCAACCACTCGACTTTACATTTCGATCAACCTTTGCTATTCTCTTGCTCTGTTGCACACTTAGTGTCAATTTGTAGACCAAACATAGTTGTCATCGCACACTTAGTGCCAATACATTAAATCGAGCTTATATCGGTATCACACACATAGTGCCAATTCAATAAGCCGAAGCTTCTATCATCTCGCACATACAGTGCCAATCATCTCTATCCCGTTTCTAATTTCGCACACTTAGTGTCCTCTAATTCATTTCAGCACATAGCATTTCTAATCTCATAGTTATATAGATAATCATTCAATTCACATCACATAGAACATAAATTAACGAATTGTAATATATCCGAACTTACCTGGGATGTCGAAATACCAAAATGATCGATTAGTCGAGCACTTTATATTTGCCTCGATCTCGATCCGCACCTCTCCTTTCTTGGTCTTAATTTAGCTAATCCCTAGCCGAAGATCACGAAGTCTCAAACCCTCCTCTTCTTTTCTTATTTTTGGTGGGAATATACATGAAAAAGATGAGCATTTTAACTTCATTTTGTTTATTATAACATTTATAATTCATTTCCAATCATACCCTTAATGAAATAAACATTTAAGCTTATAATGGTTGGTTATAAATGTCCATCTACCATCCACTATCCAAATAATGGGCTAATTGCTTCATAAGGCCTCCACATTATAAAGACAATAACAATTAAACACTTATAAATCAGCACACAGCTTTTACACTTTACGCGGTTAAGTCTTTTCTTTTAAGTCGACAGACAGTCGATAAAATTACCACACAGAATTTTCACACAGGCTATATCACATATAATCAACACCAATAATAACATTAAAATATTATTCCGACCTCGGATTTGTGGTCTCAAAACCACTATTCCAACTAGGGTCTAAATCGAGCTATTATAAGTGATCTATCAACTCAAGGGAGAATGTGAGACAAGAGATCCCAAGTTAATCAATTATCGAAGGTTGGTTCTTGAGTTAATTGAGGAGTTTGATGACATCACCTTCTATTACCTCCCACGAGATGAAAATCAGATGGCTGATGCCTTGGCTACTTTGGCTTCGATGGTCAAAACGAACAAACAAGAGGATGTAAAGCCTATCCAGATAAGTATTTATGAGACTCAGGCTCATTGTTACAACATCGAAGAAGAAAAAGAAGAGAACGGTCACCCTTGGTACAAAGATATATTACGATATGTGAAGAATTGTGAATACCCTGATCAAGTAATTGAGAATGATAAAAGGACATTGAGAAGACTGGCCAACGACTATGTCTTAAATGGGGACAACCTATATAAAAGGAGAAAGGATCAGGTGCTACTAAGATGTGTAGACGCTGTCGAGGCTAAGAAAATCTTGGAAGAAGTCTACGAAGGGGTCTACGGAGCACATGCCAATGGTTTTACAATGGCTAGGCAAATCATGAGATTCGGGTATTATTGATCCACCATGGAAGGAGATTGCATCAATTACGCCAAGAAATGCCACAAGTGTCAAATTTATAGAGATTAAATTCATATACCTCTCTCACCTCTTCATGTTATGACTTCTCTATGGTCTTTCTCTATGTGGGGCATGGACGTCATTGGGCCAATTTCACCCAAAGCTTGTAACAAGCATCGATTCATCTTCGTGGTCATCGATTACTTTACAAAGTGGGTAGAAGCCACTTCATATGCCAATGTCACGAAGTCGGCAGTCAGTAAGTTCTTAAAGAAGGAAATCATATGTCGATATGGAATGCTAGAAAGGATCATATCTAACAATGCACTAAATTTGAACAACAGTACGATATCAAAAGTCTGTAGTCAGTTCAAGATCAAACACCACAACTCATCACTATATCGCCCAAAAATGAATGGTCCAGTGGAGGCAGCCAATAAGAACATTAAGAAAATCGTGGGGAAAATGACTGAGACTTATAAAGATTGGCATGAGAATCTACCATTTGTCCTCTATGCTTATCGAACATCTGTCAGGACTCAACTGGGGCGAAGCCTTTCTCTTTGGTTTATGGAATGAAGGCATTTTACCCATTGAAGTCAAGATTCCTTCTCTCCGAGTTTTGGTAGAATTGAAGTTGGATTAAGCAGAATGGATCCAACCCCGATATGATCAGCTAAACTTGATTGAAGAGAAAAGGTTGCAAACCATCTGTCATGGTCAGATGTACCAAAAGCGAATGACTCGAAAAATTTTGTCCCAGGGAATTCCATGAAGGGGGCCTAGTATTGAAAAAAATCTTGCCCATACAAAAAGATTTCAGAGGAAAATGGATGCTAAACTGGGAATGACCTTATGTGGTAAAGAAAGCCTTTTCTGGAGGAGCGCTGATTTTAACTGATATGGATGGCAAGAACTTGCCCAATCCTATGAATTTAGATTCAGCCAAGAAGTACTTCACCTAAAAAAAAGAGAGGCCAAGGTGAAAAGTAGCAAAGGGAGCCTTGAGACCAAAGGGGTTTTGAATTAAAAACCCAAGAAAAAGGTAATTCAAATCTTGATCAAAGATGGGGCATGTGGTAGTCTTATTATCCTTGAATGAACAATGAGGACAGATGCTACGTCTTAAGGCATCAACAAAGTATTTTGGAGCTCCGAAACACATATCAAGTTCAAAAGGTTCTTCGAGAAGTTAGTGCGAAGAAGTTCATACTATGATATCTGGGGCATCTATTTTTGTATTTTAGCAATGTTTGCTCTTTGATTAATTTATCCATTTCAAGCTTTGTTCCCAATAAATTTCAAATTTGTCCATTGTTACAATCTTTTTCAAGCATTTTTCGTCGAAATAACGATTAATTGACTAATAATATTCAAGTAAAAGGATTTCTTGCATATTGCTCTGAAAGTTTTCTAAATAGTACAAGGACCTGAAACAAAACTAACCAAACCTAAAGGTTTGATACATTTGAGAAAGAATGGTCTAAATTGTGACTATTTTTTTAGATTTTATGTCAAAGATACCAGCGAAACAAGAAGGCATGGTAACACATCGGTGATAAAACCTCGATGAGCAACGAGCGATGACAACCTAAGCATTAAAAAGGGGATTATTCTCGAAAAATGATATTCTACATTCATGCAAATATCATTCATACGCATCTAGTTAGGAGCATTTGATTCATTCTGATCATAACAAGGCCCATGAAATAAATTCTATAGGTCATGTTTCCTAGAGAATGGTGTAACAGATCAGTGAAATGACAAATTCTATACCCCTGAAGTTACAATGGGACAAATCAAAGTTATCATGGCGAATCTTATCTCCCTAAAGTTGCAGTGGAGCAGATTAAAGCCACAAATCCTATACCCTTGAAGTTACAGTGGGACGGATCGAAGTTGTAATAGCCTGATTTAAGGGCTAGTCGAAACAGTGGTTTTGAGGTCACTAAACCGAGGTTAAGGAAAATTTTTTTGATGTTATTTTATGTGTTATAGCATTAATATATGGCTATGTGGAAATTTTGGTGCTTTAATTTTAGCGATAGCATACTTAATTGTGAAAAATGACTAAATCGCATAAAGTGCGAAAGTCACATTACAAGTGGTAGAGATGTCTAACAGCTAAAGACTATCAATTGGAGGTCCTTAAAGTGATATTAGGCCATTAAATTAGTGATGGCCGGCCATATAGGAGCTAGGGGACAAGATTTTTAATGTTGGTCAAATTTGGTGGAAATTAGGTGATAAAAATGAATAAAATAAGATAAATAAAAGATGTTATCATCTTTCACTATTCACTCTTCATCTTCCACCGAAAATTTCAAGCTTAGAGGGGTTTTGAATGCATTAAAATTTCAGCCAAGATATCTCCTTATAAGTAAGTGATTTTGGTGGTGTTATTTGATAATTTTTGTACTTTCGGGGTCCTCAAAGCTTAATCTAGCTAATGAGAGGACTAATTTGTGATATGGTTGAAAGTCTAGGGATTTTCCATGAGAATGGTTATGTTGTTAGCTGAGTTTTTATGGAAGAAAATGAATTTTAGGGAGATGAGAAATAATTTTGGTGAAAGGTGTTAGCATGAAAACACCTAAATAGGACTTGAATGCAAAGATTTAATTTGTGTCATAAATGCATGAAATAGTTGGAATGGTGAGTAGTTGTAAGAGAAATAAATGTTCAGCTAGGCTTGTTTATTGAGAAAATGTGATGAAAAATGATTTACGAGCCTAGGGGCAAAATCATAATTTTGCCATAGTACAAGGGCAAAATGGTTATTTTTGCCTAAGTGTAGATTTTAATGCATTATGATCATAGAGTGATCTAAATGAATAAATTCTATTGTTATAGATCAAGAAGAGCGCGGAATCGACCTTAACCGTGGAAAAGGAAAGGTTACAAATTAAACCGCCACTCGAAGCTTTTCGCACCGAGGTAAGTTTATGTGTAAACGATGCATTTTACATATACATTGTTGTTGCTAATTAGTGCATGGCACAATTGAGAACATATATGATTCAAGTGGATTTAATGTGGTAGTTATTGAATGATTGTTGTATGAATTCGAAATAGATATGTGAATGTGTAATGACAACATTTGACGGTGGGCTAAGTGCGATACCACCTCAACACTTAATTACAATGGGCTGTGTGCGATACCATCATCTATTTATCATTTGGTGGGCTATATATATATTGTTTAATGTTATTTGTTTACATGTAAACTTACTAAGCTCAAAGCTTACTCCCCTTTTCTTTTCCCTTGTCTTATAGAGTTAAAGAGTCGGGTCGGGATACGAAGATAATTGGAAGATCGCCCACACTATCAGCTCACCTTGGTCTCTTTAGACTTAGTACATTTGAGTATGGCATGTATAGGGGCTAGACTAAGTATTTTTTTTTGTTGTTGTTTTGCCCAAGAGTTTATTGGCCCCTTCAATGAGAAACCTTTATGTATATAGCCATATTTCTTGGCTCTTTCTTACATATATATATGAAAAGATGAAGTTATTCATGAAGTTATATAGTGAAAAATCTGAGTTGTTTAGTGATATGTTGAATGGTATTATGTTGTGTGAGTTAGGGTGAAGAAAAGAGCTCGGCAAATAGCTTTGTTCTTGTCCACACGGGTGGGCACACGGGCGTGTGTCTAGGCCGTGTGTGACATACGGTCAGTCCCATGGGTGTGTGACCAGCCGTGTGTCCCCTGCATATTAGTTTTACAAGTTAGTAAGCTTTGTAGTAAGCACACGGGCAAAGACATGGTCATGTGGCTCAGCCATGTGAAAGGCACGGCCAAGGACATGGGCGTGTGCCTAGGCCGTGTGAAGTCTGCAGCTTGAATTTGGAATTTAAATCGCCACACGGATGAAGCACACGGGCATGTGACAAGCTGTGTAGATTAAGTCAGTGTTGATCACGGGTGTCGAACACAGGGCGTGTGAGATGACACACAGGCGTGTCATTCCCTCCACACGGACGTATGGTCCCTGTTTAGGTAAAATTTTCCTAAGTGCGTATAAGTTTCTGAATTATCTCCGAAACCTTTTGGAAGCATGTTTAGGGCCTAGTAGGTCCATTATAAGGATGTTAGACTCGTGAATGGAAAAGTTTTAATTTGAAATGAAATTTGATAGCCCAAAGTTGTATGACCGTGCGAGTTAAGTATGGTAACGCCTCGTACCTAGTTCTGGCGTAGAATACGGGTAAGGGGTGTTACAGAAGTTATCATGGTGAATCTTATCTCCCTGAAGTTGTAGTGGAGCATATGAAAGCCACATATCTTATCCCTGAAGTTACAGTTGAACAGATTAAAGCCACAAATCCTATACCTCTGAAGTTGCAGTGGGATGGATTGAAATCATTATAGCAAATCTTATTTCTCTGAAATTGCAGTAGAGTAGATTAAAGCTATGAATATTATCTCCCTGAAGTTGCAGTGGAGCAGACTGAAGATAGCAAATCTTATCTCTCTGTAGTTATAGTAGAGTAGATTAAAGCTATAAATCTTATCTCCCTGACGTTGCAGTGGAGTAGATCGAAGCTAGCAAATCTTATCTCTCTGAAATTGCAGTAGAGTAGATTAAAGCTATAAATCTTATCTCCCTTAAGTTGCAGTGGAGCAGACTGAATATAGAAAATCTTATCTCTCTTTAGTTGCAGTAGAGTAGATTAAAGTTATAAACCTTATCTCCCTAAAGTTGCAGTGGAGCAGGTTGAAGTTACAAGTCTTATCTCCCTGAAGTTGCAGCGGAGCAGACTGAAGATAGCGAATCTTATCTCCCTAAAGTTGTAGTGGAGCAAACTGAAGATAGCAAATCTCATCTCTCTGAAGTTGCAGTAGAGCAAATTAAAGCTATAAATCTTATCTCCCTAAAGTTACAGTGGAGTAGATCGAAGATAGAAAATCTTATCTCTCTGAAATTGCAGTAGAGTAGATTAAAGCTACGAATCTTATCTCCTTAAAGTTGCAGTGGAGCAGACTAAAGATAGCAAATCTTATCTCTCTGTAGTTGTAGTAGAGTTGATTAAAGCTATAAACCTTATCTCTCTAAAGTTGCAGTGGAGCAGGTTGAAGTTACAAGTCTTATCTCTCTGAAGTTGAAGTGGAGTAGACTGAAGATAGCGAATCTTATCTCCCTGAAGTTGCAGTGGAGCAGACTGAGGATAGCAAATCTCATCTCTCTGAAGTTACAGTAGAGTAGATTAAAGCTATAAATCTTAACTCCCTGAAGTTGTAGTAGAGCAGATCGAAGATAGCAAATCTTACCTCTCTGAAGTTGTAGTAGTGCAGATTAAAGCTATAAATCTTATCTCCCTGAAGTTGCAGTGGAGCAGGTTGAAGTTACAAGTCTTATCTCCCCGAAGATACAGTGGAGCAGATTGAAGATAGCGAATCTTATTTCCCTGAAGTTGCAGTGGAATAGATTAAAGCTTCAAGTCACAAATCCTATACCCCTGAAGTTGTAGTAGGTCGGATCAAATTTACCATGTCGAATCTTATCTCTCTGAAGTTGCAATGGAGCAGATTGAAGACAACAAACCTTATCTCCTTGAAGTTGCAATGGAGCAGATTGAAGCGACAAGTCCTATACCTCTGAAGTTACAGTGGGAAAAAATTAAATCTTCCATAGCAAGTCTTATCTCCCCTGAAGTTGTAGTGGAATAGACTAAAGCTACAAGCTACAAATCTTATCTCCCCGAAGTTGCAGTAGAGTAAATTGAAACTACAATTTCTATACCCCTGAAGTTGCGGTGAGATAGGATGAAGCCACTTGAAAAAGAGAAGCACCGAAGAGGTCAAGATTCTGCAGGACCAGGCAAATTTGGCCCTTTTAAAGTCTTTGCTTCATTCCCATTACACGACAATGAGCAAAGAGTGGCAGCTGTAAATGCCCAAATTTGCCCGAGCCCATCAAAAATAAACAAAAAAAATAAAATAAAAAATAATAGTAATAAGAGCAAGAATTTACAACCTAAATTTTTAATGGCCCAATATAGCCCAAAATTAACCTAAATCCTAAAGCCCAAAATTTTCAGAAAAAAAAAAAACCTAGTTCCTAAGCCGCCGCTGTCAGCGCAAACGTCGCCCTTGATGCCTCGGGAGCGTCTCCCCTCCGAATGACCTTGTCAACGCTTGCAAAAATGAAAAAAAAAAAGAGAAAACAGAAACAACGTAGAAACAGAAAAAAAAAAGCGAAGACAAATAGTAACAAGAGCAGTAGCATGGCAGAAAAAAAAAAGAAAAGAAAATGACATGTTGTAATCTAAAACGGCAATAAAAGTCGAGTCCTTGTAAGATTGAAAGGGCATTCCCTTTTTTTAAAAAAACACGGAGAAATACACAAAAAATTGAAATAAAAAGCAGTCAAAATTTTAAAGGTTTTTTTCCTTCATTTTTCTTTTGAATATTATGTATATATACACATATAATATAGTAAAAATTACCTGATTTTATTCTCCGTCGTTGGGAGCCGAAGGGTCCTATCCCCTTTTGGCAATTTTTTTGGCCACTTTTTTAAAAACTGACCCCAGATTTGGATTCTGGGGGTCGAAAGGATCAAAGGAGGGTTTTTCTGAAAATTTTGGCCGCCGGAGACTGCAGTCGACGTCGCCGGCGGTCGTTGGCCACGGCAGTCCCCGGCGGCGCCGATGGCTGGATCTTAGGCAGTGCCGAGAGAGAAAAGAAGAGAAAGAATTTTTTTCTAAAAGGGAAGCAAATGATTTTTTCTCTTAAAATTTTTGCTTTTATAGCATTCAAAAACGGCGTCGTTTTGGCCTCTAACCCAATTGCCGACCTGAGACCCGACCCGAACCGCGCAGGATCCGTTCGTTTTTGACATGATGGGTAATTGTTCCATGGGTCCTTCCGCTTTTGGGCCTATTTTCAATTTGGTCCTGATTCCTTTTTTTTCCTTCTTTTTAGAACGCACCACTTAATTTTAAATTCCTTTCAATTTGGTCCTCAGACTGCTGACCCTTGGGAGAAGGATGCGTTTATTTTTTAGATTAATTTCTTCTAAGCCCTCGAAACTTTGCATCGTGTTTTAATTTAGTCATTTATGGTTTTTAATTCAGACCTTAGATTTCAATGGACATTCAATTTAGTCCTTATTTTACCTTTTCTTTTATTATTTTGCTGTTTATAATTTGATTTTTATTTAAATTTCAATTTAATTCCTTATCTATTTCCAGCTCTTCATTAAATATTTTTTTATTTACTTATTATTTATTTATTTTTAGCTTTTCATTAATTATTAATTAATTTATTAATTTATTTATTTATTCATTTATTATGGCAATTTCAGCCTTTCAATATTTTTTATTTGCTTACTTATTTATTATTGTCTTGCTTTTTTATTATTTTGAATTTCGTATTGTTGATTTTTGTATATTGTCATATTATCATTATTACTTCATTTTTTAAAATTTTTTATTTCTTTTATTTTTAGTACTTTCATGTCTTGCCATGCCTCTTCTGTTTATTTTTATTTTAAATAATCTTATTTATTTTATTATTATGATTACATTATTATTATAGAGGCATTTTACCTAAAAATACCTTTTTTTACCTTATTTACGGAAATGGGTCGATTTTTTAATTATTTACCAAAACGGGCCGATTTCCCCGAAAGTGTGTCCACGTCAGCGCGATGTCAGGGGACGTGCCAACAAAATGCATCCCTAGGGGAGCATTTTGCCACATCAGCACCAAGCGATTCCTTAACGGCGCGCTATGTGCTGATGTGGCAAAACGCTCCCCTAGGGACGCGTTTTACCCGTGTTTTTAACCCCAACGGCTATTTTTTTTACCGTTTGGCCTCCAACGGTAAAAAAATCTATAAAAGCCCCCTTTCATTTTTTTCACACAAAAGTCCTTTCAAATTCCTCTCAACTTTCTCTCAAATTCCTCTCAAATTTCACAAAAGTCCTTTAATTTTTACAAAAAAGCCCTGTTTAAAAGTTTTTCGAATTAGTTTTTTTTTTAAATTAAAAAATATTTGATTGTGTTAGCAATGGCCGGAGAATTAATTCGTCTCGATAATAAACACATCTCTGTCGATCAAACGACAATGGTAAGTTATAATTTTAATTTTTCAATACTATTTAATATTTTTTTCATTTATGCAATTTTAATTAATTTTTATTTTATAATTTTTTATAACAGTCTGTAGATCGGGTGTTGCAATACTATATTCGTAATATGCCTAGTCCGCCATCGCCGTTGATAGAGAATTACCTGCGGGAAGCGGGTTTTTGGCACGTGGCCACGATAGGCCGAGGGTGCAAGTTGGATCCGAAACTAATCAGTGCGTTGATAGAGAGGTGGAGACCCGAGATGCACACTTTCCATCTTCCATGCGGAGAGTGTACTATAACTCTGGAAGACGTGCAGTTGAAATTGGGATTGCCGGTGGATGGGTACATAGTCACCGGGTCCACAACTTCTATTGATTGGGGAGCCGTATGCTACGAGCTTTTGGGTGCTATTCCGGATAATATTAATGGAGGTCGGATCTAGATGGGCTGGTTACGAGACATATTCCTGGAGCCAGATAATGATTCAACTGAATTAGAAAGAATACGATATGCTCAGGCATACATTCTTGAGATGATTGGAGGCTATCTGATGCCAGACTTGTCACGAAACCTTATACATCTGAGATAGCTGCTGAAACTCGTTGATTTTAGAGCAGCCGATGAATTTAATTGGGGGCTCTACCGTGTTAGCAAAATTGTACCGGAAGATGTGCGGGGCAACGCTACCGAATAAAGCCAAAATCGGAGGTTGCCTATCATTACTGCAATCATGGGCATGGTTTCGCTTTCCGTTTATACGTCCTCGAGTGGACCATCCATATACATTCCCACTCATAACAAGGTAAATTTTATATTAGATGTTACAATTATTACGTTGATTTAAAATAAAATTGTATGCTAAAAATTTATTTAATTATGTGGAACCATTCGACGAGTTATGTTGGAATGCCTACCTCTCTTGAAGATATATGGCTTCTATTAGACCAACGGTCGAAAGCACAAGTAAGTATTAAATAAAATATATATACATAATAAAATAGTCGTTTCATATTTAGTATTTAGTATTTAGTATTATGTATATAACTAATATTTTTATCATGTTCATATAGTTTCAATGGACACCATACGAGGATTCGGCAATTCGGACAGTAATACCGGATCAATTCTTTCAAAATCCGAACATTTGGCATGTAAAGGTCCCATTGGTCAACTATGCCACCATGGAGATGCACCAGTTAGATAAAGTATTACGACAATTTGGATTCCAACAACCAATTCCCGTGGCACCTGAGGTGCTCGATGATAAGCACAAAGTCGACTTACGGTAGTTGCATACAGATTGGCCGAGATTTTGGTTAGCATATATCAAAATGTGAGAAAATCGGTATGATTATATACCTACTCGGGAACCAATCATTGTTCCTGAGTTAGCGTGCGCGCCGGAATACATGCCATGGTTTAGGATCCATGGCAAGCCATATTTATTGTCGGAAGAGGAGAGGTGACGGCAAATTCATGTATAAAGGGAACGACGGGGCCCTTTAAATCCAAGGAGAAGGGATGATGGGACGGGCCCATAAATAGCGCTGACACAATCATCGGGCCCATCAATAGCGCCCACACAGTCACCGAGCCCAACACTTCAACCGACGACACCACATCATAGCCTTTTCAGATTATGCCAGGTGTGTATTCTAGCCCTTATATGTATCCTAACCCTTATATGTTTCCTTTTCCCAGTGCTATGGCAGGTTGGAATGCATGGCCTGGTTCATCTCCGTTCCCGATTACTTCGAATGGACCGCAGACTTATAGGCCGCCGTTGCATGAGGGATTGCACGAGTCGCCTTCAGGGAGCTATTCTTTTTACCAATCCTCATCGCATTATGGGATTCAAACACCTCCTCCATGGGTGATGCAAACACCTTCGCAGTCATTATTCTATCAAGGTGGGTCATCCTCCCAACACCCACAACCAGATCCCCTACCGGAGGAACCACAATCCCTGCCGGAGCAACCACAACCCCGACCGAAAGCTAAACCAAGGAGGAATCCAGCGCATAACCGTCGACCTCCCCCATGTGGCACTGATTCTGACCAGCACCAACATTGATTTTTGTTAATATATTTGTACAAAATTTTTTATATTGTTTCATTTAATAAAATAAAAGTTGTTTTTAATATTTTAATTGTAATTTACTTTTTATATTTTTAATAAAATAAAGTTATTTTGAATTGGGCAATATTTTTAATATTTTTATATTTTTAATAAAATATAAATAATGCAACATAATTTTATTACAACAAACTATCAACTATTCCGATTTAGACTTGATCGAATTGTATGGCCTGGGTCCTACACCATCCGCACAACTTCTGTTGGTTGGCAGTTTCTCGGATATCTATATTGTTACGTATTCTAGTCGAGCAAGGTCAACCTTTTGGTTTGCGACGCAGTTCTCTATCCGTTAACAGCTTAAACGAAGCAAGCGATACAAAAGGCTACTTACGTTCATCTGGGATTGGTGGGAATACGTGTCTCCAAACGTTGTACATGTATTCTATTTTTTACACTTCATCAACATAGCTCATGGTATCCAGATGGAGATTCTGATAAGCTACAATTACATGAGCGCATATGTAACACCCCTTACCTGTGTCCAAAGCCGGAACCGGGTTTAAGGCATTACCTAACTTATCTCGCTTAAACGTCTAAAATAGGGCTATAAAATTTCATTTAAACCCATTATTAGCTCATTCTTGGCCCAGGAGGCCCTAAACATACCTCTGAGAGGTTTCGAAATCTATCCGGGAACTTTTTACAAGCTTAGAAAACTTTTCTTTAAAACAGGGGCCACAGGCCCGTGTTGGTCTAGGGACACACTCGTGTGCCCCTAAGACATGCCTGTGTCTTCCACCCGTGGTCGATCCTGACATATTTTACACGGTCGAGCACACACCCGTGTCCCTCACATGCCCTTGGCACGCCCGTATCTTAGCCCGTGTGCAAAAATCTTGGCATTCTGACTATGACATCATCAGCTCAATATGGTCACACGACCAAGGCACATGCCCCTGTCCTTAGCCCGTATGTCGAATTAAATTCCAGAATTAATGTACAGACTTCACACGGCCTGGGCACATGCCCATGTCTTGGGCCGTGCCTCCCACACGACTAAGACACACGGCCGTGTCTCTTCCCGTGTGGTTACTACAAGGCTTACTGACTTGTAATTCTAGCATGCAATGGGAAACACAGTCCATCCGCACACCCATAGGGCTGACCGCGTGTCACACACGGCCTAGACACATGCCCATGTGCCTACCCGTGTGGACAATTTGATGGCTATCTAACAAGCCCTTTTGCCACCCTAAGTTGCATACATACATACTCCAATTCAAGTCAACATAACTTAAAACCCAAAGGCACATCCAAACACAAGGCATATACTTCAAGAATTTCATTTTCATTCAAGCAATAGGATTTGCCAAGTATTGGTCTAACTTAAAACCATTTACGAAATGACTTCAGTAGCATACATAGCCAACACTTTGACTAACAATTACAACTTAATAAAATACTCGAGTCCTATACATGCCATACTCAAAATAAGTCTAAATTGTTATACCAAAGTGATGTTGATAGTGTGATTCCCGAACTCCTACGTCCACGTTCCTTGAGTTATCTTGGCAATACTACAAGGAGAAAGGGAAATGAAAGGGGTAAGCATAAAGCTTAGTAAGTTTGCATGGAAATAAGTAGCATCAATAAGCTCCATATATAATCCATCCAAGGCATTAACTAACCATACACAAGTCATAGGCTTCTTTCCATACTTACTTACAATTGCCCTTATTTAGCATATATCGTGCTACACATCGTAATCGTTTCTTCGTGACTCGTTCACGAATACCTGTATTCACTCATTCACATGACTTTAGTACAATTCTCATTTCTACATCTAAACTCATCTACTTATCCCATTAATCACTAGGGATAGTCAAAGATGCATATTCATTGTCATTCATGTAGGTACGAAGCCAATGCCACATCCCCGAGGTGGTATTATATGGAGTCACTTCTAAATGCCAATGCCATATCCCGGATATGGTCTTATATGGACTTTCACATCAAGTATCGATGCCATATCCCGGATATGGTCTTATACGATTCTCATATTCATTACCGAAGTCATATCCAAGATATGGTCTTATACGAGATCTTAATTCGGTGCCGAGGCCATGTCCCGGACATGGTCTTATACGGGACCTTATCTATTTCATATCTCGATGATTCATTTTTGATATAGTCCACTAGGACCTCAACATCTCATTCAACATTAACTACTCAATTTAGTAGAGCATCATGCATCAATATGATACAAAGCATTCTCAATTATGCTAACATAAATGTTGCATTAATCACATACAAACTTACCTCGTTTTCAAAATGAGCCAACTTGTCAGTCTAGTTCGATGCTTTGTTCTTTCCCTGATCGAGGCGGATTCTTAGTTCTTCTTGCCCTATAATAGCAATTTAGCTCACTTTAATCACCATATTAACAAAAGCATTTCAATAATCATGCTTAGGCAAAATTACTATTTTGCCCCTAAACTTTGGCAAAACGACCATTTTGCCCCTAGACTCAGAAATTAATTCTAATCACATTTCTATCTTCAACAAGCCTAGGTGAACATTTAATACTCTTATAGCTATCATCAAAACTCAACATTTCACATAATTACTACAAATTTGTAACATTTTCATCAAGGTCCAATTAGGTGTTTTTAAGACAACACCTTTCACAAAAGTTGTACATCTAACAACTAAGACACAATTTCTTCCATAAAAATGCAGCAAATAACAAAGATAGCTCTCGTGGAAAAACTCTAAACTTTTCACCATATTGCACAATAATCCCCTCATTTGAAAGCTTAAGTTCTAGGGGTTCTAAAAGTACAATTATCACTAAGAAAAATCATCAAAATCACTTACTAGAATGAAGGAGAGCTTGCTAAAAATTTGTGCTTTCAAAACCCCTATTTTGCTTGCAAATTTTGGTGGAAGAGTGAAGGAGAAAAGATGATATCTTTTCTTTCCTTATTTTATTAATACTAGTCAAATTAGTCACCAACTATCAAGTACTTTGACCAATTTTTTGTCCATCTTTGTCTCCTATGTAGTCTATTCCCAGCCAAGCAAATATTGGGGGTTTAATTGCCTTTTAAAGACCTCCAATTATCAATCTATGGGTATTTGGTACCTTTAGCTTATAGAATGGAACTTTCGCACTTTCTGCGATTTAGTCCTTTTTCGCGATTAAACATGAAATCGCTAGAATTAAAGTACCAAAATTCTCATGTACTTATACAATCATATAATAATTCATAAAATGACATGAAATTAAATTTATCTAATCTTGGATTAGTGATCCCGAGATCACTGTTTCGACTAGCCCTAAATCGGGTTGTTACAATTCTCCCCCCTTAAGGATTTTCGTCCCCGAAAATCTTACCGGTTAAAAGGTTGAGGTATTGGTTTCTCATCATTTCCTCGGGCTCCCTTGTAGCCTCTTCTATTCCGTGCCTTTTCCATAGAACTATCACTAGGGCTCTTTTGTTTCTTAACTACTTGACCTCTCGCGCCAAAATTCTAACCGGCTCTTTACCATAAGTCAAGTCCGGTTGTATCTCTACCTCTGTCGGTACTATGACATCCGAAGGGTCTGAATGGTATCGGCGCAACATGGATACGTGAAAGAAATAAAGAATCTTTTCTAGCTCAGGTGGCAAGGCCAACCGATAAGCTACCGATCTTATCCTTTCGGTAATTTCATAAGGTCCGATAAAACGGACTCAATTTGCCTTTCCGGCCAAATCTGAGGATTTTCCTCTAAGGTGATACTTTCAAGAACACTTTATCACCGACTTTGAATTCAATCTCTTTCCTTTTCACATCCGAATATGACTTTTGTCTATCTGAGGCGACCTTCAGACAGTCACGTATCACTTTTACTTTCTCTTTAGTTTCCTTAACAAAATCGACCCCGTGTATTTATTTCTCTCTGAGTTCTGACCAATACAAGGGCGTTCGGCACTTATGCCTATACAATGCCTCATAAGGCGCCATTTTTAAACTTGACTGAAAACTGTTGTTATAGGCGAATTCCACCAACGGTAAGTATTTCTCCCAATTACCTTGGAATTCCAAAACACAACATTGAAGCATGTCTTCGAGTATCTGAATTACTCTTTCAGACTTTCTGTCAGTCTGTGGATGAAAGGTTGTACTGAAACTCAATCTCATGCCCAAGGCCTCTTGTAACTTTTTCCAAAACTGTGACCTGAATCTCGGATCTCTATCCGAAATGATCGACCTATCCAAAATGATTGACAACGGTACACCATGAAGTCTTACTATTTCTGGTATGTACAAGTTCGCTAATTTGTCAAGCGACTCGCACTGGTATGAAATGGGCTGACTTTGTGAGTCTATCAACTACTACCCATGCCGCATATTTCTTCTTTGGAGTCAATGGTAAGCCTGTTACAAAGTCCATGGTGATACGGTCCCATTTCCACTCAGGAACCATAATGGGCTGAAGTAAAACCCGAAGGTACTTGATGTTCAGCCTTCACTTGCTGACAAATCAGGCATCTCGATACAAACCCGGAAATGTCTTTCTTCATACCAAGCCACCAATACCATTTCCTCAAATCATTGTACATCTTCGTGCTGCCTGGGTGCACAGTTAAACATCCGCTATGTGCTTCATGCAAAATCTTCCGAATAAGTTCATCTTTTTTGGGTACACAGACCCTATCTCTAAACGTTAAGCATCCATCTGGACTTACCTGAAAGTCTGATTCAAAATTGGACTCACATAAAACTCTTTTGGCTTGTAGTTCGCTGTCCTCTTTCTGCGCTTCACAGATCTCTTGAAGAAACAATGGTCTAGCCCTCAACTCGGCTAAAATGGAACTATCATCCAACAAAGCCATCTGAATACTCATGGCTCTCAGTGCAAACAATGATTTTCTGCTCAAAGTATCAGCTACTACGTTCGCCTTTCCTGGATGGTAGTCAATCACTAACTCATAATCCTTAATCAGTTCCAACCACATTCGTTGCCTCAAATTCACTTCCTTTTGAGTCATCAAATATTTTAGGCTTTTATGGTCAGTGAAAATCTGACACCTTTCACCATATAAATGGTGTCTACAAATCTTCAACACAAACACAATTGCGACCAACTCTAAATCATGAGTCAGGTAATTCTTCTCGTGCGGCTTTAATTGCCTAGAAGCGTATGCAATCACTTTACTCTCTTGCATAAGTACACAACCCAATCTGTTCAAGGACGCGTCACTATAAACCACAAATTCTCTTCCCGGTTCAGGTTGCACCAAAACAAAAGCTTCGATCAACAGCGTCTTCAGTTTCTCAAAACTCTGTTGGCACTTTTCTGTCCACACAAACTTCGCATCTTTTTGCAACAGTCTCGTCATCGGGGTAGATATCATGGAAAACCCCTTGACGAAACGCCTATAATAGATAGCTAGGCCTAGAAAACTCCTTACTTCAGTTACGCTCCTCGACGATTTCCATTCAACAATTGCTAAAATCTTACTCGAGTATACTCTAATCCCATCTCCTGAGACAATGTGCCCCAAAAGTCCCACTTCCTTGAGCCAAAATTTGCTCTTACTAAACTTGGCATACAATTGTCTTTCTCTCAAAATTTGTAGAACCATCCTCAAATGCTCGGCATTATCGTTCTCATCTCGAGAGTAGATCAGTATGTCGTCGGTGAAGACCACAACAAATCTATCCAAGTATGGCCGAAAAATGCGATTCATCAAATCCATGAAGATCGCAGGGGCATTCGTTAGACCAAAAGGCATAACCAAAAATTCATAGTGGCCGTACCTAGTCCTAAATGCGGTTTTCGGCACAACCGAGTCCTTGACTCTAAGCTGGTAGTACCCTGACCTCAAATCTATCATGGAAAATACTGTGGCTCCCTTCAATTGATCAAATAGATCATCGATACTCGGCAACGGGTACTTGTTCTTCACAGTTACGTTGTTAAGTTGCCAATAGTCTATGCATAACCTCATAGAATCGTCTTTCTTCTTCACAAATAAAATGGGAGCACCCCACGGAGAAAAACTCAGCCTTGCGAATCCTTTATCCATTAATTCTTGCAACTGTGCTTTTAGCTCTTTTAGCTCGGTTGGAGCCATTCTATAGGGAGCAATAGAAATAGGGGCAGTACCTGGAGCTAACTCAATTCCAAATTCAATCTCTCTAACTGGAGGTAGCCCTGGCAACTCTTCCGGGAAAACACCTAGGTACTCGCATACTATGGGTACCGACTCAATTCTCAATTCAGTCTCTTTAGCATTCCACACAAAGGCTAGGTAACCCTTGTACCCCTTTCTCAAATACCTCTGAGTCGACAAAATCGATATCACTACTGGTGATCTATCTTGCTTATTTGATTCAACACGAATAAGATTCTTATTTTCATCTTTCAACTCAATATGCTTCTTCCCACAATTCACAATTACCCCATAAGTAACTAACCAATCCATCCCAAGGATGAAATCGAACTCATCAAAAGGTAATAACATAAGATCAACCGGGAAACAATGACCCTTAATCATCAAAGGGCAACCTTTGCAAACTCTATAAACCAACACACACTTGCCTAGAGGATTAGACACTCTTATGATGAATTCGGTAGACTCTATAGGCATTCTCATGCTAGAGACTAATTCCATGCATATGTATGAGTAGGTAGATCCCGGATCAATTAAAGCTATAACACGAGTATTATGGAGAGAAAAAGTACCTTGATTATGTCAGGGGAAGATGCCTCTTCACGAGCACGGATGGCATAAGTTCTCGTTGGTGCTCTACCCTCGACCCTAGCAGCTTGCTCTCTAGATGGATTCTTGCTACCCATCTCATTTCCCAGGTTTCTCTGTGGTCTTCCTCTAGCAGTACTTCCCGGTCTTACATTCTGAGACTTCTCTTTCTCACCCACCTCGGGGTAGTCTCTGATAAAGTGGTCTAAGGACCCACATCTGAAACAAGCTTTCTCATTAGCCCGACACTCACCAGTATGGTGCCTGCCACACTGAGGTCATTCCGGTCTACTTGGTCGGACGTTGCCCACACTAACAACTGATGTGGTCTGCCCTTTCGACTCCGAAAATTGCTTGCCCTTACTTCAGGTTGAAAACCCCACTGAAGTGACTGATCGAGTAGTAAAATCCCTCGATTTCTTAGATGAGGATTGGTAGGACTTATTCAACTGCCTTTTTTTCGAGCCACGAGAATCATTCTCAGCTCTTCTCTTCTCTTTAGCCAACTCTTCGACTTTACAGGCTCTATCTACCAATACTACAAACTCTTTTAGTTCGAGGACTCCCACGTATAAATGGATATCTTCATTTAATTCGTATTCAAATTTCTTGCACATGACGGCCTCGGTAGACATGAACTCCCGGGTATATTTGCTAAGCCTTACGAACACCCGTTCGTAGCCGGTCACTGACATAAGACCTTGCTTCAGTTCCAAGAACTCCTTCCTCTTATGGTCGATGAACCTCTGGCTAATGTACTTCTTTCGATATTCCTCTTGGAAGAATTCCCAGCTAACTCTCTCCCTTGGTACCACCAACACCAGGGTGTTCCACCACCGATAGGTTGAATCTCTCAAAAGAGATACCGCACACTTTAAGCACTCCTCAGGCATGCACGACAATTTATCGAATACCCTGATGGTATTTTCAAGCCAGAATTCCGCTCTCTCCGGATCATCATCCTTACTAGCCCAGAATTCTTCGGCTCCTTGCTTCCGATCTTATCAACCGGAGGCCTTTCGCTTCTCACTACTTCAACCACTTGAGGAGCTACTGGAGCGGGTTGAGTAATTGGTGGAGGTGGAGGGGTTGAGCATTAGGATTTGCCCGGGTATACTCAGTATACTAGTTCCTCATCATATGGGAAAAGGCTTCTCAGGCCTCTTCTACCTGACTCAAGGTCTCGGGTCTACTATTAGCTGGCACGATCCCTTGAGTGGGATCCGGTGCATTACTCGCAACATCATCGGCTGTAGTTCGGTCTGGATCAGAATCCATATACTACATAAAACATGATTTTTAAACGTCAGGAGCCGTCACACTATCATTACTCAGACACTCTTACATACGGCATGTATAGCTAGACTCGTATTTATACTATATTAGTCCTATAATTGACTAAACCGTAGCTCTGATACCAATAAATGTAACACCCCTTACTCGTGTCCAAAGTCAGAATCGAGTTTAAGGCATTACCTAACTTATCTCGCTTAAACGTCTAAATTAGGGCTATAAAATTTCATTTAAACCCATCACTAGCTCATTCTTGGCCCACGAGGCCCTAAACATACCTCTGAGAGGTTTCAAAATCTATTCGGGAACTTTTTACGAGCTTAGAAAACTTTTCTTCGAAACAGGGGCCACAAGCCCGTGTTGGTCTAGGGACATGCCCGTGTGCCCCTAAGACATGCCCATGTCTTCCACCCGGGGTCGATCCTGACCAATTTCACACAGTCAAACACACTCCCGTGTCCCTCACACGGCCTTGACACGCCCTTGTCTTAGCCCGTGTGCTAAAACCTTAACATTCTAACTATGACATCATCAACTCAATATGGTCACACGGCCAAGGCACACGCCCGTGTCCTTAGCCCGTGTGTCGAATTAAATTTCATAATTAATGTGCAGACTTCACATAGCCTGGGCACTTGCCCATGTCTTGGGTCGTGCCTCTCACACGGCTGAGACACACGACCGTGTCTCTGCCCGTGTGGTTACTACAAGGCTTACTGACTTGCCATTCTAGCATGCAAGGGGACACACGATCCATCCACACACCCATAGGGCTGACCATGTGTCACACATGGCCTAGACATACGCCCGTGTGTCTACCCGCGTGGACAATTTGATGGCTATCTAACTAGCCCTTTTGCCACCCTAAGTTGCATACATACATACTTCAATTCAAGTCAACATAACTTAAAACCCAAAGGCACATCCAAACACAAGGCATATACTTCAAGAATTTTATGTTCATTCAAGCAATAGGATTTGCCAAGTATTTGTCTAACTTAAGACCATTTACAAAATGACTTTAGTAGCATACATAGCCAACACTTTGACTAACAATTACAACTTAACAAAATACTCAAGTCCTATACATGCCATACTCAAAATAAGTCTAAATTGTTATACCAAAGTGATGTTGATAGTGTGATTCCCGAACTCCTACGTCCACGTTCCTCGAGTTATCTTGGCAATACTATAAAGAGAAAGGGCAATAAAAGGGGTAAGCATAAAGCTTAGTAAGTTTGCATGGAAATAAGTAGCATCAATAAGCTCGATAAATAATCCATCCAAGGCATTAACTAACCATACACAAGTCATAGGCTTCTTGCCATACTTACTTACAATTGCCCTTATTTAGCACATACCGTGCTACACATCGTAATCGTTTCTTCGTGACTCATTCACGAGTACCTGTATTCACTCATTCACATGACTTTAGTACAATTCTCATTTCTACTTCTAAACTCATCTACTTATCCCATTAATCACTAGAGACAGTCAAAGACGCATATTCATCGTCATTCATGTAGGTACGAAGCCAATGCCATATCCCCAAGGTGGTCTTATATGGAGTCACTTCTAAATGCCAATGCCATATCTCGGATATGGTCTTATATGGACTTTCACATCAAGTATCGATGCCATAACCCGGATATGGTCTTATATGGACTTTCACATCAAGTATCGATGCCATATCCCGGATATAGTCTTATACGATTCTCATATTCATTACCGAAGCCATATCCCAAATATGGTCTTATACAGGATCTCAAATCGGTGCCGAGGCCATGTCCCGGACATGGTCTTATACGGGACCTCATCTATTTCATATCTCGATGATAGCATTTTCATTTTCGATATAGTCCACTAGGACTTCAACATCTCATTCAACATTAACTACTCAATTTAATAGAGCATCATGCATCAATACGATACAAAGCATTCTCAGTTATGCTAACATAAATGTTGCATTAATCACAGACAAACTTACCTTGTTTTCAAAATGAGCCAACTTGTCGGTCTAGTCCGAGGCTTTGTTCTTTCCCTGATCGAGCCGGATTCTCGGTTCTTCTTGTTCTATAATAGCAATTTAGCTCACTTTAATCACCACATTAATAAAAGCATTTCAATAATCATGCTTAGGCAAAATTACTATTTTGCCCCTAGACTTTGGCAAAATGACCATTTTGCCCCTAGGCTCGAAAATTAATTCTAATCACATTTCTACCTTCAACAAGCCTAGGTGAGCATTTAATACTCTTATAACTATCATCAAAACTCAACATTTCACATAATTACTACAAATTTGTAACCTTTTCATCAAGGTCCAATTAGGTGTTTTTAAGACAACGCCTTTCACAAAAGTTATTCATCTAACAACTAAGACTCAATTTCTTCCATAAAAATGCAACAAATAACAATGATAGCTCTCATGGGAAAACTCTAAACTTTTCACCATATTGCACAATAATCCCCTCATTTGAAAGCTTAAGTTCTAGGGGTTCTAAAAGTACAATTATCACTAAGAAAAATCATCAAAATCACTTACTAGAATGGAGGAGAGCTTGCTAAAAATTTGAGCTTTCAAAACCCCTATTTTTCTTGCAAATTTTGGTGGAAGAGTGAAGGAGAAAAGATGATATCTTTTCTTTCCTTATTTTATTAATACTAGTCAAATTAGTCACCAACTATCAACTACTTTGACTAATTTTTTGTCCATCTCTGTCTCCTATGTAGTCTGTGCCTGGCCAAGCAAATATTGGGGGTCTAATTGCCTTTTAAATACCTCCAATTATCAATCTATGGCTATTTGGTACCTTTAGCTTATAGAATGGAACTTTTGCACTTTTTGCGATTTAGTCCTTTTTCGCGATTAAACATGAAATCGCTAGAATTAAAGTACCGAAATTCTCATGTACTTATACAATCATATAATAATTCATAAAATAACTTGAAATTAAATTTCTCCAATCTCGGATTAGTGATCCTGAGATCACTATTCCAACTAGCCCCTAAATCGGGCTGTTACAGCATGGATAACGAAGTGCGTCAAATATCCCATAATCGTAGGTCCTATTTCTCAAGTGTACACGATATTGCCCGCCAATAATACCTTGGTTCAATCTATCAAACTCCGTCACACGAAACCATAGGTTGCCGCGATCATGACACACTGTGTGCATGGTGTTGGTCTGTGCCTTCGCCTTGTTAATTTCTTACAATACATTCGCGTACCATACATGGCCTCCCTGTATTTGGCCTTTATAACTCTCTGCTCACTTTGGAAATAGTGCCGCTAAATGAAAATATGTCTCTCACACAACCCATGTTATCGGTAAATGACGTGTTCTTTTTAGAACAGAATTTATGCAATTAGCCAAGTTTGAGGTCATATGACCATATCGTAGGCCGTCGTCGTATGCTTGTGTCCACTATTTGAAAGGTATGTTGCAGAGGTAGTTTACGCCTTTTTCATTAACTGAATGCAAAATCGCCAACATCTCATGAAAACGGTCCTTATTGATCTAGTACCCTGCCAATATAATTTAATAGCGAATATTACATACCACTCTTCCATTAAGAATAAATTGAATATTACAAATGAAATTATATTAATAGAGATTACATACCAATGTTGGTCACTTGTCGTCGTTCACTTGTAGATCAGTGTTGCCCGTAGTAGTTGGACGCAACATGCCTTAGGCAATACCGATGGTGTGTACGATGCCATAGGCTTCCCTGTCGCTCAATTGCGACTAGTATTCCAGGGCCCCGATCTGATATAACACAGATATCAGGTTGGGGGCATACATGCCTCCTTAACCTAGATAGAAAGAAATCTCAATCATCAGCTGAATACCCCGATGTTATTGCAAACGCAATTGGAAGGATTCTCTCACTGCCATCCTGTGCCACAGCTAGCAATAGCCGATGGGTATATCTACCATACATAAATGTACCGTCAATTTGTACCAATGGCTTATAGTATAGAAATGCGTCTTGGCATTGCTTAAAGGTCTAGAACAGACGCTTGAACACTTGGCATCCATGGAGCAATCGGTCGTTGTAATACGCAGGTTTCATTTCAAGGTCTGTTATGATGCCTGAGACATATCTCTCCAGCACCTGACATGCCACACTTCATTATATGAAATGTCCCACCGACCATACAACTTTTCCAACGCCTTCTGCTTAGCTATCCAAGTCTTGCGGTAATAGGGCATGTACCCTAATTGGTTACGAATATTGGCAATTGAGATCGGCACTGAAGTCTTGGGATTCGCCTTCAACGTCGATAGTATTAAGCTAGCTAACATATCTGAGTCCATTTTGGGATGATCTTGTGAAACACCTGTCAAAGAAGTACGTTAAATAATGCAACATTACATAATAACAGTATTATTCAAAAACCCTAAACACCTAGTGATATTGTACCAGCAACACATGTATGTGGACCTTTGTACTTTTTTATCTCCCACAAGTCTGTCCTTTTCCTCTACGAGGCCATGATTTTCCATGAGCATGTACCATCTTGCACTGCGCTCTTGGCCTCATACTTATTGGGTTTGGATTTAACCATGTTGTAGTTAACCCCGTTCTTGATGATATGTTGTTTCAATGAACCAAGAAAACTATCCTTATTGGAAAACTCCTTACCAACTTCCAATTCACCCGAATCCAACGAAGAACTTGTACGGTCACGCCTTCTGTGTGGTAGATCTGGAAACTCCAACGCATTATCTTGAGATAGATCGACATTATGCATGTGGCTGGAGGCGAGTACGCCCTGAATCGCGGATCTTCTTCTTCTTCATCTGAACCCCCTTCAACATCTTCAGGTATGGTTGGAACAGGCTCCGATTCAAAAAATAATACAACTTCTGCACCATCGGGGTTGGGCTCTTGAGGTGGATCATCGAACTCATCATCTGACCCACGATCATCTGTAACGAACAAGGTCCCCTCGCCGGTGGATGTTGTAGGGAGTACATTACCCTTCTTAAACAAGTTTCGTAACGTCCCCAATCATATGTGGACTGCCAACCACTAGAAGTTGATGTCGTTCCCCAATACGTATTTCTAGCATCGAACATTGACCCACCGATATGCATGTCCCATCCACCAACCGAGTGTCATACAAGGGTTGTGTTTTCTATACTGCCACCAAACACGGGCGCTTCCGCATTCTGCCTCCACTAACAGAGTGTCAGCTTGGTGTCGTGTATTCCTCTTAAACAGCAATAGATGTTGAATCGAAAATTCATCATTTGGCGATGAAAATTGTACATATACCTCAAGATAGGGTGATCCACTAGTAAGATGAGTCTGCACCATTGCCTCCAAGCTACGAGGACCTTTGATGTCGAATGAGTCATATCTCACGGGATCAACCGAAGCACAAAATCTATACTTAATAGACAAAACTTTCATTGGCGTCATTCTGAAGATTTTACGCCTAATTCCTTTACGAAGTTCTATCAAATTTATGTTCTGGTTAAAAACCAGTTGCACTGTGTTCTCCGATAAAAAAACAATGCCATTCTCGGTGTCACGGACCTCACCATCATAGTAAATAACAGCACTAACACGTTCACTCATCTTCAGTTTCTATTCTACTTTTACCTCAATTTCTCTTGCTGTAACTTATGCAACCTGAGAATGAAATTTGGCTCATTTATAGTCTAAGGCCAAATAGGAACTACTGTAGAAAAAAAATGTCCACGTGGGAGCTTTTTTCAGTAATCTTGTTGTCAGTGCATCCTGCTTGAAGCGTTTTGGACACTATTTTTTTAGAAACGTTTTCTCAAAATTATCTTTTCAGATACTACTGTAGAAAAAGAGCATCCACGTGGGAGCTTTTTTCAGTAATCTTGTTGACAGTGCATCCTGCTTGAAGCGTTTTGGTTACTATTTGTTCAGAAACGTCTTCTCAAAATTATCTTTTCAGATACTACTATAGAAAAAGAGCGTCCACGTGGGAGCTTTTTTCAGTAATCTTGCTGACAGTGCATCCAGTTGAAGCGTTTTGGACACTATTTATTTAGAAACGTCTTCTCAAAATTATTTTTTAGATACTACTGTAGAAAAAGAGCATCCACGTGGGAGCTTTTTTCAGTTATCTTGCTGACAGTGCATCCTGCTTGAAGCATTTTGGGCACTACTTCTTCAGAAACGTCTTCTCAAAATTATTTTATCAGATACTACTATAAAAAACAAAAAAAAATTATATTGCTAATATATTTTTCCCGAAACCCTAAACACAAAATTATTTTAAAAAAACCCTAAACATAATTTAATTAATTAACCTTAAAACCCTAAACCCTAATTTAATTAATTAACCCTAAACCCTAATTTCATTAATTTTTTCCTAAAAACGCTAACCCTAACCTTAAAAAATGCTAAAAACCCTAACGTAAAAGACGGGCAAAAGGCGTCCTTGGGGGAGCGTTTTGTCCTCGTCAACACAAAGCGCTTCCTTGAGGGTGCGCTTTGTGCTGACGTGGACAAAACGCTCCCCCAGGGATGCGTTTTGCTGGCACGTCCCCTGACATCGCGCTGACGTGGACGCATTTTCGGGGAAATCAGCCCATTCCGGTAAATAATTAAAAAATTGGTCCATTTCCGTAAATAAGGTAAAAAGGGGTATTTTTTGGTAAAATGCCCTTATTATAGTACTCCTTTATATTTATTTTTCTACTCACATAGCCATTTTAAATTATTTCTAAGCATTTATCTACGAGTATATTATGCCCCAATAAGCTAAATACACATTATTTTAAATATTGCATTCGTCTTTGCACGAGGAACAAAAAGAATTTTTTTTAAATCAAAGTAATGTTCATTATTTTGGAATTAGAAAAGTCGTGTTCTTAACTTACGGAATATAGCTTTTCTAAAATCGAGATAGTCGAATATTCACTTTAAAATAAATAAAAACTAGATTTAAGTGATGATTAAATGGCATTCATTTTCGTTCTCGAGGATCTAAGGCATTGTGCCCTAACTTACAAGACAAGACCATTTCTTCTCAATTAACTTGAAATAAGCCATTTATTGTGAAAATTAATTTAATTAAGTAATGTCTTAATAAATGATCATATTTTAAAATCTCTTCAAATTTTTAATTTTCGACACTAAAGACATCAAGTAATCAACTAGGTATCAATTTTGTGCGTAGCGATGGTGCTAATCATTCCTCGTGCGTAACCGACTCCAGAACTCATTTCTCGAAGTTTATAGACCAAAAATCGTTGTTTTAGTAAATCGAACTGTTTATTAAAACTATCAGATTACGAGGTAATCCGATTGCAACTCATATAAAAAATTATTGGTGGCGACTTCATTTTCATTTTTTTTAATAAAAAGTCTATTTTAAAAAAAAATAGTTTACACAATATATATATAATATTTTTTGGAGCATGCGCAGTTTGTCGCTTCTCTGCTTATACAACAAGGGATAGGAGCATTACAATACATTGGACAAATTCTCAACCACTGAATCACTCATTGCTAAATTCTTTATTTGTCTAAACAAAAATCAGATTTAATAATCATTCAATTAAGAAGATAAATGCTAGGTTTGCTGATCTACTCAGCATTCCATATCTTGATAAGACCCTTTTTTAAAAAAAAAATTATTACTGACAATTCTTTACTTATCTTTTAAATAATTATTTATGCCATACCCTTTTTGAACTCCAATACAAATGAACAACTGATTAGTCCAACTAATACACCTCGATTGTCCAATTGCTTAATTTATCTCAAATTCCCATTTGCTTAATTACTTTTAAAATTACTTAGTTTTTTAATACTTTTTATAAATTTTCATCGATTTTTAGAATTGCTTAATTTTTATTTTTGAATACTTACACGGATTTCCATCTATCATTAAAGGTTAAATTTATTGAAATATCTTGTACCATGTAGTTTTGAAGAATTTAATACTTTTACTATAATTTGATTTTTTTCTAGTACGTACTTTACTTTTTAAAATGAATATCTTCAATCTTGAGGGTGACTTGTTTTTTTCATTAATTCTGTGAAGTAATTTGAAGTATTTTTTGTGATAATATAATTTTTGACCACCAAATTTAGTAATTAAGTCCATTTTGATAATTTAGTAATTAAGTCCACTTTGATACCTATATTTTTTTTTGTTCATTTTGGTACTTGAACTTAGCAACTAGATATATTTTGGTCTATGAATTTGGATTCCGTCAAGATTTGATGATATGATCGGTGTTCTTGGAATAGGACTGGATTGGTCAGTCGAATTGGTCGGACCAAGAATCGACCTGTATACTAGTTCAAACAAAAGGATTGAATCAAAACCTATACGAAATCAGTAAAAATCGAAAATTGGGACATAAACTAATAATTGAACTAGTCAAATTGGTTTAACAATTTTTTATTTTTTTATTTTTTAAAAATTTTAATTATTTATTTAATTATTGTTGGTCTAGTAATTGGACCAATCAAATTGATTGAATTGGGAACTAGTCGTTTGAAAGGTTCAACCATTGGTCTGTTATTAAAATATTGTATGTGACGCTCTAGAATTGTACCATGCCATCACCTAAAAATTTATATAATTTTTTAAATTTTAAAATGATGAAATGGCACATTCTTCGAGTGCCACATCATCAAACTTTTTATATTTTTTAAGTATAGAGACCAAAATGAATCTAATGCCAAGTTTAGGTACCAATGTGAATAAAAAAAGTACAAATACCAAAGTGAACTTAGTTTCCAAGTTCAGGGACCAAAATTGTATTATCCCTTTAGTTCAAAACATATGATGTGTTGGGGATAAACCCGAATTAAGCAACGAACAAGAACGGATAGAGATAATTGGAAACAAATATTTATGTGGAAAAACTCCTCTAAAGAGGATAAAAACCATGAGCAAAGAAAACTTCACTAAACGGCAAATAATCGAAGAATAGTACAAGATGGAAAATAATCAAAACAAGCCATTAAATCCCGCAAAAATATAAAACTCTCTAGCTAAAACACAAAATTCCATTAAACTCTCTTTTGTTGTGTTTGTTTCATCTAAACTCTCTAAAATTGTTAAAAGCCTTATTTATATGTTAAAATTCATAGGTTAGTATGATTAAAATATCCTTAGTTATTAGAATTCATCAACCCTTCCTTGCCGCGACATCAATTTTGTTTTCGTCCAAAATGCAAGACACATTTCACATAATGGTATGGTTCATACAATTTTTTTTTTATCTTTTTAAAAAAATTAGTGTAAAAATTTGTTCACGTGTACAAAATGTCAAGATATATAAGTCACATCAAATTATTTGATTGAAATTAGTTTGAAAAAAATACTTATTTGACTAAACTAATGAAAAAAAGTTGATAAGATTAAAGAAAGTAAAAAGATTGAAATGATTAAATTATAATATAGAGAACTTTTTATATAATTTGACCGTTATTAAATTATTTTATAAGTAATCTAATTAATATTTATACTTTGCTTTTAGTTTTCTTGTAATTATTTCTTTTATTACTTAATTAATATTTATTATATAATTTCTTAATAGTTATTAATAACTATGATGGTGGAAAAATTAGAGTTGAGTTTGATTCAATTTTTTATTTTTGATTTTCCAACCATCCGTGACAGTTTGATTGAAGTTTTATTTTTTATTTTTTTAAGTTTTGGATTATTTTAATTTTATAAAATAGTTTTGTTTTATGATTTTTGAACATTATTTGATAAAGTTTTAAAGTTATTTTTATGATTATTTATAAAAATTAATTCTGAAGTAATTAAAAAATAAATAACTTTTTTTTGAAAATTAAATTTTCATATAGTATTACTAAGTTATTTTGATTAATTTAATATATATTTTATTTATTTAAAAGATTAATTATTAAAATAAAATTCGGGATTAATTACGGTTTTTTAACTCATGAATCAAACCGTCCAACACTATTATTACAAATCAACATATCTCAAGTTTTGAACGTAGAGCTAAAGTTCGATTCTGCTTACTTTTTTTTTTTCCCCTTTTAAAGTTCATTATGACAAATAGAGAGAGTTTATATAAGCATAAATACATATTCGAATAATTATAACATTAAATTAAATTAATATAAAAAATACAATAAATATAGAATTTAAAAAAGAAAAAGAAAAACTCACATATAATAGATACATATGAAACAAAAAAGTCACATGCATAAACTTTTCTCTTTAACCAACAAGACTTGGTTGGCAAAAACAATGAATTTTAATTGACTTGTTCCATTAGTCATCACTAATATTGGCTGTGTTTAACTAAACCTCTAGTTTATAATATTAACACCCAACCAGGAATTTCGGGGAAGCCAACGTCTGAGTTGACTCCGGTGACAACAAGGGTCCTCAGATTCTCTTCCACGTTCTAAGACATTCGAAATAGTTCAAACCCATGACATAAAAATGGTCCCCAATCCCCATTTTGCTGGTTTTCTCAAATTACTATTCTTAGTCAACTTCCTTTTGTTTTTAATCTACTCAATTAGTCAGTAATCAAATAAATTGTTGTAAAATTGAATTGAATGGAAGCTCTAATAAAAACTGAATAACACTGTGTAGAGTCTAAAGAAAATTACAAAAAAAAAAAATGAAGATTGAGAGATTGGAAAAGTAAGAAGATAATATATATATATATATAGTATTTTTTGGCCTAATTTATATTTTTTTTATTGGTCTGTTTGATAAAAATAAAAAATATTAATGACTTTTTTATTTATATTTTAGTAAAATTGAAAAATGAGAGCAAAGTAAATAACAATGTTGAAAATACATACTTTTAAACATTTACATTTTTTTTTCATTTTTCTCCCGCTATCATTTAGATATAAAATTATTTACTTTTTTACATTATATTAGAATTAAAATAAAAATTACATAATTTAAACTCATCACAAAACTTTAATCATCTCACGTTTTCTTTCTCACTTTCTTTTTAGTGATCAAAGGCAAATTTGTTTTATTTGGTATTTTTCGATTTTTTCTTTCCACCTTTTAAATCAACTAAGAAAACATTTTAGTCCACTTTGTTAGCTTCATAAACCATTAATAACTCATTTTAGGGTGAGTAAAATTTAATTTGATTTGAAAAAATTGAAAAGAATTCGAATTTCGAGTTAACCAAATTGAATTATTCGAGTCAACTCGAATAAGTAATTTGAGTTTCAAGTTCGAGTTGAGTTGAATTTTACAATTCGAGTAACTCGAAAAATTCAAATAATAGTGTCAAAACCATTCTTTTGTTTGGAAAGCGGGGTCGACTTTAAAAATGAAAATGGAGTCGTCACCAATCTTTTTTTAGGTGTGATCGGGTCACTTTAGGATTGATCGTTAAACATTTTGATTTATTAAAACGATAGTTTTGTTCTACGAAATTTAAAAAAATCGGTTCGGGAGTCGATTACGCACGAGGAAGGATTAGCACCCTCGTGACGCCCAAAATTGGTACCTAATTGATTATTTGATGTCTTAATGTCAAAAAATTGAAAAGATTTTAAAATACGATTCTCTTTGCTTAAAATAAATTAAATTAGATAATGAGACCCGCCTATTTCGAAAAGGTAAAATGTCACGCCCAATAAGTTAGGGTACGACATTTCGAGTTCCCAAAACTGAGCTTGTCTTTCGACTTTTAAAACTCGTATTTAAGCTTGAGGAGGATATTCGGTTATTTGGGTCAAATGAAAAACTGAAACCCGGTAAGTTAGGGCACGATTTCTCGAAATTTCAAATACAAAATATTGCCTTAGTTTTTAGAAATCCTTATCCCGAGATAACAAAACGTCACATCCAGTGAATTAGGACACGACAATTTTGAATTCTCGAGAATAAGTTTTTATTTAACTTTTATGCCTTAATTTTAAAAATAAAATAGTAGGTTCTTTAGACTAGATGAGAAAAATTGAAACCCAGTAAGTTAGGGTACAATCTCTTTCGAACCTTAGTACGCAGAGTATTTTCTTATTTAGAAAATCGGGTCAAATGTAATTCTATCGTAATAAAATAGGACACGATGCATAATTGAGTAAAAACGAGGGAGACAACATAAATTACAATAATAAAAGCAAAAATAAATGAAAATTAAAACAAATAATTTATGTAAAATAATAGGTAAAAATGATAAAATAAAAGAAAGCAAAAAAAAAACTAATAATAAATCAATAACTAAATAAATATTAGATAAGAATTTTTTAAAATAATAATAAAATAATAGTAATAGTAAAAAAACATAATAATAATAATAAAATATATTAATAAATGAATAATAGTGAAAATAAAAAAATACTAAAAATAATAAAAATAGCAATAATAATGTTGATAAATAATAATAATAATAATAATAATAATAATAATAATAACAATATAATTATAGTGATAATAATATATATATATAAAGAAAATAATAATAATAATAATAATAATAATAATAATAATAATAATAATAATAATAATAATAATGAATATAATATAAAAAAGTTAAGAAAAAATAAAAAAATAATAGTAGTGGTAAAATTAAATAATAGTAAAAGCAATAATAATAATATTGAAAATAATAAATAATAGTAATAAAAATAGAAATAATAATACTAGTAATGTTAAAAGAAATAATAATAATAATATTAATAAAAATAATAATGGTAACAAATGATAATAATAGTAATACTAAAATAGTAATAATAATAATATTAAGAATAATTATAATAAAAACAATAATAAGAATAATAATTATAACAATATCAATAATAAGAAATGTAATAATAATAAATACAGTAATAATAATATTAAGATAATAATAATAACAAAATAATGACAATAATAGCAAAATAATAAAAGAAATAAGAAACATGACTAAATTAAACTTAAAAATAGAATTTCGGGGTAAATTGGGAATAAAAAGAGAGAGGGAGGACCATATCGCAATGCGCGAATGAAATGGAGGGACCGGAAAGGTAAATATCCCTTCCCTCCAAAACGCGTCACTTTGTGTGGGACTAAATTGAAACAAAAGAAAAATTATAAGGCAGAATTGAAAATAAAAAAACTGTATTAAAAGATATAAAAATGCGGAAGGACCTATAGCGCAATTAACCCATCACAGGGAAATGCGCGGATCCTGAATGGAGCGGGTCGGGTAATCGGGTTGGTCTCCCCAAAAAGACGCCGTTTTGATGTCTAGGGAAACCTAATGAAACGGCGCCGTTTTCTGTTATTATAAAAGCCCAAATTTCTTAAAAAATTTCATTTTTTCCCTTTCTTTAAAAAAAAAAACTGAAATTTCTCTCCTCTCTCCCTCTCTCTAGGCCGATCTCAGGCGAAGGCTTCGGCAGGGCTTCTTGCAGATCGTCGCCGTGCCTTCGTCACCGCCGGCCACAGTACACGGTGGTCGGAATTAAAAAAAAAGTAAGTTTTTTCTCCTTTTTTTCTTTATATAGTTTATTTACATACATATAGTAAAAAAAAAAATAGAGATGAAAATTTTATACGTAGGCAGACTTGAAAAAAAAGAAAGGAAAAATAAAAAAAGAAAAAAGAAAAAAGAAAATAAGCCTTTGTTGCTCTATATTCTGATTTTTGTATATTGTGTGCCCTTGTATATCTGTAAAAAAAAAAATCCTCTCGTACTGCTCTCGTGTCTAAAAATCGTAGTCCCTTTTTACATGTTTATGTGTGGCTTTTATAGCATTTTATTTACAATCGGTTTTCCTATTTTGTAGGTACGTGATGGAGGCCTGACGGGTGTTGGAGGCGCGCACAATAAGGAGGAGCGGGTGCGTGGCGTGTGCGTGGGGGCTGCTGGCGGCGCTGGGCACAAAGCAATGGCTAGGGTTTTTGATCTGTTTTGGGGTTTAGTGTGCCTTAGGATGGTTGGGCTTGTATTTGGGTTTGATGTAAATGGACATTGGATTTTGGGCTATTTATTTTTGGTTTTTTGTTTGTGGTATGGGCTCGGGAAAAATTTGGGCTTTACAAATAGATTGTGCAAATACCCTTTTGGACCCTGCAAATTTTGAAAATGAACAAATTGATCTCTTTCAACAATACAAAATAATTCAAAATAATTTTCAAAAATTTAAAATATTTATAAAAATTTCAAAAGTTATATTTTTAAAAAATTCTAAAAGTTTTAAAAAAATCTAAAAAATATATAAATTAAAAAATTAAAAAATTTTCTAAAACAATAATTTTGGAACCTAAATAAGTTAATTGATGATTCAAGTTTATCGTACTAAAATATCTTTTTCTTTTTTTTTTTTTAAATGTTTTCGAATATATATATATATATATATATATAGTTTCAAATCTATGTGCTCTAACATGTAATTAGTTATATTGTAATAATATTTTAATTTGACATGTTTAATTTTTTTAATTTAACTCGAACAATTTCACTCGATTCGACTTGACTCGAATTTCATTTCACTCTACTCAACTCGAAAAATTTTCAAATCAAGTTAAGATGATAAAATAGGACTAGTCAACTCGATTAACTTAAAATATTTTCACTCAGTTCGACTCGATTCGGTCGAATGCTCACCCCTACAATTAACTATTTTTCACATGGTATTTTAAAGGTTTCTTTTACTTTAAGGTATTTAATTAATATTTTTTTTCACAAATTAGAAAGTAGTAGTGGATTAAAAAAAATATTTCCAGTCCACCATCTAACGTGGGTTTGGAAAGCTACCTAATAACTGAATTTAGTTATAATTATTTGTAATTGTACAAGTGTAGCATGTTCGGATGACCATTGTATTTAGTAAGCCGCACTGAATTGAATGGAATTGGATCAACCAAATTACATTCTCCAATCCTTAGAGGGGAGTGTGGGAATTAGAGTAATTATACTGGTAATTAAAAACAATTACATTCATATACAATTACCCTATGGCTTAACAAATATGCACGTACATGATTTAAGTTTAGAAAGTTATTTTCATATTGTAATAATAGTTGTTTAAAAAAATATTAGAAATCCTATCACACGTATGCTTGTTGAAACCATAGGTTTAAAACACAAATGCCTGTTTAAAAGTTCTATACAATAAACAATGAAATGCATAGTTTAAAACTAATTAATCATAATAACACATAAAATATGTGCGATATTAAAATAAAAAATTTAGATTAAATTATGAGTAAACGAAATTTAAATACATAAATACATAAGATGAACAAATACTAAATGCACTACATTTATTTATCATGGTTTTGTCATCAATTATGAGTTAGTGTCGAGTTGACTTGTGACACTAACTCAATAACAAAATTTTAATATATAGACACAACAAATGGAAATAATAAATTGTGAATACTAAAACAAAAATGTATAAAACATATTAAAATGAAACATTAGTTTAGTGGTACATTTAAGATTTTAGTAATCTCATTGGTGTGGGTTTAAATCCCATCATATGCATATTTTAATTGATTTTTGTTAAAATGAAAAGACTAAAATATCCTCGAATAATATAACATTTTTAATTACGGAAAGACATTTCCATAATTTCCTAACCGAGCTAGCGAACCAGTTGAGAGTGACACCAACTCAGATAAGGACTTAATAAATAGTATAGATAATTGTATATTATTTTACTATTCTTGTTTAAATAATATGATAATCTTATTGATAAGAGATAATTGTATCTATATTATTATTTAAACCCCTAACAGAGTTAGTGTAACAAGTCAATCGGAAACAAACTTGGTTAGGGAAATTATGAAAAAATCTTTCTATAATTAAAATAAATTGAATTATTTGATAGTATTTTAGTCTTTTTATTTTAAAAAATAAATAAAATACATATGATGAGATTTAAACTCATGCTAATTGCATTAGCAAAACCTCAAATTTACAACTTAACCCAAAACTTTGTTTTAATTTTTTTATACATTTGCATTTTAATATGCACATTTTATTACCTCCATCAATTATATATTTGTATTATTGATTGCATATTATTTTTAAACATACCACCGTGTTTTAAATATATGATTTTCACGTGGGCAATAATCTTTTTAGTATAAATAAAAATTGTAAAATATATAAATAATTTATTTTTAGGTTACCACTATTTTATTAGAATCAAAATTCAATTTAAGTTAACTAAATAATTAAAATAAATTTGAAAAAGAATCTATGCAATTACATAAGCTGTAGCTCAAAGTTTCAAGGATTGAACATTATAAACAAATTTGCTTTATTAGTTAATTTGATAAAAATGTAATATGCCATTAAAAATTATAATTAAATAAATTTTAATATTTGCTTAAAAACATCAGTTAATGAAATTCTTTTTTATAATTTGGGTAAATATTAACAATATATACTACAATAATTTTGCTAAAAGTTGTTCTTCATAATTGGACTTGTTTCATCAACTTCAACTCAATTAAGTTGGTGGTGGGTCATTATTGCTTCTGCAACATGTTATTTGGCAACAGTTTTATAATGTGAAATTAAGAATGTTAACTTCATTCCATTTTAAACTTATACTTCAATCCAAAAATTATTATGATTTATATATTACTATGAATTTAATGCTTGTTGGCTGTGAAACATATTGAGGTCGATGAAATTTCACTGTAAAGATCAATTTCAACACCTTAGGTTCAGAGCTTGTCAAAGGCACGTTGAACATAATGCTCAAATTTCATTACCCACCACCTAATCAGTCAGCGTTCTCTGATTTGTCATTAAATTCCCCTGCCTAAAGTAAGCTTTAACGCGTGATTGTGACATTTAAGAAACTTCCTAAGTTCTTCGTTTTGGTTTTTGTAGGTTTTAGAAGTCCAAATTGTCTTCCTGGTTTCGCTTACTGCAACAAGTCTGCCCTTTAAATCTTTCTCTTCTTAATTCCCAACCATTTTCCATTTCTTAGTCTCTGAAATTTTCCTAGACTATGATATGGGAACTCATAAAAGAAACCCAGTTTTTCTTCTTCTGGCTTCATTAACTTTTCTACTGTTTTCTTTTGCTCAGTTTTGCCGTGCGGTTAATGATACAATCAGGCAAGGCGAAACAATAAGAGATGGCCACATTTTGAAATCGGAGAATAATTATTTTCAACTGGGATTTTTCAGTCCTGTAAACTCCACATCTAGATATGTGGGGATATGGTACACGTTTGATCAGAAAGCAGTTGTTTGGGTTGCCAACAGAAACAGTCCAATTTCAGACAGAAATGGAGTTTTGAGGATTGAAGTTGAGGGCAACTTAGTACTCCGCGATGGAAATAACAATTTAGTCTGGTTAGCTCCAGTTTCAAGTTTGGCAAACAACACTGCAGCAAGACTCCATAATTCTGGAAATTTCGTTCTATCAAGAAATGATAGCATTGATGATAGTGATGCTAATACTGCCTTATGGGAGAGTTTCAGTAACCCAACTGATACATTTTTGCCAGGAATGAGAGTTCCAGTGAGTTCAAAACTAGGTGTGTCCAAGCCTTACAGATCATGGAAATCAGCCACTGATCCTTCACCAGGGAATTACAGCATGGGCGTTGATCCTAATGGAGGACAACAAATAGTGATATGGGGTAAAGAGGGAAGGCGGTGGAGAAGTGGGCAATGGAATCTGCAGTTCTTCATAGGGATCCCCTATATGAGTAATAATGTTAGTTCCTTCCACGGCTTCAAAATTTCTTTGCCTGATGAAACTGGGACCATGTATATTACATACAAGCCGCCAACCCAAGATTTATTTAGATTTGTGATATCCTGGGAAGGTAAAGAACGGCAGTTAAAGTGGGATGATGATAAGAAGTGGCTACCTCTGCAATCAGAGCCTGACCCTGATAATAAATGTGAGCTTTATAATTATTGTGGGAATTATGCGACTTGTGACCGCTCAAATTCTCGTCGAATCTGTAATTGTTTAGAAGGGTTTAAACCAAAGTTTCAAGATCAGTGGGATCAAGAGAACTGGTCAGCTGGGTGTGAACGTAAGATCCAACTGCAATGCCAAAGCACGAATCGTACATCTCGGGAAAATGGTAAACCAGATGGATTTAAGAAACTCAAGTGCACCAAGTTACCTGATTTAGCAACTTTGTTGCCATCTGAGGAGAACTCAGAGGCTTGTGGAAAGAGATGCTTAGAAAATTGTCAATGTAAAGCATATGCATTTGTTACTGGGATTAGATGCATGGTATGGACAGGGGACTTGATCGATATGCAGCATTTTCAGCAATTTCAGCAAGCTGGGAATTTCCAGTTCTTCTACCGCCTCCATCATTCTGAATTAGGTAAGATATGGTCCATTAGAAGTTTTTAGCTAGCTCATTTTTATCATAGAGTAGTTCTAAAGTTTCTGCATTTTTTCCTTTTGATTCCCACACCTTGCTCTTTACCTATATCAGATTTGGTGTCATAATTCTAGGGATATTGGTACTTCAAACTAAGCTTCTAGTGAGCTGAATGATGTTAACAAAAATGGCTGAGACCATACACTCGTTTTAGCATTGATACTTCTGTCTCTATTAGCTGACTAAATATGAAGCAAATTTGACTCTGCTACTAGAGGATCTTAACTTATATCAGATATGTGTACAACATATACTAAAACCTTTCTTTTTCTCTCTTGAATTGTAGATGGCGGGAGGAAGATATCCAATCTTGTGATAGTTATAATTTGTGTGGTGGTGGCATGTTTCTTGGTGGCATCTCTATGGCTACTATGGAGATACAAGAAGAAAGTGAAAGGTGAGTACTTTTCTCCCTCAAAGGACAATAATAAAAGAAAAGGAAAGAGGGTATTTATATTTCCAGTTTGTCTGCAGTTTCATCAATGCCATGTTGCAAAGACGACGATGTAGAAATTTTCGATGTGTCCAAGTCCAAAAGAAAAGAATTTTCAGCAGATCTTTCAGGACCATCTGACATCCTTATAGATGAGAATCAAGATAATGGGCCAGAGTTACCAATTTTTAATTTCAGTGTTGTGGCTGCGGCAACGAAGAACTTTTATGAAGGAAACAAACTTGGGCAAGGAGGTTTTGGTGCTGTATACAAGGTGAGCTTCTTTAGTTTAGTTAAAAAAAATAATGTATGTAATGTTATTGAACTGAATCAAAGGTAATGAAGGTTACTGTTTATGTTTTCATCACTAGGGAGAGCTTCCTGGAGGTAAAGAAATAGCAGTGAAGAGGCTTTCAGGAAAGTCCGGGCAAGGCTTAGAGGAGTTCAAAACTGAAATTATCTTGATTGCCAGACTGCAACATAGAAATCTTGTTAGACTATTAGGCTGCTCCATTCAAGGGGAAGAAAAGCTGCTGATTTATGAGTATATGCCCAATAAAAGTTTGGACAATCTTCTTTTTGGTATGTTCCTTGTTTTCCTTGTTTAGTAGTGTTCTTTGTAATTGCATGTCATAATTTATTAGGCTTTGTAGTTGTTTGATTGTGCTAACGGTTGCTTCCTGATAAACTTTCTGGCAGATGCAACCAAGAAAGCAGAGCTAGGCTGGAGAACCCGCCTCAACATTATCGAAGGCATCGCAAGAGGACTTCTTTATCTCCATCGAGATTCAAGACTCCGAATAATACATAGAGACTTAAAAGCCAGCAACATTTTGTTAGACGCAGAAATGAATCCAAAGATTTCAGACTTTGGTATGGCCAGAATGTTTCAGGGTAACCAAAATGAAGCAAATACAGTTAGAGTAGTTGGCACATAGTAAGCAATCGCTACATGTTAAAACCGGAAGCCCAACTCTCAAACAATTTCAATAGCTTTAGACATATCTAATCGCCTCTTTTCTTAAAATGCAGTGGATATATGTCTCCTGAATATGCAATGGAAGGCCTGTTTTCAGTAAAATCAGATGTTTACAGCTTTGGGGTATTATTGTTAGAGATTGTTAGTGGCCAAAGGAATACTAGCTTTCGCTCATCTGACCACACTAGTCTTCTCTCATATGTAAGTACAAAAAGAAAAAAGCATTCATTTGTTCTTATCTGCTACTGCTGAAGCTGAAATATATATTGATTTGATTGGGAACTGGCTTCAGGCATGGCGTCTTTGGATTGAAGATAAAGCGATGGATTTGGTGGATCCTTCCATTCGAGATACATGCTCTCCAAATGAAGTGTTGAAATGTATACATATAGGGATGCTGTGCGTGCAAGATTCTGCAGTGCATAGACCAACAATGGCGGCCGTGTTGTTATTGCTCGAGAGTGAAACTCCCACGCTCCCCATGCCTACGAAACCTACTTATACTTTCCTGCGGAGCGCCATAGAAGAGGAATATATAGGGGACGCTCAAGAAATTGTATCTTCAAATGATCTCACGGTCACTGTGATAGTTGGAAGATAGATTGTCTTGTAGATAAAAATTACGTGAAATATAATATTTAATATTTTCTATATCATTTAAATGTTCATGAAAAAAAAAGAAAGAGTTCCTCAACCTAGGCCCTGCTTCTCTTAGTTGCAGTATTAGTGGTCCAAGCTTTGAAGTGACTCTAAACCAACCGCAGAAATATCGGGAACCCCATCAAATGAGGTGACCTTGCTTCCACTCAAATGGAGTAGCAGCCACTCAAATGGACCCATCATGTGGAGTGCTAAGTACTTGACACGGTTGCTGCCCAGATTGATTAGCTTTTATGAGAAAACAGGCCCACGCAGCAGCCACTCTCGCCTCGCGGACACTGCCATTGGCCCGTCACAAAACCTGGGTCCAAGATGGGTCCGTTGAGGCTTCCCCATTTCTATCCTTTTCAAAACCATTCTTTTCTGCGTTTGTTTTTTCTTACTTTAAAGTTGAAAATTTCTTGCAGAATGAATTATCGGCATTTTCTTTATCATTAATTTTTGAAATTAAAAGTAAATAATTTATTTTTTTAAAAAATTCTTCATTTTCCGATTTAAGAAAAGTCAAGGCCTCTTATATTTGCATTTAAAAAATAAATTTCTCTTTGATAATTCATGCAATTTCTTTTATTAAAGGACATATGAATTTTAGATTTTTAACCAATCCAACTAAAGTGTTGCTTGGTCTTAATATAAAATTTTTATAAATACATTGTTTATAAAAAAACATTTCACTCACATCATGGTGATTAAAATAATCTAATTTATTTTATATCTCTTCGCTGTTGATAAAACATTTATTAATTATGCAGAAGTGTAACATTATAAAAAAAAAAAAACCTTAATCATTGGTTTGACGTTTGGATTTCATAGAGGATAAATATAAGATAAAATAGTCCTTTACCTGGAAGGACTAATTGACTAGAATTGCAAGTAACCAAAAACATTGTGTTTGTGTTCACATAGATATGAAAACATTATTTGATCTTTTAGGTATATTTTTTAAAATTTAGACAAATAAGTTGTTTTCAGAGTTATAGAAAGCACGTATGCTTTCTGAACAAGTAGTAGGAAAGAGCGTCCCTTTCCCCTATTGGTAAGTTTTTCGAACATTGGCAACGGTTTTTTTTTTCACTCAAATCCAACTGTATCAGTTCTTTTTAAACTCTCAATTCTCTCAAGTTTTGTTCTAAATATTTTGATACGCTTGTTCAAAAATAATATTTTTATTATAGTTTTATTTAATTATTTCATATATTATTCTTTTCAATTAAATTATCATGAATGACAAACTCTCTGATTCGTTTCGATGACAAGCATATTTCTGCTGCTCAAGCGATAATGATAAGACAAAATTTTGAATTTCATTATTATCAATTAAGTTAAATTTAAAGTATTTTATTTTTGAAAATATTTGAAATATTTTTTTGTCGATATAAATAGGTAGATGATCATGTTTTGGAATGGTTTGTACATAACTTGTCAAAGAGCCTAGCTACCGAAATTCATGTTTACTTGCATGCATCTCGTATTGTAACACCCCTAACCTGTATCCGTCGCTGGAACAAGGTTACGGAGTATTACCGAAGTTTTCAAATCATTCGAACACATATAATAAACACTTCATATCATATCAATAAACATATTAAAACCAAGTAAAAAACATATATATTGTCCCTTATACGAGCCTCGAGGCCCTAAATACGCGTTAGAAACAAGTCGGGACTAAATCGAAAACTCAGAGAATTTTTCAGAAACATTGAAAATTTTCAACACTATGGGGGTCACACTGTAACACCCCTTACTCGTGTTCGACGCCGGAACCAGATACGAGGCATTACCGAACTTAACTTGCTTAAACATACAACATTGGGCTATAAAATTTCATTTCAACTTAAAACTCCTCATTCATAACCATAACATCCTTATAATGGGCCTGTGAGGCCCTAAACATACATTCGAGAGGTTTCGAAATTAAACTGGAAACTTTTGCGCACTTAGAAAATTTTTACCTAAACAGGGCCACACTCCCGTGTGAAATGGAACATGCCCGTATGGGCAGGCCATGTGGTCACACACGCCCATGTTCCCAGCCCATGTGGAATTTATTTTTTATTTTGAACCTTCAGGGGTTTTAACACAGCCGGACACACGCCTGTGTCAGTAACCCCTGTCCCTCACTGGCCTAGACACGCCTGTGTCCTCACCCGTGTGTGAAAAACCTGGGTATTCTGTTTATGATGTCAGCAACCTCTTAAGGGGCACACGGCCTAGGCACACGTTCGTGTGCTGGCCCGTGTGACGAATCGAACTCTCGCAAATTTGATACAGGGGACACACGACATATTAACACACCTATGGGGCTAATCGTGTGTCATACACGGCCTAGACACACGCCCGTGTGTCTACCCGTGTGGACAATTAGAAGGCTATTTTCCAAGCCAATTGCCACCCTGAAACATAAACACACATATACCAATACAAGCAACACATAACATGGTATTAACACACTATGAAGAATCATTAATCATCATTCATACACTTCACATTTTTCTCCATCAATTGCATGACTTTCACTTCATAAAACTCATCATCGTTAAAAATATGAAACTTGACAAACATTGGCCAATTCCCAGTGGCCATTTACAAAATGAGTGTATAACTTTAGTAGCCAACACTTTGGCTTTCAAATATGACATAACAAAAGATGACCAAGTTCCTATACATGCCATACTCAAAATAAATCAACTTTACTATACCAAAAGAATAGTTGATAGTGTGAATCGATCTCCGACGTCCTTATGATCCCTGAGCTAGCTTGGCGGTACTACAAGGAAAATGGAAAAGAAAGGGGTAAGCATATAGCTTAGTAAGTTTGCATGGATTAAAATAGCAACATAAGTACTAATGGTAAAATCCATTCATCTCATAGAACAATAACAACACAAGTTCTCAAGTACTTTGACATACTTACTCATACTTACGCTTACCCATCACATATCACATTACGGTTTCATAACTCATATTTTACTCATGGTACATGTATCATTTCATCACATAATTTAGCACTTATGCTATCTTGAACATAACTTAAATCATTATCATCCTTAACTTAAATGTAACTCTATGTCATCATTGTATAACTTAGCTCTTTGTCATCTTTGCATACTTAAATATTTTTCCCGTTGAACTACTCGGAATATCGGAGGATACTCAATCTCATCATACATGTATAACGTTGCCAATGTCATATCCCGGATATGGTCTTACACGGGATCTCATATCTCGATGTCGATACTATGTCCCAAACATGGTCTTAGACGAGATCGTAAATAGATGTCGATGCCATGTCCCAGACATGGTCTTACACGAGATCTTTCTTTGGTGCCGAAGCCATGTCCCATACATGGTCTTATGCGGGACCTTCTTTATTTGATGTCGATGCCATGTCCCAGACATGGTCTTATCTGGGACCTACGTTCGATGCCGATGCCATGTCCCAGAGATGGTCTAATACGGAACCTTCCTTATTTGGTGTCGATGCCATGTCCTAAACATGGTCTTATACGGGACCTACGTTCGGTGTCGATGCCATGTCCTAGACATGGTCTTATACGGGACCTACGTTCGGTGCCGATGCCATGTCCCAGACATGGTCTTACACAGGACCTCCTTATCTCATGTTGTGACATAGGTACCCATGCAATTCCGAATGTTCAACCGAGACTTCAACTTATCATTATCTCATTATAATTTTATTGAGACATCATTAATCAATTTCATGGAAAATAATATACATTTATCATATAAATAAGAAATTTAGAACATAATAACATATGTAGCTTTAATTTCACACAAACTTACCTCGGTACTCAAAATGTGTGTAATTTTTCGATTTAGTCCTTAACCTTGTTCATGCCTCAATTTCGGTCCGGGCTTCTCGTTTCTTGATCTATAATAGCAATTTCACTTGTTTATTACTCACATTGACTAAATTGACCAATGAATCATACTTTGGAAAAATTAAGATTTTGCCCCTAAACTTTTACATATTTACACTTTTGCCCCTAGGCTCGTAAAATGATTTTCATTCAACTTTCTTGTAATTTAAGCCTAGCCAAATCATTTTCTTAACTACAACAACCTTCAATATCCACTATTTCACTCATGTATGACCATTTTTATAACTTTCACAATTTGGTCATTTTATGCATTTTTCATGAAAATCACTTAGAAAAAGATGTTTATCCTACATCAAACTTTCATATTCTTTCATAAACCATCAAAATACATGCATGTCATACATGGGTAAATTTTTGACCATGAACCCTAGCTCAAAATATAGCTAGAAATAGCTAAATCAAGCTACGAGGATCTAAAAAGCACGAAGAACATTAAAAACGGGGCTAGGAGGTACTTACAATCAAGCTTGGAAGTTGAACAAACCCTAGCTATGTCTTCCTTAGTGATTTTCGGCCATGGGAGAAAAAGATGAACACAATTTTGACTTCTTTTTTCCCTTTTTAATCATTTATTTACCAAATGACAAAAATACCCTTAAGGTTTCTTTCTTAAGATTTTTCCTTCCCATGTCCATTTTTGTCCATATTGACATTTAATGGTCTAATTGCTAAATAAGGACCTCTAGTAATTTTTATAATCATACTTAAATCTTCTAGAATCTCATATTTTCTAATCTTTGTAATTTAGTCCTAATGGACAAATTGATTACTAATTAATAAAATTTCCTCATGAAATTTTCACACAATCATGCAAAGACATCATAAGCCTCATAGAAATCATAAAACACATATTTCTACTTCAGATTTGTAGTCTCGCAACCATTATTCTGACTAGGCCCTAATCGAGCTGTTACACACACGACCTTGTGGGCATTCAAAATAGGAACACACGGTCGTGTCCCAGCTCGTGTTCGTGCCCATGTAACTCACTGACTTGGGTCACACGGCCAAGCTACACATCCATGTGTTAGACCGTGTACCCTTCGAAGTAACCCCGCATGCCCGTGTGACAGGCCATGTGCTAGGCCGTATAACAACCTGACTTGCAACCTTTTGAAAGCTACAGGGAACACATAGCCGTGCCACCTAGCTGTGTGTCACACACAGCTGAGACACACGCATGTGTCTTTGACCGTGTGGACAGAAATAGGCCATTTTACAAGCCTTTTTTTTTCTAACCCAAATTAGCATGTACCTACAAGCACTTTTGCACATATATACTGTAACAACCCGATTTAGGGTTTAGTCAGAACAGTGGTTGCGAGACCACAAATCCAAAGCAGAAATATATGTTTTGTGGTTTTTATGAAGTCTATGACATGCTTGCATGGTTGTGTGAAAATTTCATGAAGAAATTTTGTGATTTAGTGATCAATTTATCTTTTAGGACTAAATTGCAAAAATTGAAAAATATGAGATTCTAGAAGTTTTAAGTATGAGATAACATTAGAAAATTTATTAGAGGTCCTTATTTAGTAATTATACCATTATATCTCATGATGGACAAAAATGGACATGGAAAGGGAAAAATCTCAAGGAGGCCTTAAGGGCATTTTGGTCATTTGGTTAATAAATTAATAAAAAGGGAAAAAGAAGTCAAAATTGGTGTTCATCTTCATCCTCCATAACTGAAATTTGTAAGGAGCCATAGCTAGGGTTTTGTTTCACTTTCAAGCTTGATTGTAAGTACCTCCTAGCCCTGTTTTTGATGTTCTTCGTATTTTTGAAATCCTCGTAGCTCGATCTAGCTATTTCTACCACTATTTTGAGCTAGATTTTGTGTTTAAAATTTTACCCATGGATGACATGCATGTATTTTGATGCCTAGTGGTAGAGTATGAAAGTTTGAAGTGTGATGAACAACTTTTGTTAGATGATTTTTGGTGAAATCGATAAAAATGACTTATTTGCAAAAGATGAAGTAATATGTTTATAAAATGTAAAATAGTTAAAATTTTGGGCTACTATAAGAGAGATTATGAATCGGCTAGGCTTGGGTGTGAGAAAAATGAACACATTTCATCATACGATCCTAGGGACCATTTTGCAAATATGTGAAAATTTAGGGGCAAAATTATAATTTTTGCCAAAGTATGATTCATGGGCTGTTTTAGTCAATGTGATAATTAAATAAGTGAAATTTGTCATTATAGATCAAGAAACACGAAGTCCAGACCTAAATTGAGGAAAGAACATTGTAGTGGACTAAATTGAGCAACTATTTATATTTTGGTACCGAGGTAAGTTGGTGTGTAATAAATCAACATTATGTTATTATGTATTTAAATGTTTGATATTACATGAAATGTATATTCTTTTTATGAAATTGGTTAAAGAGGTCTCGATGAAAAATATGATGAAGTTTTACTATGTTAAAGTCCCGGTTGAACCTTAAGAATAGAAAGGATACCCTTGTCACAACATTAGATTAATAAGGTCCAGTATAAGACCGTATATGGGATATGGTCTCGGCACCGAATTGAGATCCCGTGTAAGACCATATCTGGGATATGGCATCGGCATCGAATAGTAATTCCGTGTAAGACCATGTCTGGGACATGGCATCGACATACAATCTCGTGTAAGACCATATCTAGGATATGGCGTCGACATCGATATGAGATCCCGTATAAGACCATATCTGGAATATGGCATTGGCATCGACATGTGATCCCATGTAAGACCATATCTGGGATATGGTTTTGGCATCTTACTACGTGTATGACAATTCCTGAGTATCATTCGATATTCCAAATGGTTCAACGGGGTAAAGAATTAAAGTTTATGATAAGGATGGGAAAAAAGAAGAAGCTAAAGTTATGTGATGGAGTGATACAGGTACATATGCGAAACTCGAGAGAAAAGAGTCCGACATGTGATATGTGGTTGGTAAGGGTGAGCATGAGTAAGCCAGTCAATGTTGCTTGAGAAATTTGTGTTAATTCGTAATGTAATGTGTGGATGTTTTCACAAGATTTTATGTAGTTGTTTATTACACGTAAACTTACTAAGCTTATGCTTACTCCCTCTCTTTTCCCTTTTCTTGTAGTATCGCCAAGATAGCTCAGGAATCGTAGGACGTCGAAGCTCGATTCACACTATCAAGCTATTCTTTTGGGTATAGTAAAGTTTGATTATTTTGGGTATGACATGTATAGGAACTTGGTCATTTTGTTAGATGTCATATTGGTTAGCCAAGGTGTTGGCTATTAATGTTACTTAATTCATTTTGTAAATGGCCATTGGAATTGGCCAAAACTAGTTAAGTTATCTCTATTCAATGATGATGAAATTCATGAAGTTCAAGCTTGTGAAATTGAATGAGTAAAGTGTTAAGTATATGTATGATGAACGTAATGTGAAATTAAAGTGTGGATGTATTGATTGTGGATATTAGATGTAACACTCCTTACCCGTATTCGACGCTGAAATAGGGTACGAGGCATTACTAGACTTATACGCAAACAATTATGCAATACCGAGACATGACTTTCCACCCCAAATTAAAACTTTTCATAACACCTCTTAAACAAGCCTACGAGGCCTAAATCACACATTAGAAATGGTTCAGGATCAAATCAAACTCATTTGAAGCTCTTTAGAAAATCTTAAAAAATTTTCACTAAACAGTCCACAAGCCCGTGTGGAGGAAGGGGCACGTCGTGTGGCATATCACATGCCCGTGTTCCACACCCGTGTGGATTTATTTTTCAATTCGAACCTACAAGGTTTTCACACATCCGGACACACGCTGTGTCCCTCACACTGCCTAGACACGCTCGTGTCTTAGCCCGTGTGCAAAGACCTTGGCATTCTGTTTCTGACGTCATCTCCCCATAAATGTCACACGGTCAAGGCACACGCCCATGTCGTACGGGCGTGTGGCAAATTAAATTCCTAATTTCAGGTGTAGACTTCACACGGCCTGGGCACACGCCCATGCCTATGGCCGTGCCTTCCACACAGCTCAGACACACGGCCGTGTCTCTGCCCGTGTGTTTACTACTGAGCGTACTGACTTGTAAATCTAGCATACAAGGGGACACACGGCCTAACCACACGCCCATGTGGCTGACCATGTGTCACACACGACCTAGACACATGCCCATGTGCCTACTCGTGTGGACAAGAACAAGGCTATTTGCCAAGCTCTTTCTATCACCCCAACTCATACAAGCATAATTCACATTCAACCATCAACCCATTCCTGCATATTTAAACCAAGTAAATCAACATGCTACTTACAGAATCATGAATAACCTCATCTTTTCATAGATTATTAGGAAAGAGCCATCAACTATGGTCTTATACAGAAGAGTTCATCTTTGAATGAGTCAACACATTTGGCCAAAACAATATGACATTCAACTAAGTCTAGTCCCTATACATGCCATACTCAAAATGCTAAGTCTAACTATACTAAGATGTGTTGATAGTGTGGGTGATCCTTTGCTTATCTCTGTATCCCGAGCTGGCTCTTCGACACTATAAAACAAGGAAAAGAGAAGGGAGTAAGCTTTAAGCTTAGTAAGTCTATATGTAAACAATAAGCATCATCCACATAATAATCAGTCAAACAATACATTCTATATAAGAGCAATTCATATTTTCATAATCATGCTTACTCATTTCGAACCTTACCACATCCAAAACACATCTCATAAACATCGCTCACAATCACTTGCACATATACCCTGCACTAATCACCACAAAGCCACATGCAATTTCGCTTAGACAAGTTTCTCGATGAACCCTTCAGAATGATACAAGATACCCGGTGGTTTCGTACACAGCCCACCATTAATCAATAATAGGGTGTACCGCACACAACCCACCAATAATGATAATTACGGGGGTATCGCACATAGCCCACCAAAATGATAATATATATGATGGTATCGCACATAGCCCATTGTTAATAAATAACAAGGTGGTATCAGACATAGCCCACAAATAATTACATATTTACGGATATTTATCCACACCCATATTTTCTATTCCGAAGGTTCATTTCAAGAATTTACCATTATCTACCATTTTCAAATAGTCTCACCAATAAGCATTTACACCCACACAATGCATAATAAGTAAAACATATGTAATAAGGATGTATCGTTTACACATAAACTTACCTCGGTGCAAAATATGTTAATTTGCGGTTTAGTCCGAAACCTTGCCTTTTCCCCAGTCAAGGTTGTTTCCGAGCTCTTCTTGATCTACATTAATAAAATTTACTCATTTAATCACTACATAAATCAAAACACTTCAAAATTTCTACTTTGGCAAAAATGATCGTTTTGTCCTTATACCTTGGCAAAATTACGATTTTGCCTCTAGGCTTGAAAATCTTTTTTCATCAAATTTCCTCATTTAATAAGCCTAGCTAAACATTTATTACTCTTATAAAAATTCACAATACCAATCATTTCATGCATTTGTTACTCAATTTACAACCTTTACAAATAGGTCCTTTTAGGTGTTTATATGGAAACACCTTTCACAAAAGTTGTTTATTTAACAACCACAATTCATTTTCTTCCTTAAAAACTCAGCAAACAACACAAGTACTCACATGGAAAATCCCTAAACTTTAAACTATTTTGCAAAATAGTCCCCTCATTAGCTAGCTTAAGCTTTAGGGGTTCCAAAAGTACAAAAATCATCAAGAAAGACCTCTAAAATCACTTACTTGCAAGAGGATAGCTTGGCTGAAAGTTTGAGCTTCAAAAACCCCTATTATTGCTTGAATTTTTGGTGGAAGAAGAAATGAAGATGTCATCTTCTTTATTTTATCTTATTTTATTCAATTAAGTCACTAACTCACCTAACCATTGACCATGCCTCTAATTTGTCCCCTATGGCCGACCATCACTTCCCAAATGGCCTAATTTCACTTTAAGGACCTCCAATTTAATATTATATAGCTATTAGACACCTCTAGCTTGTAAAATAAAACTTTCACACTTTATGCGATTTAGTCCTTTTTTCGCAATTAAGCATGAAATCACCAAAATTAATGCACCAAAATTTTCATACACTCATATAATTATGCCATAACACATAAAATAATATTAAAACTAATTTTATTCAACCTCGAATTAGTGGTCCCAAAACCACTGTTCCGACTAGCCTCAAATCGGGCTATTACATTAGAGGAGCATTATTGTTATGCTATGTGTTGCTGGAAATGGTATAAGTGTGGTTGCTTTTCAGGGTGACAAATAGCTTGGTAAATAGCCTTATAATTTTCCACACGGGTAGGCACACGGGCGTCTGTCTAGGCCGTGTGTGACACACGGTCTGCCTCATAGGCGTGTAGCCTAGCCGTGTGTCCCCTGCACCTAATTTGCAAAAAATCATGTTCGTCACACGGGCTAGCACACGGGCGTGTGACACAGCCATGTGACCTTAAGTGTCTGCTGACGTCATAAATAGAATGTTAAAGTTTTCACATACGGGCTAAGACATGGGCGTGTCATGGCCGTGTGAGGGACACGGGCCATAAACAAAAGCGTGTGCCAAGCTGTGTGAAAACTCTTGTAGGTTAGAAATGAAAAATAAAATCCACACAGACTAGGGACATGGGGGTGTGTGACCACACGGCCTGCCCACACGGGCATGTTCCTTTCTACACTGGCGTGTGGCCCTATTTTGAGCAAAAATTTTCTAAGTATTCATAAGCTTCCAGTTCAGTCCCAAACCACTCTATATGTATGTTTCGGGTCTCATAGGCCAGTAATAGGGACAATATGATTGTGAAAGAAAAGTTTTGAGTTGGAATTAAAATTTATGGCCCGATTTTGAGTGATTAAGTATGTTAAGTCTGGTAATGCCTCGTACCTGGTTCCGGCGTTGAATACGGGTAAGGGGTATTGCATATACAAGCCATATCAAGGCATCAAAATCATGCATGAACAAGTTGTAACAACCCATTTTTCAGTGAAATTGGAACAGTGGTTTCGGGACCACAAATCCTATCCGAAAATGAAGTTTATTTTTATTTTATTATATGGTCTGTATTATGATAGACGTGTCGTGTGAAAATTTTGATACAAAAAATTTATCGATTTAGTGTTTAATTATAAGAAGGACTAAATCGCATAAAATGTGAAAGTTCTAGTAGTTATAAGGATCAAATAGTTATGAAATTCAAAACTACAGGTCCTTATATGGTAATTAGACCATTAAACAAAAGTATGTAGATTTTTGGTGACTCATCCATGGAAAAATTGGAAAAGAGTATGGACTAAATTGGAAATTGAAATAATTAATTTATTAAAAAGATGATAAAAGGTATCATCTTATTATTTTTTCATCTTCATCCCCAAAATTCTATGGAAATCTTAGGAGAGAGAGAAAAAACTTTCAAGGCTTGATTGGGTAAGTTTCCTTGTCCCGTTTTTAGTAATTTTGATATTTTTGAAACCAGGGTAGTCTAATCTATCTATTTGGGGGATTAATTTGAAAAGTTATCAAGGTATGAAATTTGGGTCATGGATGAATATGCTGAAAATTAGAAATTTATGGTAGAAAATGAAAGGTTGTTGAGAGATAAACAACTTCTACAGAGTGATTTTTGATGAAAACATGATTTAGGGACTAAATGTAAAGGTGTAAAATTTGATGAAAAATTCTAAATCTTTATGAATATATGTGCTGTAAATTTTGTAATGGGATTTTAGTTAGGCTTGGAATAGGAGTAAATTACACAAGTTTCATTTTCTAAGCTAAGGGACGAAATGGGAATTTATGGAAAAGTTAGGGGCAATATGGTAATCTTGCCTAGGATGTAAATTGAGTCAAAATGAGTATGAAATATGAGAAATTGATGATTAAAACTGTTTATATAGATTTGGAAAACTCACATTCGAGGTTAGACCGTGAAAAAGAAAAGGTTTCGGATTAGTATATTACTTACGCGAACAAGTGTCGAGGTAAGTTCGTGTAACTTAATCGAGCATGTAAATATGTTTAATTGAATGTTGTGTTTGTATGAAATGTGACTTATATTGATGTACATTACTTGAACGCTATAATGGAAATTTTAATACATGCTTGATTGGTGAAAAAGGGGTTAAGTCTCGATTGAACATTGAATTCCGATGAATATATGTGCTTTCCCGAAATGGATGAGGTCCTGCATTTGTTGCAGACGGGATTTAGCTTGGACGGGTAATCCTGGTATAATACCTCTCGAGTATACGATATGATTAGGGTTTAGCCTGGATTGGTAATCCTAATCGAGCTTCTCTAAGCATACGGTATATAAAGGATTTAGCCTAGACTGGTAATCCTGTTATACAATATGTGGCTCGAGAGTGTGTTCCTTGGTTAAGTGCCCTAATGGGTACCCTGGAATAAGAATTGATAGGCTATAGAATCGTACACCTTGAGTGTACTACTTGAGCATCCATCGGAATGTCAATCATTCAACAGACACAACTCTTGACCTGGTATGAGAATTTTTAGATGAAATGATAATGACTTGAAGGAATATTGCTTGATGAGCTCATCTATGTTTACTTAATTGATACGAAGATTTTGGAGACTAACATGTTTGATTGAATGCATGTGTTTAGGAAATTTTGCTAATGGATGGAAAACATGATATTGTATACTTAGATTTAATAAATGATATTGGTAAGTTTAGTTTCTGTTATACGAACTTACTAAGCATGTAATGCTTACTCCGTTTTATTTTCCCTATTTTATAGTGCTCGAAAACTCGCAAAGGTTGGAGATCATTGGAGCATCGTCACACTATCAACTCGTTATTTTAGGTATACTGTAATACCCCAAACCCGGCCTAGACGTTACGACTGAATCTGACGTGTCACATCGAAGTGTTTTTTGAAATCAGGCTTGTTGAAAGAAAATAATTTTTAATCGATTGCCATGCTTGTTACTGTTGGTTTCTTAGTTGTTTAAAAAACCCGCGGAAGCTACTCTAATGAATGTCATTTTGAAGTTTGAAAATGTGTGTTTTTCTTTTAAAATAGTTATTATTTTTGAAAACTTGTTTGTATCAGTTTGGCAGTTTCCAAAATAAGAAATTAAACCCAATTAAAAGAAAATAAAATCACCAGAGGCCTTATTACATAAATATCAACCCAATATAAAAATTTAAATAACTAGGTCTAAAATAGAATATTAGCGAACGCATGGCCACCTCCAAGTCCTTCGCAGCTCCAAATCATCTAAGGATGGGGATTACCTGTACAGTTAAAAGAAAAGGGTGAGTTACGCGAACTTAATGTGTAATCCCCTATCAAGCAGTAACAGTTTGGGCCTGAGCCCTATTCAGTAACAGTGCTGTGTGGGCCTTAGCCCATTACAGTATTAGTATGGTGCACATATGCAACCTACGCCAATCCAGCCAACACACCACCCGTACCAACCAACACACCATGTGGGGATAAAATCGACCTACCCAGCCAACACACCAATATTGCAGCGTAGCTGCCAGTAATAATAACGCAGCAGTGCTGCCAGTAATAATAACGCAGCAGTGCTGCCAGTAATAGTATATGTGGCAAAGCCACCAGTAAAAGTATTGCAGCAGAGCTGCCAGTGCCAGTATCACAGCAAAGCTGTCTGTAACAGTAATTGTGACAAAGCCACCAGTAACAGTACACTTCCTCCATAACAGTATCCCAACCCCATGCAGTATGCTATGTCATAAATATCTTGTGTATGCAGTATGTCCTACTCAATACAGTCATACAATAATATGCATTCATCAGTCGACTTACCTCTAGGGGCAAAATGGTAATTTCCATCTATTAGGGGGTAAAATAGTAACTTTACCCTTTAGGGGTATTTTGGTCATTTTACCTATTTTAGGGTTTTAGTGCAGATAACGACCTTTCCAAAGATCCACAGTCGCCTCGAGTGACATAGATAACCTATATGATCAAAATGATGTAAATGGGCCCAAGGTCCAATATTCGGCCCAAGTGGACCCACATGCTCGAGTAGCCCATTTAACCCAAATTCAGTCACGGCTATGCAAACGATATAACCCAGTCCAGTATTTTCCACTTATCGTGGAGTTTTTTCGTGTGAGGTCCACGAGCCTCTTGGACCCACAAGGCCCATTTAAGCCAAACGAGGCCCATAACGGCCCAAGAGCAGAAGAACGCTCGTGGTGGCCTCTACAGTCTATCGCCCATGATTGTGGGCTTGCGTTACCACCCGTACGCTCGCACACTCGTGTGGCATCAATGCCCAGCCTTTCATCTTTTCGGCTTTTCGGCCTTTGTCGATATGCAGTTTAAACGGGGTGTTTACACATCTGTTTAGCGAGACACGTGAAGAATCACACGTGTATCGAACCTTGATTGAATGAGGGTGGCTTAATCCTCTAAGATCGCTAACCCAAAATTGATCACATGCCTTGTTGAGAATCTTAATTGAATACTTGAGGAAAAAGGCTGTGGTTGCTTCAAAACCACTTGTACACCACCACTCCTTGAGGAAACCCGATTGTCAGGAAATCTTATGAGAACCGAAATAACAAAACAATAGTAGAACAGAAGAGTACTCAACCAATCCCCTAATAGCAGAGTAACCGGAAATGGTTAGCCAAAAAGGTGAAGGGTATTCAGCCTAAATAAAATGAGTATATTGGAAGAAAACAGAAAAAGGGAATGAAGCAAAAAGATGAAGAGAGAATTCGGCTAGAAAAGAAACCAAGAGAAAATCAAATAAAGAGGGAGGGATGAAGCTATATTCAGTCAAGAAGAAATAATAAGTAGAAAAGGGTGAAAGCAACAAGCAATTCGACAAAGGCTTAATTGAACAGTAAGAGGAAATTAAAGGTGAGAAAGAAAACAACTCAACTAGATTGTGAAGAGGAGGAGTCGGCACTAGAATGGATAGAACAAAACTCAAAAGGAAAAAAATACTCGAAATGCAATATTCGGCTACTCGAAAAGGAAAATAAAAGAAAAATGGTGCTAAAGGTTGACAAAAGTCACAATTTGGCACACCTAAAACAACACAAAATGCCCAAAATCGAATAAAGAGTAGAGAAAAACACTTAAAATCCTTCTAGCATAATTTGCATGTCCAAGACTCCCTATTCGGCTACACCACACCAAGATTTGAATTTCCTTGATCTTCTCCTCCTACATCTCCTCCATAACCTTACCAACATTATCATATCCCTTGATCTCCTCCCTTGACCAATTCCACAACCACCTTAACAGAGTTTCAGTAAAACTCCACCTCTCACACCACAAAGATATAAAATAAATACTCATTTGCATGCCAAGGGATTTGAACCCAAGCTCTCACATCATCCATTTCATGCTATCACCACTTCGCCACCAGCTCATTTGTGTCTCGTTTCCCGTACAATTATTTATAAAGCCTACCTGCTAATGCTCAACCCCTTTAATTAAGAAAAATAAGTTTTTGCTAAAGACAAGGCTCGAACCCAGAGTTTCTCAAAGACTCTCAACCACTCTTAAACCACTCAAACAGTCCATTATTCAAGTCAAAACACATAAAATCAAGACATGGATTTTTGAGGCGTTACCCCTAAAAGAAATTTCAGCCTCGAAATTTACCTGGTCAGAATAGGTGAGGGTATTGTTGTCGTATCGCCTCATCGGGTTCCCACGTGGTTTCTTCGATACAGTGATTTCGCCAAAGCACTTTAACCAGTGGGATCAATTTCTTTCTTAGTACCTTAACCTCTCGGTCTGATATCTGTACTGGTTCTTCCTTGAAGGTCAGATTTGGCTTAATTTCGATCTCCTCGACTTGTACTATATGTGTGGGATCAGAGCGATAACGCCTCATCACGGAGAGATGGAACACATCATGAATCAGGTCTAATTCTGGAGGCAACTCAAGTTGATAGGTGACTGGTCCCACATGCTTCAGTATACAGTAAGGCCCAATGAACCTAGGGCTAAGCTTACCCTTTCGCCCAAACCTCAGTATCTTTTTCAATGGAGAGACCTTAAGAAATACGAAGTCTCCCACGAAATACTCAATCTCTCGACATTTAAGATCTGTGTAAGACTTCTGCCTATCAGATGCTTCCTTCAACAGGTCTCAAATCAGTTTTACCTTTTCTTCGGTATCAGAAACTAACTCTGGCCCCAAAACTCGCCGCTCGCCCAGCTCATTCCAATAGGTAGGAGTACGACACCTACAAACATACAATGCCTCGTACGGTGCCATTTGAATACTGGACTGATAGCTGTTATTATATGCGAACTCTGCTAGTGGCAAATAGTCTTCCCAACTGCCTCAGAAATCAATGATACAACTTCTTAACATGTCCTCCAGTATCTGAATCACCCTCTCTGACTGACCATCTATCTGAGGATGGAACGTAGTACTAAATTCCAACCTAGTACCCAAAGCCTCGTGTAATTTCTCTCAGAACCGAGATGTGAATCGAGGGTCTCTGTCAGATATAATGGAAACTGGTACCCCATGCAGTCTCATAATCTTAGCCACATACAACTTTGTCAGCTTCTGCAACGAGTAATCAGTACGGATTGGTATAAAATGGACAGATTTAGTCAACCGATCTATAATGACCAATACCAAATCGTTTTTAGTAGGCGTTAAGGGCAGCCCACTCACAAAATCCATGGTTACTCTCTCCCACTTCCAAAGTGGAATCTTAACTGGCTGCAGTAACCTTGAAGGGAGTTGATGCTTAGCTTTAACTTGCTAGCACGTCAAGTACTTACCCACAAAATTAGTAACTTCGCGTTTCAGTCCTGGCCACCAGTATAGCTCACTAAGATCTCGGTATAACTTGTTTCCACCAGAATGTATAGTGTATGGACTACTCCCTTAGATTAGAATCCCTTGGTACACAGACTATCCCACGGAAACACAATACTCCCTCACCATTCAACCCAAAATCTACAGTCTCTCCATTTTCAACTTATCGAAAATGAGAAACCAGTGACTCATCCAATAATTGTTTCCCCTTAATTTTCTCAGTCCATGTCGGTCTCACTTAAAGCTCAGCTAACAAGCTACCATCATCATACAAGCTGAGACGAGCAAACATTGCTCTCAAATCAGATACAACCCTACGGCTCAGCGCGTCAGCTACCACATTAGCCTTACCAGGGTGATACTCAATCAAGCAGTCGTAATTCTTAAGCAGCTTCATCCATCTTCGCTGCCTAAGATTTAGCTCCTTCTGAATGAGGAGGTACTTAAGGCTCTTGTGATCTATATAGATAATACGCTTCTCGCCGTATAAATAATGCCTCCAAATTTTCAGTGCGAATATCACCGCGGCTAACTCCAAGTCATGAGTTGGATAATTCGCCTCGTGAGGCTTAAGCTGACGAGACGCATAAGAAACCACCTCAACCTTCCGCATCAGCACACAACCCAATCCAATGTGTGATTCATCACTGTAGACAGTAAATTCCTTCCCAAACTCTGGCTGTATCAAGATAGGGGCCTCGGTCAGAACTTTCTTCAGTTTCCCAAAACTTTCTTGCTGTTTATCAATCCAGTTAAACGGTACCCCTTTATGTAGCAACTTAGTCAAAGGTGCAAAAATCAAGGAAAACCCCTCAACAAAACGTCTGTAATACCCTTCTAGACCCAGAAAGCTTTGAATCTCAAATACAGTCTTAGGTGGTTTCCAATCCAGTACGACATCAATTTTTCGAGGATCCACCTTAATCTCCTCAGTAGACACCACGTGACCAAGAAATGTCACTTCTCGCAGCCAGAACTCACACTTGCTGAACTTAGCGTACAATTGTTTCTCTCTTAAAATCTATAGAACAATTTAGAGATGTGCATCATGTTCATCCTCGGTTCTCGAATACACCAAGATATCATCTATAAATACCACCACGAATCGATCTAGGTAGGGCTAGAATACCCAGTTCATCAGATCCATGAAAGTAACTGGTGCATTTGTCAGTCCAAACGGCATCACTAGGAACTTGTAGTGACCATAACGAGTCCTAAACGCAGTCTTATACACATCAGCCTATTTAACCCTCAGCTGATGGTACCTAGAACGGAGATCTATTTTGGAGAAAATCGAAGCTCCTCGTAGCTGATCAAACAGATCGTCAATTTTCAGCAAGGGATACTTATTTTTGATAGTCACCTTATTAAGTTACCGATAATCGATGCACATGCGCATGGACCCATCCTTCTTCTTTACGAACAACACTGATGCTCCCCATGGAGACACACTAGGTCGAATGAATCCTCAATCCAATAACTCTTGGATCTAAGCTTTTAACTCTACCAGTTTCTTCATTGCCATTCTATAAGGGGCGATGGACACCGGAGCTGTTCCAGACAGGAGTTCAATACCAAACTCAACTTCGCGGTTCGGAGGCAACCTAGGGAGCTCATCTAGAAATACATCAGAAAAATCCTTAACTGTTCTGATATCTCCAACAGAAGAACTGTAACACCCCAAACCTGGCCTAGAAGTTAGGCCCGAATCTGGCGTGTCATATTGAAGTGTTTTTTGAAAACCATGTTTTCATTGAAAACCCTTCTTAAAGAAGAAAAAAAACTTAAGTAGAAATACCAGTTACGTCAGTTTATTTTTCTCTGTTGTTTATTAAAAAGTCATTCCCTTTTAAAACGCTATTTGTTGCGGAAGCTTAATTTAGAGTAGATAATTTACGAAAACGTGATGTTTTGAAAATAATAATCGTTTTGGGAAAATCGCGCTCTACTTCTAGCAGATATAAATTGTAATAAACCAAAAATCCCAAATTAAAAATTAGAAATTAAAAACGGCCTTATTACAACCCAATAAGAAAGCAGTTTAAGTAATGAAAAAAAAAAATACTAAACCCAAAGCTGATCATAGTGTGGCCACCTCCAAGTACTCCAGTTCGTCGAACCGCCTACAGAGGATTACCTGAAAAATAAAAAGAGGGTGAGTTTATGAAAACTCAGTGTGAAATCCCCTCCTAACTAAAAACAGTTAGTAAAACAGACAAAATTTAGAACCAGTCTAGGCCGGAGCCCAATACAGTAATAGAACAATGTGTGGGTCTAAGCCCAGTACAGTTTCACTTGGGTCTTAGCCCTTATCAGAATCAATTGGGCCTAGCCTATTTCAGAATCAAATGCATATGCATAATGTGTGATGCATGCTAACCCATCCCTGTCCAGCCAACTCTCCACCCGTACTAGCCATCTATCCATGTGGGGATAAAATCGACCCACCCAGCCAATACACCAAGCTTAGCACCAGTTGCGGCACTAAGTCAACAGAACGGCTTGGCGCCGTGAACAGAACCGCTTAAAGCCATAAATATCGCAGCACGCTGCCAGTTAACAGAACGGCTAAAAGCCATAAACAGAATGGTTATAAACCATAATCAGGATGGCACAGAGCCATAATCAGGATGGCACAAAGCTATCAGTAACTGTAATAAGTTGGCACATAGCCATCAGCTGCGGTAATATAATCGGCACACAGCCACGGGTAATTGTGATCGAAACAGAGTCATAAATATATATGTTAGACATATAACCACGGGTAAATACGATTGGCACAAAGCCATAATCAAGATGGCACAGAGCTGTATTTATCGCAGAAAGGCTGAAAGCCTTGTACAGAACGGCAATGGGCCGTACACTTCCTCCGTAACTTTGTTCCAACCCCATGCAATATGTCGTGTATGTCATGCTCAATCATCACAGGTGTATGCAGAATGACCATACTCAGTAACAGTCATTTAAAACATATATTTAAAAGCATACCAGTTATACAACCACCATCAAGTCAGATAAAACATAGTCATACAATCCTAGTCAAATCAGTCGAGTTCATAATCTAAGTCAGTCATTTACCCACAAGGGCAAAAAAGTCATTCTACCCTATAAGGGTATTTTGGTAATCCTACTATTCAGGGGTATTCTTGTAATTCTTCCCTACAGGGGTATTTCGGTAATTTTACAAGTTAGGGGCATTTCAATAATTTCGCATACTAGGGGTATTTAGGTAATTTTGCAAATCTGGGGTATTTTGGTAATTTTGCAAATCGAGGGTATTTCGATAATTTTACAAATCAGGGTATTTCAGTAATTTCACAATCCAAGGGTATTTCGGTAATTTTACAAATCATGGGTATTTTGGTAATTTCACAAGTCAGGGGTATTTTTATAGTTTTGCAAATTAGGGGTATTTTGGTAATTTTGCAAATCGAGGGTATTTCGATAATTTTCCAAACTGAGGGTATTTCAATAATTTTGTAAATTAGGGTACTTTGGTAATTTCACAAACTGGGGGTATTTCGGTAATTTTACAAATCGAGAGTATTTTGATAATTTTACAAGTCGAGGGTATTTCAGTAATTTTGTAAACCAAGGGTATTTTAGTAATTTTGTAAACCAAGGTATTCTAAACAGAGATAACGATGCGAATGGGCCTAGGGCCCATTCTCGGCCCAAATGGACCCTCACGCTCATGTGGCCCATTTAGCCCCAATCTAGCCATAGATATGAGATTCACATAGACCAGTTCAATATCTACTACACAATCATACAGTTTATTCATATGGGCCCACGGGCCCATTGGCCCCACATGGCCCCTTTCGGCCCATCGAGGCCCAAACAGTCTAAACCCACAAGAACACTCATGATGGCCTCAACTATCGTGTCGAAGCCCCCACACGTGCGCTCGCATGCTCGTGTGGCTACCATCACCGTGTGACCGGCATTTCGGCATTTGCCGCTCTACAACTAGAGTAGTGCGAAATACACACTTGATAGGAATCTGGAGTTAATCTGCGCTGCGAACACTCCTATGCCCAAACGCCAACCAAGGTATGCTTACTCTCCTCATAGATTGCTCTATTTAAAGCCAGCTTCTTGTCCACTCTCATGCTAGCTTCCCGATTGTGGGATCCCTCCTTCAGCAGAGTTTAATTCTAACACAACCACCTGTCGCCCCAACTTAGCAAAATAAATATCCATTTTTGCTTGCAATGGGATTCGAACTCTTGCCCTCTCCTATGCTCCAAACGATACATGCCACCACAACACAAGCTTCGCTTTGTGTCTAAAATCATGCGCAACTAAATATAAGTCTATGGGCCAAAGTCTAAGTTCATTTAAAAGGAAATCAAAATGAATTGCAAGCGCCAAGACATGAACCTTGGACCCCTTGGTTCCTCTATGGCGTCGCTTCCCTGTCTCCCATGTGGCGTCATTTGCCACTAGGCCACAACTCCTTTTTGTGTCATTTTTCTCCACATTTTATTCTTAAAGCCTACTTACTAACTCCCAGGGTTTTATTCACCTAAAACCAAAATTTTCCTAAAGCCCAAGTTTGAACCCGGGACTTCATAGAAGCCCCCTAACCTTCCAAAATCACTCACCTAATAGGTCCAACTTGCATTAGTGTCGTTCTCTTGTTCTCAAAAATTTTAAACGCTCCCATGCCCAAAGCCCAATAAGCCCAATTCTTCTAGGCCCAAATTCAGGGTGTTACAAGAACCCTAAGAATCAGATACACCAATATAGGCTAGAAACGCCTCACAACCCTTGCGAACCAGTTTTTCGGCCCTTAATGCAGAAATCACATTAGACAGGAAGTCCCTTCGTTCCCCAATTACCGCCACTTCCTCATCCTCAATAGTTCTCAAAACCATACGCTTAGCAGCACAATCCAAACTTGCGCGGTGTTTCACTAGCCAATCCATACCCAATATAAGGTCAAATTCACTAAACAGCAATTCCATCAAGTCTGCCAGAAAGACAACCCCTTGAACCTCTAGGGGCACATTTTTGAACAATTTGTCTACCCTAACCAACTATCCTAGTGGACTTAACATCATCATTTCTTTAACAATACTCTCACATAAGATACCCAAGGTGCCAGACACAGTACATGCAACGTATGAATGCATAGACCCTATATCAATTAGAGCGGTGTAAGGTACATTATGAACCAGGAACGTACGGGTTATAACGTCTGGAGCGTCACCATCCTCTCAGCGGCGAGTAGCATATACCAGAGCTAGTTGCCTCACTTCAGTGTTACCAGTACCTCTGTCTGGTACTCCACGACCTCGTCCCATACCATTACCCCATCTGGCCTGCCCACGGCCTCTTGGTTACTGCTGACCACCTCTCACTGGCTGAACGTAACCCTGTCCTACTGCTTGCATTTGAACAGGCCTTTGCAGACAATTCTTAACCTGATGATCCATGGGCCAGTACTTGAAGCACGCCCCAATCCTCTTCCAGCGCTCACCCTGGTGAGATCTCTCACAATCAGCGCAAGGCTGCGGTCTAACAATAGCAACAGGAACTCCAGTTCGAACAGGCCCATCAAACCTGGCCTTCTTAATAGGCCTCCCAGAAGAATTTGAGGGCCTAAAATCCCTCTTATTTTTGCCCTTATCTTTTTCACGGTTCTGGCGCTAGGAGCGCTTCACCTTTTCAGCAATCTTTACCTTTTCTACAAGAGCAGTAAAATCTTGCTCCCTCTGCGGAGCTATCAATACCCTTAACTCATCTCGAATGTAATATCCTGAAAATGAGCTTGTGCATTTATGCTTAATTATATGAAATAGCATGCCTTTGTATGTATGAATGTGTATTTATGAATGTTAGTGAACTTTAGAATAATAGGAAGGTGCCTTAGAAATTATTATATTTTAAGTCTAAAATAGGAAGCTAAGCAAGGTGGCCTTAAGAAAATTTATAGGTGAAACATGACATGAAGTTGGGCTTGGAAGAATGGCTACAAGGCGCCATTTAAGGGCCTAGCAAGTGACGCCACATACATGTGCAAATGGTCTTGAGTTCGAGTCGCGTGGGAAGCAACAATTTGAGGTTTTTAATTTTGCTGGATGACGTCAAAAGAGGGCAGCAAGGGACGACACTAAGGCTAAATTTTAGGAGCTTTTATCCTTTTATTTTTTTTTGAGATAAAGGGTGATAATTGATGGATTAATTTTATTAATCTAAAAAGGTGATAAGAGATAAAGTAGGAGATCAACCAGGGAGTTGATAGAGTTGGCCGAATATGGGGCATTAGAGGATGGAATTTTCGGCTTTGGTATAGTAGGAAGGGGGGTTCCGAATTCATTCTTTTTCTCATCTTTTCTTGTGTGCCGAAAAACCCAAAGGAACCTAATTGTGCTCGTTTTCTTTTTCTCCTTTTCTGCTACTCTCTTCCATAAGCCGAAACTTCTCAAGTTACATTCTCTTCTTCTTTCTCTTCAGAGGCCAAATATCTCCCTCCCAAAACTCATCTTAGCCGAATCTCCCTAAGCTCATATCCCTCTCTTTTCAATCTTGTTGAAGCTGAATACACAAGTGACCATAGCTGACAATTCTCCAAGTCTCAAGGCCGAACCTTTGTGTTGTCAAGATATAGGAGTTGTCGATTTCTTCAAGTAAGGGTAAGAGCAAGTTCGATTTTTTATTTCTTTTAGACCTGCCAAAACAAGGCATTAACCTCATTATTGTTGTGACCGAAACCTTGAAGGATCTCTCGGGATTTAGCCATAGTCGACTATAAGGAGGAGATTCTCGGGATTCCAACACCCAAGGTAAGTCATGTGGTAATTGGCCAAGGGCCATTTATTAAGATTTAAATGTGAGAATTGGATCTAACACATGCCATGGTGATTTCGACAGATACCCAACCAAATAGTACTTTTTGGGATTTGAAAATCACAAGGTAAGTGCTTAAGACATTCGGCCAAGGCCTATTTTAGTGTTTGGATCTATTCTTTATTATCTTAAAAGCCGAAAACTAACCTATGAAAAGATCTAGTGTTTGGCCGAATACAAGAAGGAACCTAGCAAGGATTTCAGGATTTGATTAATAGAGAAATCGGCACCAAGGTAAGTTTTGGGTTACGATAATCTTATTGGGATTTGGTGTTATGGCCGAATGGTCTTCATTAAATTTCTAAAGTGATGGCCGAATGTAGGGACTAAGGATCCAAGGCTTTAGATCGGATTTTGGGGATTTGGATTGAAAGCATTAAGTTAATCAGGTGTGTACCCCACACTATTTCTTAATATGATTTATGGCAATTGTTAATATAAATGTGTTATTAAGAATGTGAAAAGTATGGCTAAGGTACCATACAGTGGTACAAAGTACTCAGGTACATTTTCCTATTCCTACTGGGATTATGATAAGATCTGTTAAAACACGTATGTGAATCTATAAGAATGTGAATTGAGAATATGGCATGATAATGCATGATTTTGAATGACATGGGCATTTGGGTGAATATGAAAGGGGAAGTGAATGTGGTGACTATTGTCACATTATCTGAATGTGGTGACTTCGGTCACATTATCTGAATGTGGTGTCTCATGACACGAAATATTATCTGGTGGCTATGCCACAAATTATAAGGGCGATGAGCACGTCGACTGCAGCGACTGCCTTCGATGGTGTGTAGTGGATGGAGGGTTGACTTAGTAGTCCCCACGGTGTGCAGGTTGGTACGGGTGATGTGTAGAGGTTGGTAACTAGGCTTGGGCTTGGGAATGCATCATTAATTGTATATCTTGATATGAATGTGTATGACTTGACATGCCTTAATCTATTTGGACTTAGTGTTTGTGTACATATTGAGTCTGTTTGACTCACCCCGTTGTGGGAACATTTTTCAGGTGATGATCAGTGATGGACCGGGTTGGCAGGAGCTTAGTGGTGGCCATGCTCAGCAAGGAATTTAATTTACTTAGACATTTTATTTCATTTCAGTACTTTTAATTTATGTTGGGTTTGTTTTGATGTAATAAGGCCTTAGTATGAACTTTATTTTATGCATGCACGTTAAGTTACTTTATTATGTTACGAAATTTTATCAAATTAAAGTTTAAGTATATTATTTTAAAATAAACCCTAAACGTTTTGACACCTAAAAATAAATGCTTTTTAATGAAACTTAAGACAAATTCGGCATGTCTTTTAACTTGAAGTTTTGAAACTAAGAATGAAATTTTATAAAAACTTATAATTCAAAAATAAACTAGTTTCCAACTTGAGCCCAACCCAAAACGTTTTCCAAAATCACTTAAAGATTTTCAAAGAACCAACGAATTTGAACCGTTTCTAACCGAGGAACATACCAGATCTGGTCGAGGCTCGTGGGCCGGGTTTGGGGTGTTTCATCGAAGGCCATCCTCAAAACACACACAGTGTTCATACTCAATTGCTACTATCCCTCGAGCATACCGACTCAACAGCAAGACCTCTGCCTCATATTCCGCCACTGTCTTATTCCCTTGGATTAGGTTTAGAAATTCTCTTCTTCAGGCGTCCACATAACTTGCGCCCCATATTTCCCTTGGAAAGCCGCCTTAAAGAAATCCCATGTCATTCGGTCGGCCTGCGTACCCTCTCTCACGGTGATCCACCATTGGTAGGCCTCATCTTGCAGTAAGGACACTGCCCCTTTTAATTTTTGCTCCGTAGTACAGTCAAGGTCGTCCATTATCCGTTCGGTAGCCTCTAACCAGTACTTCGCCACATTTGGGGCTACTCTAGAAATACCCTTGAAAGTTTCCGCTCCATTAGACTGGAGTCACTCTAAAATTGACCATCGGCCCACTGTTCCAATACTAGCTCTAGCAACCCTCTCTGGAACGATGAGCATTGCTTGGGATAGAGCATCATCTCCAGCTGCTCGGTCATAAAACCCCGTCTCAGTTGCTGGTGAGGAATATGAGCATCATCCCCAGCAAGCATATGGCCCGATACTGGGATCTGGCCCGAGCACTTTCTCGGCCTCTACCGCGACCCCATGTTCCCCTTCCACGAGTACCTCTTGTGCTCATTTCGATATGCGCTTTATTTGTTTAAAAAGTCTTATGCATCATATTATAATTTTAGTGCTTATTAACAAATGTATTATGAAAAATAGACATTAGGGGTTTGTTTTCGCAGATCGAGGTCTCACTACAATTTACAATTTACTACGGTCTCAGTTTCCTCTATCTAGAGTTTCACAATATATCAGCAATCAGAATTAGAGAACTTACAGATTTGGCGCCAGAGACTCGGTGTGCCACACTTGTATATCTTTCAAAAACGTTTTAAATCTCTAATTTCAGAAAGACTTTTCAAAACCCATTCTACAGCCAAGTTTTGCAACTAAACTCTGATACCACTAAATGTAACACCCCAAACCCGGCCTAGATGTTACGACCGAATCTAACATGTCACATCGAAGTGTTTTTCAAAATCAGGCTTGGTGAGAGAAAATCATTTTTAATCGATTGCTATGCTTGTTACTGTTGGTTTCTTAGTTGGTTAAAAACCCGTGGAAGCTATTCTAATGAATGTCATTTTGAAGTTTGAAAATGTGTGTTTGTCTTTTAAAACAATTATTATTTTTGAAAACTTGGCAATTTCCAAAATAAGAAATTAAACCCAATTAAAAGAAATTAAAATCACCAGAGGCCTTATTACATAATTATCAACCCAATATAAAAATTTAAATAACTAGGTCTAAAATAGAATATTAGTGAACGTGTGGCCACCTCCGAGACCCTCGTAGCTCCAAATCATCTAAGGCTGGGGATTACCTGTATAGTTAAAAGAAAAAGGTGAGTTACGCGAACTCAGTGTGTAATCCCCTATCATGCAGTAACAATCTGGGCCTAAGCCCTATTCAGTAACAATGCTGTGTGGGCCTTAGCCCATTACAGTATCAGTATTATCCCAACACGATGCAGTATGCCATGTCATAAATATCTCATGTATGCAATAAGTCCTACTCATTACAGTTATACAATAATATGCATTCATCAGTTGACTTACCTCTAGGGCAAAATGGTAATTTCCATCTATTAGGGGTAAAATAGTAACTTTACCTTTAGGGGTATTTTGGTCATTTTACCTATTTTAGAGTTTCAATGCAGATAACGACCTTTCCAAATGTCCACAGTCGCCTCGAGTGACATAGATAACCTATATGATCAAAATGATGTAAATGGGCCCAAGGTCCAATATTCGGCCCAAGTGGGCCAACCCGTTTGTGTGGCCCATTTAGCCCAAATTTAGTCACGGCTATGCGAAAGATATAGCCCAATCCAATATTTTCCACTTATCATGGATTTTTTTGTGTGTGGCCTACGAGTCCCTTGGGCCCACACGACCCATTTCAGCCAAACGAGGCCCAAATGGCCCAAAAGCAAGAGAACGCTCGTGGTGGCCTCTACAGTCTATCGCCCATGATTGTGGGCTTATGTTACCACCCGTGCGCTCACACACTCGTGTGGCATCAATGCCCAACCTTTCGTCTTTTTAGCTTTTCGGCCTTTGTCGATATGCAGTTTAAATGGGGTGTTTACACACCTGTTTAGCGAGACGCGTGAAGAATCTCACGTGTACCAAACCTTGATTGAATGAGGGTGGCTTAATCCTCTAAGATCACTAACCCAAAATTGATCAACGCCTTGTCGAGAATCTTAATTGAATACTTGAGGAAAAAGGTTGTGGTTGCTTTAAAACCACTTGTACACCACCACTCCTTGAGGAAACCCGATTGTCAGGAAATCTTATGAAAACTGAAATAGCAAAACAATAGTAAAATAGAAGAGTACTCGGCCAATCCCCTAATAGTAGAGTAACCGAAAATGGCTAGCCAAAAAGGTGAAGGGTATTCGGCCTAAATAAAATGAGTATATCGGAAGAAAACAGAAAAAGAGAATGAAGCAAAAAGATGAAGAGAGAATTCGACTAGAAAAGAAACCAAGAGAAAATCAAATAGAGAGGGAGGGATGAAACTATATTCGGTCAAGAAGAAATAATAAGTAGAAGAGGGTGAAAGCAACAATTAATTCGACAAAGGCTTAATTGAACAGTAAGAGGAAAGTAAAGGTAAGAAAGAAAACAACTCAACTAGATTGTGAAGAGGAGGAGTCGGCACTAGCATGGACAGAACAAAACTCAAAAGGAAAAAAAAAATACTCGAAATGCAATATTCGGTTACTCGAAAAGGAAAATAAAAGAAAAATGGTGCTAAAGGTTGACAAAGTCACAATTCGGCACACCAAAAATAGCACAAAATGCCCAAAATCGATCAAAGAGCAGAGGAAAACACTTAAAATTCTTCTAGCCGAATTTGCATGCCCAAGACTCCCTGTTCGGCTACACCACACCAAGATTTGAATTTCCTTGATCTTCTCCTCCTAAATCTCCTCCATAACCTTACCATCATTATCATATCCCTTGATCTCCTCCCTTGACCAATTCCACAACCACCTCAACAGAGTTTCAGTCAAACTCTACCTCTCACACCACAAAGATATAAAATAAATACTCCTTTGCATGCCAAGGGATTTGAACCCAAGCTCTCACATTAGCCATTTCATGCTATCACCACTAGGCCACTAGCTCATTTGTGTCTCCTTCCCCCTGCAATTATTTATAAATCTTACCTGCTAATGCTCAACCCCTTTAATTAAGAAAAATAATTTTTTGCTAAAGACAAGGCTCGAACCCTGGTTTCTCAGAGACTCTCAACCACTCCTAAACCACTCAAACAGTCCATTATTCAAGTCAAATCACATAAAATCAAAACATGGATTTTTGGGGCATTACATATTCTTAGTAAAATTATTTTGGTATAATGGCATGTATAAGACAACTTGGTCGATAGCGGCTTGAAAATGATATTTTGTAACCTAGCCATTGGAATGGCTAGTGATGGCTTATTCTGGTATGATTAAGTAGGCTATTATGATATATTCGTATGTGTTATGTTAAATATATGTGTAATAGTCTGGTTTAGACCCTAGTTGAAATAGTGGTTTTGGGACCACAAATCCGAGTTAGAAAAATATTTTAATATTATTTTCTGTACTTGCAACATGTGATTAAGCATGTGTGAAAGTTTCGTGAATTAATTTATTTGTTTGTGTGCTTAATTAGAGAAAAGGATCTAATTGCATAAAATGGAAAATTAGCATGCCATGTGTTAAAAGTACCTATGTGTTATGTCTTCATTAATGTGGCGGCCTTATGAAGCAATTAAACCATTATGTAAGATAATGGACATAAATGGCCTTAATGAATATAAAATTTATATGTTAATTAAAAGGCTAAACTAGTAAAGGATTAAATAAGGTTATTATTATTATAACAAAAGCTCAAAATTAAGCCATTATGTGTGTTCATCCACCAAAATTAGAAAAGAAAAAGAAGTTTTGAAGCTTTGTGATATTCGGCCATGGTTTAACTTGATTAAGGTATGGATTTTGTTCGGTTTTTGATAATTTCTATGTTTTTGTAATCGTTGCTTCGAATACTACAAAACCCATGTCTTAATTTTGGAGTTTGATGAAGAATTTGAAATATGCCATTGATGAATGCTTGAGCTTTGTGATGTTAGTTGATGGAATATGAAATATTTGTGTTAGATTAACATGTTTTGTCTTTGGATTTTTGGTGAATTTGAGTAATTTGGACTAAATTGAGAAAATAGTATTTTGAGGGGCTAAAATGTAAAATAAATGAAATATGTGGACTTATATGAATCATGTAAAAATTCGGCTAAGCATGGGTACAAGGAAATTATGTGTATTTTGTGATTTTGGGAAATAGGGACTTAAATGTCAAAATGTGAAAATGTGAGGACTAATTTATAAAATTCCCTAAATGTGTGTTTTTGGATTGAATTGAATGATTTGGTGAATAAAAGAGTTCAATTTGAATATGTATAGATCAAGAACTAAAGAAAACGGATTTAGGCCGAGGGAAGTCGAAAGTGATCGAGTAGTCGAATTTGTTCGTTTATTCCGAATACGAGGTAAGTCTATATACAAATAAATGTATTTAAGTTGAATTATTCATATTCATTTAATATTGAATGGCTTTGGATGATATACGTGCGAAATCTGAGAAAGTATCGACAAAGTGTTATGGTCTGAAAGTCTCGTATGAACCTTAGGAATAGATAAGATTCATATGCCATGACATAGGGTTCCGATATGTGATATCGTGTAAGACCACGTCTGGGACGTTGGCATTGATTTGAGGTTTACGTGTAAGGCCATGTCTGGGACATTGGCATCGTATTTGATTCGTGTAAGACCCTGTCTGGGACAGTGGCATCGATATTTGATTACATGTAAGACCACGTCTGGTACGTTGGCATTGTACGAGTATTCCGAGTTATCCAAGTATCCTATTTAATTTCGAATGATTTAACGGACAATTCTGAGAAATGAATGACTATGTGAAATGTGTAACCGATACAGGTACGTTTGAAATTGTATATCATGTTTGATTATGAAAGGTAAGTATTTGGGAATTTGTAAAAGAGATATATGTGCATAGATTCAATGAAATAAAATGTGATGTATTTATGAATGTGCTATGATCAAAAGAGATATTTGGAGATATTATTTGCTTTTAAGAAATGGCTAAACAAATAAGCCAAAGAAGAATTATGAATTTGCAATTGAGTTATGTTAATGATGTTGCATTTGATATGATTATGAATGTTTATATGTTAAGTTTATTTGTATATTGCTTACTAAGCTTTTGAAAGCTTACTTTGTGTGTATTTGCTTCGTTTTATAGATTGTTAGAGCTACGGAAGGCTCGGGGATCATTGAGGATCGTCACCACACTATCAAATCATATTTTGGAACCTTTTGAAAGTGTTTGTGTCAAAGTATGGCATGTATAATCTAGTGAATTTGGTTATGTTTTGAAAGGTGTAAAAATTAGCCATGTGATATGGCTAGATAATCAATATAATGTGAATAAGTAGTTCTTGCTATATGTTGCATAATTTGGTATGGTTTGATGGCTAATAATTAGACTAGTGAAATGATCAAACTTATGATAAGTTTATGATGCAAAATTGGTATATGTTGATGAATGATTAGTATATTGATTTGGTAAGTTTTTTTGATGAAATGTACTTAGTAATGCTTGTGATTGGAATGAGATAATTGGTACATTGGTATGTTTGATATGCTTTTGAATGGTTAGAAAAGATGAACATTTTGGTATGCTTTGGTTGATTTTGATGGTTGAAATAATGCTTGGTTATGCATGTAGGTATGACCTTAAAATGGGTGGCAAATTGGCCTTGCAAATGGCCTACATTTGCCCACACGGTTGAGCACACCGGCGTATGGCTCGACTGTGTCCTTCGTGATCGTTTTTCAAAACAAGTCAGTTTCGACCATGGGCAAGACACAGGGGCATGTGACTGGCCGTGTGGTGCAAGTCAATGTCGACCACGGGTGAGGCACATGGGCATGTCTCAGGCTGTATGGACAAGTCAGTATGTATGCCCTGTTTTGCCACGACTTAGACACACAGGCATGTCTGAGGCCGTGTGAGGCACACGGCTGCCCACATGGGCATGTGACCTCTGTAGCTTTGAAAAATGTTTAATTTTCAAAAAAATTCATTTGTGTTCGGCTTAGTCCCGACCCCTTTCTAATGTATATTTAAGGTCTCATAGACCTTATTAAGGGACTATATACTCATATTTTGCTATGATATGACGATGATATACTTTGTGAATGAATTGTTCGTAAAAGTTCTGTTTAGTCAGGTAATGTTTCTTAACCCTAGACCGGCGATGGTTACGGGTTAGAGGTATTACAATATGTGATCAAATGATGTTAAAGCCTAAGTTAATCCAAGGTAAGTTTATAAATGCATATGCATGTAATGGTATGCCATGATAAATGATGGAATTTGCTTAAATTGAATGCTTGGAATGGTTGGATTGTACTTGGTAAGTTTTAATGTAGGTAAATGGTAAAATTTAGGTTACAAACGAGGCTAGAAAATGGCTTTATTTTGTCCACACGGGCATGTGTTCAGACCATGTGTGACACACGGCCTGTCCCATAGGCATGTGATTTGGCCGTGTGTCCCCTGCATATTAAAAATGAGAAATAGAATGCTCAGAATTGGGCACATAGGCGGAGACACGGGTGTGTGTCTCAGTCGTGTGGTTGACACAAGGGCGTGTTAGACGGCCGTGTGAAAACTGCACCTAAATTTTGAAAATAAAATTTGCCACACGTCCTAGCACATGAGTGTGTGACTTGGTCATGTGACTTCAATTTCTTCATGCCTTACAAGTCAAAGAGTTACACGGGTTAGCGGCATGGGCGTGTATAGTCACACAGCCTGACCACACGGATGTGTCCCCAAACCACACGGGCGTGTGAGCCCTGCAACTTAGAAAATTTTTGTGATTTCATGAAAAATTCTTAGAGGTTCCGATTAATTCCCGAATCGATTCCAAAGTTCATATTGGGCCTCGAGGGTCCATTTAGGGACGTTACAAATGATCTCGGTTAATGAATAGTAATTGGCATGAATTATCTAAAAAATGTTTTGAAAGTTCAAGTAATGCTCCATAACCCTGTTTCGGCGATGGATATGGGTTATGGGTGTTACATTTAGTGGTATCAGAGCTACAGTTTAGCCTATTCTTAGATTGAACGTTGTAAACACGAGTTTAGCTATACATGCCATTATATAAATTGTGATAGTGTGATGACTCCTGATCATTGTAAATGTGTTTCTCATATAGTAATTTCATCCAACCGAGCTAAAGCTAAATCCGAGGAAGCTGAGAGCAATGCTTCAGCTTCAGTTCAAAGAGTTACATCTACATCTGGTAGTGAAAGGCCCGTGTCTAAGGGCCAAGGTGAGGAGGCAAAACAAGCTTTCTTTCAATTGATGAATGAGTGGTTTACCGAGTACTTAAGAACAAACCCCGTGGTACAACGACCTCCCCCACCTGCTCCTTAACCAGTTCCTGAGGTACCACAGGGTGCTGAACCCGCTAGAATTGGTAAGCCTCCGATAGATAAAATCTGCAAGCATGGGGCAGAAGAATGTAGAGCTACCGCAGATGATGATCCGGGAAGGGCTGAATTTTGGTTGGAAAATACTATCTAGGTTTTTGATGAATTATCCTGTACACCTGCAGAATGTCTGAAATGTGTAGTATCCCTACTGAAAGATACAACTTATCATTGGTGGAATACCATAACTTCGGTTGTACCGAGAGAGAACATTACATAGGAATTCTTCAATCTGAATTTAGGAAGAAGATTGGCGATATAACTAGGAAGACGTTTCAAATACCATACATGAGTTACTGGACATGCCAATATGTTAGTCAAAGGTTTATGGATCAGAAAAAGAAAGAATTTTTAGAGCTTAAACAGGGAAGTATGACTGTATCTGAATATGAACGAGAATTTGTTCGGCAGAGTAAATATGCCAGAGAATGGGTTCTAACCGAGGATAAGATGTGTAAACGCTTTGAAGAGGGTTTAAATGAAGATATCAAGTTAATGATTGGAATTCTCGAAATAAGGGAATTTGCGATGTTAGCCGGTCGAGCACACAAAGCTGAGGAATTGGGTAAAGAAAAGAAACAAGCTGAAAGAGAGGCTCAGGTTTCTGGGTAAAAGACTATGAGTAAGTAAAAATCATTTGCTTCTAAGAAATTAAAGAAGTATTATGATCGTGTTACCACCTCTATGGGATATTCTAGAAGAGAGCGGGGCTCTCAACGTTCTAACCCGAGGTGTTCATCTCCGTCTGTGACCACTGTGGGTAGTGTTGGTAATCCCAAACCGAAATGTAAACATTGTAACAAATTTCATCATGGGGAATGTCAGTCTAGAAGTGGAGCTTGTTTTGGATGTGGTTCACTTGACCATTTTCTCAGAGATTGTCCCGAAAGAGTTGAAAAAGAAATAGAACCAGCTCCAAAGCATAGTAATCTTGTTTTGAGAAGCAGACCACCCCGTCACCCCGACAATGTTGGTGGTAGTCGAGGTAGTACCAAGGATACAATAGTTAGATCTGAGGCACGAGCACCTATAAGGACATATGTTATTCGTGCTAGAGAAGATGCCTCTGCACCAGACGTCATTACTAGTACATTTTCTCTATTTGATACTGATATTACTGCTTTGATTGATCCTGGTTCCATACATTCATACATATACACGAACTTAGTGACTGTTAAAAATTTACCTGTTGAATTCACTAAAATTGTGGTTAAAGTTTCAAACCCCCTGGGCTAGTGTGTTATGGTGGATAAAGTTTGTAAGAATTGTTTGTTGATGGTAAAAGGTTATTGCTTTTTGGTTGACTTGATGTTATTGCCAATTGATGAATTTGATGTGATTTTGGGAATGGATTGGTTAACCCAACATGATGTAGTGGTGAATTGAAAATAGAAATATATTGTATTGAAATGTGAGAATGGTGAATTACTTCATGTTGAATATGATAAACTGGATGGATTACCTAATGTGATTTCAACAATATCGGCACAGAAATACATTCGAAAGGGTTATGAAGCTTACCTTGCATATGTGCTGGATACTAATGTATCTGAGTCAAAGATTCAATCAGTGCCGGTTGCATGTGAATTTCCTAATGTATTCCCAGAAGAATTACCTAGTTTACCACCGGATAGAGAATTGGAGTTCTCTATAGATCTTGTTCCAGGAACAACACCCATACCCTTAGCATCTTATAGAATGGCTCCTACTGAATTGAAAGAGCTGAAAGTACAGTTGCAAAAGTTGATTGGTAGAGGTTTTGCTTGAGTTTCTCACCTTGGGGTGCTTTGGTTTTATTTGTAAAGAAAAAGGATGGATAATTGAGGCCGTGTATTGATTACAGACAGCTCAAAAAAGTTACAATAAAGAACAAGTATCCCTTGCCTCGTATTGTTGACTTGTTTGACCAGTTAAAATGTGCCACTGTATTTTCGAAGATTGATCTCCGTTCTGGTTATTATCATGTAATATTCCGATTTTAGCTAAATCAGAATAGTGGTTTTGGAACCACAAATCCGATGTCAAAAAATTATTTTAATATTATTTTATGTGTTTACAGCATGTTATTTGATATGTGTGAAAATTTCGTGAGCTAATTTTATCGTTTAATTGCTCAATTTGAGAAAAAGGACTAAATTGCGTAAAATGTAAAAGTTGCATTCTATTTGTTAAAAGTGTTTAATTGCTATGATTTATTAAACCAAAGGTCCTTATGATGATATTAGACCATTGCTAATGCTAGTGGACATATATGGACATTTAATGACTGTTTTAAATGGTTTTTCATTCAGGTTATAATAGTAATTAGTATTATTATTATGTGTTAATTAAAACAAAGTCAATTATAAGCTTTATTCTCATCTTCTTGGCCGAATGTGAAGAGAAGAATAAGCCATTTTTAAGGTTTAAAGTTTCGGCTAGTTCATTGCTCAATTGCAAGTCCAATTTTATTCAGTTTTTAATGATTTTTATGTTTTTGTAATTGTTGCTTTGTATCCTAGCTAGCCCATACCTTAGATTTTGAAATTGTTAAAGATTTAACATGTTGTAATTGTTGAATACTTGAGTAATTTGATGATTTATGATAGATTATAAAGGTTAATTGATATATAAATTGTTTTTGTAAAGTGATTTTTGACAAAAATGTCAAAAAGGGATTAAATTGAGAAAATGTGAAATGTAGTGGTTAAAAGTGTGAATAAATGGAAGTTATGGGCTGCTAGGGGCACTAAGGTAATTCGGCCAAGCTTGGGCTTAATGAAATTATGTGAATTTTTTGTATTTGTGAAATATGAAATAGGGACTAAATTGATTAAATGTAAAAATTTAGGGGCTAATGTGTAAAAAGAGCCTAAATGTGTTTTTGTACTAAATTGAAAGAATATGAGATTTAATAAGTTAATTTTGATTATATTTAGATCAAGAAAAGAGGAATTCGAAATTAGATCGGGGGAAAAGCAAGGTTATCGAGTAGTCGACTCGATCCGTCAAATCCGAATACGAGGTAAGTTCGTATGTGGTAATTGCATTATAAATATACGTTAAATGCTTTAATATCACATAAACTATGCTTATGAGATACGGATAATGTTTTAATTGTGAATATGACTCTACGAATATGTTCGAAGATGAAATTGACAAGTGTAAATTCCCGATTGAACCTTAGGAATAGTTTAGGATGCTAGTGACATGTCATTAGGTTATTGTATTAGCTTCAGGCCACGATATCGGCATTACGAGTGCGAGTGATACCTTGATTTGGCTACGGGCCATGGTATAGGTATTTTGGAGAGGAGTTACCTTGATTTGGTTACGGGCCATGGTATAGGTACTCCGGGATAAGTTACCTTGATTTGGCTTCAGGCCATGGTATAGGTACTTATCGATTGAGATCTTTGAGTATCCGACTTCTATTCTGAATGGTTCAATAGGTAAAAGATTGATGTGGTTGAAAAAGAGGTTAGTACAAGGCAATATAGGTATGTATAGAACCTATTTGAGTATTACATAAAGAAAGTTTGATGAGATGGTATTTGATCATGTTTTGAGACATGAGCAAGGTTTGTAGTTAATGTGTATATGCTGATGTTATGTATAATTGGTTGATTTGCATTTATTTGATGAATTATGTTATTCACATACAAGCTTATTAAGCTATGAAGCTTACTTTGCGTTATTTTTCGATGTTTTATAGTGAATCAAGACTAGCTCGGATCTGAGAATCGTCGGGAACATCATCGCACTATCAAACATCTAAGTTGGTACTTTTGAGTTATACAATTATGGTATATGGCATGTATAGGCTACTTGTGGTATTTTGGTTGTGAATATAGCCATGAGAGTTGGCTTGTAAATGATGTTAATATGGTTGTGTGTTTAGCTATTAGAAATGACTTGTAAATGTATATGTTTTGGCTGTATATATAGCCATGAGAGATGGCTTATTTTGGCATGTTTGATATGAAAATGGTTATGGTTTTATAGTTGCAAATGGTTAATGGTTTTATGGAGTTTAATGCTTAAGAAATGCTTTGATGAAGTACGATTTTAGAAGTTGAGTTGATAAGTATTTGAATAGGCAATTGGCATTGACTTGAGTATTGAATTTGGTTGAAATGGATATGGTATGAATTGTGCATTTGGATGATGATTTTGGCTGCCTATTGTATGATGAAATGGTACCATTTTGGTTGTTTTGGTGAACATGAGTAAGGGTGGCAAATTGGCCTTGCAAATGACCTATTTTTGTCAGCACGGGCAGAGACACGGGTGTGTGTCTCAGCCGTGTGCGACACACGGTCATGCTATACGGCCGTGTGCCCCCTGGTGTTGAAATTGAATTGATGTCAGTATGCTCCACACGGCCTCACACATGGGTGTGTGATTGGCCACGTGGCACAAGTCAGTATACCCCTTAAATGGCACACAGCCTAGCACACGGGCCTGTGACTTGGCCGTGTTGCATAAGTCAGTATGCCCTACAGGTTTGGCATGGCCTAGTACACGGCCTGGAACACGGGTTGGGCGTGTGGTCGGCCATGTAACCCAAGTCAGTATGTATGCCCTGTTTTCACATGGTCTGGGACACGTGTGTGTCTGGTGCCATGTGAGGCATACAGCCTGTAATAGCCCAAATTTCAAAAATGTCGAAAATAGTGGTTCGAGACCACCAAATCCGACAAATAAATTCGTAGATTATATTATTTAATATTTACGGGCCAAATGTAGCTTTTAAAAGATTTTTGAAATAGTAAATTGTGTTTTATAAAGATTTATTCGGTCAAGAAATTGAGAAAAAGAGGTATCGAGATCTCGCTGTTATAAACCGAGCCATAAATATTTTTATGAATATTTACTGAGTGTCAATAAGGTAGTATTAAAATTTTGTTAGAAAAGTTTGACGTTCGGGTGGTTAATTAAATAAAAAAGGACTAAATTGAAAAAGGTGTAAAAGTTGCTAGAAAGATTAAATAGCTCAATTGTCAAATGAGGAAGGACCTAAAGTGCAAATAAGCCCAAAGGAGATATTTTGGGCGGCAATAGCTGAGAAAAATTAGGAAATGGGTGAAATAAGGGCAAAATTGGAAAATTTCCAAAATTAATTAAATAAAAATGGGACCAAATTGAAATATCTAGAATTCTCATTATTTTTCTTCATATTCATCAGCTGAAAAATAGCCATGGAAGAGAGTTCAAGCTGGTTTTCATACTTTAGCTTCATGTAAGTTTAAGTCTTGCATTCTCCTTGAAATTTCTAAGTTTTTGGACTTTTACAATTGGGTCCAACTTACTATGTCATTAGTTTTTGATTCCATGTCTAATTTTTAAAGTTGCTATGGATGAGTTCTGGAAGCATATGATGAATAAACATAGAATTGAAGATTTAATTTTTATATATGATGATTTTATCAAGTAAAATTGATGAAAATTGACTTTAGGACCTAATAGTGAAAGAGTTAGGAATTAAGGTCTAGTGCTAAAGTTCTGATTTCCAAGGGTTATGAAGTAGTTTAAAATGATAGAATAAAGTATTAATTGAGAATAATTAGCTTAATTGAGGGGTTAATTTAACAAGGACTGAATTGTATGAACTTTGAAATTTGGGGCAAAATGAAAAATCAACATTTTGCACTAAAACAGTTTTGGACAGTAGCAATAGTCTAACTTTGAAAAATCACCAAAAATTGTAGAAATTGAATTAGAGGATGAATAAAATATGAAATTAAAGCTTATTGAGTCTAGTTTCTTATAGAAGAAACGATGTAAGCAATGAAATTGTGAATCATGATATATAATAAATTTTGTATTACAAAGTTAGAATGTTTTGGGTTCCCCTATTCTGACTTTGGAAAATCATCAAAAATTGGAGAAAAATAATTATGGATTATAATTTATATGATTAAAATAATTAATGAGTATATTTTAAAAATAAACAAATAGGAACATTATCCAAATTCTGTATGATGAGATAATTAATTTTTAGTGAAGAGGGGTCAGAACTGTCAGACAGCGGAACAGGGGTGAATTTGAAGAATAAACTGTACTTATTGGATAAATAAAAAATTTTGAAAATTTTATGGTAAGAAGATATTTGAGTCTAGTTTTAGGAAAAATTAGTAGATCTTAATTTGGAGCTCTGTAGCTCAAGATAAAAATAATTTAAAGACTATGACACAGATGGATAGCTTGAATATCCATATAAGTAAATAGTGAAAATTATAGATAATGTTACTTACAAGTGTGTTATTTATACTAAGGATGTGGATGAAGAGGAGGAGGAGGAAAAATATATGAATGAATTGTGTATAAATTGATCACATGCCCTATTATAATCGATAAATGTTAAATTAGAAATGATATAATGTTTTATTTCGAATATTTATTATGAAATTGTGATTATCGTTATGATATAAAAATTGAATTTGTAAGTTTGTATGTAAATAATACATTGTTTTTATTTATGTTTTAATATTTTGTTATATTAGATGAGATATGGTTGAATATAGAGTAATTATTTGATGTAAATTATGAATTGTGATTGATTATGGAGGAATTGGTAAAATGTTGAAAAGTGAGAATTCTCGGTTGAACCTTCGGAATAGAAAAGATACGAATGAGGTAGCTAGGTCACATGTGTGGTAGTAAGTGTAGGCCACTATTTGTACAAGAGAGCTACGAGATGGTTTTAGGTCACGTGTGTAATACTAAGTGCAGGCTACTACGTGTACCAGGCGGATAGGTCGCATGTGTAGTACTGTAACACCCCTAACCCGTATCCGTCGCCGGATTAGGGTTACGAGGCATTACCGATCAAATTACAACTCAATACAGTCATTCAATTTAAAATCATGCACAAAGTTATATTAGCTCATTTACAATAAATTTTAAAATTCAAATAGTAACCATTTACTCAATCATATAAATCACATTCGGTCATATGAAACTGTAACATCCTGAATTAATAGGCCTATGTGTTTAATGTGTGGTTATGTGTAATGTGTTAATTAGAGTATTAGGGGTCCAGATTGGGCTCAGGATTGGGCCGGGGCCTTGGTTAAATTTTCTATTTGGACACTATAGGGTTTAAAAGATGGTATCTGTAGTTTAAATTACAAAATAGGCTTGTGGCCCAATAGCAAGGGGCGCTGCAAAGGAGCTATAAGGTGGCGTCATTAGCAGGTGAAAAGGCTCAAGTTTTGGCCGTTGGGAGCCCATGTATTTGGGCCATTTTCAGCATCTAAAGGAGGAGCAGATTGGACGGCAATAGGGCTTAAAAATAGGGAAATTTAATGAATGGGATAATGTAGATAATATGGCTGAGAAGGTGGCAAATAAAGGGAGGAGTTTAAGAGGTGGTTTCGGCTGGGATTCTGCATGAGTGAGTGTGGATTAAGTCAGAAGATAGGATGATGAGGATAAGAGAAAAATGTGGGATAGGATTTGAGTGTAGATGGTGGCCGAAAGTTGGACTCTAGGAACAAGGGGGAGAAATCGGTTTTGATAAGGCTAAGGGGTGCCGAATTTCCATTATTTCCTAGGGCATAGTTTTTAATTTTATTTTCCTTCTCTTCTTTTCTCCTCCTAATTTCGGCAACTAAGGGTTCTTCTTCTTCTTCTTCTTCTCTTTTCCTGTCAAAAACCGAAAACTCCTAACTCTATTCTTCTAAAGATGAAAACGCCTAAGCCTCTTCTTGTTCATCTCTTTTTCGGATCTTTCCTAAAAGCCGAAAACTCCTAGATTTCGGTGGTGGCTTGGTTTTATTTTTTCAACGTTTCAATCTTCTTTTTTAATTACCGAATCTTCTTGCAAGTGGTAGCCGAAATCTTCTGTAGAGGTGAGTATCGACTTGTGCTGTTATTTTTTTTTAATCTTTTTCAGCTTTTGAAGCCAAAGTCGAATGGCTAGTTGGTGGTTAGGGCCATCCTTAGTTTGACGTTTTCTCCGATCTCGTGTTCTTTTTCTTTGGCGGCATTCTGGGATTTGAATGAGATCTAATCGCCTAGGCAAGCCAGAAATTGGTAGCATTCGAATCATATTATTTTCGGGATTTCAAGGTAAGGATTTCGATTCTCCTTAAGTTGATCAGTCGGTTTCTTTTCATTATTCGTGTCTTAACCTAATGGTTCGTTAAGTAATCATCGTAGTACCTTCTGACCAAGATCACTCATGGACTCGAATGTCAGCAAATCAAAGGAAGGGGTTGGATATGTAGTCCCAGCCCCAAAGTTCAAGAAACGCGTGGTGTCTGCTGTTCGAGATTGGCCACCGGGTTGTGGACCAGCGTCAAAACAAAACCTTAGATAGATAGCAGTCGTATCGGCTTCTGATAGTTTCGACATAGGAGGTCTCGTCTTGACTGTAATCAGGTGTGTAGATCTCTAACACACTAGTTAATCTGTACTAAATATATGTTATGGGCTAAAAGCCAGAAAAAGGTTGTATAGTAATCTGTATTAAATATATGTTTTTGGGCTAAAAGCCGGAAAAAGGCTGTATAGATAGTCGGATTACCCAAAAAGTGTAGGCAAGGGATGCCAAGTACATAATCATAGAAACTTCTCTATGCGTATCGATGTATGCGATAGACTGTGAACTTTTAGGTAGTATATTGTTTTGATTCTGCATGTATGTATGGATGGGATGGGGTTGATATGATGAAGGGGAAGAGCATGTTAATAGGTCACTTGGTGATCGGTGGTTAAACCACAAATTATAAAGTTAGGTCACAATAGTGATCGGTGGCTAAGCCACGTTAAATTTATTCCTGACTGTTAGGAATAGGCAGCATGGCTGTCGATATGGTGTGTAGCGGTTGGTGGGTTGATTGTAGAAATCCCCGAGGTGTGTTGGTTGGTACGGGCTGGTGTGTGGAGGATGGATTTTTAGGTTGGGTTGTGTAATATCCTGGAAATGGGCTTGTGCATTTTTGCTTAATTATATAAAATAGCATGTCCTATGTGTTATGAATGTGTTGTGTGCATTTTTAGAACCTTGGAAATGTAAGGAAATGTCTTAGGAATTATTAAGTTTTGAGCTTAGAAAGAGGAAACTAAAGCAAGGTGGCCTTAAGAGAAATAGTAGGGAGAATATGACACACAGTTGGGCTTGGAAAGGTGGCTTGGAGGAGCCACTTAAGGCTCTGAAATGACGCCATGGGCTATGAAGAAGGGCCAAGGTTCGAATCACCAGGAAGCAAAATTTTGAGGTTTTATTTGCTTGTGACGTCAATAAGAAGGGAATAGGGGGACGACACCAAGGCTAGATTTTAGGAGCTTAATCCTTTTATTTTTAAGAGATAAAAAGGGTGATAAAATAGGGGATAAATGAGGGATTATTTCTTTTTATTTTATTAATCCAGATGAGTGATAAGAGAAAAATGAGGGATGAGGGAGCATGTCCATTGAAGCCGAACCCCCCATCATCAATCTCTTCTTCCATTCTTGGCAAAGCCGATTCCTTCACTTGATCAAACCGAAATCTGTCAAGTATCTACTTAGTCCATAGCCGAATCTCTGAAGTGGTGTCAAGAGGGAGCTGTCGATTTCAATATTAAGGGTAAGAAATTGTATTGTCATCGTTTTATTCTTTTTCTGTAGACCGAAATTCAAGAATCTAATGCCATATATGTATGTTGGCCAAAACTTTGAAGGAAAGTCTCGGGATTCTGTGATTGTCGACTACAAGGAGGAAAGTTCCGGGATTTGGAATCATAAGGTAAGTGAAGATATATATTCGACCATATTAATTACCTTAGTAGCCGAATCTAACCATGGACATGTAGGGGCAGTCGACAGTGGTACACAAGGTTTTCGGGATTTCAAAACGCAAGGTAAAGTACATATGTACTTTCAGCCAAGGCCTCTTTCGGTATTTAGATCTAATTCTTGTTTGTTTAAAAAGCCGAAACTAACCCATGATGAGATTTAGTGCTTGGCCGAATACAAGAAGAAACATAGCAACGATTTCGGGATTTGAATAATAGAGAAATCGGCAGCAAGGTAGGTGTAAGTGTACTAATCCTACTGGATTTGGTCTTATAGCCGAGTTGGCTTTGTGCTAACATATTAAGGTTGGCCGAATGTAGGGATTTAAGATCTAAGGCTTTAGATCAAATTTTTGGGATTTGGATTGGAAGCCTTAAGCGAATCAGGTGTGTACCCCACACTATCTTTTAATACGATTTGGCAATATTTACATGAGCATGTTTATAAGAATGTGAATATGGCTAAAGTACCATGCTATGGTACAAAGTACTCAGGTACGTTTTCCTACTCCTACTAGGACTACGATATGATCTGTTATGACACACATATGAACCTATAAGAATGTGAATAAGAATTTGGCATGAAATGCATGTTTTGTATGACATGGGCATGTGGGTTATTGTAAAAGGGGAAGTGAAAGTGGTGACCTAAGACCACGATAAGTGAATGTGGTGACTTAAGACCACGATATCTGAATATGGTGTCTCATGACACGAAATATGTATCTGGTGGCTATGCCACGAATTTTATAAGGGCGATGAGCACGTCGACTGCAGCGACTGCCTTCGATGGTGTGTAGCGGATGGAGGGTTGACTTAGTGGTCCCCACGGTGTGCAGGTTGGTACGGGTGATGTGTAGCGGATGGCATCTAGGCTTGGGTTCGGGTTGCATCATTGTTTAAATGCTATATGTACATGTATGATTTGAAATGCCTGAATGTGTTGAGACTTATGTGTGTACACATTGAGTCTGTTTGACTCACCCCGTTGGGGAACATTTTCTTCCAGGTGACGATCAGTGATGGACCGGGTCGGCAGGAGCTTAGTGGTGGCCATGCTCAGCAAGGAATTAATTTATTTGGACACTTATTTTATTTTAAGTACTTTAAATTTATTTTGGGATTGTTTTGATGTAATAAGGCCATTGTGATAAACTGTTTATACATGTATTTAATTTATTTCAATATGTTACGAAATTTATCAATTAAAGTTTAAGCATTTTATTTAAAAATTAAACCCTAAATGTTTTGACGCTTAAGATTCATATGATTTTTAATTAAAGATAAAACCTATAATTCAACATATCTTTTAACTTAACGTTTGAAACGTAACAATGAAATTTTATAAAACTTATATTTCCAAAATATATTGGTTTTCCAGCTTGAGTTCAACCCAAATCGAGTTTCTCCGAAATCACTTAAATATTTTCAAAAGAACCAATGAATTTGAACTGTTTTTTTTACTCGAGGAACATACCAGATCTGGTCGAGACTTGTGGGCCGGGTTTGGGGTATTTTAGCTTGGTATCAGAGCCAGTTTTTAAACTCTCGGCCTTAGGTTTAAGGCCCAAAACATTTTCAAAATTAAGCCCAAAAGAAAATTTATGAAAAATTTTGTGAAAAGCAGGTTTTTCTGGCATGGCACCTAAGTCTCCGACCCGAAGTCCACCAGGTAAGTACCCTTATCCTTTGTGTGATTCATATTTTGAATTATAGAAGGGTAGAAATGGAATGGAACGTAGATTAGCATGATAAGTACTTGAACCCTAGGACTAGGTTACCCCAACAAATTGCATAAGACTTTAAATGCCTAATAAAACAACCCTGTGACTAAGTCGCCGAGTTAGGGTGTGGTAACCATTGTGCGCATGTCTAGGATTGGTATTTAGTGGGAGCCTGGTACTTAAGCAGTCCGCGTGACTCACCTCCTCTCCACTCGAATCCTACCTGGTGCGTAGCTTCGGTTCACCCTAACCAAGAGGACTTATTCATGGGCTAAACCCCTAACTAAAACCTGAAAGGGAACTAGCCGTATTTTATAAAAACCCTAGTTTTTAAAATCACTAAATTACCCTTTTTGATTTATAAAAGCTATTCTATAAAATTTTCTGAAATATTCTTGATTTATGAAAATTACTAAAATACCCCTAGTGGTAAAATTACAAAAATGCCCTTGGTTTTAAAATTACCTTATTACCCTTGATTTCAATAAAATTTCCTTACTTTGTAAAAGTATTTAAAAATCCTATTTTTTCGAAAATCCAAAATACCCCGATTTGAAAAAAAAGGTTTACGAAATTACCCCTGGTTTACCAAAATTTCCAAAATGACCCTGCTTCCTGGAATTTTGACCATACCTTTGATTTGGAAAATCTTTCTTTCCAAAATACCCATGAGTTTGGAAAATTTTGAAATGACTTTTGTAATTTTCAAATTGACCCCGATTATTTACCGAAATACCCCTGTAGGACAAATGACGAAAATACCCCTGGGTTAGGAACAGACAGAAATGTCCGAAGAGTGAATGTGTATGGGAGATACTATAGAATGGATGTGCTTTTCGGTGAATTAGGATAGAAGACTTGAGACTTTGAATGATTGAAAGAATCTCTATTAAGCTCTTTCCATAAAATTCTTCGCGAATAATCAGTGGAATAAAAGCTAATTCATAAAATTTCTTAATCAGATTAAAGCGCAATCGTTAGAAATGAGTTCTAGAGGACGTGGTCGTCGTGGACGTGGTCGAGGAAGAATGACGGTGTCGGAACCCGTTAGATCGGGTCAAGGATCTGACAATGAGGTACCACCGCCACCACCACCACCAGCTGTTGGTGTAGAACGGCAGGATCGGACGGGGGACGATGCTGTGTCGCAAGCTGTGCTGCGAGTTCTGGAGATGGTGGCTGGAGCAGGTGGAAATATGGGAGCTCGAAAATCTGTACCCGAGAGACTCCGAGCCAATGGGGTTGAAATGTTTCGTGGAGTATCTGGTGTGGCACCCAGTACAGCCGAATATTGGTTGGAAGCAACGGAACGGATTATGGATGAGTTGGATCTGACCCCTGAGGAGAAGCTGAAAGGAATGGTGGCGCTACTACGCGAAGCGTATCAGTGGTGGCTCACAGTTCGGGATGGTGCCATAGCTGAGGATCTGACCTGGGAGTATGTTAAGGTGGCATATCAAAAGAAGTATGTGGGAACCAGATATATCGATGAGCAGAGGAAGGCATTTTTGGAGCTGGTTCAAGGGAACAAGTCTGTGGCGGAATACGATGCTGAGTTTCTGAGGTTGAGCCAGTATGCTCGAGGAGTAGTGGCTACTGAGCATGAGCGCTGTATCCGGTTTGAGGACGGATTAAGGGATGACCTGAGGTTGTTAGTCGCTCCACATCAGGAACGGGAATTTTCTGCATTAGTGGAGAAAGCTAAGATAGCGGAAGGAATTAAGGACACTGTGAGGCAGCACTCTGATCGGAACAAGCAGAAAAGAGGATTTGGGCCGTCAGGATCATCTGGAAATGTTCAGAAAAGGCCTAGAGTTGATGGGCCGCGAGGTCAGCAAGCTGGTACTGGAGGGCAATATCGTACTTGTGATCAATGTGGTAAGAAACACTTAGGGGAATGTTGGAAGAAGACAGGAGGATGTTTTAAGTGTGGGTCAAAGGACCATATGATTAAGGATTGCCCTATGAGGCCAGATGGAAATAGACCAGTGGCTCAGAATGTTAATCAGGCTGATGGGCCGGTCAGCAACTGGTACGAGGCCGTGGTCAATGGGAGAATAGGGGAATGGAAGAGGATGTTTTAAGTTGGCAAGGACTAATAATTGCTGAGGCAAGGAAATAGGGCTTGTATCGGCTGGTAGAGGTGGTCAGCAACCTCAGCGAGGCCGTGGTCCGAATGGCCGAGGTAATAGCGCTGGAAGAGGATGTGGAACACTTGGCAGAGGTGCTAATAATACTGAGGCAAGGCAACCGGGCTTGGTATATGCAGTTCACCGTAGGGAAGATGGAGACGCGCCGGACGTCATAACCAGTACGTTCCTTGTTTATAGCAAACCTTATTTTGCTCTAATTGATGTGGGCTCGACCCATTCGTATGTTGCATGTAGAGTAGTGAAAACTCTAGACATAGCCTCTAAACTTTCTGATAGGGAGATGACTGTAGTAAGCCCACTAGGTCAAACTGTAGTGGTGAATAAGATCTTTCGGAAAGTGCCCCTAGAAATTCAAGGAGTAGTATTTTCTGCCGACTTAATGGAACTTCCCTTCGGAGAATTCGATCTTATTCTTGGAATGGACTGGCTAGTAGAGCATCGAGCCATACTAGATTGTGCGGCTAAGCGAATGGAGTTGAGGACTCCAGAGGATAAGGAAGTTGTTATGATCGGAGAGAGAAGAAACTACTTGTCTAACGTAGTTTCTGCTTTAAAGGCTGTTAAGATGGTTCGGAAAGGATGCAAGGCGTTCTTGGCCTTTGTTAGTGCGTTGGATAAGGAGGAAGAAGGTGTTAGTGGAGTTAGGACGGTAAGGGACTTTGTGGATGTCTTTCTGGAGGAATTACCTGGAATACCCCCGGATAGGGAGATGGAGTTTGGAATTGATCTGCTGCCGGGAACAGCTCCTGTGTCAATTGCTCCATACAGAATGGCACCAAAGGAGTTGGTTGAGCTCAAGGCTCAAATTCAAGAATTGCTGGATCGTGGGTTTATCCGACCCAGTGTGTCTCCATGGGGAGCACCGGTCTTGTTTGTAAAGAAGAAGGACGGAACTATGCGTATATGCATAGATTATCGTCAGCTGAACAAGTTGACCATCAAGAACAAGTACCCCTTGCCAAGGATAGATGACTTGTTCGATCAACTTAAAGGAGCAGCGGTTTTCTCGAAGATCGATCTAAGGTCTGGGTATCATCAGCTTAAGGTGAAGGAAGGGGATATCCATAAGACAGCTTTTCGGACAAGGTATGGGCATTTTGAGTTCGTAGTAATGCCGCTCGGGTTGACGAACGCCCCAGCTGCGTTCATGGATATGATGAACCGGGTTTTTCAACCATATTTGGATAGGTTCATCGTTGTGTTCATCGACGACATCCTTGTGTATTCTAAGTCTGAGGAAGAACATGATGAGTATCTCCGAGTTGTGCTGCAAGTGTTAAGGGAGAAGAAGCTCTATGCCAAATTCAGCAAGTGTGAATTTTGGCTTAAGGAGGTTGCATTTTTAGGACATGTGGTGTCTGCAGAAGGGATAAGGGTGGATCCTAGGAAGATTGAAGTAGTATTAGATTGGAAACCACCTAGGTCGGTGGCAGAGATTCGTAGTTTCCTGGGATTGGTAGGCTACTACAGAAGGTTTGTGGAAGGGTTTTCATCGATAGCCGCGCCTTTGACGAAGTTATTGAGGAAGGAAGTACCCTTTGCATGGACGGATAAGCAACAGGAGAGCTTTGAGAAGCTTAAGAAAGTGTTAATTGAAGCTCCGGTTTTGATTTAGTCGGAGGCAGGAAAGGATTTCACGGTATATTGTGATGCTTCTCACAAGGGACTAGGGTGTGTTTTGATGCAAGACGGGAAGGTAGTCGCGTATGCGTCTCGGCAGTTAAGGCCTCATGAGGTTAACTACCCGACTCATGACTTGGAATTAGTGGCAGTAGTCTTTGCTCTAAAAGTGTGGAGGCACTATCTTTATGGAGAAAAGTCAGTGATCTACACCGACCACAAGAGTCTCAAGTATCTGTTGACTTAGAAGGAGTTAAACCTGAGACAGCGAAGGTGGGTGGAGTTACTGAAGGACTATGACTGTTCAATAGAGTATCATCCGGGCAAGGTGAATGTAGTGGCGGACGCCCTAAGTCGGAAGGTTGTGTCGGATCTAAGGGCGATGTTCGCACATCTAAGCTTGTACGACGATGGAAGTCTACTGCAGAGTTGCAAGTTAAACCGACGTGGTTGAATGAGGTGAAAGAGGGACAGTTGGTTGATAATGAGTTAAGTACTAAGTTACAGCAGGTACAGAATGGAGAGGTGGAGGAGTATGGTATTAATGACGAGGGAGTATTGTGCTTCAAGGGTAAGGTCTGTATGCCTAAGGATCAGGAGTTAAGACAGAGAATTCTTCAGGAATCGCATAGTAGCCCTTATGCTATGCATCCTGGAGGAAGTAAGTTGTACAGAGATTTAAGGGAACACAGTTTTGGTTGCCTGGACTTAAGAGAGAAGTTACAGAATTTGTTGGCAAGTGTTTGACGTGTCAGCAAGTTAAGGCTGAACACCAAGTTCCGTCAGGATTGCTTCAGCCAATCAAGATTCCACAATGGAAGTGGGAGAGAATTACCATGGATTTCGTTAGTGGGTTTCCCCTTACGCCTATTAAGAAGGGAAGGACTCGATATGGGTGATAGTGGACCGGTTGACTAAGTCCGCGCATTTTATTCCGGTAAGGGTTGATTATTCCTTGCAAAGGTTGGCAAAGCTGTATGTGGCGAAAATTGTAAGGTTGCATGGTGTGCCGGTGTCAATCATCTCAGATAGGGATCCAAGGTTTAACTCTCGGTTTTGGAAAGCTCTACATCAAGCTTTAGGCACCAAATTGGATTTCACTACGGCATTTCATCCACAGTCAGACGGACAATCTGAACGGGTAATCCAAGTGTTAGAGGATATGCTGAGAGGTTGTGTGATAGACTTCAGAGGAAGTTGGGAAGACTATTTGCCTTTAGCAAAATTTGCCTACAACAACAGCTATCAAGCTAGTATTTAGATGGCACCGTATGAAGCACTGTATGGGCGGAAGTGTCGCACTCCTACGTGTTGGACAGAATTAGGAGAACGTCGAGTTTTGGGTCCAGAATTAGTGGCAGAATCTGAAGAGAAGGTTGAGGTAATTCGTGCACGGTTGAAGGAAGCATCTGATAGACAAAAGTCGTATGTAGATCTCAAACGGAAAGAAATCGAATTTGATGTGGGAGACCAAGTATTCCTTAAGGTTTCGCCTTGGAAGAAGGTGATGAGATTCGGTCGGAAAGGGAAGCTAAGCCCAAGGTTTATAGGACCTTATCGAGTATTGAAGCGAGTTGGACCAGTGGCATATCAATTGGAGTTGCCACCGGAGTTGAAGCAGATGCACGATGTATTTCATGTTTCGATGCTACGTCGGTACAGATCGGATCCATCTCATGTAGTACCGGTGGAAGAGGTGGAGCTAAGGCCAGATTTGTCCTACGAGGAAGAGCCGATTCAGATCTTGGAACGAGATATGAAAGTGTTGCGGAGGAAGTCAGTTCCTCTAGTCAAAGTATTATGGAGAAACCATGGATCAGAGGAAGCTTCGTGGGAGCCGGAAGAAGTGATGCGACAGCAATACCCTCATTTATTTCAACCAGGTAATTTTGAGGACGAAATTATTTTAAGGGGGGTAGAACTGTAATATCCTGGAAATGGGCTTGTGCATTTTTGCTTAATTATATGAAATAACATGTCTTATGTGTTATGAATGTGTTGTGTGCATTTTTAGAACCTTGGAAATGTAAGGAAATGTCTTAGGAATTATTAAGTTTTGAGCTTAGAAAGAGGAAACTAAAGCAAGGTGGCCTTAAGAGAAATAGTAGGGAGAATATGACACACAGTTGGGCTTGGAAAGGTGGCTTGGAGGAGCCACTTAAGGCTCTGAAATGACGCCATGGGCTATGAAGAAGGGCCAAGGTTCGAATCACCAAGGAAGCAAAATTTTGAGGTTTTATTTTGCTTGTGACGTCAATAAGAAGGGAATAGGGGGACGACACCAAGGCTAGATTTTAGGAGCTTAAATCCTTTTATTTTTAAGAGATAAAAAGGGTGATAAAATAGGGGATAAATGAGGGATTATTTCTTTTTATTTTATTAAATCCAGATGAGGTGATAAGAGGAGAAAAATGAGGGATGAGGGAGCATGTGATGGCCGGCCAAGGGACTCTCTTGGTGTATTTTCGGCTAAAGAAAGAAAGCAAGGCCATTCTTCGTATTTTCTTTTCCTTTTCCCTCCTATTCTCTGCCGAATTCCCTAAGCCACATTCTCTTTTCTCTTTTGACAAGCTGAAATCTTCTTTCTTCTATTCACCATTGTCGTTTCTCCCTAAGTCCCATACTCTTCCATTGAAGCTGAACCCCCCATCATCAATCTCTTCTTCCATTCTTGGCAAAGCCGATTCCTTCACTTGATCAAACCAAAATCTGTCAAGTATCTACTTAGTCCATAGCCGAATCTCTGAAGTGGTGTCAAGAGGGAGCTATCGATTTCAATATTAAGGGTAAGAAATTGTATTGTCATCGTTTTATTCTTTTTCTTTAGACCGAAATTCAAGAATCTAATGCCATATGTGTATGTTGGCCGAAACTCTGAAGGAAAGTCTCGGGATTCTGTGATTGTCGACTACAAGGAGGAAAGTTCCGGGATTTGGAATCACAAGGTAAGTGAAGATATATATTCGGCCATATTAATTACCTTAGTAGCCGAATCTAACCATGGACATGTAGGGGCAGTCGACAGTGGTACACAAGGTTTTCGGGATTTCAAAACGCAAGGTAAAGTACATATGTACTTTCGGCCAAGGCCTCTTTTGGTATTTAGATCTAATTCTTGTTTGTTTAAAAAGCCGAAACTAACCCATGATGAGATTTAGTGCTTGGCTGAATACAAGAAGAAACATAGCAACGATTTTGGGATTTGAATAATAGAGAAATCGGCAGCAAGGTAGGTGTTAAGTGTACTAATCCTACTGGGATTTGGTCTTATAGCCGAGTAGGCTTTGTGCTAACATATTAAGGTTGGCCGAATGTAGGGATTTAAGATCTAAGGCTCTAGATCGAATTTTCGGGATTTGGATTGGAAGCCTTAAGCGAATCAGGTGTGTACCCCACACTATCTTTTAATACGATTTATGGCAATATTTAACATGAGCATGTTTATAAGAATGTGAATATGGCTAAAGTACCATGCTATGGTACAAAGTACTCAGGTACGTTTTCCTACTCCTACTAGGACTACGATATGATCTGTTATGACACACATATGAACCTATAAGAATGTGAATAAAGAATTTGGCATGATAATGCATGTTTTGTATGACATGGGCATGTGGGTTATTGTAAAAGGGGAAGTGAAAGTGGTGACCTAAGACCACGATAAGTGAATGTGGTGACTTAAGACCACGATATCTGAATATGGTGTCTCATGACACGAAATATGTATCTGGTGGCTATGCCACGAATTTTATAAGGGCGATGAGCACGTCGACTGCAGCGACTGCCTTCGATGGTGTGTACCGGATGGAAGGTTGATTTAGTGGTCCCCACGGTGTGCAGGTTGGTACGGGTGATGTGTAGCGGATGGCATCTAGGCTTGGGTTCGGGTTGCATCATATTGTTTAAATGCTATATGTACATGTATGATTTGAAATGCCTGATTGTGTTGAGACTTAGTGTTTGTGTACACATTGAGTCTGTTTGACTCACCCTGTTGGGGAACATTTTCTTCCAGGTGACGATCAGTGATGGACCGGGTCGGCAGGAGCTTAGTGGTGGCCATGCTCAGCAAGGAATTAATTTATTTGGACACTTATTTTATTTTAAGTACTTTAAATTTATTTTGGGATTGTTTTGATGTAATAAGGCCATAGTGATAAACTGTTTATGCATGCATTTAATTTATTTCAATATGTTACGAAATTTATCAATTAAAGTTTAAGCATTTTATTTAAAAATTAAACCCTAAATGTTTTGACGCTTAAGATTCATATGATTTTTAATTAAAGATAAAACCTATAATTCAACATATCTTTTAACTTAACGTTTGAAACGTAACAATGAAATTTTATAAAACTTATATTTCCAAAATATATTGGTTTTCCAACTTGAGTCCAACCCAAATCGAGTTTCTCCGAAATCACTTAAAGATTTTCAAAAGAACCAATGAATTTGAACTGTTTTTTTTACTCGAGGAACATACCAGATCTGGTCGAGACTTGTGGGCCGGGTTTGGGGTGTTTCAGGTTTGGCCTTGTTGCATGCAAATATTTTGTTGCCATTGTGTATGGGCTAAGGCCCATAATGTGTTTGTGGGCCCAAGCCTTTAATGTGTTTTCGGGATTTGCACACTGAGTCTTGGTGACTCACCCTTTTATTTTCCTGACTTTTCGAATGAGCAGTAGATCGTGGACATGGGAGCCGAGGCGGACTCGAGGGGCCATCAAGTCTTTTATTTTTATATGTTATTTCCAGTTTTTTTTTCTTTAAGTTTAAATTTGGGATTATTTATGTAATAAGGCCTCTGTAGCTTAGGTTATCGATTTATATGTGTTTATGTTTATACTTTAAATTTTATTTTCAAAGACTTACTTATTATAAGTAATGAAATGGGAATTTCAAACACGCTTAACGTAACGAAATGTTTTTTGGAAAGAAAACCTAAGGTATTGAATATTTGATTAATCAAACCGAGATTTTCCAAACCAACAAAGTTAAGTTTTCAAACAACACGTCATCGAAGAATTTTCAAAAGGGATACGTGCCTTCTTAAAAGCAAATAAAGAACTATGTTTTTAACATTAAACCGTAACATGCCAGATCTGGTCGTAGCGTTTGGGCCGGGTTTGGGGTGTTACAGAAACACATAACCAACAAAATCAAAACATGCTTATTTAACTCTTTTACAAATTACAGAACATATTTAATAATTTATCTTAACAATTTAATTTATAAATTCACATTCCAAACAAAACTAACATACCACAAAACCATGTTTTACATATCATAAATTCCATATTCGAACCAACTAATATATATATATATATATACCAAATCATATTACATATGCTTTATAAGTCCAAGAGCCAAACCATATGACCTACAATCATGACATTCGAATATTCAAATTATAAATAAACTTATTACATTACATTAACTAAATATCAAACATATCTTTTATAAACCTATGCACGTTTGAATTATTAAGTACAACAAGACATACCTTATGGCCTAAATAACATCTATATATGAGACTTTATCAAACATTACCACATAATAAAATATGGTATTGTACTTTGTTAATTCATATGCAAATTACCAATATCATTAACCATTTTCGGACACTAAGGCAAATCATAATACACCCAATTTGCATGTTTAGCAACCGATCCAAATTAATATATACCTAGCCACTCATTTCTTCATTTATTCGGCTAGCAAATTACCTATTAAATCTATACCCATTTTATCAAAATAAAAGTTGTCCCTTGTTGAACACAAATGACAATTCAAGCATACATATTTTGCATGCAAATTATCATGTTTAAACCTCATATGTCCAACCATTCAAATAAACACCTATTCGGTCATCAATTTAACCTTAATAAGTCATAACATTACCATCACTCGGTTTTTAAGCTAAACATGCTATCTCATAACCTAATATCAAAACAACTATGTCACTTTTAGCTATTCAAATGGCCATCAAACATACTCAAAATATAATCATCATTTTCCATCATGAACTGTACCTAAAAACCCAACCATTCAAGCATAATACATGTGTATACTTTGCCATTTCAAACAGAATCTACATAACCAATACTCAATCAAATATATTTTAATCACTTTACCTTATTACCAAACCAAATTATACCACTTTTCATACTTCCAAAATGAGCGAACTATAAAGCCGATTATACTTCATACTTACCATATCTCATTGCCAAATCATATAACCACATCACAAACATATATACCATGAAACATACCTCCAAATTAAACTTAAGACATGACCGAATATGCAACCATTAACATCATAATCAAGCCATTTTCGCATGGCTATATATATATACAATTTCAAAACCAACCATATCAAAACTAGTCTATACATGCCACGTAACCAAATCTCCAAGCATTTATTTACCGAAGCGAAAACTGGATAGTGTGATGAGATCTCCTTCGACTTCCAACCCGAGCAAGTGTCCAGAACTCTACAAACATAAGAAAAATACACAAAGTAAGCTTTGAAAGCTTAGTAAAGTAAGCATTGAAAGCTTAGTAAGCCATAAGCAAATAATTCATCATAGAAACATACATAATTCAATTCAAACAGACCAAATTTAGTTAATCACATACACATCACTTTTCTCATATAATCCATGTTCCTCATTAAGTAACTTCACTTACCTTATTTTTTATTTAACAAATAAACCTCATACGTACCTGAATCATTTAGCTCAAATTCACAGTCGATCACCAATTCATTCATGGAAATATCATAATTATGCATATATTCCATCTCATAATTTACATCTAATTCACTTACTCATAATTCACTTACATACATTCAACATTCATTGCTATGTATTCCACATATCATTATTAGAAACATGCTCACTTTTCATTTCTGAATTTCATATACAATTCACACATACTTGAATTGGGTACTCATTCACATACTCATACATTTCCCGATAATGCCTGTTGAACCATTCGGAATCAATAAGGATACTCGGATAGTCGGAAGTCTCATACAATGCCAACGTCGCAGAAGTGGTTTAACATGTAATTACAAATCGATGCCACCGTCCCAGATAGGGTCTTACACGAATCAAATATGTTGCCCATGTCTCAGACATGGTCTTACACGTAAACACAAGTCAATGCCAACGTCCCAGATGTGGTCTTACATGAAAACACGTATCAGAATCCTATGTCATGACATATGTATCCTAATTATTCCTATGGTTCGTACGGGGCTTTTTAGAAGTCGTCATTCGATTAATTCAAGCTCGTAACTAGTTCTCCAATGCTTATTTCAATTCGGCACATACACATATATTTATTATAATTCAATTCAACACATATAACACATGTACATTAGAATTTAATAGCATTTATTTACTTATGAACTTACCTCAAGTCATAGATGATTATTCCATGACCTTCTCTTTTCCCCGATTTATAATCGATCTATTTGTTTCACGATCAAAACATAATAATAAATCAATATATTAACTAACTCAAATATCAAATGAAGTTCAAACTTAAACTATCTTATAATTTAATTACAATTAGTAAAAACATATTTATTCCTCACAAATGGTCAACACAAACACAACCATTATCCAATTCATTCCAATTTGGACAACATGAATACAGTAGGAATTTATATTAGTTCATGAAACTTAAAGTCTCAAAGATTTACATATTTGGATAGCATTAAGATACTCTTTAATAAACAACATTAATATTCAAAATATGGCAGTATAATTAAGTACTTAATATCAATTCAGACAACATTCAAATCCTGCATTACAACAGCCCAATTAATCCGCTAAAACCAACTTTAATAATAATTAACAGTTAACTTATTGATGCAGTACATAATAATTACTAATTACACTATTCAACAGCTTAATCTGACATCAATTTAGACAACATTAATTAACATTAATTAATAGTCCACAAACCACCCAAACGATATAAACATACGGCTATTTATCACCATATAACTAACTCATTAACTAACACTTAAGACATAAATCCTGTAGCATTGAACTAGTCTTTTATTACCTTCTTAGCTACATTAAAGGCAGCATCAAACACTCCTTCTCTCAAATTTCAGACATAATAAATACATCACTATTTATTCGTTTGCAACTTCAACCATTATTAACATAATTTAAAGTCATTCAGACCATATTTATTGACATCTAAACAACAATTTACTACTGCTTTAATACACCAAACGACAATCCATAAAACATCATACATACATCCTTTTCTAAATATCCTTATCACTGTAATATTTGAACAACATTAATACCTCCACCGAATAGTATAAACAGAGCAATAATTAACAATATTAATGGAGGTAAAATTCGGACAACAATTTAACAGTTTCCAAAATTATCAAACACTAAAGAATAAAAAAATTCAAGGAAAGCTTGCTAATATTTCCCAACACCGATTATAACAATTCAATTTGTACCTTCCCTCACAAATTCGGTCAAAATTAAATCAACAATTTAACTAGAATTTATCAATAAAAAGATATAGGTAATAGAGAGTTTTGAAGAGTTACTCTGCCACTTCAAAATTTTAGCTTCTAAATAAACAATTTCATGGTTTTTCCACTGCATGTAGTCGTCTTCTTCTCTAGCTTCTATATTCTCCTTTTCTTACTTATTATTGGTTGAAGAGAATGAACAAAAGATGAACACTAATGTGGCTTTGTTTTATTATAATTCATATTAATAAGCCAATTACCAAATTAACCTTTGTAATTTAATAACAAAACCTTTTAATGGTGGTCCATTACTGTCCACTTGCCTATATAGTGGCCAAATATCATTTTAATGACTTATCAATTAATAAGCCATAACAAATTAGTATTTTAACAAATAGAAAATCACTTTTGCATTTTACGCGATTAAGTTTTTTTTGTCAAATTAGACAACTAATCGGTAAAATTAGTTCACAAAAATTTCACCCATGCATTCTAACATGTTGTAAACACATAAAATAATATTTAAAATAATTTTACGACCTCAGATTTGTGATTCCGAAACCACTATTCTGACTAGTGTCTAAATCAGGCTGTTACAAGTACTAAGTGTAGGCTACTATGCGTACCCGATAGCTTCGATCACATGTGTGGTACTAAGTGTAGGACACTATGTGTAAGTGATGGTTTTTGTCACATGTGTGGTACTAAGTGCAGGCTACTATGTGCACCAGATAGCTTCAGCTACAAGGGTGGTACTGTGTGCAAGCCACCGTGTATCTGTTATTATTCCGATGAGTTCAATGGGAAATTGACTAACTGGAAATACATATGATCATGTAACGAATAAGTGTAATTGAATATGACTATGTGATGAATAAGTGCATGTGTAACATCCTGAAATTGGGCCTAGGAGAATTGGGCCTTTTGGGCCCCGAGCGTAGGAGCTTTTTAAATATTTTTGGGAACAAGAGAACGACTCTAATGCAAGTTGGACCTATTAGGTGAGTGATTTTGGAAGGTTATGGGGCTTCTATGAAGTACCGGGATCAAACTTGGGCTTTAGGAAAATTTTGGTTTTAGGTGAATAAAACCCTGGGACTTGGTAGATAGGCTTTAAGGATAAAATGTGGAGAAAAGTAACACAAGTGGAGTGTGTGGTGTAGTGGCGTTGTAATGCTCACACCTTCTTTAGTTATTGTGCATTAATAACTGTATGGGCTGAAAGCTGAAAGGACTGTTTCGGCAGTTGAGATACCTTTGTGGGTAAGGTTGGAGACACCAGGTAAGCACCTTTATGATTGTGCCTTTCGAATAGCATAGCCTAATTATGTGTATGATTTGATTATCTGTTATACATTGGAAGCATGACTGCATTTATCACAGTATGATAATATGTTGCATGGGCTTTGGGATATGATTAAAAGGGGAAGTGTAATTCAGTTACTCTGTCACAGTGGTTTGGTACCACATATACATACATCAGTGACTATGTCACATTATTTCAGTGGTCTGGAACCACAGTGGTTTGGTACCACATTTATATATATCGTGACTCTGTCACAGTGGTTTGGTACCACAGTGGCTTGGTGCCACAGGTGTTTGGCTAGTTCAGGTGATGTAGAGGATGGAATACTAGGTTGGGCTGGGTTGCATTGCATACACTTTTTAATATGCCATATTATGAGGGCTAAGGCCTAATGTGCTTCTGTGGGCATAGGCCCAGATTGCGTTCGTAAGGGGAATTACACACTGAGTCTTGGTGACTCACCCCTCTGCTTAATTTTGCAGGTAACCCCTAGTTGAGGATTTGGATCTGGGGCGGACTTTGAGGTGGCCATGCATTATTTCTGTCGTAATCTTCGTTTCTCTGTTTGAGCTTATTTTAAATTTGGGATTTTCTTATGTAATAAGGCCTCTGGGATTTTATAATTCGGTTTTCAACTTATTACGGTAATTTATATTATATGAAATGTTAAATTGGGAGTTTCCTAAACAAAATGAAAGCAAACATTTCTTTTAATAATGACACTCGGTTAATAAGCAAGCAAATAATTGAATTCGGAAAAGTACTTAAAACTACAAACACTATTTTCAAAATGTCACGTTTCGAAATACCACTAGTTTTCGGTTTTTCGTATCACAAAACCTGTTTTCGACTGTTAAGATTATTCATAAAATTTTTGCAAGGAAACCTTAAAACGGAATTTGATTTTCAAAATGTTAACACAACGCAAAGTATTCCTTTTCTTTAAAATTTCAAAGTTCTTTAAAACAACCTTTCCATGTGACATACCAGATCCGGCCGTAACGTTTAGGCCGAGTTTGGGGTGTTACATCATGTATAAGTGAGAAAATTTATGAACAATATACTCGATATGTGATCGAACTTTGGTAAGATTGATACAGAGTAAGTGTTACATGGAATTATGTGATATAAGGTAATACGAGTTGATTAGAAATGAACATAAATCTTGATTGATGAATGAGTTCATTTGTGATTATATATTTGTACGCCTCGAGTGTATTATCCGTATGAATTGGTATTCCAAATGAGTTAATGTAACAGTCCGGTTTAGACCCTAGTCGGAATAGTGGTTTCAGGACCACAAATCTGAGTCAAAAAATATTTTAATATTATTTCTATGCTCGCACTATGTGATTAAGCATGCGTGAAAGTTTCATGAATTAATTTTATTGTTTGTGTGTTTAATTTGAGAAAAGGACTTAATCGCAGAAAATGTAAAAGTGGCCTTTTAATTGAATAAGTGCCGAATTGTTATTGTCTTTAACATGTGAAGTTCTTAAGAGGTTATTATGCCATTGATATGGTTAATGGACATTTATAACCAACCATTATATAAGTTTATATGTTAAATAATAAGGTTAAATTGGAAATTGAGTTAATAATATCCATTAAAATAAAACAAACATAAAAAAGTAAGCCATGTTCATTCTATTTGTGTTGAATTTGAAAGAAAAAGAAAAGAGAGAAATCAAAATAGAGTTCGGCCTTGGTTTTACTTGATTAAGGTATGTTTTGGTTTCGATTTTTGATAATTTTTACGTTTTCGTGATCGTTGCTTAGTATACTATCAAGCCCATGCCTTAATTTTGGAATTTGATGATGATTTTGAAATGTGCCATTGATGAATGCTTGAGCTTTGTGATAGTTGATGATGAAATATGAAATATATGTGTTAGATTAACATGTTTTGTCTTTGGATTTTTGATGAATTCGAGTAATTTGGACTAAATTGTGGAAATAATACTTTGAGGGACTAAAATGTGAAATAAATGAAATGTATGGACTTGTATAATCATGATGATTATTCAGCTAAGCATTGGTGCAAAGAAATTATGTGTATTTTGTGATTTTGTGAAATAGGGACTTAAATGTCAAAATGTGAAAATGTGAGGGCTAATTTGTAAAATGTCTAAATGTGTGATTTTGGATTAAATTGAATGATTTAGTGAATAATTGAGTTAAATTTGAATATGTATAGATTAAGAACCAAAGAAAACGGATTTAGACCGAGGAAAGTCGAAAGTGATCGAGTAGTCGATTCAATCCGTTTATTCCGAATCTAAGGTAAGTCTATATTCAAATAAATGTATTTGAATTGATTTATTTATGTTCATATAAAATTGAATTGTGATGAATGACTACAGAAGATACACACATGTGAAATCTGAGGAAGTATCGACAATGTGTCAATGTCCGAAAAGTCCCGTACGAACCTTAGGAATAGTTAGGATACGTATGTCATGACATAGGGTTCCGATATGTGATATCGTTTAAGACCACGTCTATTACATTGGCGTCCATTTGAGAATTACGTGTAAGACCATGTCTGGGACATTGGCATCGTATATGATTTCGTGTAAGGCCCTGTCTTGGACAGTGGCATCGATATTTGTTACATGTAAGACCATGTCTGGGACGTTGACATTGTACGAGTATTCTGAGTTATCCGGGTATCCTATTTAATTCTAAATGGTTCAATGGGCAATTCCGAGAAATGAATGACTATGTGTAATGTGTAACCGATACAAGTACATTTGAAATTGTATATCATGTTTAATTATGAAAGGTAAGTATATGTGAAATTGCAAAAGTGAGATATGTGCATAAACTTGTTGAGACAAAATGTGATATATATATATATATATGTGAATGTGCTATGATCTAATGAAATACATGGAGTTGTGATTTGTTGACAAGCAAATGGTTAGAAACAATTGAGCTAAAGAAGGAATATGAATATGCTACTGAAATATGCTAAAGTTTTTGTAATTGGAATGGTTATAAATGTTTTATATGTTAAGTTTATTTGTATATGGCTTACTAAGCTTTTGAAAGCTTACTTTGTGTATGTTTGCATTGTTTTATAGATCGTTAAAGCTATGAAAGGCTCGGGGATCATCGAGGATCATCACCACACTATCAAACTCTATTTCAGTACCTTTTGAATGTGTACATATTTAAGTATGGCATGTATAGTCTAGTTGAATTAGATGATGTTTTGAGTTGTATATATAAGCTATGTGATATGGCTTGTAAATGGGATGTGAATATGGTAAATTTTAGTCTATTTTTTGTGATGCAAAGTTGGTATATTATTGATGAAAGGTTGTCATAATGAATTGGTAAGTTTTTGGATGGATTATACTTAGAAATGCTTGTGGTTAGAATGAGATAAATGGTACATAAGTTGGTATGTTTGATATGCATTTGAATGGTTAGAAAAGGTGGATATTATTGGTATGATTTGGTTGCATTTTGAAAGTATGAAATGTGTTTGTTTGTGCTTGTAGGATTGACCCAAAATGGGTGGCAAATTGGCCTTGCAAATGACCTATATTTGCTCAGATGGTTGAGCACACGGACGTGCAGCTCAATCGTGTCCCTTAAAATTTTAATTTGATTCAAGTCAGGCTCGCACACGGGCTAGACACATGGGCTTATTACTGGCCGTGTGAAGCAAGTCAGTGTCGACCACGGGCCAGACACACGGGCGTGTGACAGGCAGTGTGATGCAAGTCAGTGTCGACCACGGGTGAAGCACACGGGCGTGTCCTCAGCCGTGTGGACAAGTCAGTATGTATGCCCTGTTTTGCCATGGCTTAGACACACCCACACGGGTGTGTGACCTCTGTAACTTTGAAAAATGTTAAGTTTTCAGAAAGTTTCATATGTGTTCGGTTTAGTCCCGACCCTTTCTTAATGCATGTTTGAGGTCTCGTAGACCTATTTAAGGGACTCTATGTATATGATTTACTTTGATATGATAATGATATATCTTGTGATGTGAAATGTTCGTAAAAGTTCCGATTTGTCCGATAATGCCTTTTAACCCTAGACCGATGATGGTTACGGGTTAGGGGTGTTATGGTAAATGAGAAAAGTTCTAATATGAGATAATCTAAATTCGAAATAAAATATTATGAAAACGTACTTGAAATACATTGGTATATCTTGTATATGTTATTTGAGTTCATAATGTGGAAAGTAAATGTATGTAGAAATTTGACATGATGATATCTGTACATGGAATCTATTGGTGGATACGTATATCCAAATTTATATCATAAATTTTAGTGAACATTGAAATTTGACTCAATAAGTGATATGTCAATTTAAACTGTGATTGGTAGGAAGAGTTAGTAAGTTGCATGTTTATGAATTGTTACACGTATTTGTCTAAAATACAAGGAAATGATGGCACTTGATACATGGAAATATGAGATTGTGATATATAAAAACATGGATTATGTTTGATAAATATGTTTATTCATAATTATAGAACTGTACACCTCAAGTGTACTATTTGTGTAAAGATGATGCTCAAATGATTTGATGAATAGAACTCAAATATGAAGTAGTTAGAAACCAAGACAAATTGTTATGAAAATGTATATGAAATACAGAGGTATGATTATTATATGTGATATGAATACATAATGTGAAAAAGTATAGGTATAAGAGGAATTTAATAAGAATTGAGCCTATATACGTTTCTTATTATTTATATGAAGTGTATGACTAACAAATGGTAATAAGTATAAGGCTTGATTGAATATTTTAAATTGGTTCTTGATTGTATTAAAATGTTGGTAAAGATAAAGGATCAAGTGAGTGAGAAATATGGCTTGGAAAATAGCCTAATTTTCGTTCACACGGGTAGACACGAGCGTGTGTCTAGGTCGTGTGTGACAAGCGGTCTACCCCATGGGCGTATGGTCCAGCTGTGTGTCCCCAGTCACACGCCCATATGCGAGAAAAATTTTAAAAGTCGCGAAAAATTTTCCCAAGGATTCGGTTTAGTCTCGACCTGATCTTAATCCATGATTTGGACCTCAAAGGTCCATTAAAGGAACGTTTATAATTAGTCTCGGCATTTGAATGATAATGATTTCAAATTATCTGTAAATGTTCTGTACTCCTTGGTAGTGCCTCGTAACCCTGTTCTGGTGACGAATACGGGTTAGGGGTGTTAGACGGCTTGTTCACACGAGCGTGTGACCCTTGTATGTTTGAAATTTTTCTAAGTTTCCAAAATTTTCATATGTTATCGATTTAGTCCCGAACCACTTCTAAGTTTGTTTTAGGCCTCGTAGGCCCTTATAAGGGACAATGTGATTGTATTAAATGATTTATGTGAATGAATGCTTTATGTTTGATAAATGTATGCTATATGTTGTGAATTGATCGGTAATACCTCATAACCCTATTTTGACGGTGAATACGAGCAAAAGGTGTTACATATCAACTACGGGTAAAAGATACAAATGTGCCAAAAACAGCTTTTAGAACCATGTATGGACATTATGAGTTTCTTGTGATGCCATTCAGTTTGACGAATGCACCTGCAGTATTTATGGATCTGATGAACAAAATTTTCAGCTCGTATTTGGACAGGTTTGTGGTGGTATTTATAGATGATATTTTGGTTTACTCTCAAGATGAAACTGAACATACTGAGCATTTGGGAATAGTGTTACAAACTCTACGAGAGAAATAATTGTATGCCAAATTGAGTAAATGTGAATTTTGGCTACGGGAAGTTAGTTTTCTTAGGCATATAGTATCTGCTGAAGGTGTTAGGGTAGACCCGAATAAAATTTCAGCCATTGTTAATTGAAAGCCACCAAAGAATGTGTCAGAAGTCTGAAGTTTTCTGGGACTAGCTGGTTATTATCGGAGGTTTTTAAAAATTTTTCAATGATAGTTTCTTCATGACTCGTTTACTACAGAAAGATGTAAAGTTTGAGTGGACTGATAAATGCCAGCAGTGTTTTGACAGGTTAAAAGCTTTATTAATAGTGATGCGTCATTGCATGGTTTAGGCTTTGTTTTGATGCAAGAAGGTAAAGTGGTGGCCTATTCTTCAAGACAGCTAAAACCACATGAAAGAAACTACCCGACACATGATGTTGAATTGGTAGCCATTGTGTTTGCATTGAAAATCTGGCGGCATTACTTGTTTGGTGAAAAATGTCACATTTTCACTGATCATAAAAGGCTAAAATATTTGATGTCACAGAAAGATTTGAATTTAAGATAGTGTAGATGGCTTGAATTACTGAAAGATTATGATCTTGTTATTGACTACCATCCGGGAAAAGCTAACGTAGTGGTAGATGCTTTGAGCCGAAAATCCCTGTATACTTTGCTAGCGATGAATACTCGATTTTCGTTGTCTAATGATGGTTCAATCATGGATGAGTTAAAAGCTAGACCAATTTTTTTTGCAACAGATTTCTGAAGCTCAGAAAAATGATAGTAAGTTGCAAGCAAAACGGATACAAAGTGAACCGACTTTTGACTCAGAATTTCAGATCGGGATTGATGGTTGTTTGTTATTCAGAGGCAGAGTATGTGTACCGAAAAGGTTAGAACTAGTAAAAAAGATTTTGAATGAAGCTCATATGGTAACATGGCTATACATTCTGCTAGTAATAAAATGTACAACAATCTGAAAAAGATGTATTAGTGGCCGAGAATGAAATGAGATATTTCTGAGTTTGTATCTAAATGTTTGATATGTTAGCAAGCAAAAGTTGAACATCTGTTGCCTTCTAGACTATTACAGCCGGTTACGATACCGGAATGGAAATGGAAAAAAATTACTATGGACTTTGTATCCGGGTTACCTCTGTCTCCAAAGATGAAAGATGCCATTTGGGTGATTGTTGATCATTTAACAAAGTCAGCACACTTTATCCCGGTACGTATGGATTTTTCATTGGATAGATTGGCTGAATTATATGTCTTTGAAATAGTAAGACTACAAGGAGTGCTAATCTCTATTATTTCATATAGAGATCCTCGATTTACATCTCGATTTTGGAGTAAGTTACAAGAAGCTTTGGGCACTCATTTACACTTTAATACTGCATTTCGTCCTCAAACAGAAGGATAATCTGAGCGGTGATACAGATTTTAGAAGACATGCTTCGGTGTTATGTACTTGAATTTGAAGGTAATTGGGAAAGGTATTTGTCTTTGGTTGAATTTGCTTATAATAATAGTTATCATTCTAGAATCAAAATGGCACCGTATGAAGCTTTGTATGGTCGCAAATGTAAAACTCCATTGTATTGGACAGAACTCAGTGAGAAAAAGTTACACGGAGTTGACTTAGTCCATGAAATCGAGGAAAAAGTGAAAGTGATTCGGGACAGTTTGAAAGCAGCCTCTGATCGAAAAAAATCCTAGCTAATTTGAAACGAAAAGAAATAGAATTTCAAGTCGATGACAAATTATTCTTGAAAGTATTGCCTTGGAAGAAAGTTCTCTAGTTTGGTCACTAGGGAAAACTAAGTCCACGGTTCATTAGACCATATGAGATTACAGAAAGAACTGGACCGGTTGCATATCGGTTAGCTTTACCACCAAAACTTGATCGGATTCATAATATTTTTCATGTATCTATGCTATGGCGGTATCGATCCAATCCTTCACATGTTATTTCCCTGACAGAGGTAGAGATTCAGCCCGATATGACATATAGTGAAGAACCGATCAAAATCTTAGCTCGGGAAACAAAAGAGTTAAGAAATAAGAAGGTAGCATTAGTAAAGTTCTTTGGCAACGACATGGTATAGAAGAGGCTACCTGGGAACCAGAGGATACTATGAGGAAGCAATATCTGAATCTCTTTACTGGTAAGATTTTCGAGGACGAAAATCCTTAAGGGGGAGAGTTGTAACATCCCATTTTTCAGTGAAATTAGAACAGTGGTTTCGGGTCCACAAATCCAATCCGAAAATGAAATTTATTTTTATTTTATTATATGGTCTGTATTATGATAGACGTGTCGTGTGAAAATTTTGATACAAAATTTTATCGGTTTAGTGTTTAATTACGAGAAGGTCTAACTCGCATAAAATGCGAAAGTTGAATTGTAGTAGTTATAAGGATCAAATAGCTATGGAAATCAAAACTAGAGGTCCTTATATGGTAATTAGACCATTAAAGAAAAGTATGTAGATTTTTGGTGACTCATCCATGGAAAATTAGAAAAGAGTAGGGACTAAATTGGAAATTGAAATAATTAATTAATTAAAAAGATGATAAAAGATATCATCTTATTATTTTGTCATCTTATACCCCAAAATTCTATGAAAACCCTAGGAGAGAGAGAAGAAACTTTCAAGGCTTGATTGGGTAAGTTTCCTTGTCCCGTTTTTAGTAATTTTGACATTTTTAAAACCGGGATAGTCTAATCTATCTATTTGGCGGATTAATTTGAAAAATTTTCAAGGTATGGAATTTGGGTCATGGATGAATATGCTGAAAATTAGAAATTTATGGTAGAAATTGAAAGGTTGTTGATAGATAAACAACTTCTACAAAGCAATTTTTGATGAAAACATGATTTAGGGACTAAAATGTAAAGTTGTGAAATTTGATGAAAAATTCTAAATTTTTATAAATACATGTGCTGTAAATTTTGTAATGGGATTTTGTTTAGGCTTGGAATAGGGAGTAAATTCACAAGTTTCATTTTCCGAGCCCAGGGACGAAATGAGAATTTATAGAAAAGTTAAGGGCAAAATGGTAATCTTGCCTAGGATGTAAATTGAGTCCAAATGAGTATGAAACATGAGAAATTGATGATTAAAGCTATTTATATAGATCCGAAAAATTCACATTTGAGGTTAGACCAAGGAAAAGAAAAGGTTTTGGATTAGTAGATTACTTACGCGAACAAGTGTCGAGGTAAGTTCGTGTAACTTAATTAGGCATGTAAATATGTTTAATTGAATGTTGTGTTTGTATGAAATGTGACTTATATTGATGTACATTACTTGAATGCTATAATGGGAAATTTAATATATGCTTGAATGGTGAAAAGAGGGTTAAGTCTCGATTGAACATTTAATTCTGATGAATATATATGCTTTCCCGAAATGGACGAGGTCTTGCATTTGTTGCGGAAGGGATTTAGCTCAGACGGGTAATCCTGATATAATACCTCTTGAGTATACGATATGATTAGGGTTTAGCCTGGACTGGTAATCCTAATTGAGCTCTTCTGAGCATATATTATATGAAAGGATTTAGCCTGGACTGGTAATCTTGTTATACGATATGTGGCTTGAGAGTGTATTCCTTGGTTAAGTGCCCTAATGGGTACCCTGGAATAAGAATTGATGGACTATAGAATTGTACACCTCGAGTGTACTACTTGAGCTTCTATCAGAATCTTAATGATTCAACGGACAAAAATCTTGACCTGGTATGAGAATTTTGAGATGAAATGATAATGACTTGAAAGAATATTGCTTGAAGAGCTCATCTATGTTTACTTGATTGATACGAAGATTTTGGAGACTAACATGTTTGATTGAATGCATGTGTATAGGAAATTTTGCTAATGGATGGAAAACATGATATTGTATACTTAGATTTAATAAATGGTATTGGTAAGTTTAGCTTCTGTTATACGAACTTACTAAGCATGTAATGCTTACTCCGTTTTATTTTCCCCTGATTTATAGTGCTCGGAAGCTTGCGAAGGTTGGAGATCATTGGAGCATCGTCACACTATGAACTTGTTATTTTGCGTATACTTAGTAAAATCATTTTGGTATAATGGCATGTATAGGACAACTTGGCCGATAGCGACTTGAAAATGATGTTTTGTAACCTAGCCATTGGAATAGATAGTGATGGCTTATTTTGGTATGATTAAGTAGGCTATTATGATATATTCATATGTGTTATGTTAAGTATATGTGATCAAATGATGTTAAAACCTAAGTTAATCCAAGGTAAGTTTATAAACGAATATGCATGTAATGGTCTGCCATGATAAATGATGGAATTTGCTTAAATTGAATGTTTGGAATGGTTGGATTGTACTTCGTATGTTTTAGTGTAGGTAAATGGTAAAATTTGGGTGACAAACAAGGCTAGGAAATGGATTTATTTTGTCCACATGGGTAGACACACGGGCGTGTGTCCAGATCGTGTGTGACACATGGCCTGTCCCATAGGCATGTGATGTGGTCGGTGTCCCCTGCATCTTAAAAATGAGAAACAGAATGCTCAGAATTGGGCACACAGGTAGAGACACGGGCGTGTGTCTTAGTCGTGTGGTTGACACATCCTTGGACACGAGCGTGTTACACGACCGTGTGAAAACTACACCTAAATTTCGAAAATAAAATTTTCCACACGGCCTAACACACGGGCGTGTGACTTCAATTTCTTCATGTTAAGTCAGAGAGTTACACGAGTTAGGGACACGAGCCTGTGTAGTCACACAACCTGCCCACACGGGCGTGTGAGCCCTGTAACTTAGAAAATTTTTATGATTTCACAAAAAATTCTTAGAGGTTCTGATTAAGTCCCGACTTGATTCCAAAGTTCATATTGGGTCTCAAGGGTCCATTTAAGGGACGTTACGAATGACCTCGGTTAATGAATGGTAATTGGCTTGAATTATCTGAAAAATGTTCTAAAAGTCCAGGTAATGATCCGTAACCCTGTTCTGGCGACGGATATGGGTTAGGGGTGTTACACAAGTCAAATACATATGATATCATATCATACAACCAATATGCCCTTAGGCACCTCAAATTGCAATATGTAAACATGCATAATCATGTACTCATTTTTGTCAAAATGATCAACTAACTTCCAACAAGATTTGCATCAATACAAACCATTGAATTAACTTACAAGATGGTACCAAATATACTACTCAATTACTAGCCTCAATATACATATATGTATTCCATAGCAAAGTACCAATTCACAACAAGTTATAAGACATATACAATATGCACATTCAACTATCATTTCACCTTTCAAACACATTAAGCAAATCATCAACCATATTAAGGCTAATATTTACATGCCAAAACTAAATTCAATAGAACACCAAAAAGACCACAACTCAAACCAAACTAAATGGCCATTTCAACAATTAAACACATAGGCCAACATTAGCCAAAATACCTATACATGCCATTATAACCAAAATTAAACAACCGAAAGTACCAAAAGAGCCGGTGGATAGTGTGATATAGCTCCGGCAGGATTTCAACCCGAAAGAGCTTTCGATTCACTATAAACACGAAAAATAACACAGAGTAAGCATTTAACCTTAGTAAGTTCGTATAACATAGAATATAACTTACCTTTTAGTCATATAATAGGTAAGTAAACTAAGCATATCCTAACACAATTTGGCCAAATGCCTAAGCACATATTCACCAACCATGTTAGCCATGTAAAAACATATATAAGCCAATAAACATGGATGAATACAAAAATTGATCAAGTTCCAAATACATGTATCAACCAATTCAAGTTTCCATATACCATGTAGCAACATTTCCATGTAATTCATATGTACACCTGTAATAGTTCGTATCGAACTCTTACCATTTCGTATCAGAACATTGCCTGTTGAACCGTTTAGAATACTGTTGGATACCCGGGATAGCTCACACATAGTGTGCTAGCTCATATAACTATAATTCGTCAATTCATATACATGTATGCTTATACGAGCTGTGAATCGGTATGCTCACTTGAACTGTAGATCGGTATGCTCTCACGAGCTATAAATCAGTATGCTCACACGAGCTGTGGGTCGTAATGTAGCTACACAATGCTACTCACACGAGCTGTGGAGTATCCGTAACACATGCAGGACCTCGGCCATCGGTAGGACGTTCAAGACCAATACCCAAATCATGTAAACCCTAATGACATGTCATTTGTATCCTACAGATTCTTAAGGTTCAAACGGGGTTCGATAGCCGTACATCATTGGATATGTAACCGTGTATACATATAGCAAATTTACAATTCATGCATATTTCAAAATAAAACATATATTCACAATTTAATCACACGAACTTACCTCGATGAGTTTACATAGATACAAAGGCGATTAATTCGAGACTTTCTCTTTACCCCGGTCTAAAGCCATACGAGGTCTGTCTTGATCTATATAGAAAATTTTAACTCAATTCAATATATTTTTCATTCAATTTAACCCAAAATCATATTTTCAAAAAATTACCATTTTGCCCCTATACTTTTAATTCATTATAATTAAGTCTCTAGCTAATAAAAATAGAAATTTATGCAATTTCACCACAACCCACAATGGTCGAATATCAACTAGGTCCCTAGCATGCCCTATATTTCATTTATTTCACAATTTCACCATGTATAATTTTTTATTTTTTTTAATTTAGTCCTTATTTGACAATTTCACTGAAAATTCCTTTACAAAAGTTGTTTATCTAACAACAACCATCCATTTTCTAACATCAAACTTCAAAACTCATGTACACACATCAATGGTAAAATCCTAATAGTTTAATAATTTCACAAATTAGTCCCCGAGCTAGCTAAATTAAGCTACAACGATCCCAAAAACATAGAAATCATTAAAAACAGATTAAAAAATCACTTACAAATAGACAAACTAGGGTTGGCCGAATCAAGCTTCTTCTATGGCTATTCTCCCATTTTAGTTTCAGTTGAAAAATGGTGAAAACAAAGACGATACTTAATTTGGTTTTATTTTAATTTATCAATTATTACTTAATTACTCAATTAACCTTTAAAAACTTTAAAAATTACAAAAATGCCAAGCCATTAAAATCCACTATCAACTCTAATGGTTTAATTACCATATAAGGACTTCCACTTTAAAGTTCTATAGCTATTTAATGGCTTTAGCTATTAGAACTCAACTTTTGCACTTTACGAGATTTAGTCTCTTTTTTTTTTATCAAATTGAACATGTAAACGGTAAAATTTCTTAACGAAATTTTTATGCGGTATTACTATCATGCTGTAGGAAATAAAATAAAAATAAAATAATTTTTTTGATTTCAGATTTGTGGTCCTAAAACCACTATTCCAATTTCATTGAAAATGGACTCTTAACGTATGCTCGAGGTCTGCAAACTCGATCTTACACTTATCAGCACCTTTGTGGAAAGACGGAGGCCTACAACACACTTTCCATCTTCTATGCGACGAGTGTACAATCACACTCGAGGACTTACAACTCAGTTTACTAGTGGATGGGCTAGTCGTAATGGGGTCAACGATCGTTCTTGGTAAAGAGGACCTTTGGTGCAACATTTATGGGGAAGGTGCTGAATAAGTTTTACAGTAGTCGGATAGATATGATGTTATAGCCCATTTTCAGTGAAATCAGAATAGTGGTTTTGGGACCACAAATCTAATGAATAAATTAGATATAAATAGAGTTCTATTAGTAAAAAAAGGGTCAAATGGCTATAGAATTTTAAATTGAAAAGACTTAGATGGTAATTAGAGCATTTTTGTAGTTAGTGGACATTCATGGCAAGGTTTATTTGAAATTTTGATATTTTTTAAGGGTAAAATGGTGATTTTGTAATTTAAGTTAAAATTAAACTTATTTTTTTTCTTGTTTGAATTGATTTTTCCATGTGAGAGGAAGCTTTGAATTTAGATAGGGTTAATCCACTTGCATGGTATGATTTTGAATTTCGTTTTTAAGGATTTTTATGTTTTCGGGATCTTGTAGCTTAATCTAGCTAGCTCAGGGATCAATTCGTAAAATTGTAAAAGATTGAGGGTTATGCCATGATTCTTCTTGAATTATTTTTTATGTTTAATGCTAGATAATGAATCCTTGTTGAGGAGTAAACAATTTTTGTAAAGTGAATTTTTAATGAAATTTGTATTTAGGGATTGATTTGTAAAATGGTAAAATATGTGCTAAATTTATGAAATAAGGGCTTCTTTGAGTTTATATAAGTACTTGGTTTCAATTTATAAGCCTAAGGACTAAATTGTGAAAAGTTAAAATACTAGGGGAAAAATAATAATTTTTCATAAATATGAATTATGGATTAAATTGATACCTAAAAGCACTCAATTGAACGAAAATATTGTTTTACATCACGAAAGGGTTGACAATCGTAGAAAATGGAAGATTTTGGAGTAGTTCATGTGTTTCACAATTACTTAAATTTAGTCACGTAAGTTCGTTATATGCTTATTTTTAGTTGAATTGAATACCTCATTAGTGAATAGTCTTTGAATTCCATTAATAACTATGTTTAAAGAAAAATATAATGTTATTTAGGCTCTATGCTTAGCAGGCTTTATGCCGGTGTTATTTAGGCTCTGTGCCTAGCAGCTTTTGTGCCGGTGTATTAATAGTTAACATCCAATTGAAAATTATAGCTGATAACAAATGAATCTATTATCAAACTTACTAAGCTCTCTTATGCTTATTAGTTTGATTTGATTTTGTGGGACTCTTGAAATCGTTGCTTTGATGGGATCGATTCGAAAGCTGACACACTATCATTATCATCTCGGTAGTCATTTTGGTTCTTGCTATAGTTGGTTAAAGTGACATGTATCAAGAAAGGTCCTTAGTAATATGATATTTTGGTGAATATGTAAATATTAAAAGTTGATATGTTTATGCTTGTTGATAGTGAATGGTACTTGAATTTGTGTCCATAACTAGGTAACAATTATATGTAGTAGATGTACAAATCTTTTTGGTGCAAAGTGTTGGTGCATGAATGTTTCAATTAGGTGGTGTGTAGTAGCTTAGTAAGTAATGAGTTATGATGCTTGATTTGTGATAGGATTTTGACATGTTTAGATAAGATATGGTTGAATGCATTTGAGGTGCCTTGTTGTTATATGGGCTGGATGAATTTATGGTCTATAAACTTGATTGTTTCATTCATGAATTAGTATGTTTTGAGGCCTTAAATACGGGAGCAAAATGCTTGTAGGTGCATGTTTGGGTTGGGTGGGAAATGGCTTGAATTTGAGCAATTTCATGTGCACACGGCTTGAGACACAGGCATGTGTCTCAGCTGTGTGTGACACACAGCCATGCGACACAATCGTGTGTTCCCTGTTGGTTTTAAAGGCATTCAAGTCAGGAAGTTTCACGTCCTAGAACACGGGTTTGTGGCTTGGCTATGTGACCCAACTCAGAGAGTTACACGAGCACGAACATGGGCTAGGACACGACCATGTGTCCTCATTTCAATTGTTACATGTCTTGAGACACGAGTGTGTGTCTCAGCCGTATGAGTCACACGGCCTGGCCACACGGCCGTGTGACCCCTTCAGTTCAATTTTTCTAAGTTTTTTCTTAAATGTGCCAAATGTTTTTGATTTAGTCCCAAATCATTGCTAAAGTGTTTCTAGTGCCTCGAGGGCTCGATCAAGGGACATTATGCATGTTCATGAATGGTGATTAATATGTTTATGTTGATAATTGAAATGTATGTTTTTAAAGTTACATTTTTACGGTAATGCTCCATAACCTTATTTTAGTGACGAATATGGGTTAAGGGTGTTTCGTTTAGTGGTATAAGAGTTATGGTTTAGTCAGTTTTCGGATCGAATGTAGCATGTATAGAGTTTAGAAATACATGCTACTTGACTATCCGATGATGGTGTGATAGCTTTTCATAATTTTTGAAATGTTTGTACATAGATAAAAGAAGTCGTTGGGATCCAATCGAGCAGGTTCTGATGAGATAGAAAGTTTTATTCCACCTACTAATGAGGAAAGTACACGAAACAAACCTAGACCGCAAGGATCGAGGAGGTAGCACCTAATGTCTTTCTTCGTATGATGCAGAACATGTACGATGTGTACTTAAAGGTAAACTCCACAATTCCACAACCTCAATCTTCTCACCCTCAAAGTTCGAGTAAAAACGTGTTCATAGAGTGACTATAGATAAAGCTAGGAAGTGTGGAGCCGTTGGATTTTGTGGTAATGTGAGTGATGACCCAACCAAGGCTGACTATTGGCTAGAACATACTCAAAGGTTGCTTGATGAAATGCTATGTTCCCCTAAAGATTGTCTACGGTGTACAGTATCCTTGCTAAAGGAGGAGGCATTTCAATGGTGGTCCACATTAACGTCAATTGTATAGAAAGAAAGAATCTACTGGGACTTCTTTAGGTTTGAATTGTGAAAGAAGTATGTTAGTAAACGCTATCTGAAATGGAAGAAGAAATAATTTCTTGAGTTAAAGCAAGGAAGTAGAACGATGGTAGAATATGAGAGACAATTCCTTCAGCTTAGCAAATATGCTCGAGAGATAGTGCCTACCAAGGAAGATATGTGTGTACGTTTTGAGGATAGAGTGAAAGATGAGATTAGAATGTTATTAGGAGCTTTGGAGATCCGTAAATTTCTAGTGCTGTCTGATAGTGCCCAGAAAATGGAAGAGATCTGTGAAAGTAAAAAATGGAACGAAGAAAAAAGGCGGGAATTCGGTAAACGTGGTGGATCTAAAGCTTTCTCAAATTCTCCACAGAAGAAAATGAAGGAATCTAGTAATAACGTTTCTACTCTATCAGGGTTTTCTAGAAGGGATCAACAGAATCAAAATGGCAAGAAAGTTCTGACTCCTTCAGTAGCTAGTGTGGCAATATGAAGAATACAAGTAGAACATAGTGCAAGCAATGTGGACGGTTTCACCTTAGTGTTTGTAGAGTTAATGATGGGACGTGCTTTATTTTTGAATCTCCAAACCATTTTAAAAGAGAGTGTCCAAATCAAATAGAGTCTATTAAAGAGCATAATGAGAAATCGGTGACCACTCCTGCCCAAGGTAGGAGACCTGGAAATAGCACTTCAACTAGAGTCAACAGAGGTGGGGTTAAAGAGTCAGTGGTCAAATATGAAGCTAGGGCTCTTACTAGAACTTATGCCATTTGTCAATGAGAGGAGGCCTCGACTCCTGACACGCCCATGTCACAAGCCGTGTGGAAACAGGCAATACATACTAACTTCCATCACACGGCCAGAGACATGCCCGTGTGCCATGGCCTTGTGAAATCTGGAGGGTATACTAACTTGGGTCACACGGCCGACCACACGCCCATGTGCTAGCCCATGTATCACACACAGCCAATAGACATGCCCCTGTGTCTAAGCCGTGTAGCTCACTAACTTGTTTAATTAAGTAACAGTATGCACACGGTCGAGCCACACGCCCGTGTGCTCAACCGTGGGGCGAAATTAGGCTTGATTTAAGCCATGTTTCTCACCCACTTCAAGCATACCTAAACCACAACATTTCATACCATTTCAATACACTTATAGGCAATCTAAACATGCCAATTCATATACAAATCATGCCATTTCATCTTCAACCATTTCACTAATCAAATCATAACCATAAACATACCAACACAATATGTCCTTACCAATAATTTCACCTATCTTCCCTATGCATTTTTCTCATCACTTTATCAACTAAATCATGCCACAAAATATACCAATTCTTCATCCCCATATCATACCAAATCAACCATGATATATCATTGGTAATTAATCAAAACAATTAACCACTTAGCCATCACAACAACCATACCAAACATGCCAAAACACAAGGACATATATACATCACATATCACTTACCAAATTTATAAATTAAGCCAACCCAAATAGCCAAATACACACTCACATTTACATCATTTATGAGCCAAATCTCATGGCTAATATCATATCTCAAAACACATCATCATATCACTAGCCTATACATGCCATATACCATATTTACAAAGCACCAAAAGCACCAACAAGTTGATCAATAGTGTGACGATGTTCCTGATGATCCTCGAGTTCGAGCTAGCTTCGATTATCTATAAAACAGGGAAAGAACACAAAATGTAAACTTTAAAAGCTTAGCAAGCCATAAACAAATAAAATTACCACATGGATCAACATCATTTCCATTAATAGGCAAACTATGAGTAAGCACATATAAACTCACATACCTTTCCCAATGTATACATATTCAATATCATAAGTGAATTCATCAAATAATTCCCTTTTCAATACTTGTCTGAATCTCGTATGTACTTGAGTCACTTAACTCATTCGCACATTCTTTCTCGACTTGACTTTGCCCATTGAACCTTTTGTAATTGTTAAGGATACTCAGAAATCACATATAGCTTGTACAATGCCATATCCCAGATATGGTCATACATGTTATCACATATCGATGTCGATAGCCCAGCTATGGTCTTACACAAAATCAAATAACGATGCCAATGTCCCAGACATGGTCTTACACGTAACCACATAATGATGCCAATGTCCCAGACATGGTCTTACACATAATCACATCTCATTAATTCTAATGTCATGATATTCGTATCCTATACTATTCCGAAGGTTCGTACGGGGCTTTCAGATATTGTAACCCTGTTGATTCTTGCTCGTATTTAACCATTCAACATTCATAGTAGTTTAATGACAATTAAAAATATATAATTCAATTTAAATACATTTATTTACATATGAACTTACCTCTTATTCGGGATAAACGGACTGGATCGACTATTCGATAACATTTGATTTTCCCCGATCTAAATCAAATTTCTTTTGTTCTTGATATTTATACATTCAAAATTAACTCATTTATTCATAAAACCATTCAATTCAGTCCAAAAACACATATTTGGGCATTTTTACACTTTAGCCCCTAAAGTTCCACATTTTTACAATTTAATCCCTATTTCACGAATACACAAAATTCATGAAATTTCATTAAACCCAAGCCTAGTCGAATTTCATATAGGCCCTAGCAACCCATATCTTTCATTATTTCACACTTTTAACCACTGCATTTTACATTTTCTCAATTTAATCCCTAATAGGCATTTTTACTCAAAATCACTTAACAAAACTTGTATAACTATCAACAAATATTCATTATTCATCATAAAACATTCAAAAGCTCAAGAATTCATCAATGGAACTCCACAAAATCATTAACAACTTCAAAAATTAAGGCATGGGCTAGCTAGAATACAAAAGAACGATCTCAAAAACGTAAAAATCATCAAAAAATGAGCTCAAAACACTTACCAATCAAGCTTGCAAGTGCCAAACCCTAAAATGCTCTCCAAAGCTTTATTTTCTTTTGATATTCGGTTATGGATGAAGGAAATAAAGATGATTTTGGCTTTTGTTTTATTTATGTTATGATTAATTACTAAATTACAAATTTAACCTTAAGTAAAAACCATTCAAATCATCCATTTAATGCCCTTTTTTGTCAAATTCCACTATCAATGGTCTAATATCATCATAAAGACCTTTGGTTTAATGAATCATAGCAATTATTTAATGAATCATAGCAATTAAACACTTTCAACAAATAGAATGCAATTTTTGCATTTTATGCGATTTAGTCATTTTATCAAAATTAAACATTTAAACGCTAAAATTATTTCACGAAACTTTCACATATATATAATCACATGCTATATACACCAACAATAATATTAAAATAATTTTCTGGCCTGAGATTTGTGGTTTTGAAACCACTGTTCTGATTTAGATAAAATCGGGCTGTTACAACTCTCCCCCTTAGGGATTTTCGTCCCTAGAAATCTTACCAGTGAATAGGTTAGCTCAGTCCAGTACAACTGTGCTTGACATTTACAACCATATAGAGCTTCGTATGGTGCCATCTTTATACTTGATTGAAAACTATTATTGTAAGCAAATTCAATCAGCGGTAAAATATTTCTCCCAGCTACCCCCAAACTCAGGAAAACAACAACGCAACATATCCTCAAGTATCTGAATAACTCACTCAGATTGACCATCCATCTACGGGTGAAATGCGGTACTGAAATGTAACTTTATACCCAATGCCTTTTGCAGTTTATTCCAAAATCGTGAAGTGAATCTCAGATATCTATCCAAGATAATAGAAGTAGGCACTCCGTGCAATTTCACAACTTCGGAAATATATAACTCAACAAATCTATTGAGTGAAAAGTTTGTACGTACCGGAATGAAATGCATAGATTTTGTCCAGATTGCATCTTTTTTTCTCGGAGTTAAGGGCAAACCTAAAACAAAATCCATAGTTACTCTGCCCCATTTCCACTCAGGAATCATGATAGGCTATAATAAATCTGACGACACCTGATGCTCAGCTTTGACTTGCTAACAAATCAAATATTTTGAAACAAATTTTGAGATATCCCGTTTCATGCCATGCCACCAATAAAACTGTTTCAAATCATTATACATTTACGTGCTTCTCGGGTGTACTGATATACAATTACTATGTGCTTCATTCAAAATCATTTCAATCAACTCTAAACATCTCAGAACACATATTCGATCTTTGAATCTCAAACAATCATCGGAATCAACTTGAAACTCTGAATTAAAAATTGACTCACACTGAACCCATTTTGCTTGCAGTTCATTATCAAACTTTTGAGCCTCATAAATATGCTGTATAAACAACGGTCTCACTTTCAACTCAGCTACTAACGAACCATCATTAGACAAAGCCAAATGTGTGTTCAAAGCACAAAAAGCATGTAACAGTCCGGTTTATACCTAGTTAAAACAGTGGTTTTGGGACCACAAATCCGAGTCCGTATAATATTTTAATACTATTTTCTGTGCCGTTGATATGTGACCAAGCATGTGGTAAATTTTCGTGAGCTAATTTGTCCGTCTGTGTGTTTAATTTGACAAAAGGATGAAATTGCATTGAATGTGAAAGTTGTATGCTATTTGTTAAAGTATCAATGTGTTGTGGCTTTGTAAGGTTGGAGGCCTTATATGGCAATTTGCCTATTATCTTTGTTAGTGGACGGCATTAGTCCATAGTAACCTTGGAATTTATGTTTTATAATTTTATATTATAAGGACAAACTAGTAAATTGATTAATAATATGATAGTTAATTAATTAAAGCATGAAAATGGACTTTAGTTCATCCATTTCTCCACTGAAAAACACAAAGAAAAAGAAAGCTTTGAAGCTTTGTATTTTTGATTAAGTTCAAGCTAAATTCAAGGTATGTTTTCGGTTAGTTTTCGATAATTTTTACGTTTTTGCAATCGTTGCTTTGTCTACTCTCAAGCCCATGATTCAATTTTGTAAATTCATGATGTTTGTCTGAGATGCCATTGTTGCTATGTTGAGCTTTGTGATGATTTATAGTGTTAAATGAAAGATTTGAGCTAGATGAACATGTTTTGTTCTTGAAATTTTGATGAATTTAGCTAAATAGGGCTAAATTGTGAAAATAGCAAATTGAGGGACTAAATTGCTAATTTGATGGAAAATATGGGCTTGTATGTGATGTATATAAATTCGGCTAAGTATGTATATGTGTTGATTTTGTGAATTTGATGTTTTGAGAAAAATGGACTAAATTGATAAAATGTGCAAATGTGAAGGCTAAATTGCAAATAGCCCTAAATGTGTGTCCTTGGATTGAATTGAATGAATTAGTGAATAAAAGGGTTAATTCTGAATATGTTTAGTCAAGAATCGAGGAAAACAGACTTAGATCGCGGGAAAACGAAAGTAAACGAGTTGCCATTTTCATTCCGATAGATCGAATCCGAGGTAAGTCATTATGCAAATAAATGTATTTGTATTGAACTGTGTATGTTCATATGATTTTTGTCAACTATGAATGCTTATGAGATGATCTGTACATGAATTCCGAGATAAGAGCGATATGGTGACAATGTTCGTGAAGTCCCGTACGAACCTAGGAATAGATAGGATTAACTATGTCATGACATAGATATCTGTTTTGTTTTATATTGTAAGACCACGTCTGGGACGTTGGCGTTGATTTGAGACTCGTGTAAGACCACGTCTGGGACGTTGGCATTGTTATGATCCTTCCGTGTAAGACCATGTCTGGGACATCGGCATCGTATTGATTCGAGTAAGACCCTGTTTGGGACAGTGGCATCGATATCCGAGTGCATGTAAGACCTCGTCTGGGACGTTGGCATTGTACGACTATTCCGACTTTCTGAGTATCCTACTAGATTCCTTACTGTTCAACGGGCAAGTCTGTGATATGAATTGAAAATTCGAGCCATGACCAAATAAGTGAAAGAATGTCTGTCTCAGGTACGTATGGTATATACACGAGTGTGTATAAAAAGGTAAGTACCTATATGACTTTGACTAGAAGAAATGTATGCTTAAATGTGAGGAAGTGAATCTTAAAATGATGAATGTGGCAAAATGTGGCCATAAGTATATGAAACAAAGCACATTTGTGATATTATGCTAAGTGATTGGGATGTACCAATGTATCTAATTGCAATATAAACATTTTATACTAAGTTTGTTTGTATATTGACTTACTAAGCTTTTAGAAAGCTTACTTTGTGTGCGTTTTCTCTGTTTTATAGGTCGTCAAAGCTACTGAAGGCTCGGGACCGTCAAGGATTGTCATCACACTACTAAATTCATTTTGGTACACTTTGAAAATGTATATAGCTAGATATGGCATGTATAGGCTAATTTTTGGTATAAGTTGATGTATAGACTTGGTCATGAGATGTGGCTATTTGTTGGTTTATATTTTGCCTTGATGAATGTGGTATGTGTAGTTGTTTTGGTATGGTTTGATGCTCATGAAATAGTCAAGTTTTGAGTAAGTAAATGAATGAATTATGTTTGTGGAGTGATGAGTTTTAGTCTTGAAATTTGTCATTGTTTTAATTGGTATTGAATGCATGGTTTGAATGGTTATTGTAGTATGTTTTTTGTTGCCATATATGCATGAATGTGCTGTAATTGTTGCTTGTAGGTGAGACCCAAATGGGTGGTAATTTAGTCTTGTAAAATGATCTTTAATGCCACACGGCCATGGCACACGGGCGTGCCTAGTGACCGTGTGAGCAAATCAGTTTATGGCCTAGTAGTACACGACCTTAGCATGGGGGTGCTGGATAACCGTGTTGGTTTTGGCAGGATCGACCATGGTCAGGGTACACGGGCGTGCTTTGTGACCGTGGGGGCCAAGTCAGTATAGTCCACGGCCAAGGCATACGGGCGTGCTTGGTGGCCGTGGGAGTATAGTCAGGATAGACCACGGGGAGGTCACACGGGTGTGTCTCATAATCGTGGAAGGCACACGGCCTGCCCACACGGGCGTGTAAGCCCTGAAACTTAGAAAAGTTTTAAAATTTCCATGAAATTTTATATGTGTTTCGGTTTAGTCCTGACCCGTTTTGTAAGCATGCTTATGGTCTCGAGGACTCATTTAAGGGGCATTATGCTTGTGAATGATGAATGAATGTATGAATTTCTATAAATGCTTTCCAATCTGTTCAGTAACGCTCTTAACCCTAATCTAACGACGGACTCGGGATAGGGGTGTTACGTTTGGTTGGTATCAGAGCTACAATTTATTCGATTCTCAAACTAACGTAGCGTGTCAGAGTCTAGCTATACATGCCATATATCTGAATTGTGATAGTGTGATGAATCCTGACGTATAAAATGTTAATTTCGTATAATAATGGATCCCGAAAGAGCCATAGCTGACGACGTAGAAAGTAATGTGCCTGCTACCGTGCAAGGGACAGCGCCCTCTGATTCGAGACCGGTTACGAGCGGTCAAGAGGGAGAAGCTAAACAAGCTTTCTTCCAGATGATGAGTGAGTGGTTCACTCAGTTTGTAAAGAATAACCCGACTGTTTCGCAACCCCCGCCCCCGATTAATCCCCCTCAAACATCTGATTACATCTGACTGCAAATCTGAATTTGTGGAATAAGCCTCCGGTTGACAAGATTCGTAAGTATGGGGCTGAAGAATTTCGGGCTACTAATGATGATGATACTGAAAAAGCTAAGTTTTGGTTAGAAAACACGATCCGGGTATTTGATAAGATGTCTTTGACTCCGGAAGAATGCATAAAGTGTGTTGTATCTTTGCTTCGAGATGCGGCTTATCAATGGTGGAGAACCTTAATTTCTGTTGTTCCGAGAGAATGAATTACATGGGATTTCTTTTAGATTGAGTTTCGAAAGAAATATATCAGTGAAAGATTCGTCGATCAAAAACGAAAGGAATTTCTGGAGTTGAAACAAGGCCGTATGACTGTTTCGGAATACGAACGAGAGTTCGTGAGATTAAGTCAATATGCTCGAGAATGTGTATCTTCCGAAGCTATAATGTGCAAAAGATTCGAAGATGGCCTTAATGAAGACATTCATTTATTAGTCGAGATTTTAGAAATAAAAGAGTTTGTTGTACTCATTGATAGAGCCTGTAAAGCTGAGGCACTGGGAAAAGATAAAAGAAAAGCTGAATCTGAAGCTCGAGATATGAGAAAGAAATTTCAGAGTAAATCATTTCAGTCTGCTCTGAAAAGATTCAGAGATGATCAAAGTCATTCCAGAGATAATGTGGGACATTTAAACAGAAATTGAGCTAGATTGCAAATGAGTTCTAAAACTCCAGTAACTTCAGTGGCTAGCGTTGGTAATGTTCGATCTGAGAGACCTGAATGTAAACATTATGGAAAAAGGCACCCGGGAAGATGTAGATTAAACGATAGAGCTTGTTTCAGATGTGGACCACTTGATCATTTTATCCATGAGTGCCCTGAATCAATTGAGGCAGAAACTATTCAGAATCCAAGATCTGATAATGCACCTGTGAGGGGTACAACGTCGAAGAATGTAAGAAATGTCAGTGGTAGTCAGAGAACTACGAGAGACAATGTTTCCAAGTCTGAAGCTAGAGCGCCTGCGAGAGCGTATGTTATCCGAGCTCGAGAGGAAGCTTCATGACCTGATGTGATAACTGGTATTTTTACTCTTTATGATACTTCTGTGATTGCATTGATAGACCCTGGTTCTACTCATTCATATATATACATGAATTTAGTATTCAGCAAGACTTTGCCTGTAGAGTCTACTGAGTTTGCTATAAAAGTATCGAACCCCTTAGGTAAAAGTGTTTTGGTTGGTAAAGTATGCAAGAACTGTCCGTTAATGTTTCGAGATATCTATTTCCCTACTGATTTGATGCTTTTGCCATTTGATGAATTCGATATTATTCTAGGTATGGATTGGTTGTTTATGCATGATGTTGTTGTGAACTGCAAAAGAAAGACTATAGATTTGAGATGTCTGAATAATGAAATTGTACGGATTGGGTCTGATGATTTGAATGGATTGCCTGATGTTATATCTGTATTAAAAGCTCAAAATTATTTGAAAAAGGGATATAGAGCATATTTCACTTATGTGATTGATTCGAAAGCCTCTGAAAAGAAAATTGAATTAGTGCCTGTTGTATGTGAGTATTCTGATGTGTTTCTTAAAGAGTTATCGGGTTTACCTCTGATTCGTGAAGTTGAGTTTGGTATTGAATTGATGCCTGGTACTACACCTATCTCGATAGCTCCGTATAGAATGGCACCAACAGAGTTGAAAGAGTTAAAGTCACAATTGCAATAATTGACTGAGAGAGGGTTTGCTAGATCGAGTTTTTCACCTTGGGGTGCTCCTGTTCTATTTGTGAAAAAGAAAGATGGCACGATGAGGATGTGTATCAATTATCGTCAGTTGAATAAGGTGACAATAAAGAATAAATATCCGTTGCCCCGAATAGATGATTTATTTGATCAGTTAAAAGGAGCTACTGTATTCTCTAAGATTGATCTGAGATCGGGATACTACCAGTTGAAAGATACAGACATTTCGAAAACTACTTTTAGAACGAGGTACGGGCATTATGAGTTTTTAGTTATGCCATTTGGACTAACCAATGCTCTTGCTGTTTTTATGGATCTAATGAACATAATTTTCAGACCGTACCTAGATCAATTTGTTGTAGTATTCATAGATGACATATTGATTTATTCAAGTAATGAAAATGAGCATGCAGAACACCTGAGAATTGTGTTGCAAACTTTGAGAGAAAAGTAATTGTATGCGAAATTTAGCAAATGTGAATCCTGGTTACATGAGGTTAGTTTTTTGGGGCATATTGTGTCAGCCTCTAGAATCCGAGTAGATCCAAGCAAGATTTCTGCTATTCTGAATTGGAGACCTTCGAGAAATGTATCTGAAGTCCGCAGTTTTCTGGGTTTAGCTGGTTATTACCGTAGATTTGTAAAAGGGTTTTCAGTGATAGCTACTCCGTTGACTAGATTACTTCAGAAAGATGTTAGATTTGAATGGTCTAATAAATGTCAGAGAAGTTTTGATCAGTTGAAGACTTTATTAACAGAAGCTCCAGTGTTAGTACAGCCAGAACTGGGTAAAGAATTTGTTGTATACAATGATGCTTCTTAAATGGTCTGGGATGTGTTTTGATGTAGGAAGGCAAAGTTATAGCTTAGGCCTCGAGACAATTGAAGCCTCATGAAAAGAATTATCCGACGCATGACCTTGAGTTGGCTGCGATTGTGTTTGCACTTAAGATTTGGCGCCATTATCTGTATGGTGAGAAATGTCATGTGTTTTCAGATCATAAAAGTTTGAAATATCTGATGACTCAGAAAGATTTTAACATGCGCCAGAGAAGATGGCTTGAGTTGTTGAAAGATTATGAGCTTGTGATAGATTATCATCCGGGTAAAGCAAATGTTGTTGCAGATGCAATGAGCCGGAAATCATTATTTGTACTACATGCACTGAATGCCCAGTTAGATTTGACTGATGACAGTTTTGTGATAGCTGAATTAAAAGCAAAACCGTTGTTCTTACCACAAATATGTGATGCTCAGAAATCTGATAATGAATTCCTAGCGAAACGAGCTCAATGTGAAGTGAATTCCAAATCTGAATTTCAAATTGTTGATGATTGTTTGAGATTCCAAGATCGTATCTGTGTTCCGAGAAATCCAGAGTTGATTCAGTTGATTTTGCGTAAAGCTCATAATAGTAGTCTATATGTTCATCCGAGAAGCACTAAAATGTATCATGATTTGAAACGACACTACTGGTGGTCTGGTATGAAACGGGACATTTCTGACTTTGTTTCGAAATGTTTAGTTTGTTAGCAAGTAAAAGCTGAACATCAAGTTTCGTCCGGTTTGCAACAACTAATTCTGATTCCTGAATGGAAATTGGATAGAGTAACAATGGATTTTGTTTCTGGTTTGCCTCAGACTCCGAGAAAGAAAGATGTGATTTGGGTCATAGTTGATCAATTAACGAAATCAGCTCATTTTGTTCCAGTAAGATCTGACTATTCACTTGACAGATTAGCTGAGCTTTATATTTCTGAGATTGTGAGATTGCACGGGGTGCCACTATCCATTGTGTCAGACAGAGATCCTAGATTTACATCGAGATTCTGGAAGAAATTGCAAGAAGCATTAGGCACGAAATTGCATTTCAGTACAGCTTTTCATCCGCAAACAGATGGTCAATCTGAGCGGATTATTTAGATTCTTGAAGACATGTTAAGATGCTGTATACTTGAGTTTAACGATACGTGGGAACAGTATCTGCCGTTGATTGAATTTGCATACAATAACAGTTTTCAGTCGAGTATCAAAATGGCACCTTATGAAGCTGTACGGACGTAAATGTCGTACACCTCTGTATTAGATTGAGCTCAGTGAAAATAAGCTACATGGGGTTGATTTGATAAAAGATTCAGAACAGAAAGTGAAACTGATCCGAGATTGTTTGAAAGCAGCATCTGACCGTCAAAAGTCTTATGTAGACTTGAAACAAAAAGATATAGAATTTGGGATCGGCGACAAAGTATTTCTGAAAGTGTCTCCGTGGAAGAAAGTGCTTCGATTCGGACGTAAAGGTAAATTGAGTTCGAGATTCATCGGACCGTATGAGATCATTGAACGAGTTGGGCCTGTTGCATATAGATTAAAGTTGCCCTTTGAGCTAGAAAAGATACACAACGTATTTCATGTTTCGATGCTTCGTAGATATCGATCCGATCCATCACATGTCATTGCCCCATCTGAAATTGAAATCTGATCTGATATGACATATGAAGAGGAACCGATCCGTATCTTAGCTCGTGAAGTAAAGGGTTAAGAAACAAGAAAATTCCGTTAGTAAAAGTACTATGGAATCGACATGGAATTGAAAAGGCTACCTAGGAGCCTGAAAATTCAATGAGACAACAATATTTGACTCTGTTTAACGGTAAGCTTTTCAGGGACGAAAATCCCTAAGGGAGGGAGAATTGTAACAGCCCGGTTTATACCATAGTCGGAAAAGTGGTTTCGGGACCACAAATCTGAGTCTGTATAATATTTTAATACTATTTTTTGTGCCGTTGATATGTGACTAAGCATGTGGTAAATTTCTGTAACATCCCGAATTTAGGCCTAGGAGAATTGGGCCCATTGGGCCTCGGACATAGGAGCGTTTAAATTTTAGAGATCAAGGGATTCGGATTAGTGCAAGTTGGACCTATTAGGTGAGTGATTTTGGAAGGTTAGGGTGCTACTATGAAGTCCCGATATCAAACTTGGGCTTAGGAAAAAAATTGGTTTTAGGTGAATAAAACCCTGGGAGTTAGTAGGTAGGCTTTAAGAATAAAATATGGAGAAAAATGACACAAGAGGAGTGTGTGGTGTTGTGGCAAAGTGACGCCACTTAGGGAGCAAGGGGGTGACGCCACAAGGAAGGAAGGAGGTCCAAGGTTCAAGTCTTGGCTTTTGCATTTTGGTTTTCTTTTTATATGGACCTTAAAATTTGGCTATAGATTTATATTTAGTTGTGCATGGTTTTAGACACAAGAAGAGCTTGTGGCCTAGTGGCTAGCGGCGTGGGTTATGCTACAGGAGAGGCTGGGTTCGAATCTCATGAAAAGCAAGAGAGTATTTATTTTGTAGATTGGACAACAAGAGTTTGAGTTGGATTTAAACTCTGCTGATGGAAGGATCCCACATCGGAAAGATACAAAGAAGGAAGGTGAGAAGGTAGCTATATATAGAGAGCATTCTATGAGGAGAGAAAACATAACTTGGTGGGCATTCGGCATAGGAGTGCTCGGAGCGTGGATTAGCAGCTTCTGATTCCCTATCAGGTGTGTACTTCTCTACTCTAGTTGTAGAGCGGCAAAATGCCGAAATGCCAGTCACACGGTGATGGTAGCCACACAAACGTGCGAGCGCACGTGTGGGGGCTTCGACGCGATAGTTGAGGCCATCAGTAATGTTCTTGTGGGCTGAGGCTACTTGGGCCACGATGGGCCGAAGTGGGCCCGTGGGCCCATTTGAGTAAATTATATGATTGTGTAGTATAGAATGGACTAGACTAGGTGAATCTCATATACGTAGCTAGATTTGTGCTAGGTGGGCCTCACGAGCGTGTGGGCCCGAATGGGTCGAAATCGAGTTTTAGGCCCAATAGTCCGGTAAGGACCGAAAATGGTAGCCGAGTCGCTCGGGGCGACATTGTGCCTTCAGAAAGGCCATTGCAGGTGCGAAATTGTACACCCTTGGTAGGTAAATTAACAAAATAGCCTCGGTAGGTAAAATTACTATTATACCCTTAGGGGTTGATTAGCTTGATTTTGTTGTATTTTGGTTATTCTGATTATGATGGTAAGTCGTTTCATACGTTACATCTGATATATGTTCTGCATACATGACATACCTTATACACGAATTATTATGCCATATTGCATGAGTTTGGAATATGATGCGAAAGGGAATGTATTAGAGACTGTCACGGTGGTTTGGTACCACAAGTGGGTTGGCCCCACATATATCTGATTCAGTGACCATGTCTCGGTGGCTTGGTGCCACGGTGGTTTAATACCACGTATATATATCTTTGATTCAGTGACTCGTCCTAGTGGTTTGGTACCACAGTGGGTTGGCCCCACATACATTCATCAGGGATTGTCACGGTGGTTTGGTACCATGGTAGGTTGGCCCCACGGATGTTAATAGTGACTCTGTCACGGTGATCTAGTATCACGGTGGTCTGGAACCACGAGTGGCTTGGTGCCACATATATGGCGTGTAGCGGATGGAGGGTTGATTGTAGAAATCCCTACGGTGTGTTGGACTGGTATGGGTGGCGTGTAGAGGACGGAAAAATTAGGTTGGGCTGGGACACATTACATTCATATCTTTTGTATGCCATCTTGTGTGGGCTAAGGCCCAATGTGCGATCGTGGGCTTAAAGCCATTTATGTGATATAAGGGGATTTACACACTAAGTCTTGGTGACTCACCCCTTTGCTTAACTTGCAGGTAATCAGTAGATCGTGGATCTGGGAGCCGAGGCGGACTTGTGGAGGCCATAAAATGTTTCTTTTCGTAAACTCGTTTCCTTTTTATAAATTATTTTAATTGGGGTTATTGTTTTGTAATAAGGCCTTCTAAAATTAATATCTATTTTTTTAATTGTTACTTATTTATTATATGACATTAATATATATATATATATATATATATTAACATGAAAGCTAAGATGGAGTTTTCAAAACATATGTAACATAAACCACCGTTTTCCCTCAAATGCCAACAAAGATAACAAACAATCGATTAACTCAACTCAGAAACTTTTTTTTAAACTACAAACCACTGTTTTTATAATATCACCTAAAATGACAAATTTCAAAATTATGGTTTTTCTTTAAATTCCAAAGTCCCTTTTTACAACCTTTCCCTGTGACATACCAGATCTGGTCGTAACGTCTAGACAGGGTTTGGGGTGTTACAATTATGGTATCAGAGCCTAGGTTGCAAAAATCGGCTGTGGAGTGGGTTCTACAATGTTTTCCAAAAATTGGTTTGAAATATTGTGTAAGAAATATGTGTTTTATTTTTGAGGTATGGCACCCGAGCCTCCAGCACCAAATCCGTAAGTTCCCTTTTTACACTATATTCTATTATGTGCTGTATTTATTCTGTGATGTGTAGATGTGATGTTTGAATATAGAAATTGAATGTACGTATGATAGATATCGACTTGCTTCTATGGTTAGATGTTGGCTTGTGTGTAAGAGGTTTCAAGAGTAGGTTAGAAGTGTATTAGAATCAGAGTGCGCAGCGTGAGCGTATTGTTGTACGTTAGGATGTACGACTGTTAGTTAGTTGGAAATTTCAAGGACGAAATTTCTTTAAGGAGGGTAATTTGTAACATCCCGAATTTGGGCCTAGGAGAATTGGGCCCATTGGGCCCCGGGCGTAGGAGCGTTTAAATTTTAGAGATCAAGAGATCCGCATTATTGTAAGTTGGACCTATTAGGTGAGTGATTTTGGAAGGCTAGGGGGCTTCTATGAAGTCCTGGGATCAAACTTGGGCTTAGGAAAAATTTTGGTTTTAGGTGAATAAAACCCTGAGAGTTAGTAGGTAGGCTTTAAGAATAAAATATGGAGAAAATGACACAAGAGGAGTGTGTGGTGTAGTGGCAAAGTGACGCCACTTAGGGAGCAAGGGGGTGACGCCACAAGGAAGGAAGGAGGTCCAAGGTTCAAGTCTTGGCTTTTGCATTTTGGTTTTCTTTTTATATTGACCTTAGAATTTAGCTATAGATTTATATTTAGTTTCGCATGGTTTTAGATACAAGAAGAGCTTGTGGCCTAGTGGCTAGCGGCGTCGGTTATGCTACAGGAGAGCCTGGGTTTGAATCACATGAAAAGCAAGGGAGTATTTATTTTGCAGATTGGACGGCAAGAGTTTGAGTTGGATTTAAACTCTGCTGATGGAAGGATCCCACATTGGAAAGATACAAAGAAGGAAGGTGAGAAGCTAGCTATATATAGAGAGCATTCTATAAGGAGAGAAAACATACCTTGGTGAGCGTTGGGCATAGGAGTGCTCGGAGCGTGGATTAGCAGCTTCCGATTCCCTATCAGGTGTGTACTTCTCTACTCTAGTTGTAGAGCGGCAAAATGCCGAAATGCCGGTCACACGGCGATGGTAGCCACACGAACGTGCGAGCGCACGTGTGGGGGCTTCGACGCGATAGTTGAGGCCATTAGTAGTGTTCTTGTGGGCTGAGGCTGCTTGGGCCACGATGGGCCGAAGTGGGCCCAATAGGCTCGTGGGCCCATTTGAGTAAATTGTATGATTGTGTAGTATAGAATGGACTAGACTAGGTGAATCTCACATACGTAGCTAGATTTTTGCTAGGTGGGCCTCACGAGCTTGTGGGCCCAAATGGGCCAAAATTGGGTTTTAGTCCCAATAGTCCGGTAAAGACTGGAAATGGTAGCCGAGTCGCTCGGGGCGACATTGTGCCTTCAGAAAGGCCATTGCAGGTGCGAAATTGATACACCCTTGGTAGGTAAATTACCAAAATACCCTCGATAGGTAAAATTACTATTATACCCTTAGGAGTTGATTAGCTTGATTTTGTTGTATTTTGGTTATTTTGATTATGATGGTAAGTCGTTTCATACGTTATATCTGATATATGCTATGCATACATGACATACCTCATACACAAATTATTATGCCATATTGCATGGGTTTGGAATATGATGTGAAAGGGGAAGTATTAGAGACTGTCAAGGTGGTTTGGTACCACAAGTGGGTTGGCCCCACATATATCTGATTCAGTGACCATGTCTCGGTGGCTTGGTGCCATGGTGGTTTAATACCACGTATATATATCATGATTCAGTGACTCGTCCTAGTGGTTTGGTACCACAGTGGGTTGGCCCCACATATATTCATCAGGGATTGTCACGGTGGTTTGGTACCATGGTGGGTTGGCCCCACGAATGTTAATAGTGACTGTCACGGTGACCTAGTATCATGGTGGTCTGGAACCACGAGTGGCTTGGTGCCACATATATGGTGTGTAGCGGATAGAGGGTTGATTGTAGAAATCCCCACGGTGTGTTGGGCTGGTATGGGTGGCGTGTAGAGGACGGAAAAATTAGGTTGGGCTAGGACACATTACATTCATATCTTTGTATGCCATCTTGTGTGGATTAAGGCCCAATGTGCGATCGTGGGCTAAGGCCCACTGTTTTTATAATATCACCTAAAATGACAAATTTCAAAATTACGGTTTTTCAAAATATCTGGTCGTAACGTCTAGACCGGGTTTGGGATGTTACAATTTCTGGGAGCTAATTTGTCCATCTGTGTGTTTAATTTGGCAAAAGGATGAAATTGCATTGAATGTGAAAGTTGCTTGCTATTTGTTAAAGTATCAATGTGTTGTGGCTTTGTAAGGTTGGTGGCCTTATATAGCAATTTGCCTATTATCTTTGTTAGTGGACGGCATTAGTCCATAATAACCTTGGAGTTTATGTTTTATAATTTTATATTATAAGGACAAACTAGTAAATTGATTAATAATATGATAGTTAATTAATTAAAGCATGAAATTGGACTTTAGTTCATCCATTTCTCCACCGAAAAACACAAAGAAAAAGAAGGCTTTGAAGCTTTGTATTTTCGATTAAGTTCAAGCTAAATTTAATGTATGTTTTTGGTTAGTTTTCAATAATTTTTACGTTTTTGCAATCGTTGCTTTGTCTATACTCAAACCCATGTTTTAATTTTGTAAATTGATGATGTTTGTGTGATATGCCATTGTTACTATGTTGAGCTTTGTGATGATTTATGGTGTTAAATGAAAGATTTGAGCTAGATGAACATGTTTTGTTCTTGAAGTTTTGATGAATTTAGCTAAATAGGGCTAAATTGTGAAAATAGCAAATTGAGGGACTAAATTGCTAATTTGATGGAAAATATGGTCTTGTATGTGATTTATATCAATTCGGCTAAGTATGTGTATGTGTTGATTTTGTGAATTTGATGTTTTGAGAAAAATGGACTAAATTGATAAAATGTGCAAATGTGAAGGCTAAATGCAAATAGCGCTAAATGTGTGTCCTTGGAGTGAATTGAATGAATTAGTGAATAAAAGGGTTAATTTTGAATATGTTTAGATAAGAACCGAGGAAAACGGACTTAGATCGCGGGAAAGCGAAAGTAAACGAGTAGCCATTTTCATTCTGATAGATCGAATCCGAGGTAAGTCATTATGCAAATAAATGTATTTGTATTGAACTGTGTATGTTCATATGATTTTTGTCAACTATGAATGCTTATGAGATGATCTGTACATGAATTTCGAGATAAGAACGATATGGTGACAATGTTCGTGAAGTCCCGTACGAACCTAGGAATAGGTAGGATTAGCTATGTCATGACATAGGTTTCTGTTCTGTTTTATCATGTAAGACCACGTCTAGGACGTTGGCGTTGATTTGAGACTCGTGTAAGACCACGTTTGGGATGTTGGCATCGATATAAGCTTTACGTGTAAGACCACGTCTGGGACGTTGGCATCATTATGATCCTTGCGTGTAAGACCATGTCTGGGACATCGGCATCATATTGATTCATGTAAGACCTTGTCTGGGACAATGGCATCGATATCCGAGTGCATGTAAGACCTCGTCTGGGATGTTGGCATTGTACGTCTATTCCAACTTTATGGGTATCCTACTAGATTCCTTATGGTTCAACGGGCAAGTCTGTGATATGAATTGAAAATCTGAGCCATGATCAAATAAGTGAACGAATGTCTGTCTCAGGTACGTATGGTATATACACGAGTGTGTATAAAAAGGTAAGTACCTATATGACTTTGACTTGAAGAAATGTATGCTTAAATGTGAGGAAGTGAATCTTAAAATGATGAATGTGGCAAAATGTGGCCATAAGTATATGAAACAAAGCACATTGTGATATTACGCTAAGTGATTGGGATGTACCAATGTATCTAATTGCAATATAAACATTTTATGCTAAGTTTGTTTGTTTATTGACTTACTAAGCTTTTGGAAAGCTTACTTTGTGTGCGTTTTCTCTGTTTTATAGGTCGTCAAAGCTACTGAAGGCTCGGGACCGTCAAGGATTGTCATCTCACTACTAAATTCATTTTGGTACACTTTGAAAATGTATATAGCTAGATATGGCATGTATAGGCTAGTTTTTGGTATAAGTTGATGTATGAACTTGGTCATGAGATGTGGCTATTTGTTGGTTTATATTTTGTCTTGATGAATGTGGTATGTGTAGTTGTTTTGGTATGGTTTGATGCTCATGAAATAGTCAAGTTTTGAGTAAGTAAATGAATGAATTATGTTTGTGAAGAGATGAGTTTTAGTCTTGAAATTTGTCATTGTTTTAATTGGTATTGAATGCATGGTTTGAATAGTTATTTTAGTATTTTTTTGTTGCCATATATGCATGAAATGTGCTGGCAATTGTTGCTTGTAGGTGAGACCCAAATGGGTGGTAATTTAGTCTTGTAAAATGACCTTTAATGCCACACGGCCATGGCACACGGGCGTGCCTAGTGATCGTGTGAGCAAGTCAGTTTATGGCCTAGTAGTACACGGCCTTAGCACGGGGGTGCTGGATAATCGTGTTGGTTTTGGCAGGATCGACCACGATCAGGGTACAAGGGCGTGCTTTGTGACCGTGGGGCCAAGTCAGTATAGTCCACGGCCAAGGCACACGGGCGTGCTTGGTGGCCGTGGGAGTATAGTCAGGATAGACCACGGGGAGGTCACACGGGTGTGTTTAATAACCGTGGAAGGCACACGGCCTGCCCACACGGGCGTGTAAGCCCTGAAACTTAGAAAAATTTTAAATTTTTCATGAAATTTTATATGTGTTTCGGTTTAGTCCCGACCCGTTTTGTAAGCATGCTTATGGTCTCGAGGACTCATTTAAGGGGCATTATGCTTGTGAATGATGAATGAATGTATGAATTTCTGTAAATGCTTTTCGATCTGTTCAATAACACTCCTAACCCTAATCCGGTGACAGACTCGGGATAGGGGTGTTATAAAGCAAACAAGGACTTTCGACTCAAAGCATCAGCTACTACGTTCGCTTTCCCCGGATGATAGTCAATTACCAAGTCATAGTCTTTTAACAATTCTAACCATCTTCGCTATCTCAAATTCAAATCTCTCTGAATCATAAAATATTTCAAGCTTTTGTGGTCAGTATAAATATGACATTTCTTACCAAACAAATAATGGCGCCAAATTTTCAACGCGAACACAATCGCTGCCAATTCTAGATCGTATGTCGGATAATTCTTTTTATGTGGCTTCAATTGTCTCTAAGCATAAGCTACAACTTTGCCTTCCTGCATCAAAACACAACTCAGTCCATTTAACAATGCATCACTAAAAATTATGAATTCTTTACCCGACTCAGGCTGAACTAACATTAGAGCTTTAGTCAATAAAGCTTTTAACTGCTCAAAACTTTTTTGGCATTTATCTGACCACTCAAACTAAACATCTTTTTGAAGCAATCTTGTCATCGGAGTTGTAATCATTGAAAAGCCTTTTACAAGCTGTCTATAATATCCTGCTAGTCCCAGAAAACTACAGACTTCAGATGCATTTCTCGTAGACTTCCAATCTATAATTGCAGATATTTTGCTCAGGTCAACTCGTATACACGCGGCTGAAACTATATGTCCTAGAAAACTGACCTCTCGTAGCCAAAATTCACATTTGCTAAACTTTGCAAACAACTATTTATCTGTCAAAGTTTATAACAGGATTCTCAAATGCTCGGCATGTTTAGATTCATCACGAGAGTAGAACAAAATGTCATCAATAAACACAACTAGAAATCGATCTAAATACGTCCTGAAAATTCGGTTAATCAAGTCTATAAAACAAGCAGGTGCATTCATTAGTTCGAAAGGCATAACAAAAAATTTATAATGTCCATAACTTGTTCTAAATGCAATTTTTGCCACATCGGAGTCTTTAACTCGCAACTGGTAATAACCCAATCTCAAATCGGTTTTCGAAAACACTATTACCCCTTTCAACTGATCAAACAAATCATCAATCCATGGTAGAGGGTATTTTTTATTTATAGTCACTTTATTTAGCTGTCTGTAGTCAATACACATTCTCATCGTGCCATCTTTCTTTTTCACAAACAACATGGGAGCACCCCAAGGCTAAAAACTCGGTCTAGCAAAACCTTTATCTGTCAACTCTTGCAACTGAGCTTTCAATTCTTTTAACTCTGTTGAGGCCATTCGGTACAGAGCTATTGATATCGGCCTTGTACCCGGTACTAATTTAATACCAAATTCAACTTCTCTGATAGGTGGTAAACTCGATAACTCTTCGGGAAATACATCTGGATACTCACACGCAATTGATACTAATTCAATCTTTGTTTTTGTCACTTTCGTATCAAGTACATAAGCAAGATAAGCTTCACACCCCTTCCTCACAAATCTCTTAGCTAATATAAATGAGATCACAATTGGAAAACTATTCAAGTCCTCAGATTCAATTCTAATAGTCTTATTATTCTTACATTTTAGTTCAATTGTCTTTCATCTACAATTTACTACAGCACTATGCACCGTTAACCAATCCATACCCAAAATCACATCAAATTCATCGAATGGAAACAACATCAGATTAGCCAGAAAACAGAAATCTTGATGCATTAACGGACAATTCTTACAGACTTTATCAACTAAAATACATTTTCCTAAGGGTTTTGATACTCTAATCATAAATTCAGTAGACTCTACAGGCAAAGTCTTACTGGATACTAAATTCATGCATATATAAGAATGAGTTAATCCTGGATCTATCAATACAATCACATTAGTATCATAAAGAGTGAAAGTATCGGTAATCACGTCTGGCGAGAATGCCTCCTCCTGTGCACGGATAACATAAGCTCGGGCAGGTGCTCGTGCCTTAGACCTTATAGTAGAGTCTTTTGTCGCTCTCTGACTACCACTCACATTACCAACATATCTGGGTGATCTCCCACTAACTGCCTTATTACTCAGCCTCATACTCTAAGTGTTATCTTTTTTAGCTAACTCTAGGCAATCTCTGATAAAATGATCTAACGATCCACATTTAAAACAAGCCCGATCATTCAATCTACAATCAACGAAATACCATTTTCCACACTGTCTACATTCGGGTCGATTTGGTTTCGCACTCCCGACACTAGCTATCGAGATAGCCGGAGCTTTAAAGCTTGAATGTTGCCTTTCACGATCTCTATTTGAATGCCCCACTGATGCATTAGAATGATTAAACGAGTCTAAAAAATTCTTCAATGAAGATTGATACAGTTTACTCAATGATCTTTTTCTCAAGTCTTTAGCTTCTGAATATGACATTCTCTTTTCTTTACAAGAGGCTCGGCTTTACAAGCCCTCTCAACTAGAACGAAAATTCTTTCAACTCTAGAATTCTGAGTAATAATTTTATATCTTCATTTAATCCATCTACAAATCTTTTGCACATGATTTCTTCAGTGGAAATATATTTCTGGGCATACTGGCTTAACCGTACAAATTCTCTTTCATACTCAGTGACAATCATCCTACCTTGTTTTAACTCCAGAAACTCTTTATGCTTTTGATCAAGGAATTTTTGACTGATGCACTTCTTTTAGAATTTAGATTGGAAAAACTCCCAAGTAACCCGTTCTCTAGGAACCATAGATATCAACAGTTTCCACCAATGGTATGCATTATCTCTCAGTAAAGATACAACACATTTGATACATTCATCGGGAGTATAGGACAATTCATCAAACACTTTGATTGTATTTTTTAGCCAAAACTCAGCTCTCTTCGCATCATCAACAGTAGCCCAAAACTCTTCAGCCCCATGTTTTCGAATCTTATCTATTGGCGGCTTGTTCAATTGTATCAGATCTATAACTTGAGGAATAACAGGGATTTGTTGAGGAACAGGTGTGGGTGGAGGTTGTTGAGCACCGGATTCCTTCAAAAACGAACTCCGTAAACCACTCACTCATCATTTGGAAAAAGGCTTATTTAGCCTCTCCCTCGTGGCTACTCGTCACGGGTCTAGATTTAATGGGCGCTGTCCCTTGAGCAGAAACATGCGCATTACTCTCTACATCGTTATCTATAGCTCTTTTGGAATCCATTGCTATATGAAAAGACAATTTAAGCTGTTAGGAATCATCACACTATCGCAAGGTATATATGGCATGTATAGCTAGACTCTCACACATGCTACGTTAGTCTTAAAATTAACTATACCATAGCTCTGATACCAATAAAATGTCACATCCCTAACCCGTATCCATCGTCAGAATAGGTTTACGAGGCATTACCGATCAAATCACAATATACAATATACATTTCTCAAACATGAATCCATTATCACTTAAATCAATCAAACATAATTACATTGTCCCTTATAAGGCTCTATGAGACCTTAAAACATGTTTGAAAGAGGTTCTGGACTAAACCGATAACATTTGAAAACTTTGGGAAACTTATAAAATTTTCATGCATACAGGGATCACACCCCTGTGTGAACAGGCTGTGAGTCTCACACGGCCACCAGACACGTCCGTGTCACAAGCTGTGTGGAAACAAGGTATACATACTAACTTGCATCACAGGACCAGAGACATGCCCATATGCCATGGCCGTGTGAAATCTGGAGGGTATACTGACTTGGGTCACACGACCGGTAACACGCCCATGTGCTAGCCCGTGTGTCACACACAGCCAATAGACACACCCGTGTGTCTAAGCCGTGTAAGTCACTAACTTGTTTAATTAAGTTACAGCAGGCACACGGTTGAGCCACACGCCCGTGTGCTCAACTGTGTGGGGCGAAATTATCTTGATTTAAGCCATGTTTCTCACCCACTTCAAGCATACCTAAACCACAACATTTCATACCATTTCACTATAGGCAACCAAAACATGCCAATTCATAAAAAAATCATGCCATTTCATCTTCAACCATTTCACTAATCAAATCATAACCATAAACATACCAAAATAATATGTCATTACCAACAATTTCACCTATCTTCTCTATGAATTTTTCTCATCATTTTATCAACTAATTCATGCCACAAAATATACCAATTCATCATCCCTATATCATACCAAATCAACCATGATATATCATTGGTAATTAATCAAAACAATTAACCACCTAGCCATTACAACAACCAAACCAAACATGGCAAAACACTAGACCATATATACATCACATATCACTTACCAAATTTATAAATTAAGCCAACCCAAATGGCCAAATATACACCCACACTTACATCATTTATGAGCCAAATCTCATTGCTACTATCATATCTCAAAACACATCATCACATCACTAGCCTATACATGCCATATACCATATTTACAAAGAACCAAAAGCACCAACAAGTTGATCGATAGTGTGACGATGTCCCTGATGATCCCTGAGTCCGAGCTATCTTCGATTATCTATAAAACAGGGAAAGAACAGACAGTGTAAGCTTTAAAACCTTAATAAGTCATACACAAATAAAAATACCACATTGATCAACATCATTTCCGTTAATAGGCAAACTATGAGTAAGCACATATAAACTCACATGCCTTTCCCATTACATGATCAATATCATAAGTGAATTCATCAAATACTTCCCTTTTCAATACTTGTATGAATCTCGTACGTACCTGAGTCACTTAACTCATTCACACATTCTTTCTCGACTTGACTTTGCCCATTGAACCTTTTGTAATTGTTAAGGATACTCAGAAATCACATATAGCTCGTACAATGCCATATCCCAGATATGGTCATACATGTTATCATATATCGATGCCGATAGCCCAGCTATGGTCTTACAGGAAATCAAATAACGATGCCAATGTCCCAGACATGGTCTTACACGTAATCACATAATGATGCCAATGTCCCAGACATGGTTTTACACATAATCACATCTCGTTAATCCTAATGTCTTGACATTCGTATCCTATACTATTCCTAAGGTTTGTACGGGACTTTTGGATGTTGTAACCTTGTCGATTCTTGCTCGTATTTAATCATTCAACATTCATAGCAGTTCAATGACAATTAAAAATATATAATTCAATTTAAAGACATTTATTTACATATGAACTTACCTCTTATTCGGGATAAACGGACTGGACCGACTATTCGATAACCTTTGATTTTCCCCGATCTAAATCAGATTTCTTTTGTTCTTGATCTATATACAAACACATATTTGGGCATTTTTATACTTTAGCCCCTAAAGTTCTACATTTTTACAATTTAGTCCTTATTTCACAAATACACAAAATTCATGAAATTTCATTAAACCCAAGCCTATCCGAATTTCATATAGGTCTCTAACAACCCATATCTTTCATTATTTCACACTTTTAACCACTGCATTTTACATTTTCTCAATTTAATCCCTAATAGGCATTTTTACTCAAAACCACTTAACAAAACTTGTATAACTATCAACAAATATTCATTATTCATCATAAAACATTCAAAAGCTCAAGCATTCATTAATGGAACTTCACAAAATCATTAAAAACTTCAAAAATTAAGGCATGGGCTAGCTAGAATACAAAAGAACGATCTCAAAAACGTAAAAATCATCAAAAAATGAGCTCAAAACACTTACCAATCAAGCTTGCAAGTGCCAAACCCTAAAATGCTCTCCAAAGCTTTATTTTCTTTTGATATTTGGTTATGGATGAAGGAAATAAAGATGATTTTGGCCTTTGTTTTATTTATGTTATAATTAATTACTAAATTACAAATTTAACCTTAAGTAAAAACCATTTAAATCATCCATTTAATGCCCTTTTATGTCAAATTCCACTATCAATGGTCTAATATCATCATAAGGACCTTTGGTAATGAATCATAGCAGTTAAACACTTTTAAAAAATAGAATACAATGTTTGCATTTTACGCAATTTAGTCCTTTTATAAAATTAAGCATTCAAACGCTAAAATTATTTCATGAAACTTTCACACATATAATCACATGCTATATACACCAAAAATAATATTAAAATAATTTTTTGACTTAGGATTTGTGGCTCTGAAACCACTATTTTGATTTAGCTAAAACCGGCTGTTACAGTTGAGACTGGTCAGAATACTAAATTTAACATTCATGATGATGGTAATTTATATTTTCGTAAAAGGTTGTGTGTACCTGATGATCTATAAATTAGACAAAAAAATATTAAAAAAAGCTCATACTATTCATCCAAAAAGTTTGAATATGTATAATGATTTGAAATAGTTTTATTGGTGGTCAGGAATGAAGCGAGAAATTTTTTATTTTGTATCAAAATGTCTGGTGTGTCAGCATGTAAAAGCTAAGCATCAAGTCCCTTTTGGGTTATTACAATCGGTCATGATTCTAGAGTGGAAATGGGACCAAGTTACAATGGATTTCATCACAGGATTACCGTTAATGTCGAGAAAGAAAGTTGCAATTTGGGTTATTTTAGATCGACTAACTAAATCTACATATTCCATACCTGTACGAATGGATTATTCATTGGAAAAACTAGTCAAACTCTATGTTAATGAGATTGCTAGGTTACATAGTGTTCCATTGTCTATTATTTCAGATTGTGATTTGAGGTTTACCTCAAGACTTTAGAGTAAGTTGCACGAGGCATTGGGTACAAAATTAAAGTTTAGTATGACTTTTCATCCACAAACGGACAGTCAAACTGAACGAGTAATTCAAATTTTAGAAGACATGCTTCGATGTTGTATAGTTGAGTTCGAAGGTAGTTGGGAGAAGTATTTTCCATTAGTTGAAATTGCTTACAATAACAATTATCAAGTGAGCATAAAAATTGCACAGTATAAGGCACTATTTGGGCATAAATGTAGAAGCCTGTTATGTTGGTCAAAGTTGAGTGAAAGGAAGCTAGGAGGAGTTGATTTAATTTAAGATACTGAAGATAAAGTCAGGACCATCCGGAATAACTTGAAAGTGGCGACAGATCGTCAGAAATTTTACACAGATTTAACGCGTAAGGATATTGAGTTTGTTGTAGGCAATCAGGTGTTTTTAAAAGTCTCTCTATGGAAAAATAAACTACGTTTTGGCAGAAAAGGGAAGTTGAGTATGAGGTTTATTGGGCCGTATGAAATCACGGGAAGAGTTGGCCCTATGGCTTATAGGTTAGCCCTACCCTCGAAACTTGAAAAGATCCATAATGTTTTTCATGTTTCAATGCTAAGGTGTTATAGGTCTGATCCCTCACATATAATGTAACAATTCGTTTCCAATGAAATCATAATAGTAGTTTTGAGACCATAAATTTGATGTCAAAATAATTATTTTATTAATATTTTAATGTCCAACATGTTAGTAGTGTCTATAAAAATTAAGTTAAGAAATTTTATTGTTAGCATGCTTAATTTAATAAAAAGGACTAACTTGCATAAGGTGCAAATTTGAGTTCTATAAGTAAAAGTGTCAAATTGCTATGAAATTGGAATATGAGTGGCCTTCAATGGTAATTAGACCATTAATATAATTAGTTGATGTGGGCACATCCAATCCAATCAAGGAGGTTGATCCAGAGGTCTTACCATTAGGACCTATCACACGATCTAAGGTAAAGAAATTCAAGGAAGTTCTTTCTTTCACTTGTGCTAAAGTTTCTAACTCTTTTGAAAGTGAATGTGCTTTAGAAGATAAGATTTATAGTGTGTTGCATGCTGATATGTGATGTAACAGACCAATTTTGACCCAAATCGGAACGGTGGTTTCTGGACCACGAATCCGAGCCTAAGAAATATTTTAATATTATATTTTGTGTTTATTATATGTGATTTAGTGAGTGTGAAAGTTTCGTAGAAAAATTTAGTCGTTTAAGTGCTCAATTTGATAAAAAGGATTTAATCGAGAAAACGCGAAAGTTTCATGCTAAAGTGAAAGGTACTAATTTGATTGTGGCTTTTTAAGTGGGTGTACTAAAAGGGCAATTAGCCCATGTGCTACAAAGAGGGACGGCAATAGGCCTTTTAATTACAAAATTTATGTTGTTTTAGTATAATTATAAGTTAAAATTAGTGTTAATAAATATGATAATATATGTTTGTTTTAACATAAAATAATAAAGTTAAGTGGGAAGAAAGAGAACTTCACCTTGCTCATCTCCTTGGCCGAAAGTTGGAGGAAGAAACTCCATTTTTGGAGCTTGAAATTTCGGCACTTTGGGGCTTAATTAGGGGTATGTGTTTTGTTTAGTTTTTGATAATTTTGCATTTTTGGAATGGTTGCATTGAATCCTATACAACCCATGTAGAAATTTTGAGATTATGGCACATTAAATTCGGCTATGGTTGTATATGCTTGACTTAAGATGTTTGATAGTAGATTTCAATTAGTATATGTTAAAACATCCTCTTTTGAATTTGAAGTTGTGGTGGAATTGGATGTTAGGGATTTATTTGAAAAATAAATAAAAAAAAAGTTGAGGGACTAAAACATGAAATAAATGACATGCATGGACACATAAGAATATGGGGGATATTCGGCCAAGCTATAGTGTTGGAAAATCTTGCATATTTTGTGTTTTGTGTAAATTGGACTAAATTGTAAAAATGGGAAACCTTAGGGGCAAAATTGTAAATTGCCCATTTGTGTGTTTTGGGACTAAATTGAGATGAAATGCAATTAAATGAGCTAAATTTTAATGTGTTTTAGATCAAGAACAAAGAAAAACGGAATTAGACCGGGGAAAGACGAAGGTTCTCGAATAGCCGATTCGCACGGACTATCGACAACCGAGGTAAGTCCTTTAGCTAAAATATGTCAATAAATTAATTATGAACTTAGTGAATGATGAATGGTGGAAATTTAGAGTTTAAATTCATGATATAGCCGAATGTGAATGTATAGTATTGAAGTGAATTTATTTTGGCTAATGCAAGGTGTATAAGTAAGTTCTTGAGCTACCTTATGCTTAAAGGTTAATTACAAATCTAATGAATGATAGAATTTGTATAAGTTTGGTGTAAAACCATGAGTTGGCCGAATGTGATGATGATGGATTGGATTGATTTCAAATATATTTTATGCACTGTGAATAAATGCATATGGTTTGATATGTGATAGTGAAATGTGAAAAGCATGTAAAATTATTCTGACATTCGGGCTTCGAGCCTAGCAGCCCTCGTGCCGGTGACAAAATCGGGCTTTATGCCTAGCAGGCCTTGTGCCGGTGACAAAATCGGGCTTTATGCCTAGCAGGCCTTGTGCCGGTGTTACTTTTCAGGCTTTTATGCCTAGCAGGCCTTGTGCCGGTGTTATTTATCGGGCTTTACGCCTAGCAGGCCTTGTGCCGGTGTTACTTTTCAGGCTTTTACGCCTAGCAGGCTTGATGCCGGTGATGTAATTTATAAAAGAGAAATCGAATCTTTGTTCAAGACAACTTAAAGCTAATTTATTGAGTATACGGTTCAGGTAAGCATGTAAGGTATGCTATGCTTAATATTACTTGGGTCAAATTAATATATGAGAATTGTGTTATATGTGTTCGAAGTTAATATTGATGGATGTAATATGATGGAATTCGAGCTTAGAATGTGCTATTATGGAACAATTGGTTTTCAAGTTTAAATGTTAAGAAAGGAGATTTTCATGCGATATGCTTATATGAACTACAAAGAAATGTAGGTTGAAGGAAATGATTCCTAATTTACTTGGGTTAATGAATTACTAGTATCTGGCTTTGTATAAATAATTTACTTAATTGCCTATGTGAAATGCCATAAGTTGATTGCTTTCATTTCGTAAATAATTAAATGTTTTATTATCATGAGTTAGGACTTACTAAGCTAGTAAGCTTAATTATGTGAAATGTTCTCCTTTGTTTTATAGATTTTGGTCACGTTGCGGGCTCGTAAAGGATCTTCAAGAAGTCAACCACACTATCGCCTTCCTTTGGTATTTTGAATTTTGGTTACGAGTTAGAAGGCATGTATAGGCTAGATGAAGTTTTAGAAACATATGATGTTTGACCTTGTATATAATAGCCATGCGAATATGGCTAAATTTTTAGTTAAGTACGCTGTTGTGTCTTGATATGTATGGTGGTTCATGATGGCAATGTTTATGCATTCTTAATCAAAATTTAATCGTTTTGTTAAGGAAATGTTTGTATACGAAACGAATCCTTGAATTAGGGATGTAGGTAGGTTCGGTTAGAAGCTAGTCTTTCATAAAATGCAACAAAACAGCTTGTAGTAGCAGCAGTGATGTGAGTTATAAAAATCACCAAAAATAGTGTATATTGAATTAGAAGGTGAATGAGAGATGAAATTAAACCTCATTGTGTCTATTTTTACATGAAAGAAACAGGGTAGGCAAAAGATTTATATATTATGAGATAATTAAGTTTCAGTGAGACCTGCCCTGAATGAATTCAGGAGTCACTGTTCTGTTTTAGAAAAATTTTCAAATATTGTACAAAAATAATTAAGAAGCATGGTTTATATGTGTAGAACCCTTAATGAGTCTATTTTTCATTGGTATAAACAAGAACATTATAGGAAATTTTTGCAATGAGATAACTGTATTTTTGTAGAGACAGGTCAGAATTGTCAAGCAGTGTAATAAGGGTAATTTTGATGAATAAACTGTACTAATTTGCCACATGAAAAATTCTGGAAAAATTATGGTAAAAATGTATACGAGTCTAGTTTCAAGGAAAATTTACGGATCTAAATTTCAAGTTTTGAAACTCGAGTTATGGTCGATTTAATCAGCATGACGCAGTTGGACAGCTTTAAAATCTTACACCCCGAGTTAATAGTCAAGTCTAGTAATGCCACGTACTCGATTCCGGCAAGGGTTACGGGTAAGGGGTGTTACATTTGATTGGTATCAGAGCTTACGGTTTAGCCGATTCTAGGACTACCGTATGCGCATGTGAGTCTAGCTATACATGCCTTTAATATATATATTGATAGTGTGGTGACTTCTGACAGCCTGAACTTTGTTTTATATAGTAAATGGACACTGATCCTGAAAGAGCCGTAGCTGATAACGTAGAGAGTGTAGCGCCTGACCATGCACACGGATCAGCGCCGGTCGACTCTCGACCTGTTTCGGGTAGCCACGAAGGAGAAACTAAACAAGCCTTTTATCGGATGATGAATGAGTGGTTTGCCCAATTTATTCAGAATAACCCGAATGTACATCAACCTCCACCCCCGAATAATTCAACTCCGATTCCTTCAGCACCCCCGATGATAGATCCGATGAGATCTAGTAGGCCCCCAGTTGATAAAATTCGAAAATTTGGGGCTGAAGAATTTAAAGCCAATGATGATGACGACGCAGAGAGAGCCGAAATGTGGCTTGATAACACTATTCGGGTACTTGATGAGCTATCTTGTACTCCGGATGAATGTCTGAAGTGCGCTATATCTTTACTGCGGGACACTGCATATCACTGGTGGAACACACTAGTATTAGTGGTTCCGAAAGAAAAAGTGACATGGGATTTCTTCCAAACTGAATTTCGCAAGAAGTATATTAGCCAAAGATTCATTGATCAAAAACGAAAGGAGTTCCTCGAGCTGAAACAGGGGCGAATGACCGTAACGGAATATGAAAGAAAATTTGTCAGGCTCAGCCGATATGCTAGAGAGTGTGTTTCTACTGAAGCTATTTGTGTAAAAGATTTGAAGACGGCCTAAATGAAGATATAAAGATGTTTGTTGGCATTCTTGAAATTCAAGAGTTTGTAACTTTAGTTGAGAGAGCTTGCAAAGCTGAAGAGCTCGGGAAAGAGAAAAGAAAGGCTGAGACAGAAGCTAGAGACATCCGAAAAAGGTCTTCGGGTAAAGTCTTTCATTCCACGACCAAGAAGCCCAGAGATGACTACAGCCGACAGAAAGCTACTACAGATCCACCTAGACGGGATCGACCTCCTATGAGCTCCCGAGCTACCTCGATAGCCAGTGTTGGTAACGTTCCACAAAATAGAGTTGAATGCAAGCACTGTGGGAAATGGCACTCAGGGAGTTGTAGATTTCATGATCGGTCTTGCTATAAATGTAGATCGTCAGATCATTTTATTAGAGAGTGTCCGAAGTTAGCTGAGCAGAATACAGTTCAGAACACTAAGCCGAGCAACGTGTCAATGCGAGGTAGACCACCCAGACATTCAGGCAATGTAGGTGGTAGTCAGAAAGGAACGAAGAACACACAGATCGATCTGAGGCTAGAGCTCCGGCTAGAGCATATGCTGCACGAGCTAGAGAGGATGCTTCCTCCCCCGACGTTATTACGGTATTTTCACTCTTTATGATACTACTGTAATTGCACTAATCGATCCTGGTTCGACTCATTCTTATATGTGTGAAACTTTAAAATTTGGCAAGACTCTGCTAGTTGAGTCTACCGAGTTTGTGATTCGTGTGTCCAACCCTTTGGGTAGATGTGTGCTTGTTAATAAAGTGTGTAGAGGTTGCCCGTTGATGATTCGAGATTATTGCTTCCCAGCTGATTTAATGTTGTTGCCCTTTGACGAATTTGATATAATCTTGGGTATGGATTGGTTAACTTCGCACGAGGCAGTAGTGGATTGTAAAAGAAAGCTTATCGATTTAAAATGTCGAAATGGTGAGACCATCAGAATTAAATCCTGTGACATAAATGGGTTGCCTACAGTAATATCCTCAATGTTAGCCCGGAAGTATGTGAGAAAAGGATGTGAAGCTTACTTGGCCTATGTACTGGATAAAAAATGTCCGAGAAACAAATTGAATCCGTATCAGTTGTATGTGAATACCCTGATGTGTTTCCTGAAGAACTACCGGGTTTACCCCCAGTACGAGAGATTGAGTTCGACATTGAGTTAGTACCGGGTGCGGCTCCGATTTCGATAGCTCCGTACCGAATGGCACCTATTGAATTAAAAGAATTGAAAGGCAGTTGCAAGAGTTGACAGATAAGGGCTTCGCGCGACCGAGTTTCTCTCCGTGGGGTGCACCGGTTTTATTTGTGAAAAAGAAGGATGGGACTATGAGAATGTGTATCGATTATCGGCAACTAAATAAGGTGACTATAAAGAATAAGTACCCATTACCTTAGATTGATGATTTATTTGATCAGTTGAAGGGGGCTTCAGTGTTTTCGAAGATAGATTTGAGATCGGGCTATTATCAGTTGCGAGTCAGAGATTCAGATGTGCCAAAGACTGCATTCCGAACAAGGTACGGACATTATGAGTTTTTAGTTATGCCGTTTGGACTCACTAATGCACCTGCTGTTTTATGGATCTAATGAACCGAGTCTTCCGACAGTTTTTGGATCGGTTTGTAGTAGTGTTTATTGATGATATATTGATCTACTCCAAAAATGAAGCGGAACACACTGAGCATTTGAGAGTAGTACTACAAACTTTGAGAGATCAACGGTTATATGCAAAGTTCAGTAAGTGTGAGTTCTGGATGAATGAAGTCGGCTTCTTGGGTCATGTTGTTTCGGTGTCAGGTGTTCGGGTGGACCCAAACAAGATAACAGCTATACTCGATTGGAAACCGCCAAAGAATGTATCCGAGATCCGAAGTTTCCTAGGCCTTGCGGATATTATAGACGATTTGTAAAAGGTTTTTCCGTAATAGCTACACCTTTGATGAGACTACTACAGAAAGATGTCAAATTTGAGTGGTCAGAAAAGTGTCAAAAAGTTTCGAACAGTTGAAAGCCCTTTTGACCGAGGCTCCAGTATTAACCCAGCCTGAATCGGGTAAAGAATTTATTATTTTTAGCGATGCTTCCTTGAATGGGTTGGGTTGCGTTTTAATGCAAGAAGGCAAGGTGATAGCCTACGCTTCGAGACAATTGAAGCCACATGAAAAAAATTATCCAACTCACGATCTGGAGTTAGCAGCCATTGTGTTCGCATTAAAAATTTGGCGTCACTACTTATTTGGCGAAAAATGTCATATTTATTCAGATCACAAAAGTTTGAAGTATTTGATGACGCAGAAAGACTTAAACTTGAGACAACGCAGATGGTTAGAATTGCTGAAAGACTATGAATTAGTGATTGACTACCATCCGGGGAAAGCTAATGTTGTTGCGGATGCGTTAAGTCGAAAATCATTATTTACTCTTCGTGCATTGAACGCACGGGTGACTATGTCTAATGATGGTTCGATCTTAGCCGAGTTACAAGCGAGACCGATGTTCATTCAGCAGATTTGTGATGTACAGAAAGTTGACAAAAAGTTGATTGCTATTCGGAGTCAGTGTGGAAGTGGTACAGAATCAGATTTTCAGATTGATGCAAATGATTGTTTGAATTATAAAGGCCGATTGTGTGTTCCACAGAACTCAGATTTGATACAGATGATCCTGTGTGAGGCCCATAATAGTCGACTATCGATACACCCGGGTAGCACTAAAATGTATAACGATTTGAAGCAATTCTATTGGTGGCCTGGCATGAAACGGGATATATCCGAGTTTGTTTCTAAGTGCTTAATCTGTCAACAAGTAAAAGCTGAGCATCAAGTATCGTCCGGACTACTTCAACCAATCATGATACCCGAATGGAAATGGGATAGAATTACAATGGATTTTGTGTCCGGTCTTCCTATGACCCCGAGCAAGAAAGATGCAGTATGGGTTATCGTTGATAGACTGACTAAATCAGCTCATTTTATACCGGTACGTACCGACTATTCACTTGATAAGCTTGCCGAATTGTATGTGTCGCAGATTGTAAGGTTGCACGGTGTACCGAGTTCCATTGTTTCGGATAGGGACCCAAGATTCGCATCGCGGTTCTGGAAGAAATTGCAAGATGCTATAGGTACTAAACTTCATTTTTGTACAGCCTTCCATCCGCAAACAGACGGTCAGTCTGAGCGAACTATTTTGATACTTGAGGACATGTTGAGGTGTTGCGTTCTCGAGTTTGAAGGTACGTGGGAACGATACCTACCTTTGATTGAATTTGCTTTCAATAATAGCTTTCAATCTAGCATTAAAATGGCGCCTTATGAAGCCTTATATGGTCGAAAATGTCGCACACCGTTGTATTGGACTGAGCTCAGTGAGAATAAGATACACGGGGTTGATTGGATTAAAGAAACAGAACAGAAAGTGGTTGTTATTAGGAGTAATTTGAAAGCTGCTTCGGATCGTCAAAAGTCCTATGCCGATTTAAAACGTAAGGACATTGAATTTCAGGTCGGAGATCGGGTGTTCTTAAAAGTTTCTCCGTGGAAGAAATACTCCGATTCGGTCAGAAAGGCAAGTTGAGTCCTAGATTTATCGGTCCGTATGAAATCATAGAGCGTATAGGGCCTGTTGCTTATAGATTGAAATTGCCCCTTGACTTAGAAAAGATACACAATGTATTTCATGTTTCGATGCTTCGCAAATATAGATCGGATCCGTCCCATGTGATTGCACCGGAAGGGATTGAAATTAGATCTGATTTGACATATGATGAGGAACCGATCCGTATCTTAGCTCGGGAAATAAAAGAGTTGAGAAATAAAAGAATTCCATTAGTAAAGGTTTTATGGAATCGTCACGGAGTTGAAGAGGCTACGTGGGAGCCTGAGGAGTCAATAAGGCAACAATATCCGAACTTATTTAACGGTAAAATTTTCGAGGACGAAAATCCTTAAGGGGGGGAGAGTTGTAACAGACCAATTTTGACCCAAATCGGAACGGTGGTTTCTGGACCACGAATCCGAGCCTAAGAAATATTTTAATATTATATTTTGTGTTTATTATATGTGATTTAGTGAGTGTGAAAGTTTCGTAGAAAAATTTAGTCGTTTAAGTGCTCAATTTGATAAAAAGGATTTAATCGAGAAAACGCAAAAGTTTCATGCTAAAGTGAAAGGTACTAATTTGATTGTGGCTTTTTAAGTGGGTGTACTAAAAGGGCAATTAGCCCATGTGCTACAAAGAGGGACGGCAATAGGCCTTTTAATTACAAAATTTATGTTGTTTTAGTATAATTATAAGTTAAAAATTAGTGTTAATAAATATGATAATATATGTTTGTTTTAACATAAAATAACAAAGTTAAGTGGGAAGAAAGAGAACTTCACCTTGCTCATCTCCTTGGCCGAAAGTTGGAGGAAGAAACTCCATTTTTGGAGCTTGAAATTTCGGCACTTTGGGGCTTAATTAGGGGTATGTGTTTTGTTTAGTTTTTGATAATTTTTGCATTTTTGGAATGGTTGCATTGAATCCTATACAACCCATGTAGAAATTTTTGAGATTATGGCACATTAAATTCGGCTATGGTTGTATATGCTTGACTTAAGATGTTTGATAGTAGATTTCAATTAGTATATGTTAAAACATCCTCTTTTGAATTTGAAGTTGTGGTGGAATTGGATGTTAGGGATTTATTTGAAAAATAAATAAAAAAAAGTTGAGGGACTAAAACATGAAATAAATGACATGCATGGACACATAAGAATATGGGGGATATTCGGCCAAGCTATAGTGTTGGAAAATCTTGCATATTTTGTGTTTTGTGTAAATTGGACTAAATTGTAAAAATGGGAAACCTTAGGGGCAAAATTGTAAATTGCCCATTTGTGTGTTTTGGGACTAAATTGAGATGAAATGCAATTAAATGAGCTAAATTTTAATGTGTTTTAGATCAAGAACAAAGAAAAACGGAATTAGACCGGGGAAAGACGAAGGTTCTCGAATAGCCGATTCGCACGGACTATCGACAACCGAGGTAAGTCCTTTAGCTAAAATATGTCAATAAATTAATTATGAACTTAGTGAATGATGAATGGTGGAAATTTAGAGTTTAAATTCATGATATAGCCGAATGTGAATGTATAGTATTGAAGTGAATTTATTTTGGCTAATGCAAGGTGTATAAGTAAGTTCTTGAGCTACCTTATGCTTAAAGGTTAATTACAAATCTAATGAATGATAGAATTTGTATAAGTTTGGTGTAAAACCATGAGTTGGCCGAATGTGATGATGATGGATTGGATTGATTTCAAATATATTTATGCACTGTGAATAAATGCATATGGTTTGATATGTGATAGTGAAATGTGAAAAGCATGTAAAATTATTCTGACATTCGGGCTTCGAGCCTAGCAGCCTCGTGCCGGTGACAAATCGGGCTTTATGCCTAGCAGGCCTTGTGCCGGTGATGCCTAAAATCGGGCTTTATGCCTAGCAGGCCTTGTGCCGGTGTTACTTTTCAGGCTTTTACCTAGCAGGCCTAGCAGGCTTGATGCCGCCTAGCAGGCTGATGCCGGTGAATTTAAAAGAGAAATCGAATCTTTGTTCAAGACAACTTAAAGCTAATTTATTGAGTATACGGTTCAGGTAAGCATGTAAGGTATGCTATGCTTAATATTACTTGGGTCAAATTAATATTATGAGAATTGTGTTATATGTGTTCGAAAGTTAATATTGATGGATGTAATATGATGGAATTCGAGCTTAGAATGTGCTATTATGGAACAATTGGTTTTCAAGTTTAAATGTTAAGAAAGGAGATTTTCATGCGATATGCTTATATGAACTACAAAGAAATGTAGGTTGAAGGAAATGATTCCTAATTTACTTGGGTTAATGAATTACTAGTATCTGGCTTTGTATAAATAATTTACTTAATTGCCTATGTGAAATGCCATAAGTTGATTGCTTTCATTTCGTAAATAATTAAATGTTTTATTATCATGAGTTAGGACTTACTAAGCTAGTAAGCTTAATTATGTGAAATGTTCTCCTTTGTTTTATAGATTTTGGTCACGTTGCGGGCTCGTAAAGGATCTTCAAGAAGTCAACCACACTATCGCCTTCCTTGGTATTTTGAATTTTGGTTACGAGTTAGAAGGCATGTATAGGCTAGATGAAGTTTTAGAAACATATGATGTTTGACCTTGTATATAATAGCCATGCGAATATGGCTAAATTTTTAGTTAAGTACGCTGTTGTGTCTTGAATGTATGGTGGTTCATGATGGCAATGTTTATGCATTCTTAATCAAAATTTAATCGTTTTGTTAAGGAAATGTTTTGTATACGAACGAATCCTTGAATTAGGGATGTAGGTAGGTTCGGTTAGAAGCTAGTCTTTCATAAAATGCAACAAAACAGCTTGTAGTAGCAGCAGTGATGTGAGTTATAAAATCACCAAAATAGTGTATATTGAATTAGAAGGTGAATGAGAGATGAAATTAAACCTCATTGTGTCTATTTTTACATGAAAGAAACAGGGTAGGCAAAAGATTTATATATATGAGATAATTAAGTTTCAGTGAGACCTGCCCTGAATGAATTCAGGAGTCACTGTTCTGTTTTAGAAATTTTCAAATATGTACAAAAATAATTAAGAAGCATGGTTTATATGTGTAGAACCCTTAATGAGTCTATTTTTCATTGGTATAAACAAGAACATTATAGGAAATTTGTGCAATGAGATAACTGTATTTTGTAGAGACAGGTCAGAATTGTCAGTGTAATAAGGGTAATTTTGATGAATAAACTGTACTAATTTGCCACATGAAAAATTCTGGAAAAATTATGGTAAAAATGTATACGAGTCTAGTTTCAAGGAAAATTTACGGATCTAAATTTCAAGTTTTGAAACTCGAGTTATGGTCGATTTAATCAGCATGACGCAGTTGGACAGCTTTAAAATCTTACACCCCGAGTTAATAGTCAAGTCTAGTAATGCCACGTACTCGATTCCGGCAAGGGTTACGGGTAAGGGGTGTTACATGTGACATACTTATGCCATACTACTTATAATGGTGTGTTTAGTATGTATATATTATGCTAAGTATGTTTTTTGATTGGGTTGATAGTATTAGTATTGTCTTCAAGTTGTTTGTGTGTTAACGAATAAGTGTGAACTTGTTTACAACTTATTAGACTATGTTATATAAAGTTTACATAGCTTTGATAAGTGTTATATTATTTTGCAACATGTACACGAAAGGACTCCAGCTCACCTTCAGCTCAAGTCAGCTCAGAGGCTTGGTCCCCAGCTCAACTCAGCTCAGAGTGCTCTACACCAGCTCATGTAAGCTTATTTCACTTCTAGCTAGCTGAATTCAGTTCAGTTTAGCTCCAGTTAGCTCACCTCTGGCTCCACTAGCTCAACTTTAGCTGACAAGTCCAGAAGTAGCTAAATAGTGTCCTACGTGTTGGGGAGTACACCGGTGCACATGTGGTAGTCTAGGTGGCGTCCAAGCATGTGGATGTGCATGTGCCAGCCTTGTACACAGGTGGTGCACATGTGTGACCAAAAACCAGCCCGTTCTTGTGCATTTGTGCGGCAATTGAAAAGATAAGGACAAGGGAAGTTGTGTGTTTGAATTTTAAATGAAATTAACACATGTTTAAAGTGATAAACATGCCAACTCCTTTTTTACTTGGTTGCAAATTAATTCTGCCCAAAAGGAGTTATTTCAATTCAAATTTAATTTTTAAACTCCTTTAATGTTAACCACATAATGTAATTCGGCCACCTCTTCATTCTTCTATGTATTTGTACTTCAAACATTGGCTAAAGGTTAGACTTTTTGAAATAAAAATTACTTTGTGAGTTTTCTCTCAAATTCGGTTCTTTTTTTGAACTTCTTTCTTGACATTTCAATTATGAATTGTAGTGTCAATCTTGTGATACTTCGGGTTCCTAGATCGCTATCTAGTGGGTCCAAGTCCGTTAACGTAGAATAAATTTGATTCGGGTTTGCATAATAGATTGTGCGAGTTCTTTCGAGTTCTTCGTTGTTCAAGTTCCCAGCCAGTTTCCAGCGTTATTTTTGCCATTTTTTTTGAATGTTCAAGGCTTCCATGGATGAATTTTGAAGCATTCATCTTCTACCATCTTCAAATCTGTCTAGAAACTCCAGCAACATCTTTTCTTCTTCAAATCTGTCTAGAAATTCCAACAACATCTTTTCTTCTTCAAATCTATTAAATTTCGTGTGTTTTTGAAGTCTAAAACCAACCTTTTTGTTTTGTTTAATTGCAGGGAAGTGCTTGCTACAATCCTAGATCTGTAAACACTCAAGGATCGTTGTTTTGCCAAGCAACGCCTTATCATATGGTATCAGAGCCTAGGTTGGAATTTTTTACCACATTCTGCACTCAAAATCAAGAAAACAAAATAAAAAGTTAGAAAAAACCAAATTTGAAAATTCAAAACAAAAAAAATACAAAAAAATTCATATTCGAAACACAACAACAAAACAGAAACAAAAGAAAAAGAAGTTTGTTTGAAATGATAAAAGATGAGCATATTATGCAATGAAATGCTTGGAATTCAACCGAAACAACTTATTCTTGTCTGTTCGATGATAGGGTCATTGTAAGCATTTCTAATGCAGTAAGTTGTTGATTTTTTTCATCCTTTTTTTCTTCATTTCATTTGTTGATTTTCCAGCCTTTATATCTCATTTTTATTTCCAGCCCTATTTTCATTCTAACCCTTGATTCTTTACCCTTGTTGTTTCTTACAAGTTGACACGGTAAACAGATTCTGAAAGATCGAAATTAGTTCCTTTAAAGAACTGATTGTGAGAGATTGAGTGGAAAAGGTAATTGAGCGTGTGAGATTAGAAGGGGAGACAAGAAGAGCCTTTAAAGTATTCTCCCGAGTGAAACACGAGCGCTGAGTGAAATTGTTGAGTGTTCTTTCTTTGAGAGCGATCTATGAGACTGTGTTGAGTGTGCTGTGAGATCCATTCCTTTATTTTCACTAACCAATAGTGTTTTTGCTTTTTTCTTTTATTATTATTATTACTATTTAAAATGACAGGTTCTAATGAGAACAACCCGGATGGCCGGCAACCAAACTTGCAAATGCAGGCCATAACACGTGAACTTCAGCATCTTTTAAGACAAGAACTCGAACCCCTACAATCGAGGATAGACAGAATTGACAGTGGTGGTTCCCAATCAGTCCCTAGTAAAGGAAATGATGAGAATGAAGTTGATCAGCTCCAAGGCAGAATCTGAGAAGACATATACAACTTGATGATAATCTGTCTACCATTAAAGTTGCTATTTCATCATTTCAGGGACGAACAGATCCCAATGCTTACCTCGCTTGGGAAAGCAAAGTCGAACATGTTTTTGAGTGTTACAATTACTCAGAACAGAAGAAGGTTCGTTTGGCTGCGATGGAATTCACTTATTACACTTTGATCTGGTGGGATCAATTGCTAATTAGTCGGAGATGCACCGGTGAAGGTCCAGTGAGATCGTGGAATGAAATGAAACAAATCATGCGTAAGAGATTTGTTCCTTCTCATTACCATCGTGACTTATTCCAGAAGTTGCAAACGTTGAAATAGGGGAGTAGGAGGTTGAAGACTACTATAAGGAAATGGAAGTGTCCATAATGCGAGCCAACATTGTTAAGGATCGAGAGGATACTATGGTACGTTTTCTAGCAGGTTTGAATTCCAAGATTGCTAATGTTGTTGAGTTGCAGCATTATGTCGAGTTAGAGGACATGGTGCATATGGCGATAAAAGTTGAACAACAACAATGTAGGAAGTCTTCAAATCGAGGTAATACTCCATTTAAATCATTATCAAATCCTTTACCTACTCCTAAGAATTGTAGGAAGCCTACACCACAAGCACCACTTTAGATTCGAGATAAGGCAGAGTCAAGCAAACCAAAGACTCCTATTACTGAAAATAGGGGTGACAAGTAGGTGGTGACACAAGAACGTTCGAGGGACTCTGTGTTTCAAGTGCCTTGGTCGAGGGCATGTTTCCAGTCAGTGCCCAAATCGGAGGGCCATGATGTTGTTGGATAGTGGCGAGATTGAATCTGAGTCCGAAGAAGACGAATAGGAGCCCCCTACAGTGGACATTGAAGAAGTTGATGATAATGTGCAGGCGTTTGCCATCGGTGAAGCACTTGCTGTCAAGAGGAGTCTGAATACTCAATCGATTCAGGATGAACAGCAACGAGAGAACATGTTTCACACGAGATGTCTCATCAATAACAAGGTATGTGTTGTAATTATCGATGGTGGTAGTTGCACTAATGTTGTTAGTTCTGTGATGGTTGATAAGTTGGGTTTGAAGACGACACAGCATCCAAATCCTTACAAGTTACAGTGGCTAAATGACGGAGGAGAAATTAGAGTGACTAGGCAAGTTCTTGTGCCGTTTGCCATTAGAAAGTACAAAGATGAAGTACTTTGCGATGTCATTTCGATGGATGCGAGCCATTTACTGTTGGGACAACCATGGCAGTTTGACATGAGGGCAATACAGATAAAAAGATCATGCAGATAAAAAGATCATTTTAGCACCTCTGACACTGAGCCAAGTGCAAGAAGACCAAGTGAGATTGCAAAAGAATATCGAAGAAGCTCGAGGGAAAAAGAAGATGAATGTGTACGCTAGCAGCAAGGAAATCAGGAAATGTCTTTCCTCTTAGCATTCTATGCTTATTTTGTTGTTTAAAGATAATTGTTTATAAGCTGAGATTCCTAGTGATTTGCCTGTTTCTACTTCATCTCTTTTGCAGGAATTTGAGGATGTGTTTCCTGATGAAACACCAAAGGGTTTACCCCCTATTTGTGGCATCGAACATCAGATTGAGTTTATTCTAGGAGCCACGATTCTGAATAGACCGGCATACCACAGTAACCCTAAAGAGACGAAGGAACTTCAAAGACAGATTTCTGAGTTGTTGGACAAGGGGTACATTCGAGAGAGTTTGAGCCCGTGTGTTGTACCAGTGTTGTTGGTACCCAAAAAGGATGGAACTTGGAGGATGTGTGTTGATTGTCGAATAGTGAACCAGATTACAATCAAGTATCGACATCCTATTCCTCGCCTTGATGACATGTTGGATGAGTTGTGCGGAGCGACTACCTTCTCCAAAATTGATTTGAAGAATGGATATCATCAGATTCGCATGAAAGAATGCGACGAATGGAAGACAGCCTTCAAGACGAAACTAGGACTGTATGAATGGTTAGTGATGCCTTTCGGTTTAACTAATGCTTCTAGTAATTTTATGCGTTTGATGAATCATGTTCTGCAATCTTTTATTGGTAAGTTTTGTGTTGTGTACTTTGATGACATTTTGATTTATAGCAAGACCTTGCAGGATCACGTAAAACATTTGCGAGCTATTTTACAGACTTTCCGAGAAGAGAGATTGTTTGGTAACATGGAGAAATGTGTGTTTTGTACTGATAAGCTTATATTTCTTGGTTATATTGTTAGTTCTCAAGGAGTTGAAGTTGATCCTGAGAAGATTAAGGTGATTCAAGAGTGGCCACGACTGACATCGGTTAGTCAAGTTAGATCGTTTCACGGTTTAGCTAGTTTCTACCGTCGGTTTGTTCCCTATTTCAGTTCTATTACCGCCCCCTTAACCGGGATTATAAAGAAGAATTCAGTCTTCCCATGGGGTAAAGAACAAGAGGACGCCTTTCTGAAAATAAAGGAGTGTTTGACAAAAGCACCTATTTTAGCATTACCTAACTTTGATAGAATGTTTGAAGTTGAATGTGATGCTTCTGGAGTTGGTATATGTGCTGTTTTGTCACGGGAAAAGAGGCTCGTTGCATATTTCAATGAGAAGCTTAGTGGAGCGACGTTGAACTATCCTATCTATGATAAGGAGATGTATGCACTGATTCGGGCATTGGAAACTTGGCAGCATTATTTGTTGCCTAAGGAGTTCATGATTCACACTGATCATGAGGCTTTTCGATATATCACAGGTCAGCATAAATTAAACAAATGACATGCTAAATGGGTTGAATTTCTTGAGTCTTTCCCTTATGTCATTCGTTACAAGAAAGGTAAAGACAATGTCGTTTCTGATGCTTTATCACGCAGGTATGCACTTTTAAATTACCTTGATTCTCATTTGATTAGATTTGCATAAATTCATGAGCTATACATTGATGATCCTGATTTTGGAGATAAGTTTAATGCTTGCGCAAAAGGTGCAGAAGGAAAATTTTATAGGCATGATGGCTATCTTTTCAAAGAGAATAGGATATGCATTCCACAAGGATCCATGCGTGGTATTCTGATCCATGAAGCACATGAAGGTGGACTGATGGGTCATTTTGGAGTCATCAAAATGTTACAGACATTAAAGGAGCATCTTTTTTGGCTTAAAATACGTAGGGATGTTGAACGGTACTGTGAACATTGTGTGACTTGTAAGAAAGCAAAATCAAAGGTTTCACCACATGGTATGTACTTGCCTTTACCTATTCCTGATTCCCCTTGGACTGATATTTTGATAGATTTTGTTTTGGGATTGCCTAGAACTAGGACCGGTAGAGATAGTATATCTGTTGTGGTTGATAGGTTCTCGAAGATGGCACATTTTATTGCTTGCCATAAAACTGATGATGCTATAAATGTGGCTAACTTGTTCTTTAGAGATGTTGTTCGTTTACATGGTATTCATAGGTCAATTGTTTCTGACAGGGATGTAAAGTTTTTGAGTCACTTCTGGATGACTCTTTGGAGCAAATTAGGTACGAAACTTATGTTTTCTACTACTTGTCATCCCCAGACTGATGGACAAACTGAGGTTGTTAACAGGGTTTTATCTATTTTACTTTGTTCCATAATTAAAAAGAACATAAAAACTTGGGAAGATTATTTTCCACATGTTGAATTTGCTTATAATCACGCTGTACATTCTGCTACTAAGATGTCACCATTTGAGGTTGTTTATGGATTTAATCCTATTACTCCTCTAAATATGTTGCCTTTGCCACAAGAACATGTGATGAACAGGGACGGTAAAGTGAAAGCAGAGTATGTGAAGAAGTTGCATCAACAGGTTAAGGAGAACTTAGAACGAAGGACTCAGCAGTACGAAAAACAAGCAAACAAAGGAAGAAAGCGAGTCACCTTCGATGTTGTTGATTGGGTTTGGGTTCATTTCCAAAAGGCAGGTTTTCTAGCCCAAAGATGGTCTAAGCTGTTACTGCGAGGAGATGGTCCTTTTCAGGTGTTGGAAAAAGTGAATGAAAACGTCTACAAATTAGATTTACTGGGTGAATATAATGTAAGTGCCACATTAAATGTTTCGGACTTAACCCCTTATGACAATTCTACAGATTTGAGGATAAATCCTTTTCACGAAGGGGGGCTAATATGGGCACATCCAAGCCAATCAAGGAGGTTGATCCAGAGGTCTTGCCATTAGGACCTATCACACGATCTAAGGCAAAGAAATTCAGGGAAGTTCTTTCTTTCAATTGTGCTAAAGTTTCTGACTCTTTCGAAAGTGAATGTGCCTTAGAAGATAAGTTTTATAGTTTGTTGCAGGCTAATATGTGACATACTTATGCCATACTACTTATATTGGTGTGTTTAGTATGTATATATTATGCTAAGTATGTTTTTGGATTAGGTTGATAGTATTTGTATTGTCTTCAAGTTATTTGTGTGTTAACGAATAAGTGTGCACTTGTTTACAACTTATTAGACTATATTATATTAAGTTTACATAGCTTTGATAAGTGTTATATTGTTTTGTAACATGTACACGAAAGGACTCCAGCTCACGAGAGTATATGCAGCTCACCTTCAGCTCAAGTCAGCTCAGAGGCTTGTTCTCCAGCTCAACTCAGCTCAGAGCACTCTACACCAGCTCATGATAGCTCATTTCACTTCTAACTAGCTGAATTCAGCTCAGTTTAGCTCCAGTCAGCTCACCTCTGGCTCCACTAGCTCAACTTCAGCTGATAAGTCCAGAAGTAGCTGAATTGGGTCCTACGTGTTAGGGAGTACACAGTGTACATGTGGCAGCCTAGGTGGCGTCCAAGCATGTGGATGTGCATGTGCCAGCCTTGTACACATGTGGTACACATGTGTGACTAAAAACCAGCCTGTTCTTGTGCATTTGTGTGGAAATTGAAGAGATAAGGACAAGGGAAGTTGTGTGTTTGAATTTCAAACGAAATTAACACTTGTTTAAAGTGATAAACATGTCAACTCCCTCTTTTTTACTTGGCTGCAAATTAATTCCGCCCAAAAGGAGTTATTTCAATTCAAATTTAATTTTTAAACTCCTTTAATGTTAACCATACAATGTAATTCGGCCACCTCTTCATTCTTCTATGTATTTGTATTTCGAAGATTGTTAAAAGGTTAGACTTTTTGGAATAAAAATTACTTTGTGAGTTTTCTCTCAAATTCGCTTCTTTTTTTTTTTTTGAACTTCTTTCTTGACATTTCAATTATGAATTGTTGTGTCAATCTTTTGTTACTTCGGGTTCCTAGATCGCTATCTAGTGGGTCCAAGTCTGTTGACATAGAACAGATTCGATTCGGGTTTGCATAACAGATTGTGTGAGTTCTTTCGAGTTCTTCGTTGTTCAAATTCCCAGCCAGTTTCCAGCGTTATTTCTGCCATTTTTTTTTTAATGTTCAAGGCTTCCATAGATGAATTTTGAAGCATTCATCTTCTACCTTCTTCAAATCTGTCTAGAAATTCCAACAACATCTATTCTTCTTCAAATCTGTCTAGAAATTCCATCAACATCTTTTCTTCTTCAGATCTGTTAAATTTCGTGTGTTTTTGAAGTCTAAAACCAACCTCTTTGTTTTGTTTAATTGCAGGGAAGTGCTTGCTACAATCCTAGATCCGTAAACACTCAAGGATCGTTGTTTTGCCAAGCAACGCCTTATCATTAGTGGACAAAGATGGACATCTTTTTAATGGTTTTAAAGGTTATTAATTAAGGTTAGTTTGGTAAATTAATAAAATATCATAAAATAAAATTAGTAAAAGAAAGATGATATCTTTCTTTCTTTCTTTTTCAGGAAAATTTAGCACTTAAGGAAGCAATTAAGACCTTCCAAGGTTCATCCATAGTCCTTCTATGCATTTCAAGAAAAACAACGTACGAATTTAGATCGAGGAAAAGAAAAAGTGTTGGATTAGTCAATCGTATTTCTTCGGTTGTGATCGAGGTAAGTTTGTACATGTAATTAAAGTTGTATTATGCTTGATTTACATGCTTTTATGTTATATTATGGTATTACGTCTCTATGGAAAAATCCAACAAAGTTTCGGTGACTTTCAAATCCCGTTTGAAATTTAGGATTATATAGGATACAAATGACATATCATTAGGGGTTACCGTGTTTCGGGTGCTGGTCTTGTACTAACAGGTTGTGTGAGCAAACCCACTTATGGCTCGAGAGAGAGCATTTATGTGACATAAGAGAAAGTAATGGTTTTGACCATATGTTAGCACATAGTGTCCGAGATTCCATCGTATCTGATATTATTCTAGTGGTTCAAAGGGTATACAAAAGGGAATGATCGATAAATATTTTGATAAGTAATGCTATGAAAGTATGAAATAAGTATGAAATGATGATGCTTTAAATATGATTAGCCATATTTATGAAAGTATGAATGCTTATAAGTTATGTGCATAAAAGCTATTATGTTTTGAAATGAGTTGTTAAGTTATGTGGTTATCTAACTTGAAAGGTTATTGTTGCTTAGACTTGTGCCAAGCTATGTTGGATTATCTCATAAATTGCTTTTAAGCTTATATATATTGAAATGGTAAGCTTTGTTTATGAATTATGAACTTACTAAGCATTATATGCTTACTTCGTGTTGTTTCTCTTATGTTTTTAGATAATCGGAAGCTCAGTCGGTTTGGAAACTTATCGGAGATCCATCACACCATCCATCAGCTATACCACTAGATTTTGATGATTTTGAGTCATAGTTATAATGGCATGTATAGGTGTCTTTGTTTGATGAAATTAACCATTATGTATGGCTTGTATATATGCTATTTTGGTTAATGATATAGTTGATATGATATCATGTATATATATGGGATTTAAAGTGGTTGTCATTTTGGCATCTAAGTACTTAGTGATGGTAGTTGAATGGATGAACATTAAGGTCTGCTATGAGATGTTGTTTTGGTATGATATAGAAAGTGCCTTGAAGTGTTCATGGTTAGTTTTGGTAGCCTTGAATGTATATTGTCATTTGGTATAGTTATTAAGATTAATGGTATATGTGGAAATGATCATAATAGTATTTGTTGTGCATGTAATTGGTATATGAGCATTATGGAAAATGTGGAATTGAAGTTGTTCAATTGGTGGTTTGAATTATGAATGAATTTGGTAGGTGTTTAGTCAAGTTTGATTGTCAAGTTTAAGGTGCCATTTTGGCATATTGGTTGAATAGTTAGTTTCTATGATGTTCTAGCTTGTATATGTATATATTAAGTGCCATTTGAATGCATGAAAATAGGTACATTCGGTTTGTGCAAGTGGCTAGTTTTTGGGTGAGAAAAATGGCTTGAAAATGGCCTATTTTTCGTCCACACGGCCAGGAAACATGGCTGTGTGTCCCCTGTAGCTTATTAAGGGTTGCAAGTCAGGAAGTTACACGGCCTAGCACACAACCTGACACACGAGTGTGTGAGGCCATTTTGAGGGGTACATGGCTTGGCACAGGGGCGTGTGGCTTGGCCATGTGGCCTAAGTCAATGAGTTCAAGCATTTTGCTATATGTACTACAATATTTTTGAGCATTTGATACTTCTTTTCAACTCCCAAAACTTATCTTCAAAGAATATTCTAAATAGTCCTGAGTATAGTGTTTGAGACAATTTAAAGATAATTATGAGAGAAATGATTGCTAAAAAAGGTTAAAATAAAATTAGGCCATATAGTCTCAAAGTCGGGTTTCAAAGGATAAAAATTCATCAAGGTTGGCTTGAAAGGCTCAAACAGTCCAAACAAAAGTTTGCCTAAATCATTTTCAACATTCCATGCTTCCTAGGATTTCGCCTCAAGAAATTACTAAGTCAATTCTAGAGACTTAAACTTTCATGCATGCCTAGCTTTCCTAAGGAACTAAAAATTTTATGGTATGATTTACATACTTTATTCATAATTATTTTATGGTATATTTATATCATAATTCAGCTAACATAACAATTATTTTATTCATAATGAAGTTTAGCATACTTAACAAAATTTCAAATTTTTTAGCAAAATATAACCGAACCATAATTAAAATAAAATTTTATTTTGAGAGGAAATAATTTCAATTTTTTAGTCCCCCTATTTAAGATGAACAATGTCCTCATTGTTAGAAGTGAATAGATACTATACACCAGGTAGGTTTCTAGAAAAGAAAAGGTGAGTCAATTTGACTACTTAAGTACAAAGCTCTCTCTAGGATCCAATCCTAGACATGTATATATCTATTGCCACACTTCTTATTTTAAAACTTGTTCTTTTTATGTATGATTTCCACCTCTTGTTTAATTATGTGGAAAATAAAAATCCTAATAGATTCTAATCTTAAAACATTAAATAACATAGGAAAGATAATAAAATAAAGTAAATGTCCCTCTTTTTTATTTGTTTGCAGATCCCTCAGAATCTGGCCGATATTTTGCTCCATTGTCTTTGTCTTTGCATGAATCACTTCGTTCCCTCTTCGATATTGGACTCCATGGTTCAAATATAAAATCTAGAAACTGAAGCACAAAAATAAACGGGCCATTGAATATTTTCATAAGAGCGCTTCTAATTGAGTCATCCCGTATTTTTGAATATCTCTAGTAAGCTTGTTGCTTCCACTACATATGTTGCATTATGTCTATCAACTTTCATAGCTCATCTCGAAGATCTGGGCGAGGTGATTGAGTTCTAAATGTTGAGGTTGCCATGTCAGGTTCGGTTATTGGTTCCATTGGTTTTGCCTTATCATGGATTTTAGTTGATTGCGTTGCTTCGATCTCTGTGGGATCTTCTTCTTATTTTTCAAGATCCTCGCTCTCTTCAACTCGTTACTATAGAACAGAATCTCCGACTATTTGGTAGAAGTCCCAATCTGTGATTGTGCCCTGGCTATAACTTTGCTTCTTTACGTTTGGAAGAATTTTAGCTTTCAAACACAAGATTGTTATCGTAAAGGGAAAATATACTGGGCCAGAAGGTCTAGCGGCACAATTTCGCATTTCTCTCAAAATGGTTTTTCCCACATCAATGGTCTTTGCCATTAAAATCGAGTATAACAAGATCATTTGCTCTAATAAAATTGCAGTCCCATGTGAAATAAGGACAACGCTAAATCGAACGAAATAGAACCATACCTTCACGACTGGGGTCAAATATTCTCTACGACAAGTGTGAGTTCCATGCTTTGACACAATCCACTTAGAACCTAGAATTGTAAGTCCCTCGAAAATTTCTTGCAATTTTCCACCCTCAATATTTCTCATCAAGGAAGAATATTCGTCATCTTCAAAATCAGGTAATTCAAAGAATTCATTGATAGCGTTTGAGCTTATTAGTACCTTGATTCCTCGGACAGAAACTTTCGTTAAATTGCTTGAGGTCAAATTCGCATAAAATTCACGAACTAACTCTTCATCTGTACTAGGTCTTTTCTCACAATACAACTCTTAATTGAGAGCTTTAGCAATTTGTCGAATGTGCGCCATGAAATTGATATAGTTGCTTTCTTTCAATGTAAAGTTTCTTTCAGGGTGCATTTGTTAATTCTTGAAAACACTATCGTATCTTGCTTTGGTTTCTTCACAGTGAAATTTGTTTTGTGATTCTTCAATTTGGACAAATGCACGAGTTCTTTTGCGAGGCATGATTAACCTAAATATAAGATGGAAACAAATTTTCTAAAAAATTTAATTTGCATAAATATTAATAATTCAATAAATTGAAAAACTAAATAATCAAATAAAATTGAAATTTAGGAGAAAAATTTTCTTACCACCTTTGTATAAAAATTAAGTACTCAATAAATAAAATTAGAAGCAAAAGATTTTAATTGAGGGATGGTTGGAAGGGTGATTGGTTGGTGGCTAAATAAGATGGAAGTGTGGTTCAAAGGTAACAATGGTGTGTGGGTTGTGTAAAGGTGAACACAGCTTGAAGGAAAGAACAACAATGTGCGACCTTGGCGTAAGTAGGTGCATCGGCTAGACAACAAATAGTAGCAGTGTGGTACGATGGAGGTAGGTGCATGTGTGAGCAGCTTTGGAGCTAGGCGTGCGGGCAGGTGTGGCAACAGGAAGAGCTACTGGGATGGTACGCAGGTAAGGCCAGCGACATGCGCATGGGAGTAGGTCGCAAGGTGTGCGCGATGGTGGCTTTTTGGCGATGAAACGGCTAGGGGTGCCTTTGACAGTTGCCGATGGGAGCTACGACACTAGCTACCTTGGAGGTTGGAAGGTTTTATGATGATGTGAATGGTGGAGAAGGTTGGTAGAATTTATAGTGAAGGGAGGAAGGAATTCAATTAGAATTCTTGGAACAATTTAATAGTAAAATATTCTAACTCCTAATTCCAGAATAATTAATATGATGTATATTAAAATATTATTTACTATTACTTTATTTATTAAAATAGATTTTACTAAAATATAATAAAGTTTAAACTAATCCTAATTCTATGTAAAGTTGAAAATAATTAATATATTTTATACTAAATATAATTATATATTAATTATTATCACTTTATTTATTAAAAAGTAAATTAAAACCTTTATTTTAGATGGCTTTGAAAATATTTACAATGTAACAGTCCATTTTTGGTCAAATCAGAGCAGTGGTTTTGTGTAACACCCCAAACACGGCCTAAACGTTACGATCGGATCTGGGATGTCACAAGGAAAGGTTGTTTAAAAGAACTTTGGAATTTTAAAGAAACATCGCAATTTTGAAAACTTTTCGTTTTGTGTTTCTATCTTGAAAATAACATTCAGTTTAAGGGTTTCTTACCAACTCTTATTTAAAAGAACTATTAGTTGAATACGGTTTTGTGATACGAAAACCAAAAACTAGTGGTATTCGAAAACCAAAAACTAGTGGTATTCCGAAACGTATCATTTTGAAAACAGTGTTTGTGGTTTTAAGTAAATTTCCGAATTGAGTTATTAATCAGCATGTTATCCGCTTGTTAGGATTTTGGAAAACTTTTATTTATATTTTTAGGAAAACTTTGTGTTTAGCATTTCATAAAGTGATAATAACCGCATTAAATCAAAAACCCAAATTAAAATTACGGAGGCCTTATTACATAGAAAAATCCCAAATTTAAAAGTAAGTTTAAAAGAAGGAAACGAAATTTACGAAAGAAACAATGCATGGCCACTTCAAAGTCCACCTCGGCTCCAAATCCGCAACTAGGGGTTACCTGGAAGATTAAGTAGAGGGGTGAGTCACCAAGACTCAGTGTGTAATTCCCCTTACGAACGCAATCTGGGCCTAAGCTCACAGAACACATTGGGCTTTAGCCCCCACAACATAACATATTAAAAGTGTATGCAATGCAAACCGACCCAACCTAATGTTCCATCCTCTATATCACCTGAACCAGCCAAACACCTGTGGTACCAAGCCACTGTGGTACCAAACCACTGTGACAAAGTCGTGATATGTATAAATGTGGTACCAAACCGTTGTGGTTCCAGACCATTGAAATAATGTGACATAGTCACTGATGTATTTATATGTGGTACCAAACCACTGTGGTGCCAAACCACTGTGATAGAGTCACTGAATTACCTTCCCCTTTCAATCATATCCCAAAGCCCATGCAACATGTTATCATACTGTGATGAATGCAGTCATGCTTCCAATGTACAACAGGTAATCAAATCATACACATAATTAGGCTATGTTATTCGAAAGGCACAATCATAAAGGTGCTTACCTGGTGTCTCCAACCTTACCCACAAAGGTATCTCAACTGTCGAAACAGTCGTTTCGGCTTTCAGCCCATACATTTATTAATGCACAATAATTAAAGAAGGTGTGAGCATTACACATCTAATTACGCGAAGGATTAAACACTCTAGATTGTCGACACTCTCACTAGCAGGAATAACCGCGATTTGCCTATCCCAAACAGACGTCGGCTCCCTACCACAACCCGGCGGAAAGTCTCGAACCGCCGACACTACACGTCATTTAAACTTAGGAGCAGAGACTACGGGTCTACTCTCCTCAGGCTCCTTTAACGATACCCCCTTGGAATGGCTAGCACTCGCATCCATGAAGAGAGCCTTGATCAGTAGTCAAAGAGAAACGTAGGTTGTCTAACAAGGGAATTTGATTAAGGCAGACGAAAATGTAAAGGAAATTAATAGTCAAGGAACCGAAAAGATGATTCCTTACCTTGCTCTAAGGAAGACCGAACACCAGAAGATTCGACTTATGAAACCAGATGAGTCCCTAATTAACACGAGGGGTTAGGAACGATGCCCAAAACAAGAATAAAAGAAACGGCCTTTCGGCCAAACTGAAACGTGAAAGAGCCCCCAATCATTCGGTCATCACCACCACTTACCAGAAACCTCCCGAATGAAGGCTAAACGAATAAGAGAAGGTAAGGTTAATCCTCTCTACAATCAGCCAAAGCCCAAAAAGAAGTGAGGTTAGGATCTTCGGTTTTAACAAGACAACGATAGAAGAGCAACGAATGAAAAGAAATAGAGGGAGAAGAACCCTTATCGAAATAACAAGAAAGTGCCGAATGGGAAGTAAGATTCGACCCTCAGCAAGATCCCAGAACTATTCGACTATGGAGGAAAACTAGCCAAGAGGCACAAGAAGCAGGGGTTTCGGTTTAAAGGTGAAGGTAGAGAAGTAAATAAGCAATATGGAGGTTCGGCTATGGTGGAAATCAAAAGAGAAAGGTTCGGCAATGAGGGGCTTCAAGAGAAATCGGCTTGTGGTGAAGAAGAAAAGTAGGAAGAAAAGAAAAGACGAGAAAAAAGGGAAGGTTAAAGTTTCGACTATCAAACTTGAAGGAGGAGAGAAAAGAATTGGAAAACAAAGAGGATAGTCACTTACAGTTTCGGTAAAGAAAGAAAGCAGAAGAGATGTACAAGAAGTTTTGGCCAACACCAACTTGAAGAGAAGAGAAGATGAAGAAAAGTGGCTTGGGCATTTAGGCACTAACCAAAAAACGAGTTGACAAGCAAAGACCCCTAATGCTTGAGTTACCAAAACTAAAATGAAAAAACACAAAAGCACAAGAGAATTTCGGCACACACTCACATGACCCAAAAACGAAACACTCTCCCAAAAACCCCCTTTCATGACCGAAATTCTCCCCTCCAAGACCCCCACATTCGGCCAACACCTCCACCACACTCCAAATCCCTTATTTTCCTCCATAATTTTCTCCCCATCACCCATTCAAACCAATGTGACCACTTCAACTCCTCAAGCACCTCTCATCCATCCATTTCAAAATAATTTGACTCAATCAACAACCACCTAGAAGAGTCCCAGCCAAATGCTACCTCCTTCTCTCCTTGAGCACAAAAATAAAGCTCTTGTTGCAGCAAATGGGACTCGAACTCTTTCCCCCTTGCTCTGCCAGTGACGCCACAACCTCCTTGCCACATGCCCAACTTGTGTCATCAAATACCAATAAATACTCTTAAGGCCTGCTTCCCCTAGCTTTCCCCCTAAAGTGCCATAAAGAGAAAAATTTACTAAAGCTCTGGCTTGAACTCGAGCCTCCACAGGACCCCCAAACACACCAAAATAACATGCTAAACAATCCAAACACATAGAATAGCATAAAAAGCAAAACCCCTAATTCTAGGATGTTACATTTTGGGACCACAAATACGAGGTCAAAATATTTATTTTATTATTATTTTATTGTTTACAGCATGATTGAGTGATTGTGTGAAAATTTCGTTAAGAAATTTTATCGTTTGATTGGTCAATTTGATAAAAAGGACTAAATCGCGTAATGCGTAAAAGTGGAGTTCCATCAGCTGCTAAGTATCTAATAGCTATGGAATCTTAATTTAGAGGTCCTTATGTTGTAATTAGACCATTACAATAGTAAGTGAACAATTATGGACAACCATTATGTGATTTTTAATGTTTTTAAACCAAGGTTAATTTAGTAATTTATGAAATAAAGTTAATTAAATAAAACAAAACCAAATTAATGCTTCATTATCATCTTCTTTGGCCAAATATTGAAGAAGAAGAAAACCATTTTGTTCATTTTAGGGTTCGGTCACTTTGGAGCTTAATTGGTAAGTGATTTTGACTTGGTTTTTAATGATTTCTATGTTTTTGTGACCGTTGCAACTAGTACTAGCTAGCCCAGGGACTATTTTGCAAAATTATTAAAGATTTTGAATGATTCCATTGATGAATACATGTTTATTTTGAAATTGCTTAATATATTATGAATGCTTGTCAATAGATAAACAAGTTTTGTTAAGTGATTTTTAGTGAAAATGCAAAATAGGGATTAAATTGAGAAATGTGTAAAGTTAGTGGTTAAAATGTGAAATAAATGAAACATATAGGTTACTAGGGGTATAATAGTAATTCGACTAGCATGGGTATATTTGGAATTTCATGAATTTGTATTTTGTGTAATAAGGATTAAATTGTAAAAATGTGAAAGTTTAGGAGAAAATGTGTAAATGTGCCCTAAAGTATATTTTGGATTGAACTGAATAAATAAATGATTAAATAAGTTAATTTTGAATATATTTAGATCAAGAAAAGCAAAATTCAGATCTAGATCGAGGAAAAACGAAAGTTATCGACTTATTTCGTCATTACCATATTCGAGGTAAGTTCGTATGTGATAAATCTCAATATAAATATATTTTATATGCTTTGATATTGCATGAATTACAAAAACAAGATTGTGGATTTGAACGATAGTGATTCGACATTCGAAATCCTGGTTGAACCTTAGGAATAGTGTAGAATGCTAGTGACATGTCAGTAAGGGATACAATGGTTTGGCTTCGGGCCATGATATAGTACTTTGGGTGCGAGATAAACCAATTTAGCTTTAGGCCATGCATATCGGCTGATTTGGCTACAGGCCATGATATCAGTAGTTCGGATAAGTTACCTTGATTTGGCTTCGGATCATGGTATAGGTACTTATCGTGTGAGACCCTTGAGTATCTGACTTCTATTCCAAACGGTTCAACGAGTAAATGAAAGATGAGAATGTGTATGAGAATTGTACGAGATGGTACAGGTATGTGTATAAACTATTTTAACATTGAATCGAGAAATGATGATGAAAGTATACAATTTTGTGAATGAATATTTGAAAGTTTTGTTGCTAATATAAGCTACATGTTGTTGTATTGAAATTATTGAATTATATTTATGTTATTGTATTAAGTTTATTTCATACGAGCTTACTAAGCTTTATAGCTTAATTTGTATATTTTCCCGTGTTTTATAGTGATATCGAAGCTAGCTCAGATTCGGGGATCGTCAGAGATCACTTCACACTACCACCTATCACTTGGTACCTTTAAACTTTGGTATTTTAAGTGTATGGTATGTTTAGGTATTTTGAGTCATTTTGATAATGGGTTGATAATGATTTTGGTCATTTGAAATGGCTTGTAAATATATATGTTTTGGTTTCTAAATATAGCCATGAGATTTGGCTTAATTTTGTGGATTTGGTTATGTGCTTATATGTGCATTATGGTTGATATTTGAGTTCATAATTGGCTTGTTATGAAGCATGTGGATATTGTGATAGAAAAGGTTAATTGGTTGATATTGGATTTGAATTGTATTTGTGAATTGGTGCAAAATGATGTATGTTTGGCAAAGGTTTAGCTAGTTGTTTGGTATATGTAATTAGATATGTTTTAATTGGATAAAAATTAAGGTTATAAGCATGTTGGTTGCTAGCATTGGAAATGGTATGTTTTAGTCTTGATTTTGGCTTAAATTGATGTTCATTTATGCTTTGAATTGTTTCCATTTTGGTTATTTAGGTGAACTGAAGTTTGGGTGGCAAAATGGCTTGGTAAATAGCCTATTTTTGTCTACACGGGTAGAAACACGGGCGTGTGTCTCAGCCGTGTGTGACACACGATTATGTTATACGGTAGTGTGTCCACTGATGTTGAAATTGAAGTGAAGTCAGTATGCTCCACACAGTCTCGCACACGGGCATGTGCTCGGCTGTGTGGAACAAGTCAGTATACCCTCTAATTGGCATATGGCCTAGCACACGGACATGTGACTTGGCCGTGTTAAGTAAGTCAGTATACCCTACAGTATTGACACAACCTAGCACACGGCCTGACACACGGGCGTGTGTGGCCACTTCGAAGGGCACACAGGCTAGACACACAGGCGTGTAGTTGGTCGTGTGACCCAAGTCAGTAAGCTCACTTGTTGGACACAGAGTAAGACACGGGCTGGGACACGACCATGTGCTTCCATTTCGAATGTTCACACGGCCAGTGACACGGGCGTGCTTGGTGGCCGTATGAGTCACACGGCCTGGCCACACGGGTGTGTGTCCCCTATTTTGAGAAAAAAATTATAAATTCGTGAAAATTTTTAAGTTATCGGTTAGTCCCTAACCACTCCTAAAGCATGTTTAGGGTCTCTTAGGCTCATAATAGGGAATTGTTGATTGAGATTGAATGATGATTGCTTGTATTGATTAAATGCATGATAAAAGTATGTTTAAATGTGTTGTAAGTCCGATAATGCTCCGTAACCCTATTTTGGTGTTGAATACGGGTGAGGGCTATTACATACAAAAAGAGACATCTAATTTCAATATTTACAAAAAGAGCAACCAAATTTTGTAAATAATTCAATTAAGTACCTACACTTAAAGAAAATTTGAATATTGAGCAGCAATTATAACTTGGATCAAAACTGACCTTTATATTTGAAAAACTAAAAATTTATTTTGCCATTTAGAGAATAATTTCTCAAAAGATTGGGGAGAAGTCCCTTCTTATGGCTCCAATGTAGAGAAGTGGTCTGCTACTTGGTTTTCTACTCCCTTTCGATCTTGAATTTCTAGATTGAATTCTTGGAGTAGAAGAACCCAGCGGATCAATCTCGATTTAGCATCTTTCTTGGTAAGTAAATACTTAATTGCCGAATGATCCGTATAGACCGTCACTTTGGTACCTACAAGATAAGATCGAAACTTGTCAAAAGAAAACACAATAGCAAGTAACTCTTTCTTTGTTTCCATATAATTCAATTGAGCTCCTATCAGAGTCTGACTTACATAATAGATGGGATGAAAAACTTTGTTCCTTCGCTGGACCATCACAGCTCCTATTCCGAAATCACTTCTGTCACACATCAATTCAAATGACAATTCCCAATCCGGTGTGCTGATGATGGGTGCTGAAACTAATCGTCTCTTCAAATCATTAAAACCTCTTAAACACTCATCATCAAATTTAAACATTGTGTCTTTCTCCAATAATTTGTATAAGGGTTTAGCAATTTTGGAGAAGTTTTTGATAAATCTCTGATAGAAATCGGCGTGGCCCAAAAAGCTCCTAACACCCTTTACAAATGTTGGAGGTGGAAGTTTCTCAATAACATCTACCTTTCTTTACCTACCTCAATTCCATGTCTCATTATCCAATACCCTAAAACAATACCTTCTCGTGCCATGAAATGGTACTTTTCCCAGTTAAGTACGAGGTTTGTTTCTTTGCATCGCCTTAGTACCTTGGCTAGATTGGCTAGGCATTCATCATATGTATCTCTAAATACTGAAAAATTGTCCAAAAACACTTCCAAATACTTCTCAACCATGTCAGTAAAAATAGACATCATACATCTTTCAAATGTAGCAGGTGCATTACATAAACTAAATGGCATGCGTCTGAATGCAAATGTATCTTATGGGCATGTGAATATTGTTTTGTGTTAATCCTATTGTACTACTGTAATTTGATTATACCCCGAGTATCTATCGAGAAAGTAGTAATAGTTTCACCTCGTGAGTCTATCCAGCATTTGGTCCAAGAACGGCAAAGGAAAATGATTTTTCCTAGTTGCCTTGTTCAAGTTTTGGTAATCTATGCAAATTCTGCATCTCGTAACCGTTCTAGTTGGTATTAACTTGTTATTCTCATTCTCAATGATAGTAATACCTCATTTCTTTGGTACGTACTGGAACAGACTTATCCATGAACTATTTGAGATGGGGTAAATTATACCCATATATAACCACTTAATGATTTCTTTCTTTACCACGTATTCATGATGAGGTTCACTCTTCGTTGCCCATCAATCATCCCTTTCTCTTCATCCTTCAGGATGATCTTGTGCATGCATATAGACAGACTAATTCCATGAATATTGACTATAGTCCATACGATAGCCTTCTTGCATTGTTTCAATACTAGGATAAGTTTCTCTTCTAATTCTTCAGTTAACTCCGTTGAAACAATCACAGGCAGAGTAGAAGCGTTACCTAAATAAACATATTTTAAATGTGAGGGATGTACCTTCAGTTCTAATTTAGGTGGCTCCTCAATTGACACTTTTGGCTGGACCTAATCTCTACTTTACAATGTTCTTTCTTTGGATTTCTTGGATTTTTTGTATCACTAGGCAGAGCACCTTATGGTCGATTCCTAAGTTCATTAGCAAATTGACCCACTTGATTTTCCAAATTCCTTAAAGTGGCGTCATTTTTTTTTCCATATATGCCTTCAATAGGTTCTCTAAGCTATTGGAAGGTTTAGCTTAAGTTGGTTTCTAAATTTGTTGGGTAAAAATAGGTGGCTAGGTTGGTCTAGGTTGTGCATACTTGTTACTAGTTCCAGCCCCTTAGTTACTCTAGGAAAGGTTAGGGTGGTTTCGCCAAGATGGGTTACAAAAATTGGATTGCAGTCCTTTCCTTCCTTGGTTTTCGTTCTAATTGCCCATGTAATACATGGATTCTGGGTTTGATGGACATTCTTCGAACAAATTTCCTTCCCCACAATAAACACAGGCTATATTTTCAAATTGATTAGGTGGTTGTGCTGCAAAACTATTAAACCCATTAGTAGTAAAATTTTTAAGCATTAATGATATTGAGGATACTTGAGATGCAAGTGAAGTGAGAGTGTCCATTTCATGTACTCTAGCGGCTCATCTTCTTGATGCTGCTCAATTGGTTGGCCATTGATAATTTTTTTTTGGCAATCCTCTCAATGATTTCGTAAGCCTCATTATAGGACTTTGAAAGGAGAGCACCATTAGCAGAAGCATCTACTACCATTCTCGTATGAGCATTGAAACTATTATAGAATGTCTCAAGTTGGACGCAATACGGGATTCCATGATGAGGGAACTTCCATAATAATTCTTTTTTACCTATTCTATGCCTCATACAAGGAGTCGTCATCCATTTTTTGGAAAGTAGTGATCTCATTCCTCAACTTAAAATTCTCACTGAGTGAGAAATACTTCATGAGGAATCTTTCTGCTACCTCTTGCCATGTGGTAATGGAATGTGGTGGCAATGAGTTCAACTAGGCTCGAGCTCCATCACTCAGTGAATATGGGAACAACTTTATCAGGTACTCCTGCTAACTTGAAAGAATCGCTTACCTCCATAAACAGTCTTAAGTAAAGGTGAGGATCTTCTGTAGGCATTCCACTGAATTGGCCCACTATCTGAAGCATCTGGAACATAACCGGCTTCAGCTCAAATTGTTGTGCCTCAATTTTGGGTCTCCTAATACCCAGGTTAAAATCATGAAACACTGGTGTGACATACTATCTTAGAGCTCTATCCCTGTCATCAACAATAAGAATAGGATTTTGAGTAGCGTTTGCTTTGTTTCCTTGATTTTGGTTTTCGAAGTTCATCTCTTCGGTCCTTTTCTGAACTGGTTGTCTTCTTCGTTGGCGAAAAGTTCTTTCAATTTTAGGATGTACGAGGAGTAAATCAATAATTCAATCAATACTCATAGAAAAATTAATTAAGTTAAAATTGAACAGAAAAAATAAACCAAAATGCCAAATTAAAAAATTCACAAATAATTACTTTTAAAACAGTCCCCGAAAATGGCGCTAAAAACTTGAAACGATGGAAATGTGCAAGTGTACACAATCACAACAAGTAATAAAGTGAAGAGTAAATGTCGAGTTATCGTACCCATAGAGAATGTGTAAAGAAATATTTATAAAATGCAATTAAAAACACTTTGGTGAAGAAAAATCGTTTATTTGAAAAAGGGTTCAATAAAAATAGATTTTAACTAAATAAATTAACTAAGAAAATTAAAAGATAAAACTTTCGAAGCACGATTTTTGAAAAAATCAATATGACATAATTGTGTTAGATCAATTACATTCCTTAACTTAACATTACTAAAATAATATTCATGTTGTTATGAATAAATTCACGACAACTTGGTAACTTGTTAATTATAACACATACAGACTTACTAAATTAACTAATCTTTTGAGATATCAATATGCCAATTCAAACAATTAATCAAATTAAATAAGCAAGTAAAAGATTAAGTGAGGTAACAATATATTCCTACATTGAAACAGTTTAACCACAATAATCTTGCAAGTTATACAAGGCTAATGTATCGTTTAATACCATCGTTAATTTTACCCTCAGCTACCTTAGAAGATTAAACATGCACTGATTAAGTATTGTGTCATTTAATTACAATTTCAATACGATTAATAATTAAAACATTGGTTACCTCATAATTATAATGCAAGAATAACATAATCATGGTTTTACTTAATCAAACAATTTACCAAGACCTATAACAACACAAACAAAATTTTAATAATTTAAGTGGACGACATGTAATCAACCTAACACGAATTAAATTTAAGTCATGTTAATTAAATTTAGAATGACAACAAAACAAATATTCATAGACATGTTCATAACAAAAACAATAAAAATTAAAGGATAGGAAACTATAATCAAATCTGGTGGTTCTCTAAAGCTTGACTAGTTTGCTCCGTTCCTTCTTCTTCGCTCGTTCTTACTGAATCGAGGCTCCTACAAGCACTTGAATCTTCTACCAAAGTTGTTTGAAGGGCTCTTTTTCAAGAGGGAAATCGACAAGGAAATAGAAGGCAAAAGGGGAAACAAAAAGAGGTTTTGCAAGAGAGAAAGTGGGTGAAAGAGAGAGAGATGTATGGAATGAAAGATGTGTTGAAGTGAATAGGTGAAGGGGGTATTTATAGGTGGGATTGGCTGCTAAAAATAACAAAAAATCAGCAGCCATATGCCCTCCTTGGCCAGCCACATATGTGGCAAGTTTGAATGTTTCAAACTTGCTAAATTTAGCTTGGGGTGAATCTTTAAAAGCACAGAAAGTGGAGGGTTTGAATGTAATTTCAAGGAAACTTCAAGGGCTAATTTGCAAGTCAAAAAATCAGCTAATTTGAGCTTATTGGGTCAGCATGTTGGATGGTTTTGGGCAGCCTATTTGCTCAGTTGGATCAGTTTTTTCGATTTAGCACAATTGGGCCTCCTTTCGTAATATAATTAATAATATTTTTTACCCAAAATAAATTAGATATAATTAAAATTAATTATATTATGTATTAATATTCATCATTTGGACTGTCTTAGGTTGAAAAATTAATTCGCCTCGATGCTTCAAAAATCGCTTAACAGTTTTGTGCTTCTAACAGTGTCTGTCGAGCTAATTTTCACCATTTGTGCAAATATGTCGAAAATAAATAACAATTTATGAAAATTTATTATAACATTAATTAAAATACGACATGTTGATAATTTGAGTATAATTTTATTATTTTATTATTATTATATTTTTCGACAAGAATTACTACGAAATTGCATGAATTTGAGTTAAAAAGGGCCTGAAAAAGTCTAAATATTTCCGTGTTTCCAAGCACATATTTGAAACCATGTATGTTTGAAATTTTTTTCAAAGCAAAATAAGGAAAAAAAGATACTTTATTATGATAAACTTGTAACATCCCAAAAATTAGGGGTTTGTAATTTTTCATGATTGTTATGTCAGAGTCTTAAAAATTTATAAAAAGAATGATCGAGCTTAGAAACTAGCTATGACAACGATTGAGGCAAGCGCACCTATCGAACAGTAGTATAGTTTAGCGGCAAGACCGGATTGTCGAACCCAAAGGAACCAAAAGTACTAATACTAACTTTATTTTTATTATTTAGCCTAAGAATTGAAGGAATGGTTATTTAATCTAAAATTAACTAACTATTAAGCTAAAGATGCTAAGACAAAAAGAATGAATTGGGGAAATACTTGTGAGAAAAACCAATTGATTAAGACAATACCCGAGGAAGAATCCACCTAGACTTCACTTGCTATTTAACTCTGAACCAGACAATTTATTCACTTGACTTGATCCGTAGGATTCCCTAATGTATATTAACACCTCTCTCGAGGCTACTAACATCTAACCCTAGGTTGATTAATTGAAATCTCTTTCTAATTAAAACCCCTAGAATTGCATTAACTCGATCTATGGACTCCCATATTAGGTTTGACCCTAATTCGGTAGATTTTCGTCATCCTATCTCTACGGTTGCGATCAACTCTGCTTAACTATGCTAGATCTACTCTTAGGCATGGTCTACTCCTCCTCTGCCTAAGCACATCAATACTTTAATCAATATCCTAAAATATTAAAACAAGAATTAAGAACACATAGTTAAGAACAAATCAAGTATTTAACATATAGTTCAGAAAACAATAACAAGATCTGTCTTAGGTTTCATCCCCCTCAGGTATTTGAGGGTTTTAATTCATAATAATAAAAGAATACATCTCAGAAGAAAATATAAAACAAAACATAAGAAAAACCCTAAAACCCCCTGAAGGAATTGAAGAGAAGATCTTCCGTCTTGAGTATAACTCCAGCTTCTTGAGATGAATCAACTGGCTTTCTTCTAGTAAAACCCACAATTCTGGCCTCTCTGGCTTGGCTCTTCGGCCTAACTGGATGCCCCCTAAAGGTTGGCCTCTAGGGTGTTTATATAGGATTTTGGAATGGCTTTCTTTGCCTCTAAGTACCCTAATTCGAGTAAAATTCCTCTTTGCCACGTTAGGGACACGCTCATGGCACACGCCTGTGTGAATCGTGGCCAGGTCGTGTCAATTTCGTTCTTTGGCCCATTTACTCTATTTTAGGCCCGTTTCTCGTTCTTTTCATCCTCCGGTGCTCTCCTGAGTATAAAACATGAATACAAAGGATTAAGAGCACCAAGTTTCACAATTCAAGGCTTTAAATCATCCAAAAGTATGCTAAATGTGGGATTAAAATATGTTCATATTACGGTTTATCAAATACACCCACACTTAAGCATTTGCTTGTCCTCTAGAAAAATTCTCAACTCACAATTAAAATGAACTTCCTTGATTCAAAATATTCATTAATAATATTCCATCATAATTCAAAGATAATTCATACATTGATAATTTAAGTAAAAGGGTCATAAAGATTCAAACAATCAAAGTCATAGTTTCTAGTATGAAAATATAGGTTTTCTCTTACCTAAATAATCACCTTTAATTTAAAATTGACAAGAGTTGACATCCTTACTAAAGATTCACTCAAATCACTCAAAGTGAACCTCGATACCTCTCTCGCTGACGATGAAGCCCAGTAATTTTCCAGAGGTAGCCTCGAAGGTACATTTGGCTGGGTTGAGCTTCAGCTGGAATTTTCTCAGTCTTTCAAACAACTTCCTGAGGTTCCCGACATGCTCTCTTTCCCCTCGAGATTTGGCAATCATATCGTCGACATAGACTTCTATTTCTTTGTGCATCATGTCATGAAACAGCATCACCATTGCCCTCTGATATGTTGCCCCGGTGTTCTTTAGTCCGAATGGCATTACCTTGTAGCAGAATGTTCCCCACATCGTCACGAAGGTAGTTTTCTCCATATCCTCGGGAGCCATCTTTATCTGATTATAGCCTGAGAATCCATCCATGAAAGAAAATAATGAATGTCTTGCTGTGTTATCTACCAATGTATCGATGTGTGGCAGGGGAAAATTATCTTTTGGGCTTGCTCGATTTAGGTCGCGATAATCTACGCACATTCGCACTTTACCGTCTTTCTTCGGTACTGGGACTATATTAGCCACCCATTCTGGATATTTAGATACTTGTAAGAAGCCAGCATCAAATTGTTTCCTTACTTCTTCTTTTATCTTTAGCAACATTTCAGGTCTCATCCGTCTTAGCTTTTGTTGAATGGGTTTGCATTCTGGCTTTAGCGGGAGTCTATGGACCACTACATCCTTGTTCAAACCTGGCATGTCCTGATACGACCATGCAAACACATCTCTGTACTCATGAAGCAAGGCGATCAAATCATGTTTGGTGTGCTCTGAAATGGAGGTCCCGATTTTCACTTCTTGCCTCTTTTCTTCGTTTCCCAGGTTCACTGCCTCAACAGATTCTTCATGGGGCAGAATATGTTTATCTTCTTGTTCTGTCATTCTCAGTAAGTCAGGGATTGAGACATAATCTTCAGCATTTTCGTCAGCTTCAGATTCCCCTAAACAAACAGCTTGCTCGAAATCAATTTTAGGATTTGTAACGGGATTGTTCACGTCATTGATATCTGAGCACCTGAAAAGTAAATGGAAAAGAAACTATAGAGGGGCATCAAGGTACTGGAACCTACAAACGCGATACTATGGCATGATATGAGATGTATATAAAGACAGGCTATGAGAGGAGGGAATAAATATGAAGCCAATGAGAATGAGAGACCATGACAAAATGCATTTTCATTAATGTTCATTTAAAAGCTAAATAGCCAACATAAACTCTTATAACAAATTCCCCCACAACTTAGGGGCATACAAGAAGTGAGCATTGAGCATTACTTTGGGGAAGACTTAGAAACTACGAGAAGGTCCTCAGCAGTCCAGTTATTCAAAACAAATCCAGGGGGGTTAGGGCGTATCATTGAAATGTCTTTCTCTTCATCATTCACTCTGTCAATGACGTTTATGCTGAGGTTCTGAAGGCCCTCTTCAACTGATAACAACGTGTTTGGTGAATTATCTCTCCCTGGGTATATCATCCCTGCAGATGTAAACGTTTTCGACAAGGGCGGATACATTATGGGCTCCCATTCCACTTCCCGACCTAAGGCTCTTGCAATCCTCCTTTCTTGCTCTTTCTGTAACTGCTTCCTTCTTTGTCGCCCGTCAGGCTTGAATCCTAAACCGCATCGAGCCTTGTGGTGTACTGGCTTTAGTGCTCTGACTATTCCTTGCTGGTATTTTCCCAAACCTTTCTTAGCTCGGGCTCCTTTTCCCATAGTCAGCTTGATTCCCATCTTGGTATTCCTCGATAATTTGAGTGTGGGGATTTTACTTCCTTCAACAACGAATGTAGCATTGATAAATTTGAAGGAGTGAAAGGAGCATTCTACTGCACTTTTATCTGCTTCAATGTAGGGCGCGTCAGTCAAGACAGACGCAACAATGTCTTCTTCGCCAGCGATCGTGATCAAATGGTTATCCATGATGAACTTGATCTTTTGATGGAGAGACGAAGGAACTGCTCCGGCGGAATGGATCTAAGGCCTCCCTAAGAGGCAGTTGTACGAAGGTGCGATGTCCATGACCTGGAACTCAATATCGTATGTACATGGGCCCACCTCTAGAGGAATCTCCATCTTTCCCATGACCTCTCGTCGTGTCCCATCGAACGCCCTTACCGCGGAATGACAAGGCCTTGGGTAAGACATATCAACCGGCATCCTGGACAGTGTAGCCAAGGGCATGACATTGAGTGCAGACCCGTTATCAATGAGCACGTCCGGTATTATATAGCCTTTGCAACCGGTAGTGATGTGCAATGCTTTTACAGAACCCCTACCATTTGGTGGTATTTCGTCATCACTGAAAGAGATGAAATTATCCGCATTCAAGTTGTTCACCCACCTATCAAGCTTTTCAACCGGTACGTTGCTCGGCACATACGCTTGGTTTAACACTCTTAATAAAGCATTTCGGTGTGGTTCTGAGTTTAACAGTAGGGATAACACTGAGATCTTTGACGGTTGCTTGTTCAATTGCTCTACGATGTTATACTCGTTGTACTTGATAAACCTTAAAAATTCATGTGCTTCATCCTCATTCAGGGTCTTTTAATCTCCTATTCGGACGAAGTTTCAGTCTCGACTACCTCCTCATGCATTGGTGCCTTTCCTTTTTGATTCAAGCCAGTGGTCTTCTTACGTGGTTCAACCACCTCGGGAGAATAACATCTCCCACTGCAGGTAAAATGCCCCACCTCACTAATACTTCCATCCATAGCTTCGGGCATGGTAATGTTGACATCATATTTCCAAGGCACTGCCTTGTCATCCTTGTAAGGGAACGGAGCTGGTACTTTGATTATCATTTTTGGTTCGACTTCCTTCTTCTTAACCTCATAATAAATTACCAGAGGTCGATCAGCACTATAGGAGATGGCTGGGGGTTGATTATCAGAGGCGCATATTTCCCTTTCCTCGGCCTCGTCTGTTTTATCAAAGATCTTGACCTCCTTGTTGTTCATCATGTCTTGGAGTAACTCTTTGAATTCCTTGCAGGACTGGATGTGATGTCCTTCTATGCCATGAAGGACACAAAACCTTTGACCCTCTGTACTTTCCTCCTTGAGACTTTTCTTGAACAAGCCCTTCTCAGTCATTATTTCCCATACTTTGCTCAAAGGTGTCTTTATTTCAGATACGCGATTTTTAACTCGCCACCTGTCCTCCTTCGTCACCATGCTCACGTTCCCTTCAGCATGGTTAGGGAGCGAATTTCCAGCCATATTATTAATACCGTCAAATCGTAAAATGCCCGCGTCAATAAGACCTTGAACCCGTTTTTTGAAAGCTAGGCAATTTTCTGTAGAATGCCCCCGGTTTCCAGCATGGTACATGCAACTGGCGTTAGGATCGTACCATTTTGGGTATGGAGGTTTCAAAGGTGCCATGTAATGCGGGGATATTAATTGTTTTTCCAGTAATTTCGGGCACAGCTCTCCATACGACACAGGGATGGGGGTGAATTGAAGTTTCTCAGGGTTGGGTTTTGCTGGTCTTTGTTCATTTTTGGGCTGACTTTGAGCAGGTGTAACACTTGGCGGGAATATGGTGAATGGTCTTTGGTTATCGGTGGCAAAGATGGGGTAAGGGGGAGGCGCTTGATAGTAAGGGTTTTGAGGAGGAGGAAAATAGAAGTTCGGAAGTGGGCGAAATTGAGGTCGTGGTTGGGTTGGGTATGGATTGGAAGCATAGCGGTTTTCGGTCCCCACCATGTGAGTTTCAGGCTCTTTTTTCTTCATGGGTACTGGCCTTTTCGAACTTTCAGGACCTTCCATCCTTCCATTCTTGATGCCATTTTCAATGAGCTCCCCAGACATTACGATATCGGCGAAGTCTTTTATAGCGTTTCCCACCAGTTTGTCATAAAATGGTGCTTTCAAAGTATTGATAAAGAGGACTGTTATCTCACTTTTAGTCAGTGGGGGTTCTACTTGGGCCGAGACATCCCTCCACCTTTGAGCGTATTGTCTAAACGTCTCCATTGGCTTCTTTTCCATCATCTGCAGCGTTAGCCGATCAGGTGGCATATCGGAGACGTGTTTGTACTGTTCACAAAATGCCGATGCCAGGTCCTTCCATGATTGGATCCTCTCTCTGCTGAGTTGGTTATACCATCGGAGGGCCAATTCGATCAAGCTATCCTGAAAGCAATGTATTAACAATTTGTCTTCATTCACATAACCAGCCATCTTCCGACAAAACATGATAAGATGTACCTTGGGACATCTCGTTCCATCGTACTTTTCAAAATCTGGTGCTTTGAATTTCGGGGGTAGGACCAGATCAGACACTAAACTGAGCTCTTTGGCGCTCAGTGCAGAGAAGACTCCAGTACTTTCTACTGCTTTGAGTCTTTCTTCTAGACTCCTATACTTGTCCTCAGCATCATGACCCTTCACCCTCAACTTGGCTATTTCTACCGGATCATCCAAATCCAGAACTATTGGATTCGCGGAATTATCTCCGGAGTTCGATGCAAACATACCTTGCCCTGGATGAGCCGGTGGTGCGGGTCGTTGCTCTAGGCCCACCGGTTCCCCTTGAGGATATCCTCTTTGCGGTGCATGGGCGCGGGGTGGAGTGAATCCCGAGAGATAGAGTGGATCCTGGTTAACTCTCGAATGGGGTTCTGTAACATCAGTACTTTGCACTGGCCCTTTTCCTTTGACCAGAGTTGATATCATCTCCATCATCTTGGCCATTTGATCCTTCTGCTAGAGCGATTCCTCTCGGGATCTAGCTATCAGATCCCTGGCTTCTTGCTGCGACCTGGCTAACTGTTCTTGCAGCTCTCTCTGGATTCTTTCCATTCTTTCGATCCTCTCATTGAGTTCAGCGTCCATAGCTCTAGTTCTTAGACGTGTCCTATAGGGATGACGTGATTCCAGGTTTGTAGTGTCGCAACTGTGGAGTATACGATTTTAGCATCAGTGAATAATTAAGATGATATGATACTAATGTATGCAATGTAATGCAAATGCATGATATGAATGCACAAATGTGTTGATTTGATTCAATTCCATTAGATAAACTTTACTAGAAAACAAATTTCTTTTCATAGAACGGACGATTACATATACGACTTCGCCCTAATGCCTAAATCCTTAACTTTCCTAAGAAGCCAAGCTAATTTTTGGCCTCGATCCGACGCTGACTCGTATTGTAGACTTAATACATCAGCTTGAGTAGCCAACGTTTGTAAATGATCGGCCACCTCTCAGACTTGAACCACAGCTTCACCCATCACATAGTCTCTATCTCTGATCTATTCTTGAGAATGGCGGAGCTGCTCTTTCCAATGTTCATTGTTCGCTTTAAGGAGCTCAACTTGAATTTTACTATCTTGTAATGCAGTCTCGAGCTCTCCTATCCTCCCTTTCATCTCCTCAATCTTGTTCTGGCTAGCTCTTAATTCGATTACCGAATTGCGGCTACGGTGCAGATGTAACGACTTTTCTAGTTCTGCTATTCGGGCGCATAACCTCTCTTTTTCGCTTTGGCTTTCCCACAGGCTCTTTTTCAAAGCGTCCTCCCGTACTCGAGCATCTCGGAACTTCTTTTCCCACTGATTGGCTCTGGATTTTTCTTCTTCAATTTCCTGCCGCCATTGCTCTGATGTTTTGCCCAAACCAGCAGTTCTGATGGACATGCGTAGCTTCTTATAGTTCGTCTTTAAGATATCCAAATCCTCTTCGGCCTTATTATTTCCTTTTTTCAATTTCTCGGCCTCGAGCTTGTGGATGTCGACATCTAAACCTAACTGCATCTTTTCCTCCTCTAGCTGCTCTATTCTCTTTCCCAATTCCCGACTCCTTCTCTCGAAATCTTGCTTGATAATCTCCAATTCGGATGGAATTACTTGTAATTGCTCCTTTGTTGGCCGAACGTCTCCTTGGCTTGGCTTTGGGATATTGTCATTGATTCTTTTGCCCCACCACAGATCATACTCGGGGGTCGTCATTGGCCCTATGTCGAATCTCTTCATTTTCCGGGTTTGAGTCCACGCATCTGATATTTCGCGAACTCTTTTCTTATAATTATCGTCCTTATATGAAAACTCACACTGGGCTAATCCGTGTGTCAATGGTATGAACTGCCTTGATCGATACTGCCTCATCACTAGTAATGGGGCATACCCAACAGCTCCCCATATCCCGAGTAAAGGGACCCAGTCAAACTCTCCGCACCGATACAAGATCTCGTCAGGGATTATCCACGGAGTCTTCCATTCTACATCTTCCACTTGCAAATTTTGGAGAATCGCTATCCATTTTTCTCCAGATAGGTCGTCCCGCCTTGGGGTATCGGCTAATTCCTTTAGAGGAGAATAGTTTTCGAAAAAGAATTTGCATGAAACCTTTTCTATCTTCCAAAAATGGCAATGGAACCATGACAGCAAAAGTTGTGCACATCCCATGAACCTCCCTTCGCCCGCTCTTCGGCAAGCATTCAACTATCGGAAAGTTTCGGCTAAGACTGCAGGGACGGGTGTGACCCCCTTGTCAAGTTTATCAAATAAGTCGGGGACCGCTTCCTCTACATGCCCCAGCGCCTTGGGGAAGATGACCAAACATAGATGCTTAAAGCGAAGACATCGACCCTCTTTTTCTCATCAGGATGCGCCAAGATCAGATCCTTCAGATGTTTCCAAGGGATGCACTTATAATCTCCTTTTTGCTTGATCCGGGCTGTAATCCATTGCTCGCTCATCCCTGTAATATTCATTAGCTTCTTTGAGAACGCCGGCACATTAGCAAACCTTGAATACGCCTTATCAGTTTGAATTCTCGGGCATCGAAACAAAGCTGTGTACTCCTCTATGGTAGGCACCAAATCCACCTTTCCAAAAGTGAAGCAACTGTAAGCGGGGTTCCAAAACTGGGTAATAGCTCGGAGTAGGTACTCGTCTACCTTGATATCCAGCAGATAGTGCAAATCACCATAGTTATAGTGGAATAGTTGTTTGACCTCGTTGCCCCACAAATCCCATATTTCCTTCAATTCTCGCAGGTCATTTTGAGCCACGCTGATACGAGTGAAATCCCACAACTCTGATTCATATCCTGCTGGGAGGCTGTCTCCTTTTTCTCACTGTATCCTTTCGGACCACACTTGAACGGCCGCATTATCCTCCACTCTATCGAGAAACCCCTTTTCCATGTTAAGCTTATCTATCTAGAAACCGAGTGTGAATCAACACCTTTTATGATGAAATGCTATGCAATAACAACAAAACACAACAAGTCAGTATCATATACAAAAACTTAAGGCAAACAGGGAACAATCAAACTCCTATTTAAGGCGACACCTAGGGTTTACGCGGCTCTACCTATAGTGGGCTCTCGGGGTTCACTATATGTGTTTTGGTTCTAAAGAGGGGTACCCGAACTAGCAGATTCCTCGATCTTCACCCATCATAGGCTCATACAGACCGAGTTCAGTTCAGGGGAATACATTTCCCTATGGCTGCACGGAGATAAAAATCTCACGAAGACATAAGTACGGATGTATCCCGAAAGTGATCCACTATCTTGCACGGAGGTAAAAACCTCACGAAAGAGTAGCTTCTCACTCCTACTTAAAAGGGTATGACCACAGCGGTCATGCGGTGCAATGCCACAGTATTTTATAAGACTCAACATTATTGTAATCATAGTATCAGCAAATGCATCACAAGAAACATGATTTTTCAAAATAAATTTCCAACTTTTAGACAAAATGACAAAGAATAATCAATTTTATGGCCTGACTCTCTTATTGGTCCCCAGTGGAGTCGCCAAGCTGTCGTAACCATTTTTTTGAGAAAACGGGAATCGACATTGGTTTTGAAAATAAAAAAGGGAGTCGCCACCGATCCTTTATCAGGAGTGATCGGGTCACCTTTGTTTTAATAAAACATTTTGATTTACTAAAACAATGTTTTTGGTCTACGAAAATTTGAGAAAACGAGTTCGGGAGTCGGTTACGTGCGAGGAAGGGTTAGCACCCTTGTCACGCCTAAAATCGGTACCAAATTGATTATTTAATGTCCCAATGTCGAAAGTTTGAAAATTTTAAAAAGAAAAGGAAATTGATCTTTTTGGAAATATTTTAGTTTTCTCGAATTGAATATCAAGATTTTCTTGTTCTGAAGGAATAAAATATCACATCCAATACATAGGACACGATGATTTTTTTTTATCCTCGAATCCAGGATTATCTCTTAATTCCCGAGACTCATGCATCAAAATATCCAAAGAAAATTCAATTGTTCGGCCAAGTGAGAGAATCGAAACCCAACACATAGGGCACGATATCTCGAATTTCCAAACATAGAATATTGCCTTATTTTTTTAACTTTTAAAATAAATGATTTTAAAATTGGCTTAAAACGTGTTTGTTTGGTTTGTTTGGATGAACAAATTTTCATAAATAAGTGGGAGATTTTATCCACAATACAATATTGAAACAAAAAGTATAATTGTGCATATAAAATGATAACATATGGCAATGATGAAAACACAAAAGAACAAATTAAGGTTCGTACAATGGTGACGTATCATACATATATTAACATTCAAGACTAAAAGATATTTTAGAGAGAGATACTAAGCTACAAATTATATGTGTAAATGTATACCAAAAATTCAACATAGATTAAAATGCAAAGATGGACATAATTAATATATGTAATAATGTGGTAAATGGATTTAAAATAGTATTATATGAAGAATATCTAAATAGCTAATACTCAAGACAATCCATCATAATTTAAATGTGTATTTATACATAAAAACATAAGAATAATATTTATATGTAAGCATTTGAAATAAACAAAACTAGAAAATAGGGTATTTATAAGAAATAAACTATACATATAGATAGATTCAAAACATGTTCATAAATAAATTTGCAAGAAGACATATACAAATACATGAAATAATATGGTACTTATTTTAAAAAGGATAATTTAAAAGCAATAAACAGAAAACTAAATAAAACGATTGAGGGACTGTATTAAAAACAAAACAAAATTAAAGAGCTACTAGCAACAGGTTAAAAGAAGTCAGAAGAAGGGTTAAATCACAAAACGCCTAAATGGACGAGGACTAAAGATGAAATATTTCCACTCATGCGAACGATGCTTTTAATGGGGGAAAATTGCAAAATAATCAAAGAATAGAGGGACTGAAAGGCAATAAATCGAGCACTAAATCTAAAAGGATTAAAAGGCAATGCGAGTAAACACACGGTGACCAAATGGGTGAATAACCCAACCCCTATGCGCAACGTTTCAGATGGCCCAGGCGCGGATTAAATTGAAACTGAAATGAAAAATGGGGCAGATTCGAAAAAGGCAAACACGGAATGGGACTTGACCCTATAGCGCTGCAAAAGGTGGGGACAGATCGCGCAAATATTCCTTTCAAGGAATATGCGCAGTGACCTTGTTAACCAAACGATATCGTTTTGTTCATTATTCAAGAAACCCTAAATTTGTTTTAGAACATTTCAGCCTTCCTCTCTCCCTAAACTCAATAGCCGCAGCCTCCCTTTTGTTCTCTCAAACGAGGGAACCCAGCAAGGCGACCCTTCTCAACCCGTCTTCAACGCCCGACGATGGGGCTTCCTTCTGGAGTCTGTCGCACGACCACGTCGTAGCCGCCGTACTACCATCGGATTTGGTGGCCAGCAACACGCGAGGGAGTTCGGGTAATTTCTTTTCCTTTTTATTATTGCTTATTTACAAAGATTTGGAAATAAAAATATAACTGTAAACAATGACCGAAAAGAGAGCAACCTTCAATGTTTTGTTCTTTTTACTGCTGATGTTTCGTAAAAACGGAAGTCGAACCGACTACCCTTTTTTGCTGTCCGATTGCTTTCTATTTTTGATTTCCGATTCTGTTTCTTGATGTCTGGTGATGTGCCGGTCTTTTTTCGAAAAAGGAGCCCATTTTTACAACAATTTTTTCTGGTTTTATAGCCTAAGGCCTACAATTGTTTTATTATCCTATTGTTGGTCCCATGCTCTGTTGCTTGTTTCGTTTTCTGTCTGCAGGGTATGGGCGAGGCGATGGGGGCGTGCGAGTGTTCGATCGGGGCGCATGAGAGTGCTCGTGGTGCAGTGCGAGTGGTGTAGTGCGAGTGGTGGCCGACAGTGGTGAGCGGGGTTGTCGGGGAGCATGGGTGCGGGTGTCGTCCTAGGCTTGCGTGGAGGTGTTGACCGAGGCGAGGGTGTCGATCGAGGCACGGAGGCGTGCTGGTGGAGGGGTGGCGCGAGGGCAGAAACCCTAGGGTTCTAACTTTTTTAAGATTTTGGGCCAATTGGGCCTCTGAAGATTTGGGTCTGTTTAGACTGATTTTGGGCTAGGTTTTTCAGTGATTTGATAGGCTTGTGTAATTTGGACTTGTTTGTTCTAATTTGGGCTTGGTATTGATTTTGTAATTGGACACTTCAAGGACTGTTTTATTTATTAGATTTTTTTTGGCCTTATTTTTTGATTATTCATTTTGGTTTTGGATTTTATTACTCTGCTTATTGGGCTTCGATGGGTCGGGCAAATTTGGGCTCTTACAAATATATTTTTATTTTAAACACTTAAAATAAAAAAATTGTAATTTAGATATTTATATGATTTAATTCGTTGATTAAAAACTCTAAGGAAATGTGAGGTGACTTTTTTTTTTAAATGAACCGACCCAGCACCGTCCTAAACTCAGCTTTTGCTTTCTGGCTCTGCTCAGCGATTTGCACCATAAAGAAACGAACTAGAAATGGCAGTTTGCTGCAAAGAGCGGTTGTCCTGCTTCACCGGCAGTGATTACTAAACAAATGAATGTGAAGTGGAAAGAATGTAAGCATTACTAAATATCCATGAAACAATTGAATGTGAAGTGGAAAATCTACTAAACAAATTAAAATCTTAAAATTCAGAAGTCTTCAACCATCATTTAAATTATAGTTGAGTGATTACACTATTCGTTTAGATTTTAACAGTGCCTCCTTACCTGGAACATTAAAGATGCAGTTAACAGTCCATTTCTACTCCGTTTCTTTATGGTGCGAATGGCTGAGCAGCGCGGCGTAGCAGCGGTTGAGTCGACCCGGAGGAGACAGCTGAGTTGGGTCGGAACCCAAACCCAGAAAATGTTTTATTTTTGTTAATAATTAGTATTAGATAAATTATATTTTAGTCCTTTTAAATTTAAAGTGGTATGCAATTGTAAATTATGTCATATACCATTCAATTCAATGATTGGTCCACGTAAAAAATGTAATGTAACATGAATACTTAAATTATAATTTTTTTTTTATTTTAGATGCTTAAAATGAGAATTTTTTATTATATATGTAATTTATTCATTATAACTTTTTTTTAGATGCTTAAAATGAAATTTTTTTATTATATATGCAATTTACCCTAAAAATATGAATCCATTTTTTATTATATTATTATTAAAAGCCGAACAGCCATTCACTTAAAAAAAAAAAAAAAATAGCCCAACAAGGGCAGCAAAACATGATCCCCACTTTTTAGAAAAAAAGTTATCAAAATGAAATGACCTAACAAAAGCTATGTATTTTAAATTATCAACTACTGCCGCTAAGTAGCATGAGATCCTAGGATCAAAAATTAAAATAGAAAAAGAAAATTGCATGCCATCCGAAGGTCGCGCAGAGTTCATCATATCGGTTGTTGGGGAAAAAATAATAGTTTACAAATAATTATATTTTAAAAAAATAAAATAAAACATTAAAAATAAAAAGTAGTTTGTGGTGGCAACTGACAAATATAGTATGAATTTTTAAAATAAGAGTGTTGATAATTAAAATAATCTTAGTTATCATATCAAAATAAATATTTTTATTAAAATAAAATCAGCAACAATCAATCTTTTTCTTCTTTTCTTTTTCCATCAGTGCAATTGAAGTCTTTCTTTATTGAAAAAAATTGGTGACTAATTTTTCTATTAAAATAAAACCAACAATACCTAATCTTTATTTTTAGATTTAATTTCCTTTTTTCTTAGAAAAAAATTGAAATGAAAAAAAGGGATTAGGGTTATTAAAATTAATTATTTTAGATATTTGATATTTGTGTTTCTTGATTGAGAAAATTCGTGACCATTTCATTTTAAAAAGATTAAGATTCTTTTTCTAGGTTAATTTCAAGTACTCATTTTTTACTCAACCAAAAAAAAAAATCTCATTTTCTTAGAATGAAATGTTCCATCAATTTTTTCAATCAAGAAAAACAAATACCTAATACACAAATTGTTTAATCTTAATAATCATAATATATTGGGTAATTTACCTAAAAATGCCAAAAATTTTGAAAAATTACGGAAATGGGCCAGTTTGTAGAAAATTTACGGAAAAGGGCCATTTCCCCCAAAATCGCGTCCACGTCAGCGCGTTTTTTGAGGAAACTGACCAAAAGCGAGCCCCTGGGGAGGCGTTTTTGTCCACCTCAGCAAAAACGCGTCCACGTAGGCGTGCTTTTGCTGAGGTGGACAAAAACGCCTCCCTAGGGGCGCGCTTTTGGTCCAACGGTCATATTTTTTTGACCGTTGGGGGGCAACGGTCAGAAAAAAAAGTATAAAACCCCCCACCCTTTATTTTTTTCACATTTCAATCCTTTCTCAATTTCTCTCAATATTCTCTCAATTTTCTCTCAATTTTCTCTCAAATTTCTCTGAAGGTCCTTGAAATTTACGCTCAAATTTTAAAAATAGTCCTTTACTATTTACGAAAAAGCCCTTTATAATTTTTTAAATATATTTTTTTCGTAAAATTTTAAAATTTTTTATCGAATTACAATGGCCGGGGAATTACTTCGCCTAGGCAAGAAGCACATCGCTGTCGAGCAAATGCAAATGGTAAGTTTTAAATTTAATTTTTCAATATTATTTAATTTTTTTTCAATTATGCAATTTTAATTAATTGTTAATTTTATAATTTTTTAAATAGTCTGTAGATCGGGTGTTGGAATGTTATATTCGCAACATGCATGGTCCCCCATCGCCCTTGATCGAGAATTACCTGCGGGAAGCGGGTTTTTGGCACGTGGCCACGATAGACCGGGGGTTCAAGTTGGAGCCGCCTTTGATCAGCGCGTTGATTGAGAGGTGGAGACCCGAGACCCACACTTTCCATCTGCCATGCGGAGAGTGTACAATCACTCTAGAAGATATGCAATTGCAGTTGGGATTACCGGTGGACGGGTCGGTAGTCACCGGGTCCGTAACATCTACCAATTGGATGGCCGTATGCTACGAGCTTCTTGGTGCCATTCCGGATAGAATTCAAGGAGCTCGGATCGATATGGCGTGGTTACGAGACACATTCCGGGAGCCGAACGAGGGTTCGACCGAATTAGAAAGAATACGGTATGCTCGGGCATACATTATTCAAATAATTGGAGGCTATCTGATGCCGGACCTCTCTAGAAACCTCGTCCACCTGAGATGGCTCCTGAAACTTGTTGATTTCAGAGCAGCCGGTGAATTGAGTTGGGGGTCTGCCGTGCTATCGAGGTTGTACCGGGAGATGTGTGGGGCGACGCGGCCCAGTAAAGCAAAAATCGGAGGTTGCCTATCACTACTGCAGTCATGGGCATGGTTTCGATTTCCATTTTTACGCCCTCGACTCGACCACCCATATTCATTCCCACTGATAACGAGGTAAATTTAATATTATATTTTACAATTATTTCGTAGATTTATAGTATAATTGCATGGTAAAAGTTTATTTAATTAGGTGGAACCATTCGGTGAGTCATGTTGGAATACCTAACTCGCTTGAGGATATACGGCTCCTATTGGACCAAAAGTCAGAATCACAAGTAAGTTTCGAATTTTGTTATTATAATTCAGTATTTCGTATGTAGTGTCTAATATTAGGTATATAACTAATATTTTCGTAATGTTAATATAGTTTCAATGGACACCGTACGAGGATCCGGAAATTCGGGCAGTAATTCCGGAGAAGTTCTTCCAAAATCTGAACGGTTGGCACGTAAAGGTCCCACTGATCACGTACGCAACCGTGGAGATGCACCAGGCAGATCGGGTTCTGTGGCAATTTGGATTTCGGCAACCGATTCCCGTGCCACCGGAGGTGCTCGATGATGAGCACAAAGTGGACTTACGGCAGCCATACACGAATTGGCCAAGATTTTGGTCAGAACATATCGAGATGTGGGAAAACCGATATGACTATATACCTGACCGGGAACCGATAGTCGTTCCGGAGTTAGCATGCGTGCCGGAGTACATGCCATGGTTTAGGATCCATGGCAAGTCGTATCTGTTGTCGGAAGAAGAGAGGCGACGGCAACTTCGCGAGCGAAGGGAACGTCGGGCCCTTTTAAATCCAAGGAGAAGGGGTGATGAGGCGGGGCCATCATCAACGCCGACACAGTCTCCGGGCCCAGTAACAGCGCCTACACAGTCACCGGGCCCATCAGTTCAGCCGACAATACCGATATCACATCATTTACCGTTTATGCCAGGTGCGTACCCTTCCCCTTATATATATCCTCTTAACCCATATATGTTTCAATTTCGCAGTCCTAGCCCAGGTTGGAGTGCATGGCCGGGTTTGAGTCAGTTCCCGACTACTTCCGCTGGCCAGCCAATGGTGAGGCCGACGTCGCATGTGGGTTCAGAGGAGGCGCCGTCGGGGAGCAGTTCTTTCTTCTAGGCTCCTTCTCTGTTCGGGATGCAGTCACCCCCGCCGTGGTTTATGCAAACACCTTCGGGGTCATTATTTTATCAGAGTGGGTCACCATCGTAACATCCAGAACCAGACCCACTGCCCGAGGAACCCGATTCCCCGCCGGAGGTTCCACGACCCCCGCCGGAAGCCAGAAGAAGGAGGAATCCAGCGCGTAAAGTGGCACTGGTTCCCACCGGCATCAGCACTAAACCCAAAACCCCCTAATTTTTTTATTGTAAATTAACTTATAATTTGAGTTTAATTTTTTTTGTAATTAAGTTGTAATATATTTAATAAAATTTGAGTGTACTTTTTTTTGTTGTAATTTAATTTTTTTAATTTATTTAATTTTAATACCTCTGACAAAATAGAATTTTTTTTTTTTTTGCAATTAAGTTGTAATATATTTCGCCTCGAACTTATTGACCTTGGATTTAACCACATTGTAGTTAACCCCGTTCTTAATGCTGTATTGTTTCAATACAGCAAGAAAAGTATTCTTGTTGGAAAACTGGTTACCAACTTCTAATTGGTCCGAATCCAACGAAGAATCTGTACGGTCATGCGTCCGGTGTGGTAGTTCAGGAAACTCCAAAGCATCATCTTGAGATAGATCAACGTTATGCATGTGGGCTGGAGGCGAGTACGCCCTGAATAGCGGATCTTCTTCTTCGTCTGAACCGCCTTCAACGTCTTCAGGTACAATTGGAACAGGCTCCAGTTCAGAAAATAATCCAACTTCTGCATCGTCGGGCCCTGTTCCCCGAGGTGGATCCACATCGGATTCATCGTCCGACCCTCCATAACCTGCAACAAACGAGGGCCCCTCGCCGGTGGATGTCGTCGGGAGCACATCATCCCTCCTTAAACATCTTTCGTAAAGATTCCAGTCGTATGTGGATTGCCAACCACTAGAAGTTGATGACGTCCCCCAATACGTATTTCTATCATCGGACGTCGAATGACGGATATGCATGTCCCATCCACCAACAGAGTGTCATGCAAGGGTTATGTTTTCCATACTACCACCGCACAGAGGCACTTCTGTGTTTTGCCTCCCACTTACAGAGTGTCGATTTGGGGTCGTGTATTCCCCTCGAACGATAGTAGATGTCGAGGTCGCAGAAAGATCACTTGGAGATGAAAATTCTACATATACCTCGATATAAGGTGATCCACTAGCAAGATGAGTCTCCACCATTGCCTCAAAGCCCCAAGCACCTTTGATGTCGAACGACTCATATCTCACCGGATCAACCGAGGCGCAAAATCTATACTTAATACATTGAACTTTCATTGGCGTTGTTCCGAATATTTTACGCCTAATTCTTTTGCGAAGTTCTACCAAATCAATGTTCCGATTAAAACTCAGCCGCGCTGTGTTCTCTGATAAGAAAACAACGCCATTTTCGGTGTCACGAACTTCACCGTCGTAGTAAATAACAGCATTAATACGTTCACTCATTTTCAGTTTTTTTTTCCTTTTGCCTCAACTTCCCTTATGCAACCTGAGAATGAAATGTGACTGATTTATAGCCTAATTTTGCTGGTGACTACTGTAGCAAAAGCGCGTCCACGTGGGAGCGCTTTTCAGTACGCATGCTGACAGTGCACCTGCTGGAAGCGTTTTTGGCCACTGTTTGTTCAGAAACGTCTCTCAAAATTATTTTGCCGGAGACTACTGTAGCAAAAGCGCGTCCACGTGGGAGCACTTTTCAGTACGCATGCTGACAGTGCACCCTACTGGAAGCGTTTTTGTCCACTGTTTGTTCAGAAACGTCTCCTCAAAATTATTTTACCGGAGACTACTGTAGCAAAAGCGTGTCCACGTGGGAGCGCTTTTCAGTACGCATGCTGATAGTGCACCTTGCTGGAAGCGTTCTTGGCTACTGTTTGTTCAGAAACATCTCCTCAAAATTATTTTGCCGGAGACTATTGGGCCAAAAATTGAAAAACAATATGAAAAGGGCCATTTCCCCCAAAATCGCGTCCACGTCAGCGCGTTTTTGGAGGAAACTGACCAAAAGCGCACCCCTGGGGAGGCGTTTTTGTCCACCTCAGCAAAAGCGCGCCTACGTGGACTCGTTTTTGCTGAGGTGGACAAAAACGCCTCCCCAGGGGCCCGCTTTTGGTCAGTTTCCCCCAAAAACGCGCTGACGTGGATACGATTTTGGGGGAAATGGCCCTTTTCCGTAAATTTTCTACAAACTGGCCCATTTCCGTAATTTTTCAAAAGTTTGGACATTTTTTGGTAAATTACCCTAATATATTGCTTTCCATTCCAATTTTTTTCTAAAAAAAATTTAATTAGAAAGTAAGACTACTCATCTTTTTTCACCTTGCACTTTAATTACACGGTGAAAAAAAAAAGAGAAAATTTGGGTGTAGTTGATTTTATTTTAACAAGGTAAGATAAATACAATTTAAGAATTAGAACTATTTATTTTAATTTAATGGCTGAGATCGTCTTGATTCTCATGGTTCTTATTTTAATAGTTTTCTCCATAATTATTAATTAAATAGTTCTTTTAATTGTTTTTAATTTATTCAACGTAAAACTTAAAAAATCTTAAATACTCAAATTATCATTTATTATTATAATTTTGATTTTGATTTTAAAATTTATTTAAATGAATTTAGTTCGTTATCTTAAATTCAATAAAAGATATTCATAAAAAGTTTGAGTAAGAAAATTATATTAATATAGATGCTCATGCTGTATTTAAAATATTCTCTTTTTCATACTTATTTTATCTGTATTTAATGTTCTATATAAAAATATTAGTTTAAAAATTTATACTCTAATCAATAAATAATATTTATTTATATTTAATATTTAATATAAAAATTAAATAATTGAATAATTTTTAATTTAATTAGTATTGCTATTTGTTGAGTAATTTTGTTTTGTATCTTATCAATGGGAGTATTTGGGTATTTTTACATGTTATCACAGCTCACCGTAGAATCCTACTGCTTTGTCTTGACTTCGTCGTTCCTGGTGTCGAAACCATCCTTTTTTGAAAAGGCGGGAATCGAACTTGGGTTTCGAAATTAAAAACGGGAGTCGCCACCGATCTTTGTTTGGTGTGATCGGATCACCTTTGTTTCAATAAAACCTTTTGATTTACTAAAATGACGCCGACGAAAACAATCGTAGAAATGTCGAAACAGTAACAAAAATGATGTAAAATATGGGAAATAAAACGCAAAGTTCTTAAAAAACAAAGCGATGTCAAAATGATAAAGTTAATAACAACGATGATAATAGACATTATAATATGAGTATCAATAATAATAGTAGCAAACATACGTAATAATATAGTAATAATAATAGTAATAGTAATTAGTATATATACAGCATAATGATAATATACTAATAATAATTAGTAATAGTATAGTAATATAATAATAATACTAAGATAATAGTAATAGTACGGAGTATATACAATATAACAATATAAATATAGTAGTAATAATAATAATGAAGTTAGTTAAATACTAATAAAATACGTACGAAATATAATAATAGTAATAACAAATATAATAGTACGTAATATATACAACATACTAAAATAAATATAGTAGTGATAATAGTAATCCAATAATAATATAATAATAAAGATGGTAATATAGTGATAATAATAGTAATAATAATAATGGAAAATATGTACTATGTAATAATAATAATATAATAATAATAATATAACCCTAATAATAATAAAAGACTAAAAGTAACAAAATAACTAAAAGGGAATTAAATTGCATTTAAAGAGATAGTTTGGGGTCAATTCGTAATAACATACAAGAGAAAGGGGGGTCAGAGCAAAAAATGCATGAAGGAAGAGGGACTAAAATGGCCAATAACCCGATTTGTCAAGTGCAACAGTCAATCGAGGACTGAATTTGAAACGGCGCGAAAGTTCAGTGCTAAAATTGAAATAGCAGAAAACCTAATTTTAAAAGCCGAAAATACGAAAGGACTGGAAGGGAAATTATCCCAATTGGCGAAAACACGCGGACCCTCCTGTTAATGGGTCGGGTCACGGGTCGGTGACTCGAAACGACGCCGTTTTGGAGCCATCAGCCTAGGCCCTAAACGACGTCGTTCGGGATACCATATAAGAAGCAATCTTCTTCTTTCTTTCTCATTTTGCCGTGTTCTTAAAAAAGGGGGGAGGGGGAATTTAGGTTTTCTCTGCTAGGGTTTCGAAAGGAGAGGTCTCCTGGTCGCGGGCATTGCCGTCGGCCACCGCACGCGGTGGCCGAAATCTACGAAGGTCAGCTTTTTATATTTTTTATGCTTTATTTATTATTTTTAACTCTTCGCATATATATATATATATACGTATGTATTTCGAAATAAAAAATAAAATAAAATATACCTTCGGATAATACTTCTCCGTTTTCGGCCTCTTAGACTTTTGATCTATTCCTGTCTTTGTATTGCTTTGAATCTGATTCTTTTTTTTATTTTTGATTGCTCAAAAAAAAGACCCCTTTACATTGTTTTTTCTTCGGCTTTTATAGCCGAACAGTCACTAGAAAAGATAGTACAACTGCTTTTGCAATTGTGTTTTTTTTTTGCTGTTGCTTTGTCTGTTTTCGCAGGTATGGGCGCGGTAGTGGACGGAGCATGCGCGAGGGTAGTGGCCAGTGGCAGGCGCATGGTCGTGGTGCGCACGTGGGGGCACGATCGAGGGAGGCTGCTGTGTTGGAAGAACGGCGCTAGGGTTTCCAAACCCTAGCTTTTTTCTGAAAAGGGGTTAAGCTTGTGGGCCTGTTTGGGCCGATTTGTAAATAGGCCCCTTTTTCATTGTGTTCTGGTAGTTGGGCTCGGGTTAGGGTCTTAGTAGAGGGCCCGGACGGATTAGGCCTTCTACAGCTGCCCCTCTTTGCTCATTGTCGTGTAACGGGAATAGAGCAAAGACATAGAGAAGGCCCAAATCTGTCGGGATTCGCTGCATCTTGCCTTTCTTTGTTGTTTTTCTCTGGTGCTTTTCTTTGTTAAGTAGCTTCAAATTTCACTGTCTTATTGCTTTGATCACTCCAGCGCTTCTTTTGAGAGATAAGACTTGTGGCTTCGATCCGTTTTATTGTTTTGCTGAGTCTTCAGGGGGATAATATTTGCAATCTTCGACCTACTCCACCACTGGTCAGTGGTAATAGGATAATCTTCAATCTATTCCATCTCTGGTCGATGGTAATATGATAATCTTCGATCTATTCCACTACTGGTTAGTGGTAATAGAACACTCTTCAATCTATTCTACTACTGGTCAGTGGTAATAGAATAATCTTCAACCTTCATTCTTCAATCTATTCCACTACTGGTCAGTGGTAATAGAATAACCTTCGATCTATTCCATCGCTGGTCGATGGTAATAGAACAATCTTCAACCCATTCCACCGCTGGTCGATGGTAATTGAATGATCTTTGACGTTCAGTCTTCAATCTATTCCACTACAGGTCAGTGGTAATAGAATAACCTTCGATCTATTCCATCGCTGGTCGATGGTAATAGAATAATCTTCAACCTAGTCCACCGCTGGTCGATGGCCATAGGATAATTTTTATATTGCCTCCTTCAGGAGGTTATCGATCTTCAATTTGCTCCACCTGAACTTGTTACACCGTTCTTTGAGGAACCTGTCCTGTTAGAAAAAGATGCTGATGTAATGCTCGAAATGACTCGAATGCCCCTATCTACATGTGCTATGGATGACATGCGAATGGTCTTTTTTACTATGATTAGGATGCAATGATCGGAATGAATCGAATGCCCCTAATTGGATGTGAATGAATGCATGAGAATGATCTCTTTGTGACGGATCATCTTGCCTCCTGGTTTGATCGATATCTTTGGGAGGGGTCACCATTTTAGGTTTCGATTCCCCCATGAACCTGGTTAGTTTTGAACATTGCTCCCCCTTTGGGTTCTTGTAACAATTAGAAGTTTTCAGAGTATTATGCGAAACTCTCTTAGTTTGAATACTGGTGGTCCATTAATCGTTATTTCCATGAAAAATGCTTTAAAAGTATAATCATAAGAGATATCGAGAGTAAGGCTCAAAATGTATAGATTGACCGAAAGATCAGATTTTGACAAGGTAAATTTAGCTAAACATGTTATGAAGAAGACAAGAACAAGTGTCCAGATATCATAGCATGAGTTTCTCTGCCCAAAACTTCTTGAGGACTCCTTTTGTACTCGATAGGTGCATGGCAGGATAAAAAGGTTTCATTGATGCCCCCCAAGTCGTGACGTTTCTTCTTCTTGTTAATTTCAGTTATAGTGAAGCTACCACATGCTCCCTCCAATCGATGATTTGGATCGCCCATTTTTGGGTTTTCAATCCAAAACCCCTTGAGTCACGAAGTGCCCTTTACGGGTTTTCACTTCGACCTCTCCAGTTTTTTTTTTAAGCGAAGTATTTCTTGACTGAATCTGAATTTACTGGATTCGGCAAACTTTTGCCATCCATTTCCGTCAAGATTAGAGCTCCACCGGAGAAGGCCTTCTTTACTACATATGGTCCCTCCCAATTTGGCATCCATTTTCCTCTAAAGTCTTTCTGTATGGGAAGAATCTTTTTTAGGACGAGGTCTCCTTCATAGAATTCCCTGGGGCGAACCTTTTTGTTGTAAGCCGGTATCATTCGCCTTTGATACATTTGTCCATGACGAAGGGCTTTTAGCCTCTTTTCCTCAATTAGGTTCAGCTGATCGTACCGAGATTGAGTCCATTCTGCTTCGTCCAACTTTATCTCAGATAAGACCCGAAGGGAGGGGATCTCAACTTCAATCGGCAGTACTGCCTCCATTCCATAAACTAAAGAGAAGGGAGTTGCCCCGGTGGAAGTTTTAACTGACGTCCGATAGGCGAAAAGGGCGAACGGTAGCTTCTCATGCCAATCTTTGTAAGTCTCGGTCATTTTTCCCACGATTTTCTTGATATTCTTGTTGGCTGCCTCGACTGCGCCATTCATCTTCGGACGATATGGTGATGAATTGTGATGTTTGATCTTGAATTGGCTGCAGACCTCCGCTATCGTGCTATTATTCAAGTTTAATGTATTGTCAGATATGATCCTTTAAGGCATCCCGTACCGACATATGATCTCTTTCTTTAAGAACTTGCTGACCGCTGATTTCGTGACATTTGCGTACGAAGTGGCCTCTACCCATTTGGTGAAGTAGTCAATTACCACAAAGATAAATCGGTGCCCATTCGAAGCTTTTGGTGAGATCGGTCCAATGACGTCCATCCCCCATATAGAGAAAGGCCATGGGGATGTCATGACGTGTAGGGGTGAATGAGGCACGTGAATTTTATCTCCATAGATTTGACATTTGTGGCATCTCTTGGCATAGCTGATATAATCTCCCTCCATAGTGGACCAATAATACCCGAACCTCATGATTTGTCTTGCCATCGTAAATCCATTAGCATGAGTCCCACAGACACCTTCATGGACTTCTTCGAGAATCTTCTTGGCTTCAACTGCATCCACGCATCTCAGCAGTACTTGATCCTTCCTTCTCTTGTATAGGATTTCTCCATCCAGGACATAATCATTGGCCAAGCTTCTCAACGTTCTCTTATCATTCTCGGTCGCTTGGTCGGGGTATTCACGATCCTTCACGTATCATAATACATCGTGATACCATGGGTGACTATCTCTTTCTTCTTCTTCGTCGATGTTGCAGCAATGTGCCGGAGCCTCGTAAATGCTCATTTGGATAGGCTTCACTTCTTCTGCTTTGTTTACTTTGATCATAGAAGCCAAGGTAGCTAAAGCGTCGGCCATCTGGTTCTCTTCTCGTGGGAGGTAGCAGAAAGTGACGTTGTCAAACTCTTTAATTAATTCCAAAACCAGCCTTCGATAACTGATTAACTTGGGGTCTCTTGTTTCCCATTCACCTTTCAGTTGATAGATTACTAGCGCGGAATCGCCGTATACCTCCAGTGTTCCAATTTTCCGTTCAATGGCCGCACGGATTCCCAGGATGCACGCTTCGTATTCGGCCATGTTGTTTGTGCAATCAAAATCCAACTTGCTAGTAAGAGGATAGTGATCTCCATTGGGGGACACCATGACTACCCCAATTCCATTCCCTACTGCATTTGAAGCTCCGTCGAAGTTTAGTTTCCACGGGTGCCCCTTCTTTTGGGCCTCTTCTTCGGTGGCTGCCACATACATTAATTCTTCATTTGGGAAATCAAAGTCCAATGGCTCATAGTCTTCTAACGCTCTGCTGGCTAAAAAATCTGCTATTGCACTCCCTTTTATGGCCTTCTGATTTACGTAGACTATGTCAAACTCTGAAAGCAGAATTTGCCATTGGGCCATTCTTCCATTCAGTGCAGTTGACTCCATCATGAACTTGAGGGGATCCAGTTTGGAGATAAGCCAAGTGGTGTGATATAGTATGTATTGTCTCAATCTCCGGGTCGTCCAAACCAGAGCGCAACATAACTTCTCGATCGGCGAATAGCTTGTCTCGCATTCTGTAAACTTCTTACTAAGATAGTATATCGCTCTTTCCTTTCTTCCTGACTCATCATGCTGGCCTAGCACACATCCCATAGAGTTCTCGAATACTGACAAATACAATATTAGTGGCTTATTTGGGCATGGCGATACCAGTACTGGGGCTTTAGACAAGTAGTGCTTGACCTTATCAAATGCTTTCTGGCACTCCTCATTCCATACATCTGAGTTGTGTTTACTAAGGAGGCGAAATATGGGGTCACACTTCTCCGTTAGTTGTGCGATAAACTAGGCGATGTAGTTTAATCTTCCTAAGAAACTTCGAACCTCCTTTTGGGTACGTGGTGGATAAGAAACTTCGAACCTCCTTTTGGGTACGTGGTGGAGGCAACTCTTGGATAGCTTTCACCTTATCAGGATCAACCTCAATTCCCTTTTTACTGACTACAAATCCCAACAATTTTTCGGATCTAGCCCCAAAGGTACATTTGGTTGGATTGAGTTTCAGCTGGAATTTTCTCAATCTCAGGAACAGTTTCCTCAAGACTTGCACATGTTCTCTCTCAGTTCTGGACTTTGCAATCATGTCATCTACATAAACTTCGATCTCCTTGTGCATCATGTCGTGGAAGAGAGTCACCATGGCCCTTTGATATGTTGCCCCTGCATTCTTCAGTCCGAAAGGCATCACTTTATAACAGAATGTCCCCCACATGGTAACGAACGTGGTTTTCTCCATATCCTCGGGGTGCATTTTAATCTGGTTATACCCCGAGAAGCCGTCCATGAAAGAGAAAAGAGAATATCCAGCTGTGTTATCCACTAAGGTATCAATATGGGGTAGCGGAAAGTTATCTTTTGGGCTAGCCTTGTTCAAATCCCTGTAGTCCACGCACATTCGCACTTTTCCATCTTTCTTTGGGACAGGTACTATGTTTGCTACCCATTCTGAGTATTTAACCATTTGCAAAAAACCGGCATCAAACTGCTTTCTGACCTCTTCTTTTATTTTTAGCAAGACATCTGGCCTCATTCTTCGAAGTTTTTGCTGGACAGGTTTACATTCTTCCTTGATGGGGAGTCGATGCACCACTATGTCTGTGTTTAACCCGGGCATATCTTGATACGACCAAGCAAAGACGTCTCTGAATTCTTGGATTAATTCGATGAGGTCTTGCTTCGTTTTTGTGGCAATGCTAGCCCCAATTTTCAACTCTTTTCCTTCTCCTAAGTTCACTATTTCTATCGTCTCGTCGTGGGGTAGGATTTGTTCTTCGCCTTGCTCTACCATTCTTAACAAATCAGGAGACACATTACGGTCTTGGTCATCTTCGAAATCTTGAGAATCCTCCATGTCCGTACCTTGTTCAAAAGGGGATCCTGAGTTAATGGCAGTGTCGCTCACATCATTGATATCTGGGGACCTGTTAAAAGGGCAAAGAAAGGCGCAGAAGCAACAATCTAAGAATGGATATTTATGTGAGTGACTATGAATGGAGAGTAAAAAGGAAAATTTTTTCGAAATATGCGTTTTATTGAAATAAAGACGTTTGAGCATATGCCTATTCAACAATGAGTCTCTCATTGCCCCTAGGCTTAGAGCAACAAGCGTGTTTCGAACATTACTCTGAATTACTCCTAAAAGCTACAGGAATTTCTTCTATTGTCCAATTGTCTAAAACACTTCCAGGAGCATAAGGACGAATCCCAGATAAAGCTCTTTCCTCGGCCCTTTCCTCTGATACGGCGTTGATGCTTAAACTCCCCAACATTTCTTCCATTGCTTCTCTTGCCGCCATGCCTCGGTCAGGGTACAAGATTCCCCCCGAGACAAATGTTTTGGACAGAGGAGGGAAAGTCATTGGCTCCCATTTGATCTCCTCCTCACTTAGGCGTGCCCTTCTTCTCTCTCTTCTTTTCTCTTCTTTTCTCTTCTTCTCTCTTCTTTTGTTTCGCATCTGGCTTGAAACCTAAACCGAAGCGGTCTCGTTTTTCTCTTTGCGTCGGCACCTCAGTCTTTCCTTGTAGGTTTCTTCCGAGTCCTCTCCCGGGCAAAGCTCCTTTCCCAATCGTCATTTGGAGGTTCATCATCGTAGACTTGGATATTTTAGGCCTAGGGATCTTGCTGCCCTCGGCCACGAAGGTGGCGTTAATGAATTCCAATGACCGGAAAGAACATTCCATTGCCTTTTCATCTACCTCAATGTATGGAGCGTCACTAGTAACGGATGCTATAATCTCTTCTTCCGCGTTGATCGTGACCAATCTACCTTCCGTCACCAATTTTAACTTCTGGTGCAGTGACGATGGCACCGCCCCTGCCGAATGGATCCAAGGTCTCCCCAGCAGGCAATTGTAGGAAGGTTTAATATCCATCACCAAGAAGTCTACCTCATATGTATTTGGGCCAACTTGAAGCGGTATATCAATTCTCCCCATGACCTTTCTCTCCGTTCCATCAAATGCTCTTACAATATTATGGCATGCCTTCATGTGGGAGCTATCCACCGGTAACCTATTCAGTGTGGATAAAGGTAATACATTTAGGGCTGATCCGTTATCAATTAGCACTCCCGGCAACGTGTACCCTTTGCAGCGCGCGGTTATGTGTAGGGCTTTTGTAGATCCCATGCCTCCTGAAGGTATCTCGTCATCATTGAAGAAAATGAAGTTGTCTGCGCTTATATTACCGACGAGACGGTCCAACTTATTAATAGATATATCCCCCGTGACATATGTTTCATTTAGTACTTTCATCAACGCCTTTCGATGAGCTTCTGAGCTCATGAGCAAAGCCAGTACCGATATGCGAGCGGGCTGTTTGTGCAGCTGCTCCACAACACTATATTCGCTGTGCTTAAGGAATTTTAAAAACTCCTTGGCGTCGCTCTCTGTCACGGGCACGTTGACGAATGCTTCGGACTCGACGGTTTCCTCTTTCCTTCGCTCAGTTGCCACCGCTTTCCCTTTGGTTGCTACCGCACTCGTGTTTGGGGTGTAACGTCTCCCACTACGTGTAAAGAAGCCTCCATCTCTATCTTCTTCTGTAGCATTGACCGGATTTTCTCTTCCAGGGATTTCTACCCTACAATCGTAGCTCCAAGGTACCTTTTTATTGTCTTTGTAGGGGGTAGTCGTGGGTTTTTGAATTATGACCTTCGGTGTGATCGATATTTCAGTCTCCCCCGTCCTTGGTCGTGATATAACTACTGCAGGGTAGTTGCCCCCATAGACTCTCCTAGACGTCCCTTCTTTCGATATGTCGGCCTCTCTCTTTGGCGTGATTTCGACCGCTCTAGGTCGTGATATAACTACTGCAGGGTAGTTGCCCCCATAGACTCTCCTAGACGTCCCTTCTTTCGATGTGTCGGCCTCTCTCTTTGGCGTGATTTCGACCGCTCTAGGTCGTGATATAACCACTGCAGGATGATTCCCCCCGTAGATCTTTCTAGCCGATCCTTCTTCTGACGCGTGAACTTCTCCTTCTTCTGGATCTCCGATCTCTTCGTAGAATTCTATCTCTTTGTTATCCATGAGACCTTGAATGAGAGTCCTGAACATGAGGCATTCTTGAATATTATGGCCCGCTTTGGCGTGAAACTCGCAATAATTCTCCGCTCTTTCAATCTCTCCCCCCGAACGTTGGGCAATTAAGCCTCGGCTTATCATTTGCCTCCAAACCCATCTCAGCGGGGTTTTTACTTCATCGATGTTCATCTTCACTTTCTTCCCTACCTTCTCCCCCAACATGTTCACCCCGTTATTAGCATGGTTGGGTAAGGGGTGCTCTGTGTCATTGACTTTTACCACGCCCATTTGGATAAGTTTTTCAACCAGCTTCTTGAAGGCGAGACAATTCTCTATTGAATGTCCGACAACCCCAGCGTGGTATTCACATTGCGCATTCGCATCATACCATTTAGGGTATGGGGGTTGTATGGGCTGTAGGTAATGGGGGGCAACAACATGCGTGTCATATAGTTTTTGGTACAGCTGCCCATACGTCATGTAGATCGGAGTGAATTGGAGCTTCTCTACATTCGGCTTTGCACTAGGTTCTTGTCTATGCAGTCTTGGACGATCAGTGATTACAGTTTTAGGTTGATTCAGGGTGACGGCTTTGTCACGGGCATTCACGTTATTTATGTCACCCTCTCTTTTCTTTAGAGTCGTTTTTCTGGAGCCTTCCCCTGTTTCTATCTTGCCGCATCTGACTGCGTATTCTATCCTTTCCCCACATCTCACAATTTCTGAAAAATCGGTCATAGAACTTCCCAACATGTGGTTGATGAAAGGGGCCTTTAAGGTATGAATGAAGAGTGTGGCCGCTTCTTCTTCTAAAAGAGGTGGTTGGACCTGTGTGGCTACCTCTCTCCACCGTTGCGCGTACTGCCTGAAGTTTTCGCTTGGTCTCTTCTCCATAGTTTGGAGAGTGACTCTGTCAGGAGCTATGTCTGCTATGTGGCCATAATGTTTCATGAAAGCCTGAACTAAGTCCCTCCATGTTTTGATTTGGGTACTACTGAGTTGATCGTACCATTTGGCCGCAGACCCAACCAGGCTATCCTGAAAGCAGTGTATTAATAATTTCTCATTATCAGCATATCCCGCCATTCGTCGACCGAACATCTTCAGGTGTGCTCCTGGGTAGCTGGTCCCGTTGTACTTTTCAAAATCTGGAGTTTTAAACTTTGGTGGAAGCACTAAGTTTGGGACCAGGCTTAGCTCTTTGATATCGACCCCGTAACGAGTTTTAGACTTCTCGATTGCTTCGACTCTCTCCTCTAACCACTTGTAGCGGTCTTCCATTAGCATTGAGGGTTCAACTTTCATTCTCTCTTTCTCCATTTCATCAAAATCTGGTACCATAGGGTTGATAAGGTCATCTCCTGGGTTGGATCCTGAGCCCATTTGGAGATTCATGGGAGATCTAATGTTAGCTTGGCATTGCTGAGGCCTAATTGTGACAGGTGGCCTTCGGGGATGTTCCTCGTGCTGCAACGGCATTTGCGGCAGGGTAGATTCTGAAGGAATATCTTCGTTCTCCCCTCTAGTGATGGCCATGGGGCTTTTCCCTTTCCCCAAGAACATGTTCAATAGTTGGGACATTTGAGATATCTGAGCCTTCATGTCCCTCTGGGATTCCTCCATTTCTCGCTGGATCTTGGTCAAGTGCTCTTGCATCTGTGCTTCCATTTGGTCACTCATCTCCTTTTGGAATTGTTCTAGTTTCTGATCCATTTTCTTTATCTTAGTGCGGGTGCCGTATGGATGTTCAGCTTCCAGGTTTCCCTTTCTTCTCTCTCTTCTGTATAATTCCGACTAGTCAGATTCTCTCGATGCTTGCGATGTGATGTGATGCAATGTGACGCGAGTGCAAAATTTATGAAATGCAAAAAGACAGGAAGGTGTTGATTTGATTCAGTTCTATTAGATCAACTTCACTGGAAAACAAAGTTCTTTACATAGAGTGGATAATTTATGCGTACGGCTTTGCCTTATCACCTAGATCCTTGACTTCTCTAAGAAACCCCGCTAGACTTTGGCCTCGATCTGACCCTGACTCATACATTAGACTCAACACATCAGCTTGGACTGCCAGAGTTTGCAACTGAGCAGCCACTTTTCGGACTTGAACTACAGCTTCGCCCATCATATAATCCCTATTTCTGATTTGTTCCTGAGAATGGTGAAGTTGATTCTTCCAATGTTCATTGAGGAGCTCGACCTGGTGTTCACCACTTTGTAACGCAGTTTCAAGTTCTTCTATCTTTCCTTTTAACTCATCGACCTTGCTTTGGCTGGCTCTTAATTCGCTCACCGAGCTACGATTTTGATACAGAAGCAGTGATCTTTCTAATTCCGTATTTCGGATTCGTAGCTGTTCTTTCTCACTTTGACTCTTCGACAGGCTCTTTTTCAAAACATCTTCACGTACTCGAGCATTTTGGCATTCCTTTCCCATTGGTCAGCCTTAGTCTTTTCTTCTCGAATCTCTTGCCGCCATTGTTCTGATGTCTTACCCAAACCGGTGGTCCTGATTGACGCACGTAGTTTCTTGTAATCTGTTTTTAAGCTCTCCAGATCTTCTTCAGCCTTGTTTTTTCCTTTTCTTAACTTTTCGGCTTCTAATTTGTAGATGTCGATGTCCAACCCTAAGTGCATCTTTTCCTCTTCTAGCCGCTCTATCTTCCTTCCTAATTCCCGACTCTTGTTCTCAAAATCCCCTTTGATGATCTCTAATTCAGATGGGACAACTCGCAGATGCTCTTCTATGGGTAAAGTATCCCCTTGGCTTGACATAGGGACATTGTCATTGATTCTTGCATTCCTCCACTCATCATATTCGGGAGTTTTCATCGGCCCTACGGCGAGCCCCTTCATTCGTCGGGTTTGGATCCATGCAGCCGTTATTTCACGAATCTTCTTCTTATAGCCGTCATCTTTGTATGAAAACTCACTTTGGGCTAGCCCGTGCGTTGCAGGTATGAACTGTCTTGATCGATACTGTCTTGCTACGAGTAGTGGAGCGTACCCCACAGCTCCCCATATCCCGAGTAAAGGAACCCAGTCAAACTCTCCACACCGGTACAAAATCTCATCAGGGATCATCCACGGAGCTCTCCATTCTATGTCTTCTACTTGTAAATTTTGGAGAATTGTTATCCATTTCTCTTCAGACAGGTCGTCCCGTCTTGGCGTAGTTGCTAATTCCCCCAAAGGAGAGTAGTTCTTGGAGAAGACTTTACACAAAACCTTTTCCACCTTCCAAAAGTGGATATGAAACCATGATAGCAGAAGTTGCGCGCACCCTACGAATCTCCCTTCACCTACTCTTTGACTTGCGTTCAGTGATCGGAATGTTTCGACTAAGATTACGGGGACAGATGTGACTCCTTTATCCAGTTTGTCAAATAGATCTGAGACAGCTTCCTCCACATATCCTAAAGCCTTGGGAAAGACAACCAAACCGTAGATGCCTAAGGCAAAAACGTCGACCTTCTTTTTTGTATCAGAATGTACTAGGATTAAATCCCTTAAATGTGCCCAAGGAATACATTTACAATCCCCCTTTTGCTTGATTCGAGCCGTAATCCACTGCTCACTCATCCTTGTGATGTTCATTAGTTTTCTCGTGAATGTTGGTACATTAACAGCTCTTGAATAAGCCTTGCCCGTTTGAGCACTTGGGCACCGGAGTAAGGCCGTATATTCCTCAATAGTGGGTACCATGTCTACTTTCCCGAAAGTAAAGCAACTATAAGCGGGGTTCCAGAATTAAGTAATAGCCCGGAATAGTCGCTCATCCACCTTGACGTCAAGCAAATAGGGCAGATCGCCATAACTACCGTAGCATAGCTGTTTCATGTCATTATCCCATGAATCCCATATTTCCTTCAGTTCTTGCAGGCTATTCTGAGTCACGCTGATACGGGCGAAGTCCCACAATTCTGATTCATATCCCACACTCAGGCTATCTCCTTTCTCGCGTTGTATCCCTTCAGACCATGCTCGAACGGCCGCGTTATCCTCTACTCTATTAAGAAATCCCTTTTCCATGTTAAGTTCTTCTACCTAGTAACCGAATACAAATCAACACCTTTTTATGATGAAATGCCATGTGATTATAACAAAATACCATGAGTTAATACTATGTACAAAAACTTCAAGACAAGCAATAAATAATCAGACACTTATTCAGGTAACCGCCAAGGTCTGGCGTGGTCCTAACTGGGAGTGGTTCTTTAGGGCTCATTACATGGGGTTCGGCTCTAAAGAAAGGTACCCGAACCAGCAGATTCCTTGATCCTCACCCATTATAGGCTCATACAGAATGAGTTCAGTTCAGGGGAATACATTTCCCTATGGCTGCACGGAGATGAAAATCTCACGAAGACATAGGTACGGATGTATCCCGAAAGCGATCCACTATCTTGCACGGAGGTGAAAACCTCACGAAAGAGTAGCTTCTCACTCCCACTTAAGGGTGCGACCGCAATGGTCATGCAATGTGCACAAGAAAGTAGGAATCACATGCAATGACACAAGCAATGACAACAAAAGGTAGTAATTTTCAAATCAAAATTTCAAACTTTCGATAAAGGACATAAAATAATCAATTTAAGGCCTGACTCTCAAAAAGTCCCCAGTGGAGTCGCCAAGCTGTCGAAACCATCCTTTTTTGAAAAGGCGGAAATCGAACTTGGGTTTCGAAATTAAAAACGGGAGTCGCCACCGATCTTTGTTTGGTGTGATCGGATCACCTTTGTTTCAATAAAACCTTTTGATTTACTAAAACAGCGTTTTTGGTCTACGAAATTTGAGAAAACGGTTCGGAAGTCGGTTACGCGCGAGGAAGGGTTAGCACCCTCGTCACGCCCAAAATTGGTACCGATTTGATCAATTAATGTCCTCATGTCGAAAGTTGAGAATTTTAAAGGAATTTAAAAATCCGACCTCTTGTGGAAATACTTGGGTTTTCTTAAATTAAATCGAAATTTTCTCATTTCGAAGAAATAAAATGTCACATCTAATACTTTAGGACACGATAGTTTAAGTCTTCGATCTTAAGATCATCTCGTGATTTTCCCAAAATGCGAGTCGAGATTCTCCCGTTCCAAAGGAATCGAAGTATCACATCCAATACTTTAGGACATGGTAATCCAAATCCTCGAACCCGAAGTCATCCCGTATTTTCCTCTTTTGTAAAGAAATCAAGATTTTCTCGTTCCCAAAGACTAAAATATCACATCCAATACTTTAGGACACGATACTTTAAACCTTTGAATCCAAGATCACCTCGAAATTATGGATTTATGTAAAATGACGCCGACGAAAACAATCGTAGAAATGTCGAAACAGTAACAAAAATGATGTAAAATATGGGAAATAAAACGCAAAGTTCTTAAAAAACAAAGGATGTCAAAATGATAGAGTTAATAACAACGATGATAATAGACATTATAATATGAGTATCAATAATAATAGTAGCAAACATACGTAATAATATAGTAATAATAATAGTAATAGTAATTAGTAGATATACAGCATAATGATAATATACTAATAATAATTAGTAATAGTATAGTAATATAATAATAATACTAAGATAATAGTAATAGTACGGAGTATATACAATATAACAATATAAATATAGTAGTAATAATAATAATGAAGTTAGTTAAATACTAATAAAATACGTACGAAATATAATAATAGTAATAACAAATATAATAGTACGTAATATATACAACATACTAAAATAAATATAGTAGTGATAATAGTAATCCAATAATAATATAATAATAAAGATGGTAACATAATGATAATAATAGTAATAATAATAATGGAAAATATGTACTATGTAATAATAATAATAATAATAACCCTAATAATAATAAAAGACTAAAAGTAACAAAATAACTAAAAGGGAATTAAATTGCATTTAAAGAGACAGTTTGGGGTCAATTCGTAATAACATACAAGAGAAAGGGGGGTCAGATCAAAAAATGCATGAAGGAAGAGGGACTAAAATGGCCAATAACCCGATTTGTCAAGTGCAACAGTCAATCGAGGACTGAATTTGAAACGGCGCGAAAGTTCAGTGCTAAAATTGAAATAGCAGAAAACCTAATTTTAAAAGCCGAAAATACGAAAGGACTGGAAGGGAAATTATCCCAATTGGCGAAAACACGCGGACCCTCCTGTTAATGGGTCGGGTCACGGGTCGATGACTCGAAACGACGCCGTTTTGGAGCCATCAGCCTAGGCCCTAAACGACGTCGTTCGGGATACCATATAAGAAGCAATTTTCTTCTTTCTTTCTCATTTTGCCGTGTTCTTAAAAAAGGGGGGAGGGGGAATTTAGGTTTTCTCTGCTAGGGTTTCGAAAGGAGAGGTCTCCTGGTCGCGGGCATTACCGTCGGCCACCGCATGCGGTGGCCGAAATCTACGAAGGTCAGCTTTTTATTTTTTTTATGCTTTATTTATTATTTTTAACTCTTCGCATATATATATACGTATGTATTTCGAAATAAAAAATAAAATAAAATATACCTTCGGATAATACTTCTCCGTTTTTGGCCTCTTAGACTTTTGATCTATTCCTGTCTTTGTATTGCTTTGAATCTGATTCTTTTTTTTTATTTTTGATTGCTCAAAAAAAAGACCCCTTTACATTGTTTTTTCTTCGGCTTTTATAGCCGAACAGTCACTAGAAAAGATAGTACAACTGCTTTTGCTATTGTGTTTTTTTTGCTGTTGCTTTGTCTGTTTTCGCAGGTATGGGCGCGGTAGTGGACGGAGCATGCGCGAGGGTGGTGGCCAGTGGCAGGCGCATGGTCGTGGTGCGCACGTGGGGGCACGATCGAGGGAGGCTGCTGTGTTGGAAGAACGGCGCTAGGGTTTCCAAACCCTAGCTTTTTTCTGAAAAGGGGTTAAGCTTGTGGGCCTGTTTGGGCCGATTTGTAAATAGGCCCCTTTTTCATTGTGTTCTGGTAGTTGGGCTCGGGTTAGGGTCTTAGTAGAGGGCCCGGACGGATTAGGCCTTCTACACCTGGCACTGACATTTCGTGCGGGCTTCAGGTCAGCCAAACACGTGTTTCATTTTGGGTTGTCTATGGAGCACGTGGTCCTTTCTGTTCCTACTACTAACATTCTGTACGGGCTTCAGGCCTGCTGGACACGTGTTTCCTTCTGGGTTGCTTATGGAGCATCTACCAACTGAGCTATAGCCCTTGTGTTTGTGATATATATTTTATCATATTATGTAGATAATTTCTTGTCAAGATGAATATTACATGATCCAACATCATAATCATACCCTTTTGGTCGGTTTGATTGGTATTGCTTAGAAGTAATATTAGATTTATTATCCATCGATGTAATAGGTCCCTTTTCTTTCTCTTTATGATTCCTTATGATAATAAATGACCTACTTAACTCAACGGTTAGAGTATTGCTTTTATGCGGAGGGAGTCATTGGTTCAAATCCAATAGTAGGTAGAACTTATTAAATACCATCGATCCCGGTGTCTAATAAGTTTTTCTACCTACCTTCTTTTATTGATTTTCTGCCTTTTTCATCCTATTCTATTTCCGTTTTCAAATTTCAAATTTTTCGTTAGATCAAAATCTAATTTCACTTTTGATTGTATTTGATTCCCCCTTCTGCGAGCTCCTTGGACGTATACAAGCTGAGATCGCAACCTTCCCTTAGTTTGTGTGAGCTAGATCCACGAGCCTACCATTGGAGCTGGGTTTGTGAACACCCTTCGTTGTCTTTTCACAGTTCGGTTCTCACTCGATCATCTGGTGGAACCTGTCCGGGTCACGAGTAGATGACCCGGATCCTATATGGGACCCGGGTTAGTGATCATTAATGTATAATAATATTATTAATTATTATTGTTGAGTAATATTTTCTCATGTTGTATTAAGGGAAACACAATGGGTATTTATACACATTCCTGCTACTATTGTTACGCTCACAATAGGGCCCACTGTTTTGTCTTGGCCTTTGGACCAAGGGCATTGACATTCCCTATCCTTGGTGCTAACATTTTCTAGGCCTTCTTTGGCTTATTGGACGCTTGTCTGTGGAGCACGCGGTCCTTTTTTACCTTGGAACTGACTTTCCCATTGAACCTCGCACCTGCCAATCACAGCGGGGGTCCTTTTTACAGACATAGCTTGTGACCTCGTCCCTGCGAAGTTTACGCGAACTCTCCTCTTGCGACCTCATTTGTGCAAGGCTTACATGAGCTCTCCCACATGAACATTCTTCTTCCAGGTCGGGTTCATCCAGGTCGGAGGTTTAGATCATGTCGATCACTTGGACTATCGGTTCCCAAATCCTAACAATCTAGCCCTTCCATTAGTGGGCCTAAGGGACATTACAAAGTGGCGGGCCTTAAGTCCATTTCAAACGCAACTTGCTTGGCACACCGTGGGGCCGTAGTATATGAGAACTGTCCTGCCACGTGCGAATCTAGGCATTGGGCGCGCATATCCGGCTGTTAAGACACAAATCATTTTTCTTTGCTCATATCTAGGACGTTGGTTCGTTTCTAGTTACCCAAATGGTTTCAGGGGTCTCTTTTTAAAAAGATAAGGTCAGGGTTTTAGGTTTTCCCATTGTTTGGCATTTCTACAAATTAGACTCGAGGTAAATCTCTCAAATTTCTCTGTTTCTTAACTCCGATATCTATTTTTTCCTTCTTTTGTTCGCAATATTGTAAGAATGAGAGAAGCTCACAGTCAGATTGTCTCAGCTCGTCTGATTCTAATCATCGTGACCAAAAAATCCTATGCCTGCACCACAACGTCAGAGGAGATGAAGCGGGTTCTGGCCGTGAGGGGAATCGAGTTTTCCCACTTTGCTTATGACTTTTCCATTCTCTCGTAGTCACACATTGTGTGTAAGGCGACAGAGGATAGCTTCCTTCTTCCGTTGCATGTTTTGAAAGCGGGCTTCCACCTTTCTCTACACCCTTTCTTTTGTAGTCTCCTCAACGACTATAAGCTCGCTTCTGGCTAACTTTCTGGTTTCTCATGGTGGTTCGCCATGGTGTATTTCCTTAAATATTGCCAGTGAGGTGAGGTCCCTATCTCTCTGTCTTCCAGCATCTATATCAGCTGAAAGAGACTGACGTAGAGGAGTCCGTAAGGTTCTTCTATTTTACCCCCGTCGGAAGGCATGAACAATAATAAAAAACCAGTGCAAAATCTTTGCTTAAAACGAGGGAAAGTTTGCAGTCTACTTGGTGAGGGCTTTCGATTCCCCACTAGATGGTCCTCCCCCAATAATGACATTTGCACTTTCTAGAGGAGCCTCGCACTGATGAGGCTATTGCGCAGTATCATAGATTGCACGTTGGTCATGTGTTGTCCATGGAGGAGGTTCTAACTGTCATAAATGTCTTCAGATTCTGTCTAAAAGAACTTAGCCTGAATGGTTGGAAGGTTGGTGACAATCAGGAGGTCGCGCGATCGGTTGCTGGGCGGTCAACGAGGGACACATGGCCCCATGATTCCTTCAACTAGTTAGGGATGATACTAACGGGACACTTGAGGGAGCCTGCTAACCTCTTCTACCGCTATTGTGGGATAACGCTTCTCCCTTTGCCCTCCCAGAATTTGAGCGAAAAGAGAGAGTTGAAGAAGGTACTCACTTGTCTCTTACTTCTATTGATCTTAAGGTTCTTGATGGTGTAGGGGGCAATTATGGAGTGAAAGTAGTTCAAGTGACACTGATAATGACAGCATCTTACGCGAGCTTAACAAAGCCATAGACATCGATGCTTTAATAAGTAGTGGTCGCAAAAGGCGTAGGACCTCGATTAGGGTTGCGCGTGTCAACCTCTCCAGCAAAGAGGAAAGGGATGGCCCTAAAATAGAGCGTCGTCAAAATGTGAGGGCTAATAGTGGAAACCCTATTATTGTAGTCACCCCCGTCCATTCCTCCCCTCTGGCGAACTTGCCAACTATTGCTCAGACGAGCTCGCCCATTGACATCACCGAGGATACTCCTCCTCTCCTGTTCGCAAGGACTCTCTAATGGCTCTCACAGTTGAAAGGGTATCTGTTGAGGCTATGGAAGACTTCCCCTCATTTTTGCAATGCTTGCTATCTGAGGTTGGCACTCTTGGCCTAAGGTACAAGGAGGCTTGCGATAAGGAGCTCGCTAATACTTGAGTTTGAGCTAGACAGGGTATGTGAGTTGTACAACAAGGTGAGAGAATAGAATGAAATAATATATAAGCAACAGGGAGTCCTCACCAGTCACCTGGTAATAATGGAGACTAAAGCAAAGGAGTGTGGAGGTAAGCTTACCGCCGAAAAGAAGAGGGGCATAACCGTAGAGGTGGAGCTAAAGAAGGTCACTACAAGGCACTCCGTTGAACTGAAAAAGATCATTAGGGGGTGTCAAGAGTAGGTGGATACTACTTTTCAGAAGCAAGGGGAGGCGCTGGCAGTTTTTAAGTAGCAAACTTCCCAGAATATCTTGGGCTCCCTTCAAAGGTTCAAGGAGAACCTGCTCTTGCATACTCAGGTCGCTTACGGCCCCTTTGATGTCTACAAAGGTTCTACAACTAGTTCAAAGGTTCTGGTACTGTAGACTTAGCTCCATCTATTGTTGGGGATGTTGTGACTTCAGTTCGTCCCTTGGTGACTGAGGATGTTATGGTTGCTGCTACAACTATTGAGAATGATGCTCCTATTAATCAGGATTGGGGTGGGGGTGATAATGTAACATAGTTTTGATATCTAGTTGGTTCTTTTTGTATTGCATTTTTCTTAAATGAAAAGCGTTGTTGCAAGCTATTTCATACTTGGAAAAAAATTTATATGCGAACTTTGGTTTTACAACTGGAAGTTTTGCTCTTGTTAACTGTGCTGGAGGTTGCGGCTCTTCGCTTGTAAACTTTGATTTTACAGCTGGGAGCTTTACTTTCACTAACTGTGGTGAAGGTTGTGACTCTTCGCTTACGAACCTTCATTTTACATATAGGAGTTTTACTATCGCTAATTGTGCTAAAGGTCACGATTCTTCGCCTACGAACCTTAATTTTATAGACGACAATTTCGTAAAGATTTATTTATCTGATGTGTATTCATACATAATACTTTTTAAGGTGTCGGGTATTTCAGGTTCACAGTATCATCGCGCCTTCTATTCTTGCCAATTTATATACTCCATAGCATATCTTTTTTACTACCTTGTATGGTCTCTCTCAGCTAGGGGCCATCTTCCTGCACAGGAAGGCAGGCAAGCTGGCTTTACTGTTTCTTAGCACAAGGTCACCTACTTGAAACTACATTCCTCTAACCTTGGAGTTATAGTAGCGAGCTACTTGTTGGGCATAGACTATGTTTTTTATCTCAGTTGTTTCCTTGAGCTCATCGACTAAGTCCAGATTGAGTCTCAGGGCCTTTTGATTAGCTTCTTTGTTGAAGTGTTGCATTCTGTGCGATGTTAGGCTTATCTTCACGGGGATGTCAACTTTTGCATCATAAACTATTAAGAAGTTTTTTTCACACATTACAGTGTGGGGCGTGGTTTGTAATGCCTATAAGATTCCTGGTTGTTCTTCCAACCAAGCCCCTTTTAGCTTGCCTACTTTCTTCTTGAGCGAGATCAGATTTTCTTGTTTATAGCATCCACTTGGCCATTGGTTTGTGGGGTTTTCACCGAGATTTAAGCCAATGATATCCGAAGGTCTGTGCAAAATTTCATGAACTTCCCTTAGCACTGTGTGCCATTGTCTGTGATAATAGTACGAGGTATCCCAAACCTGCAGACAATCGAATTCCACATAAATTACTCTACCTACTTCTTTGTTATGGTTGTTCGAGCCTTTGCCTCGATCCATTTGGTGAAGAAATCAACAGCTACCATAACGAACTTTTTCTGCGTCGTTGCTATGGGGAATGGTCCGAGGATGTTGACCCCCCATGTCATAAAAGGCTAAGGCCCTGTCATGATTTGGAGAGGTTCTGCTGGTTGTCGCTGTATTCTAGCATTTCTTTGGCAAAGGACACATTTGCAGACCATGTATTAGGCGTATTCATAAATAGCAGGCCAATAATATCCCTATCTGAGTATTTTTTGGGCTAGCAACTTACCTGTAATGACCCAAAATTCACGGGCACCGGAAAAGTGAGTTATAGGGCCTCCGTCTTAGCAAATCGAGTTCGAAGACAATTATTAGAAATATTTAAGAGTCTAGTAGCGTGCTTAATTAGGTTTTAATTAGGTGAATTTAGTCTAATTAAGAATAATTAGGAAAAATGGACTAAATAGAATAAGGTGTAAAAGTTGAATCATAGATTAAAAGAAATCATAAATGATCAAATGGGTAATTAAGCCATATTTGGAATATGAGACGGCAAACATTGAAAAGATTTTTGTTAAGTTATAAATTATAAATATACTATTTTAGTTATAAAATTATATTAAATTAATTTAAAATAACTATATTATAAGATTTTTATATGATAAATAAGTTATGATTTTGACAAATGGATGGTGATAAAATAATACATGTGTAATTAAAATATGTATACAATTGTAGTTTATAGATTTAGTTTGCTTATTAATTAAGCATAATATATTTATTATATATTATATATTATTATTAAATTAGAAGATATTTAATTAAGCATAAGATTTTTGGTTGATAATAAATTATGAGTTTGCCAAGTGTATGGTAAAGATGAAATACAACTGTATTAATTTAAGTATGTACATTTGTAATAATGAGAATATATGTATTTTTATTATATTTATTTATTTACTTGAAAATTAAGTAAAAGATAATTATTAATTAAATAATTATATTATGAGATTTTTATTTGATAAATAAATTAAGTATATGACAATTGTATGGTATTGATGGTGTACAAATGTGAATATATGATTGAATATTTAATAGATATTTAGAATAAAAATATATTAATATATGTTAAGCTAATAAATAAAGAAAAGTAAATAAATTATAAAAGAAATAAAGAACAAAAGATAAAAAGAAGAAACAGAGAAGCATTCCAACGGGGGAAAAGAAGAAAGGGAAACAAAAGAAGAAAGGGAAAATTAGAGATTTGAAGCTTGGAGTTTAATTGGTAAGCTAAATTAAGTCATTTTCTCTTAATTTTAATGTTTTAGAAGTCTTAAAACAAGGTTTTGGTAAAATTTAGTTGATAGTTTAGAAGTTTATAGGTTTTCAAGTATAGTTTATGTTGAACAAAAAGATGAATTAGGGATTTAAATGAATGAAATTCAAGTTAGAATACATGAAGGGATTAAATTGTAAAGTAAGTTATAAGTTTTATGTTGTAGGGATTAAATTGAGGAAAATTCGAAATTAGTGAAATATGCTGAAAATTTAGTAGTTAAATTTGAGTTTGGATGAAATTTGAATAGAAATAGAGTGTGAATTAAATTAGAAAAGTAGATAAATCTAATTAGGATTAAATTGGAATTAGGGTATAAATTGAATAGAAATTCAATTATTATTAAAAATTAATGTTGTAATTAATAGTGTAAATTATTATTATTTTCGTAGCTAACAAGGAAATCGAGGCATCGGCACACAAAGGAAAGGAGAAGGTTATCGAGGAATAATCGAGCAAATTCGGGTTTGTATTATCATAATTTAAATTATTTACTATTAATTGTTATATTTAAATTATGTAGTTGGTAAGTGAATATCAGGTAAGTGACTTTATTTAATGAATTTGGGAAAATAGAATTGAATGATGAATATGTGTTGATATTGTATTATATTTTAAATTGTATGTGATTGGATATGAAAAGTATATTGAATTGAATTGTGAAATTGATTTGAAATAAATTGATATATATGGGAAAAAAATTGAACTAGATACCCTATTAACTAGTCGGGCTGAGTCGGATATAATTGGCATGCCATAGTATTTTGGAAGAGTACGGGGATTTATCGGCTTTGCCGATCAGGCACTTTATGTGTCGTATTTCAGGCACCTCGTGTGTCATATCAGGCACCTCGTGTGTCGTTTCAGGCACTTATGTGCCGTATACTGATCAGGTACTATGTACCGTTTTAGACACAATGTGCCGTATTGGTGTGTTTGGGTTGGAATCCGTGTATCCGCCAAAGTCCGAGTCTGTTAATAGGGGTAATTAAAGAAAAATTTAAATTGAATCAAAATGAAAAGGTTGAGCCATTGAAAGAAATGTGAAAATAGAACATAAATTGAAAAATGTGATTTGAATATGAGTATGAGAATGGAAAGCATGAACCATTGGTCCATGAAATGGATAGTGGCTCAACATGAATGTGTATGATTTCAATTGTTGAATAGCTAAAATGAATTGTATGAATTTATTGAGAATGATAAACTTATGTTTGAATGGTTTAGTAAAAATTAAGTTATATGATTTAATGATATGATTATTATGTTTATAATTCGAATTATGGTAATACTATTGAGTATATGTATACTCAGCGTACGGTTGTTTCCATGCGTAGGTTAATAGGTGTTCAAAGTCCTGGTTCAGCATCCAAGGCGATCCCGACTCTAGCACAAAAAAAAACTTGATGCTGTATTCTTCTTTTGGAAAAAAGTGGCATGTACACAGGTGTTATTTTGGTCACTTAAAATGCTACATTACTTTTGTTGTAAAAGAAATAGTATTTGGTATTTTGGTGTTTAAACTAATGAAATTGAATGAAAATTTATATGATATACATGGTATAATTGGTACTAAAAATTTAGAATGAAATAAATGAAATTATAAATTAAATTTTTATTAGTAAAATAAATGTTTATATAATAAAATTATAAAATTAATGTTATAGATATAATTTAAATACGATTAAATATGAAATTGCATTGGTTGAATTTTTGGATTTTGGAATTGGTTTGGTTGCTATTTGAAACTTGCAGGGAAGGTTAAATATTTATAAAGAGGTTATATTGAATTTAAAAAAAATGAATAAGTCAATTAAAAAATTTTTTATATGAATTTATGATTATATTATAATATGATTGTTATTTACTTAAAAATAATTTGTAAATTGTCTGATATGTCCGGTAATGCCTCGTAACTCTATTCCGGCGACTGTTTAGGGTTAAGGGGTATTACATTACCTCCCAGATGATCGTCGCAAATGCCCTTATAGATCACTCTCATGACATATTCAGCTACTAATGGAGAGAGGCATCGTAGCAATGGGTGTGAAAACCCTTTTCTGTATAGCACGCCCTTTAGAAGGGGGTATAGTGCTACCTTTTGTTGTTGTTTTGTGAGCTCTTTTCAGTCTTATCTTTCCTCTTTTCCCTGCAGCGTGTGGATTATAGGGGTTATCCATGTTTCTTCCTGGGTTGTGAAGAGCACTTGGGGAACATCATAGCTCAACGCTTTCTTATGTTCGAGTAGGATTTTTACTCTCTACTTAATGGTTATGGAGGATGCTAGCTTTGACAGAGCATCCGTGCGTGTGTTGTTGTTCCTTGGGAGCTATCTGACCTCAGCTTTGTCGAATCCCTCCAGTAATTGAATTATTTTTTTATGATATCATTTTAATGTTGGTTCTTTGACCTCATATTCCCCTTGTATTTGCTTTTCTATGAGCTGGGAATCGGTGTGTATGGTCAAGTTCCTAGCACCCAGCTAGCACGCTGATTGTAGTCATAAGATCAACGCTTCGTATTCGGCGCTGTTGTTTGATGTGTGGAATCCAAATGACAGTCCATATTGCCACTCGTTACCTTTTAGATTTATCAAGAGTGCTGATACGATCCGCCTCAGGGGTGAGTCAAGTCGTATGTGAATTGCCCGATCGTCTACGAGAAGGCTTCGTTCGGCTAGTTTAAATATGATACTTTTGGCTAAAATGGTGCGAAAGCTATTGAAAAGGGGTTTCAAAGATAGGTCGAATGATATGAATTTTATATAGGTTTGGATAAAGTAAATAAAGATGGAGATTGGTATGGAAGGGGATAAACAACAATGGATGATAAGTGAAAGGAGGGTTCGGTTATGATGAAGTGAAAGGAATGAAAGAAAGAAAGTTTGGTAGATGATGGATATGGAATAAAATGAATTCAAAAGCAAGTAAGAACCAATACTAAAAAGTATTGACCCGAATACTTATAGGCTTTCAAGGTGGAAAATGGGAGTAGTGAAACCTCGACCCGTTACTTAGAAAAGTAGGAACCTTGGTATGAAGGTGAACGCCACACTATATAATAGTGATAAGTTCGGATAGAAGAAAACGGGTTGACGCCACTAGAGACTAGATAAGCCAACGAGTCTTCAACGAAATATGAGAGAAAACAATCTCACAAATTGAGCAGCATAACATTAACAAATTCAATAATCTGTCCATCAATAGGTTGATTACATGTATCTATAGTATCAAATGAAGCTAGCTGAATGGTCACTTTTAATGAGGCTAATAATGAACTCAAATGAAAAGTCTCAACTTTTGGAATTCTAGCCATGTAACTCCATCTTCAATGTGAATAATTCCTTCAATTAAGTGGCTGTCAAAGTCCTTTGAAGTCTCCTATGACCAACCGAAAAGTCGCCTAACTCCATCCTTCAATGTGATTAATTTCTTTAATTAAGTTACTTTGAAAACCTTTTGAAGTCTCCATGACCAACCGGAAAGTCACCAGCATCTTTGATGGAGAATTGAATGATGTGATTAATTGCTTTCAAAGTCTTTTGAAGTCTCCATGTCCAACCGAAAAGTCACCAGCATCTTTGATGGAGAATTGATTGTGTGAAGTGATTACTCATGAAGCAATCGGTTATGGAAGTAGAAAACAAAGAGGCTGCCAAAGTTAAAGAAGAATAATGCTCTTGTTTAATTGATAAAAACAACTTCTTAATGATGTATTAAGCCCCTTTATAACAGCCCCCCTTTTGTGTAACCGAATTCACTTGAAAAGTCATCCTATTGAATTCATGACAGCCTTAAGAAGTAATGGATGTGAGTTGAAAAGTCACCTGCAATTAACACATATAACCGACACATTAATGCAATTATTAAACTTAAAACAAATTAACAACTATCTTAAATAAATGAACTAACACTTAAGCATCATTTATTCCAGCAACTAGTTTAATTAAGAAAAACATTATTAAATGAACTTTAACTCATGCATCAATACTAACCTAGTAACTAGATTAATTAAAGAAGCAACTATTAAATAAAGCTCAACAAAAACTCAGATGCTTAAATGCATGATTTAAAATGCAAACTAAATGAACAAATGAGTTACTTAATGCATGACTTAATTAAATGCAGAACACATAATACATGTCATAATTAAAATATGTAGATCAATAATGCATGACATTAACTAAATATACATTTAATTAAACAAGAAATAATTAAAGACTAAAGTAACTAAAATAAATAAATCAAGTCCTTATTCCAGCAATTTAAATGTCATAATTAAAATTTAAAGATGAGCTCAAACGAGCTTATTAAAGCTGAATCAAGCTCGTTGAATGAGCACACATTGAACTGGATCGAGCTCAAATGAGCTGAATTTGAATTGGACGAAGCTCGTGGAGCTGGAAACGAGCTGGGATCAGCTTGCCAGCAACGCGATGCTCGACTCGGGATACTTGTCCGATGAAGTTCGCGGGGCGTGCTCGCATCAAGTGCGCTTGCCCCAGATCCCGTTTTGGCTGCGGAGCTGTCGACGTAAATCATCCAATCTTTCAATTTATCTATTGTGTATACACTTTCTGGTGCTATTGGTAATGTCCAACATCGAAAAGTAATTTAGTAAAAAATTGTAAAGTGAATATTATTTCTATGCAGAGTGTGAGAATCATTAGAGTGGTAATTTTTATCGCATAATGTGCTATTGATTAACTTGATAATTTTCATTAGTATTCACATATTACATTATGTTCATGAGGTACATTACTATTTTATGTTCCAAATTACATTCTATGTTACCTGCTATGTCTTCGTTTCTTTCGAACAAACACTCTACCATGAAATCTGCCAACACATGCCCCTTTGTTGCCATCCACAAGGTAAAATCTATTTTGAATTCTACAAGTTCGATGTTCCATTTTGTTATCCTCCCTAGAGTGTCTACCTTGGCGAGCAACTCTTTCTTCAACTGGTTAGTAACCACGATGATCAGGTAGGCTTGGAAATATAGGCGTAGCTTGTGAGCTGCAATTATTAGAGCATAGATGTATTTTTCTATATTTGTGTACCTGAGCTTGCTATGCTAAAGGACCTTGCTAACATAATATACTGGAAATTGGAGGGTGCCTTCAAATTTGACCAAGACAATTGTGATTGTTTCTTCTGAGGCTGCTAGGTACAGATGTAACGTTTCTCTGTTTAAGCCGACCTTAGAATTTGAGGGAAGTAAGGTACTACTTTAGTTGTTCGAAGGCGGTTTGACACTTTTCGATCCATAAGAAGGGTTTCCTCAAAGTCTTGAAAAATGGTAGGCACGTGTTTGCTATCTTGAAGATAAATCTATTCAATGCCACCACCCTGCCCGTGAGGCACTGGATTTCTTTTATAGTTTGCAGTGGGGTATCTCCGCGATAGCTTGAATTATTTCTGGGTTCGCCTCTATTCCCCTCTCAATATCATGAAACCCAAGAACTTGTCAGCTCGCACATCGAATGTGCACTTTTCGGGGTTAAGCTTCTTGCTGTAGGTCTTCAACGCGAATGTGTCAGATAGGTTTCGCACATGCTCATCAATGGATTCACTTTTTACAAACATATGATCTACTTATACCTCTAGACCGCGGCATATCTGCTCTTTGAATATATTGTTTACCAACCTTTGGTTGCACCCGCATTTTTTAGTCCAAATGTCGTACTTTGGTAATAGAAGAGACCTTCCTCAGTGATGAAGATTGTGTTCTCCTGGTCGCATCAGTCTAATAGGATTTGGTTATAGCCCGAGAAGGCATCCATGAAACTCATGAACCTGTGCCTAGTGGAGGCGTCTACCAGGCAATCTATCGATGGCAAGGGAAAACTGCCTTTGGGGCATGCCTTGTTTAGGTTGGTGAAGTCAATAACATCATTCACTTGCCTGTCAGCTTTTTTACCATTACTACATTCGAAATCCAATTTGGGTAATCCACTTCTCTAATAAATCTAGCAGCCAACAACTTGGCAACCTCTTGTCTTACTGTTTCGATTATGTTTGGTGCAAACTTTCTCTTCTTCTACTTCACGAATTTAGCCTTTGAGAGTACATTTAACCTATGCACTATCACCCACGGGTCCACGCCTGGCATATCCATTGTAGACCATGCGAAGATGTCTGAATTTCCCTTCAAGCATTTGACCAGTAAATTTTTTTCTTTTCCACTCAGCGTTGATGAAATTCTGACTGTTCTTTCCTTATTATCGCAAAATAGTTGTAGGGTCTCTGTGTGCTCCGCTGCATCGAGTTTTGTATCTTGATGTTCTTCCCTCACATCTAGGTCGTCCAGGTTGATGGCTTTGCCTGGCGAACTCTGTTTCTCGGTTAGAGGTTGCTTTCTCTGCTTCACAGATAGCATGTGACACTACCTAGTCGTGCGCTGGTAAGATTGTAAGAAGCCGACACCGGTATTTATCGGGAACTTGATCTTCATATAGTAGGTTGCTATCACCATATTTGCCATTCGCATGATTGGTCTACCAAATATGGTGTTATATGCCATCGGATGATCGACCACATAGATTGGACATATTTCGTGGTTGTATGCTCGCCGTGACCTAGAGTGATTGGCAATGTTATAGTGCCCCTACTTCGACAGGATAGTTCACGAAGCCGTACAAAAAGTTGGCTACGTTTAGGGATTGCTTTTTTAAGCCCATTTTCTTGTATGCTCTCCAAGATAGGACTTCTACTGCACTGTCGCTATCGACAAGTATCCTCTTAACTTCGAACCCTACGATCTCAGTCGAAATCACCATTGGGTCGTTCCCATCATTTTCGTGGGTTAGCTCATCGTCACCACTTCCAAACTTCACTCTACTGTTCCTAGTGTCGTGGTTTCTTCTAGGTACTGAATAACACCACACCGCTTATGTGAGCTCGCGTTTTGGTGCTTAACTGCACCCACTCATCGCTTGTGCCTATTATTACATGAACGGTTCCCCGCACCCTTTCTTTCCCTTGAGATTTGGTCCCTGCGAACTTTGGCCCTACTACAAACCCCCCCGATTTATGAACACAGCGTGCTCGCTATTCTGGAAACTTCTTCTATGGCATCCTTTAACGTAAAGCAATCTTCAGTATTATATCTCATATCATCATGGAAGGTGCACTGGTCCCTAGAGTTCACCCTTCTACCAGTACTTCGCATCAATGGTGGTTTAGGAAGAATGCCTAAGCTCTTCACCTAGTTAAGGATGTTAGCTAGCGTGGCATTCAATGGAGTGTAAGCTTCGAACTTGCCTTGGGGGTGTAACGCCTTGCATGCTCTTGTTGGTGCCTCTGCGGGTTTCTAAGTGCATTGCCTTGGGTTGAGGTCTTGTGTGGCCTATTGGTCCTAACCCGCAAGAACTAGTTGCTAGGAGATTGCCTAATACTGCCTTTCTCTATTCCTAGGTTTTCTATCCTCCATTTAGAAACTGACTCATGATGCCCTCTTGATTTCTTTTTCCTCCGTGAACTTATGAGCCTATTCGTATAGGTCAGCTAGGCTCTGCGGCCTATTATCCATGAATGAGTACTGCACATGGTCATTCTGTGCCTCCATGGTGGAGGCATCTATTGCCCATTGGTCTTATAAGTCCTTTGTGTTGAGTGTAGCTACGTGAAACCTCTTTATGTAGCCTTGGAGGGACTAACCCTCTCACTGCTTCACCGAAATTAGCCTCATAGGTGTATTTATGATTGCTCGGTGTGCTTGGAATCTTTCCAAGAACATTTTTCCTAGCTGTGAGAAGTTGTGAATTGAGCCTTGTGGAAAATAAAGATACCAGTCCTTGGCGCTTGCTTTCAGCGTCGTAGAAAAGGCTTTGTATTTGGCAGCGTCTAATACTCCCCACACGTTCATGTGGTCGTTATATTGTATTAAATGGGCTCATGAATCCCTTCTCCCCTCAAACATGTCCTTAGGCACCTTAAAGTGGCAGGGTAGGCCTACTGCCGTGATTTTGGGATCCAACGAGTTGTTAGAACAAAACAGACAGACCATGTCTTACGACTCTGGGTGCAGGGCCCGCACGTCGTGACGAAGCTTATCCATATCATTCATCCACTCCTTCACATGAGTGCTTGGGGCTTAATCTTGGACAATAACATTTCCTTGGGATCCCGAGTTATCAACATGTGCCTTCTGGCGTAGTTCCTCATTCTGCCTTAGTAACTCCTATTGAAAGGCTTGCTATTCTACAAACCGTGCCTCTTGCGCCTCTATCTGCTCCTCCATGAACTTCATCTGCTCCTGGAGGGCTTGGAGCTGCAGCGGGGGTGGTTCTTGGTTGAGGGAATAAGGTATTCCCTAACTAGAAGAGAGATTAAGGTCTAAGGAAGGAGAAGGCCCCTGATAGATCGTGTTGTCGAGGTTTTCAGGCCTGTCAGCGAACAAGTTTGTTTCATCATGTCGGAGATCAGGACCCGATCCTCTTGTCTGATCAGATGAGGGGATAAAGGGAGAGGTCTCGTCGAGGTGAGTCATTTTTTTGCTTTAGGTTGAAGAGAACTGGATCAAACTAGAGAAAATTTGTTGGTCGGAAGTAGTCCACGCTCACCGCACCAATTGTTGAGTAATATTTTCTCATATTGTATTAAGGGAAACACAAGGGATATTTATACACATTTCTACTGCTACTATTATAGCTTACAATAGGGCTCACTATTTTGTCTTGGCCTTTGGGCTGAGGGCACTAAGATTCCCTATCCCTGGTGTTGACATTCTTTAGGCCTCTTTTGGCTTATTGGATGCTTACCTGTGGAGCACGTGGTCCTTTCTAACCTTGGGACTGACTCTCCCAGCGAACCTCGCATCTGTCAGTCATGAGCAGGGGTCCTCTTTGCAGACATGGCTTGCGACTTCGTCCCTACAAGGTTTACGCGAGCTTTCCTCTTGCGACCTCATTTGTGCAAGGCTTAAGCGAGCTTTCCCACGCGAGCTATCTCTGCGAACATCTTGCATTCCTGCGAGGTCCTCAGTTGATTATACCTATAGATGAACATTCTTCTTTCAGGTCGAGTTCATCAGGGTTGGAGGTCTAGATATTATCGGTCACTTAGACTATCGGTTCTCAAATCCTAACAATTATCAATATAAAAAAACGTTAATTCAACATGTTAACACGTGTTTATTTTCTTATTTAAATATTATGTGAAGATTATGTATAATTTTAATAATTATATAAAAAATTAAAAAGTTTTTCGTCATAATTTTGACAAACTTGGGCCGTTTAGGTTTAGCAGCCTCTGCCTTTCTTAAAAGAAAGAGCCAGCTACTTTTGAAAAAGCAACCATGAATAAATTCCATCCTTTGCAATTTGTTTAAAAGATAGTTGGTAGGAATTAAAGTTTTAGATTTTAAAAATAGTGTAAATTAAAAAGTAAATAATTTATAAATATATTATTTATGATAATTTTTCAGATTTATAGAATTGTTAAATGCCTATTTAGTAATAAATAATAAATTTTTAAAATAAATTTTATTTGGTAAACGTATATTTTCATACTTTTCTAAAATATATTTTATTTATAATAATGTAAATTATCCTTACCATTTACCCAATAAATGAAATTTAAATCCAACTTTTCAAATCGAAGCATAAAGTTTTTTTGCAATTTATTAAGGTTAAACTCTCTAATAATTATCATTAAATTCATATATATGGATTCATTTTATAAAGAATATAAGTTACACTAGAAATCATATCATACGTGTATATATGTGAAAATTGTGAAATTAGAACATTTGTATAAAAATAAAAATGAAGTTTTGGTTGAATAGTAAATTTAATGTTTTATTTGTCGAATCGGTGCGGGTTTAAATTCCACTATATGCATATTTTTATTAGTTTTTGTTAAAATGAAAAGACTAAAATACCTTCAAGTTGTATAACTTATTTTAATTACGAAAAGATACTTTTATAATTTTCATAACCAAATTGATTACTAGGTTGAAGGTAATATCAATTCAGTAAAATACAAATAGTATAAATATATATACAATTGATAGAGATCATAAATTGTGCATATTGAAATAAAAATGTATAAAATTTATTAAAATGAAACTTTGATTGAATGGTAAATTTTAGATTTAATTAATTTAATTTATTTGAGTTCAAATCCCTCCATATGATATATATTTTTTTGTTTTTGTTAAAATAAAAAAGACTAAAATACCCTAAAAAAGTATAAGTTATTTTAATTACAGAAAGACAATTTCATAATTTTCTCAACCGAATTGATGATTTGGTTGAGGGTGGCACCAATTCAATAAAACACTTAATAAATAGTATAGATATACAATTGACAGAGATAATAAACTATGCATGTTAAAATAAAACACTTAATTGAGTTTGTGTAACAAATTAACTCGATACTAACTCATAATTGATGACAATATCATGATAAACAGTTGTAGTTCATAGTATTGTTAATATGATGTATTTATGTGTTTACATTTTGTTTTACTCACAATATAATTTAATTTTTTAAATTTTAATATAATACATATTTCATGTGTTATTATGATTAATTAATTTCAAATCATATATTTTATATTATTTTTAAATATAAATTTGTGTTCTAAATTCGTAGTTTTCATATGTATTGAGGTGTGATAGAATTTTTAGTATTTATTAGAAAAAGTTAAAGCTAAAAAAAAATGATATATTTTTAAAACTTATGCATCTTTTATTTTCGTTTTACTATAGATAAAAAATAGTACTTTTAAATTTAAGATTATTCATTCAATAATATTATATCTAAAGTTGTAACTTGAATCACTGCATCAAATATTTATTATAAAAAAATAGCAGTTCAGTGTTCACCTAAATATATTGAATTTCAATGTAAAAGAATCTTTATTTGCGTAAAACAATAGAGAAAGCAATAATTGTGTGTAGTTGGCTCTTGGCTGCCATCTGCCCGCCTTCTTTGAACCAAGAAAAAAGTAACATCTTTGTCGTATCATTCATTATTATATAAATGGTGCTATGGCCAACTTTTTTACTTTTAGCCCTTCCCTCCAACTGCAGTGTGCAGTGTGCAGTGTGCACCAAAAATTTATTCACGTTTTTATAATTTAAATATAATAAAAATGCTAAAAGGTAAAAAAAAAAAAAAAAGATTTTACTTGACTCAAGAAACAACACTAAACTGAAATAATATAAAAATTAATTTAATATTTTTAATTATTTATTGATAGGGGTGGAAGGAATTTTTTAATACTAATATAATTATTTTAATCAATATTAATATTAATTTAATTTAATTTAATTTTTAAAGTTTTTACAGTCTTTTTAAATTTTTGTTTATTTTTTAAAATTATTTATTATAAATAATTAGGTGATATTGCTTGTGTGTTATTTTTGCCACATGTTTTTTGGTGATTGGGCCATATTATCATTTTTTTTTTTGAATGCGGAACTAGTAAAATAGTGAAATGAGTCAAGTTTACCTTTACATTTTTCTAATACATTTAATATTTTCTATTTTCCCATTCAAATTGTAGAAAGAAAAAGGGTAAAGTCAAATATCAAGTGAAAACCTCTAATTAGTTAAAGAAAATTTCGTAACGGTGTTAATTTTTAGGTATTATATATTTGACCAAAAAAAATTTTAAGTATCATATTGAGAACACAAGTATAGTTTAAAGATATTTTTTTAATTAAGCCTTTATTTTAGGATAAAAAAAACATTTGACTTGTAAAATGTATTTAAATTTTCTATAGTTTGAAGAATATTCATTTATCACACAATTTTTTTTTCAAAAAGTAGATTTATTTATTGAGATTTTCTTTTAAAAATCATACTTTTATTATTTATATATTATTGTTTTAAATTTTAATTAAAAATAGTAAAATTCTAATTAAATATTGAAATAGTATAAAATTTATATACATTTGACTTCTATTAAAATTAAGTATTTTGAATTTATGTTTAATTCAATTATATATTATATATTATATATTTTACTTAAATTTATTAGTTACCATTATTTAAAGGGTTTAAATGAAAAAGAAACTAATAAAATTAAAATAATACAAAAGTACAAATGATTCATAAAAAAGTTAATATAAACAATAAAATTTAAGTTTTAAATATTTGACTTGTATTTGCATTAAAATTATTTTATTTAAAAAAAATAAAAGAGAGGATAAAAAAATATAATTATCATTGATAACATCTTTTAAAAAATAAACATACTACCAATGAGGTTCTAACTTAAAAGAAAAGATTGTACGAAATAGAGGTGTCACATCATCCTGTATACCTTTCCAATTATTTAATGACATTTTAGCAATTTTTTTTCATATCATTGGTACATAATTTTAGTAATTTTTTTAACCCGAACCCGAACCCGAACCCGAACTCTAACCTAAACCTGAACCTTAACCCGAACCTTCAACCTTGAACCTAAAACCCTGAACCCCAAACTCAAACCTTGTACCTTGAACCTGAACCCTAAATTCAAACTCTAACATGAAACCCAAAACCCTAAACCCAATTTCAAGGTTTGAGTTTGGGTTCAGGGTTGAGCAAGTTAAAAAATTACCAAAATTATGTATCAATGACATAGAAAAAATTGTTGAAATGTCATTAAATAATTGGAAAGGGATACATGATGACATGGCCTTCGTGTTTCATACAATCCTTTCTTGACCAATGAGGTTCTAGCTTAATAGCAAGGTTAAGGCCTGTAACAGCTCATTTTTAGTCGAATTGGAACAGTAGTTTCGGGACCACATATTCGATGTCAAAATAAATTTTTTTATTATTTTAATATTTACAGCATGATAGTATGTTTGTGTGAAAGTTTCGTTAAGAAATTTTATCGTTTAAGTGCTTAATTTGATAAAAAGGACTAAATCGCGTAAAGTGCAAAATTGGAGTTCTATAAGCTAAAAGGATTTAATAGCTATGAAATTAAATTTTATAGGGTTTATGTTGTAATTAGACCACTAATGGCATGAGTGGACAATTATGGACATAAATTAGATGATTTATGATGTTTTTATTAAAGGTTAAAATAGTAATTTATAAAATAAACTTAAGTAAAAAAAACATAAAATAAGTCATCATCTTTCTATTCTCTCTTCAACCGATTTTTATAACAAAAAGAAAGCGATGGGAATGAACTAGGGTTCGGCTACTTCAAAGCTTAAATTGGTGAGTGATTTTTGTCCCGTTTTTAATAATTTCTATGTTTTTGAGATCGTTGCAACTTAATCTAGCTAGTCCAGGGACTATTTTGCAAAATTTTTAAAATTTTAGGGTTTTACCATTGATGAATTTTGATGTATTTTAATGTTTAATGGTAAAAAAAATGCATGCTTATTGTTAGATAAACAACATTTGTAAAGTGATTTTTGACAAAATTGTCAATTAGGGGTTAAATTGTGAAATGTGTAAATTTTGTGGTTAAATTGTGAAATAAATGAAAAATATGGACTGCTAGGGACCTAATTGAAATTCAACTAGCATGGGTTTTGGTTGAATTGCATGAAATAGTGATTTTATGAAATAAGGACTAAATTGTAAAAATGTTGAAACGTTAGGGGCAAAAGTGTAAATTTTCCTTAATTAGTATTTTGGACTAAATTGAATAGAGAGATTATTAAATAATTTAATTTTGATTACATTTAGATCAAGAAAATCGAAATACGGATTTAGATCGGGGAAAGAACAACGTTTTAGACTAATCGACTCGTTTCGTCATTTTTGCATTCGAGGTAAGTTCATATGTATTAAACATTATTATAATTGTGTTTTAAATGCTTTGATATTGTCTAAATTGTGAATACGACACTATGAACATATTCGACGACAATTCGGCAATTGAGAAATCCCGATTGAACCTTAGGAATAGATTAGAATACGAATGACATGTCATTAGGGATTATGTGATTTGGGTACTGGTCAGTACGTCCTACCGGTGGCTGAGTTATCCGGCATGTGTTGCGGATACTCATCAGCTTGTGTGAGCAGCACCGTGTAGCTTCGTCATGACTGTTAGCTTGTGTGAGCAGACATGTTGATAGCTCAAGAGTGAGCATTATATGTGATACGAGATTGTGATAGCTTCGACTATGTATGTGACACTTAGGGTGCGAGTTTCCCGAGTATCCGATAGTATTCTGAATGGTTCAACGGGTATGTTAAATACACGGATGAGTATGAGACTATTAAGAGGTGGTACATGTATGTACATAAACCGTATAAGCTTTGAATCGAAGAAACTTGTGTATCTCACATCTAATCTTATGCTTGAATATGTGGAATGTTTGTTAGCTAATATGAGTTATGTGTTGATATATTAAATTGTTTGATTTGTCTATTTATGATTAATTGAGTTTATTTTATACGAGCTTACTAAGCTTTATAGCTTACATTGTTTATTTTTCCGTGTTTTATAGTGAAATCAAAGCTAGCCCAGATTCGGGATTGTCGGAGACTTCATCACACTATCCAACTATCACTTTGGTACTTTTGAACTTTATTTTGAGTATATGGCATGTATAAGATTATGGTCATTTTGGTATATATATTTTGCTAAGGAATTTAGTCATATGAAATGGCTTGTAAATATTAAGTGTTTGGTTTTGTATGTAGCCATGAGAGTTGGCTTATTTTGGTTGGTTTGGTTGTGTATATATTTGTACATATGGCTTGTGTTGTAAGTTTGATGATGAACATGTAATGCTTGTTGACAATAGGTATTATGGATATCAAATGGTTGAGTTTTAAATATTGGCATGCTAGTGAATCTAGGTAAATAATGCATATTTGAAAATGGTTATATAGATGATTTGTGAAAGTGAGGTTTGGTAAGAATTTGAATGGTATATTGTGGTGTTGGTGTGTTTTGCAATTGTTGGTATTGAAATAGTATAAATCAAGCTTGGTTGGAGTTGTTTTTATTGCCTATTTAGGCCTGGTTATGTGCCATTTGGTTTGTTGTAGGTGTGTGCAAATTTGGGTGGCAATTTAGCTTGGTAAATAGTCTATTTTTGTCCACACGGGCAGAGACACGGGCGTGTGTCTCAGTCGCGTGTGACACATAGTCAGGTTATACGGCCGTGTGTCCCCTAGTGTTAAATTAGAAATCAAGTCAGTATGCTCCACACTGCCTAGCACACGGGCGTATGACTTGGCTATGTGGCATAAGTCAGTATACCCTACAGGTTTGGCACGGCCTAGCACATGGCCTGGCACACGTGCGTGTGAAGCCATTTCGAAGGGCAGCGGGCTGGTCACACGGGCATGTGGTTGGCCGTGTGACCCAAGTCAGTGAGTTACACGGGGTCGGTCACGGGACACGGCCATGTGATCCCATTTCGAATGTTCACACAGCCTGTGACACAAGCATGTCTTTGGCCGTGTGAGACACACGGCTGGGCCACATAGGCATGTGTCCCCTGTATTTTGTAAAATTTTCTAAGTTTTTTAAAAGTTTCTAAAGTTATCAGTTTAGTCTCAACCACCCCGAATGCATGTATTTGGGCCTCATATGCTCGTATTAGAGACTTGATGAATGATTGTGAATGACTTGTATTTGAATTTGAAAAATGTTTGTGAAATGTATATTTAATTGTGTAATAAGTCCGGTAATACTCCTTAACCCTATTTCAACTTTGAATACGAGTGAGGGGTGTTACAAGGCCCTAGGGACTTTAAGATCCTAGATTCGAGTCTCATCATACGTAAACCATGTGTGGCTTTTGAATCCATATTTATTCTAGTTTAAGTCTCATCATGCACAAGCCCTGTATAAATATTTATATTATAACTACAGTTATTCGAATAATTTTTTTGTAATTGCAATAGTGATTATACTTGTAACTTCTAAAAAATACTTATATATGTTAACTAAAAATATATTATGTTTAACATATGCTTATATTATAATATAAGCAAATTACAATTTAAGTTAATATTATTTTATTGGAGGCTGTATACAGATTTATTTCATTCTACATTTGCATATAATTTGGTTATCAAGTTAGTTGTGTTTTGTAATGATTAAATTTAGTTATAGTTATTTGAATGTATTCTTTGATAATTGCATTTGTGATTATCCTTTTAACTTCTTAAAAAACTTACATATATCAAATGAAAATGTATTATATTTAACATATGATTATATTAAAATATAGTACAATTAATAATTTATTTTAATAATAATTGAAATAATTTTATAATTAATTATATTTTATTATTTTAAATTGAAAATTATTGAATGTAAAAATTGAAGACAACATAAATAAATAAAATAATAATTAATAAATGATGAACAAAGTTGTTCCTTTATTTAAAAATCATTTTATTAATGTATTTTTCATGAAATTTCAATGGGTAAATAAATATTTTTCAAATCATAGGAGCAAGATTTTTTATTTACTAAATAAAACTTAGGATGAGTAGTGTATTTTTCTTTAAGCTTGTGTTTGGATAAATATAATTAAAGGAAAGGAAAGGAAAGAAAAGATTATATTTGAATAGTGTTTGGAAAACCACTTAGTAATTGGATTTGAGTATAATTGCTTGTAATTATACATCAGTTACATGTTTGAGTAACTATTATAATTAGTGGGTCCCACTAAATTGGATGTAATTGAAGCACCCAATTACATTTTGTTAGCTCAATTGGTTATCAGAAATAGCCAAGAGGGGGTGAATTGACCTTTTAAAAATTTGTGGAAGCAAATAGTTAAAATAGAGACAATGAACATGACAATATATAGTGGTTCGGCCCTAATTGCCTACTCCACAACTTTAGCTTTCCACAATTAAGGATTTTCCCAAGTTCACTAATTTGACAACTTTTGAGGATAAAGTTTAACATTACAGTTCCCTTAAGATTTCTACCCAAATTTTAAGATCATAATTCCTTTAAGGTTTCTACCAAAACCTTAAGACTCAACTCTCTAAAAGAGAATAACAAATAAGCAAACAAAGAAATAATCCTCACAAGATTAGGATGTTTGCCAATTAAGCACAAATATAAGGAAAACACATGAGCCGGTAGAAAATACAATGAATGCTCACAAGTGTTTTCAAGAAGAAAATAAAGAATTGAAGCACAAAGTGATTGGTAATAGATTTTTGATGTATCTTGAAACACTTGATCTATCATAATCTCACTTGTTGTGGTAGAACCTTTAGAAGCTGATATTTACACCCTCTAATTGATTTCCAATTGTTTTGGTTGTTGAGGAATTGAATAGAGCCTATATCAATGTAAAATTTCTCTAAACAATCATTAATTATCAAACATATAGTCAAAAAAATGTTATTCATATATTAACAGGGTTAAATCGAGTTTACAATATCCATAAAACAATTTAAAACAAAGCAGACACTCATTTGAAACATTTCAAAAAAAGGAGGCAAAAATACAAAACAGAGGGTCACACGGCCGTGTGATAGGCTGAGGCCATGTGGGGCAGAACCACATAGCCGTGTCCCAAGCTGTGCTACAAACTGATGCTGTATAATCCAGGGTCATGCGGCCGTGTCACTTGGCCATGTAACTAACTGTGGCCCTATACACCAATTAACACCTAAACCACACAGACCACATGGCCATGCCCTATGCCAGTGCATGGCACACGATCGTGTGTCAGGCCGTGTATTAGCCCGTGTGCACCAATAAAACTCTTTATCAACAAGTTACCTAGTCCTAGTTCACTTATGTCATGAGCTACAACATACCATCATTCAGACTTATCCAAAATCATCGAAACAAACCCAAAACAGCACTTAATTCATTCATCCTAAGTGCCTAACCAATATGCCACAATTGACACCTCAATTCAAACATTTATAATTTAATATTCATTACTATTTAATCATCATTCACATAACATTTTCATACATTCAACTTCACATACCAAATCAAATCCTAGGCAAAGTTAACCAAATGACCAAATCATATTTGTCACTTCATCTCAAAACATAACAACAACTAGAACTTATCATTACATGCCATTTGAAACACAAACTTATACTTACACATTTGTAATCAAAATACCTATTACATGTCACTAATAACCTATCAGAAAATGATCAAAAAATCTACCAAGTCGTTGAACTGATAGTGTGAGCTTCGACTTGATTTCCATCTGACTCCAAAACTTCTGATGATCTATAAGTAATCAAACAAAGCAAACATAAGCAACACAATGCTTAGTAAGCTCGTATATAAACTTAACATAACTTACTTGAGTCTAATATAACATAAGCATTGAACATACAATATATTTAGGAAACATGGTGATCATTGATGACCTATTCAAACCACAAACCAACAAAGTTAGTTCCTTCAAAAACAAACATAACACATTGCCATGCTTATGAAATATATTCAAATGAACATACTTAGTACATATATGACCATTCAGTTGTAGCAAATTATACAATCATATCCAATTTAAATAACAATTTTCCATTTCATATCACCATTTGCCATTCCATATATCCAATTTTCACCTGATGAAATAACATTAAATTAATAAAGAGCTAATATTATTTTTTCAAAATAAACTTAAGAATAAAGAGTTAATTGCAAAATGATTTTAGGGCAAAAATAGTGTTTTAAATATTGTAAAATTGTTTACATTTTCTTTTCTCTCTTGTTTTCTTCAAATTGGAGTATTAAAAAATGGAGTAAAGTTAGGAAAAGTCAATTCCTTTTATTTTTCCTCTTAATAAAAATAATTTACAAAGAAAAGGAAAAGTAAGGACTAAAATTATATAAATCTCTTGATTTTATTACTATTTTATTTGAAGTTTATTGAATTTATTGTCTTTTCTTAATTGACATTAAAATTTAGTAATATGCTTTATTATTAGTATACAATTTTCACATTTATAATGACAAAAAAAAATATAATATTCTGAAATAATAAGTGTATTGAACTTTAAAACCAAATTGAATTTAAACAAAAAGATTGAGTTAATTTTTAATGGGTATCTATCTTAAATTAAAGATAATCTTAAATATGATATTTAATTAATGAATAATGGATATAGTAGTTTAATTATTTTAAATAAATAAATGGTAAAAAATATCATAGAGATGAATTGTATTTTGTCTTCTTTACTTAATAAAATAGACAAATCATATTATATACAGTAGAAAAAAGTACAAATTGTCTCTTCATTAAAACTTCCATCTATATTTGCTATTAAGTGATGATTTGGTTTTCCAAATTTTTATATAAGTGACCCAAAATTAAAGAATGAGTAGGATTAAATAAGATTACCATGGAAGCTCCTATATTAGAAGTCAGGTTGAATTTTACCCCTTCTACTAAAAAAAGGGCATATTAGTCCTTGTACGATAGATCAAAGAGCAAATTAGTCCTTCTGTTAAAAATTCTATACATTTTTATTGTTAAATGCTCATGTAACTAAAAGAGGAACCATACATTAACATGTGGCGTGCCACATGTACCTCATGCAAACGTGGCAATATTTTAATTTTTTTTAAAAACTCTTAAAACTAAATAATTATAATAATTTAAAAACCATGTCCAGGATTAACCTAGAAAAATTTACAACACATAACACATTAAGACAACTAATTAGTTGATAACAACACACATAAAAAGAATAACATAACTCAATTTCCTTAAACCCTAGAGCAATCTATATTGTTTATCTTTTTGTCTTCTAAAGTTGTTGATGATCCAACCTCCTGCATTAAATCGATTCTATAGTTGCACTTTTGAACGAGTCTACATAACTGAAGTATTGGATTTCATAGAGATGATCTATACCATTAATTGGTTAGAGCCATAAATATAAGCACTAAATAAATTCATTTCCCTATGATCATCCGAGTCATCACTATAGTTTAACCTATTTCTCTAATCCTTAACTTTTGACTCCTCAATTCATTCCTCATCTACAATTAACCAATTGGTTGAAGTAGAACATATTATCCATGAATGCCGAGGTGGAATCATAGAATTAGTACCGTAAACCCTAAGATATATATTCCACAAATTTGTAAACCATTTTCTTAATCCCTAATGTTTTGAATAGCTAGTGACTTTTGATGGTCCCTACAGTTGAAGACACTCACCAAAAGCTATCACACTGAACCATAAATCCTAAAACCAATTATATTTATCCCCAATTTTTTTTTTTGCAAAAATAGTTCCATATTGGAACAAATTTTCCTAAATTTCTCCATTTCCAAAAATTCTTAACGTACTTATCCCCAAAACTAATTATACTTGCTTTTAATATAAGCATAATTATGAAAAGTTTTCTAATGTTTTAATTTATTTCACTATGTTGCTTTCTCAAAGCATTGAGAACCATTAACCCATTTCTCTAAACCCTCCTTAACTAGAACATAGGATAAACACCCATCAAATAATTTTCTTCCATCATATTTTATCTTCAATACATTGTCAGGTCAATAATGAAAGTTTATCGAATGCTTTGATTTAAAGTTAAGTGCTTACAGAAATGGGTTAGGGTTTAAAAAGATTATGGATTGGGGCTTATGGTTTCAAATGCATTAGGGTTTCTTGCATATAGGTAAAAAAATGTTGAGAAACTCGACAACCATGATAGGTAAGGTACATAACATTAAACTCGACACTCATGAATGTTAAGGTTAGTGTAATGTCTTGTAAAACCCATTTCTCTTTTAAAAAATCATTGGTATTTTAACCAAAGAAACCTATGAAAAAAGAGATTGAATTCGACAACAATGATGTATTAAATTAGGATTAGGGTTTTAGATTAGGATTTTTTTCTAAGGTTTAGGCTAATATTACATGAACTTCATACATATAGGTTTCAAGGTATCGATGTTGTAAAAGATTCCTAATTGTTTGAACTATTTGATTAAGCTTGTTAAAGTGACAACACACTAAACTCGACACCCATGAATGTTGAGTTCTATACATTTGTTAGAGATTCGTAAGTGATGGAATCTTTAATAAATTTTTTTAGTAACTTGCGACCCACAAGTGTTGCGGTCCTTTTTGTAATTAAGTTGCTCATGGTTGTCGACTTTAAGGTTTGGAATATCTCTAAATATGAGACTTGAAACTTCTTTATCCCTCATCTAACTTCTATATCCAAAATCGAAACCTAACCTATTTCCCTAATATTTAAACCCTAAAGTTATACATATTTAGGGTTTAAGGTTAAAATCTATACACTTATCCCACAAAAATATCTAAATTGAAAATCCTTCCCCATTTTCCCTATCAAAACCATTTTAAGTTGAGGGAAATGTGTTTAAAATTGGTAGGGTTTAGGGAAATGAGTTATATCACTACACTGCGATTCCCATAAGGTATTACTAATTTGACATCTATCAACTTGATAAAAGACCTCATTAGGTGTTAAATTAGTAATGAAAATAGATCAAAGATAGATGTTACCAAAACCCATATAACATTTTGTAAGGGATGATGCGTGCCATATGCACAATTTGTTTTGATTTTACTCGATGTTGAAGTCAGGGTGTTGGTAATATCAAAGTTAATGATATATCTAGATTGCAACATCATCTAAATGAGAGGATGGCTAATTGTCGTGTGCACCTTCTGTTTCGATATGAAACTAATTGGGTGCTTCTAAAGTCAAAGTGAGTGAGCTATGCCTACAGGTTGGAGGAAAGACACAAATAAAAAATTATTTAGAGTTTAGTGATACATGCACGGATGGGGTGAAAATTATTAAATTAAATTCACCAAAGCTGCCAATTTTCCAGTTTTAAAAATAAGTTAAATTGTGATGAATTTTTTGATGGGATCTAGTCATTTATGAGTTGAGATGACTTCATACCGTTTGAATAACTATATTTTATCTTCAAAATTCACTTTGAATCACTCAATTTTGAGCCCAAGAGCTCAAGTTATGGTTATTTTAGTAAAAGTTGCATGAGTAAAATTTTTGGACAGTTAATTCGAGTTTAAAACATATTGGGTTCGATTTTAAGGATTAATTTGATTATATATGAGCCCAATATTGTATTTTAGGTTTTATTTTTTATTATTTATGTATGCCAAATTTTAGGATATTTTTAAGTAAAATTTTAAGTTATTTAGGAGTTTTATGTTTCTTAGTCAATAAGAAACTTTAGTTTCACTAAAACTACTTGTTTATAGTAATTAGAGTTCTATTATACTTATGAGTTTTATTTTGATGTAATTAACTAGCCTACATAAAGTCCTCTTCGTTATTCATTAAGCACACATTCACTAAATAAAGTTTTTTCAACTATTTGAGTTTTATCTTTTCAAGATACCTTATTGTGATTGATTTTTAGAAGTGTTTTCTTTTTAGTTGTTCTTTGTGAAGCTATGGGTATCTCATCACCCTCTAATTTACTAGGTGGCTAGCCAAGAGGGTTGGTTAGAACCAATTGTGAAGCTTGTTGGAGATCATGTTTTCAAAGGGTTTCATAGGGTATCATCTTTAATATTCTTCCATTCAATAGTTATCCATCTTCTCTATATCTTTTCCAATCTTGATTTTGTTTTTTTTCCTAATACTTCATATTCTTTTGAAGTTTTAGGTTTCAAGATCCAAGATTTCCTTGCAAGACCTGACTTATAATTATCCAAAACTCTTTCAGTCTTCTTCTTTCTTACTTGAATTCATTCTTCCTTATACTTTGATTCGGTGCCTTAATTGCTCTTTCTCATGTATTAAGTTGTTTCAGGTATCTTATAGGCCAAGAAAGGTTTGATTACTCTTCAGTTCAGTTCTTCTCATGCCCTAACAACTTGAATTTGATCTTGGTTCATTGCCTCGTATCATTTAGCTTGTGCATGTATCATTTAGGGAAACGAGTTTAGGGTCCAACTTGTATGATGTGTTACTAATTTTTCATCAAACTATTTGGTAGAGTCACTAATTCTATGTTGATATTAAATTAGTAATGAAATCAATGGCTTATTGTCCCCGAGACTTACAAAAGGCTGTTGACCAGATGATGTATCACATTTTCACCTTATGTGCTTAGAGATATCTCATCTAACACTTAAGAACATGTCATAAGAAATGATGTACACCATGGGATTTCTTATGTTTTTGACCATAATTTTTCCCTAAAACATTTTCATAAATAAAATATAGCTTTGACCTATTGAAAATCATAACTCAATAATTTGATAACTAAAATAGTAACTGCAAAAAAAAAATAAGAAAATATAATTACATTAATGTTTTCAAAGTAACAGAATGACTGTGAAAACAATTAACAATCAAACCTCAATCATGGGTAACATTGAAACAATGAATGAGTTTTACATCATGATAGTTAATGGTTCCAACTCAATTTACATTGTGATTGAGCTTGGGTCAGAGCATCCTCGTCATCACCATTATTTGTTTCACGTGTTGGTGGGAGAAAATGGACTTCACACTAGGGATGGCCTATTGGAGGATAATGATGAAATAGGGGTGTACATGCTTGTAAGATCGGAAAGCTACATAAACTCTGGATTTGTTAGAGTCATTTCTATTGCTAAAATCATAAATGGTGAAGGAGAGGTGTTGGTATGACTGAATCCCTCACCAATGCAACAAGGGCTTATTAGATAATACACAGAAAAAGGTAGGTGGGAGCAATATAACATAACATGGTTGGGAACTTCGATATGTGGCTCCATATCAAATTGCTACATAGGTGGCTCCAACTGGACAAGTTAGGCTGCTCCACCATGACTTTACTGATGTGTTCAACAACAACTAGATAGTAAATGCCATTTCCTAACCAGTAGATATTCCCCTTTCGTATAGAACCACATTTGACCCATCTACATAAACCATTGCATATAAGCCTCAGAAGGTAAAAAATCACCATCCTAAATATGTTGGAAAAATCCGGTTAAGAAAATTGTTATTTAGTTACTTACGCTTTGTACGAGGCAGATTCAAGTCAATCCTTGCTTTTAACCGAATGATTTTCTTATTCAATAAATCCATAATGACCAATTAATCTATTTCCATATTCGAATTTCAATTATTTAATTACAATTAATTAAATAATAATTCAAAGAGCATTGAATTTATTCCCAAGTAATTTTTATACTTTAGTGGAAAAACACATTCATTGCGAATAGCAATAAATTTAACTATTTCTCTTAATTCATCTTTTTCATTCATTGGTTCTACATGCAATCATTTATGGTTATCTTAAGCTAGAGGAGGAATCAATTGGATATATATAATTAAGGCTCAAATAATTTATAATTATGTTCTATTTTTTCATCTATTAATTATAACATTATGTAGTCATGAAGTCATTCCACTAAAGTATTGTGATTGAGCTCTCTCTTATTATATACCATTACAAAAGCTATTTAATAATTGCCCGTCCAATGATCTTGTCATAAGTGTGTTACCCTCATAGGGTATCCTTAATCTCTTTGGGATAAATACGTTCTCCCAATATGATCCTATTTTATCTCATGGTAACTATTATATCTTCCTTTATGACGTTTAAATTACTATCAAATAGTAATTAAGTCATTTATCACAAAGACAAACGGTCTGTGACCACGTTTACTTTTCATCTATCATGTAATGCAATTGAAAGAACATCACTTACCCATTTCTTGGGCAATGAATTACACTATTGTGGATGATGCTACATACTACAAAAGTCATATACCCAACACATAGACTTTTATTTCCTTATCTATTTGAACATAGGCTTTTACTTACATCATGTTGGAAAAATACCGGTATGAAAATGATTTTCTTTCATAGTGAGAAATTAAAATTTTGAAACCGATCCGGTTTGTGATATTTATAGCAATAACCTTAACCGAATTTGTACTTGTGTTTTCGGCTTAGCGAACGTTCGTTGTTCCCGACTTTAAACCAAATGATATTCTCCGCTATTCTTGTACCACAACTTCTTCGAATGTGGGCTCGAATAAATTGAATCAAAACACAGAGATAGAAAAAGTTCTCTCCTTTTGGGTTGAAAACTAAAATTCTTTCTTCTTAATAGAAATTGGTAGAATTGTTATTTTGAAAAAATATATATAATAGTTGAGAATAAATTCTCTCTATTTTTAGGCAGAGTAACAATATCTCAAAGTTGTGTTAATAGCTCTACCAGTGGAATCTATTTATAGGAAGAGAAGGTAAAACCCTTTTTGAGTTGTAATGGTTTATTTCAAATAAAAAAAAATAACATTCTACTTAGAATAGGACTAGGGTGGACAACACACCCTAGTATTCCTACTAGGGTTGTCGCCCCCTTCATGTCCATGAAAGGTTTTTAGGCCTCTCTCACATTGAGTCAAATTACGAGTACTTCTTGAGCCTTTTTGACCCAATACTCTGTAATATGATCCAACTCGATCAAGTTATTCTATTTTCCAAAATAAAATTTAATATTTATATATAAAACAATTTTCTCATTCCTATTTTACCCCCAGAGAAATTTTGACAATTTTGTACCTAGTAAAATTTCGAGAAAATATGTTCAATATTTCACAACTCAACATGTTCACTATGATCGAATGATTTATTTTCATTTTCGAGCTTCAAAACAGTCCAAAAACATAAACTCATTCTTTCGATCATTTTTTAAATAATCTATATAGGATTGTAAATGGATCATTTTCATTTCCATTTTCATTTTTTGAAACTTACATTCATTACCAAATGATTCCATTTCTCCATTTCGGAGAAAACCATAATCATTTTTGAATGTTTCTCATTTCTCTTTTCATATTTATTCTGTTCTTTCTATTCAAACATGCAATTCATTTATGGTTTCAACTAGCTAGCGGAGGGACCGATTGGACATATGTAGTTGAGGCTCAAATGATTTATAATTAAGTTTCAGCTTTTATCCTATTAATTAAAACTCATTTAGTCAAAAATTCATTCCACTATAGTATCGTGACTGAGCTCTCCCCAACGACATACCATTACGAAAGCAACTATTCAGTGCTCGTCCAATGACCTTGTCATAAGTGTGTTACCTTCATACGATATCCTTGATCTCTTTTAGATAATATTCGTTCTCCTAATATGTTCCTCTTTTATCTCATGGTAACAATTACATATTCCTTCCTGAAAAGTCAATCACTATCAAATAGTGATCAAGTCATCCATCACAAAGACGGACGACCTGTGGCCACATTTACTTTTCATTGACCATGTAATGTCAACGAGAGGATATCATTTACCTGTGCTTTGGGTTATGAATTCCACTATTGTGAATGACGCTACATACTACAAAAGTCGTACATCCAATGCACCAACTTTCGGTTCCTTATCTATTTGAACTCAGACTTTTACTTACATCAAAGTGTACAAGTCACGCATACATAGTCTGCCATCCACTCAGGATTTAGGTATGCCAGACTATGAATGTTACAAGTGAATAAATCCATAAATGAATTTAGGATCTATTCTGATTAGGTTCTGTCCGATGTACTATCAATCCAGTTAGTCAGTCACATCTATGTATCTATCTTCTGGGAGTCATCCGTTCTGATGCCCAAGACAAGGCATCTCCCAATTGGACTTGATAGACGACATATTAGTCTTTCAATTGGTTTGCTCATTTTCGGTTAGATTAAGGACATATTTAGGTTCATCTACTAATACAAGCTGTCTTTTCGTACGATCCGACCATGTAATACCGCTTAGTATTAGTTTAAACAATAGACAACTAATGAGCGGTATTTGCTTCTATTTTGCTTTATGTGCAAAAATTATTTCAGGAAAATAATACAATGTATATTAATGTAATTTATGAATAATTTTATTAACCAATCTGTTCGAAAAATTTAGAAGTGTACTTAGATGAAAATACTACACTTAGGGCACCAAATCTAACACATCAAAGTATACAAGTCATGCATACATAGCTAATTGTCCACTCAAGATTAATGTATACCATATATGAATGTCACAAGTAAATAAATCCATAAACGAATCTAAGATCAATTCTACTTGGGTCCTATCTGATATATTGTTAGTCTAGTTAGTCACATCTATATCTCTATCTTTTAGGAGTCATTTGCTCTAATACTTAAGACAAGATATCTCTCTATGAGACTAGATAGACGACATATTAGTCTTCAATTGGTTTGCTTATTTCCAATTAAAATAAAAAAATATGTTTAGATTATCTAAACACAAGTGTACAAAGACGGAAAAAATACACTAAGAGAACTAGATCTAACAAGATAATATTCCAGTAGATGGAATGTCGAGCTCGTTGATCCTAAAGAACAACCCATTTCACTTACTTATTAATCAATTTTTCGTTGCATCCAAATAAAGTTCTTTTTATAACTGATATGATCCGAGATATCCTAAATATTATTTTAGGTATAAATTATTCTAGTAAGATCGATTTTGGCTGAAAAATTTAAAATTTGTTCTAAAATTGTCTTAATTTGGTATTTTGTTATTTTTTTAATACCATTTGGGTAAAAAAAATCCTACTATTATGTTACTGATAAGGGAAAATGTGTTCACCACATGCCGTTTCCTGTTTCATTGATTATTCTTCTATTTATAGAAATAATAAAGGTCTTTGTCAAAATGTTTTCTTTTTTATTCTTCTTTTAAATCTTTACCTTGGACACGCGTGAAGAAAATGGGAGATATGTGGAAAATCGAAATAAAGGGATAAAGAATGGGTTGATCAGGCTATAAATCAGACTGTTGTGGTCTATCCAAAACACAAGAAACAACAGGTAGGCATGGCTAAAGCTACATCCTTTACTGCTTTCCTTCTGATGTCTTCTCTATTTCTTTCTTCTTACTTTTCTGTCTCAAAAGCAGACAACTCCGCTCCCATAGTGAGTGGTCTCTCATGGACTTTCTACAAAACTTCATGTCCCAAAGTAGAATCCATTATTAGAAAACAACTGCAGAAGGTTTTCAAGAAGGACATAGGCCAAGCTGCTGGCTTGCTCCGTCTTCATTTCCATGACTGCTTTGTTCAGGTGCCGGTTAATTAATATGCAAACACAGAGTCTCTTGGAGTAATAGTTATTGTTTTCTGAATATTCTTCTTCCTAGAGTTTTTGAATATTACTCACAGCTTGAGTTACGACTAAAAGAAGAAATATTGCTTCAAATCCTACCATTTTCAGTTTTCACTAACAAGAATCTGCTTCATTAAAAGACACTTTAATGTGGCTACAGTGAGTTGGTGAATTTTTAATGGAAAATTGAATATGATCAGGTCATGATTTATATATAATAATAATGAATAAATATTGCAGGGATGTGATGCATCGGTGCTGCTGGATGGATCAGCGAGTGGACCAAGCGAGCAGGATGCTCCGCCGAACCTGACCTTGAGAGGATTCGAAATCATCAATGACCTGCGTGCGCGTGTCCACAAGGAGTGTGGAAGAGTCGTCTCTTGTGCTGATATCGTTGCTCTTGCTGCTCGTGACTCTGTTTACCTGGTATATTCTTTTACCACTCAATTTTCTTAAATATTTAAATTACTTCAACTTATTTGATTAAAATATTACCCAACATTCAAATTTAAATATCAATATGGGTTGAGTTTTAATTTAACGTGAATTTGAACGTCATAAAAGTACCCTATTTAAAAGTGAGAAGAGGTTATATATTAGGTAAAATAAAATTATATGAGTGAAGGTAATTGAAATAAGTTTGGTTAAAAGATTTATGATTTGAATATAGTATTTCAATTTATCGATTTATGGGTCTACTTCATAAAGGGGTTGCCAACTTGTTATCACTGAATTTGAAAGTTCAAAGGAAGGAAAAGTCAACTTTTTGGTGCGATAAAGCTTAAATTTATTAAAGATTTAGAGTATGGAATAAATATATTTGTTAGTTTATTTAATTTTTAATACGTTTTCTACGAAAATAAAATCAAAGGTGATAACCATAATGAAAATTTCTAAATAATTCCAGTCATTCCATTAAAATATATCCATTTTAAATCATAAATTTATAGATATTATCAAGTGAAAAATCAATAATAATTTTTACATGACAAAAAGGAATAACAATTTGAATTAATTTAAAATGAAAGTAACAATGCTTTTTTAATAAAATTATTAACAATTAAGAAATTTAAAAAAAATGAGGAATCCATATTAAAATGCCACAAATCCGACGAACCTGCTAAGTGCTAATGCCGATTAGCAAATATAAAATTATGATTCTTTATTGCTTATTCCACTCCCCAAATTTCATTATTACTCCCCACCTTTGCTTTTTTAAAACTTTCTGGGAGTGGTGGTTAAAATATATTATATTCAATAAATTATTGAAAAACTAAATGTTAAAAAATAAATATTAAAAATTGAGTCTTGAAAATATTTTTGGTATTTTATTTAAAATTAAATATAAAATATAATTAAATTATTTGTTAAAAGATAATAATTATAAATGAAATAAAGTAGGATAAAATAAAAAATCATTGAAATTATTCGCTATCTTTTTATTATCTTCTATACTGTTTTTTTAGAAAAAAAATTATATAATAGTTTTCATTGTGCATTATCAAACCTTTTTAGTTGATTGAGTTTTTTCAATATTGCCTTGAATTTTTTTCAACATTTTATCAAACATTACCGGTGTAATGTATGAGTTTATAATTTTTTTAATAAATTTTATAAATTTATAAGAAATAAATTTAAATATATTATTTTATAATTAAAAAATGTTAAAAAGTGATATTTAAAGGTTAAAACTTTGAAAGCTGAAGTTCAAAAATGGTTGGAGGTTGGGTTTCTTTTTTGATAAATAGATAAATGATTTGATTTAAAAGATTTTCCATTTTTGCTTACCGCAATTAAAGAAACTTGTTATATTCACAAAATTATTAAATTAAATTGGATTTGTTTATACAAATCATGCATTGTACCAACAAAATCTCCTACTAAATTTTGATTGACTATGGTAAATCGAATTGGACTCTAAAAGAAGATAAACTCTCCTATTTTCTTTCAAATTCAAAATGTTACATAAAAGAAATCGGATTTCATTCTAGGGAGCTCATAGATTACCTTACTTCAATCACAATGCTCTAATGATTTCCGCTTTTCTTGATTGCTGCAGTCTGGAGGTCCGGACTATGACGTGCCATTGGGAAGGCGGGATGGACTGAGCTTCGCCACAAGAAATGCAACATTGCAGAACTTGCCCGCACCCTTCGCCAATGCTACCGCCATCCTCTCCAGTCTCGCTACCAAAAACTTTGACCCCACCGATGTTGTGGCTCTCTCTGGTGGTCACACCATCGGCATCAGCCATTGCAGCTCTTTCACCGGCCGCCTTTACCCTACTCAAGACCCCACCATGGATCAAACCTTTGCCAAAAACCTCAAGCAAGTTTGTCCTACCGCAAATTCTTCAAACACCACTGTGTTAGATATAAGGACCCCTAACAAATTCGATAACAAGTATTACGTTGATCTCATGAACCGCCAGGGTCTTTTCACCTCCGACCAAGACTTGTACACAAATAGTAGAACCAGGGGCATTGTTACTAGCTTTGCTGTTAACCAGACTCTCTTCTTTGAGAAGTTTGTGGCGGCCATGGTAAAGATGAGTCAGTTGAGTGTCTTGACAGGCAAGGCCGGTGAAATTCGTGCCAATTGCTCCGTAAGGAATGCCAATAACAACTTCCTCTTAGCGTCTGTGGTGGAAGAGGAAGCCAGGTCCGAATATTAAGGACTTAACATCTTAACTATGTTTTTGTATCACATCTTTTCTTTGTCGGTGTATTTGCTTGCTTAAGTTGGGGTGACGGGGTTTGTATCCAGTGTTAACTTTTAATAAAAGTATCCAAACTTTGATGAAAAACAGACCAAGTCTGAAATCAACGGGACAAGGAGCTTTACAAATTAGAGCTCAAGTTAATAATATCAGCCATGGGATTAGCTTCTAAGTTGCAGGGAGAATCTAACTTAATCCAGGCCTAACTATGCACATCTTTGTTCTTTTATATAGATACAAGTAGTAATTGCAGCAGCTAAAGATATATTAGATGTTGAGCACCCTGTACTGAACCTAATGCTGTCTAGAGGAAGTTGATTCAGTACGTATTTTATGTATATCCGCGTAAGTTCTCTCTTTGATACCCATACAGACGTGGCAATACAATAATTTTAGAATAAGTTGTATTGGTAAGACCAGTTATACTTCTAAAGAGAATTTATATTCAAATTGGGAAGATGACATTGTTGGAAATGGAGCACCATCTTGAAAGGATTGACCTTCATGGAAAAGACATAAAAAAAAAAACATTAGTAATACATTCAAATAATTTAATTTTATATGTAAATGAACTTCAAATTATTTTTTTAATAAAACTCACTAAAATATTTTATGTAATATAGTTGAAATTTACTGCTAGTATTAATTTTAAATAATTTTATTTCACAAAGATAATCAAATTGATAAGAACGCAACATCTACACAATCTTAAAAGTCCATCATTCGAAGTTGTTTTGAAAGAGAAGGCTTGATTCGATTCGGGAAGCTCTAGACTGACTCCTATGATTTTAACAATGAGCAATGATGTTCTAAGTTTGAAAATAACAAATAAAAAGTGAGATTTAAGATCAATAGTTGAAGCAAAGAAAAGACTAAGAAGAGTGAAGAAAAAGGAAAGAATAGAGTCAATTTGAGGCGGAAAGAATGATTGAATGTCTGGAAGCCTCTTAGGAAGAAAACTGACTTTGAAAGAAGCTTTATTGATACCTAAGAACACAAAAACAACAAGTATAATGATTAAAACAAAACTAAGAAACAAGATAAATAAAGAAAACATATATTAAAAGGTGGAAGATGGACTGAATAAATTGATGGATATGAATAGAATGATAAATGTTTGATTGAACTCTTCGAGGAAGATTTCCCGGCAAGCTCAAGCAATGACTCTAACCAACCCGCTAAGGCTGAACTCTAGTAAATTAGAATGTGAAGAGTGCTTCCCATGTAACAGCCCGATTTAGGGGCTATTCGGAATAGTGATCTCGGGATCACTAATCCGAGGATAGAGAAAATTATTTTCATGTTATTTTATGTGTTATAACATGTATGAAATTTTTGGTGCTTTAATTTTAGCGATTCCATGCTTAATCGCGAAAAAGGACTAAATCGCATAAAGTGCGAAAGTTTTATTTTATTTGCTAGATGTGCCAAATAGCTATAGAATATTAATTGGAGGTCCCAAATGTGCAATTTTGGCCTTGTTTTAAGTGAGTTGGCCGGCCATAGTATGCATAGGGGACAAGAGCATTTATTTTGGTCAAAAGTTGGTGGTATTAGTTGATAAAATGAATAAAATAAGATGAAATAAGCCAAGGCCATCATCTTTTCATTTTCTTTTCTTCTCCAACCGAACATACCAACAAAGGGAGGGCTTTGAAAGCTTGAAAATTTCAGCAACTCATTTTCTCTTCAAGTAAGTGATTTTGATGGTTTTAGTTGATAATTTTTGTACTTTTGGAGTCCCCAAAGCTTAAGCTAGCTAATGAGGGGACTATTTTGCAATATGGTTGAAAGTATAGGGACTTTCCATCAGAGAGTTTGTGTTGTTTTTTGAGTCTTTATGGAAGAAAATGAATGTTGGGAAGATGAGAAACAACTTTTGTGAAAGGTGTTGTCATGAAAACACCTAATTAGGATTAAGATGCAAATGTTATAATTTGTTCATTAATGCATGAAATAGTTGGAATTGTGAATAGTTGTAAGAGGATTAAATGTTAAACTAGGCTTGTTTGAAGAAAACGTGATGACAAGTGATTTACGAGCCTAGGGGCAAAATTGTAATTCTACCAAAGTATAAGGGCAAAATAGTCATTTTTGCCTAAGTGTAGATTATGATGTATTATGATTTATAAGTGATTGAATGAGTAAATTCTATTGTTCTAGATCAAAGAAAAAGAGATTCAGACCTAGAACGAGAAAAAAAAGAAATGTGGGCAAATAGATTTCCTTTTTACCCTTTTCGGTATCAAGGTGAGTTCATGTGCTAAGTTATGCAACTCTAAGTGAAGTATTTAATATTCCAATGTTGTATGGAATGTATATTTACTCTATGGATGTATTAAATATGTTTTGACGAGATGTCAAGAGAATTGAATCTAAGAATAGTGGGAATGCAAATAGCAAGATATGATAATAATTAAGGTCTCGTATAAGACCATATTTGGAATATAGCCTCAGAGTGAGATATTGAATAAGACCATGTCAGGACATGGCATCGATATGATATTTCACGTGAGACCCTATCGGGGCATGATGTCGATGTGAGATTATATGTACGAGATTCAAAAGTGTTATTTAACAATTTGAGTGATTCAACAAATATGTTGAAAACGAGAATGTATGTGGTTGTACCATGAGAGGTACAGGTATGTGTTAGAACTAAATTGAGGTGAATTTGGTATATGATGAACCCATGTGGGTCATGTGTAAATGATGCATCCTAATTGCATATGTTGTATTTATAAATGCATTGCGTGAAAGCAAAAGATTATTGTAGAAACCTAAGTAAGAATGTTAGTGTGTGAGGATGTTCTCGGATGAACATTTGAAATAGAGAAATGCATGTGAATATATATATATATATATATATATATATATATATATATCCGTGAATGTAAAACAATGGTGGGCTGTGTCCGTTACCACCTTATTATTCATTACCGATGGGCTGTGTGTGATACCATCGAGTTTAGTATCAAATGGTGGGCTGTGTGCGTTACTACCTTATTATTCATTACCGATGGGCTGTGTGCGATACCATCGAGTTTAGTATCAAATGGTGGGCTGTGTGCATTGACACCTTATTATTCATTACCGATGGGCTGTGTGTGATACCATCGAGTTTAGTATCAAATGTGGGCTATGTGCGATACCACCCTATTAGAGATTGATGGTGGGCTAAGTACGAAACCACCGAGTGACTGGTAGTATGAATGGTACATTGTGAAGTTACGATGTGTTGTATCATGTAACTATGTGATGTTAAGTGCAGGGGTATAAGTTAATAAATGCGAGTATTAAGCTCGAGATATGGTTAGAACATGGAAAGAGACGGAATGAGTAAGTATTATGAATGATTGAATGGGTGACCATGAGTTTAAGAGTAAAACTCATTACAATACCTTGTGTTTTATTGTAATCATATGAACATTAATAGCGGATTATTATTTTGCATATGAACTTACTAAGCATTGTTGCTTACTCCTTTTCTTTTCCCATCTCTTATAGGTTAACTTAACTAGCTTGGGTTGGAGACCGCCGGAGATGTTTTCACACTATCGAGCAGACACTTGGTATGAGGTTTTAAGTCCTTATGAGTTATGGCATATATAGGGATCTTATTTAAAGTTGAATAAGTTCTAGTTGATATAGCCAAATGTGTTGGTCTAAGAGAGTTTATGGTTCAGTTGTGTATAGCCATAGATGATGGCTTAAGTCATTTGTAATTATATCAGAAATAGTTCTCCCTCGTGTATGGGATGAAAAAAGTCGTAAGACCACGTATGGGGCCTGACGCCTGCCCAGTGCCGGAAGGTCAAGGAAGTTGGTGACCTGATGACAGGGGAGCCGGCGACCGTTAATGCATCATTGAATTGAATTAATAAATATTCAAATAGATAGAATAGATAGAATTCAAATATCGAGCGGGTAGCGGGAATCGAACCCGCATCGTTAGCTTGGAAGGCTAGGGGTTATAGTCGACGTTGATTCATTATTTTTAGCGTCTCTAATTCAAAACTGAACATGAAATTTTGGTTTCATTCGGCTCCTTTATGGAAGATGGATAAATAAAAAAAAGAAATAAAATAGAATATAAATAAGATAAAGAATAAAGATAAGGCAGGAACGAAATGAAATAAGAATTCGGCCCATAACATCTATGTTAGCTTTTCTGTCTGAATGCATTCAAAACAATTTGCTTTCTAGATGATACTCCATTTTATGATTGAAATGTGATAATTCAAGGGTTATATTTGATGATTTATGAAGTTTATGTGATGGTGTATGAATGTATGCAAGTGAGGGTGGCTAAATGGCTTGGAAAATAGCCTTGAATTGGTCCACACGGGTAGACACACGAGCGTGTGTCAAGGCCGTATGTGACATACGGTAGGCCCCATAGGCATGTGACTTGGCCGTGTGTCCCCTACATGTTAGTGTTACAAGTTAGTGTCGACCACGGGTTAGACACACGAGCGTGTGCCTAGGCCGTGTGACCCTTATGAGGTTGCTGACATCACAAACAAAATACCCATGTTTTTACACACGGACAAGGACACGAGAGTGTCTAGGCCGTGTGGAGCATACGGGCCAAGCACACGGGCGTGTGTCCGGCCGTGTGAAAACCCCTGTAGGTTTGAAATAAAAATAAATCCCACACGGGGTAGGGACATGGGCGCGTGTGACGGCACGACCTGCCCACACGGGCGTGTCCCATTTCACACGGGCATGTGGCTCCTGATTTGGTGAAAATTTTCTAAGTGTTTGTAAAGTCCCAGTTTGGCTCCGCAGCATCCCGAGCGGGTGTAAAAGGGTCTCGTTGACCCATGATAGGGATGTTACGATGGTGAATGAAAGGTTTTAAATTGGAGAGAATTTTTATAGCTTAAAGTGGAATGATCAAGCAGGTCAAGTCCGGTAATTCCTCGTGCTCGGTTCCGGCGTAGAATCCGGGTAAGGGGTGTTACATCCCACAGTTTCAAGAAGAAAACTACTAAAATACACAAGAAAGATATCTTTTAAAGATAAAAACTCAAAGAGTTGTATAAATCAAAATAATGAATGATGTCTTTAATGAATAATGAAGAGACCTTTATATGGGCTAGCTAATTATATCAAAATAAAACTTCTAAGTAGAATGAAACTCTAATTAATCTAAATAAGACATAGTTCTAATGGAACTAAAATTTCGTTTTGATTGAGAGTAAAACTCTTGAACAACTTAAAATATTTAAAAGTATCCTAAAATTCTAAATAAACAAATAATAAAAATATAAAATGTAACACCCCTAACCCGTACCCGTCACCAGAATAGGATTTCGAAGCATTACCAGAACATTCAGAACATTTTTCTATTAAACTACGAAAATTTACTATTCATTTACTAAGATTATCCATAATGTCCCTTGATCGGGCCTTCGAAGCCCAATACGAGCATTAGAATCGAATCAGGACTTAATCGAAACATCTAAGTATTTTTCGCAAAATTACAAAATTTTTCTAAGGTGCAGGACTCACACGCCCGTGTGGTCCAAGGGAATGCCAGTGTGACCCTGGAACATGCCCGTGCTACAGGCCGTGTTGGATTTAGGGTGCTCTCTAACTTGCGCCACACGGCCATGCCACACGCCCATGTGCTAGGTCGTGTGGTTAATTACTTTAATTTGAATTAGGTGTAAGTTTCACACGGCCAAGACACAAGCCCGTGTTCTAGGCTGTGTGCCACACACGGCTGAGACACAAGCCCGTGTCTCTGCCCGTGTGCCCAATTTTGAGCATTCTGTTTCTCAAAATTAAGGTGAAGGGGACACACGGCCTAACTACATGCTCGTGTTACCGGGCCGTGTGTCACACACGGTCTAGACACACGCCCGTGTGTCTACCCGTGTGGACAAAATGAAGCCATTTCAAGCTTAATTTCTCAACCAAAATTTCACCCAAGACCTGCACACATCCAATACCAACTAATTCAAGCATTCAAATTAGGCAATTTTTTTATCATTCAACATAGCATATCACTACATGCATAAGTGTTTATAGACTTACCTTGGAACATCTTAGGCATTCACAACATTAATCATGCATTCTTAACATAACACATGTATATGAATATATCATAATAATCTACTTAGTCATACCAAGGTAAACCATTACTAGCCATTCCAATGGCTAGGTTACAAAATAACATTTCAAGCCACTATTGGCCAAGTTGTCCTATACATGCCATTATACCCAAAATGACTTCATTAAATATACCCAAAATGCTAGTTGATAGTGTGATGATGCTCCAATGATCTCCAACCCTCATGAGCTTCCAAGCACTATAAAATAGGGGAAAAATAAACAGAGTAAGCATTACATGCTTAGTAAATTCGTATAACAGAAACTAAACTTACCAATCCTGTTATTAAATTTAAGCACACAACATTATGTTTTCCATCCATTAGCAAAATTTCCTAAGCACATGCCTTCAATAAAACATGTTAGTCTCAACACTTACAAACATGTCAAGTAAAAATAGATGAGCTCATCATGCAATGTTCTTTCAAGTCATTATCATTACATCTTAAGATTTTCATGTCAAGTCAAGAGATACATGTCCATTGAATCATTGGTTTCCGATGGATGCTCAAGTAGTACACTCGAAGTGTACGGTTCCATAATCTGTCAATTTCTTATTCAAGGGTACCCCTTAGGGCACTTAACTAAGGAACACCCTCTCGAGCCCCATATCGTATAATAGGATCACCAGTCCAGGCTAAATCCTTTATATAACGTAAGCTCGAAGGAGCTCGATTAGGCTTACCAGTCCAGGCTAAACCCTAATCTTAATGCATACTCGAGAGGTATTATATTAGGATTACCCGTCTGGGCTAAATCCTTTATATAACAAGGTCAATGGGATTACTCGTCCGAGCTAAATCTCGTCCGCAACAAATGCAGAACCTTATTAGTTTCGGGAAAGCGCATATAATCATCGGAATTCAACATTCAATCGAGACTAACCCCTTTATCACCATTTCAAGCATGTAGCAAATTTTCCATCATAGCATACAAGTAAAACACATTAACATAAATCACATTACATACAAACACAATATTAAATTAACATAATTACATATCCGATTAAGTTACACGAACTTACCTCGACACTTGTTCGCTTAAATATCTACTAATCCGAAATCTTTTCTTTTCCTCAATCTAGACACGAATTTGTGTTTTCTGGATCTATATAAATGAATTTAACTATCAATTTCATACATTACATATTTAAATGGACTCAATTTACGTTCTAGGTAAAATTACCATTTTGCCCTTAACTTTTTCATAAATTCTAATTTTGTCCCTAGGCCCAGAAAATGAAACTTGTGCAAATCACTCCCTATTCCAAGCCTAATCAAAGTCCCATTACAAATTTTCCAGCACATGTATTCGTAAAATTTCAAAATTTTCCATCAAATTTTACAACTTTTCATTTTAGTCCCTAAATCTTATTTTCATAAAAAATTACTTTGTAAAAGTTGTTTATCTATTATTAATCTTTCATTTTCTACCATAAATTTCTAATTTCCAGCATAATACATCCATGACCCATTTTCATACATTAATAACTTTTCAAATTAATCCCTTAAATAGAGAGATTCAGCTATTCCGATTTCAAAAATATCAATACTAAAAACGGGACAAGGAAACTTACCCAATTAGGCCTTGAAAGTTTCTCCTCTCTCTCCTAGGGTTTCCATAGAACCTTTGGTTGAAGATGACAATAATAAGATGGTATTTTCTTTTATCATCTTTTAATTACTTAAATTTTTGCTATTTTTAATTTAGTCCTTGACATTTTTCTATAATTCCATGGATGAGTCACCATGAAAAATCTACATACTTTTCTTAATGGTCTAATTACCATATAAGGACCTCTAGTTTTGAATTCCATAGCTATTTGATCTTTATAGCTACTAGAATTCAACTTTCACATTTTATGCGATTTAGTCATTCTCATAATTTGGCACTAAATCGATAAAATTTTCATGTCAAAATTTTCACATGTTACGTCTATAATATTACGGACCATATAATAAAATAAAAATAAATTATATTTCGGGTCGGATCTGTGGTCTCGAAACCATTGTTTCGATTTCACTGAAAAATAGGATGTTACATAAAACCTAATATACAATATTGGGATCATATATAATCAAAATTAAGCCTTAACATAGCACCCAATATGAATTAAACTTGACTTAAAGCCTGAAGCTCATAATTTCTCGTAACAATCCCGTCCAGAAATTCTGTTCATGCATTATTCACTAAAACGACCATAACTTGAGCTCTCAGACTCAAAATCGAGTGAATAAAAGTACATTTCGAAGTTAAGAGATAACTATCCAATTGACATGAGACATATTGACCTAGAAATGCCTGGATCCCTTCCAAAAATACATCGCAAGTTAACTGATTATAACATGGGCTAGGTGTGTAGGCCTAATTGGGCTCTTTGATGTGTAACACCTAATCCCGTTAACATCTTCCACATGGTATTTTCATCATGAATTGAGCTTTTAAGTCCGTGAACATATTTGGACTCTTATTGTAACAACCCGATTTTAGAAAGTGTTAAAAAATGTGATTTTGAAACTCAATTTCGTAAACCAAGTTAGTGAAATTATGAATAAAAGAATTTATATGCTTAACTGAAAATATATTAAAGGATGGTCAAGAAATTTAATAAAAAAAATCACCAATTATAGTGTAGGGAATTAATTGTAAAAGTGCAATCTCTATTAAATTTTAATTTACTAAAAAACAAAAGGATGTAAGGAGCAATTGGGACAAGGACTTATGTAATAGAGATTCGTATACAATTATTGGGAATAGCAAGCATGATTAATTTAGCCAACGTGACTTGTCCTGCCATCAGAATAAGCTTTGCATCCCAACCATTTAATTTATCTCGTACCTTGTATTAAAAAGTAGAGGAAGAGACAAGTCAATGAAAAAGTAGGATACCCAAATCTGAAGCCTCTTGGAAACCCATCATATTCACAATGTTGTTAGCAAGTGTATGATCAGTATTAGGAAAAAAGAAAACCTGAGTCTTAGAATAATTAATTTTGTGCCTCGAGAAAAGACAAAACTGATAAAAGACTTAATCAAAGTTGCTTGTTCTAAACTTGACTCACTATGTCGCGCCCCAAATTTCTTAAGTATGGAATGTTAAATTATGTTAAATAATTTAATTTGGTTTGGTGTTTAAGTGTTGTGGTTGTGTGCATGAGGTATGGGGTTCAAGTTGTTCCCTTGAAATTTTGTTACTTTTTAGCTTAGTTCTCATCCCTAGTCTTTTGACTTAAATCTTATTTCCGCACAAGTTATGATAGAATGAGCTTGCTGGTTTAGTGGTAAGGTGTTAGTGCAACCTTTGATTTTGTGTTCGAATCTCTATGTGTACAAATTGGGAATTATTTTTGTTTCTTAGGCATAGGTTAGTAGATGTGTTAAATTGAAATTTTAAATAATCTGGTAGGTTGGGATAATATCATAATATTTTATTTTTACTTTTGGATTAAATTTCAATTACCTTAATTTTGCTCCCAACAAACCGTCCAAGCCCCCACTCTTCTTACGTTGTTTTTCTCTTTTCTACTTTTCCTTTTTATTGTGTTTTTTGTCTTTCTTTCTTTCTTTTTCTCTCTTGAGTTCTTCCTTTTTCTTTTGCGTTGAATCTTGTTGCTACCGTTATTCCTTTTTGCTGGACTTTTTTTGTGATTACATTTAAGGATAGTGTAAGTTCTTTAAGTTATTTTGTTGTGATTTTAGTGTTAATTCATTCATTGTGCAAGGGTGAAATTATGAGTTTAATTCTCGTAAAATAGTATGATAAATATTCTGTTGGTTTTCTTGTTAGGCGAAAGGGGTGAAAATTAAAACCCTAAACCCTAAAACCCAAAACCCTCCAACAAAGTAGATACAGTTTTTGACGTTGTTTCGGAGAAGTAAGTGTTTGAACTTTGTCTTAGGGATTGAAATTTCTATTTAAGGATGTTATTTTGGATGTGTTTTCAATAGTTAATTGGTGTGATTTGATGAATGGTTATAGGATTCATGAGTTTCGAATTGTGTGGTCAATCAAATTTACTATTAGGTGTGTGAAACTAACCCGAAATTTTGACTAAAACTCGAAAAAATTGCAAAATAGGGGCTGTTCAAAATTGTCCAGCGTCACACGACAGTGTGACAGACCGTATGTGATTACACAAGCTGCGTAGGTAGGATGTGTGGACCACACAGGCTAGCTTATTAGGCCTTATAGGCCTTTTTGGTCAATTTTACGGCCCGATTAGGGGGCCGAATAAGGAACTCAAAAATTAGGTCTGTGGGCATTTTGTAGACCTGGAAAAGTGTAAGATTCGGTATGTTTGCTCATGGGTAAACTTAGAAAGCATGTTAAGTTATGTTATGTATAACATGTGATATGGTATGCTCTATAAATATGTATGTTTGGGGTATGCATGCCTTACAGTTTATGTATACGCATTGGGGTGGGTTATGTTTTGATGGAGGAAGTGTAATCTGCAGTTTTAATTGCAATTATGGCAGTTAAACAGTAATTTTTGTCAAGCATCTCAGCTTCATATTTATGAATGACATATCGCCACATATCAGTGTGATTGGATGGATGGACTCTTGAAGTCCTAATTGGTGTGATTGGTTGGACGGAATTGGTGTGTAGCGAATAGGGGTAGGATATGCTTTGATATGTTATATGATATGGCTCTGATATGTTATATGATATGATAATTTCAATCTGATTATTTGTATATGCAAACTCTATAAGTAAATGCTATATGTGGGCCAACTCACACACTAGGCATCAAGCTCACTTGTCTGTTTTGTTTCGTTTCAGGTGATCCTCAGGTTTAGGATTGGACGACAACTCTGGAACTCGGTTTGCACATTATTGGTTTAGTATGTTTTGGACTAATTTTGTGGACTTTTTGGACTTTTAATTTTTTTTGGGGACATTATTATTGGTTTTGGTTTTATTTTTACAAACATGCTATTCATAATCGGAATATTATACAAGATGTCGTAACTAGGAATACACTACGGTTTAAAAGACACAATTTAAAAATGATTTTCTGCTGTCAAGTTTTTAGCTAAAATCTGATACAATGTTTTTATCACGCAAATGATTAGAGTAAATAGGATCTGTTTTAATAAAGCTAATAAAACGCGGTCTTCATCAAAGTACTCACGTGTTTTTTGAAGAAGTTATGTTTTCAATGTGTTATTCAATTATATTTTACTTTAAGTTAAAAATGAGTTTTTCACCAAAATTAAGCAACATTGTTCTCATGTACTATGTAACATTCACAATCCGACTGTAACATCTAGGCCGGGTTTTGGGTGTTACACACTATACTTTTACTTATTCACTTTAGTCCCTTTTTCAAGCATTTTATGTATACTTAATTTATTTAGAGTTACACTTCTCATGTCACATAATAATTCACTTTTTTTACTTAAATTCTTATAAATTCTAAATATTATCTCTCATGGATTCTTTCATACTAATATATTTTTTTAAATTCATATTCTCTACACATAACATTTTTGAATACTTACCTCTTTTGGATACTTACCTCTCTTGGCTAAATAGAGTTCTCATGAGTACTTACCTTTCTTGGCTAAATCTCACTTATTTTGCTTAACTTCTCTTCCTTTCTCACTTTTGTCACTTTTATTCCTTTGTTTATAATATTTTTATTACTTCTCTTTTCTCTTCAAGAACACATCAAGAAAATAATTAAAATCTACACTAAGAATCACTTTCTCATATTTCTACTTCAATTAAACATAAAACCCATAAGAAGACACTTAGATTTTTATCTTATCTCTTTAACCTCTTCACTTTCCTTTTAACTTTCTTCACCTCCAACTCTAAATTTCTTGATTCTAAAATGATAAACAAGCTCTCTAAGGTCTTTAGCTTACTTTTCCTCTTAGGTGGCTATGAAAATTCTCAAGATTTTGAGGTGGAATGATGGGATTTTGTTAGAATTAAGTGACCCGAATCCTTATTTAAATAAAATACAATGGTAAAATAAAATAAAAGAAGAATCCCTATAGAACTACACTTTTTTTATTTTATTTTAAATAAGGTTTTTTAAACCTTATTAAACTCCATCTATTTGATATTGATTAGAATAAGGTGTTTCAATCTTACTACACTCCTATTAGAATATGATTTTACAAGCCTATAAATAGACATGGTCTATTCCTCTTGTAATTAATTCGAATTCAACATAGTGAATTTTCTTCTCCTCTGCCCGTGGTTTTTTCCCGAAAGGGTTTCCACGTAAAATCTGTGTGTTCTTTAAATTTTTATTTCTCTTTTTTATTTGCGATATATTGTCATTACCGACGTTATATTTTTTTCAAATTGGTATCCGAGCTTCCGGGTTTTTTTTCATCTTGATCACAGTAATGGTGTCTTTAAAGTATGAAATTTCACTGTTGGATCGCAACACTAGATTCGCGTTGTGGCAGATAAAGATGCAGGCAGTTCTTGCACAGATAGATTTAGAGGAAACCCTGCTAGGGGTAGATAAGATGCCTTCGACATTGACGGAGGAAAAGAAGAAACACAAGGATCAAAAGGTGTTAACACAGTTACATCTGCATTTGTCTAACGAAATTTTGTAGGATGTGATGAAGGAGAAGACTGCCGCTGCATTATGGAAGAGGCTAGAACAAGTATGTATGTCGAAAACTCTAACTAGCAAGTTGCATATGAAGCAACGTCTTTATGCTCATTATTTGGAGGACGGTGCGTCTGTGCACGAACACTTAACAGTGTTTAAAGAAATTCTCTCAAACTTGGTGGCCATGGAGGTTCAGTATGATAAGGAAGATCTAGGGCTGATTCTACTTTGTTCATTGCCCCCGTCTTATTCAACCTTTAGAGACACGATTTTATATAGTCGCAAGTCTCTCATAGTTGATAAGGTTTATGATTCTTTGACCTCGTATGATAAGATGAAGCATTTTGTGGTTAAAACTGACTTTCAGGGAGAGGGTCTCATTGTTCGTGGGAGACAAGATCGGAATGCTGATGATGATTGTGGAAAGACACAGGAACGGAATCCTCGCGGTAAATCTAAGGGTAGATCGAAGTCTTCAAACATAGGTAAAACTTGTAACTTTTGCAAGAAGAAAGGGCACATTAAATCTGAGTGCTATAAGCTACAGAACAAGATTAAAAGGGAGGCTGCGAATCAAAAGGGAAAACAACCAGAAAATTCTGGTGAAGCTGATGTTGTAGAAGACTACAGCGATGGTGAACTTCTAGTTGCTTCTGTCAACAATTCTAAAGTGAGCGAGGAGTGGATACTTGATTCGGGTTGCACCTTCCACATGTGTCCCAATCGGGATTGGTTTACAAATTACGAAACAGTGTCTGAAGGTGTTGTTTTGATGGGAAATAATGCTTCATGTAAAATCGCAGGTGTTGGAACAATTAAAGTTAAGATGTTTGATAAAGTTGTCAGGATACTTAGTGGAGTACGACATGTTCCAAAATTGAAGAGAAATTTAATTTTGTTAAGTACTCTTGATTCAAAAGGGTACAAATACACAGCTGAAAGTGGGATTTTGAAGATTTCCAAAGGTTCCCTCATTGTGATGAAAGGGCAGAGAAAGACTACCAAGTTATATGTTTTGCAGGGTTCTAATGTTATTGGTGATGCAGCTGTCGCTTCCTCTTTCTTGTCAGATGATGATATTACTAAACTTTGGCATATGCGCCTAGGGTATATGAGTGAGAATGGCATGGTAGAATTGAGCAAAAGAGGACTTCTTGATGGGCAAAGAATTTGCAAACTGAAGTTCTGTGAGCACTGCATTTTTAGGAAGAAAAAGAGAGTTCGATTCACCAGAGGAATCCATAACACGAAGGGAACATTGGAGCATATCCATTCTAATCTGTGGGGGCCATCAAGAGTGCCTTCGAGAGGTTAAGCTAATTATATGATAACTTTTATTGATGATTTTTCCAGAAAAGTTTGGGCACTCTTCCTGAAGCAGAAAAGCGATGTGTTTTCCGCATTTAAGTCTTGGAAAACTATGATTGAAAATTAGACAGGAAAATAAATAAAATAGCTCCGCACAGACAATGGCTTAGAGTTTTGTTCTGATGAGTTTAATAAACTGTGCAAGTCAGAAGGGATCGTGAGACACTTGACAATTCGTCATACTCCACAGCAAAATGGCGTTACAGAACGAATGAACAGAACGATCATGGAGAAGGTTCGATGTATGTTGTCAAATGCCAACTAACCAAAGTCGTTTTGGGCCGAATCAGCCTGTACTGCATATTTTTTGATCAACCTATCTCCATCCATTGCCATTGAGAAAAAGACTCCACAAGAGGTATGGTCTGGTAATCCTGCTAATTATCCTGATTTAAAGATCTTTGGGTGTCCTGCGTATGCTTATGTTGATAATGGAAAATTGGAATCGAGATCCATTAAATGTGTTTTTCTTGGTTTTAAAGCTGGTGTAAAAGGGTATAAGTTATGGTGTCATGAAAATAGAAAAGTTGTAATTAGCAGAGATGTTGTTTTTGATGAAACTGCTATGCTACCTAACTTATCTCTTAAAGGCTCTTCCAATAAAGAAAATCAAAAGCAGGTGGAGCATCAGATTAATACAGAGTCGATTCCTCAAGCTAGTACAAAAATTGAGAATAGAGTTGCTTCTTCACCACAATACTCTATCGCCAAAAACAGAACTAGAAGAGAAATTAAACCTCTAAAGAAGTATGCCGAGGCTGATCTAGTTGCTTATGCTTTAAATGTCGCTGAAGATATAGATGCAAACCAAGAGTCGTCTAATTATTCTGAGGTGGTTAGCTTTGAAGACTCAGAAAAGTGGATTTTTGCTATGCAAGAGGAGATGGAATCACTCCACAAAAACAGAACATGGGATCTTGTGAAACTTCCTAAAGGTAAAAAGATTGTTCGCTGTAAATGTGTGTTTAAAAAGAAATAAGGGACTCCAGGAGTTGAAGAACCTAGATATAAAGCAAGGCTTGTTGCAAAGGGTTATAGTCAAATTCCAAGAGTGGACTTCACAGATGTGTTCTCCCCAGTTGTGAAGCATAGTTCGATTCGAGCTTTGCTTGGTATTGTGGCCATGCATGATTTGGAGCTTGAGCAGTTAGATGTAAAAACTGAATTTTTGCATGGAGAACTTGAGGAAGATATTTATATGCAACAACCAGAGGGTTTTACAATCTCAGAAAAAGAGGACTATGTTTGCTTGCTGAAAAAGTCCCTTTACGGTTTGAAACAATCACCAAGACAGTGGTACAAGAGGTTTGATTCCTTTATGACTTCTCATAATTTTAAAAGAAGTAGTTTTGACAGTTGTGTTTACTTTAAGAAAAACAGTGATGGTTCTTTTGTGTATCTACTTCTTTATGTTGATGACATGTTGATAGCAGCAAAAGATAAAGGAGAGATAAGAAAGGTCAAAGCCCAACTAAGTGAAGAATTTGAGATGAAAGATTTGGGATCAGCAAAGAAGATACTTGGTATGGAGATTCTCAGAGATAGAAAAGCAAGTAAATTGTACCTAAGTCAGAAGGGGTACATTGAGAAAGTTCTTTGCAGGTTCAATATGCAGAGTGCTAAGCCTGTTAGTACTCCTTTAGCAGCCCATTTCAAACTTTCATCGGCTTTGTCTCCACAATCAGATGATGAGATTGAGTACATGTCACATGTTCCATACTCTAGTGCAGTGGGATCTCTCATGTATGTTATGGTTTGTTCACGTCTAGATTTATCATATGCAATCAGTGCAGTTAGCAGATACATGGCAAATCCCAGTAAAGATCATTGGAAAGCAGTTTAGTGGATTTTAAGATACTTACGAGGTACTACTAATGTTTGCTTACAGTTTGGAAGAACTAGAGATGGAGTCATTGGGTATGTTGATGTTGATTTTGCTGGAGACCTTGATAGAAGAAGATCTCTCACTGGTTATGTCTTTACAATTGGAGGTTGTGCAATCAGTTGGAAAGCTACTTTGCAAACTACAGTCGCTTTGTCTACCACTGAAGTTGAGTACATGGCGATTACTGAGGCTTGTAAAGAAGTTATTTGGTTGAAGGGACTCTTTAGTGAGCTTAATGAAAACCTTCAAATCAACACAATATTTTGTGACAGTCAGAGTGTCATATTTCTTACAAAATATCAAATGTTTCATAAGAGAACAAAACACATTGATGTTCGGTATCATTTTGTTCGTGATATTATTGCTCGTGGTGATATTAATGTAAGCAAAATTAGTACTCATGAAAATCTTGCAGATATGATGACTAAGTCACTTCCTATAACCAAGTTTGAGCATTTCTTAGACTTGGTTGGTGTTCATTGTTGAAGTTGAACCCTTAAGGGGTTTTATGGAAAAGGTGGGGAACTTGTTCGTTGAGAGTTCGCGATGAAGAACTTGTTCATTGAGAATTCGTGTCAAGGTGGAGGTTATTAGAATTAAGTGACACGAATCCTTATTTAAATAAAATAAAATGGTAAAATAAAATAAAAGAAGAATCTCTATAGAACTACACTTCTTTTATTTTATTTTAAATAAGGTTTTTTTAAACCTTATTAAACTCCATCTATTTGATATTGATTAGAATAAGGTGTTTCAATCTTACTACACTCCTATTAGAATATGATTTTACAAGCCTATAAATAGACATGGTCTATTCCTCTTGTAATTAAGAATTCAACATAGTGAATTTTCTTCTCCTCTGCTCGTGATTTTTTCCCAAAAGGGTTTCCACGTAAAATCTGTGTATTCTTTAAATTTTTATTTATCTTTTTTCTTTGCGATATATTGTCATTACCGACGTTATATTTTTTTCAGATTTAATGAAAAATGACCAATTTATAAAAAAAACCAAAGTTTCTCTCTTCTTCCTTCTCTTGCACGTTGGAAGCAAATGGAAAAGTATAGAGGCATTTTTCCATATTTCCTAAACAATTATCTAGTTTTGACTTGAATGGAGCTGTGATTAAAGCTCTTGTCAAATATTTGTTTGGAACGAATTCGAAGCATGTTACCCCCATTCCCTACTCCTAATATTATATAAAAAAATAATTATGATCTATTAGAAAATAATTAAAATATTAATAAAAATCTCAATATCATAATTAACATCCATTGGATCTTATTTACAAATTTCATAATTATCCATTTCCAGCAATGACCCTTTTGCCTCTAAAAATCTCTAAAATTCTTCCATTGAGTCATTGTCCGCTTTTGGTAAAACTTACACTCTTTATCCTTCCACTCTTTCTCTCAAATTCAATTTAATCCTTTTATGCTTTAAATTTCACACTTTGACCCCAATACCTTTTAAATCCTTATAATATAGTCTATACCTCAAATAAATATTTCTCAATATATTAGTCTCTTCAACTCCCTCTGATATCCAACTACCTTCTCTACTAACACTGATAAATCACATTTTATTTACTCTAAAAAACCTACTCATATATTCTCAAATTAACAATTTTTATTAGCAATGGGGTTTTAGGTTGTTACACAATAATAATCCAATTGCATTTTCACAAGCCAAATGATTCGATGCCATGAAATATGAGGTAAAATCTATATAACAAAACAAAGTATAGGATCTCATCAAATTGCCAAAATGTTCAGAGCGCATTATATGCAAGCAGATTCTTAAAACTAAGCGCAACTCAAATAACAATATCAAACGACATAAAGCTAGACTTGTTAATAAAGGTTATACTCAAAATGATTGTATTGATTATAAAGAGAATTTCTCACTAGTCTCTAGTACTCTTGAAGAATTATTATGGCGTTAGTGGTTCATTGTGATTTAGAGTGAAACTAAATTCATGTGAAAACAACTTTTTTAAATGAAGATATTGAGGAAGAATTTTATATGGGTCAACATGAAGGTTTCTTAAGTGAATTAAAATTTCATATTATGTGTAAACTTAAAAAGCTAATATATGGACTTAAACAAACTTCAAGGCGATGGTACATTAAGTTCAATGATTTTTGGTTTTCAAGAAAACGTCATTGATTAATGTATATCAATAGATCAAAAGGAACAAGTTCAATTTCTTAGTTCTTTTAAGTTAATGATACTTTATTTGTTGTAAACGAAGAATAACTTTTGAAATGAATTATACAGAAAAAAGGCATCCTATGTGATGGGAATTGAAGTATTCTGCAATTGATCACAACCATTTTTAGGATTTTCTTAGAAAACCTGTATCGAAAAAGTTATAAAGAGATTTAATATACATATTTGTTTAGTAAAAATTATTCTTATTGCAAAAGGGGACAAATTTATTCTTAAGCAATGTTTAAAGAATAATGTAGAATGAAAAAGAATGAAACCAATTTTTTATGCTTCTATTGTGGGTAGTTCAAATAAAGAATTATAATATCATTATAGGATATCTAAATTGTTGGAAGTGATTAGATTTTCATACACACATTCTACTAGATGTTTTGATAGTTGAATATCCACTTTTGGTTATTTGTTTTTACTTGCTGAAGGAGTCATATTATGAAAAAATGTTAAACAGTCAACCATTGCACCATTCACAATGGAAGCAAAATTTGTGGCATATTTTGAGGCCACTATTTATGCATTATGGTCTGCAAAAATTTATTTCAGGACTTGGGGTAATCAACATCATTACCAAGCCATTGAAAATTTATTGTGATAATTTTGCAACAATTTTTTCTCTAAGAATGACAACTACTCTAAAGGTGTAGAACATATGAAATTAAATATTTTTCCATTGAGAATGAAGTTTAAAAACAAAGAACGGTTATAAAACACATTTTGAATTGATTTGATAATTGTAGATCTATTAACTAAATGCTCACAACGAAAGTTATTTAAAGAACATATACATAGAATGTGTCTTAGTTGTATTTATAGACAATACTTTATGACAATGTGATACTCTAAACTCAATTATTGTGTTTAATGTATTTTTTGTTTACAATAATTGTGTGCACATAATTTACTCAAAATTATTTAAAATAGAAATGTATTTATAACAATGATGTGATACATTAATGATTAATATAATAGTATAATAAAAGTAAGCTTCTGAATTAAACTATAAGCAACCATCATAACTCATATTACAATTCAGGCAATAATGATTAATATTATAATTTGTTTTGTGAATTTATGTTTTATTACATTAATGCAAAATTTTAACCTATTTTATAGATTCCAGTAAAGTTAAAATTAAGTGTACCCATTTAAAGTAATTGTTAACCAATTTAAGGTAATTGGTTTTATTTCCTTTAACAGAAAATTATATCCTATAAATTTATTGACATGGTCAGAGTAAAAGTTGTCCTACATAAATTGATACTTAGGCTGCACACATAAAACTATATAAAAAAATACATCCTCTATCATTAGGGTTTATGTCAATTTATTATAATATTTTTTTCCTCAAATCCAATCAGCAATTTCGTATCCAATAACCTTATATATTTTGATGAAAATCATATTATCATAAATATATTAAAATTATTATTTATGTAACATTAAAATTCCAACTTTTACCGATATGTACGGAACTTATTAATTACTAATCTGAGTACGACAAAAAATCTGCATCAGTGGTTATGTTTTATGGCTCGAAGATAAGTTTAGGGAGAAAAAATATATCAGTGAAAAACCTTTAGAAACAAGAGTACTTAAAGAAAAGAAAAGAAAAAAAGGCAAAATCCCAGCAGCACCTGGTCATTTTGCATGGCCTAATCATCAATAGCATATGGTAATTGCTTCCCTTGATTCAAAGTACTGAATTCCCTTGTGGATGCAGACCTACTGACTTGACTTATTCTGTACGTGTTATCATTGTTCTTCTGGTAGTTTTTGGCTCGTGTTTGTGATTTGGGTAAAGGGGGACGGTTTCTGATGTTCTTACTACCATTAGAATAAACATTGGTGTTTGGAGATGTCTTTTGGCCAGAAGGAGCAAATGGAGAGAGCAATAGGGAAGGACTCTCCACCTGGGTCTGCTTTGAACCAGATGAGGTGCTGGTGGTACTACTCCCAGCCTCTTGAACTTGCACATTTGGCTCAGGAGTCTTACTGTCCTGAAACAATCAAAAGTTGATGTACTATTATTATGGGACAAGAACTACTACTAACATTAAAAGCAGGAACTTAACTCTGTTTAATTTGTTCATCTACTTGCTTAAACATAATAGAAAACTAGAATAGATTTGACAAATGTCTGATTACAACATCAGCAAGGAGTCATTGGTGCATCTTTTTGTTCCAAATTCCTTACCTCCCTACTAACGTTGTCAACTTCGTTTTCTTCAGCCACCTCATCCTGTTTCCTCTGTTCATGAAGCGCTCGAGACCGTTGTCTTATTTTTGGATTTCTATGCCTATAAAAATGAGAAAAGTGATTAGGTACTGCATGGCAAGCTCTAGCTTCGTGGAACAACAAAATGTTACTACACTTGCATTAAGATTGAATTGAATACCACAAATTTTACTTATTGCTATGACCAAATGGAAAAGACATTTTCCACGCGTCTTAGGAAGTGGCTACACTATATAAATCATGACCAAAAACTTGAAATTTCATATTCATCATTATATTTAACTGTAAGTACTTGGTAATACATGTCAAGGTTGAATGTAGAGTGTTTGTGCAAAGTTTCTTGTGTACCGTCAGACTTACAAAATGTAGGATCTGGATTTCATTGTGACAAGCAAGAAATCTTGGGGCAGATTGGCATGCAGGCAGTATATTTCTAATACGCTAACATGATTATGCAGATAGAAATATCCTTATTTTGAAATTCTTCATTCATATCTTTTCATGCAAAAACTGTATCTTAGACTTTTAATCTAGTTCTTTCGGAATCCTAGATATGCAAAAGCTTCTTACTTGTCTACTACCAAGTCATGCACCTTGACAGTGCTCTTAAATTCAAGCCAATGATGATGTAGCATCAAATCATGAGCAAAATGATGCAAAAACATATTCACCCTTCTGATTGCAACTCCCCACATTAATTGCCAATTTTTCTCTAGGAAGGCAGAAACATCTGAACATGATTGGTACAAAAAGATTCCTAATCAATCTGTGAAGAAGAAACTTACTTTCTCTGTTCATTGGCTTCATCATCCTTGTTATAAACAACAGGAAGGCCAGAAAGGTCGCACGCTAGTGGACTTGCGAGAAAAAACTGCAAATACAAAGTATTTCTTAGCTCAAGGTTAAGAATAAGGTTCGCATGTAATCTGAAAATTGCAACAAGAGCTCAAGAACAGCGGCATAATCATACTGAAGAGTAGGACCTTATATGGTCATTACATATACGAGTATAGAATTCCCAACTGAAAAAATGGTACAAATAATAAAATAATATGGCAGAATTAATTAGACAACATAATAAAAGGGTAAATGCCAGACAACTAGTTTAAGAGAAAGAAACAGTCAAAGGGGAAGAAAAGGAAAAGTTTATTTGGCAATGCAAAGTCAATTCATATGTGTTTCTTAAGGCTAAAACACAGAGTGAATGCATGAGTCATTGGCTCCTTTAACACATCAAACTTGTGTTGAACTTAATCATCAAACACTGATTAATCATTGATAAATCATTAGCTCTATAAATTTTTTGAATTGGCAATTCTACCATATAAAAGAAGCAGAAAAAGTAATATCATTATTTTCCAACATTGAAAGAAGGAACTTCTGCATACTGAAGACTGATTTCGACAAGTGTTGTTAGTCACAATGCACTGATGGAATGAAACTAACAAAGCTAGATACAATACGAAAATAAAGATAAGTAAAGATTCAAAGGCCATCCTTTTCATCGGCAGAGAAAGAAAAAGAAAAATAGAATGGTACTAAATAAGTTTCCAATTCATACTTCATTTTGAAGCGCTGAAGATGCAGAACCACGATATGCAGGATCTAAAGCAAGAAGGGTGCTTAAAAGACCCAAGGAAGACTGAGGAAAGTTCCTGAAAGCATCCGCTAAACTAGGTTTGTATGATTGCGGAGGTCGGAAAGTTGTTGACAGCCTCAACTTTTTCCAATATGCCTCTGATGGAGTACCGCACAACTTGAAAATCTTGTGAAGTTGCTCAACCTGGATGCGCCAAAACAAATTCTAATATGAGAAACTAGTAACACCAAGAATTATACAGATTAGTGAAGAATATTAGAACGCCTTACCTCTGTTCTACCTGGCATGATTGGCCTCCCTGCAAACATCTCACCCAAAAGGCATCCAGCACTCCAAAGATCAATTCCAACTCCATAATCTGTTGAACCTAACAACAGCTCAGGGGCTCTATACCATAGTGTCACAACTCGGCTTGTGAGAGGGCATTTCCGGTTTGTAGAAAAATAATTTGCAAGCCCAAAGTCAGCAATCTTTAGCATCCCGCTTTTGTCAATCAGCAAATTTGATCCTTTAATATCCCGATGTAAAATGCCCCTCTCGTGGCAGTGTTGCAAACCCAAAAGCAGCTGATGCATGTAACATTTTATCTGCACCAAGGATTCAAGATAGAAACTGATTGAACTAGTGTCTCCAATTCCTGAAGTCCCAGAAAGAGTAAAGAGGCAAAGAAATCCAACCTGTGGCTCAGTAAGCCTTTCCTCAGGACGAGACATGATTCTTGCCAGATCCGAATGCATGAAGTCAAAAACTAGATAAAGACTATATTGCATTCTTGATGTTGCCAATCCCTCAAGCTTCACTACATTGGGATGATCCAACTTCTGTAATATCATTATCTCTCGTGCCATAAATTTCACACTCTCAGGTTCTGATGTGTCAAAACGGACCTTCTTCAAGGCAACTATCTTTCCAGTTACCTTATCTCGAGCTTTATACACATTGCTGTAGGTACCCTGGCCTATCTATAACCAAACAACATAAAGAAATTTTACATCATTTGCATTTCTTTCCATACAAGTTTATAATGTTTTAAGTTGCATCAGTTACTCACGGAATCAAAGACGATAATGATGATCATAATAATAATATAATGAGAGCAACTCAGATGATCCTAATACAACCAACTTGGCCTTGTCAAGTTGAGATTGTTCAACATTCTCACCAAGGTTGGAACAGAGAAGGATAGCATCAAAGATAGTAGTGATTGCTTTTTCTTTCCATCACTTTCTTGGCAACCAAATGATGTCAGCCAAGGAATTTCATATTAAACAAAAGGACATACGTTTTCAGATTGTAAAAAAGTTATTGAAAATCCAAATTCTACTTGTTACAGTTATTTGATAGTCAGCCAGCCATTGTTACCAGAGAAATTAGATGTAACATCAAAGTTCAGACTCAGAGATTTACCTTATCAAGCTTATCATACGACTCGGCACTTTTTGGAACCAAACCAGCCAAAACCTCTTTAGGGATATTGTCAATTAGCCATTTAGGCCATCCGTCAACCATTTCATCTCCAGCCACCAAAACATTTCTCCTTTCAACAGTTTCATTGCTACTCTCTTTTTCTTTACCGGCAACAACACCATCAGCACTACCAAATCCATTAAGCTTTTTTGGCGGTTCAGGCCTATGAACCCGATCTGGATCAGTATACCTCTGACCAGTCGACCTTCTATGAGCCGCAAATGCTCCTTTTCCTTTATACCCATTTTCCATTTGTAGCTTCTCTAAGCCCCTAGGTGGTGATTTCATTGGGTTCTTGCCTTGAACACAACCCATTTCTTTGTTTCAGCAACCAAAAAGGCTTCTCCTTCTTGATGGTTTAATAATGATAAACAAAGTAGAGAAAAGGCCAAGAAGAAGAGAAGAAAAAGGGAAAAGATGACACTTGGAAGAGTTTAAAGAAGGAAATAGAAGAAGAAGAAGGTGACAAAAATGGCCGTCCTAAGCCGGCATTGTTGGAAGTTTGCTGTATGGGTGAAACCAAAAGGATCTCTTCTTTTCTTTTTCTTTTTTTGTTTCATTCGAATATTTCCTTTTGGAATTCCTTTTTGTCTCGCTTTCTCCGCTTATTGAGACAAAAAAAAGTGAAACTTGAAACCCCCATTCATGGAATTGCCAAATGTGTTTATCATAACTGTTTAAGGCGGGAGACAAATAGTTGAAACTTGAAAGCTCAAGTGTTGCTACTGGAATGAGTGAACCAATGCATTTTGCCACCTGGAAGTTGCAAGGTCACGTGACAAATTGAACTTAAAAGGATCTTGATCATGGAATCTACAGCAAAACTGTCCAATAGGGTTTTGCCATGTCATGTTATGATATGGGGACCACAGAAAGGGTGCCAACCATCTGAACTGGATGACCTGTCAATCGGCAGCTGCTATAGCTGTTGGGGGAAGGGAGGATACAGATTTCTCACCTGCACTGCTGCAGCTGCAATTACTACCCTGAGCTCCTCTATAATGTCCAAGCCAAAAGAAATCTATGCTTTGTTGTGCCTCGTCTTTCTCTCCTCCTTTACTTGTTGAAGCTTGTATGCCTCACCTTAACCTTTGCTTGGGGACATTCAGGCCTTGGGCTTCTAGGACAACAACTTTTCTTTCTTCCAGGCACGTCTTTTTTTCCCTTATTTTCTTTTTAATGATTTTGGGTTCTGAGCATTTTCTTTGTTTTAGCCAAAAATTAAGCACTTGAATTCGTTTGCTTGGTTTATTTAACTTTTAGGGTATCATTTTAAAGCTTTTTCCTTCGGCTGCGTCAAACAAGGGAAAGAATCATATGGGTCCAATCCAAGATTCTTAGATTAGGTTCTTTATTGGCTTGGCTGAGATATTTGCAGCAGTGTAAAAGGGAGTTGATGATAATAATAGGTTTTGTTGGTTCTAATCAATGAATTAGTGGAAGAATAATTAAGGATGATTCTTTATCTCTTCTTTCTTAGTGGAATAGCAGCAACAACAACACCAGCCAGTACCAAAATATAGAAAATAGAAAATCATCAACATCCAACATCAAAACATCAGAACTTATCCAGTAAGACTCTAAGAACAACAGAGACTATTGCTCCTAGTATAGATAGCTAGCTGAGGGAAGATGTAAATCCTTAGTTGAACAGCCTTCTTAATAGTGCAACAACAGTAGAAGCACTGAAAATAAGTGTGAGCTGTCCTGAATTATTGTTACTTAAAAGTTAAAAAGTAATCATGAAAATGCATGTGATATATTAGTAATGTTTAGGTTGAGTACATATCTGATTTCCCAAGCGAATTTCCTTATTGAAAAGCAGTTTGATGGTTTGCTCTTGTTAAAACCAATTTTGGAAATGTCTGGCATTTACATTCCTTGTGTTTCATACCACCCTTGACTCCATCAGAGCCAGATGCTAGAACTTGAGTATTATGAGCTTATATGTATTTCCTGGTGTCAGTTGAAGAAGCTGATACCTGCAGCAAATACCATTTCTATAACTCAAGCTGGTTATTCTATCTTATCTTTTGGCGATTATATGTCAGCTCAGGAAGCTTCTGTTACTATCCTAATCCTATAGTCCCTTGTCAAAACTAAGGTGTCTCATATACATTCATACACTTCACTTTCTCCTAAAATAAGGTGTTTCAGTAAGATAGATTTTTAAGGCTCAAGAAGTATATCTGATCTTTATGACAGAATTTGAGGTATCAATGTTTGAATTTGCATTTGTGAGTTAATCAATGCAGGCAAAGAGAAGTCTGAGTGACAATAACCTAACCCTGGGGCTAACCTTAATGGATAGACATCAACAAATAAAGGATTCAACGTTGATCTTTACCTTATAATCTTCTACATGCAACATGAATTATGGAATATTGAGCTATTCGAGAAACTTAATTTGGTGAACTTTTTATATTGTTTTACCACTATGTTAGAATTTTGTTTGTTACTGCAGCAAGCTGAGTTACTTAAGATGTGTAATTATCAACCATGGGAAGATGATTCACTTTCAAGTGAAGAACATGAACCAAGGACCAGAAATGTCACAAACACTGTGGCAACTGGATGGCATCCATGGGAAACCAGAATAGCAATGTTAGAGGCACGGATAGCAAGGATTGAGGTTCGACTTGACGGTCTTGAAGCAAGGATGTTAAATCGGCAGAAGGCACTGCGGATCATATCTTTGCTGTTTTTGGTTACTCTTGCATATGCCATATGGAAATGAATGTGAGGGATGATAAAAACTGTTGAAGCTGTAATGTTGTACAGCTCTACTTAGATGTGGACTCAGCTCGCCATCTCATTTGATGCGATTTTTGCAATGCAGAAGTCAAACGGAAGCTAACAAGGAGGAAACAAGCTACTTAAATGTTGTCAACTTGTTGCATAATTTTGATATTCTTTGTCTGTCTACAGATGATTGTCATAACCATGTTTTGTTGGTCTTTATGAGATATCATCACTATGATTTTCCAATTTTACTCCTTTTTCCATTTTCTAGTATGAAATCCTTTTTGTCAAAACAATTATTTAAGCAATTGTTAGAATATATGTTGATCACATATATATTGTAAGAATAATTTCATATTATTATTAACTATTAAAAGATTAGCCCAAATTAAAACTAATCTTTTAGATTTTTCTATTTTTTTTGAATTAATTTGTGGTTTAGATTTTATGAATTTGGTGTTTTTGATCATACACCTGATAAATCTTTTAGGGTTTTAAGGCAATATAAATTGAATGATTTCTGTCGTGTTTATTGCAATGCTGTTGAAGTGATGGATTTAGGTTTAAGTTAGTGCATCAGTTTGTTTCATAGGGATGTATTTATGTGATATAAATCTTATAATTTTATTATGTGTTAGAATGCGCTTACCAAGTCAATCACCATTGATTTATATGCGATTAAGGAATATTTTATTTGGTTTGATCTCTCGTTGGATACAGAAAACAAAAACAATCATCTTTAAATTTTAAAATTTTCCATCAATTCTGGAATAGCTGAACACAAATGCTCTGCAAATTTGGCAGCATTTTAATTTATATCTAATACGTCATTGATTTAGTTCATAAGAAGTGCATTGTTGGAGGGATTCAATATAGGTGAACGCAGTGATATTGCTTTGTTTTTGTTTTTTTTTAATTATATATGGTTGTAGTATTTTAACGATGAATTTAGGTTATTTTTATGAGTATTTGATTTTGACCTATTATGATTTCGAATATTTACGTAAATTATAATATTTTTACCAAATTAGTTTAATGGATATTCGTTGAAGTTGTTAATTTTATGTTATGAATATTTATTCAGTTTTTGGATGTTTTGATACAAACTCATGTTAATTATGATATATGTGTTAAAAATGTTCAATAATCAAGTGGATATTTTACTAAGTCATAATACTTTACTTGTAGGTGTACTATGAGATGTTAAGTTAATCGATTTGGGTAATGTTTATGTTTTACTAGAAACCTCTAAACGTCACCGGAGCGTTATTTGATAACGGTCCGAGCTCAATATCGATTAATCCTATTGGGTCACACCTAATGCAATGTGAATATCTTTTTGTGTGTGAAATTAGTTAAGACTAATTATTGTGTACAATTAGTCTGGCTGGACTAGATAATATGTATGTATCTAATTAAAAGAGTTTAATTAGACTAAGTGTATGGTGTATTAAAAGGGATGTATATAAATGTTATGTAACACCCCTTAGTAATGCTCGTTAGTGGTGTTTATGAGGCTTAATCATAGCTGAAATTTCAGTCAAATATACATAAGATATGGGCAGAATTTTCAGTTATTTAAGTGTTATTATTGGGGTTATTATGGGAGATTTGTAACTCCCTTAATAATGGGTCATTATACCCACTAATGCTCTAGCATTGATTGCTTAGTATAACTGAAAAGTTAGAATTAAAAAAAAAAAAGATTTGCTTTTCTTCTGTTACTTTTGCTGGCAGACGTTTAAAAAGAGAATATGGGAGCAAGTGTTTTGATGGGTGCTCATATATTTCATTCACGCAAGTATTACACATACACTTAGATCAAAACATAGAATTGTGCACACAAGATAGTTTTAGGAATCGTTCCTACAACTACGAGCTAGTACTCGGGACGTTCGTGAATCGTTGCAGGGTGGACTTTCAATAGAGGGACTTCGCTTGCGGCCCTCCGTCTTAAAGTGTACCTTTGGGAATTGGTTTCACGTGACAAAGATATAATTTCTAACTATTTCTTGTTATATTCATTACATGTCAAATAATGGATCTTGGGCATGGGTTTTAGTTTTCCGCATGATTAATAGTTAATCATACTAATTCCTAACAGTGGTATCAGTCCTAAATTATTTGGCATGTTTTGGACATAATTTAGTTAGTTTGCATACCAATATGTAAGAGTGTAATTCCATGTCTTATTTTTAATTTGCTAACAAAGTTAAGAACTTTAGGGAGGGGTTATTAAAATTGATTTTAATCACAAAGTTTTGAACTTTGTAATTTAGAATTGTTTTAGTAATTTCCTAGATATTGTCTAAATAATATGGTTAATTAAATTTCTAAGAGTTTTGTTTAACAGTTAACCAAATTTTAGGAATTTTATTTAATTAGCAAATTGTTAGAATTTGATATTATTTAGCTTTTCGATACTTCAATGACAACAAGATCAAGTCTCTTAATGTTGATTTTGTTGTTGTACTCATGCGTGTGATGGCAAGAGTCAAATGGTTGGCATGTCACAGTGAGTTAAGGAAAAGAATGTCTTTTCTGTTGATTTACAGTAGAAAGGAGTTTCTATGCAAGCAAAAGGAAGGCCAAAAGTTGGACTTTGTTGTCTTTGCGTGAGATAGTTCAAAAGAAAAGATGGTTTTCTTAATTTTAATTGGATTTTGATTCAATTTTTTTTAAATGCAAATTAAAAATATAAAAATTAGATTATTATTCATGGTAATTAATTTATATATTGTTTATGTAAATTTTATATTTTAAATTGTTTAAATTGTATGGGCCACTTGAAGATATCAAGTGGGTGGATGTATAACTATTATGAAATTTTTTTTTTGAGGTAACTAGTATGGCCTATGGTTTACGGTTTGCATACCGTCATTTTGAATGTAATAATTAAATAAATTTAGTTATTTAGTTTATTTTATTTCAAAATGTAAAATATTATAATCCATGGAGATGTTGATCAAGCATCAAATGTGATGGTCAAACATGGAGATGGTGGCCAAGAATGGAGATTCAAGTCAAGCCAAGAAATGTAATGACTCAAGATTTTATGTAATAGATGTGATCTATTAGGTGTAAAGGCCATACTAGGAACCAAACTCTTTAATTTACTTTCATTTAAATTTTTTGCATTGGATGGATGTTTATTTGAATGATTGCATGTTTAGGTTGTTGTTTATGACTCAAACTCACATAGTTCACATAATGGTTAGAGTTTATAAAAACAATCTAGGTCCCTAAATAATATTGAGTATTTTGCCTTTCCACTTAGTAACACTACGAAGCTTAAGATCATTAGTTGGGTAGGTTTCGCCAAAGCGAGGTGCCCACTTTTTATCCTAAAATAAGTAGTAGGTGAAAAAATGGTTAAACTCAACTAAGTAGGTTAAGGGTTGGCACTTAGAGGCAAGTGACTTTTATCTATCTAGTTAGTCAAACCAAGGATAATTCAATTATTAAGAAAGAGTTCTTTGCGCACAAACACTAGTTTTAGGTGTCAAGCCAAAGCTTGCTTAAAATTAGTGGGAGTGGGTCTTGGTGTCACTAGATTAATAAGGGATATTTTATATTAATTTAGTGGAATAAATTGGATTTATTCAAGATAATCATATAAATATAATCTCATATGCTTTTATTACTTCTTTTGTAGGTGGCAAACAACTCTTCAAACAATGTTTCTAGTTTCGGCATTAGGTCTATACTAGAAAAGGACAAATTAAATGGATTGAACTTTATCGACTGGTCACGAAACCTAAGAATAGTTCTTAGGCATGAGCACAAGCTAGAGGTGCTTGATATTCCTGTTCCCGAAAAGCCCGCCCTTACCGAGTCTGATCAAGCAAAAGCAGATTATGAATCCGCACTAGAGAAATCTAATGATGTCACATGTTTGATGTTGGCATCCATGGTCCCCGATTTGCAAAAACAATTCGAGGACAAGGATGCTTTTGACATTATGGCTCAACTCCAAGCCATGTTTAGGAAACATGCTAGAGTTGAGTGCTTTGAAGAACTCAAAGCCACTCTGGCCAGCCAACTCAAGAAAGGAGATCCAGTTGGACCGCACGTTCTCAAAATGAAGAGTCATATTGAGAACTTGCAACGCCTTGGGGTTGAGATTGGTGAAGAGTTAGCCGTTGACTTGATTCTTCAATCACTCCATAATGGTTTTGGTAATTTTATTCAAAATTACCATATGAACTCCCTTAATAAGAGCATGGGTGAACTTCATGGATTACTCCAGGCTGCTGAACGGACTCATCCTCCCGAGCCTAAGAAGGATGTTCTTATGGTGAGGAAGGCGAAGGGTGCCTTCAAGAAGAAGGCCAAGGCAAAGAAGCCTTCTACTGGTCAAGGCAAGAGCAAGGTTGTTACCAAAGCCAAGACTAAGGCTGGAGCCACTCCGGACCAAGAATGCTTCTATTGCAAGAAAAAGGGGCATTGGAAAAGGAATTGTCCTAAGTACTTAAAAGACAAGAAGGAGGGAAATGTCGCAACTACCTCAGGTATCTATGTGATAGAAATTAACTTTGCTTCCTCTAATTCATGGGTATTGGATACCGGATGTGGTTCTCACATTTGTTCAAATGTACAGGGACTACAGAATAAGAGGGACATTGAGAAGGGCGAAGTGGACCTACGCATTGGAAATGGAGCTAAAGTAGCTGCACTAGCCGTAGGAAATTATGTTTTGTCTTTACCTTCTGGATTGTATTTGGAACTCAATAATTGTTATCATGTTCCTTCAATTAATAGAAATTTAATTTCCATTTCTTGTCTTGATTCTGAAGGTTTTACTTTTGTAATAAAGAATGGTTCTTTTTCTATTTACAAAAGTGACATTTGTTATGGAGTTGTCCATTGCATGAATGGTCTTTACTTACTTAACTTGGACAAAACAAACTATCATGTAGACAATGCGAAACGACTAAAAATCAAAAGATTCAAACAAAACATACCTTTGGCATTGTCGTTTAGGACACATAAATGAGAAACGCATTCTAAAACTCCACAAGGATGGATTATTAGACTCATTTGACTTTGAGTCATATGAGACTTGCGAATCTTGTTTAAGTGGCAAAATGACTAAGTCACCATTTACTGGAACTGATGAAAGGGCTAAAGATTTGTTGGGAATCATACATTCTGATGTATGTGGCCCAATGAATATCTTGGCTCGGGGAGGGTATGCGTACTTCATTACTTTTACTGATGATTTAAGTAGATATGGTTATGTCTACTTAATGAAACATAAGTCTGAAGCTTTTGAAAAGTTCAAAGAGTTTCAATATGAAGTACAGAATCAGCTTGGCAAGACGATTAAGGCACTAAGATCTAATCGAGGCGGCGAATATCTGAGTCAAGAATTTATTGATCATCTTAGGAGTTGTGGAATAGTTTCACAATGGTCTAACGCCTCAGCTGAATGGCGTGTCCGAAAGGAGGAACCGAACTTTATTAGATATGGTTCGATCTATGATGAGTTTAGTCGATCTTCCAGTTTCCTTCTGGGGTTTTGCACTTCTTACCGCTGCTCATGTTCTTAACCGTACTCAATCTAAAGCTGTCGAGAAGACTCCATATGAGTTATGGACAGGAAAGGTTCTTAAGTTTTCTTTTATTAGGGATTGGGGTTGTCAAGCTTATGTAAAACGTTTACAAACGAACAAGCTTGAACCCAGATCCGATAAGGTCTTCTTTGTGGGTTATCCAAAAGAGACTAAAGGGTATTACTTCTACAACCCTAGTGAGCAGAAAGTGTTTGTGGCTCGCGAAGGTGTCTTTTTAGAAAGAGAGTGTCTTTCTGAAAAGTCAAGTGGGAGAAATATTCATCTTGAAGAAGTTGTTCCTCAAGATGAGCAACCACAAAACACTTCTACAGTAGGAGTGGGAGTAGAGATCGCTTCTTTAATGGGAGCTGAGGAAGAGGTAACTCCTCTAATTATGGATGTCCCTATTCGTAGGAGTAGTAGGGCAAGTAAACCTCCTAGGAGAGATCCTTTAGAGGGTTACTTAGTTCATGAAGGTCATGAAATCCTCTTATTAAATAAAGAGGAACCTACTACCTACAAGGCAGCTATGGAGAGTTCAAACTCCGACAAATGGCTTGGAGCCATGAAATCCGACATGGAATCCATGTACGACAATCAAGTTTGGAACTTGATTGACTTGCCCGAAGGTGCTAGACCTATCGAGTGCAAGTGGATTTATAAGATAAAGACTGACATTGAAGGCAAATCAATTGTCTATAAGGCTAGACTGGTTGCAAAAGGTTTTAGGCAAGTTCATGGTATTGACTATGACGAAACCCTCTCGCCAGTAGCCATGCTTAAATCCATTCGGATTATCCTAGCGATAGCCTCGTATTATGACTACGAGATTTGGCAAATGGATGTCAAAACCGCATTTCTAAATGGGTATTTAGAAGAGGAGGTGTATATGACACACCCTGAGGGTTTTGTGGATCCTAGTTGCCCTAGGAAGGTATGCAGGCTTCTTAAATCCATTTATGGACTGAAGCAAGCATCCCGCAGTTGGAATATTCGTTTTGATGATGCAATCAAACAGTTTGGTTTCATCAGGAACCCCGAGGAGTCTTGTGTATACAAGAAAGTTAGTGGGAGTTCCATTTGTTTTCTAGTATTGTATGTGGATGACATTCTAATCGTAGGAAACAATGTGCCGATGCTCGAGTCTGTAAAGGCTTGGCTAAGCAGTTGTTTCTCTATGAAAGACCTTGGAGAGGCACAGTACATTTTGGGCATCCGTTCTATAGGGATAGATCAGAGTCAGAGAACTTATATTGATAAGGTTCTTGAAAGGTTCAACATGGTAAACTCTAAGAGAGGTTACCTACCCATGTCACATGGCACTTATCTTAGCAAGAAGCAGAGTCCCTCGACTCCTGATGAGCTAGAAAAGATGAGTAGAGTTTCATATGCTTCAGCTATAGGCTCTATCATGTATGTCATGATTTGTACTAGGCCAGATGTCTCATGTGCTTTGAGTATGACGAGTAGATTCCAGTCCTATCCTGGTATTGACCATTGAAAGGCCGTCAAGAACATCCTGAAGTATCTTAACAGAACTAAGGATAAGTCCTTGGTTTTTGGAGGGATGCCTGAGCTATGTGTAAAGGGTTACACAGATGCTAGTTTTCAGACAGATAAAGATGACTTTCGATCTCAGTCGGGTTACATCTTTACTCTGAATGGAGGTGCTGTTAGTTGGAAGAGTTCCAAGCAAAGCACGATTGCAGATTCTACAAACGAAGCGGAGTACATTGCTGCGTCTGAAGCAGCAAAGGAAGCAGTTTGGATAAGGAACTTCATTTCTGAGCTTGGTGTGGTCCCCAGTGTTGCTGGACCAATTCAGTTATTATGTGATAATGATGACGCAATTGTCCAAGCAAAAGAGCCTAGGGCGCATCAGAAATCCAAACATGTGCTCCGGAAGTTTCACTTGATACGAGAGATCATAGACAGGGGCGACGTGAAAGTATGTGAGATTGACACGGATTATAATGTAGCAGATCCGTTGACTAAACCATTGTCTCAGCACAGGCATGAGTTGCATGTAGCAGAGATGGGAATTAGACTTATTACTGAATAAGTTGTATGTTTTAGTATATTAGATACTTGTATATTTATTTTGTTGGAATGTAATATACATTTTATGATTATCTATAAAAGTTAAGAACTTTATTATTACTTGATTGTGGTTTAGAGTCAAGTAATGTCCAAAATGTATTCTAGAATTTCTATATAGGTTATTAGATTTGATCTAGTAATTGAACCCTATAATGTGAACTAGATAACTTAGATTACATTTTTGTCCCTAACCAGGTAATTGAGATGGACGCTAATTACCCTTAATGGTTAGAATGTTGATTAGCTGATGATCTCGTTCATAGATCATAGGGACATTGGATGTCTAGTTAATCACGTTGATAGGAATAGGAGGATTTCTATTTGGACATGACCCATTTTAAGTATTCTTTAAGAACATGTTGTCATAAGAATAACTCAAAATGACTAGTAAATAGAATCCTTTGACCTGAGTTTCTCATTGATTCTGTATGTGAGAATTAATATTCCTTGACATAGTCAAACGTCATGCCGTAAAAGGGGACTATAAAGGCTATGCTCGAGAGTGTTATGAATTACATGACAGATAGAGGAGGGACAAGATGGGATTGTCAAACCTTCTTTAGGGTTTATATCTCAGGCCACTCGGAGAGTCGGAACTGTAAATGCATGGCCATGCTCAAATGGATTATGAGGATAATCATTTGTCTTTCCAGTTCGTCTTAGAATCCGAGAAATGTTTAGACTATATAAGGATGACAGAATTTCTTATCTTATGTCTAAATGAGATAGTAATTGACAAGAATTTTAGATTCACAACTTGTTGAAACAAGTTGAGCTAGTGGGAGGCGTCCTATAGCACTATTATACTTGTTTTTTGAACAAGTGGGAGATTGTTAAAAATGTTCAATAATCAAGTGGATATTTTACTAAGTCATAATACATTACTTGTAGGTGCACTATGAGACGTTAAGTTAATCGATTTGGGTAATGTTTATGTTTTACTAGAAATCTCTAAGTTAATCGATTTGGGTAATGTTTATGTTTTACTAGAAATCTCTAAACGTCACCGGAGCGTTATTTGATAACAGTGTGAGCTCAATATCGATTAATCCTATTGGGTCACACCTAATGCAATGTGAATATCATTTTGTGTGTGAAATTAGTTAAGACTAATTATTGTGTACAATTAGTCTGGCTGGACTAGATAATATGTATGTATCTAATTAAAAGAGTTTAATTAGACTAAGTGTATGGTGTATTAAAAGGGATGTATATAAATGTTATGTAACACCCCTTAGTAATGCTCATTAGTGGTGTTTATGAGGCTTAATCATAGCTGAAATTTCAGTCAAATATACATAAGATATGGGCAGAATTTTCAGTTACTTAAGTGTTATTATTAGGGTTATTATGGGAGATTTGTAACTCCCTCAATAATGGGTCATTATACCCACTAATGCTCCAGCATTGATTGCTTAGTATAACTGAAAAGTTAGAATTAAAAAAAAAAAGATTTGCTTTTCTTCTGTTACTTTTGCTGGCAGACGTTTAAAAAGAGAATATGGGAGCAAGTGTTTTGATGGGTGCTCATATATTTCATTCACGCAAGTATTACACATACACTTAGATCAAAACACAAAGAATTGTGCACACAAGATAGTTTTAGGAATCGTTCCTACAACTACGAGCTAGTACTCGGGATGTTCGTGAATCATTGCAGGGTGGACTTTCAATAGAGGGACTTCGCTTGCGGTCCTCCGTCTTAAAGTGTACCTTTGGGAATTGGTTTCACGTGACAAAGGTATAATTTCTAACTATTTCTTGTTATATTCATTACATGTCAAATAATGGATCTCGGGCATGGGTTTTAGTTTTCCGCATGATTAATAGTTAATCATACTAATTCCTAACAATATGAATTTGGTTTTAAGTTTGGTTCAATTTAATGGTTGCTTGTAATTCGTCAAAGGTTAAGGTATTCAATTTCTCATTCAGCAATGAGACAACTTTATTTTGGATTATTGTTATGAACAATTTATATTTGAATATGGGTATGTTTATATATATTTTAAAATAACTTAATTGAAATAATAAGTTGTCAAAGCAATCTTTGTTATTGAAATTATTTTGTTTTTAAAATATAAAATGTTGTGTGCATGTAACTTAAGCCACGTTAATATTGATCGGCCCAAAAGAAGATTAATATTTTACTAAATTACATGTGCAACTGTGCTAATAAACATGTGATAATTATTCGGTTTTACATGTGAGAAATAAATCAACCCAATGGAAGATTTATTGTTCAACATGTTTTTATTGTCAATTTTTTTTTTACTACAATAAGATATCACTTACAAGTTAATATTTTTGTCCAAAGATGAAATATTCATGGAGTGTCTGATATCTTGAGATGAGATTTACCTTTATTCAAATTATTTTGGTTTGAATTTGAAATATTTTGAAACAAATAAATTCATATTTTAGCTTTGAGATTTAATTAAGGATGTAGATTAGTTGAAACAAAATACTACCAAAGTGATTTATTTTGCGTACATTTTTTTATTTAAAATATTAAGATGATTATATGTTTTTGTGATTCATGCCATTATTAATTGACCCAAAGGTAAGTTAATATTTGACAGAATTTCAACATCTGTGGTGATAAATGTGTATCAATTATAATGTACTGAATGTGAGCAATAAGTTAGTCCAAAGATTGATTCATTGTTTGGCGTAATAATTTATTATCAATGTTTGATTGCTACAATAAGAGTATTGTTTATTGTTAATATTATTGTCCAAAGACTTGATATTAATGTTGTGTTTGGCATCTTGAGATGAGATTAGCCACTTTTGAATTTATTGTTTACTTATGAACGTTGATGTGAATTTGTTTTTATCCATTTTGTTCTATATTCGACTAGTTCATCTTCTGCTGCCATAATATACGCTAATATAAATTCTATACTTATGCTTAATAGGACTATTTTGTTTTTATCTATGTTGTTTACTTGGCTTTATGGATATAGACCTTTCACTAAAGGAAGAACAACCTACACCTCTCACTGCAGCAAACACCCTTGATGCTAAAAGGAATTTTGAGAGGTGGGATTGTTCAAACTGCATGAGTCTAATGATCATGAACATAGCAGTCCAAAAGCCTTTATGGACATAGAATTTGAAGAAATTATTCAGGCCAAGGGTTTCCTTAACGAAATTGAGAATTTTTTTGCCAAAAACTATAAGGTTGAGATGACATCACTTCTGAATTCTTTTATGTCTGTGAAGTATAAGGGTCAAGGAAACATGAGAGAGTACATTATGGAGATGTTTCATGTTGCTTCAAGACTTAAGGCACTTAAGATTGAGCTTTTTGAGGAATTTTTTATTCTTATGGTTTTGGTATCACTTCCTGTAAAGTTTAACCAATTTAAAATTTGTTACAGCTATCAAAAGGAGAAATGAACTCTAAATGAGCTCATTTATCATTGTGTGCAAGAGAAAGAAAGTTTGAAACATGATAAGTCTGAAAGTGAACATTTGGCCAATGCCTCTAAAGACAACAACTTACATTCTGAATAGAGTACCCAGTAAAACAGCTGCAAAAACACCTTATGAGCTTTCGACAGGTCGAAAGCCTAGTTTAAAGCACTTTCAAATTTGGGATGTCCAGTTAAGGCAAGGCCTTATAGGCCACATGGAAAGAAATTGACTCTAAAATAGTGAGCAACTACTTTACTAGTTGATCTGAACGATCTAGGGGATACAAGTTTTATGATCCCACAATTAGGAATATTTTTTAGATGGGAACTCTAACATTTTTTTAGGATGTTGAGTTTGGAGGGAGAAATAAGGTTAGAGACATTGCTTTTGAGGAGGAATTGGATTTTAACTTAGTTCTTGCTATCACTTTTGACGATGTTTAAGTTCTCATACCTACCATTGATCAAGAAGTAAATCCAAAACTTCAACAAGACAATGTTGAACAACTCCTTATTCAAGATGAATTAATTGTTCCAGAAGAACAAACTCAACAACCTCAAGAACAAGTGTCATTAAAGATGTCCACAAAAGAGAGGAGAAATGTTATTTCAAATGATTATGTTGTATTTATACAAGAACATGAGAATGAAAATGGAATGATGGAAGATGGTCCAATCAACTTTCGTTAGACCATGAAAAGTTCTAATTCTCAAAAGTGGATTGATGTCATGCAAGAAGAATATAAGTCTATGCAAGGCAATAAAGTTTGGGAACTTGTCCCATTACATGAAGGTGCAAAACCAATTGATTGTAAATGGATATTTAAAACTGAGAGGGATGCAAGTGGTAATGTGGAAAGGTATAAGGTGCATCTTGTAGCTAAAAGATATTCTCCGAAAGAAAGCTTTGATTTCACAAATACTTTCTCTCCAGTTTCATCGAAAGACTTTTTTAGGACAATCATGGTGCTTGTTGCTCATCTTGATCTTGAGGTACATTAGATGGATCTTAAGATTGTGTTTTTCAATGGCGACAATAAAGAAACAATTTATATAGTACAACTAAAAAACTTTGAGTCGGGAGCCCAAAGAATATGGTTTTCAAATTAACAAATTTCATTTATAGACTCAAACAAACTTCTTGTCAATGGTACTACAATTTTCATCAAGTAATTGTCTCATTTGATTTTGAGATGATTATTGTTGATGATTATGTATATAAAAAATTCAGTGAGAATAATTATATATTCTTAGTTCTATATGTTAATAACATTTTGCTTACCACTAATGATATCGGCTTATTGCACGAAATCAAGAGGTTTTTATCTAAGTATTTTGAGATGAAATATCTTAGGGACGCCTCTTTTGTTTTAGGAATTTAGATACATCGAGACTGATCTCGAGATATTTTTGGATTGTCACAAAAGAGTTATATCAATAAACCATCCCTAAAGTTCATTGTACAACACATCTCAATCTCCGTATAAATGCTCAATGGCCATCTGTTTAGCCCACCATGCTTTCCTGTACGACACTCTGTACTGAAACTGGCCTTGCATGTCGACAATGAGGACTAATACAATAATGGTTGGCATGTCTTTCACCAGCGACATGATGCAGTTATAGATTATTTTCTCATCAAGTTTGTGATGGTCTTGCGTCATATGTGTAGCAGTCATGTATGTGGTCGTTCAAATTTTTGAATTTCCCACAGTTGTGACCTCTAGATAAATGCAACTCGTACCTGTCAGTTGCACCCATTTGAAGACCTCCAACACTCCCCAACATATAATGTCGATGTAGATTTAACGACTTTTTAGTCAACTAACACCTTCATGTTATACCGCTTGATGGCAAATACGCAATCCTCTTTGTACGCGAATTGTTGGCCTATGTACAATTCTTCCAATTCAGAATTTGCCACCAATAGGTGAGAAGGTACTATATTTGGAGACTCAGGGAACTCGGATGCATGTGTTGCATCAAGATTTAGACTCAATATGTAAGCCCTAGGGTCATTGCGTATGATAATACCACTAGGGTTCCCGACAGAAGGGGCGTGTACATTTTTACCCTCGTTCACACCTTCATTATCGATATCATTCGAGACCTCATCTAGATCGAGGTCATTGAAATATGCACCCTTGTGATTAGAATGACCATCATTATTGAGTCCTTCACCATCTGCATCGATACCAATCACCACCAGAGGCATCTGTAAACAGGGACCCAAATTAGGGTTGTTATATGCAGTCAAACCATGGTGTGGATTTTCGGCCCATGTCGATGTTTCTCCATACTGCAGTTAAACTCGTGTACAGATGATCACTTATCAATAAACATTCTCAGAACCTCCGTACATGAGTCTTCAACTCCATATTTTTGACTTAATAAAGTGACATTTAGAACGGGCTTCACATCCACTAACTCAGCAAACAACTGAACTAATTCAGCATTCACGTTCCCAGTCGAGCAATAAAGTGCGATCATTGTCTCCTCGTTTTAAATCATGTACAAGTTCCATCTCAGTAAATTTGATAGGATTTGATGAAATTAGAAATTCGTAGAATAGTTTGTACATCCTCCTCCCACACCGTTGAGCTATTTTTACACTAATCTTTTGTTTTATTTCTTCAAGCTTTACATTCTAATTAAATCTTATTCCTATTTGTTGGCGAGATTCAAATATGCAATCAATTGTTATTTGTAAAATTACCCCCTTAAAATGAACGTATACGAAGAATTGGTTATTCATCTTCGATACAATATCTATAAAATAAATTTAAAATAAAAAATTAGCCTTTATTTAGAAAAAATAGTGGCTCCTACTAAAATAAACTATAATTACATACAAATAATTACAAACTAACCCTATAAACTCAAACTTGATTTTTAAAAAACTTGCATAAATCTTTCTTTTTTCTTTTTTTATGTTTTCTCTCCTCCTACTAAACTCAAATCTTCTTGCCTTTCTCTCTTAAACAGACACCAAAAACTTTAATAAAAATAAAAACATTCAGCAGATACAATTTTTTGGTCGAGGTAGGGTTATATATTTTGAGTAGTGTCACCTGACAATGTGGCAGGATTATCGCTTGACATGTCAATGACATCACTAATAATTTTTTTCAGTCTCCTTTTTTCTATTTACAACTTTTTTTTTCGAAAAACATTAGTGTTGCCTGACATATTGATAGCACCCATTAAAAAAAAATTTTGACACTAGCCACCGGTGCCACCTAACAATGTCGCGGCACCAATTAAATTTAAAAAATAAAAGTCACTAATGCTACCTGACAAACCGACAACACTATTAAAAAATATTTTCCCTTTATTCCTTCCACCGTAACTATTTTTCACTTTCACTGATATATGTCTAATGATTAGGAAAAAAAAGTTGTGGTGCACATGTCATTTTCATATATAATTTTTTCTCCATATCAGTTTTAATTAATTAATTAATATTTTAAAATTATTTCCATTAAAAAAGCAGTATTTTCTTTCCTAGTAAGCAATCAAAATTCATTTTCAATAATTTATTATTTTTTAAATCACCTTTATAACAAGTATACTCAAAATTCATTTTACTCACTTTTCCAATCTTTCCTTACATCCATTCTTGCATTTCATCCATCTACTTTTCCACCCAACCAAACAAAATACTAACCTTCACTCATATTTAACAAGGATGAAAACGATTGATCTTGAAGAAATAATTGGTCATTGAGAAGCTCAAAGTGCCAAAAAAGATAAAATTGGTGGTGTTGAAGCAAAAGCACACTAGATATGCTTGGAGATTAAGTCCACCCCAAATGACCTTGTAATTTTAAGGTCAAATTTTATGATGCTCGGCAAAGAATAAACAAAACATGTAGCACAAACAAGGATCAAACGAACAATTGATTAATTAAAACACTACTTGTCTGAGATATTTAGGCCAACTCAACAAAATGTCACATCCACTGATGCAAAGGATGCTTATAAACCAAGGAAATAAACACTCTGCCTGACAACATATATGAAACATTCAACGTTTCTTAGAGACACCTACAGTCTTTCCTCTGCGACCAGTGGTCTTGGTGTGCTGACCACGGACACGAAGACCCCAATAGTGCCTCAGCCCACGGTGGTTCCTGCATTACAGTATTTCACGTGTTAGCTGTCACACCACATCCCAACAGCCAGATAGACAATCGACCAAGATGCAAACTACTTAGAATCTGTTGAATCTGTTAAACCACAGAAAATGGCACATAAAAAAAGAATGCAGCAAATCGAGAATTAAACATGTATGACTTTAGATTTTTCACTTTTGACCCAAACCACATCAATGGTTACTCAATTTCTCTCATCTTAATCAGCTAAAACCGTCAAACAAGTTAACCACAATAATACACCTCCCATTTTGATGATAACTTGCCAGCCAACACATTTAAAAGATTTTTAGGAGACCACTCGAATCGAGAAATGATACACGTAGATTCTTACAAAATCGCTTATGTGCATAATAACACATAGGATATCATAAAGATATGTTAGTCCTTCTTAAGCATAAAAAGGGATAATAAATAATAAAAAATTAAAAGCTACAGAAATGAGCCCTAAATAAGTTGCCCAAATCATTTAGTCAAACGTTTGAAAGAACTTCACTGAGAATGTGAAAGCAATTGCTTATAGTAAATTGATATATGATGAGGAACCATGAACTCAAATTAAACAGAAATACTAAAGCATATATACAGTTGGTCTAATCATATCATTTTAAGCATCAAGCATTTGGAACATACAGCAAACATGGGAAAAGATAAACTCAAAGCACAGATTAGCAAGAACGAAGTACTAACCTGATCTTCTTCAATCGCTCCAAGTCATCTCTCAACTTCATGTCGAGAGCATTAGACACAACTTGGGAATACTTCCCATCCTTGTAATCCTTCTGCCTATTCAAAAACCAGTCAGGGATCTTAAACTGCCTGGGGTTTGCAACAATGGTCATGAGATTGTCCAGCTCCTGTGCAGTCAATTCACCAGCCCTAATTAAAAAAAAAACAGCGAAGTTGCACAAAAGCTCAACAACAAACCAAAAAAAACTGAATAACATGACTCTCATGCCACAAGCCTATACATAATTGAAGCCTAGAAGATAGTCAAAAGTTATAGATAGAAAAAATAAGAGATCATAATTTTCTTCCACACATGAATCAATTCATATCAATGACAAAAGTAATCGTTTCAACCTGAAATACCAAAAAACAAAATCATCTACTATATGTTTTTTCTAAACTTTGAGCTATACGACATCTTATCGGTTCCCACTTAAGCCCAAAATTGACATAAAATAGGCAATCTCCTTGCATCTAAATTTTCATAATAAAAGATACCTCTTGTTCATGTCGACATCAGCCTTCTTGCAAACAATGTTAGCGAAACGCCTTCCAATACCCTTGATGGAGGTCAAAGCAAACATAATCTTCTGCTTTCCATCAACGTTGGTGTTCAGCACACGCAAAATGTGCTGAAAGTCTTCGTTCGCCACCAGAGACTGTACAAACACACACAAAAAAAAAGAGTTAAATGCAATAATGTTAGAAACAAAACATCAACCCTAATTCAAACCAAGAAAAAACCATCCCCGAAAAGGGAGAAAAAAGGAAAAGAAAATTCAGATAAAAAAAAAAGTAAATCAGATCAAGAAAAATATGGAATTGTAATTAGAAATATGGAATCACAATTACCATTTTGATTTGGTGAGGGAGGAGGAGAGACTATGGGAAGTGATGAGCTGAAGAGAATAAACAGCGGAGGCCAAGTTAGGGTTTTTAAGGATTCCTCTAACAAACGTATTTATATTGGTTCATAATAACTCTTAGGGTTTTTAGTTGGATTTTGGGCTAAAGAGAAAATTAGTGCACTGTTGTCATAAGGCCCAAATTTTCCGGTCCTTTGAAACTCACCATTACACCGATTTCACCCAATAGTATTATAATTCGATTCCCCTATACTATCATAATTTAGTTATACTGAGTTTGAAAATTTTTAATCAATTAAAAATAAATATTAATTTTTAACTAGTTAATTTTCTTTTTTATTTTAAATTCAAATAGACTTGGCTTTATTAAAACATAAACCAAAATACATGTCACTAAGCTCAACATGTTAGCCTGGAACTTAAAAAAAGGAAACTAGAACCGAAAAAATAAAAACAATAAATAAACCAAAGTTTTTAAAATAATAAATAAAAAGATAAAGCTTTAGCCCAGTCACATTTAATGCCTGAAAGCATGCCAACCTTTCATTTCTTTCTTTTCAATCTGGACAATTTCAGTTCCCAAGGAAGCGTTTCTCCATCTTCATCTCTCAAAACAATCACTCTCCTCTCCAAACCTTACCGACCAGAGGCTCCAAATTAGTCTGGTTCCAAATCTGGTTTAGTTAGTATCCAGGAAAGGTTTAAAATTGACCAAACTTCAACTGAAACAGGGCATTCTCAGAAGACGTGGTCCAAATTCTCATTTGCCCCCTCACATCTCGGGCAAGTCGTATTTGCCACTAGTTGTTTATGATTAAAATTAACTAGTGTAGGAATAAAATTTCTAGATATTCTCCAAACTGTAATTTTTAGCTTTGTTGTAAGCTGTAGGTTCCATAGCTGTCTGTAAAAGTCTCTAGAGGTGGTATGTAAATCATTAAAATTAGGGCCTAGAATACTTGGTTGTAATAGTTTATAAGTGCTCCGAACAGAAAAACCACTGAAAGGTTCACCACGGCAGAGCACCAAGTCATTGTGGCATTCCTTTGCTAGCGGAATCCTCAATATCCTAGTTGCATCAACATTTGAGAAGGTATTAATAACCAATTCTTTATTCCATTCTCTATTTTTTTTTGTTTATCAGCTCCGCAACCATTGAAACGCTATCATTATTCATACTCACATTCAGTCTCTAATTAATTGAACTTGGTATCCATGAATGCTTAGCAATTGAGATGTTTTCACCCGATCCAACTTTCCAACATAAGCCCTCCTGTAATAACCCCCTCGTATCCCAAATACTTTTCCAAGTATAAGAGGGTAAATTCCCCGTGCATTTAAGAAACTGGAACTTGGATAATATTTTGCCTTTAAAACCCGGGCTAATAACGAATCAGGATTATTTAGAAGTATCCATCCCTGTTTGGCCAATAGGGTGATGCTAAATTTCTCTAAACTATGAAACCCTAAACCCTCTTCCTTTTTCAAAGCACAGAGACGACGCCATTCACACCAATGAATCCCCTTTCTCCCACACCCTTTTTGCCATCAAAATTGTGCCATAATACTTTCCATTTCATCGTACAAAGTTTTTGGCAGCAAAAATTGGCCATCGAGTATGTTGGAATGGCTTGGAGCACTGACTTAATAAAAAACTTCTTTACCCCCTTGCGATAGAAACCTAATGCACCAACCATCAATCTTCTTTTTAATTTCTTCCTTCAGTAGTTGGAACGATGCCTTTTTCTTTCTACCCACCATGTTGGGTAAGCCTAGATACTTCTCTGGATTATTCGAATAACGGACCCCTAAACTATTTGAAATCGATTCCCGAGACTCTTCAAGGGTATTTAAACTGTAAAAAATTGTTGATTTTTCAAAATTGACACTGACCTGAGCATGTAACAGCCCGATTTTTGACCCTAATCGGAACGGTGGTTTCGAGACCACGAATTCGAATTAGAAAAAATATTTTAATATTATATTTGATATCTATGATATATGTTTGAGCATGTGTTAAAATATCGTGGGCTAATTTGTCTGTTTGTGTGTTCAATTTATGAAAAAGGACTAAATTGCATAAGTGGTAAAAGTAACCTTTTAATTAAATTGAGTGATTTAATTGATTTGTCTTCTTTTGCATGTGGAATTATGTGGCAAATAAGCCAGAATTATGTTAATGGACGACAACATGTATATTATATGCTTTTATATGTGTATTTTATAAGTTAAAATAATATTATATTATAAATTATCATAATAAAACAAAGGCATTAAAAAGCCATTATCATTATGTTCATCTTTCTACTAAGACCGAAACAAAGAAAAGAAAAAGAAAATAAAAAAGAGTTAGGGCATTCGGCCATTTCCAAGCTCAATTCAAGGTATGTTTGATTTTGGTTTTTGATAATTTTTACGTTTTTGAGATCGTTGCTATGAAATGTACAAGACCCATGCTTTAATTTTTGAGTTTGATGAATATTTTGAGTTGAGCCATTGATGATAGCTTGTTGTTTATGTTGTTTGAGGATGAATTATGATAAATGTGTGTTAGATTAACAAGTTTTGTCTTTGAATTTTTGATGAAATTGAGTATATTGGACTAAATTGCAAAAATAAATTTTTAAGGGACTAAAATGCAAAATAAACGAAATGTATGGACTTGTATGAGGACTAGGTACATTCGACCCTTAAGGTATTTATTCAAATTTTGTGTATTTTGTGTTTTGTGCAAATAGGACTAAATTGTAAAAAGTGAGAAATATTAGGGGCAAAATGGTAATTTTCCCATTTATATGTTTTTGGGATAAATTGAATGAAAATATATTTGAACATGTTTAGATCAAGAACCAAAGAAGACGAATTTGGATCAGGGAAAAGCGAAATAATCGAATAGCCGATTTTTATCGTCCGACATTATCCGAGGTAAGTCCTTAAGCAATAAAACATTGTAAATTATGTACGTAACTTAGTATATGCTGATATGGTAATTTTGTAACTATAATGTTGAGTAGGTGAATGTGGTTATACCTAGAATTTGATATGATCAAGTTTAGTTCAGTTGAGATATGATGTTTGAAAGTTCATACAAGAATTATGAAATGCATATAAGTTCGATATATAAATGTGTGTGAGACAACTTTATAGTACCGTTATTCAGGCCATGGGCCTAGCAAGCCTTGTGCTGGTGAACTTAATCGGGCTTCGTGCCTAGCAGGCTTATTGCCGATGAATAAATATCAGACCGTGGGTCTAGCAGGCTTAGTGCCGGTAGACAATATCAGGCTTTATGCCTAGCAGGCTTTATGCCGGTGATTTATTATAAGTGTATGCTTCAATAGATTTTTTAACGATGTGGAATTTATATGCGGCAAATGAGATCAACGTTCAGGTATGTGTAAATCTAATGGATGTGAGAGATAAGGTAAATTAGTAAATTGCTATTTGATACTAGTTATATGTGATACAGTTGAGGAATATATGTAATTATTAATAGGTGTATTCGGCCTTATAAATGAATAGTATGACATTATGGAATTGATTTTAGATATTAGCATAGATGAGTCTTTTATATCCAGCCAAATTGGTAAATGCATATGTGATGTATATTGAGCAAGAAAGTTGACAAAATGCTCTTGTATATGTGAAAATAAGGTAATAAATGCTAAAGTTACAAATGTGGAAAATGTAAATGTAAATGTGATTGTGTATATGCGGCCAAATGGGGTATATGTGATTTTAATAGTGAGAATTATATAATTTCATGTGTATTTGTATAATTAGCCATATGATACGCGATTGAAAGATTTAAATGATAACCTTGTATTTGAGAACATGTATATTCGGTTTTGTTAAGTTTGTGTTAATATATAATAGTTGGTATATATATATTTGCTTATGACTTACTAAGCTTAAATAGCTTACTCCGTGTGTATTCTTGTTTACTTCTGTTCATAGATTTGGATATACGTTGTGAGCTCGGCGATCGTCAGCAAGACTACTCACACTATTGACAGTTTCTTTGGTATTTTACTAAGTGATTTTGGTTTATGGCATGTATAGCATAGATGAAGTATTTGAGTTTGATTTTTTTGGGACTTGTATATATGTATAGCCATGCGAAAATGGCTTAATCATTATGTTTAGATTCGGTTAAATGAGTTCATGTTTAAGTGTTTAATGTGTTTGGTTTTATTATTTCGACCATGGCTTATTTATATGTGGTATATGGTTGCTATGTTTAGTTAAATATTGCGGTAGAGGTTTTGATATATATATATATAATATGTATGGTATGTTTGGATTTGGTAATTAAGTGAGTTTGGTTAGGTCTTATAAAATGAACTATGTATATAAAGGTTAGAAGATATTTATATGTCCAAATGTGTGTGGATTGGATGATTATAAGTCTGAATGTGTATAGGTTATATTGATTAGGTTTGAATTGGCAATGTATGTATATATATATATCATGCTTGAATGATTAGCTAAATAGGTACGGTTGGTAATAGATAAATAATGAATATGCCATATGATTGTTTTGGTTAATAAGTAAAGTGAATATGCTAATAAGGCTAAGGATATAATAATAAATGATAAGCATGACATTCGGTTTATAACACATATTAATTATCCGATTGTAAATTAACTTAGTTTGTGGTATGAATGAAAAATTTTGGTACAATTTAATATATGTAAATTGACATGCGAATAATATGTGATTTTAGCTGTTATTTGTGTTCAAATTGGATTATGTTAACAAGGTCATATGCACATGTATTGAATTAACATGTTTGGAAATTAGCTCATGTAAAAAAATTGTTTTGATTTATGTACGATATATGTCATATGTTGGGATATGTTTTAAATGTATAAATACCGTGAGATGCTAAGAATATTATTAATGGAATGAGTAACTAAACATGTAGTTTATTTGATTAATGATATGTATTAAAATGATTAAGTATAAGATGAGTTTGATATTTGTTAATAAATGAAATTGAAATAATGAATGACCTATTGTTTGGTAAGTATAAGATGATAGATATGTTTGAATTTATAAAGATTAGTATGGTTTAATTTAAATAGAAAATGTGCAATCTCATTCTGTTTGGATGATTTAATACATAAATGCTAGCTTTAATTTGAATGTTAAGTATGTGTCTTTGATCTGAATGTAAAGTATGTGAATATAATATGTTATGTGTTGATTATTTTTACTCTTGAATGTATATGATATGTTTAAAAAAATGCCTATTCTGAGTGATGTTTTATTCGGTAATGCCTCGTAACCCTAATCCGGTGACGGATACGGGCTAGGGGTGTTACAGAGCACATTTCATATTCCTTTAAGATGTTTTTAAAATGTTGGCACCCTGCTCGAAGGCCTCTCCAAACATAACACAATCTTTTGCAAAGAGAAGGTGTGATATCTGAGGACCCTTCCTACTGGCCTTTTCCCCTTTAATCATTCCATCATTTAAAGCAAGTCTCATGAGAGCAGAAAGTTCCTTATTTCAAATAAGAAATAGAAAATGACTTAGTGGGTCTCCTTGTCTGAGACCTCGTGAAGGCCGAAAGGACTCGCCCACTCTCCCATTAATACATACAAAATACAAAACTGTCATAACACACCTTATAAGAGTGCCCACCCATAGTTCATCAAAATCCATTTTCTCCATCTTCGCTCTTATGAAACTCCATTCTACCCGGTCATAGGCCTTACTCATGTCCAATTTAAGTGCCATAAAGCCCTTCCTCCCTAATCACTTCTGACAGAACGTATGCAATATCTCATGTGCAAGCAACACGTTATTAGTAATCAGCCTTCTTGGCACAAACATGCTTTGGGCCTGATCTATACAAACCTCGAGTACCTTCTAAAAACGGTTAGCTATCGCCTTTGCTAAGACCTTGTAAATCACATTGCATGGACTGATTGGTATGAAATTAACCATGTTCTTAGGGTACGATACCTTAGGGATAAGCATTATAGTAGTTTCATTCATATGCTCTAGCTCTTTCCCTTCATTTAAGACACCCAAGCAAAACAACGTAATATCATCTCCCACTATGTGCTAACATCTCTAAAAAATAAAATCGGAAAACCATCAACCTTTAGAACCTTTGTTGGACCCATACCCTTCAGCTCCATAAAAATCTCCTCTTTCGTGTAGCTAGCAGTCAAAATATGTTTAAATCGTTTGTAATGCATCGATCAACCCTAGGTAAGATGTGTTCCAAGTCCCCTATCCCATTTGTTGCAAACAAATTCTAAAAGAAGCCTCGCGCCACAACCTCCATTTGCTCTACGTCCGATACTACCCTTCCAGCATCATCTTCCAAAACCTTAATTGTATTTATACGTCTGCGATAAGAGGCAAATTTATGAAAGAAGCTCGTACTTCTGTCACTCAACCTCAACTAGTTTGCATGTGCTCTTTGCTCTCAAAAGGTTTTTTCTTTGTCAATTACCAGGTTCAACTGAACTTTTGTGTCAATAAGCTCTACCAAATTTTCATTGTCTCAATCCTTCACCATCAATTGTTCCAACTTCCTAGTCAAATCTCTTTTCAATCTAACCCTTCCAAGCTTAATTGTGTTCGCCCAAACCTCCAAACCTTCTCTTAGACTTCTTATCTTTGCAAACAAATCACTCGAAGCCAAATCCCAGATTCTTCTTACCTCTCATTCGAATGAGTCCTCCATCATCCACCATGCTTCAAAACAGAACCATTTCTATCTCCATCCAGTACTTTCCCTATTTGTATGTATAAGTAGAGGACAATGATTAGAAAAAGAATGCGGTAAGTGTTTGATTACCGCATCAGGGAACATACTCATCCATTCATCAGTAGCTAACCCTCTATTTAGTCTTTCCCTAATTTTAGTTTATGGAATATTCCCCCTTTCTCATGTGAACCAAGGTCCAAAAAACCCCACATCCTATAAGTGACATGCATCTAGGGCGCCCCTAAATAGCTCCATTCTTCGTTCTTCTCTTGGAATGCCCCTTACATTCTCAGAGGAGTACATTATCTTATTGAAATATCCACAAGGTAGCCAAAGAAGCTCTTGATTTCAACCCAGACTTTTTAGAACGTTCCACAAATCTCTTCTATTACTTGCAAAATGAGTTCTATAAAACACAGTAAACCTCCATTCCTTCTCCTCATCAGCCCCCTTAACAACTATATCTATATGATTTTGGAGAAACTCCGTAAACTAATTTTGATCGTTTCCTTCCTTGCTAAACTTAGACCCCCTTGTTTACCTTCAGCTATAACATTAATTCCATTCGCAAAGCCACATCTCATCCTAACCTTTTCCATTCGTTTTGTCATCCAATTTTGTCTCTATAAAGAAGACCACTTGGAGATTATACATCTTCAGCATATGCCGAAGCCTTTTGATAGTCTGTGGACTCCCCAATCCACAGGCATTCCAACTTATAAATTTCATTGCGACCGGTCGGCTTGCCCCTTAGTATCCACCGATAATATGTGATCTTGAATCAGCGAAGGTATATTTCTCCCTCCCACAGAATTGGCCACAATCAATTCATTCTGGTTTTCCCATTCCTTCCTTGGTCTCTTTTTACCATCACCCTGTTCTAGTGGTTCATCCTCCGAATCATGCTCCATATCTATTCGATTCATTTTTTTTATTTTCCCTGAAATCCGTGTCTCCTTTTAAGTTCAACCCTAAGATCGAGTCAAATTGAGTCAAAGCATCTACTTGAGTCTCCCTTACCCCCTACCCCCTACCCCCTACCCCTTACCTTTTAACCATCTGCTACTCATTGTCATTGCTTTCCTTGACTGGGATTGAATCGACAAATCCCATCCCATTCCCACTACTTTCAACTTATTCGCCATTCGAATTTGACAGAACGAATCGCTATGTCCCAAGCGACCACAAAAGAAGCAGAATAGAGTAAGCTTTTCATACTCGAAACTAACAAATGAGCATTTACTTGAGGCAAACATAAAATTCTTCTTTCGTCTAAGAGGACGCCTAACATCCATTTTTACCGGGATCTGCATATAATTGTTCAAACCCCTTTCCAGATTTTTAGTATCATATTCTAGGAATCCCCCCACAAAATCCCCCAATTGTTTTGCTATACGCTCAGAGAAAAAACCCTGTCGTTATTCATGAACTTGTACCCAAAACCTTACATAAAGTAAGGGTACTTTTAGAGGTTTTCTCCATCCACAATCGATGAGTCACCAGAAGATGATTATTAAACATCCAAGGATCACCATTTTTCACCTGATCTAGATCCATTTTATGGAAGAAGCGAAATAAAAAAAACGTTTTTCTCCCAGATCTGTAATTTAGACCCCTCTCACTGGGTGCTAGAGATTAACCATAGTGCTTCTCATTGCAAGGAAGTGAATCACACTCGCAGTTAGAAAGCACCCCACCAAGCAAATATCATAGATCTCTTTTACAGGCTCAGCTTTACTTTGGATCTGTAAGATCTCCTTCTCCTCATCATCCAAAGAAAGATTTGCCAAATCATTTTCCATACGGTCCAAAATCAATCAAACAACCCCCCAATCACCATCGCCACAGAAATAGATCAGAAAATAAGATGAAGAAACAATAAAAAATACAAACCTTAAAAACGAAACGTGCTAGAGAAGCAGACTAAGATGTGTTAGAGTAGCAGACTTAAAGGTCGATTAACTAGTTAATTTTCTATACACGTTCTATAACTATAATATAAATTAGTGAATAGAATTTTTTTTTCCTACAAAAAAGTGTAGAAAATGATAAGTAATCACTTAATAGAGAATAAATTCAATTGTGTTTTATTTTATATAACTTAATATTATATTATTATTTATCAAACAAAGTAAATTATATTCAGTATTTAATTTTAAACAATATACCAAGCAAATTTTATAATTTAAATTTAGCACTTAAGTTTTAATATTTATTTTTTCTAACACTTATTCTTTTAGCAATTAATTTTGAGTTAAAAATTATCTTACAAGGGCAAACTGCATCAATTGTTGTTAAACTTTGTTCAAAATTACGTTCAGTAACCTAACTTTTAAAAGTTGCATAATAGTCACTACTGTTATTGAATTGTTACATTTTGGTCACTCGTTCGTTAACTTCTGTTAAAGGGATGACGTGGCACATTAATTCAAAGGGTTAATAATTAAGTTGGCCCATGAATTGTAGCTAAAATATCACTATGATACTTTTAACATTTTTCTTAACAACAATTCTAAAAAACTTTTAAAAAGATATTTAAAAATATAAAAAAAACTATGAAAATAATTAAGTTAATTAAGTGAATTAAACTTTTAATCCTAGTATATATATAAGTGAGTGGAGAGATGAATTAAAAATCTCTCATATTCTCCTTCCTTCAACCGTCCAAGCTATTTAAAAGAAAGAAAAACCTCAAGCACTTAAGGAAACATTCAACCACCAATTCACTAAGGTAATTAAGCTAATTCTTTTAAAAAGTTATATATATTGAATCATGGGAATTTGATTTAGCTAGCCCAGATGTTAATTTCTTAAATTAATAGATGTTTAGAAAGTTACCATTATAGTGAAATTGATGAATTTAAGCTTGAATTTGAAGAGATTGTTAGTTAGGAAGCTTGGATTATGATAAGGAATAAGTTAGAAATTAAGTTAAGCTTGTTAGAAGATTTTGTGACATTAAGGACTAAATTGAATAAATTGAAATCTATCTTAAAATTATGCTATAGATAAAAATTATAGGGTCTTTGATGTAAGGATGTGAAATCAAATTTTGGTAAGTATAAAAAATATGAGTATTTCAGATATAAGGAATAAAATGAATAAAATACAAAATATGTTGATTATGTGTTTGAATGTGATTTAGATGTGAATTAATGTCATTTTTATAATTGAATTATCGAACGTAGCTAAAGGCGACATCGGGCCTTCTTGAGAGAAAAGAAAGGCTAGAGTTGTAGATGAGTAATGGAACTACAATTTGTACTTTTATTATTTGAGTTCAATATACATATATACATGACATGTTATAAATTGCCTATTTGAGGTAAACATTTTACTGGTCTCATGATTCGGTTTGTATATGATGATATAAAATGTCGAGAATTGAATTGAAGTGAACATATCATAAATAAGCATGATGAGAAACTATGATATGTGATCATGAACATATATGTATTGATTCAATGGTTGCCCTATTAATTATCTTGAGTAGAGTCGAGTATAGTTGGCATACCATATGATTAGTGCACGAGATTATACTTCAATTTATACTGATAAGGCACGAAGTGCATATTATACTTCGGATGTCCGATGAGGTGTGAATCACTTTTACTTTGGTTATACTGATGAGGCGTAGAGTGCAGTTTATACTTCAGACATTTCGATGAGGCATTGGGTGCCAGATTGGTGTAATAGTTGGATAATCTGTGTATTTGTCTTGAATCCATGTCAAGTTAATAGGGATTATAAAACATGAACTTGCTAAATGACATTTGGTATGAAATGATAATGAAAAATGGTATATTATGTATAAATGAAATGTTAAAAATGATTGCATGTGAAAGATCATGTGAACTAGTTAAAACAGGCCTTGAGGGCCGATATGGATATGAACGAATTAATAGATTCGAGAAAGAATGAGATAATGAAATGAATAAGTGGTATGTTATGAAACGAAAGTTAATGTGACCTGTTGTTAGAAAGCATGGTATGATATGTTCATATGAATTTGTCAAATGAGATAATGCATAAATTTTGCATATGAGACATGAATGGTCAATTGAAATGGTTGAAATTAGATCATGTATTGATTGTATTCTTAACATGTTAATGTTATTGCTTTATTGATTAGAATCATAGAAGTACCACTGAGCTTTATCACTCAACATATGTTTTTTTTATTCCATGCGCAAGTATTAGTAGATCACGAGGTTCCGAGGAGTGATACAACATCTAGATTGTAGCTTTTGACTTAACAAGTTTTTATAGTCTCATTTTGTTATCAAATAGTGGCATGTACCTAAGATTGAGTCAATTTTATGTTGTGAATTATCATTTTGGTACCTTGGATGAAAATTGTTGATTTGATTATAAACATATGAATTGAAAATGTATATATGTATGAAGCATGGGACTTAAATTGAGCAGTGAATTAATATATTTTCATAATAAATTTATTAATATTTATATTTCATCATTATAGACTCAGTTTATTGAAATGGGGTTCCAAAATTACAATTTTCGACATCGCCTAAAATTGGGTCGTTACAACACATTATGATAGTTAAAAAAGAAAATTACTAAATAGCTCTAAAAGAATAAAATAAACTACAATAATTTACAAACAAAAACTAAAGTCAGCATCATAGCCTAGATATTCAAAACAAATAAAGGGAAGTAAACTACAAATATCTGCACATCTATTTATGACATGTTTGAAGATAAAAAAAAAATGATAATAGCAATTGGTAAGTTCACAATAATATGACATGTTTGTGGCACATTTTTCTTATCAATCAAGGTTGTTAGGTTTCTTGTAACACCCTTTACTCATGTTCGATGCTAGAACCGGATACGAGGCATTACCGAACTTAACTTGCTTAAACATATAACATTGGGCTATAAAAATTTCATTTCAACTTAAAACTTCTCATTCATATACATAACATCCTTATAATGGGCCTAAGAGGCCCTAAACATACACATGGAAGGTTTCAGAATTAAATCGGAAACTTTTGCTCTTTTAGAAAATTTTTGCCTAAACAGGGCCACACGCCCTTGTGAAATGGAACATGCCCGTGTGGGCAGGCCGTGTGGTCACACACGCCCATGTTCCCAGCCCGTGCGGAATTTATTTTTCAATTCAAACCTACAGGGGTTTTCACACGGCCGGACACATGCCCGTGTCAATGACCTGTGTCCCTCACACGGCCTAGACACGCCCGTGTTCTCACCTCTGTGTGAAAAACCTGGGTATTCTGTTTATGACATTAGCAGCCTCTTAAGGGGCACACAGCCTAGGCACACGCTCGTGTGACGAATCTAATTCTCGCAAATTTGATGCAGGAGACACACGACTTATCAACACACCCATGGGTCTGACCGCGTGGACAATTAGAAGGCTATTTTCCAAGCCAATTGCCACCCTAAAACATAAACACAATTATACCAACACAAGCAGCATATATCATGGAAAAAATACACTATGAAGAATCATTAAATCATCGTTCATGCATTTCATATTTAATTCCAACAATTACATGAACTTTCACTTCATAAAACTCATCATCATTAAAAATATGCAACTTGACAAATATTGGCCAATTTCTAATGGCCATTTACAAAATGAATGAGTAACCTTACTAGCAACACTTTGGCTTCCAAATATGACATAACACAAAATGACCAAGTTCCTATACATGCCATACCCAAAATAAAACAACTTTACTATACCAAAAGAATGATTGATAGTGTGATCCGAGCTCCGACGTTCTACGATCCCCGAGCTAGCTTGGCGATACTACAAGGAAAAGGGAAACGAGAGGGGTAAGCAAATAGCTTAGTAAGTTTGCATGAATTAAAATAGCAATATAAGTACTTATAGTAAAATTTATTCATCTCATAAAACAATAACATCACAAGTTCTCAAGTACTTTGACATACTTACTCATACTTATTCTTACCCATCACATTACAGTTTTCATAACTCGTATTTTATTCATGGTACCTGTACCACTTCAGCACATAATTTAACACTTATGCTATTTTGAACATAAACTTAAATCATTATCATCCTTAACTTAAGTGGAACTCTTTGTCATCCTTGTATAACTTAACTCTTTATCATCTTTACATACTTAGCTCTTTTGCCCGTTGAGCTACTCGGAATACCGGAGGATACTCAATCTCATCATACATGTATCACAATGCCAATGCCATATCCCATATATGGTCTTAGATGGGATCACCTCTTGATGTCGATGCCATATCCTAGATATGGTCTTACACGGGATATCTTAACTCGATGTCGATGCCATGTCCCAGACATGGTCTTATACGAGATCGTACATAGATGTCGATGCCATGTCCTAGACATGGTTTTATACGGGACCTTCCTTATTTGATGCCGATGCCATGTCCCAGACATGGTCTTATACGGGATTTACGTTCGGTGCTGATGCCATGTCCCATACATGGTCTTATACAGGACCTTCCTTATATCATGTTGTGACATAAGTATCCTCGTTATTCTGAATCTTCAACTGGGACTTCAACTTAGCATATTCTCATCATTTTCTCATCGAGGCTTCATTTGTCGATTTTCATGGGAATAGTATTATTTATCATAATACCAAGTAATTTAAAATATGAAAACACTATGAAACTTTAATTTCACACAAACTTACCTCGGTACTCAAAATATGTGTAGATGTCCGATTTAGTCCACGACTTTGTTCTTGCCTCGGTTTCGATCCAGGCTTCGTGTTTCTTGATCTATAATAATAATTTCACTTGTTTAATACTCACATTGACTAAATTAACTCATGAATCATACTTTGGAAAAATTACGATTTTGCCCTAAACTTTCTCATAATTACACTTTTTCCCCTAGGCTCGTAAAATGATTTTTATTCAACTTTCTTGTATTTTAAGCCTAGCCGAATTATTTTCTTAACTACAACAGCCCCCAATTTCCACTATTTCACTCATGTATGACCATTTTTATTACTTTTACAATTTGGTCCTTTTATGCATTTTTCATGAAAATCACTTAGAAAAAGATGTTTATCATACATCAAACTTTCATATGCTTCCATAAAACATCAAAATACATGCATGTCATACATGGGTAAATTTTTAACATAAACCCTAGCTCAAAATATAGCTAGAAATAGCTAAATCGAGCTACGAGGATCTCAAAAATACGAAGAACATTAAAACGGGGCTAGGATGCACTTACTATCAAGCTTGAAAGTTGAAGAAACCCTAGCTATGGTGCTCTTATGATTTTCGGCCAAGCTTGGATAAGATGGACACCATTTTTGACTTATTTTCCCTTTTAATTCATTAATTAAGCAAATGACTAAATTGCCCTTAAGGCCCCTTTCTTAAGATTTTTCCTTCCCATGTCTATTTTTGTCCATCTTAATATACAATGGTCTAATTACTAAATAAGGACCTCTAGTAATTTTTATGATTCTATTTCATACTTAAATCTTCTAGAATCTCATATTTTCTAATATTTGCAATTTAGTCCTAATGGATAATTTTATCACTAATAAATAAAATTTCCTCATGAAATTTTCACACCATCATGCAAACACATCATAAGCCTCATAAAAATCATATAACACATATTTCTACTTCGAACTTGTGGTCTCGCAACCACTATTTCGACTAGGCCCTAAATCGGGCTGTTACATTTCTTCTTTTCTGTTTTCTTGTGCTTCAAATTACAATTGTCTTCAAGCATTTCTAGTGATTTTCTTGATCCATGGACTTATTGTATTAGTATCAAAGCTTTGGGCTTTTGGTATTTTTTCCTTTTGGTTCATTCAAGTTAAACTTGTGAAAGAGTGAAATATGATTTTTTAATCAATGGAAGAAATTTTGCCACAAACCAATCGGAAGGAACTTTCCTTGAAGCAAGTTATAACCCTAAGTCTCTAAACAAGATAAGAAAATATGATGGAGCAACTCAATCAATTAACTCAAGCATTTAAAAGAATGATAGTGCAAGCATCACCTCTAGTATGAGTTCAACAAATAACAAGAAGGGTAAAATTTAATGAAAACCAATTCATCAAGAAGGTGGGCATTGTGGAATATCTCGTTGATAGAAAATTGGTTATTTCTCAACAAGATATGAATGCACAATGGGTGGTGGATAATGAACAACATGAGGATCTCTTCCACACACGATGCATGGTTTACCAGAAAGTGTGTCATGTTATTATTGATAACGAGAGTTGTGCAAATGTGGCCTCTACTACATTAGTGGAGAAATTGAAATTATTGTCTAAAAATCATCCCAATCCTTATAAAATTTATTAGTTGAATGAACAAGGTGAAGTTAAAGTAATAAAATAGGTTTCCCTTGTTAGGAAATGTGCCCATATTTTAGTAAACATGTAACTCTTTTATATGTATTTGAACGATGAATAAATAAATAAAGTTAATTTCACATTTCACTATTATACCTTTTGTGTTTATGTCTTTCATGTTTTGCATACATAGAAAAATTATGACAAGCAAATATTAGCTCATTGATTGTCTAAGTTCAAACTGATGATAAGCGGTACTGTAAGAACATTTACATTATGAGAAAGACAACTAACTTTTGTAAATAATCTAAACGAGTCTATAATCTCGTAAAAGAATCAAAGTGAGTGTTGATTCAAATACTTAGAAGGACTATTATGTGATCTACAATTCCAAATGGGGAGATGGCTAGTCTTGGCTACCGGAGCAGTTGACTCCACAGGTAGTGTAACAGCCCGATTTTGGGTCTAGTTGGAACAGTGGTTTCGGGACCACAAATCCGACGCAGTAAAATTCATTTTTATTATATTTTTATGGTCTAAAGTTTTATGGAATGATTTCTTGAAAATCTCGTTCGAAAATTTTGACGTTTGGGCACTCAATTTAGTTAAAAGGATTAAATTGCAAAAAGTGCAAAACTTGAATTCTATATGCTAAAGGTGTCCAATTACTATGAAATTTTAAATTAGAGGTCCTTAAATGGTGACCATTGGTTAACTTGGTGGACAAAAATGGACATGGTTTGATATGTTTCTAAAGTTTTTCATTAAGGGCATTTTGGTAATTTGGTAATTAAAATGAATTAAAAAGCCAAAATAAAACCAAATTTGTCCATCTTCTTCTTCCTTGGCTGACTTTTACATGGAGAAGACATGGCTAGGGTTGTTCAAGCTTTCAAGCTCGATTGTAAGTATGTTCTAGTGCCGTTTTTAATGCTCTTTACATTTATGAAGTCGTTGTAACTTGATATTTCTATTTCTACCATCAATTTGAAGAGATGTCAAGGTCTAAAATTTTACCCATGATAAATGTTTGTGTATTTTGATGTCTAATGGTAGAAAATGCATGTTTGGTGTATGATAAACGACTTTTGCTAAGTGATTTTTGGTGAAAATACCTAAAAGGACTTATTTGTAAAAGTTATAAAATGAGTAGAAAAATGTGAATAAATGAGAAATGTGGGCTGTTATGAGTATAAAAATGGTTCGGCAAGGCTTGGGTTTTGAAGAAATTGAATGAAAATCATTTTACGAGCCTAAGGACTAAATTGTAAAATGTCAAAAGTTTAGGGGCAAAAATGTAATTTTTTCCATAATGTGATTTTGGGCTGATTTGAATAGTATAATGATTAAATAAGTTAAATGTGATTTTATAGATCGAAAAAAATGAGGTTCGGATTTAAAATGAGGGAAAAGCGAGTATTTGACAATTTGGTCTTTTTTGCCGTTTTTATGCCAAGGTAAGTTCGTATGTTTAATAAGCTTTAAATTATTTGTGTATAGATGCTTAATTGATATAATTATGGTAAATGTTATATTATTGAAACGAAATGTGAATGCTATTGAGTACGATACTACGGAAATGACCGACAGAGATTCGGTATAGCAAAAGTCCTGGTTGAACTTAGGAATAGATAGGATATAAATGTCATGACATTAGGGTTACTGAGATTATGTGTAAGACCATATCTAGGATATGGCATTAATATGAGACTTTATGTAAGACCATATCTGGGATATAGCATCGATATAAGACTTCGTGTAAGACCATAGCTGGGCTATTGGCATCGATACGAGACTACATGAAGACCATATCTGGGATATGGCATTGGTACGATATTGTGTGTACGAGATCCCCAAGTATCCTTTAGTAATCGAAATGGTTCAACGGGAAATTCAATGGGTATGTCAAATATGAGAAAGTATGTGAATATGTTATGTGATGGTACAAGTATGTACATAAAACTCAAAGAAAATGAGCTCAGTATATGATGAACACATGGTAAGATTGTGATTGAGTAAGTTGTGCTTATGAAGCTTAAATGACATTTATGTTGAAACGTGTTATGTAATTCATATGATGAGCTATTAATATATGTCAATTATGTTGATATGTGATATGTTGATATTAAATGACATTTATGTTCATATGACATTTATGAAGGTTTAATGACATTCATGTTGATATATGTTATGTTATTCATATGATGAGCTATAGGCAAGAATGTGATTGAGTAAATTATACTCATGAAATTTAATGACATTCATGTTGAAATATGTTATGTTATTTATATGATGAGCTATTGGTAAGATTGGGATTGAGTAAGTTGTGTTTATGAAATTTTAATGACATTTATGTTAATATTTGTTAAGTTATTTGTAAGTTAAGTGTATGAATAATGTTTTGTATTTTTTGCATATGAATTTACTAAGCTATATAGCTTACCCCCTTCCTTTCCTATGTCTTTTAGGGTTATTAAGCTAGCTCGGGTTGGAGATTGCCGGAGATCTTATCTCACTATCAAGCTATCATTTTGGGTATAAGTGAATTCAAGTATTTTGAGTTTATGGCATGTATAGAGACTTAGTCATTTTGTTAAATGTGTCATTGTGATTGTAGCCAATGTGTTGGCTTGTGATTGTCAAAGGCTTGTTTTGCTATTTGGCCATGTAAGTTGGTCCATATTGGCTAACATGGTTGTAAGCCTAAGTATATTCATATATGTTTCAATGTCTATGGTGATATGATCATGATATGCCTAATGAATGTGAAATTTGTATGTTTGAATTAGGGATTAATAAATGTAATGATTATGTTAGTCAAAGATATAAGGTTGATATGTTTTAACCATGAATGTGGAATCTTGCATGAATTGGTGTGGAAAGGTTGAGGTTCTAAGCTTGATAAATAATGGCATGAGGATGACATGTTATTGTCTTGGTTGTGGTTGTTTAGTTGCTCTTAAATGCTTGAATTTGTGCTATGTGATGATGTGTTGATTTGTGCAAGCGAGGGTGGCAAAATGGCTTGGTAAATAGCCTTATTTTTGTCCACACGAGTAGACACACGGGCGTGTGTCTAGGCCGTGTGTGACACACGGTCTGCCCCACGGGCATGTGTTCCGGCCGCGTGTCCCCTGCACCTTAATTATTGCGAAACAGAATGTCTAGAATTGAGCACACGGGCAGAGACATGGGCGTGTGTCTCAGCCGTGTGTGCTACACAGCTTAGCAGACGGGCGTGTGGCACGACTATGTGGCACAAGTTAAAGAGCACCCTAATTTCAAACACGGCCTACAGCACGTGTGTGTTTAAGGGTCACACGGGCGTGTCCCTTGGACCATACGGGCGTGTGAGCCCTGTAACATGGAAAATTTTCTAAGCTTTGTAAAAAATTCCTAAAGTTCTAGGTTTAGTTCGAAATTACTTCTGATACATGTTTTGGACCTCGTAGGCTCGTATAAGGGACCTTATGATTGAATATGAATAGTTTTAATTTGGACACAAATTTATGACTCGAAAATGTATGTTTGCTTGTGTTTATGTCCGATAATGCCTCGTACCCTGTTTCAGCGTTGAGTACAGGTCAAGGGTGTTACAGGTAGAGATATAGATGTACTAATTGGAAGAATGATACATTGGATTGAACCCAAGTTGAATTAGTTTTGAATCCATTTCTGAATTCATTCACTGGTGATGTTCATGGTGTGATTTACCTAAATCCTGAGTTAGTCACTGACCATGCGTATGTAACTCATGTACTTTGATATAAGTGGATGCTTATGCTATAAAGATTATTGAGCCCATAGCCAATATGTTGGGTACATAACTTGTATATGGCATGGCTTTATTAACAACAATGGAATTCATAGTTCGATTAAAGAGTTAACAATATCCTCTAATTGGCATTGTGTGGATTGATAAATATGGAACATGGCCATAGGTTGCTTGTTCTCGAACTCATCGCATTTTCAAAACGACATAAAGGAATTTCTAAGAAAATCTCTAAGCTCTCCACTTTATGTAGTGGAAAGATTCTTTTTATTATTCTTTCACTAGTTGGTAAATCTTATTCGCTTGGTCATCCTTATGTTAAAAATCTATCGCTAAACGCTTTTTAAACCCAAACCAACCTCATAATGAAACCACTGATGCTCCTGTTGAGGCTTACCGTAAGGTAAGAATCAACTTACTTGTTTAAGATTTCAATGAAGTCTAAGACCAACTAGATGCAATACAAGAAAAACAAAAGGCAATTGCTTTGGCCCAACCATTACATGGAAGAAAAACTCATCATTGGTGGAAAACTCCTCTTGATCATCTTAACCTGAGGGAGCTTTATGAACAAGAGGAACGTTTCATAGAGTTTATCAACTTGATCTCTATCACGAGGGACAAGAAGATTGCAACTATTTCCTCAATGCATGCTTCGATGGATGAGGATGTCCCTTCTGCCTTTCCACCTATATATAGCCCTAGTTAGCAATAGTTTTGTACCTTAAAGTCCATGATGTTAAATGTTAATTTTATTGTTTTATTTTTTATGTTTGTTAGGCTTGTCAATATTGGGAGTCCTCAAGGTATACATGAACTTGTTTATGTAGCCGACCAACATATGGTCTATGGTCCCTATTGTAGCATTCCTAAGCCTTCACCATTTAGGGTTTAAGATTATTTCCATTCCAATTATCATGTTGTCAGCTATTTGCTTTTAATAAACTGGTAATTAATAAAATTGTTGCATCCTATTTTTCTAACCTTTGAGCTCAAGGCTGTGAATTTTCTTATATTTATAACTCGACCAAGTTTCAATTCATACGTGGATACACTCTTCACTTTTAGGATACAGTTAAAAAGTTTTCATTCAACCTAAAAAGAAGAATATATCATAGTGGAATATGCTCTCTCTTCTTATAAGATTCCACGTCAAGTTTTGCAACCAAATGAGATAAAATTTATAGAAATTTCTTGAATATATTGAACAACAATGATTTATTGTCTAAATAGTTTTCACTTTAGGGTTAATTATAAGCCTTTTATGCAGGTGGATTCTGAATAGAATATATTTTTGGGAGTTCTCATTGTAGCGAGTTATTTGTCCCCTTACAATTCCATATTAATGATATGCCTTCACCACATCTTTTCAAGTTGTTTTACGTATTTAAAAAGTCCCATTTTCATATCCTTTTTTGATAAAGCTTACAAAAAAAAAGACGATAACAATAAAATGCATGCACTAGGTGCAAGTAAATTAAAATTAAATCTGATTATACATTTGTATTTTAGGTTTATTAAGTATGTGTAAATATATTCAATTATCATTAAATAAAAAATTTGAAATTTTAAAATAATTTAAGTTTATTTATTTATTTTGTAAGTAATAAAAAGGAAATGGCACAACGAACTGTGCCGCAAAAATAATCTAAGTGTTATGTTTAGATATATTTTACATGTAAGAAATTTTTAATTACATATATTTTATCAAATTAGGGTAATGATAAGTTCTACTGTATCTATTTTCGATACTTTTCAACTTATAATTGACTTAGAATGTACCATAATATCATGAATGTTTTTTTTTCATTTTATGGCATATTTGATATAACATATATACGATCAAGAACACAAGATTTATACTGTATTCAAGTAACATATTTACCTACCTAATTCAAGACTAGATTCATTTACTAACACGATAATCAATTATTGAATGTCAAATTTGATCACCTAATTTAATTAGTTTCAGCATTTAATTTCTAGGGTTTTTTTTTGCCTATATATATGAATTCCATCTAAGAACTTCATTCCAAATCATCTAAATGGCTAGTAAAGCATTCCTTTTGAAATTTTTTGCTTGTTTCTTGTTTCTTTTGATTTTTTTTGCAATGGAAAACTCATGCAAGAAATCTAAGGGAAAACAAAAAATTGAGATTAAGATCATTGAAAATGAGGATGATAGGCTCATCGCATTTTCAAGATGACATAGATGAATTTATAAGAAAATCTCCGAGCTCTTCATTTTCTGGTGGCAAGATTCTTTTTATTATTCTCTCACCTGTTGGTAAACCTTATTCGTTTGGTCATCCTTCTATTAAAAATCTATCCTTAAACGCTTTTTAAACCCAAACCAACCTCTTAATGAAACCACTGATGCTCCTATTGAGGCTTACCATAAGGTAAGAATCAACTTGCTTGTCCAAGATTTCAATAAGGTCCAAGACCAACTAGATTGTAACACCCCGAAATAGGGCCTAAGAGTTTTAGGGGTATTTTAGGAATGTTAGTCTTAGAGTGTTCAAAATTTTTTGACATGGTTTATTGGTAATGTTTTGACTATGGTTTTTAGAAAATTAAATCAATTTCTGAAAATGAGTTTTAAATACCTTTAATTTTTAAAATAGGACTGATTTGTAAAAGAGGCAAAACTTAGAGTTTTTAAGAGGGAATTAGACACAATTTTAAAATCCAATCTAAAAACCCCATTCATAGCTCTATTTTCATGTTAGTCTTCTCCATTTTCATGCTTTAGCCGTCCGTTGCTTCCAAAGCTTCTCTCTTCCACTTTTTGTTCTTCAGACCTTAATTCAATTGATTTCCATCATTCCCAAAGCATTAAATCTTCATAAACCTTCAAGAAAGCAACTTAAAATTCCATAGATTTCATCATCTTCTCCGCGTGTGGGTTTTTCGGAATTTTTAATGTTATCTAGTCTTTTAAACATAATTTTTATCCATTAAATCACATGTTTTAAATAAAAGCCGAAAATTGGGTCGTTAATGGTGAATTTCGGGATTTTAGGTAAAAACATGGTTTCAAAGTATTTTTCAACTTGTTTAAACATGATTAGAAGGTTTCTAAACTTACTTTAAAGTTTTGTTAATGATTTCTAAGGATTGAATGAATTTTCGTGAAAATAGCCATAAACATGTAAAAATTTTTGATATCATGAACTGAGTAGTTTTGTGTAGTTTAAAGGTTAAGAATTAGTCGTAAGTGAATGTAATCGGTTCTAGGTGAAAAGATTAAGTATAGAGGAAGACATTTGAGTTTCAAGTTTGTTAGTCGAAATTTCAGTTTCATGAGGAATATAGCTTAGACTTGTGTTTTTGGTTGGTTTAAGTGAGTCTTTAGTTGAATATTGATTGTGTAAATTGTGTGGTTATTATGTGTGAAGCGTCGGAACCATTGAAACCTTCTTCGAGCAAGGTGAAAGGCAGGGAAAAACTAGTTTAAGCTTTCGACTTTTTGGCGAAAGTGTAATCGGTGAGTGTTTGGAATCACTGCTAGTAGACACGATTCATAATGTTAATTGGGAGCTTACAAATAGCCTAAATCCATATCCTAAGTTCCGAGTGTAAATTTTCTATTTCCCTTATTTTATTTTTGGTAAATTATGTGATTATAAGAATATTTATGAATTGACTATTATGATGTGATATTGTGATATGAGACATGTGTGATGACTATTGTGAATTGCATTGTGTTGTGGGCATATTAAATATGTTGAACAATAGTGATGACGTTGTGTTAGCAATATAAATGTACAATGAAAATTTCCAAAAAAACCGTTAGGTACGTATGTGTTGAATTATGGAATATAATGCTAATGTAACAGGTTATGTATGTGATAAATTGATTTTAATGCACTCATATGTGGTTGGATACGTGATGGCTTAATGAGCATTATTGTGACACTTCAAGTGCAATTAAATGTGAATTCGATAAGCATGCATTGTGTACAAGTTTCTGATGTGAATTAATGAATATGAATAGAGATTATGTGTATTAAATCAGTAATTAAAATTGTATAATTATGGATATTTTGGCCTTGTGACCTTATGAGACCATTGGATATAGTTGGCATGCCATAGGATTGTGAGTACTCACCTATATGTGTTTTGTGATTTGGGCGTTGAGGCCCTGAGACATGTTGGAGAGGTAAAGGAATATGAGCTAAGCTCCATTCAACGGGACATGTTTGGTGTGTTGGAAAGTGTTAGATTTATGCTTCACTTTTAGGATATGTTTGACTGTAGGATTCATTTGTTGTGTTGGAGATTCGTGTATCCGATGTGTGGTGATAGAGCCCACTTTTATGTTTCATAGCATCAAGTGCCAAATTATCTTAAAATGTATATATGTGTAATGTGATGTATGCCTAAATGAGTATGTGGTTGCTATGCAAATTATCATTGAAATGTGATCTTATTTGTTGTGGTAATATGATGTGAGATGGACACTTAAACATGTAAATAATATGCTAAATGAGTCGATTTAAGTTTCATGAAAATGTTAGTATGTTCTTATAATAAATTGCATATGTAATTGTGGTTTGGATCGTTTTCATTTAACTTGTGAATGCATGTGAATATATCTACTAGACTTGTGGGTTATTAAAGCATGTATACGTCATTTAGTCTTGACGAATTATTGTTAAATGAGTTATATATAAGTGAGTTGAGTGTAATTGCATATAGGAGTATATGTTAGTTTTATGACTTTATGAAACGTGAATATGTTATTTTGACTTGATTAGATTACGGTTGTGAACATGTTGTAGTATGCTCTTATTTAACCTTTGATATTGTGTGTACATTGTGGTTATTCTGAGCATTCAATGAGCTTGTTAAGCTCACCCACTCCCTTCTTAAACCATTACAGATTAGTTGTGTGTCAGTGTGAGCGGTGTGGTTCCAAGGGGTGATCTGAGCAAGTCATTTTTCCATTATTTCATAGGTGTTATTATTATTTGTTTTCGTTTTGGGAATAAGGTAATGTGGTGGACTTTTACTGATATTTGCCATGATGTTTTGAATGCCTCCATAGGCTATTTGTTCATGAGTTTATGAGATTCATTTCGTATTTTGTTGATTATTGTTTGGACTTACTTTCGATGTTTGATACTGTTATAATGACCGTTTTGACGTTTATTTGATGAGGATATGATAGCATGATGGTTTGGTACATGTTGGAATGATTTAGTTGCTCAAGTATGTTGTATTTTTTTGGTCTAGAGCAGAGGTATAAAAATGATACGTCTGTGATTTTGAGATGTGTAGGGAGTCAATAACGTAATTTGGTATCAATACCTTATCACGAGTTGTAACACCCCTAACCCATATCCATCGTTAGAACAGGGTTACGGAGCGATTATGGAACTTTTCAAAACATTTTCAGATAAATCATGTCAATCACTATTCATTAACCGATATCATTCGTAACGTCCCTTAGATGGACCCTCGAGGTCCAATACGAGCATTAGAATCGAGTCGAGACTTAATCGGGAACTCTAAGAATTTTTCGTGACATTTCAAAAATTTTCCAAGTTACAAGGCTCACATGCTAGTGTGGTCCAAGGGACATGTAACACCCAAAACCAGCCCAAACACCACGACCGGATCTGGTATGTCACTAAGGAAATTTTATAAAAAGACGTGACACTTTGGAAAACAATTATCAGGTTTAAATATTTATACCGAAAACTTAGTAATTTATTTAGTTATAAAAGATATAAAGTTATAAATTACCTTGGTGAATTTTTAAATAAAAACTAGAATGTTATACATGTCTTAACTTAATTTAAATATTAAATGCCCAGTAATAAAAGCCCAACATAAAACCAAAACATAAATAATAGTCTAGTGGCCCAAGGCCTTATTACAACAAAATTTAAAACCCATAATCAAAACTATTAAAAACAATATTCTAAGTAAAATCTTCTGCTGGATCAAGAACTCTCTCGCATGGCCACCTCGCGCTCCTCTCCAGCCCGGTCCAATGCACTAGGTGCTACCTGAAATTGTTAAATAATAGGGTGAGTCGCGAGACTCAGTGTGCAACCCTCATGCACCATTAGATTTGGGCCTTAACCGCACATAACATATAACAGAACATAATATATCAGAAATATGCAAAGCCCAACCCAAATCCTAGCTTTCCATCCACTACACGCTACCCTTACCAGCCATTCACACCATTGGGGATTTCTACAATCAACCCACGCCGCTACACGCCATTGATGGCAGTCATGCTGGGCATCGTCAGGTCATGGCCGTAGCCACTACAACAGGTCACGGCAGAAGCTGCTACAACAGAACACTTCCCCTTTCAATAAACCAAACCCCATGCAATCACAGAAAACAACATACTTATCACATATGTCATCTTAACAGGAACATTCACTTAGGAATAACAGAGATCACTAACCTGGTGATTCGCTTTTACCCTCCTTGGGTTTTAACCATTATGCCGGGATTTCGACATTTAACAGAACAAAATAGATTTATATACATGTATTAGCAAACAAATCTAGGTGGTGTGGAAAGTTACACACCTGATATCGCGTAGTTTTACTCCCTTAGTTAAATCCTTACAATCTGGATCTACAACCCTTAGTCTAAAACCTTGCTCAAAAGCTGGAAGAATACGAAGATTTGGGCTCCCCTACATTCGGCCAAGGGTTAATAAATACGCAAATTTACACGTTAAAAATCAATAGATCTCCTTACCTTGAAATCCCGAAAGTAACACGATTCGAGTGTTACTGAACTCTATCTTAGAGATCTAAGCGAGTGACTCCCCTTCAAATCCCAGAATGCCGCAAATAAGAGAAAAACTTAAGATTAGTTCCTTATAGCCATTCGGCTAGAGTCCCTAAAAATTCGGAAAAGATTTAAATCTTACGAATCAATACTTACCTTTAGTTTCCTTCGAGATTCGGCACAAGCAGATACCCCAGAGAGAATTCGGCAAACACAGGAGATGAGATCTAAGGATTTCGGCTTTTATGGAAATCCCAAAAAAGATGAATTGATGCGTTTTCGGCTTTTAGAAGAAAGAAGAGAAAAGAATAATGGAGTTTTCGGCTTTTAGAAGAAAGAAGAGAAAAGAATAATGGAGTTTTCGGCTTTTAGAAGAAAGAAGAGAAAAGAATAATGGAGTTTTCGGCTTTTAGAAGAAAGAAGAGAAAAGAACAATGGAGTTTCGGCTTTTGAATCAAAGTGAAGATGAGAGAATAGGGTTAGGAATTTCGGCTTCTACTCAGAGGAGAAGAGAAAGAAAAGATGGAAACCCTAAATGCCAAAAAATAAAGAAGAGAACCCTCCCTATTTATAGAAATTTCGGCACTTACCTATGAAAAATCGAAAGTGCCCTTCCTGATAACTAAAAATTAAGCAAATAAAAAGGGAAAATTCGGCACCCCTTTGCCATAAAGAAACCGATTTCTTCCCTCCTCTAGGTGATGGAATTTCGGCCAACACCTAGACTTGCAGATAGCTCTTATCTTTTCTCTTTTTATCTTCCATATTATCAACTATAATTCTACATTATCCCATTCACATAAATCCTCCTATTTTTGAGCCTTGTTGCCATCCACTCCACCTAACCCTAATGCCAAAAATTAGCTAACTTAAATTAAAATAATTGGGCTCCATGAAACTTAAATTTGGGCCCCTTACTCCCTTGTGTGGCGTCACCTCCTAATATTGGGCCACAAGCCCACTTTGGTATTTTAAACACAGATACTACCTTTTAAACCCTATAATGCCCAAACAGATAATTTTAATCAAGGCCTCTACCTAAAGCTTGAGCCCAATTTGGAACCCTAACACTTAGATTAACACATTAAACATATCCACCCATTAAACGCATAGGCCCAAAAATTCAGGATGTTACAGGACACACCCATGTAACTCTTAGACACGCTCGTGCATCAGGCCGTGTCCAATTTAGGTTGCTCTCTGACTTACGCGACACGACCGTGCAGACGCCCATGTCTTTGCCCGTGTACTCAATTCTGAGCATTCTGCTTCTAAATTTTAGGATACAGGGGACATACGGCCAGACCACACGCCCATGTGCTAGGCCGTGTGTCACACGCGGTCAAGACACAAGCCTGTGTGTCTACCCGTGTGGAAAAAATAAGGCTATTTTCCAAGCCTTATTCCTCACCCTTTTTTCCTTATACCTGCACCAAAACATAAACACATTCTCATGGCCATATAAACATTCAACCAATATGCCTTTATGCACCACAATTTATTTCCATATCAATCTTGTACTCATATTTACCTATATACAGTGGTCACATTTGTGCATTTTGTATCAATTATACTAATTTAATTCATTCATCCATTTGTCAATGTGATTTCTATCAATTAACCATTTTAAACATATACTATGATAGCTTTCATACATAAACACCAAAGCATGTCCATAACTAGCCATTCCAATGGCTAGTCATTATCAAATATTTACATACCATTCCTTGACCAATTTAACCTATACATGCCATTATAACCCAAATTGTTTTACCTTATACACTGAAATGAACTGTTGGATAGTGTGAGTGATCTCCGCCAAGCTTCCAATCCAATGAGCATTCTGATTTACTATAAGATAGGGAAAAATAAAACGGAGTAAGCATATAATGCTTAGTAAGTCTGTATAACTTGGTAAATAACTTACCAACCATTCACATTTAAGTTAAACATTGCAAGGAATAACCAAACCATTTGGTCACAAGCCCTAACACATATTCTAACTACCCATGTTAAACACATATTTCATATAAACATCAAGAAACACATATATGAGTCCAACAATATTCAAATTCTCATACACATATGTTTTTCCACAACATGTATTCACATAACATATATAAAAATTATTTCCATGTATCTCAAATTTATTTCATATTAATTCATCTCGAGTTCTGCTATATTTCATGTCAGGACTTTACTCAACAATCAATTGCAGTATTGATAATTACTCGGATAGAACACTCAAGGTGTACAAATCTATTCTCATAGATGAATGTATTCATCAAACCATTTCATGTAACATCATTTCATATTTTTCAAGTAAATACATGTAAAAAACCCTTTTCTTTTTGTACCATTATTTTACCCGTTGAATTATTGAAAACATCGATGGATACACAGGTAGTACATTTGAGGTGTACAATTCCATAGTCCGTCAATTCATATTTAGTAGTACCTTTTAGGTACACTCTCGAGCCACATATCATACAACAAAATTACCAGTTCAGGCTAAATTCTAGCTGTAACATATACTGTAAGGGCTTTGTTGGATTACCAGTCCAGGCTAAATCCTTTATATGACAAAGAATTCCCTATAGAGTCCATTCTGGATTATCAGCCCAGGCTAAATCCTAATTAAAACATATACTCGAGAGGCTTATTTCAGGATTACCCATCCGGGCTACATCCATTCTGCAACACATGCAGTTTTATCAGGAAAAACACATTTATCCATTGACTTCCATTTATTCAAACAGGATTTAACATTTATCAGGAAATTGTCGGGTATATGTTCAATCTCATAAATTTATGCATTTATGCAATTCACATTTTCACTTTCAACTTAAGCACAAAAATAACATTTTTTTCATTTATCATTTATTGGGTATTATCATTTATTTGGCTTTATTAGATATGTAATCATTTCACTTATATATTTATACAATCACATACACAATTCAATTTAAGCATAAAAAACATGCATAACTAAGTTATACGAACTTACATTGATAAATGTTCGTATACATAAGTCTATTAATCTGACATTTTCTCCTTTCCTCGTTCTAACTTTGTATTTGATTTATCTGGATCTATACGAGTAAATTTAACATCAATTTAATGCAATTAATACTCAAATTAGTCCAATTTACATCTTAGGAAAAATTACCATTTTGCCCCTAAACTTTTAATAAATGACAATTTTGTCCCTAGGCTCGAAAAATGAAATTCATGCAATTTACTCCTTATTCCAAGCCTAACCAAAATTTTAATATAAATTTACAGCAATTTATTCTATAAAATTCAGAATTTTTCCATGAATTTCGCATTTTTACAATTTAATCCCTAAATCAAGTTTTCATCAAAATTCACTTTGTAAAAATTGTTTATCTATCAACAACCTTTCATTTTCTACCATAAATTTCATAATTTCAGCATATTTATCTATGGTAAAAATTCTATACGTTGACATCTTTTCAAATTAATCCTCCAAATAGACAAATTAAGCTTTCCCGATATCAAAAATATAAAAATTACTAAAAACGGGACACGAAAACTTACCAATTTTACCAAGAAAGCTTGCTTTCTCTTTCCTAGGGTTTCCATGGAATATTTGGGGAAGAAGATTATACAACATAATTTTTATTTCTTTTTAATTATTTATCATCTTTTAATTTTATCACTTTTCAATTTAGTCCTTAACCTTTTTCTAATTTTCCATGGACGAATCATCCAAAAATACCTACTAACTTTTCATTAATGGTCTAATTACCATATAAGGACCTCAAGTTTCATATTCCATAGCTATTTGATCCTTCTAGCTACTAGAATCCAACTTTCGCATTTTATGCAATTTAGTCTTTCTCGTAATTAAACACATAATCGATAAAATTTTCTTATCAAAATTCTCACATGATATTTATATCATATTACGAACCATAAAATAAAATAAAAATAAATTTTATTTTCGGCTCAGATTTGTGGTCCCAAAATCACTGTTTCGATTTCACCGAAAAATGGGTTGTTACACGAGTATCGATACTCGGGGTAATTTTATCAATACTTTTTCAATTGTACCGATATTTTCCAAGTTTCGATTTTTGGACGAGAAACAAAATGCTAATTTGGTACTGATTTTCCAGTATCGATATCGTGCAAGGAAATTATCAATACCCATGTTCTAATATTAATACCTACGTGATTGTCTTGGAAATTCCGCTAAGTGATCCTAATGCATGTTCAATTATTACTATAAGTTTATTTAAAGTATGTTTGACATGTTCTAGTGATGATTGATATATGTTTGACTAAAAATTTATAAGACCATTGATAAAGAGGATGGTTTCTTCATAATGTGACAATTTACTATGAGTATGACATGAGACGGTGTTGTGGCATCCTGATATTCGGGCTTGCGACCAGGCCGTGTATAGGGTGTTACATAGATGCAATAAAAGAAAAACAAAAGGTGATTGCTTTGGCCCAACAGTCATATGGAACAGAAACTCGTCATTGGTGGAAAACTCCCCTTGATCAGCTTAACCTGAGGGAGCTCTGCGAACAAGACGAACATTTCGTATAGTTTATCATCTTGATCTCTATCATGAGGGACAAGAAAATTGTAGCTATTTCCTCAATGCATGCTCCAATGGATGAGGATGTCCTTTCTACCTTTCCTCCTAAATATGGCCCTAGTCAACAATAGTTTTGTACCTCAAATTCCACGATGTTAAATGTTATTCTTATTGTTTTATTTTTTATGTTTGTTAGGCTTGTCAATCTTAGGAGTCCTCAAGGCATACATGAACATGTTCATGTAGCCGACCAACATTTGGTCTATGGTCTCTATTGTAGCATTCTTGAGCCTTGATTATTTAGGGTTTAGGGTTATTTTTGTTCCAATTATCATGTTGTCAGCTATTTGCTTTTAATAAATTGGTAATTAATAAAATTGTTGCATGACATTTTTTTTAACCTTTGAGCTCAAGGCTGTGAATTTTCTTATATTTATAACTCAATCAAGTTTCAATTCATACGTGCATACACTCTTCACTTTTAGGATACCATTAAAAAGTTTTGAAGCAACGTAAAAAGAAGAATATATCATAGTGGAATATGCTCTCTCTTCTTACAAGATTCCACATCAAGTTTTGCAACCCAATAATATAAAATTAACAGAAATTTCTTGAAAAGATTGATCGATAATGATTTATTATCTAAATAGTTTTCACTTTTGGCTTAATGATAGGCCTTCTATACAAATGGAGTCTAAATAGAATATATTTTTTGGAGTTCTTCTTGTAGCGAGTTTTTTGTCCCCTACAATTCCTGATACGATCTCACCTCGGGTTAGTGAGTTGAGTCGCTTTCGTTGCTCGATCGTCTAATGATGAAGTTTCGTTCGCTTAGTGAAAGGTTGGGGATATTTGGCTATGATGGGAATTGATATTCAATTGGGTTCAAAAAGGTTTTGGTTTAATGTATTATGTTAAGCTATTAAGAAAGAAGCAATATAGGTTGATAATAAAATGGTTTACATGGACAATGGAATAAAGGGCTTAAAAAACAAGAGTGAACCAATACTATGCTTAAGTGCTAACCTGGAACTTATATATTCTTAAGATGGTATGGAGAAGGAAAAATAGAGACCTCGACCTACTATCTATGGAAGATAGGAACCTCGGTATAATGGTTCGAACGCCACACTACAGAAGTGATAAGTTCGGTTTCAAAAGAACTAGGTTGACGCCACTAGCTGAGTAGATAAGTCAAATGAGTTTTTGGAAGAAATTTGAGAGAAGTTAATCTCACCAAATACTTAAATTTATTCATAAAAAAATGTCCAAAAGTCCTTAACAAAGTGATAGGAGCCGAAATTTATAGAAAATACAAGGGGTAGCCGAATAAGCCCTAAAAGTAGCTGAATAGTTAACTGAAAATTCCAGAATTTTGTGGGAAGGTTCCTTGAAGCTTTTTGTGCATGGAAAACGTCAATGGCAGCTTCTAGATGCCTTAATCCAGTTGAAAAATTAAAGGGAATGATTGGGAATTGAAATGCCACAAGTTGGTTCAGCCATGTGCTTGAATCTTCTTTAATGGGGCTGTTTGGTTTAGCTGAATGTACATGGGAGTTAATGAGCTGCTTTGGGCACTCCATGGGTCAGGGTGTGTGAAAAAATGATTTGAATGGCCATGTAAATGTGAACAATCAAAACCGAACAGCCCTTGGTGTGAAAGGAATATTCGGCTGGTGTGAAGGGCATTAGATTGCCTTGGGCAGCCAATCGGACATCTTAGAGAGTTGGAAAGCTTGGCTGAATAGTCACTTGGGAAACACCAATGATCAGCACTCCAAAATTAATTCATCCATGCACCTAGGACGTCCAAAGGAAGTGTACCTACACAAAATTAAATCAGAAAATTAAATCCCCCTTTTGGACACATTAAATTCAGCAGAAAAAAACAAATAAAATCTACACATTAATTTCAGCTAGCATATTTAATGTATGTAATAGTTTAAGACATATTAAACACACACAATTAATTAAAAACATAATTAAACACTTAACTTAATGATTTTGTCCAGATTATGACAGGTTAATTATTTAAACTAAATAACTAATTTAACTAAAGACAAATTAATTTCTTATTCCAGCATATTAAACACAAGCTAAAATAAACTAAAAACGAGCTTATTGAGCTAAGGTTGAGCTGGTCCAAGGGCGTTCCCAAGGCATGGTCGTATCATCCCCTCCCTCTTTGAAGCGATTTGTCCCCAAATCGGGCCACTTGCTCGCAACAAAGTGTTCAGCGACATAAGGCCCTTGGTTGTCGCATTTGACATAATTGCTCCAAATGACCTGAATATCACGCACAACTTTAAAAGATAATAAGTTAGTCACTTGCCCTCCCTCTTTAGGGATGAGCCATTTTAAAGTGTCATCTACACGATAAAGAAAAGGATGAAGGACATGATGAATTAAAAACTTACAAACTCTTTCCAAATTTTCAATCACAACTTGAGCAAATAAATCATTGCTGAATTCAAAAGTATAAATGGGTCTTACCTTTTCAATTTGATTTTCCAAGTTCACCAATGATCTAGATGTTACAATTAAGTGACCCGAATCCTTATTTAAATAAAATACAATGGTAAAATAAAATAAAAGAAGAATCCCTGTAATGCCCCGAATTTGGGACTAGTAGAATTGGGCCCATTAGGCCTTGGGCACGAGGGCATTTAAAATTTTTTTGAGAACAAGACAATGGCACTAAGACAAGTTGGACCTGTTAGGTGAGTGAGTTTGGAAGGTTAGGGGGATTCTATGAAGTCCTGGGTTCAAACTTTGGCTTTAGGGAAATTTTGGTTTTAGGTGAAAAAAACCCTGGGAGTTAGTAGGTAGGCTTTAAGAATAAAATGTGGAGAAAAATGACACAAGTGGAGTGTGTGGTGTAGTGGCAAAGTGACGCCACATAAGAGACAAGGGGGTGACGCCACAAGGAAGGAATGAGGTCCAAGGTTCAAGTCTTGGCACTTGCATTTCTTTTTGTTTTATTTTTTTTTAGTGAATTTAGACTTTGGCCATAGGGTTATATTTAGTTGCACATGATTTTAGTCACAAAGGGAGCTTGTGGCTTGGTGGCAAGTGGCATGTTGAGCTATTGAAGGGAGCAAGGGTTCGAATCTCATGACAAGCAAGGGAGTATTTATTTTGCGGATTGGACGGCCAGAGTTTGAGTTGGATTTAAACTCTGCTAGCGGAGGGATCTCACATTGGAAAGATACAAAGAGGGAAGGTGAGAAGCTGGCTATATATAGAGCTATCTATGATTGGAGAGAAAACATACCTTGGTGGGCGTTGGGCGTAGGAGTGCTCGGAGCGTGGATTAGCAGCTTCCGATTCCTATCAGGTGTGTATTCTCTCTACTCTAGGTGTAGGGTAGCAAATGTCGAAATGCCAGTCACCCGACGATGGTAGCCACACGAGCGTGCGAGCGCACGTTTGGGGGCTTCGACGCGATAGTTGAGGCCATCAGTAGTATTCTTGTGGGTTGAGGCTGCTTGGGCCTAATGGGCCCGTGGGCCCATATGAGTAGACTGTATGATTGTGTAGTAGATATTAGACTGGACTAGGTGAATCTCATATCTGTGGCTAGATTTGGGCCAAATGGGCCACACGAGCGTGTGAGCTCATTTGGACAGAGAATGGGCATTAGGCCCATTCACATCGTTATCTCTGTTTAGCAAACATTGGTTTACAAAATTACTAAAATACCCCTAATTTGCAAAATTACTGAAATACCCCCAGTTTGCGAAATTACCAAAATACCCCTAATTTGTGAAATTATCGAAATACCCTCGGATTGTAAAATTACCGAAATACTCTTGATTTATGAAATTGCCGAAATACCCTCGGATTGTAAAATTACTGAAATACCCTTGTAAAATTATCGAAATACCCTTGATTTGTGAAATTACCGAAATAGCCTCGGATTGTAAAATTATTGAAATACCCTTGATTTGTGAAATTACCAAAATACCCTCAGATTGTAAAATTACCGAAATACCCTTGATTTGTGAAATTACCAAAATACCCTCGGATTGTAAAATTATCGAAATACCCCTAGTTTGTAAAATTACCAAAATACCCCTGGTTTGTAAAATTACCGAAATACCCCTTGTTTGCAAAATTACCGAAATACCCCTCGTTTGCAAAATTACTGAAATACCTCTGGTTTGCAAAATTACCGAAATGCCCCTGGTTTGTGAAATTACCGAAATACCATTGGTTTGCGAAATTATCGAAATACCCCTAGGTTGCGAAATTACCAAAATACCCTTAGAGGGTAAATTACTGAAGTACCCCCGGGTTGCAAAATGACTGAAATACCATCGATGGGTAAAATGACAGATATGCCCCTAAAGGGCAAAATTGACGAAAATGCCCCTATATGTTATATGGTTATTTTTGTATGCGATTTATAATTGTTATCATATGTTTAATTTTGAAGCGTTGCATTCATGTGATATTATGTTGCATGGGGATGGGATTATTTGAAAGGGGAAGTGCAAATAGGATCGCATGGTTGCTTGACGACTGTGGATCCACCGAAGGCTTTTTAGCCACCGAGCAGCCATGCTGCACCGTTAAGGTAATGCCGCAACCGGTGTTACATAAGGAGTGTTCGGATGGGTGGGTCGATTAAATCCCCACAGGAGTGCACGGTTGGACAGGAGACGGAGTGTTCGACTGGTATGGGCATTAATGCATTGCATATATGGATTATATTACTAAGATGGGCTTAGGCCCAGATTTATATATATGGTATGTGACATTTGATATGGGTTAAGGCCCAACCGAGGCTATTTTGGGCTAAGGCCCAATTGCCACCGTTACTTTAATGGGCTTGGGCCCGGATTGTTTTGATGCATGTTCTTACTGATGAGGGTGTACACACTGAGTTTTCGTAAACTCACCCCCTCTTTTTAAATGTTTCAGGTAACCCTTAGTTGGCGGTTCGACGTATTGGAGGACTCGGAGGTGGCCACACTAAGAGTAGTTTTGGATTTTAGTATTTTACTTTTCTCTAATTTGGGTTAATATTATTGTAATAAGGCCTCTCTTAAATTCTAGTTTTTAGTTTTGGATTTTTAGTTTATTATATTTTAAATCTGCTCAACATTGAATGGCGGTTTTCCAAAACAATATCTGTTTTCAAAACACTACGCTTTCGTAGCTAAGTTGTAAATATCACGTTTTCATAAGCCACTTGTTTTAAGTTAAGCTTCCGCAAATAAACAAGGTTTTAAAAATGATAATGTTTTTCCAAGAATGATTTCTAATAAACCACATTTTGAAAATAAGCACATGAAATCGGAGATTTTGAACAGTGGAAAGTTTTTGAAAAATAATAATAACAAACGCAAACTGGGACTTCTGTTTTTTTTAATGTCAAGAAGGGTTTCTATAGAAAATGCGATTTTCAAAAAACACCTCAATGTGACACGCCAGATTCGGGCCTAACTTCTAGGCCGGGTTTGGGGTGTTACAATCCCTATAGAACTACACTTCTTTTATTTTATTTTAAATAAGGTTTTTTAAACCTTATTAAACTCCATCTATTTGATATTGATTAGAATAAGGAGTTTCAATCTTACTACACTTCTATTAGAATATGGCTTTACAAGCCTATAAATAGACATAGTCTATTCCTCTTGTAATTGATTCGAATTCGACATAGTGAATTTTCTTCTCCTCTACCCGTGGTTTTTTCCCGAAAGGGTTTCCACGTAAAATCTGTGTGTTCTTTAAATTTTTATTTCTCTTTTCTTTGCGATATATTTGTCATTACCGACGTTATATTTTTCACACTAGACATGGGAAATAATTCTAAGAATATGAGAAGATCATTCAAATAAACACATATTCCACATCTCACTCGATCAAATGGATTCGAACACACATAAGTCAAACAACTAAACTAATTTGTCACACCGTCACCAAACTTATCATAATCACATAGGTCATCACTTTTCAAACAAAACAAAGATGTTTTTAATTCTTCGAAAACCAAACCTTGTTTACCTTTAAGATTATGGATTTGAGGATTGGTTTTACCATTTTCTCGCAACACGAACCTTCTCTCCTCGGGGATATAATGCAATCGAAGCTCCTTGCTGGAATTAACCTGAAAAGATGAAGAAATATAGAGACATCAGTTAATTAAAACATCTTTCTTTTTCTCACTCATTTTTCTTTCACTTTCTTTTTCTTTTTCTCCACTATTTTTTTCTCACGATTTGTGTTCTTTTCTCTCGATTTCTCTTCTTTCTTTTCTTTTAAATATTTATTCTTTTCTTTCTCTCGCCATTGTTCCACAGAACGTTTCAGTCTTTGTTGATCCTCCAACACTTGTTGTGGCGATAAAGGGGCCAAAGTGACGTTTTTTCCATTGTGCTTGAAGGAGTATTGTTGGCGAATCTGTCATGTTTGACTCGTCGGTCAAACTGCCGTGGCCTTCCAAGCAGTAAGTGGCCCGCATGCATGGGCACTACATCACATAGTACCTCGTCATGGTACTTTCCAATTGAAAATGAAATCAAGGCTTGCTTGGTCACTTTTAGTTCGACACCTTCATTGAGCCATTACAACTTGTATAGGCTCGGGTGTTTGATAGTAGGCAAAGAAAGTTTCTCCACCATGAGCGTACTTGCGACATTCGTACAACTTCCGCCATCAATTACAATGCTGCAAACTTTTCCTTGTACATGACAACTAGTATGGAACAAATTTTCTCGTTGTGGTTCACTTACAAAGCTTTGCGCACTAAGGCTTCTTTTTACGACAAGCATCTTGCCTTCAACTGTAAATTCTAATTCGTCTTCGTTATTGGATGGGTTTTCGACATCATCTTCGTTCTTTTCTACTTTCTCCTCTGATTCGACTTCACCGTTTGGAAGAACCACCATTGTATCACGATTTGGTCATTGACTCGCAATCTGCCCTATTCCTTGACACTTAATGTAACGCCCCGAATTTGGGCCTAGTAGAATTGGGCCCATTGGGCCTTGGGCACGGGAGCATTTAAAATTTTTGAGAACATGAGAACGACATTTATGCAAGTTGGACCTGTTAGGTGAGTGATTTTGGAAGGTTAGAGGGCTTCTATGAAGTCCCGTGTTCAAACTTTGGCTTTAGGGAAATTTTGGTTTTAGGTGAATAAAACCCTGGGAGTTAATAGTAGGCTTTAAGAATAAAATGTGGAGAAAAATGACACAAGGAAGGGAGTGGTCTAGTGGCAAGGCGTCATTAAGGGGATAAGTGAGTGCTTGGGTTCAAGTCTTGGCGCTTGCATTTCATTTTGATTTATTTTTAAGTGAACTTAGACTTTAGCCCATAGGTTTATATTTAGTTGCGCATACTTTAAGACACAAGAGGAGCTTGTGGCCTAGTGCTAGCGACGTGGATTATGTTACAAGGGAGCTTGAGTTCGAATCCCATTACAAGCAAAAAGGGGATATTTATTTTGCTAAGTTGGGGCGACAAGAGTTTGTGTTGGATTTAAACTCTACTGAAGGAGGGATCCCACATCGGAAAGCTAGCAAGAGGGAAGGTGAGAAGCTGGCTATAAATGGAGCTGTCTATGAGGAGAGGAAGCATACCTGGTTGGCATTGGGCATAGGAGCATTCGGAGCACGGATTAGCTTCAGATTCCTATCAAGTGTGTATTTCGCACTATTCTAGCTATAGAGCGGCAAATGCCGAAATATCGGTCACACGACAATGGTAGCCACACGAGCGTGCGAGCGCATGTGTGGGGGCTTCGACGCGACAGTTGAGGCCATCATGAGTGTTCTTGAGGGTTTAGGCTGTTTGGGCCACGATGGGCCGAAAGGGGCCATGTGGGGCCAACGGGCCCGTGGGCCTGTATGATTAAATTGTATGATTGTGTGGTAGATATTGAACTGGCCTAATGTGAATCTCATATCTGTGACTAGATTTGGGCTAAATGGGCCACACGAGCGTTTGGGCCCATTTGGGCCGAGAATGGGCCCTAGGCCCATTCGTATCGTTATCTTTGTTTAGAATACCCTTGCTTTACAAATTACTGAAATACCCCTAGTTTACAAAATTACCGAAATACCCCTGGTTTGCCAAATTACTAAAATACCCCTAGTTTATGAAATTACCAAAATACCCCTGGTTTGCCAATTACTGAAATACCCCTAGTTTACGAAATTATCGAAATACCCCTAGTTTGCAAAATTACCGAAATACCCCTAATTTGCAAAATTACTGAAATACCCCCAGTTTGTGAAATTACTAATGTAATATCCTAGATTTAGGGGTCATGCATTTTAATTGGTATTTGTGTGATAGTGTGCCTATGTGTGGTTTGAATGGGTTTTGGGGGTCTCGGGAACCCTAGAATGTAGATAAGTGCCTTAGAAAAATAATGGATGTTTAAGTCTTAAAGAGGAGCTAGGCAAGTGAGGCCTTAAGAAAAATTGTGTGGGGTTTTAGACACAAGAGTAGCCTTGGTAAAGTGGCAAGGAGGCGCCACTTAGGGCCTTGGTAAGTGACGCCTCAAGCAGTGGAGAAGGGCTTAGGTTTGAGTTGCAAGGGAAGCATTTGGAGTTTTATTTTGCTACAAGGAAGAGCAGTGATGGACGGCACAAGGGGTCTGAGGAGATAAGGATTAGACTTGGTCAGTTTATTTTAAAATTCGGCTAGAGAGGAGTGATAAGTGTTGACTAAATCAAATTGTTTTAAATGAGTGGAAAAGAGAAGTTTTAGGAGAAAAAGAAGGGATTTGGATGAGGGAGGAGGTGTTGGCCGAATATGGGGTTTTGGAGGGGGCATTTTCGATTTTGGTTGAAGTGGCGTATGTGTGTGCCGAAATTGTGTAGTATAAATAGGAGTGATCATCTTTTTGGCAATTATTTTCTTCATTTATTTTCTTTTTGCCGAAAATTGTTTCTCTCATCTCATTCTCTCATTGTGCCAAAAACCATTAGGTGTTCAACATATTTCCTTTTTGATCACTAGCCGAATTTAAGGAGACTATCAAGGTGGGTTCTTTCATCTTTTCTTCACTACTTCTCTTTGCCGAAACACCATAAGCCACAAGTCCCCCTTTTTTCTCTCTTCTCTTCTTGAAATCTTAAAGCCGAAATTGTGAGTACCTACTCTTTTACTTTTCTTCCCCTTTTTCTATTCACTTTCAAAAGCTGAAATACCTTTTGTTGATTAGCTGAAACCTTTCTCTTTGGGATCCAAAAGCCGATTCTCTGGGGGTAGTGCCGTTGACTACTTACTCTTAATATATCTCTTCAAACGAGTAGTGGTAAGTAATCTCTTCTTTAGCAATCGGTTTTACCTCTTTCTCATTGGTGTGCCGAAACCAAGTGGTCAGGCCTTGGTTTTGGGGATGGCCGAATGTTCATAGTGCCATAATCTTGTTATCTTTTGTATGTAGCCAACGTGAAGGAGTATTAAAGGATTCTTTTGGGTTCGACTACTCAATGTAAGGGGATAGTATTCGGCCAAGGGTTTTATTGTTTATTAAGGTTGGCCGAATCTAACTGGTGTATGCAGGGGATTTCAACAACTTGGGTGTTAAGCAGATATCTTCAGGAGTTAGATTTACATCGGTAAGATTATTCAGTGAGTGTTAGATTTAATATGTTGGATTATAACGTTAGTGACTAACCAAATGTACTGATTAAGATATTGTTGATGGATGCGAGTACCATTCAAGGGGGAAAAGGGGTAGTCCCTACCCCTAAGTTTAAGAAGCGATCAGTCTCTGCGGTACGGGATTGGCCATCGGGGTGTGGGCCAACGTCAGAACAGGAGCGTAGGCAGATAGTTGTAGTTTCGGTTAGAGATAGCATTGATATCGAGAGTGTGATTCTTCAGGTTATTAGGTGTGTAGTTATCGCACTGTTCTCTTATTGTTTGTATGTGTTGCTATATATATGTGTATACGATATGGGTGGTAGCCGGAAATAATGGCTGAGATGGTGGCTACCCATGTGGGGGTAATCAGTTAAACAGGTCACTGTTTTATGATATTAAATTATCTAAGGTGTATGTGTGATATTGTGGTGAGCATGTGATGTATACTCATTCTAAATGTTATTCTGACATGATACACATACATATATGCATGGGGATTGGGACATGACTATTGAAGGACAGGGTGTACATATTTATGTACGTGGTATGATGTTAGCCTTGTGCTACATTGGCGCTTGATGTTGGCTATGTGCTTCATCAAGGTAGGGTGTTGGCTATGTGCCACATCGCGGGCGGATGATAGCTGTGTGCATCACCGTGGATTGAGGATAACCTAGAGTCACCTTGTGGATACAGGCATGTGGGGTCACTTAGGTGATCGGTGGCTAAGCCACGGCCTTGGGCAGCAGGTCTGCCAAGGAGGTGTGTAGCGGTTGGAGGGCGATTTAGTAATCCCCTGGTGTGTGCGGCAGGTACGGGGGTGTGTAGCGGATGGACACTAGGTTGGGCTGGGCTTCATTTTGCATAATTATGTATGTGGACTGTGTGGATATGGGCCAAGCCCATATTGTGGAGGCATGTGAAATAACTATACACAGAGTCGGGTTGACTCACCTAATTTTTACCAAACAATGCAGGTGATTTGTGATTCTTGGACCGGGCTGGAGCTGATATGAGGTGGCCATGCAGAAGATTTTTTTTTTGTTTTAAGCATTTTGTATTTTTAGTACTTTTGGGTAAATCATTATTGTAATAAGGCCACTTAAAATATTTTGGGGATTTTGTTATGTTTACGATAGTTTGATTATCGAGCTAATAACTGGTAATGTTTTCTTTCAAACAAGTTATATCTTAAAAACTTATATTAAAGTTTTAAATCCGGAAATTTTGTAACAACTTAGTTTTATTTAGAATTTTAAATATACCACGTTTTATAAATAACGAAAAATTACTAAGTTTTCACCTTTATGACAAATCTCTTTTCAAACTTTTTCCTCAGTAGCATTCTAAATCTGGCCGTGGTGTTTGGGCCGGGTTTGGGGTGTTACAATTTGGTATCAGAGCCTGGTTCAAAACTCGACTTTGAGGGTTTTGGGCCCAAAAACATTTTTTTTTCAAAAATGGGCTTTTCAAAAACATAGACTTTTATGAGTTATTTTTAGGGTTATTCTGGCATGGCACCTGTACCTCCGGCCCGAAGTCCACCAGGTAAGTACTCCTAATTGTTTTATGATTTGTATTTGGGAATTACGGGAACGTAGATTTGTAGATTAGGAACTATTGAACCCTAGGACTAGTTTACTCCAACACAAAAGGTACATAAGACTTAAGTACAACCAAACAAACCTATGAGTAAGTCGCCAAGTTAGGGTGTGGCAACAGTTGTGCGCATGTCTAGGATTGGATTTAGTGGGAGCTTGGTATTTAAGCAGTCCTAGTGACTCACCTCCTCTTCACTCGAATCCTACCTGGTGCGTAGTGACAGTTCACCCTAACCAAGAGGACCTATTCACTGGCTAAACCCGATAATTAAAACCCGAAGGGGACCAGTTACACTGTTTTGTAAAAACTACTTTAAGATTTGAAAATGACCAAAATATCCCGGTTTAAAAAAAAAATTTACTAAATTACCTCTGATTTACAAAAATTACCCAAATACCCCTATAGGGTAAATTACGAAAATACCCCTAGGATTGGAATGGACGAAAATGTTCGAGTGGTGAATGTGTGTAGTGATACTATTAAATAAATGTGTTTCTCTGAATTAGGGTAGTGAAACTTGAGATGAAAACTTTGGTTGATCGAAAGAACTACTACTAAAAACTTCTTTACATAAAATTGTTCGCGGATAATCAGTGGAACAAAATACTAATGCATAAAATTTCTTAAATCGCGATAGTAGACATGAGTTCTAGGGGACGTGGTCGCAATACTCGTGGGCGTGGTAGAGGCAGGATGGCAGTGTCGGAACCGGTGGGGTCTGGCCATGGGTCAGAAAACGATGTGCCGCCGCCAGCGATGGGCGCGGAGGATCAAGATCAGACAGGAGGTGATGACGCGGTATCGCAGGCTATGCTGCGAGTGCTAGAGCGAGTCGCATGAGCTAATGTGTGCAATGGGGCTCGGAAGTCAGTGTCTGAGAGACTTAGAGCGAATGGAGCTGAGGTATTCAGAGGAATGTCTGGGGTAGCTCCGAACGTGGCAGAATACTGGCTAGAGGCAGTTGAAAGGATCATGGATGATTTGGATTTAACTACTGAGGAAAAGCTTAAGGGTGCTGTTTCGTTGCTCCGGGATGAGGCCTACCAGTGGTGGCTCACTGTCAGAGACGGTACCCCTGGAGACCGAGTAGACTGGGGTTACTTTAAGATCAAGTTTGAGGGAAAGTACGTTGGAGCTAGTTACCTAGACTCGCAGAGGAAGGCGTTCCTCAATTTGGTGCAAGGTGGCAAGTCAATAGCGGAGTACGAGGCTGAGTTTCTACGATTGAGCCGGTATGCTCGGGGCATCGTGGCTACCGATTATGAGAGATACGTCAGATTTGAAGATGTGCTACGGGATGAGCTGCGAGTTTTGATTGCTCCGCAACGAGAAAGGGACTTCGTCATTCTAGTAGAGAAAGCTCGGATAGTCGAGGAGGTCAAGAGGACCGAGAGGCAGAATAGAGATAGGGATAGGAACCGGGATAAGAGGAGTTATGGATCGTCAGAATCATCTGGGAGTCTTCAGAAAAGACCGAGGGTTGAGAATTCTGCTCGTGTTTCTATGCCAGCTGCTGGAAATCAGGACCGTCCGTGTGCTCGGTGTGGAAGGTATCATGTTGGCGAATGCTGGGGACGAGATCGAGAGTGTTTTAGGTGTAAGTCTAAGTCTCATTTGATTAAAGATTGTCCTCAGGATCCGAAAAGGGCTCGAACAGTAGGTCCGGGATAAGTGCAACCGGGCAGAGGTGGTCAGCAGGCGACGAGGGGTCGTGGTCCGAACCATGGAGGGAATGGTTCCGGTCGAGGTCGTGGAGCACCAGGCAGAGGTGCTGAGGGTTCAGATGCGAGACAGCCAAGGTTGGTTTATGTAGTCAGGCGTCGCGAGGAGGGAGAGGTGCCAGATGTGACAACGGGTACGTTTCTTATTTCTGAAATACCCTTTATTGCCTTGTTCGTTATAGGGTCAGCTCGTTCTTATATTGCTAGTAAAGTATCTAGAATTGTGAGTGTGAATTTGGAGACTGTGCCTAGAAAGTATATTAGTTTTATTAAGATCAGAATGCGCAGCAAGAGCGTAGTGTGGTAAGTTAGGATGTACGACTGATAGATAGTCGGTAATTTCGAGGTTGAAATTATTTTAAGGGGGTAGAATTGTAATATCCTAGATTTGGGGGTCATGCATTTTAATTGGTATTTGTGTGATAGTGTGCCTGTGTGTGGTTTGAATGGGTTTTGGGTGTCTCGGGAACCCTAGAATATAGATAAGTGCCTTAGAAAAATAATGGATGTTTAAGTCTTAAAGGGGAGCTAGGCAAGTGAGGCCTTAAGAAAAATTGTGTGGGGTTTTAGACACAAGAGTAGCCTTGGTAAAGTGGCAAGGAGGCGCCACTTAGGGCCTTGGTAAATGACGCCTCAAGCAGTGGAGAAGGGCTTAGGTTCGAGTTGCAAGAGAAGCATTTGGAGTTTTATTTTGCTACAAGGAAGAGCAGTGATGGACGACACAAGGGGTCTGAGGAGATAAGGATTAGACTTGGTCAATTTATTTTAAAATTTGGCTAGAGAGGAGTGATAAGTGTTGACTAAATCAAATTGTTTTAAATGAGTGGAAAAGAGAAGTTTTAGGAGAAAAAGAAGGGATTTGGATGAGGGAGGAGGTGTTGGCCGAATATGGGGTTTTGGAGGGGGCATTTTCGGTTTTGGTTGAAGTAGGGTATGTGTGTGCCGAAATTGTGTAGTATAAATAGGAGTGATCATCTTTTTGGCAATTCTTTTCTTCATTTATTTTCTTTTTGCCGAAAATTGTTTCTCTTATCTCATTCTCTCATTGTGCCGAAAACCATTAGGTGTTCAACATATTCCTTTTTGATCACTAGTTGAATTTAGGGAGACTATCAAGGTGGGTTCTTTCATCTTTTCTTCACTACTTCTCTTTGCCGAAACACCATAAGCCACAAGTCCTCTTTTTTTCTCTCTTCTCTTCTTGAAATCTTAAAGCCGAAATTGTGAGTACCTACTCTTTTTCTTTTCTTCCCTTTTTCTATTCACTTTCAAAAGCCGAAATACCTTTTGTTGATTAGCTGAAACCTTTCTCTTTGGGATCCAGAAGCCGATTCTCTGGGGGTAGTGCCATCGACTACTTACTCTTAATATATCTCTTCAAACGAGTAGTGGTAAGTAATCTCTTCTTTAGCAATCGGTTTTACCTCTTTCTCATTGGTGTGCCGAAACCAAGTGGTTAGGCCTTGGTTTTGGGGATGGCCGAATGTTCATAGTGCCATAATCTTGTTATCTTTTGTATGTAGCCAACGTGAAGGAGTATTAAAGGATTCTTTTGGGTTCGACTACTCAAGGTAAGGGGATAGTATTCGGCCAAGGGTTTTACTGTTTATTAATGTTGGCCGAATCTAACTGGTGTATGCAGGGGATTTTGACAACTTGGGTGTCTTCAGGAGTTAGATTTACATCGGTAAGATTATTCAGTGAGTGTTAGATTTAATATGTTGGATTATAACGTTAGTGACTAACCAAATGTACTGATTAAGATATTGTTGATGGATGCGAGTACCATTCAAGGGGGAAAAGGGGTAGTCCCTACCCCTAAGTTTAAGAAGCGATCAGTCTCTGCGGTACGGGATTGGCCATCGGGGTGTGGGCCAACGTCAGAACAGGAGCGTAGGCAGATAGTTGTAGTTTCGGTTAGAGATAGCATTGATATCGAGAGTGTGATTCTTCAGGTTATCAGGTGTGTAGTTACCGCACTGTTCTTTTGTTGTTTGTATGTGTTGCTATATATATGTGTATAAGATATGTGTGGTAGCCGGAAATAATGGCTGAGATGGTGGCTACCCATGGGGGTAATCAGTTAAACAGGTCAGTGTTTTATGATATTAAATTATCTAAGGTGTATGTGTGATATTGTGGTGAGCATGTGATGTATACTCATTCTAAATGTTATTCTGACATGATATACATACATATATGCATGGGGATTGGGACATGACTATTGAAGGACAGGGTGTACATATTTATGTACGTGGTCTGATGTTAGCCTTGTGCTACATTGGCGCTTGATGTTGGCTATGTGCTTCATCAAGGTGGGGTGTTGGCTATGTGCCACATCGTGGGCGGATGATAGCTGTGTGCATCACCGTGGATTGAGGACAACCTAGAGCCACCTCGTGGATACAGGCATGTGGGGTCACTTAGGTGATCGGTGGCTAAGCCACGGCCTTGGGCAGCAGGTCTGCCAAGGAGGTGTGTAGCGGTTGGAGGGCGATTTAGTAATCCCCTGGTGTGTGCGGCAGGTACGGGGGTGTGTAGCGGATGGACACTAGGTTGGGCTGGGCTTCATTTTGCATAATTATGTATGTGGACTATGTGGATATGGGCCAAGCCCATATTGTGGAGGCATGTGAAATAACTATACACTGAGTCGGGTTGACTCACCCAATTTTTACCAAACAATGCAGGTGATTCGTGATTCTTGGACCTGGCTGGAGCTGATATGAGGTGGCCATGCAGAAGATGTTTTATTTGTTTTAAGCATTTTGTATTTTTAGTACTTTTGGGTAAATCATTATTGTAATAAGGCCACTTAAAGTATTTTGGGGATTTTGTTATGTTTACGATAGTTTGATTATCGAGCTAATAACTGGTAATGTTTTCTTTCAAACAAGTTATATCTTAAAAACTTATATTAAAGTTTTAAATCCGGAAATTTTGTAACAACTTAGTTTTATTTAGAATTTTAAATATACCACGTTTTATAAATAACGGAAAATTACTAAGTTTTCACATTTATGACAAATCTCTTTTCAAACTTTTTCCTCAGTAGCATTCTAAATCTGGCCGTGGTGTTTGGGCCGGGTTTGGGGTGTTACAACTGAAATACCCCCGATTTGTAAAATTACCGAAAGACCCTTGGTTTACAAAATTACTAAAATACCCCCAGTTTGTGAAATTACCAAAATACCCCGATTTGCAAAATTACCGAAACACCCTCGATGGGTAAATTACCAAAATACCCTTAAGGGGTGAAATTACCGTTTTACCCCTAAACGACAAAATGACCGTTGTAGCCTCGTGGTAGTACTAGCGTTGTATGTGTTAATTGTATGATTGATTATGTTTGAGATGCGTTGCATACATGGATTGGTTATGAGTAAAATTATCGAACTACCCCTGTAAGGTAGAATTACCGAAATACCCTTATAGGGTAAAATGACTGATTTGCCCTTGTAGGTAAATGATCAACTTGTGCATTGAGTGGACTAATTTGACTGTGGTTGTATGACTGATATGCTTTTATTACATGTTTAAATAATTGTTACTGAGCATGGCCATTTTGCATACACGTGTAATGATTGAGCATGACATACACGACATATCGCATGGGGTTGGGATTATTAATACAGAAGAAGTGCTAATAGGATCGCATGGTCGCTTGACGACTGTGGGTCCACCGAAGGCTTTATAGCCACCGAGCAGCCATGCTGCACCGATAATGTTACTAAGGGTTGTGTGCCATTAATATGGCTTCGTGCAGTAATTATGGGCTTTGTGCCAATACCGAAGGCTTTGTGCCGATATTATGGCTTTGTGCCAATCGTATTTACTGTGGCTATGTGCCTAACTTATATATCGATAACTCTATGTCGATCATATTTACCCAAGGCTATGTGCCGATTATATTACCGTCACTGATGGCTTTGTGCCAAATATAATACAGTCACTGATGGCTTTGTGCCAATTGTAATACCGCTACTAAAGGCTTTTTAGCCACCGAGCAGCCATGCTGCACCGATAAGTTAGTGCTGCAATCGATGCTACATACGGAGTGTAGGGATGGGTGGGTTGATTAAATCCCCACAGGAGTGTATGTTTGGACATGAGATGGAGTGCAGGGTTGGGATGGGCATTAATGCATTGCATATATAGATTATGATGTTGAGATGGGCTTAGGCCCAGATATATATGATATGTGGCATTTGATATGGGTTAAGGCCCAACCGAGGTTAATTTGGGCTAAGGCCCAATTGCCAGTGTTACTGTAGTGGGTTTCGGCCCGGATTGCTGTGATTCATGTTCTTACTGATGAGGGTTGTGCAAACTTATTTTTATTTTATTTTGGGTTCATATTTTGTAATAAGGCCTCTCTTAAATTCCGATTTTTTTAGTTTGGGATTTTAGTTTATTATGTTTTAAATCTGCTCAACATTTAATTGCGTTTTCCAAAACAATATCTGTTTTCAAAACACTACGCTTTCGCAACTGAGTTGTAAATATCACGTTTTCATAAGTCAATTGTTTTAAATTAAGCTTCAGCATCGAACAAGGTTTTGAATGTAATGACTTCTTAATAAATGTCGATTATTAATAACAATCGCAAACTAAGACTTTAGTTTTTGAATATCAAGAAGGGTTTTCAATGAAAACGCTGTTTTTGAAAAATACCTCAATGTGGCACGCCAGATTCAGGCCTAACTTCTAGGCCGGGTTTGGGGTGTTACACTTAAATCACTTAAGATCATGGGACCGGGTTTGAACATTGTCAACGGACTTACCTTTGCTAGATTCGGCCATAGGCTTAGTGGACTTCACCGGCAATGCTGGTTCATTGGCTTGACTTGCCGAAGGAGTCTTATTTGCACCTTGACTCCATTTGGACATATTTGAGGTAGAGTATCCCCAGGAAAAACCTTTTTTCTTGAGTTGCTTCTCGACTTTGATCGCCATATGCACCATGCCAACGATCTCCACATAGTGTTGCAACTCGACAATATTGGCTATCTCGCGGTTTAATCCGGCCAAAATCGAGCCATAGTCTCCACGCGGTCTTCGTACACATCTGCGCGAATCATAGTGACTTCCATCTCCTTGTAATAATTCTCCATGCTTTTGGATCCTTGGGTGAGGTTTTGGAGTTTTCGATACAACTCCGGTGATAGTAGGACGGGATAAACCTTCGATGCATCACGGCCTTCATCTCGGCCCAAGTATTGATAGGGCGCTCACCGTTTCGCCTCCGGCTCGTCGTGAGTTGGTCCCACCAAATCATGGCATAATCGAAAAATTCAATTGCTACCAACTTCACTTTCTTGTTTTCAGAGTAGTTATGGCACTCAAAAACCAATTCAATTTTCTTATCCCATTCGAGGTAGGCTTCCGGGTCCGAATGGCCTTGGAATAGAGGGATGGATAACTTGATGCTTTTTAAGTCATCGTCGAACCTCTCTCGATCTCGTTGGCCTTGGTGACGTTGGCCTCTCCACCGATCACTTATATTTGAACCATGTTTACTTTCGGACTCACTTGGTTTAGACACGTAGTCATCTTGGACTCGTCGTCGGCTTCGATTTTGCGGTGGACTTAGAGGGGTCCTTTTTTGTTGGGCTCTTCCTTCCACATGGTCGAGTCTTTCTTGTATCGGCTCAAGCTTCCGGTCCAATAAATGCTCCACTTCTCGCAAGAGGGCTTGAAGGTTGAGATCCGATACATTACGAATAGGTTGTCTTTCGGGACTTCTTGACATAAGAATTTTAAAACCTCACCACAAACCTCACAAATTCACTTAGAAAGAAAGAACATATGTCACTCACACTCGTGTTTGCACTCTTTTTAGGCTTTTACCTCCTCTCTAATGTGCTCACACACTCGTGCCTTTTTCCGCTCGTTTCTTCTCTCGTGATTTCAGATAAGACTCGATGAGACTTTATCTCTAGCCTAGAGGGTCAGTTTCAAAGGGTAACAAGGGTAATGTTGTTTCCGGTGTAAGGTTGGCTGAAGAAACAAAGTTGGGTTATAGAGAGTGTGGCGTGAAAGGTTAATAGGGTAATGGCAAAGATGGATGATCGGGAACTACGATGCTGAATTCAAACTTTGCAATACTTCGTAAACTAAACGAACTTCTTTTTTTTATATTTCATACATATATATATTTAAATACAATAAGATGAATTACAATGCAATAATCTCAATACAAATATTTTTTTTCGATTTTTTATTTTTTTACGAACCTAATTCAGGGTTTTTTGAACGTTTGAACTTCTAGTTTTGGGTAGCTCTGATACCAAATAATACGATCTCGCCTCGGGTAAGTGAGTTGAGTCGTTTTCGTTGCCCGATCGTTTAACGATGAAGTTTCGTTCGCTTGGTGAAAGGTTGGGGATATTTGGCTATGATGGGAATTGATATTCAATTAGGTTCAAAAAGGTTTTGGTTTAATGTATTAGGTTTGGCTATTAAGAAAGAAGCAATATAGGTTGATAATAAAATGGTTTAGATGGAAAATGAAATAAAGGGCTTAAGAAACAAGAGTGAACCAACACTATGCTTAAGTGCTGACCCGAAACTTATATATTCTTAAGATGGTTTGGTGAAGGAAAAATAGAGACCTCGACCCACTATCTATGGAAGATAGGAACCTCGGTATAATGGTTCGAACGCCACACTACGGAAGTGATAAGTTCGGTTTCAAAAGAACTAGGTTGACGCCACTAGCTGAGTAGATAAGTTAACAGAGTCTTTGAATGAAATTCGAGAGAAGTTAATCTTACCAAATACTTAAATTTAATCATAAAAAAAAATGTCCAAAAGTCCTTAACAAAGTGATAGGAGCCGAAATTTATAGAAAATACAAGGGGTGGCCGAATAGGCCCTAAAATGTAACACCCTAAAAATCCGAGTATCGATATATTGTATGTTTTAGTGTTTAGCTTATGAATGAAATTTTTCTTTTCTTCTTTTTCGTGTTTATTATAGCCTTGAAAAGGGCATAGAATTATTCGGGTATAGAATAATTTTTAGTATTGAGAATTTATTGAAGTGGATCAAGTGACCCTGATACTTAAGTTAATTTAAGTGTCTAAAATTAGCATAAGATGAGTAATTGGCAAGGTGGTGTTGGCGCATGAGTAAATGCATGAGGGGAGATGTTTGAATCTCTTGGATAGCAATTAGATGACTTTTATTTTTGCACTTGTATGGCAAGTGTCGGTCAAGCAATACTTATGGTAAGGATGGACTTTTTCATTTATGGAAAGTAGACTAAGGGAATAAGGTAAGTACTAACTTAAGGTATGGAATCAAGAAATTTTGGTATGATAAGGGGACATAAGGCTTGGATTAAGGGATGAGGTTTTGGAAACTTTTTAATGGCCTATTGACCATGTATGTGGACGGCATGGGGGGCTAGGGGGGATGGCCGGATTTTGTTGTTGGCTTGGTAAGGTTGGGTGTTGGATGAGCATATTTTCTTTTTAGTCAATTGGTGTTTTCTTATCAAACTTTCTCTCAAAATTTGCTCTCTTCCTAGCCGAATATACCTAAAGCCTTGAGGAAACAATTGCATCTTTTTACCATTTCTCCCTTTTTGACCATTTTGGTCTTAGTTTGATTACTATCATCAAGTCTTTTCTCTCTTCTTTGTGACCGAAACCATATAGCCATTTAGACCATTTCTTTTCTTCTCTTTTTCTTCATCATTGCCGATTACACTTTTGATCTCAAAGCTCTTTTGTTTCATCTTTATTTATTTTCTCTCCTCCCTATTCTCTTTTCCTTTCATGGCCGAATATTGGTAACCATTCACATAGCCGAAGTTTATTTTTTTTCTATTATACCATAGCCAAATCTCCTATTCTTCTTTAATCTTGATTTCAATCATTTTTCATTAAACCTTGGTTAATCGTAAGATAGAGGAGGGTCGAACTATCATCTTGTCAAGTCATCTTGATAGTTAATCAAGTTGGGATCATTTTAGCAAGGTAAGAATGAAACTCTTCAAGGATTATTGATCACTTTCGTTTTTTTTTTATCATGGACTATCACTGGGATTTGTTATAATCGAAAGTTTTACGTATAGGAATCCTTTGGAAATCACTTGGGATTTTAAGGTAAACCGAGTTTGTTCTTTTAAGACATTAGTATTAAATTCCGATTTATATTAGGACTAATACTCTTTTGTTAAAGGAGGCGAGCAAGATAGGGACGAAAAGAGTTGTTAATAGTGTTTGGAAGAGGGGCGGTTCTGTTAATCCCCCTAAATTCAAGAGAAGGGCTGTTTCAGGAATCCGAGATTTTCCACCGGGTTGTGGACCCACATCCGAGGAGAATCGATTATTCGAAGTCGTTCGTACTTCCGAACCTTTGTTTGTTCGTGGTTTTTCATCGGTTAACGAACCATCAATCGGGGAGAAACCGCATATAGAAGTGGTTCGAAATTCTGAAGGTAAAGATTTAAATCGTTTATCAATAGTGTAGTTTTTATTAAATATTAGTGTTCTAATTTATTGTGATACGTTTAGGTATCAACGAGCGGGAAAGTCTAGTTCTCACAGTAACCAGGTGTGTAACTTCACACTTATCTCTCGGGTTAGATACTAAACCGTAAGTATTGGGATAAAATCGTAAAGAGGGCAAAATCAGAAAAAAAAAACATAGTAATTAACACTTTTGTTAAATTGGGCCGAAAAACTGCTAGATCGTTAAATTGGGCCGAAAAACTGCTAGATTGTTAAATTGGGCCAAAAAACTGCTAGATTGTTAAATTGGGCCGAAAAAACTACTAGATCGTTAAATTGGGCCGAAAAACTGCTAGATCGTTAAATTGGGCCGAAAAACTGCTAGATTGCTAAATGGGCTAATTGCTATTTTGTCTTGTGGGCCAAAGTAAAAACTTGAAATATAGACTTACATGTATTATGGGCTTTCTGTTAAATTATCATATGGATATATATATTTATTGTTATGCATACATGTTAGCATGGGTTGGGATATGTGGTGAAGAGAAGAAAGGCCTGTTGCCAAAAATCTAGTTCGGTGGCTCTGGCACAAATTTTTAATGGCTTAATGCCTCTAGTTCGGTGACTTTGTCACAATCTAGTTCGGTGGTGCACCACAATATTATTTAAAATGGCTTTATGCCTACGATTGGTGTGTTGGTGGGGTGGGTTGACTTGATCCCCACAGGTGTGTTAGTTGGTACGGGAGGTGTGTAGCGGATGGAAATTAGGTTTGGTTGGGAAATTTCATTTTACATACATTTCATTTATTATATTGCTAAATCCGTAAATGGGCTCAATCCCAAAATAATGTCTTGATGATCTGGCCCAATGAATGCGGTAAGTGAGTTACACACTGTGTTCTGAGTAACTCACTCTGTTTAATTATCCATCTCAGGTAATGGCAATTGACGGAGGCTTGGGCCGAGGATGACTTCGTGGAGGCCATACTGCGGACATGGATTTTATAAACTATGAACTTTTATTAAGTGATTTCTTTTAATTACTATTTTGGGTATGATGTAATAAGGCCTTTATTAATATTTTTATGGATTTTTATGTGTGGATGGATTTAATTTTGTTTTTAAGACACTTAATATGGGCTTATGTTAATTCTATAAGGTTTTCTTAAAATTTTGTTTTAAAACAGTTGAGATACTTTAACTATTCTTGATTTCAAATTCTTCTGAACTCTTTAAAAACTACTTAAAGGTTTTTGATAATTAAATACTAAATGATAAGATTCCAAACTAGTATTTCTCAATTCATCGATTTTAAATCATTTTTTTTAAATTTTTGTTTACTTCACTTTCAAAAGGTTTTATAGAACTGTTTTACCTAGATCATTAGAGAATTAAATGGATGTCGATCTGTGTGACAAACCAAATCTCGTCTTAACGCGTAGACCTGGTTTGGGGTGTTACATAAAAGTAGCTGAATAGTTAGCTGAAAATTCCAAAATTTTGTTAGAAGGTTCCTTGAAGCTTATTGTGCATGGAGAACGTCAATGGCAGCTTCTAGATGCCTTAATCTAGCTTAAAAATTAAAGGGAATGACTAGGAATTGAAATGCCATAAGTTGGTTCAGCCATGTGCTTGAATCTTCTTTAATGGGGCTGCTTGGTTCAGCCAAATCTACATGGGAGTTAATGAGCTGCTTTGGGCACTCCATGGGTCATGGTGTGTGAACAAGATGATTTAAATGGCCGTGTGAGTGTGAACAATCAAAACCGAATAGCCCTTGGTGTGAAAGGAATATTCGGTTGGTGTGAAAGGCATTAGATTACCTTGGGCAGCCAATCGGACATCTTGGAGAGTTGGAAAGCTTAGTTGAATAGTCACTTGGGAAACACCAATGATCAGCACTCCAAAATTAATTCATCCATGCACCTAGGACGTCCAAAGGAAGTGTACCTACACAAAGTTAAATCAGAAAATTAAATCCCCCTTTTAGACACATTAAATTTGGCAGAAAAAAATAAAATCTGCACATTAATTTCAGCTAGCATATTTAATCTATGTAATAGTTTAAGACATATTAAACACACACAATTAATTGAAAACATAATTGAACACTTAACTTAATAATTTTGTTTTCAATTTTTAAGTTAAGTGTTCAATTATGTTTTCAATTAATTGTGTGTGTTTAATATGTCTTAAACTATTACATAGATTAAATATGCTAGCTGAAATTAATGTGCAGATTTTATTTTTTTTCTGCCAAATTTAATGTGTCTAAAAGGGGGATTTAATTTTCTGATTTAACTTTGTGTAGGTACACTTCCTTTGGACGTCCTAGGTGCATGGATGAATTAATTTTGGAGTGCTGATCATTGGTGTTTCCCAAGTGACTATTCAACTAAGCTTTCCAACTCTCCAAGATGTCCGATTGGCTGCCCAAGGTAATCTAATGCCTTTCAATTAAACACACACAATATTAAACAGAAGCTAAAATAAACTAAAAACGAGCTCATTGAGCTAAGGCTAAGCTGATCCAAGGGCATTCCTAAGGCGTGGTCGTATCAATTCCATATTAATGATATGCCTTCACCTTATCTTTTTAAGTTGTTTTATATATTTAAAAAGTCTTATTTTTATATCCTTTTTTGATAAAACTTATAGCCCCTAGATTACTTTAAAATAACCAATAAAGTAGTTGCTCACTAATCTGGACAAAATTATTAAGTTAAGTGTTCAATTATGTTTTCAATTAGATTATTGGTTATTTTAAAGTAATCTAGGGGCTATAAGTTTTATGATCCCACACTTAGGAATATTTTTAGACGGGAATTGCAACATTTTTTGAAGATGTTGAGTCTGGAGGGAGAAATAAGGTTAGAGACATTGCTTTTGAGGAAGTATTGGTTCTAACCAGTTCCTGCTATCACTTTTGATGATGTTCAGGTACTCATACCTATCATTGATCAAGAAGTGAATTTAGAACCTCGACAAGATAATGTTGAAACCCCCTATTCAACATGAGGTAATGTTATAGAAGAATAAACTCAACAACCTCAAGAACAAATGCCATTAAGGAGGTCCACGAGAGAGATGAGAAATGCTATTACAGATGATTATGTTGTATTTCTCCAAGAACATGAGGATGACAATGGAATGATGGAAGATGATCCAATAAACTTTCATCAGGCCATGAAAAGTTATAATTCTCAAAAGTGGATTGATTCCATGCAAGAAGAGTATAAGTCTATACAAGACAATAAAATTTGGGAACTTGTCCCTGTAACACCCCTAACCCGTATCCGTCGCCAGAACAGGGTTTTGGAGCATTACTAGAGTTTACAATTCAATTACAGTTAATTTATGTCATTTACTATTCATTTCCAAAAATCAATCACAATCAATCATAATGTCCCTCATATGGGTTCTCGAGGCCCAAAATACATATTAGAATCGAGTTAAGACAAAACTGGGATCACAGAAAATTTTTCGCGAAATCTATATTTTTTTTCTTAGGTGAAAGGGACACACGCCCGTATAGCCAGGCTGTGTGGATCACACAGCCAATGACACGTCTGTGTCCCAGGCCATGTGGGCATTCAATGTGATGCACACAGCTATGTCCCAGCTCGTGTCCTTACCCGTGTAACTCTCTGACTTGGGTCACACGGCCAGCCACACGCCCGTGTGCTAGGCCGTGTGGACAATTTAATTTTTGAAAATTAGGTGCAGGGGTTACACGGCTAGAACGCACGCCCATGTGGTGGGCCATGTGTCTCACACGGCTGAGACACGCGCCTGTGTCTCTACCCGTGTGCTCAATTCTTAGCATTCTATTTCTCTAATTTTAAAATGCAGGGGACACACAACTAAGCCACACGCCCGTGCGCATGGCCGTGTGTCACACACGGTTGAGACACATGCCCGTGTGTCTGCCTGTGTGGACAAAATAAGGCTATTTTCCAAGCCTTATTTCTCACCCTTTTTACCTTGCACCTATATGAAAACTTCAATATAGTCACCAACCAATTCAAGGCATATAAATCAATCTAATGATCAAGTTTTATGCATGATATATGTACTCATGTTTTCAAGTATTATCTTTACATTAAAATTATATACTTACCCAAGTGTGATTATATCTAAGATTAGCATACTCACATACCAAACATAATATAACTTCATGCATAGATATATTAAATATGTTATCAATAGCCATTCCAATGGCTACATACTACCAAAACATTTACATACCCTCACTTGATACCAGTAAACTATACATGCCATTATACTAAAGTAAGTTTCCTATTTATACCAAAACAAGCTGGAGGATAGTGCAATGATGCTCCGACCGATCTCCAACCTTTACGAGCTTTCGAGTACTATAAAATAGAGGAAAGGAAACCTAGTAAGCATTTTATGCTTAGTAAGTTCGTATAACAAGAATTTAACTTACCAATCATGCTCATTTAATTAAACAAGTATAACATACATCCAAACATTTTTGATCAATTGCCTAAACACAAGCTTTCATCAAACAAGTTAGTCATATGATTCATATGTATATCAAGATAATAGAGATGAGCTCATCGTATAATAATTTTTGAGTATTTCAGGTATATTCAAGAGATAAATCATGTTAATCTCATGTTTTCTTTTAATAGAAGTTTTATTCATTGAATCATTGAAATATCGATGGATACCTAGATAGTATACTCGAGGTATACAAATCAATGATCCATCAACTCATGTTTAGGGGTACCCATAAGGGCACATAATCAGGAAGCACACTCTCAAGCCGTATAACAGGATGCTCATGTGAGCCATGTATCAGAAAGCTTATCCGGGCTAAACAAGAAACTCATAAGAGTTTTAGTTAGGAAGCTCATTGAGCTTAACAGGTAACTCCGAGGAGTTATTATCAATGAGCTCCGGATAGCATAACAGGGAGTTCAAGCGAGCCACGTCAGGAAGCTCATAAGAGCTTATATCAGGATGCTCACGAAGAGCTACGTTTGTGTCAGCAATAAATGGTGGACCACAACCGATCAAATCGTGTAACAGGATGCTCACAAAGAGCTGCGGTAGTGTGCAACACATGCAGGATCACTATCGATCAGGATGCTCACAGGAATCATATAACAGGACGCTCAAGAGGGCTTATAACAGGATTCCTTGTCCGAGCTATAGTCTGTCCGCAACATTTGCAGGACCACATTCAATATGGGAAATCTTGTATCCACCGAATTTCATTATTCAAACGGATCTTAACATTTTCTGGACATTTTCGTACATGTGATCATTTTATACTTTTATAACATTTATAATTCACATAAATACATACCACACTCAATTCAATCATAAAAATAAACACAATTTTAGTTACATGAACTTACCTCGACACTTGTTCATGTATGATAGTCTACTAATCCATCACCTTTTCTTTTCTTTGATCTAAGTCTTTATTTGGTATTTCCAAATCTATATAAATGAATTTAACATCAATTTAATCCATTTCATACTCAATTGAACTCAATTCACTTCGTAGGAAAAATTACCATTTTGCCCCTATACTTTTCATAAATGAGAATTTTGTCCTTAGGCTCAAAAAATGAAATTCATGCAATTTAATTCTTATTCCAAGCCTAACCAATTTTTACATGTCTTAATAATAGTCCATGAATTTCACAAAAATCAAATTTTTTTTATGGGTTTTACAATTTTTCAATTTAGTCCCTAAATCATAATTTCATACAAATTCCCTTTGTAAAAATTGTTTATCTATCAACAACCTTTCATTTTCTACCATAAATTTCAAAATCTCAGCATTTACATCCATGGAAAAATTTCTATACTTTGATATATTTACAAATTAATCCCCAAAATAGATAAATTAAGCTATTCCGAACTCGAAAATATAAAAATTACTAAAAATGGGACAAGAATGCTTACCCAATTAAGCCAAGAAAGTTTGTTTGAATGTTTTTCTCTTTCCTAGGGTTTCCATGTATTTTTGGGGAAAAAGATGATAATAATAATATGTTATTTCTATTTAAATTAATTATCATCCATTAATTTTTCAACAGTCCAATTTAGTCCTTTTCTTTTTCTAATTTTCCATGGATTATTCACAAAAAATATCTACTAAATTCATCTAACCTCAAGTTTTGAATTCCATAGTAGAATTTAACTTTTACATTTTATTTGATCCTTTCCACAATTAAGCATGAAATCGATAAAATTTTCTTAATGAAATTTTCATACGTCATTTCTATCATAATGCAATTCATGGAATAATATTAAAATAAAATTTCTCTGACTCGGACTTGTGGTCCCGAAACCACTGTTCCTATTTCACTGAAAACGGGTTGTTACAGTCCCATTACCTGAAGATGCAAAACCAATTGGTTGTAAATGGATATATAAAACCTAGAGGGATGCAAATTGTAATGTGGAGAGGTATAATGCGCATCTTGTAGCTAAAAGATATACTCAGAAAGAAGGTATTGATTTTACAGAGGCTTTCTCTCCAGTTTCATTGAAAGACTCTTTCAGGACAATCATGGTGCTTGTTGCTCATATTGATCTTGAGTTACATTAGATGGATGTTAAAGCTATGTTTTTCAATGGCGACAATGAAGAAACAATTTATATTGTACAACCAGAAAACTTTGAGTCGGGAGACCCAAAGAATATGGTTTGCAAATTAACAAAATCCATCTATGGACTCAAACAAGCTTCCCGTTAATGGTACCACAAGTTTTATCAAGTAATTTTCTTGTTCGATTTTGAGATAAATATTGTTGATGATTGTGTGTATCACAAATTCAGTGGGAGTAATTATATATTCTTGGTCCTATATTTCGATGACATTTTGCTTGCCACTAATGATATAAGCTTATTGCACAAAACTAAGAGGTTTTTATCTAAACATTTTGAAATTGAAGATCTCGGGGATGCCTATTTTGTTTTATGAATTCAGATACATCAAGATCGATCTCGATGTATTCTTGGATTGTCACAAAAGATTTTTATCGATAAAGTACTTAAAAGGTTTGACATGCAAGGTTGTAGACCAGGTAATGCCCCTATTGCTAAAGGAGACAAATTTAGTCTTACTCAATGCCTTAAAAGTAACATTGAAATTAAGGAAATGCAAAAGATTCCCTTTCATCACCTGTTGGAAGTCTAATGTATGCTCAAGTATGTAAGCGTTCGATTATTGCATACATTTTTGGGATGTTAGACAAACATTTAAGAAACCTTGGTATGGACCATTAGATAGCAGCTAGTTATGAGATATTTTTAGAGAATAAAAGATTACATGCTCACATATCAGAGGTCTGATAAGTTAGAGACCATCAAGTATACAGACTCCGATTTTAATGGAATATGGATACAAGACTTTGCCACTAAGGTGCAAATTGTGAAAACAAAATTCAGTCATTTTGTAATATCCTAATTTTGTGGGTCTAAGCATTTGGGTTGTTGTATGGCTAAATTAGTAGGCTAAGGCTTTAAGGTGTGGAGTGGGCTCAGGTTTGGGCTTAAACTTGGGTTAAATTGCTTATAAATAGTGCTAGTAGTAATTTAATTTAAATTATTATGATTTGGTAGCAAGCTGGGCTTGTGGCCCAAAGTTTGGAGGAGCTTTTAGTGCGCATGAAGGTGGCGTCAAAAGGGGGAGGAGTTGGGCCTTGTGAGGCCGCTTGGGGCCCAAATGGATGGGTAAAATTTGGCACTCCTAGGGGAAGGGGGTGGACGGCACAATGGCTACAATTTAGGAGCTTAAATCCTTTTTTTTTGTGATAAATGATGATAATTAGGAAAGATAAGGATTAAATGGATGAAGGATATGATAATTAATGGATAAAGTTATCAGGAGGGAGAGAGTTGGCCGAATATCCAACCCTGTGTGTGTGCCTGTGTATAGCCGAAATTTGGAAGGAGAATTATCATCTTTTCCATTTGATTTTCTCACTTTCTCATCTTTTCTCTCAAGCCAAAATTCTTTTCTCTCTTTTTCTCTTCTAGCCGAAATTCCCTAGCCTTCCTCTCTTCTCCAATATCTTCCTAAAAGCCAAATTCTTCTTGCTCATATTCCTCCTCCATAGCCGAATCTACAAGGGAGGTTTCTGTTTCCCGAAGGTGCACCATAAGCCGCATACTCCTTGGTAATCTGGTGAGTTTCGGGATTTTATTCTATGCGATTTCACTCTTTCTTTTCATTAAGATCTAACCCGAAACACTTGTTTAAGGCCTGTTGATTTCCCCTCTCTGTCCCTAGAAGCCGAATCCTGTCCTGCTATAGTCAAAAGTGCCGATTTGGTGGAAAAGTCGAAGGTAGGTAGTGGTAGGTTCGGCCGAATGGCCTTTCTTGATTTCTTTTATTTGGCCGAATGCCATATGAGCTAGATTGGTGGTGATTATCAGTTTATTTGATATTTTGAGGATGGCCGAATGTAGGTTGGAAGGTGACAGGTTCGTAAGGACTTTTCGGGATTTGAAAGATAGGTAAGGGTTCTTTTAAACGCTATTACTATTTATTAGATCTTATCGATCTGATTGGTTTAGTGACCAAAGGGTTATTATGGCCGCTAATAACAGTCAAGCAGTAGGAAGGGTTGGATCTGTAAACCCAACGCCAAAGTAACATAGAAGCAGTAAAAGCGGTAGTACGAAATCCAGGTGTGTAACTCTTACACACTTTCTTACGTAATATGTTTTATGTTATGTGTTATTTAAAAGCCGGAATGACAGCAATAGTTACAAAAATACCCTTGTGGGTAAAAACGAGGATGCCAGGTAAGTTGTTATTCTGTAAATGTGATTTAACATGTTAAGCATGATCATACTGATATTGATTGCATGAGTGTATGCCATGGGTGATGAGAGGAGGGGAAAGTATGATCTATCAGACTGTCACCAGTGATTTGGTATCACACAGTGGGTTAGCCCCACATATTACAAAACTGTGACTAAGTCTCAGTGGTTTGGCACCACCAGTGGTTTGGTACCACATATGTTTATTTTGTAACTTCGGTTACCAGTGGTTTGGCACCACTAGTGGTTTGGTACCACAAGGGGTAGATTCGGGAGACCCGGATGGATACTTAGGTGGGTTGCATGACTTGCATATTATTGTATGAACTTGTGTAAGAGCATGTTTTTCTTGGGATGGGGATTTATACACTGAGTCTCGGTGACTCACCCCTTCCTTTACATTTTTGCAGATCAGACTTAGATCGTGGATATGGAGCCGGAGTGGACTCGAGGTGGCCATGCTCAGCAATTGTTTTGTTTCAAAGTTTTCTGTTGAACTTAGTTGTTTTACTTTAATTTTGGGTTTACATCGTTGTAATAAGGCCGCCTAACTTTTATTTTGGGATGTTTTATTTGGTTGTTCCTATAACTTTTGATAAGCGAACCTGATAGATATGAATTGGATGTTTTTCAAAACCTCGATAAGTACGTTTTTTTTAAATGTTCACTGATTAGGCAAATGATATGGAATAACAATAAAGCAAATAATTTTCTAAAACAAGTCTTAACACGTTTTAAACTTCACCAAACTCAAATTCGTTTTCTAAAAATTTTTCCTAGGGTTTTCTCCACCAACGAAGTTGGCAAACCGATTTTTAAAGCATTTTCTTCCCCGTAGCACGCCAGACTCGGGTGTAGCGTTTAGACCGGGTTTGGGGTGTTACACATTTATTCCAATAACAATAGGACTACCTCAAAGTCAAAGCACATAGACTTTAATTTCTTTGTTGTTAAAGTAAGAGTTTATAGTGTTCAGGTGTCTATAAAGCATATTGGGACAAACTTCATGATTGTGGATTCACTTACTAAGGGACTACCACCTAAGGTTTTTCATGAGCACACTTCTCATACGGGTGTAATGTCATTTAAGGATATTTGGTTATAGTGAGAGTTTGTATTTTTAAATGTTTTTATATTATAGACACATTTTTAGTTATTTTAGTTTACAAATATTAAGTTTATTTTCTGCTGAAATAAAATTTATTTGGTTTATTCACACTCTGATTTTGGTAAATTTTGATCTCACTAAGGTTAAGGAGGACCAATTGGAAATAGGCATGTTTGGATCATATTGCATATAATTTCCATGCCACACATATATACTTGATCTATATCATTTGGTTGTGCTAATATACGTGATCAGGGATGGATTAGTTACGATATATATAAAAAAAGTCACATTGGTTCTATGTTAACATAATTAATGGAGGAGATTGTTCGGAACACCTTTCGGATATGATAGTAAAATTTTGAGCTCATAATGACATGTAATTATAGAGTAATTTGTATATATATGTGGTCCAAGTGGGAGATTGTTAGAAAATATGGGTTTTACATATATAATAAGAGTAATTACATGTTATTATTTACTATCATAAAAGGTTAGCTCAAATTAAAAGTGATCTAATTTGGTTAAGGTTTATTGGGCTTTAGTTATTAAATCAAGTATGAGCCAAATATGTGTAGATACTCTAGTAACTAATTTCTAATTAATGATGGGCTGATTACAAATTAGATTAATGTGCAAAAGTTTATATTAGGGTTATGGTCCCCCAATTACACATGGGTAACTTTTCTGACATCCCATCTATAGAAAAGAGAGAGCACCTTCTCTAAACTACTTGTGTGCTAATTTGGAATATCAAAACCATAAGATCCGCAGATTTCAAGAAATTGATGAACTTAGGTATACTTCCGCATCTAGTTTAACTTTTGATGATTTGATATGGCAGATCCTAGTAAGTTCTTGTTTTTATGGTTCTAACAATGTAATATCCTAGACTATGGCTTGTGCATTTATGCTTAATTATATGAAATAGCATGTCTTATGTGTTAAATGTAAGGAAATGCCTTAGAAAATATTAAGTTTAAAGTTTAAAAGAGGGAACTGAAGAAAGGTGGCCTTAAGAAAATTTATAGGGGAAATATGACACACAAGTGGGCTTGGAAAAGTGGCTTGGAGGTGCCACTAAGGGCTCTGGAAATGACGCCAAATGCTAGGGGGAAGGACTTGTGTTCGAGTCGCGTGGGAAGCAAAATGTTGATTTTTTATTTTGCTTGTGACGTCAATAAGAGGGGAATAGGGGGACGGCACCAAGGCAAGATTTTAGGAGCTTTAATCCTTTTATTTTTAAGAGATAAAAGGGGTGATAAAATAGTTAAGATAAGGGATAAATAAAGGATTATTTCTTTTTATTTTATTTATTGTTAGATGAGGTGATAAGAGGAGAAAAATGAGGGATTTGATGAGGGAGCATGTGATGGCCGGCCAAGAGACTCTCTTGGTGTATTTTCGGCCAAAAGGAGGAGTGTGAGGCCAGTCTTCATTCTTTCTTTTCTTGTTCATCTGCCGAAATTCTCTAGCAAACTTTCTCCTCTCTCTTTTATTTTGTTAAGCCGAAATATTGCCTGTGCTAGCCGAATCTATATTCCACCATTGCCGAAACCCTCAAGCTTTTCCTTTTCATCTTTGTTGAAACCGAATCTCTTCTATAAACCTTTCCCTTCTTCTTTTCATAATCTTTCAAAAGCCGAAAGCAAGTTCTCTCTAGGCTATAGTCGACTACTCTCCAAGTCTCAAAACTGAATTCTTGTGGTGTCTGGCATAGGTGCTATCGATTTCTTCAAGTAAGGGTAAGATCCAAATTCGGTTTCCATTCTTTTTCTTTTAGGCCTGTCGAAATTCAGGAACTAATCCCTCATATTGTTCTTTGGCCGAAACTATGAAGGAAGTTTCGGGATTTAGGTGTTGTCGATTTCAAGAAAGGATCTTTCAGGATATTTAAGATTCAAGGTAAGATGATATTCAGCCATAGGCTATTCTATTGTGATTTAATGATTGGAAATTGGATCTAACATATACCCTATAGGTATTTCGACATCTTCATAGCCAAGGAATTAATTTCGGGATTTGAGAATTACAAGGTAAGTGCTTAAGACATTCGGTCAAGGCCTATTTTAGTATTTAGACTTGTTTCTTATTATCTTAAAAGCCGAAAACTAACCTATGATGAGATCTAGTGCTTGGCCGAATACAGGGAGGAGCATAGCAAAGATTTCGAGATTTGATTAGTAGTGAAATCGGCACCAAGGTAAGTTTTGGGTTACCATAATCCTATTAGGATTTGGTTTTATAGCCAAATGGCTTTTTACTAATTTGAGTGGGGTTGGCCGAATATAGGCATTAAAGACCTAAAGCAGTAGATTGGATTTTCGGGATTTGAGTGAAAGCATTAAGCGAATCAGGTGTGTACCCCACACTATTTCTTAAATATGATTTATGGCAATGTTAATATAAATGTGTTATTAAGAATGTGAAAAGTAAGGCTAAGGTACCATACAGTGGTACAAAGTACTCAGGTACGTTTTTCTATTCCTACTGGGATTTTGATAAGATCTGTTAAAACATGTATGTGAATCTATAAGAATGTGAATTGAGAATATGGCATGATAATGCATGATTTTGTATGACATGGGCATTTGGGTGAATATGAAAGGGGAAGTGAATGTAGTGACTTTTGTCACAATATCTGAATGTGATGACCTCGGTCACATTATCTGAATGTGGTGTCACATGACACAAAATATTATCTGGTGGCTATGCCACGAATTTTATAAGGGCGATGTGCACGTCGACTGCAGCGACTGCCTTCGATGGTGTGTAGCGGATGGAGGGTTGACTTAGTAGTCCCCACGGTGTGCAGGTTGGTACGGGTGATGTGTAGCGGTTGGTAACTAGGCTTGGGCTTGGGAATGCATCATTAACTGTATATTTTGATATGAACGTGTATGACTTGATATGCCTGAATCTATTTAGACTTAGTGTTTGAGTACACATTGAGTCTGTTGACTCACCCCGTTGTGGGAACAATTTTCAAGTGATGACCAGTGATGGACCGGGTTGGCATGAGCTTAGTGGTGGCCATGCTCAGCAAGGAAATTATTTATTTAGACATTTTATTTTTATTTAAGCACTTTAATTTATTTCAGGTTTGTTTTGATGTAATAAGGCCTTAGTATGAACTTTATTTTATGCATGCACGTTAAATTACTTTATTATGTTACGAAATTTTATCAAATTAAAGTTTAAGCATATTATTTAAAAATAAACCCTAAACGTTTTGACACCTAAAAATAAATGATTTTTAATGAAACTTAAGACAAATTCGGCATGTCTTTTAACTTAAAGTTTTGAAACTAAGAATGAAATGTTATAAAAACTTATATTTCAAAAATAAACCGGTTTCCAACTTGAGCCCAACCCAAATCGTTTTCCAAAATCACTTAAAGATTTTCAAAGAACCAACGAATTTGAACTATTTCTAACCGAGGAACATACTAGATCTGGTCGAGGCTCGTGGGCCGGGTCTGGGGTGTTTCAGTTTGGTATCAGAGCCCAGTTTTAAACTTTCGGCCTTGGGTTTAAGGCCCAAAATGTTTTAAAGTAAAGCCCAAAAGAATTTGTGAAATTTCTAAGCAGGTTTTTCTGGCATGGCACCTAAGTCTCCGACCCGAAGTCCACCAGGTAAGTACCCCTATCTTTTGTGTGATTTATATTGTGATTGGTAGAAGGGTAGAAGTGGAATGGAACGTAGATTAGCATGATAGGTACTTGACCTCTAGGACTAGTTTACCCCAACAGTTACATAAAATTTTAAATGCCTAATTAAACAAACCTGTGACTAAGTCGCCGAGTTAGGGTGTGGTAACCATTGTGCACATGTCTAGGATTGGTATTCGGTGGGAGCTTGGTACTTAAGCAGTCCGCGTGACTCACCTCCTCTCCACTCGAATCCTACCTGGTGCGTAGCTTCGGTTCACCCTAACCAAGAGGACTTATTCATGGGCTAAACCCAATAACTAAAACCCGAAAGGGACTAGTCGTATTTATATAAAAACCTTAGTTTTAAAACTCTTAAAATTTCCCTTTTAATTTGTAAAGACTATTTTTATAAATCTTTCTGAAATATTTTCGATTTCCAGAATTACTAAAATACCCCTAGTGGTAAAATTACTAAAATGCCCTTGGTTTCTAAAAATACTATACTAGCCTCAATTTCAATAAAATTTCCCTATTTTGCAAAAGTATCCATGAAACCCTAATTTGTGAAAACTCGAGGTACCCTGATTTAGAAATTTACCAAATTACCCCTGGTCTACTAAAATTACCAAAATGACCCTGCTTTCCGAAATTTTGACCATACCTTTGATTTGGAAAATCTTTCTTCCAAAATACCCATGAGTTTGGAAAATTTTGAAATGACTTTTGTAATTTTCAAATTGACCCCGATTTAATTACCAAAATACCCCTGTAGGACAAATAACGAAAATACCCTTGGGATAGGAATGGACAGAAATGTTCGAAGAGTGAATGTGTATGGGAGGTATTATGAAATGGATGTGCTTTTCTGTGAATTAGGATAGAAAACTTGAAATTTTGAATGATCGAAAGAACCCCTATTAAGCTCCTTTCATAAAACTCTTCGCGAATAATCAGTGGAATAGAAGCTAATTCATAAAATTTCTTAATCAGATTAAAGCGCGAACGTAGATATAAGCTCTAGGGGACATGGTCGTAATGTGCGCGGACGCGGTAGAGGCAAAATGGCGGTGTCGGAACCCGTTAGATTGGGTCAAGGGTCTGACAATGAGGTACCACCACCAGCTATTGGTGTCGAGCAGCAAGCTCAGACGGGGGATGATGCTGTGTCGCAGGCTGTGCTGCGAGTTTTGGAGATGGTGGCTGGCGCAGGTGGGAATATGGGAGCTCGGAAATCTGTACCCGAGCGACTCCGAGCCAATGGGGCTGAAGTGTTTCGTGGAGTATCTGGTGTGGCACCCAGTACGGCTGAGTATTGGTTGGAGGCAACGGAACGGATTATGGATGAGTTGGATCTGACCCCTGAGGAGAAAGTGAAAGGAATGGTGGCACTGCTACGTGATGAAGCGTATCAATGGTGGCTCACAGTTCGGGATGGTGCCACAATTGAGGATTTGACGTGGGAATATGTTAAGGCGGCATATCAGAAGAAGTATGTTGGAACCAGATATACTGATGCGCAGAGGAAGGCTTTTCTAGGGCTGGTTTAAGGGAACAAGTCCGTAGCAGAGTACGAAGCTGAATTTCTGAAGTTGAGCCAGTATGCTCGAGGAGTAGTGGTTACGGAACATGAACGATGTGTCCAGTTTGAAGACGGACTTAGGGATGACCTGAGGTTATTAGTCGCTCCACATCAAGAGCGGGAGTTTTCTGCGTTAGTAGAAAAAGCTAAGATAGCGGAAGGAATTAAGGATTCTGTAAAGCAGCACTCTGATCGAAATAAGCAGAAAAGAGGATTTGGGCCGTCAGGATCATCTGGGAATGTTCAAAAAAGGCCTAGAGTTGATGGACCGCGAGGTCAGCAAGCTGGTACTGGAGGGCAATATCGTACTTGTGATCAATGTGGGAAGAAGCACTTAGGGGAGTGTTGGAAAAAGACAGGAGGATGTTTTAAGTGTGAGTCCAAGGACCATATGATTAAGGACTGTCCAATGAGGCCGGATGGGAATAGATCAGTAGCTCAGAATGTTAATCAGGCTGGTAGAGGTAGACAGCAGCCTCAGCGAGGCTGTGGTTCGAATGGCCGAGGTAATGGCGCTGGAAGAGGACGTGGAACACCTGGCAGAGGTGTAATAATGCAGAGGCAAGACAGCCGGGCTTGGTTTATGCAGTTCGCCGTAGGGAAGATGGAGACGCGCCGGACGTCATAACCGGTACGTTCCTTATTTATGGCAAGCCTTACTTTGCTTTGATTGATGTGGGCTCGACCCATTCATATGTTGCATGTAGAGTAGTGGAAACTCTAGACATAGCCTCTGAACTTTCTGATAGGGAGATGACTGTAGTAAGTCCACTAGGTCAAACTGTAGTGGTGAATAAGATGTTTCGGAGAGTGCCTCTAGAAATTCAAGGAGTAGTATTTTCTGCCGACTTAATGGAATTACCTTTCGAAGAGTTCGATCTCATACTTGGCATGGATTGGCTGGTAGAGCATCAAGCTGTATTGGATTGTGTGGCTAAGCGAATGGAGTTGAGGACTCCAGAGGATAAGGAAGTTGTTATGATCGGAGAAAGAAGAAACTACTTGTCTAATGTAGTTTCTGCTTTAAAGGCTGATAAGATGTCCGGAAAGGGTGCAAGGCTTTTCTGGCCTTTGTTAGTGTGTTGGATAAGAAGGAAGAAGGTGTTAGTGGAGTTCAAACTGTAAGGGACTTTGAAGATGTTTTTCCGGAGGAATTACCTGGAATACCCCCGAATAGGGAGGGGGAGTTTGGAATTGATCTGCTGCCTGGAACATCTCCTGTGTCAATCGCTCCGTACAGAATGGCGCCCAAGGAGTTGGTTGAGCTTAAGGCTCAAATTCAAGAGTTGCTTGATCGTGGGTTTATCCGACCCAGTGTGTCTCCATGGGGAGCACCGGTCTTGTTCATGAATAAGAAGGACGGAACTATGTGTATGTGCATAGATTATCGTCAATTGAATAAGCTTACCGTCAAGAACAAGTACCCCTTGCCAAGGATAGACGACTTGTTCGATCAGCTTAAGGGGGCAGCGGTATTCTCAAAGATAGATCTAAGGTCTGGATATCATCAGCTTAAGGTGAAGGAAGTGGATATCCATAAGACAGCTTTTCAGACAAGATATGGGCATTTTGAGTTCGTTGTAATGCCGTTTGGTTTGACAAACGCCCCAGCTGCGTTCATGGATATGATGAACCGGGTTTTTCAACCCTACTTGGATAGGTTCGTCGTGGTGTTTATCGACGATATCTTGGTGTATTCCAAAATTGAAGAGGAGCATGATGAGCATCTCCGAGTTGTGCTGAAGTGTTAAGAGAGAAGAAGCTCTATGCCAAATTCAGCAAGTGTGAATTTTGGCTTAAGGAAGTTGCGTTCTTAGGACATGTAGTGTCTGCAGAAGGAATAAGGGTGGATCATAGGAAGATTGAAGCAGTGCTAGATTGGAAACCACCTAAGTCTGTGGCTGAAATTCGTAGCTTCTTGGGATTGGCAGGACTACTTCAACCGATAATGATTCCGCAGTGGAAGTGGGAAAGAATCACCATGGACTTCGTAAGTGGGTTTCCTCTTACGCCTACTAAGAAGGACTCGGTATGGGTGATAGTGGATCGTTTGACAAAGTCCGCGCATTTCATCCCAGTAAGAGTTGACTATTCTCTGCAAAAGTTGGCGAAGTTATATGTGGCGGAGATTGTAAGGTTACATGGAGTTTCACTATCGATTATTTCAGATAGAGACCCAAGGTTTACTTCGCGGTTTTGGAAAGCTCTACATCAGGCTTTAGGTACTAAATTGGATTTCACTACGGCTTTTCATCCACAGTCAGATGGGCAATCTGAACGAGTAATCCAAGTGTTGGAGGATATGTTGAGAGGCTGTGTGATAGATTTCAGAGGAAGTTGGGAAGAGTATTTGCCATTAGCGAAATTTGCCTACAATAACAGTTATCAAGCTAGTATTCGGATGGCACTGTATGAAGCACTTTATGGGCGGAAGTGTCGTACTCCTACGTGTTGGATAGAATTAGGAGAATGTCGAGTTTTGGGTCCAGAGTTAGTGGCAAAATCCGAGGAAAAGGTTGAGATAATTCGGGCACGGTTGAAGGAAGCATCTGATAGACAAAAGTCGTATGCAGATCTCAAATGGAAGGAAATAGAATTTGATGTGGGAGATCAAGTGTTCCTTAAAGTGTCGCATTGGAAGAAGGTAATGAGATTTGGTCGCAAAGGGAAGTTAAGCCCAAGGTTTATAGGACCTTATAAGGTTTTGAAGCGAATTGGACCAGTGGCATATCAGTTGGAGTTGCCACCGGAGTTGAAGCAGATGCACGACGTATTCCATGTGCCCATGCTACGTCCATATCAATCGGATCCATCTCATGTAGTACCGGTTGAAGAGGTGGAGCTAAGGCCAGATTTATCCTACGAGGAAGAGCCGATTCAGATTCTAGAACGAGATGTGAAAGTGTTACAGAGGAAGTCAGTTCCTCTAGTCAAAGTGTTATGGAGAAATCATGGTGCGGAAGAAGCTTCGTGGGAGCCAGAAGAAGCAATGCGACAGCAATACCCTCACTTATTTCAGCCAGGTAATTTCGAGGATGAAATTATTTTAAGGGGGTAGAACTGTAATATCCTGGACTATGGCTTGTGCATTTATGCTTAATTATATGAAATAGCATGTCTTATGTGTTATGAATGTGTTGTGTACATTTTTAGAACCTTGGAAATGTAAGGAAATGCCTTAGAAAATATTAAGTTTAAAGTTTAAAAGAAGGAACTGAAGAAAGGTGGCCTTAAGAAAATTTATAGGGGAAATATGACACACAATTGGGCTTGGAAAAGTGGCTTGGAGGTGCCACTAAGGGCTCTGGAAATGACGCCAAATGCTAGGGGGAAGGACTTGTGTTCGAGTCACGTGGGAAGCAAAATGTTGATTTTTTATTTTGCTTGTGACGTCAATAAGAGGGGAATAGGGGGACGGCACCAAGGCTAGATTTTAGGAGCTTTAATCCTTTTATTTTTAAGAGATAAAAGGGGTGATAAAAATAGTTAAGATAAGGGATAAATAAAGGATTATTTCTTTTTATTTTATTTATTGTTAGATGAGGTGATAAGAGGAGAAAAATGAGGGATTTGATGAGGGAGCATGTGATGGCCGGCCAAGGGACTCTCTTGGTGTATTTTCGGCCAAAAGGAGGAGTGTGAGGCCAATCTTCATTCTTTCTTTTCTTGTTCATCTGCTGAAATTCTCTAGCAAACTTTCTCCTCTCTCTTTTATTTTGTTAAGCCGAAATATTGCCTGTGCTAGCCGAATCTATATTCCACCATTGCCGAAACCCTCAAGCTTTTCCTTTTCATCTTTGTTGAAACCGAATCTCTTCTATAAACCTTTCCCTTCTTCTTTTCATAATCTTTCAAAAGCCAAAAGCAAGTTCTCTCTAGGCTATAGTCGACTACTCTCCAAGTCTCAAAACCGAATTCTTGTGGTGTCTGGCATAGGTGCTGTCGATTTCTTCAAGTAAGGGTAAGATCCAAATTCGGTTTCCATTCTTTTTCTCTTAGGCCTGTCGAAATTCAGGAACTAATCCCTCATATTGTTCTTTGGCCGAAACTATGAAGGAAGTTTCGGGATTTAGGTGTTGTCGACTTCAAGAAAGGATCTTTCGAGATATTTAAGATTCAAGGTAAGATGATATTCGGCCATAGGCCATTCTATTGTGATTTAATGATTGGAAATTGGATCTAACATATACCCTATAGGTATTTCGACATCTTCATAGCCAAGGAATTAATTTTGGGATTTGAGAATTACAAGGTAAATGCTTAAGACATTCGGTCAAGGCCTATTTTAGTATTTAGACTTGTTTCTTATTATCTTAAAAGCCGAAAACTAACCTATGATGAGATCTAGTGCTTGGCCGAATACAGCGAGGAGCATAGCAAAGATTTCGGGATTTGATCAGTAGTGAAATCGGCACCAAGGTAAGTTTTGGGTTACCATAATCCTATTGGGATTTGGTTTTATAGCTGAATGGCTTTTTACTAATTTGAGTGGGGTTGGCCGAATATAGGCATTAAAGACCTAAAGTAGTAGATTGGATTTTCGGGATTTGAGTGAAAGCATTAAGCGAATAGGTGTGTACCCCACACTATTTCTTAAATATGATTTATGGCAATGTTAATATAAATGTGTTATTAAGAATGTGAAAAGTATGGCTAAGGTACCATACAGTGGTACAAAGTACTCAGGTACGTTTTCCTATTCCTACTGGGATTATGATAAGATCTGTTAAAACACGTATGTGAATCTATAAGAATGTGAATTGAGAATATGGCATGATAATGCATGATTTTGTATGACATGGGCATTTGGGTGAATATGAAAGGGGAAGTGAATGTGGTGACTTTTGTCACAATATCTGAATGTGGTGACCTCGGTCACATTATCTGAATGTGGTGTCACATGACACAAAATATTATCTGGTGGCTATGCCACGAATTTTATAAGGGCGATGAGCACGTCGACTGCAGCGACTGCCGTCGATGGTGTGTAGCGGATGGAGGGTTGACTTAGTAGTCCCCACGGTGCGCAGGTTGGTACGGGTGATGTGTAGCGGTTGGTAACCAGGCTTGGGCTTGGAATGCATCATTAACTGTATATTTTGATATGAACGTGTATGACTTGATATGCCTGAATCTATTTGGACTTAGTGTTTGAGTACACATTGAGTCTGTTGACTCACCCCGTTGTGGGAACATTTTTCAGGTGATGACCAGTGATGGACCGGGTTGGCAGGAGCTTAGTGGTGGCCATGCTCAGCAAGGAAATTATTTATTTAGACTTTTTATTTTTATTTAATCACTTTAATTTATTTCGGGTTTGTTTTGATGTAATAAGGCCTTAGTATGAACTTTATTTTATGCATGCACGTTAAATTACTTTATTATGTTACGAAATTTTATCAAAATTGAAGTTTAAGCATATTATTTAAAAATAAACCCTAAACGTTTTGACACCTAAAAATAAATGATTTTTAATGAAACTTAAGACAAATTCGGCATGTCTTTTAACTTAAAGTTTTGAAACTAAGAATGAAATGTTATAAAAACTTATATTTCAAAAATAAACCGGTTTCCAACTTGAGCCCAACCCAAAACGTTTTCCAAAATCACTTAAAGATTTTCAAAGAACCAACGAATTTGAACCGTTTCTAATCGAGGAACATACTGGATCTGGTCGAGGCTCGTGGGCCGGGTCTGGGGTGTTTCAAACAATATATTTTATTAGCAAATTAGTTGAGATTCAATACAAATATATGTTAGAAAATGATAAAAATATGGATTTGTCAAATTCAAAAACATTTTAAGAATTTTAAATTCATTACTAAATAGACTTCTAACAAATTCATGAATTTAAGAAATTATCATGAATATCATATTTCTAAATAATTCACTATTAAATTTATACTATTTCTGAAATCTAAATCCAAATTCTAAAATTTAACTCCCAAACATTATGACTTAGTTTAAAATTGCTTTTCAAAAGTGTTTTTGGGCTAAAAAACACTTTTGAGCAAAAGTTAAAATTTGTTGCTTCTGTTTTTGGCTAAAAAATGCTTTTACAAAGCATTTTGCGTCCCAAAAACACTTTTGAAAAGCTCAAAAACATCTTGTTTAACAATGCTTTTATCTCAAAACTATTTTTTATTCAAAAAATACTTAGAAATAATGCTAAACTCCCGCTATGTATTTCTCTTTTATTTTCTTCTTAACATTTTTTGTTAATTCATATCTGCCCTTAATTATTTTTAGTATAGTTCGAATAAAAAACATATAAAATTTATTCACCATAATTAAATTATTGATAGAAGCATACTATTTTTATTTCATTATTTTTTCAAATTTCTGACTGTTTATAATATATAAGGGGAAATCTAATGCCTTATTTCTTTTAACACCTGACTCTTTTTTTTTCACTCTTAACAATGGTAGTTAATTTTCAACTCTAGTTTTTTACTTTTGAATTATATAAAAATAGTTAAATTTCAATTGTGGTCTCTATATTATATTAAAAGTTGAGATTTAATCTTTATATTTGATTTGTTTATGTAAGTTAATACTTCAACGTTTATAATGTCATTAGTCAGTCTAAGTATTTTATTCTAATTAAAATATTGACATAAATTTAAAAAACTGTTAACATCAATATATTTTTTTGTTAAATGCAAGTCCATTATAATGCCATTTTGTAACATGATTATTGATTGAGTACTTTTAAAAAAAATTTAGTCATTTTCATAATCACATGATTATAATGCTCATGATTATATATACACATGTACCTACACTTGTTCATCACATAATCACATTCAATTACACTTAGTCATTTTCCCATTGAACACACTGGAATATTATTGGATACATCGGAAGTTTGCACATCAGTGCCACACTTGTAGCCAAAGCTACTTCACATCACTTTTCACATAGAGGCTCGTTCTCGAGCTATTCACTTTCATGAGTCTGCTCACACAAGCTGTCAAGTATTTGTAACACATGCCGATATACCCAGCCACTGGTAGAACTTAAAACCAGCACCCGGATTCACTTAGTCACAATTTCACATAGTTTTCACATAGGTCCCTAGTGAAATGTCACTTGTATCCTATTCTATTCCTAAGGTTCAACCAAGAATTTCTCACTTGTCGATATTTCGTCAATTACATCAAATATTCAGCAACAATTCATACCATTTATCAAAATATGAAAATGTAAGTAAAAACGATGCATTATTTACATACAAACTTACCTCGAAAGCAAAATCGGTGAAAATGACTTATTCGTCAATTACTTATTTTTCCCCGATCTAGATCCGAACCTTGTTTTTCTTGATCTAAAACATCACATTTAACTTATTTAATCATTATACTAATCAACTCAGCCCAAATATCATATTTGGAAAAATTACAATTTTGCCCCTAAATTTTATCATATTTACACTTTTGCCCCTAGGCTCGTAAAATGATTTTCATTCAATTTCTTCGTACTTTAAGCCTAGCCGAACCATTTTCATAACTATAACAGCCCACAATTTCTGTTAAAACACACTTTTATGACATATTTTATAACTTTTACAAATTAGTCCTTTTAGGCATTTTCACCGAAAATCACTTAGTAAATGTCATTTCTCTAACCATAAACATGCATTTTCTACCATTAAACATCAAAATATACACATATTCATCATGGGTCAAAACCCTAGACTTTAACCATATCACAAATTAGTGGTAGAAATAGATAGATCTTGCTACAAAGATTTCAAAAACGTAAAAATCATTAAAAATGGGACTAGAACGGGCTTACAATCGAGCTTGGAAGCTTGAAAAACCCTAGACATGGTTTCTCCATGCAATTTTCAGCCAAGGGGTTGAAGGTGGACAAAAATTGGAATTTTTGGAAACATGCCTATCCATGTCCATTTTTTTCCACCAACTTAAAAAATGGTCTAATTGGACACCTCTGCATGTAGAACTCAACTTTTGCACTTTTTATAATTTAGTCATTTTGACTAAATTGAGTGCCCAAACGTCAAAATTTTTGAACGAAATTTCGTGAAATCGCAGATCATAAAATATAATAAAAATAAATTTTCTTATGTTGAATTTGTGGCCTCGAAACCACTGTTCTGACCAGGCCCAAAATCAGGCTGTTACAACTCTCCCCCCTTTAAGGATTTTCGTCCTTGAAAATCTTACCAGACAAGAGATTAGAGCATCTTACTCATAGTTTCTTCTAACTCATCGAAGATTCTCCTTCAAGGTAGTATACTCCAGAAACACTCTGTCTTCGGCTCTGATATCTAAAATACTAAACTTTCCAATCTGCATATCTGTCATGTCGGTCTGAAGCTATTTTCAACTTTCACAAATTACTTTCACATTTCTCAATATCACAAATCAAATCAACTTCATAAATCTCTTTCTAATCATCTTTGAACTTTAACAAACTGTGTCGGAGATATTAACAAATGTCTGGATTACTTTATCAGAAACACATATACTCAACCGATCTGTCAAAATAAGGAATCCGTACATGCCGAAATAATGATGCAGACTTTTAACAAACAATTTACCACAATCCAAATAACATTTTCCTTTTTCAGCGATAAAGATAATCCCGATATGAATCTCTATAACTCTATCTCACAACACACCAATATTATCACTGACTGTAATAGTCCTAAATGCTCTTGTTATTCGACTTTAACCTGTTCATAAATCAACATATGAACACAGAACCAGAAATATCAGTTTCCATACCTGTACACCAGAACATTTACTTCAAATAACTGTACATTTTGTTACTCTCTAATTGAACGGACGAGCTACTACTAAACCTCGTACAAAATTTTCTGCATAATCACTGGATTTTTCTATAAGCAATTTCAATTTTAGAATAATGATAATAATGACAGAAATCAAGTCCCTCCTAAAATTTAAAATCGAAGTCGATTCTGTAACAACCTAATTTAGGGCCTAGTCGGAATAGTGGTTGCGAGACCACAAATCTAAAGTATAAATATGTGTTTTATGATTTTTATGAGGCTTATGATGTGTTTGCATGATGGTGTGAAAATTTCATGAGGAAATTTTATTTATTAGTGATTAAATTGTCCATTTGGACTAAATTGCAAAGATTAGAAAATATGAGATTCTAGAAGATTTAAGTATGAAATAGAATTATAAAAATTACTAGAGATCCTTATTTAGCAATTAGACCATTAAATGTTAAGATGGACAAAACTGGACATGGGAAGGAAAAATCTCAAGGAAGGGGCCTTAAGGGCAATTTTGTCATTTGGTTAATAAAAGAATAAAAAGGGAAAAAGAAGTCAAAATGGTGTCCATCTTCTTCTCCCATGGCCGAAAATCACTAAGGAGCCATAGCTAGGGTTTCTTCAACTTTCAAGCTTGATAGTAAGTGCATCCTAGCCCTGTTTTTAATGTTCTTTGTATTTTTGAGATCCTCGTAGCTCGATTTAGTTAATTCTAGCTATATTTTGAGCTAGGGTTTATGTTCAAAAATTTACCCATGTATGACATGCATGTATTTTGATGTTTTATGGAAGAATATTAAAGTTTGATGTATGATAAACATATTTTTCTAAGTGATTTTCATGAAAAATGCATAAAAGGACCAAATTGTAAAAGCTATAGAAATGGTCATACATGAGTGAAATACTAGAAATTGAAGGCTGTTGTAGTTAAGAAAATAATTCGACTAGGCTTAAAATACAAGAAAGTTGAATGAAAATCATTTTACAAGCATAGGGGCAAAAGTGTAATTATGAGAAAGTTTAGGGGCAAAATCATAATTTTTCCAAAGTAAGATTCATGAGTCAATGTAGTCAATGTGAGTATTAAACAAGTGAAATTGTTATTATAGATCAAGAAACACGAAGCGCGGACCGAAACCGAGGCGAGAACAAAGTCGTGGACTAAATCGAACATCTACACCTTATTTGAGTGCCGAGTTAAATTTGTGTGAAATTAAAGTTTCATAGTGGTTTCATATTTTAAATTACTTGATATTATGATAAAGAATGTTATTCAATGAAAATTGAAAAATGAAGTCTCAATGAGAAAATAATGAAAATATGTTAAGTTGAAGTCCCGATTGAAGATTTGAAATAACGAGGATACTTATGTCACAACATGAGATAAGAAATGTCCCATATAAGACCATGTCTGGGACATGGCATCGGCACCGAATGTAGGTCCCGTGTAAGACCATGTCTGGGACATGGCATCGGCACCGAATGTAGATCTCGTACAAGACCATGTCTGGGACATGGCATCGGCATCGAATAAGGAAGGTTCCGTATAAGACCATGTCTAGGACATGGCTTCGACACCAAAGAAAGATCTCATGTAAGACCATGTCATGGACATGGCGTCGACATCGAGTTAAGAGATCCTATGTAAGACCATATCTGGGATATGACATCGACATAAAAAGGTGATCCCATGTAAGACCATATCTGGGATATGGCATTGGCATTGTGATACATGTATGATGAGATTGAGTATCCTCCGGTATTCTGAGTAGCTCAACGGGAAAAAGAGCTAAGTATGTAAAGATGATAAAGAGTTAAGTTATACAAGGATGGCAAAGAGTTCCACTTAAGTTAGGGATGATAATGATTTAAGTTTATGTTCATGATAGCATAAGTGCTAAACCATGTGATGAAGTGATACATGTACCCCTGAGTAAAATACGAGTTATGAAACCGTAATGTGATATGTGATGAGTAAGAGTAAGTATGAGTAAGTATATTAAAGTACTTGAGAACTTATGTTGTTATCGTTCTATGAGATGAATGGATTTTACCATGAGTACTTATGTTGCTATTTGAATTCATGAAAACTTACTAAGCTATATGCTTACCCCTCTCTTTTCCTTTTTCCTTGTAGTATCTCCAAGCTAGCTCGATATTGGAAGCCAAAGTGTTGGCTACTAATGTTACACTCATTTTCTAAATGGCCATTGGGAATTGGCCAATATTTGTTAAGTTTCATATATTTAATGATGATGAGTTTATGAAGTGAAAGTTCATGCAATTGATGCAATGAGATATGAAGGGTATGAATGATGATCAGGGGTTCCTCATAGTGTATTATTGCCATGTTATGTGTTGCTTGTGTTGGTATATGTGTGTTTATGTTTTAGGGTGGAAATTGGCTTGGAAAATAGCCTTCTAATTGTCCACATGGGTAGACACACGGGCGTGTGTCTAGGCCGTGTGTGACACACGGTCAGCCCCATGGGCGTGTACCTAGGCCATGTGCCCTTAAGAGGTTGCTGACATCATAAACAGAATGCTAAGGTTTTCACACACGAGTGAGAACACGGGCGTGTCTAGGCCGTGTGAGGGATACGGGCTATAGACACGGGCGTGTGTCCAGCCATGTGAAATCCCCTGTAGGTTCAAAATGAAAAAAAAAAATTCCGCACGGGCTAGGAACATGGGCATGTGTGACCACACGGCTTGTGCACATAGGCGTGTGGCCCTGTTTAGGTAAAAATTTTCTAAGAGCGCAGAATTTTTCGGTTTAGTTCCAAAGCCTTCCGTATGTATGTTTAGGGCATCGTAGGCCCATTTATAAGGATGTTATGTAAATGAATGAAAATTTTTAAGTTAAAATGAAATTTTATAGCCCAATGTTGTATGTTTAAGCATGCTAAGTCTAGTAATGCCTTGTACCTGGTTTCGACGTTGAACACGGGTAAGGGGTGTTATAGATTCACTCTGAACTCACTTAGATTACCATTCATTAACACATTTATAAGCTTCTCAAACTCGTAGAGAAAACATCGCTTTAGTTTTAATTTAACTGAATCGGATCGTCACTAAATAAGATCAATCACATGACCAATATTCACAAAATAATCAAGATTTTCCAATCAAGCATCCGTAACTGTACTTGTTTTTCCAAAGGTAAATCGATTATTACTCACAATCTTTCGAAATTTCCCAAACAAGCTAGTCAAAGCAACCGTATTAGCTCAAGAAAACAAATATCCTGATTGAAAGCATTGACTCTAGTCAAACTTACCTGTGAAAAGAGAACCATCATACAATTTGGGCTTAAGCTTCCATCATTTATACCTTTGCCAATGTTAATTCCTTACATGAAATTTAGAGAAATCCAGATGCCAGAATCACCACGTTCCTAGAATCAAACCAGAAATATAATCATAATAGACATAATTATCACAAGCCGGAGAACACACTTTAAAGATAAACCAAAGTTGATAGTTCACGAAATAAGAATAATAGGAAAAGCCGAGATAAAGAAATCCAAGATATGATACCACACCAGAAATCTGAGAACATAACTCATAAGAAATAATAAAGATTTGATGATTCCTCAGAGAAAACCAGAAGAAAGCAATGCTTACTGGCTCTCGAATTCCATTGTAACAGAGATAATATATTTTTCGAATATATAAAACAAAACCATAATCAGTAGAAACAGAAGAATAGTCTCATATAAATTTTTTTACCATCGGCTTCATTCCAACGTATTAGAACAGAATCCCGAAGAGACAAAGAAATGCTGATCATAAACCAACCAGACCAATAGGGCTTTCATTTATCATTTTAGTTAACTAGCATTCACATACAATAAGAATTTCATCAGAAAACGAGCAATTACATATGCCTCTGAGAATGTATGAACAAATAGAATGTCCAGAAGAGATAGTCATAATTACTCAACTGTAATTGTCACATACAGACATCTTTACAACTCAAATATCATTTCTTTGGCTAATTTTGTCATCATGAACCCCGTATTATTCTGTTCACTAATGAAAACCGATCTAGGAGAATTTCCAGGAAATACATACTTTAAACGTCATACCTGATTGAGTCGATTAGCCAAGACTAACTTTTTCTTTGTACGTGACATTGCATAATCTGTATAATCTTTAAAACATTCTGATATTCTTCCCAAAACTGTTTTCACTTTCCAAACTATTCTCATCTCTGTATGCATTACTAATTATTTCACGACTGAACTCTTTAGTTTCACACTTATGAGCTCATTCAATATAAATCTCATAACTCTTATGGCATATAGCTCTATTTGTAAGGGGGTGAGGTCGTAAAGCCTCTAACTCGACTCTCATGATTACACACATATGACTTAGCACCCATCATTAACATAATATCATCACAATCATATAATTCACTTCAGGAAAATTTACATACATATGTATGTCACACAAACTTACCGGTTGCATTTATTCAAACAAGTGTACATAAACACACATTCCTTCAATTTTGAATAAAGATCACTTATCACATTCACTTAATCAAACAAGTTAGGCACATAACATCATATGATTACCAAGCAAACATTGACAAGCTTATCACAATATAAACTTTCATACCATTTCACCTTTTTTCATGTTTCTCAACTTATTCCAATTTCATTTTGCACATCATCACATACAAATCATGAATTTTTATTTAGAACTTGTCAAGTTTCGACTCATCATAAACACATTTTTGAATATCTTAGTACTACTTTCAGCATTGTCAAAATAGCTCGGTTGGAAGGCATCTCTGTCTCAACAAGACAATTTCGTCAGGATCGAGAGATATCACACTATCACAAGTTATATGGCATGTATAGCTAGACTCTCACACATGCTATATTAGTCCAAGAACCGACTAAACCTATCTCTGATACCACTTAAATGTAACACCCCTTACCCGTATCTGTCGTCGGAATAGGATATGAGGCATTACCGGACTTAATCACCTATAACGAATCATTTTCGAGTCACAAATTTCCATCCAAATTTAAAACTTTTCATATTCAATCATAGAGTCCCTAATATGGCCAAAACATAATAACACATACACAAAATGACTAAGTCTTTATACATGGCATAGACTTAAATTACTTGAAGGCATTGATACCAGTAAAAAGCTTGATAGTGTGATAGAATCTCCGACGATCTCCAACCCGAGCTAGCGTCTATGACACTATAGGAAAAAGGAAAGGAAGGGGGTAAGCTATATAGCTTAGTAAGCCTGTATGAAAATAATAAGCAATTTATTAACATGTTTTCACCAATTCTCACAATATGTTCTCAAGGTAATACAATCATAATTGCACAAAATTTCACTATTTACTTATGTTCATCTCAAGCTGTCTACTCGAGTCATAGTCACTAAATTATTTATATCTTAAGCTACAGAACTCTAAATTAATATCCATTAATTTTATCTGAAACTAGACTCACATATCTTATTACCATAAAATTTTCAGAAATTTTCTTTTAGCTAATAAGTACATTTTATTCATTAAAGTCACCCATATTCAGCTGTCCAACAGTTCTGACCCCACTTCACTAAAAATTAATTATCTCCAAGTACAGGATTCGGATGATGTTCCTATTTGTTTATTTTGAAAATAGACTCATTAATTATTTTAACATGTAAATTATAACCCATAATTATTTTTTTAAAATTTTTAACTATTTTCCCAAGTAAGAATAGGGGATTCCGAAATCATTTTAACTCTGTCTCACAAAACTTTAAATATCTCAGAATATGAAATTATTTTGCTTACACCATTTCTTTTATGTAAAAATAGACTCAATAAGATTTAACTTCATATCTCATTAAACCTCTAATTCGATTTCCACCATTTTTGGTGATTTTTCAAAGTGATATAATTGCTGCCGTCCAAACTGTTTTATTGCTAATTTTACTCTATCATGTTTTCTTTGTATTAATTCTCATTTACACACATATAACACTAAAGTATATCCATAGTTATCCATGCCAATAGCTAGTCATCATCAAATATTTACAAGTTTTCATTGTAGCACTTACTCCATATCAACCTTACCAAAGTTTGATCACATATAGAGCACATTGCTCATGAATACATATACACATGTACCTGCACTTGTTCATCACATTATCACATTCAATTACACTTAGTCATTTTCCCGTTGAACACATCGGAATATTATTGGATACATCAAAAGTTTACACATAAGTGCCACACTTGTAGCCAAAGCTACTTCACATCACTTTTCACATAGAGGCTCGTTCTTGAGCTATTCACTTTCACTTGTTTGCTCACACAAGCTGTCAGTCATTCGTTACTACTTAGTGCTGCTCACACAAGCTGTCAAGTATCCGCAACACATGCCGGTATACCCAGCCACTGGTAGAACTCAAGACCAGCACCCGGATTCACTTAGTCACAATTTCATATAGTTTTCACATAGGTCCCTAGTGACATGTCACTTGTATCCTATTCTATTCCTAAGGTTCAACCGAGAAATTTCTCACTTGCCTATGTTTTGTCAATTAAATCAAATATTAAGCCACATTTCATACCATTATCAAAATATGAAAACGTAAGTAAAAACGATGCATCATTTACATACAAACTTAACTCGAAAGCAAAATGGGTGAAAAGGACTTATTCGTCAATTACTTGTTTTTCCCCAATCTAGATCTGAACCTTGTTTCTCTTTATCTAAAACATCACATTTAACTTATTTAATCATTATAATACTCAGCCCAAAAATCATATTTGGAAAAATTACACTTTTGCCCCTAAACTTTGTCATATTTACACTTTTGCCCCTAGGCTCGTAAAATAATTTTCATTCAATTTATTTGTACTTTAAGCCTAGAAAAACCATTTTCATAACTACAATAGCCCATAATTTGCATTAAAACGCACTTTTATGACATATTTTATAACTTTTACAAATTAGTCCTTTTAGGCATTTTCACCGAAAATCACTTAGTAAAAGTCATTTCTCTAACCATAAACATGCATTTTATACCATTAAACATCAAAATATGCACATATTCATCATGGTTCAAAACCCTAGACTTTAACCATATCACAAATTAGTGGTAGAAATAGATAGATCTTGTTACAAGGATTTCAAAAACGTAAAAATCATTAAAAACGGGGCTAGAACAGACTTACAATCGAGCTTGGAAGCTTAAAAAACCCTAGACATGGTTTTTCCATTAAAGTTTCGGCCAAGGGGTTGAAGATGGACAAAAATTGGATTTTAATTTTGTTTTTAATTCATTTTAATAACTAAATGACCAAAATGCCCTTAATGAAAAACTTTGGAAACATGTCTAACTGTGTCCATTTTTGTCCATCAACTTAAACATGGTCTAATTACCATATAAGGACCTCCAATTTAAAATTTCATAATAATTGGACACCTCTAGCATGTAGAACTCAACTTTTGCACTTTTTACAATTTAGTCCTTTTGACTAAATTGAGTGCCCAAACGTCAAAATTTTCAAACAAAATTTTCACGAAATAATTTCGTGAAATCGTAGACCATAAAAATATGATAAAAATAAATTTTCTTATGTCAAATTTGTGGTCCCAAAATCACTGTTCCGACAAAGCCCAAAATTAGGCTGTTACAACGTGGGCTAAATGTTCCCAATCTTATCGCTAGATCTCCATGGCGCGTATCTTATGTTATGGTCACGAGCTTTGTCTTACGATCGGGTTGTTCCTTTGAAACCTTTGCCTCAGCTTTTGTCGCCTCTTAACTTGAACCGTCCCACTCGTTGGTACATCTCTTTGGCAAGAAGTCTCCGCTTTAACTTGCCTAAATTTTACTTGCTCACTTTTGAATCCACGTGATTCTTACACCTTGGCTTCGTATTGCCCACAGTCCGTTGGCGTCCTTGCTTAAGAACTTTGAAAGGGACCCTATAACCTTGCCAAGCCAACAAGTCAAAATTCAGAACACTGTCAAAGTGTTTGCAATGTACCTTACTCGCAGCATTTACTCGTCTCGACTACTTTTGTATTGCTCCTTTTCCCTCGGAGCTCGATGCACTACCCACATTTCCCAAACATGTCGGCTCCATAATCAGTTCTGTAGGCTTCATATCGATCTATTGCGCCGTTAATGCTTCTGAAGGGGCTTTCGTAGCATTTCGTTTTATCGAGTCAATGTTCCTCCCATACGAAACATCCTCGACTAGTTGGATTGATGTTAACACATTTGTCCCAACCTTCATATCCCGATGCACCAGCACAATAATTTTTGATAACGGATGTAACACCCCAAACCCGGCCCAAACACCACGGCCAGATTTAGAATGTACTGAGGAAAAAGTTTGAAAGATTTTGACATAAGGGTGAAAACATAATAATTTTTCTGTCATTTATAAAAACATTGTAAATTTAAAATTCTAAGTAAAATTAAGCTGTTACAAATTCTCAGATTTAAAACTTTAATATAAGTTTTTATGGTGTAAACTGCTTTTAAAATTATAACATTCCCAAATATTAACTTGCTCGTCAATCCAACTTAAATATAATAAAATCCCCAAAATACTTTAATTGGCCTTATTACAATAATGAATTTCCCAAAATGTACTTTAAATGTAAATTTCATAAAACAAATAAAACATCTTCTGCATGGCCACCTCGTCTCCACTCCAGCCCGGTCTAAGAATCATGAATCACCTGCATTGTTGGCAAAAATTGGGTGAGTCAAACCGACTCAGTGTATAGTTATTTCACATCCCTCCACAATATGGGCTTGGCCCATATCCACACAGTCCACATACATAATTATGCAAAATGAAGTCCAGCCCAACCTAGTGTCCATCCGCTACACACCCCCGTACCTGCCGCACACACCAGGGGATTACTAAATCGCCCTCCAACCGCTACACACCTCCTTGGCAGACCTGCTGCCCAAGGCCGTGGCTTAGCCACCGATCACCTAAGTGACCCCACATATCTATATCCACGAGGTGACTCTAGGTCATCCTCAATCCACGATGATGCACACAGCTATCATCCGCCCACGATGTGGCACATAGCCAACACCCCATATTGATGAAGCACATAGCCAACATCAAGCGCTAATGTAGCACAAGGCTAACATCAGACCACGTACATAAATATGTACACCCTGTCCTTCAATAGTCATGTCCCAATCCCCATGCATATATGTATATGATAAGATATCATTGGAATGAGTATACATCACATGCTACCACAATTTCATACCTATACCATAGGTAAATTCATGTCATAAAATACTGACCTAGTTAATCGATTACCCACCATGGGTATCCACCATCTTAGCCATTATTTTCGGCTACCATACACATCATATACATATATATATATAACAACATACACAAATAACAGGAGAACAGTGCGATAATTACACACCTGATAACCTGAAGAATCACACTCTCGATATCAATGCTATCTCTAACCGAAACTACAGCTATCTGCCTACGCTCCTGTTCTGACGCTGGCCCACACCCCAGTGGCCAATCCCGTACCGCAGAGACTGATCTCTTCTTAAACTTAGGGATAGGGGCTACCCCTTTCTCTCCTTGACTGGCACTCGCATCCATCGACGAACACTTTAATCAAAACCAGATTAATACGAGATCTTAAACGAATAGAAACTACAACTTAACATCCTTACCCCAAATGGATCAGAATCCCGAAAGCCTCTGCTTACTTCTGTCGATTTGCCCCTAAATAACCACAGTCAGAATCGGTCATCACTAATAGACAAAATGGCCTATGGCCGAATACCATAACCCACTTACCTTGCTTATCTAAATCCCGAAACTGCCACTTGTTCCCGAAGTTGTCGAAATCCCTACTAATCAACTGTTAGAATCGGCTTTAATACATGAAAACTATGAAGATGGCCCTTGGCCGAATGCTACATTTGCTTACCTTGAGTAATCGAATCCAAGAGACCCTTTTAATGCTCCTTCACGTTGGCTACAAACAAAAGAAACACGAGATAATGGCCCTATGAACATTCGGCCATCCTTAGAAATCAAGGCCAACCATTCGGTTTTGGCCACCAAAAGAGAAAGAAGGGAAAATCGATTGCTAAGGAAAGAAAATACTTACCACTATATTCGAAACTGATTGGAAGATTGATGGAAAAGAATGTCGACACCTCCCCCTCTACAGGCTCTAATAGATTCAGCCAAGGTTTCCCCACCAAGAGAGGTTTGATCGGCTTCCTAAAAGAGCAAAGAAGAAAGGAATTATGAATGGAAGATTCGGCCACAGAAGAGAAAAGTGTATTCGGCTATGGTGTTTCTTTAAGGTGTCAAGCAAAGAAAAGAGAAAAAGAAGCTACAAGGTTCGGCTTGGAAAAAGAAAATGAAAGGAAAAGAAGATGCACAAAACGCCCACTTGGTTACTTCAATATTTGGTTCTTGCTTCAAAGAAAAGAGAGGAAAAAGAACGAATTCCCTTGACTAAGAATTTCGGCAAGTAGCACTAAAGGAGAAATAAAAAGGTGAACACACTCACAAAAATAATTTCGGCACTTACTCCCCTCTACATGGCCGAATTTGCCATCCCAATCCCCCCTAAATTCGGCTATCACTCAAACTCTATCTCCCCCTCCCTTTTCTCCTATTTTTCCTCTTCAACACTCATTCAAAAAGTTTGAATGAGTCAACTATTATCTCTTCCCCCTTAGCCGAATTTAAAAGAAATGACCAAGTCTTATCCTCATCCTTTCAAAGTCCAAATGCCGTCCAACTAGCCCTCCTCCTTGACGCAAAAAGAAACCCCATAATGCTTCCTCAGCAACTCGAACCTCCTCCCTCCTGAAGCCCCTCTTGACGCAATCTTCCCTGTACCTTAGGTGGTGTCCCTTGCCACTTTACCCCTTCACTTGTTGTGTCATAAAACCCACACAATTTTTCTTAAGACCTCCTTTGCCTAGCTCCCCTTTTTAAACTTAAAACCCAATATTCTCCTAAAGTATTCACCTATATCCTAGAGTTCCCAAAACCCCTAAAGCACATCCAAACACACACACCAAGCCCACTATCACATGAATTACGAATTAAACGCATAACCCCTAAATCCCAGATATTACAGTTTTGCCCTCAAAGAAATTTCGTCCTCGAAATTTCCAACTAACTATCAATCGTACATCCTAACTCACCACACTACGCTTTTGCTGTGCACTCTGATCTTAAACAAACCATTATACTTTCTAGGTACGGTCTCCAAGTTCACACTCAAGGTTCTAGATACTTTACTAGCAATATAAGAACGAGTTGACCCTATAACGAATAAGGCAATAAAGGGTATTCCAGAAATAAGAAACGTACCCGTTGTCACATCTGGCACATCTTCCTCCTCGCGACGCCTTACTGCATAAACCAACCTTGGCTGTCTCGCATCTGAACCCTCAGCACCTCTGCCTGGTGCTCCACGACCTCGGCTGGAACCATTTCCTCCATAGTTCAGACCACGACCCCTCGTCGCCTGCTGACCACCTCTGTCCGGTTACACATATCCCTGACCTACTGTCTGAGCCCTATTCGGATCCTGAGGACAATCTTTAATCAAATGAGACTTAGACTTACACCTAAAACACTCTCGATCCCGATTCCAGCACTCGCCAGCATGATACCTTCCACACCGAGCACACGGACGGTCCCGATTTCCAATAGCTGGCCTAGAAACACGAGCAGAATTCTCAACCCTCGGTCTTTTTTGAAGACTCCCAGATGTTCCTGACGGTTCAAAGCTCCTCTTACTCCGGTTCCTATCCCTATCTCTATTCTGCCTCTCGGTCCTCTTGACCTCCTCGGCTATCTGAGCTTTCTCTACTAGAATGGCGAAGTCCCTTTCTCGTTGCGGAGCAATCAAAACCCGCTGCTCGTCCCGTAGCCCATCTTCAAATCTAACGCATCTCTCATAATCGGTAGCCACGATGCCTCGAGCATACCGACTCAATCGCAGAAATTCAGCCTCGTACTCCGCTACCGACTTGCCACCTTGCACCAAATTGAGGAATGCCTTCCTCTGAGCGTCCACATAACTAGCTCCGATGTACTTTCCCTCAAACTTGATCTTAAAGTAACCCCAGTCTACACGGTCTGCAGGTGTACCCTCTCTGACAGTGAGCCACCACTGGTAGGCCTCATCCCGGAGCAACGAAATAGCACCCTTAAGCTTTTCCTCAGTAGTTAGATCCAAATCATCCATGATCCTCTCAACTGCCTCTAACCAGTACTCCGCCACGTTCGGAGCTACCCCAGACACTCCTCTGAATACCTCAGCTCCATTTGCTCTAAGCCTCTCAGACACTGACTTCCGAGCCCCATTGCCCACATTAGCTCCTGCGACTCGCTCTAGCACTCGCAGCATAGCCTGCGATACCGCTTCATCACCTCCTGTCTGATCTTGATCCTCCGCGCCCATCGCTGGCGGCGGCACATCGTTTTCTGACCCATGGCCAGACCCCACCGATTCCGACACTGCCATCCTGCCTCTACCACGCCCACGAGTATTGCGACCACGCCCCCTAGAACTCATGTCTACTATCGCGATTTAATCTGATTTAGGAAATTTTATGCATTAGTATTCTGTTCCACTGATTATCCGCGAACAATTTTATGTAAAGAAGTTCTTAGTAGTAGTTCTTTCGATCAATCAAAGTTTTCATCTCAAGTTTCACTACCCTAATTCAGAGAAACACATTCATTCAATAGTATCCACTACACAATTTCACCACTCAAACATTTTCGTCCATTCTAATCCCAGGGGTATTTTCGTAATTTGTCCTATAGGGGTATTTTGGTAATTTTCTAAATTGAGGTATTTTGATATTTCGCAAAATAGGGGTTTTGGTATTTTTTGTAAAATGAAATTATCTTAGTAAAAAACGAGGGTAGTATGGCAATTTTATAATCCAAGGATATTTGGGTAATTTTGTAAACCAGGGGTATTTGTGTAATTTTGTAAATCGGGAATATTTCGGAAAATTTTTCAAAGTCTAAAATGGTTTTTACAAATCAAAGGGGTAATTTGGTGATTTTAAAACTAAGGTTCTTATAAAACAGTGTAGCTAGTCCCTTTCGGGTTTTAATTTTTGGGTTAAGCCGGTGAATAGGTCCTCTCGGTTAGGGTGAACTGTCACTACGCACCAGGTAGGATTCGAGTAGAGAGGAGGTGAGCCACTAGGACTGCTTAAATACCAAGCTCCCACCGAATCCAATCTTAGACATGCGCACAACTGTTGCCACACCCTATCTTGGCGACTTACTCACAGGTTTGTTTGGTTGTAATTAAGTCTTATGTATCTTTGTGTTGGAGTAAACTAATCCTCGTGTTCAGTAGTTCCTAGTCTACTAATCTACGTCCCCATAATTCCCACATACAAATCATAAAACAATTAGGGGTACTTACCTGGTGGACTTCGGGCCAGAGATACAGGTGCCATGCCAGAATAACCCTGAAAATAACCCATAAAAGTTTATGTTTTTGAAAAGCCCATTTAAAAAAAATGTTTTTGGGCCCAAAACCCTCAAAGCCGAGTTTTGAACCTGGCTCTGATACCAAATTGTAACACCCCAAACCCGACCCAAACACCACGGCCAGATTTAGAATGCTACTGAGGAAAAAGTTTGAAAGATTTTGACATAAGGGTGAAAACATAATAATTTTTCTGTCATTTATAAAAACATTGTGAATTTAAAATTCTAAGTAAAATTAAGCTGTTACAAATTCTCAGATTTAAAACTTTAATATAAGTTTTTATGGTGTAAACTGCTTTTAAAATTATAACATTCCCAAATATTAACTTGCTCGTCAATCCAACTTAAATATAATAAAATCCCCAAAATACTTTAATTGGCCTTATTACAATATTGAATTTCCCAAAATGTACTTTAAATGTAAATTTCATAAAACAAATAAAACATCTTCTGCATGGCCACCTCGTCTCCACTTCAGCCCGGTCCAAGAATCATGAATCACCTGCATTGTTGGCAAAAATTGGGTGAGTCAAACCGACTCAGTGTATAGTTATTTCACATGCCTCCACAATATGGGCTTGGCCCATATCCACACAGTCCACATGCATAATTATGCAAAATGAAGCCCAGCCCAACCTAGTGTCCATCCGCTACACACCCTCGTACCTGCCGCACACACCAGGGGATTACTAAATCGCCCTCCAACCGCTACACACCTCCTTGGCAGACCTGCTGCCCAAGGCCGTGGTTTAGCCACCGATCACCTAAGTGACCCCACATATCTGTATCCATGAGGTGACTCTAGGTCATCCTCAATCTACGGTGATGTACACAGCTATCATCCGCCCACGATGTGGCACATAGCCAACACCCCACCTTGATGAAGCACATAGCCAACATCAAGCGCCAATGTAGCACAAGGCTAACATCAGACCACGTACATAAATATGTACACCCTATCCTTCAATAGTCATGTCCCAATCCCCATGCATATATGTATATGACAAGATATCATTGGAATGAGTATACATCACATGCTACCACAATTTCAACCTATACCATAGGCAAATTCATGTCATAAAATACAAACCTGGTTAATCGATTACCCACCATGGGTATCCACCATCTTAGCCATTATTTTCGGCTGCCATACACATCATATACATATATATTTATATAACAACATACACAAATGACAGGAGAACAGTGCGATAACTACACTCCTAATAACCTGAAGAATCACACTCTCGATATCAATGCTATCTCTAACCGAAACTACAGCTATCTGCCTACACTCCTGTTCTGACGCTGGCCCACACCCCGGTGGCCAATCCCGTACCGCAGAGACTGATCTCTTCTTAAACTTAAGGATAGGGGCTACCCCTTTCTCTCCTTGACTGGCACTCGCATCCATCGACGAACACTTTAATCAAAACCCGATGAATACGAGATCTTAAACGAATAGAACCTACAACTTAACATCCTTACCCTAAATGGATCAGAATCCCGAAAGCCTCTGCTTACTTCTGTCGATTTGCCCCTAAATAACCACAGTCAGAATCGGTCATCACTAATAGACAAAATGGCCTATGGCCGAATACCATAACCCACTTACATTGCTTATCTAAATCCCGAAACTGTCACTTGTTCCCGAAGTTGTCGAAATCCCTACTAATCAACTGTTAGAATCGGCTTTAATACATGAAAACTATGAAGATGGCCCTTGGCCGAATACTACATTTGCTTACCTTGAGTAATCGAATCCAAGAGACCCTTTTAATGCTCCTTCACGTTGGCTACAAACAAAAGAAACACGAGATAATGGCCCTATGAACATTCGGCCATCCTTAGAAATCAAGGCCAACCATTCGGTTTTGGCCACCAAAAGAGAAAGAAGGGAAAACCGATTGCTAAGGAAAGAAAATACTTACCACTATATTCGAAACTGATTGGAAGATTGATGGAAAAGAATGTCGACACCTCCCCCTCTACAGGCTCTAATAGATTCGGCCAAGGTTTCCCCACCAAGAGAGGTTTGATCGGCTTCCTAGAAGAGCAAAGAAGAAAGGAATTATGAATGGAAGATTCGGCCACAGAAGAGAAAAGTGTATTCGACTATGGTGTTTCTTTAAGGTGTCAAGCAAAGAAAAGAGAAAAAGAAGCTACAAGGTTCAGCTTGGAAAAAGAAAATGAAAGGAAAAGAAGATGCACAAAACGCCCACTTGGTTACTTCAATATTCGGTTCTTGCTTCAAAGAAAAGAGAGGAAAAAGAAAGAATTCCCTTGACTAAGAATTTTGACAAGTAGCACTAAAGGAGAAATAAAAAGGTGAACACACTCACAAAAATAATTTCGGCACTTACTCCCCTCTACATGGCCGAATTTGCCATCCCAATCCCCCTAAATTCGGCTATCACTCAAACTCTATCTCCCCCTCCATTTTCTTCTATTTTTCCTCTTCAACACTCATTCAAAAAGTTTGAATGAGTCAACTATTATCTCTTCCCCCTTAGCCGAATTTAAAAGAAATGACCAAGTCTTATCCTCATCCTTTCAAAGTCCAAATGTCGTCCAACTACCCCTCCTCCTTGACGCAAAAAGAAACCCCAGAATGCTTCCTCTGCAACTCGAACCTCCTTCCTCCTGAAGCCCCTCTTGACGCAATCTTCCCTGCACCTTAGGTGGCGTCCCTTTCCACTTTACCCCTTCACTTGTTGTGTCATAAAACCCACACAATTTTTCTTAAGACCTCCTTTGCCTAGCTCCCCTTTTTAAACTTAAAACCCAATATTCTCCTAAAGCATTCACCTATATCCTAGAGTTCCCACAACCCCTAAAGCACATCCAAACACACACACCAAGCCCACTATCACATGAATTACGAATTAAACGCATAACCCCTAAATCTGGATGTTACAACGGACCAGTGACAATATGAATTTGATCGGCCCATGGATAGAGAGCTACCTAAATCCTGTTAAGGAAGTTTAAGCTAAGAACATAATTGTAATCATCTAATTGGATTACCTCAAATTCTTCCTTGACTTTCCATTTGTCGATTTGTAGCTCCACATTTTTGAACTACTCCCACAATTGGGGCCTACTCAGAATTTACCGTATTAATCTTCTTATTTGATTTTCTAATCGAGAGACCAAATTTCTTCTCATCCTTTTCCAATATGAACAAGTCCGATGCTCCTGTATCAACAAGAGTGCTCCTCTTCTGACCTGCAATGTTTATGTCTATAAACATCAACCCTTCATTGCCATCCCTTTTCTTAGCAATGAACACCATCGGATTGACCCTCTATGTCTTTCTCTCAACAGGCTCCGCCTTTTCTGACTCATCATTCCTCTTCATAGCCGAAACTGAAGATACCTTTGGGCAGTCCCTCTTCATATGCGGTCCCTTACAAAGGTAGCATCTCAACTTTCCCCTCTTCTCTTTCAAGCTGTTAGGTTTCCACTTCCCATTTCGTGTTTTCTCGTTACCACCATCACTACTATTACCGTTGCCATCATTGCTATGTCCCTCTTCATCTTCATTATGGTACCCACCATTGCCCCTCCCATTGGGCTTGAAAGAATCAAACCTGTCTCTTCTCGGAACAAGTTCCACTAAGGACTCCGCTACCATCATGGCGTTGGTAAGTTCCTGAACTCCTTAGCGTTGCAACTCTTACTTTGCCCATGGTTTCAACCCATCCGTGAAGGAGAAAAATGCCTCCTTCTCGCTCAAATAAAAATTTTGGAGCATGAGTTCACTAAATTTCCGCACATACTCCATAACCGTGCCTTGTTGCGTAAGCTGTCGCAACTTTGCTCGAGCTTCATCCTCGACATACTCAAGGTAAAATTGTGCTTTGAATTCCTTTTGGAACTCTTTCCAAGTCCCAATCTCGGTCCCACCACGTCTCACATCTGTGGACCTACATCGCCACCATAACAAAGCAACGTTAGTAAAATACATAGCAACAATATTTACCTTTGTGGTATCATCCTCAATGCTCATCACACGGAAGTATTACTCCATGGCCCAAATAAAGTTGTCCACTTCACTTGCGAACCTTGCCCTTTTAAACGCTTTCAGTTTGGGCACATCCACTGCTTGTTACTTCAGCTTCGAAGCCAACATTCCATTACCCACGGCAGTATTGAAAATATTGAGCTCCCCCTTAAGCTTATTGATCTCTTCCTTCAAAGCTATCACCATAGCCTCGTGAGCATCATCCTTCTCAGCTAGCTTATTCTCAGAGGAACCGATAGTATCCCACACAAATTCCCTAAGCTGCTCCTTCGTCGTTTGCAACCCATCATTGAGTCTATCATCGATATCGTTGATCCTCTCCTTGACGTCCCTCATAAACTCCTTGAGAGTGACAACCCGATCCTCCAAATCTAACAACAATTCCCTCGATTGACTCGCTTTTATGGCCCTTCTACGGGTCTCTATTGGCTCACTCTGATCGACAACTTCTTTCGACATCCCAATAGTGCCTTCAAAACAATAGCTCTGATACCACTTGTCACAGGGTTAGATCTTTCATCTTACGATCCGTGCGGCCTTAGGTTATTCATTCATCCAAACTTGCCTAAGTCAGCCTTTTCTCAAGTGAGGATTCCTTTAGAATACCTCCAAGGCACCAATTTGTATAGCGGAAGCAAACTATGCCAAAAGAAGCCACAAAGAACAACATAAAGCCACAGAAAAGAATGTACAAGAGGTGTTTGAGTAAATGCTCTCAAAATTCTATTACTCTTAAGAATTCAACATACAATGGAATGATCTACAAGTGAGGGGGTGGCTCTCTATTTATAGTTGAGCTCCCCCAAAACCGACGGACAAGATTAAGTTACATCGATAGACGAGATTAACCATATCCCTTGAATTTAGGGAATTATAAGATATGCCATATCAAATCTAATCTAACCTTTACAAGGTATGATTCCTATCAATCTTCTAAGATTAGTTACCAAAATAGCCTAAGTTGCCATATCTTCGTTATCGGGCCAACCAGGCTTCAATCTGATAGGCTTCTCCAATAGTTCTTTGAATCAGGCCGGTTCTCGTGGGCTAAATGTTCCCCATCTTATCGCTAGACCATTATGGGGCGCATCTTGTGCTATGGTCATGGGCTTTGTACTTTGACCCGTGACACTTACACCTAATTGACCTTTATGCATGAGTTGGAAAAGGTTTAATATAACAGTTTTTATTGATTTGGTAGCTAATTTTTTTTTGTTGTACTTAAATTTAACATTTTTTTAAGTTGGTACTTAATCCTTTTTGTAATCCAATTTGGTACCTCAACTTGATTCTTTTTCCTAGTTTGGTATCTAACCTTTTTTTTTTTTGTTTGATTTGGTATTTCAACTTGTCAAACGTTTTACAAATTACTCCGATATACTACTAATGCTAGTTCTTTTATGAGGTAGCAAAAAATAATTAATGTATGACCGACATGTGACAAATAATATGGTTTCTTTTTTGTATTTTATATGTTCAATTACTTTTACTTTTAATTAATTAATTATTAACTTCTTTTAATTTGGGTTTTTAAAATTAATTTTTATTTAATTTTAATTCATTAAGCATAACTCAATACCTTATTTTTTTAACACAAATTTCCTTTAACACTGATAATATTTTTGTAGCATAACAAAAAAATTGTTAACGCCATTTGTGTTTTGCGTAATTTGTATAACATTTAATAAATTTAGGTACCAAATTAAACCTAAAAAAATCTTAGGTACCAAATTAGGAAAAACAAATACCAAGTTTAGGTACCAAATTAGGCTCGAAAACAGTTTAAGTACCACATTAGGAAAAAAGTTTCTAGTTCAGGCACCAAATTGGGCTAGAAAAAAAGTAAGTACCAAATTAGAAAAATAATATATCAGAAATACCAAATATTATATTAAGCCATTCGAAAATATTAAACTGAACGAAATAGACTTAGAATAATTGTTGATATTTTTAAAAATTTCACTTTTTTTAACCTTTTCTGTATTGACCATTGATTATAAAGTTAACATTTTATATTGGACTCCTCAAAGCAGTGGTTCTTAGGTTTTCTGTTTTCTTTTCACATTTATTTTTTATGTCGAAAGTTTATGGGTACATAATGTAACACCCCAAACCCGGCCTAGAAGTTAGGCCCAAATCTAGCGTGTCATATTGAAGAGTTTTTCGAAAATCATGCTTTCATTAGAAACCCTTCTTAAAGAACTTAAAACTTTCTGCTATTCAAAACCTCATATTTCGTTTGCTTATTTTCAAAGCGTGGTTTATTAGAAATCATTCTTGGAAAACATTATTATCTTTAAAACCTTGTTTGTTGCGGAAAGCTTAATTTAAATCAGTTGCGGAACGTGATATTTTGAAAAACAATAGTTATTTCCGATAAATCGTGATCTACATCTAGCAATTATAAAACAATCAATAAAATCCCAAAACTTAAAGTTCAGAAATCTTAAGGCCTTATTACAAAATTTATAACCCAACAAATTAAACTAAAATAAAAATAGGACGTGTACTTTAAAGCCAATCGGACGTGTGGTCACCTCCAAGTCCCTCGCAGCTCCGATCCGTCTAAGGCTGAGGATTACCTGCACAGTTAAAAATAGGGTGAGTTTATGAAAACTCAGTGTGTAATCCCCCTACCAGAGTATCAGTCAGTATACAGAAGCAGAAACCTAAACAGTCTGGGCCGAAGCTCTTTCAACAGTAACAGTAAAGTACAGATTAGAGCATAAACAGATATGCAACAGTATGAGGATACATCCCACCCCAATCCATCCAACACACCACCCGTACCAACCCTACACTCCATGTGGGGACCAAGTTGACCCACCTAGCCCTACACACCAAGAGCGCAGCCGAGCTGCCAATATATATATGCGGCTCTTAAGCCTTCAATAGCGGTATTATAATTGGCACAGAGCCATCAGTAACTGTATTATGTTTGGCACATAGCCATCAGCGACGGTAATATAATCGGCACACAGCCTTGGGTAAATATGATCGACACAGAGTCATTGATATCTATTAGGCACATAGCCATGGGTAAATACGATTGGCACAAAGCCATAATCAAGATGGCACAGAGCCAAGCTCTTCAAAAATGCAGCCTTATTGCTAATAACAGTATATGTGGCGGAGCCACTAAAATCAGTATATCGTGGCAGAGCCACTAAATCAGTATAACGTGGCATAGCCACCAGTACAGTACTTCCTCCATAAGTATAACCTAACCCAATGCAGTATGTCGTGTATGTCATGCTCAATTATTACACGTGTATGCAAAATGGCCATGCTTAGAAACCGTCAATTCAACATATATTAACAGCAAATTAGACACACGCCTACAATCAAGTCGGTTAAACCACAATCATACAATCACAATCAAATCATGGCACAAAATTAGTCTTTTACCCTCAGGGGCAAAATAGTCATTTACCCTAAAAGTGTATTTCGGTAATCCTACCCTACAGGGGTAATTTGGTAATTCTACTCATAACTAATCCATGTATGCAATGCATCTCAAACATAATCAATCCTATAATTAACACATACAACACTAGTACTACCACGATGGTACAATGGTCATTTAATCGGATAGGGGTGAAACAGTCATTTCACCCTTTAAGGGCATCTCGAAAATTTTACCCATCGAGGGTATTTCGGTAATTTTCCAAATTGAGGGTATTTCGGTAATTTCGCAAACCAAGGGTATTTCGAGAATTTTCTAAATCGAGGGTATTTCGGTAATTTCGCAACCCAGGGGTATTTCGGTAATTTTACAAACTGGGTATTTCTGTAATTTTGTAAACCAAGGAATTCTAAACAGAGATAACGACATTTCAGCATTTGCCGCTCTACAGCTAGAGTAGTGTGAAATACACACCTGATAAGAATCTGGAGTTGATCCGCACTCCGAACACTCCCATGCCCAAAGGCCAACCCAGGTATGCTCACTCGCCTCATAGATTGCTCTATTTAAAGACAGCTTCTCACCATCCCTCTTGCTAGCTTCCCGATGTGGGATCCCTCATTCAGTAGAGTTTAAATCCAACACAAACTCTGGCCGTCCCAACATATCCCTTTTTGCTTGCAATGGGATTTGAACTCAAGCTCCCCTGTAATTTAATTCACGCCGCTAGCCACTAGGCCACAAACTTCTCTTGTGTCTACAATCATGCGCAACTAAATATAAGTTTATGAGCCAAAGTCTAAGTTCATTAAAAATAAATCAAAATGAAATGCAGGCGCCAAGACTTGAACCTTGGACCCCTTGCTTCCTTGTGTGGCTTCACTTCCTTGTCTCCCATGTGGCGCCATTTGCCACTAGACCACAACTCCTGTTGTGTCATTTTTCTCCACATTTTATTCTTAAAGCCTACTTATTAACTCCTAGGGTTTTATTCACCTAAAACCAAAATTTTCCTAAAGCCCAAGTTTGATCCCGGGACTTCATAGAAGCCCCCTAACCTTCCAAAATCACTCACCTAATAGGTCCAACTTGCATTAGTGCCGTTCTCTCGTTCTCAAAATTTTAAACGCTCCCCTGCCTAAGGCCCAATGGATCCAATTCTACTAGGCCCAAATCCAGGTCGTTACACTTATATCTCATATTATGACAATTGAAAAATAAGCTAATCTATCTATATCCACTATATCATATCATCTACAATAATAAATTAAAGTGGAAGTCATTGGTATATTTAAATTTTAAATTTGGTGATTTTTATCTTTTATATAAATATACATAAGTTTTTTTTTTTTGAATCATAAGAGGAGAGCAAAACTCTAACAACAAGCTGACTAACGCAACTTGAACCCAGGCCATACCTGAGACAGTGAACACCTTTACCATTAGGCCAACACACGGGGTTCAAAGGTGAGCTTTTTTTTTAAGATGAGATGTTAGAAAAATTATTTTATGTGTATTTTATGATCATAACCATAATATGTAACTTCATTTCATATTTATCTTAATTACTAATTAGCTCATCATTAATTAGAAATAATTAATTTAAGTATCTACATATGTTTAGCTCTTATCCTTTATATATATATAATTGAAGCCCAAAGAACTTTTGTTGCATAAGATCACTTTTTAATTTGTTCTACCTTTTTATAATAATAATAAATAATATGTATGTGGGGACTTGCTACATAGTTAATGCACTACCTTCAACCTCGTTCAAAAAATTATATAAGCCATGCCATTCACCAGTCTAGCCACCTCACATATATACTTAAAATCTAAATCGACCTCCACTAAGATAGATTAAGCTCTTTCTCTCTCTCTCATATACAAGTTTTGAATATATAATGATGAGCCCATAGATCAAGAAAATCACCAGAAGAAATGCTTGAAGACAATTACAACTCAAAACAAAACAAAACAAAATGAAAAAGGAGAAAGCCTAGCAACCTTGGTTGTTAAGAAAAATCTCCGACAAACAAGAACAACTAGGTTGATTCGTCACATCATAAGAAAAGAGAAGTGTCATACCCCAAAATAGGGCCTAGGAGTTTTAGGGGTAATTTAGGAATTTTAGCCTATATGAACGCGAAATTTCATAAGTTTGGTAATCGATAATGTTTTCAACAATGGTTTTCATAAAATCGTGTCAATTTCTGAAAATGAGTTTTAAATATCCTTGATTTTGAAAAAAAGAATGAATTGTAAAATAGTTAAAACTGGGAGTTTTTATGAAGCAATTAGACCAGAATTTCAAAATCAGCCTAAAAACCCCCATCTATAGCATGTTCATGTTATTTCTTTCTTATTTGCTAGTTGTGTCGTCCCTTTTGCTCTCCCAACTCTTCCAACCGCTTTTGATCTCCACTCCCTAATCCCTCTTGATTTCCATTATCCTTTGAACTATAAATCTCCACTGAAACTAAGAAAACACCCAAAAACTTCATTAATTTCATCATCTTCTTCAAGAGTGTATTTTCTAGAATTTTGCCAAAGTTCATTTTTCTTACATTTAAGGTAACCAATCATCTTCCTATTAGTTTGAAATGTTATCTAGACTTTCAAATCAAATTTCTAGCCCTTAAAACGCATGTTTTAGATAAAAGCCGAAATTTTGGTCATTAATGGTGGATTTCGGGTTTGTGGATAAAACCTTGATTTCAAAGTGTTTTTCAACTTGTTTTAACATGATTAGAAGGTTTCTAAACTTACTTTGAAGTTTCGTTAAAGATTTCTTGAGTTTTAATGAATTTTTGAAAAATAGCCATAAAGCATGTCTAAAAAGTCGATATATTAAATCGAGTAGTTTTGTGTAGTTTAAAGGTTGAGAATTAGTCATAGGTGAATTATAAGATGAACGGAATTGGTTTTAGGTGAAAAGATTAAGTATAGATTGTGATATTCATATTTAAAGTTTGTTATGTTATAAGTTTCAATTATATGAGAATTTAGTTTAGGCTTATGTTTTGTATGCATGTAATGAGTCCTTGGCTAATTTTTGGATGTATTGTTGTGTGAATTTTTTGTGTTGAAGTTCCGAATTCGATAGAACCTTCTACGAGTAAAGATAAAGGTAAGGAAAAGCTAAATTGAGCTTTCAGCTTTTCAACGAAAGTGTAATCGATGAGTCTTTGGAATTGCTACTTGTAGACACGATTCTTAGTGTTGATTGGGAGCTTAGGAATAGCCTAAACCTCTATCCTAAGTTTTGAGTGTAAGCTTTCTATTTTCCTTATTTTATTTTTGGCAAATTATGCGAATATGCAAATAACTATGAATTGATCATTATGATGCAATATTGTGAATTGTATTGTAACAGTAATGATGTTCTATTAGTGATATAAAGATGTGCAGTGAAAGTGTGCAAAATCCAGTAAGTATGTATGTGTTGCATTGTCGAATATGATGCTTATGTAATAGGTTTTTGTATGTGATAAACTGATTTTAGTACACTCATATGTTGACGGATATATGATGGCTCAATGAGCATTATTGTGGCACTTTTAGTGCAATTAAATGTGAATTTGATAAGTATGCATTGTGTATAAGTTTTTGATTTGAAACGACAAATATGAACAAAGATGATGTGAATCAAATCATTAATTAAAAATGTGTAATTATGATATGGATATGTTGGCCTTGTGACCCTATGAGTCCGTTGGATATAGTTGGCATGCCATAGGCACTCACTCAAAATGTCTGATTCAATTCGAAGTGTCTCACCATTCTGACATTTCAGTACAATAAGCTTTTGCCTACAATTCACTATAGTGTCATGCAGAGTTAGCCAATCCATACCCAGAATCACATCAATCATTTGGAAGAAGGCTTATTCATGAACGGAGGCTTGCACGTTACTTTCTACATCATCGGAGTTGGCTCGGTTGGAATCCGTTACATTATGAAAATATAATTCAAAACATGTCAGGAGTTATCACACTATCACAGGTTATATAATATTATGTATATCTATACTCACATATGTTACGTTCAGTCCGAGAATAGGCTAAACCATGGTTGTGATACCAATAAATGTAACACCCCTAGCCTGTATCCGTCGTCGGATTACGGTTATAGAGTATTACCAGAGTGTAACATTATATAATGAACATTTTATTATCACAAACAAACCACAACATAAATCATAACAATATCATCCAAAATCATACATACGGTCCCTTTTACGAGCTTTTAAGGCTCTAAAAAGTCATTAGAACTAAATCGTGAACTAAATCTGAAACATATGGAATTTTTCAAAAAAAGACAAAATTTTTCAAACCACAAGGGTCATACGGCTGTGGGACTCACATGGGCAAGAGACACGCCCGTGTCTTTGGCCGTGTGCGAATTCAAAATACGGACACACGGTCGTGTCCTAGCTCGTGTCTGTGCCCGTGTACCTCACTGACTTGGGTCACATGGCCAAGCCATACGCCGGTGTGCCAGGCCGTGTACCCTTCAAAATAACCCCACACGCCAATGTGCTAGGCCATGTGCTAGGCCGTGTAACAGCCTGACTTGCAACCCTTTGAAAGCTACAAGGGACACATGGCCGTGTCGCCTCGCCGTGTGTCACACACTACTGAGACACATGCTCGTGTGGACGAAAAATAGGCCTTTTTCAAGCCATTTTTCTCACCCAAACTCATACCTCTTGCACAAGCCAATTGTACCTATAATCAAGCATTCAAAACACACCTAGCATATGCATATTCTGTAACAGACCGAATTTGACCCTAATCGGAACGGTGGTTTCGGGACCATGAATCCGAGTCCGATAAATGTTTTAATATTATATTTTGAGTCTATTATATGTGAATTGATGTGTGTGAAAGTTTCGTATGAAAATTTTATCGTTTAAGTGCTTAATTTGATTAAAAGGACTTAATCGCGTAATGCGTAAAAGTTGCATGCTAAAGTGAAAAGTGCTTATATGTGGATGGCTTTTTAATATGGAGTATTAAAAGTGAAATTAACCCATTTTATGAGTTAGTGGGTGGAAAAAGTCTAGTATAACCTTAAGTATTATATGGTTATTATTTTAGTATAAAGGTTAATTTGGTAAACCAAGTTATTTTTAATATATATGTTAAATAAAACATAAAAAAATGGCCATTATCATCTTTATTTGTTTTGGCCGAATGTTTAGAAAAGAAATGGGGTTTTTCTTCCTTTGAATTTCGGCAACTTCAATCACAAATTCAAGGTTAGTTTGATTTCGATTCTTGATAATTTTTACGTTTTTGAGATCGTTGCTTCGAACCGCAACTGACCCATGTTAAAATTTTTAAATCTAAGCATGCTTGATGTTTGGCCATTGTTGTGTTCATGTGGTTTTGTTATTTGATGATTTTAGATGAAAGATATGTAAAAGATTAGTATGTTTTGTATTGGAAGTTTTGATGAAATTGAGTATTTAGGGCTAAATTGTAAAAATAAAATTTTAGAGGGGCCTATTTGCAAAATAAATGAAATGTGAGGACTTGTAAAGTCCCTAGGAATATTCGGCCCTTGTATAGTCTTAGCTAATTTGGTGTATTTTGTGTGTTATGCAAATAGGACTAAATTGCAAAGTTGTGAAATATTAGGGGTAAAATAGTAATTTTCCCATTTATGTGTTTTGCGACTAAATTGAAATGAAATGTGCTTGAATGAGATTACTTTTGATATGTTTAGATCAAGAACAAAGAAAAACGGAATTGGATCGGAGAAAGACAAAGGTTCTCGAATAGCCGATTTACACGGTCTATCGACAACCGAGGTAAGTCCTTAAGTTAAAATATATCAAAGAGTTATTTATGAACTTGTTTGGTGATATTATTTGATAAATTTGAATATGAATTGAGGTGATAGCCGAATGTTCGAATAAGGCTAAGTTGAAATGTAATTGTAAATTTTATTATGAATAAGCTTGTTTAGCTTGAAATGTGAAGTTGAAATGAAGTATATTTGATGTTGTGATTTAGCAATAAGTAATGTGTATTAAATGGATAATTGAGGTGATTTGTATCGGGCTAAATGCCTAGTAGGCCATGTGCCGGTGATTTGTATCGGGCTAAATGCCTAGCAGGCCATGTGCCGGTGATTTGTATCGGGCTTTAAGCCTAGCAGGCCTAGTGCCGGTGACTTATTACGGGCTCTGAGCCTAGCAGGCCTTGTGCCAGTGGTATTTATCGGGCTTTCACGCCTAGCAGGCTTGATGCCGGTGATGTGTTTTACAAAGGATAAACCGAATTTTGTTCAAGGCAAAACATAGTTAATGTATCTAGTTAAAGGCTCAGGTAAGCAAGCAAGGTATGTTATGTTTAAGGTTACTTGAGTCGAGTTAATACTATGAGAACAGTATTATGTACATTTGAGATTAAGGTTGATGTGTATGAGTATTATATGATTGAAATAGAGCTTGAATGTACTATTGTGGAGATTCGGTTTTCAAATAGTAATGCTAAGAATGAAAAGAAATTTTAGTACGATAACATGGTTGTCATGAATGCTGTACTTATATGGCTTGGAGCATGTGATTCTTGTAATATATTTATTTTGTGCTTTGAAGAGATACAAGTTTATGGAAATGAAGTACAATTACTTAGGTTAATGAACTGTTAGTATTCGGTCCTGTTTAAATAAACATATTTAAATGTTTAAGTGATTGAATGTTATATTATTATGAGTTTAGGAATTACTAAGCTAGTAAGCTTACTTGTGTGAAATGTTCTCCTCTATTTTATAGATTCAGTTAGGGCTACAAGCTCAAAGGGATCGTCAAGAAAGTTGTCCACACTATCAACTCTTTTGGTACTTAAATCTAGTTTGATTCGAAAGGCATGTATTAGCTAGGTTATGTCGTTAAAATGGTATTAGATCTTGTATATATATGTTTAGCCTTGCGAAATGGCTATTACTCTTGGCTGAAACTTTACTTGTGTGTTAGATAGATTGGTTTGTATAAATGTTCTTGGTTGTGTGCTCTTGTTATGTTTAGGTTTAGCTTGAAAGTATATATTATGACAGTTATATTGAGTAGTTAAGCTGAGTTGATGATGGTAGTGAAAATGTCTATGCATGAATATATATATAAAGTTGAGCACTAGAGTGTTTAATTGAGATAAAAGCATGTGGTGGAAAAATTGAGTATACTTATGCAATTCCAATGGATATATTAGTTCATGTGTGTGTTAGGTTAATAGTATTTCCTTATGATCATGTATTCAATGTGGCTTTGATTAAATAAATTTGAAAAAGGGAGGTTACGTTGTATATTGTATGCATGTATATGCGGCCAAGTCTAGGTGCTATATAGTCAAATGTAGTTAATATGCTCAAAGAACTAGTTGGTTGGGTTAGGTTCGAATATAGAAATGTGTATAACAATGTTTTATATACAATTTTTTTTATTTATAAATGGCTTGTGAGATTGTTTGAATTTTAATAGGTGCAAGAAATCACCAAACTCGACTTGTGTTGGGTAATAAACATGAAATGTCATAAATGGGACTTTGTATATTCGGCCAATTGCTTAAGTAAGTAAGTGATGTGTATTAAGTTGCATGTTTTTGCTTAAATGAATTAATAAAAGATTAATATCATGAATTATGTATTCGGCAATACAAGGTATTAATTAGCAAATGTACTCGTATGTATATTTGGTTTTGAATTGCATTTGCACATGGCTAATAAACATTATATGTAGTTCGAATATGTCATTATAATGATAAGCTCATGATTTATGTATGTATTTTAAGACATGTATATTCATTTGGTAAAATGATATAGAATTGAAATGAATTTGATTGAACTTTGAGATATGATTAGTATATCAGGTGTGATTAATAATTTAAGACTAATATTTAATTAGTAAAACGATATATCTGTATATGTATTTGTGGATAGGTTCCATGTGATTATATGAATATATGAAAGCTGTATTTCCTTTGTAAATGCCTCGTAACCCTAATCCGGTTACGGATATGGGTTAGGGGTGTTACATATTCAATCTTACACATTATAGAAACTATCCTTTCAACCAATATGCCAAAATGGCACCTCAACTTCAATAATCAAACTTGCCTAAACACTTATCCAATTCATTCATCATTTAAGCTACCAATTGAACAATTTCAATGCCACATTTGTCTATGTTCATATACCACAAATATATATATGCACAACAAATACCATTTTGGCCATTTTCATATCTATCATGCACCTTACCATTTTGACATAAACTAAACACATTCAAGCTACCAAATCTAGCCACTAACCATATCATAAACTACCTCAATCCATGCTAATCAACAATTCATAATAGACCATTGTAAACATCATTTCATTTCCATCATTTTAACCACCACGACATCAAAATAAAAGCCACACGTAAAATCATATATAGTCATAATATCATACCAACTAGTTCATCATCTAAAATGACATATACACAAGCCACACATAACAACTCAATTCATCAAACAAGACACCTATACATGCCATTATAACCATGACTCAAAATCATCAAAATCTACCGATTTAGCCGATGGATAGTGTGATGGATCTTCGACAAGCTTCCAACCCGTACGAGCCTCCGATTATCTAGAAACATGGTAGAAATCATACAAGTAAGCATATAATGCTTAGTAAGTTCGTAAATCATAAACAATACTTACCATTTCATTTTAAAAGCTTAAAGGCAATTAATGAACATATCCAACATAGCTTGGCACAAGCCTAAGCACCAACAACAATTCACATTAGTGATTAGCACATAACTTAGTCAAATTAATTACAAAACAAAGAGCTTCCATATACTTTCCATATAAACATTCATACTATTATGAACATACTAGAAATCTTTAATCACTATCATCTCATAGCTGTCTCATTCTTTCATGACATTATAAATCAAAGCATGTATCGATCATTCCCTTTTTCTATACCCGTTGAACCACTAGAATAATATCGAATACTCGAGAATCTCAAACACTATGCTAACACATGGTCAAAACCACTACTATCTCATATATCATGTAATTGCTCTGTCTCGAGCCATAAGTGGGTCTGCTCACACAAGCTATCAGCCAGGACGTAGCTACATGGTGCTGCTCACACAGGCTGTCAAGTAACTGCAACACATGTCGAAAACTCAACCACCGGTAGGATGTACAAGACCAGCACCCAAAACACGGTAACCTCTAATGACATGTCATTTGTATCCTATATATTCCTAAGGTTCAAACGGGATCCGGAAGTCGTTGAAACTTTGTTGGATATTTCCGTAGAGTCATAATACCATAATATAACATAAAAGTATTTAATTCGAACATAATTCAATGCTATTTAAATGTACGAACTTACCTCAAACACGAACGAAAAATACAACCGGTTAGTCCAACACTTTTTCTTTTCCCCGATATAAATCCGTACGTTGCTTTTCTTGATCTAAATAATAAAATTTAAATCATTCAAATTTCATTCTATTCAATTTAATCCAAGAATCATATTTTGGAAAAATTACACTTTTGCCCCTAAAATTTTGAATTCTTTACAATTTAGTCCCTAGCTCATAAAAATGGAAATTCATGTAATTTAATACCAACCCATTATAGCCGAATATCACTTAGGCCCTCAGTAAGCCCTACATTCCATTTATTTCAAAATTTCACCATGAATAATTTTTTATTTTTCAATTTAATCCCTTATTGATAAATTCATCAAAATTTCTTTTACAAAAGTTGTTCAACTATCATCAAACATTGCTTTTCATCCATCAAGCATCAAAAACAACTAACATACATTCATGGTAAAACCCTAGAATTTTAACAATTTGGCAAATTAGTGTTGTAAGTCAGTGTCGACCACAGGCTAGCCATACGGGCGTGCGCCTAGGCCGTGTGACCCTTATGAGGCTGCTGACGTCACAAACAGAATACCCAAGTTTTTACACACGGGCGTGTCTAGGACGGGCCAACAACACGGGCTTGTGTCCGTCCGTGTGAAAACCCTTGTAGGTTTGAAATGAAAATAAATCCCACAGAGGGTAGGGACATAGGCGTGTGTGACCAGACGGCCTGCCCACACGGGCGTGTGGCCCCTATTAGGTGAAAAGTTTCTAAGTGTTTGTAAAGTTCCGGTTTGGTTCTGCGATATCCTAGCGGGTGTAAAGGGTCTCGTTGACCCATGATAGGGATGTTACGATGGTGAATAAAAAGTTTTAAATTGGAGAGAATTTTTATAGCCTAAAGTGGAATGATCAAGCAAGTCAAGTCCGGTAATGCCTCGTGCCCAGTTTCAACGTAGAATTCAAGTTAGGGGTGTTATATTTAGTGGTATCAGAGCTATGGTTTAGTCGGTGCTCGGATTAACCTAGCGTGAGTAAGAGTCTAGCTATACATGCCATATGTAGACCGTGATAGTGTGATAGCTCCCGGCTCTAATGAAATTATTTTGTTAAGACAGAGATGATTACCAACCGAGCTAATTTCAATAACGTTGTAAGTGATAATGAGGTAATTGAAATGTGCTTATGCATTGATGAAATTCAGGGAGGTATAAATAGAAGTTTATGACATGTGTGTGTGGTAAGGTATGAAAGGAGATAATTCTAAGTTGAGGAATGAAATGAGAGTTAAAAAGTGATAAGCTTATCTATATGGGCTTGATATGCATACGGTGTTATATACTCAACCTATTGGGTTAGGTGCATATAGTGAGCAAATTTACCTAGAGAACGGGATATGTGTGTATGTACAACTATTTGAATGATGTATGATCAATATGTGCACATAATTGAATCTCATGTGTGACTGTTAAAGTAGAAGATGTATAATGTTTTATTTCATGACTCTATATGAAGCCACACGTATTATAGTGTGGGAGTTAAATTGGAAAGTTTGATTAAGTAGAATGTAAGAGATGCGTATAGTCGTTCAATGATAAAATGATGAATAAGACCATGGTTGGACCATGGCGGTACATGTGATCCCATATAAGACCATGTCTGGGACATGGTATTGGTAACGATACATGCTCTCATGTAAGACCATATCTGGGATATGGCGTCGGCTTCGAATAGCGATCTCGTGTGAGTACCACATCTGGGACCTGGCTTCGGTATGAAATCGTGTAAGACCATATCTGGGATATGGTGTCGATATCGATACAAGATCCCGTGCAAGACCATATCTAGGATATGGCATCGGCATAGACATGTGTTACCATGTAAGATCGTATCTGGGATATGGCATTGATGTCGATATGAGATTTCGTGTAAGACATAGCGAGGCTATGGCATCGTGATGACATGTAAGATTATAGCTAGGCTATGATGTTGTGATACGAGTAAGACCATAGTTGGACTATGGAAATCAAGTAAATGGCGTACTCAAACCCGTAAGACATTCTCTAAATTGATAAGCAATGGTAAGATAAATTAGAGTTTAATGTTGAGTACTCGAGTAGACATTAATGTGGAACTTGAGTAAGTGAAGTCATTGTTCAAAATTATGGGTGATAGAAACAATTGTAGCATGAGTAAGCGTGAAAACTCGCTTGGAGTGAGTTGTGAGAATACGATGATATTTCATTAACGATGAATGTTAAATCATGTATGTAGTCACGAGAGCCAAGTTAGGGGCTCTACAACCTCACCCCCTTACCACTGTTGAATCATGATGAGATTTTTATGAGAGTCAAGTTGAAGAAGTTCATGAGTGTGAAATGAAAGAGTTTAGTGGCGAAACAATTAGTAATGTATATAGAGATAAAGATAGTCAGAAGGTGATAACAGTTTTGAGAAGAATATCTGAATGCTTTGAAGATTGTACTGATTATGCAATGTTACGAGCAAAGGGAAAGTTAGCTTAGGCTATTTGACTCAATTGAGTAGGAAGCCTGATGTGTAAACTTATCGAGATCTTCCTGAATTGATGTTCACTAATGAAAGGAATAGTCAATGAGTTTTTGATGAAAAAAATGGTTAGAGAAACAATATTCGAATTGCGAAAGTGTTTGATCATGACAACCATAGTTGTATGGATCATAATGATCTCTTTGAGTATTACGTATTAATATCTGTTGCCTTTCAGGGGTGATGTAGTTGTTCTTTTCATGAATCGTGATCATGTGAGAATGTTAGCTGACTGAAATATCAGATAAAACGGTTGTCAATTTAGTCAATTGAAATCGACATTCCTTTATCTCTTCGTAACCTTATTCTTGTACTTTGAGGAGGAAGTTGGTGATAAAACTTTATGTGAGATTTCTCTTATATTTCCGTTGATCATGGTTATCTTTAAAGTGTGTGTTCTTTGAGTTGTGATAGTTATATTTACTATGATTGCACTTTTGATACGATCATAGAAAGGTGATAATTCTAGTATAAGTGAAATAACAAGTTTCACATTGTGCGATGGGTTTTCGGGTAAGCCGAATAGAGTTAATGCACTCGATTAAGATGTCCCTACTATCTTGAGATATGACGATAGTAAAGGTTTTAGATTAGCATATCAAGAGAAACTCAAACGAGAGTGTGTTCAAAATATATTCTCAGTGTAGAGAAAAGAGTAGATTGATGTATTGATATATGATTCGAGTTATGTGTATATTTAAGCATGGATCAATAAGGAGAATGAAATTCTATGTGTACATGAGTAGGGAGCATGATACAGAGGTATGCTCATTGAAATTTTTTAACCATGATGGTTAAGTTGAAAGCCATTAAAGGTACTATTAACTGAAAGTTTTAGTATTGAGTTCAGTATGAATCGAGAAAAAGAGTTTGTAAATTTGTATGATGTACTAATGAATAATTCAAAGGTGTTTTAATACCCAAGTGTAAAGAGGTAGTTTACATCTTTGAGTGGTTAGAATTATGTTGAAAGAGATTGTTAGATTGGTGATCCTGAGACGATCACTTTTGTGACTGAGTTGTGAAATAGAGGTTATAATATGATTTGTGGAAAAACGTCATATGTTTTCAGAATCCTAATGAGATAGAGTTTCTAATGCTGCAGAAAATTTGAATGAGAGTTAATGAAAATGGATTGAACTATTACAATGGTGTGTATAGTTATTGAAATACTTCTCAGATAGTAGACATAGTACAGATGTCTGGAGGAAGATTCTTATTTAAGCAATGTGAGTTAATTACTCAATTGACCGTAGTTGGTAATATCCTAGTTTCAGCGAAGTTAATGACTAGAACGAGTTTTTCCTTTCGAGACAAAGGAGTTCAGAAATGAGATAATAGATGGTATTTTAAATAAGCTCTAAGTGAGTTTGACTAAGACATTAAAATTCAGGTCAAATAAGATTTCCATTGTTGATGTTACCTTGAAGTAGAATTTGTATGTTAATGAATTCAGAACTTATACAGAAGGTTTTGGTATGAGACTTAGTAATAGCATGTCTACTCATGCAAGACTAAGAAAAAGTGCAGTTCTATGCATAAATGTTTTGACAATTGAGTACATTTCACGATATGATTGAGTTTATGGTCAAAAGTAGTCAACCACTAAAAGTTGAATTTTCAAAGCATGAAAGTCAGGACTATTACAGTCGGTGAATATCCTAGTGATAAAGTGAGATAAAATACAATAGATTTCAAATTTGAAGTGACTTGATTTCCAAGGAGGGGAATGTCATCCAAATTTTAGTGAAGTATGCGATAAAGATCCGAATGATCATTTTGGCATGTGCAAAGTTCACAGTTGTAAGATTACTGAGTATATGTGCCCGGGAGAAAGAGTAATCTAGGTCTCAAAGTTGTGCTCTGACCTTGTGTACTATAGCTTAAAGGTTGTTGGCAAGAGAAACTTGAGGATAAGTCGATTTGTGATTTTGAAAAGTTGGTGGAAACGTTTCAGGAATGTTAATAGCAACTTCTCCTGGTAAGATTTTCGGGGACGAAAATCCCTAAGGGAGGAGAATTGTAACAGCCCGATTTAGGGGCTAGTCGGAACAGTGATCTCAGGATCACTAGTTTGAGGTTAGAGAAAATTAGTTTCATGTTATTTTATATGTTATAACATGTTAATAAGGATGCATGGTAATTTTGGTGATTCAATTTTAGCGATTTCAAGCTTAATCGCTAAAAAGGACTAAATCACATAAAGTGCGAAAGTTCTATTTTATTTGCCAGAGGTGCCAAATAGCTATAGAATATTAATTAGAAGTCCAAAATGTGCAATTTGGCCTTGTTTTAAGTGATTTGGCTGGCCATAGTATGCATAGGGGACAAGAGCATTTATTTTGGTTAATAGTTGGAGATATTAGTTGATAAAATGAATAAAATAAGATGAAATAAGCCAAGGCTATCTTCTTTTCATTTTCTTTTCTTCTCCAACCGAAAATATCAACTAAGGGAGGGCTTTGAAAGCTTGAAAATTTAGCAGCTCATTTTCACTACAAGTAAGTGATTTTGATGGTTTAAGTTGATAATTTTTGTACTTTTGGAGTCCCCAAAGCTTAAGCTAGATAATGAGGGGACTAATTTGCAATATGGTTGAAAGTCTAGGTACTTGCCATGAGAGATTTTATGTTGTTTGCTGAGTTTTTATGGAAGAAAATGAATGTTAGGGAGATGAGAAACAACTGTTGTGAAGGTGTTGTCATGAAAACACCTAATTGGGACTAAGTTGTAAATGTTGCAAATTGGTAATAAATGCATGAAATAGTTGGAATTGTGAATAGTAGTAAGAAGATTAAATGTTCAGATAGACTTGTTTAATAAGAAAATGTGATGAAAAGTGATTTACGAGCCTAGGGGCAAAATCGTAATTTTGACAAAGTATAAGGGCAAAATAGTCATTTTTGCCTAAGTGTAGATTATGATTTATAAGTGATTAAATGAGTAAAATCTATTGTTCTAGATCAAAGAAAATAATATTCGGACCTAGAACGGGAGAAAAGAGAAATGTGGGCAAATAGATTTCCTTTTTACCCTTTTCGGTATCGAGGTAAGTTCATGTGCAAAATTATGCAACTCTAAGTGAAGTATTTAATATTCCAATGTTGTATGGAATGTATATTTACTCTATGGATGTAATAAATATGTTTTGACGAGATGTCAAGAGAATTGAATCTAAGAAAAGTGGGAATGCAAATAGTAAGATATGATGATAATTAAGGTCCCGTATAAGACCATATTTGGAATATGGCCTCGGTGTGGGATTGTAACACCCCTAACCCGTACCCGTCACCGGATTAGGGTTATGAGGCATTACCAAACTAAACTCAATTCTGAATAGACGTTCAATTGAATTCAACACAGGCAAATAGGAACTCTACTAATTCATATAACATCATGATCTATTAAATTAAATAAGGTACAACGAATTTTATTTCTGGAACTTAATACATACAAATGTCTGCATAATATGACTTAAACTTTCATGACATATATATAAGTATATATAAATATATATATACACATTTATACCATATCCCAACCAATCTCATTTTATAACATATACCAGACATAATTCAAAACTCATGTAACATAATCTGATTTTCATTCAGGCTACTATGATACATACACATATGCATATTAACCCAAGCGAACCATTATTACTGTTTTAACAGCAATTACAATGCAAGCATGCCAAAGTCACATCTTGACCGAACATTTAATTTCACCTGTCAATTTAATACGTAACTAACCAACCAAGAAACACTTATACTTTTCTTACCATTAACAATTGGATCTATAAAGCCAACTTTCATATACATGTCTCATTATAAGATCATAAATATCACATAACCAAGTTCACTTAAACATAACTTCATTTATTATTACTAAACACATCAAGCATACATTATTTACCATATTGCCGAAACACATGTCTAACTCAACTAGTATTCATAAAGCATGTTATACAAGTAGCTCATAAGTTCACCTTGATCAAGACCAAACACACAACACAACTGCAACAACCCTGTATGGCATATGACATCCCAAGGTCAAGTTTTTCAAACCGAACACATAACACCTATATCATATATTCACATTTCATACCTTATTTAAACTACAGCCAATTATAAACATCTATTAGCATTTTGAACAAACCATTATACCAAAACATATAAGTGAAGCTTAACCAAAAGAAATAGCCATTTTCGCAAGGCTATATTTATATACAAGATTAAATACCATTGGTTTTACAACTTAGTCTAGCCTATACATGCCTTTCGAATCAAAACTAAGTTTATGAGTACCAAAAGAGTTGATAGTGTGGTTGACTTCTCTGATGATCCTCTGAGCCCGTAGCTTGACCAAAATCTAAAAAACAGCACAATAAACACACACGGAATAAGCTTACTAGCTTAGTACGTCTCAAGCAAATATATTAACATAATAATCATACACTTAAACATTTTAATCTTCGGGCTTATGGCATTAAATATAAACATTTTAATATGTGAATTATACCTAACCGAATACTAGCAATACGCTTGACCTAACTATTAACACTTTATTACCATGAACATATACACCATCAATTCATATAACTATCATATTTATTCGTATACTCCAAGTCAAATGAACACATCATAGATATCAATCTCATATTCCTATTTGTACACATATGCAAACGCTTCCAAACTCTTTTACCATTAATCTTTCCATTTATAACCGAATCTTCAATGTAATATATATATATATATATCTCAATTTCACATATATATAATGTTCATACCCATCAATGATAAGCTCAATATCACAAACTAAAATACTTATTGAATCATCCACTTCATCACATCATACTTAACTAAAACGATAATAAACTAACTTACTTCATTCCTTACTAATATAGTAGGCTAACTCTTACCCGAGCTTCAAGCACATAGCATTCAATATCTCTTACCTTGTTTGATTCACGGATTCTCCGTTTATAGCATATCACCGGCATTAAGCCTGCTAGGCATTAAAGCCTGAATTACACACCGGCATTGAGCCTGCTAGACCAGAGGTCCGAGATTTAAACACCGGCATTTAGCCTGCTAGGCAATAAGCCTGATTATATTAACCGGTACAAGGCCTGCTAGGCATTAAGCCCGATATAGGTCACCGGTACAAGGCCTGCTAGGCATTAAACCCGAATGTCAATACAGTTAACCATTCCATACACATTTCTTAATGCCACAACCACATGTATCACTTATTTTTCATAATTCTATCATATATCAATTTCAAGTGAACTTATTTACATTACATAAATAAAACCAACTCAACATTATACAATTCACATTCGGCAACTTCATATATACATTCCCAACATTTCAATTTTCAATATTTATTAGAGTACGTAGGTAATTTCCGACATATAACTGCTTAAAGACTTACCTCGACTATCGACGGACAACGTAGACCAGCTATTCGATAACCTTCGCCTTTCCCCAATCCAAATCCGTTTTTCTTTGTTCTTGATCTAAACAAATTAAAATTTAGCTTATTCAAGCACATTTCATCTCAATTTAGTCCCAAAACACATAAATGGGCAATTTACCATTTTACCCCTAATGTTTCATATTTTAACAAATTAGTCCAATTTGTACAAAACACAAAATACACCTAATTTGGTTATACATATCAAGGGCCGAATGTTCCATATACCTATACAAATGCATACATTTCATTTATCTTGCAATTGAACCCATCCAAAAATTTATTCTTTTCAATTTAGTCCTAAATGCTTAAATTTACCAAAATTTCTAATTCAAAACTTGTTAATCTATATCATAACTTTTAAATAAAATCATCAAACATAAAAATCATAAGAACATGTCAATGGCCGAACATCATTCATGTGTTTATATCAAAATTTCAGCATGGTTCAGCTAATACTCTAAGAAACGATCTCAAAAACGTAAAAATTAACAAAAACCGAGCTAAAATTCATACCTAATTAAGCTTGATATATGCCGAACTTAGTTTGGCTTTTCTCACTTCTTCAATTGCATGCATTCAGCCAAGAGAAAGATGAAACAAACATGCTTATTTTTGTGTTTTAATTAACATATATATTAAGTAATTATTTGATTACTAAACTAACCTTTATACTTTAATATAAAAACAATAATACTAAGGTTAATCTTGGTATATGCCGTCCACTAACTCTTAAGATGGGCTAATTGCCCTTTTAATACCCCATATTAAAAAGCCATAATCAATTTAGCACATTTTACTATAGTTTGCAACTTTTACATTTTACGCGATTAAGTCCTTTTGTCTAATTAAACACACAAACGATCAAATTTTCATACGAAACTTTCACACATCATAAATCACATATAATTAGCACAAAATATAATATTTAAAAAAATTTTAGACTCGGATTCGTGGTCCCGAAACCACCATTTCGATTAGGGTCAAATTCAGACTGTTACAACTCTCCCCCCTTAGGGATTTTCGTCCCCGAAAATCTTACCGTTAAACAAAGTCGAATATTGTTGCCTCATTGAATCCTCAGGCTCCCACGTAGCCTCTTCTACTCCGTGTCGATTCCATAATACTTTCACTAACAGAATTTTCTTGTTTCTCAACTCTTTCATTTCCCGAGCTAAAATTCGGATCGGTTCCTCCTCATACGTCATATAGGATCGGATTTCAATTTCGGATGGAGGAATCACATGTGATGGGTCTGACCGATATCTACGGAGCATCAAAACATGAAACACATTGTGTATCTTTTCTAATTCAGATGGCAACTTCAGTCTATAAGCAACAGGCCCGATACGTTCGATAATCTCATACGGTCCGATGAATCTCGGACTTAACTTGCCTTTTCGACCAAATCGAAGTACTTTCTTCCACGGTGAAACTTTCAAGAATACTAGATCTCTGACTTGAAACTCAATGTCTTTACGTTTCAAATCAGCATAGGACTTTTGACGATTCGAGGCAGCTTTCAAACTATCTCTGATTATAGCCACTTTCTGTTAAGTCTCTTTAATCAAATCAACCCTGTATATTTTGTTTTCACTGAGCTCAGTCCAATACAACGGTGTACGACACTTGCGGCCATAAAGAGCCTCGTATGGTGCCATTTTGATACTAGATTGAAAACTGTTATTATAAGCAAATTCAATCAAAGGTAAGTATCTTTCCCACGTACCTTCAAACTCAAGGACGCAACATCTCAACATGTCCTCAAGTATCTGAATGGTTCGTTCAGACTGACCGTCAGTCTGCAGATGGAAGGCTGTGCTAAAATAGAGTTTAGTACCTAAAGCATCTTGCAACTTCTTCCAAAACCGCGATGTGAATCTCAGGTCTCTGTCTGAAACAATGGAACTCGGCACACCATGTAATCTCTCAATTTGAGATACATATAGCTCAGCAAGTTTATCGAGCGAATAGTCCGTACGAACTGGAACAAAGTGAGCTGATTTAGTCAGTCTATCCACTATAACCCAGACTGCATCTTTCTTGCTCGGTGTCGTAGGCAAACCGGATACAAAATCCATAGTAATTCTATCCCATTTCCATTTACGTATCATGATCGACTGAAGTAACCCAGAAGGCACTTGATGTCCAGCTTTTACTTGCTGACAAGTTAAACACTTTGAAACAAATTTAGATATATCCCGTTTCATGCCAGGCTACCAATAGAACTATTTCAAATCATTATACATTTTCGTGCTACCCGGATGTACTGACAATCGACTATTATGAGCCTCGTTCAAAATCGTCTGAATCAAATCCACATTCCTGGGAACACATATTCGGCCTTTGAGGTTCAAATAATCATTTTCATCAATTCGAAACTCTGACTCTGCATCATTTCCACACTGAGCTCGTCTAGCAACCATATCTTTATCAACTTTCTGTGCATCAAAAATTTGCTGAATAAACAACGATCTTGCCTTCAACTTGGCTATGATCGAACCATCACCAGACATAACCATATGTGCGTTCAATGCACGAAGAGCAAACAATGATTTTCAACTTAAGGCATCTGCAACAACGTTGGCTTTCCCCGGATGGTAATCAATCACCAATTCATAATCTTTCAACAGCTCTAACCATCTGCGTTGTCTCAAGTTCAGGTCTTTCTGAGTCATCAAATACTTCAGACTTTTGTGATCTGAATAAACATGACATTTCTCACCAAATAGGTAATGACGCCAAATTTTCAACGCGAAAACAATGGCTACTAATTCCAGATCATGAGTCGGATAATTTCTTTCATGAGGCTTCAACTGTCTCGAAGCATAGGCTACTACTTTGCCTTCTTGCATCAAAACGCAACCCAAACCATTCAAAGAAGCATCACTGTACACAACAAATTCTTTACCTGATTCATGCTGAATTAATACTAGAGCTTTGGTCAAAAGAGCTTTCAACTGATCAAAACTTTTCTGACATTTTTTCGTCCACTCGAACTTGACTTCTTTCTGTAGTAGCTTTGTCATAGGTGTGGCTATCATAGAAAAACCTTTCACGAATCGTCTGTAGTATCCAGCAAGTCCCAGAAAGCTTTAAATTTCAGAAACATTCTTTGGTGGCTTCCAATCAAGTATAGCCGATATTTTGTTCGGATCAACCCGAATGCCTGACGCTGAAACAACATGACCCAAGAAACTGACTTCATTCATCCAGAACTCACACTTACTAAACTTTGCATAAAATTGTTGATCTCGCAAAGTTTGTAGCACCAATCTCAAATGCTCAGCATGTTCGGTTTCATCTCTAGAGTAGATCAGGATATCATCTATAAACACTACCACAAATCGATCCAAATACTGTCTGAAAATCCGATTCATCAAATCCATAAAAATAGCAGGTGCATTAGTAAGTCCAAAAGGCATAACCAGAAACTCAAAATGTCCGCACCTCGTTCAAAATGCAGTCTTTGGCACATCGAAATCTCTTACTCGCAACTGATAATAACCCGATCTCAGATCTATCTTCGAAAACACTGAAGCCCCTTTCAACTGGTCAAACAAGTCATCAATTCGAGGCAACGGGTATTTATTCTTTATTGTCACTTTATTTAGCTGCCGATAATCAATACACGTTTGTATAGTCCCATCTTTCTTTTTCACAAACAGAACTAGTGCACCCCAAGGAGAGAAACTCGGTCGTGCAAAGCCCCTATCTGTCAACTCTTGCAACTGTGCTTTCAACTCTTTCAACTCAGTAGGTGTCATCCAATACGGTGCTATTGAAATCGGAGTCGTCCCCGATACTAATTCAATGCTAAAATTAATCTCTCGAACAGGTGGTAAACCCGGTAATTCTTCAGGAAACACATCTGGGTATTCACACACAACTGGTACGGATTCAATCTGCTTTTCAGACACTTTATTATCCAACACATAGGCCAAGTAAGCTTCACATCCTTTTCTCACATACTTACGAGCTAACATCGAGGATATTACTGCCGGTAATCCATTCAGGTCATTAGATTCAATTCGGATGATCTCACCACTCTGACATCTCAAATCAATAATCTTTCTTTTGCAATTCACCACAGCATCATGTAAGGTTAACCAGTCCATTCCCAAAATTATGTCGAACTCGTCGAAAGGCAACAACATTAAACCAGCTGGAAAGCAGGAATCCCGAATCATCAAAGGCCAACCTTTACACACTTTATCAACAACTACACATCGACCCAAAGGGCGGGACACACAGATCACAAACTCAGTAGACTCAACAGGTAGAGTCTTACTGATACTAAAGTTTCACACACATATGAATGAGTCGAACTAGGATCAATCAATGCAATCACAATAGTATCATAAAGAGTGAAAGTACCAGTGATAACATCTGGGGAAGAAGCATCCTCTCTAGCACGTATAGCATAGGCTCTAGCTGGTGCACGAGCCTCCGATCGAACTGCAGTGTCTTTAGTTCCTTTCTGACTACCACTTACATTTCCTGAATGCCTAGGTGGTCTGCCTCGCACTGACACATTACTCGATCTGATATTATGGGCCGTATTTTGCTCGGCTAACATCGGGCACTCTCTGATAAAATGATCTGATGATCCACATTTAAAGCAAGACAGATCACGGAATCTACAACTCCCGGAATGCTATTTACCACAATGCTTGCATTCAACCCGATTCTGCTGGGCATTACCAACACTGGCCATCGAAGTAGCTCGGGAACCCACTGGAGGTCGATCTCGTCTAGACATGTCTGAAGTAGCTTTATATCGGCCAAAGTCACCTTTGAACTTTTTAGATACAGAATGGAAAATCTTACTCGATGATCTTTTACGAGTGTCTCTAGCTTCCATTTCAGCCTTTCTTTTCTCTTTTCCAAGCTTTTCAGCTTTGCAAGCTCGTTCAACAAGTACCACGAACTCTTTGATTTCAAGTATGCCAACTAGCAACTTTATATCTTCATTCAAACCGTCTTTGAATCTTTTGCACATAATGGCTTTAGTTGATACACACTCTCGAGCACATCGGCTCAATCTGACAAACTTCCGCTCATACTCAGTCACAGTCATGCGACCCTGTTTTAGTTATAGGAATTCTTTTCGTTTCTGATCGATGAATCTCTGACTGATATATTTCTTACGGAACTCGATCTGGAAGAAATCCTAAGTCACTATTTCTTTCGAAACCACTGATACTAGTGTATTCCACCAGTGATATGCAGTGTCCCGTAGTAAAGATATAACACACTTCAGGCATTCATCTGGAGTACAGGATAGCTCATCAAGTACCCGAATAGTGTTATCAAGCCACATCTCAGCTCGTTCTGCGTCATCATCATCATTAGCTTTGAATTCTTCGGCCCCATATTTCCTGATTTTATCAACAGGAAGCCTACTAGATCTCATCGGATCTATCATCGGAGGTGCTGAAGGTACCGGAGTTGGATTATTCGGGGGTGGAGGTTGTTGTACAGCCGGGTTAGTCTGAATAAATTGGGTAAACCATTCATTCATCATCTAGTAGAAGGCTTGCTTAGCCTTCCCCTCATGGCTACCCGAGACAGGTCGAGAGTCTACCGGCGCTGACCTACGTGCGCGATCAGGCGCTACACTCTCTACATCATCCGCTATAGCTTTGTCAGGATCCATTTACTATATAAAACACAGTTTGAAATGTCAGAAGTCACCACACTATCGTATATATAATAAAGGCATGTATAGCTAGACTCTCTCGCGCTACGGTAGTCCTAGAATCAACTAAACCGTAAGCTCTAATATCAAACAAATGTAACACCCCTAACCCGTACCCGTCACCGAATTAGGGTTATGAGGCATTACCAAACTAAACTCAATTCTGAATAGACGTTCAATTGAATTCAACACAGGCAAATGGGAACTCTACTAATTCATATAGCATCATGATCTATTAAATTAAATAAGGTACAACGAATTTTATTTCTGGAACTTAATACATACAAATGTCTGCATAATATGACTTAAACTTTCATGACATATATATAAGTATATATAAATATATATATATACACATTTATACCATATCCCAACCAATCTCATTTTATAACATATACCAGACATAATTCAAAACTCATGTAACATAATCTGATTTTCATTCAGGCTACTATGATACATATACATATGCATATTAACCCAAGCGAACCATTATTACTGTTTTAACAGCAATTACAATGCAAGCATGCCAAAGTCACATCTTGACCGAACATTTAATTTCACCTTTCAATTTAATACGTAACTAACCAACCAAGAAACACTTATACTTTTCTTACCATTAACAATTGGATCTATAAAGCCAACTTTCATATACATGTCTCATTATAAGATCATAAATATCCCATAACCAAGTTCACTTAAGCATAATTTCATTTATTATTACTAAACACATCAAGCATACATTATTTACCATATTGTTGAAACACATGTCTAACTCAACTAGTATTCATAAAGCATGTTATACAAGTAGCTCATAAGTTCACCTTGATCAAGACCAAACACACAACATAACTGCAACAACCCTGTTTGGCATATGACATCCCAAGGTCAAGTTTTTCAAACCAAACACATAACACCTATATAATATATTCAGATTTCATACCTTATTTAAACTACAACCGATTATAAACATCTATTAGCATTTTGAACAAACCATTATACCAAAACATATAAGTGAAACTTAACCAAAAGATATAGCCATTTTCGCAAGGCTATATTTATATACAAGATTAAATACCATTGGTTTTACAACTTAGTCTAGCCTATACGTGCCTTTCGAATCAAAACTAAGTTTATGAGTACCAAAAGAGTTGATAGTATGGTTGACTTCTCTGATGATCCTCTGAGCCCGTAGCTTGACTAAAATCTATAAAACAGCACAATAAACACACACAGAATAAGCTTACTAGCTTAGTAAGTCTCAAGCAAATATATTAACATAATAATCATACACTTAAACATTTTAATCTTCGGGCTTATGGCATTGAATATAAACATTTCAATATATGAATTATACCTAACTGAATACTAGCAATACCCTTGACCTAAATATTAACACTTTATTACCATGAACATATACATCATCAATTCATATAACTATCATATTTATTCGTATATTCCAAGTCAAATGAACACATCATAGATATCAATCTCATATTCCTATTTGTACACATATGCAAACGCTTCCAAACTCTTTTACCATTAATCTTTCCATTTATAACCGAATCTTCAATGTAATATATATATATATATATATATCTCAATTTCACATATATATAATGTTCATACCCATCAATGATAAGCTCAATATCATAAACTAAAATACTTATTGAATCATCCACTTCATCATATCATACTTAACTAAAACGATAATAAACTAACTTACTTCATTCCTTACTAATATAGTAGGCTAACTCTTACCCGAGCTTCTAGCACATAGCATTCAATATCTCTCACCTTGTTTGATTCACGAATTCTCCGTTTATAGCATATCACCGGCATTAAGCCTGCTAGGCATTAAAGCCCGAATTACACACCGGCATTGAGCCTGCAAGACCAGAGGTCCGAGATTTAAACACCGACATTTAGCCTACTAGGCAATAAGCCCGATTATATTCACCGGCACAAGGCCTGCTAGGCATTAAGCCCGATATAGGTCACCGGCACAAGGCCTGCTAGGCATTAAACCCGAATGTCAATACAGTTAACCATTCCATACACATTTCTTAATGCCACAACCACATGTATCACTTATTTTTCATAATTCTATCATATATCAATTTCAAGTAAACTTATTCACATTACATAAATAAAACCAACTCAACATTATACAATTCACATTCGGAAACTTCATATATACATTCCCAACATTTCAATTTTCAATATTTATTAGAGTTCGTAGGTAATTTCTGACATATAACTGCTTAAAGACTTACCTCGACTATCGACTGACAATGTAGACCAGCTATTCGATAGCCTTCGCCTTTCCCCGATCCAAATCCATTTTTCTTTGTTCTTGATCTAAACACATTAAAATTTAGCTTATTCAAGCACATTTCATCTCAATTTAGTCCCAAAACACATAAATGGGCAATTTACCATTTTACCCCTAATGTTTCATATTTTAACAAATTAGTCCAATTTGTACAAAACACAAAATACACCTAATTTGGTTATACATATCAAGGGTCGAATGTTCCATATACCTATACAAATGCATACATTTCATTTATCTTGCAATTGAACCCATCCAAAAATTTATTCTTTTTAATTTAGTCCTAAATGCTCAAATTTACCAAAATTTCCAATTCAAAACTTGTTAATCTATATCATAACTTTTAAATAAAATCATCAAACATAAAAATCATAAGAACATGTCAATGGCCGAACATCATTCATGTGTTTATATCAAAATTTTAGCATGGGTCAGCTAGTACTCTAAGAAACGATCTAAAAAACGTAAAAATTAACAAATACCGAGCTAAAATTCATACCTAATTAAGCTTGATATATGCCGAACTTAGTTTGGCTTTTCTCACTTCTTCAATTGCATGCATTCAGCCAAGAGAAAGATGAAACAAACATGCTTATTTTTGTGTTTTAATTAACATATATTAAGTAATTATTTGATTACTAAATTAACCTTTATACTTTAATATAAAAACAATAATACTAAGGTTAATCTTGGTATATGCCGTCCACTAACTCTTAAGATGTGCTAATTGCCCTTTTAATACCCCATATTAAAAAGCCATAATCAATTTAGCACATTTTACTATAGTTTGCAACTTTTACATTTTACGCGATTAAGTCCTTTTGTCTAATTAAACACACAAACGATCAAATTTTCATACGAAACTTTCACACATCATAAATCACATATAATTAGCACAAAATATAATATTTAAAAAAATTTTGAACACTGATTCCTGGTCCCGAAACCATCGTTCCGATTAGGGTCAAATTTAGACTGTTACAGGGATATTGAATAAAACCATGTCAGGGACATGGCATCGATATGATATTTCATGTAAGACACTATCAGGGGCATGATGTCAATGTGAGATTATATGTATGAGACTCAAAAGTGTTATTTAACAATTTGAGTGATTCAACAGATATGTTGAAAATGAGAAAGTATGTGGTTGTACAATGAGAGGTACAGGTATGTGTTAGAACTAAACTGAGGTGAATTTGGTATATGATGAACCCATAGTGGGTCATGTGTAAATGATGCATCCTAATTGCATATGTTGTATTTATAAATGCATTGCGTGAAAGCAAATGATTATTGTAGAAATCTAAGTAAGAATGATAGTGTGTGAGGATGTTCCCGAATGAACATTTGAAATAGGGAAATGCACGTGGATAAATATCCGTGAATGTATAATAACGGTGGGCTATGTGAGATACCACCTTATTAATTGTTAATGATAGGCTATGTATGATACCATCAACAATATCAAATGGTGGGCTGTGTGCGTTACCACCATATTATTTGTTACCAATGGGATGTGTGCGATACCATCGAGTTTAGTATCAAATGGTGGGCTATGTGCGATACTACCCTATTAGAGATTGATGATGGGCTAAGTGCGAAACCACCGAGTGACTGGTAGTATGAATGGTACATTGAAAAGTTATGATGTGTTGTATCATGTGACTATGTGATGTTAAGTGCAGGGGTATAAGTTAATGAATGCAAGCATTAAGCTCGAGATATGGTTAGAACGTGGTAAGAGATGGAATGAGTAAGAATTATGAATGATTGAATGGGTAACCATGAGTTTAAGAGTAAAACTCATTATAATACCTTGTGATTGATTATAATCATATGAATATTAATAGCTGATTATTATTTGCATATGAACTTACTAAGCATTATTGCTTACTCCTTTTCTTTTCCCATCTCTTATAAGTTAGCTTAACTAGCTCGGGTTAGAGACCACCGGAGATGTTTTCACACTATCGAGCAGACACTTGGTATGAGGTTGCAAGTCCTTATGAGTTATGGCATGTATAGGGGTCTTTTAAAGTTGAATAAGTCATAGTTGATATAGCCAAATGTGTTGGCCTAAGAGAGTTTATGGTTCAGTTGTGTATAGCCATAGATGATGGCTTAAGTCGATTGTAATTATACCAGAAATAGTTCTCCTTCTTGTATGAGATGAAGACTTCATTTTCATGAAATTAAATGTGTTAATTCAAGTGTTATAATTGATGATTTGAGAATGTTGAGTGGTGGTGTGTGAATGTGTGCAAGTGAAGGTGGCTAAATGGCTTGGAAAATAGCCTTGAATTGGTCCACACGGGTAGATACACGGGCATGTGTCTAGGCCGTGTGAGACACACGGTCAGCCCCATGGGTGTGTGACTTGGCTGTGTGTCCCCTGCATGTTAGTGTTGTAAGTCAGTGTCGACCACGGGCTAGCCACACGGGCATGTGCCTAGGCCGTGTGACCCTTATGAGGCCGCTGACGTCACAAACAGAATACCCAAGTTTTTACACACGGGCAAGGACACGGGCGTGTCTAGGCCGTGTGGAACACACTGGCCAAGAACACAGTCGTGTGTCCAGCCGTGTGAAAACCCCTCTAGGTTCAAAATGAAAATAATTTCCACACAGGGTAGGGACATAGGCGTGTGTGACCACACATCCTGCCCACACGGGCGTGTCCCATTTCACACGGGCGTGTGGCCCCTATTAGGTGAAAATTTTCTAAGTGTTTGTAAAGTTACAGTTTGGTTTTGCGACATCCCGAGCAGGTGTAAAGGGTCTCGTTGACCCATGATAGGGATGTTATGATGGTGAATGAAAAGTTTTAAATTGGAGAGAATATTTATAGCCTAAAGTGGAATGATCAAGCAAGTCAAGTTCGGTAATGCCTCGTGGCTGGTTCCGGCGTAGAATTCGGGTAAGGGGTGTTACAAGGTATAACAGTGAAATGTGAAATTAACTTTATTTATTCATTGTTCAAATACATAGAAAACATTTACATGCTTACTAAAACATGGGCACATTTCCCAACAATCTTCCACTTTCCCTAATGAAGTAAATGTGTCATGTTTCACATTCTCATATCCTCTACGTGTTTGTTAAAACTCCTAGTTACAAAAGTCTTAGTAAACGGATCCATAAGGTTATCTTCAGAAGCTACTTTCACCACATCTACTATTCCAACGATTATTGTCTCTTATATCAAGTGATACTTCCGATCAATTTGTTTGGTCCTCCTATGACTTCTCGTTTTCTTGGTATTATCTATTGCAACACTGTTATCATAATATAGTGTTATAGCTTTATCCATACCAGGAATGACTTTAAGATCGGTTAAGAATTTTTGAAGTCTTATCGCTTCTTTTATTGCCTCAAAAATAGCCACATACTTGGCATCCATAGTAAAGTCAGCAGTGCAAGTTTGCTTTACACTTCTCCATACTATGGCTCCATCGCCTAGGACGAATACATTTCTCAACGCCAATTTCCTCGATCTTTATAGGTTTGGAAGTCTAAGTCTGGGTATCCAATAGGAGTAAGGTTCTCCTCAAATTCACAAGCATATAAACCTTGGTTCTTTTAAGATACCTTAATATATGCTTTACAGCTTGCCAACGCTTAAGATCAGGATTCGTCTGATATTGACTAACCATTCCCACTACGAAATAGATATCTAAATGTGTGTAAATCATTGCGTATATAAGGCTTCTAACTATCAAAGCATATGAAACCTTACTCATATGCTCTCTTTCTTTCGCTGTCTTAGGACAGTCATCCAAAGAAAGATGAAAACTCGATGCAGTCGGCTGAGCACCTCACTTTGCATTGGTCATTGCAAACTATTCCAGTACCTTATCGATGGATGAAGCTTGTGATAGAGCTACCATTTTATTCTTTCGATCCCTAAGGATTCAAATACCAAGAATATAACTAGCTTTACCCATGTCCTTCATGCTAAATATTGAGCTAACCACAATTTAATCGATGGTAATTTTCCTATATTGTTTTTGATAAATGAATATCATCGACATACAGAATGAGGAAGACCACCTTTTTGTCCTTTATACGCTTATAAACACAAGGTTCATTAGCATTTTGCTCAAACCCAAAGGTCTTGATTGTTTGATCAAATATTTTATTCCATGAGTAGGACCCTTGCTTAAGTCCATAAATTGGCATTAGTAGTTTGTAAACTTTCTGCTCCTTTCCTTTGACAACATAGCCAGTGGGTTGAGCCATATAAATGATCTCATCAAGATAGTCATTCAATAATGATGTCTTGACATCCATTTGTCAGATCTCATAATTGAGAGCAGCAGTAATGGATAAGAGTATGCGAATAGACTTAAGCATGACTACTAAAGAGAAGGTCTCATTGTAATCGATGCCCTATTTCTTTGTGTAGCCTTTTCCTATAAGTCTAGCTTTATGTGTTTCCACTTTCCCATCCGTATTTCTTTTCTTCTTGTAGATCCACTTACACCTTATGGGTTTAATCCCAACTAACAAGTCTACAAGTTCCCACATCGTACTGATTTCATAGAATTCATCTTAGCATCCATTGCCTGTTTCCAGAACTTGGAATCAACTTCCTACATAGTCTCTTTGTAAGTGAGTGGATCTATAATATCACATTTTTCAGTGGTGTCGAAAATAGTAGTTTCGGGACCACAATTCTGGTTAATGAGTCCATAATTTATTGGTATTTAATATTTTTAGGGTTATGTGATTGTCATATTAAGATTTGGTCAGCTGATTTTATTGTTTACATAGTTAATTAATTAAAAAGGATTAAATTGTAAAAAGTGTAAAAGTTAATTGCTATTAATGTTTTAGTGCCAATTGGGTATTTAAATAAAATAAGATGATTTAATATGGTTATTAAACCATTTCATTAGTTAGTGAACGGTAGGTAAATGGAAATGGATTAAAAATATGTGGTAATGGCATAATTGTAATTAATTTAAAAATAAAACAAAAGGAAATGAAAGAAATTGTCATCATCTTTATTTTATTTGGCTTGAGGACCGAACACCATTGTTGGGAGAAGAAGGAAGCTTCGGTTTGCTAGTTTTATTTGCCTATAAGTGTATTTATCATCTGTTTTTCATGAATTTTACGTTTTTGAGATCATTGCAACTAGGTCAGCTAACCCATAGCCTCATTTTTGAAACTATTAAGGATTCCATATTTTTCCATTGATGACTCTCAGTAATTCTTGGTTGTTGATTAACATTATTTTGTAAAGTGATTTTTTTTAGTCTTTAGTTAAATGATTAAATTGTAAAAATATTAAAATTTAAATAGAAATATTTTGAATTGTGAATAATTGTGGACTATTCTATTATAGGAAGAAATTCAGTTGACTTGAGAAATTTTGAAATTTAGATAAATTTGAAATTTTGAGTTTAGGGGCTAAATTACGGTAAGTGTAAAAGGTTAGGGAAAATGTATAAATAATGAAAACTTAAGGGTCTCATGCATTGAATTGAGTTTGTAAGATATGTGAATTCAATAAATTGAATTTAATTACTATATAGATCAAGAATCGAGTCAAAAAGACAATAACCGTGGAAAGGGGAAAATTATGGAGTAGTCGTTGCGAATTAACAAAAAGCGAATTGTAGGTAAGTTAATTGTATAGATAAATAGATTTGCATATATTTATATAAATTGTGATATTATGATTTGGTTTAACGGTACCCGAATTAAATTATGATATTAAATTGAAATTATAAAATGTTTACTATTAAGTACAAATAAGAATTTAGTATTTGGCAGATGGTGTATAATTTGGTTAGTTGATATTGAAATGAATGTAATTGATTTATAACATGTGTTTGGATATTCTGGAAGTGGCTCTAAATTATAATGTTAAGAATTCTGCAAAGTGCCCATTTGAACGTAGTAATCGATTAGTATACGATTGGCATGCCAATAGGGTTTGCACTTTGGTGCCTCTAATAGCACATTCGAGCCTCTGTTTGCACTTTGGTGCCTCTGATTGCATATTTGTGCCTCTATCTGCACTTCGGTGCCTCTTTTATGCATCATTGATGCCTTTGGTGTGGTGTAATTTCCCGAGTATTCGAGTCAAGTTACTATAGGTCATCGGGCTATATATCAATTGTCATAAAACTCATTTAGTTGCTCAATTTTGTTGGGTAGGTATTTCTCAATTTTGTAAATGATTATATTGAGAAATTGTTGATGATGAATTGGTTATGACCTTTGGAAGGTATCATTTGTGATGTAAATGATTATATACTAGTGTGGTGTGATCTTGCATTTGAATATCAGGAATTAGAACTTACCTTCTTGTTTATCTATATTGGTTGAGTTAAGTTAAATGGTAGATATACTATAAACTGATTAGGCTTCTTAAGCTTATTTGTTTCGTTCGTGGCTCTTTTGTAGTTGGCTTTTTGCAGACTGACCGGACGGATCATTTTAGAGCACACACTATCCAGCCATCTTAGTAACTTTTGTTTTCCAATTTGGGATGTGGCATGTATATAGTTGTTTTGTTATGGATATGTAAATTGTTAAGTTATTTTGGTACATCTAGTAATGTGCTTGGTTTTGGGTGTGTACTTCTATTTGTTATAATCAAGTTGATCCTAAATGGTATATATATTTGATAATGATGTTTTGAAATGGTTGCTTGTTGAGTACGCCATATTTTGGTCAATTAGTTGGTGGTTTTAGGCATGAATGGTTAGCTTGTGATAATGTTTATTCCTTATTTGTAACTTGTTCTTGAATTGAGTAAGTGTGAGAATTGAGGTGCCTTTTGGTGGCATATTGGTTAGACATAGGATGGTTGAATATTTGGCATGTATTTGGTGATTTGAATGTGCTTTTAACCATGTAAAATAGGTTAGTTATGGTATGTCTTTTTGTGTAAGAAATGATGCTTGAATTGGCTTGATTTAGGGGTTAAAAATGGAGCGCACGACCCGAGACACAAGTTGTCACATGGCCTTGTGCCACACACGGTCACCTACACAGCCATGCGTATTTATTGTTTTAGGTGCAGGTTTCACACGGTCTAAGACACGGCCTACGACACGGCCTTGTGTCTTAAGTCAGTTTGTGGCACGGTTGGCACACAGCCTTTGTCACAGCCGTCTGACTAAACTTTGAATATACACACAGTTTGGCACACTGTCAACGACATGGCCTTGTGGCCTTATTTTGATTATTCATAGGGGTGGACACACAGGCTGAGACACAGCCATGTGTCTAAACTTCGAATGTTTACACGGTCTGGGCTATGTCACATGGCCTGACCCCTATTTTCAAAATTTTAAAGTTTTTCTGGATTTTTCTTAGTTATTTCGGTTTGACCTTAGATTATTCCCAAATTATTTTTAGGGCCCCATAGGCTCGATTTAAAGCCCATAAGTGTATTTTTGTCATGATTAGTTTAAATTGTTAAAAGTTAGCATTTAAATTGTATAATTGTTTCTATTATGGAGAAAATTGTTCTGCTTGATCAGTAATACTCCGTAATCCAAATCTGGAAACAGATACAGGACAAGGGTATTAAATTTAGTGGTATCAGAGTTATGGCTTAGTCAATTTTGGGACTAATGTAGTGCGTATTGAGTCTAGAATATACATGCCACATACACCCTGTGATAGTGAAATGCTTTTGTGTAACACCCCAAACCCGGCCTAGATGTTACGACCGGATCTGGCGCGTCACATAAAAAGGTCTTTTAAAAACAAATTAACCGCGTGTTTGTTAAGAAATTGGAACCTTAAGTTTAGATGTCTGTTGGAAAAGCTAAGCGATTGTTTAGAAAAGTAGTTGTTGAAAATGTTGCACCTCTTTTGAAAATTCTGAGTTTCGTTATTTAATTTGAAAACCATACGACTTATTTAAGGTCCGATTCTCTAAGAAGTTGTTATTATTTTAAAAACTACTTTGATTATGAAATCCGAATTTGAAAACTTGCGGAAACGTGATATTTTAAAACCAGTTTGTTAACTCTTTTAGGAAAACTCCCGTATTAAGCATTTAACAATAAATAATAATGGAAAGCAGGTTTAAAAGGAAATTTAAGTCTAGAGGCCTTATTGCAAAACATTACACCCAAATTAAATAAACTTAAAAATAAGGTAAAAGCTGAATTTACTAAGGTTCTTGCGAAATCTCCGGTGTATGGCCACCACTGAATCCTCCACGGCTCCAAGTCCTTTATCGCTGGGGATTACCTGCGAGTTTAGTGAAAAGGGGTGAGTTACGAGAACTCAGTGTGCAATCCCCTAAACCGGCATTACTGGGCCCGAGCCCATAAGACATCAATTTGGGCCTAAGCCCTATAATCATGGAAGTGCAAATGAAATAGTGCAACCCAACCCAATCCAACCAACACACCCCCAACCAACCAATCACACCTGTGGGGATCAAGTCAACCCACCCTGCCAATCACACCAATATCGCAGTCAAGCTGCTGTTCACAGAATATTTGTGGCTGAGTCACCGGAGTCATAATTATGTATAGATGTATATATAAATATAAATAAATATATATATATATATATATATATTCTGGCTATGCCACCAGGCTACACTGCTCTTCATTCATTAACCCGCCTTACGCAACATGACAAAATGCAGCATACATATCAAGATATAAAAGTGTAATGTAAACATACACACATACTAGACAACATTGAGGGTAAAACAGTCATTCAACCCAGCGAGGGTATTTTAGTAAATCGCATCCAGGGGTATTTCGGTAATTTACCCTCTTAGGCATTTTGGTAAATCGGCCCACCAAGGGCATTTTGGTTACTCAACCAGTTAACAATGTTTTTAGCAAATTTAAAACTAAGGTTATTAGAGTTAGTTATTCGATTCCATGCAACATTCCGGATTATTAATCATGCAGTTAACAATGATTCGGTTTTTACCAACATTATAGAGTATTATGAAACTACATGGTGATGGTGTGAGATTACACACCTGTTTGGAAAATGAAACACGATACTCTTCGAAGCACCTAAGGACACAATCGGTTACAGTTAGTCCTCCCGTACACAAAAACCCAATCTTTGAATACTTAATAGAAGACAAAAGAAAAGCCCCGGTTAAGCTTACCAATGAATATTTCCCTCCATTATGAAGAGGGTAATCGACCCACCTCCTACTAATCTGAATTCCGTGCCCCTAGCGAAGAGATTGCATTGGTAATATGTATTCAAGATAAGAGAAAGAGAATGAGAGAAGAGACCTTTATGGTCCCAAAGACTTCAACCAAAATAAGAGAGTTAGCACCCCTAAACGGTCATCCCCGCCACTTACCAACAAGAAAATGAGATTCCGAAGCAGATTGAACCAACAGGTTTCGAGTTGCACTCTAAAGGATTCGGTCCTATCCCAAAAGAGAACACAAGAGATTCAAGGCCAAAAGAGTGGTTAAGTTCGGCTTAAGTAGAGCCAAGAGAAAAAGAACGAGAGTAAGTGGAAGAAGAAGAACCATTACCTAACTACCAAGGATAAACCGAATGGAATGACAAGCTTTAGCTACCACCACCACCAAGATTCGGCTAAGAGGTTAACCGAAATGAAGAATCCAAAAGAAGTAGAAACGTAACAAGCTTATTGAAAACTAGAAGAAAAGAGGTAGGGGGTTCGGCTATTGAGAAGAAAAACAATTGAAAGGCATGGAAGGTTGAACAAGAATTGCACAAGTGGCCAGTTTCCAACAATAGAACAAGAAGAAAGGAAACGCACGAAGAGGAGAAAAGAAAAAAAATGCCAAAGGGAAAATCCGAAACACTTGAATAGAAATACCAAAATGCAAAAAGTGCAAAAGCCGAAAATGAAAAAAAAAAGAAAAACTAAGAGTTACTGGAGAATTTCAGCACACACCAAGAGGTTTCTGATTTTTCTCCCTAAGCTACACACCCAATGCCGATTTGCTACCTTACTCTCCACTCTAGCCGAAATTCTCACCCCGCATGCATTTCCCATTTTCGGCCAACTATCACCACACTTCCATATCCCTTGATTTACTCCTTGATTTACTCCCCCATTCACTCTGCATCACCCATTCAAGTTATTTGACCAAGTCTTCCCTCTCTCCTACAGAGTTTGATCTCCATTCAGCCACCTCCCTTGCCTGAGCACAAAAATAAAACCTTCTAATCTGCTGTTTGTGGGATTCGAACCCCACCTTCCTTCCTTCATAAGTGACGCCAACACCACAAGGCCATATGCTCATCTTGTGTTATTAAAATACAATTAATTACACTTAATTCATGCCTCCACTAGCTCACCTCACAAAAGTGCCCAACACCAAAATTTCACCAAGACCTGGGCTCGAACCCGAGCCTCTCCAGGACCCCAAACACACCCAAATAACAAGCTTATCAAGCACAACACAAGCAATAACACAAAAATGCCAGACCCCTATTTTTAGGATGTTACAGTTCTACCCCCTTAAAGAAATTTCAGCCTTGAAATTTACCTGATTAAAAGAGGTGAGGGTATTGCTGCCGCATTGCCTCCTCCGGCTCCCACGTGGCTTCTTCTGAACCGTGATTACACCACAACACCTTGACTAACGGAATGGACTTCTTCCTTAATACTTTAATATCCCGATCCAAAATCTGCACTGGTTCTTCTTCAAATGACAAATCAGGTCTAACCTCAATCTCCTCCACTGGCACTATATGAGATGGATCTGAATGGTAGCGCCTCAGCATCGAAACATGAAATACATCATGTATTTGGTTCAACTGAGGGGGCAACTCAAGCTGGTATGCGACCGGTCCCACAGGCTTCACTATCTGATAAGGCCCGATGAACCTAGGACTTAACTTGCCCTTCCGTCCAAATCTCAAAATCTTCTTCCAAGGTGACACTTTCAAGAAGACATAATCCCCCACTAAAAATTCTATCTCCTTACGCTTCAGATCTGCATACGACTTCTGTCTATCGAAAGCTTCCTTCAACCGAGCCCGAATCAACTTCACCTTCTCCTCAGTTTTCGAAATCAGTTCTGGACCCCACAACTGTCGCTCACCCAATTCTATCCAACAAGTAGAAGTACGACACCTACAACCATAAAACGCCTCGTAGGGTGCCATCTGAATGCTGGATTGGTAGTTGTTATTATACGTGAATTCCACTAACGGCAAATAATCTTTCCAACTACCTCTGAAGTCAATCACACAGCACCTTAACATGTCTTCCAGAATCTGGATTACTCTTTCTAACTGACCATCCATTTGTGGTTGGAACGCTGTACTAAAGTCCAATCTTGTACCCAACGCTTCATGTAAAGCCTTCCAGAACCGAGATGTGAACCTAGGGTCCCTGTCCGATATGATGGGCACGGGTACCCCATGCAGCCTCACAATTTCTGCCACATACAACTTGGCCAACTTCTGAAGTGGGTAGTCAATGCGAACCGGTATGAAGTGAGCGGACTTAGTCAACCGGTCCACGATTACCCACACCGAATCTTTCTTAGTAGGCGTCAAGGGTAGCCCACTAATAAAATCCACCGTTATCCTCTCCCACTTCCACAGTGGAATCTTCACTAGTTGCAGCAATCCTGAAGGTAGCTGATGTTCCGCCTTTACTTGTTGACACGTCAAACATTTGCCTACAAAGTCGGTAACCTCACGTTTCAACCCTAGCCACCAGTACTGTTATCGTAGATCTTCGTACATCTTACTTCCACAAGGATGCATAGTGTATGGGCTACTATGTGACTCTCGCAAAATCGTCTGTCTTAACTTAGAGTCCTTCGGCATACAAACTCTTCCACGGAAACATAATACCCCTTCACTGTTCAACCCAAAATCCACTGTCTCTCCACTTTTCACTTGCTGAAGCCAAGAACCCAACGATTCATCCAACAATTGCTTCTCTTTAATCTGATTTACCCACGCGGTTTCACCTAAAGTTCCGCTAACAAGCTACCATCTTCATAAAGGCTGAGATGAGCAAACATTGCTCTCAAATCCGATATCACTTTACGACTTAATGCATCTGCCACCATGTTGACTTTAACTGGGTGATACTCAATCGAGCAGTCATAATCCTTCAGCAACTCTATCCACCTTCATTGCCTTAAATTCAACTCCATTTGGGTAAGAAGATATTTAAGACTCTTATGGTCCGTATAGATAATCGACTTTTCTCCATACAGGTAATGTGTCCATATCTTCAGAGCGAACACCACCGCAGCTAGTTCTAAATCGTGAGTGGGGTAGTTCACCTCATGTGGCTTTAATTGACGTGATGCCACTACTTTCCCTTCTTGCATCAGCACACAACCCAAACCTGTGTGTGACGCATCACAATAAACAACGAATTCTTTCCCAGCCTCAGGCTGAATCAACACTGGTGCTTCAGTCAGAATCTTCTTCAACTTTTCAAAACTTTCCTGCTGTTTATCAGCCCAAACAAACGGTACTCCCTTACGCAGTAATTTAGTTAGGTGATAAACAGTAAAAGTAACATATTTTACCACATTTAGCATGCTTTTGGATGATTTATCCTTTGATTTATGTAAAAAGGTGCTCTTAATCCTTTCTTTTCATGTTTTATAATTAGGAAAGCACCTGAGGATGAAAAGAACGAGAAACAGGCTTAAAACGGACCAAATTGGGCCAAAATAAAAATTGACATGGCCTGGGCCCAAAACACACGGTCTTGCCTCATTAAAAGTTCAAACACGGCCTAAAGACGACTCACACGGGCGTGTGCCATGGCCGTGTCCCTGTCGTGAAAAAGAGCAATTTCACTCGGAAAATGATACTTAGGGGCAAAGAAACCTATCTCAAAAGCCTATATAAACACCCTAAGTATAACCTAGAAGGGGGCGGTTAGCGAGGCTAAGGAGCCGACCCAGAAAGGTCAGATTTGTGGAAATCACTCGAAGATAGCCAGTTGATCCATCTCAAGAAGCCGAAGTTATACTCAAGACGGAGGATCTCTCCTTCAATTCCTTCAGGGGGTTTTAGGGATTTCTTATGTTTTTTTGTATCTTTTCTTTTGAGATGTTTTCTTTTATTGTTATGAACTGAACCCTTAGATACCTGAGGGGATGAAACCTAAGATGAATCTTGTTATCGTTTGCTGAACTATATGATAAATATTTGACTTGTTCTTAATTATGTGTTCTTAATTCTTGTGTTGATATTTCCAGGATATTAATTCAAGCATGATGTGCTTAGGTGGAGGAGCAAAAGTCCCTGCCTAATAGTAGATCTAGCATAATTAAGCGGAGTTGATCGTGCGCCTAGAGATAGGGTGACGAGATTTTGCCGGATTAGGGTGAAACCTAATATGGGAGTCCATAGATCGAGTTAATGCAATTCTAGGGGTTTTAATTAGAAAGAGATTTCAATTAATCAACCTAGGGTTAGACGTTAGTCACCTTGAGAGAGGGATTAATATAACTTAGGAAATCTTACGGATCAAGTAAAGTGAATAAATCATCTGGTTCAGAGTTAGATAACAAGTGAAGTCTAGGTGGATTCTTCCTTGGGTGTCGTCTTAATCAATTGGTTTTTCCTTAAGTTATTTTCCCAAACTCTTTCTCTTTGTCTTTGCATCTTTAGTTTAGTAGTTAATTAATTTAGATTAGATAAACAATCCCTTAATTCTTAGGCTAAATAATAAAAAGAGAGTTAGTATTGGTACTTTTGGTTCCTTTGGGTTCGACATTCTGGTCTTCCCTAAGCTATACTACTAATCGATAGGTGCGCTTGCCTCAAAAATCATTGTCAGAGTTAGTTTCTAGGTTCGATCATTCTTTTTATAAATTTTAAGACTCGACAGACACGATCATTAGGGGTGCAGCAATCAACGAAAACCTCTCAACAAACCTTCTGTAGTACCCAGCCAAACCCAGAAAACTTTGAATTTCTGATATCGACTTTGGTGGCTTCCAATCCAATACCGCTTCAACTTTTCGAGGATCAACTCTAATTCCCTTAACAGACACAACATGCCCCAAAAAGGTCACTTCTTTCAGCCAAAACTCACACTTACTGAATTTGGCGTAAAGTTGTTTCTCTCTTAATATCTGCAGCACAACTCGAAGATAGGAGTCATGCTCCTCCTCAGTTCTTGAGTACACCAAAATGTCGTCTATGAACACCACCACGAACCGGTCTAGATAGGGTTGGAAGACCCGATTCATCATATCCATAAAAGCGGCTGGTGTATTCGTTAATCCGAACGGCATCAACAAAAACTCATAATGCCCATAACAAGTTCGGAAAGCTGTCTTGTATATGTCTGCCTCCTTGACCCTTAGCTGATGATAACCCGATCTTAAATCTATCTTTGAGAAAACTGAACTCCTCACAACTGATCGAACAGGTCGTCAATCCTAGGTAGCGGGTATTTGTTCTTAACAGTTAGCTTGTTCAGTTGACGATAGTCAATGCACATACGCATCGCCCATCATTCTTCTTCACGAACAATATCGGCGCTCCCCACGGCGATACACTTGGTCTGATAAAACCCCGGTCCAACAACTCTTGAATCTGAGCTTTTAGTTCTACTAGCTCTTTCGGCACCATCCTATAAGGGGCGATGGACACCGGAGCCGTTCCTGGTAACAGCTCAATACCAAATTTGACTTCGCGGTTCAGAGGCAACCCCGGAAGCTCCTCAGAAAAAACATCTGGAAACTCCTTCACGGTTCTGACATCCCCAACTGACAATTCCTTAGTACCAGATGCACTGAAAAAAGCTAGAAACGCCTCATACCCCTTTCGCCCCAACTTCTTGGCCTTTAATGCCAAAATGACATGAGACAGATAATCCCTTCTTTCTCCTATCACCATCACCTCCTCGTTGTCTGAAGTCTTTAATATCATACGCTTAGCAGCGCAATCCAAGTTCGCACGGTGCTTAACTAACTAGTCCATGCCTAAGATAAGATCAAACTCGCCAAACGGCAGTTCCATCAAGTCTACCGGAAAAACAATCCCTTGCACTTCTAAAGGCACCTTCCTAAACAGCTTGTTCACTACCATAGATTGTCCTACAGGACTAATCACAGACATTTCCCTAGCAGCAACCTCAGATTTAATAGCCAGAGTCCCAGACACAGTACAGGCAATATATGAATGGGTAGATCCAATATCTATCAAAGCTGTAAATGGCACATCAAATATGAGAAACCTACCGGTTATGACGTCTGGTGCGTCGTCATCCTCTTGACGTCGTGTCGCATAAACCAGTCCCGGCTGTCTCGCATCTATATTACCCATGTTACCAGCACCTCTGCTCGGTGCTCCCCGACCACATCCTAAACCATTTCCACCTTGGCTTAGACCACGACCTCTCGGTGGCTGCTGAGCACCTCTCTTTGGCTGCACAAATTTGTGACATGCTATCTATGTCCGAACCGGCTCTCGAGGACAATCCCTAAACCAATGATCCATAGACCCGCATCTGTAACACCCGCCAGTTCTTTTCCAGTAGTCTCCCGAGTGAAATTTCCACAGTCCACTCAAGGCTGCAACTGACCGGTAGTAGCTGGAACTCCCACTCGAGCTGGCCCCTCAAACCTAGGCCTCTTATTAAATCCCCTTGAAGGACTTGAGAACCCAGAATCTATTTTGTTCTTGCCCCTTTCCTTATCTCAGTCCTGTCGCTCAGAGCGTTTTACCTCCTCAGTAATTTTGGCCTTTTCACCAACATAGCAAAATCTATTTCCCTCTGTGGGGCTATCAGTACCCGCAACTCATCTCGTAGCCCATCTTCAAAACGCACACAGCGCTCATAATCAGTCAAGACTATTCCCCGGGCGTATCGACTCAGACGTAAAAACTCTGCCTCGTACTCTGCCACAGATTTACTCCCCTGAACCAGATTCAAAAATTCTTTTCTCCGAGCATCTACATAGCTAGCCCCAACATATTTTCCCTGGAAGGCCGCTTTAAAGAAATCCCAAGTGATACGATCCGCTTGTGTGCCTTCCCTTATTGTGAACCACCACTGGTATGCCTCGTCTCTCAGTAATGACACAACCCTTTTCAGTTTCTGTTCAGCCGTGCAATCCAAATCATCCATTAGTCATTCCACAACCTCAAGCCAGTATTCAGCTATATTCGGGGCTACACCAGATAAACCCCTAAAAACTTTGGCCCCATTCGACCTGAGCCACTCCAAAATAGACCCACGCGCTGCCGACCCAGTACTTGCCCCAGCAACCCGTTCTAAAACTCATAGCATAGCTTAAGACAGAGCTTTGTCCCCTCCAGTTCGACCTTGAGACCCTGCTTCTGCCACTGGTGATGCTGGCACTTCGCCTTCTGGCACATGCCCTGATTCTGAGGATCCAGCCTCAGCACCCCGGCCTCTACCACGGCCGCGTGTACCACGTCCACGTCCTCTGGTACTCATATTACTAAGTCAAGTTAATCTAATTAAAAATGTTTTATGAATCAGTATATGGTTCCAATATTGATTAACAAATATTTTATGGAAAAGAGATATAAGAGTTGTTTTCGCGATTCGAATTTCCTAACGTCTCAGTCTCTATAGTCTTAGCTCCTATAGCTAGAAGTTTCTAACAGTTTTCTTACTACAGTCATAACATCATCATATTAACAATCATACAATAAGAAAACTTACGGATTTGGTGCCGGAGATCTGTGGTGCCATACTTCCAATAAAGACATACATTTTTTTAAATCATATTCTAAACCAAATTTGAAAACATTTTCGAACCCATTCCACAGCCGAGTTTTGCAATCTGGCTCTAATACCATAAAATGTAACACCGTAAACCCGGCCTAGACGTTACGACCAAATCTGGTGTGTCACATAAAAAGGTCTTTTAAAAACAATTTAATCGTGTGTTTGTTAAGAAGTTGGAACCTTAAGTTTAGATGTCTGTTGGAAAAGCTAAGCGATTGTTTAGAAAAGTAGTTGTTGAAAATGTTGCACCTCTTTTGAAAATTCTAAGTTTCGTTATTTAATTTGAAAACCATACGACTTGTTTAAGGTCCGATTCTCTAAGAAGTTGTTATTATTTTAAAAACTGCTTTGATTATGAAATCCGAATTTGAAAACTTACGGAAACGTGATATTTTAAAACCAGTTTGTTAACTCTTTTAGGAAAACTCCCGTATTAAGCATTTAACAATAAATAATAATGGAAAGCAGGTTTAAAAGGAAATTTAAGTCTAGAGGCCTTATTACAAAACATTACACCCAAATTAAATAATCTTAAAAATAAGGTAAAAGCTGAATTTACTAAGGTTCGTGCGAAATCTCCGATGTATGGCCACCACTGAGTCCTCCACGGCTCCAAGTCCTCTATCGCTGGGGATTACCTGCGAGTTTAGTGAAAAGGGGTGAGTTACGAGAACTCAGTGTGCAATCCCCTAAACCGGCATTACTGGGCCCTGAGCCCATAAGACATCAATTTGGGCCTAAGCCCTATAATCATGGAAGTGCAAATGAAATAGTGCAACCCAACCCAATCCAACCAACACACCTCTGACCAGCCAATCACACCTATGGGGATCAAGTCAACCCACCCCGCCAATCACACTAATATCGCAGTCAAGCTGCTGTTCACAGAATATTTGTGGCTGAGCCACCGGAGTCATAATAATGTATAGATGTATATATATATATATATATATATATATATATGTAGGGCTATGCCACCAGGCTACACTGCTCTTCATTCATTAACCCGCCCCATGCAACATGATAAAATGCAGCATACATATCAAGATTTAAAAGTGTAATGTAAACATACACACGTTACTAGACAACATTGAGGGTAAAACAGTCATTCAACCCAGTGAGGGTATTTTAGTAAATCGCATCCAGGGGTATTTATGTAATTTACCCTCTTAGGCATTTTGGTAAATCGGCCCACCAAGGGCATTTTGGTTTCTCAACCGGTTAACAATGTTTTTAGCAAATTTAAAACTGAGGTTATTAGATCGAGTTATTCGATTCCATGCAGCATTTCGGATTATTAATCATGCAGTTAACAGTGATTCAATTTTTACCAACATTGTAGAGTATTACGAAACTACATGGTGACGGTGTGAGATTACACACCTATTTGGAAAACGAAACACAATACTCTCTGAAACACCTAAGGACACAATCGGTTACAGTTAGTCCTCCCGTACTCAAAAACCCAATCTTTGAATACTTAATAGAAGATAAAAGAAAAGCCCCGGTTAAGCTTACCAACGAATATTTCCCTCCCTTCTGAAAAGGGTAATCGACTCACCTCTTACTAATCCGAATTCCGTGGCCCTAGCGAAGAGATTGCGTTAGTAATGCGTATTCAAGATAAGAGAAAGAGAATGAGAGAGGAAACCTTTTCGATCCCAAAGACTTCAACCAAAATAAGAGAGTTAACACCCCTAAACGGTCATCCCCGCCACTTACCAACAAGAAAATGAGATTTCAAAACAGATTGAACCAATAGGTTTTGAGCTGCACTCTGAAGGATTCGGTCCTATCCTAAAAGAGAACATAAGAGATTCAAGGCCAAAAGAGTGGTTAAGTTCGGCTTAAGCAGAGCCAAGAGAAAAAGAACGAGAGCAAGTGGAAAAAGAAGAACCATTACCTAACTACCAAGGATAAACCGAATGGAATAACAAGCTTCAGCTACCACCACCACCAAGATTCGACTAAGAGGTTAACCGAAATGAAGAATCCAAAAGAAGTAAAAATGTAGCAAACTTATTGAAAACTAGAAGAAAAGAGGTAGAGGGTTCGGCTATTGAGAAGAAAAAAAATTGAAAGGCATCGAAGGTTGAACAAGAATTGCACAAGTGGCCAATTTCCAACGATAGAACAAGAAGAAAGGAAAGGCACGAAGAGGAGAAAAGAAAAAAAATGCCAAAGGGAAAATCCGAAACACTTGAATAGAAATACCAAAATGCAAAAAGAGCAAAAGCCGAAAATTAAAAAAAAAAGAAAAACTAAGAGTTACTAGAGAATTTCGGCACACAACAAGAGGTTTCTGATTTTTCTCCCTAAGCTACACACCCAATGCCGATTTGCTACCTTACTCTCCACTCTAGCCGAAATTCTCACCCCCATGCACTTCCCATTTTCGGCCAACTATCACCACACTCCCATATCCCTTGATTTACTCCCCCATTCACTCTCCATCACCCATTCAAGTTATTTGACCAAGTCTTCCCTCTCTCTTACAGAGTTTGATCTCCATTCAGCCACCTCCCTTGCCTGAGCACAAAAATAAAACCTTCCAATCTGCTGATTGTGGGATTTGAACCCCACTTTCCTTCCTTCATAAGTGACACCAACACCACAAGGCCATATGCTCATCTTGTGTTATTAAAATACAATTAATTACACTTAAGTCCTGCCTCCACTAGCTCATAATCTATTGCAGAGAGAGTAACCACTCTTTTTGTTTTTCCTCTCTCCTCATAATCTGTATGTCTTTTCTTATCTTCTCTTTTCTTTTATAGCGTAGATCCGTCCCTCTCATCACACATATTTTGCTCCTCTTTTTCAGGGTAATTTATCTAGTACACATACAGTTAGCTAAGAGTGATGTGGATTGAGTGCTGCGTTATCTTCCTGGAATTTCCATGGCATTTCTGTTAGCAATCTATCCCACCATTTGCCATGGCAGTGTTTCACCTCCTTTGTTCTCTTTTCCTCTTCCTATTTTGCTTCTTCTTGCCTATTTCATCCTACCTGCACCTACTACCAAAGACTACCTAACCTCTTTCCAGCAATTAAAAGTAACATTAATTTATAGTTAAAACACAATCCAAGTTTTAGTATGTAATGCTCTAGTAATAAGTCTAAAATGAAAATATATTTTCTTAATTACAAGCAAAAATTTTAGTTTAGAGGCCTGAAATATAACTCTTTTCAACAGTTATCAACCATACAGTGCCTCGTAAGGTGCCATCTGAATGCTCGACTAAAAGCTATTATTATACACAAACTCTGATAGTGGTAAATGTTCCTCCCAACTACCACGAAAATCGATTACACAACCCCTCAGCATATCCTCAAGGATCTGTATAATCCACATGGATTGCCCATCAAACTGCGGATGAAAAGTCATGCTAAAGTCTAGTCGAGTATTAAAAGCCTCATACAACTTCTTCCAAAACCGATATGTAAAATGAGAATCTTGATTTGAAATGATAGATATAGAATCGAATTGAGACAAAACTGGGATCACAGAAAATTTTTCGCAAAATCTCAAAATTTTTCTTAGGTGCAGGGGACATGTCTGTGTGGGTATTCGGTGTGAGGCACACAGCCATGTCCCAGCCCGTGTCCTTACCCATGTAACTCTCTGACTTGGGTCACACGGCCAGCCACACACCCATGTGATAGGCCTTGTGGAAAATTTAATTTTTGAAAATTAAGTGCAGGGATTACACGGCCAAGACACACGCCGTGTCTCTGCCTGTGTGCTTAATTTTGAGCATTCTGAGCCAAATACAAGTAGTATGCATGATATATTAACACATATATATTCAAATGTTTAACTTACCACAATTGCATTTATGTTTGTTTGCAAGTTTTACCAATTATTAACTCAATTTCATTCATCCTTTGGTTTATATGTCTTTTACCATTAAACCATTTCAACACATCTCATCATGATATGGTCTTTTATGATTATATCAAAATGAACTTTATACCAACCATTCCAATGGCTAGATACAACCAAAATATTTCATCATTTATACTAATTTAGTTTATACATGCCATTATACTAAATAAGTTTGTAATTTGTACCAAAACGGGTTGAAGGATAGTGTGATTATACTCCGACCTATTTCCAACCCTTTCGAGCTTTCGAGCACTATAAAATAGAGGAAAATAAAATAGAGTAAGCATTAGTAAGTTCGTATAACAAGAATTTAACTTACCAATCATGCTCATTTATTTAAACATGTATAACATGCATCCAAACATTTTTGACCAATTGCCTAAACACAAGCTCTCATCAAACAAGTTAGTCATATGATTCATATGTATGTCAAGATAACATAGATGAGCTCATTGTATAATAATTTTTGAGTATTTGAGGGATATTAAAAAAACAAATCATATTAATCTCATGTTCGAGTATTTGAGGGATATTAAAAAAACAAATCATATTAATCTCATGTTTTCTTTTTAACAGAAGTTTTATCCGTTGAATCATAAAAATATCGATGGATACCCAAATAGTATACTCGAGGTATACAAATCAATGACCCGTCAATTCATGTTCAGGGGTACCCATAAGGGCACATAATCAGGGAGCACACTCTCGAGCCATATATCATGATGCTTATATGAGCCATGTAACAGAAAACTTATCCGGGCTATATCAAGAAACTCATAAGAGTCTATAACAGGAAGCTCATTGAGCTTAACAAGTAACTCTGAAAAGTTATTATCAGGGAGCTCTAGATAGCATAACAGGGAGTTCAAGTGAGCCATGTCAGGAAGCTCATAAGAGCCTATATCAGGACGCTCACAAAGAGCTGCGTTTGTGTCCACAATAAACGTTGGATCACAACTGATCGAATTGTGTAACAATACGCTCACAAAGAGCTGCGGTAGTGTGCAACACATGTAGGATCACTACCGATCAGGATGCTTGTAGGAACTATATAACTTGAGAGGGCTTATAACAAGATTGCTCGTTCGAGCTATATTCTGTCCGTAACATATGCAGGACCGCATTCAATACGGAAATCATATATCCATCGAATTTCATTACTCAAACGGAACTTAACATTTTCTAAACATTATTGATCATGTGATTATATCATACATTTTTAACATTTATATAATTCCTACAAACACATACCAAACTCAATTCAAGCATAAAAATAAACACAATTTAGTTACACGAACTTACCTCAAACACTTGTTCGTTTATGAAAATCTACTAATCCGTCACATTTTCTTTTCCTCGATCAAACTCTTTAATTGATCTTTCTAGATCTATATAAATGAAATTGACATCAATTTAATCCATTTCATATAAATGAAATTGATATTAATTTAATCCATTTCATACTCAATTTAACTCAATTCACTTCCTAGACAAAATTATCATTTTGCCCCTATACTTTTCATAAATGACAATTTTGTCCCTAGGCTTGGATAATAAAATTCATGCAATTTAATCCTTATTCCAAGCCTAACTGATTTTTACATGTTTTAATAACAGCCCATGAATTTCACAAAAATCAAATTTTTTCCATGGGTTTTACCATTTTTCAATTTAGCCCCTAAATCATAATTTCATCAAAATTCTCTTTGTAAAAGTTGTTATCTATCAACAACCTTCCATTTTCTACCATAAATTTCAAATTTTCAACATTTATATCCATGGAAAAATTTATGTACTTTTATATCTTTACAAATTAATCCCCAAAATAGATAGATTAAGTTACTACGATCTCGAAAATATAAAAAATTACTAAAAGCGGGACATGATTACTTACCCAATTAAGCTTGCTTGATTTCCTTTCTCTTTCCTAGGGTTTCCATGTATTTTGGGGAAGAAGATGATAATAATAATATGATATTTCTATTTAAATTTATTATCATCCGTTAATTTTTCAACATTCCAATTTAGTCCTTTTCTTTTTCTAATTTTCCATGGATGATTCATCAAAAATGTCTACTAGAATTCAACTTTTCTATTTTATACAATTTGGTCATTTCCATAAATAAACATGAAATCGATAAAATTTTCTTATCAAAATTTTCATACGCCTTTCCTATCATAATGCAAACCATGCAATAATATTAAAATAAATTTTCTTTATGACTCGAATTTGTGGTTTTGAAACCACTATTCTAATTTCACTGAAAACGGGTTGTTACATACAATCTCGCCAACTTCTGCATATAGGTGGTTACTATACATATTTTAAAATAAATAAAAAGGCAAATAACTAAAAAAAATGAACATATTTAAAATTAAAAAAAATTAGAAGTATAAATTGAAGTAGGAGTTAGATTTGGGTGAGAATTTGGATTGGATGAGTTAGGAAGTAAATCTGAAAAATTTGCTTTTAAAAGCCACTTTGAATTTGATTTACAAAAGAGGAAGACAAACAGTTAAAAATATGTACAAGGACATTCAAAATGGATACACTTTTTTTCACTTATTTTTCTTTTTTGGTTTGCATGTCGTTATTTCATTGAGTACAATTTTTTGAAATAAAGTTCTTGAATTTTTTTTTGAAAAAATATAAACAAAAGCTAAAATTTTTATATTTCACAAAAATCGAAGAATAATATTCAATGAAAAAAGGTGTTTCATCAAGTTCAAGACCCTTGCACCAAGAAAGGTTGTGGTCTTTGAAAAATAAAAAAAAAATCATGCAAAAAAAAAGGGGCATGGAGACTTCCTTTCCTTCTTTATAAGATTCTTTTTCTTTTCTTTTTTTTGAAATGCAGAAGTTTTGTTAGTTTTGGTTACTAGGAAAAGCTATGAGAGTGGGTTTTTTACCTAAATAAATTTTAAAAAAAATTTTAAATACCCAAATAGGTTTTTAGCAAGATTATATACGAAAATGGTATGTTTTTTGGGTCGCGCCTATCTGACAGACGCAACACCTTTTTTTATATTAAAATATTTTTTAAATGAAATATTATTAGTTTATTGGTGGCGCCTATGAGAAAGGCGCCACTACTTGTATTTTTTTTCTCGCGCTAGTATATAACTCGTGTAGAGATACGAAAATGGTATGGGGTAGGTGGCGCCTATCTGACAGGCGCGACTGGTTGAGCCTATTGATAGGCACGACTAGTGGGTCCCATGCACAACAGGTGCTTAATTTTTCCCTGTATATACTCCCCTGAAAATCAAATGAGCAGAAGACACAAAATTTAGCAGAACGGAAGTAAGAAGATAGGGAGAAAAAAGAAAGAAAGAAAAACAAAAAGAAGGATAAGGTATTTTAGTTTAATTCTTTTTAAATAAAATGCAGAGTTTTATTAGTAATTTTATTATTTGAAAGTTATTTGTTAGGTTATTAATTTTGTTAGCTTCTGAATGAAAAACTTTGCATTAAAAATTTTATGTAACTTTTTTGCTATTCTTAACTGTTTTGAGAATTTTGAATTTTTTTTTAACAGATCTAGTATTGAAAATGGAGAATCAGTTTTTCGTATGTGTTTATTCCGATGGAGAAATTTTGACAACAACCATGGGATGTATATTTGAATGTTGCAAACAAGTAGCAATGAGATTTAATAGAAATATCTCGTTTGTTGATATGAAGGAAAAAATTAGTGAAAAATTTATAGATGTTGTGGGAGAAGGATCTCAAAAGTTTTCTACAAGTTTCCAGTTTCAACTGATCCCATAAAATTCACAAAAGTGGAACTTGTAAACGATGAAGACGTGGAGACAATGGTCGTTCTTTATTGTGGGACTTGGAGCAACCAAAATGCACCGATTCAGTTATTTGCTGAGTTAGCTGGTGTGGAGCCAATTGAAGATCCCACTCCATTAGTTGAAGAAGATGGAGCTCAAGAGACGTGTATGGTGGTTCCAATATCGTACGTTGATAGTCAATCAACTATACACGGGATCGTTATTGATCTTAATGCTGCACCCGAGACTGATGTGGCTGGTGATGATGTATACCATAATAGTGATCCTTCTAATCACGAGGTCGATAGTGATAGTGATCTCGACATGGACGAGGTCCCGGATGATATTGATGACGAAGGCCTGAATGAGGATGGAAACGTTAATGCGTCTTCAGTCGAGAACCAGATTCTTCGTATTGTGATACACAATAATCCTAGGGCACACATGTCTCAGATAGACCCCGATACGGTGCACGCGGCCGAGTTCTCAAAGTACCCTAAAATACTATCTGCTCACCGGATGATCGTATATTTCAATCCTGAAGAGTTGTTCGTGGCTAGAGATTCAAAAGTAAGGAAGAGTGCGTATTTGCCATTAAGTAGTATAGCATGAATATATCAGTGGACTACAAAGTCGCTGTGTCTAAACTGACATTATATATTGGAGAGTGTTGGAGGTCGACGGAAGGTTGCAATTGGCGGATAAGAGCCATATTTATCTAGAAGTCGCAGATGTAGGAGATACAAAAATTTGTTGGGCCTCACATATGCACTTCAACATGTATGACAGAAGATCATCGAAAACTTGATTCCAAAAGTATCTGTATGTGCATCATGCCAATGGTGAAAGACATGCTGACCATTAAAGTTTCGGTACTGATTGCCGAAATGCAGGCACGATTCCAGTATCGAGTATCATATTGGAAGGCATGGATAGCTAAACAGATGACAATGGAGCAATTGTACGGAGATTTCGATGCATCGTACGATGAGTTACAGGGATGGATAGCCACTATGCGGGAGTACGTGCCAGGGACTGTCATTGAGTTGTAGACACAACCTTATTACACCAAATACAATCGGGAAAAATAATTTTCCAACGAATGTTCTGGACGTTTGATCCATGCGTGCGTGCATTTCCCCACTGCAAGTCGTTTGTGCAAGTAGATGAGATATGGCTATACGGTAAATATACACAGATCCTACTTCTTGCGATTACTCAAGACGGGAACAAGAACGTGCTTCCGATTGCGTTCGCCATCGTAGATAAGGAAAACATGGAGTCATAGGAGTTCTTCCTTACAAACCTGCAGAGGTATGTTATTAGTAATGATAATATTTGCATCATCTCCGATAGAGGGAAAGGATTAATTGTCGCCATTAGGCGTTCCGGTGTGCCATGGAGATCCGTTTACTGCATTCGGCACATCGCGGCTAACTTTCACCGAGATTATAAGAATGCAGACTGGTGGAGACAAGTTGTGAGAATGGGTACAGAATAACCTTATCCTTTCAATATATAACCTAATGTTTTAGGCAAGACTGTAACTTATATTTTCTTAATACGTACATAAAGCACGAGCTAGAGCCACACATTTTTCGACAAAGGATGACTCGACTTGAGAGTGACATGGAAGGTCAGACGAACACATTTTTTCGACAATGGTTGGGTACCATGGAGCCGTGGCAATGGGATCAAAGTTTTTACGAGCGCTTTCGTTACGGTCAAATGACCACAAACTTGGTGGAGGGGATCAACGCTCTGTTGTTGAAAACACGACATCTTCCGATTTCATCTGTCTTCTCACCTACATTCTATAGGTTTGCTACCTTGATGCCAAGAATGGGTCAGCAACAAGTCAACCAGATGGAGGTGGGACACGTGTTTGTCGAAGATGTCAGGGATGCCATTGTAATAGCCGTTTTCAGTGAAATCAGAACTGTGGTTTTGGGACCACAAATCTGAGGTCAAAATATTTATTTTATTATTATTTTAGTGTCTACAACATATTAATTGAGTCATATGAAAATTTTGTTAAGAAATTTAATCGTTTGCATGCTCAATTCGATAAAAAGGACTAAATCACGTAAAGTACAAAACTGGAGTTCTAATAGCTAAAGGTGTCTAATAGCTATGGAAACTTAAATTGGAGGTTCTTATGAGGTAATTAGACCATTTTTTATAGTGATTGGACATTTATGGGCACTAAATAGATGTTTTTAAAGGTTAATGTCAAGGTTAATTTAGTAAATTAATAAATAAAAGTAAAATAAAATAAAACAAAAGATGGTATCATCTTCTCACTTGAGCTACACCACCGAAATTTTAACCTTAAAACACCATGGAATACCTTGAAGCATTCGGCCAACATTCCTTGTGCATGTAAGTGTAATTTTGCTCGATTTTTTATTATTTCTATGTTTTTGGAGTCGTTGCAGCTTAGTCTAGCTAGCCCAGGGACTATTTTGCAAAAATGTTAAAGTCTAGGGTTTTACCATTGATGAATAAGTATATGTTTTGATGTTTGATGGTAGAAAATAAATGGTTGCTGTTAGATAAACAACATTTGTTAAGTAATTTTGGCTGAAAATGTCAAATAAGGATTTATTTGTAAAATGTGAAAATTTTATGGTAAATGTGTGAAATAATGAAATGTGTGGGCTGCTATGAGTATAGATGAAATTCGACTAGCATGAGTGTGGACTCAATAGCATGAAATTGCATTTTTATGAGTTAGGGACTAAATTGTAAAGAAGCTAAAATAATAAGGGTAAAAGTATAAATTTACAAAATTGTGTATTTTTGGATTAAATTGAATAGAATGGAATCTAAATGGATTGAATTTGATTATATAGATCAAGTTAAGCCTCGTACGGATCTAGATCGAGGGAAAGATAAAGTATCGGACTAGTTGATCTTATTTCATCGTTTTTGTGATCAAGATAAGTTCGTGTGCTAATAAGCATTGATGTAATTATGCTTTAAATGCTTTATAATTGCATTATTGGTGAATACGACTTTACGAAAATATTCGACGAAGATTTGGCGACATGTGAAATCTCGGTTGAACCTTAGGAATAGATAGGATACAAATGACATGTCATTAAAGGGTTATTGTGTTTTGGGTACTGGTCCATTCGTTCTACTGGTGGCTGAGTTTTCTGGCATGTGTTGCAGTTACTCATCAGCTTATGTGATCAGCACCGTGTAGCTACGTCTTGACCGTCAGCTTGTGTGAGCAGACCTGGTGATAGCTCGAGATGAGCATTTACATATGAGATATGAGATTGAGATGGTTTCAACCATGTATTGGCACTTAGTGTGCGAGATTCCCGAGTATCCAATATTATTCCAATTGGTCCAATGGGTAAACTAATGATATGGAAGAGTAAGAGATTGATACGTATCAGTGTAGGTATGTACGTAAATCATATAAGTATTGAATCCATGAAATTTGTGAGTTTCATGATTAACTATGTGCATGACTATAATTAGCCTTGCGATTAAATGGAGTTGTTGTATATTATGTGTATATTACTTAAATTGTGAATGAATGATAAGTTATACTTATTAGCCATACGAGTTTACTAAGCTTAATAGCTTACGTTGTTTACTTTTCCATGTTTTATAGTGATTTTGAAACTTGCTCAGATTGGGAGTTGTCGGAGATCTCATCACACTATCCAACAGTTGTTTTGGTACTCTTGAACTTGTGTACTTGGTTATGTGGCATGTATAGGTATTGTGGTTAATTTGGCCTATATGTTTGTAATGTTGATAGCCAATTGATTTGGTCTGTAAATTATATATGTTTTTGGTTATGTGTTTAGCCACGTGATTTGGCTTATTTTGGTAAACTTAGTTATGTAAATATGTGTAAATGCCCTTTTGATATGTGGTTCATAATTGCTATGTGAATGTCTTGTTGAGATTTGGTATTAAACGTAGCAAATGGTTGAATTTGAGTATTACCTTGCTAAGTATTAGACAAGATAATGTATATATTGACTTGACCATTTAGGTTATTTTTGGATGTGAAATTGGTAAGAATTTGAATGGCGAATTGTGATGTTTATGAGTAATGTTGTTTTTGGTATTGGAATTGTATGAATTGGACTTGGTTGTGGTTGTTTTGAATGCCTATTGAGGATATGGTTATATGCTTTTTGGTATGCCTAGGTTGACAACACTTTGGATGAGAAAGATGGCTTGAAAAATAGCATATTTTTGTCCACACGGGCAGAGACACGGGCGTGTGTCTCAGCTGTGTGTGACACACGGCTAGGTGACACGGCCGTGTGACCCCTGGTACTTATTTAGAAACCAAGTCAGTAGCTCCACACGGCCTAGCACACTAGCGTGTGAGGCCATTTCAAAGGGTACGCGGGCTAGTCACACGGGCGTGTGGTTGGCCGTGTGACCCAAGTCAGTGAGTTACACGAGGTAAGACACGGGTTGGGACATGGCCGTGTAATCCCATTTTAAATGTCTACATGGACTGTGACCCGGGCGTGTCTTTGGCTGTGTGAGACACACGACCTGGCCACACGGGCGTGTGTCCCCTGTACTTTGAAAATTTTCTATGTTTTCCAAAAATTTCCCTGAGTTCTCGGTTTAGTCTCGAACCACTTCTAATGCTTTTTTTGGCCTCAAGGGCTCGTATTAGGGACTATATGATTTTATTTGAATGATGTTTGTTTGGATATGAGAATTGTATGATTGTTTAATTGATAAGTCCGGTAATGCTCTAAAACCCTATTTCGGCGATGGATATGGGTAAGAAGTGTTACAGCAATGGTTGCAAACCGTTGGATGGCAAAGTCAATGAATTTAGTAGTATATTCATGACGTAATGAAACATTTCCAGTTACATAGACCATCGGTCGTCGACCCGGTATACCACCTAGGTCCTACGGAGTTTATCTCCAAAATAGACGATGCGATTGCAGGAGGTTTCAGACACTTCATTATCCCTGTGCACATGTCGTGGTAGCTTGTTCTAAAGTCTCGCTCAATGTAGAACAATTTATCGATGAAGTGTACACCCTCGAGCGCATGTTGTGTTTATGGGAGAACGAGTTCCCCATGCTTCCTGACCTATCTAGATGGGAGGTTCCTCCGACGACCTTCGAGCTTGTCCCAGACAAAGGGTTGCGTAGGAATCCGAAAGGTCATCCGCAATCATCCAAAATCCATAACAAAATGGACATTAGGGAGAAATCCAACGGGAAGCTGTGTAGCGTATGCAGATTAGCCGGTCATAATCGGAGTAAATGCCCGCTCCGAAACTACCATATTGGACAATCGTCGCGATCGGGTAGAAATTGAGATGTTGTTCATTACATGTTGAGAGGATTGAATCTAAAATTTGTCTACAATTTGTTGTAGTTAATCTAATTTGACTTGCAAAGTTAGTATAAAGTTTATTTATTTAAATTGCAAAAAAAAAAGAACCATAAAATTGATAAACAAAATGGCAAAAAAGTCATTACAAAAATACAAAGTTGATTATTTAAGCTCGAACGGCCTGCATCACCTCCCATTCATTGGCAGTACTGGGCAAATACTCAAAATTGGCCTTTAGCCTTGAAAACCTCAAACTGGAAAATTTCCCCTCACTTGGCGAGCGTCCATGTAACAGCCTGATTTTAGGTCTAGTCAGAACTGTGGTTTCGGGATCATAAATTCGACGCAGTAAAATTTTTTTTATTATATTTTTATGGTCTGCAGTTTTATGAAATGATTTCGTGAAAATTTTGTTCAAAAATTTTGACGTTTGGGCACTCAATTTTGTTAAAAGGACTAAATTGCAAAAAGTGCAAAATTTGAGTTCTATGTGTTTATGGTGTCCAATTGCTATGAGATTTTAAATTGAAGGTCCTTAGATGGTAATTAGGCCATTTGTTAAGTTAATGGACAAAAATGGACATGGAGTAAGAGAATTTTTATGTTTTAAGTTATGGGTATTTTAGTCATTTGGTAATTAAAGGAATTAAAAAGCAAAAATCAAGCCAAAATCTTGTCCATATTCTTCATGCTAATCGAAAATTAGAGGAGGAAGCCATAGCTAGGGTTCGGCCACTTTCAAGCTCGATTGTAAGTCCGTTCGTGCCCCGTTTTTAATGCTCTTTACATTTTTGAAATCGTTGTAACCCGGTCTATCTCTTTCTACCACAAATTTAAGAAATAATCAAGGTCTAGGGTTTTGACCCATGTTAAATATTTGTATATTTTGATTTTTAATGGTAGATTATGCAAGTTTGAGGTTAGATAAACAACTTTTACTAAGTGATTTTCGATAAAAATGTCAAAAAGGACCTATTTGTAAAGGTTATAAAATTTGTAGTAAAAGTGTGATTTAATGGAAATTGTGGGCTTTTATGAGCATGAATAAAGTTCGGCTAGGCTTGGGTTTTAAAGAAATTGAATACGTTTCATTTTACGAGCCTAGGGACCAAAATGTAAAAAGTTAAAAAGTTAAGGGCAAAAATGTAATTTTTCCATAATGTGATTTTGGACTAAATTGGATAATGTGTGTATTAAATGAGCTGAATTTGCTATTATAGATCAAGAAAAACGAAGTTCAGACCTAGATCGGGGGAAAAATAAAGTGTTTGACGATTAGGTTCATTTTCACTATTTTTGTACCGAGGTAAGTTCGTATGTAAATAATGCAATGTTATATTTGTATTTTAATGTTTTGATATTTCATGAAATGTATGATTTATTCTATGAGCATATTCGACGAAGTTCCGACAAGAGAGAAATCCTTGTTGAACCTTAGGAATAGATTAGGATACAAGTGACATGTCACTAGGAACCCATGTGATTATGTGATTTATGTGTCCCGGGTGCTGGTCCTGTACGTCCTACCAGTGGTTGGGTGTACCGGCATATGTTGCGGATACCTGACAGCTTGTGTGAGCAGCACCGCGTGGCTACGTCTCGACTGACAACTTATGTGAAGAGGCTCGAGGATAGCTCGAGAGCGAGCTTATATGTGTTATGAGATTTGTGGTAGCATTTGCTACATATGTGGCACTTATGTGCAAAGATTTTCTTGTATCCAATAGTATTCCAAGTGATTCGACGGGTATGTCAAAGACGAGAAAGTATGTGATTATGTTACGAGTTGGTACAGGTATGTACAGAAAACTCAAAGGAAATGAATTCGGTATATGATGAACTATTGGTAAGAATGTGATTGAGTATGTTATGTTCATAAGGTTTTAATGATATTTAGGTTGATATACGTATGTTACTTATATGGCAATTGTATGGTTAATGTTGTTTATTATTTGCATATGAACTTACTAAGCTATATAGCTATCTCCCTTTTCTTTCCCTTGTCTTATAGTATCACCAAGCTAGCTCGGGATTGGAAATCATCGGAGATCCATTCACACTATCAACTATTATTTTGGTACCAATGAATTCAACATTTTGAGTTATGGCATGTATAGGGGACTTGGTCATTTTATTATGTGTCATAATTGATTTGGCCAAATGTGTTGGCTTATATTGGTTGAAAGTTCATTTTGTATAAGGCCATTGAAATTTGGCTACAATTGGTATGAGCAATTTATATGATGATGCCTTTCATAGATGTGGGAATTTACTTGATTTGAGATGATAAGCATGTGATGTTTGTGTATGATAGATGGTAGCATGTGAATGATGTGTTGATGTCTTGATTGTAACTGATTTGGTTGTATGTAAATGCTTGGATTGGTGCCATATGATATTGTGTATGTATGTACAAGTAAAGGTGGCAAACTGGCTTGGTAAATAGCCTTATTTTTGTCCACACAGGCGCATGTCTAGGCCGTGTGTGACACACGGTTTGCCCCACGGGCATGTGTTTCAACCATGTGTCCCCTGCACCTTAATTGTTACAAAATAGAATGTCCAGAGTATGGCACACGAGCAGAGACACGGGCGTGTGTCTCGGCCATGTATGCCACGCGGCCTTGGACTCGGATGTGTGTTTGACCGTGTGAAATCTGCACCTATTTTATGAAAAATTATGAAAATTAAATCAACCACATGGCCTAGCACATGGGCGTGTGGCACAGTAGTGTGGCACAAGTCAGAGAGCAACCTATTTTGAACACGGCCTGTAGCACGGGCGTGTCTAAGGGTCACACGGGCGTGTTCCTTGGACCACACAGGCGTGTGAGCCCTGTAACGTGAAAAATTTTTTAAGTTTTGTAAAATTTTCTAAAGTTCTCGGTTTAGTCTCGAACCACTTCCAAAGCATGTATTGAGTCTCGTAGGCTCGTTTTAGGGATGATATGAATGTGTATGAAATGTTTTAATTTGAATGGAAATTTATGACTCGGAAATGTATGTTTGCTTGTGCTTATGTCCAGTAATGCCTCGTACTCTGTTCCGGTGTTGAATACGGGTAATGGGTGTTATAGTCCAAATAAGTCATAGCAAAAGGCAACCGGCCTAGAGATCGAACTTACGCCCGTGACCGCATTCCCGTCAATGGGGAACTTGAGCTGTAGTGCAACATCCTCTAGAGTGATGGTGCACTCCCCACACGGCAAATGAAATATGTAGGTCTCTGGACGCCATCGCTCAACTAAAGCGGAAATCAAGTCGTATCGTAGATCAAAAGTCCGGATCAATGCCGCTGATCCGAACCTGGCTAACTCCAAGTATGGCATTAGGTGTTCATCTGGCAGAAACCCTACACTATTAACACGGCCCCTCAATACGCGGTACGGGCCCTGACATTATTAAATTAGCAAAATAGTTAATACAATATAATTTAATTCCGCAAATAAGTATCAAATAAAAGTTGCATTACCATTTGTTAATCAAAGAACCCATTTGTTACAAATCTGCAATTAAAAAAATGAATTCATTTAATTTGTTCAAAAAATACAATAAATTATTTTAAATTTCAGAAACAAAGCACAGTAAATATCTCATAATTTCCCATAATTTACCTACAATGAAAAAATTTTGTTAGTTTACAATAATAATATAATTAAAATAAATATAAACTATCTAAACATAAAAAATACGAATTAAAAAAATAAAAATAAAAACATACCTGATTAATTTCTTTCAAACAACCTATAAAATTATATAACAACAAATTTAATCAACATTTTAATAAATCAATAAAAATTGTCAAATAAAAAAAATAAAATTACATTATATAAAAATTACATTAGAAAAATCACAAAACACTAAACTAAACACTAACAATTTATATAACCTAATCATAAATTACTAACAAAAACTATAAAATTTTTTTTTAATACATTACTAAAAAATTACAAAAACACATAACTAAACACTAACAATTTATATAACCTAATCATAAATTACTAACAAAATAACTATAAAATTATTTTTTTTAAATTACATTACTAAAAAATCACAAAACCCTAAACCACTAAACACTAACAATTTGTAACCTAATCCCATAAATTGTTAACAAAATAAGTAACTATAATAAAACACAAAACACTAACAATTTATAACCTAATCATAAACTACTAACAAAATAACTATAAAATTATTTTTTTTTAATTTACACTACTAAAAACTCACAAAACACAACAATTTATAATATATACTAACAAAATATTTAACAAAATAATTTTACATTACTAAAAACTCACCAAATACTAAACTAAACACAACAATTTATAATATAATCCTAAATTACTAACAAATTAATTTTAAAATAATTATAAAAATTACTAACAAATTAATTTTAAAATAATTATAAAAATTAAATTACATTCATACAAAATATTAACCCAAAACCCTAAACACTAAACATAAACAATTTATAAATAATAAATAATAACAAAAAAATTTCACAATATCTTAATTAAACTCTTTAAATTATAAACAAAATTATTTACTAAAATAATACAATACCTTTTTTTTTTTTTTTGTCTTCTTCTTCTCTTCTTCTTCTTCTTTTTTTTCTTCTCCTTTCTCTCCTTTCTTTTTCTCTTCAGGTGGGTGCTTCAACTTGGGGGACCATGCTTATAAGGTCCCCCATTAACAATTTTTTTCCCTTGAAGGGACTACACACTGCCAAGCAGTGTTGTGCAACAGTGGGGCGCCAAGAGGGGCTATGCGGCAGAGGGCAGCAGAGGGGCACAGGGGGGAGCTGAGCTGGACAGCAGTTGCGCCTACCTGACAGGCGCGACTTGTTTTGAATATTTTTTACTCATATTTTAACCCGTTGACCTTATTTTGACGTATATATAAATTTAAATATTTTTAATAAAAATAAAATAATAATAATATTTTATTTCAAAAATAAAAAATATTTTAATATAAAAAAAGGTGTTGCGCCTGTCAGATAGACGCAACCCAAAAAAGATACCATTTTCGTATATAATCTAACTGACAACCTATTTGGGTATTTAATTTTTTTAAAATTTATTTAGGTAAAAAAACCGTATGAGAGTTGAAGAAATATGAAACAGTGAGGAGTTGAAGAGAGGAATTTTTTTTCAAAGCTTATTATCAAGAAAACTATTTTTTTCTCGTGTAAGAATAAACTCATAATTGAATAATGATTTTTAATTTAGTTATTAAATTTCAGTGTTTTTTTCATCATTAATTTGTTTACACTTCAGAAAGCTTTATAAAAGCATTTAACTAGTCTATAATTTTTTAACACAATTTTATAATTTTTTATAAGATAATAAAAGAGTAGGGATCAAATTGATAACAATTGCAAAGGTTGAGGGTTAAATTTATGATTATACCAAAATTTTTAATAAAGTTAACAGAGGGACTGAATGAGCATATCAAAAAGTAGAGGGGCCAATTTGGAGCAAATAAAAGTAGAGGACTAAATCCGCACAAATATATAAGTACAGGGACCATCCTCAGAATTTAACCAATCCAGAACTTCCTTTTTTCTGAACCAATCCAAAACTTTAAATGCGTAAAAAAGGTGAAAACTACTATTCCCAACTGCAGCGATAAATTCTCATCACACGTAACTATTTCATTATCATTATGATAACAGGTTATTTGCATCTCTACCAAATCACTCTCTCACAACAAAACAATGCCTCCCTCACAACGTTTACCAAAAAAAAAACACAACTCAACATGCCCTCCCTAGATTTTACTCCATCGTTTTGGCTTTGCCTACTCAGTTTCAAGGTTCAATCACAAATAGAGGCTGTTAAAGGATAACAAACAAAATGTCAGAGCAACGGGGTGAAATAGAATCAAATTGCTTCAAATTTACAATATATATTACTTGGAATCCAGGAAGTCCAGAATACTCACCATATCAACGCTGACTGCTTTGCCATCTTCAGCAAGGATCTCAACTATGGTTCCCGACTGATCAGCCTAAAGCAATAAGCACTTTTTAGTTAAGAGACAGTTTGACAATTTCATAGATGGTGAATATAACAAAACATTCTCTTGATTATAGGCCATATAAACACATTACAGTCTGCCACTACAACAGCTGCAATTATGGGCTGTAATCACCAAAGGGAATCAAAATGCAGCTTTCTGGTTGGTTGTTGAGAGTGCTCCAATACAAAAAACTAATAGGTACCCATGCCTTCCACTGGCTGAATCTCAATTTGCCTATATTTGGCTACATCAGCTTTAATTAACCAAGTAGTTAAGCCAATAGCTACTCACAAATTTTTCCCAATATATGATACAACAGAGAACACAAAAATGCATGCAATGAACCTCAACCACTGCCCATCTATTATAAAAACTGTACATATTCATAAACATGGTTTGGGTAAATATCAAAGTTTTGTTAAGGTTAAACTATTATCAAGGAAGCATAAGCGGTCAATTCAAAAAATGGAAACATAACTGGCCATCTAAATGAAAACATATAGCGGCGTCAAACACTAATAACCAGAAAGTACTCGTCAAGCTAGCCTCAAGTTTTAGTTGGAGTATTGAACCTTTATGCCTTTCACATTCAAATATCCTAACCAAAATTAGAAACAAAACTCTTGATGTCAACTAAACGAATCTTTTCCTCCCATTTTGCCTATGTTAAAAGCATACTCTTAAAAACACGAAAAGAGCAATTGACTCGTAAATTTACCAAGGCACACGATAGAGGACCCTTAGGTGCAGATTAGAACTCCTATTATCATTTGGGCTTGCTACCTCTATGCTAACCAGCAGCGAAAAGTACAAGACATATGGAGGAGAATGAGAATGAGAATGATGAAGGGTGAAGCCAAATGGAGAAGAGCACAGAACCACTTTTGTGTGGGGAATACTGTAGCTTCAAAGATCCCATTTTGAATGAGAGGTATCCTTCTAAAGCTCACGTGGGAGGATGTTCTCGAGAATGGTACAATGATAGTACTGAGGAAGATTTGGAAGCGCTGATTGCATCAACTCCCTTGCAGCCAAAACAACCAGTCTCAGAAGAATTGAACAGTTTGAACTGTGGAGGTGGTTTTCAAATTTTTATTGAACGGACTAAGGCAAATCTGGAGAATGGTGGAGAATTTTGCTCTTGTATATGTAGGAAATGATTTCTTTCTGGTAAGAGTTAATAACCAGGACGATTAAAAATTTCTTTTATATGAAGGTTCTTGGATTGTTGCAAGACATTATTTGACATTTGGAAGATGGAAACCTTTATTCCATCTGATTAAAAAGATTATTAGCACAACAACTGTGCAGATAATGTTAGGATCAAGCCCCAACCCATAGACCAAAAATTATAGATGTAAGTTAGCAGGAACTTTATTTCCTTTTAAGCTTGTACTTTGTAGCACAGAACCCCATAAAATTTATGTGACAGGTGGGCCTAAGAAATTTTGCAAGGAACACTTACTACCTCAACAGGTTGGGCTGTCAAGCACCTGATGAGACTAAAGTGACCACTGGCCCCCATAAGGCAACAATCTCAGTCCACCCCAATCCCCTGGTGACACCCGAGAGACTGAACTTGCAACCTCGCTCTAATAACATCTCTAAGGATCAAGTCTCAACCACTAGACCAAATGCTACAGCTGTTAGTTAGCAGGGAATTGATTAACTTCTAAGCTAGCAGCACAAAACTCAGCGTGCAGACATGCTGCAAGCAGGCCTAAGGGGCTCTGAAAGGCACTTGGTATCCCAATAGTTTGGACCGTCACCTAGAAACCTTCATGAGCACATTTGTTATCAAATTCCAGTCTGTGTTGCTTGGAACACTCGAAGTTTATTAAAAGATACTTCAAGTCTCTAAGAGCTTCAGAGTTTATTTCAAACTTTCTTTAAAAGTTCAGACTTAAATATATCAATATTATTCTACATCAGGAATATCAAAGTTCTAAAATAATGAGAAAAAAAAGTAAAGGAACACTAACATTTGTATGACTAAAATCATTATATCTTTTCTAGGCAGAAAGAATAAGAACTTGCCTCTATTTCATTCATCAACTTCATTGCCTCAATGATGCATAAAACTTGACCCTTCTGCACTTTGTCTCCAACCTACAGATTGCATAAGTCCAAAGAGCCAAAGAGAATCAACTGCAGGATAGACATAATACCAATGGCATTAAAACAATAAAACCTAACATGGAATACAAACCTTTACAAATGGTGGTTCACCAGGAGCCGGACTTCTGTAGAATGTACCGGCCATTGGACATTTAAGAGGCGGAAGTGATGATTTGGCTGACTTAGAAGCAGCTAGGGAAGGTGCTGGAGTTGGGGCAGCAGATGCTTGACCAGGAGGAAGTGCAGGGACAGATGGGGCGGGAGGCATTACTGGTGGGTGAGAGGGTGACTGCATCATCACAACTGGAGCTGCAGATGGTGGTTGTGGCAAGGCCTCCTTTTTCCGAATTACCAGTTCACAGTCAAGTTGTTTAAGCTGCAACTCCACAATATCTCGTGAATCAACTAGCCTAGAAGAAAACATATAATAACCATGAAATTGATCAACCTTAGGGAAAATGAAAAACAGCCAAAAACCTCTTAAAGAAACATACTTTACTAGACTTGAAACTTGATTAAGGAATTCTGCAATTGACTCTTCTGTGGCCATAGCTAGAGGAGATACATCGCTTGATGTCTTAACATCCTTTGCTTCTGCTGTTGGTGACCCTGATTTGATTGTAGGTGCAGCAGAAGCATTTGATGATCCATCTATGGCAACCTTTGAAGGCAACAGATGATTCCAAAAGCATGTTTAGGATGGAATCAAAACTTGGAAAACTGATACTCTAACCAAAATCATTTAAAAGAGGTTTACCTCATTAAGTTGGGCTTTCACCACTGTTTTAGAGTTCTGACCATGTTGCAAACTCTGCAATGTAACGACTAGAAACATTTTCAATTCAACAAAGAAAATCAGCAGTTAAAGTGCACTTGGCAGAAAAACATAAAATTTCAGTTTTTCTTTTTATTATATGTCTATAATTCATAGCAAAAAACAAAATGTTTGAGAGCTGCACAAGTAGAAAGATGTCAATTTTCAACCATTGATGAGCCTCACACTCTCATATTACATTGCATGGATGACAACCATAATACATAATGAGACTAAAAAACCAACTGTTTATATCCAAATAACTCCATAAATAGTGAGGTGCGAGAAAAAAAATTCTTCTTAGACTTAATGAAAACCTTGGCCACATTATTTTGCAAGCAATTAAGAATCTGGTAACCACCAGTCAACTATAATATGTATAACTACATAAATTTTCTTCACATAGTTTAGCCAATCATCGGAAAGTGTTAAATCACCACTAAGGAGTGAACTTAATTGCATTCATGAAAGCATTAAGAATGTCCTAAAGGAATTCATTTAACTTTGCATTGTAATGTATGATCACCATGTCTGCAAGTGGAGGTGACAGATTATTCTAAATGTTCGGGACTGGTCCTTCTAACAAAACTATCCTCCTCCAAATTATGCAATAAGTAACAGCTCTATGCAATTAAAATTGCAGTTTTTCCTAGTTTCTTGTCTCTTAGACATGTCTTTATGTTAAACAAGAACCATATTATAGTTTCATCTAGTAAAAGCTACAACAAACACTAACTTATAACTTTATAGAATTATGGAATAAAATATGATAGACCTGGATGATTAATATAATCTGTCAATAAGAGATTTGGGGCTGTCAATTAGGGCTGTCAATAAGAGGTTAGGTTTTTTTGCTATGTAAAGTCTTAAAATGTTAGGTTTTTTTGCTATGTAAAGTCTTAATAAAGAGATCCCTAGCCTAGAATCAATGATCTCTATCAATTAAGGGAATTTCATACCTAATCAGTGGTATGCTTCCCTATATATTATGTTGAACTTTTTCAGAATAAATTATTCTGAAAATTACAACCATTTGTTCCAAACTCTCTTATTTTGTCCTAACGTTTCTAGTCTAAAACCTAATTTTTGTCCACAACTTTTTTTCCTTAAATCCGCATGGTATCAAAGCTAGCTTAATTTTCTTTTATGGTTGAAACAACCATCGTGGAGAGAAAAATACTTGAGGCAGAAAGCTCCACTCTTGGTAGAAATTACAGAACCAAAATATTTCACAAAAGTGAAAATTCAGCCCATCTTTCAAAGGAAAATGAAACTTAAATTAGCAGCAAGAGAAAACCCTGGTGTGGCTGTGCCTTTGAAGCACCAAATGAAGAGCAAGGGCAGCAAAATACTCCAAAATTGTCTCATTGTACAAAGGAACAACAAGAGGACCTGTACAATACTTTCCAATCTCCACAATTCCAAGTAAATTCCCCAAATTCCTTATATTTTTTGGCTCAGAAAGGTAATTTTGTTTATGCACTCAGTGTTAATCCTAGCTAAACAAGTTCTTGGATCATAGATTCTGGAGCAACTGATCATACGACAAGCTACTCCCAATTGTTTTCCACTTACATTCTTTGAGTAGGGAATAAAAAAGTCAAGATTGTTGATGGGTCTCTCTTGACAATTGCTAGGACCAAATCCCTTGTGATATCCCCATCTATAACCTTGCATCATGTCCTTCACATCCCTAAATTCTCTTGTAATCTTCTGTCCATTACTAAAATAACTAATGATCTCAGGTGTGGTGATAAGTTTTACCCTTCTCGAAATGAGTTTCAAGACATGGCCTCAAGGAGAACAACTAGCAGTGCTAGGGAAAGTGGAGGTCTGTCAGATTACAGTTTCTAATAAGGAATATTCAGTGTATCAGATAGAATCCTGTAGATATTTTATTGATTGCTATCCCTAACTTTAAGGCTGTGTTTTAAGGGACAGCATCCCTAGAATCAGTTTGCTTCCTAGTTTAGAGTTTCCTAAACTTAGGCTCACTATGTATATAAATATTAGGGTAATTTCTTGTGAGATATATAATACAGAAAAGCCTATTTCTAACATGGTATCAGATTAGACCAATTTCTGGGAATTTTTTTTTTCCTGGTAATCTTTTACTCCCACTCAACCCTCAAGCCTGCCTCTTTTATTCAAAAGAAATATGTCTGAAATTATCCAAACCAATACCAATGGGGATAGTTCAGAAGTCTCTATGAAAAACTCCAACCCAACAAGTGAGTTGCAGAACATTCAAGTGGCCTACAGGTTAAATGGGAAGAATTACCTGAAGTGGTCTCAGCTGGTTCGCACGTTCTTGAAGGGCAGAGGAAAGCTGAGTCACTTACTCGGAACAGGACCTAAAGAAGGAGATCCTCAGTTTGATGCTTGGGATGAACAAGACTCTATGGTCATGTCTTGGTTATGGAATTCTATGATGCCAGAAATCAGTGACACATGCATGTTTCTTAACTCATCCAAAGAAATATGGGAGGCTGTGAAGCAAACTTTTCTAAAGTTCGAGATGCTGCTCAAATCTATGAAATCAAGACTAAGATTTCATCTACCAAGCAAGGAAGTCGTTCCATCACGGAGTATTCTAATCTTTTGCAAAGCTTATGGCAAGAGATGGATCATTACCAGTGCATTCAAATGAAGTGCAGTGCAGATGCAGCACTCCTGAAAAGGTTCGTTGAAAAGGATCGAATTTATGATTTTCTTGCTGGGCTAAATGTTGAATTTGATGCAGTAAGAGTCCAAATACTTGGAAAGGAGCTACCATCACTAAATGAGACAGTCGCGATAGTTCGTGCTGAATAAGGAAGAAGAGGAGTTATGCTTGAGAATAATCAAGTGGATGGTTCTGCCTTAGCTACAAAGGCTGTCAGTGAGAGGAGATTTGCCATGGAACAGCCAACTGGCAACGACATTAAACAGAAAGAACCTACAAGGCCTATTAAAAAGGAGTCTGTATGGTGCACCTACTGTAAAAAATCTCGTCACACTAAGGAAAACTGCTAGAAGCTCCATGGGAAGCCACAGACAATTAAAAAGAATTTTTCAGAAACCAGCGGACAACCAAAGGAACAAGGGCGAGCAAATATAACAAGGCAACTGGATGGAGAACAGAATTCTCAAGACTCACCTGGTGTTTTTAATAAAGACGAAATTGAGAAGTTAAAAACGTTGCTGGGATCATTGGAAAAGTCTTCTTCCACAGGTACTTGTAGTTTGGCGCTTTCAGGTATATCCTCTTCTCAAAATTCTAATGTCTCGGACACAGTCACCAACAGGTCTTGGGCCATTGACTCAGGAGCTACAGACCATATGACCCACTCCTCACACAAATTTGTTTCATATACACCTTGTCCTAGTAATAGAAAGATAAAAGTAGCTGATGATTCTGTAATCACAGTGGCTGGTCAAGGTGATATTGTTATAAACAAGACCCTTACTCTTAGAAATGTCCATGTTCTTAAACTATTTACCAATCTTCTTTCCATCAAAAAAATTACCAGGGACTCTAATTGTAGTGTGGTTTTTTATCCCAATCGATGTTTTTTTCAGGAACAGAATACGAAGAAGATGATTGGACATGCTAAGGAAGCAAATGGCCTATACTATCTTGAAGAATCTAGTGGAGAAGTTAGTGCTCTGAATTCCTCACCATTATCTTTCCTATCCAAGTCTGTTCAAGCTAATAAAGACCAAATTTGGCTCCATCACCTCCGCCTTGGTCATCCTTCATTTCAAGTCCTTAAATTTATGTTTCCTTCATTGTTCAAAGGAATAACTGTTGAAAAATTCCATTGTGATGTTTGTGAACTTGCCAAACATAAACGTACCTCCTTTCCAGTAAGCAATAAAAGAACATCCGCTCCTTTTACTATTATTCATAGTGATATTTGGGGACCATCAAATATTTCAAACATCTCCGGGGCTAGGTGGTTTGTATCCTTTATTGATGATTGTACCCGTGTGTCTTGGATATTTCTTTTAAAACAAAAATCTGATGTAAGGTCTGTTTTTACAACCTTTTACAACATGATCAAAACACAATTTGGGGCTGAAATAAAACGGTTTAGGTCAGACAATGCTAAAGACTATCTCAATCAGTTTCTCTCCCCATATTTTCAAGAAAAAGGCATTATTCATGAGTCCTCTTGTGTTAACACACCCCAACAAAATGGCGTTGCTGAAAGAAAGAATGGTCACATTTTAACTATTACTAGAGCTCTACTGTTTCAAAAAAATGTCCCTAAACAATACTGGGAGGAGGCTGTTTTAACTGCTACTCATCTGATAAATAGGTTGCCTACAAAGGTCCTTGACTCTCAAAGTCCTATGCAAGTTCTATCGAAATTTTTTCCTGATTTCAATACCTCAAACCTTACTCCCAAAATATTTGGATGTGTTGCCTTTATACATGTACATTCTCAAAATAGGGGAAAACTAGATCCACGAGCTGTCAAATGTGTCTTTCTCGGTTATTCCTCTACACAAAAAGGGTACAAATGCTATAATCCAGCCACAAAAAAATTTTATGTTTCAGCGGATGTCACTTTTGCAGAAGAAGAAAAATTCTTTACTCGTCCTTATCTTCAGGGGGAGAACTTATTCATAGAAGATAAGGACAGAGAATTTTTTCTTCTTGATTTTCCAGCTCCTGTCCAGCCTACCAACCAGCCTGCCCAACTTACTTTTCCAGCTCCTATTCAGCAACCAAACACTCAGTGCTTACCTACTAACCAGCCTGCCTAACTTGAACCTATGGAACCCGAAATAGAGCCTACTACACCTAAGTCGCCCAAAGGGATTCAGGAACTACTCGCCCTTTACCAGTTTACTCAAGGAAGAAGGCACCGGTGCAAGTTCAATCATCTTCTTTGAATAAACAACCTACTACTCTACAACCCGAGGTAATTACTGAACCTACTTTGAATACTACTGAAAATTCAGATCAGAAAGACTATGATTTTCCTATTGCTATTAGAAAAGGAACTAAGGCTTGTACAAAACATCCCTTGTACTCATTCATGTCTTACAAAAATTTGTCCCATAACCACAAAGTCTTTCTTACTAGCCTAAACTCTATCTCCATTCCCAAAACTATATCCGAGGCATTAAATGATGAGAATTGGAAAAATGCCATGAAGGTTGAAATGGAAGCACTTGAAAAAAATAAGACATGGGATTTGGAAAAATTACCGAAAGGAAAGAAACCAGTTGGATGTCGTTGGGTGTACACAGTGAAATATAATTTAGATGGCTCTTTGGAGAGGTACAAAGCAAGATTAGTTGCTAAAGGGTACACTCAAAAGTATGGAATAGACTACCTTGAGACATTTGCCCCGATTGCAAAGATGAACACTGTGAGAGTGTTGTTGTCACTCGCTGCCAACAGAGGCTAGAAACTACAGTAGTTTGACATCAAAAATGCTTTCTTACATGGTGATCTTGAGGAGGAAGTTTATATGGATGTTCCACCAGGGTTTGGTCCAAATACAAGACAGATAGTTTGCAAACTAAAAAAGGCTCTGTACGGATTAAAACAGTCCCCGAGAGCTTGGTTTGGAAGATTTACCAAAGTAATGCTCAAGCTAAGGTATAAACAGAGTCAAGGAGATCACACTCTGTTTGTAAAGCACTCATCTTCAGGGGGAATGACTGCTTTATTAGTCTATGTAGATGACATTATAGTGACAAGTGATGATCTGGAAGGAATGGAAAATTTAAAGAAATGCCTAGTAAAAGAATTTGAGGTCAAAGGGCTTGGTAAATTAAAATATTTCCTTGGTATTGAAGTAGCACTCTCTTGGGAAGGAATCTTCATATCTCAGCAAAAATACATAATTGATTTGTTGACAGAGACGGGCAAGTTGGGATGTAAACCAACAGAGACACCCATAGAAGTGAACCACAAACTTGGAGATGCACTAGAAGATGCAGTAGTTGATAAAGGTTCATATCAAAGACTTGTAGGGAAGCTCATTTACTTGTCACATACTAGACCGGATATTGCCTATGGAGTTGGTGTTGTAAGTCAGTTCATGCACAATCCTAAAGAATCACATCTTCAAGCTGTATATCAGATTCTACAATACTTAGGCACTCCAGGCAAAGGAATCCTATTTAAGAAAGGGGAGAATTTAACTCTTGAAGCCTATACTGATGCAGATTATGCAAGATCTATGGTTGATAGAAGATCAAGCTCGGGCTATTGCACTTTTCTGGGAGGCAACCTTGTAACTTGGAGGAGTAAAAAACAAAATGTTGTGGCTAGATCTAGTGCAGAAGCTGAATTTAGAGCGATGGCTCTTGGAATTTGTGAATTATTATGGCTGAAAATTATTTTGGAGGATTTGAAGATCAAGTGGGAAGGTCCAATGAAACTGTATTGTGATAATAAGTCTGCTATCAATATTGCACATAATCCAGTGCAACATGATCGTACGAAGCACATTGAGGTCGACAGACATTTCATCAAGGAGAAACTTGACAGTGGCTTAATTTGCACTCCATATGTGTCCACTGATGGTCAACTGGCAGATCTCCTTACCAAAGGATTATCTGGGAAGACCTTTCAGAAACTAGTAAGCAAGCTGAGAATGGATGATATCCACTTCCCAGCTTGAGAGGGAGTGTCAGATTACAGTTTCTAATAAGGAATATTCAGTGTATCATATAGAATCCTATAGATATTTTATTGATTGCTATCCCTAACTTTAAGGCTGTGTTTTAAGGGACAACATCCCTAGAATCAGTTTGCTTCCTAGTTTAGAGTTTCCTAAAGTTAGGCTCACTATGTATATAAATATTAGTGTAATTTCTAACATTCTTTTTTCCATTCCTGTTGATGTTACACTTTAGCATTACAGATTAGGACATCCAAATTTTTATTATTTAAAACATTTTCTTCCTAATTTATTAAACACTAAAAGGCTACCTTCATATCAGTGTGAGATCAGTGAATTAGCTAAACATTACCAATCATCCTTTCCCCCTAGACCTTATAAATCCTCACAACAAGTTATGCTAATTCATAATGATATGTTTCGAGACCATATAGAATTTTTACCATGTCTGGTAAAAAATGGTTTATTACTTTTATTGGCGATCATAATTAGTTTAGTTGGGTACACTTATTAAGGGATAAATCTTAAGTAAAATATGTATTTAAGCTTTTTCATACAATGATAACAACACAATTTGAAGAAAAAATAAAATTCTTTAGAAGTGATAATGGTAAAGAGTATTTTAGTAAGGTAATAGGGGATTTCTTCTCATAAAAAGGTATAGTATATCAAAGCTCATGCATTGACACACCCCAACAAAATGGCATAACTAAAAGAAAAACACCTTCTTGAAGTCACTAGGGCATTGTCGTTTACTAATAGGGTTCCTAAATATCTATGGGGAGAAGCTCCTTCGATTGCTACATACCAGAGTCAAAGAAATTGGACTGAAACTTCTCAACACTATCAAAAGTCTATACTTCATTGTTCAAAACCTCATTGAAGTTCTAGGTAATCCTCATGTTAAATCTATCCATATGAGTTTCCCTAATTCTAAGTTAGTTCATTTTGAGTCTAGCATGAAATTGTCTTAAGTATCCTATCTCAAAATTTGTTTCCTACAAAAATCTGTCATCGATGTTCTTTGAGTTTTCCTCACATTCGTCTAGTGTCGAAATTCCAAAATATTTACAATTCACAATTAGTAGTTAAAGGGTTTACCCAAACCTATGGCACTTCTTATCTTGAAACCTTCGCACCCGTTGCAAAACTAAATACAATAAGAGTGCTACTAACAATTGCAACTGACTTTGATTTGTCGCTCCAACAACTATATGTAAAGAATGCATTCCTCAATGGTAACTTAAAGGAAGAAATTAACATGGATCCACCCCCAAGTTTTGAATGGAAATATGGATCAAAGGTATGTAAACTAAAAAAGGCCTTTATGGTTGAAGTAATTACCAAGTGCTTAGTTGGGGAGATTTACTCAGTTTGTGAAGAAACAAGGCTATACTCAAAGATAAAAAGATCAAATGTTCACAAAGCATTCAATTAATGGGAAGATAGCAGTTTTGATACTGTATGTTGATGATATTATTCTCATAGGAGATGACAAGTGAAATGAAGAAGTTGAAGAAGTGCTAAGCTTTTGGGTAAAAGTATCATGGAGGCCCTTGTATTAGGTGTCGGATTGCATTTTGCCCTCTCTACTCAAAAACTGGGCAAATTAGTCCATATATGTTAGATCAAAGAGCAAACCGGTCTTTCTATTAAAAAATTCATCCATTTCTACTGCAAAAAACTGATCATTGTATATCAGCATAAGGTACATGCGATACATGTCACTATCTAGTTATTCCATCAACGACACCAATTTTTAATAGTACAAATGGATGAAATTTTTAATAGTAAAGACCAATTAGCTCTTTGGTCTAACGTACATGCCCATTTTTTAAATAGAAGAGGTAAAATGCAATCTAACTCTTAATGCAGAGGCCTCCATGGTAGTTTTACCTAGCTTTTGAGGTTGAAATCAAATACTTGGGATTACTAAAATATTTTCCTGGTATGGAGGTAGCTCGATCAAGGAAAGATATTGCAATGCCACAAAAAAAGAAAATATGTGATGCATCTACTTCAAGAAACTGGTATGAGTGGTTGCCCTACTAAGACCTTTATTGGCCCAAATCAAAAACATGGAGAGCTTGATTGACCCAAATCAATAAGGGAGCCCTAATGAACACATCTAAATACCAGAAACTAGTTGGGAAGCTGATTTATTTATCACACAACCAAACATTGCATTTTTCGTATGTTTTGTAAGCCAATTCAAGCATTTCCCCCGAAGAACATCTTCAAGCAATCTACCGCATCTTGAGATACTAAAAAAACCCTTCCAGGAATGGATTATTTTTCAGAAAGAACAATCAACAAAGCATGAAGTCCACAGCAAGATCCATTACATATCGAAAAAATTAGGTTATCGTACGTCCGTCTAGGGACATTGGCAACTTTGATAAGTAAAATACAAAATGTGGAGACCTGTAGTAATGCTGAAGCAATTTATAGATCCATGGCACATAGATTGCAACATGATGTGGCTTAAACATATTTTGGAAGACGAAGACTTGTGACTATGAGAAGCTATATTGTAACAACAAAAGCAGCCATTAGTATTGCCTACAATCCAATCCAACATTTCAAAAGAAAGCATGTTGAGATTTATAGGCAATTCATAAAGGAAAATATTGAGATTGGAATATTTTGTATGTCATTTATCCCTACATCACAAAAAGTGGCAGATATTCTCACAAAGAGATTGTTCAAATCAAACCTTGAGTGTGTATGATCAATATCTATGCAACAACTTGAAGGGAGTGTAGAATTATGGAATAAAATATGATAGACCTAAATAATTAACATAATATGTCAATAAGGCATTTGAAGTTGTAAATTAGGGACTTGGAGATAATTTTGAACATTGGATTTTTTTCATGTGAAGTCTTAATAAAGAGATCCTCGAGCCAAGGATCTCTAGCAATTAAGGGAATTTCATATCATATTTAGTGGTATGCTTTTCCTATAAGTAATGTTAATTTTTTTTTAAGAATGAAGTATCCAAAAAGTAACAACCTTTTGTTCTAAACTCTCTTATTTTTCTGTCCTAAAGTTTCTATTCTATAACATTATTTTTGTCCTCAACCTTTTTTCTTAAGTCCACAAAGTTATCACCATCCCCAAGTCCTTTTGGCTTCATTCCAAATGGAAACATTATAATTTTTATGCAATTTTATTTTCCATTGCTATTAACCTCTTAAATCAATGTATCTTCTAAATTTTAAGTTTGAGAATTAGTTTTCATGTATCTCTTGCACACAATATATCAAAACATATGAAGGTAAACAAATTATACTTTCTTTAATAATTTTGACCTCATTTTTCTAGTGCATTATATTTTGAGAGTTAATTCTCATGCACAAGATTAAATTTAAGACATCTGTGTGTTTTGTACCATAAAATATCTAGGCGAATACATGTGGAGTGTCATTCAGAAGAAAAAAGACCGGATTAAGTTAGTCAGCTAAGTTAATGGAACTATGCCAATAATCTAAATGATGACACATAAATTCAATAATAGACTTAAACTTTTTCTTGATACAATAAGTTAACTATTTTCTTAAAGAGAAATCATTCATGTAATACATTTTGTACTATAGATCTTAAAACGAGAAGTAATTAGTATACTCTTTGATTTACATGTATAATATAAGATCAATCAAAGCATAAGTTAATCTGGTAGAATAGAGGATAGAACAAATTTATGATGAATCTAACACAACAGACTTTATTAAAAAGGGCTAAAACATTTATCAGACTTAGATGTCAACAATTGATTAATAATACATAGCAATAGCTTTTTACAATCTGTAGTGGCCTACTGAATTTGGGATTGTAATCCTAAATAGCAACCCAACAAATAATCTCTTGATTCTAAAGTGCAGCTCCATTCCACAAAAAAGTTGCATGGTTGTTTTTCATTGTCAGCAGGGCCTAAAGGACATTATACTCTAACAGTAATTTCTACTACGGCATAGTATTCTAAAATAGGTCATCAAGCATTTTACCTTGTTATGGGATTTAGCACTTAACATATAACTCAGATTTTGGTCAAACTTCCAAGAATGAAAAAGATTAAAATTATTTTAAAACTAGTATTAGTTATAACTAAGAAGGCAATGGGCCTCATTTCCTAGCTGCTGGAAAAAAGAAAATTCCATTAATCCTACTAAGCAGAAAAGCTTTGATCCTTTAGAATGAATTTTTGCTTAGTAAAGCTTTGGTCTCCATCCTTTGGATTTCCATACATGATACCTCAGTTTATCTGAAGCATCAAAGCCAGTTGCATATCCATAAATTGTCAATTTCCTAGCTTGTATTTTTCCTTTAACTCCCATGCACAGAGCTAGTTTCCAATCTTTATTTAGTTTCATATAAACTCTTACAAAACGTATTTGGCTTAAATTACAATTTACTATTATACCAAAAAAAACCTGAAACTTACAAGTTGTATTATCCAAAAACAAAAAGAAAACAGAAAATAATAAGATAATATTTTTAACATATGATATATGAGAGAACACTAAGAAAGTTTATGGTTGTAAATGTTATGGTCCAGAGGTTCAGTCTAAAATGGAATCAGGAGAACATAACCCTTCATTCCTCTACTTATTCATAAAACTCTTCCATCACAAAAAGGTGCACAGTTGACCAGCAATGAAGAAAACTGCACTTCTAGCGCAAGAAACATATTGTTTCACAAATAAGCTGCCTGGAGACTCATGCAAATGAAAGCACAGGCATCAAACATTCAAGTCTTTTGCTCTTTCAGTGAATGATGACAGAAAGATCAGACCATGCTGTGACATGGCAAAAGCTATTTCTTATTGTTGTATAAATATTAAAAAAAAAAAAAAAAAAGAACGAATTTCCTAGCTTTCCTCCCCCTAACCCTACCTTCCTATCTATTCCCATAATATTGGATAAACAAATTTTTTATTTCTAGCACAATACATGGAAGAGAAATGACCAAGAAAAAAAAAACCATCTAATTACAAACTCAAAGAGAAACAAACATCCCATTTTCCTTCTGGACACTTGCTTTTACTTTTCCAAAAGTTGCTGAAAGAAAATTCATGTTTGGTTTAACCATGGAGATAACTAAAATGTCGCACACATAAACAATTTTCAATTTCACAACGGGTAAAATAATTTGTAATTAGTTAATGTAAAATAATTTTCTGTATCCAATAATAATAAAAAAAAAAGCCTAAAATACGAGGCCAATATGCAAATAAAACAGCATTGAACACATTTATGAAAGCAAGAAAATTTAAATGCAAAGATAAACAAACATCTTCTCCTCTCTTTGCTACTAAATTTAACAACAAAAAGGCAAGGATTCAAGCTTAAATTTGCTCAAACAATGGAGATCACCAATTTACACTCTGCTTCTCTCATAGCAACAACAAAAAAGAGAAAAATCTAAGCAGAGATTCACAGAATAAATATATTATCTCTTCCTAGTATGGAATTTGGCATTAACAGATTGAAAGCAGCTAAAAATGCATACTAAAGAAATAATATAACAAAAAGGGAGAAAATTTAGAAGGATGAAGTTACCTTGGAGAAGAATCGAAGGTTTGGCCTCGAAGAAAAGCGAAAGGAGACGGTGGAGAGCTGAAGGTTAGTGGAATTAGGCAAGGCAGTGGTTGTTTTAGCAACGGAAGTGAAGGCAGCGGAGGGTGTTGTTGAGAGTGAAGAGGCCATTTATTTTTCAATCGACAGAGAGAATAAGAGATAAGATTGGATTTGTAAGAGAGAAGAACTTGAAAGGAAATGAGAAAGAGGATTTAAAAGAGTTACAGAGAAGAAATGAAAGGAAAGGGTTTTGGGGAATCAGTCGAGGAGGTGAAGAGAGGAGGAAAGAGGATGAGTTAGTCGATGAAATTGAAGAGTGACGATAGTAGAAAGTGAGGTTCCAAGTGCGGGATTGGATTAGACTTGGGCTGGCTATTCGCTCCGTTCGATCTCATTCAATTTGGTTTTCTTTTTTTTCTTTTACGTGACTCTTATTGGATCAAAGGGGTAAAATTGTTAGCAAGGCTTTTTTATTACATGGTAGATTGTATTTTATATTTTCTATTAAAAAGTTAGACAAATTAATTTGTAAGTTAGATTAACGAGTAAATTGATTGTAACTGTAACACCCCCTAACCTTAAATCATCACCAGAACAGGGTTACAGAGCATTACTGAACATATCAGACAATTTACGAATAATTCATAAATAAAGTAATATACATAGTATAATTTAATCACTAAATCCCTATAATGGACATTCGATGCCCAAAACACATATTAGAAGTGGAACGAGACTTGTTCGAGTACTCCAAATTTTTTTTGTGAATTTTTAAAATTTTTCCTAGGTGCAGGGCTCACACGCCCGTGTGGGTCAGGGACACGCCCGTGTTGACATACCATGTGGCTCACACGGCTAGGACACGCCCGTGTCCTTTACTCGTGTAACTCTCTCTGACTTATTGTTCATGAACAAATTGATTTCACACTGCTAAGCCACACGCCCGTGTGCTTAGCCCGTGTGGATTTATTTTCAATTCAAATCTAGTGCAATTTTCACACAGCCACGACACACGCCCGTGTTCAAGGCCGTGTCCTTCACATGGTTGAGACACACGTGTGTCTCAGCCCGTGTGCTAAAACCTGGGTATTCTATTTCAAAAATTTAAATTTCAAGGGACACACGACCAGACCACATGCCTATGTGATAGCTGTGTGTCTCACACGGTCTGGTCATACACCCGTGTGCCAGGCTATATAAACTCTATATGAGTCTCTTATACTAACCTAACCAACCCTGCAAATTCAAACCGAAACCAATCCAATACCAAAATTTCAACCAATACATATGCACACTTAATATACCTAAATCATGCCTAAAACATTGACTTAATAATATGACTAATAACATTCATAATATCATTTAAAATTTATTAATAACTTCATTCATCTTTCCATTTAACTTGGTGCCAAAGTACCAAAACATTTTATAAAGTTTCTTACAATTTCATTTAACCATTTAAACTTTGTAAATAACTCTTTACAACCAAAATTACAAGATATATTCAAATGACCTTTACAACTCCTAAGTACATGCCACTTTACCAAAAGAAAGGAAAATTTACATCACCAAGGTTGTGCTGAGGTCGGGATCGATCTGGATGCTAAACCGGGCCCTTTGACTTCTACTAATCTGCGCACGGAAACAACCGTACGCTGAGTATGCCTATACTCAGTGGTATTACCATAATTCAAACTAATTAACATTAATGTTCTATAAGTATTAAATATTTAACAAAGTAAATCATAAGAATTAATTTGCTTTCAAATTAATACTTCATTTATAATAATTCATCAACTGATATCATTTATCAACAATTCGAATCTTCGATCAACTCATGAACCTTAGGTTCATGCTTACAAATCTCATATCTCAATTTCAATTCACATTTCAATTCATAATTCCACTTTCTCATACTTTCAGTAGATCAATCGATCAAACTCATTTCATTTGTTTACCCCTATTAACAAGACTCGGACCTTGGCAGATACACGGATCCAACCAAACACACCAGAATAATCCACCCAAACACACCAGTATGATCCACCCAAACACACCAGAACGACACTAAGTGCCTCTTCGGATAGTCCGAATAAATATAATGACATTAGTGTCTCCTCGGCCAAGCAGAAAATCTCCAAATTCTTTCAATCCTATGGCATACCAACTATATCCAACTCAGCCCGACTAGTTAATAGGGAATTCCAATTCTTAATTAAATTTTACTTTCTTATCAAATTCACTTTCAATTCAATATACAATTCAAATTCAATACATATTAATTATATAACTCAATTTTATACAATTCAATAATACACTTACCTCATAATTTACTTATCAACTACATAATTTACTTATCAACTACGAGAAAATGAAATGGCCTACGACTTGTTAAATTTGGACTTAAACATGTGGAGTTAGGCTTTTGGCCCACTTGATGGATATTTTTAAAGAGGAAATAGGGGAGAAACCCCCCATTCATCTTTTCCCTAGCCGACCATTCCTTCCATAGAGGCTTTCATCTTCTCCTCTCACTTTCCCTTACTTTTTCTTTAATTTTTGTAAAAAATCACATGGAAAACCATCTTATGAACCCTCTTCCACCTTCAAACCACTAATTTTTAATCTAGGGTTTGATGGGTTTTAGTGAGAAAAATCATAGATAGTGAGAGAAAGCTTTATTAACATAAGAGATGATGTTTTTCCAATCTTCAAATCATATAAATAACCTTTCCCTCTTTCTCCTCTTCCTTGAGGCATCATCTACTTGTCTTCTATTATTCCAAACCTATATTCCACATCGGTTAATGAACTATCTCCGTCAGCAATAACTCGAGCAGGACTAAATTTGTATCAGCCACTAGATTTATGAAGAAATGCTAAAGTGCATACGGAGCCACAAGTAAAGTATGTACTTTCTACATTTGATTACTGCTTTATGCCACCAAGCTAAAGCTCCTATGTCTCCAATTGAGCCATTCACAAGACCTACTAGGAGCATGATTGGGGACAACCTTTACGACCAATTCATTGAGCTCCAACAGAAACAAAATCAGGATAATGAGCAATGAACTAAACATAGGAGCGATCATCAAGGGCCGACAAAGAGAAAGAGTAAAGCTCACACGTCAAAGATGACGGGACTCATGGGCATGCCCATATCGAAGTGGCAGACACGATGGATGCAAGATATGGGAGACATTCTGATTCACATTGTGGAACAGAATAGATGGCTAACACCTACACCACTCTCAGACATATTCAAGCGATTCCCACCGCCGGGCGAGAAAGGCACCAACGAAGAAGAAAAAGAAGATGAGGAGGAGGAGGCCCTGATTGTGCCACTAGATTATGAGCGAGTATTTCGACCAGACCATTATTGACGAAGGGCGTGGTGATCCATGGCCCGAGCTATCACAACCAGGCCTAGACTTCGGAAAGGTGGGGTATTGAAGTGTCGACGGGGGCGAACGAGGCAAAGCACCAATTATGGAGGAGTCGGAATCTAAACATTTTTAATTTTTATTTTGGGTTTATATTTTTAAGACTTATTTTAATTATGGATGCTCTTTATTTTTTAGATTAATTAGGATATGTATAATTTGTGTTTATTTTTTTCTTTGTAAAAACCCCATATTTTTTACGACACTATGATTGTGAGCCAAAATCGAAAGGAGTAGTCCTACCAATTGTATCGCACGTATCACGCCAGTCGAGTAACCTCATTCCTTAATGTTTTTAATTGCATATTAGGGACAATGTGTTGATAAAGTGTGGGAGAAACTTAGGAAATTTTTAAATTTTTTTCCATTATATTATATTATATTATTTCTTTAGTTTTTTTATTTTTAATTGCATGTTTCCTATGTGCTTAAGCTTGTAGAAATATACGTGATTGGTTAGAAGTATATACCTAGGTTGTTTGTTTAAACTGTAAATTTTGCCTAAAATTAAATAATTTAGGTTATTTATGTTTAGACTAATTAGTTCGGTATATTAAAATGTAAATAAGAAAAAATATACCACGTGATAAATGTAAATACAAATAGGTAATTATATTTGTAGAGGTATAGGATGTTTGAATTAAAAATAAAATACTTAGTAAAATCCATGGTTATTGAAACAGTGCAGTATGACTAGTATAACCATTATAAAAAGTGCCCGAGAAAAATCTAGATCATATTGGCACAAATAAAGAAAAAAATCATAAGGGATTATCGGGAAAATATTATTGCATTAGAGTTCAAAGTATGGATACAAAAATTGAAAAAAATATTCGAACTGACTATACCTTGCAAAAAAATAAATATTATATTCGTATATACATGTTGATGGAGATCTATATTTAATCTTCTTTAACTTGTTTACTTTGTAATTTATTGAACTAATCTATTTAAATGTAAATAATTGTAAATTGTTTAAATTTTTAGCTAGAGTTATATATTTAGACAAATTTTCCTATTGTCGATGCTCCGATCTAATCTCGTGTATCAAGTCGGTCAAATACACTGTTTAGTTATACTTTTTATTTTGTTTTTTGTTTAGTTTGCTTTAGGACAAGCAAAGACTTAAGTGTGGAGGTATTTGACCTAACGTCAAATGTAGTAGTTAAGTCGAGTCAATTTCGCACTTAAGGAGCTTTTTTTCTAGGCAATTTAGTATATAATATTGCATTTCTGGTATTTAGGACTTAAGATTAAAAGTTAATAAAAATAAGTGTTTTTAACACATTTTATGAGTGTTGATGACCTATTAGGCCACATGGGCCTTAGGTAAGGTTAATTTGTGTATTTAAGTGTGCATGAGGCTTAATTTTAGGCTCAATTGACGTATGAACTTGGGACGAGTGATGCACAAGCGTCTTGGGCCGTGAAAGCATGACAAAAACGTCTAAAGCCACAAAATGCCTTACGTGGCGAAACACGCAATGTGTGTAGCACAACACGCAATGTCTATGTTGCAACACATATCCTGTGTGTTGAGCCACAATAACCCTGTGTTGAGCCATAGTAGCCTGTGTTGAGCCATAACCTAAACGTAGGCTACAAAAAGGATGACAACGACAATCATATTTTGGAAAATTCTCAGGGATTTTATTTCTTACTTGCACCCAAAGTATTTTAGCCTATAAATAAGAGGCTTCTGTACACAAATTAGGGGGATCCTATCAATCAATCCATCAACCCATCCATCAAACACAATTTTTAGTTCTCTTGTCTTTTGTGTTTTAGTCGGAACTTTTCTATTTTGATTTGAAGACAATAGCGAGCAAAGTTTGCTCCGGATCCGGGCTTCAATATATATATTCATGAGCATTCTCTTTACTCTTCTATTTTATTCTTTTATTTTTATTTTGTCAGCCTGATCAACTAATGTTTGTATGAATATTAGAATAAATCTTGTGCTTTATTCATATCTTACATGTTTCAATCATTGAACTAATTAATTAATCAAGTCGATTAATTAACAAAAGAATAAGGGTTCATAATAGAATTAGTGGGTATAGATTATATGTGTTCCTAAACCCTAGGCTTGATAACCCTAGAAAGTTATCATAGGGGAAACGAGATCGTGAGATAAGTTGAATCGAGTAAATCATAGTTTATCCTAGCGGGGAAAGTAAGGTCAGGAGATAAGCGAGTATTCACAGATTAATTAATTAGTAGAGGCTGGGAGGTAATTCTAGTTAATTAATAACTAATTCATATTAAAACTTGAATTATAAAATTAGTTAATCTTCTATTTATTAATTAGGGATTTAATCGATCATAGGCTAGAGGCTCGCGTTGTCGACACTAGGAATAGGAAAGTCCATTAGGTTAATTTAGGTTAGTTAATTTAATTAGTTTAATTAAAATATTGATTTGGATTAACATTATTTATTCGTGACTCGATTAGATTAGGAATTATTTTATATAATTATTTTAATATTAATTTCTCCAATCTACAATCCCTTGGGTACGATCCTCGGAATACTTATCAGTGTTTCGTTGTAAACTTTACTATATTACAATTTGGCCCGTACGCTTGCGGACACTGCCAATTTAATTTAATATATTTTTGGTGTGATATTTAACTATAAAAAAATAACACGATTGTCGTAACCACTTTTTTGTAATAAAACGGGGCTCGACTTTAGTTTTGAAAACGAAAATAAAAGTGAGAGTCGCCACCGATCTTTATTTGGTGTGATCGGATCACCTTTGTCTTAATAAAACATTTGGGTTTACTAAAACAATGTTTTTGGTCTACGAAATTTGAGAAAACGGGTTCAGGAGTCGGTTACGTGCGAGGAAGGATTAGCACCCTTGTCACGCCCAAAATTGGTACCAAATTGATTAATTAATGTCCTAATGTTGAAAAATTGAAAAGATTTCAAAATACGAATCCTTTAGGAAACATTTGGATAATTCGAATTGGATATCTAAATTCTCTTGTTCCGAAAAGATGAAATATCACATCTAGCACGATAAGACACGATGTTTCAACCCTCGATACCAAAGATCATTTCATGATTTCCAAAATTCACACATTGTAATTTTAAAAAGGGTATTCCACTATTTGGACAAACCAAAAAACCGAAACCCAGCACGATTGAGCACAATTCCTCGGATTTCCAAATACAAAATATTGCCTTATTTTTGGAAAAAACTTATCTCGGGGTATCTAGATGTCATGTCCAATAAGTCAACATTTCGAATTTCCGAGAACAAGTATTTTATTTAAAACTTATATTTCGATTTTTGAAAAGGATATTCCGCTATTCCGATTAAATGAAGAAAATCGGAACCCAGTAAGTTAGGGCTCGATCTTCTCGAATCTTTAATACGAAATATTGTTTAAAAACCTGATGCATCGAGAAAGATTAGTGAAATACGATTTAATTAAAAGAGATAAATTACGAAGCTAGGTTGCGTAATAAAAACAAGAATGATATATGTAATAATACTAAGCTGGTTAATTTAATGATAAAATGATGATAATAACAATAATAATGCAATGATAAAATAAAGAATAGTGATAACAATACATTTATAATAATAATAGTAATAGTAGGGATGATAATAAAAATAGAAATAATAGTAAAAATGATAATAATGATAATAATAATAATAATAAAAGAAAAAATTGTGTTAATAAGGGTAATAATAGTAAAAGCCAAATAATAATATGTCGATAATATAATAGTGATGATAATAATAATAATGATAATAATAATAATAATAATGATAATAAAGTAGAAAATAATAATAATACATTAAGAAAATAATAATAGAAAAGGAATAAAACATAAAAATATAATGATAATGTTACTAGTAATAAAAATAACATAATAAGAATAATAATAATAAACTAAATAATAGTAAGAACAAAAACGAGCTTCCTTTTTCGCCCGACGATTGAGCTTCCTTTCTGGCCGATTTGTCGCACCACCGTGCCACCACCGTATCGGTGGCCGGCGGTGCCCGAGCCCAGGCCTTTTAGCCCCTTTTAGAAGCCTCAAGACTCGAGAGAAGAGAAAGGATAGAAAGCCCCTTCTGTCCTTGGTTCGGCCACAATGACGAAAAGAAGGTTCCGACGATGCGCCTCAAGATTCAGGTCCGTTTTCTTTGCACTTCTCTTTTTATTTTTGTTTGTGAAAGATTTCGAAATAAAATAAAAATATGACAGTAAATAGTGATAGAAAAATAAAACAAAATCAACCTTTTGATTTTTTGCTTTTTTTATTTCTGATTTCTGATGTTCGTGGTTCGTAAAAAAGGAAGAAGAAGACCCCCTATTATAATGGTTTTGGATCGGCTTTTATGGCTGATCTTTTTACAACTTTTTCTTTGCTTTCTGTCACTTCTGTTTTAATGTTTGTAGGTCAGATGCGGTGGAGCAGGTGCTGAAATGACAATGGGCGGTGGAGCAGGTGATGAGGGCCAGAAGAAGGGCCGGACACCCTAGGTGCGGCGCAGCTAGGGTTTTTTCACTGTTTGTTCATTTTTCTGTTTAATGGGTATTGGGCTAGGGTTTGTTAATTTTGGGCTGTTTGGGTTTAATTGTAATTGAGCTTGGGCAGGCTGATTAGGTTTTGGGTCTTTATTGGGTTATAAAATGGGCCCGGGCAAAATCTGGGTCTTACAGCTGCCCCTTTTTGCTCATTGTCGTGTAACGAGAATGAAGCAAAGAGTTAAAGAAGGCTCGAGTTTGCCCGGATCCACTGAGTCTGGATCCTTCGGTGCTCTTATTCTTCATGTGGTCTTATTCCAGTCCACCGTATCTTGCTTTGATTCGCACCACCGTCACTTCGGAGGGATAGGCCTTGTAGTTTCAATTTGCTCCACTGCCACTCAGTGAGACAAGATTTGACATCTTCGATCTATTTTTGCAACTTTAGGAATGCCAGACCTGCTAACTTCAATCTGCTCCTGCAACTTCAGGAATGCCAGACCTGCTAACTTCGATCTGCTCCTGCAATATCAAGAATGCCAGACCTGCTATCTTCAATCTGCTCCTGCGATATCAGGAATGCCAGACTTGCTAACTTCGATCTGCTCCTGCAACATCAGGAATGCCAGACCTGCTATCTTCAATCTGCTCCTGCAACAATAGGAATGCCAGACTTGCTAACTTCGATCTGCTCCTGCAACATCAGGAATGCCATACCTGCTATCTTCAATCTGCTCCTGCAACATCAAGAATGCCAGACTTGCTAACTTCAATCTGCTCCTGCAACATCAGGAATGCCAGACCTGCTATATTCAATCTGCTCCTGCAACATCAGGAATGCCAGACTTGCTAACTTCGATCTGCTCCTGCAACATCAGGAATGCCAGACCTGCTATCTTCAATCTGCTCCTGCAACATCAGGAATGCCAGACTTGCTAACTTCGATCTGATCCTGCAACATCAGGAATGCCAGACCTGCTATCTTCAATCTGCTCCTGCAACATCAGGAATGCCAGACTTGCTAACTTCGATCTGCTCTTGCAACATAAAAAATGCCAGACCTGCTATCTTCAATCTACTCCTGCAACATCAGGAATGCCAGACTTGCTAACTTCGATCTGCACCTGCAACATTAGGAATGCCAGACCTTCTATCTTCAATCTGCTCCTGCAACATCAGGAATGCTAGACTTGCTAACTTCGATCTGCTCCTGCAACATCAGGAATGCCAGACATGCTATCTTTTCAATCTGCTCCTGTAACATCAGGAATTCCAGACTTGCTAACTTCGATCTGTTCCTGCAACATCAGGAATGCCAGACCTGCTATCTTCAATCTCAGGAATACTTCAATCCTCGATCTGCCCCACTAGGAGACAATATCTAAAATCTTCGATATTGCTACACCGCTCTCTAGAGAACCTGTCTTGTAGAATTAGTTTTACGTACTTATGCTTATGCAAATAATGAGGATGCTATGATCGGAATAGCTCAAGTGCTCCTAACTACATGTGCTATAGACGACCTTTACAGAATGCCATGAGAATGATGATTTTTTCACAATGATTATGGAGGACATTTGCATGAATGCAAAATGTCATGATAATGATTCTTTGTCAAAAATGTATAAGGATCAGGATGCGATGATCGAAACGCTCCTAATGATGATGTATGAATGTAAAAAGAAATGATCCCTTTTTAATGCTTAGGGTTATCACTGCTCGTCATCTATCAGAGTCTTACTGCTGACGTATTACGTTGATATCTCGCTCTGCTGGTACCTTTGCCAAAAACTCAAAAAAAAAAAACAATCATATTTTGCTCAAATAACTTGCCCCAATGTAACTTCAAGGTCCATTCCACGGTACCTATAGGACTTTAAGGCTTATACCATCTTCAGACCCCTTCTCTGCAACTTCAATGGGGTATAGGGTCTGTGTCATCTTCAATCTATCCCATTGCGACTCAAGGGTATAGAATTTGTATCATCTTCAATCCATCCCACTACGACTCAAGGGTATAGAATTTGTAACTTATTCAAACGATTTGGTCTACTACACCTTTCCATTCCCTGGGTGTCATGACCAGGTGTGTATGCATGATATTTTCACGATTACAGAATATCATTTTTTCTCGCGAATGATTCCTCATTTACACATGGGTTAACATTGCCCCTTTTTCATCAAGATGGTATTACTGACGTAATATTTTGTCATTTTGTTCAATCACCATTTTTGACAAAATCCGAAGAGATAGCATCAGTTCAGACTTTTCCTCCGCTAACATTTCTATCCCTTAAACTTGAGGAGTTTTAAACAATAATCCTATTTTAGGTTCTTGTACTATTTAGAAGTTCCCAGAGTAATATGCGAAACCCCTTTTGTGAAAGTGTCGTTAGTCCATTAATCGTTATTTCAATGCGAAGTGCTTTGAAAGAGATCATAACTATGGATAAGAACGAAGTTAGTTAGGAGCATAGCTCGAAACAAATAGGTTAAGCAAAGATAGCAAATGCAATCAAGAACATAGCTCAAAACAAATAGGTTAAGCAAAGATAGCAAATGTAATCAAGAATAAAATTTATTGGTAGTGTATTTTGAAACGAATAAAATAATTACAAATAACAAATTTAAAATGGGTAAAATGGAAACTAGGTGCCCCAGATATCGCAGCCTGAGCTTCTCTGTTCAAACTTCTTGAGGATCATTTTAAGCTCAATATGCGTTTAGGGGATCTGGAGTACTTTGTCGATGCCCCAAGACGTAACATACTTCCTCCTTGTTAATTCAAGTATAGCAAGATTGCTGTATGCCCCACTTTTGATTAAAATTTGAGCCGCCCTTCTCGGGTTTTCAACTCAAACCCCCTTTGGTCTCAAAGCGCCCTTTGCGGGTTTTCGCCTTTGGCCACTCCTTTTTCTTTCTTCTTTCTTTCCTTTCCTTTTTTGTTTTTTTGGAAAACTTTTTTTTATATCGAATCTAACTCAACGGATTGGGCAAGTCCTTGCCATCCATCTCGGTTAATATCCATGCTTCCCTAGAACATGCCTAATTTGTTACATAAGGCGTTTACTTTCCTCTAGAGTCCTTTTGGATAAGAAGAATCCTTCTTAATACCAGGTCTCCCTCCTGAAATTCTCTTGAGTGAGCCTTTTTTTCGTAAGCCCGTATCATTCATTTTTGGTACATTCGACCATGAATACTTTCAATCAAGCTTATTGTGGACGCTCTGATTCATCCAAAAAAGAATCTTAACTTCCAACAATTGCTCCCCTTTTGTGAACCAATGAGAAATATGTTGCCTCGGTGAAGGTTCTGGTCAACGCTTACGAAGCATAGAAGGTAAATGGTAACTTCTTTATGCCAACTTTTACAAATATCAATCATTTTTTCAAAAAATTTTGAATGGTTTTTTTTTGCTACCTTTGCTGCACCAATATAGTGTCTGATCTTTGAACAGACTGTAAATTTGTGCAATTATGTTAAACATGTTTCTTTTCGGCATTCTTTATTGTCACTCCTTTTTTAGATTTGAATTTGAATTTGATGACTGCTGACTTTGTAATTTTGGCATATAAAGCGACTTTCACCCTCTCAGTGAGGTAACTAACGACCATGAATATGAATCAACGTTGGCTAAATGCTTTTGAGGAGACTGGCTTGATAACGTTCGTGCCCCACATATAGGGAATCTGTGAAGAAATAAAGGAGGCGCATAAGTCCTATATTCAATTTCCCTTTCTTGGTAAACCAGTAGCTCGAATCTCATGGCCGTTGTAGAACCATTAACATGGGTTCTTTAAACACCAATCTTAACAACATACCTACGTTTTAGTAGTCTAGGCTTGTCTTGATGTGATCATGCGATAACATCTTTGAATTCTTGGAGATAACTCAATGATGCATTACCTTATTCCTGCGGTGAGCTTAAGCTTCCATCTTTATCTCCCTCGTTAGCTCGTAGTGTCCGCTGACACTTCGTAAGGTAGGATCTACCATTTTTAACAAGTTAGGAATTGAGTTGCAATCTCTGTCATCTTCTAAGTCCTTAGATCCCTCTAAACACATATCATACTAGAAAGGGAGTCAGTAACAGCGTCGCTCATGTCTTTGATATCTGGGACCCATTGTGGGTATGAAGGTAAATTCCAGAGAATAAATGATTTCAAAAATGATTATTTATGAATGAAGAATAAAAGAATATTCAATAGAATGTATAGTATGAAAGAAAAAATATTTGTTCAAAAAGATGCATTTTACTGAAATAGTAATTTTGGACACAAAGCCTATTTCACAAAAGAAATCTTATTGCTTCTAGGCTTAAAGCAACAAGTACGTTTTGTACATTACTCTAAGTAAACTTCTAAATACTACAGGAATTTCTTCCGCAGTCTCATTGCCCAAAATACTCCCAGGTTCATATTTCTACATTTGGCGCGTCATCTATCTTCACAATACCCATGTTGATGAATTTTTCCACCAATTTCTTGAAAGCAAGGCAATTTTCTATCGAATGCCCTGTGACCCCTGCGTGGTACTCACACTGGGAATTTAGGTTATACCATTCTAGGTATGGAGGTTGCATCAGTTTCGTGTAATAAGGAGCTACAGCATGCATATCAAATAAGTTCTGGTATAACTCCATATACGTCATGGGAATAGGAGTGAACTGGGGTTTTTCTGAATTCGATCTTGGATTGGATTTTTGCTTTGGGGGGACCAGATAACTGGTAACTACCTTATTTGGCTGGTTCATTATAAACGGCTTCGAATAACCCTTGTTATACCCACTCGTGTTATTCACATCCTTATCTTTCCTCTTCGGGGCCTTTGAAGCCCATTCTCTCTTTTTCTTTGTCACTGCTTGGCCAAGAACAAAAGGATTAACTCGACCATCACTAGGAACCATCGGAAAGTGTAGCAGCACCGAGGTATCAGTCTGATATTAGGATCCGATAATGGCAGGTACCGCATGCGAATGCATGACTGGTTGAGTCGGGACACTTGTTGGGGAATAAACGATGTCTTCATCATCATCCACACTGTTGACCACTGGGCTACTCCTTTTTTCAAGTCCTCCGGCTAGTAACTGGGTTAACTGGCCAATCATATTGTTTTGGAAATCTAGCATTTGTTCCCACATTTCTTGCTGAATTTTGGTCAATTTCTCTTGCATCTGCATTTGTATTTGCTCTATTCTTTCCAACCTTCGGTCCATAGATTTCTAGGTTAACTGAAATAACTTCACCTAATTAGGACCTTTCTACAAATTTTAACGCATATGATGAGATGTAATGCAAATGCATGAAGTGCAATGCAAATGCATGAATGCAAAGAGGCGTCGATTCTGATAAACTTCATTTTAGAAAACTTTATTAGAAAACAAAATCCTTTACATAAAACGGACTACAAATATGCTTTCGCCCTAAGTCCTAAGGTTTTGATTTTCCCAAGCAATGAAGCTAGCTCTTGACTACGATCGGATTGTAGCTTATACTTCATGCTCAATGTATCAGCCTGTGATGCCAAAGTCTGTAGATGATCAGTTACCTCTCGAATCTGAACTACTGCTTCACCCATGAGGTAACCCCGACTTCTAACTTGGTCATGGGAATGATGAAGCTCTTCCTTCCAACGCCCTTCTCTTATTTCAAGGAGCTCGATCTGAAGTTCACAACTGTGCAATGCTGCTTCTAACTCTTCAATCTTACCTTTCAGGCTTGACTTTAGCTCAAACGAGGAATTATAGCTTTAATAATGATGAAGAGACCGTCCAAGCTTAGCATTGATCTTCAGAAGAAGATTTGTGCAGTATTGATCATACACCCTAGCTGGTGCCATACAATGAGTCATAAGGCTTCCATGGCCCATAAAGATCATAATTTTTCCTATCAGGGAATAAACAAAGAAGAAACTGCGGAGCTCCAGGAAGTTTAAATTGTATCTGTTCAAGTTTTTCAACTCTAACCATAGGTGAAAGGTGTCTATTCTGGTTCATCTCATTGAATATATCAAATGGGGATCAATACGACTTCCTTTCATTTCTCCACAACGAATCAAATCCCTTGCAATGTTGTTTGGATTACGAGGAGCCGAGAAGTTTGGTAACGTGCCTATAGTAAATAAACCATTTTTTACCATTATGGGCAAAATTCTTTCCATCATTTTTGTAGGTCTCATGCACTTTGTCGAGCACTTTCTTTCCAACACTCTTACTATCCACAGGGCGACCATCTTTATATGAAAGAAAAGCACTGTAATGGTAGAAGTGTCCATCCGTACTTCCCACGTTCACTTTGAAGTGATTGGTGAGTATAGCTACCTTCTACCCTTTAGTTCCAACACCACGCCTTGCCATAAGGTGTTGTATAATCTTCTTCACATCCGATTCTGCTTTGATAAGAACAACATTAGGAGGCACAGGTGGCAGGGATTTTAGCGCTGGCCCATTTCCCTCTTGCTCAAATGAATCCATACCCTTCTTTCTCTAATTGTCTTTGCTACATACGAACGACTGCATTGTCTTCCATTTTATCATGGAATTCGTTCTCCATAACCAACTTTCTAACTCAGAAACTGACTGTGAATCGACACCTCTTAAAATATGAAATGTTATGCACAAAAGAATAGAACACAAGTTAGTACTATGGAATATAAAGCAAGTAAAATAAACAAACACCTATCTGGTTGACCACTAAGATTTGACATAGTTCTACCTAAGGTGGACTCTTAGGGTTCACTATATGCGGTTTAGTTCTAAAGCTGAGGTACTCGAACCAGCAGATTCCTCGATCCTCACCCATTACATGCTCATATGGACCGAGTTCGGTTCAGGGGAATACATTTCCCTATGGCCATGTGGAAGTGAAAACTTCACGAAGACATAGGTACAGATGTATCCCGGAAGCAATCCACTAGCCCATGCGGAGGTGAAAAACCTAACGAAGGCATAGTTTTTCGCTCCCACTTAAAGGTGCGACCGCAACGGTCATGCAATGTAATGTGCGCAAAAAAACAACAAACAAAAGGATCGTAGTTTTCAAATCAAATTTTTAAATCGAATTTTCAAATTTTCGACAAAAGACAGAAAATAATCAATTTACGGCTTGACTCTCTTTACAGTCCCCAGTGGAGTCGCCAAGCTGTTGTAACCACTTTTTTTAATAAAATGGGGCTCGACTTTGGTTTTGAAAACAAAAATAAAAGTGGGAGTTTCCACCGATCTTTATTTGGTGTGATCAGATCACCTTTGTCTTAATAAAACTTTTGGGTTTACTAAAACAGTGTTTTTTGTCTACAAAATTTGAGAAAATGGGTTCGGGAGTCGGTTATGTGCGAGGAAAGATTAGCACCCTCGTCACGCCCAAAATTGGTACCAAATTGATTAATTAATGTCCTAATGTTGAAAAATTGAAAAGATTTCAAAATACGAATCCTTTAGGAAACATTTGAATAATTCGAATTGGATATCGAAATTCTCTTGTTCCGAAAAGATGAAATATCACATCCAGCACGATAGGACACGATGTTTCAACCCTCGATACCAAAGATAATTTCATGATTTCCAAAATTCACACATTGTAATTTTAAAAAGGGTATTCCACTATTTGGACAAACCAAAAAACCGAAACCCAACACGATTGAGCACAATTCATCGGATTTCCAAATACGAAATATTGCCTTATTTTTGGAAAAAAACTTATCTCGGGGTATCTAGATGTCATGTCCAGTAAGTTAGGGCGCAACATTTCGAATTTCCGAGAATAAGTATTTTACTTAAAACTTATATTGCGATTTTTGAAAAGGATATTCCGCTATTCCGATTAAATGAAGAAAATCGGAACCCAGTAAGTTAGGGCTCGATCTTCTCGAATCTTTAATACGAAATATTGTTAGGGCTCGATCTTCTCGAATCTTTAATACGAAATATTGTTTAAAAACCTGATGCATCGAGAAAGATTAGTGAAATATGATTTGATTAAAAGAGATAAATTACGAAGCTAGGTTGCGTAATAAAAACAAGAATGATATATGTAATAATACTAAGCTGGTTAATTTAATGATAAAATGATGATAATAACAATAATAATGCAATGATAAAATAAGGAATAGTGATAACAATACATTTATAATAATAATAGTAATAGCAGAGATGATAATAAAAATAGAAATAATAGTAAAAATGATAATAATGATAATAATAATAATAATAATAATAAAAGAAAAAAATGTGTTAATAAGGGTAATAATAGTAAAAGCCAAATAATAATATGTCGATAATATAATAGTGATGATATAATAATAATGATAATAATAATAATAATAATGATAATAAAGTAGAAAATAATAATAATAATAATAATAATAATAATAATAATAATAATAGGAAAGGAATAAAACATAAAAATATAATGATAATGTTACTAGTAATAAAAATAACATAATAAGAATAATAATAATAAACTAAATAATAGTAAGAACAAAAATGAAATAACAGTAATAAGAATATAATAAAATAAAAGCAACATTAATAATAATAATAATAATAATAATAATAATAATAATAATGTTAAAATTAATAATAATAATACTATAATTACAAAAATAAACAAAGAAGGACCAAGTTGAAATCAGAATAAAATTGAGGGGTTGAAATCATAATAAATAAAATAAAAAAAGGTATGGACTTAAATGGGACACGCGCAAAACAAGGAGGACGGAACGGGTAAATTTCCCAGGCCTTGATGCGCATCCATGGGTCAAGGACCCGACTGAAAACCCAGAGAGTTTTAAGGGTAAAATCTATAAATAGAAAAAAACAAAAAGGGGTTAATTGGATAGCGCTGTAATGGGATGGGGACCGATCGCGCAAATATTCCTTTTAAGGAATATGCGCAGTAAGCTTGTTAACCAAACGATGCCGTTTTGCTAAATGTATATGAAGCCTAATATTTCCCAAAAAATCATATTTTTAACCCTAAAATTTTCTTAAAAATCAGCAGCCATTCCCCAAAACCTTTCTTCTCCTCATCTCTTCCCTCACCCTTTTCGCCCTACGATTGAGCTTCCTTTCCGGTCGATTTGTCGCACCACCTTGCCACCACCGTATCGGTGGCCGGCGGTGCCCTAGCCCAAGCCTTTTAGCCCCTTTTAGAAGCCTCAAAACGCGAGAGAAGAGAAAGGATAGAAAGCCCCTTCTGTCCTTGGTTCGGCCACAATGACGGAAAGAAGGTTCCGACGATGCGCCTCAAGATTCAGGTCCGTTTTCTTTTCACTTCTCTTTTTATTTTTGTTTGTGAAAGATTTCGAAATAAAATAAAAATATGACAGTAAATAGTGATAGAAAAATAAAACGAAATCAACCTTTTGATTTTTTGCTTTTTTTATTTCTTATCTCTGATGTTCGTGGTTCGTAAAAAATGAAGAAGAAGAAGACCCCCCCATTACAATGGTTTCGGATCGACTTTTATAGCCGATCTTTTTACAACTTTTTCTTTGCTTTCTGTCACTTCTGCTTTAATGTTTGCAGGTTAGAGGCGGTGGAGCAGGTGCTGAAATTACAGTGGGCGGTGGAGCAGGTGATGAGGGTCAGAAGAAGGGCCGGACACCCTATGTGCGGCGCACCTAGGGTTTTTTCACTGTTTGTTCATTTTTCTGTTTAATGGGTATTGGGCTAGGGTTTGTTAATTTTGGGCTATTTGGGTTTAATTGTAATTGAGCTTGGGAAGGCTGATTAGGTTTTGGATCTTTATTAGGTTATAAAATGGGCCTGGGCAAAATCTGGGTCTTACAACGATTATAGGCAGTTAACTGCATGCCATAGGCGCATTTGGCGGATACGTGACTTGCGTACTTCAGTTAGCAGATACATGATTTGCGAACTTCGCTTGATGGATACTTTCCCTTCATTCTTAACAGAATATCAAAGGTTTTTAGAATAACTCGTTTGAGATGCTAAAATGTGTTACACACGGTTTTGACTCATTGGACGATTTTCTTACAAATTTTGATAACCTAAAACTTCGAGAGGACGTTTCAGTTTAAAACTTGAATTTAAGGAAGTGGAATCATTACTTACCCCATTTACTTTTATTCCCAAAATTTCTCTCTTGCAAAATTGAATTCCCTAATCTCTTTTTCAACCTTATTGTCTTCTCTTACTTCTTGCCATTCTTACTATCAAAGTGTATCTTCTGCTTTCTTTCTAGTCTTAAATCATTTCCAAAGGTAACCCTCTACTCTTTATTTTTCCTTTCTTTAAAAACTATAGCCACAATGGTTAAGGCTAGGATATGTTTAGAAGGTAGAGTACGGGGTCATGGTGGTTGGAGCAATCGGGGTCATAGAAGTACTTTGACCAATGAGGGTGGTGAAGAGCCCTGAAACGGTAAAGCGGGTACACCGGTAGAAGCGCCTATCTGTCGCTGCATGACAACAAGGAGGAAATGGTGTGACAGCTAGCCATTTGGGCAATTGGACTAGTGAACTTCTCTTACAACTTTGAAATCATCCAAGGAGAGAGATGATTAAGTGATACATAATGGGATTTCATACTGCCTCTTTATTTGTTGAAGGTTGGTTTTTATCTCCCTTTGCATCCCTTTTTTTTTTTGCACAGTACTAAAAGAGTATGGGATAGCACCAAGGCAACTTGCTGGCCTATCTTGGACTTTGGTAGCCTACTTCGTAAATTGTTGTATCCAGGAAGAGCCACCCATGTTCGACATCTTCCAATATTTTTATCAATTGAAGGTCATCATTCAAGGGGCTTAGTAGGAATGGTACACTTTAGTTCTCGCATGGGTCGTGAGCCCATAATCAAGAATTGGGCTTTGAATATCCACCTCAACCACAGCAAGATATTTGGGTGAAGAGGAAGTTAAGGGTGATCTAAATTTCTCAATAAAGTGGTTCATACCAAGGGAATCTACATGTCGCCAGCATCAGTTCTTTGATTCAGAGATTTTTAATGCGCAATACAATCTATTAAAGATGGGCCACACCCTGGTGCTAGAGAAACTTCTAACCACTAGAAACATTTTCCAATATTGTTTTGAAGGAAAGAGCCCCAATGGTTTTCAAGTAGTGGAACTTATGTATGGTGCGAATCCTAGGAGGCTGATGTTCGCAGATCAGGCATGGCCATATGAGGTTGACAATGATTTGGCTCTAGTTCTAACAGGGAAGATGAGGGAGCCTAATAATTTTTTCTACACAGTCTATAAGATGCATCCCCGCCGTTGGTCCTCCTTACCAGCGAGTGATAGAGGTGAGTCAACAATTACTACTTTAGTAATTAGTGGTGTTGATAATGTTGTTGTTGTAGGCTCTTCTAATTTCTCCAGTTCTTACAGCTCCTCCAAACACGAAATAAATATAGATGAAATGGTAGACAATTTGCAAGTGAGTGAAAGAGCTCCTGCCTTAAAGGTAAGGGCTAGTAGTGGTAGCAATAGGCCTTGAATGGAGGAAAGGTCCTATAGTATCAGTGATAGCAGTGGTGAGAGGTTGATTCGCCATAGACAAGGAAAAAAATTAGTTACATCTGAGGGAGGAACCACTTCTCCTGATTTCCCTCAAATTTCTCAGTCTCATACAAAATCTGCCATCCTCGCAGACCTGCCTATTCCCACTACTGCGCCACTTCCTACGGAGCCAAGCTTTGGTACAACCCACTCCTTCCCAGGAGCTTCTCTTTTCAACTTCTTGCAATTAACTTCTCCAACTGGTGAGGTAAATACTTTCTTCCCTTGGAGAGATCGCATTCGTGTAGGGCAGTATCCCTTCTCCCATTACAAGGTCAGACAGAAATGGGAGAGGGACTTGCCTCAAGAGTTGAGAGAATGTGCCTACCCTTCTTCTTCCTAGAAAAATTCCCAAAAACCTACATTTGAAGAATTTGTGGACTCTTTCTAGATTGTAGCGATGGAGTGCATACTCCTTGGTTGAGCCCTGATTGAAGCTTGCAATGTAAATGAAGTAAAACAAGTTGAGTTTGAAAGGGCCATAAGTTCATATAAGGGATCACTTGCCTAGCTCTGCCAAATTCAGTGACACTATTCGCCAAAACAAGGAGCTCACTTAATCTATCTCCACCTGTGAGACTAGAAGAAATTCCTAAGAAGGCAAAAAAGAAGGAGACGGAGGAGAAGGGCCGTCAATTGGAGGCTGAGAAGAAGGCTTTAAAGGAGTAACGCCTCGCTGATTTGGAACAAGTCCGAAGGGAAAGCAACGAGGCTCTGGAGAACTTCAAGGCAGAAACAAAGGCTATTATGACGAACTACTTATCTAAGTTAAGGTCAAATCTAATGTTGCACGCCAAGTTATTGTAGGCCCTTTTTGTGTGAGCCAGGTATATTTTAATTGCCTATGCAAACTCACAAATTTTGACCTCAACTTTAACATTCTCTGTCTCTAGGACACAAAGTGGAATAAGTTCCAAAAGAAATGGAAAGAATTTGGAAAACCTTTTCTTCCACCCGAACCTGAGGTGACCAGCCCCACCCCCATTGAAAAAGTTGGCCAAAAGAAAGAAGAGAATATGGAGGAGAGAATTAAGTTTCTACTTGTGATTGTGCTTGCCTCCCTTACTGTATTGTATCTTAATTTATGAAAACCTATCTTATTTTACATGCTTTCTTTGCTCAGTTTCTTTTCTATGATGTTCTTGAATGTTCACATTTAATCAATATCATGCGAGTTCTCCCCCTTATCTTATACTTCTCATAATCCACTCGCCAAAGCAAATAAACTATACAACATATCACAATTTAATAGCAAAATAAGGGACTAAGCCATAATAACGTAACATGCATATAGGGGTTATCTTCCAAAGTCTTATTTCCTAAGGATCGACTAAATCGAAGCTCTGATACAACTAAATGTAACACCCTATACTCGAATCGATCAATGGGTCCAGATTCAAAGTGTCACATCCCACTAACTAGACTAAGACAACAAACTAAGCATTTAAAATCATACTAACTTATCTTCAAAAATTACCAGAAACATTCATATCAAATTTTTAACGAAGTTGTCCACCAAAATAAAACGTTACAGTTAAAAAATTCCTAGTTTAAGTTATTAATATGCAAAATTATAAAAATATTAACAAAAATGGCTTTACAACATTTAAACAATTCTACATCATAGAATATATTATACCTAGTTTATACGCAATTACAAAATCTAGTCCTTAAGGCTTGGCCTCTAGTTTACCCTGCTATATGCATGTTACAAACAAGAACACATGTTCACCTAAACTTGAGCTAATTCTAGCTTGATCCCTCCTCAGCTCCACATATAAATCGTTATACCTGGAAAAATAACAAAACTAAGTAAGCTTAAAGGAACATAGTGAGTTTCTAATATTTCATACCATTTATGAATTTATGAATTTATAAATTAAAATTTTATAGGTCAGATCTCTTGTTTGACATCACTTGCATGAGCGCATATCACACATCTTCTAAGTGTGCTCTTCTCCTCCCTTGTGTTGACTCAATTTAAGAAGTTGTACACTTTCAGCGTTGCTGAAATCCTTCATTTCAATCACTCATACTATAAGCTACAATACAGAAAAACTTCGCTTACCCATTTGCTCTATTTTCTTAAAAAATGAATCATTATCTATCTTACCAGCAACAAATGCAATTTGCCATAACAATTATTAATATTTTGAACTAAAGTATGACGGATTGACCTCAGAAAACTCATGCATGGGGATTCATACGTTGCGATCTTTAACATGCTAATATACACATAAAATATTATATACGTGGACTGGAGCTTGCAAACACATACTGGCGGACCTTTATGTGCAAAATTATCATTACAAATTCATATATGTAGGTTCTTTCTTGTGAATTCAATCTTAACCGATAGCTATTACAAGACTCTTATTTGAAGGAGTCACTAATAACATCTTGTTTAGTAGATAATCATTGCAGATTCTTGACTTAACACTAATTCCTTGGCAGACTCTTAGATAATAGGCTTACTGACTCCTGTGAAAGATAGTCTTCTTGAATTCTTAAAATTGAAACATGAATATGATACCAGCGGAATGTCAACTTGAATCATCCAGATAAGTCCATCATAAAATAATGCATAACACAAGTATGCTTCACATCAGTTGCTCATTCGAGCTAATCATATATAGAGGTTTCAAGTTACCCGTCCGGGTTAAACCTTTATCGATATAATAATAGCTTGGCCAAGGCTTTATATACATGTAATGTTACCAGTCCAGGCAAAACTTTTAAAACGACATCAGATTACTAGTCGAGGCTTAATCTGTGTCACATGTATATTCGAGTCTATAACAAATGATGGATCTTGAAATCATCAGGAAATAACACATAACCCTGTGTATGAGTCTTTTACTAAGTTCATCAGGGCACTTTCATTTATATCATCGATCTCATTCCTTTGTATCAACGGGCTGTCATATATATATGTGGATTCATATACGAGAACTATTTTGCGGACTTCTATATAGAGAATTTCCACGATTAACCATGTCATGAAGCTTAGAGAATAATTCCAACAAATTGTCTTATTTTGCATATACTCTTATTCCAAAGCATATAAATACCTTATCTAGGTTATACATATGACAGAACTACTAGAACTTACTCATAGCTTTCTACACAGACACATATTCAGATTCGTAGCAAAATACACCATATAGGTAATAAGATAGAACACGCCACTAAGGCAATCCATTCAGAGTTCGCCGCAAAAGCTATTATTTCATATTACGCCACAGAAGCATTCCTTTCATATTACACCATAAAGGCTTTTCTTTCATTTTACGCCACAAAGGCTTTTCTTTCATATTACGCCACAAAGGATTTTCTTTCCTAACGTGTTTACAATATGGATTTGCCTAAACTCACGTTATGTGAGTTTGCCCATCATCGTCCTGGGACACACAAAGAACCCTATTGGGTAATCACCGTCCTTTAGTTCCTTTCAAAAAATGCCATAGTCATGGACTTTTCTTTTCAGAGATCGTGTTTAAAGTCCCGATGGACACTTTTAGACTTCGCCACGATGAACAAACATAGACTTACTTGACAGACTCATCATGGACTGGCATCGCTTAAGACTCAACACTATTAGACACTAATCATACACTTCATCACATGCATTTCAGATGTGCCATATATGTAACGTCCCGACATCGGGCCTGGAAATTTTTCTATCTCAAAGTGAGGGTTCGCTAGTGTTTTGGCAAACTAAGGGTTTGCTAGTACTTCGTTGAACTGAAAAGTTTGCCACAAGATGTGGTAAGGAGGTCTATCAGTGTGTTTGGTGAGCTAGTTTTCGCCAGAGTGTTTGGTGAGCTAGGGTTCGATAGGTGATATGTGAACTGGGGGTTCGTCAATCAAAGATTAAGTTAGACTTGAATTAGAAAATAAAGATATAGTGTATCTAGGAATACTTTTTGGGTAAGTAACACATTTTCTAAGTCAAGTAGGGTATCCTAAGATTTTTAGGACACTTAGGTCTATAAATACGACCCTTATTCCATGAGAATTTTCTCATAGAATATTCTGCTATCAAGTCTCTGTTTTGAATCAAGTTCGTAACACCTAAGGTAAGTCTCTATCCTGTTAGGTTTGATTATCTAGAATGTTAAGTTCGCTTGCATGTGTGAATTCTGAAAGTTTTGTCTACTCAATAATTTGTGTGTTTATACTGCGAACTAGTCAAACCATCTACTAGCAAGGATAAAGGCAAAGCTAAGCTTGTTTAGTTCTCAACTTTTCAGTGAGTGGTTAAGAATTACCATAAGTATGCTAACTAATATGTCTTTTAGTATGAACTTTAAAGATTCGTATCTTGTGTGTGAACTATGATGGTTTTCAAAAACCTTTCTTTTAAAACTAATTTCCAAGAGTAAATTTTCTACAAAACTCTGTTTTCAAGTTTTGAGACTCTATTTTCAATATATGTTTTTAAAGTTATGTTTTACAGATATGTTTTATGCGTTCTCCTGAGAGAGTTAATGTTTTAAAGTATGTTTAAAAATACTGTTTATAAAATATGCTTTTATGAGATTTCGTGCGAGCTCTTTGTGATAAGTTTCTGTGTGTGTTCCTTTGCGAGCCTTATGTTGGATATATTGGTATACCAAATGATTGTGAGTCTATAAGTTTTGTAATTTTAGGCGTTGAAGCCTTGAAAATTGTAGAGAGATAAGGGAATGTAAATCTATGCTCCATTATCAGAGTCTGCAAACTAGGTCTCGTAACCTCACCTGCGAACCCTGTATACGAAACAATTTTAAGACTAAGTCTTGTTTTTATTTTTTTAAGCTCAATTTTTAAGCATACCTTGTAGATTCATGATTATTTACTGAGTTCGTAATGAGCTCACCCATTTCTCTCTTACTTTTTAGGTAAATAGGTCGCAAATAGCAATAGCAAAGTCGATAACTTGGCGAGGCTCATTCCTGTTTAGATACTGGTGAACCTGAGAAAATAGGCGTGGGGTTTACTTTATATAGGGTTTTAGATTTATTATATCTTATTATTTAGAATAATTTTTTACAATATTAGTTACATTGCTTGCAAACCATGAGGAATATTTGATTGTCTTTTATAATAAATAAAGATGATGTTTATTCATGCATGAATGTTACATGTATTTCTTTGACTATTACATGTATGTTTTATTTCTTATTGAGCACAATTTTTTTTGTGACCTCAATAATTACATGTGTAACCCTATAGTTTGTGAACCCATGTATTTATGCGAACCTTGTTAAAAGTATGTTAACCCATGCTTGTATATTTCCTTCGCTTGTAAAGTCTGTTATTTATGAAACCATGATTCATGCTGAGATCTTTAGTACTATGCGAACCTTTTGTTTTTGTGCAAAGCTTATACTTTAGGAGTTATGCGAACTCATGTTCTACGCGAAGTCAGACAAGTATGTGAACTTATGCCTTATACAAAACTGCGAACTCATATGATTTCTTGTTGTGCAAACTGTGTTATTGTATGCAAAGCTTAAGTTGTGTTTGCAAACTCTTAAGTCTTGTTGCTATTAATCATGCGAACCTTTCTTTGTGGTTTTGTAAGCTCGAATGTTTACATAATGAGTTTTTGAACTATTTCTATTGTAAACACAATATTTGTGACTTCTAAGTGGTGTGTTGGAGGTTAGGTTAGAAGTTAATAAATAGTCACTTTGGTGGCTAATATAGCTCACCAGATCCGAGTCGAACCCACTTGGCCGAGTCTGGGGTGTTATCTTGGTTGGTATCAGAGCTAGCTAGGTTAAGGCTGAGCTAGTCCTGTTGTTTATATGACGAGTAAGTTCGCCAGGAAGGTGAGACAAGTTCGTCAGATTTGGCGAAATGAGTTCACTAGACTCAAAAAAGTAAGTTCGCCAAGATTGTAAGTAAAATTATGAAGTGTTTTGTATATGTATGTGGCTACTTGATTTTGGGGAATGACCGGGAACAACATCGCCATGGTTCAGTTGTATCTTTTGCAGCATTATGCCTCAAATCATCCCTTTGTTGTTCGCCATCCCAGTAAGTAAGTTATGTTTTGGCAAACTGTGTTCGCATGTAAGCTTGTCAAGTGCAAACCATGTTCGCAAGCATGTCTATTTGTCTGGATACCCTGTTATGTGTGTTATCTAAGTTAGTATCTCATGTACGTTTAGAGTAAGCAAGAATGTATCCCTGAATAGTCAATGCAAACCATGTTAACAGAACTGCTAACCCCTCTGAAGGTGACCGAACTTTAGCTAGCAAGAGCGACCTCACAGGACAAACATCTTGGAAGAAGGTATAGAGCCCTTAGTGCAAGCCATGATTGGGGCTTTTCAGTGAGCTGGTGGTGCCAACACTGCATCTGCAAACTGTGGATTTCCATTAGAGCTTTTGTGAGCTCTAGGTGAAAGGAAATTCAGTGGTGTTCGAGGAGCTGGCCCTACCAAGGCTAAATATTGACTTAAGGGTCTTGACAAAACCCTTGAGCAGATGGTGTGTTTTGATAAAGAAAAGTTGGGATGCACTGTGTCCTTACTCACCGTCAAAGCTTATCGTTGGTGGAATACCGTGAGGTAAGAAATTGTTGCGGATTGGTTGACATTGGAGTTCTTCATGGAAACTTTTAAGAAAAAGTTCATGAGTGAGCAGTATTTGGAAGCTCGCAAGTGTAAGTTTATCAATCTAGTACAAGGCGAACTGTCTGTGGCTAAGTTCGAGGCAAAATTTGTGCGACTGAGTGAGTACACAATAGAGATGGTTTTGCAAGAGAAAGATCATTGTCAAAGGTTTCGTTTTGGTCTACATCGTGATATCCAACTTCACCTGGTGACTCACGATACTGTAAACTTCAACGAGCTGGTGGGTGAGTGTTCAAGACTCCAAAATTCTAGAATAAATGTTAAGAGAAACTTCAAGTCAGATCACTACGCGACAGATGAACAACAATTAGGATGGGAAGGAGAGTTCGCACAGGCCTGCGAGCTAGCCTTATTGCGAACACTGTGAGAGAAGACATATTGGGGAATTTTGTAAGATGACTGGGGGTTTTTTCAAGTGTGGTTTTAAGGATCACTTGATAAAAAAACTATCTAGAATGTCGGGAGGGTTCGCAAGTTCAGACTACAACCCTCACTCAAGTGCAAGCTAGTACTTGTGGTCGAAAAAGGGAAAGAGGTGGCGAAACAAGGCCAATTGAGCAATGGACTTTAGCTCACACTATTGCGACCCAAAAAGAAGAGTCAAAAGGCATTGCACGAGTCTATGTTGTAAGGGAACCTCATAAGCAATGTGCCACTGATGTTGTTATAGGTACTTTTACTCTGCGAATTATTCCTTTATTTTCCTTGATTGACTCTTGTTCCACGCACTCGTTGTTGTATTATTATTATGTACAATATTTGTTATTTCTAAATAGAGTGTTGGAGGTTAGGTTGGGAGTTAAAGAAGAGTCACTTCAATGGCTAATGTAGCTCGTCAGATTTGGGTTGAACACACTCTGCCGGATCTGGGGTGTTACAATACAACCATATTCAAACTTCACATACTTAACTTGTCAGATTCATACGAACTATATATGCAAAACCCAGCAAAGATTCATACGATAGCATAACATTCATATTATAGTTTTCTGATGTTAGTTTCATAATTCATTCGATTTCCACAGAAATATCTAGCATAAATGGTATACATGCAGAAGTCAGTATAGAGACTCACTTGACAACCATTGATAATAATTATGACTCTAAATTCACCATCTAACAAAAAAAATGCAACAACCACTGCTTATAAAACACGTGAACACCATGAACAATCCTTACCTGATACTCTAACATCAACTATGCGCCCGATGTATACACCAAGAGCATCAATTTGACGGAAAGAACTGTGCCACTCAGACTACTTTCGGGTTACGCACCAAACTCAAGACCTGCCAAAACTGGGTGTTATAGATTGACTCACCAAATCAACTCATTTCTTTCCTGTAGAAATCAATTATTCATTGGAGAAGTTGGTTGAGCTCTATGTCTATCAAATAGTACGCCTTCATGAAATTCCATTATCCATAGTTTCATACCGAGATCCTAGGTTTACATTGAGGTTCTAGAAGCAGCCATAAGAATCATTGGGCATCAAACTACGATTCAGTACTGCCTTTCATCCTTAGTCAGATAGTAAGTCTAGAAGAGTGATTCAAGTCTTGGAAGACATGCTTAAAAGCTCTGTGACAGATTTTGGGCTAAACTGGGAAAGATATATTTCTTTGGTAGAATTTGTATATAATAATAGTCATCACACCAGTTTGGGTCTATTACCATTTTATGCCCTGTATGGATGAAGGTGCAGAACATCACATCCACTTGTTGGATGGAACTCAGTGAAAAGAAATTGGTTGGTCCTAATTTAGTTTGAAAAATAGAAGAACAAGTTTCTATCAGCCGAAATCATCTAAAAGCTGTCCAAGATCGCCAGAAAGCTTATGCTAATCTGAAAAAGAAAGAAATCTCGTTTGAAGTGGGTGATAAATTGTTTCTAAAGATTTCTCCGTGGAAGAAAATTATAAGGTTTGGTTAGAAAGGAAAGCTAAGCCCACATTTCGTAGGACCGTATGAGATTTTAAAACCAGTTGGACCAGTGGCGTATAGGTTGATATTACCACCAGAGTTATCAAAGATTCATAATGTGCTCCATGTATCTATGATAAGAAGGTATCGATCAAATCCAAATCATATTATACAAGTTGAAGACATAGAAGTAGAGCCAAATCTGTATTATGAAGAAGAGCTTGTTTGCATCTTAGTTAGAAAAGTGAAAGAGTTAAGAAATAGGAGAATCCCATTCGTAAAGGTGTTGTGGAGAAATCACAATACAAAAGAAGTTACTTGGGAAAGAGAAAGTTTAATGAAAGCGTAGTATCCTTAACTTTTCACAGGTATGAATTTTGAGGATGAAAGTTTCTAAGTAGGGGAAAATTGTACCAGCTCGCCTAACGGAGACTCAATATCAAGTTACTGTTTGGCGTATAAGTTGGTTAAGTCAATGGTAGAATTAAGTAAGTAAAGTATTTGTTTTGGCTGGGTAGTATACTTTGTGGGATTCACCATCAAGCGAACTCTATGTATCGGGGAACTCTAGGGTTTGGCAGACTCTTTTGTTAAGCATCTGCCCACCTTAGATGTTTTGGGTGAACTCGTTAAGTTGGCAGTTATAATAGATTTATTTCTATATTTAGTGTATATTATGATGACTTAGTTAATCATGATGGGGTTTAGTTGAGATTTTGTTAGAACTGAATTAGAATATCGTAGATGATTAGACTTCAAACTTGTTAAGTGTGTTTAATCACGGGAATCAAAGGGTGTTACTAGAATTATCTGATTTTCCCACCAAACCTTATCTCCGTTGCATGAGTAGATAAGGATAGCATTGGCCATAAGGAATTACCTTTACATCTTTTTCTTCCTTGAACTATGCTGTAAGTTTCTAAAAAGCCTTAGCATAGAAAGCTTCTTCGAAAGGGTTCGTAGAGTTTAGCTAAAACCTACAATTGTGCCAGCTTACTAGTAATTTTTAGAAAACCCTTAGGTTATTATAGAAGAAATTCATGTGCTTATAGTGTTGAATGCTTAGACCTTGAAACTGTTTACAAGGAAGAAAACTTCCTAATTTGGAGTTATTTAACATCGAATCTTGCATCCATGTTAAGTTTCGATAGTTTAATGATCTGATTAGAATATTTATCTTTCTTTTAACTCAAGAAACTAACGAAGGTCCCAATGACCAGGGCAAATGACCTATTGTGTATATCACTATATTGGAGTTTCTAGTGTTGCAAATTCCATTGTTGTATATATATTGTGTAAGGAAAGTAATCTCTTAGCAATGTTTGAATAGTTTCTGTCTTGGTAATGGTGATCCAACGTCAACAATGTAAATGTAGTTCGTTTGTATTATGAAGTAAACATTGTCTTTCATGTTCAAGCCAGAAACACCAATATGTGAAATGTGAGATGTGATGATGATGAAGGGGATTATGTTTGTGATGCCTTTGATAGGGAAACTATATTGCAAACCGGACTGGTAGATCACTAGAAAGCATACTTGATGAATTGAAATTATTTCGGGAGTTAATGGGGAGTATGTATATGAATTTGACTGTCTAATATGCTTCTAATTCTGAAATATGGGTACGAGGCTAGCATAAGAATGGGTTGTATATGTCGTGTTAAGTTGGCGGATGGTAATCGTCGATGAGTTATGTAAGTTGGTGTATCGAGTCTATTTGTATTCTATGAATGCCATCGAGCGTATTATGATCATATGGTTTAGAACCTTCTGAAAGGTTTGGTATTATTTGGTGTAATAGTGTGAATGGCTTATATGTGCTCTCTTTATCTTTGGAACCCACTAAGTTCATATGAACTTACTCTATAATATTTTCTTTCTCAGGCATGTTGATTGAAGGAAGAAATTCTGTTGAAGGGACTACACCTGAGAACTATTAATTGTGAACCATTTGATTTGTTTTGTATCATGAATGACCTTTTAGGGATGGTGTGTAATTATATTTTGAAATCAACTTGTATAAAGATTTACTGCTTTTTTCAAGATAATGTTTTATAAGAATCTTTACAAACTTTCGATACTTGTATTTAGTCTAATATATATGGTTTTATGAGATCGCCTTTTTGAACATATACGCCAAATGGTTTTAAATGTTGTTTAAACCATCAATCATGTACATTGAAACTATTGTATGGAAATAACCTGTCTTATGTTATATATATTTAAACTTGTAAAACGTACAAGGCTTCCGCCATTTGTTGTTTTAAAAACATTTTCCTGTCGTGTCATTGATTTGATTGTTTTGATTTGTGTGGCATTCTTTGCTTAGATTTTGTGTTTGGGTCGGGTAGAGAGTGTTACGCATATGCTAATGAGCCTTGCACAAATTGATGGGTCAAAATTTTTTAACTTCTTTGAACTTGTTGCTTTGGAGTTTGGTGGTCAAGTGTATACCATTTCATATTATATGAAATGCATAAATTGATTTATGATAATAATACATGTAATTAGCAAGTTTCAATGTATATCATTAGTGTCAACCCAAATGAAACTAGCGTAAAGGACCTATGGCTGGCGGATAGGAGATGCTGGAATGCCACCAAAGTCAAAGAGGTGTTTGGACAAGATTGGGGTGAAAAGATTTGCAACGTGCCTATAGGAGACGTGGGACAGGGAGATAAAATGGTTTGGTTTCATAATCCTCACGGGTGTTTCACTACAAAGTCTGCTTACTCATGGCCGCTTTTGAAAAAGATGGGGTATGGTCCTCATAGAAAGTATAGGAAAGCTATTTGGAAGCTAGATACCTTACCTAAAATCCGGGTGTTCTCCTGGCGAGTGGGGCACGAAATTCTCCCGATGAAGGCTAAAATTGCTTCCATTAGACAAGGGGTTGATAAAAGTTGCCAAAGGTGCGGAGCTGAAGATGAAACTCTGTTGCATGCGATTAAAGAGTGCCCAACATCTCGTGCGGTTCTCTCTATGGGAGGGTGGTCCGAGAGCATGGTTTCGAAGAAATATGACCATTGTTTAGACTGGCTTGAAGATATGATGCGGGTCCTTGATAAGAAAGCCATGGCTGACCTTATGGTTGTATTATGGAACTGATGCAATAATAGAAACAACCTCATTTTCAGGGGAAAAGAAGAGGAGGCTTCGGGCATTTGGAAAAGGGCTAGAGCTCTAAGTGAGGATTTCCGCATTTGCAACCTGTTAAAGGAACCACTGTTTTCGTCTAATGTTGAGGCTCAAAAATGGAAAAAACCATCGAAAGGAGTCATTAAAGTCAACTTCCACACTGTTGTGAGAACAAACAGTGTAGGGTATGGGGTGATCGCGAGGAACGATGATGGCTATGTTTTGGGCGGTGGGGGCGGCTTTATTGAAACCAGCATGTCAGTGCATGAAGCTAAATTAGTGGCCTTCGAAAAGAGCATACAGGTGGCGATCAAGCTGAAAATAAAGGGTGACGTTATCTTTGAGACAGACCACGCGGGTTTGGTCAACAAATTGAGAAACATTGACAAGGATATTACTATTGTTGGCGCGCGTATCAAGAACTGTATAGCAGCCTTTGAAAATTTTAAGTCTGCCGAATTAATTTGGACAAATAGGGCTTGTAATAAAGTTGCTGATTCGCTTTGTACTAGAATGTGTAGTGAGAAAAATGAGTGTTTTTTTTAAATGAATTATCCTAAAGAAATCCATAACTTTGTAATTAGCGATGTTTCGTAATAAATTGTTTGACCCTTTGTGGTCTTTATTGTTCAAAAAAAAAAAAATAGCCATTGGTAAGGGTAGCCGTTATGAAAAATGCTTCCAGCTAAAAATATTTTCATTTTTTTAGCCTAATCCCATAATTTTTTCAAAAACTGGTCTAATCTCGTAGTCTTTTTTAAAAATGCAACATATTTAAGTATTTCACCCACTATAATCCCTAAATCTATGTATTTATGACCTGTTAACACTCAGAAACATAGATACTAAATTTGATAGAGATTTATTTGTATAAATAGAAATTCATGAAAAGTTTTAAAATTTTGCTGTGCACAACACTAACTTGTTTTTCCAACCACCACATGATCAAATTGATAAAAAAAAAATATAAACTTTAATGATTAAATTTGTCATTATCACTAAGTAAAATAATTGAGATCATTAAAAATACGAATAAAATTGTCAAAAATATCACATTACCAAAAGGATGTGGAAAAGATCCTAATAAGATTAGCCTCTAAATTCTAATATCTTTACACTGTTAGAAACGCAAAACTACAGAAAAAGTAACGTTTAAAATCCAGGCATGTATTCCATTCTCAAGATAATGGCAAAGGAATCTTACGTTCCCAGAATTAACCCTAAGTGATGATGATACATATGATCGGATAGTGTAGACCAAGAGGATGATGTGTTCCATTAGTACAAAATTTACAACTCCACCTGCCTGATCTCTACATGTTCCTGGGGTATTTGAGCTTAGATTGATGTTCAGCATCATCCATGTTGTTACATCGCTTCATGAAAGAATCCAGAGTTTTCTGCTTCCCTGGACTTCCTTGGTGAATCGGGTCGACAGTTTTCTGCTTTGTGGGACTTCTGTGTTCTTGGCTGCTTGAAACTTCCAAGGAATTCTCATGGCCATCAAGCATCTAATCATAAATAATTCGAGTTCAGTTGACCAACTTAAGGAAATTAAGACGAACATTGTTTTATGAAACCACCTAAATTCATATGATACTTTGCCATGTATCTGAATGTGTGATTGAGAGAAAGGGAAGCAAATTACCTGACCCAGATTTTCCAACTTGTTCTGAACAACATCCCTAAAAAAGTAAACCAGTAATCAGATATAATAAACGTCATCATCACATCTGTGTGTCACCATTCCCGAGAGACCGAGTTTACCAAATGAGATAAGGAAAGCACATACCATATGATGTCATCAACTGTGTCATTTGCCAGCAGATAGTATATATTCACCGAAGAGACCTAAGAATATGAAGACATACATGTCAGAGAACAAAAAAAATGAAAAGAACACCTAGCAGTGAGAGGAAATGCATTCGATAACAGAATTAGAAAAATTCTTGATCCAGATAAGTCATAGATAAGCAATATTTCTCGGTTTCCCTGCAAGATTAGTAGATTATTAATAACATTGATCCCGAATCTATAAATTGTGATTGCGTTACAACTTTTAAGGCTTAGCAATAGGTAAAAAGCTAAAGCACCAATCAGTGAGTAATGAGATTCTTGTCCTTTACAACCTTCAAGCACAGTCCATTCAGACTTGTATAAAATTGGCTACATAATGTCATAAGCATGACTTTAGAATTTCGAATGACATCGAGTTTGAATATTTGCAATTTTTATTATATCTAAATCCGAATCTGTATAACTTTAAAATCCGACTTCGGTTATTTTCCGTATTAAATTCAAGTATTACAATACCAAATTAAATATTCATTGAATATCCGAAATTCACTAAATATAGTAAGTCAAAATTGAAATAGAAAATTACAAAGTGGACAATGGATTTGATTATCCGAATTCAAATTCACATCTGTTATCCCTAAAAGTAAAGTAAATTTGGATAATTGATATCCAAATCCATTATCTGCAAAAGTATAATAGAATCAAATGATGGATATCCGAGGGATATTATCCATATCCACTGCATATAGTAATTAAAATATCTGAATCCCCAATATCAGATATCCACAAATATCCACATCTACATTATCCCTTGCCATCCCTAGTTATCTGGTACTTTCGCTATCTCAATAGCCCCTCTCTTGACAAGCATATCAATCTGAAATGCAACTCAAAATGCTAGATGAGAACTCAACATTTGGTGAAAAACCGAAAGGGCTAAGGGTCATATATGAAACTCAAAGGTGACTCAACGGAGAAAGGAAGAAAGCTATTTGAAAACTTATCTGTATATTTTATTATATTCTTGAGTTCAATTTCAATTTAATATACATTAACAATTTTTCAGATTACATTATTCATATTATTTCATTTCAGTTAGAATTTTCCCAGTATTAGAGCTTTAAGGTTGTATTTGGTATTTACATTTCAACTACAGTTAAGGGCTTACCTACATATTAAAGCTAATTTAGGGTTGAGGTGTTATGTTTTGACTCATGAGAAAATGATATTCTAAAATATTTGATATTTTGGAGATTCTAATGAGACTTTCAGATTACATATACATCGTTTTTGTCTTATGTAATTGTAAAACTTTAAGTACTCATCAGAGTCCAGCTTCAGTCATGCAAATATCATGATCATAAATTGCATAATGTCCAAAATGATATTCATCACAGACATAATTGCTATGGTCTGTAGTTTACCTGGCCAATCCTATGAGCACGATCTTCTGCTTGAATCAGGTCACCTGGAGTCCATGACAACTCTGCAAAGATAACCGTACTTGCAGCTGTTAAAGTTAATCCAACACCTCCAGCTTTGATAGAAAGCTGCAACCAGCAATACAAAAAGAAAACGGGGACTTAATAATGTCTGTCTATAGATTTTCTGATTTATACTGAAAATGAAAAATAAGAAACATAAAACTTATTGGAGGAATCACAAGAAATACTATGTATATATAAAGAAGCAGCCATACCACTGCTGCCCTGATAGCATCTTTCTCTTGAAAATCATTAACAAAAGCTTGCCTTGAGGATGCGGGGGTAGTACCATCAATTCGAATACAACCTACTTTCTTCTTCTGTAAGTTTGGAACGTCTTATAAGAAAGAGCCAAATCTTGAGAAAATTTCAAGATGAATTTAAGTGGCCTTACAAGAAGAAACTGATGTATTGCTTCAATCATGGGCTGATGGTGTGCAAATATTATAAATTTGCAGTTTGCCTGCAATAATTACTTATAACAAATAAATATGTAAGGACCAATAAGTAATAAAATCTATCATGAGAAGAACAATACAAGGTTAATGCAAACAGGAGAATCATGATTGCAAACACATGCCATGAGAACATATATTAAGAACATTGAGGGTCGAATATTTCAGGTGTCAGGTATCCTCATTGGCTCTTCTATCATGTTTTGAGGTAGAGGAACTCAATATCTAGAACAAATGTAGATCACCATATTATATTTTATCAGTTTTAAGATGGAATTTCAGATCTTGAAGGATATTTTTCACAAGGATGGTACCGTAGAATCAGAACCAAAGAAGATCCAGATAAGCTAATAAACTTGGATATAACACATTCCACATCTAATAACTGGCATGCAAGTACATACGCAAATTGTTAGAACAGTTACATTTGGGAACTTAAAGTTGTATTAGTGATAGGCTTCTATTAACATGGTGGATTCAGGGAAAAAAAGAATTAAGCTTATAACTATAAAATGAATTATCTTTAATCATGATGAGACTTATTTACACAAAATGGTTCCTGTGTACAATTATGCAGTGCACGGATTTATTAAGACAAGTATAAAACGTACCTCAACAATAGTTCCTAGATAATCTAGAACTGCAGGGATCTTGGCTTCAGCAGAATCAGTATAAATCTGGACGATGAGGATGGAATGATAAGGAATTTAGTCTAGCTTCAATTATAGATGAAAAAGATGGCAATACTACAAAAGAAATTGCACGTGTCTTCTATTTCAACTCAGAATAAATGAGGAATATTTATAAAGACCTTATTTATGAGATTCTTCTGCACAAGTTTGAGTGATTTAACCTCCTCTTCTGACTTGCACATGGTGATTTTGCCCTTTACAACCTCCAACTAAAAAGCAGTTAGGTGGCACTTTTAGATCCGTATCACTCTAGAAAAACCTTCCAAAAGAACGCACTCAATGCTAATAAATGGCATACACTTTTCCACCTCAGAAATACATTAAGATTATAGCATATAAAGTCAAACATGATGGCAAAGACACTGATATACGGAAAAAAAAAAAAGAAGTATGAGCTACTGTAGGCACATCAGCATACAAGAACCTAATTAAATGGGAACCTAAAAGTAGAAAACAAGTGTCCAAACTGAATTATCTATTGATGTATCAGCAAAAAACTGAATTACAAGATCAGCCAATATCTATATCAAATTATCAATATTAATATATCATGTACTATACAAATCAGTCCAATAAATTCAAGATCTATGTAGAACTGCAATTCCAGCATTGATTCAGAGTAAATTCAAATTAACAAACAATAATTGCAGATTGAATTTACCTCACAAAATAAACAACTGATCCGTTTCATATCCTTTTCAGTCAATTCTAGGAACACCTGAGTATTTATTTCAAATTACAAAAACAAGTTAAAGTAGAGATCAACACTGTACAACAAAACACTCGTACAATGGTATAATGTACATGCATATACGTGTATCAATAGCTGCAGTGACCCGGTGAAATAAAAATTGGATATTATGAACAACATTGACTAGGAAATCTTTTTGTGCCAAAAGAAAACAACTTTTTATCCTAAATGCCAAGATTTAATAAATTTCCAAAAGAACAAAAGAAGCTATGCTTAATTGATATCCACAACTACATGAGAGTTGGATGCATGTCCTGAAAGTTTCCAACCAGACTGCAGCTGCATCATTAATCTTATTATTCAATTTCAAAATGTTTGTTGTTAAGTAGTCCAATAAATCGTTGATGGTTCCCACTTCTTTTACTTCTTTAGACAGGAAAAGTATAATGTAATTGATTATAGCCAAAAGCAACATTTTTTATAATTCAAATATTCAATATGAAGCTCACTAATATGAGGCAAGCAAGCTGAAAAGGAAGATCAGACAACAGAACTTTAGCATATATCTGTACCTGTTGCCTACGCTTCATGGGCAGCTGATAAAGAACATCCTTCTTAAGCCTGCGGATCATGACTGTAGCCTTCATCAAATTGTGCAATTCTTCATGGTTACTAGCACCTTGATAAGTTCCAAATACTCCCTGGAAGATTGGTACAAGAAAAATGTTGTTCAATACCTAATGTAATGGCAACCCTTAAGTTTAAAGACCTGTCAACCTCAAACAAATGTCACTTACGCCTTTGCAATATCGCTCACCATACTCATACACTTTCCTATATACAGTAGGATACAAGGCTTCCAGCTGCCAGTTGTACAGAAATTTTGACAGAATTACTAAAATGCAACTTCAGAAAGCTCTAAAATCTTGCAAACCATATTTCCTACATAGCAATTAAAGAACCTGCTTGAACAGCTCAATTGGGCGGGATAAAGCTGGAGTTCCAGTAAGCAATATTGCATACTGAGCTTTCTGAAATTTCAACCAAAAGCAACAATAAGAAACACTAAAAGGAATCAAAGATGCAGTAAAATAGTTCATAATATTTTTAGCTATTTATGTTTATTCATGCATGCTTCTTTTCATCCATATTAACAATCAGCAAGCTCATTTGATTTAAGCACTTTCTTCTCTATTTGGAAAATTTCTTGCTGCTTGCTTCATCCCACCCACCCTGGCAATTTGTCATCATACTACCTGAGTGGTGAAACAGTATTTCTCTGGCCTTTTACATTGTCTATATAAAATTTTTATCCGCTTCAATCAGTAAATTAGCTAACTGGAACATTTTGAAAACACCAAACCTAAGTGTCTGTTGTGGCTTAAGGTGAATAATTTTCATTCAGCAAATTAAGGTATTCACAATATATTTAAAGTGTGAATATAGTCAATAAAGAGGTAGATTTAAGTTCACAACATCATTTATTAAAAGAGAAATACCTTTATAATGGGAAGGGAAGCAGTTGTCCTCTTTGCTTGAGCATTTTTCAAAAAGTGAGATTCATCTGCAATCACAACCTACAAAAAGGGGAAAATCAATGGTAGAAGCATATGCAAACAAGAAAAATTACCATGTAAACAGGACATCAATAAGCTTCATGCAAGAGTGGTGTACTCAAAACACACAAACATGCATTCCCAACAAATACAAACAACCAAGTCAAACTGTTCCTGCAAAATATAATGTGTCCTATGGCCTTCCAAAAAATATAAAGTCCCTAACATAGAAAACTGTAAAGATTTTTGCAGTCATTTTCATTCTTTATAAACTAAGCAGTGTTGTTAAGGCATGCACCTAGGTGCGCACCTCAAACCCTTTCAGGCAAGGAGTATTTGATAAGGCAGACACCTAGTGTGCCTTTCTGTAAGGAAATAGGCACAATAAAAGCAGTCTGATTAATATTCTCCTTAATTTCTTTATTTATTTTTTTTAAATACTACACCTTTACTAATAAAAAAGGAGATAATATCAAACTTACTATGTCTAAATGTTTGAATACTCAATAAAGTCATGGGACCATAAGATGAATCATGCATATTTGGCAACACAAGAAAAGGATAATTTTGTAGTTTTATAAGATGAAATCACAAACACAAACATACCTATTGCACCTTACTTCATTTTGTTGAGTTTTTTGTTTTTCCTTTTGGTGCTTTATGCCTTAGGTAATAAATAATGCCTAGAATGCACTTTGCGCTCTTAACAACACTAAAATAACCCAAGATCTTTTAGTAAAAAATACATGTTACTATTTAAGAAGCGAGCCGTATCATCTTCATGATTTGGTATTATTTTTGGAGGTCCATAACATCTTAGTGTCATGTATAGTATAAATAAATATATACAAGCAGAAAACACAATCATTATTGGAGATTGAATAGTAAAAATTGACCTATAAACTTTTGGATTTGTTATTGGTTATCAGTTTCCATGTTTTCTTAACTTTCGGACCATCCATCCCACCGTTCTAATCATTTACCTGTTTCTACAGAATAGGCAGTTTAGACACCATATCAAAGTTGGACTATCTTAAAATTTTTATTCATCTCACTAGTTTCACCATTTTAAACTGTCTTTGCTCACTATTACCCTTTAGTTATAGTTATAGACGATGAATTCAAGGTGACAATAACAACATATTGAAATGTATAAAATGCAAAACATAAAAAGATTGAATAAAACTTGAAAGGTAAAAAGATTGTACTCACCTTGAACTCAGATGCCATTAATACATTTTCAAGTTTTGCTACCAAATCATAGGAGATGATGTTGAAAAGGCCATCAAGATGAATATCACCCTTGCTATTTGAGGATAATATTGTGAATCCACTTCTGTTTGACCCACCCATTTGGGAGAAAACAACCTGTAAATGTTGATAGTATCTTTTCCAGTATTTCTTCAATTTTGTTCCAAGTCATAAAAGTAAAAGGAAACATGAAAAGGGATCAAGAGAACATACAACAATATCTGATGGAGGAATATTTAGCCATTGTTCAATCATCTGCATAATGGAAAAAAGTACAAGCATTTTCCCAAAACAAAGAACTAAAAAAAATCCTAAAAACCCTTAAACATGAAGTTGATGAGAACTCACCGAAGCCCAATGCAAACGCAAAGAAGATGGTGCAAGTATAAGAACAGGCCAAGAGTCACGAACGCATGCAGCAACAGCAATAGCCTGCAAAGTCCGGAAGGGTTTAATATGCAGCACCAAACAGAAAATAAATGTAATACTTTCAAAGAATAAATATAAACCATGTTCTCTTTGTTACACTTTCAAAGAATGTTGAAACAACATGATCTTTTCAAATTTTGATTCTAGTTTTTTGTGATCAAAACACAACTTTTTAATACTTAACATCAAACTCCAAAGTCCAAACAATTAAGAGCAAGTCATCAAACACCAATATATCTCCATGATACATCTTTCTATTATAATAGGTTGTCTGCGGACAGAAGAATGATAAAGAGGTGGAAGCATTACTACATAGCATTCCTTGAGTGAAAAACAACAATATCATAGAACTCCAAAAGGAAATGGTAAAGATTCATGGCTGGTGTAATAAATGAAAAATGACCAATCATAAAAGTAAAAAAAAAAAGTTACTTATTATACTACATAAAATAAAAGATTCAAATGGCTACCCATAACCAGCAATTGCTAGTTATCAACATATTGACCATCTCAAAGGTCATAATACACTAAACCTTTATTATAATTTTGATTTCAGGGGAGAAAATATAATATTGTCGGTACATGATAAATAAATTAGAGAAACATGAGTTTCAACTATATACACACTGCTGTCATCAAGAAGCGACAAAGCATATCAAGAATGCCCAAAGAAAAGAAAAAACTTCAGAATGGTCGCAGATTCTGTCTTTAACTCTTTATAATGAGCTAAAACCAAGTGTGGACCACTATGTAGCTAGATAATTCATATAAATGTATTGTAGAACAGAACAGTTCAGATTTAAATATGTATGTATGTATGTATGTATGTATGTATGTATGTACCAACAAGTTCTTGCCTGTAAAGTCTTTCCTAGTCCCATTTCATCGGCTAGAAGTGCCCGTCCTCCATGTTGCAACACAAACCTGAGGAAAAGAATAACCTATAGTAAAAGCATAACAGAAATAAGACCATGGAAAGAGAAGGTAAAAGTTCTTATTTTCTTAGAAAAAGGCACTAATTCATGTACATCACAAAGAAAAACTTGAGGGGGAAAACTTTCCACAGTACTTATCACATACCTAACACCATCCCGCTGAAACGGTAGAAGCTTTGACTCAATGGACTTAGGAATCCTGTGATACAACTCTTGAGGGGAAAAAAGAGAGGAAGAAGCCAAGACATAAGGGGAAAAATACAAACTCCATAATTGTATAAAAGTGAATACCAATAGCAAACTGAAATATAGGCAACAAGTGAAGAGTAATGGTCTATCAAGGAAAGCTTGCAAGGAAACATTCTTCCGCACATATCAAATTACCTTGAAGATCTGGCAGTGCAGAGGCAGCTGCAATAGCACGTTGCACCAAGGGATGTAAATTCTCTACCTTGATAACATTAGAAGAAAATATTGAGCTATATTGAAGTACACAGCAGCTTAGCAACAAGGTAGTGTGTTCTTAATGTGAGGAGAAACAAAATGAAATTATCCATGACCTCAATATTACAACCAGGTACTTCACAAGGAACTTTTTCTGCCAATGACAAAGATGATTGTGGGAACATCCATAATCTGCGGGTTGAACAGCATCTTATCAGGCTATGGCTGAATTTACCAACCATTGAGTCATAATTGCAATGAAAAAGAAAAGGCAGATATAAATTGAGAGAGAAAGACGAACCTTTCTTTTGCATTCCAAGTGGCTTTAGGGATCTTACGAAAAGCATCTACTAAAACCTAAGTAAGGATAAAAACATAGAGGGTAAGTGCATAAGTAAAAACATTTTCAGTCTGAGGAAGGAATGTATTTTACCTGATTATAGGGAAACTTTGCAGCAATGTTTCCAGTGGCGTGGAGAATAAATTTGAGAGAAACCTTGGGTAGTTGTTCCTTGGAGCACTGATCAGCTGTTGAACAGAAATATGTTCAAAGCAATGCCAGCGCCTTACATTTATATAGAACAATAGAAGTAACAAGTACATAAATGAAAAGAAAGCAACTTACCAGGGTTTGCTTTGGGCGCAACTGATGCAGGCAATATTCTGGACGGAACTTCACCCTGTATCATAATCATAAATGAAAAGAGAAGAAGATTGAAAACCCAAAAAAACTGAAAACGAACCCAGAATCATAATCGAAAAAGAAACCTCAGGAAAGTAAAGCAAAAAAGAGAAAGTAATTGCCTTTTGAGAAAGAGAATGGATGACGGGTTGTTGTTGATTGGTAGACAAAGAGGAAGAAGAAGAAGAGTGGCGTTGCTGAGAGATCTTCTGGAGAGCATCTCTTTCAAGAGAATCCAATTCTTCAACGCTCAACTCCCATTCATCCAACTCCATTTTTGCAAACCAGTTATTTCGCGCCCAGTTTGTCTTTGTTCCCTCTCTTATATAATTGAAATTGAAATACTTCTCATTATTTGGTTCCTGCTTTGAATTTTTTCCTCTGTTCGGGGATTTTCTTCAAAAATATCTTGAACAATATAGAATAAGATTTTAATTTTAATTTCTTTTTGATTTGGTATATATTATTCATGCTATTTAAATTAATTAAAAACTGCAACAAAAGCTGGGATGTAGCTGATTTTTACTTTTGGAAGAAAATTTGTTAAAGTATTTTTATTTATACTAACTATTTAAAAATATATAAAAAATTTAAATTAAATTATAATTGATTTATCATTATATTAAATTATTTAAATATTTCATATATTGTAATATTAAATTATTATATTTAAAATTTTAAAATATTTTATGTATGGTTAATTTTTCAAATAATTTATATTAATTACTTAAAAAGTATCATATATTATTATATTAAATTATTTAAATATCATACATCTTAACTAATTTTTAATTTTTCACTAGCATGTTAAAAAGAAAACATTTTAACATTCAACTACAAGTTTTTCAACAATAAAAATACATTAAAATTTAATAAATCACATTTTTGTACAACATTTTCTACCATACTTTCAAAAACAACTTTGTTTAAAATAACATTTTTAGAAAGGACTTTTTAACTGTGAAGAATTACCTTTAAAAATAAATGTAGAAAAATATCTTAATTATTGCCAATTTCATCCATTAGTTTTTCACTAGTGAATTAATTTTACAAATTTAAATTTTATATTGTTATATTTTACTTAAATCTGTCATCCTAAATTTTACTATCAATCTTGAACTATATTTAAGTGATGTTGTTAATGCCATATTTATTTTAATATATTATATAATACTTTTTATTTTATGTGATTAATATAAAGTAATATTATTTAAATTAATAAACATCTGTTGAAATTACAACAATAAAAAAACTTCAAATCATAATTAAACTCCAAATAAAAATAATAAAAACAAAATTCTAGCTTTTTTTGTTATTTTTAACTACTAATTGAATAAAAAAAATATTGCATGTTAGTGCACCTATTTTGTACCAGTAAGTCTGAGCCTTTATATTATTAAAATACCAATAAACATTGTTGCATGAAGTCCCTCCGTGGGTACCCTCATCGACCAACCACCTTCGTTACCTTTGACTAAGTTCGCCAACATACCTCCATGGTTAATATGTACATTTTGTGTAACAACTTAGTTCCTAATGGTATTAGAAAATGCAGTTTTGAGATTTTATTTTTGTAAATCGAATCGGTAATTATTAAATAAGAAATTTACGGAGTTAGTGTATAGATAATGTCGTAACCATTTTTTTGAAAAACGAGAATTGACTTTGGTTTTGCAAACGAAAAATAAAAAAACGGGAGTCACCACCAATCCTTTTTGTTGAGGTGTGATCGAGTCACCTCGTAGAACGGTTGTTTTTAATAAACAGCTTGATTTATCAAAATAACGATTTTGGTCTACGAAATTCAAAAAAAAAAACCGGGTTCGGGAGTCGGTTACGCACGAGGAAGGGTTAGCACCCTCGATACGCCCAAAATTGGTACCTAATTGATTATTTAATGTCTTAATGTCGAAAATTGGAATAGATTTTAAAATATGAATCCTTTTAGAAAATGTTTGGATAATTCGAATTGGATATCGAAATTCTCTTGTTCCGAAAAGATGAAATACCACATCCAGTACGTTAGGACACGATGTTTCAACCCTCGACACCAAGATTATTTCATGATTTCCGAAATTCATACATTGCAATTTTAAAAGGCTATTCCACTATTTGGCCAAACCCAAAAACCGAAACCCAGCACGATTGGGCACGATTCCTCGAATTTCCAAATGCAGAATATTGCATTGGTTTGGAAAATCTCATCTTGAAATAACGAAATGTCACATCCAATTGAATCCTCGAGAATAAGCTTTTATTTATTTAAAACTTTATTGCTTAAAAGGATATTTCGGTATTTAGGTTAAACGAGAAGAATCGAAACCCAGTAAGTTAGGGCACGACTTTCCCAAATTTCCAAAACGCGAAACATTACCTTATTTTGAAAATTCCTATTTCGAATAATAGCGAGTGCAATATGTAGAGGCATACATTTATTTTGTTTGGAGTAAAATGCGACGATTTAAGTTGGATAAATACATCGGGGTTTAGTGCACAATGCAATGGCATAATATAAAAATAGAAACGATCATAGAACAATAATACATGAATAAAATGCTATACGAATGAACAACAATGGTACGAAAATACAAAATAACAAACTACAATAAATACAAAGATGGCAATCGTATAATATGCACTATTTAAACATTAACATCAATAATCAAAAGCAAATAAATTAAACAACATATGTAACAATTTACAACAAGATGAAGCAAGCTGAAATAAATTAAATATCAAACATATAATTTGAAATGGCAATAAATTAGCTTAAAATTAATAATGTAAAAAAAAAGATTTTTAAATTAATAATATACAAAACAATTTTTTTTAAAAGATGATGTATAAAAAAAACTTTAAACAATATATATTCATATATATATATATATATATATATATATAAAGTGTATATAAAAAAATTATGTGAAGAAAACTTAAAATAAATAATAAATCAATTAAAATAAATAATATATGGAAGATTTTGAAATAAATAATGTACATAAAAATCTTAAAATAAACAATATATATAAAAGTAAAAAAGCAGTGCATGAAAGCTTAAAATAAATAATAATAATAATAATAATAATAATAATAATAATAAATAAGTAAATAAATAAATAAATTCATTAAACGGGTTGAGGATTATATTGAAACCGGAATAAAGATCAGGGGGCTGAAATTGCAATAGATCAAAAAAGGGGGCTAGGGACCATAACATCTAGCGCGTAAACTCGCGGGGACCAAGTGGGTGAATAACCCAACCCCTATGCGCAACGTTTCAACTGACCTGGACGTGGACCAAATTAAAAATGAAATGGAAATAATAGGGCAAAAATTGAAAAAGAAAAACGAAGCCCGATGGGACCTGATTGAATGGCTCAACAAGAGGGAAGGACCCATCGAACAAATTTTCCCTTAAGGGGAACGTGCTGTCACTTCTCAAGGCCCAAACGGCGCCGTTTGCTCTTGCTTTAAATGCCTTCTTCTTTTTTTTATTCAATTCCCTTTTGTTAAAAAAGAAACAGAGAACCCCCTTTCCCCATTTTCTTCCTTTGCTTGGGCTTTAGGCACCCATCATTGCTCGGCGCCGAACCACCATGGTTCCACTGTGAGTGGTGGTCGGGACCACGCAAAGGCCAGATTCGGGTTAGTTTCCCCTTTCCCTTTCGAGTCTAATTTGAAATCGGGCTTTAGAACGTCCGAAAATACCGAGACCCGAAGGCTCTCGACTCTTTTCCCCATATCGAACGCAGCGACGGAATGATTTTTTCCACGGTGCATCCGGATTCGGGTAAGGTCCCTTCGTTTTTATTTCGTTTTTGTTTACTAAGATTCAAAATAAAAAAAAATAAAAACGACAGTAAATAATACCAAAAAAGAAAACGAAATCAACCTTTAATGTTTTTTCTTTTATTTCTGATGATTCCTGGTTCTTAAAAAAGAAAAGAAGAAAATACAATGGTTTTTGCTTCGGGTTTTATAACCGAATAAGCAACTTTCTACTTCCTTTTTTTTGTCGTTTTTGTTTTGTTTTCTGCTTCGTTCCTATTGTTGCGTGTTTGCTTGATTTTGCAAGTGTCAGACGCGTGGAGGAGCAGGTGAGGGCGTGACAGGTGGTGGCCAAGGCAGGCCTAGGGGGCTGTTAGGAGTGGCGGCAGCAGAAAGGAGGAACCCTAGGGTTCTAAAATTTTTTTAGTTTCGGGCCAATATAGATTGGGCTAGGTCAATGGCAAATTGAGCTGTAATTAATTTGGGCTGAATTTGGGTTAGGGCTTGAAATGTAAATGGACATTTATTTTGGACTATTTATTATTTGGGGTTTATTTTGGTATTGAATTTTGTTAGGCCCATGGCTAAATTGGGCCTGTACAGCTGCCCCTCTTTGCTCGTTGTCGTGTAATGAGAACAGAGCAAAGACTTTCAAAAAGGACCAATTTTGCCCGGCCTCGTCGAGCCTTGACTTCTTTGGTGCTCCTCTTTTGCATCTTGTTGCTTTGATCCACTCCACCACCACTTCAGGGAGATAGGACTTTGTAGTTTCAATCTGTTTCTCTGTAACTTCGGAGTGATATGGGATTTGTGATTTTAGTCTGCTCCACTGCAACTTCAGGGAGATAAGACTTGTATCTTCAACCTGCTTCACTGCAACTTCAGGGAGATGGGGTTTGTTTCGATCTGCTCTACTGCCACTTCAGAGAGATAAGATCTTCGATCCGTCCTACTGCAACTTCAGAGGTATAGGATTCGTCATTTTAATCCGCTCCACTGCAACTTCAGGGAGATAAGACTAGTATCATTAGCCTGCTCCACTGCAACTTTAGGGAGATAAGACTTGTATCTTCAACCTGCTCCACTGCAACTTCAGGGAGATAAGGTTTGTTTTGATCTGCTCTACTGTAATTTCAGAGAGATAAGATCTTCTGTAGTAAATTCAATCTAACCTATTGCAATTCAGAGGTATAGGATTCGTCATTTTAATCCGTTCCACTGCAACTTTAGGGGGATAGGACTAATATCTTTAGCCTGCTCCACTACAACTTCAGGGAGATAAGACTTGTATCTTCAACCTGCTCCACTGCAACTTCAGAGAGATAAGGTTTGTTTTGATCTGCTCTACTGTAACTTCAGAGAGATAAGATCTTCTGTAGTAAATTTGATCCGACCTACTGCAACTTCAGAGGTATAGGATTCGTCATTTTAATTCGCTCCACTGCAACTTCATGGAGATAGGATTTGTTTTGATCTGCTCTACTGCAACTTCAGAGAGATAAGATCTTCTGCCTTCGATCTGCTCCTGCAACTTCAGGATTGCCAGACCTGCTATCTTCAATCTGCTCCTGCAACTTCAGGATTGCCAGATTTGCTATCTTCAATCTGCTCTTGCAACTTCAGGATTGCCAGGTTTGCTATCTTGAATATGCTCCTGCAACTTCAGGATTGCCAGATTTGCTATCTTCAATCTACTCTTGCAACTTCAGGATTGCCAGATTTGCTATCTTCAATCTGCTCCTGCAATTTCAGGATTGCCAGATTTGCTATCTTCAATCTGCTCCTGCAACTTTAGGATTGACAGATCTGCTATCTTCGATCTGCTTCTGCAACTTCAGGAATGCCAGACCTGCTAACTTCAATTTGCTCCTACAACTTCAGGAATGCCAGACTGGCTAACTTCAATTTGCTCCTGTAACTTCAGGAATGCCAGACTGGTATCTTCGATTTGCTTCGCTTAGGAAGGCAAGATCTGCGAATTCACTGATGTTGCGATGCCGTCCTCTAGGGGACCTATTTTGTAAAATCAGTTTTATGTGTTTATGTTTATGCAAAATGCTTAGGATGCAATGATCGGAATGAATCTAATGCTCCTAAATAAATGTATTATAGACGATATTCGCCTGAATGCCGAATGTCATGGGAATGATGATTTTCTTTTTTTTTTTTTACAATGGTTAGGATGCAATGATCAGAATGAATCGAATGCTCCTAACTAAATGTGTCTTGAGTGATGATGTATGAATGCAAAATGAAATGATCCCTTTTTGATGCTTAGGGTTGTCACTGCTCATTGTCCATCAGAGTTTTATTGCTGACGTATTACACTGCTATCTCGCTCAGCTGGTACCTTTGCCAAAAAAACTCAAAGAAACAATCATGTTTTGCTCAAATGACTTGCCTCAATGTAACTTCAAGGTTCATCTCATTGTGACTTAGGGGTATAGGATCTGAATCTTCTCCAATCCATCCCACTACGACTTCTAAATGTAGGATTTTTTTATCCATCTTATTGCTATTCAAGAGTACAGGACTTGTATCATTTTCCAATCATACCATCGCGACTTAGGGGTAGAGGACTGTAACCTGTTCAATCAGCTGATCGCTCCCCAGATGACCTAACCAAATGTGTATGCATGATATTTGCATGGATGCAGAATATCATTTTTCCGAGAATGATTCCCCTTTTGCACATGGGTTAACATTGCCCATTTTTCGTCAAGATTGTATTACTGACGCAATATCCTGTCGTTTGTTCAACCACCGTTTTTGAAAAAAATCCGAAGAGATAGCCTTAGCTTAGACTCTTCCTTAAACTTGGTGAGTTTTAAACAATAGTCCTGTTTCAAGTTCTTATATTATTTAGAAACTTCCAAAGTAATATGCGAAACTTCTTTTATGCAAGTGTTATTAGTCCACTAATCGTTATTTCAATACAAAATGCTTGAAAAAGATCATAATGATGGACGAAACGAAAATTTATTGAGAGCAAAGCTCGAAATGAATGAATTAGTCAAGATATCAAATTTTGAAAAAAATCACAAAATGAGAATAAATTAATCAATATAATAAGTGTAATTTACTGGGAGCGTATCTTGGAAAGAATAAAGTAATCAAAGATAGCAAATTCAATCTGGGTAAGATGAAAACTAGGTGCCCCAGATATCGCAGCATGAACTTCTCTATTCAAACTTCTTGAGGACCATTTTAAACTCAATATGTGTTTAGGGGATCCGGAGCACTTTGTCGATGCCCCAAGATGTAGCATACTTCTTCATTTGTTAATTCAGGGATAGTGAGACTGCTGAATGTCTCACTTTTAATCAAAATTTGAGTCGCCATTTTCGGGTTTTCAACTCAAATCCCCTTTGGTCTCAAAGCACCCTTTACGGGTTTTCGCATTGACCTCTCCTTTTTCTTCTTTTTTCTTTCTTTTTCCTTTTTTTTTGGAAAACTTTTTATTGAATCTGAATTCACTGGATTGGGCAGGTCATCGTCATCCATCTCAGTCAATGTCCATGCTTCCCTAGAACAAGCCTTCTTTGCTGTATAAGGTCCTTCCCAGTTTGGCATCTACTTTCTTCTGCAGTTCCGTTTATATGGGAAAATCTTCTTCAAAGCCTTATAATGAAATTTTCTATGTGAACCTTTTTGTTGTAAGCTCTCATTATCTGACCGTGACAGATAGCTTTTAACATTTTTCTTCAAATTCAACTGATCATATCGGGATTAAATCCATTCTACCTTTTCCAACTTCAGTTCTGACAAGACTCGAAAAAGAATGTCGACTTCAATAGACAAAATACTTTTATTCCACAAATTAAGGTATTGCCCTGGTGAAGTTCTTGGCCAATGTTTGATAAACATTGAGGGTAAATGTAACTTCTTTATGCCAATCTTTACAAGTCTAGGTCATATTCCTAATGATCCTTGTTTTGTTGCCTTTTTTTTTGCTGCCTTTGCTGCATTGTGATGTGGCACATGATCTTTGAACAGACCGTAAACTTTTGACATCGTGCGGTTAAATGTGATCTTTTTGACATTTTCTTTGTGTCGGCATTCTTTCTCTCCTTTTCTCTTTTTTGTTCTGATGACTATCGACTTTGTAATATTGGCCTACGAAGCTACTTCCACCCTCTTAGCGAAATAATTAATGCCTGCTAGAAGCTTCCGACGAGATTGTCCTAATAAACTCCACGCCCCACATAGATGAGGTCTACGAAGAAATGAAGGAGGTACATGAATCTTGTCTTCATAAATTTGGCATTTACGACATAACTAATGCAATCACTTCCTATGATGGACCAGCAGAATCTAAATTTCATGATTAGCTTGGCTATTGTGAATTTGATCTTCAAATACTGTTATGAACGTCTTCTAGAATTTCCTTAGCCTTAACAGCATACCCACATCTCAATAGTTTGGGTGTTTCTTGATATGATCGCGCGAAAACATCTTTGAAATGATGTATCGCCTTATTTCTGTGGTGAGCTATGCACTCTTTTCTAACCTCGCCATGTGCACTGACCCTTTGTAAGGTAAGATCTATTCTTCATCTTGCCCTACCATTCTTAACGAATCAGGTAGATAAGCTATAATCTCTGTCATCTTCAAAGTCCTAGGATCCCTCTAGACACATATATTGCTCAAAAGTAGACCCTGAGTCAGTAGTAGTATAGCTCATGTCGTTGATATCTAGGGACCTGTTGTAGGTACGAAAGAATATTCAAAGGACAAATGAATCTAAGTATAATTATTTATGTGGTATGAACATGAATGAAATAAATGAATAAAAGAATATTTGCTCAAAGTGAGACACAAAAATGCATTTTCATTGAAAATAGATTTGGAACATAAGCCTATTTCACAAAAAGGTTCTTATTGCTCCTAGGCTTAAAGCAATAAGCATGTTTTGGGCATTACTCTGAACCAATTCTAAAAATACAGGGATCTCTTCCACAGTCCCATTGTTCAAAACACTCCCAAGTATGTAAGGGCTCGGAAGCTTTGATTCCTCGGTTCACTCTTCAGATACATCATTAATGTTCAGATTCCCCAATATCAGGTTTTGCACTGGAGCCCTAAACTTGATGTACTCCTGATCTCATGCCTCCATCTATCATGGAACTTACAATGTTTACCCCTTTAACAGAAAGATTGGGTAACAGATTTTCTGCACCAGAGGGATCATTGAATTTTACAATGCCCATTTTGATGAATATTTCGACTAATTTCTTGAAAGTGGTGCAGTTTTCCATCGAGTGCCCTGTAATTCCTGCATGGTATTTGTCGTAACCATTTTTGAACAAAACGGGAATCGACTTATAAAAATAGGGAGTCGCCACCGATCTTTATTTAGGGTGTGATCGGATCACCTTGTTTTAATAAAACATTTTGGTTTACTAAAATAATGTTTTTGGGTCTACGAAAACTTGAGAAAATGGGTTCGGGAGTCGGTTACGTGCGAGGAAGGGTTAGCACGCTCGTCACGCCCAAAATTGGTACCAAATTGATTAATTAATGTCCCCATATCGAAAGTTTGAAAATTTTGAAAGATTTTAAAAATTTGATTTCTTTTGGAAATATTCGAATTTTCTCGAATTGAATATCAAGATTCCCTTGTCTCGAAGGAATAAAATATCACATCCAGTACGTAGGACACGATGACACTAATCCTCGAATTCAAGATCATCTCTTAATTCCCGAGACTCATGCATTAGAACATCAAAAGGATATTCGATTGTTTGGCCAAGCGAGGGAACCGAAACCCAACACATAGGGTACAATTGCTCGAATTTCCAAACATAGAATATTGCCTTATTTGAAAACTTTGAATTTTGAATGAAATTTAGTAAATATTCTTGGTTCGTTTGAAAGAGATATGGTTCAAAGCGCAGATGGAATTACGCGATGAAGAGAGCGAGATTGTAACCGACTTTGGTATAATGACAACATAATGCACATAATACATGACGTTGGAATCGTTAATCTAAAATATTGACATGCATGAATAATAATAAGGGAAGCGAAAAATAAGATAAGACAAGTCTAAAATGAATGGAAAAGAACATTGCAGAAATAATAATAAAACTAAAACAATACTGATGAGTGTACATACAGGTCATAGCACGATAGTAGAAATAATAACAACACAATAATGGTAATATAATGATGATAATGACAATAAGATAACAGTAATAATAACACCAAAATATGTACAACATAATAATGTAGTAATATTAATAGTAGTATAATAATAATAATAATAATAATAATAATAATAATAATAATACGTGCTGCTATAGATGTGGTAAAAATAATATAATAATATTAGTAGTAATGCGCGATATATACAACATGCGAGTACGAATATAATAATAATATCGATAATGAATTTAATATATACAAATAATGGTGCAATAATAATAACGATAATAATGCAAAATATGTACAAGGTAATAATATAGTAATAACAATAGTAAAATGTTAAAATAATATCATAGTAATAATGATAATAGTAATAATAATAAATGAAAATAAATAAACATATAAACATTTTAAACAAGTTGGAAACTAAATTGGAACAGGATTCAAACAACGAGGACCAAAATTGTAAATAGATAGAAAATGGGCCGAGACCATGTCGCTATGCGCATGAATTCGCGGGGACTGAATGGGTGAATAACTCGCCCCCAAATGCGCCGCGTTTCTGTCGGTCAAAGCGCGGGTTGAATTGAAATGAAACGGAAACAACGAAGCCAAATTGTAAAAATGAAACCATACAGCGAGACTTAATCGACTAACGACGCAACAACAGGGGACCGACTGCGCAAATAATCCCTTTAAACAATATGCGCAGTAACCGTGCGCACCAAACGACGCCGTTTCATCAAAAGCATATAAGGTTCAAAATTCTTCAAGCCAGATTCTAACCTTAGCATCTCCTTTTTTTTTTTTTTAAAACTCAGCAGCCTCCAAGCCCTTGTTTACAACCGAAAGAAGGCAACCTTTTTCTTCTTTTATCCCGACGATCGGGCTTCTCCGACCAGCATACGTCGCACCTCCCCCATACTCGAGGCCGACCACTCGCGGAGAGGAGATTTCAGCCCTTCTTGACACCCTATTCTGACGTCCCGAAAAGGGAGACCGAAAAACAACCTGGCCTTTTCCTCCTTAAACACGATTCGCGGCGACGACGCGACCGCGGACTCAGGTAGAGGGCTTTCATTTTTATTGATTTATTTTTTTTTATAAAAATTCGAAAATAAAAGTAAATGCAAGTAAATCGACATTAGATGAAAAGCAGTAAATCAACCTTGAATTTTCGCTTGTTTTGATTTCAGGTGTTCGTAAAAAGAGCCAGATTACAAGAGTTTTTGTTTTTTTGATAATCTCTCCCTGTTCGTAACCGTCCCTTTTACACAGATTTTAAATGGCTTTTATAGCCGAACAATACAACTCCCTCTTCTCTATTGCTTGTTCTTCTGCTGTTGTTGTTTTCCTTCTCGTTCTTCGGTTCTTTGCAGGTCATGGGTATGGGTGCGCGAAGCCAGAGGCGCATGGGGCGCTGGTGGAGCAGTCAGAGGTGGAGGCGGGTGAGACCGAGGCCGAGGCACCTGGGGGAGCTCGAATCGTCAGGGACGTGGGCACAGGGAACGATGCGAGGAGCCCGAGGGGTGCGCGTGGAGGGTATGCGAGGAGCCAGAGGGACGCGCGTATAGCGCGCGTGCGAGGGACGTGGCGGCGGCGCAAGCTCTGGGGCTCTTTAGGGTTTCTGAGTGTTTTGGGTTCTCGGGCTTGGGGTTAGAGTTTCTTGTAAAAAAAAAAATGGGCCATTCTGATTTGGGCTTTTGAGGGGTTTGTAATTGGACTGTTATCTTTTTTGGACTGTTTGGACTTTTAATGGCCTTTGTTTCATTTGTATTTTATTCTATTTTTGGGCTTTTGTGAATGAACATCGTTATTTGTTTTTGACCCCTTTCTTATTGGTTTCGTTTTGGCTGATGGGCTCGGGTTTGGGTTTTGGTTAAAAGCCCGGGCAAAATATGGTTATTACAGCTGCCCCTCTTTGCTCATTGTCGTGAAACGAGAATAGAGCAAAGATAATAGAAGAACCAATTTTGCCCGGTCTTGGCCAAGCCTTGACTTACTGGTCTTCGTCTTCCTCCAACATCTTCAAACCCTATTGCTTTGATCCATTCTGCCACTGCTCCCGCGAGATGACTCGTAGCTTCAATTCGTTTCCCCTCAATCTTCTAAGGGATGGGATTTGTTTGTTCCAACATGACTTCAGGACCCGAAGAGATTCGTAGCTTCGATCTATTTCTTAATTGGGATTTCGATGAAACCCGAACTTTTCAGACTGCTTCTTTATTCTCGCAATATGTGTTGATTTTTGAACAGAAATTTAAAGACGGAAGTTAAAAATACCTCAGCGTGCGTAACCCGATGCCCAACTCACCTTTTGCAGTATGAGTTGATTTTTGAACAGAAATTTAAAGACGGAAGTTAAAAATACCTCAGCGTGCGTAACCCGAGGCCCAATTCACCTTTTGCAGTATGAGTTGATTTTTGAACAGAAATTTAAAGACGGAAATTGAAAATACCTCAGCGTGCGTAACCCGAGGCCCAACTCACCCTTCGCAGTATGAGTTGATTTTTGAACAGAAATTTAAAGACGAAAATTGAAAATACCTCAGCGTGCGTAACCCGAGGCCCAACTCACCTTTTTGCAGTATGAGTTGATTTTTGAATAGAAATTTAAAGACGAAAATTGAAAATACCTCAGCTTGCGTAACCCGAGGCCCAACTCACCCTTCGCAGTATGAGTTGATTTTTGAACAGAAATTTAAAGACGGAAATTGAAAATACCTCAGCGTGCGTAACCCGAGGCCCAACTCACCCTTCGCAGTATGAGTTGATTTTTGAACAGAAATTTAAAGACGGAAATTGAAAATACCTCAGCGTGCGTAACCCGAGGCCCAACTCACCCTTCGCAGTATGAGTTGATTTTTGAACAGAAATTGAAAGACGGAAATTTAAATACCTCAGCGTGCGTAACCCGAGGCCCAACTCACCTTTTGCATGATAAGTTGATTTTTTTGAACAGAAATTGAAAGACAGAAATTTAAATAACTCAGCGTGCGTAACCCGAGGCCCAACTCACCTTTCGCATGATGAGTTGATTTTGAACGGGAATTTAAAGACAGAAATTTAAATACCTCATCGTGCTTAACCCGAGGCCCAACTCACCTTTTGCATGATGAGTTGATTTTTTTGAACAAAAATTGAAAGACGGAAATTTAAATACCTCAGCGTGCGTAACCCGAGGCCCAACTCACCTTTCGCATGATGAGTTGATTTTAACAGAAATTGAAAAACAGAAATTAAAGATACCTCAGCGTGCGTAACCTGAGGCCCAACTCACTTTTCGTGCAATGAGTTGATTTTAACAGAAATTTAAAGACAGAAATTAAAAATACCTCATTCTGCTTTGCTTGGGAAGGCAAAATCTGCTTTTCGATTAGCTTCGCTTAGGAAGGCAAAATCGACTTTTCGATTTGCTTCGCTTAGGAAGGCAGAATTTGAAAATGTATCATTTGGTGGAACTCGGATGCTTTCTTTATCCTTGGTTCGGAAAGGGCTTCATCGAAACTTCTTACTTTACTGGTGTACCTGTATGTGTCATGCTTGATGTTATCATGATATGCACATGTTTGTCTTAAATGCTTTTATGCCTACATGATTATGCCATGCACCCTAGGTTTATTTGTCATGTGTCTCTTCTTGTTACGACTCTTATGACCTGTATTCATTGTTTTGACTCTTCACTCCTTTCATGTTTTGCGCCCGACCTCAAGCTTTTCGAGTAATCTACGTTTCTCGTGTATCACCCTTTTGCCCCACCGTAGCTTCAGGGTCCATCTCATTGTAACCTAGGGGTATAGGATTTGAATATCTTCCATTCATCCCACTGCGACTCTAAAATATAGGATTTGTCTCTTCTTCAACCCACCCTCTTGTTTATTCAAAGGTACAGGATCTGTATCAGCTTCCTTCCAACGACCATTCTTTAGGTGACCCGACCAGATACATATGCGTGATGCTCGCATGGATGCAAAATGTCATTTCCTTTCAAGAATGATTCTGGTTTTGCGCTTGGGTTAACAGTGCCCGTTTTCTGTCAAGATTGTGTCACTGACGCGGTACACTGTCACCATTTTGACAAGAATCCGAAGTGATAACCTTAATTTGGACTCAGATATTTCCAACCCTTAAGCTTGGTGAATCTTAAGCAATAATCCTGTTTCAGACTCCTGTATTGTTTAGAGATTTCCAGAGTAATATGTGAAACTCCTTTCATGAAAGTATCATTAGTCCAATAATCGTTATTTCAATGCAAAATGCTCGAAAAAGGACCATAATGATGGACGAAATGGGAGTATATTGAGAGTATAGCTCGAATTAACAAGTTAATCAAAGCTAGCATATGTAATGAAGAAGCAAATTTATTTAGAGTGTATTTCGTAAAGACAAAAATAGCTGACTCAAAATGGGTAAAATGGACACTAGGTGCCCCAGATATCGCAGCTTGAGCTTCTCTGTTCAAACTTCTTGAGGACCATTCTAAACTCAATATGTGTTTAGGGGATCCGGAGTACTTTGTCGATGCCTCAAGATGTAACATACTTCCTCATTGTTACTTCAGGCGTAGCAAGGCTACTGTATGCCCCATCAAATTTGAGCTGCCCTTTTCGGGTTTTCAACTCAAACCCACCTTTGGTCTCAAAGTGCCCTTTGCAGGTTTTCACTTTGGCCTCTCCTTTGTCTTCTTTTTCTTTCTTTTCGTTTTTTTCTCTTTTTTTTTTGGATTGGGCAGGTCTTTGTCGTCTATCTTAGACAATATCTTTGTCTCCCTAGAACGGGCCTTCTTTGCTACCTGAGGTCCTTCCTAGCTTGGCATCTTCTTTCTTCCGAAGCTCTTGTTGCATGTAAAGGATCTTCTTCAAAACCTTATCATGAAATTTTCTAAGGCGATCCTTTTTGTTGTAGACTCGCGTCATCCGGTCGTGACTGATAGTTCTTAACATCTTCTTGACAAATTTACTTGATCACATCGTCTCACCCTATTTCGGCTCGGCCCGTGCCCCAGAAAAGAGGATTTTGATTTCACTAGGCAAAACCTAATGAGGAAGGCGTTGCCCCAGTCGAGGTCCTGGCCGACGTTTAATAAGCATTAAAGTGGTGAACATAACTCCTATATGTCAATATTCACAAGTTCGAGTCATCTTCCTAACGTTTTTTTTCATGGCGTGGCACTTGATCCTCAAAGAGGCTGCAAACTTTGGATATTGTGCGGTCAAATATGATCTTTTCGCCCTTTTTTGTAAATATTTTTTCTTTTTCTTTTTTTTTTTCGGGTTAATGACTATCGACTTTGTACTATTGGCATATAATGCGACCCCCACCCTCTTAGTAAAGAGATCGACCTCCACTAAAATTAATCGATGCGGACCAGAAGCTTTCGAGGAGACTGGTTTGATAACGTCCATGCCCCACATATAGGCAAGGAGGAAAAGGCACATGAGTTCTGTCCTCGATTTGGCGCTTGACGCAATTTTCCTTTTTGGGTAGACCAGCAGCTCAAACCTCTTGATTGGCTTAGTCAGGGTAGAACCATCAGTATGTGATCTTCAAATGGACTTTTTCTGTGACTTCCTTAGCTTTGACAGCATATTCGTGCCTTAGTAGTCCGGACGTATCCGAATGTGATCGTGCTAAGACATCTTTGAATTCTTAAAGATAATTCAATGATGTCCTGCCTTATCTCTGTGGAGGGCTAAGTTTCCATCTTTACCTCATTCGTTAGCTCGTATTGTCCGCTGACACTTCGTAGGCTAGGATCTACCATTCTTGACAATTTCGGAAAGAAGTCGCGACCTCTGTCATCTCCACAGTCCTCCAATCCCTTTAAACACATATCTCATTGTAAATGAGAGTCGGTAACAGCGTCGCTCATGTCATTGGTATCTGGGGGACCCATTGTGGGCATGAAGGTAGAAAATTATAAGTGTGATACGAAAATGAAACGATGTAGAGTATGAAATACGAGGAGTGAAAATAAAGATGCATTTTATTGAAATAACAATTCTGGAAACAAGCCCATTTCACGAAAAGACTCTTGTTGCCTCTAGGCTTAAAACAACAAGCATGTTTTAAATATTACTCCAGATTAACTAAAATACAGGTTTCTTCCACAGTCCTATTGTTCAAAACAAATCCAGGAGGACCCAGGCGTATATCTTCAACTGTGACATCCACTTTGTTTATCCCTCGATTGCCGCTAAGTGGCGATTATTGCCGACACCTCTATCACTGTAGTGATTCTTCGGCAACCCATTCCCTAATCATTTCTGTTTGAGTGGGGTCGTTGGGCTCCATCCTGACCCCACTCTTCTCTGTTCCTGAGCTGTCCTCAGTGCTATTGTCGTCTGTAATGACGATAGCCTCTGTCATTCTCTGTAGTTGCCTGTCGCGACTCCTTTCCACTTCTTCTAGAGTAATGGATCTCCATGACCCATGCATCTGCCTGTTTCCGAAGGTGTGCCTTGGTGTATAGTTTTGGTATGGTCCTCCATCTTGATTATTAGAGAAGGTCCACCCCATTTGTTGGCTAACATAAATAAGGTCATCCATGCTTGTTTCGATCCTATTTTGTGCCCATAGCATGAAATCCCTTCGAACTGCATGTTCTTCCGGTAACCACCTTCTGCTATCCAGGTCATCAAAGTTTTCCAACCAAATTGTACAGCTGGCTGAAAACGAGGTGAGGTATTCCACTGCATTAACCAGCATGTCGTGCCTGTAGGTGAGCATTTCTTGTTGCCGATGATTAAATTCGTCATTGCTGACTGTTCTTGACTCAGGTAACAGGATTGGGCCTGCTCTTCTTGCGTGGATAGTATGATCATGGAACATAGCTTCGGCACTAGAGATTCCAACATTTGCTGGGATGGGCCTTCCTGTCGATGATAACGTCCTCCCTCTTCTATATGGGCCTGGCCTATAATTTGGGCTTCGCTGATAGTTGATAGTTTGGCGAATTCTCCTACTGTCTTCCCCAAATTGTCTTATGTAGTCGTCGTCCATTAGTCTGCCGGGCATTCCTATAACAGATTGATAAGTCTAGTGAGTCCGCAATTGAGTCAAAGGACCCCTTTTATATGCTCAAAGACCGCCTTTACTCCTATGCTTGTTAGGTAACCTGCGAAACTAGCTCATCTCACCCTAAACGGTTTATTATCTACTTCCTTCATCAATGAAGCTAATTATCGCCTGACAGTCAGTCCTAAAGGGTGATTTCCCTCCTACCCAAGTAGTGAGTTTCAAGGATTGCTAGGTTTTTTTTTTTTCTCTTCCTCTCTTTTCTCCAGACACAAAGGAGACTTATTTGGCTCTTTCGATGGTTTTAGATGCACATGATGTGATGTGATGCACATACATGAAATGCAAGGCAAATGCATGCGATGAATGCAAAAAGAAAGGGAGGCGTTGATCATGATTTCAATTCCATTAGGAGAATTTTTCTAGAAAATACGTTTCTTTACATTAAAACGGATTGCATTTACGGCCATGTCCTCATAGTCCAGGTGAAAACACCAATCCTTTCTTTCGTGCTTCAGGTAAATCCTCTTCTTCGTATCCGGATGTTTATGGATGTGTCCTTTAGACTTTCTCGATAGAAGTCTCTTCTATCTCTTTGTTGTTTAGTCCAAGTTGATCTTCTGACGACCCTCGAACAATCTTTGTAAGCTTGAACCTTCAGGTATGACCTACTTTCGTTGTTACCTAGACTATGTTCGGACGACCGTATTACCATCCACTTCATCAAGTAACACATTTCCTTATGACAAACTCTCCTATTCAGCAATCGAAAATGAATCAACACCCCCTTTCTATGACGATGCAATGTGATGCAAATGCATAGATGCAAAGAGGCATCGATTTAGATTCAACTTCATTTAGAAAACTTTTTCAGAAAACAAAGCCATTTACATAAAATGGATTATAAATACGGCTTCGCTTCTCGAGCAACGAAGCTAATTCTTGACCCCTGTCTAATGCCAGCTTGTATTTCACACTTAGTATGTCGGCTCGAACTGCCAAAGTTTACAAATATTCGGCCACCTCCCGGATTTTGAGTCGTAGCTTCGCCCGTAAGGTAGTCCTAGTCTCTGACTTGACTTTGAGAATGATGAGGTCATTCCTTCCCACACTCCTCATTTGCTTCAACAAGCTCTACCTCAAGTTTACTACGTACTCCAACTCTTCTATTCCTCCCCTCACTGCCTGACTCTCGACTCAGCGACAGAATTGCGATTTCTATATTGATAAAGCGTTTTTTTTTCAAGCTCCACTGCTTTAGCCTTTAATTTTGGGCCTTTGGTAGGCTTGTTTCTATAGCCTCTCTCTGAGCCTGAGCCTCTTGGAATTTTCTCTTCCGTTGATTGGCCTTGAGATGTTATCGTTGATTCTTCTACCGATCCATCTGTTATATTTGGGAGTAGTACTTGATCCTTCGGTTAACCTTTCATTCGGTAAGCTTGGTTCCAGACGGTAGAAATTTCTTTGACTCTTTTCTCGTAGTTTTCTCCTTTATACAGGAACTCACATTGTGTTAGGCCGTGTGTCGCTGATATGAATTGCCTCGGCCCGTACTGTCTTAACACCAGTAAATGAGCATAACTAGCAGTTCCCTAAATTCCGAGCAAAGGGACTCAGTCAAAGTTCCTACATCAAAACAGAATCTCGTCGGGTAAAAATCAATGAGCTCTCCATTCGATATCCGCCTCCTGAAGATTCTGAAAAAGTGCTATCCAATTCTCTTTTGATACGACCTCTCTTCTTGGCCTTTCTAACGTCTCCTTCAATGGGGAATAGCCTCTTCTTGGCATTTCTGCTATCTTTTTAACAGGGAATAGTTATCTGTAAAGATCCGACAAGGAACTTCATCCACCTTCCAAAAGTAGCTGTGAATCCAAACCATTAACAGTTGCGCCTACCCCGCAAACCTGCCTTCTCCGGACCTTCTACATGCGTTCAATGATCTGAAAGCCTCAGCCAAGATTGCGGGAACTAGTGTAACTCCCTAACTGAGTTGGTCGAAGAAATCTGTGTTAGCTTCCTCTACATGTCCTAATGTTCTAGGGAATGATATTAACCCGTAGATGCTCAGTGCAAAAACGTCGACGCTTTTACTTATATCAGGATGGGTTAAAATCGAATCTCTCAAGCTCTTCCATGTGATGCACTTACACTTACCCTTTTGCTTGATCCTGGCTGTGATTCATACTCACTCATTCCTGTAATGCTCATTAATTCCTTCTAAAAGGCTGGGACAGAGGCCGCTCACAAATAGATTCTATCAACTTGAGCCATCGGGCAATGCAGTAGACTGCGTATCCTCCTATGGAGGGTACCAAATCTACTTTTCCAATAGTGAAGCAACTGTAGGCGGGGTTCCAAAACTGGGTAATAGTTTGGAGTAGGTACTCGTCTACCTTGATACCCGGCAGATAGTGTGAATCACTGTAATTATAGTGGAACAATTGCTTGACCTCGTTGCCCCACGAATCCCATATTTCCTTCAATTCTCGTAGGTCATTTTGAGCCACGCTGATACGAGTGAAATCCCATAACTCTGATTCGTGCCCCCACTGTCAGGCTATCTTCTTTCTCTTGTTGTATCCTTTCGGACCACACTTGAACGGCCGTATTGTCCTCCTTTTGTGTTGCCTCTGCCCAAATTTAGATAGCTGTAGTATCTTCCACTTTATCAAGAAAGTTGTTTTCCATGGAAAACTTTCTATTTCAGCAATCGAACCCGAATCAATGCCTCGTAAATATGAGAAATGCATGCAATGCGATCAAGACGAGAGAAAACACGGTAGTGTAAGGGAAATAAACAAACGCAAAACAAACGTCAGTGTAGGAGAAATGACAAACATAAGACACCTATCGAGGTGACCTCTAGGGGTTTAGCATGGCTCTATCTAGGGTAGGCTCTTAAGGCTTGCTATATGAGGTTTGGTTCTAAAGTAAGGTACCCGAACCAGCATATTCCTCGATCCTCACCCGTTATAGGCTAATACGGACCGAGTTCAGTTCAGGGGAATACATTTCCCTATGGCTGCACGGAGATAAAAACCTCACGAAGACATAGGTACTGATGTATCCCGAAAGTGATCCACTATCTTGCACGGAGGTAAAAACCTCACGAAAGAGTAGCTTCTCACTCCCACTTAAATGGTGTGACCGCAATGGTCATGCAATGCAATGCCAAAGTATTTCACGAGACTCGACACTATAGCACAAGCAAATGCATCAAAGAGAAACACGGTTTTTCAAAACAATTTTCCAAATTTTCAATAAAAAGGACAAAAATCAATCAATTTACGGCCTGACTCTCAAAGTCCCCAGTGGAGTCGCCAAGATGTCATAACCATTTTTGAACAAAATGGGAATCGACTTATAAAAATAGGGAGTCGCCACCGATCTTTATTTAGGGTGTGATCGGATCACCTTGTTTTAATAAAACATTTTGGTTTACTAAAACAATGTTTTTGGGTCTACGAAAACTTGAGAAAATGGGTTCGGGAGTCGGTTACGTGCAAGGAAGGGTTAGCACCCTTGTCACGCCCAAAATTGGTACCAAATTGATTAATTAATGTCCCCATATCGAAAGTTTGAAAATTTTGAAAGAATTTTAAAAATTTGATTTCTTTTGGAAATATTCGAATTTTCTCGAATTGAATATCAAGATTCCCTTGTCTCGAAGGAATAAAATATCACATCCAGTACGTAGGACACGATGACTCTAATCCTCGAATTCAAGATCATCTCTTAATTCCCGAGACTCATGCATTAGAACATCAAAAGGATATTCGATTGTTTGGCCAAGCGAGGGAACCGAAACCCAACACATAGGGTACAATTGCTCAAATTTCTAAACATAGAATATTGCCTTATTTGAAAACTTTGAATTTTGAATGAAATTTAGAAAAGATTCTTGGTTCGTTTGAAAGAGATATGGTTCAAAGCGCAGATGGAATTACGCGATGAAGAGAGCGAGATTGTAACCGACTTTGGTATAATGACAACATAATGCACATAATACATGACGTTGGAATCGTTAATCTAAAATATTGACATGCATGAATAATAATAAGGGAAACGAAAAATAAGATAAGACAAGTCTAAAATGAATGGAAAAGAACATTGCAGAAATAATAATAAAACTAAAACAATACTGATGAGTGTACATACAGGTCATAGCACGATAGTAGAAATAATAACAACACAATAATGGTAATATAATGATGATAATGACAATAAGATAACAGTAATAATAACACCAAAATATGTACAACATAATAATGTAGTAATATTAATAGTAGTATAATAATAATAATAATACGTGCTGCTATAGATGTGGTAAAAATAATATAATAATATTAGTAGTAATGCGCGATATATACAACATGCGAGTACGAATATAAATAATATCAATAATTTAATATATACAAATAATGGTGCAATAATAATAACGATAATAATGCAAAATATGTACAAGGTAATAATATAGTAATAACAATAGTAAAATGTTAAAATAATATCATAGTAATAATGATAATAGTAATAATAATAAATGAAAATAAATAAACATATAAACATTTTAAACAAGTTGGAAACTGAATTGGAACGGGATTCAAACAACGAGGACCAAAATTGTAAATTGATAGAAAATGGGCCGAGACCATGTCGCTATGCGCATGAATTCGCGGGGACTGAGTGGGTGAATAACCCGCCCCCAAATGTGCCGCGTTTTTGTCGGTCAAAGCGCGGGTTGAATTGAAATGAAACGGAAACAACGAAGCCAAATTGCAAAAATGAAACCATACAGTGAGACTTAATCGACAACGACACAACAACAGGGGACCGACTGCACAAATAGTCCCTTTAAACAATATGCGCAGTAACCGTGCGCACCAAACGACGCCGTTTCATCAAAAGCATATAAGGTTCAAAATTCTTCAAGCCAGATTCTAACCCTAGCATCTCCTTTTTTTTTTTAAAAACTCGGCAGCCTCCAAGCCCTTGTTTACAACCGAAAGAAGGAAACCTTTTTCATCTTTTATCCCGACGATCGGGCTTCTTCGACCAGCATACGTCGCACCTCCCCCATACTCGAGGCCGACCACTCGCAGAGAGGGGATTTCAGCCCTTCTTGACACCCTATTCTGACGTCCCGAAAAGGGAGACCGAAAAACAACCTGGCCTTTTCCTCCTTAAACACGATTCGCGGCAACGACGCGGGCTTTCCGACGACGCGACCGCGGACTCAGGTAGAGGGCTTTCATTTTTATTGATTTATTTTTTATAAAAATTCGAAAATAAAAGTAAATGCAAGTAAATCAACAGTAGATGAAAAGCAGTAAATCAACCTTGAATTTTCACTTGTTTTGATTTCGGGTGTTCGTAAAAAGAGCCAGATTACAAGAGTTTTTGTTTTTTTGATAATCTCTCCCTGTTCGTAACCGTCCCTTTTACACAGATTTTAAATGGCTTTCATAGCCGAACAATACAACTCCCTCTTCTCTATTGCTTGTTCTTCTGCTGTTGTTGTTTTCCTTCTCGTTCTTCGGTTCTTTGCAGGTCATGGGTACGGGTGCGCGAAGCCAGAGGCGCATGGGGCACTGGTGGAGCAGTCAGAGGTGGAGGCGGGTGAGACCGAGGCCGAGGCACCTGGGGGAGCTCGAATCGTCAGGGACGTGGGCACAGGGAATGATGCGAGGAGCCCGAGGGGTGCGCGTGGAGGGTATGCGAGGAGCCAGAGGGACGCGTGTATAGCGCGCGTGTGAGGGACGTGGCGGCGGCGCAAGGTCTGGGGCTCTTTAGGGTTTCTGAGTGTTTTGGGTTCTCGGGCTTGGGGTTAGAGTTTCTTGTAAAAAAAATGGGCCATTCTGATTTGGGCTTTTGAGGGGTTTGTAATTGGACTGTTATCTTTTTTGGACTGTCTGGACTTTTAATGGCCTTTGTTTCATTTGTATTTTATTCTATTTTTGGGCTTTTGTGAATGAACATCGTTATTTGTTTTTGACCCCTTTCTTATTGGTTTCGTTTTGGCTGATGGGCTCGGGTTTGGGTTTTGGTTAAAAGCCCGGGCAAAATATGGTTATTACAGTATTCACATCGGGCGTTCACATCGTACCATTTAGGGTATAGAGGCTGTATTGGTTCCACATAGAAAGGGGATACAACATGTGCTTCAAACAAAATTTGGTACAACTCCCTATACGTGATTGGGATAGATGCGAACTGGGGTTTTTCCAAGTTCAGTTTTGGATCGGGTTCTTGTCTTGGGGAGACCTGACGGTTGGCATTTACAGTCCTTGGCTGGCTTACTGTAATCGGCTCTGAATAGCCCTTGTTATACCTTCTCATACTATTCATTTTATTTTCCTTTTTCTTCGAGGCTTTAAAAGTCCATTTTCCTTTTTCCATTGTTTCGGCTAAGCCATGTACCACAGGATTGACTTGATCATCCCCCGAATTAAAAGCTGAACCCATTGGGAAATTCAACAGGGCCGTAGTATCAGTCTGACATTTGGGTCCAATAATGACAGGTACCCCATGCGAATGTGCGTCTGGTTGAGTTGGGATATTTATCGGGGAATAAACAATTTCTTCATCATCATCCACACCGTTGACCACTGGGCCACTCTTTTTTTCAAGCCCTCTGACTAGTAATTGGGTTAACTGGCGCATCATATTCATTTGATCTCGCATATCCCGTTGAATTTTGGCCAACTGCTCTTGCATCAGTATTTACCTTTGCTCTAATCTCTCTAAACTTTGTTCCATGTAAATGAAATAATTTCACCTAATTAGGGTCTTTCTACGAATTTTAATGCATGTGATATGATGTAATGCAAATGCATGAAATGTAATGCAGATGCATGGAATGAATGCACAAAGAAAGAGAGGTGTTGATTATGAATTCAATTCCATTAGAAGAACTTTTCTAGAAAATACATTTCTTTACATAAAACGGATTGCATATACGGCTTTGTCCTCATAGTCCAGGTGAAAACACCAATCCTCTTCTTCGTATCTGGATGTTATGGTCGTGTCCCGTGAACTTTCCCAATAGATGCCTCTTCTAGCTCCTTGTTGCTTGGTCCAGGCCGTACCTCTTCACTCACTTATCCTCCGCGATATTCACAGGCTTCTTTTAGAAAATGGAGAAACGATGACTCTCGAATAATCCTTGTCGGCTTGAATCCTCGGGCAAAGCCTTGTATTCTTCTGTGGGCTATCAGCCCTCTCTCGTTATTTACCTGGACTATGTTCGAACGACCGCATTATAATCCACTTTATCAAGTAACACATTTCCTTATGACAAACTCTTCTTTTTTAGCAATCGAATATGAATCAACACCTCCTTTCTAAGATGATGCAGTGCAATGCAATCAAAATAGAACAAAACAAAATACGTCAGTATAGAAAAAATAATCAACAAAAATAAAACACCTATCTGAGTGATCACTAGGGTTTGGTACAGTTCTACCTAGGATAGGCTCTTAGGTCTCTCTATATGGGGTTTGGTTCTAAGGTAAGGGTACCCAAACCGGCAGATTCTTCGATCCTCACCCATTACAGGCTCATACAGACCGAGTTTGGTTCAGGGGAATACATTTCCCTATGGCCATGCGGAGATGAAAACTTCACGAAGCATATAGGTACGGATGTATCCCAGAAGTAATCCACTAGCCCATGCAGAGGTGAAAACCTCACGAAGGCGTAGTTTCTTACTCCTACTTAAAAGGGTAAAAATCGGATGATTATGCAATATGATGTGCGAAAGTGAACTAAGCGTGATGAAAATGTCATTCAATCAAAATAAAACAAGTCAATATTTCACATTCAGCTTATAACAAGTAAGAATAAAGCACCTACTCGGGTAACCACTAAGGTTTGGCGTGGCTCTACCTAAGGTGGGCTCTTAGGGCTTGTTATATGAGGTTCGGTTCTAAAGAGAGGTACCCGAACCAGCAGATTCCTCGATCTTCACCCGTTATAGGCTCATACAGACCGAGTTTAGTTTGGGGGAATACATTTCCCTATGGCTGCACGGAGATGAAAATCTCACGAAGACATAGGTACGGATGTATCCCGAAAGCGATCCACTATCCTGCACGGAGGTAAAGACCTCACGAAGGAGTAGTTTCTCACTCCCACTTAAAAGGGTAAGATCAACCGATCATGTGATGCAATGTGCAGAAGATACCAAAACTTAAACCAACACGACAATTATAAACCACAATGATGAAGATCGTAACAAAAACGGATGAAATACAACAAAAGAATCGTATATTTAAACCAAGTTTTCAAATTTCGGCAAAAAGACAAAAAGTAATCAACTCGTGGCTTGACTCTCTTATTTGGGTCCCCAGTGGAGTCGCCAAGCTGTCGTAACCATTTTTTTGAAAAACGGGAATAGACTTTGGTTTTGCAAATGAAAAATAAAAAAACGGGAGTCGCCACCAATCCTTTTTGTTGAGGTGTGATCGAGTCGCCTCGTAGAACGGTTGTTTTTAATAAACAGCTTGATTTATCAAAATAACGATTTTGGTCTATGAAATTAAAAAAAAAGGGGTTCGGGAGTCGGTTATGCATGAGGAAGGGTTAGCACCCTCGATGCGCCCAAAATTGGTACCTAATTGATTATTTAATGTCTTAATGTCGAAAATTGGAATAGATTTTAAAATACGAATCCTTTTAGAAAATGTTTGGATAATTCGAATTGGATATCGAAATTCTCTTGTTCCGAAAAGATGAAATACCACATCCAGTACGTTAGGACATGATGTTTCAACCCTCGACACCAAGATTATTTCATGATTTCTGAAATTCAGACATTGCAATTTTAAAAAGGTATTCCACTATTTGGCCAAACCCAAAAACCGAAACCCAGCACGATTGGGCACGATTCCTCAAATTTCCAAATGCAGAATATTGCCTTGGTTTGGAAAATCTCATCTCGAAATAACGAAATGTCACATCCAATACGTTAGGACACAACATATCGAATCCTCGAGAATAAGCTTTTATTTATTTAAAACTTTATTACTTAAAAGGATATTTTGGTATTTAGGTTAAACGAGAAGAATCGAAACCCAGTAAGTTAGGGCACGACTTTCCCGAATTTCCAAAACGCGAAACATTACCTTATTTTGAAAATTCCTATTTTGAATAATAGCGAGTGCAATATGTAGAGGCATACATTTATTTTGTTTGGAGTAAAATGCGACGATTTAAGTTGGATAAATACATCGGGGTTTAGTGCACAATGCAATGGCATAATATAAAAATAGAAACGATCATAGAACAATAATACATGAATAAAATGCTATACGAATGAACAACAATGGTACGAAAATACAAAATAACAAACTACAATACATAGAAAGATGGGAATCGTATAATATGCACTATTTAAACATTAACATCAATAGTCAAAAGCAAATAAATTAAACAACATATGTAACAATTTACAACAAGTATGGAGCAAGTTGAAATTGTAACATCCTGAATTAATGGGCCTGTGCATTTTGGTGTGTTGTATGTTTAATGTGTTAATTTGAGGGTTAGGGGTCCAGATTAGGCTTAGGTACGGGCTGAGGCCTCGGTTAAAATATTCTATTTAGACACCATAGGGCTTTAAGGATGGTAACTGTAGTTTAAATTAGCAAAATGAGCTTGTGGCCCAGTAACAAGGGGCGCAACAAGGGGAGCTGATAAGTGGCGTCAGTGGCAAGGGAGGAGGCCCAAGTGGGAGCCGCATGGAGCCCATAGAATTGGGCCATTTCGACACTTAAAGAGGAGCCAGGTGGGACGGCATCAAGGTTGGAATTTAGGGGATTTTAATGTTTTAATATGTGGATATTAAAGCTGATAAAGGAGGGAGGAGTTGGTGCTAATTAGGGCTCTTTTGGAGGAGTTAGTAGATGAAGATAAGGAAGAAAGATAGGAGCTATCATTTGGTTGAAGAGTTGGCCAAAAATCAAACACAGGAGAGGGGGAGAGAATCGGTTTAGTATGGCAAGAGGTGTGCTGAAAATGTGAAGGCCATCTCATTTGTTTTTCTTTTCTCATCTTTTCTCTTCCAAAAGCCGAAAATCACCACCTCCCTCACCCTTTCTTTTTCTTTGAAATTCCTTTTAGCCGAATCTCCTGACCCCCCATTGTTATTCTTCTTCCATTCACTAAAAGCCGAAACTTTTCCATTCTTTTTCTTCTTCTGTTGAAACTTCTTCCTAACCGAAATCTCTAAGGCTCTTTTTGTTTTCTTTTCCTAAGCCAAAACTGAAACTCCTCACTCAGTTCTTTTAAAAGCTGAAAACGCATCAGCCCTCTCTTGTTTATCTTTTCCAGGATTTTCTTAAAAGTCGAAATTCCTAGTTCTCTAATCTTCTACGCTTCGATCTTCTTCTGTGATTGCCGAATCTTTTTGTAGGGGGTAGCCGAAACCCTCTGTAGAGGTAAGTGTCGATTGTGCTATTTTTTCCAATCTTTTCTGGCTTTTAGAGACCATAGCCGAATGGCTACATGGTGGACTGATCTTGTGTTTTCTTTCATGGGCGGCATTCCGGGATTTGAAGGAGATTTAATCGCCTAGGATTCTAAGCTAGAAATCGGTAGCACTCGAATTATACTACTTCCGGGATTTAATCAACTTAGGTAAGGAGATTTGTCTTCGTCGTTTTATTAAATCAGTTTATCTCCAATCTGACATTTAACCTTGTTGGGTGGTTACTCAAATCAATTTCTTAAAGTGATGTCTTTGACCGGCAGTATAGTGATCTGATAATCGCGATTCCGGCTAGGGAGAGCATCAATTTCGATAACATAGCAATAAACGTAATCAGATGTGTAATTTCTCACACCATCTCTGTTGTCTGTTAGTTTATATATGAAATTGTTTATATTCTGTTAAATACCGAAATCCCAGCATGGTTGTTGAAAACCCGTGGAGGGTAAGGGCGATTCATCAGGTTAGTGATTTCTGTGATTTTCTTTTAAGTAAAATGATTCTGTTGAGTTGATATGATATGCATGTATGCCATTTTTATGTTTGCACGGGGTTGGGCCGATTGATGTATATGAAAGGGGAAGTGTTCTGTTGTAGTGGCTCTACCACGATCCATTGTAGTGGCTCTACCACGATCTGTTCTGGTGACTATGTCGCAAATCTGACGATGAGCAGCTAACTGCAGCATGACTGCCATCGGTGGTGTGTAGTGGTTAGGGTGATTGTAGAAATCCCCATTGGTGTGATTGGCAGGTAAGGGTGGTGTGTAGCAGATGGATCTAGGATTGGGATGGGCTTTGCTTAAATCTGATATGTGATATTCTGTTATTCTGTTCTGTGGGGCTAAGGCCCAGTCTGATGGTGCAAGAGGGATTGCACACTGAGTCTTGTGACTCACCCCGTTATTTAACATTTTTCAGGTAGCACTTAGTGCATCGGACCGGGCTGGAAAGGAGCGCAAGGTGGCCATGCATGGATCCATTTTGATTCATCAAAGGACGTTGTTTTAGTTATTTTCCTAGAATGTTTTCAATTAGTTTGGTTTTATATTTTATTGTAATAAGGCCACTGGTTACTGTTTATTGGTTTTATGTTTTTGGTTTTCGGGTTTTCTTTCATTTGGACTTAATTATTAATTGAAACCAAGGCATGAGTTAAAATAATAACACTCAAAGGCAAAATTTCGGTGTTTATTCATTAAGGTCTTAATTAAAATTTATTTCTTTTACGAACTATCAAATTATTAAGTTTCTCCGTATAAATGCTTAAACTATGTTTTTCAAAAATGCGACATGTTCCATAAAATTTTTCTTAGTGACATGCCAGATCCGGTCGGGTGTTTGGGCCGGGTTTGGGGTGTTACAAATTGGTATCAGAGCCCGGTTCAAAACTCGACTTTGGGGTTTTAGGCTCAAAACGTTTTCTAAAGATGGGTTTTGGAAACATGCATGTTTATAAATAATACAAGATGGTTTTCTCGGCATGGCACCTGTGTCTCCAGCCCAAGTCCGCCAGGTAAGTACTCTGAACTCGTTGTGTGTTATATAGGTATATGGGCTTGATGGGCTTTGTGGGATGTAGATTATTTTAATTAGAGTTTGATGGACTTTAGGCTTAGCTTAAACAACTTCTTAAATCTCATAAGACTTAATCTATCCAAACAAACCCGTGAACAAATCGCTAGGTTAGGGTGTGGCAATAGGCATACGTATGTCTAAGATTGGATTTAGGGAGAGCTTGGTACTTAAGCAGTCCTAGTGACTCATCTCCTCTTCACTGGAATCCTACCTGGTGCGTAGTGACTGTTCACCCTAGCCACGATGATTTGTTGATGGGCCGAAATCTATAATTAAAACCCGAAAGGGACCAACCACCCTATTTCGCAACTAAAATACCCCCAAGTTTTGTAAAAGTTCCGAAGTGCACTTGATTTGTGAAAATTTCCCAGAATACCCCAGAATTATAAAACTACCAAAATTTGTGGAATTACCGAAACACCCCGGTTGGCAAAATTTCCAAAATACCCTTATTCGCAAAATCACCAAGCAACCCTATTTTACAAAATTCCTGAAGTACCTCCAAGTTTTGCATAATTTCCAAGACACCCTTGATTTGTGAAAATTTCCCCGAATACTCTTGATTTGCAAAATTACGGAAATTTGTGAAATCACCGAAACACCCCCAATTTAAAGAAAAGAAAAAAGCCCAAGATTTACAGAATTATCGAACTTTATAAAATTATCACAATACCCTCGTTGGAAAAAAAACTTGTTTTCCAAAAATACTGCTGCTAAAAAAACAACAACAACAACAACATCTGAATATCTCTACTTCAATATATATATATATATATATATATACCAATTCAAAGAAAATCACCAAGATACTTTATTTTGGAAAATACCCTGTAGGATAAAATTACGAAATACCCCTAGGTAGTGAAATGACGAAAATACCCTATGTGTTGAATGTGGGTTCATGAATGTTGTCTGTATGTTGATTGTTGAATGTATGTAGTTCCCAGAACTCGGAGGAGTAGACTTGAGACTGGAACCTGCAGACATAAATCTGAATTTGAAAGAACCACTATCGAAATGACTTTTCATAAGATTGTTCGTGGATAATCAGTGGAAAGAACTAATAATTCATAAAATTTCTAATCAGATAGACGCGAATCGGTAGAATGAGTACAAGGGGTCGAGGACGTCCACCGCGTGGCTGTGGTAGGGGTAGGATGACCGTGTCAGAGCCAATAGGGTCTGGCCACGGGTCAGAAAATGAGATGCCAGATCCGCCAGCTGTGGAGGGAGAATTTCAGGACCAGGCGGTCGGAGATGATGCGGTATCTCGGGCGATGTTGTGGGTCCTTGAGAGAGTTGCTGGGGCAGGCACGGGTTCAGGAGCTCGAAAATCTGTGCCTGAACGACTCCGAGCCAACGGAGCGGAGATGTTTAGGGGTGTTTCTGACGTAGCCCCTAACACAGCTGAGTATTGGTTAGAAGCGAGTGAGCGCATAATGGATGACCTAGACTTCACGGTGGAGGAGAAGTTGAAAGGGGTCGTGTCTCTTCTTCGAGACGAGGCTTACCAGTGGTGGCTCACGGTAAAGGAGGGTACTGCCACGGATCGGATTGACTGGGATTTCTTTAAGGAGTCATTTCAGGGAAAGTACGTTGGGGCCAGCTATGTGGATGCACAAAGGAAGGCATTTCTGAATTTGGTGCAGGGAAGTAAATCTGTGTCCGAGTATGAGGCGAAATTTCTGCATTTGAGCCGTTACGCTCGAGGAATTGTAGCGACTGACTATAAGCGCTGCGTATGGTTCGAAGATGGATTGCGGGATGAGTTGAGAGTGTTGGTAGCACCGCAGCGAGAAAAAGGACTTTGCCATTCTGGTCGAGAAATCTAAAATATCTGAGGAGGTGAAGCGGACTGAGAAGCAAAATAAGGATAAGGATCGGAATAGAAATAAGAGAAATTTTGGGCCGTCGGGATCATCTGGGAGTTTTCAGAAAAGGCCTAGGTTTGATGGGCCAGCTCGTGTTCCGACATCTGCTACTGGGAGTCAGAATCGATCATGTAATTTGTGTGGGAAAGTATATTTCGGGGAGTGCAGAAGGAAAACTAGTGGATGCTTCAGGTGTGGGTCTCTGGATCATATGGTGAGAGACTATCCACAGGTGGATCAGGTACAGCCAGCTGGACGAGGTTCTGATCAGGTTAGGAGTGGTGGTCAGCCATTACCGAGGGGTCGTGGCCCAGTCAGAGGAGGAAATGGGTCTGGTCGGGGTCGTGGAGCACCTGATAGGGGGCAGGTAATGTAGACGCGTCTAGTTTATGCAGCTCGTCGGCGGGAGGATGGTAACACACTGGACGTCATAACTGGTACGTTTCTTATTGCTGATAATCCATTTCTTGCTTTAATTGATACTGGATCAATCCACTCTTACGTTGTAAGCTCGGTATCTGAGAATTTAAGTATAGAATCTGAAATAACTGCTAGGAAGATGACTGTGGTTAGCCCGTTAGGACAATCTAGGATAGTGGACAAACTATTTAGGAGTGTACCCTTAGAGACTCAAGGAGTAGTGTTTTCGGTAGATCTAATAGAATTACCGTTTGGGGAGTTTGACCTTATCTTGGGAATGGATTGGTTGGCTAAGCATCATGCTAAGCTGGATTGTGAGACTAAGCGCATGGTGTTAAGTACTCCGGAAGGCGGGGAGGTGGTTGTGCTAGGGGAAAGAAGGGATTATTTGTCCAACGTAGTATCTGCATTGAAGGCTGTTAAGATGATTCAGAAAGGATGCAATGCATTTCTAGCTTTTATCAGTGCTTTGGACGCTAAAGAGGGGACTGTCGATTAGGTAAGAACAGTAAAGGATTTCGTAGATGTCTTTCCTGAGGAACTGCCAGGGTTACCTCCGGATCGCGAAGTGGAGTTTGGGATTGAGTTACTCCCGGGTACGGCTTCGGTGTCTATTGCTCCTTACAGAATGGCGTCGAAGGAGCTGGTGGAGCTCAAAGCTCAGATCCAGGAACTGTTGGATCGAGGTTTTATTCGATCGAGTGTGTCTCCGTGGGGAGCGCCTGTCCTATTTGTGAAGAAGAAGGACGGATCCATGCGTATGTGTGTGGACTACCGCGAACTAAATAAGTTAACGATTAAGAATATGTATCCATTGCCGAGAATCGACGATCTGTTCGATCAGCTCAAAAGAGCTTCAGTTTTTTCTAAGATAGATTTAAGTTCGGGTTATCATCAGTTAAAGGTAAAGGAAGGGGACATTCACAAGACGACGTTTCGAACTCGCTACGAACACTATGAGTTTTTGGTGATGCCGTTCGGGTTAACGAACGCGCCAGCAGCATTTATGGATATGATGAATCGGGTGTTCCAACTATACCTCGATCAGTTTGTTGTGGTGTTTATTGACAATATTCTGGTTTATTCCAAGTCCGAGGAGGAGCATTATGCACATCTTCATGTGGTTGTTGCAAGTTCTAAGGGAGAAGCAGCTGTTCGCTAAGTTCAGTAAGTGTGAGTTCTGGCTGAGGGAAGTAACTTTCTGAGGACATGTGGTTTCTACAGAGGGAATTAGGGTTGACCCTCGGAGGATAGAAGCTGTATTGGATTGGAAACCGTCGAAGACTGTGGCAGAGATTCGAAGTTTCTTGGGATTGGCAGGGTACTACATGAGGTTTGTTGAGGGGTTCTCATTAATTGCGGCACCTCTCACTAAGTTGTTGAGGAAGGGAGCACCGTTTGTTTGGACAGACGAACAGCAGGAGAGTTTTGAGAAGCTGAAGAAAATTTTGACAGAAGTACCGGTGTTAATTTGGCCAGAGGCGAGAAAAGAGTTTACCGTTTATTGTGATGCGTCACACACGGGTTTAGGATGTGTGTTGATGCAAGATGGAAAGGTTGTTGCCTATGCGTCTCGACAATTAAGACCGCATGAGTTGAACTACCCCACGCAGGATTTAGAATTGGCTGCGGTAGTGTTCGCTTTGAAGATCTGGAGACACTACCTGTATGGGGAGAAGTCTGTTATTTACACCGACCATAAGAGTCTGAAGTATCTCCTTACCCAGAAGGAGTTGAATCTAAGACAACGTAGGTGGATCGAACTTTTGAAGGACTATGATTGCTTGATCGAATATCATCCGGGCAAGGCTAACGTGGTGGCTGATGCGTTGAGTCGGAAAGCGATAGCAGATCTAAGGGCGATGTTCGCTCGTCTCAGTCTGTATGAAGATGGCAGTTTGGTAGCTGAACTCCAAGTGAGACCAGTGTGGACTAGTCAGATCAAAGGGAAGCAGCTTCTAAACGATGTCTTGAGTGCTCGATTCCGGCAAGTGCAAAGTCGTGAAGGAGAGGACTATAGTTTGAATGGTGATGGGGTTCTGTGTTTCCGTGAGAGAATTTGTATGCCAAAGGATGTTGAGTTAAGGCAGATGATTCTGTGGGAGGCGCATAGTAGCCCATACGCTATGCATCCTGGAGGGGTTAAGATGTATCGGGATTTGCGAGAGCAATTCTGGTGGCCAGGTCTGAAGCTAGAGGTAACAGAATTCGTGGGTAAATGTTTGACGTGTCAGCAGGTGAAGGCGGAACACCAGTTGCCTTCGGGGTTGTTGTAGCCAGTGAAAATTCCGCAGTGGAAATAGGAAAGAATCACGATGGATTTTGTTAGTGGGTTACCTCCTACGCCTACTAAGAAGGATTCGATTTGGGTGATTGTTGATCGGCTGACGAAGTCTGCTCACTTCATACCGGTTCGTGTTGATTATTCTCTGCAAAGGTTGGCTAAGCTGTACGTGGCTGAGGTTGTGAGACTGCATGGTGTACCTGTGTCGATTATATCAGATAGAGACCCGAGGTTCACGTCACGATTCTGGAAGGCTCTGCATCAGGCAATGGGAACAAGGTTAGACTTCAGTACCGCCTTCCATCCGCAGACTAATGGTCAGTCTGAGAGGGTAATCCAGATCTTGGAGGATATGTTAAGAGGTTGCATCATTGATTTCAGGGGTAGTTGGGAGGAGTATTTACCTCTGGTAGAATTCGCGTACAATAACAGCTACCAATCTAGTATTCAGATGGCGCCTTATGAAGCGTTATACGGACGGAGATGTCGTACTCCTACTTGTTGGACAGAGTTGGGTGAGCGTCAGGTGTTGGGACCAGAACTGCTTTCAAAAATGGAATAGAAAGCTAAGTTGATTCGGGCTCGGTTGAAAGAGGCGTCTGATCGGCAGAAATCTTATGCGGATCTAAAGCGGAAGGAGTTGGAATTTGCGGTGGGTGATCAAGTCTTTCTGAAAGTCTCACCATGGAAAAAGGTGATGAGGTTTGGTCGGAAGGGCAAGCTAAGTCCTTGGTTTATTGGACCTTATCGGGTACTAGAACGTGTGGGACCAGTGGGGTATCGGCTAGAGTTGCCTCCAGAGCTGGAGCAGATACATGACGTGTTTCATGTCTCGATGCTAAGACGTTATCATTCTGATCCATCGCACATTGTGCCAGTGGAAGAGATTGAAGTAAGGCCAGACTTGTCCTTTGAGGAGGAGCCGGTGCAAATCTTGGATCGAGATGTGAAGGTGTTGAGAAGGAAGTCTGTCCCTTTGGTAAAGGTTTTGTGGCTAAACCACGGCGCAGAGGAAGTGACATGGGAGCCAGAGGATATTATGCGACAGCAGTATCCCCATCTCTTCTGATCAGGTAAATTTTGGGGCCGAAATTTCTTTAAGGGGGTAGAACTGTAACATCCCGAATTAATGGGCCTGTGCATTTTGGTGTGTTGTATGTTTAATATGTTAATTTGAGGGTTAGGGGTCCAGATTAGGCTTAGGTACGGGCTAAGGCCTCGGTTAAAATATTCTGTTTAGACACCATAGGGCTTTAAGGATGGTAACTGTAGTTTAAATTAGCAAAATGAGCTTGTGGCCCAGTAACAAGGGGCGCAGCAAGGGGAGCTGATAAGTGGCGTCAGTGGCAAGGGAGGAGGCCCAAGTGGGAGCCGCATGGAGCCCATAGAATTGGGCCATTTCGGCACTTAAAGAGGAGCTAGGTGGGACGGCATCAAGGCTGGAATTTAGGGGATTTTAATGTTTTAATATGTGGATATTAAAGCTGATAAAGGAGGGAGGAGTTGGTGCTAATTAGGGCTCTTTTGGAGGAGTTAGTAGATGAAGATAAGGAAGAAAGATAGGAGCTATCATTTGGTTGTAGAGTTGGCCGAAAATCAAACATAGGAGAGGGGGAGAGAATCGGTTTAGTATAGCAAAGGGTGTGCCGAAAATGTGAAGGCCATCTCATTTGTTTTTCTTTTCTCATCTTTTCTCTTCCAAAAGCCGAAAATCACCACCTCCCTCACCCTTTCTTTTTCTTTGAAATTCCTTTTAGCCGAATCTCCTGACCCCCCATTGTTTTTCTTCTTCCATTCACTAAAAGCCAAAACTTTTCCATTCTTTTTCTTCTTCTGTTGAAACTTCTTCCTAGCCGAAATCTCTAAGGCTCTTTTTGTTTTCTTTTCCTAAGCCAAAACCGAAACTCCTCACTCAGTTCTTCTAAAAGCTGAAAACGCACCAGCCCTCTCTTGTTTATCTTTTCCGAGATTTTCTTAAAATCCGAAATTCCTAGATCTCTAATCTTCTACGCTTCGATCTTCTTTTGTGATTGCCGAATCTTTCTGCAAGGGGTAGCCAAAACCTTCTGTAGAGGTAAGTGTTGATTGTGCTATTTTTTTCCAATCTTTTCCGGCTTTTAGAGACCATAGCCGAATGGCTACATGGTGGAATGATCTTGTGTTTCTTTCATGGGCGGCATTCCTGGATTTGAAGGAGATTTAATCGCCTAGGATTCTAAGCCAAAAATCGGTAGCACTCGAATTATACTACTTCCAGGATTTAATCAATTTAGGTAAGGAGATTTGTCTTCGTCGTTTTATTAAATCGGTTTATCTCCAATCTGACATTTAACCTTGTTGGGTGGTTACTCAAATCAATCTCTTAAAGTGATGTCTTTGACCGGTAGTATAGTGATCTGATAATCGCGATTCCGGCTAGGGAGAGCATCAATTTCGATAACATAGCGTTAAGCGTAATCAGGTGTGTAATTTCTCACACCATCTCTGTTGCTTGTTAGTTTATATATGAAACTGTTTATATTCTGTTAAATGTCGAAATCCCGGCATGGTTGTTGAAAACCCGTGGAGGGTAAGGGCGACTCATCAGGTTAGTGATTTCTGTGATTTTCTTTAAGTAAAATGATTCTGTTGAGTTGATATGATATGCATGTATGCCATTTTTATGTTTGCTCGGGGTTGGGCCGATTGATGTATATGAAAGGAGAAGTGTTCTATTGTAGTGGCTCTGCCGCGATCCGTTGTAGTGGCTCTGCCACGATCTGTTCTGGTGACTATGTCACAAATCTGATGATGAGCAGCTAACTGCAGCATGGCTGCCATCGGTGGTGTGTAGCGGTGAGGGTGATTGTAGAAATCCCCATTGGTGTGATTGGCAGGTAAGGGTGGTGTGTAGCAGATGGATCTAGGATTGGGATGGGCTTTGCTTAAATCTGATATGTGATATTCTGTTATTCTGTTCTGTGGGGCTAAGGCCCAGTCTGATGGTGCAAGAGGGATTGCACACTGAGTCTTGTGACTCACCCCGTTATTTAACATTTTTCAGGTAGCACTTAGTGCAACACCCCAAACCCGGCCAAAACGCTACAATCGGATCTGGCGTGCCACGGAAAAGAAAATGTTGTTGAAACCGATTTGTCGACTTATTTTAGATAGAAAACCGATGTAAGTTTTTGGAGAAACGTCGATGTATTTTTGTATCGTGTAAAACTTGTTAAAACTTGTTTGAAAAACTTAGTTGTCATATTGTTACTCCGTAATAATTACTTAATCATTGTATATAAAGAAAACAAGTATTTAGTTTAGCTTTTGAAAACCCCCAAAACATAGTTTAAACATCATATTAAATAGAAACTATAGCATCGACTAAATAAAAGAACCCAAAATAAAACTTAGGCGGCCTTATTACAACGCTGAAACCCCAAATTAAAGGAAATAACTAAGTCCGAAAAGAAAACTTTGAAATAAATAAATAAATGCTGAGCATGGCCACCTCGAGTCTAGTCCGGCTCCATATCCACGATCTAAGTCTGATCTGCAAAAATGTAAAGGAAAAGGGGTGAGTCACCGAGACTCAGTGTATAAATCCCCCTCCCAAGAAAATCATGCTCTTACACAAGTTCATACAATAATATGCAAGTTATGCAACCCACCTAACCTAAGTATCCATCCGAGTCTCCCAAGTCTACCCCTTGTGGTACCAAACCACTGGGGGTGCTAAACCACTGGTAACCGAAGTTACAAAAATAACATATGTGGTACCAAACCACTGGTGGTGCCAAACCACTGAGACTTAGTCACAATTTTATAATATGTCGGGCCAACCCACTGTGTGCTACCAAATCACTAGTGACAGTCTGATAGATCATACTTCCCCTTCCTCTCATCACCCATAACACATATTTATGGTAACGACATCAGTATGATCATGCTTAACATACCAAATTATGTATACAGAATAATATGCTTTCATATACCACATTCGTCGCAAGTAATAATAACAACTTACCCGGTATCCACGCTTTTACCCACCAGGGGTATTTTAGTAACCATTACTATCATTCCGGCTTTTTAACAACACACAACATTAACATATTAAGTAAGAAAGTGTGTAAGAGTTACACACCTGGTTTTCGTACTAACGCTTTCACTGCTTCTACACTACGTTGGCGTTGGGTTTACAAATCCAACCCTTCCTACTGCTTGACTGTTAATGTTGTCCATAATAACTCCTTGGTCACTAATCCGAACGTAAACGGTGAGATCTAATTAATTAAATACTTATAACACTAAAATGCAACCTTACCTAAACTGTCGAATCCCGAAAGTCTTCAAGAAAATGTCACCACCAATTTACCTACATTCGGCCAAGCCCAAAACATCAAACCAACCGATACCCACAACCAATCTAGCCCATATGACATTCGGCCAAATGAAAAGAATCAAGAAAGGGCCATTCGGCCGAACCTACCACCACCTACCTTCAGCTTTTCCACCAAATCGGCACAGGAGACTTTTAATGAAACAGATTCGGCTTCTAGGGCAGTGAGTGAAATCGACAGGGCCTTTGAACAAGTGTTTTGAGTTAGAACTTAATAAAAATAGGGAAATTGCAGAGGAAAGAAATCCCGAAACTCACCAGATTACTAAGGAATATGCGGCTTATGGTGCACCTTCGAGAAAATGAAACCACCCTTGTAGATTCGGCTATGGAGGAAGATGATGTGCACAAGGAGTATTCGGCTTTCAAAGGGTTTTCGAGGAGAGGAGAAACACTAGGGAGTTTCGGCTAGAAGAGAAAAATCAAGGCAAGTGGGTGAGAAGAGTTTCGGCTAGAGAGGAAAAAGTGTGAAAGAAAGAAAAAAATGAAAGAAAAAGATGATATCTTCCTACTAAATTCGGCTATACATGCACACACCTCAGAGTTAGAGTTTCGGCCAACCCTCCCCTCTCCTGATAGCCTTTATCCCTTACCTTATCCATCTATAATCACATCCCTTATCTTACCTCTCTTAATTATCAGCTTTTAATCACTTAAATAAAAGGAATAAAGCTCCTCAAGTGTAGCTCATGTGCCGTCCAACCCCTTCCCCTAGGAGTGCCGAATTTTACCCATTAATTTGGGCCCCAAGCGGCCACACTAGGCCCAAACTCCTTCCCCTTTGTGACGCCACCTTAATGCCCACCTAAAGCACCTCCCATTTTTGGGCCACAAGCCCAACTGGCTACTAAACTTAATAATTTAAATTAAATTATAAACTAACACTATTTATCAGCCATTTAACCTAGGTTTTAAAGCCCAAACTCGAGCCCAATACACACCTTAAAGCCTTAGCCTACTAACTTAGCCATGCAACATACCAAATGCAAAGACCCACAAAATCAGGATATTACAGTTCTACCCTCCTTAAAAGATAAATTTCGACCCCGAAATTTACCCGGTCAGAAAAGTTGAGGGTATTGCTGTCACATAATATCCTCCAGCTCCCATGTCGCTTCCTCCGATCCATGGTTCCGCCATAACACCTTTACCAAAGGGATTGATTTTCCACGTAAAACCTTAACATCCCGATCTAGGATCTGTACTGGTTCCTCCTCAAAAGATAAGTCTGGATTCACCTCTATCTCCTCCACTGGCACAACATGTGATGGATCCGAGCGATAGCGTCTAAGCATGGAAACATGAAACACATCGTGGATTTGACTCAACTCTGTTGGCAACTCAAGCTGGTACGCCACTGGTCCTACCCGCTTCAACACCCGATATGGTCCAATAAATCTAGGGCTCAACTTGCCTTTCCTACCAAATCTTAGAACCTTCTTCCACGGCGACACCTTCAGGAAAACCTTATCACCTTCCGCAAACTCTATATCCTTCCGCTTAAGATCGACATAAGACTTTTGCCTGTCCGAAGCCTCCTTCAAACGAGCTCGAATCACCTTCACCTTATCTTCTATTTCCGTAACCAACTCCGGACCCAACAACTGCCGCTCCCCCAACTCCGTCCAACACGTAGGGGTACGACACTTTCGACCATATAACGCTTCGTATGGAGCCATCTTAATACTCGTCTGATAACTATTGTTATACGCGAATTCCGCCAACGGTAAAAATTCTTCCCAACTACCCTTGAAATCCAAGACACATCCCCTTAACATGTCCTGCAAGACTTGAATCACCCTCTCCGACTGTCTATCTGACTGGGGATGGAATGTCGTACTGAAATCCAATCTTGTGCCCAAAGCCTGGTGCAAAACCTTCCAGAACCTTAACGTAAATCTAGGGTCTCTATCTGAAATAATCGACACTGGAACCCCGTGTAACCGTACAATCTCCGCTACATATAGTCTTGCTAACTTCTGAAGAGAATAATCCATACGTACAGGTATGGAATGAGCCGACTTTGTCAAACTGTCTACAATTACCCAAACTGAATCCTTCTTGGTCGGCGTAGGAGGTAGTCCACTTACAAAATCCATTGTGATTCTTTCCTACTTCCATTGTGGAATCTTGATCGGTTGCAACAATCCCGAGGGTAACTGATGTTCAGCCTTGACCTGCTGACACGTCTGACACTTACCCACAAACTCCGTTACCTCACGCTTAAGGCCCGGCCACCAAAACTGCTCCTGCAAATCCCGGTACATCTTACTACCTCCCGGATGCATAGCATAGGGACTGCCATGTGCCTCCTGCAAGATCTTCTGCCTTAATTCCACCTCCTTAGGCATACATATTTTTCCTTGGAAACATAACACTCCGTTACTGCTTAGACTATACCTTTCCAGTCCACCATTCTGTACTTGCAACCATCGAGCACTTAAAACTTCATCTTCCCGCTGTTTTTCCTTAACCTCATCAATCCATGTTGGCCTCACTTGCAATTCTGCTAATAGACTTCTGTCATCATACAGACTAAGGTGGGCAAACATGGCTCTTAAATCTGCCACCACTTTACGGCTCAAGGCATCCGCTACCACATTAGCCTTTCCCGGGTGGTACTCAATCGAGCAGTCATAGTCCTTTAACAGCTCAATCCACCTCCTTTGCCTTAAATTCAACTCCTTCTGCGTGAGAAGGTACTTCAAGCTCTTGTGATCCGTATACACTACCGACTTCTCTCCATACAAATAATGTCTCCAAATTTTCAGCGCGAAAACTACTGCAGCCAATTCCAGATCATGCGTCGGGTAGTTCACTTCGTGAGGTCTTAACTGTCGGGAAGCGTACCCTACCACTTTTCCTTCTTGCATCAGCACACAACCCAACCCTGTGTGGGATGCATCACAATAAACCGTAAATTCCTTTCCGGCTTCCGGTTGAATTAACACCGGGGCCTCCGTCAGAATCCTTTTTAACTTCTCAAAACTTTCCTGTTGCATGTCTGACCATACAAACGGAACCCCTTTTCTTAGAAACTTGGTTAACGGTGCTGCAATCAGAGAGAATCCTTCCACAAACCTTCGATAATACCCTGCTAATCCTAGAAAACTTCGAATCTCTGCCACAGACTTTGGTGGCTTCCAAACCAAAATGGCCTCAATCTTTCGAGGGTCCACCCTAATCCCCTTGCTGACACCACATGACCCAAAAAGGTAACTTCCTTCAACCAAAACTCGTACTTACTATACTTTGCGTACAACCGCTTTTCCCTAAGAATCTGCAACACCATTCGCAAATGCGCATCATGCTCCTCCTCCGACCGCGAGTACACCAGAATATCATCAATAAATACCACGACGAACTGATCCAAAAACGGCTGAAACACCCGGTTCATCATATCCATAAACACTGTCGGTGCGTTCGTCAACCCGAACGACATTACCAAGAATTCATAGTGCCCGTATCGAGTACGAAACGCTATTTTATGGATATCAGCCTCCTTCACCTTGAGTTGGTGATACCCCGACCTTAAATCTATCTTAGAAAAGACCGATGCTCCATTAAGCTGGTCGAACAAGTCATCTATCCTAGGCAAAGGATACTTGTTCTTAATCGTCAATTTATTCAACTAACGGTAATCTATGCACATTCGCATCGACCCGTCCTTCTTCTTAACAAAGAGCACAGGCACCCCCCACGGTGAAACACTTGGCCGGATAAAACCCTGATCCAGCAACTCCTGAATCTGCGCTTTCAACTCCACCAATTCCTTTGGCGCCATCCTATATGGAGCAATAGACACTAGCGCTGTTCCTGGTAGAAGATCTATACCGAACTCCACTTCACGATCCGGGGCCAAACCCGGAAGCTCTTTCGGAAAGACATCGACAAAGTCTTTCACCGTTCATACATTCTCCATTCTTGATTCCTTAACTTCCAAGGCACACACGTAGACCATAACCGCCTCACATCCTTTCCTTACCATCTTCTCCGCCTTTAGTGCAGACACCACATTGGATAGGTAATTCCTTCTCTCTCCTATCATTACCACCTCTTCACCCTCACCCGACTTCAGCACCAATCGCTTAGCTGCACAGTCCAGCTCTGCCTGGTACTTTACCAACTAATCCATTCTTAAGATTAAATCGAACTCCTCGAAGGGTAGTTCCATCAAATCCGCTTGAAACACGACCCCTTGAAGTTCTAGGGGTACATCCTTATACAGTTTGTCTACTACCATAGAGTGTCCTAGAGGGCTAACTACCATCATTTTTCTAGCAGCAGTCTCACTAACTAAGTTCAAAGTTTCCGCTATCCTACTAGCAACATATGAGTGTGTCAAACCAACATCAATCAAAGTAGTATAAGGTAACCCAGAAATTATAAATGTACCGGTTATAACGTCCGGTGCGTCGCCCTTCTCTCGACATTTGGCTGCATAGACCAACCCAGGCTGTCTAGCATCAGCACCACCAGTACCTCGGCCAGGCGCTCCTCGGCCTCGCCCATTACCATTACCATTTCCACCCCTAGCTGCACCTCGACCCCTCTGGGGTTGCTGACCATCCCTCCTGGCTTGACCACGTCCTTGACCCTCAGCTTGAGCCCTAGCTAACTTTTGCGGACAGTCCCTTACCCGGTGCTCCAATGACCCACACTCAAAGCACCCTCTACTACCGGCCAAACACTCTCCCGAATGAGACTTCCCACATCGAGCACACTGGGGTGGCCACTGAGTAGCAGCAGGCTTTGCGGCTCTATCCGGCCCACCAAATCTAGCCCTTTTCTGAGTACTTTCAGCAGACCCTGATGGCCCAAAACTCCTTTTATCCTTACTTCTGTCCTGATTCCGCCTCTCGGTTCTCTTCACCTCCTCAGCTACCTTGGCCTTTTCCACGAGAACGACAAATTCCCTTTCACACTGAGGTGCAATTAACACCCACAGCTTATCTCTTAGCCCGTCCTCGAACCTAACACAACGCTCATGTTCCGTAGCCACCATACCCCGAGCATACCTACTTAACCTCAAAAATTCAGCCTCGTACTCGGGTACCGACTTATTCCCTTGCACCAAATTCAAGAACGCCCTACGTTGCCCATCAGTATAACCAGCCCCCACATACTTTCTCTGATAGGCTGCCCTAAAATAATCCCAGGTGATATCACCGGTCGCTGCACCATCTCGGACCGTGAGCCACCACTGATACGACTAATCCCGTAGAAGAGACACTATCCCCCTCAACTTCTCCTCAGCCGAGAAGTCTAAATCATCCATTATCCGTTCTGTTGCCTCTAACCAGTACTCAGCAGTGTTAGGAGCCACCCCAGAAACTCCCCTAAACACTTCTGCTCCGTTAGCCCGGGGTCGCTCAGCCATGAATTTCCTAGCTCCTAAACCCGCGCCTGCCCCGGCAACTCTTTCCAAAACTCGCAGTACTGCCTGAGATACTGCATCGTTACCACCAGTCTGATCCTGAAACTCAGCTTCCACTGCCGGCAGATCCGAGAACACATTTCCAGACCCATGGCTAGACCCTGCTGGCTCTGACAAGGTCATCCTACCTCTACCCCGACCACGCGGCGGACGTCCATGACCTCGTGTACTCATTCTTCCCATTCGCGTTTATCTGGTTAAGAATTTTATGCATTATTAATTCTGTTCACTATTTATCCACGAGTAAATTTTATGAGAAATTGTTTTAAAAGTGATTCTTTCGAAGTCTACCTACAGTTTCAGTTTCAGGCTTAACTCCTAGTTCTAAGTACATCCATCACACAAACAACGTCCACAGACCACATCCAACATGTAGGGGCATTTTCGTCATTTCACTATCCGAGGGTATTTTCGTAATTTTAACCTACAAGGGTATTTTCGTAAATTTCAAAATATGCTCTCGGGTGATTTTGCGAAGAAGGGTATTTTGGTAAATTTTTTCCAACTCGGGGGTGTTTTGGTAATTTTGTAAATTCGAGGGGTATTTTGGTAATTTTGTAAATCTGGGGAAATTTTCAAGTCAGTGGCAATTTGGTAATTTTCTGCAAACCAAGGATATTTTGGTCATTTTTTTCAAATCTAAGGTAGTTTCTACAAATCCAGGGGTAATTTGGTAATTTCAAAACTAGGGTTTTTACAAAACAGCGTGGCTGGTCCCTTTCGGGTTTTAGTTGTAAGTTTTGGCCTGTCAACACGTCCTCGTGACTAAGGTGAATAGTCATTATGCACAAGGTGGGATTCTAGTGAAAAGGAGGTGAGTCACTAGGACTGCTTAAATACCAAGCTTTCCTTGAATCCGTTTCTAGACATGCATATGCCTATTGCCACACCCTGTCATAGCTAAAGTGAACAATCACTATGCACCAGGTAAGATTCCAGCGAAGAGGAGGTGAGTCACTCAGACTGCTTAAATACCAAGCTCTTCCGGATCTACTCCTAGACATGCATATGCTTGTTGCCACACTTTAGCCTTATGACTTGTTTACAGGTTTTGTTTAATAAGGTTAAGTCTTATGGATTAGAAAAGTTGTTTGTCTAAACCTAGAGTCCATCAGTACTATCATGCTTAGCTACGTCTAAAGCCCACAAAGCCCAACAAATATATCACAACAAAAGTTAGGGTACTTACCTGGGTGGATCGGCGCCAGAGACTCAGGTGCCATGCTTTGAAAATAATCATTTCTCAACCTTTTAAAACATATTTTGGGCCCTAAGCTCACAACCGAGCTTTTGAACCGGGCTCTGATACCAAAAATGCAACACTCCAAACCTGACCAAAATGTTACAACCGGATCTGGCGTGCCACGGAAAAGAAAATGTTGTTGAAACTGATTTGTCGACTTATTTTAGATAGAAAATCGATGTAAGTTTTTGGAGAAACGTCGATGTATTTTTGTATCGTGTAAAACTTGTTAAAACTTGGTTTGAAAAACTTAGTTGTCATATTGTTACTACGTAATAATTACTTAATCATTGTATATAAAGAAAACAAGTATTTAGTTTAGCTTTTGAAAACCCCCAAAACATAGTTTAAACATCATATTAAATAGAAACTATAGCATCGACTAAATAAAAGAACCCAAATAAAACTTAGGCGGCCTTATTACAACGCTGAAACCCCAAATTAAAGGAAATAACTAAGTCCGAAAAGAAAACTTTGAAATAAATAAATAAATGCTGAGCATGGCCACCTCGAGTCTAGTCCGGCTCCATATCCACGATCTAAGTCTGATCTGCAAAAATGTAAAGGAAAAGGGGTGAGTCACCGAGACTCAGTGTATAAATCCCCCTCCCAAGAAAATCATGCTCTTACACAAGTTCATACAATAATATGCAAGTTATGCAACCCACCTAACCTAAGTATCCATCCGAGTCTCCCAAGTCTACCCCTTGTGGTACCAAACCACTGGTGGTGCTAAACCACTGGTAACCAAAGTTACAAAAATAACATATGTGGTACCAAACCACTGGTGGTGCCAAACCACTGAGACTTAGTCACAATTTTATAATATGTCGGGCCAACCCACTGTGTGATACCAAATCACTGGTGACAGTCTGATAGATCATACTTCCCCCTCCTCTCATCACCCATAACACATATTTATGGTAACGACATCAGTATGATCATGCTTAACATACCAAATTATGTATACAGAATAATATGCTTTCATATACCACATTCATCGCAAGTAATAATAACAACTTACCCGGCATCCACGCTTTTACCCACCAGGGGTATTTTAGTAACCATTGCCGTCATTCCGGCTTTTTAACAACACACAACATTAACATATTAAGTAAGAAAGTGTGTAAGAGTTACACACCTGGTTTTCGTACTAACGCTTTCACTGCTTCTACACTACGTTGGCGTTGGGTTTACAGATCCAACCCCTCCTACTGCTTGACTGCTAATATTGTCCACAATAACTCCTTGGTCACTAATCCGAACGTAAACGATGAGATCTAATTAATTAAATACTTATAGCACTAAAACGCAACCTTACCTAAACTGTCGAATCCCGAAAGTCTTCAAGAAAACGTCACCACCAATCTACCTACATTCGGCCAAGCCCAAAACATCAAACCAACCGATACCCACAACCAATCTAGCCCATATGACATTCGGCCAAATGAAAAGAATCAAGAAAGGGCCATTCGACCGAACCTACCACCACCTACCTTCGGCTTTTCCACCAAATCGGCACAGGAGACTTTTAATGAAACAGATTCGGCTTCTAGGGCAGAGAGTGAAATCGACAGGGCCTTTGAACAAGTGTTTCAAGTTAGAACTTAATAAAAATAGGGAAATTGCAGAGGAAAGAAAACCCAAAACTCACCAGATTACTAAGGAGTATGCGGCTTATGGTGCACCTTCGGGAAAATGAAACCACCCTTGTAGATTCGGCTATGGAGGAAGATGATGTGCACAAGGAGTATTCGGCTTTCAAAGGGTTTTCGAGGAGAGGAGAAACACTAGGGAGTTTCGGCTAGAAGAGAAAAATCAAGGCAAGTGGGTGAGAAGAGTTTCGGCTAGAGAGGAAAAAGTGTGAAAGAAAGAAAAAAATGAAAGAAAAAGATGATATCTTCCTACTAAATTCGGCTACACATGCACACACCTCAGAGTTGGAGTTTTGGCCAACTCTCTCCTCTCCTGATAGCCTTTATCCCTTATCTTATCCATCTATCATCACATCCCTTATCTTACCTCTCTTAATTATCAGCTTTTAATCACTTAAATAAAAGGAATAAAGCTCCTCAAATGTAGCTCATGTGCCGTCCAACCCCTTCCCCTAGGAGTGCCGAATTTTATCCATTAATTTGGGCCCCAAGCGGCCACACTAGGCCCAAACTCCTTCCCCTTTGTGACGCCACCTTAATGCCCACCTAAAGCACCTCCCATTTTTGGGCCACAAGCCCAACTGGCTACTAAACTTAATAATTTAAATTAAATTATAAACTAACACTATTTATCAGCCATTTAACCTAGGTTTTAAAGCCCAAACTCGAGCCCAATACACACCTTAAAGCCTTAGCCTACTAACTTAGCCATGCAACATACCAAATGCATAGACCCACAAAATCAGGATATTACACTTAGTGCATCGGACCGGGCTGGAAAGGAGCGCAAGGTGGCCATGCATGGATCCATTTTGATTCATCAAAGGACGTTGTTTTAATTATTTTCCCAGAATGTTTTCAATTAGTTTGGTTTTATATTTTATTGTAATAAGGCCACTGGCTACTGTTTATTGGTTTTATGTTTTCGGTTTTCGGGTTTTCTTTCATTTGGACTTAATGATTAATTGAAACCAAGGCATGAGTTAAAATAATAACACTCAAAGGCAAAATTTCGGTGTTTATTCATTAAGGTCTTAATTAAAATTTATTTCCTTTACGAATTATCAAATTATTAAGTTTCTCCATATAAATGCTTAAACTATGTTTTTCAAAAATGCCACATGTTCCATAAAATTTTTCTTAGTGACATGCCAGATCCGGTTGGGGTGTTTGGGCCGGGTTTGGGGTGTTACAGAAATAAATTAAATATCAAACATATAATTTGAAATGACAATAAATTAGATTAAAATTAATAATGTAAAAAAAGATTTTTAAATTAATAATATACAAAACAATTTTTTTTAAAAGATGATGTATAAAAAACTTTAAACAATATATATACATATATATATCTACATATAAAGTGTATATAAAAAAATAATGTGAAGAAAACTTAAAATAAATAATAAATCAAATAAAATAAATAATATATGGAAGATTTTGAAATAAATAATGTATATAAAATCTTAAAATAAACAATATATAAAAAAGTAAAAAAAGCAGTGCATGAAAGCTTAAAATAAATAATAATAATATAATTTTTAAGGAAAATAAGTAAATAAATAAATTCATTAAACGGGTTGAGGATTATATTGAAATTGGAATAAAGATCAGGGGGCTAAAATTGCAATAGTTCAAAAAAGGGGGCCAGGGACCATAACGTCTAGCGCGTAAACTCGAGGGGACCAAGTGGGTGAATAACCCAACCCCTATACGCAGCGTTTCAACTGACCTGGACATGGACCAAATTAAAAATGCAATGGAAATAATAGGGCAAAAATTAAAAAAGAAAAACGAAGCCAGATGGGACCTGATTGAATGGCTCAACAAGAGGGAAGGACCCATCGCACAAATTTCCCCTTAAGGGAAACGTGCTGTCACTTCCCAAGGCCCAAACAGCGCCGCTTGCTCTTGTTTTAAATGCCTTCTTTTTTTTTTATTCAATTCCCTTTCTTAAAAAAGAAACAGAGAACCCCCTTTCCCCATTTTCTTCCTCTGCAAGGGCTTTAGGCACCCATCAGTGCTCGGCGCCGAACCACCATGGTTCCACCGTGAGTGGTGGTCGGGACCACGCAAAGGCCGGATTCGGGTTAGTTTCCCCTTTCCCTTTCAAGTCCCGTTTGAAACCGGGCTTTAGAACGTCTGAAAATACCGAGACCCGAAGGCTCTGGACTCTTTTCCCCATATCGAACGCAGCGACTGAATGAGTTTTTCGACGGCACATCCGGATTCGGGTAAGTCCCTTCATTTTTATTTCGTTTTTGTTTACTAAGATTCAAAATAAAAAAATAAAAACGACAGTAAATAATACCAAAAAGGAAAACGAAATCAACCTTTAATGTTTTTTCTTTTATTTCTGATGATTTCTGGTTCGTAAAAAAGAAGAGAAGAAAATACAATGGTTTTTGCTTCGGGTTTTATAACCGAATAAGCAACTTTCTACTTCCTTTTTTTTTGTCGTTTCTGTTTTGTTTTCTGCTTCGTTCTTGTTGTTGCGTGTTTGCTTGATTTTGTAGGTGTCAGACGCGTGGAGGAGCAGGTGAGGGCGTGACAGGCGGTGGCCAAGGCAGGCCTAGGGGCTGCTAGGAGTGGCGGCGGTAGAAAGGAGGAACCCTAGGGTTCTAAAATTTTTTTTAGTTTCGGGCCGATATAGATTGGGCTAGGTCAAGGGAAAATTGAGCTGTAATTAATTTGGGCTGAATTTGGGTTAGGGAATGAAATGTAAATGGGCATTTATTTTGGACTATTTATTATTTGGGGTTTAGTTTGGTATTGAATTTTGTTAGGCCTCGGGCTAAATTGGGCCTGTACGGGTAAATTGCAATTCAGATAAGTATTTTAGCTGAAATTATGATTAATTAAGGCCTAAAAACTAAATTGTAAAGTCCAATCGCTATAGATTTATATTTAAGAAATGACTTCCAAAGGGCCAAAATGGTTAATAAACCATTACTAAACATGTTCCAATGGACAGTAGTGATGATTGTTGATTAATTAAGTAAATTAAAGTTAATTAAGATTAAAACATAGTTAATTAAATTAATTAAAGCTTAATCTAAGTATATATATGTAAAATTAGTGGAAGGAGAGATGAAATATCATCTTCTCCAACTGACCATAAGAGAAAAGAAAAAGAAAAATGCCATTGATAAGGGTTTACAGCTTTTGACCTTTAATTCAAGTAAGTCCCTAGTCATTTTTCTTTATTTTTTTTATGGGAAATGAATCATGAGAGCTTGATTTAGCTAGCTCATGTACTAATTTGTAAAGATGTTTAAGTTTTTGAAAGTTTTCATTGTTAAGAATTGAATGAAATTGGTGTGAAATTGTTAGAAATTAAGCTTAGTTTAAGAAAAGGGCGAAATTGTTGGTTTCGAACATTAGGGGCCAAATTGAATTAAATAAAAAATTGCTATGAAACTTTGATAGGAATAGAAAATTGAAGGTCACTAATGAGTTATGGTGAAATCGGATTTTAATTTGAAACCTTAAATTGAAAGTTATGTTTTTCTCGATTCTAGGGACTAAATTGAATAAATTATAAAATATGTGTAAATTGGTATTTGGTTATGAATTGACTGAAAATTGATAATGTAACGTTTTTTGTGACTATTCGTAGTTAACGACCATACGGAACCTTCTAAAGGAAAAGGAAAAGTGAGAATTGTTGACGAGTGACGCATGACCATGATTTGTACTTTTATGATTCAAAATAGATTAATTGCTTGCTTATATGTGTTAATTAGGTGAATATATGTTAAGGTAAGTACATGATGATGTTGTCAATGGTTTGATATATATTATCGATGTTAAACTAGCTTTATTTGATAAATTGTTTTGATATTACAAACAAAAATATTTTTGAATAAAGTTTGTTTCATGAACAAAGAAATTATAAAGTCCAAAGCATAAAAATCATTTCAAGACTTCGAAACATCTTAGAAAATGTTTTGAACACTTAGAAATTTTTGGGCAAAGTTCAAAAATGATTGAAACTTTTTAACTCGATTGAAACTTTTTTAAATCAATTGAAAAACTGCTCCCTACAAGAAGTATCGATATTTCCAAAAAGAATCGATACTCATACAATTTTTATCGATGCCTTATTTTTTATCGATACCAATTGAATTTTATTGATACCATCTTTTTTATATTGATACCACTTTTTTATATTGATACCATCTTTTTATATTGTGCACCTATTGAATTTCATTGATACCATCTTTTTATATTGATACCACTTTTTTCATTATGGCTTGATGATTTTTCAAACAAACACAAAAAGTATTGATACCCATTCAAAAAATATCAATACCTTTTACTAGGTATCTACAAATGGTCTTTGGTATCGTTGTAAGCAAGCTTTAACGATCACTGAATCAGACATTAAATGTTAATATTATCAATACTAGTAGAAAAAATATCGATACTTTTCGTTGCAGGTGAATTAAATGATCTGGTATTTTTATTCCCAATGACTCTATTTATTTCCTCAACAACCACAACGATTGGAAATGAATTAGAGAGTATAAATACCAACTTCCAAAGTTTCTATAACAACAAGAAAGAATATTCAAGCTTAAAGATCAATTAAACAACCTTTAAAGAATATTCAAGCTTAAAGATCAATTAAACAACCTTTTGTGCTAAAACTTTCTATACTTCTCTTTACAAACACCTGTGAGCTTCATTGTGATTCTATCAGCTCAAGTGTTCTTCTTTGTAATTGAACTTAATTTGCAAACATTCTAATCTTGTAAGAGTTTGTTCTTAGTTTTCTTATTTGTATTTCTTTAAGAGGGTTTGTGTGTTAAGGTTTGGGTAGAAACCTTAAGAAAGTTTGTAAGGTTAAACTTTGTCCTCAATGTAACACCTCATACCCGATTCGGTTGCCGAACCTGAGCTATGGAATGCCATATTAGCTCCTAAGTGACTCTCCATTTAAAACTAACCTAACCTCCCACACACCACAAGTTAAAAAATAAAACATGTTTTAGTTACTAATATGTAGCTGACTAAGTACTTTAACCAAAACATTTAAACTAACCTCTATGCAAGCGATATTCTAAGTTTAAGTAAACAGTTATCTACTAACTATATGATACACATGTCAACATCAATGTTCGCTTTTAGTGTAGCTCGCACATTCTAAGTCTTCATAGAGCAAAACTCCTTAAAATAGGGTAAGTTTTACGAACAACCCCTACGTATTTAGATACTACAAACACATTTCATAGGGTTTCTCCTATACCGTATATAAAAAATTATTGAAGGTTCACAAGTACAGGCTTGTCAATTGTTAGGGTTCGCACTTTGCACAATTTGATAACCCTGTCACTTAGCATCAACCTTGGCGAACTCAATATAAGTTAGTCAATTTTGGTTATTTCATGTTTTCTGCTTATAGCAAACACACTGTAAGAAATTAAAGACTTAAGAATGAATTTGTAAATAAAGAAAACATAAACCAGACTTAGGCTATAATTTTATACTTGAAATTTAGGTTTGTATATTGTAACATCCTAAAATTTAGAATTTTATGTGTTGCTTTATTTCTTGCGTTAAGCTAGTTAAAAATATTAATTGTGTATGTTTAAGGGTTCTGAGAAGGCTCGGGGTTTATTTGGGCCCTAGTAAAATTTTTGTGTTTAATCCTATTAAGGAGAGATAGTAAGTGGCATGAAGGCTTATGGAAATAGGTGAGTAATTTGCTAGCATAAAGGAGCATATGGTAAAGGGGATATGGCGCCACATGAAGGGCTTTGAGGGAAGATGTTCAAATCCCATCTTGTGCAAAATTTTGACTATTTTTTTTGTGTTCTTCCCTTAGTTTCGGCCAAGATGGTATATAAGGCAAGGTGGACTTTTTAATTTTGGCAAGGTGGCTAAGGAAATAAGGCAATGATGAAGGTAAGGAAAAGAATCAAAAGAAAAGCAAAGAATAGGGAACATGTTGGCTCAAAGAGAGGAAAGTGTTTTGGAAAGTTTTGGTTGGCCAATTTTTTACCTTTATGCCAAGGTATGCACGGTTTTGGTAAAGGGAGAGGGTAGCTGAATTTGCTAGGAACATTTTGGCAATTTTGATGCTTGAGAGGTTGTCTTCTCTTTAGCTTTTTAGTGCAATTTTCTTTCTCCAATTCTTCCTTTTAGCCGTAACTCCCAAAGCCAAAAAGAGAGTATCTTTTCTTTGTTTTGGCCAAAAACTCTCATTTGCATTTTGGTCATTTTTCTTTTGTTGTGCCGAAATCTTAATCCATCTTTTATCAATCTTCTTTGGTTGCCGAAATACTCACATTTTTCTTTGGTTCAAATCTCTTTTGGTGTTGGCCGAAACACTCCAAACACCTTTGTTCATCTTCTCCTTTCTTTTAATCATCTCTTCAATCCTTCTTCCACTTCTTAAAAATAAAAAATTTCATTGTGATCGAATTCTTTTTATTCATTCTCTCCATAGTCGAATCTAATAACAACTTGTCTCCTTACTATCTCTTTTTCCTTCGTGTTAGACATTATCTTCTTGACGAATCGGCGAGTAATAATTTTCTTTTCAATTTCTTCTCTTAATGCCGAATTTATGCCCTTGTCATGGGATGGTTCTATTAAACGAAATCATCATTTTTTTTCTACTCTCTCAAAACGTGATCATTTTCCCTTTTTGTAGTATTCTAGTGGGAGGCCGAACATCATTCTAGCCTTAAGTTGAATAGTGAAAATCGGATCCAATATCAATAAGGTAAGGAGTTCTTTATGGATTATTGATATTATTCAATATTCGATTAGTTGCTAACGGAGTAATAATTTGGAATAATCGACTATATGTTTTAGGGACTAAATCGCTCGATATATCGACTTGTGATCATACGGTTCTAGTGGTAAGCCAACCTTTTTCCTTAGTCAATCATTTCATATCAACGTAATATTATTTTGACTAAGATTTTATTCAATGGAGGCAAGCAATATCGAATTGAAAGGGAAAGTGTTTGGAGATCACAAAAGGATCGGATTAGCGATCCCTACTCCTAAATTCAAACGAAGGGCAATATCGGCGGTTTGGGATTTTCCACCGGGTTGTGGACCGTCATCCAGGGAAAATCGACAAATCGTGGTCGTTCACGATTTCAAGGGTAAACACTTTAGATCGTTTATTTTAGAGTTTGATTAATAAATCACGTATGTCGATTAAGCGAGTGTTATGATATTTTAGGTGTCGACGATCAAGAAGGCCTAGTACTTACCGTAATCAGATGTGTAATCTCACACCGTTATCCGTGGGTTTTAAGATTGATATCATATTGGAAATAAATAGCTATGATTAAAATCGTAATATGGAGTAAATCGGGAAAATTGGCCTAAATTGCATTATTTTGATAAATTTGTCAAAATCAGTATTAACACTGTGAAAATTACAAAAATGCCCCTAATGGGCCGAATTACGAAAAATACCCCTAATGGGCCGAATTATGAAAATGCCTCTATGTGCCAAATGACGAAAATGCCTTAATGGGCCGATATGATAGATTGCCTTAATGGGCCGATTTGCAAAGTGTTAACGGGCCGAATTTTTGTAATGAATCTCTGAATTAATAATTGTTGTTTATATTTGTAATATTGTGATTTACTATGTATGATGCATATACATAATTTTGCATGGGATGGGAAGATGTTGAAGAGAAGTGATTCTGGTGGCACTGCCACAAAAATGTTTGTTTATATGATTCGATATGATTCTGGTGGCTTGGCCACAACCAAAATATGTTATAAATGGCAAAAATGCCTGCGATTGGTGTGTTTGGCGGGGTGGGTTGACTTGATCCCCACAGGTGTGATGGGATGGTAGGGGTGGTGTATAGCGGATGGATTATTAGGTTGGGTTGGGTTGCATTACATTCATTTGATTTATTTGATACATTATTATGTAAAAGGGGTTTAGGCAATAAATATTACTAAACGGGTTCAAGCCAAGTGCAACACCCCAAACCCGGCCCAAACACCACGTGTCACTAAGAAGATTTAGTAAACCTGACGTATTTTTGGAAAACATTTATCGAGTTTAAATATTTATACTGGAAAACTTAATGGTTTGATAATTTATAAAAGTTATACATTTTATATGTTGCCTTTAAGAATTAAAAACCGAGATTAGAACATGCCTTAGTTTAAATTTTTATCGAATAATTCAAGTGTCTGAAAATAAACCCAAAAACTGAAAATATAAAGTGAATAGCCCGTGGCCTTATTACAATAAAATATAACCCAAACTAAATCAAAATATTAAATATAAACAAACAAAATAATGTCTTTTGCAGTATCCAAAATAATCTCATGCATGGCCACCTTGCATTCCTCTCCAGCCCTGTCCGATGCTCTACGTGTCTCCTGAAAAATGTTAAACAACGGGGTGAGTCACGAGACTCAGTGTGCAACCCTCGTGCACCATCAGATTGGGCCTTAGCCCCACAGAACAGATAACAAAATATAATATATCAAGTATTATGCAAAGCCCAACCCAATCCTAGGTTTTCCATCAACTACACACCACCCTTACCTGCCAATCACACCATTGGGGATTTCTACAATCAACCCACACCACTACACACCATCGATGGCAGTCATTCTGCAGTTAGCTGCTCATCGTCAGATCATGGCAATAGCCACTACAACAGATCATGGCAAAAGCCACTACAACAGAACACTTCCCCTTTCATCAATCACCCAACCCCGTGCAATCACAGAAATCGTCATACATGTTTATCATATCAAATCAACAGAACCATTCACTTTAGAATGACAGAGATCACTAACCTGGTGATTCGCCTTAACCCTCCTCGGGTTTTCAATAGCCATGCCGGTATTTCGGCATTTAACAGAATATAACAGATTTATAAACATATTCTAATAGGCAATCCAAATGGTGTGAGAATGTTACACACCTGATTAATGCGTAGGACTACCCTCTATGTCGATACCCTCACTAAACAGATCTACTGCCTTCTATCTACAACTTTGCTCAAAAGCCGGAAGAACGCGCAGATAAGGCCTCTCCTATATTCGGCCAAGGGTTAGAGTTTTACCCGAATTATACGTTTTAGATTAACCGATCTCCTTACCTTGAAATCCCGAAAACAATACGACCCGAATGCTACTGAACTCTGGCTTAGACATCTAAGCGATTGAATCCCCTTCAAATCTCGGAATGCCGCAAATGAAAGAAAACACCCAATTAGTTAACCATATAGCCATTCGACTAAGATCTCTAAAAGCCGAAAAAAGATTAAAATCTCACAAATCGACACTTACCTTTAGTTTTCTTCAAGATTCGGCACAAGCAGACACCACATAAGGAATTCAGCAATCACAGGAGATGAGATCTAGGGATTTCGACTTTTAAGAAAATCCTGAAAAAGTACGAACAAGAAAAGGCTGATGCGTTTTCGGCTTTTAGAAGAACAAAAAATTTGAAAAGATGGGCAAGGAAGTAGATAGAGAGATTCGGCCAAAGAGTTTGAAAGAGAAGAGAAGATAAATGGCAGGGGTTTCGGTTTCTGACAAAAAGAAAAAAGAAGAAGAAAATATGTCTCTAGTTTGCCGAAAAGAAAGAAAACTTAAGGATATTTTCAGAGAACACAATGAAAAATTTGGCACACCCCCTTGCCTATACTAAACAAAATTTTCCCCCTCTGCTGTGTTTGATTTTCGGCCAACACTGCAACCAAGAGATCACTCTTATCATTCTATATCCCTATCAAAACACCCATCCAAAAGAGGCTTAATTATCTCCAACTCTTCCCTCCTTTATCAGCTTTAATTATCCACATAGTTTAAAGCATAAAATCCCTAAATAATAGCCTTGTTGCCGTCCCCTCCTAGCTCCCTTTAGTGCCGAAATTGACCCAACTTAATGGGCTCCAAATGGCCACAAATTGGGCCTCTCCCCTTGCCTATTGACGCCATCTATAACTCCCCTTTACTGCGCCCCTTGTTGCTGGGCCACAAGCCCAGTATATCAATTAAACAACCAAGACTTTATTTTAAGCAATAACGTGTCTAAACAGAATATTTAATCAAGGCCTCAGCCCAAACCTGAGCCCCATTTGCACCTCAAATTCTCAAATTAACACATTAATCATGTCTACGCATTAAACGTATAAGCCCACTAATTCGGGATGTTACAGTTCTACCCCCCTTAAAATAAATTTCGGCCTCAAAATTTACCTGATCAGAAGAGATGGGGATACTGCTGTCGCATAACATCCTCTGGCTCCCATGTCGCTTTCTCTGCGCCATGGTTCCGCCACAAAACTTTGACCAAAGGGACAGACTTCCTTCTCAACACCTTTACGTCTCACTCCAAAATTTGCACTGGCTCCTCCTCAAAGGACAAATCTGGCCTTACTTCGATTTCTTCCACTGGCACAATGTGCGATGGATCAGAACGATAACGTCTTAGCATCGAGACATGGAACACGTCATGTATCTGTTCCAACTCTGGAGGCAACTCCAGTCGATACGCCACTGGCCCCACATGTTCTAGTACCTGATAAGGTCCAATAAACTGGGGACTTAGCTTGCCCTTCCGACCAAACCTCATTACCTTCTTCCACGGTGACACTTTCAAGAAGACTTGGTCCCCCACTGCGAATTCCAACTCCTTTCGCTTAAGATCCGCATAAGATTTCTGCTGATCAGATGCTTCCTTCAACCGAGCCCAAATCAACTTAACTTTCTCTTCCATCTCCGACACTAGTTCTGGACCCAACACCTGACGCTCACCCAATTCTGTCCAACAAGTAGGAGTACGACATCTCTGTCCGTATAACGCTTCATAAGGCGCCATCTGAATACTAGATTGATAGCTGTTATTGTACGCAAATTCTACCAAGGGTAAATACTCCTCCCAACTACCCCTATAATTGATGATGCAACCCCTTAGCATATCCTCCAAAATCTGTATTACCCTCTCAGACTGACCATCAGTCTGCGGATGAAAAGCAGTACTAAAGTCTAACCTTGTTCCCATTGCTTGACGCAGAGCCTTCTAGAATCGTGACGTGAACCTAGGATCTCTATCAGAAATGATCGACACAGGTACACCATGCAATCTCACTACCTCAGCCACGTACAGCTTAGCCAACCTTTTCAGAGAATAATCAACACGAACCGGTATAAAGTGAGCAGACTTCGTCAGCCGATCAACAATCACCCAAATTGCATCCATCCTAGTGGGTGTAAGAGGTAACCCACTAACAAAATCCATCGTGATTCTTTCCTATTTCCATTGTGGAATCTTCACCGGCTACAACAACCCCAAAGGCAGCTGGTGTTCCGCCTTCACCTGCTGACACGTCAAACATTTTCCCACGAATTTCGTTACTTCTCGCTTTTAGACCTGGCCACCAGAATTGCTCTCGCAAATCCCGATGCATCTTAACTCCTCCAGGATGCATAGCGTAAGGGCTACTATGCGCCTCCTGAAGAATCATATGCCTTAACTCCACATCCTTTGGCATACAAACTTTCTTACGAAAACACAGGACTCCATCACCATTCAAACTATAGTTCTCTCCTTCACCACTTCGCACTTGCCGGAGTCGAGCACTCAAAACATCGTCTAGAAGTTGCTTCTCTTTGATCTGACTTGTCCACATAGGTCTTACTTGGAGTTCAGCTACAAAATTGCCATCTTCATACATACTGAGATGAGCGAACATCGTCCTTAAATCTGTTATCGCCTTCCGACTCAACGCATCCGCCACCACGTTAGCCTTGCCCGGATGATATTCAACTCCTTCTGGGTAAGGAGATACTTCAGGTTCTTATGGTCCGTGTAAATAACCGACTTCTCCCCATACAGGTAGTGTCTCCAGATCTTCAGAGCGAACACTACTGCCGCTAATTCTAGATCATGCGTAGGGTAGTTCAACTCATGTGGTCTTAACTGTCGAGACGCATAGGCAACCACCTTTCCATCTTGCATCAACACACATCCTAAACCCGTGTGTGACACATCACAGTAGACGGTAAATTCTTTTCCCGCCTCTGGCTGAATTAACATCGGTGCTTCCGTCAAGATTTTCTTCAGCTTCTCAAAGCTCTTCTACTGTTTGGCAGTCCAAACAAACGGTACTCCCTTCCTCAACAACTTAGTTAAAGGTGCCGCTATCAATGAGAACCCTTCAACAAACCTTCTGTAGTACCCTGCCAATCCCAAGAAACTTCGAACTTCTGCCACAGACTTTGGCGATTTCCAATCCAATACGACTTCTATCTTCCGAGGGTCCACCCTAATTCCCTTTGCGGCAACTACATGCCCTAAGAAAGTCACTTCCTTCAGCCAGAACTCACACTTACTGAACTTTGCGTACAACTGCTTCTCTCTCAGAATTTGCAACACCACACGAAGATGTGCATCATGCTCCTCCTCGGACTTGGAGTAAACCAGGATATCGTCGATGAACACCACAATGAACCGATCAAGATACGATTGAAATACCCGGTTTATCCTATTCATAAATGCCGCTGGCGCGTTCGTTAATCTGAATGGCATCACCAAAAATTCATAATGACCGTAGCGAGTTCGAAACGCCGTCTTATGAATGTCTCCTTCATTTACCCTTAACTGATGATATCCCGACCTTAAGTCAATTTTAGAGAAAACCGAAGCTTCTTTGAGCTGATCGAACAGATCGTCGATTCTTGGCAGTGGGTACTTGTTCTTAATCGTTAACTTATTCAATTGACGGTAGTCCACGCACATACGCATGGATTCGTCCTTCTTCTTCACAAATAGGACCGGCGCTCCCCACAGAGACACACTCGGTCGAATAAAACCTCGATCCAACAGTTCCTGGATCTGGGCTTTGAGCTCCACCAGCTCCTTCGGCGCCATTTGGTAAGGAGCAATGGACACCAGAGCCGTACCTGGAAGTAGCTCTATTCCAAACTCCACTTCACGATCTGGAGGTAACCCTGGCGACTCCTCAGGAAAGACGTCCACAAAATCCTTTACTATTCTTACCCCATCGACAGTCACATCTTTAGCCTCCAAAGCACTAATAAAAGCTAGAAATGCATTGCATCCTTTCCGAATCATCTTAACAGCCTTCAGTGCAGATACCACGTTGGCCAAATAATTCCTTCCTTCTCCTAACACAACCACCTCCCCGCCTTCCGGGGTACTCAACACCATGCGCTTAGTCTCACAATCCAACTTAGCACGATGTTTAGTCAACCAATCCATTCCTAGGATAAGATCAAACTCTCTAAACGGTAATTCCATTAAGTCTGTCGGGAACACTACTCCTTGAGTCTTTAAAGGTACATCCTTAAATAGTTTGTCCACTACCCTAGATTGTCCTAAAGGACTAACCACAGTCATCTTCCTAGCAGTTGTTTCAGAGTCTATACTTAGGGTCTCAGATACTGAACATGCAACATAGGAGTGGGTTGATCCAATATCAATCAAGGCAAGAAAAGGGTTATCAGCAATAAGAAACGTACCGGTTATGACATCCGGTACGTCACCATCCTCCCGTCGACGAGCTGCATAAACTAGACCCGGCTGTCTTACGTCTACATTACCTTCACCCCTACCAGGTGCTCCACGACCCCGACAAACTCCATTTCCTTCTCTGGCTGCGCCACGACCCCTCGGTGCTGGCTGACCACCTCTCCTAACCTGATCAGAACCGCGTCCCGCGGGCTGTGCCTGATTCACCTGTGGACAGTCCTTAATCATATGCTCCATGGATCCACACCTGAAGCATCCATCGGTTTTTCTTCTGCACTCCCCATAATGTATTTTCCCGCACAGGTTACATGATCGATTCTGACCCGTTGGAGCACGATCTGGCCCATCAGACCTAGGCCTTTTCGAAAAATTTCCAGATGATCCCGACGGCCCAAAATTCCTCTTATTCCTATTCCTATCCTTATCCTTATTATGTTTCTCAGTCCGCTTAACCTCCTCAGATATCTTAGCTTTCTCCACCAGAACCGCAAAGTCCCTTTCCCACTGCGGTGCTACTAATACCCTCAGCTCATCCCTTAGTCCATCCTCGAACCGTACGCAACGCTCATAGTCAGTCGCCACAAGCCCTCGAGCGTAACGGCTCAACCACAGAAACTCCGCCTCGTATTCAGATACAGACTTACTTCCCTGTACCAAGTTCAGAAATGCCTTCCTCTGGCCGTCCACAAAGCTGGCCCCAACATACTTCCCCTGAAATGATTCCTTAAAGTAATCCCAGTCAATCCGGTCTGCGGCAGTACCCTCATTTACCGTAAGCCACCACTGATAAGCCTTGTCTCAAAGAAGAGACACAACCCCTTTCAACTTCTCCACTACAGTGAAGTCAAGGTCATCCATTATACGCTCGCTTGCCTCAGCTATATTAGGGGCTACACCAGAAACACCTCTAAACACCTCTGCTCCGTTGGCTCGGAGTCGTTTCTACACAGATTTCCGAGCTCCTAAACCCGTGCCTGCCCCAACAACTCTTTCAAAGACTCGCAACATTGCCTGAGATACCGCATCATCTCCGGCCGCCTGGTCCCGGAGTTCTCCCTCCACAGCTGGCGGATTTGGCATCTCGTTTCCTGACCCGTGGCCAGACTCTACTGGCTCTGAAACAGTCATCCTACCCCTATCGCGTCCACGCGGTGGACGTCCTCGACCCCTTGTACTCATTCTTCCGATTGGCATTTATCTGATTAGAAATTTTATGAATTATTACTCTTCCCACTGATTATCCACGAACAAACTTATGAAAAGTAGTTTTAAGAGTGATTTTTTCGAATTCAAACCTTTCTACAGTTTGAGTCTCAAGTTTACCTCCTAATTCTAAAAACCACATACATTCACACCTCAACATACATATCACATCCATGAAATCACATTCACCACATACAGGTATTTTCGTCATTTCACTACCCAGGGTTTTTCTGTAATTTCATCCTACAGGGTTTCTTTGTAACAAAGTATCTTGGGAATTTTCGAAATAGATATATATATTTTAAAACAGGGGTATTCTGGAGAATTTGATTTCAAAAGTATAATAGTGGCGTTCAGGTATTTGTGGTTTTTGGTTGTTGTTGTGTGTTGGGTGTTTTTTTTTACACAGGGGTACCTTGGAAAAATTTAATTTCACAAACCGAGTTACTTTTGTAAATCTAAGGGTTTTCGGGTAAGTTTGCAAAACATGAGTATTTATAAAATTTCGGTTGTTTTGGGAATTTTCACAAACCGAGTGTATTTCGGAACTTTTACAAAACTTGGGGGTATTTTGATAATTTTGCAAAATAGGGTTCCTTGGTAATTTTGTGAAATAAGGGTATCTTGGTAATTTTGTGAAATAAGGGTATCTTGGTAATTTTGCAATCCGGGGTTATTTCAGTCATTTTATAAATCAGGGGTCGTTTAGTAATTGTACAAATTAGGGATATTTTGGTCATTTCACAAATCAGGGGTGATTTAGTAATTTAAAAATGAATAGGATGGCTGGTCCCTTTTGGGTTTTAATTATAGATTTTGGCCCGTTAATAGATCCTCGTGGCTAGGGTGAACAATCACTATGCACCAGGTAGGATTCCAGCGAAAAGGAGGTGAGTCGCTAGGACTGCTTAAGTACCAGGCTCTTCTGGATCCAATCCTAGACATGCGCATGCCTGTTGCCACACCCCAGCCCAGCGACTTATTCACGGGTTTGTTCAGTTGACTTAAGTCTTATGAGATTTAAGAAGTTGTTTAAGCTAAGCCTAGAGTCCAACAAGTTCTAACTAAGATAATCTACATCCCATAAAGCCCATCAAGCCCACATACATATATAACACACAGTGAGTTCAGAATACTTACCTAGCGGACTTGGGCCGGAGAAGCAGGTGCCATGCCGAGAAAACCATCCTGTGTTATGCATGTTTCCAAAACCCATCTTTAGAAATCGTTTTGAGCCCAAAACCCCAAAGCCGAGTTTTAAACCGGGCTCTGATACCAATTTGTAACACCCCAAACCCAGCCCAAACACCACGACCGGATCTGGCATGTCACTAAGAAGATTTAGTAAAACCTGTCGTATTTTTGGAAAACATTTATCGAGTTTAAATATTTATACCGGAAAACTTAATGGTTTGATAATTTATAAAAGTTATACATTTTATATGTTGCCTTTAAGAATAAAAAACCGAGATTAGAACATGCCTTAGTTTAAATTTTTATCGAATAATTCAAGTGTCTGAAAATAAACCCAAAAACCGAAAATATAAAGTGAATAGCCCGTGGCCTTATTACAATAAAATATAACCCAAACTAAATCAAAATATTAAATATAAACAAACAAAATAATGTCTTTTGCAGTATCCAAAATAATCTCATGCATGGCCACCTTGCATTCCTCTCCAGCCCGGTCCGATGCTCTACGTGTCTCCTGAAAAATGTTAAACAATGGGGTGAGTCACGAGACTCAGTGTGCAACCCTCGTGCACCATCAGATTGGGCCTTAGCCCCGCAGAACAGATAACAAAATATAATATATCACGTATTATACAAAGCCCAACCCAATCCTAGGTTTTCCATCCGCTACACACCACCCTTACCTGCCAATCACACCATTGGGGATTTCTACAATCAACCCACACCGCTACACACCATCGATGGCAGTCATGCTGCAGTTAGCTGCTCATCGTCAGATCATGGCAATAGCCACTACAACAGATCATGGCAAAAGCCACTACAACAGATAATGGCAAAAGCCACTACAACAGATCACTTCCCCTTTCATCAATCACCCAACCCCATGCAATCACAGAAACCGTCAAACATGTTTATCATATCAAATCAACAGAACCATTCACTTTAGAATGACAGAGATCACTAACCTGGTGATTCGCCTTAACCCTCCTCGGGTATTCAATAGCCATGCCGGTATTTCGGCATTTAACAGAATATAACAGATTTATAAACATATTCTAACAGGCAATCCAAATGGTGTGAGAATGTTACACACCTGATTAATGCGTAGGACTACCCTCTATGTCGATACCCTCGCTAAACAGATCTACTGCCTTCTATCTACAACTTTGCTCAAAAGCCGGAAGAACGCGCAGATAAGGCCTCTCCTATATTCGGCCAAGGGTTAGAGTTTTACCCGAATTATACATTTTAGATTAACCGATCTCCTTACCTTGAAATCCCGAAAACAATACGACCGGAATGCTACTGAGCTCTGGCTTAGAAATCTAAGCGATTGAATCCCCTTCAAATCTCGAAATGCCGCAAATGAAAGAAAACACCCGATTAGTTAACCATATAGCCATTCGACTAAGATCTCTAAAAGCCGAAAAAAGATTAAAATCTCATAAATCGACACTTACCTTTAGTTTTCTTTAAGATTCGGCACAAGCAGACACCACATAAGGAATTCAGCAATCACAGGAGATGAGATCTAGGGATTTCGAATTTTAAGAAAATCCCAAAAAAGTATGAACAAGAAAAGACTGATGCGTTTTCAGCTTTTAGAAGAACAAAGAATTTGAAAAGATGGGCAAGGAAGTGGATAGAGAGATTCGACCAAAGAGTTTGAAAGAGAAGAGAAGAAAAATGGCAGGGGTTTCGGTTTTTGACAAAAAGAAAAAAGAAGAAGAAAAGATGTTTCTAGTTTGCCGAAAAAAAAGAAAACTTAAGGATATTTTCAGAGAACACAATGAAAAATTCGGCATACCCCCTTGCCTATACTAAACAAAATTTCCCCCTCTCCTGTGTTTGATTTTCGGCCAACACTGCAACCAAGAGATCACTCTTATCATTCTATCCCTTATCCCTATCAAAACACCCATCCAAAAGAGGCTTAATTATCTCCAACTCTTCCCTCCCTTATCAGCTTTAATTATCCACATAATTTAAAACATAAAATCCCTAAATAATAGCCTTGTTGCCGTCCCCTCCTAGCTCCTTTTAGTGCCAAAATTGGCCCAACTTAATGGGCTCCAAACGGCCACAAATTGGGCCTCTCCCCTTGCCTATTGACGCCATCTATAAGTCCCATTTACTGCGCCCCTTGTTGCTAGGCCACAAGCCCAGTATATCAATTAAACTACCAAGACTTTATTTTAAGCCCTAGCGTGTCTAAACAGAATATTTAATCAAGGCCTCAGCCTAAACCTAAGCCCCATTTGCACCTCAAATTCTCAAATTAACACATTAATCATGTCTACGCATTAAATGCATAAGCCCACTAATTTGGGATGTTACACTCAGTGAACGACAGTAAGGGGATTATACACTAAGTTCTAGTAACTCACCCTGTTTCCTTAACCCTTGCAGGTAATGGTCAGTGACGTGGACTTGGGCCATGGATGACTCGGTGGAGGCCATACTTCAGAAATGGTTTTATTTGGACTTTAAACTTCTTTGTCGTTTACTTTATTACTTTACTATTTTGGGTTAAATGTTGTAATAAGGCCTCTGGTTTATTTTATTTTGCTTTATGTTTGACGTATATATATTTTGCTCAAATTACTTCAAATGAGATTTTTCTAAAAACTTAAACAAAGATTTTCTAAAAGCGGTTACATAAATGGATTTTTATTATAAACTTATATAAATATTGTTAACCCGGAAAGTTTCTCTCAAATTTTCATCAATATTTTTCAAAAGTCACAGTTTTGTAAATCATTACTTCTAATTTATCGATTTATCAATCAACCTTTGAAGTTAGTATTATATTGTCAAATATTTTAAATCAAAACTTGTTTTCTTGATTTTTAACAAAATTATTTACGTACGAATGAAATGGACTTAAATGTATTTTTCTCATGTGACATGTCAGATCTGGCCTTAATGCATGAGCCGGGTTTGGGGTGTTACATATATATAGTTTTATCGGTTCGTAAGAGGTATCTAAGAACATAAAGAAAAACATAAAAAAACTAAGTCCTAGAATGATCGGCAAAGTCAACATAGAGAAAGAAAATATCTCTAAGCCCAAGCAAAATCCCACATTTCCTTTATGCCCAGAGTTCGCTTGTACCACCTTTCCAGTGTTTATGCTTTGCCTAGATCACTCGCCTCGCCGCTACATATCGTTTGATCAAAACACATATATAATATCTAACATCCCTCTACCATGTTCGACTCAAGGAACCTGATATAGGAATATTACATTTGGTGCCAACGTAATTCTTGGCTAATCACTAATATATTAGAACATAAAAACGAACAAATAATAAATTTAAATAATTTATAATTTAGTCCTTACAACTACTTGGAACATACTTGATTTTCCTAAGTACATGACATTCTATTCAAAATTTTAAAACGTACATTCTTGTTGCTTGAAAATGTGATAAGATGAAAGCTCGTAATCTCAAATACAATTCTTTAAAATTTCTGTACCTAATCTGCGCACGGAAACAAACCGTACACTGAGTATACAACCAGTGGTATTACTATAATTCAAATACTTAAAATAAAAACAAATAAATATGCACAATTTACCTTACTACTATTTTACTTTCAATAAAACATTCATGCATTTAAAACTTTAAATTTTCTTAATAATATGTATCTTAAATAGCTTTTCTTCATTTTAATTTATATATCTTCTTACAATTTCCATATTTATTTCATGCATTTCATTGATAACCATTTCATAAAATTATTATTTCATGTATTTCATTTCTATATCCTAATTCAGTAACTTATTTTATTTCATATCTAAAACCTTACAACATTAGTCTTTCAATGATTATTTAAACCAACAAATTTCAATAAAAATAATTATAATTAATTCATAAGATTATATTCAATTAACTCATACACTATTTCATTATTTCCAATTCATTTTATTTTCACTTCTTATTTCGATATCTCAATTTCAATTCACATTTCAATTCATAATTTCACTTCCTCATACTTTCAATAGTTCAATCGATCAATTCATTCAATTTTCTCATTTAATTTATTCAACTAATATCAATATCAATAATTCGATATTTTAGCAAATTCATGAATCTTAAGTTCATGCTACAAATCTCACATCTTAATTCCATTCACGATTCAACTCATAATTTCTTTCTCATATTTTTAATAGTACGATCAATCAAATTTATTTAATTTTCTCATGTCAGTTATTCACCTTATTAACAAATCCGGACTTTGACGGATACACGGATTCCAACCCAAACACACCAGTACGACACATTATGCCTAAAACAGTACATAGTACTTGATCAGTATACGACACATAAGTACTTGAAACAACACACGAGGTGCCTGAAATACACATAAAGCGTCTGATATACGACACATAAAGTGCCTGATTGGCAAAGCCGATAAATCCCGTACTCTTCTAAATCCTATGGCATGCCAACTATATCCGACTCAGCCCGACTAGTTAATAGGGTATTCAAATCATTTTTTTATTTCAAATTCTCTTTCAATTCAATCACAATTCAATTCAAGTTCACCTTTTCACTTTCTAATCAATATACAATTCAATACCAATACATATTTCAAATAATCACATATAATCATACTTTGATTCAATTCAATCCACTTTTCAATCAATACACAATTCACATATTCACCATATTCATAATTTAATTCACTTTTATTCAATTCATATTTTCGATTCATTTTCCAATCAAGTTCAAATCACTTATCACTTTTCAATTAATATACATTTCAAATAATCACATATTTTCTTCATTCAATTCATTTTGATTCAATTCAAATCACTTTTAATTTCCAATTTGTTCACATTCAATTTCAATAGCCATAAACATTTTTAAATCAATTTCATTCAAATCAATATCATTATTTCAATTACTTTCCTAAATTTATCTACCATGCATTTTAATTAAAATATAACAATTAATAATAAATAGATTTGAATTATAGTAATACAAACCGTGATTTGCTCGATTACTCCTCGATAACTTTTTCTTTTCCTTTCGATGCTGATGCCTCGGGTTCTTTGCTAGCTACGTAAATTAAAATAATTTATACCATTAATACAACACTAATTTATATTGAATAATTGAATTTCTATTCAATTTCTACCTTATTTTCAATTTGATCCTAACTAAATTCACTTACTTTTCTAACTCAATTCATATTTTATTTCCACTCAAAATTCAACCAAACTTGTACATATCTATCAAAATTTCATCATAAATCCCTAATCTCGAAATTCTTTCAATTTAGTCCCTACTATGCAAAACTTATGGCTTACTTTTCAATTTAATCCCTTTATCAAATCTAAATTGAAATTCATTCAATTAAACCCCTAATTCATCATTTTGTTCAACATGAACTATGTTCAAAAACCTAAGAACTTCCAGAACCTCAATTTAATTTCAACAAAACATTATTCTAAAGCTTCTAAAACATCAAAATTAAGTAAAAAGGGCTTAATTGACTTACCTATTAAAGCTCCAAACCTTAAAACTCTAGTTTTTTTCTTTTTCTTTTCTTTCCTTGTTTCTTTCTCCCTGCTTCGAATTGTTCTCTGTTTCTTTTCTTCTTTTTACTTTATATCTTATATATATATATAGTTAATAATAATAATAATAAAACATTATAATAATTATAATAAATATCTATTTAATAACAAATATTTAAATTACAATTGTCATCATTTAATTTGTTAATAATACAAAAATCTTATAATATAATTATTTAATTAATAAATATCTTTCAAATAATAAATATCTATTATATAATTAATTATATATATATATATATACACAAATGTACACATATTTTTCACTGCATTTGTACATCATCAATACCATACACTTGTCATATATTTAATTTATTTATCAAATAAAAATATTATAATATAATAATTTAATTAATAATAATCTTTTAACTTAATAATAATAATAAAAAATCTATTTACCAATTACATATAAATATTACAAATGTATGTATTTTTATTAATACATTTGTATTAAATCATCACCTTTCATTTGTCATGATTTTATTTATTTTATTTAATTTAATATTTTAATATAATAAAAATCTATTTGCTTAAATAATAATTAATTAAATAGAAATATTACAATTGTATAAATATTATTATTACATATGTATCATTTAATCACCCTACATTTGTCAATTCATTAAACTATACATTAATTTAATAATATAATACCAATTAAATAATATTTTATATTTTATCTTAATATTAATATATATATATATATATATATATATATATACACATATACAATAATAATCTAAAAAGATCTTTAAATTTTCATTGTTTTGCCGCCTCAACTATGCTAAATGGCATATTTGCAATTTTGGCCCTTTTTATTTTCTTTTAATCTACAATTCAACTTTTACCCTTTATTCACTTTAGTCCTTTTTCCTAATTTCTTTCAATTAAGCTAATAATTAAAACCTAATTAAACACACCACTAGACTCATAAATATTCCTAATAATTATTTACTAATTCGGTTTTCTAAGATTCAGATCCGATATTGCACTTTTTTGATGCCTTTGAATTTTGGGTCATTACATAATCACAATATATCGTGCGAAATCTTAAGGGCACTCTGTAACAGCCCGACTTTGGGTCTAGTCGGAACAGTAGTTTAGGGACCACAAATCTGACGAAGAAAAAATCATTTTTAATATATTTTTATGGTCTACAATTTTATGGAATGATTTTTTAAAAATTTCATTTGAAAATTTTGACGTTTGGACACTCAATTTAGTTAAAAGGACTAAATTACAAAAAGTCCAAAACTTGAATTCTATATGTTAGAGGTGTCCAATTGCTATGATATTTTAAAATAGAGGTCCTTAAATGGTAATTAGACCATTGGTTAAGTTAGTGGACAAAAATGGACATGGTTTGGTATGTTTTCAAAGTTTTTTATTAAGGGCATTTTGGTAATTTAGTAATTAAATAAATTAAAAAGCCAAATTAAAAGCCAATTTTTGTCCATCTTCTTCCTCATGGCCGAAATTCACAAGGGGGAAGCCATAGCTAGGGTTTGGCCACTTCCAAGCTTGATTGTAAGCCCGTTCTTGCCTCGTTTTTAATGCTCTTTACATTTTTGAAGTCGTTGTAACTCGATCTTTCTATTTCTACCATCAATTTGAAGAGATGTCAAGGTCTAAAATTTTACCCATGATGGATGTTTGTGTATTTTGATGTCTAATGGTAGAAAATGCATGTTTGGTGTATGATAAACGACTTTTGCTAAGTGATTTTCGGTGAAAATGCTTAAAAGGACTTGTTTGTAAAAGTTGTAAAATGAGTAGTAAAAGTGTGAATAAATGAAAAATGTGGGCTGTTATAAGCATGTATAAGGTTCGGCTAAGCATGGGTATTGAAGAAATTGAGTACATTTCATTTTACGAGCCTAAGGACTAAATTGTAAAAATGTCAAACTTTAGGGGCAACAATGTAATTTTTTCTATAATGTGATTTTGGGCTAATTTGAATAGTATAAAGATTAAATAAGTTAAATGTGATATTATAGATCAAGAAAAACGAGGTTTGGACCTGGAACGGGGGAAAGCAAGTATTTATCGATTTTGTCCTTTTTGCTGTTTTTATGCCGATGTAAGTTCGTATGTTTAATAAGCGTTAAATTATATGTGTATAAATGCTTGATTGATATAATTGTGGTAAATGCTACATTATTGAAATGAAATGTGAATGCTATTGAGTATGATATTACGAAAATGACCATAGAGATTCAGTACATCGAAAGTCCCGGTTGAACCTTAGGAATAGATAGGATATAAATGTCATAACATTAGGGTTACTGAGATTACGTGTAAGATCATATCTAGGATATGGCATTGGTACGGTACTGTGTGTACGAGATCCTTGAGTATCCTTTAGTATTCCAAATGGTTCAACGGGAAATTGAATGACTATGTTAAAGAAGAGAAAGAGTATGTTTCACCCCCAACCCAGCCTAGAAGTTTGGCCCGAGTCCGGAATGTCACATTAAAGGCACACTTCAAAACAATTTTACCATTTAACAATTTAAGGCCAAAAAGCCCAAAACTCTTGTATCTTGTTAAGTTACGTTGAAAATCGCATATTTTAGAAACATTCATAGGTTAAGATATTTCGAAAACCATGTTAACTTTAGAAATTTTATGAAATTTAATAAGCGGATAGTTGAAACAATAATAATAAAACCCAAAATCTAAAGGCATTTAGGAGTTACATGGCCTTATTACAATCCAATGGAAAAAAACAAAGTATTTAAAATAAATTCATTTGAACAAAATAAAACATTTGATCAGCATGTAGTGTGGCCATCTCCGGGTCCTCTCCCACTTTGAGCCGTCTATTCAGGATTACTTGAAACATTAAAATTAAGGGTGTGAGTTTCGAAACTCAGTGTGTACAACCCTTGGTAATCAAATCACATACAAATATTCACATTGGGCCTAAGCCCTATCAATATCAGTGGTCTTGGGCCTTAGCCCACTATGACCTCATATCATATCATATCATATCATATCATATCATATCATATCATATCATATCATATCATATCGCATCATATACAAATAAGATAATGCAAAACCCACCCCAAAAATCCATCCGCTACACACACCATTTCCCTTCCAACCTTATGACTCCTGTGAGGAATTCTAGCTCGACCCACCCCTCTGCTACACACCAAGGGTAGCCCGTTTGCGGTACTACCAAACGTTGCAGCAAAGCTGTTAATCATATATTGGGCTTAGAGCCTCCGGTGGATCCATACCATACAGCCATGCAATTCTCAAATCTTCCTCCGTACCATAATTCCCACCCATATGCATCCTAAGCAGAATATCATATGAATGCATCAAACACACAAGTAACATCCATAAACTCATATTCGTCACATAGGGGTATTTCTGTCATTTCACTATCTAGGGGTATTTTCGTAATTCTACCCTACAGGGGTATTTTGGTAACTTGGCAAAACAGGGGTATCTTGGTAATTTTGCAAAATAAGGGTATTTTGGTACTTTTGCAAAACATGGGTACTTTGGTAATTTACAAATTAGGGGTATTTTAGTAATTTTACAAATATAAGGGTATTTTAGTAATTTTACAAATATAAAGGTATTTTAGTAATTTTACAAATATAAGGGTATTTTAGTAATTTTACAAATATAAAGGTATTTTAGTAATTTTATAAATATAAGGGTATTTGGTCCCTCTCGGGTTTTAGTTATGAACTTTGGCCCATCAACAAGTCCTCGCGGCTAAAGTGAACAGACACTACGCACCAGGTAGGTAGGGTTCCAGAGAAGAGGAGGTGGGCCACTAGGACCGCTTAAGTACCAAGCTCTCCCTAAATCCAATCCTAGACATGCGTATGCCCATTGCCACACTCCAACCCAGCGACTTGTTCACAGACATGTTTAATTAGATTAAGTCTTATGAAATTTAAGAGTTGTTCAAACTAGGCCTAAAGCCCATTAACCCTAACATACTTGTCTACGTCCCCATAAGCCCATCAAGCCCAAATCACATCCTTACGGCCCATTAGGCCCAAATCTCATCATATGGCCTATTAGGCCCAAAACAAATCCAGTTCATGTATCATGCGTGACTAACTCAATACGTTTAACAAACCAAACCATTTCATCAAACTTATCCTCAGGGCCCACCGGGCCCATTTAGCCACTTTCGGCTTTTTGGCCTTTCGGCATTGCCGATATCGTGTGTGTAGTGTTTGTACACACCTGGTAACCCCGTGTGCTGCAAACCCCTTAATCACGAAACTACAATTGACATCACCTAACGATTAATCATAACTTAATATGCACTTTATCAGAAACCGAAACCTCACAGTAATCTTACCGTGTGCCTTACGTTCTAGTAGCCCTTCCTTTGCTACTATTGGCGATTATCCTCTAGCTCTGCACCCAACACCTATATCATCAAAACCAAGTGATCCATATTGATCATAAATCACCCCTATGAGCCACAATAGATTCAGCCATTTACTAAACCCTAACTGAGTCGAGAATACTTACTGCCTTGATTACAATCCTTACCTACCGCGCTTGCGATTGCTGAGCCTCACTCTTGTTAATACATGGTAACAGCAAAGAGGGGTTAGATAGCCCTTCGGCTTTTAACAAAACACACTAAAAATTCAACTAAGCACTTACCAAAATTCTCCTCTGACCCTGCGGCTTAGATATCTATTGAACAAGATTCAGATTCCAACGCAACTAGGAGTAGATAACAAAAGATTGAGGTGGAGAAAAAACAACAAGGGTTCGGCAAGAGTAGAGATTCAGTAAGGAAGAATGATGGTAATTTCGGCAATGAAGTAATATTGTGGGAGGGAAGGAGAATTCGGTCTAGGCGCTTTTGTTTGGAAAAAGAAAGAAATTGTGATTACTCAGGTATCTACCAAAGGGAAAAAAAACTAAAAAAAAATTAGGAGATTGGAAGGAATTTTCCCCTAATTATTCAACTAAAGCACACAAATACAACAAATGCCCTACTTACCCATACGACACACATATATATACTAAAAAAATAAAAATAAATAAATAGATAAATAAAATAAACCTACACTCCCCAATCGACTCAAACTTATCACCAATTAAATTCCTTTATTCTCCAAATTTTATCTTCATCCCCATCCAAAAATTCCTTTATTTAGCCAAAAATCCAATTTGAATTACATTCAAATTGCTTTTCCCGAACAATAGCCATCCTTTGGTGTTTCGATCCACTCCAAACACCTTCCCCACGTCAGCAGCAAAATAGCAAGTTATTGTGCACAAGGCAACTCGAACCCGAGACCTGCAGGAACCACCACATGCTTCTCGCCACTGCACCACAACTCTTCTTGTGACATGTTCCATTATCAACTTCTTTTAAAGCCTATTTCCCAGCGACCGAATCATCCAAAGAAATCTAAAAATATTCGTCAACACCAGGCTTTGAACCTCCAACCTCTTCACTATGATACACGCCCCTTGCCACTGCGCCGCGTACTTTATTTGAGTCATATTTCCTTCCTAATTAATTATAAACCTTTCTGCCGCGCTCCAGGTTTACTAAAAAAAACCCAACATTTAGCGCACATCGCAACTAGAACCCTGCTGCCCCTCCTGCTCTTAACGCCTTTGCCACTGGGCCAGGCGTTTCTTTGTGTTGTGAATCAGCCCCAACTAATTATAAGGCCTAAACTTTGGCCTTCATACTAACATATGCGCAATAAAAAATTTTTCCAAGTCCAGGACTTGAACCTTTGACCACCAGCTTATTCAGAACGCCCCAGGCCACCAGACCACCTTCTTCCTTATGCTATCTTTTAACCCAACATTATTTTAAAAGCCTTCTGACTACCACCAACCTCACTTAAGGGTAAAAACAATTTTTTTGCTAAAGCCTTAGATCGAGCCCAGGACTTTTCCAACACTACCAACCCTTCCTAAATCACCTAAAAATTAACCTAAACATGCAATCATAATTTTTTTTACACTTAATTCATTATTCCCTTTCTTCTTTTTTTTCCAATCGGTAAAATCCATTCTCTCAACACACGAAACCCATTTATTCTAGGCCCAAATCTGGGGCGTTACAGAGTATGTAAGTAATTAAGAATTGGTACAGGTATGTACGTAAAGTCTATAAGCACTGACTTCATGAAATTGTGAGTTCATGATTTCCACAGTGATGTTTTTATGAAAACCTTGTGATTATTGGTAAATACTTGTGATGTATGAAATACATGGTAAATTCGGCTGACGATTATGTGTTTGGCTTTCGGGCTAATTTGAGTTATGACAAAGCATGTTTTGGGCCTCGTGTGCTAGTATAAGGGACTTTATGATCATGAATGATTTTAATTTGGACAAAAATTTATGACTCGGAATTGTGTGATTGCTTGTGTTATAAGTCTGGTAATACCTCGAGCCCTGTTCCGGCATTGAATACGGGTAAGGGGTGTTATATTTAGTGGTATCAGAGCTATAGTTTAGTCGATTCTCGAACTAACCTAGCATGTGTGAGAGTCTAGCTATACATGCCATATGTAACTCGTGATAGTGTGATATCTCCCAACTCTGATGAAATTGTTTTGTTTAGACAGAGATGCTTTCCGACCGAGCTACCTTCGAAAATGCTAAAAGTGATACTAAGATATTTGAAAATGTGTTTGTGATGAGTCAAAATTTGGAAAGGTATGAATAAGAGTTCATGATATGTATGTGATAATGTACAAAATGAAATAACCATAAGTTGAAAATATGGAAAGGTGAAATGAAATGAAAGTTTATATTGTGATAAGCTCACCTATGTTTATTTGGCATTCATATAATGTTATGTGCCTAATTTGTTTGATTAAGTGAATGTGATTAGTAAACTTGCTCAAATTTAGGGAATGTATGTATAAGTGCAGTTGTTTGAATAAGTTAATCGGAAAGTTCATGTAACATAAATATGTATGTTAATTAGCTTGAAGTGAACTATATGATTGTGAAGATATTATGTTGATGATGAATGCTAAGTTATATGTGTGTATTTATGATAGTCGAATTAGAGGCTTTACGACCTCACCCCCTTACCAATGTGGTATTTTATAACGAAATTTCACGAGATTTAAGTTGAATGAGCTCACAAGTAATAGACTAAAGAGTTCAGTAGCGGAATGGCTAATAATGTGGTTAGAGTTAAGAATAGTTTGACAAGTGAATACAATTCTGGAAAGGATGCCAAGTTATTATAAAGATCATTCGGATTTCGCGATGTCACGGTTAAAGAAAAAGTTAATCTTAGCTAATCGACTCATTCAGGTATGATGTCTAAAGTATGTATTGGCTGGAATTTCTTCCGGATTTATTTTCGTTAGTGAATGGAATAATACGTGATTAGTGATGACAGAATTAGTCAGAAAAATGATATTTGAATCGTAAAGATGTCTGAGTGTAACAGTTGTAATTGAATAGATTATGATAATCTCTCCTGGGTATTTTATGTATTCAGTTATCCTCAGAGATATATGTGATTGTTCGTTTTCTGATGAAATTCTTATCGTATGAGAATGCTAACTGCTTATAATGTTAGATAAGAGCACTGTTGATCTGGTTGTTTGATGAGCAGCATTTCTTATCTCTCTCTACGGGATTCTATTCTATTATGTTTGGAATAAAAGTTGTTGGTGAAAATTTATGTGAGGCTATTCTTCTATTTCTACTGGATGTTGTTTTGTTATATATATATATATTTGGAAAATATATTATCTCTGTTACAATTGATTTCAGAGCATATAAGCATTGTTTTTCTTCCGATTTTCTCTGAGAAATCATCAAGATCTTTATTATTTTCTTATGAGTTATGTTCTTGAACTTTTAGTATGATATCGTATCTTGGATTTCTTTATCTCGATTTTTTTATCATCCTTATTTTGTAAATTATTAATCATGGCTTATCTTTAAAGTGTGTTCTGTGGCTTGTGATAACTATGTCTATTATCAGTGTATTCCTGGTTTGATTATGGGAACGGTGATTCTGGTATCAGAATTTTTCTAATTTTCGTGAAAGGAATTGACATTGGCAAAGGTATAGATAGTGGAAGCTCAAGCTCAAATTGTATGATGGTTTTCTTTTCTCAAGTAAGTTTGATTAAGGTCAATGAGTTCAATCAAAATATTTTGTTTCCTTGAGCTAATGCAGTTGTAAAGATCTTTGACTAGCATGTGAGGAAATTTTGAAAGATTGTATGTTTGAGTTGTTTTAACAACATAAGAAGGGAGTATTTTGATATGATATTATTTGATAGTTGAGATCAACTCAGTTGTTTTTTATCTGAGCGAGCTGGTTAATTGAAAGGTAATTTGAGTTATATGCGTTTAAGCTTATCCTCAGGTAAGAGAATAAAATATTGTACATTCATGGGTGAATAGACGGACAGTTTGAAGGAAGAATTCATATTCTAGAAAGTATGATACGGAAATATACTTATTAAATTTGTTCTAATCGAATGATGTCGTTATGAGTTAAAGCTGTCCTGATTGATAAAGTTATCACATTTGTGAAAGTTTGAATGGTCTATTGTATGTTAGCAAAGTTGAAAACTGATGAAGTTGTTACTAACCGAAACACTGGTTCTGGGTTTTGTTTGCATTGAGTAAAGAATTCGTGATTTTTCAACGATGCACTATTGAACAGATTGGAATGTGTTTTAATACAAGAATGTAAAGTGATAGTTTATGCTTCCAGACGGTTAAAGTCACATGAGAGGAAATGTTCGACGGGTGATTTAGAGTCGACCACTTTTTATGTCTGTGTTGAGAATTTGATGACATCGGTTGTCCGATGAATAATGCCATATGTTTTCTGATCCCAAGAGTTCAAAGTATCTAATGTTACAGAAGGATTTAAAAATTAAAACAACATAGATGGCTTGAACTATTGAAAGATTGTGAGCAGTTTTCGATTAACCTTTGGGAAAGCAAATATAATTGCAAATGTTGTAACATCCCGAAATTGGGCTTAGGAGAATTGAGTCCAATGGGCCTTAGGCGTGGTAGCGTTTAAAATTTTAGAGAACAGCATTAATGCAAGTTAGACTTATTAGATAAGTGATTTTGAAAGGTTAGGGCTTCTATGAAGTCCCGGGATCAAATATTGGCTTTGGGGAAATTTTGGTTTTAGGTGAAAAAAACCCTGGAAGTTGGCAGGTAGGCCTTAAGAATAAAATATGGAGAAAAATGACACAAGTGGAGTGTGTGGTGTAGTGGCAAAGTGACGCCACATAAGAGACAAGTGGGTGACGCCACAAGGAAGGAAGGAGGTCCAAGGTTCAAGTCTTGGCTTTTGCATTTTGGTTTCTTTTTACTTGGATCTTAGAATTTGGGCCATAGTTTATATTTAGTTGCGCATGGTTTAAGACACAAGAGGAGCTTGTGGCCAAATGGTTAGCGGCATGGATTATGTTGCAAGGGAGCCTGGGTTCTAATCTCGTGAGAAGCAAAGGAGTATTTATTTTGCAGATTGGACTGCAAGAGTTTCAGTTGAATTTAAACTCTACTGGCAAAGGGATCCCACATCGGAAAGACACAAAGAAGGAAGGTGAAGAGCTAGCTATATAAAGAGCATTCCAGGAGGAGAGTTAACATACCTTGGTGGGCGTTTGGGCACAGGAGTGGTCGGAGCGCGGATTAGCACCAGACTCCTATCAGGTATGTGTGTGTACTTCTCTACTCTAGTTGTAGAGCGGCAAATGCCGAAATGCCGGTCACACGGCATTAGTAGCCACACGAGCGTACGAGCGCACGTGTGGGGCTTCGACGTGATAGTTGAGGCCATCAGTAGTATTCTTGTGTGTTAGGGCTGCTTGGGCCTCGATGGGCCGAAGTGGACCCAATGGGCCCGTGGGCCCATATGAGTAAATTGTATGATTGGTTAGTATATGTTGAACTAGACTAGGTGGAACTTATATACGTGGCTAGATTTGTGCTAGGTGGGCCACACGAGCCTGTGGGCCCGAATGGGCCAAAATCGGGTTTTAGGCCCAATTGTCCGGTACGACCGGAAATGGTAGCTGAGTCGTTAGTGGCGACATTAGGCCTTCGAAAAGGCCATTGCAGGTGCGAATTTACGAAAATACCCTTGGTGGGTAAATTACGAAAATACCCTTGGTAGGTAAAATTACGATTATACCTTTAGAGGTTGATTAGCTTGATTTTGTTGTTTTATGTCTATCTGATTATGATAGTAACTCATGTTATTTGTATATTTGATATATGTTTTGCATATATGACACATGTGTGAATTCGTTATGAATTTGGGTAAGGTATATTGCATGATTTCTGCATATTTTGTATGACGCATGGGCATATGGGTGATAATGATAAAGGGGAAGTGTTTTGGTGGTTTTTACCACATTATCTGGTGACTCATGTCACATAATATGAATCTGGTGACTAATGTCACAAATTGCTATCTGGTGACTCTGTCACATTATCTGTGGCCATGCCAGGATTATAAGGGCGATGTGCAGTTGACTGTAGCGACTGCCTTCGATGGTGTGTAGCAGATGGAGGGTCGATTTAGTAATCCCCACGGTGTGATTGGCAGGTGCGGGTGGTGTGTAGAGGATGGATACCTAGGTGGGTTCGGGATTGCATTTTCATTCTTATATGTACATGTGATTTAATATGCTATGGTTCGATATGCTATGTTATGGGCTTATGGCCGAATATGACTAGAGAATGGGTTTTGCATCATTTGGCATGTGCTATCTGCTATACTGTGATGTTAGGGCTACGGCCCGATTCGATTTATGTGGGCTTCGGCCAAGTATGTTATTGTGAGGGCTAAGGCCCAATCTGCTTCTGTGGGCTTAGTCCCAGTTATCACTCGTAAGGGGAAACACACACTGAGTTTTCGTAAACTCACCCCCTCTTTTTAAATGTTTCAGGTAATCATTAGACCGCAGATTTGGGGAGCCGAGCCAGGCTTGTGGTGGCCCTGCAATGTTTTCTCGTAAATTCGTTTCTTATATTTAAACTTACTTTTAATTTTGGGATTTTGATATGTAATAAGGCCTTTGGTATTTTATTTGGTTTTAGCTTTCAATTTGGTTACTGTTTATTATTAAATGTTCAATATGGGATTTTCCTGAAATGATAATAAACCGTTTTTATTCAAAATTACTTAAACTCGATTTTCACAACAAATACAATTTTATTCAAATTAATAACAACTTTGTAAAGTGGGCATTGAATGAATTGGCTTTTATAAACAAACCACAAAACGCGGAGTTTTAAAAAGAATACGAACTTTTTAACAAACGCACAGTTTTTAAACAACCCTTTTATGTGACATGCCAGATTCGGTCGTAACGTTTAGGCCGGGTTTGGGGTGTTACAAATGTTCGAATGGAAAACCTTTGATTATTTTGTGAGTATTGGATACATGATTAATCTTATGTGATGACGGTCTGAATCTAGCTAAATTAAAAGCTAAAGCGATGTTTTCTTTGCAAGATTGAGAACCTCAAGAATGTGATAGTAAGTAGTAAACTAATGAGTACAGTGTGAGACGACTTTTTGATTCTAAATTTCAAGTCGGACCTGATGATTGTTATCATTATTCCGAGATAGAATTTGCGCACTGAATAATTCAGAGCTTATGCAGAAAATTTTGTACGAAGCTCAGTAATAGCTCGTTTGTTCATTCAGGAGTAATAATATGTACAATTATTTGAAATAGATGTTCTGGTGATCGGGTATGTAACGTGATAGATTAGTTGAGTTATATGTTTCAGAGACTATCCAGTCAGAAATCTTACAGAAAGTAAAAGTGATTCGTGGTAGTTTAAAATCCACTTCAGATTGTCAAAAAAACGTATGTGAATTTGAAACATGAGGATATGAAATTCCCGTTCAGTGATAGCATGCTTCAGAAAGTATTGCCTTGGAAAACAATTCAAAATGTGTTTTGTGTATCTATGTTGCGATGTTATTGATTGGACTCTTTGAGTACGAATTCTCCGATAGGGATTAAGTTTCAGCCGATATGTTGTATGACAAAGAATCGATTAGAATTTTGACATGAGAGATTAAAAAGTTGGTAAATAAAAACATAATCTTAGTAAGAGTTCTTTGACAGTGTCACGAGACAGAGGAGTCTACGTGGAAATCAAACTTATTTTCCGGTAAGATTTTCAAGGACGAAAATCCCTAAAGGGGGGAGAGTTATAACAACCCAATTTTGGGTCTAGTCGGAACAGTAGTTTCAGGACCACAAATCCGACAAAGAAAAATTCTTTTTTAATATTTATTTTTATGGTCTACAGTTTCATGGAACGATTTTGTGAAAATTTCGTTCGAAAATTTTAACGTTTGGACACTCAATTTAGTCAAAAGGACTAAATTGCAAAAAGTGCAAAACTTGAATTCTATATGTTAGAGGTGTCCAATTGCTATGATATTTTAAAATAGAGGTCCTTAAATGGTAATTAGACCATTGGTTAAGTTGGTGGACAAAAATGGACATGGTTTGATATGTTTTCAAAGTTTTTCATTAAGGGCATTTTGGTAATTTAGTAATTAAATGAATTAAAAGCCAAATTAAAAACCAATTTTTGTCCATCTTCTTCCTCATGGCTGAAATTCACAAGGGGAAGCCATAGCTAGGGTTTGGCCACTTCCAAGCTTGATTGTAAGTCCGTTCTTGCCCCATTTTTAATGCTCTTTACATTTTTGAAGTCGTTGTAACTCGATCTTTCTATTTCTACCATCAATTTGAAGAGATGTCAATGTCTAAAATTTTACCCATGATGCATGTTTGTGTACTTTGATGTCTAATGGTAGAAAATGCCTAAAAGGACTTGTTTGTAAAAGTTGTAAAATGAGTAGTAAAAGTGTGAATAAATGAAAAATGTGGGCCGTTATAAGCATGTATAAGGTTCAGCTGAGCATGGGTATTAAAGAAATTGAGTACATTCCATTTTACGAGCCTAGGGACTAAATTATAAAAATGTCAAACTTTAGGGGCAAAAATGTAATTTTATCCATAATGTGATTTTGGGCTAATTTTAATAGTATAATGATTAAATAAGTTAAATGTGATAATATAGATCAAGAAAAACAAGGTTCGGGCCTAGAACGAGGGAAAAACAAGTATTTGTCGATTTAGTCATTTTTGTTGTTTTTATGCCGAGGTAAGTTCGTATGTTTAATAAGCGTTAAATTATATGTGTATTGATGCTTGATTGATATAATTGTGGTAAATGCTACATTATTGAAATGAAATGTGAATGCTATTGAGTACGATGTTATTGAAATGACCGACAGAGATTCGGTACATCGAAAGTCCCAGTTGAACCTTAGGAATAGATAGGATATAAATGTCATGACATTAGGGTTACTGAGATTACGTGTAAGACCATATCTAGGATATGAAATCAATATGAGACTTTGTGTAAGACCATATCTGGGATATGGCATCGATATGAGACTTTGTGTAAGACCATATCTGGGATATGGCATCGATATGAGACTTCGTGTAAGACCATAGCTGGGCTATTGGCATCGATGCGAGATTACATGTAAGACCATATCTAGGATATGGCATTGGTATGATACTGTGTGTACGAGATCCCCGAGTATCCTTTAGTATTCCAAATGGTTCAATAGGAAATTCAACGACTATGTCAGAGAAGAGAAAGAGTATGTAATTAATTACAAATCGGTATAGGTATGTACGTAAAGTTTATAAGCATTGACTTCATAAAATTGTGAGTTCATGATTTCCACAATGATGTTTTTATGAAAACCTTGTAATTATTGGTAAATACTTGTGATGCATGAAATACATGGTAAATTCTGTTGATGATTATGTGTTTGGCTTTCGGGCTAATTTGAGTTATGACAAAACATGTTTTGGGCATCGTAGGCTTGTATAAGGGACTTTATGATCGATTATGAATGATTTTAATTTGGACGAAAATTTATGACTTGGAATTGTGTGATTGCTTGTGTTATAAGTCTGGTAATGCCTCGAGCCCTGTTCCGGGGTTGAATACGGGTAAGGGGTGTTACACTCTCGCCCAAAACACAAAACAAAATGTTGAGTACTTAAAATCATATGACATGCCATTATATCCAATCGTTTAAGAAGATTATAGTGTCAAAACATTTACTAAACTTAAAGCTCGCAGGTCATGAGGAGCTTGCAAAACATTGTGCATAATTAGCTTGTAATATAGAGCTCATATATCATTGTTCATAAAAACACATATACAATCACAATCACAAAGCAAGAATATAGAGAATACTTACTCTCGAAACTTAGGATAAAACCCTAAGTTCCTGATTAACTTTATAGTTCACACATACAAGTGGCAATCCCTGAACATTCACCGATTTGCTAAAAGTTTTAAACAAGCTTTGCCTTTCCCTTGACTTTGCTTGTAGATGGTTCTGTTGGGTTCACAGTTTTAAAAACATAAACAAGTCACTAACAATCAAAGAACATTAAAACTCATACATAAACACAAACGAACCTAGGTTCACACATGCTAGTACTTTGATGAACCTAGTTTCCTTTGTTGCGAACTTTCTTAATTACTTCTATATGTCTAACCCATTAAAGAAATAGTGTCTTAACTTTAATCTTAAGAGCTAAGTGTTGGGTTCTTGTTGTCGTAGAAACTTGAAAAGAAAAGAAAGAAGTAACGGATGAAGAAATTTTAGAGAGTTTTTTCATTCAAAGGAATAAGGAATTTTTAATGAAAAGGGCTTAATTTATAGGCACTAAGTGTTTTGATGTTCTTAAGATGCCTTAGTCGTAGTAGAGGTAGGAAAGAGTTATGTGCATGAAAGATGTTTTAATGTAACACCCCTTACCCGTATCCGACTCCAGTACAGGGTACGAGGCGTTACCTTACTTAAAAACATGCATACAAAAAATCCTGGGTTATGAGATTTCATTCAAATTTAAAACCTTTCAAAGTTTGTCTTAAAATCCCTAATATGAGCCTACGAGGCCCAAAACACACTTTAGAAACAGTTCGGGACCAAACCGAGTTCTTTAAAATGTCACTAAAAATAGGGGCACACGCCCGTGTGGAAGGGCGACATGTCCGTGTGACCTGATAACATGTCCATGTTGAAGGACTGTGTAACTCACACGACCTAAGCATATAGGGACACACCTGTGTCTCATGCTCGTGTGGATTTATTTCTCAATTCAAACCTACAGGGGTTTTCACATGGCCTGGCACACGCCCGTCTCCATGGCCCGTGTCCCTCACACAGCCATGACACGCCCTTGTCTCGACCCGTGTGCAAAAACCTTGACATTTTATTTCTAACGTCAGCAACATCATATGGTTATACGGCCAAGACATACGCTCGTGTGCTAGACCGTGTGGCAAATTTAATTTCACATTTAAGGTGTAGACTTCACACGGCCTGGGCACATGCCCATGTCCTATGGCTGTGTCATCGACACGGTTGAGACACACGACCGTGTCTCAGCCCGTGTGGTTACTACTGGGCATTCTGTTTTACCAAATTAAGGTGCAGGGGACACACGGCCGGACTACATGCCCATGGGGCATACCGTGTGTCACACACGCCCGTGTGTCTACCCGTGTAGACAAAAACAAGGCTATTTACCAAGCCCTTTTGCCACCCTTACTCGGACCAATAAAAGCCACAACTAAGACATACACACATTAAGGCTACTACACTCTTTTCACATGCAAAACTTATCACATACTTTATCAATCCAATCATGCAGCTTACTCATTCATGCATTAACACACCATACATTTCACCATGCAAATTGCACATTCATGAAAAACATCATTATTTACTTATATCAATAACAAGCATTAGCCATCATCCATGGCCTTGTACAAAACGAATCAAACTTCAAGACAAGCCAACACATTTGGCCAAAACAATATGACACTTGACAAAAGACCAAGTCCCTATACATGCCATACCCAAAATGATAAATCTTACTATACCAAATGTTTAGATTGATAGTGTGATCGAGCCTCTGACGTCCTTTGATCCCCGAGCTAGCTTGGTGATACTATAAGAAAATGGAAAAGAAAGGAGTAAACATAAAGCTTAGTAAGTCGTATGTAAATAATTAGCAACAAATTACCATGCATTATCATACTCATAACATATTATAAACTTGCACATAATTCTCTAATGATTAAAGGCATAATGTACTCATTTTCACCCTTACTAATCATACAACATAATTCGAGCTCATTTCTCATGAATTTCATGTAGGAACTTGTATCACTTACAATATAGTCGTAATTTTTTTCACTTTTGACACAAGCTCTAAATTACCCGTTGAACTAGTTGGAATACCAAAGGATACTTGACAAGCCTCACACAAGGGGGTAAAATACCGATGCCATGTCCTAGACATGGTCTTACACTGGCACACACATATCAATGCCGTTGCCATGTCCCAGACATGGTCTTATACTAGCTCTCATAATGTGGCCGATGCCATGCCCCAGACATGGTCTTATACTAGCACACATATCACCCAAATGTCATGGCATGGATATCCAATCTATTCCTAAGGTTCAACCGGGAGTTTTCACTACATCAATTCTCATCATGCATATTCACAACCATAATCAAACATTTTATGCAATATCAATTGTTTAATGCATCCTAACAATAGATTTGCATTATTTACGTAGAACTTACCTCGATATACAAAATATGGGCGACTTGTTTGATTTAGTCCAATAACTTGGTTTTCCCCCAGTCTAAGTCCAGACTCCATTTTTCTTGATCTATAATGATAAAATTCACTCATTTAATCACCACATTAATCAAGACATTCCAAAATTCCTACTTTGGAAAAATTATCGTTTTGCCCTTAGACTCACATAATTACGATTTTGCCTCTAGGTTCGTAAAACAATTTTCATCAAATTTCCTCATTAACCAGGCCTAGCCGAATCTATTTTAAGCTTATAGCAACTCACAAATCCAATTATTTCACACATTTACTACCTATTTTACAACATTTACAAAAAGGTCCATTTTAGGTGTTTTCATGGAAACCCCTTTCACAAAAGTTGTTTATTTAACAACCAAGATCAGTTTTCTTCCATAAAAATTCAGCAAACAATACTAATGCTCTCATGGAAAAACCCTAGACTTTCAACCATAGTGCAAAATAGTCCCCTCATTAGCTAGATTAAGCTACAAGGGTTCCAAAAACACAAAAAATCAACAATAATGACCATCAAAATGACTTACTTGTAAGAGAAAAGCTTGGCTGAAATTTTGAGCTCTCAAAACCCTTAAGTTTGCTGAAAATTTCGGTAGTAGGGAGGAAGATGAAGAGATGATATCTTTTCTCTTTATTTTATTTTATTTCATCAATTAAGTCACCTAATACCACCAACTTTGACAAATTTTCATTTTTTGTCCCCTATGGCCGGCCATCCCTCTCATAAGGGCCTATTTGAACATTAATGACCTCTAATTCAAGGTTCTCTAGCTATTTAACACCTTTAGCTTGTAGAACAAAACTTCACAATTTATGCGATTTAGTCCTTTTTCGAAATTAAGCAAGTAATCACTAAAATTAATTCACCAAAATTTTCATGCAATCATATAATCATGCTATAACACATAAACTAATATTAAAAATAATTTCTCTGGCCTCGGATTAGTGGTTCCGAAACCACTGTTCTGACTAGCCCCAAAATCGGGCTGTTACAATTCTCCCCCTTAGGGATTTTCGTCTCCGAAAATCTTACCAGTGAAAAGGTTTGGGTTTTGATCGCTCATAGTCTCCTCGGGCTCTCATGTGGCCTCTTCAACCCCATGTCTATGCCATAGTACTTTCATGAGTGCTATACTTTTATTCCTCAATTTCGTGACCTCCCAATCTAAAATCTTAACCGGCTCTTCACCATAAGTCATATCTGGTCGAACTTCAACCTCTATAGGTGAAATCACATTTGATGGGTCAGAACGATAACGGCGCAACATAGACACATGGAAAACATTATGGATCTTCTCTAACTCGGATGATAAAGCTAATCGGTATGCTACTGGTCCAATTCTCTCAGTCATCTCATATGGCCCAATAAATCGTGGTGTAACACCCCTTACCCGTGTTTGACGCCGAAACCGGATACGAGGCATTAACGAACTTAACTTGCTTAAACATACAATATTGGGCTATAAAATTTCATTTTAACTGAAAACTTCTCATTCATATACATAACATCCATATAATGGGTCTACGAGGCCCTAAACATACATAAGGAAGGTTTCAGAATTAAATCGGAAACTTTTGCGCTCTTAGAAAATTTTTGCCTAAACAGGGCCACACGTCCGTGTGGGCAGGTTGTGTGATCACACACACCCATGTTCCTAGCACGTGTGGAATTTATTTTTCATTTCGAACCTACAGGGGTTTTCACACGGCTGAAAAGACGCCCATATCAATAGCCCGTGTCCATCACAAAGGCCTAGACACGCCTGTGACCTCACCCGTGTGTGAAAAACTTGGGTATTCTGTTTATGACGTCAGGAACCCCTCAAGGGCACACGGCCTAGGCACACGCCCGTGTACTGGCCCGTGTGGCGAATTGAATTCTCGTAAATTTGATGCAGGGGACACACGACCTATCAACACACCCATAGGGCTGACCGTATGTCACACATGGGCTAGACACACGCCCGTGTGTCTACCTGTGTGGACAATTTGAATACTATTTTCCAAGCCAATTGCCACCCTAAAACATAAACACACATATGCCAACACAAGCAACACATAACATAGCAATATTACACTATGAAGAATCACTAATCATCATTCATACACTTCATATTTTACTACATCAATTGCATGAACTTCCACTTCATAAAACTCATCATCATAAAAATATGAAACTTGACAAATATTGGCCAATTCCTAATGGCCATTTACAAAATGAGTGTATATCATTAGTAGCCAACACTTTGGCTTTCAAATATGACATCACACAAGATGACCAAGTTCCTATACATGCCATACTAAAAATAAATCAACTTTACTATACCAAAAGAATGATTCATAGTGTGATTCGAGCTCCGACGTTCTACGATCCCCGAGCTAGCTTGGCGATACTACAAGGAAAAAGAGAAAAGAAAGGGGTAAGCATATAGCTTAGTAAGTTTGCATGAATTAAAATAGCAACATAAGTACTCATGGTAAAATCCATTCATCTCATAGAACAATAACAACACAAGTTCTCAAGTACTTAGACATACTTACTCTTACCCATCACATATCACATTATGGTTTCATAACTCGTATTTTACTCATGGTACCTGTATCACTTCATCACATAATTTAACACTTATGCTATCTTGAACGTAAACTTAAATCATTATTATGCTATCTTGAACGTAAACTTAAATCATTATCATCCTTAACTTAAATGTAAACTTTGTCATCTTTGTATAACTTAGCTCTTTTGCCCATTGAACTACTCAGAATATCGAAGGATACTCAATCTCATCATACATGTATCATGATGCCAATGTCATATCCCAGATATGGTCCTACATGGGATCACCTCTTGATGCCGATGCCATATCCCAGATATGGTCTTATACGAAATCTCTTAGCTCGATGTCGATGCCATGTCCCAGACATGGTCTTATACGAGATCGTACATAGATGTCGATGCCATGTCCCAGACATGGTCTTACACGAGATCTTCCTTTTGGTGCCAAGGCCATGTCCCGGACATGGTCTTATAGGGGACCTTCCTTATTCGGTGCCGACGCCATGTCCCAGACATGGTCTTATACGGGACCTACATTCGGGGTCGATGCCATATCCCAGATATGGTCTTAAACGGGACCTTCTTTATTCGGTGCCGATGCCATGTCCCAAACATGGTCTTATACGGGGCCTACATTCGGGGCCGATGCCATATCCCAAACATGGTCTTATACAGGACCTACATTCAGTGCCGATGCCATATCCCAGATATGGTCTTATACGGGACCTTCCATATCTCATGTTGTGACATAGGTATCATCGTTATTCCGAATCTTCAACCGGGACTTCAACTTGACATATTCTCATCATTTTCTCATCTAGGCATCATTAGTCGATTTTCATAGATATGATATTCTTTGTCATAATATTAAGCAATTTAAAATATAAAAATATTATGAAGCTTTAATTTCACACAAACTTACCTCGGTACTGAAAATAGGTGTAGATGTTTGATTTAGTCCACAACTTTGTTCTTGCCTCAGTTTCGGTCTGGGCTTTGTGTTTCTTGATCTATAATAAAAATTTCACTTGTTTAATACTCAGATTGACTAAATTGAATCATGAATCATACTTTGGAAAAATTATTATTTTGCCCCTAAACTTTCACATAATTACACTTTTACCCCTAGGCTCGTAAAATGATTTTTATTCAACTTTCTTGTATTTTAAGCTTAGCCGAATTATTTTCTTAACTACAACAGCCCCCAATTTCCACTATTTCACTCATGTATGACCATTTTTATAACTTTTACAATTTGGTCATTTTATGCATTTTTCATGAAAATCACTTAGAAAAATATGTTTATCATACATCAAACTTTCATATTCTTCCATAAAAAATCAAAATACATGCATGTCATACATGGTAAATTTTTGAACATAAACCCTAGCTCAAAATATAGCTAGAAATAGCTAAATCGAGCTATGAGGATCTCAAAAATATGAAGAACATTAAAAACGGGGCTAGGAGGTACTTACAATCAAGCTTGAAAGATGAACAAACCCTAGCTATGTCTTCCTTAGTGATTTTCGGCCATAGGAGAAGAATATGAACACAATTTTGACTTTGTTTTCCCTTTTTAATCTTTTATTTACCTAATGACAAAAATACCCTTAAGGCCTCTTTCTTAAGATTTTTCCTTCCCATGCCCATTTTTATCCATCTTAACGTGTAATGGTCTAATTGCTAAATAAGGACCTCTGGTAATTTTTATAACTGTATTTCATACATAAATCTTCTAGAATCTCATATTTTCTAATCTTTGCCATTTAGTCCTAATGGACAATTTAACCACTAATAAATAAAATTTCCTCATGAAATTTTTAGACAATCATGCAAACACATCATAAGCCTCATAAAAATCATAAAACACATATTTCTACTTCGGATTTGTGGTCTCACAACCACTATTTTGACTAGGCCCTAAATCGGGCTGTTACATGTGGACTTAATTTGCCTTTCCTACCGAATCTAAGGACATTCTTCCATGGGGATACTTTCAAAAATACCTTATCACCGACTTGAAACTCAATCTTTTTCCGTTTCAAGTCTGCGTAGGATTTTTGTCTATCCGATGCGGCCTTCAAACAACCACGTGTTTCTTTGACTAAGTCAACCCCGTGTATCTGATTTTCTCTGAGTTCGGTCCAATACAAGGGTGTTCGGTATTTACGCCTATACAAAGCCTCATAAGGTGCCATTTTCAAACTCGACTGATAACTATTGCTGTAGGCAAACTCTACCAGCGGTAAATACTTTTCCCAACTGCCTTGGAATTCAAGACACAACATCGCAACATGTCTTCAAGAATCTGAATTACTCTCTCCGACTGACCGTCAGTTTGCGGATGGAAAGCCGTGCTAAAATTCAACTTTGTCCCTAAAGCTTCTTGTAACTTGTTCCAAAACCGTGATGTGAACCTCGGATCTCTATTCGAAATGATCGATAAAGGTACCCCGTGAAGTCTCACAATTTCAGAAACATACAAATCAGCCAATTTCTCAAGTGGATAATCGGTACGCACCGGTATAAAATGAGCTGATTTCGTAAGCCTCTCAACCACAACCCAAACAACATCTTTCTTCCTTGGCATCAACGGCAAACCATACAAAAATCCATGGTAATACGGTCCCATTTCCACTCGGGAACCATCATGGGCTGAAGTAAACCCAAAGGTACTTGGTGTTCGGCTTTCACTTGTTGACAAATTAAACACTTAAAGACAAACTCTGAGATGTCTCTTTTCATTCCCGACCACCAATACATTTTCTTCAAGTCATTGTACATTTTCACACTACCCGAATGGATAGACATACAACTGCTATGTGGCTCAGCAAAATTTTTTGAATAAGCTCATCGCCTTTGGGTACACAAATTCTGTCTCAAAACATTAAACAACTATTTGAACCAATCTGAAAGTCTGATTCTATACTTGTCTCGTACTGAATTATCTTAGCTTGTAATTCTTTATCACCTTTCTGAGCTTCATAGATCTCTTGCAAAAACATTGGTTTCACTCTCAACTCGGCTAAAATCGAACTGTCATCGGTTACTAAGAACTGAGTGTTCATAGCCCTCAAGGCAAACAATTACTTCCTACTCAAAGCATCGACGACCACGTTCACCTTCCCTGGGTGATAGTCGATCACCAGTTCGTAATCTTTTATGAGTTCTAGCCATCTCGTTGGTGAAGGTTCAATTCATTTTAAGTCATCAAATACTTTATGTAACACCCCTTACCCGAAACCCTTGCCGGAATCGAGTACGTGGCATTACTAGACTTGACTATTAACTCGGGGTGTAAGATTTTAAAGCTGTCCAACTGCGTCATGCTGATTAAATCGACCATAACTCGAGTTTCAAAACTCAAAATTTAGATCCGTACATTTTCCTTGAAACTAGACTCATATAAATTTTTACCATAATTTTTCCAAAATTTTTCATGTGGCAAATTAGTACAGTTTATTCATCAAAATTACCCTTATTACACTGCTTGACAATTCTGACCTGTCTCTACAAAAATACAGTTATCTCATTGCACAAATTTCCTATAATGTTCTTGTTTATACCAATGAAAAATAGACTCATTAAGGGTTCTACACATATAAACCATGCTTCTTAATTATTTTTGTACAATTTTTGACAATTTTTCTAAAACAGAACAGTGACTCCCGAATTCATTCAGGGCAGGTCTCACTGAAACTTAATTATCTCATAATATATAAATCTTTTTCCTACCCTGTTTCTTTCATGTAAAAATAGACACAATGAGGTTTAATTTCATATCTCATTCACCTTCTAATTCAATATACCCTATTTTTGGTGATTTTTCTAACTCACATCACTGCTGCTACTGCAAGCTGTTTTGTTGCATTTTATGAAAGACTAGCTTCTAACCGAACCTACCTACATCCCTAATTCAAGGATTCGTTTCGTATACAAACATTTCCTTAACAAAACGATTAAAATTTGATTAAGAATGCATAAACATTGCCATCATGAACCAACATACATATCAAGACACAACAGCGTACTTAACTAAAAATTTAGCCATATTCGCATGGCTATTATATACAAGGTCAAACATCATATGTTTCTAAAACTTCATCTAGCCTATACATGCCTTCTAATTCGTAACCAAAATTCAAAATACCAAAGGAAGGCGATAGTGTGGTTGACTTCTTGAAGATCCTTTACGAGCCCGCAACGTGACCAAAATCTATAAAACAAAGGAGAACATTTCACATAATTAAGCTTACTAGCTTAGTAAGTCCTAAATCATGATAATAAAACATTTAATTATTTACGAAATGAAAGCAATCAACTTATGGCATTTCACATAGGCAATTAAGTAAATTATTTATACAAAGCCAGATACTAGTAATTCATTAACCCAAGTAAATTAGGAATCATTTCCTTCAACCTACATTTCTTTGTAGTTCATATAAGCATATCGCATGAAAATCTCCTGTCTTAACATTTAAACTTGAAAACCAATTGTTCCATAATAGCACATTCTAAGCTCGAATTCGATCATATTACATCCATCAATATTAACTTCGAACACATATAACACAATTCTCATAATATTAATTTGACCCAAGTAATATTAAGCATAGCATACCTTACATGCTTACCTGAACCGTATACTCAATAAATTAGCTTTAAGTTGTCTTGAACAAAGATTCGATTTCTCTTTTATAAATTACATCACCGGCATCAAGCCTGCTAGGCGTAAAAGCCTGAAAAGTAACACCGGCACAAGGCCTGCTAGGCGTAAAGCCCGATAAATAACACCGGCACAAGGCCTGCTAGGCATACAAGCCTGAAAAGTAACACCGGCACAAGGCCTGCTAGGCATAAAGCCCGATTTTGTCACCGGCACGAGGCCTGCTAGGCTCGAAGCCCGAATGTCAGAACAATTTTACATGCTTTTCACATTTCACTATCACATATCAAACCATATGCATTTATTCACAGTGCATAAAATATATTTGAAATCAATCCAATCCATCATCATCACATTCGGCCAACTCATGGTTTTACACCAAACTTATACAAATTCTATCATTCATTAGATTTGTAATTAACCTTTAAGCATAAGGTAGCTCAAGAACTTAATTATACACCTTGCATTAGCCAAAATAAATTCACTTCAATACTATACATTCACATTCGGCTATATCATGAATTTATACTCTAAATTTCCACAATTCATCATTCACTAAGTTCATAATTAATTTATTGACATATTTTAGCTAAAGGACTTACCTCGGTTGTCGATAGTCTGTGCGAATCGGCTATTCGAGAACCTTCATCTTTCCCTGGTCTAATTTCGTTTTTCTTTGTTCTTGATCTAAAACACATTAAAATTTAGCTCATTTAATTGCATTTCATCTCAATTTAGTCCCAAAACACACAAATGGGCAATTTACAATTTTGCCCCTAAGGTTTCCCATTTTTACGATTTAGTCCAATTTACACAAAACACAAAATATGCAAGATTTTCCAACACTATAGCTTGGCCGAATATCCCCCATATTCTTATGTGTTCATGCATGTCATTTATTTCATGTTTTAGTCCCTCAACTTTTTTTTTTATTTTTCAAATAAATCCCTAACATCCAATTCCACCACAACTTCAAATTCAAAAGAGGATGTTTTAACATATACTAATTGAAATCTACTATCAAACATCTTAAGTCAAGCATATACAACCATAGCCGAATTTAATGTGCCATAATCTCAAAAACTTCTACATGGGTTGTATAGGATTGAATGCAACCATTCCAAAAATGCAAAAATTATCAAAAACTAAACAAAACACATACCCCTAATTAAGCCCCAAAGTGCCGAAATTTCAAGCTCCAAAAATGGAGTTTCTTCCTCCAACTTTCGACCAAGGAGATGTGCAAGGTGAAGTTCTCTTTCTTCCCACTTAACTTTATTATTTTATGTTAAAACAAACATATATATTATCATATTTATTAACACTAATTTTTAACTTATAATTATACTAAAACAACATAAATTTTGTAATTAAAAGGCCTATTGCCGTCCCTCTTTGTAGCACATGGGCTAATTGCCCTTTTAGTACACCCACTTAAAAAGCCACAATCAAATTAGTACCTTTCACTTTAGCATGAAACTTTCGCGTTTTCTCGATTAAATCCTTTTTATCAAATTGAGCACTTAAACGACTAAATTTTTCTACGAAACTTTCACACTCACTAAAGCACATATAATAAACACAAAATATAATATTAAAATATTTCTCAGGCTCGGATTCGTGGTCCCGAAACCACCGTTCCGATTTGGGTCAAAATTGGTCTGTTACAACTCTCCCCCCTTAAGGATTTTCGTCCTCGAAAATTTTACCGTTAAATAAGTTCGGATATTGTTGCTTTATTGACTCCTCAGGCTCCCACGTAGCCTCTTCAACTCCGTGACGATTCCATAAAACCTTTACTAATGGAATTCTTTTATTTCTCAACTCTTTTATTTCCCGAGCTAAGATACGGATCGGTTCCTCATCATATGTCAAATCAGATCTAATTTCAATCCCTTCCGGTGCAATCACATGGGACGGATGAAATACATTGTGTATCTTTTCTAAGTCAAGGGGCAATTTCAATCTATAAGCAACAGGCCCTATATGCTCTATGATTTCATACGGTCCGATAAATCTAGGACTGAACTTGCCTTTCTGACCGAATCGGAGTATTTTCTTCCACGGAGAAACTTTTAAGAACACCCGATCTCCGACCTGAAATTCAATGTCCTTACGTTTTAAATCGGCATAGGACTTTTGACGATCCGAAGCAGCTTTCAAATTACTTCTAATAACAACCACTTTCTGTTCTGTTTCTTTAATCCAATCAACCCCGTGTATCTTATTCTCACTGAGCTCAGTCCAATACAACGGTGTGCGACATTTTCAACCATATAAGGCTTCATAAGGCGCCATTTTAATGCTAGATTGAAAGCTATTATTGTAAGCAAATTCAATCAAAGGTAGGTATCGTTCCCACGTACCTTCAAACTCGAGAACGCAACACCTCAACATGTCCTCAAGTATCAAAATAGTTCGCTCAAACTGACCATCTGTTTGTGGATGGAAGGCTGTACAAAAATGAAGTTTAGTACCTAAAGCATCTTGCAATTTCTTCCAGAACCGCAATGTGAATCTTGGGTCCCTATCCGAAACAATGGAACTCGGTACACCGTGCAACCTTACAATCTGCGACACATACAATTCGGCAAGCTTATCAAGTGAATAGTTGGTACGTACCGGTATAAAATGAGCTGATTTAGTCAGTCTATCAACGATAACCCATACTGCATCTTTCTTGCTCGGGGTCATAGGAAGACCGGACACAAAATCCATTGTAATTCTATCCCATTTCCATTCGGGTATCATGATTGGTTGAAGTAGTCCGGACGGTACTAGATGCTCAGCTTTTACTTGTTGACAGATTAAGCACTTAGAAACAAACTCGGATATATCCCGTTTCATGCCAGGCCACCAATAGAATTGCTTCAAATCGTTATACATTTTAGTGCTACCTGGGAGTATCGATAGTCGACTATTATGGGCCTCACACAGGATCATCTGTATCAAATCTGAGTTCTGTGGAACATACAATCGGCCTTTATAATTCAAACAATCATTTGCATCAATCTGAAAATCTGATTCTGTACCACTTCCACACTGACTCCGAATAGCAATCAACTTTTTGTCAACTTTCTGTACATCACAAATCTGCTGAATGAACATCGGTCTCGCTTGTAACTCGGCTAAGATCGAACCATCATTAGACATAGTTACCCGTGCGTTCAATGCACGAAGAGTAAATAATGATTTTCGACTTAACGCATCCGCAACAACATTAGCTTTCCCCGGATGGTAGTCAATCACTAATTCATAGTCTTTCAGCAATTCTAACCATCTGCGTTGTCTCAAGTTTAAGTCTTTCTGCGTCATCAAATACTTCAAACTTTTGTGATCTGAATAAATATGACATTTTTCGCCAAATAAGTAGTGACGCCAAATTTTTAATACGAACACAATGGCTGCTAACTCCAGATCGTGAGTTGGATAATTTTTTTCATGTGGCTTCAATTGTCTCGAAGCGTAGGCTATCACCTTGCCTTCTTGCATTAAAACGCAACCCAACCCATTCAAGGAAGCATCGCTAAAAATAATAAATTCTTTACCCGATTCAGGCTGGGTTAATACTGGAGCCTCGGTCAAAAGGGCTTTCAACTGTTCGAAACTTTTTTGACACTTTTCTGACCACTCAAATTTGACATCTTTCTGTAGTAGTCTCGTCAAAGGTGTAGCTATTACGGAAAAACCTTTTACAAATCGTCTATAATATCCGCAAGGCCTAGGAAACTTCGGATCTCGGATACATTCTTTGGCGGTTTCCAATCGAGTATAGCTGCTATCTTGTTTGGGTCCACCCGAACACCTGACACCGAAACAACATGACCCAAGAAGCCGACTTCATTCATCCAGAACTCACACTTACTGAACTTTGCATATAACCGTTGATCTCTCAAAGTTTGTAGTACTACTCTCAAATGCTCAGTGTGTTCCGCTTCATTTTTGGAGTAGATCAATATATCATCAATAAACACTACTACAAACCGATCCAAAAACTGTCGAAAGACTCGGTTCATTAGATCCATAAAAACAGCAGGTGCATTAGTGAGTCCAAACGGCATAACTAAAAACTCATAATGTCCGTACCTTGTTCGGAATGCAGTCTTTGGCACATCTGAATCTCTGACTCGCAACTGATAATAGCCCGATCTCAAATCTATCTTCGAAAACACTAAAGCCCCCTTCAACTGATCAAATAAATCATCAATCCGAGGTAACGGGTACTTATTCTTTATAGTCACCTTATTTAGTTGCCGATAATCGATACACATTCTCATAGTCCCATCCTTCTTTTTCACAAATAAAACCGGTGCACCCCACGGAGAGAAATCGGTCGCGCGAAGCCCTTATCTGTCAACTCTTGCAACTGCGCTTTCAATTCTTTTAATTCAATAGGTGCCATTCGGTATGGAGCTATCGAAATCGGAGCTGCACCCGGTACTAACTCAATGCCGAACTCAATCTCTCGTACTGGGGGTAAACCCGGTAGTTCTTCAGGAAACACATCAGGGTATTCACATACAACTGATACGGATTCAATTTGTTTCTCGGACATTTTATTATCTAGTACATAGGCCAAGTAAGCTTCACATCCTTTTCTCACATACTTCCGGGCTAACATTGAGGATATTACTGTAGGCAACCCATTTATGTCACAGGATTTAATTCTGATGGTCTCACCATTTCGACATTTTAAATCGATAAGCTTTCTTTTACAATCCACTACTGCCTCGTGCGAAGTTAACCAATCCATACCCAAGATTATATCAAATTCGTCAAAGGGCAACAACATTAAATCAGCTGGGAAGCAATAATCTCGAATCATCAACGGGCAACCTCTACACACTTTATTAACAAGCACACATCTACCCAAAGGGTTGGACACACGAATCACAAACTCGGTAGACTCAACTAGCAGAGTCTTGCCAAATTTTAAAGTTTCACACATATAAGAATGAGTCGAACCAGGATCGATTAGTGCAATTACAGTAGTATCATAAAGAGTGAAAATACCGGTAATGACATCGGGGGAGGAAGCATCCTCTCTAGCTCGTGCAGCATATGCTCTAGCCGGAGCTCTAGCCTCAGATCGATCTGTGGTGTTCTTCGTTCCTTTTTGACTACCACCTACATTGCCTGAATGTCTGGGTGGTCTACCTCGCATTGACACGTTGCTCGGCTTAGTGTTCTGAACTGTATTCTGCTCAGCTAACTTCGGACACTCTCTAATAAAATGATCTGACAATCCACATTTATAGCAAGACCGATCATGAAATCTACAACTCCCTGAGTGCCATTTCCCATAGTGCTTGCATTCAACTCTATTTTGTGGAACGTTACCAACACTGGCTATCGAGGTAGCTCGGGAGCTCATAGGAGGTCGATCCCGTCTAGGTGGATCTGTAGTAGCTTTCTGTCGGCTGTAGTCATCTCTGGGCTTCTTGGTCGTGGAATGAAAGACTTTACCTGAAGACCTTTTTCGGATGTCTCTAGCTTCTGTCTCAGCCTTTCTTTTCTCTTTCCCGAGCTCTTCAGCTTTGCAAGCTCTCTCAACTAAAGTTACAAACTCTTGAAGTTCAAGAATGCCAACAAACATCTTTATATCTTCATTTAGGCCGTCTTCAAATCTTTTACACATAATAGCTTCAGTAGAAACACACTCTCTAGCATATCGGCTGAGCCTGACAAATTTTCTTTCATATTCTGTTACGGTCATTCGCCCCTGTTTCAGCTCGAGGAACTCCTTTCGTTTTTGATCAATGAATCTTTGGCTAATATACTTCTTGCAAAATTCAGTTTGGAAGAAATCCCATGTCACTTTTTCTTTCGGAACCACTGATACTAGTGTGTTCCACCAGTGATATGCAGTGTCCCGCAGTAAAGATATAGCGCACTTCAGGCATTCATCCGGAGTACAAGATAGCTCATCAAGTACCCGAATAGTGTTATCAAGCCACATTTCGGCTCTCTCTGCGTCGTCATCATCATTGGCTTTAAATTCTTCAGCCCCAAATTTTCGAATTTTATCAACTGGGGGCCTACTAGATCTCATCGGATCTATCATCGGGGGTGCTGAAGGAATCGGAGTTGAATTATTCGGGGGTGGAGGTTGATGAACATTCGGGTTATTCTGAATAAATTGGGAAAACCACTCATTCATCATCCGATAAAAGGCTTGTTTAGTTTCTCCTTCGTGGCAACCCGAAACAGGTCGAGAGTCGACCGGCGCTGATCCGTGTGCACATTCAGGCGCTACACTCTATACGTCATCAGCTACGGCTCTTTCAGGATCAGTGTCCATTTACTATATAAAACAAAGTTCAGGCTGTCAGAAGTCACCACACTATCAATATATATATTAAAGGCATGTATAGCTAGACTCACACGCGCATACGGTAGTCCTAGAATCGGCTAAACCGTAAGCTCTGATACCAATCAAATGTAACACCCCTTACCCGAAACCCTTGCCGGAATCGAGTACGTGGCATTACTAGACTTGACTATTAACTCGGGGTGTAAGATTTTAAAGCTGTCCAACTGCGTCATGCTGATTAAATCGACCATAACTCGAGTTTCAAAACTCGAAATTTAGATCCGTAAATTTTCCTTGAAACTAGACTCATAAAAATTTTTACCATAATTTTTCCAGAATTTTTCATGTGGCCAATTAGTACAGTTTATTCATCAAAATTACCCTTATTACACTGCTTGACAATTCTGACCTGTCTCTACAAAAATACAGTTATCTCATTGCACAAATTTCCTATAATGTTCTTGTTTATACCAATGAAAAATAGACTCATTAAGGGTTCTACACATATAAACCATTCTTCTTAATTATTTTTGTACAATTTTTGACAATTTTTCTAAAACAGAACAGTGACTCCCGAATTCATTCAGGGCAGGTCTCACTGAAACTTAATTATCTCATAATATATAAATCTTTTTCCTACCCTGTTTCTTTCATGTAAAAATAGACACAATGAGGTTTAATTTCATATCTCATTCACCTTCTAATTCAATATACCCTATTTTTGGTGATTTTTCTAACTCACATCACTGCTGCTACTACAAGCTGTTTTGTTGCATTTTATGAAAGACTAGCTTCTAACCGAACCTACCTACATCCCTAATTCAAGGATTCGTTTCGTATACAAATATTTCCTTAAAAAAACGATTAAAATTTGATTAAGAATGCATAAACATTGCCATCATGAACCAACATACATATCAAGACACAACAGCGTACTTAACTAAAAATTTAGCCATATTCGCATGGCTATTATATACAAGGTCAAACATCATATGTTTCTAAAACTTCATCTAGCCTATACATGCCTTCTAATTCGTAACCAAAATTCAAAATACCAAAGGAAGGCGATAGTGTGGTTGACTTCTTGAAGATCCTTTACGAGCCCGCAACGTGACCAAAATCTATAAAACAAAGGAGAACATTTCACATAATTAAGCTTACTAGCTTAGTAAGTCCTAACTCATGATAATAAAACATTTAATTATTTACGAAATGAAAGCAATCAACTTATGGCATTTCACATAGGCAATTAAGTAAATTATTTATACAAAGCCAGATACTAGTAATTCATTAACCCAAGTAAATTAGGAATCATTTCCTTCAACCTACATTTCTTTGTAGTTCATATAAGCATATCGCATGAAAATCTCCTTTCTTAACATTTAAACTTGAAAACCAATTGTTCCATAATAGCACATTCTAAGCTCGAATTCCATCATATTACATCCATCAATATTAACTTCGAACACATATAACACAATTCTCATAATATTAATTTGACCCAAGTAATATTAAGCAGAGCATACCTTACATGCTTACCTGAACCGTATACTCAATAAATTAGCTTTAAGTTGTCTTGAACAAAGATTCGATTTCTCTTTTATAAATTACATCACCGGCATCAAGCCTGCTAGGCGTAAAAGCCTGAAAAGTAACACCGGCACAAGGCCTGCTAGGCGTAAAGCCCGATAAATAACACCGGCACAAGGCCTGCTAGGCATAAAAGCCTGAAAAGTAACACCGGCACAAGGCCTGCTAGGCATAAAGCCCGATTTTGTCACCGGCACGAGGCCTGCTAGGCATAAAGCCCGATTTTGTCATCGGCACGAGGCCTGCTAGGCTCGAAGCCCGAATGTCAGAATAATTTTACATGCTTTTCACATTTCACTATCACATATCAAACCATATGCATTTATTCACAGTGCATAAAATATATTTGAAATCAATCCAATCCATCATCATCACATTCGGCCAACTCATGGTTTTACACCAAACTTATACAAATTCTATCATTCATTAGATTTGTAATTAACCTTTAAGCATAAGGTAGCTCAAGAACTTAATTATACACCTTGCATTAGCCAAAATAAATTCACTTCAATACTATACATTCACATTCGGCTATATCATGAATTTATACTCTAAATTTCCACAATTCATCATTCACTAAGTTCATAATTAATTTATTGACGTATTTTAGCTAAAGGACTTACCTCGGTTGTCGATAGTCCGTGCGAATCGGCTATTCGAGAACCTTCGTCTTTCCCCGGTCTAATTCCGTTTTTCTTTGTTCTTGATCTAAAACACATTAAAATTTAGCTCATTTAATTGCATTTCATCTCAATTTAGTCCCAAAACACACAAATGGGCAATTTACAATTTTGCCCCTAAGGTTTCCCATTTTTACGATTTAGTCCAATTTACACAAAACACAAAATATGCAAGATTTTCCAACACTATAGCTTGGCCGAATATCCCCCATATTCTTATGTGTTCATGCATGTCATTTATTTCATGTTTTAGTCCCTCAACTTTTTTTTTTTATTTTTCAAATAAATCCCTAACATCCAATTCCACCACAACTTCAAATTCAAAAGAGGATGTTTTAACATATACTAATTGAAATCTACTATCAAACATCTTAAGTCAAGCATATACAACCATAGCCGAATTTAATGTGCCATAATCTCAAAAATTTCTACATGGGTTGTATAGGATTCAATGCAACCATTCCAAAAATGCAAAAATTATCAAAAACAAAACAAAACACATACCCCTAATTAAGCCCCAAAGTGCCGAAATTTCAAGCTCCAAAAATGGAGTTTCTTCCTCCAACTTTCGGCCAAGGAGATGAGCAAGGTGAAGTTCTCTTTCTTCCCACTTAACTTTATTATTTTATGTTAAAACAAACATATATATTATCATATTTATTAACACTAATTTTTAACTTATAATTATACTAAAACAACATAAATTTTGTAATTAAAAGGCCTATTGCCGTCCCTCTTTGTAGCACATGGGCTAATTGCCCTTTTAGTACACCCACTTAAAAAGCCACAATCAAATTAGTACCTTTCACTTTAGCATGAAACTTTCGCGTTTTCTCGATTAAATCCTTTTTATCAAATTGAGCACTTAAACGACTAAATTTTTCTACGAAACTTTCACACTCACTAAAGCACATATAATAAACACAAAATATAATATTAAAATATTTCTCAGGCTCGGATTCGTGGTCCCAAAACCACCGTTCCGATTTGGGTCAAAATTGGTCTGTTACACTTTAGACTTTTATGGTCGGTGAATACTCGGCATCTCTCGCCATACAAATGGTGTCTCCAAATCTTCAGTGCGAACACTATGGCGGCCTACTCTAAGTCGTGAGTCGGATAGTTTTTCTCATGCAGCTTCAATTATCTCGAGGCATATGCTATTACCTTGCCCTCTTACATAAGCACACACCCCAATCCATTTAAGGATGCATCGCTATACACTACGAATTCTTTTCCCGGTTTCGGTTGCACTAAAAATAGGGCTTCAGTCAGTAATGCTTTTAGTTTCTCAAAACTCTGTTGGCACTTCTCTATCCATTCAAACTTGACATCATTCTGTAGCAACCTCGTCATTGGTGTAGCAATCATAGAGAATCCTTTAATGAATCGTCTGTAGTAACCCGCTAAGCCCAAAAATCTTCTAATCTCTGACACATTCCTCGGCATTTTCCAATCAATGATAGCCGATATTTTACTCGGGTCAACTCTAATTCCATCACCCGATATGATGTGACCCAAGAATTTAACTTATCGAAGCCAAAATTCACTTTTGCTAAACTTAGCATACAACTGCTTATCTCTTAAAGTTTGTAAGACAGTTCTCAAATGCTCCGTGTGCTCACTCTCATCACGAGAATAAATTAATATATCATCGATAAAAACAACAACGAACTTATCCAAGTACGGTCTGAAAATACGATTCATTAAATCCATAAACACAGTCGGAGCATTTGTTAAGCCAAGGGTATGACAAGGAACTCATAATGGCCATACCTCGTCCGAAATGCAATTTTCGGTACATCTTGATCCTTAACTCTCAGCTAGTAATAACCGGACCTCAGGTCTATCTTAGAAAACACCGTGACTCTTTTTAATTGGTCAAACAAATCGTCGATCCTTGGCAAAGGATACTTGTTGTTAATTGTAACCTTGTTGAGCTGTCGGTAGTCTATACATAATCTCATCGACCCGTCTTTCTTTTTCACAAATAGTACGGGAGCACCCTACGGAGAATAACTCGGTCTTGTGAAACCTTTATCCGTCAACTATGGTAACTGAGCCTTCAATTCTTTTAACTCTAACGGTGCCATCCTATACGGAGCAAATGAAATAGGTGCCATACCAGGGACTAACTCAATACCAAATTCAACTTCCCTAGTTGGAGGCAATCCAGGTAACTCCTCCGGAAACACGTCTAGGTACTCACATACCATAGGCACTAACTCAATCTTTACTTCCGACACTTGAGTATTCAACACAAATGCGAGATAAGACTCATACCCTTTTCTTATACATTTCTCAGTCGTTAAAGAAGAAATCACTACAGGCAAGCTATCCGATTCACCTGATTCAACCCGAAGGATATCCCCATTTTCAGTTCAATAAATTTTCTCCTACAATTTACTATCACATCATGAGCTGCTAGCCAATCCATACCAAGAATCACATCAAATTCATCAACCGGTAGCATCATAAGATTAGCCGAAAAACAATGACCTCTAATTGTCAAGGGACAATTTCTACACACTTGGTCAACTAGCACATGCTTGCCTAAATGGTTTGATACTGTTTTGACAATTTCTGTGGACTCAACAGGCATATTCATACTAGACACCAATTTCATACAAATATACGAATGGGTAAACCCCAGATCAATCAAAGCAACAATAGAAATATCATGAAGAGAAAAAGTACCCATAATCACATCCGATGACGATGCCTCTTCACGAGCGCAAATGGCATAAGTCCTTACAGTCGCTCGACCCTTGGACCTCACGGTGGAATCTCTAGGCGCACCTCTACTGCTAGCCCCACTTCCTGGGTTCTTCTATGGTCTACCTCTAAAAGGAGCATTACTCGCTCGCACATCTTGCTTTTTACCTTTCTCATCCATCTCGGGATAGTTTCGAATGAAGTGGTCTAGTGAATCACACTTGAAACAGCCTCTATCAATTCTTCAAAACTCACCAAAATGTCATCTACCACACTGCGAACACTCCGGTTTATTTGGTCGAGCACTACCAACACTCGCTATAGAAGTGGTTTGAGCTTTAGACGCCGAGTACTACTTACTTCTATTTCCACTCGAGAATCCCGCTGAAGCATTTGATTGGGTAGTGAATTCTCTCGATTTATTGGATGAGGACTGAAACGATTTCCCCAACTGTAACACCCCAAACCCGGCCTAGAAGTTAGGCCCGAATCCGGAATGTCACATTAAAGGCACAATTCAAAACGATTTTGCTAATTAGAATTTTAAGGCCCAAAAGCCCAAAATGTTTGAGTCTTATTAATTAAAGATATAAACCCATTTTATTGTTTTAAGTAATTCGGAAACCAAGTTTAAACATCAGAGCTTACTTAGGTTTAATAATTAAAATAAACAATTAATCTCAAAACCCAAAATAATTCTGAAGTCAAAACGGAGTACAAGGCCTTATTACATCCACCGAAAATTAAGTAAATAAAAACATGTATTTTGAAACAAATAAATGAAAATTCAAGCCTCTTGTAGTGTGGCCATCTCCGAGTCCTCTCCCACGTCGAGTCATCTATTTGGGATTACCTGAAACATTAAATTAAAGGGGTGTGAGTTTTGAAACTCAGTGTGCACAACCCTTGGCAATCAAATCACTTACAAATATTCACATTGGGCCTAAGCCCTATCAAAATCAGTGGTCTTGGGCTTTAGCCCACAATTACCTCATATCATATTATATTGTATCATTTACATACAAATAATGCAAAGCCCAACCCAAAAATCCATTCGCTACACACACCATTTCCCTTCCAACCTTATGTCTCTTGTGGGGAATTCTAGCTCGACCCACCCCTCCGCTACACACCAAGGGTAGCCCGGTTGCGGTACTACCGAACATTGCAGCAAAGCTGCTAATCATATATTGGGCTTTAAGCCTCCGGTGGATCCATACCATACAACCATGCGATCCTAGATCCATACCATACGGCCATGCGATCCTCAAATCTTCATCCGTACCATAATTCTCACCCATATGCATCCTAAGCAGAATATCATATGAATACATCAAACATACAAGTAACATCCATAAACTCATATTCGTCACTTGGGGGTATTTTCGTCATTTCACTACCCAGGGGTATTTCGAAAATTTTGCAAATCAAGGGTATTTCGGTATTTTTGCAAATCGAGGGTATTTCGATAATTTCACAAACCAGAGGTATTCCGATAAATTTGCAAATCAAGGGTATTTTAGTAATTTTACAAATCGAGAGTATTTCAGTAATTTCGCAAACCAGGGGTATTTTGGTAAATTTACAAATCAAGGGTATTTCGATAATTTCGTAAACCAGGGGTATTTCGGTAATTTCGTAAACCAGGTGTATTTCGATAATTTTGCAAATCAAGGGTATTTTGGTAATTTCATAAACCAGGTGTATTTCGGTAATTTCATAAATCAAGGGTATTTCGATAATTTTGCAAAACAAGGGTATTTCAGTAATTTCGTAAACTAGGGGTATTTCGGTAATTTCACAAATCAAGGGTATTTCGGTAATTTTGTAAACCAGGGGTATTTCAGTAATTTTGTAAATTAAAGGTATTTCGGTAATTTCGTAAACCAGGGGTATTTCGATAATTTCGCAAACCAGGGGTATTTCGGTAATTTTGCAACCTAGGGTATTTCAATAATTTTACAATTAGGGGTATTTAGGTACTTTACAAATCTAGGGGTATTTTAGTAAATTTTACAAAGATAAGGGTATTTTAGGAATTTTGCAAATATAATGGTATTTGGTCCCTTTCGGGTTTTAGCTATGAACTTTGGCCTATCAACAAGTCCTCGCGGCTAAAGTGAACAGACACTACGCACCAGGTAGGATTCCAGAAAAGAGGAGGTGGGCCACTAGGGCCGCTTAAGTACCAAGTTCTTCCTAGATCCAATCCTAGACATGCGTACGCCCGTTGCCACACTCCAACCCTGTGACTTGTTCACAGACATGTTTAATTAGATTAAGTCTTATGGAATTTAAGAGTTGTTCAAACTAGGCCTAATGTTCATAAACCCTAACATACATGTTTACGTCCTCATAAGCCTATCAAGCCCAAATCACACCCTTACGGCCCATTAGGCCCAAATCTCATCATATGACCTATTAGGCCCAAAAAAAATCCAATTCATGTATCATGCATGACTAATTCAATTCGTACAACCAACCAAACCATTTCATCAATTCTTAGCCTCAGGGCCCACCGGGCCCATTTAGCCACTTTCGGCTTTTTGACATTGCCGATATCGTGTGTGTAGTGTTTGTACACACCTGGTAACCACGCGCGCTGGAAATCCCTTAGTCACGACCCCACAATCGACATTACTAGCGATTAACCAAGATTTAACGCATACTTATCAAAAACCGAAACCTCACCGTACCCTTACCGTGTACCTCACGTTCTAGTAGCCCTTCCTTTGCTACTATTGGCGATTATCCTCTAGATCTGATAGGAATCGGAAGCTGCTAATCCACGGTCCGAGCACTCCTATGCCCAACGCCCACCAAGGTATGTTAACTCTCCTCACAGAATGCTCTATATATAGCTAGCTTCTTACCTTCCTTCTTTGTATCTTTCCGATGTGGGATCCTTCCATCAGCAGAGTTCAAGTCCAACTAAAACTTTTCTCGTCCTATCCACAAAATAAATACTCCCTTGCTTGTCATGAGATTCGAACCCAGGCTCTCCTGTAGCATAATCCACGCCGCTAGCCACTAGGCCACAAGCTTCTCTTATGTCTAAGAACATGCCCAACTAAAGCTAAGTCTATGGCCAATGTCTAGATCCACTTAAAAAAATAATCTAAAAGAAATGCAAGTGCTACAACTTGAACCTTGGACCTCCTTCCTTCCTTGTGGCGTCACCCCCTTATCCCCTAAGTGGCGTCACTTTGCCACTACACCACACACTCCACTTGTGTCATTTTTCTCCACATTTTATTCTTAAAGTCTACTACTAACTCTCAGGGTTTTATTCACCTAAAACCAAAATTTCCCTAAAGCTAAAGTTTGATCCCGGGACTTCATAGAAGCCCCCTAGCCTTCCAAAAACACTCACCTAATAAGTCCAACTTGCATAAATTCCGTTCTCATGTTCTCAAAAATTTTAAATGCTCCAACGCCTAAGGCCCAATGGGCCCAATTCTACTAGGCCCAAATTTAGGGTGTTACACCAACAGTCTTTTCTTTGAGTCACAAGACTCAATATCAGCCTTCCTTTTCTCTTTGGCCAATTCCTCGGCCTTGCAAGCTCTCTCTACTAGTACAACAAATTTCTTCAGTTCTAGAATTCCAACAAACAATCAGATGTCCCCATCTAATCCGTCCTCAAACTTCTTACACATGATGGCTTCGGTGGATACGCACTCTCGAGCGTATTTACTGAGCCTTACAAACTCACATTCATATTCGATTACCATCATTCGACCTTGTTTTAGCTCAAGGAATTCCTTCCTTTTCTGGTCTATAAACCTCTGGCTAATATACTTTTTACGGAACTCTTCTTGAAAGAATTCCCAAGTTATCCTTTCCCTTGGTACAACCGATACAAGGGTGTTCTACCATTCGTAGGCCGAGTCTCGCAAGAGTGACTCAACATACTTCATGCACTCTCAGGTGTGCAAGACAACTCATCGAATACCCTAATGGTATTTTCTAGCTAGAATTATGCTCTCTCTGGGTCATCATCTATATTCGATCGAAATTCCTCGGCCCCTTGCTTTCGAATTCTGTCTACTAGAGGTTTTTCCTTTCTAATCATCTCCACCACTTGGGAAGCTACAGGGGCAGACTGGGGAATTGGAGAGGGTGGAGGAGGTGGAGCATTTGGGTTTGCACGAACAAACTCCGAATACCAAACATTCATCATATGGAGGAAGGCTTCTCTAGCTCCTCCGCCCTGACTCAGTGTCATGGGCTCGATTTCAACTGGCGTAGTCCCTTCTGCGGGAGCTGGCGCATTACTTTCAACATCATCCGCCACTGCTTCGTCAGGATCCATTTACTATATAAAAAAACAAATTTTAAATTGTCAGGAGTCGTCACACTATCATAATACATATATGGCATGTATAGCTAGACTCGTACACACACTAGGTTAGTCCGAGAATCGACTAAACCATAGTTCTGATATCAGAAAATGTAACATCCTTACCGGTATCCAATGCTGGTACAAGGTACAAGGCGTTACCTTACTTAAAGACATGCATACAAACAATTCCAGGTTATGAGATTTAATTCAAATTTAAAACCTTTCAAACTTTGTCTTAAAATCCCTAATATGAGCGTACGAGGCCCAAAACACACTTTAGAAACGGTTCGGGACTAAACCACATTCTTTAGAAAACTTTGGAAAATGTCACTAAAAACAGGGGCACACGCCTGTGTGGAAGGGCGACACGCCTGTGTGACCTGATAACATGGCCATGTTGAAGGACTGTGTAACTCACACGGCCTAAGCATATAGGGACACACCGATGTCCCGTGCCAGTGTGGATTTATTTCTCAATTCGAACCTACAGGGGTTTTCACACGGCCTGGCACACGCTCGTGTCCATGGCCCGGGTCCCTCACTCGGCCATGACATGCCTGTGTCTCTGCCTGTGTACAAAAACCTTGACATTCTATTTCTGGCATCAGCAACATCATATGGTCACATGGCCAAGACACATGCCCGTGTGCTAGGCCGTATGGCGAATTTAATTTCGCATTCAAGGTGCAGACTTCACACGGCCTGGGCACATGCTCATGTCCTATGGCTGAGACACACGGCCGTGTCTCAGCCCGTTTGGTTACTACTAGGCATTCTATTTTACCAAATTAAGGTGTAGGGGACACATGACTGGACTACACGCCCATGGGGCATACCATGTGTCACACACGACCTAGACACACGCCCATGTGTCTACTTGTATGGACAAAAAAAAGGCTACTTACCAAGCCCTTTTTCCAACCTTACTTGTACCAACCAAAGCCACAACCAAGACATACACACATCAAGGCTACTACACTATTTTCACATGCAGAACTTATCACATACTTTATCAATCCAATCATGCGGCTTACTCATTCATGCATTAACACACCATATATTTCACCATGCAAATTGCACATTCATGAAAAACATCATCATTTACTTATATCAATAACAAGCATTAGCCATCATCCACGGCCTTATACAAAATGAATCAAACTTCAAGACAAGCCAACACATTTGGCTAAAACAATATGACACTTGACAAAAGATCAAGTCCCTATACATGCCATACCCAAAATGACAAATCTAACAATACCGAATGTTCAAATTGATAGTGTGATCGAGCCTCCAACGTCCTTTGATCCTCGAGCTAGCTTGGCGATACTATAAGAAAATGGAAAAGAAAGGGAGTAAGCATAAAGCTTAGTAAGTCGCATGTAAATAATTAACAACAAATTACCATGCATTATCATACTCATAACAAATTATAAACTTGCACATAATTCTCGAATAATTAAAGGCATAACTTACTCATTTTCACCCTTACTAATCATACAACATAATTCGAGCTCATTTCTTATGAATTTCATGTAGGTACCTGTATCACTTACAATACAGTCATAATTTTTTTCTCACTTTTGAAACAAGCTCTAAATTACCCATTGAACTAGTTGGAATACCAAAGGATACCCGACAAGCCTCACACAAGGGGGTAAAATGCCGATGCCATGTCCTAGACATGGTCTTACACTAGCTCACATGTCGAGGTCGATGCCATGTCCCAGAAATGGTCTTACACTAGCTCTCATCTCAATGCCGATGACATGTCCCAGACATGGTCTTACACTGGCACACACATATCAACACCGTTTCCATGTCCCAGACATGGTATTACACTAGCTCTCATAATGTCGCTGATGCCATGTCCGAGACATGGTCTTACACTAGCACACATATCACCCAAATGTCATGGCATGGATATCTAATCTATTCCTAAGGTTCAACCAGGAGTTTTGACTACATCAATTCTCATCATGCATATTCACAACCATAATCAAACATTTTATGCAATATCAATTGTTTAATGCATCCTAACAATAGATTTGTATTATTTACGTACAACTTACCTTGATATACAAAATATGGGCGACTTGTTCGATTTAGTCCAATAACTTGGTTTTCCCCAGTCTAAGTCTGGACTCCGTTTTTCTTGATCTATAATGATAAAATTCACTCATTTAGTCACCACATTAATCAAGACATTCCAAAATTCCTACTTTGGCAAAATTACCGTTTTACCCTTGGACTTTCACATAATTATGATTTTGCCCCTAGGTTCGTAAAACGATTTTCATCAAATTTTCTCATTAACCAAGCCTAGCTGAATCTATTTTAAGATTATAGCAGCTCACAAATCCAATTATTTCACACATTTACTATCTATTTTACAACATTTATAAAAAGGTCCATTTTAGATGTTTTCATGGAAACCCCTTTCACAAAAGTTATTTATTTAACAACCAAGATTCATTTTTTCCATAAAAATTCAGCAAACAACACTAATGCTCTCATGGAAAAACCCTAGACTTTCAACCATAGTGCAAAATAGTCCCCTTATTAGCTAGATTAAGCTACAAGGGTTCCAAAAACATCAAAAAATCAACAAAAATGACCATCAAAATGACTTACTTGCAAGAGAAAAGCTTGACTGAAATTTTGAGCTCTCAAAACCCTTAAGTTTTCTAAAAATTTTGGTAGTAGGGAGGAAGATGAAGAGATGATATCTTTTTTCTTTATTTTATTTTATTTCATCAATTAAGTCACCTAATACCACCAACATTGAAAAATTTTCATTTTTTTGTCCCCTATGGCCGACCATCCCTCTTATAAGTGCCTATTTTCACATTAAGGACCTCTAATTTAAGGTTCTCTAGCTATTTAACACCTTTAGCTTGTAGAAAAAAATCACAAGTCCTTTTTCGAAATTAAGCATGTAATCACTAAAATTAATTCACCGAAATTTTCATGCACTCATATAATCATGCTATAACACTTAAAATAATATTAAAAATAATTTCTCTGACCTCGGATTAGTGGTTCCAAAACCACTGTGATGCGCCCTCAGTTTCACGAATGACACGAGTCGCTTTAGGTGCCCGATTGGCTACGAGGAGAGGTTTCGTCTTCGAAAAACAATGGATAAGTAGTTAAGTTTGCGGAAGCTTTTAAGTAAATTTCTTTTATATTTTGGTTTAAGTTAGGGATGGAGGTTAAGGATAATGGAAGGAAGATGGATGGTGAAGGTTCGGTTTAGAAGGAAATGAAACAAGATAGGTAAAGAATGGGTAATCGAAGGCTCGATTTTAAAATGGATAAACAAGATAGTTTGGAGACGGTGGAATAGGGGACTTAACCAAGAGTGATTCAACACTAAATAGTGTCACCCCAGTTCTTATACGGTTAAGGTGAAAGATGGAGATAGATTGAACGCCACACTCGGGTTTAAGGAGTGATAAGTTCAGAACGAAAATTTAGAGACGCCACAAGCTTGCTTGATAAGTCAACTGAAAATTTGTACGAATAATGAGAGGAGTAATCTCATTCTTTTGAACAAAGTTCATAAAATTTAATCAAAGTTCAACAACCTTTACAAATGAAAATGAAAAACTATTTATAGGCCTAAGCTAGGATAGCCGAATAGCCTAAACAAAGCTTAATAGCTAAGCTAAAATATACTAGAATAGGCTAGAAAATTCTAGAAACAAAACACTAAATTGCTGTAGCTAAATTTAGCTAATTTGGAGCCCAATGGTCGGTTTCTAGAAGGGCAAATGTACTTGAACGATTTTGAAGCTTGAAGAGTGTAATGCACTTGTCTAGGTGTGTCCTTGAGCTTAAATGAACTCAATTAAATGGGTCTTGTTTAGCTGAATGGATAGCAAAAGGCAGCTTCTAAATTAAGCAAATGAACTTGAAAGATGAATGGATGAATTGGCTGAAACATCATGTTGCTTCACTTGATGCATTCATGCATACTTAGCCTTGAAGAAAAGCCATAATGCCATGAATGTGAAGCCCTTTGGTACTCTTACATCTCCTTTGGTCGAATGAGGCTTTAATATGCTGGTATACTTGAATTGAATGTATAAAAATCCACCTCCCTAGTGGCCAACATGCACCTTAATAAATGGCAGAATATTCATGCATAGGAGAAGAATAGTTTGTTCTAGATGCTGGTTGGTACATGCACGAATTTCCCAAGCATTTATCTTCCAATTTGTTCATAAATATGGTCCATGAACCTTCAATTACATGAACAATCAATAGCTTACTTTGCATGAACGTCCCACATGCATGTGTCCATTGAATACCGTCCATACATTGAACCTAACATGCATGAACCTTGCATTTATGTCCTCCACATTCAGCTGCACCTACAAAATACAAGAACCAAATTAATTCAAGTGTATATTCAGCTGAAACAAATATTAATATAACTTAGACACAATAATTAACACATAAATTAAACTAAACAAATTTAATAAAGTCTTAAACAAGACATATTAAATTCGGTTATGGCTAAAAGACACATTAAAAACATGCAAAAACTAAGAGCTAATAACGAGCTCAATGAGCTGAATTGAGCTCGTATGAGTTGACTTGAGCTCGAATGAGCTGAACCGCATTGATTGAAGTTTAATTGAGCTGGAATTAAGCTCAAAATTGATGGGCCTTTGGGGAGCTCGAGAGGATCGAAATTTGAATCTTGAGTTTGCCCCGGGTATGCTCACATCACACTGTTCCGACTAGCCCCAAAATCGGGCCGTTACATGTGAAGAGAAAAATAAGTTAACTTCCTAACTTTGGTATAATTGCCCTTTGGTTACTCCTAATTTTGGCTCTCAACCTAAACCAACAATTTCAGCTAGCCAGGCCCGCTGGCGACCTCAATTTGCTAGGCTCAAACTAATTATTGCAACTTGCTAAGCCTACTGGCGAACCCTAGCTCGCCAGGCCCCAAACTCCTAAGCTCAATTCTGAGATGTTACACTCAAAGGTTGTCAAATTATTGAATTTGGTAAATCCTTAGTAGTGGAATGCTAAGGCAGTGGAGTAGGCAATTGGGGCCAAACCACTCTAAATTCTTGTGTCAAATTTTTCTATCCTTATTCTCTAGCTTCCAAAATTTTTTTAAAAAGCCAATTCACGCCCTCTTGGCAATTTGAATTTGATTATTTGATCTAACAATCGAAGTATATGACTAATAAATTGGAAAATGTCATGAAATACTTGAATTGTAATATGTGGTATAAAAATTGAAATGAGGTATGTTATGTGATATGAAATATATGTGTTTAATGATGAAATTGGCTTATGCATATGCATATGCATATAAATGAGAATTGGTATATGTATCATGCTGTATAATACTATTGAACATTGGTATCCTATTAACTAGTCGGGCCAAGTCAGTTATAGTTGGCATGTCGTAGTATTTGGTTGTGTACGGGATTACGTGCTTATATAATGCACTTCGTGGGCCAGTATGTGCTATGTACACCAATATGCACTTTATGTGCCAATTTACCCTACTTCTGTTTATCCAATGATGCACTACACTACTAGTTTGGTGTGTTGGTTAGACGATCCCTGTATCCGTTCGAGTCCAAGTTGTGTTAATAGGGTTATAAATGAAAAACTTGATAAAAGCCATTGTAGAACGATATGGTTGATATTATGGTCTCACTTATGTTCTATGTGAATTGTGATGATCATGGGGGCCAAAAACAAATGTGAATGAGTCAAACGACTCTAGAAAAGAGATTAAAAGGTAGTTAGACTGATAAGTTTTGTTAATTGGATATAGAATTAGATGGAATACTACCAAAGTTAACTATATGTAAGTGTTTGAGTAATGAATGGTATTAAATTAGTATAAGCTCATGGATTGACATTTGATTGTAAATGGAATTGTTCATGGATATGGCAATATTGTAACACCCAGACTTGGTGGGTCCTGAGTCTAGGTGAGTAGCCCAAAGGTAATTTGATTGGCATAATACTAGCCACCCAAATGACGTTTCTAATGCACTCGTAGGGCGCATAGACAACGATAGGATGTAAGGTAAGGGATGTTCTCCGAGAGGTGTGTGTATGTGTAGAAGGAGAGATTAGTGAATAAGTTAAGGGTTTTTGGGTTATAAGGGATGTCGCCAAAGTTACGGTACACTCAATTTGTCTAGATAATGTATAAGTTACTTACTAACGAGATATTTTGGAGTGAATGATGAGTCAAGTCATAGATATGAAAAGATTTTTGGATTCTTGTACACGTTTCTCTACAGCTGTAAGCCACTAATAAGGGCATTTTTGAAACTTAGAGACACGTGTCAAGTTCCACTATGAGAACAATCATTTATTTATCTAAGTGAGCTTCTGAAAAAATAAAAGTTACCTTTTTCCTTTTGTTGAAAACACCACTTTTAAGTTGCTTTGTAGTTGATCAGGAACCTGTCTTGCTAAACTAAAACTAAGGATCAAGGTTTTTACGTAGGGATTGTTTTCTCATCTCGGGTAAGTATTTTGGACTCACAAGTTGTAACACCCCTTACCCGTATCCTATGCCGAAACCGGGTACGAGGCATTACAGAACTTAACTCACTTGGTCATATAACTTTAGTCCATGGAATTTCATTCCATCTTAAAATATTTCTTCACTATTAAATCATTCTCATTAAGGACCTACGAGGCCATAAACATGCATATGGAGGGTTTCCGAACCCAACCGGAAACTTTTGTGCATTTAAAAATTTTCTCCTAAACAGGGGCCACACGCCCGTGTGAAATGGGACAAACTAGAGGTAGGCATGGGCCGGGCCGGGCCCAATTAAAAATTTAGGCCCGTTCATTGGGCTCGGGCCGGGCCGGGCCCCAAAAATGGGCCTAAAATTTTGCCCAAGCCCGGCCCATATAAAAATGCTAAAACCCGGGCCCGGCCCGGCCTGCCCGTATTAATTTTTATATTATTTTATATAATTTATATATATATATATATATATACATCAAAAATATGAAAAAATCAAAATAAATATTTTTTAACAAATTAAAAATAAATTTTAAAAATATGTAGACTTAAATAACACTAAAATAGATGCAACTTAACAAGCAAATGCCTCTAAAATAATAACAAAATTAACAAATGTCTTTAAAATAATAACAAAATTAACAATAAAATAAGTTTTATATAATATCTAAACAATAACAACAAAATAATAGAAACATAATAGTAAAATGGTAGCAAAATAAGGAGAAAAATAATAAGAAAATAATATTAAAAAATAGATTTTTTTTCCATTAATAAGTTCGGGCCGGGCCGGGCCGGGCTCGGGCCAAAAATGCCTTACCCGAGCCCGGCCCATTTTTTAAACGGGCCTTATTTTTTTGTCCAAGCCCATTTTTCGGGCCTATATTTTTTCCCAAACCCTCCCACATTTCGGGCGGGCCTTCGAGCCGGGCCGAGCCGCCCGGCCCATGCCCACCTCTAGGACAAACCTCGTGTGGGCAGGCCGTGTAGTCACACGCCCATGTCCCTAACCCGTGTGGGATTTATTTTCATTTTGAACCTACAGGGGTTTTCACACGGCTAGATACACGCCCGTGTGCTTGGACCGTGTGCTCCACACAGCCTAGACACACCCTTGTCCTCGCCCGTGTGTAAAAACCTGGGTATTTTGTTTGTGACGTCAGCAACCTCATAAGGGTCACACGGCCTAGGCACACACCCGTGTGTCTATCCCGTGGTCGACACTGACTTGCAACACTAACAGGCAGGGGTCACACGTCCCAGTCACACACCAATGGGATTGACCGTGTGTCACACACGGCCTAGACACACGCCCGTGTGTCTACCCGTTTGGACCAATTCAAGGCTATTTTCCAAGCCATTTGGCCACCCTCACTTGCACACATTCACATATCATTACACAACATTCTCAAATCATCAGTTATAACTCTTGAATTATCACATTTGAATCATGAAAATCAGACTATCTTCCCATATATGAGGGAGAACAATTAATAGCACTATTACAATCAACATGAGCCATCATCCATGGCTATACACAACCAACCCATAACTCTTTTAGGCCAACACATTTGGCTACATTAACAATGACTTAATTAAACCGAAATAAGGCCCCTATACATGCCATATCTCAAAAAGACTTGAAACCTCATACCCAAATGACTACTCGATAGTGTGAAAACATCTCCGGTTGTCTCCAACCTGAGCTAGTTAAGTTAACCTATAAGAGATAGGAAAGGAAGAGGAGTAAGCAATAATGCTTAGTAAGTTCATATGCAAATAATAATCAACTATTGATATTCATTGATTATACTCAACCACAAGGTATTATAATGAGTTTTACTCTTAAACTCATGGTTACCCATTCAATCAATCATAATGCTTACTTATTCCATCTTTTACCACATTCTAACCATATAACAAGCTTAATGCTCACATTTATTAGCATACATTCCCTACACTTATCACCACAAAATCGCCTGAAACAACACTTAAACAATTTCTCAATGAACCATTGAAATAAAACCTAACACCCGATGGTTTCGCACACAACCCACCACTAATCTATAATAGGGTGGTATTGCACATAGCCCATCATTAAGAATATTTACGGTGGTTTCGCACATACCCACCAAATGATAGTATAAATGATGGTAACACACACAACCCATCGTAATTGAGTAACAAAGTGGTATCACACATAGCCCACCAAATGATAATGTAAACGATGGTATCGCACACAGCCCATCGTATATGAGCAATAAGGTGGTATCGCACATAGCCCACCATTTATATATAATTAGAATCATACGGGGATTATCCAATATCTATTGAATTCAATTCATCTCAGCCATGAATAATCTCATTCATACAATACACCATTAATTAACAACATCTATACTCATAATGAATCGTTTACACATAAACTTATCATTATTTCATCATATACCGAATTCACCTCAATTGAGTTCTAACACATACCTGTACCTCTCATGGTACAACCACATACTTTCTCATTGTCAACATACTTGTTGAATCACTCAAAATGCTAAATAACACTCTTGAGTCTCTTACACATAATATCATATCAACGTCATACCCCCGATAGGGTCTTACAGGAAATATCCTATCGATGGCATGTCCCTGGCATGGTCTTATACGAAATCTCACACCGAGGCCATATTCCAAATATGGTCTTACACGGGACCTTAATTATCACAGTGTCATCATATTTGCTTTCCCTTTATTCTTAGATTCAATTTAAGACTTCATTTCTTAACATCCCGTCAAACTTATTTAATACATACATGGAGGTAACATACAATTTATACAACATCGAAATGTTAATATTTCACTTAGAGTTGTATTATTTAGCACACGAACTTACCTCGATGCAAAATGCGCTAATTGGCGATTTAGTCCTTAACCTTGCCTTTTTCCTCGATCAAGGTTGTTTCCGCGCTCTTCTTGATCTATAATAGTGAAATTCACTCATTCAATCACTTTATAAATCATAATACATCATAATCTACACTTAGGCAAAAATGATTATTTTGCCTTTACACTTTGGCAAAATTATGATTTTGCCCCTAGGCTCGTAAATCACTTTTCATCACATTTTCTTATTAAACAAGCCTAGCTGAACATTTAATCCTCTTACAACTACCCACAAATCCAACTATTTCATGCATTTATTACCAAATTACAACACTTACAATTTAGTCCATTTAAGTGTTTTTCATGACAACACCTTTCACAAAAGTTGTTTCTCATCTCCCTAACATTCATTTTCTTCCATAAAAACTCAGTAAACAACATAAAATCTTTCATGGCAAGTCCCTAGACTTTCAACCATAAAGCAAATTAGTCCCCTCATTAGCTAGCTTAAGCTTTGGGGACTCCAAGAGTACAAAAATCATCAAATAAAACCACCAAAATCACTTACTTGTAAGGGATTTATTCTACTGAAAATTTGAACTCCAAGAACCCTTATTTCCTTCCAATTTTCGGTGGAAGAGAAGAGATGAATAGTGAAAGATGATAGCTTCTTTTATTCATCTTTATCACTTAATTTCACCAAATGTTGACCAAAATAAATGCTCTTGTCCCCTTGTCCACATGGCCGACAAACACACTCAAAACAAGGCCTAATTGCACATTAGGGTCCTCCAACTAATATTCTATAGCTATTTGGCACATCTAGCAAATAAAATAGAACTTTCGCACTTTATGCGATTTAGTCCTTTTTCGCGATTAAGCTTGAAATTGCTAAAACTAAAGCACCAAAATTCTCATGCATCTTTATAAATGTAACACCCCAAACCCGGCCCAAACACCACGACCGGATCTGGCATGTCACTTGGAAAAATTTTACAAAACATCACGAACTTCAGAAAATTTTAAGTTATTTTTTGAAACTCCAAGTTTAGGGGTTCATTTGAAAACTTAGTAATTATTTTATGAAAATTATAATTAGCCAATTCTTGTGTTTAGGTGACGTTTGAAAACACTAGACGAGACATTCTAATAATCATAAGGTTTGCTTTCAATTACAAATCAAAAAAATCCCCAAAAACAAAAGACGATAAATAAAGTAAAGTTTTAGTTGAATTAAACCCGTGCATGGCCACCTTGAGTCCATTCCGGCCCAATCCACTGAACTAAGAATCACCTGCAAATGTTTAAGCAAAAAGTGTGAGTCATAAAGACTCAGTTTGCAATTAGTCCACATAAACCACAAGTGGGCCTAAGCCCCCATATCACAATCGGCTAAAGCCCAAACATTATAGCATATCAAAATAGTTAATATGATAACCCAACCCATCCTAATATTCCATCATCTACACTCCGCTCCATATATCCAACCTCAACACTCCTGTGGGGATTTCTACAATCAACCCTCCATCCTCTACACTCCTCTTTGGCAGTTATGCCGCTCAAAGCCGATATAATATGGTCTAGCCACCGATAATTATGTGACCAAGTCACTGATATACAATAAGGCACTGAGCCATCAAATTAGTGTGACAGTGTCACCGATATACACTTCCCCTTCATAACATTATCATTTCCCAAATCCCATGCACATGCAACATAGCATAATAAACATATCATATAATATCATACAATTATTATATAGAGCACGCTCACAATCATGCTATCGACAATAATTATAAGGCTTAATCGAAGAACAACTAACCTGGTGTTACAGTTTTACCCTCCATGGGTAACTCAATAGCCATTACCGAGATTTCGGCTTTCAAACATACTACATAAACATTTTATACAAATAAGGAAAAGTGTGGTAATTACACACCTGTAAACACGAAGAACTATACAATCAATCTCGTTAACACCTTCACTCGCAAGGATCACAGCGATCTGCTTATCCCTCTCCGAAGCCGGCCCACAACCCGGTGGAAAGTCTCGAACGGCGGACACCGCACGCTTTTTAAACTTAGGGGGTAGGGACTACGAGTCCAGCCCCCTCCTTTGCTTGGCTAGTATTCGATTCCATGAAAAGGATCTTGGTCAGAAGACCGGGTTAAGGCATTGAATAAGATAAAAGTAAAAATACATGCTCAACTGAAGAGGTTTCTTACCTAGATCGACAGAAACAGGAGGCTACTAAACATGGATTAAGGAATCGCCAAAAGTACCTACACATTCACCAAATTAGTTTCGGTTCTCCAAGATATAGATTTGAAGGATTGGCCTTTCGGCTTGATCGACCGAATCTGATTGTCCCCCAAAGACCCTTCAAACGCTGGCCAGATGCAAAAACAATACGAAAATGATGCCCCCTACATTCGGCCAAAGTACTACAGTACAAGATTAACGCCTTTGGTTTATCAACCCGCAAGGGAGAAGAAAGAATCGAAAGGGAAGAAGAACACTTACCACCAAATGAGAAAAACCGATTGGGAAAGTTAGGAGAGTGAGTGTCGGCAATCTTCTGAGACAAGAAAGAATGAAGGGAAAAGAACAGTCAGAGATTCGGCTAACAGGAACAATAAGAACAAACTCAAAGAGAAGGAAGAAGAATAAGTTTCGGCTTTGAAAAGAAACAAATGGAAGATATGAGAGACAAGAAGGTGTTTCGACTTCGAAAAGATGAGAAAGAAAAGAAAAGGTGAATCACCAATGTGTAAGTTGAAGATTCGGCTATGAAGAAACAAATGAGAGAAAATGATGAAATGGAGAAAGTGATAGGAGAGTTCAGCTAAGGGGTTATGAAATGTAACGTGAGTGTGAACAAAAGAAAAGAGAGAGATTTGAGGTTTCGGTTTTTGGTTGAAAGGAGAAAGAATGCCAAAAGTGAGGTTCCCTAAGAGATGATTTCGGTTTGTGAATGAGAGAAGAAAAACAATTGTTCACCGGTTGCCAAAAGAGAATAAGGTTTGATTTGCTAATTCTCAACTCAAAGAAACCTATGGAAGAAACGGCACACACCTACACACACACACCTCAAAACCGAAAGTGATCCAAAGATGGAAGAAATGTCCAAGACCACTTTCGACACATGCACCTTGCTTAGCCCCCAAAACCGAAAGCTCTCTCCTTCAACCCATAGCACATTCGGTCAACCCTCCTAACAAGCCACCCAAATCCATGTTCATCTCCTACTTTCACTCCCATCCCCCATTTGAATCAGTTTGAAAGATTCAACTTCCACCTTTCACTCTTGGCCTCCTATTTGAAATATTTGAATTAGTCCACTCCCTCTCTTCAAGGTCCTTAGCCGAATCCATCACCTCCCTTCCAGACGCCAAAAAGAATTCCCAAAAAGCAAACTATGCGACTCGAACCTGCTCCCTCACTGCTCCCATGTGGCGTCACTTACCTGCATCATAAGTGGCGTCTCCCTGCCATTTTACCACTGCACTTCTTGTGTCATCAAACACAAGCAATCATCCTTAAAGCCTAACCCCAACTAGCTCTCCCCTACAGTGCCCAAAATTTGAAATTCTCGCCAAGGCTTCGGCTTAACCCCGAGCCTTCCCAGGGCCCCCCAAACATAGCAAATTAGTAGATAGAGCATACCAAACACACAAAAACATAATAAATGCAAAGCCCCTAAATCCCGGATGTTACAGTTCTACCCCCTTAAAGAAATTTCATCCTCGAAATTACTTGGTCAAAAGAGATGGGGGTGCTGCTGCCACATAACATCCTCTGACTCCCATGTGGCCTCCTCAGAACCGTGGTTCCACCACAACACTTTAACCAAAGGAACTGATTTCCTTCTTAGCACCTTAACGTCTCGATCCAAGATCTGCAATGGTTCCTTTTCAAATGACAGGTCTGGAATTACCTCAATCTTCTCCACTGGCACAATGTGAGACGGATCCAAATGATAGTGCCTCAACATCGAGACATGGAACACATCATGCATCTGCTTCAATTCCGAAGGTAACTCGAGCTGATACGCCACTGGTCCCACATGTTTCAATACCCGATAAGGCCCGATAAACCTGGGACTTAGCTTGCCCTTTCGTCCAAACCTCATCACCTTCTTCCACGAAGAAACCTTCAGGAAAACTTGATCACCCACTGCAAATTCTATATCCTTATGGTTCAGATCAGCATAGGATTTCTGCCTGTCAGACGCTTCCTTCAACCGAGTTCGAATCAAATTAACTTTCTCCTCTGTCTCTAAAACCAATTCCGGACCCAAGACCTGACGCTCACCCAATTCTGTCCAGCAAGTAGGAGTACGACACCTCCGTCCATACAACACTTCATAGGGCGCCATCTGAATACTAGATTGGTAGCTATTGTTGTATGCGAATTCTGCCAACGGCAGAAACTCTTCCGAACTACCCCTGAAGTCAATGACACAACCTCTCAACATATCTTCCAAGATCTGAATTACCCTCTCAGACTGACCGTCAGTCTGTCGATGAAAAGTTGTGCTGAAGTCTAATCTTGTACCCAATGCCTGATGCAGTGCCTTCCAAAACTGCGACGTAAACCTAGTGTCTCTGTCCAATATGATGGACACCGGTACCCCATGCAACCTCACAATCTCCGCCACATACAGCTTAGCCAGCTTCTGCAGAGAATAGTCAACATGAACAGGTATAAAGTGGGCGGACTTCGTCAACCGATCCACAATCACCCACACCGAATCTTTCTTAGTAGGCGTAAGAGGTAGCCCACTAACAAAGTCCATCGTGATCCTTTCCCACTTCCACTTCGAAATCTTCACTCGCTGCAATAACCCCGAAGGCAATTGGTGTTTCACTTTTACCTACTGATACGCCAAACATTTACCCACAAATTCGGTAATCTCTCGCTTCAAACCAGGCCACCAAAACTGTTCATACAGATCTCGATACATTTTACTACCACCAGGATGCATAGCGTATGGGCTGCTATGCGCCTCCTGAAGAATCATCTGCCTCAACTCCACATCCTTCGGCATGCAAACCCTCTCACAGAAACACAAAACCCCATATGTTCAGACTTAACCTCTACCACCATTCTTACCCAGAAGTCGAGCCCCTTCAATAGCTCAATCCACCTCCGCTGTCTTAAGTTCAATTCCTTCTAAGTAAGGAGGTATTTCAAACTCTTGTGGTCGGTGTAGATGATGGACTTCTCCCCATACAAATAATGTCTCCAGATCTTCAGAGTGAATACCACCGCAGCCAACTCCAAATCATGCGTGGGATAGTTCATCTCATGCGGCCTTAACTGCCGAGACACATACGCAACAACCTTCCCATCTTGCATTAACACACATCCTAATCCCGTGTGTGAAGCATCACAATAAACTACAAACACTTTCCCAGCCTCAGGTTGAATCAAAATTGGAGCCTCAGTTAAGATCCTCTTCAGCTTCTCAAAGCTTTCCTGTTGCATGTCAGTCCAAACAAATGGTATCCCTTTCCGCAACAACTTAGTTAAGGGTGCCGCAATTAAGGAGAATCCCTCAACAAACCTTCTGTAGTATCCTGCCAAACCCAAGAAACTTCGAATCTCCGCCACAGACATAGGCGGTTTCCAGTCCAACACAGCTTCAATTTTCCGGGGATCAACCCTAATCCCCTCTGCAGATACAACATGACCCAAAAAGGTAACTTCTTCCAACCAAAATTCACACTTACTGAATTTGGCGTACAACTGTTTCTCCCTTAGAATTTGCAGAACCACTCGAAGGTGCAAATCATGCTCTTCTTCCGTCTTGGAATATACCAGGATGTCATCTATGAACACTACAACAAACTGATCCAGATAGGGTTGGAATACCCGGTTCATCATATCCATAAACGCAGCTGGTGCATTCGTCAACCCAAACAGCATCACTAAAAACTCGTAGTGACCATAACGAGTTCGAAATGTCGTCTTATGAATATCCGCTTCCTTAACCTTAAGCTGATGATATCTTGACCTCAAATCTATCTTCGAGAAGACTGAAGCCCCCTTAAGTTGATCAAACAGATCGTCAATCCTCGGCAGCGGGTACTTGTTCTTAATCGTCAACTTATTCAACTGACGATAGTCAATACACATACGCATCGACCCGTCCTTTTTCTTCACGAATAGCACTAGCGCTCCCCACGGAGATACACTTGGTCGAATAAACCCACAATCCAACAGCTCCTGAATTTGAGCCTTAAGTTCAGTCAGCTCCTTCGACGCCATCCTATAAGGGGCGATGGACACCGGAGCCGTACCTGGCAGTAGCTCAATTCCAAACTCTACCTCACGATCCGAAGGCAACCCCTGAAGCTCCTTAGGAAAGACATCCACGAATTCCTTCACTGTTCTAACCCCATTAACAGTCACTTCCTTGGCATCTAATGCACAGATAAAAGCTAGGAATGCCTTGCACCCTTTTCGAACCATCTTAACAACCCTTAACGCGAAAACCACATTGGACAAATAATTCCTTCTTTCTCCTATCACAACCACCTCTCCGCCCTTTAGGGTACTCAACACCATTCACTTAGTCGTGCAATCCAACCTAGCACGATGTTTAACCAACCAATCCATGCCTAAGATGAGATCACACTCCCCGAATGGTAATTCCATCAAGTCAGTCGGAAACGAAACTCCTTGAATTTCTAAAGGCACATCCCTAAACAATTTATTCACTACCATGGATTGTCCTAAAGGGCTAACCACAGTCATCTCTCTAGCAGCTATTTCAGATTCTATACTTAAAGTCTCAGATACAGTGCTAGCAACATAAGAGTGGGTTGATCCAATATCAATCAGAACAAGAAATGGCTTATCGGCTATAAGAAACGTACCGGTTAAGACGTCCGGTGTGTCGCCATCCTCTCACCGTCGTGTTGCATAGACTAAACCCGACTGTCTTGTATCTGTATCACTGGCACCCCTACCTGGTGCTCCACGACCCCGTCCAGAACCATTCCCTCCTCTAATCGGACCATGACCTCTCGACATCTGCTGTCCATCCCTTCCTGACTGCACATAACCCTGACCTACCGTCCGTGCCCTGGTCATTTCTTGCGGACAATTTCTTTTTAGATGGTCCTTTGACCCACACTTGAAACATCCCCTATCTCTTCCCCAGCACTCTTCTACATCTAATCTCCCACACTGAGCACATGGATGAAACTGACCCACCGCGGCAGGCGCCGAAACTCGAGCTGGCCCATCAAACCTAGGCCTCTTCTGAAACCCCCAGATGACCCTGACGATCCATAACTCCTCTTATTTTTACCTCTACCCTTATCCCTATTTTGCCTCTCAGTTCGCTTTACCTCATCGGCTATTTTAGTCTTTTCCACCAGGATAGCAAAATCCTCTCCCGCTGCGAAGCTATCAACACTCGCAACTCGTCTCGCAGCCCATCTTCGAATTGCACGCAACGTTCATAATCGGTCGTAACTATCCCTCAGGTGTAACGACTCAACCGAAAAAATTTCGCCTCGTACTCAGCCACAGATTTACCCCATTGTACCAGATTCAGAAATGCTTTCCTCTGAGCATCCACATAACTTGCCCCAACATACTTTCTTTTGGAATGAAGTTTTGAAGAAATTCCAGTCAATGCGATCCGCTAAAGTACCCTCTCTTACTGTGAGCCACCATTGATATGCCTCGTCCCGAAGAAGAGACACTGCTCCTTTCAGTTTTTCCTCTGCTGTGCAGTCTAGATCATCCATAATCCTCTCTACTACCTCGAGCTAATATTCAGCCACATTTGGGGCCACACCAGAGATACCCTAAACATTTCAGCTCCGTTTGCTCGAAGTCGCTCAGGAATGGACTTCCGAGATACTGCCCCAGTGCTTGCCCCAGCAACTCGCTCCAACACACGCATCATTTCTTGCAACAGGGCATCATCCCCACCAGTTCTATCTTGAGATCTCGCTTCAGCCACAGGTGATGCTGGCGCTTCACCCTCAGGCTCATGCCTTGCTTCCGAGAACTCAGCCTCAGCACCCCGGCCTCTACCATGGCCGCGTGCAACACGTCCACGTCCTCTAGCACTCATGACTACCGTTTTATCTTAATCTATTTTACAAATTTTATGCATTAGCATTTCTTTTCACTGTTTATTAACGAGTAGTTTTATGATATTAGAATTTTAAGTTGTTTTCTGCATATCACATGTATACCTAAAGGTTTTCGTCTCTAAAGTAGAGTTTCCTAGTTCTAAATTTCATAGCACCACATATATCTATTTCATGCAATTCACCCAATGCAGTCAGAAATACTTACCGTATGGACTTGGTGCCGGAGACTCGGGTGCCATACTTCTGGAAAATATGTACATATGTATTTTCTTTCTAAACCATCTTAAACCCAAAATTTGGAAAATGTTTTGAACCCAAAACCCAAGGCCGAGCTTTTAAAACAGGCTCTGGTACCAAAATTGTAACACCCCAAATCCGGCCCAAACACCACGATCGGATCTGGCATGTCACTTGGAAAAATTTTACAAAACTTCGCGAACTTCAGAAAATTTTAAGTTATTTTTTTGAAACTCCAAGTTTAGGGGTTCATTTGAAAACTTAGTAATTATTTTATGAAAATTATAATTAACCAATTCTTGTGTTTAGGTGATGTTTGAAAACACTAGACGAGACATTCTAATAATCATAAGGTTTGCTTTCAATTACAAATCAAAAAAATCCCCCAAAATAAAAGACGATAAATAAAGCAAAGTTTTAGTTGAATTAAACCCGTGTATGGCTACCTTGAGTCCATTTCGGCCCAATCCACTGAACTAAGAATCACCTGTAAATGTTTAAGCAAAAAGTGTGCGTCATAAAGATTCAGTGTGCAATTAGTCCACATAAACCACAAGTGGGCCTAAGCCCCCATATCACAATTGGCTAAAGCCCAAACATTATAGCATATCAAAATAGTTAATATGATAACCCAACCATCCTAATATTCCATCCTCTACACTCCGCTCCATATATCCAACCTCAACACTCCTGTGGGGATTTCTACAATCAACCCTCTATCCTCTACACTCCTCTTTGGCAGTCATGCCGCTCAAAGCCGATATAATATGGTCTAGCCACCGATAATTATGTGACCAAGTCACCGATATACAATGAGGCACTGAGCCATCAAATTAGTGTGACAGTGTCACCGATATACACTTCCCCTTCATAACATTATCATTTCCCAGATCCCATGCACATGCAACATAGCATAATAAACATATCATATAATATCATACAATCATTATTTAGAGCACGCCCGCAATCATGCTATCGACAATAATTATAAGGCTTAATCGAAGAATAACTAACCTGGTGTTACGGTTTTACCCTTCATGGGTAACTCAATAGCCATTACCGAGATTTTAGCTTTCAAACATACTACATAAACGTTTTATACAAATAAGGAAAAGTGTGGTAATTACACACCTGTAAACACGAAGAACTATACTATCAATCTCGTTAACACCTTCACTCGCAGGGATCACATCGATCTGCTTATCCCTCTCCGAAGCTGGCCCACAACCCGGTGGAAAGTCTCGAACGGCGGACACCGCACGCTTTTTGAACTTAGCGGTAGGGACTACGAGTCCAACCCTCTCCTTTGCTTGGCTGGTATTTGATTCCATGAAAGGGATCTTGGTCAGAAGACCGGGTAAAGGCATTGAATAAGATAAAAGTAAGAATACATGCTTAACTGAAGAGGTTTCTTACCTAGATCGACAGAAACCGGAGGCTACTAAACTTGGATTAAGGAATCGCCAAAGTCCCTACACATTCTCCAAATTAGATTCGGTTCTCCAAGATATAGATTTGAAGGAGTGGCCTTTCGGCCAAACGAATGGTATGAACCCCCTTTCCTTGATCGACCGAACCCGATTGTCCCCCAAAAACCCTTCAAACGCTGGCTAGATGCAGAAAGAATACGAAAATGATGCCCCCTACATTCGGCCAAATCACCACAGTACAAGATTAACGCCTTTGGTTTATCAACCCACAAGGGAGAAGAAATAATCGAAAGGGAAGAAGAACACTTACCACCAAATGAGAAAAACCGATTGGGAAAGTTAGGAGAGTGAGTGTCGGCAATCTTCTGAGACAAGAACGAATGAAGGGAAAACAACAGTCAGAGGTTCGGCTAATAGAAACAATAAGAACAAACTCAAAGAGAAGGAAGAAGAATAAGTTTCGGCTTTGAAAAGAAACAAATGGAAGATATGAGAGACAAGAAGGTGTTTTGGCTTTGAAAAGATGAGAAAGAAAACAAAAGGTGAATCACCAAGGTGTAAGTTGAAGATTCGGCTATGAAGAAACAAATGAAAGAAAATGATGAAATGGAGAAAGTGACAGGAGAGTTCGGTTAAGGGGTTATGAAATGTAACGTGAGTGTGAACAAAAGAAAAGAGAGAGATTTGAGGTTTCGGTTTTTGGTTGAAAGGAGAAAGAATGCCAAAAGTGAGGTTCCCTAAGAGATGATTTCGATTTGTGAATGAGAGAAGAAAAACAATTGTTCACCGGTTGCCAAAAGAGAATAAGGTTTGATTTGCTAATTCTCAACTCAAAGTAACCTATGGAAAAAACGGCACACACCTACACACACACACCTCAAAACCGAAAGTGATCAAAAGATGGAAGAAATGTCCAAGACCACTTTCGACACATGCACCTTGCTTAGCCCCCAAAACTGAAAGCTCCCTCCTTCAACCCATAGCACATTCAGTCAACCCTCCTAACAAGCCACCCAAATCCATGTTCATCTTCTACTTTCACTCCCATCCCCCCATTTGAATCAGTTTGAAAGATTCAACTTCCACCTTTCACTCTTGGCCTCCCATTTGAAATATTTGAATTAGTCCACTCCCTCTCTTCAAGGTCCCTAGCCGAATCCATCACCTCCCTTCCAGACGCCAAAAAAAATTCCCAAAAAGCATACTATGCGACTCGAACCTGCTCCCTCACTGCTCCCCTGTGGCGTCACTTACCTGCATCATAAGTGGCGTCTCCTTGCCACTTTACCACTGCAGTTCTTGTGTCATCAAACACAAGCAATCATCTTTAAAGCCTAACCCCAACTAGCTCTCCCCTACAGTGCCCAAAATTTGAAATTTTCGCCAAGGCTTTGGCTTAACCCCGAGCCTTCCCGAGGCCCCCCAAACATAGCAAATTAAGAGATAGAGCATACCAAACACACAAAAACATAATAAATGCAAAGCCCCTAAATCTCGGATGTTACAATAAACATCTTATAACACATAAAATAATATAAAAATAATTTTCTTCAACCTCGAATTAGCGGTCCTGAGACCACTGTTTCAACTAGCCCCTAATTTGGGCTGTTACACATGTAGCCTTGTTGCGAGAGTACGTCTTGTTATGTATTCGTGAATAGAAAAATGAAGAAGAAAGACCTTAAATGGGGTTATTTGGGTTTTAGAAGAAAATAAAGGTTATGTACATGAGTTTTGTTGGCATACCTATGTTTTATAAATAGTGATTTTTGAGAGTTCGAGGATGGAGGTTTGGACCTGAAGATCAAGTTACTTTTTGTGGGTATCAGGTGAGTCCTTAACCTGACTTTTGCACGTGTGTTATGCATTCTAGAAACTTTGGTGAAAAGATATAAAGCCATGAGATTCAAGCTACGATAGTATGGTTTGATGATTCTGATAAGAAATGTAAGACTTATGAATCTGAATGACTATGATGTGCTTATATCTAAAAGTAAGAACGAGTCTAATAGGAAGTGTATGTGTGTCTGGTAAGCAAAATAATGTCTATCATGAGTGAGTCGATGCATGATGAGTCTTTGTCTATCTTCAGAGTTGTCAAAGGGGTCTATCGAGACTAAAAACACGAATCTTTGAAAGGACATGTCCATGGCCATGGCGCTGAAGAACCATATCGCGTATGACCGTAACTGGTGGGTTATGGCATCATATTGAAAGAAGACCATATCATGTAAGACCGTAACTAGTGGGTTATGGCATCATATGGGAACAAGACCATATTGTGTAAGATTGTAACTAGTGGGTTATGGCATTATATAGGAAATTTTAAGGAAGGTTATTACCTAATGTGGTTCTCTATGTGTCCTAGAATGATGAGGGGAAAACCTCACTAAGTGTGAGTTTAGGCAAATCCCTATCTACAACACCTTATACCCGGCATGATTGTCAAGCCAGAATATTAGGATGCCATACCATCGTCTCATGTCATACTCATAGTAAATTGTCACATTATTAAAAAATCATCTCTTTAACAGTGATCTTATAAATTTTTAGTCAAACATATATCAATCATCATTAGTACATGCCAAACATACTTTAAATGAAATTATAGTAATAATTGAACATGCATTAGGATCATTTAGCAAAATTTCCAAGACAATCACGTAGGTATCGATATTTTCCTTGCACGGTATTGATACCGTATGGAAAATCATACCAAATCGGTACAATTGAAAAATTATCGATAAAATTACCCTGAGTATCGATACTCATGATAGGGTATCGATACCAATTTATGATTCTGACTTCCTACACATTTCAAAATCACAGAGGTATTGTTTTTACAAAACGAATATCGATACCTTTGCTTCAGACCAGGAAAATACAACATTTTAAAGAATATAAGTCATTCCAACTTGTACCAATTCATCATGATATCATATAATCATCAAATAAACATCAAAACAACCATAGTAATAGTATCAAACATCAAAAGTAAGTCCGAGCAATAATCAATGTAATACGAAACGAATCTCATAAACTTAGGAGCAAATAATCTATGGAAGCATCCAAAACATCATGGTAAATACCAATAAAAGTTTACCACATTGCCTTATTCCCAAAACATAAACAAATAATCATAACACCTACGAAATCACAAAAATGGACTTTCTTGGATCACCCTTGGGAACCACACCGCTCACACTGACACTTAACTACTCTCAAGGGTTTAAAAGGAGTGGGTGAGCTTAACAAACTCAGTGAATGCCTAAAATAACTACCATGCAAACAATTCATCAACATTAATGAAACAACCATATAGCACAACCTTAGCAGTTCCAACTCTAGTGTTATATTAGACTTACTCGTGCATTATTTACTAGTTCACTTACATGGTAATCATATTCACTTTTAAGCACATATCACATTACACATATAATCACATAACATTTAAGAATATATCACCATACTCATATAATCACATAACATTCAATCATATATCACCATAATCATATAGTCATATAACATTCAAGCACATATCACAATACTCATATAATCACATAACATTCAAGCATATATCACAATACTCAAAAACATGTTTATAGATCATTTGGCCCTTGAGCTATGAAACGTAAAAGTGGGTACTATCACCACTCATCGGATACACGGATCTCCAACACACCACATAGACTCATAGAGTCAAACATGTCCCAAAAGCAAAGCATAAAGTTAACACTCTCCTTATTTCCCCTCACATGTCCCGTTGAATGGAGCTTAGCTCACATTCCCTTATCCCTCCAACATGTCCCAGGGTTTCAACGCCTAAAATCACTGTATATATAGGTGAGTACTCACAATCTTATGGCATGCCAACTATATCCAACGGTTTCAAGTTCATAAGGCTAAAATATCTGAAATCAATCACATATCACTTACCCATTATCCGTGCACTATCACTACATATTTACATTTTTTGCAAAACACTATCATTAACATTTAACATATACATCACATGTACACATTTACATTTTCACAACACTTATCATCACCACATATCACATGTTATAGCATCTCATCTCAATTCACATATTCACAAATACATAAGCACATAATTCAGAAGATAACATAGGTATGAGAAAGCTTACACTCAGAATTTAGCGTAAGGGTTTAGACTACTACTAAATTTCCAAATAACACATTGAATCATATCCACAAGAAATTATCCTAAACACTTACCAATTACGCTTTCACCGAAAAGCTGAAAGCTCAAACTAGCTTTCCCTTGCTTTTATCTCTATTCGTAGAAGGTCCTAACAAATTCAAAGCTTCAACACAATAATTCACACAATAATACATTCAAAAATCAACTAAGGACTCTGATAAACCGTAATATATACATATCTTAATCCCACATTTGGCATACTTTTGGATGATTTATCCCCCGAATTGTGGAATCTGATGCTCTTAATCCTTTAATTTCATGTTTTATACTTAGAAGAGCACTGGAGGATGAAAAGAACGAGAAACGGGCCAAAAATGGAGAAAATGGGCCAAAGTAAGAAATCCACATGGCCTAAAGAAATCCACACGGCCGTGCCTCTTTAGTAGATCCAAACACGGCCTGGGCTCGATTCACACGGGCGTGCCACATGGGCGTGTCTCTACCGTGACCTGTTTTAATTCTAATCGGAAAAGGATACTTAGAGGCAAAGAAAGACATTCCAAAAGAGTATATAAACACCCTAGAGGGCAACCTAAAAGGCGGTGGCAGGTAGGCCAGGAGCCAAGCCAGAGAGGCCGAATTATGGGATTTACTCGAAGATAGCCAGTTGATTCATCTCAAGAAGCCGGAATCATACTCAAGACGAAAGATCTTCCCTTCAATTTCCTTCAGGGAGTTTTAGGGTTTTTCTTATGTTTTGTTTTATACTTTCTTTTGAGATGTATTCTTTTATAAACATGAACTAAACCCCTCAAATACCTGAGGGGGATGAAACCTAAGACGGATCTTGTTATTGTTTTCTGAACTATATGATAAATACTTGATTTGTTCTTAATTATGTGTTCCTGATTCTTGTTTTAATATTTCAGGATATTGATTCAAGTATTGATGTGCTTAGGCAGTGGAGGAATATTCCCTGTTTAAGAGTAGATCTAGCATAATTAAGCGGAGTTGATCGCAACCCTAGAGATAGGATGACGAAAATCTGTCGGATAGGGTCAAACCTAATATGGGAGTCAATAGATCGAGTTAATGCAATTCTAGGGGTTTTAATTAGAAAGAGATTTCAATTAATTAACCTAGGGTTAGACGTTAGTAGCCTCGAGAGAGTTATTAATATAAATTAGGGAATTCAACAGATCAAGTCAAGTGAACAAATCTTCTGGTTCAGAGTTAAATAATAAGTGAAGTCTAGGTGGATTCTTCCTCGGGTATTGTCTTAATCAATTGGTTTTCCCAAAAGTATTGTCCCCAATTCATTCTCCGTGTCTTAGCATCTTTAGCTTAGTAATTAGTTAGTTTTAGATTAAACAACAATTCCCTTAATTCTTAGGCTAAATAATAGAAAGATAGTAATTACTAGTACTCTTGGTCCTTGAGGATACGATACTTTCGGTCTTGCCATAACAATACTACCAAATGATAGGTGCGCTTGCCTCAATCGTTGTCATAGTTAATTTCTAGGCTCGATCATTCATTATATAAATATTAAGACTTTCAGACACGATCAAGTTTTTGGCGCCGTTGCCGGGGACTAAGATACTAGGAACACTTGATTTTTATTACTTTAGCCATTATTTTTATTTATTTGCAATTTTATTTTTAATTTTTTTACTTTCTAATTTTTCTTTTCTTTTTCTTTGCTTCTGATAGGTTTTTCTAGTTTATGACTAGAAGAAACCCGTCAGGACCCTTGATTTTTGACAGCGATATAGAAGGTACCGTTCGCAGAAACAAAAGAGAAATAAGGTGACGCTTACAATACATAGAAGAAGAGCAAGAGGACGATACCAATACTATCGAAGAGATGGCTGATAACAATCCGCTACCTCCGGTAGTGGTCGAAAATCATGCTCCTCGTACTATGTATGATTATGCTAAACCTAATTTAATAGGAACTGAGTCAAGTATTGTTAGACCTGCTATTGCTGCAAATAATTTTGAACTGAAACCTAATACAATTCAGATGATACAATAATTTGTTCAGTTTGATGGTTTGCAGGATGAAGATCCAAATAATCACTTGATGAATTTCCTAGAATTTTGCAATACTTTCAAAATAAATGGCGTTTCTGATGATGCCATTCGTCTTCGGTTGTTTCCCTTTTCGTTGAGGAACAAAGGTAAACAGTGGTTAAACTCGTTACCACGAGGATCAATCACTACATGGGAACAGATGACCGAAAAATTTTTGTTAAAATATTTTCCGCCGACTAAAACGGCTAAGTTGAGGAATGGTATCTCTTCTTCTGTGCAGATGGATTTAGAAACACTTTACGATGCATGGGAGAGATACAAAGATCTATTGAGAAGGTGCCCACACCATGGATTACCCTTGTGGCTACAGGTCTAAACTTTTTATAACGGTGTAAACCCTTCAACCAAGTAGTTGATTGATTCAACCGATGACGGAACCTTGAATAACAAAACACCTGAGGCTGCCTACGAATTCATTGAAGAGATGTCACTGAATATCTATCAGTGGCAAGTCACGAGGACAAGGCCAACAAAAGCCGCCAGTGTTTTCAACCTCGAAGAAGTAACCATGCTATCAAATTAGGTAAAGATGTTAAATAAAAAGATTGATGGTTTATGTGGTTCTTCGCAGGTACATCCAGATATGCAGTGCGAGATGAATGGAGAAGGGACGAGCAATACAAAATATCCACCTTACAACCCGAGCGCTGAAAACGAGCAAGTTCACTATATGGGTAACAATTTTAGACCTCAAAATAACCCTTATAGTAATACTTACAATCCAGGTTGGAGGAACCACCCCAATTTTTCATGGGGTGGTCAAGGAAATCAGAGACAACAACCCCTCCCAAGTTTCCAACAGCAACCCTACCCACAAGAAAAGAAGCCGAACCTTGAGGAGATGCTAACAAAATTGATAGTGGTGTTAGAAATCCATTTCCAAAACACCAAGACAGCACTCAAAAATTAGCAGGCATCAATTCAAGGGATCGAGAACCAACTAGGGCAACTTGCTAAGCAGTTATCTAAACGATCACAAGGCAGCCTGCCAAGCAACACTGAGACTAACCCAAAAGAGCAACTTCAAGCAATAACGGCTCGCGATGGTGAAGGGTTAGATGAACCAAAAGTAAGCCAAGAGAATGTGGTCGAGGAAGGTAAGGTCGAGGTAAGTCATGATAAGCCAAAATCGGTAATTAAAGAGTACCAACCTCGTGTGCCATACCCCAATACGATGAAAAAAGACAACACAAACGAAAAATTCGGTAAATTTCTTAAACTTTTAAAGAAATTACATATTAACTTACCATTTCTTAAAGCTCTTTCGCAGATGCCAGATTCAAGGAAATTTTTAAAAGAGCTTTTGACAAACAAACGAAAGTTAGACGAAGAGTCGTATGTGGAACTAAATGCAGTGTGCTCAGCAATTTTGCAAAATAAACTACAACGAAAATTAAAAGATCCAGGGAGTTTTACAATTCCATGCTTAATTGGTAGTTTATCTATTGATAATGCTTTAGCTGATTTAGAGGCAAGCATAAATGTTATGCCTTATAAAATGTTTAAACAGCTAGGTCGAGGGAAACCCAAACAAACTAGGATGAGCATTCAATTAGCTAATAAGACTATTAGAATTCCTAGGGGTATAATCAAAGATGTTCTCGTAAAAATTGATAAATTCGTATTCCCAGTAGACTTTGTTGTTTTAGACATGGATGAGGACAATAATATTCCTTTAATTTTAGGAAGACCCTTTTTAGCAACTGCCAGGACTAAAATTGATGTTGGTACAGGTGAACTCATACTTCGTGTAGGTGATGAATCAATTACTCTTCAGGCTCTTGACTCGACTAGGACATCAAGTAATCAATGTGAGAAAATAAATTCTATTAATGACCATTCGGTTAAACCTTCTTTTCAGGAAGCACAATGGAACTACACAATTGATCCAAATCCTAGACCTTGTGCCAACAAGGAAATAACTCATGAGGAACGAAGGCTTCAGATCGATGAACTAGACGAGTGGAAGACGCATTTCAAAGAGAAATTAGGAACACACGAAGCAGAACCAAAGCAAAACCATGTCAAACTTAAGGTTGAACCAAACCAATTTCAGATCTGGGATCAGGTATTGTTGGATAAAACAGACCCTCGGATCGCCACCTCAGACCTTGATACAAACGAAAAAATCCCTTTTAAGGTACTTAATGTCTTCCCTTACGGAATAGTCGAGGTAAGTAATACTATATTCGGCACTTTTAAAGTAAACGCTACTCGACTTGAACTATATACTGATAATAGAACTAATAGCATGATAAAGGATTTTCAACTCCTCAAACCACCATGATTATGCGAATGAGAGGTAAGTCTAGCTAAGATTATAAATGAGCGCTTCTCGGGAGGCAACCCGAGCATTAACCTCATTAATTTTATTATTTTATTTTCTTTTCATTTTTACTTTCAGCATCTAACTACAACTAACCACACAGATTTCCATCCATACGGCCTTGCACACGGGCGTTGCCGTGGCCATGTGGACACCACGAATTTCCGTACTGGTGTGGCAGAGATAGTATGAAACAGGACGAAAAATATCTTCAAGCCACGGGCTTCGACTAAACACCATGGCTGTGCGATACAGCCGTGGACGACACTATTTTATCAACATGGGTGTGGCGACCTGCACACAGAAGTGGGAGAAACAAACGAAGCACAACACGTCCGGGCAATACGGCCGTATGACCCAACACGTCCAAGGTACACGGGCGTGGGAAATCACCAGACCCTCATTTCTATATAAACCCCCTTTCCTAGTCACTTCTTTCCTCACCAAGCCCCTTTTCTCTCAACCCTAGCCACCATAATTTCTCTTCACCATCCTTACTAATATCACTCAATGCCCCAAGGCAAGGCCAACACTATCATTTTCATGTCAAAGAAGCGGAAGGACCATAACACAGTCTCCCCGTGTGAGACCAAATTACATAAGTTTATGCCGGTCGCTTCATTAATTTGCCGAGCCAAGGACATTTGAGTCCATTTAATTTTTCTTTTTCTTTTCCCTTCTCCTTTATTTTCCTTTTCTTTATTTCTCTTATGCTTAATTTAGTCTATTTTATTTTGTTTTCTTTGATTTAGGTTCTAAAGGCTGTTAGGGAATCACCACACCACGCCCTTAGAAATCACACCCACCTCGCGAACCATCTAACAATAAGGACTTTTCAGTCCATTAATCTTTTCTTTTAGTTTTATTTCACTTTTTACACTCTTTCTTTTCATTTTTCTTTTCTTTAAATATATAATTAGTATATTTTGAATTATTCTTATTATTTCCTAGCTAATTCTTCACGAGCTTCCCAATTTCTTCATCTAGCGCAGAGATTGTTGGCGGCCACTATACCACCACCAAAGACGCCTCCTCCAACTTATCTTTCACCTCCGAATCAAATTTCTACACTGCCAACTCAAGGAATCAATCCAAAATTCAGAAAGTTTCACTTCTCCCTATCTTTTATGATTTCATATATATCTTTGTACAATGAGGGCAATGTACATCTTAAGTGTGGGGGGTGAATTTTATTTTGAAAAGTTTCTAACTTTTTGCATTATTCTCAAGTCCCTGAATTATGTCTTGACCTTAAGTAATTTTCTCATATTACTATTAGAATGAAATTTCCTTTGATTAATGATTTTTATTGATAGGTTTTGGATTAAGTCATTGATAATTGTGCAGTGATGATTTTGAACTTTAGGAGACTAGAGAATCAAGCATGATCAGTCTATTTTCAAAAACTAAAAAAATTGTTAGGTTGTCTACCTGAATCTAATTATTACCTCGAAGTTTGAAATTTACAAAAGTTGATATCAAAAACCGATAATTTTTGTGAGATTTTGAGCCTTATAGAGCATACATTCTTTTCTTGCTCACTTTATTGATTATGAGTGTGTCAACATTGATTTGTTATTCTAGAGCTTGCTTTGATTATACATGTCAAGACCACATCATTGATTTGATTTACAGAGATGATAAAGGCACTTAGGATTTAACCCACTTACTCCACTAAAAGCCTACCCTCGCAATTAACCCCTAGTAAACCCCTTTGATCCTAACAAACCTTTTATTGACTCACCCACTAATATTAACCCAAAAACTACCTTGTATTTGTTATCACCATTTCTCTAGACTACCCTTATATCGAGATTTGATTTGATCAGTTGCCTAACTAAATTGTTTACTTCAATTATTAAAATTATTTACTTGATTTGTTCTTAAAAAAAGTATATTCATTATTAGTTCTATGTTAATTGAGCTTATACATTTAAAATTTCATATATTGAGAAGAAGCTCGTGTTATAAAATTTTAATTGATGTAATTATGTCTTAGTTCATCTTTTTAAGTGAGGTAACTTGTTAATTCAATCTCGATTCTAACCCTTTAATTCAGCTTTTATCCACAGCTTTTAACCGAAGCTCCGTTACAACCCTTAAAAGACCTTCTGATCTATGTATCGTTTCATTCTATAGTGGTGGAGATTTGATTTTTATTCAAGCCTATGGGATTAACTTTTCATGTTTGACTTTTGAGTGCTTAATTTTGAACCTTAAACACTTTTAGTGATTTGAGTGAATCTTTAGTGAGGATGTCAACTCTTGTTGATTTTGAATTAAAGGTGATTATTTAGGTAAGGGGAAACACTTATGTTTTCATACTATAAAAACTATGACCTTGACTGTTTGAATCTTTAGGACTCTTCTACTTAAATTATCAATGTATAATTTATCTATGAATTATGATGAAACACTATTGATGAATATTATGAATTGAGGAAGTTCATTTTAATTGTGAGTTGAGAATTTTGCTTGAGGACAAGCAAATGCTTAAGTGTGGGGGTATTTGATAAACTGTAATATATACATATTTTAATACCACATTTGGCATACTTTTGGATGATTTATCCCCTGAATTGTGAAATCTGATGCTCCTAATCCTTTAATTTCATGTTTTATACTTAGGAGAGCACCGGAGGATGAAAAGAACGAGAAACGGGCCAAAAACGGAGAAAATGGGCCAAAGTAAGAAATCCACACGGTTGTGCCTCTTTAGCAAATCCGAACACGACCTAGGCTCGATTCACTCGGGCGTGCCACATGGGCATGTCTCTGCCGTGACCTGTTTTAATTCTAATCGGAAAAGGATACTTAGAGGAGAAGAAAGAAATTCCAAAAGCCTATATAAACACCTTAGAGGACAACCTTAAAGGCGGCGACAGGTAGGCCGAGAAGCCAAGCCAGAGAGGCCGAATTGTGGGATTTACTCGAATATAGCCAGTTGATTCATCTCGAGAAGCCAGAATCATACTCAAGACAGAAGATCTTCCCTTCAATTTCCTTCAGGGAGTTTTAGGGTTTTTCTTATGTTTTGTTTTATATTTTCTTCTGAGATGTATTCTTTTATAAACTTGAACTAAACCCCTCAAATACCTGAGGGGGATGAAACCTAAGACGGATCTTGTTATTGTTTTCCGAACTATATGATAAATACTTGATTTGTTCTTAATTATGTGTTCTTAATTCTTATTTTAATATTTCAGGATATTGATTCAAGTATTGATGTGCTTAGGCAGTGGAGGAATATTCCCTGTTTAAGAGTAGATCTAGCATAATTAAGCGGAGTTGATTGCAACCTTAGAGATAGGATGACAAAAATCTACCGGATTAGGGTCAAACCTAATATGGGAGTCCATAGATCGAGTTAATGCAATTCTAGGGGTTTTAATTAGAAAGAGATTTCAATTAATCAAACTAGGGTTAGATGTTAGTAGCCTCGAGAGAGTTATTAATATAAATTAGGGAATTCTACGGATCAAGTCAAGTGAATAAATCATCTGGTTCAGAGTTAAATAGCAAGTGAAGTCTAGGTGGATTCTTCCTCGGGTATTGTCTTAATCAATTTGTTTTCCCAAAAGTATTCTCCCCAATTCATTCTCTGTGTCTTAGCATCTTTAGCTTAGTAATTAGTTAGTTTTAGATTAAACAACAATTCCCTTAATTCCTAGGCTAAATAATAGAAAGATAGTAATTACTAGTACTCTTGGTTAGTAATTACTAGTACTCTTGGTCCTTGAGGATACGATACTTTCGGTCTTGCCATAGCTATGCTACCAAACGATAGGTGCACTTACCTCAATCATTGTCATAGTTAATTTCTAGGCTGGACCATTCATTATATAAATATTAAGACTTTTAGACACGATTAGACTCACCACAAGCAATAAAAAACGTAAGCCTAAGTTATGTTCTCATGTAACCGAAACCTTTAATATAGCCAACTTAAAACTCAAATATCTCGGTCTGTACTCAATCTTTTTGCCTAAAACCAATTTTGTTCAACTTATAATTCATCTATGACTAATTCCCAAACTTTAAAATACAATAAAATACTCAATTCATAGTATCGACTTTTTCGACGTGTTTTATGGCTATTTTCCAAAAATTCATTAAAATGTTAGAAATCTTTAACGAAACATTAAATTAAGTTTAGAAACCTTCTAATCACATCAAAAAAAATTTTAAAAACACTTTGAAACCACATTTTTACCTAAAATCTTGAAATCCACCATTAACGGGCCAATTTTTGACTTTTATTCAAAACATGCGATTTAATGTCTTAAAACATAATTTTAAAGACTAAATAACACTTAAAACTATTTAGGAGTTGAATCATTACTTTAGACAATGAAAAACTGAGTGTTCGATCAAAAACCTGAAAAACTCACAAGCTTGACAATGGAGAAATCAATGGTGATTTTGGGTGTTTTTCTTAACTTCTATGGAGATTTATAACTGAATAGATGATACAGATCACAAGGAATTAGGATTTGTAATTCAAAATTGATTGGGAGAGTTGGGAGAACTATGGACGACAAAAGTATAAAAGGAGAAGAAGACTAATGTGAAAATAAAACTATAAATGGGGGTTTTTAGGTTGGATTTTAAAATCTGGTCTAATTCCTCTTAAAAACTCTAAGTTTTAAATTTTTTTTACAAATCAATCTTTTTTTTTTCAAACTTAAAGGTATTTAAAACTCATTTTTAAAAATTAATTTAATTTTCTAAAAACCATAGTAAAAAAATTTACCGATAAACCATGTCGCAAAATTTTGAGTACTCTAAGGCTAAAATTCCTAGGCCCTATTTTAGGGTGTTACACTATTGTTTAAAACAATAGGTAAAGGATAACCTTTGTGGAAAAAATCCAAAAAGGCAAGCCTTTGTAGTGAACCTGTTAAAGGACAACCTTTATGGCAAAACTCTGGAAGGGTAAGCCTTCGTGGCGAACCTCTTAAAGGATGCCTTTGTGGCGAGACTCTGAAAGGAAAGCTTTTATGGTGTGTACTTAATGAAAATGATGCATTTGTGGCAATATTTGGATAAGGAAGCTTTTATGGCTATCTTTGAAAAGGAATGGCTTCATGGCACCATCTAAAGAATGACCTTTATGGCAACCATTTGAAAGAAATGCCTCTATAGCAGACTCTGAACGAACAAAAAGGAACCCACGGTGAACTCTGATAAAATGACGTATGAAGTCTTTTAGGGGAACGATAAGTATAAAAAACTCTAAAAGAAAAGCTTCACAAGAAGTGTTATGGCTAACCCAGTATAGTAACATGGTAAGAACAACGAGACTAGAGTCCACCAAAGTATTTGGAAAACCTAGAACATTCTGTCTGAAAAGCCCTCTGCAACATGAATGGTTAAGGAATCATGAAAGAATAAGATACGAGAGTGGTAAAAAAGATATGAAAGGCAAGGTATGACCTCAGTGCGAAGTGTGACACTGATAAACCGTAAAAGTAACATATTTTAAGCCCACATTTAGCATGCTTTTGGATGATTTATCCCTTGATTTATGTAAAAAGGTGCTCTTAATCCTTTCTTTTCATGTTTTATGCTCAGGAAATCACCCGAGGATGAAAAGAACGAGAAACGGGCTTAAAATGGACCAAACTGAGCGAAAATAGAAATCCACACGGCCTGGGCCCTAGCCACACGGCCGTGCCTAATTCAACAAGCTCGAACACGGTCTGGCCACGACTTACACGGGCGTGTGCCATGGGCGTGTCCCTACCGTAGGAAAGAAGTGTTTCACTCGGATTTGCATACTTAGGGCAAAGAAACACATTCCAAAGCCTATTCAAACACCATAGTAGGAATTCTACTTGAATTAGGATACTTAGGGGCCAAGTAAGGCATCTCAAAGTCTATATAAACACCCAAGGGGGCAACTTGAAGAGGAGTTCGGCAGAAGCCGGAACCCAGGGCTTTAGTCAGGGGGCAGTTAGTGAGGCCAAGGAGCCGAGCCAGAAAGGTCAGATTGGTGGAGATTTACTCGAAGAGAGCCAGTTGATCCATCTCAAGAAGTCAGAGTTATATCAAGACGGAGGATCTCTCCTTCAATTCCTTCAGGGGGTTTTAGGGATTTCTTATGTTTTGTTTTATCTTTTCTTTTGAGATGTCTTCTTTTATTATTATGAACTAAACCCTCAGATACCTAAGGGGATGAAACATAAGATGAATCTTGTTATCATTTGCTAAATTATATGATAAATATTTGACTTGTTCTTAATTATGTGTTCTTAATTCTTGTGTTGATATTTCCGGGATATTAGTTCAAGTATGATGTGCTTAGGTGGAGGAGCAAAAGTCCCTGCTTAAGAGTAGATCTAGCATAATTAAGCGGAGTTGATCGCGTGTCGAGGGATAGGGTGACGAGATTTTGCCGGGTTAGGGTGAAACCTAATATGGGAGTCCATAGATCGAGTTAATGCGATTCTAGGGGTTTTAATTAGAAAGAGATTTCAATTAATCAACCTAGGGTTAGACGTTAGTCACCTCGAGAAAGGGATTAATATAACTTAGGGAATCTTACGGATCAAGTCAAGTGAATAAATCGTCTGGTTCAGAGTTAGATAACAAGTGAAGTCTAGGTGGATTCTTCCTTGGGTGTCGTCTTAATCAATTGGTTTTTCCTCAAGTATTTTCCCAATTTCATTCTTCTTTGTCTTAGAGTCTTTAGTTTCTTAATATTTCAGTTCCCCGACAACGGTGCCAAAAACTTGATCGTGTCTGTCGAGTCTTAAAATTTATAAAAAGAATGATCAAACCTAGAAACTAACTCTGACAACTATTTGAGGCAAGCGCACCTATCGAACAGTAGTATAGTTAAGGCAAGACCGGAATGTCGAATCCCAAAGGAACCAAAAGTACTAATACTAACTCTCTCTTTATTATTTAGCCTAAGAATTAGCGGATTATTCTCTGCCATCTCTTCTGTAGTATTAATTTCGGCTTCTTGCTCTTCTTCTATGTAGTTTAAGCTTCGCCTTGTCTCTCTGCGATTTCTGCGAACGGTACCTTCAATATCACTGTAGTAAAGTAAGAGTCCTGTCGGGTTCCTTCTAGTCATAAACTAGAGGTACTTGAAAGGAGTGAAAGAAAGAAATTAGCAAAAAATAAAAATAGACTAAAAAAATAAAAGTAAATTGCAAAAAATAAAAATGGCTAAATATGCTAAACCTAGTTTAACTGGAATTGGGTCTAGTATTGTTAGGCCTGCTATTGCTGCAAATAATTTTGAACTGAAACCTCACACTATACAGATGATACAACAGTTTGTTCAGTTTGATGGTTTGCAGGATGAGGATCCTAACACACACTGAGCGAATTTTCTAGAATTCTGTGATACCTTCAAGATAAATGGCGTTTTTGATGATGCCATCCGTCTTCGGTTATTTCCCTTTTCCCTGAGGAATAAAGCCAAACAGTGGTTGCATTCACTTCCACGAGGGTCAATCACTACATGGGACCAAATGACCGAAAATTTTTATTAAAATATTTTCCATCGGCCAAAACGGTCAAATTAAGGAATGATATCTCTTCTTTTGTGCAGATAGATTTAGAGACACTTTTCGACGCATGGGAGAGATACAAGGATTTGTTGAGAAAGTGCCCACACCATGGATTACCATTGTGGCTACAGGTCCGCACTTTTTACAACGGTGTGAACCCCTCAACAAGGCAATTAATCGATTCAGCCGCCGGCGGAACCCTAAACAACAAAACTCCTGAAGCAACCTACGAGTTTATAGAGGAGATGTCACTGAATAACTATCAGTGGCAAGTTACAAGGACAAGGCCAGCCAAAGCAGCTGAAGCTTTCAACCTCGATGCAGCAACTGCACTATCAAATCAGGTAGAGTTGCTACATAAAATATTTGATAGTTTCTATGGTTCTTCGCAGGCACATCCAGTAATGCAGTGCGAAACAAGTGAGGGCGTGGCGAATCCTGAGTACCCACCCTACGGACAGGGCATGGAGAGCGAGCAAATGAACTATATGGGTAACAATTTCTGATCTAACAATAACCCTTATAGTAATACTTATAATCCAGGTTGGAAGAACCACCCCAATGTTTCATGGGGCAGTCAAAGAAATCAAAGGCAACAACCTTCCCAAAACTTCCAACAACAGCCCTACCCACAGGAAAAGAAGCCAAACATTGAAGAGGTTCTAACAAACTTCATAGCAGCCTCAGAAACACGTTTCCATAAGGTAGAAACAAAACTTGAGGCATTGTTACAGGAGTTCAAGGATCAATTTGGGCAACTTGCTAAGAAGATTTCTGAGAGACCACAAGGAAGACTACCGAGCAACACCGAGACTAACCCAAGGGAGCAAGTGCAAGCTATAACAGCTCAAGATAGTGAAGGGTTAGACGGGCCTAATTTGAAGCAAAAGAATGTGGTCGAAGAAGATATGTTGAGGTCAATAAAAAGCCAAAACCGGTAATCAAAGAGTTCAAACCTCGCATACCATATCCCTAAGCAATAACGAAAGACGACGCAGAGGAACAGTTCAGTAAGTTTCTTAAACTTTTAAAGAAATTACATATTAACTTACCATTTCTTGAAGCTCTTTCACAGATGCCAGATTCCAGGAAATTTTTAAAGAAGCTATTGACAAATAAGCGAAAGATAGAGGAGGAATCACATGTGGAACTGAACGCAGTGTGCTCAGCAATGTTGCAAAATAAACTACCACAGAAATTGAAAGATCCAGGGAGTTTTACAATTCCATGCTTAATTGGTAGTTTAACTATTGATAATGCATTAGCTGATTTAGGGGCAAGCATAAATGTCATGCCTTATAAATTGTTTAAACAACTAGGTCTAGGGAAACCCAAACAAACTAGGATGAGCATTCAATTAGCTGATAAAACTATTAGAATTCCTAGGGGATAATCGAAGATGTGTTAGTAAAAATTGACAAATACATATTTCCAGTAGACTTTGTCGTTTTAGACATGGACGAGGACAATAGTATCCCCTTAATTCTAGGAAGGCCCTTTTTAGCAACTGCCAGAACTAAAATTGATGTCAGTGCAGGTGAGCTCATACTTTGTGTAGGTGACGAATCAATTAGTCTTCAAGCTCTCGACTCGGCTAGGACATTGAGTGACAAAGGTGAGAACGTAAATTCTATTGATAAGCTTTCCGTTAAACCTACTTTGCAGGAAGCACCACAGAATCACACAACCAAGCCAGAGTTTATACCTTATAACAACAAAGAAATATCACACGAGGAACGATGGCTTCACATCGATGAACTAGACGAGTGGAAAACATATTTAAAAGATAAATCAGAACCACACGAAGTAACACCGAGGGAACACCTAGACGAACTCATAGGAACACCAAATCACTTCAAAATAGGAGACCCTAGAATCACCACATCCAACCTGAAGACAGAAAAAGAAATTCCTCTTGTGGTACGTAATATCTTCCCATACAGAACAGTCGAGGTAACTCGCTCTGAATTCGACACTTTTAATGTAAATGCCACTCGACTCAAACTTTATCCTAGAATTGATAGTATGAGAGAAGATATTCAACTCTTCAAACCTCCATAATTAGGCGAATAAGAGGTAAGTCTAGCTTAAGACTTTAAACGAGCATTTCTCGGGAGGCAACCCGAGCACTAACCCTATTACATTTTTTTTAAATTTTACTCTTTCTTTTATTTTTCCTTTTTAGCATTTAACTATAAGCTAACCAAGTGCAGATTTCCAGGCCACACGGCCGTGGCGGTGTGGACCACACGAACCTTCGTACTGACATGGCAGAAACGGTACGAGTCAGACGAATCAAATCTTTGAGTCATGGACTCCAACCACCACCCCACGGGCACTGACAAAACACCACGGCCGTACGACGTTGCCATGGACGACACTGTTTGCTCACACACGGGCTTGGCTACCCTAACATGGGTGTGGGAAAAACAACACGACCAGCTACACGGTCGTGCGAGGCGGCCGTGTGATTCGACACGCCCATGATCCACGGGCGTGGGGAGGTGTCAGACCTGAAATTCTATTTAAATCACCCACTCCTCATTTTCTCCAGACCATTTCCTTTTCTTTTTCTTTCTCGGACCTCTTTCCACTTTTCTTCTCTAACATTTCACTAACCATTGAACCACATTGTAATCATGTCGAAGAAGCGGAAGGATCCAAACACAGTCTCCCCGAGGGAGACCGATCTACATAAGTTCATGCCGGCCGCTTCATCCAAACAACAAGCCAAGGGTCTTTGATACCATTTAACTCTTCCTCTTCTTTACTCTTCTCTTTTTTTTTTTCCTTTTCTTTAACTATCTTATGCTTAATTTAGTTTATTTTATTGTAGTTTCTTAGTGTCGAGTTCAAAAGGCTGCTAGGGAATCACACCGGAACCACGACCACCACCTCAATGCAGCCTTAGAGGTTCTAAAGGCTGCTTGGGAATCACGCCACTTCTGCCACCGCCAGCACCTCCGTAGCCTTAGAGGTCACACCCACCTCGCGAACCATCCAACAATAAGGACTATTTGGTCCATTAATATTTTAATTTCAATTTTATTTACACTTCTATTTTCTTTCTTTTTATCTTTCCTGTCTTTAATTATATATTTAGTTTATTTTCAATGTGTCTTAATAATTCCTGGCTAATTCTCTACGAGTTCCCCAATTTCTTCATCTAGCGCAGAGTTCGGTAGCAGCCACCACCCCTATCGACTTCCAACTCCAGGAAGCCATCCAAATTCAGGAAGTCTCACCTCCCTCTCTCTCTAAAAATGCATATATATCTTTTTACATTGAGGGCAATGTACATCTTAAGTGTGGGGGGTGAATAGTTATTTCAAGAAAGTGCCTAAATTTCCGCATTATTCTCAAATCCCTGAATTATGCCTTGTTCGAAAAGTAAGTTTCTCATATTATGATTAGAATGAAATTTTCCTTTGATTTATGATTTTTATTGATATGTTTTAGATTAAGTCATTGATAATTGTGCATTGATGATTAAATTTGAAGGATACTAGAGAATCAAGCTTGATAAGTCTATTTTTCAAAAATTAAAAAAAAATTAGGTTGTTGACCTGAATTTAATTATTACCTTGAAGTTTGAAATTTACGAGGTTGATATCAAATACCCATAATTTTTGTGAGCCTTTGAGCCTTATAGAGCATATATTTCTTTCACACTCACTTTTTATTATGAGTGTGTCAACATTGATCTGTTATTCTAGAACTTTCTTCGATTATACATGTCGAGACCACACCTTTGATTTGATATACGAGATGATAAAGGCACCTACGTTTTAACCCACTTACTCCACTAAAAGCCTACCTTCATAATTAACACCTAGTGAACCCCGTTTAATCCTAACAACCCTTTTTATTGACTCACCTACTAATATTAACCCAAAACCCTTTGTATTTGTTATCACCATCCTTTTTGACTACCTTTTTGTCGAGATTTGATTTTGAACAATGCCTAGTTATGTTCTATATTTCAGTTGTAAAAGTTCTTTCCTATTATTTGACCTGTTCTAAAAAAATCAAATTATATTCATTATTAGTTGTGTGATTGAATGAGCTTATATGTTTGAATGCCAATTATTGAAGAAAAAAGCTCGTATTAGGGTATTATTATTAGTATGACAAGTTTTCAATTGATGTAATTATTTAGGATTAGTTGATTTTTATAGTTAGGTAATTTGTCAGGTCAATCTCGATTCTAACCCTCTAATTCAGCCTATATCCATACCCTCTAGTTAGGTAATTCAGCCTCGTTACAACCCTGTAAAGACCTTTTGATTTGTGTATCATCTCATATTTTATTGGTGGAGATTTGATTTTCATGCAAGCCTATGAGATTAACTTTTCATGTTCGACTTTTGAGTGCTTAATTCTGAACCTTAAACACTTCGAGTGATTTAAGTGAATCTTTAGTGAGGATGTCAATTCTTGTCGATTTCGAATCAGAGGTAATTATTTAGGTAAAGGGAAACACATATGTTTTCATACTATAAAAACTATGACTTTGATTGTTTGAATCTTTAGGACTCTTTGAGTTGAATTATCCATGTATAAATTACCTTTGAATTATGATGAAACACTATTGATGAATATTATGAATAAGGGAAGTTCGTTTTAAATGTGAGCTGAGAATTTTGCTTGAGGACAAGCAAAAGCTTAAGTGTGGGGGTATTTGATAAACCGTAAAAGTAACATATTTTAAGCCCACACTTAGCATGCTTTTGGATGATTTATCCCTTGATTTATGTAAAAAGGTGCTTTTAATCATTTCTTTTCATGTTTTATACTCAGGAAAGCACCCGAGGATGAAAAGAACAAGAAACGGGCTTAAAAAGAACCAAATTGGGCCAAAATAGAAATCCACACAACCTGGGCCCTAGCCATACGGCCGTGCCTCATTCAACAGGCTCGAACACGGCCTGGCCACGACTTACACGGGCGTGTGCCATGGGCGTGTCCCTACCGTAAGAAAGAAGAGTTTCACTCGGATTTGGATACTTAGGGGCAAAGAAACACATTCCAAAGCCTATTCAAACACCCTAGTAGGAATTCTACTTGAATTAGGATACTTAGGGGCAAGTAAGGCATCTCAAAGTTTATATAAACACCCAAGGGGGCAACTTGAAGAGGAGTTCGGCAGAAGTCGGAACCTAGGGCTTTAGTCGAGGGGCGGTTAGCGAGGCCAAGGAGCCGAGCCAGAAAGATCAAATTGGTGGAGATTTACTCGAAGAGAGCCAGTTGATCCATCTCAAGAAGCCAGAGTTATACTCAAGACGAAGGATCTCTCCTTCAATTCCTTCAAGGGGTTTTAGGGATTTCTTATGTTTTGTTTTATCTTTTCTTTTGAGATGTCTTCTTTTATTATTATGAACTAAACCCTCAGATACCTAAGAGGATGAAACATAAGATGAATCTTGTTATCATTTGCTAAACTATATGATAAATATTTGACTTGTTCTTAATTATGTGTTCTTAATTCTTGTGCTGATATTTCCAGGATATTAATTCAAGTATGATGTGCTTAGGTGGAGGAGCAAAAGTCCCTGCCTAAGAGTAAATCTAGCATAATTAAGTGGGTTTGATCGTGCGCCTAGGGATAGGGTGACGAGATTTTGCCGGGTTAGGGTGAAACCTAATATGGGAGTCCATAGATCGAGTTAATGCGATTCTAGGGGTTTTAATTAGAAAGAGATTTCAATTAATCAACCTAGGGTTAGACGTTAGTCGCCTCGAGAGAGGGATTAATATAACTTAGGGAATCTTACGGATCAAGTCAAGTGAATAAATCATCTGGTTCAGAGTTAGATAACAAGTAAAGTCTATGTGGATTCTTCCTTGGGTGTGGTCTTAATCAATTGGTTTTTCCTCAAGTATTTTCCTAATTTCATTCTTCTTTGTCTTAGAGTCTTTAGTTTAGTAGTGAGTTAATTTTAGATTAAATAAAGATCACTTTAATTCTTAGGCTAAATAATAAAGAGAAAGTTAGTATTAGTACTTTTGGTTCCTTTGGAATTTGACATTTCGGTCTTGCCTTAACTATACTATTGTTCGATAGGTGTGCTTGCCTCAAATCATTGTCAGAGTTAGTTTCTAGGTTTGATCATTCTTTTTATAAATTTTAAGACTCGACAGACATGATCAGACACCTATGGTATAATGATTAGAATATAAGGGATGTATCCGCTAGAGTTAAGTTGAAGAGATGAGGAGATTGATAACAGAGTTCTTGAATAAGATTCAAGTAAAAGAGGGTTTACTCACTATTTTCCCACGTAGTTACCTCTGTGCTTTTATGTCATAGGTAAGCTGAAATGGGACCACATCAAAGATAATAGTGAGACGGGCTATTATGCATAGAGAGCTAGTGAAGTGTCATGTTAGTGTCTGACAAAAATATTATGAATAAGCTATGGAAGTTGATAATAAGCCTTGTAGCGTAGCGAGTAATATTGCGATAGCACTAGAAAGATCATAGTTTCCCTCTTACTTATTGGTTAAATTGTCCCCATTTATTTATCCCTAGCATACATTTTAGCATTTTTAGTTTAGTAAATTGCATTTTATAACTCAGTGAATCCTAGCTTATTTTATCCTTAATTTTCCTATCTTATTGCATTAATGTCGTTACATGAGTTAATCCCAGATTGCATCTAGAATTGTCACCACACCTGACAGTTGCCCGCAGTGTCGCTGCATAAATTAATTCCAGACTGCGTCCAGAGTTGTCGCCGTACCTAACAGCTGTCTGGATAAGAACCAAAACTATGTAAGTTGTCCAGTCTGGTATAACCAACTTGTACGTACAAGGAAAAAATAATTTTGAGGAAATGACACCTGTACTGTGGAAGGAGGACATAAAAGGTGGACGTGAGAAGAAAAAGTGATATTTTTTCTCCATCATCATCTTCATCATCCTACCTTGAAGCTTGCGGCCATGGCAGCTTAAGCCTCTCAAGGGTGAGCCAATGTGAAAACCAAAAGCAGACTAGCTCCTGACAAGGAGACCTAAGTATGCAATAAGAGGGAATAGGGAGATTCAGTCGAGTTGTCTAAAGATAGTATTCTCCATTCGATTCTTTCTTATTTCTTTCTAAATGTTGGTGATTACTCTTTGATTTCTGGTTGTATGGAAGTATTGATGAATTCTTGTTGAAATGTTATCTTATTTAATCTTGCTTTTATTGTGTAATCTTGGGGTTTGAATGTTTTTAACACGGAAGTGTTATTGCAGTCACTGACACTGGAAAGTGTAGTGACAGTTTGAGCCAACAAACATTTCAACGGAAGTTGAGTGAGGATTAGAGGAATTTAGTCCACTTGTTCTTAATAGTGCTATATTGCCATCATTGAAAGGTGAGGTTAATATGCATGTTTAAGTCTTAGATTAAATAGAGGAGTAACGTTGAGTAAGATATACATTGAATTTTATTGCATCGACAATCACCTATACTTTTATACCTTGCGAGTACTTAGTATTCTACTGAAGATTCATGTTGGGGATCCTAGTTTATCATTATCATCTTTTATTTTATTGTTTTCAAGTTATTGCATCGAGAATTATCCTCACAATTTATCTTGTTTAATCTAGTTATTGCACCGACATTAATAGCCAAAAGACTACCATCCCTGTAGGATCGATATTCGACAGATTCAAATCTATCTACTATACTTGCATCGGCAGTGTGCACTTGCACATTATTGCTGTGCCGTTAAACAGCTGATCAAGTTTTTGGCGCTATTGTCGGGGGTGGCGTTTTTTTGATGTTTATTTTTGTTTTTGTGTGTTCTTGCACTTTATTTTCCTTATATAATATTTAGTATTCACTAACTGGTTTTTCTTTATTGCTATTTCTTTAACTTCAATTTAGGTGTTTTATGACTCAAAGAAATTTGGATTTTCTTGCCAATTTTGATCCAGAAATTGAAAAGACTGTTCGGAGTAGACTTCGAGAACAAAGAAATATGGCTTTACCAGGAAACAATGCAGCCATACCCACTATGCAACAACAAAATGTTAATAACCAATTGTTGCTGCAAGATGCTCGCATACAAAATAGAATTATACGAGATTTTGTAGTACCTGTTTTGGATGATTTACAACCATGAGGTGTTAGGGCAACAATCCAAACTGGGAATTTTGAAATCAAGCCAATAATGTTTCAAATGCTGAATTCTAATGGACAATATGTAGGACTACCACATGAAGATGCGTAAGAACATTTTAAATCTTTTTTATTGATCTGTTCTTCCTTTAGTCAACATGGCGTTCCTGATGATGCCTTGAAGATGCAATTGTTTCCTTACTCCTTACAGGGAAGAGCTCGTAATTGGTTTCCTTGGACTACCTGCCGGATCAATTACTTCTTGGAATGCACTAGCAACACAGTTTGTTTTGCGATTTAACCCGCCGATAATGAAAGCGCGTCTTCGAAATGATATTTCTGCTTATCATTAGCTGGATGATGAAAGTCTTCACACCACATGGGAATGTTTTAAAAATTTACTTCGACGTTGTCCTGTAACACCCCGTGCCCGGTACCGTCGCCGGAGTTGAGCAAGAGGCATTACTAGACTTGACTACAAATTTAAAACATGAAAATCCTAAAGCTGTCAAACTGCGTTGTGCCGACCAATTCGGCTATAACTCGAGTTATAGAGCTCAAAATTCGGTTCCGTAAATTTTCCTTGAAAGTAGACTCATATATCTATTTACCATAGTTTTTCTAGAATTTTTCATGTGGCCATTTAGTACAGTTTATTCATCAAAGTTACCCTTATTACACTGCTGGACAGTTCTGACCTGTCCCTGTAAAACTGCAGATATCTCATTGCACAATTTTCATGTACTGTTCTAGTTTATACCAACGAAAAATAGACTCAATAAGGGTTCTACACATATATCCCATGCTTCCTAATTATTTGTGTACAATTTTTGACAATTTTTCCAAAACAGAACAGTGACTCGCGAATGCATTCAGAGTAGGTCTCACTAAAACTGAATTATCTCATAATGTATAAGTCTTTTGCCTACTGTTTTTTTTTCATGTAAAAATAGACACAATAAGGTTTAACTCCATGTCTCATTCACCTTCTAATTCAATATACCCTATTTTTGGTGATTTTTCTAACTCATATCACTGCTGTTACTACAAGTTGTTGTGTCACAATTTATGAAGGACTAGCTTCTTACCAAACTCACCTACATTCCTAATTCAAGGATTTATCCCACATATATAAATATTACCTTAACAAAATGATTAAACTTTGATTTAGAAAGCATAAACCTTACCATCAAGAACCAGCATACACATTAACAATACTACAACATACTTAATTAGAAATTTAGCCATATTCGCATGGCCATTCTTTTAGGGTTTACATGTGAACCGTAAAACTTCCTTAAACAATCCAAGCCTATCCTATACATGCCTTCGTTCAAAACCAATCCCAAAATGAAGGAGTACCCCAAAAAGATAGGTTGATAGTGTGAGCGACCTTCCAACGACCCTGATGAGCTTGTGGCTTGCCCCTAATCTATAAAACAGAGGAAACATCTCACACGGGTAAGCATACTAGCTTAGTAAGTCCCAATTCATTTAGAATTATAACATCTAATTATGTATGAAGATAAAGCAATCCACATATGGTATTCTACAATAACAACTAAGTAAATAGTTTACACAAGGTCAAGTTTAATAATTCAAGGACCCACTTTCATAGTAGTCATTCATGCAAATCAATTGTCCCATAGTAGCATGTTCGAAGGTCGACTTCCGACAAATTATATTCATCAATGACAACTTAGCACAAGTAATATCTAACATAACATACCTCACATACTTACCCGAACCACATTCTTGACAATTTAGTTCTAAATTGTCTTGACGAGGATTAGACTCCTCTTAGGAAAATTTCATCACCGGCATCAAGCCTGCTAGGCGTAAAAGCCCGATAATTAACACCGGCACAAGGCCTGCTAGGCATAAGCCCGATAAATAACACCGGCACAAGGCCTGCTAGGCATAAGCCCGATAAATGTCACCGGCACGAGGCCTGCTAGGCTCGAAGCCCGAATATCAGAATATTAGCACATGCTTTTCACATTCCACCATCACATATCGAATTATAACCATTTATTCCCATTGCAATAAATAAATTTGTAATCAATCTAATCCATCAATCATCACATTCGGCCAACTCATAGTTTTACACCAAGCTATTACCAACTTTATCATTCACTAGATGTGTAAATGATCTTTAGATAATAAGTAGCTCAAGAACTTACTCATTTACCTTGCATTAGCCAAAACAATTTCCATCATATTCTCAACATAAATCATCAACCAACATGTAGGTATACATTCGGCCATGATGCAATTTGCTACTAACCTTCATAAATTTTATTATAGTCAAGGTAACCATAATTTATTCTTTGACAAAATCTAACCAAAGGACTTACCTCGGTTGTCGATAAGCCGTGCAAATCGGCTACTCGATAATCTTTGCTTTGCCTCGATCCAACTTTTTCTCCTTTTGATCTTGATCTAATTTGGTTCAATTTAAACCAATTAACCCACATTTCCATTTAATTCGAAAGCAAAATCATAAAAACAATAATCCCAAGACATAAACATTTACATTCGGCCTTTATCCTCTATTTGTTCAAATACATTCAAAATTATTAAGGAACACTTTGGTAGTGCTTTCCTTGATACGTTTTAACTTACAACCTACTTTCATACTTATTGCCATACACAATTTTATGTACTTATACATATATCACTAAGTACAATAGCTCAAATTCATTCTCTCATATGGCCGAATATGTCAATAACCCCCATGCATTTTCTTCAACATGCAACCTAGCAACAAGCTAAATAACCATTCAAATTTCATGCATTTGACTACACCAATTCCACCTATGTGGAGTTCTTCTACTTGGCCGAATGGCCCTTAGGTTCTTAGAATTATCTTTTTAGCTCTTCTTTCCCTCTATTTTACTCCTTACTCTATTTTACTTCAAATACTCAAGTCTTATACTTAGTTCACCCAACAATTAACACATCACCTATAACAATTAATCTAGGTCAACTTCATTATATGAGAATGACCTAACCACCAAGCACATGAAGTACCATTTTCATAAATATCCCCCCCCATTATTCGGCCAACTAGGAGGATACCCTCAAGCCAAACAACAAAATTTTCTTAATCATGCTCAAGATACCTCTTCTCAAGTTGTCTAAGTTCATTTCTACAACAAGGTACAAACTCTCATCCATGGCCGAATTCCTCATGTATGAGATCAACCATTTTCTACTTGTTTTTCCCTAATGACCAAGAAATCGGCTCAATTTAAGGGTAGGCTATCAAGCTATGCCTCAACTCTTACCTTGATTCCCACATGCATGGCCGAATCTCATCTTACCAAACTTAACAAGCTTTGCTTGTTTCCAAAGAGAATGAATCAAGAAATCAAGCCACATCAAGATAAATTACTAAGGTGAAGTTCAACTCTTACCTATTCTAACACATGCAAGGCCGATTGAAGAAGATGAAAGTTCTTCTCTTCTCTTCAAGTAGAATTCGGCTAGAAGGGAGGAAGGATGAGAGAATTTTCTTTTTCTTTTTGTTATTTTAACAAAAATCATAGCATGCTTTTTCAAAAATCAAAATATGCATAAATTAAAAACATATTTTCCTAGCATGCCTTAATATAATAATGCCTAAATTTCATAAAAAAAAATAAAATAGAGAGCATATATGCATGCTTGCCGTCCACCTTGTTCAATTGTGGGGAATTTGACATGCAAATTCCCATGTTTTGTGAACAATTCATTTAGCTCCCTTTTTATTAATGCCCACTACATTAATCCTTCTTGCAATTTAAGCCTTCTTAGCAATTTAAGCACTTAGATAACTAAAATTTTCTACGAAATTTTTACACTCACTAAAAACACACATAATAAACACAAAACATAATATTATAATATCCCACAGGCTCGGATTCGTGGTCCCGAAACCACCTTTCCGATTAGGGTCAAAATTGGTCTGTTACAACTCTCCCCCCTTAAGGATTTTCGTCCCCGAAAATCTTACCGTTAAAAAGGTTCGGATATTGTTGCTTCATTGACTCTTCAGGCTCCCACGTAGCCTCTTCGACTCCGTGACGATTCCATAGAATCTTTACTAATGGAATTCTTTTATTTCTTAACTCTTTGGTTTCCCGAGCTAAGATACGGATCGGTTCCTCATCATAGGTCAAGTCAGATCGAATTTCAATCTCTGACGGGGTGATCACATGGGACGGATCCGATCTGTATTTGCGAAGCATCGAAACATGAAATACGTTGTGTATCCTTTCTAACTCGGAGGGCAACCTTAATCTGTAAGCAACCGGTCCAATACGTTCAATAACTTCGTACGGTCCGATAAACCTCGGGCTCAACTTGCCTTTCTGACCGAATCGGAGTATCTTCTTCCACGGAGAAACTTTCAAGAATACCCGATCTCCGACCTGAAATTCAATGTCCTTGCGTTTTAAATCGGCATAGGACTTTTGACGATCCGAAGCTGCTTTCAAGTTGCTTTTAATCACAACCACTTTCTGTTCAGTTTCTTTAATCCAATCAACCCCGTGTATCTTATTCTCACCGAGCTCAGTCCAATACAACGGTGTGCGGCATTTTCGACCATATAAGGCTTCATAAGGTGCCATTCTTATGCTAGACTGAAAGCTGTTATTGTAAGCAAACTCAATCAGGGGTAGGTATCGTTCCCACGTACCCCCGAACTCGAGAACGCAACACCTCAACATGTCCTCAAGTGTCAAAATAGTTCGCTCAGACTGACCGTCTGTTTGCGGATGGAAGGCCGTACTAAAATGAAGTTTAGTACCTAATGCCTCTTGCAACTTCTTCCAGAATCGCGAGGTAAATCTTGGATCTCTATCTGAAACAATGGAACTCGGTACACCGTGCAATCTTACAATCTGCGACACATACAATTCAGCGAGTTTGTCGAGTGGATAGTCGGTACGTACCGGCACAAAATGAGCTGACTTAGTCAATCTATCAACGATAACCCAAACGGCATCTTTCTTACTCGGTGTCATAGGGAGACCGGATACAAAATCCATAGTAATTCTATCCCATTTCCATTCGGGTATCATAAACGGCTGAAGTAATCCGGAAGGTACCTGGTGCTCAGCTTTCACTTGTTGACAGATTAAGCATTTGGAGACAAACTCAGATATGTCCCGTTTCATGCCAGGCCACCAATAAAACTGCTTCAAATCGTTATACATTTTTGTGCTTCCCGGGTGTATCGACATTCGGCCATTATGGGCTTCACTCAGAATCGCCTGTATCAAATCTGAGTTTGTTGGAACACACAATCGATTTTTATACTTCAAACAGTCATTTGCATCTATCTGGAAGTCTGATTCTGTAGAGTTCTCACACTGAACCCGAATAGCTACTAACTTTTCGTCAGCTTTCTGTGCCTCGTAAATTTGCTGAATAAACATCGGTCTTGTTTGTAGCTCGGCTATGATCGAACCATCCTCAGACATCGTCATCCGTGTGTTTAATGCACGCAGAGCAAATAATGATTTTCGACTTAACGCATCCGCAACGACATTAGCCTTCCCCGGATGGTAGTCAATCACTAATTCATAGTCTTTCAACAATTCTAACCATCGGCGTTGTCTCAAATTCAGGTCTTTCTGAGTCATTAAATATTTCAAACTTTTGTGATCTGAATAAACATGACATTTTTCGCCGAATAGATAGTGACGCCAGATTTTTAATGCAAACACAATGGCTGCTAACTCCAGATCGTGAGTTGGATAATTCTTTTCATGTGGCTTCAATTGTCTTGAAGCATAGGCTATGACCTTGCCTTCTTGCATCAGAACACAACCCAACCCACCTAAAGATGCATCACTGAAAATAGTAAATTCTTTACCCGATTCAGGCTGAGTCAACACTGGAGCCTCGGTTAGAAGGGCTTTCAACTGCTCGAAACTCCTCTGGCATTTTTCTGACCACTCATATTTGACATCCTTCTGTAGTAGTCTCGTCAAAGGTGCAGCTATCACGGAAAAACCTTTTACAAATCGTCTATAATATCCCGCGAGGCCTAGGAAGCTTCGGATTTCAGAAACATTCTTTGGTGGTTTCCACTCGAGTATGGCTGCTATTTTGCTTGGATCCACCCGAATTCCTGACACCGAAACCACATGACCCAAGAAGCTGACTTCGTTCAACCAAAACTCACACTTGCTGAATTTTGCATATAAATGATGATCTCTCAAGGTTTGTAGTACTTCTCTCAGGTGCTCAACGTGTTCCGCTTCACTTTTGGAGTAGACCAATATATCATCGATAAACACTACTACAAACCGATCCAAAAACCGTCGGAAGACCCGGTTCATTAGATCCATAAAAACGGCAGGTGCATTGGTAAGCCCAAAAGGCATAACCAAAAACTCATAGTGTCCGTACCTCGTTCGAAATGCCGTCTTGGGCACATCGGAATCCCTGACTCGTAATTGGTAATAGCCCGATCTCAAATCTATTTTCGAAAACACTGAAGCTCCCTTCAACTGATCAAATAAATCATCAATCCGAGGTAACGGGTATTTATTCTTTATGGTCACCTTATTTAGTTGCCGGTAGTCGATACACATTCGCATTGTCCCATCTTTCTTTTTCACAAACAAGACTGGTGCTCCCCACGGAGAAAAACTCGGTCGTGCGAAACCCCTCTCGGTCAATTCTTGCAACTGCGCTTTCAATTCTTTTAATTCAGTAGGCGCCATTCGGTACGGAGCTATCGAAATTGGGGTCGCATCCGGCACTAATTCAATGCCGAACTCAATCTCTCGTACTGGGGGTAAGCCCGGTAGTTCTTCAGGAAACACATCGGGGTATTCACATACAACTGGTACCGACTCCATTAGTTTCTCGGACAGTTTATTATCCAGTACATAAGCCAAATAGGCCTCACACCCCTTTCTCACATACTTTTGGGCTACCATCGAGGATATCACTGTAGGCAACTCATTTACATCACCGGATTTTATCCTAATTGTCTCACCGTTTCGGCATTTCAGATTAATAAGCTTCCTCTTGCAATCCACCACTGCCTCATGTGAAGTTAGCCAATCCATACCCAAGATTATATCAAATTCATCGAAGGGCAGCAACATTAAGTCTGCTGGAAAGCAATAGTCTCGTACCATCAACGGGCAACCTCTACACACTTTATCTACAAGCACACATCTACCCAAAGGGTTGGACACACGAATTACGAACTCGGTAGACTCAACTAGCAGAGTCTTACCAAATTTTAAAGTTTCACACACATAAGAATGAGTCGAACCAGGATCAATTAGTGCAATCACAGTAGTATCAAAAAGAGTGAAAGTACCAGTAATGACGTCGGGGGAGGAAGCATCCTCTCTAGCTCGCGCAGCATATGCTCTCGCCGGAGCTCTAGCCTCGGATCGATCTGTAGTGTTCTTTGTTCCTTTCTGGCTACCACCTACATTGCCTGAATGTCTGGGTGGTCTACCTCGCATTGGTACGCTGTTCGGTGTAGTATTCTGAACGGCATTCTGCTCAGCTAATTTCGGACACTCCCGGATAAAATGACCCGACGATCCACACTTGTAGCAAGTCCGATCATGGAATCTGCAACTCCCTGAGTGCCATTTCCCACAGTGCTTGCATTCAACTCTGGTCTGTGGAATGTTACCAACACTGGCTATTGAGGTAGCTCGGGAGCTCATAGGAGGTCGATCCCGTCTAGGTGGATCTGTAGTAGTTTTCTGTCGGCTATAGTCATCTCTGGGCCTCTTGCTCGTGGGATGGAAGACTTTGCCCGAAGACCTCTTTCGGATATCTCTGGCTTCGGTATCGGCCTTTCTTTTCTCCTTCCCGAGCTCTTCAGCTTTGCAAGCTCTCTCAACTAAAGTTACAAATTCTTGGATTTCAAGAACGCCAACAAACATCTTTATATCTTCATTTAGGCCGTCTTCGAATCTTTTACACATAATGGCTTCAGTAGAGACACACTCTCTAGCATAACGGCTGAGCCTGACAAATTTTCTTTCATACTCCGTTACAGTCATTCGTCCTTGTTTCAGCTCAAGGAACTCTTTTCGTTTTTGATCAATAAACCTTTGGCTAATATACTTCTTGCGGAATTCAATTTGGAAGAAATCCCATGTCACTCTTTCTTTCGGAACCACTGATACTAGTGTGTTCCACCAGTGATATGCAGTGTCCCGTAGTAAGGATATAGTACATTTCAAGCATTCATCCGGAGTACAAGACAGCTCACCAAGTACTCGAATAGTGTTATCGAGCCACATTTCGGCTCTCTCAGCATCGTCATCGTCATTGGCTTTAAAATCTTCGGCCCCATATTTTCGAATTTTGTCAACTGGGGGCCTACTTGATCTCATGGGATCTATTACTGGGGGAGCTAGAGGATCCGGAGTTGGATTATTCGGGGGTGGAGGTTGGGGCATATTCGGGTTATTCTGAATAAATTGGGCAAACCAATCATTCATCATCCGATAAAAGGCTTGCTTTGTCTCTCCTTCGTGGCTACCCGAAACAGGTCGAGAGTCTATCGGCGCTGATCCATGGGTACGGTCAGGCGCCACGCTCTCCACATCATCAGCCACAGCTCTTTCTGGTTCGGAATCCATTTACTATACAAACAAAAATTTAGGTTGTCAGAAGTCACCACACTATCAACATATAACCACAGGCATGTATAGCTAGACTCACACGCGCCACGGTAGTCCTAGAATCGACTAAACCGTAAGCTCTGATACCAATCAAATGTAACACCCCGTGCCCGGTACCGTCGCCGGAGTTGAGCAAGAGGCATTACTAGACTTGACTACAAATTTAAAACATGAAAATCCTAAAGCTGTCAAACTGCGTTGTGCCAACCAATTCGGCTATAACTCGAGTTATAGAGCTCAAAATTCGGTTCCGTAAATTTTCCTTGAAAGTAGACTCATATATCTATTTACCATAGTTTTTCTAGAATTTTTCATGTGGCCATTTAGTACAGTTTATTCATCAAAGTTACCCTTATTACACTGCTGGACAGTTCTGACCTGTCCCTGTAAAACTGCAGATATCTCATTGCACAATTTTCATGTACTGTTCTAGTTTATACCAACGAAAAATAGACTCAATAAGGGTTCTACACATATATCCCATGCTTCCTAATTATTTTTGTACAATTTTTGACAATTTTTCCAAAACAGAACAGTGACTCGCGAATGCATTCAGAGTAGGTCTCACTAAAACTGAATTATCTCATAATGTATAAGTCTTTTGCCTACTGTGTTTTTTTTCATGTAAAAATAGACACAATAAGGTTTAACTCCATGTCTCATTCACCTTCTAATTCAATATACCCTATTTTTGGTGATTTTTCTAACTCATATCACTGCTGTTACTACAAGTTGTTGTGTCACAATTTATGAAGGACTAGCTTCTTACCAAACTCACCTACATTCCTAATTCAAGGATTTATCCCACATATATAAATATTACCTTAACAAAATGATTAAACTTTGATTTAGAAAGCATAAACCTTACCATCAAGAACCAGCATACACATTAACAATACTACAACATACTTAATTAGAAATTTAGCCATATTCGCATGGCCATTCTTTTAGGGTTTACATGTGAACCGTAAAACTTCCTTAAACAATCCAAGCCTATCCTATACATGCCTTCGTTCAAAACCAATCCCAAAATGAAGGAGTACCCCAAAAAGATAGGTTGATAGTGTGAGCGACCTTCCAACGACCCTGATGAGCTTGTGGCTTGCCCCTAATCTATAAAACAGAGGAAACATCTCACACGGGTAAGCATACTAGCTTAGTAAGTCCCAATTCATTTAGAATTATAACATCTAATTATGTATGAAGATAAAGCAATCCACATATGGTATTCTACAATAACAACTAAGTAAATAGTTTACACAAGGTCAAGTTTAATAATTCAAGGACCCACTTTCATAGTAGTCATTCATGCAAATCAATTGTCCCATAGTAGCATGTTCGAAGGTCGACTTCCGACAAATTATATTCATCAATGACAACTTAGCACAAGTAATATCTAACATAACATACCTCACATACTTACCCGAACCACATTCTTGACAATTTAGTTCTAAATTGTCTTGACGAGGATTAGACTCCTCTTAGGAAAATTTCATCACCGGCATCAAGCCTGCTAGGCGTAAAAGCCCGATAATTAACACCGGCACAAGGCCTGCTAGGCATAAGCCCGATAAATAACACCGGCACAAGGCCTGCTAGGCATAAGCCCGATAAATGTCACCGGCACGAGGCCTGCTAGGCTCGAAGCCCGAATATCAGAATATTAGCACATGCTTTTCACATTCCACCATCACATATCGAATTATAACCATTTATTCCCATTGCAATAAATAAATTTGTAATCAATCTAATCCATCAATCATCACATTCGGCCAACTCATAGTTTTACACCAAGCTATTACCAACTTTATCATTCACTAGATGTGTAAATGATCTTTAGATAATAAGTAGCTCAAGAACTTACTCATTTACCTTGCATTAGCCAAAACAATTTCCATCATATTCTCAACATAAATCATCAACCAACATGTAGGTATACATTCGGCCATGATGCAATTTGCTACTAACCTTCATAAATTTTATTATAGTCAAGGTAACCATAATTTATTCTTTGACAAAATCTAACCAAAGGACTTACCTCGGTTGTCGATAAGCCGTGCAAATCGGCTACTCGATAATCTTTGCTTTGCCTCGATCCAACTTTTTCTCCTTTTGATCTTGATCTAATTTGGTTCAATTTAAACCAATTAACCCACATTTCCATTTAATTCGAAAGCAAAATCATAAAAACAATAATCCCAAGACATAAACATTTACATTCGGCCTTTATCCTCTATTTGTTCAAATACATTCAAAATTATTAAGGAACACTTTGGTAGTGCTTTCCTTGATACGTTTTAACTTACAACCTACTTTCATACTTATTGCCATACACAATTTTATGTACTTATACATATATCACTAAGTACAATAGCTCAAATTCATTCTCTCATATGGCCGAATATGTCAATAACCCCCATGCATTTTCTTCAACATGCAACCTAGCAACAAGCTAAATAACCATTCAAATTTCATGCATTTGACTACACCAATTCCACCTATGTGGAGTTCTTCTACTTGGCCGAATGGCCCTTAGGTTCTTAGAATTATCTTTTTAGCTCTTCTTTCCCTCTATTTTACTCCTTACTCTATTTTACTTCAAATACTCAAGTCTTATACTTAGTTCACCCAACAATTAACACATCACCTATAACAATTAATCTAGGTCAACTTCATTATATGAGAATGACCTAACCACCAAGCACATGAAGTACCATTTTCATAAATATCCCCCCCATTATTCGGCCAACTAGGAGGATACCCTCAAGCCAAACAACAAAATTTTCTTAATCATGCTCAAGATACCTCTTCTCAAGTTGTCTAAGTTCATTTCTACAACAAGGTACAAACTCTCATCCATGGCCGAATTCCTCATGTATGAGATCAACCATTTTCTACTTGTTTTTCCCTAATGACCAAGAAATCGGCTCAATTTAAGGGTAGGCTATCAAGCTATGCCTCAACTCTTACCTTGATTCCCACATGCATGGCCGAATCTCATCTTACCAAACTTAACAAGCTTTGCTTGTTTCCAAAGAGAATGAATCAAGAAATCAAGCCACATCAAGATAAATTACTAAGGTGAAGTTCAACTCTTACCTATTCTAACACATGCAAGGCCGATTGAAGAAGATGAAAGTTCTTCTCTTCTCTTCAAGTAGAATTCGGCTAGAAGGGAGGAAGGATGAGAGAATTTTCTTTTTCTTTTTGTTATTTTAACAAAAATCATAGCATGCTTTTTCAAAAATCAAAATATGCATAAATTAAAAACATATTTTCCTAGCATGCCTTAATATAATAATGCCTAAATTTCATAAAAAAAATAAAATAGAGAGCATATATGCATGCTTGCCGTCCACCTTGTTCAATTGTGGGGAATTTGACATGCAAATTCCCATGTTTTGTGAACAATTCATTTAGCTCCCTTTTTATTAATGCCCACTACATTAATCCTTCTTGCAATTTAAGCCTTCTTAGCAATTTAAGCACTTAGATAACTAAAATTTTCTACGAAATTTTTACACTCACTAAAAACACACATAATAAACACAAAACATAATATTATAATATCCCACAGGCTCGGATTCGTGGTCCCGAAACCACCTTTCCGATTAGGGTCAAAATTGGTCTGTTACATGTCCCGTGCATGGCATTCAACCAGAAACATAAATTGAGATTTTTTATATTGATGCTGTGAGAATTCTTGAAAGAATTGCTCAGAATGATTATCAATACCCTATCTCCAAGGCTGTACAAGCAAAAACTACTCCAGGAGTTATTGAATTGGATGCAATAACCGCACTAAGTGCTCAAGTTTCTTCTCTCACAAACATGACTAAAAATATGCAAGGGACGAGTGGAGTTGCACCTATACTAGTCGCTTAGCAAGTTGATGTTCTTATTTTTTTCTTGTGAGATTTGTAGTGACAACCATAGCTATGAAGATTTTCCACAACATGCAGAGACTGCTTGTTATATTAGTAACATCTGTAACAATTCTTATGGTAATTCTTACAACAACTCTGCATGCAACCAACGTTTTAGGGAACTCAGAATGCTTGACAAAATGCTATGACATTCAGATATGGGAACACATCTACTCAGGACAATTATAATCCTAGGCAAGGGAATTACAATCACCAACAGCCGAACTACAATCAACATACTTAGATGTATCTACAACAAGGCTAGACACATCCATACCAAAATAAGATGCAGCCACAACACTCTTCAAAACCAAATCAACATGTTCAGGGACATCGATAGCAACCATATATTCAAGCTTCTACATCTGTCCCATTAGCAACTCTTGAGGCGTTAAATCGAGAGCATAAACCTCGCACGGAAGCTATTGTATAAGGAAATTCATCTTCCATTCAAGCATTGGAAGCGCAATTAGGGCAACCTACTTCAAATTTGAATAATTGACCACCAGGTTCATTACCTCGTGACACGGAAAATCCTAGTCCGAGGGGAAAAGAACATTGTAAGGCTATTACTGTACTATAGCACCTCAAGATACGGATGGAGTGATCACTGATGAGAGCGTTGAATCTGAACAAGATGTCGATGCATAAGACAAAGAAGTTCCTTAAATTGTCACTCATATGCCTAATGTCCTACCTTCAAAATTGTTGATGCAATCAAAGATATCAGCGCAAGCAGATATATCTCTACCTTTACCCTTCCTAGATAGATTCAGGAAGAATGAGCATGACAAGCAGTATCAGCAATTCCTGGACACACTGAAGCAATTGCATATCAACATTTCTTTAGTGGATGCTCTGGTACAAATCCCTAGTTATGGGAAATTTATGAACTCTTGTCAAAAAAGAAAAAGCTTACTGATATTGAAACTATTGCACTCATAGAAAGCTATAGTACTGTTTTGACAAACAAGTTACCCTCTAAATTGAAAGATCCTGGGAGCTTTACCATTCTATGCTTAATTGGAAATCATTATTTGGGTAAGGCTTTATGCGACTTTGGAGCTAGCATTAACCTGATGCCACTATCTACTTTCAAAAAGTTAGGAATTGGTCACATGAAATTTACTGTAGTGACATTACAACTAGCCGATCGATCCTTGGCTCAACCTGAAGGGAAAATAAAAGACGTCTTAGTTTGTATGGATAAATTTGTTTTTTCGGTTGATTTTATCATACTTGACTATGAGGCAAACAAGGAGGTTCCCATAATCTTGGAACGACCTTTTTTAGCCACCGACCGAACTCTCATTGATGTTCATAAAGGTAAACTAACCATGCGACTTAATGATAAGCAAATCACCTTCAGCATTTTTGAATCTGTTCAATGCAAGGACAAAGAAGAATGCCATACTATTTATGTGTTAGATGATCTAATTGAGGAAGAATTTAATGACCAAAACACAATACTCTTTGAAGTGTAACAGCCCGATTTAGGGGTTAGTCGAAACAGTGGTTTCAGAACCACTAATTCGAGGTCAGAGAAAATTATTTTAATGTTATTTTATGAGTTATAGCATGATTATGTAGGTGCATGACAATTTTGGTGCTTTAATTTTAGCGATTGCATGCTTAATTGCGAAAAAGGACTAAATTGCATAAAGTGTGAAAGTTCTATTTTACAAGCTAAAGGTGTCTAAAAGCCATAGGATATTAATTGGAGGCCCTTAAAGTGCAATTAGACCCTTAGAAATAGGGTGGCCGGCCATAGGGGACAAACAATGTCAAAATTGGTCAAAGTTGTTGGAATTAGGAGGATTAAATTAACTTGTATTAATAAAATAAAGAAAAGAAAAATATCATCTTTTCTCTCCATCTTCTCCACCGAAAATTAGCAGCACAATAGGGGTTGAGATCTAAAAAATTTTAGCCAAGCTTTTCCTCCTTGCAAGTAAGTGTCTTAATGGTCATTTTTTTTATAATTTTTGTGCTTTTGAGACTCTTGTAGCTTGAGCCAGCTAATAAGGGGACTATTTTGCAAAATGGTTGAAAACCTAGGGTTTTTCCATGAGACAATTAGTGCTGATTTATGAAATTTTATGGAAGAAAATGAGTCTTAGTTGTTAAATAAACAACTTTTATGAAAGGTGTTACCATGAAAACACCTAAAAAGACCTTTTTGTAAAGGTTGTAAAATAGGTGTTAAATGTGTGAAATAATGAGTATTGGGAGTTGCTATAAGAGTAATAAATGTTCAGCTAGGCTTGATAAAGGAGGAAATTTGATTAGAATCGATTTACAAGTCTAGGGGTAAAATAGTCATTTTGTGAAAGTCTAAGGGCAAAATGTTAATTTTGCCAAAGTATGATTATTGAAATGTTTTGATTAATGTGGTAATTAAATGAGATAATTTGTTATTATAAATCAAGAAGAACGAGAAATTAACCTTGACCGAGGAAAAGGCAAGGTATCGGACTAGATCAGCAAATTGGCCTATTTTGAAATCGAGGTAAGTTTGTGTGTAATAAATTCAACATCACGCTAGTATGTTTTAAAATGTTCGATATTCGTGAAGATATATATTATTTCTATGAAATTGAGTAACGATGTTAAATGAGAAAATGATGAAAATTTATGATGTTAAAGTCCCGGTTGGACTTTAAGAAGCGAGAGGATATCATCATCAAGACATGAAATTAGTAAGGTCCCGTATAAGACCATGTTTGGGACATGGCCTCGGCACCGAATTGAGATCCTGTATAAGACCATATCTAGGATATGACATCGGCAACGAATATGAAAATCGTATAAGACCATATCTGGGATATGGCATCAACATTGATACGAGATCCCGTATAAGACCATATCTGGGATATGGCATCGGCGTCGTGTTTATGTGTATGATGATGATTGTGTATCCTCAGGTATTTCAAGTGATTCATCGGGATAAGTAATTATGCTTATAATAGAGATGAAATTAGTGATAAAGCTATGTGATGAAGTGATACAGGTACATGTGAGTAATTCATGATAAATGTTTACGATATGTGACATGGCAAGTAATTGGTAAGAGTAAGTTTGAGTAAGTTATGGCATTATGCTTGAGACTTTGTGTTTTTATTCAATGCAAGGGATGGATGACATTATGAGCCTTTAAGTTGCTATTTATTTCATGCAAACTTACTAAGCTTTATGCTTACCCCTCTCATTTCCCACTTACTTGTTGTATCACCAACCTAACTCAGAGATCGTGGGATGTCAGAGTTTAGAATCACACTATCAACTTCTCTTTGGTATAGCAAAGCTAGATTTATTTTGAGTATGGCATGTATAGGACTTGGTCATTTTGTTATGTCATATTTGTTAGCCAAAGTGTTGGCTATTAATGTTGTTCAATTCATTTTGTAAATGGTCATTGGAAATTGGCCAATACTTGACAAGTTCATATATTCAATGATGATGAAATTCATGAAATGCATGCTTGTGTGGATGTTTTGAATTTGGGTTCTTAAAAGTGCCTTATGGTCATGAGGTATGTTGAATTGAATTGGTATAAGTGTGGTTACTTTGTAGGGTGGCAATTGGCTTGGTAGATAGCCTTACAATTGTCCACATGAGTAGACACATAGGCGTGTGTCTAGGCCGGGTGTGTCACACGGTTAGCCCCATGGGTGTGTTGATAGGCCGTGTGTACCCATGCATACTAGGTTGGCAAGTCAGAATACCCAGTGGTAAACATACGGGCTGAGACATGGCCGTGTGTCTCAACCGTGTGGGAGACAAGGCCTAAGACACGGGCATGTGCCCGGGTCGTGTGAAGTCTGCACCTAAAATTAGGAATTTAATTCGACACACGGTATAAGGACACGGCCGTGTGCCTTGGCTGTGTGACCTTATTGAGATGATGATGTCATAAACAAAATGCCAAGGTTTTCACACACGGGTGAAGTCACAGGCGTGTCATGGCCGTGTGAGGGACACGGGCTATGGACACAGGCGTGTGTCAGGCCGTGTGAAAACCCCTGTAGGTTTGAATTGAAAAATAAATCCACACGGGTGTGGAACACGGGTATGTGATATGCCACACGGGCGTGACCCTTCCTTCACATGGATGTGTGGCCCTGTTTTGTGTCAAATTTTTCTAAGTTTTAAAAAGTTTCCAGTTTAGTCCTGAATCATCCCGAGTGCAAGTTTAGGGTCTCGTAGGCCTATAATAAGGACATTATGGTCTCGAATGAAAAGTTTTAATTTGAAATTAAGTTTTTATGGATAAATATTGTATGATTGAGCAAGTTAAGTACGGTAATGCCTCGTACCCAGTTCAGGTTTCGAATACGGGTAAGAGGTGCTACATGAAGAGTTTACAGTGACATCTGATGTCGAATGCTTAGACAATTGTGACAGCATGGTTGAAACTAATAATCTTAAACTCAAGCATGTATGGCAGATTGAATCCTTAGACCTAGCTAACAGAACAACCCCAATTTTAAAACCATCTATTGAAGAATCTCTTACTTTGGAATTGAAACCACTACCTTATCATCTTAATATGTTTTTCTAGGTGATCACAATACTCTCCCAGTTATTGTCTCCATAACATTGGATGCAACTCAAGAAGAGAAATTGGTCCATATTCTCAAACAACACAAACGAGCTATCGCATGGAGTATTGCCAATATTCAAGGTATTAGTCCTTCTTTTTACATACACAAGATCAAGTTGGAAGATGAAGGCAAGAAATTGATTGAACAACAAAGAATATTAAACGAGAAGATAAAGGAAGTTGTCAAGAAGGAAATCATAAAATGGCTTGATGCTGGAATTATTTACCCGATTTCTAATAGCAATTGGGTAAGTCTAGTGCAATGCATGTAAAAACCTGAATTTGGGCCTATTGGGCCTTGGCCATGGGAGAGTTTAAAATTTTTGAGAACAAGGGAACGACACTAATGCAAGTTGGACCTATTAGGTGAGTGATTTTGGATTGTTAGGGGGCTTCCATGAAGTCTTGGGTTCAAACCTGGGCTTTAGGAAAAATTTTGGTTTAGGTGAATAAAACCCTGGATGTAAGTGAGTAGGCTTTAAGAATATTGTTGGGGAAATCATGACGCAAGGAAGCATGTGGCCTAGTGGTTGTGGCATCATTAAGGTTGTAAGAGAGCCTGGGTACAAGTCTTGGCCCTTGCAGAATTTTTAAATTTTGCTCTTCAAAGAATCTTAACACTGGCACATAGGCTTTATAAATATTTGCGCATGTTTTAAGTCACAAGGAGCTAGTTGGTAAGGTGGCTAACGGCGTGGATTAAGTTATAGGGGAGCCTGAGTTCAAAACCCCTTGCATGCGAAATGTGACTATTTTGCTAATTTGAGACGGTTTTGGAGGATTGATGGAGGGATCCCACATTGGGAAGCTAGCATGAGAGTAGGTGAGAAGCTGGCTTTAAATAGAGCGATCTATGAGGAGAGTAAGCAAACCTTGGTTGGCGTTTGGGCATAGGAGTGTTCGAAGCGCAGATTAACTCCAGATTCCTATCAGGTGTGTATTTCGCACTACTCTAGTTGTAGAGCGGCAAATACCGAAATGCCAGTCACACGAGCGCACGTGTGGGAGCTTCGACGCGATAGTTGAGGCCATCATAAGTGTTCTTGTGGGTTTAGGCTGTTTGGGCCACGATGGGCCGAAAGGGGCCATGTAGGCCAATAGGCCCGTGGGCCCAATCGGATAAGTTGTATGATTATGTAGTAAATATTAGACTGGACTATGTAAATCTCATATCTGAGGCTAGATTTGGGCTAAATGGGCCACACGAGTGTGTGGACCCATTTGGGCCGAGAATGGGCCTTAGGCCCATTCGCATCGTTATCTCTGTTTAGAATACCTTGGGTTACAACATTACTGGAATACCCTTAGTTTACAAAATTACTAAAATACCCTTGGTTTACAAAATTACTGAAATACCTTGGTTTACAAAATTACTAAAATACATTGGTTTACAAAATTACTAAAACACCCTTGATTTACAAAATTACTGAAATACCCTTGGTTTACAAAATTACTGAAATGCCCTTGGTTTACAAAATTACTGAAATACCATTGGTTTATAAAATTACTGAAATACCCTCAGTTTGTGAAATTATCAAAGTACCCTCGATTTGTAAAATTACTGAAATACCCCTGATTTGTAAAATTACCGAAATACCCTGATTTCTAAAATTACCAAAATACCCTCGAATTGAAAATTTACCGAAATACCCCTAATTTGTGAAATTACCAAAATACCCTTGGTTTGCAAAATTACTGAAATACCCCCAGTTTGCAAAATTACCGAATACCCCTGAAGGGTAGGATTACTGAAATACCCTTATAGGGTAAGATGACTATTTTGCCCTTGTGGGTAAAGGACTGACTTAGACTATGAGTTGACTAATTTGACTATTGTTGTATGACTGATATGCTTTTATTACATGTTTAAATGATTGTTACTGAGCATGGCCATTTTGCATACACGTGTAATGATTGAGCATGACATACACGACATATTGCATGGGGTTGGGACAGAGTTACGGAGGAAGTGTACTGCCCATTGCCGTTCTGTACAAGGCTTTAAGCCTTTCTGTGATATTTATGGCTTTTAGCCGTTCTGTTAACCGACAGTGATGCTACTATATTTATGGCTTTTAGTTGTTCTGTCTACGGCGCCGAGCCGTTCTGTTGACTTAGTGCCGCAACAGGTGTTAAGCTTGATGTGTTGGCTGGATGGGTCGATTTTATCCCTACATGGTGAATTGGTTGGATTGGGCTGGATTTCTGTCTGCGTATTTGCATCTGATACTGATTCTGTAATGGGCTTAGGTCCACCTAGTTCTGTTATGGGCTAAGACCCACCTGATACTGTGTCTGTAATGGCCTCAGGCCCAGTCTGTTTCTGCATACCGTATATCTGACTATTTGTATTATAAGGGATTACACACTGAGTTTTCACAAACTCACCCTTCTGTCTAACTGTACAGGTAATCCTCAGACTTAGTGGGTTTGGAGCTGCGAGGGACTCAGAGGTGGCCACAGTACTGCTCTTATTTTTGTTTACTTGGCTTTTATTTACTATTAGTTTTTGTCTGGATTTTTTTTATATTTGTAATAAGGCCTCTCCAATTTTATAGTTTTCAATCTGAGGTTTTAATCATTATGATTTATACATGTTAGAAGTAGAACGCGATTTTCCCAAAATGATAACTTTTTTCAAAACACTATGTTTCCGCAATGATTTTTAAGCTTCCGAAACAAACAAGGTTTTAGAAGTAATGATGTTTTAAATTGATTAAATATATGTTGGTTTAACATGAGTTCTACGAAGAGGCTTCAACCTCCAAACGAGTTTTTTTTTTCAGCAAGAAAAAAAAGGGTTTCCAAAAAGCACTCCAATGTGACACTGCCAGACTCGGCCATAACTTTTAGGCTGGGTTTGGGGTGTTACAATGCGTGCCTAAAAATAGTGGCATCATTGTGGTTCGCAACGATAAGGATGAATTAATTCCTACACGCATTCCCACGGGATGGCGAGTCTGTATGGATTATCTCAAATTGAATGCGGCTACAAAGAATGATCACCTCCCACTTCTTTTCATCGATCAAATGCTAGATTGGCTTGTTGGAAAGGCCTATTATTGCTTTTTAGATGGCTACTCTGGGTACAATCAAATTTCTATTGCACCGGAGGATCAGAAAAAAATAACCTTCACATGCCCTTTTGGTACTTTTGCTTTTCGTCATATGCCTTTCGATCTTTGCAACTCACCAGCCACATTTCAAAAGTGCTTGATGGCAATATTCTCAGATATGATCGAAGACTCCTTAGAGGTGTTTATGGATGATTTCTCAGTCTATGGGAATGATTTTGATCATTGCGCTAACAATTTAGATAAAGTATTGAAGAGATATGATGACACACATCTTGTCCTGAATTGGGAAAAATGTCATTTCATGGTAACTGAAGGCATTGTGTTAGGACACCGCATTTCTAGTCAAGGCATTCAAGTAGACAAAGCTAAGGTGGAAATCATTGAGAAATTACCTCCACCAACAAACGTGAAAGGTATTTGCAATTTTTTAGGTCATGCGGGGTTTTATCGACGGTTTATTAGAGATTTTTCAAAAATTGCAAAGCCCTTATGTTCATTGCTGGAACAGAATTGAAAATTCTTCTTTGATGATGCATGTCTAGATGCCTTTATTCTGTTAAAAAAGAAGCTAATAAATGCACCTATTGTCGTTGCACCAGATTGGTCTCAACATTTTAAAGTTATGTGCGATGCAAGTGACTTTGCTGTGGGTGCAGTGCCAGGCCAACGAAGGGGAAAACTATTTCATGCCATCTATTATGCTAGCAAAACTCTTACAGAGTCTCAACTCAATTATATCACTATAGAGAAAGAATTGTTGGCTGTAGTCTGCTTTCGACAAGTTTCGTTCCTATCTTGTCGGCGCAAAGGTTACGGTATTCACTGATCATTTGGTGTTGAGATATCTCTTTGCAAAAAAAGATGCCAAACCAAGACTGATACGTTGGATATTACTGTTGCAAGAATTTGACATCAAGATAAAAGACTGTAAGGGTCCAGAGAATCAAGTTGTAGACTATCTATCTCGATTAGAAGTTGGCAGCGAAGACGGAAACATACTTCAGATTATCGATGCATTCTCAGATAAGAAGTTATTTGATGTGGAGGCAACCTCTTGGTATGCAGATTTTGTTAATTATCTAGTATGTGGAAAACTCCCATTAGGTGTCACGGGCCATAAAAAAGAAATATGTCATCGTGACGTAGTGAAGTATCATTGGAACGAGTCGTATTTATTCAAGGTATGCAATGACAACATTATTCGACGTTGTGTTCCGGAAGAGGAGATGCTTTCAATCCTGAAGTATTGTCATGATCCTCCTTATGGAGGTCATTTCGGTGGTATGAGAACTGCTGCTAAAGTTCTCCAATTAGGATTCTACTAGCCGACATTATTCAAAGACATCCACAATTTTGTGAATCAATGTGATAGGTGTCAGCGCACCGATTCTATATCCCGATGTAATGAAATGTTGCAGCAGCCAATTATGGAGGTTGAATTATTCGATGTTTTTAGAATGGATTTTATGGGACCGTTTCTGAGCTCATTTGGAAATCTTTATATATTAGTAGCTATTGTCTACATTTCAAAGTGGGTTGAAGCTGTTGCAGACCCAAAGGATGATGCAAAGATAGTACTAAATTTTTTTCACAAGCATATACTCACCCACTTTGGCACACCAAAGGCATTGATTAGTGATTAGGGTACACACTTTCATTGCAATGAAGTGGTGACCGTATTGAAGAGATATGGAGTTAATCATAGAATGGCTACTACTTATCATTCGCAAACCAATGGACAAGCTGAAGTTTCGAATCGAAAAATTAAAAGCATTCTTGAAAAGGTTGTAAACCCTTCGAGGAAAGATTTGTCTTGCCGATTGGATGATGCTTTATAGGCATTACGGATAGCATACAAAACTCCATTAGGGATGTCACTGTATCAGTTGGTTTTGGGGAAAGCATGTCACTTGCCGGTCGAAATAGAACACAAAGTAATATGGGAAATCAAGCAAGTGAACGTGGACTATAAAGCGACTTGAAAGAAAAGACTGTTGGATATCATTGAACTAGAGGAGATTAGGATTACTGCTTATGAAAATGCTGCAATTTACAAGGAAAAGACCAAACGATGGCATGACAAGATTATTTTACATCGACAATTTATTGTAGGTCAACAGGTTTTATTATTCAATTCTTGACTCAAATTGCACCTAGGTAAATTGCGTTCACATTGGTATGGACCTTTTGAAGTTGTCACCGTATTTCTTCATGGTGCAGTCACAATTTGGCACTATTTTGGATAGAGGTTGAGACACTATTTTGGCAACAATGATCAAAAGTAGGAAGAGACCATTAATTTTGTCGAAAAGTTTTAACTTTTAATTAGTACTCCTTGATTTTAGTTTATTTTCTTTTATTTATGTTTTGTTAAAGTTTGTTTTCCTTCCTTTTTGCAAAATAATTAGGTACCATTGTCGACGTATTGAAATCTTACTGTCAGCGTATTCCATAAGTCTATACTACCATTTATAGCTCATCAGAATTTAGAGAAATTCAGATTCTACCTTTGGATCAAAATTCACTCAGCCATTTGATCTTTCTGAGTGGGCACAATTTCTATTAGACACAACTCTTCCCGCCAGCCCTATATCTCTCCACAAAAAAACATGCCTATCCATCTTCCTCTGTCACCCATTATAAATTTTCTCCCACTGTATCGATAGTAACGCATTCAAGCAACCATTTTTATTTCCTTTCTCTTCTAAAAATTATATCTTTTCAGCTTTAAACCATTCTCCCTTAACAAAAGATAGCCAAAACAAGAGGCTCGATCAAGAAAGCCACCAAATCTGTGGGAGAACATGCGCCCTTTGCTACCACAGTTTGTGAATCAGAATCCACTAGGCCAGTGCAGACAAAGGAGCCAGTAATCCTTTTGAAGAAAGCGGCAAAGGAACGATTTCATGACAACATGCTGAAGCAAAACTTGTATCCCGAGCAGGGCATCTCTTTTTTGCCACAACAAGATTTGGGTGAACAAATCTCCAAAACCATCTTGAAGTTAAAATGGGAAACTTTTTGCACCTATCCCGGTAGCTACTCTCCTTCACTATACGTGTGTTCTATGCTAATCTCTACGATAATAAGTTAGAGTTTATTTTTGTTCGAGAAGGTCTAATATCATTGGTGCTGCAAAAATCAATGAGCTGTACAACACCAAGGTCGATGTCGACGAAAAATTTGAGTTCATAGATGACATCACAGATGAAAAATGAGACCTATTGGTAAGAGACTTGAGTGTGGAGGGAGCAGTGTGGATGGGCTCCCATCAAAAGAACTAGACAATGCACCGTCGCTTCCTAACGCTGCAAGGCAAAAGTTGGTTCCATTTTGTCAACTGCAGGCTCAAACCCTCCACTCATAGCACCACAATCACCCAAGACAGAATGTGTCTGATGCATTTTATTGTCAAGGATAGAAAAATTGATATGGGCGCAATACTTCACCAAGAAATAGCTAATTGTACCGCAAGGCAGACTGGGATCTTGGTTCTCCCATCACTAGTGATGCTATTGTGCCAACAAATAGGAATTGTGCCCCGTGCTGGTAAGGAAGTCTTGGAAAATAAGGGCTCTATCAATGAAGCATCTATAGAATGAATGACTCAAGGTAAATACACGCCAATACTGAAGGAGGCGAAGACCAGTAAGGTAAGAAAGGGCAAAGCCAAAGGCGACAGAAAAGGAACAAGTATGAATGCAGAGACATCATTATGGCACAAACTGAAGGATGTCAAAAAAATGGTAAATTCCATCAACAACAGGCAGATCAAGCTTGTCGCTACAGTAGAAGATATGAAGAGATCTCATAATTTGTTTTATGCTTATACTAGAGCCTAGAACAGTTCTATTGTAGCCACATTAGGCCAACTGAGCCCATCCCCACTACCAAATTTCCCTGTGTTTCCACCAATAATTCATAGTTATGACCTTTCTTCCTCGGATGATGACTTAAAAGACCGAGATAGATTGATGGCATCCCTACCCATTGTGCAGGTCTTTGATAATAAGAAAGACAAGGATTCCAGGGACATTGAAGAATGCATGTGAAAGATTGATACTTTGTTTGAGGATGGTTTTTTGTTGATTAAGAGGACATTGTTGTTGAGAAGGAAGTTGCTGCTGCAGAAGAGGAAGTTGTTGCCGAAGAAGAAGAAGTTGCTGAAAATGAGAAATAAAAAGAAGAAAAAGATTCTGTTGAAGAGATTGTCACCGCACCTAAGTCTGTGGGTGCAAATATCGATAATTTGGAGCAAACTAGAGTAAGATCGGTGAAAGTTGTGAGGTAACTAGTGAGGTGCAATGCAATTCATGACCAATAGTGGTCTACACTGGACCACTCCAAGTGGCCTCTCCTACACAAACAACAACCAATGATGCCGGGGCTAAGCTGGGAACTGAGGAGCAATTCGAAGACCGCGCAAAGCCTAAAGAAAAGAAAAGGAAGCGCTCAAAGGATAAAAAACGAAAGAAGGAGGAGAAGAAAAGGAGGAGAAAGAAACATCATGCAGTCCCATCAACAGTTGCAGATAACTGAGTTAGTTTATTTTAAACTTTACTTATAGTATTCCTCAATTGCATGTAGCTGTTGATTTTATTTTAATAAGTATATATTGTCATTGCATTTTTATTGTCCTTACGTTTTCATGTTAGTGCATTAGGGACAATGCAAACTTTAAGTTTGGGGGAATGCACATGGAACTTTGAAATGCACCCACATTTCAAAATTTATTTAATGAAGCATGCAAGGTTTAATTATAGTTAATGAAAATTGTTTTTTTTTTTTACATTCGATGTTTAATTCTTGAATCATGAAAATTATCAATGAATGAGTTGGATAAATTGGATAGAAGATTGTAGCTTCAATTCTTTAATGAATGGATTAGGTTGCATTAGTAATGGATGACCGCTATCATTCCTGAAATCTTGAATGAATTTGCTTTTTACAGCTTCTTATATATGTATATATAGTTATAAAGTAGAGACATTCCAAAGTGAGTGTAGTATGAAATGTTAAAAAGGGAACACTCCAATACAAGAGTTAGAAAAATCAATCTGGCCAAAGGTTATCGCTGCATGAGTGTGTGTCGGCAAAATTATGAATTCCCCAGGGGTTTGTTGCACCCCATCGTTACTTCTCAAGAACAAGGGTACAGTAATGCAACGATATCCTTTATTCCAAAAAAAATGTATATATACTTAGTATTGTACAATAAATGCTGTAATGGTAGATAGAACTTAGGTTTTGAAGCATGATGCTAGCATTGATGAAGTTGCAAACTTATTCAATCACGGTTATGAATGGTCATGGTTATGAATTCAGTCACTGGGAATTTAGAGGGTTCAATTTGCTAGAATGATCATTTGCTTTAGTAAAATTTTTTTGTAAGCCTTGCTAGTTTCTGTTTTACTTGAGGACAAGTAAAAACTCAAGTTTAGGGGTGTGATAGCACTAGAAAGAACATAGGTTTTCTCCTTTACTTATTGGTTAAACTTTTCCCATTTAGTTATCCTTAGCATACATTTTAGCATTTTCAGTTTAGTAAATTGCATTTTATTACTCAGTGAATCCTAACCTATTTTATCCTTAATTTTGCTATCTTATTGCATTAATGTCGCTGCATGAGTTAATCCCAGATTACGTCCAGAACTATCGCCACACCTGACAGCTACCCGCAATGTCGCTGCATGAATTAATTCAAGACTGCGTCCAAAGTTGTCGCCGCACCTAACAGCTGTCTGGATAAGAACCAAAACTGTATGAGTTATCTAGTCTAGTATAACCAACCTGTATGTACAAGGACAGAACAAATTTGAGGAAATGACACTTGTACTGTGAAAGGAGGACATAATAGGTGGACGTGAGAAGAAAAAGAGAGCTTTTTTTTTCTCCATCATCATCTTCATCATCCTACCTTAAAGCTTGCGGCCATGGCAGCTTAAGCCTCTCAAGGCTGAGCCAACGTGAAAACCAGATGCAGACTAGCTCCTAACGAGGAGGCCTAAATGATGGTATGAATGGATCGCATGTGTAAGACCATGTATATGAAATCACTAAGGCATTTTTTTGCATGAAATTATAATGGTGCATTTTGTACAATGCCTTCTAGCATATTTTGTGGAACGTTTGGTGGCGTACCCTGTCTGCCACTCCGTGGCGCACTTTGAATAAATCATATGGCATCTTCTATGAAGTTCGTTGGGACAACAAAAAAATGAGATTTTTGTATAAAGCCTTTATGGTATGTTATATTTGGCCTGTATAGTATGTTATATTCCGTATAACATCCTTAAATTAGGGGTTCGACATTTTGCTCTATTCTGTGTGTGTGGCTAGCTAAGCTTGTTGTTTGGGTGTGTTTGTGGGGTCTTGGGGAGGCTCGGGTTCGAGCTAAAGCTTTGGTAAAATTTTGTTTTTTGGGCACTTAAGGGGGGAGAGCTAGTGAATGCAGGACTTAAGAATAATTGTTGGTAGTTTAGTAGCACAAGGAGGCGTGTGGCATTGTGGTGTGGAGTCATTAAGGGAACCTGGAGGAAGGGAGTTCGAATCTCACATGCTACAATGTAGTGCATTTATTTTTGTGCTGTGCATGTGAGAGTGGTAGAGTTTAGCTTGGACTCTGCAAGGGGGTTGAAGAATCGGTCAAATGAGTTTGAATGAGTGATGGATAGGAGTTTGAGGAGTGAATTGTGAAGTGAATCGTGGGGATTGGGGAGAGAGGAGGAGTTTGGCCAATGAGGGAGCTTGGAGGGGGTGAAAATTCGGCTAGGGGGTGTGAGGAGCATATTCGGTCTTGGGGGTGAGTGAGTGCCGAAATTTTCCTTAGGCTCATCCTTGTTTTTCCTCTATTATTTTGTGCAAATTGGGTACATTTCGAGTTACTTTTACTCTTGCCAAAAACCTACTTTTTCTTTCCTTTGTCTTTTCTCCTCATAGTGTGTAGTAGCCGAACCTTTAGAGGTTGACCATTCGTGCATTTCTCTTCATCTTTTCTCTCCTACATTCGTCTCTTTTTTCCACTTTTTGTTTTCAACATAGTCGAAACGTTGCTTCTCCTTCGTTGCCTTTCGGTTTATTTTTCTTTTCCCTTAAACCGAATACTTCCCCTTTCGTTCCAAGTGAATTAGTTGGCCTCCATTTTTCCATTAGCCGAATACTTGTAGCCGCAGGTGGGGGCGTTGTTTTGATCATCGAATCCGTCTTGCTTTCTCGAATCATCTGTAATCGCAAGGTAATGAAAATTCTTTCGCTCCTTTCTTTTCTTTTCGGTCTTATGTTGCTCATAGCCGAAATGGTTATTTCTCTTAATTTTAGTTCACGGCTAATCCCTTCTTTTCTTCTCTCAACATGGCATGTTCACTTTGGTTAAAATCCATAGTCGAATCTGTCTGTGTTTGGTTCTCCTTTGATCAAGGTAGGGAGTTTTCCCTCTGATTTCTGTTCGTCTTATCTCCTTTCATTTTCTCTGTTATAACTGAATCTTCATCTTTACCTAGGCCGATTGTATTAAGGATCACGCAACTCACTTCTCTGCTCATTAATCATTCAGACTTCAGGAAGTGGTGGTAAGAGCCGAAACCCCTTGTTAGACAGCCATTTTCACTGTGATACCTTACTGATCGAGACTTTCTTCATGGAGGTGAGTGCTAGCCGATCCAAGGGGGTTGCGTTAAAGGAGCCTAAGGGGAGTGGACTCGTAGCCTCTGCTCCTAAGTTTAAAAGACGTAGGGTGTCAGCGATTCGGGATTTCCCGCCAGGCTGTGGAAGGGAGTCGACATCCGATTCGGATAAGCAAATCGTAGTTGTCCATGATAGTGGGGGTGACGTCGATCGGGAGTGTCTAGTTCTCCACGTAATCAAGTGTGTAGTCTCACGCCTTTATTTCGTTTTGTTCCGTATTATGCTATGTGTCGGCTAAAACCCTAAATACCCGTAACGAGAATGCAGTTGGGATACCCTAATGGGTAATATGGGAGATATACCAGGTGAGTAAATTTATGACTATACCATTTTGGGTAATTAGCATGATTGTGTGTATGTTTTGATTATCTGATATATATTGGTATATGTATGCATTTACCACATTATGATGAAATGATATGTTGCATGGGAAAGGGATATTGATGAATGGGGAAGTGTATTTCGGTGGCTCTGCCACATATTTCGGTGACCCTGTCACATTATTTCGGTGGCACTGCCACAATTTCAGCGATGAGCAGCGTGACTGCCATCGAGGTGTGTAGCGAATGAGGGTTTGGTTGTAGAAATCCCCACAGGTGTGTTTTGGCTGGAATGGGTGGTGTGTAGCGGATGGATTATTAGGTTGGGTTGGGTTGCATTGCATACATTTGTCTGTGTTACCATGCTAAAAGGGCTCAGGCCCAGTTCGTTTCTGTATGGGCTTCGCCTAGTTTGATTTCGTAAGGGGCTAAAGCCCAATATGTATCTGAATGGGCTCGGGCCCAATTAATGTTCGTTAGGGGATTACACACTGAGTTCTCGTAACTCACCCCTTTGCTTAATTTTGTAGGTAATCCTTAGCTTTGAGGATTTGGAGTCGAGGTGGACTCTGGGGTGGCCATACATCGTTTCTTTAGTAAACTCCGTTTCACATTACTTTAAATTTATGTTAATTTGGGATTATGTTCTGTAATAAGGCCACTGGAATTTTATTTTGGTTTTTGTTTTAATGCGGTTAATATATATTATGAAATGATCAATACGGGGTTTTACTAAAAACGTAAATAACTGTTTTCTAAAATATTAATGGACTGTTCCCAACCTATAGATAAATAAACTCGGGATTTTCTTAAAACTACAATAACTGTTTCAAAACGGCACATTTCCGAAATCCTCTAAATCTGGTTTTTGTGTTATAATACAAGTTGTGGTGTTAGTAATATTTATAATTTTTGCAGGAAAACCTTAAAAACATCTGATTTTCAAAATAGAAACAAAACTGGAAACTTTTAAACGATCGCGAAGTTTCTTTAACAACCATTCCATGTGACATGCCAGATCTAGTCGTAACGTTAGGTTAGGTTTGGGGTGTTACATTCCGCTCGAGAACGTCAACTGATCTAGGTTTAAGGATGACGACCTTCCTAAGTCTATAAATAGGATCAGCTAACACATGTTATTGACACCTTTTTCTATTGTATAATTTTCTCTTTAATTTAGTCTTTAGTTTTTCCCTTCTCTTAGGTTTTAGATTTTTATTCTTGTTCTTGTTATTTTCTTTTGGAGAGAAATCAAATTCTAAAATTATTCTCAGACCCTGTGTGGATTTAACGCTTAAATTCAATATAATCAGGCTTCTTCTGAACTCTATTCGTGAAATTGTTCTTTATGTTCGTTCTTTCTTTCAATTTTATATTGTTTACTGGATCCATGAGAAACTAATCCTCTTATGGGGATTAGCTAGTGGAGGTATGAATAATTAACTGTTTTGTAAGGAGTTCGTAACGGATTAGCTATTCAGGAAAGGAAAAACCTAAACCCTATGTAACAACCAGTTTTTCAATGGTTTCAGAATAGTGGTTTAGGGGCCACCAATCCGATGTGTGAGTCCGTAAATATTATTATTTAATATTTAAAAATAATATATAGTGTGATAATAAAATTTAATTTAATGATTTTTGGTTAAATGGAAGAACAATTAGGTTCAAGTGGTAATACTCTAAAATCAAGTGGTTTTAGAAAATGAGGTATCGGGACCTCTTTTCTATAAGCTGAGCCGTAAATATTTATAAAAATATTTACGGATTGTTATTAAGGTTGTATTAAAGTTTCGTTAAGAAATTTTAATGTTTGGATAGCTAATTAAGCAAAAAGGACTAAATCGTAAAATTTGAAAAAGTCAATCGCTATTAGTTAAAGGTGTTAATTGACTAAATAATTATAATTGGATGGCCTTAATGGATAAATTAACCATCTTAAAATAGTGGGACGGTTTGATGCCTTAATTTCTTTTAATTTTAATGTTTTATATGTTATTTTATTATTAAATAAAGAATAAAAGGTAAATAAAATATGAAAACATAATGTTTTCTTCTTCAATTGCTTTGTTCATCACCGAAACACCATGGCAAGAAGAACCAAGGTTCGACTATGGCTATATCTTTGCATGGTAAGCCATTATTCACCCGTTTCTAATAATTTTTATGTTTTTGAGATCGTTGCAACTAGGTCCAGCTAGCCTGTACTTTCGTTTTTGAAACTGTTAGAGATTTTGAATGTTGTCATTGATGAATCTTTGTGATTCTAGATGTTAAATGATGAATTTGAAGTATTAGTTGTTATTTATAAGTATTTTGTTAAGTGATTTTTGATGATTTTAACGATTAGGCATTAAATTATTGAAATAGTAAAAATACAAGGACTTATGTGGAATTTTTACAAACATGGGCTATATTGGAAGCTATGAACATTCGGTTGGCATGGGTTTTCAATAAAAATGGTTAATTTGCATGTTTTAGGCTCAAAGACTAAATTGAATAAAAGTAAAATGTTAGGGGCAATTCTGTAAAAATGTTAAAAGACTAAATTGCATAAAATGAATTCATTTTGCTATCTTAATTAGTGAATTTAATGAAATTATTAATTTAGATCAAGAACGAGTGGAAAATCGTGAAGAAGGGAAAATTACAAAATAGCCCTATACTTTGACATTTCTGCAATTTAGCCAAGTAAGTTCGTATGAACTATCATCACTTAAATGTTGATTAAATTGAATGTTTAATGTGTTGTTCTAATGTAAATGAATCAATATATATATGATTAAGTCCACATTATGACGAATTGACGGTTATCTAGCCCCGTTTGAACCATAGGAATTCGTAGGATACAAATGGCATGTCATTAGGGTTTTCATGTTTCGGGTGCTGGTATTGAATGTCCTATCGATGGCTGAGGTCTTGCATTTGTTGCGATTACTCCACAGCTCGTGTGAGCTGTAACAGCCCGTTTTTAGTGAAATCAAAACAGTGGTTTCGAGACAACAAATCCGAAGTCAAAAAAATTATTTTATTATTATTTTATTGCCTGCAACATGATAGTAGTAACGTATAAAAATTCGTTAAGAAATTTTACCTTTTACATGTTCACATTGATAAAAAGGACTAAATCGTGTAAAGTGCAAAAGTTGAATTCTAATAGCTAAAGGTATTAAATAGCTATAAAAATTTAAAGTGGAAGTCCTTATATGGTAATTAGACCATTAGAGTTGATAGTGGATTTTAATGGTTTGGCATTCTTGAAATTATGATTAATTTTAAAGGTTAATTACATAATTTGGTAAATAATGACAAAATAAAATAAAATAACAATTAGGTTATCATCTTTAACCTTTCTTTCAACTGAAAAGCAAAGAAAAAGAAAGCCATGGAAGCTTAGCATTCGACTGATAAACCATAATTTATACATATTTTGACCCCATGCTTGGCTTATTTTTGGATAAATTTCATGAATTCGATGCTCCTAATCCTTTAATTTCATGTTTTACGCTCAAGAGAGTTTAGGGAGTCGAAAAGAACGAGAAACGAGCCAAAAAGGGGCAAAATGGGCCTACCTCATAAATCAACACGGCCTGGACTGTCAGACCACACGGCCATGTGTTACAAGAAGAATCGAACACGGCCTGGACTGTCGCACAGGGGCAGACCACACGGCCGTGTATAATGGCAGAATCAAGCACGGCCTAAGGCTATCGAACACCGGCGTGTCACACGGGCGTGTCCCTGCCGAACCCAGATTTAATTCTATTCGGAAAGGCTACTTGTGGGCCAAAAAAGGCTTTCCAAAGCCTATATAACACCCTAGGGGAGGACCTAAAGAGACACACAGAGAGTAGAAAGCAGAAAACACTCGAAGACAGCCATCGGGAGCAGCTTGGAAGAAGGATCTCTATCAAGACTGAAGATCTCTTAAAAATTTCTTTTGAAGTTTTTGGGTTTTCTTATGTTTTGTTGTTTTCCTTATTTTAAGATGTTTCTCTCTATCAGTATGAACTAAATCCCTTAAATACCTAAGGGGATGAAACCTAAGATGGATCTTATTATTATTTGATTTATAAGATAAATACATGTTCTTATTCTTAATTGTGAGTTCTTATTCTTGTTTTAGTAATTCAGGTTATTGATTCAAGTCAAATGTGCTTATTCAGAGGAGCAAAAGTCCCTGTTTAAGATTAGATCAACACAATTAAGCGGAGTTGATTGCAACCCTAGAAATAGGGCGACATAAATCTGCTGGATTAAAGTCAAATCTAATAAGGGAATCCATAGATCGAGTTAATGCGACAATAGAGGTTTTAATTAGAAAAAGATTTCAATTAATCAACCTAGAGTTAGTTGTTTTTAGTCTTGAAAGATATATTAACATAAATCAGGGATTTCTACGGATTAAGTCAAGTGAATAAATCATATGAATCAAAAGTAATAAGTGAAGCCTAGGTGGATTCTTCCTTGGGTATTGCCTCTCTCATTAAGTTGTCCAAAAGTATTTTCCCAATTCATTCCCTGTCGTGCTTTTAATTAGTTTTAGTTTAAAAGAAATCACTCCAATTCTTAGGCTAGATAATAGAAAGATAGTAATTACTAGTACTCTTGGTCCTTGTGGATACGATATTACCGGTCTTACCATAACTATACTATTAAACGATAGGTGTGCTTGCCTTTATTGTGATCATAGTTAATTAAAGACACATCAAGTTTTTGGCGTCGTTGCCGAGGACTAAGATATTAGGTTTATTACTTTAGCCATTTTTATTTTATTGCAATTTATTATTATTATTATCTTTTTTTTTCTTTTCTAATTTTACACTTTCTTTGCTTCTGGTAGGAGTCTCTAGTTTATAACTAGAAGAAACCCGTCAGGACCATTGCTTTACGACAGTGAGATAGAGAGCACCACTCGTAGAAACCGAAGAGAGATAAGGTGAAGTCTACAATACATAGAGGAAGAGCAAGGGAACGATAATAATACTACCGAGGAGATGGCTGATAATAATCTGCTACCTCCTGTGGTTGCCGCAAATCCGGTGAATCAAAACCCTGCTACTCGTACTATGTATGATTACGCTAAGCCTACTTTAATAGGAACTGAATCAAGTATTGTTAGACCTGTTGTTGCTGCAAATAATTTTGAACTAAAACCTAACACTATTCAGATGATTCAACAGTTTGTTCAGTTTGATGGTTTGCAGGATAAGGATCTAAACAATCACTTGGCAAATTTTTTGGAATTCTGCGACACTTTCAAAATTAATGGCGTTTCTGATGATGCCATTCGCCTTCGATTGTTTCCCTTCTCGTTGAGAAACAAAGCTAAACAGTGGTTAAACTCGTTACCACGAGGATCAATCACTACATGGGAGCAAATGACCGAAAAGTTTTTGTTAAAATATTTTCCGTCGGCTAAAACGACTAAGTTGAGGAATGATATCTCTTCTTTTGTGCAGATGGATTTAGAAACACTTTACGATGTATGGGAGAGATACAAGGATCTACTAAGAAGATGCCCCCACCATGGGTTACCATTATGGCTACAGGTTCAAACCTTTTACAATGGTGTGAACCCCTCCACCAGGTAGTTGATTGATGTAGCTGCCGGTGGTACACTAAACAATAAAACACCTGAGGCTGCTTACGATTTCATAGAGAAGATATCACTGAATAACTATCAGTGGCAGGTCATGAGAACAAAGCCGACAAAGGCTGCCAGTGTTTTTAACCTCGACGCAATCACAATGCTATCAACCTAGGTAGAGCTTTTAAGTAAAAAGATTGATGGTTTGTGTGGTTCTTCATAGGTACATCCAGTGATGCAATGCGATACAAATGGAGGAGGAATGAGTAATACAGAATATCCATCCCACGACCCTGGCATAGAAAACGATCAGATGAACTATATGGGTAATAATTCTAGACCTCAGAATAATCTCTATATTAACACTTACAATCCAGGTTGGAGGAACCACCCAAACTTATCAGGGGGTGGTCAAGGAAATCAGAGACAACAACCTCCTCTAGGCTTTCAACAACAACCCTGCCCACAGGAGAAGAAGCCGAACCTTGAGGAGACACTAACAAAGTTTATTTCGGTGTTAGAAACTCATTTTCAGAATACCGAAACAGCGTTGAAAAATCAGCAAGCATCAATTCAAGGGCTTGAGAATCAAATTGGACAGCTGGCTAAGTTAGTTTCTGAAAGGCAACCAGGTAGTTTACCTAGTAACACCGAACCTAACCTAAAAGAGCATGTAAAGCCAGTTACACTAAGGAATGGGAAGGTATTGGTTGAAGCTGAAAGAAGATGCCACAAGAAACTGATAAGGCAAAGGGTGAGGAAGTAAACGAGAATGTAACACCGGTACTTAAGGAGTATAAACCACCGATCCCATATCCGACAAAGTTGAAGAAAGACCACATGAACGCACAATTTGGTAAATTTCTTAAACTTTTTAAACAATTACATATTAACTTACCTTTTGTTGAAGTTATTTCACAGATGTTGACATACGCAAAATTCTTAAAAGAGCTTTTAACAAATAAAAGGAAGTTTGAAGAGCTATCAATCGTGGAGCTTAACGAGGAATGCTCAGCTATTCTCCAAAATAAGCTACCAACCAAATTGAAAGATATAGGAAGTTTCACTATTCTCTGCTTAATTGGTAGTTTAAATATTGAGAAAGTATTAGCTGATTTAAGTGCCAGTATTAATTTAATGCCGTATAAAATGTTCAAACAGCTTGGTCTTGGGGAACCAAAACCTACTAGGATGAGTATTCAATTAGCTGATAGATCTATTAAATATCCTAGGGGAATTATTGAAGATATTTTGGTAAAAGTTTATAAATTCATATTCCCTGTTGATTTTGTTGTGCTTGACATGGATGAGGATGTTAATTTTAGGACGCCCATTTTTAGCTATTGCTAGGGCTGTTGTTAATGTAGGTGATGGTAAACTTGTACTAAGGGTAGGTGACGAGGAAATTATTTTTAAAATTTATGATGCTATGCGATATTCTAGAGAGTAAGATGATTCCTGTTATTTTATCGATGCTATTGATCATTCTATTTGAGATTCTTTTTAGGAAATCATACATAAAGACACGTTGGAACTATGCCTTGCCCAATGTGAGGAGGCAGATGATTATACCAATGAGATGGGGGAGATAAAAAGTGAGTTAAATTCTAATACCTCTTCCCCAAGACAAAAGAAGTATGAAGGCATTAAAATAAACGACGAACTAAAACAAAAACCCTCTATTGAAGAGCCTTCCAAATTGGAATTGAAACAGTTACCAAATCACTTAGAATATGCATTCCTCGGAGATAATTCTACACTACTGATAATTATCTCTTCAGAACTGGAACCCAAAGAGAAAGACGAGTTACTATTTGTATTAAAGGAGCATAAAAGAGCCATAGCTTGGAAGATTTCTGACATTAAAGGGATAAGTTCATCATTTTGCACCCACAAAATTCTAATGGAAGATTAATATAAACCATGTGTGCAACCTTAAAGACGTTTAAATCCCAACATGAAGGAAGTTGTTAAAGCTGAGGTAATTAAACTTCTAGATGCTGGAGTTATTTATCCTATTTCTGACAGTACTTGGGTAAGTCCTGTGCAGGTTGTTCCAAAGAAGGGAGGCATGACTGTTGTAGCTAACAAAAAGAATGAATTAATTCCAACAAGAACAGTCACAGGTTGGAGAGTCTACTTTGACTATAGGAAGTTGAACGATGCCACGTGAAAAGATCACTTTCCTTTACCCTTTATTAATCAGATGTTAGTGTAACATGCTAGATTAGGGGTTATGCGTTCGTGTGTAATTCATGAGATAGTGGGCTCAGTGGGTGTGTTGGATGTGTTCTGAGGAGTTCTAGGAACCCTAAGGTGTATGGAAATGTATGGAAATGTATGGAAATGTATGGAAATGTATGGAAATGTGTGGAAATGTATGGAAATGTAAGGCAATATATGGAAATGTAAGGAAATGTAAGGAAATGCTTTGGAAACGTTAAGTTTAAAAGAGGAAAGTGAACATTTTTAGAAACTAGGGGATGTAAGGAAATGATGTGGAAATGATTCAAAAGAGGAAAGTAAACATTTTTGGAAACTTGGAAATGTAAGGAAATGTCAAGTTTAAAGAGCCAAACAAAAATTTTTGGAAACTTGGAAATGTAAAGAAATGTCAAGTTTTAAGGCTTAAAAAGAGAAAACTAAGGCAAGGTGGCCTTAAGAAAAATAATAGGAGGAATTTGACACACAAACAGGCTTGGAAAAGTGGCCTGGAAATGCCACTTAAGGCCCAGGTAAGTGACGCCACCTACATGAACAAGTGGGCCTGAGTTCGAGTCACTTGGGAAGCAAATAAATAAGGTTTTATTTTGGCTTCCAGAAGGCTGAGGTGGACGGCACATGCTTCTAGAAAAGGAGGTGTTTTATTTTCATAAATATGTGATTAATAAGGTGATAATAAAGGATTTTTATTGGATTATTTTTTGAAGAGATAATAGATGGATAAATATGGATTTATCCCTTTTATTTTGATAGATAAGGAAGAGATAAAAGAGGATTATTATTAGTATTATTTTTATTAAGAGATAAGAGATAATAAAGGATATTTCTTTAATTATTTTAAATTAAAGAGATAAAGCTATCAAATAAAGAAGAGTGGTGGCCAAGTAAGGGACTTTAGCCTAGTAAATTTGGCTATAAAAGGAAAAGAGAGGCCATTCATTCATTCACTTTTCCTTTGCCGAATTTCTTAAGCAAATTCTCTTCTCTCTGCCGAATTCTCTCTGTCATTGTTCTTCTTTCTCTTTTCAATTCTTCACAAAGCCGAAAGCAGAATCCCCCTAGTCTTGCCGAATTTTCCTAAGTTTTATATCTTCCTCTTCTTTCTTTGAAAAACCAAAAATCCTCTACTGTTCATCAAGAAGCCGAAATTTTAATCCACATCAAGGCCATATCCGAATATTGTTAAAGGCTCAAGCAAGGATTGTCGATTCCTAAAGTAAGGAGATCTTTCGGGATTTACTAAGTGTCGACTACAAGAAAGGAGAAGTTCTTTTCCCGAAGGTACACCATAAGCCGCGTGTTCCCTAGTTATTCGGTGAATTTCGGGATTTAAGAATCTAAGGTAAGTCATATTTAACATACGGCTAAGGGTTATTTGTTGTGAATAAATGTTAGAAATTGATCTAACATGAAGTTATAGGGATTTCGACAGAGGGATACAAGGATTTCAGAATTTGAGAATTTCAAGGTAAGTTTTAAGAATACTAATCCTACTAGGATTTGGATTTATGGCCGAATGGCTTTTTATTAAAGTAGTAAGTGATTAATCAAATGTAGGAATTTGAGATCTAAGGTAGTAGATCAGATTTCGGGATTTCAAGGAATTCGTTAAGCAAATCAGGTGTGTACCCTACCCTAAGTTTTGATAGGTTCATGGCTATGTTTAAATTAAATGTATTATTAAGAATGTGTGTACTCCACACTACTTTGTAATAGGAATTATGGTTGCATGTATTAAAATATATGTTAATGAAAATATGAGCATGGCTAAGGTACCATGTTAAGGTACTAAGTACTCAGGTACGTTTCCTACTTCTACTAGGAATATGAAATATGTTATTCATATTATGAGAATATGATAAGAATGTGAGCTATGGTATATTATGCATATGAATGTTTATGGGGCATATGGTTGTATATTGAAAGGGGAAGTGAAAACTGGTGATTTAAGACCACAGTAATTTGAAAAGTGGTGACTTACGACCACAGTAATCTGAAAAGTGGTGATCTAAGACCACAGTAATCTGAAAAGTGGTTTCCTAAAACCACAGATGCGGAGCCTTAAGCCCACAAATTGGTGTGTAGCGGAAGGAGGGTCGACTTAGTAGTCCCCACGGTGTGACTGGCAGGTACGGGGGTGTGTAGCGGATGGACAATTAGGTTTGGGTTTGGGAATGCATCATAACTTGTAATCATGGATTTGAATGTGTATCATTTGTATGCCTGATTCTATTACGACTTAGTGTTGTGTACATATTGAGTCTGTTGACTCACCCCGTTGGGGAATATTTTTCAGGTGATGAGCAGTAATGGACCGGGTCGGCAGGAGCTTAAAGGTGGCCATGCATCGCAAGAAATTTATGATTTGGACTTTCAATTTATTTTAAGTATTTTAAGTTTTACTTTGGGATCATTGATATAATAAGGCCATTGTGGTTTACTTTATTTTTCTTTTATTTATTATGTTTATGGATTTTTATCAATTAAAGTTTAAGTAAATTCCTTTTAAAATTAACTCTAAATGTTTTATCACCTTAAATAAATGGGTCTTAACTTAAGATAAATTTGTTTTCAACTCAAGCCCAACCCAAGCAACATTTTTTTTAAAAATCACCCAAGTTTTTCCTAAGTAACAAAAGAATTTTGAACCGGTTTACTTGAGGAACATACCAAATCTGGTCAAAGCTCGTGGGCCGGGTTTGGGGTGTTTCAGTTTTGGTATCAGAGCCCAGTTTTAAACTCTCGGTCTGTGGTCCAAGGCCCAAAACGTTTTCAAATCGAGCCCAAATGAGTTTTATGAAAATATTTTTGGAAGTAAGCAGGTTTTCTGGCATGGCACCTAAGTCTCCGACCCGCAGTCCACCAGGTAAGTATCCCTATCCTTTGTGTGATTTATTTTGTGAATTGTAGATGGGTAGAAATGGAATGGAACGTAGAATAGTATGATAGGTACTTGAACTCTAAGACTAGTTTACCCCAACAGTTACATAAGATTTGAAATGCCTAATTAAACAAACCTGTGTCTAAGTCGCTGAGTTAGGGTGTGGCAACCATTGTGCGCATGTCTAGGATTGGTATTCAGTGGGAGCTTGGTATTCAAGCAGTCCGCGTGACTCACCTCCTCTCCACTCGAATTCTACCTGGTGCGTAGCTTCAGTTCACCCTAACCAAGAGGACTTATTCATGGGCTAAACCCTAACTAAAACCCAAAAGGGACTAGCCGTATTTTTATGGAAACCCTAGTTTTAAAAATCTCTTAAATTACCCTTTTGATTCATAAAGGCTATTCCATAAAATCTTTCTGAAATATTCTTGATTTATGAAAATTACTAAAATACCCCTATTTGCAAAATTACGAAAATGCCCTTGGTTTTAAAATTTCCATACCACTCTCGATTTCAATGAAATTTCCTTACTTTGTAAAAATATCCCAAACCTCTATTTCGCAAAAGTCTAAAATACTCCGATTCGGAAAATTTACGAAATTGCCCCTAACTTACAAAATTACCAAAATTACCCTGATTTTCAAAATCTTTGCAACATCACCGATTTGGAAAACAAATTCTCAAAAAGAACCCTCAAGTTTTGCAAAATTTTGAAATACCCCTGATTTATTGAACTTTACAAATTTACCCTGATTTGTAAAAATTTACCGAAATACCCCTGGAATTTCAAAATTACCGAAATGCCCCCAGGATTTCAAAATTACCGAAATACCCTTATTGACAAAATCACCAAAGAACCTTATTTTGACAAGTTACGAAAATACCCCTGTAGGGTAAATTACGAAAATACCCCTGAGTAGTGGAAAAACAACAACAATGAAAACTACAACGTTTCTCTGAATGAACGAAAGTTCATAATTGATTCATGGATGTATGAATGTAAAGACTGTGTGCATGTATGAATACGAAAGAACCACTCCTAAAATTTTTCCATGAAAATTCTTCGCGAATAATCAGTGAAACAAGGACTAATTCATAAAACTTTTTACTCGGATTAAATCGCGACGTTAGAAATAAGTTCTAGGGGACGTGAACTTAGGGATTGTGCCTAGAAAGTATGATGGTTCTATTAAGATCAGAGTGCACAGCGAAAGCATAGTGCGGTGAGAAGGATTGTACGGCTGTTAATAAGTAATTTCGAGGACGAAATTATTTTTAAGGAGGGTAGAACTGTAACATCCTAGATTAGGGGTTATGCGTTCGTGTGTAATTCATGAGATAGTGGGCTCAGTGGGTGTGTTGGATGTGTTCTGAGGAGTTCTAGGAACCCTAAGGTGTATGGAAATGTATGGAAATGTCAAGTTTAAAGAGCCAAACGAAAATTTTTGGAAACTTGGAAATGTAAAGAAATGTCAAGTTTTAAGGCTTAAAAAGAGAAAACTAAGGCAAGGTGGCCTTAAGAAAAATAATAGGAGGAATTTGACACACAAACAGGCTTGGAAAAGTGGCCTGGAAATGCCACTTAAGGCCCAGGTAAGTGACGCCACCTACATGAGCAAGTGGGCCTGAGTTCGAGTCACTTGGGAAGCAAATAAATAAGGTTTTATTTTGGCTTCCAGAAGGCTGAGGTGGACGGCACATGCTTCTAGAAAAGGAGGTGTTTTATTTTCATAAATATGTGATTAATAAGGTGATAATAAAGGATTTTTATTGGATTATTTTTTGAAGAGATAATAGATGGATAAATATGGATTTATCCCTTTTATTTTGATAGATAAGGAAGAGATAAAAGAGGATTATTATTAGTATTATTTTTATTAAGAGATAAGAGATAATAAAGGATATTTCTTTAATTATTTTAAATTAAAGAGATAAAGCTATCAAATAAAGAAGAGTGGCGGCCAAGTAAGGGACTCTAGCCTAGTAAATTTGGCTATAAAGGAAAAAGAGGCCATTCATTCATTCACTTTTCCTTTGCCGAATTTCTTAAGCAAATTCTCTTCTCTCTGCCGAATTCTCTCTGTCATTGTTCTTCTTTCTCTTTTCAATTCTTCACAAAGCCGAAAGCAGAATCCCCCTAGTCTTGCCGAATTTTCCTAAGTTTTATATCTTCCTCTTCTTTCTTTGAAAAACCAAAAATCCTCTACTGTTCATCAAAAAGCCGAAATTTTAATCCACATCAAGGCCATAGACGAATATTGTTAAAGGCTCAAGCAAGGATTGTCGATTCCTAAAGTAAGGAGATCTTTCGGGATTTACTAAGTGTCGACTACAAGGAAGGAGAAGTTCTTTTCCCGAAGGTACACCATAAGCCGCGTGTTCCCTAGTTATTCGGTGAATTTCGGGATTTAAGAATCTAAGGTAAGTCATATTTAACATACGGCTAAGGGTTATTTGTTGTGAATAAATGTTAGAAATTGATCTAACATGAAGTTATAGGGATTTCGACAGAGGGATACAAGGATTTTGGGATTTGAGAATTTCAAGGTAAGTTTTAAGAATACTAATCCTACTAGGATTTGGATTTATGGCCGAATGGCTTTTTATTAAAGTAGTAAGTGATTAATCAAATGTAGGAATTTGAGATCTAAGGCAGTAGATCAGATTTCGGGATTTCAAGGAATTCATTAAGCAAATCAGGTGTGTACCCTACCCTAAGTTTTGATAGGTTCATGGCTATGTTTAAATTAAATGTATTATTAAGAATGTGTGTACTCCACACTACTTTGTAATATGAATTATGGTTGCATGTATTAAAATATATGTTAATGAAAATATGAGCATGGCTAAGGTACCATGTTAAGGTACTAAGTACTCAGGTACGTTTCCTACTTCTACTAGGAATATGAAATATGTTATTCATAAAATGAGAATATGATAAGAATGTGAGCTATGGTATATTATGCATATGAATGTTTATGGGGCATATGGTTGTATATTGAAAGGGAAGTGAAAAGTGGTGATTTAAGACCACAGTAATCTGAAAAGTGGTGACTTACGACCACAGTAATCTGAAAAGTGGTGATCTAAGACCACAGTAATCTGAAAAGTGGTTTCCTAAAACCACAGATGCGGAGCCTTAAGCCCACAAATTGGTGTGTAGCGGAAGGAGGGTTGACTTAGTAGTCCCCACGGTGTGACTGGCAGGTACGGGGGTGTGTAGCGGATGGACAATTAGGTTTGGGTTTGGGAATGCATCATAACTTGTAATCATGGATTTGAATGTGTATCATTTGTATGCCTGATTCTATTATGACTTAGTGTTGTGTACATATTGAGTCTGTTGACTCACCCCGTTGGGGAATATTTTTCAGGTGATTAGCAGTAATGGACCGGGTCGGCAGGAGCTTAAAGGTGGCCATGCATCGCAAGAAATTTATGATTTGGACTTTCAATTTATTTTAAGTATTTTAAGTTTTACTTTGGGATCATTGATATAATAAGGCCATTGTGGTTTACTTTATTTTTCTTTTATTTATTATGTTTATGTATTTTTATCAACTAAAGTTTAAGTAAATTCCTTTTAAAATTAACTCTAAATGTTTTATCACCTTAAATAAATGGGTTTTAACTTAAGATAAATTTGTTTTCAACTCAAGCCCAACCCAAACAACATTTTTTTAAAAAATCACCCAAGTTTTTCCTAAGTAACAAAAGAATTTTGAACCGGTTTACTTGAGGAACATACCAAATCTGGTCAAAGCTCGTGGGCCGGGTTTGGGGTGTTTCAGTTTTGGTATCAGAGCCCAGTTTTAAACTCTCGGTCTGTGGTCTATGGCCCAAAACGTTTTCAAATCGAGCCTAAATGAGTTTTATGAAAATATTTTTGGAAGTAAGCAGGTTTTCTGGCATGGCACCTCAGTCTCCGACCCGCAGTCCACCAGGTAAGTACCCCTATCCTTTGTGTGATTTATTTTGTGAATTGTAGATGGGTAGAAATGGAATGGAACGTAGAATAGTATGATAGGTACTTGAACTCTAAGACTAGTTTACCCCAACAGTTACATAAGATTTTAAATGCCTAATTAAACAAACCTGTGTCTAAGTCGCCGAGTTAGGGTGTGGCAACCATTGTGCGCATGTCTAGGATTGGTATTCGGTGGGAGCTTGGTATTCAAGTAGTCCGCATGACTCACCTCCTCTCCACTCGAATCCTACCTGGTGCGTAGCTTCGGTTCACCCTAACCAAGAGGACTTATTCATGGGCTAAACCCTAACTAAACCCCGAAAGGGACTAGCGGTATTTTTATGGAAACCCTAGTTTTAAAAATCTCCTAAATTACCCTTTTGATTCATAAAGGCTATTCCATAAAATCTTTCTGAAATATTCTTGATTTATGAAAATTACTAAAATACCCATATTTGCAAAATTACGAAAATGCCCTTGGTTTTAAAATTTCCATACCACTCTCGATTTCAATGAAATTTCCTTACTTTGTAAAAATATCCCAAACCTCTATTTCGCAAAAGTCTAAAATACTCCGATTCGAAAAATTTACGAAATTGCCCCTAACTTACAAAATTACCAAAATTACCCTGATTTTCAAAATCTTTGCAACATCATCGATTTGGAAAACAAATTCTCAAAAAGAACCCTCAAGTTTTGCAAAATTTTGAAATACCCCTGATTTATTGAACTTTACAAATTTACCTTGATTTGTAAAAATTTACCGAAATACCACTGGAATTTCAAAATTACCGAAATGCCCCCAAGATTTCAAAATTATCGAAATACCCTTATTGACAAAATCACCAAGGAACCTTATTTTGACAAGTTACGAAAATACCCCTGTAGGGTAAATTACGAAAATACCCCTGAGTAGTGGAAAAACAACAACAATGAAAACTACAACGTTTCTCTGAATGAACGAAAGTTCATAATTGATTCATGGATGTATGAATGTAAAGACTGTGTGCATGTATGAATACGAAAGAACCACTCCTAAAATTTTTCCATGAAAATTCTTCGCGAATAATCAGTGAAACAAGGACTAATACATAAAACTTTGTACTCGGATTAAATCGCGACGTTAGAAATAAGTTCTAGGGGACGTGAACTTAGGGATTGTGCCTAGAAAGTATGATGGTTCTATTAAGATCAGAGTGCACAGCGAAAGCATAGTGCGGTGAGAAGGATTGTACGGCTGTTAATAAGTAATTTCGAGGACGAAATTATTTTTAAGGAGGGTAGAACTGTAACATCCTAGATTAGGGGTTATGCGTTCGTGTGTAATTCATGAGATAGTGGGCTCAGTGGGTGTGTTGGATGTGTTCTGAGGAGTTCTAGGAACCCTAAGGTGTATAGAAATGTATGGAAATGTATGGAAATGTCAAGTTTAAAGAGCCAAACGAAAATTTTTGGAAACTTGGAAATGTAAAGAAATGTCAAGTTTTAAGGCTTAAAAAGAGAAAACTAAGGCAAGGTGGCCTTAAGAAAAATAATAGGAGGAATTTGACACACAAACAGGCTTGGAAAAGTGGCCTGGAAATGCCACTTAAGGCCCAGGTAAGTGACGCCACCTACATGAGCAAGTGGGCCTGAGTTCGAGTCATTTAGGAAGCAAATAAATAAGGTTTTATTTTGGCTTCTAGAAGGCTGAGGTGGACGGCACATGCTTCTAGAAAAGGAGGTGTTTTATTTTCATAAATATGTGATTAATAAGGTGATAATAAAGGATTTTTATTGGATTATTTTTTGAAGAGATAATAGATGGATAAATATGGATTTATCCCTTTTATTTTGATAGATAAGGAAGAGATAAAAGAGGATTATTATTAGTATTATTTTTATTAAGAGATAAGAGATAATAAAGGATATTTCTTTAATTATTTTAAATTAAAGAGATAAAGCTATCAAATAAAGAGGAGTGGTGGCCAAGTAAGGGACTCTAGCCTAGTAAATTTGGCTATAAAAGGAAAAGAGAGGCCATTCATTCATTCACTTTTCCTTTGCCGAATTTCTTAAGCAAATTCTCTTCTCTCTGCCGAATTCTCTCTGTCATTGTTCTTCTTTCTCTTTCAATTCTTCACAAAGCCGAAAGCAGAATCCCCCTAGTCTTGCCGAATTTTCCTAAGTTTTATATCTTCCTCTTCTTTCTTTGAAAAACCAAAAATCCTCTACTGTTCATCAAGAAGCCGAAATTTTAATCCACATCAAGGCCATAGCCGAATATTGTTAAAGGCTCAAGCAAGGATTGTCGATTCCTAAAGTAAGGAGATCTTTCGGGATTTACTAAGTGTCGACTACAAGGAAGGAGAAGTTCTTTTCCCGAAAGTACACCATAAGCCGCGTGTTCCCTAGTTATTCGGTGAATTTCGAGATTTAAGAATCTAAGGTAAGTCATATTTAACATACGGCTAAAGGTTATTTGTTGTGAATAAATGTTAGAAATTGATCTAACATGAAGTTATAGGGATTTCGACAGAGGGATACAAGGATTTCGGGATTTGAGAATTTCAAGGTAAGTTTTAAGAATACTAATCCTACTAGGATTTGGATTTATGGCTGAATGGCTTTTTATTAAAGTAGTAAGTGATTAATCAAATGTAGGAATTTGAGATCTAAGGCTGTAGATCAGATTTCGGGATTTCAAGGAATTCGTTAAGCAAATCAGGTGTGTACCCTACCCTAAGTTTTGATAGGTTCATGGCTATGTTTAAATTAAATGTATTATTAAGAATGTGTGTACTCCACACTACTTTGTAATATGAATTATGGTTGCATGTATTAAAATATATGTTAATGAAAATATGAGCATGGCTAAGGTACCATGTTAAGGTACTAAGTACTCAGGTACGTTTCCTACTTCTACTAGGAATATGAAATATGTTATTCATAACATGAGAATATGATAAGAATGTGAGCTATGGTATATTATGCATATGAATGTTTATGGGGCATATGGTTGTATATTGAAAGGGGAAGTGAAAAGTGGTGATTTAAGACCACAGTAATCTGAAAAGTGGTGACTTACGACCACAGTAATCTGAAAAGTGGTGATCTAAGACCACAGTAATCTGAAAAGTAGTCCCCACGGTGTGACTGGCAGGTACGGGGGTGTGTAGCGGATGGACAATTAGGTTTGGGTTTGGGAATGCATCATAACTTGTAATCATGGATTTGAATGTGTATCATTTGTATGCCTGATTCTATTATGACTTAGTGTTGTGTACATATTGAGTCTGTTGACTCACCCCGTTGGGGAATATTTTTCAGGTGATGAGCAGTAATGGACCGGGTCGGCAGGAGCTTAAAGGTGGCCATGCATCGCAAGAAATTTATGATTTGGACTTTCAATTTATTTTAAGTATTTTAAGTTTTACTTTGGGATCATTGATATAATAAGGCCATTGTGGTTTACTTTATTTTTCTTTTATTTATTATGTTTATGGATTTTTATCAATTAAAGTTTAAGTAAATTCCTTTTAAAATTAACTCTAAATGTTTTATCACCTTAAATAAATGGGTTTGAACTTAAGATAAATTTGTTTTCAACTCAAGCCCAACCCAAACAACATTTTTTTAAAAAATCACCCAAGTTTTTCCTAAGTAACAAAAGAATTTTAAACCGGTTTACTTGAGGAACGTACCAAATCTGGTCAAAGCTCGTGGGTCGGGTTTGGGGTGTTTCAGTTAGAAAGATTATCTGGGATATGTACTATTGCTTCCTAGACGGGCTCTCTGGCTACTTCCAAATCCCAATAGCTCCTGAGGATCAAGAAAAGACAACATTTACATGTCCATATGATATGTTTGCTTATCGTAGAATGCCTTTTGGATTATGTAATGCTCCTGATACTTTTCAGCGCTGCATGCTAGCCATCTTTGATGAACTTGTGGAAGATATTATGGAGGTATTTATGGACGACTTTTTGGTATTTGGTAATTCTTTTCACCTTTGCCTCAAAAATTTAAAACAAGTTCTAATGAGATGTGAGGAAACGAACCTTGTGCTTAATTGGGAAAAGTGTCACTTTATGGTTCGAGAAGGGATTGTGTTAGGTCATAAAATTTCTAGTAAAGGGACTGAGGTTGATAAAGAAAAAATTGAAACCAAAAATAAATTACCTCCTCCTAGTTCAGTTAAGGCTATTAGAAGCTTTTTATAACATGCTGGAGTTTATAGAAGATTTATTAAGGATTTTTCTAAAATAGCTAAGCCTTTAACGAAATTACTAGAAAAAGATGTGCCTTTCAATTTTGATCAGGAATGTTTAGATGCATTTAATACCCTAGAAAATAAATTAATAAATGATCCAATTATAATTGCATCTGATTGTAATTTGCCCTTTGAACTAATGTGTGATGCGAGTGATTTTGCAGTAGGTGCAGTTTTGGGACAGCGAAGAGACAAGCATTTTCAGCCGATTTATTACGCTAGCAAAACATTGACGGCCGCACAAGAAAATTGCACCACCACAGAAAAAGAGTTGCTAGCTATGGTTTTTGCATTTGATAAATTTAAACAGTATTTGATATTATCTAAAGTTGTCGTTTACACTTACCATTTAGCTCTTCGTTATCTTTTAACTAAATCTGATGCAAAACCTCGACTCATAAGATGGATTTTACTCTTATAGGAATTTGATTTGGAAATTCAGGATAAGAAAGGAGCTGAAAATCTTGCGGCAGACCATCTTTCTAGGCTTGAAAATCCACATATCAAAGAACTAGATGTGAGTGAGATAAATGACTCGTTTCCTGAAGAACAACTCTTTGTTATATCCGACTCCAAGGTACCTTGGTTTGTAGATATTGTGAATTACTTAGCTGCTAACATCCTACCAAAAGGGTTAACACATCATCAAAAGAAGCGATTCTTTGCTGATGTGAAAAACTATTTTTGGGAGGACCCTTTTCTTTTTTGTATATGTGAAGATCAAGTAATTCGGAGATGTGTTACAAAGGCAGAAGCAAGCAAAATCCTAGAACATTGCCATTCAGGACCAACAGGAGGACATTACAGCGGGACTAGGACATCATATAAAACACTCAAATTAGGTTTTTATTAGCCCACTCTGTTCAAGGACACTAACAGGTATGTTACTTCGTGTGATAGATGTCAGAGAACAAGTAATATCTCTAAACGCGATGAAATGCCTCAAACTTATATGCTATCATGTGAAATATTTGATGCATGGGGTATTGATTTTATGGGTTCATTCCCTAGCTCATTTGGGAATAAATACATCTTAGTAGCAGTTGGTTATATGTCAAAATGGGTGGAAACTCAAGCTTTACCTACTAATGATGCTAGAGTGGTAGTGAGATTTCTTAAGAAAATCTTCTCTCGGTTCGGAACACCTAGAGCAATTATTAGTGATAGGGGTACTCATTTTTGTAATACTCAATTTGATAAAATCTTAAAGAAATATGGAGTGCACCACAGAATAGCTACCCTTTATCACCCTCAAGCCAGTGGACAAGTTGAAGTAGCCAATCGAGAGCTTAAGCGTATTCTAGAGAAAACCGTAGAATCAAATAGGAAAGATTGGGCATTAAAAGTAGACAATGCTTTATGAGCCTATAGGCTTTTAAAACTCTCATAGGAACGTCCCCATACAGACTTGTCTACGAGAAGAGTTGTCATCTACCATTTGAATTAGAGCACAAAGCATTTTGGGCTATAAAATTCTTAAACTATGATCTTAAAATTGCAGGTGAGAAAAGATTGATGCAATTAAATGAGCTAGATAAGTGGTGAGCTAATGCCTACGAGAACTCACTTTATACAAAGAAGCAACAAAGCAACGCCATGATGCTCGTTTAAAGCAATCGAAGCAACTTGAAGCCGGAGATCTTGTTCTACTATACAATTCGGAGCTCAAATTATTTCCTGGAAAGCTGACATCAAGATGGCCAGGTCCATTCGTAATCAAAACCATTTTTCCCTATGGCATAATTGAGGTAACTCATCCGACTTATGGCATATTCAAGGTAAACGACCAACAACTTAAACTATATAATGGTGAAGATTTTAGGGATATGAGAGAGGAGCTTTAGCTTCGTGAACCTTCATATAGAGATAAAAACAAGGTAAGTCTAGCTTAAGACTTTAAGTGAGCGCTTCTCGGGAGGAAACCCGAGCACTAACCCCACTAGCGTCCATATTTTTTATTTTTAGCATCTAACTAAAAACTGACCAAATTAATAGACGCAGGTTTCCCAACCCACATGGCCTTGCACACGGGCGTGGCCATGACTGTGTGGACACCACGGGAAAGGACATGGGCGTGGCAGAGATCGTGCGAGAACAGGACAAAAATTTTCCCCAAAACACGGGCTGCGATAAAATGCCACGGCCGTACGATGCGACCGTGGTCGACACTGACTAAATAACACGACATGCGATAAACCCACACGGGTGTGCCTTAAAATTGTGGGCAATACTGAGAAAGTGACACGAGCGTATGACACGCCCGTGCCCAAAAGCCATGGTCGAAGCTGAGTAAGTCACACATTCGTGTGACACGCCCGTGCCTATAAGCAGTGGTCGACATTGATTAAGTAACACGGGTGTGCAAGACCTTTAACACGAGCATGGGAGAAACAAATGAAGCATCACACGGCCGTGCGATTTGGCCGTGTGACCCAACATGCCCAGGGAAGACGGGCTTGGGGAAAGCCTCAGACACGCCCTAAACCAAACATTCACGAAACACACGGGCAAAACACAGGGTACACGGGCATGGCCCTTGACCATGTGCCCCAATCCCTATTTAAACCCCCTACTGTTCATCTTTTCCCCAAACATTCCCCCCAAAAACCCTAGCCATTCTCCCCCAAACAACCTCTCCACTCCTTCTCTCCTATTCCGGCCATCGTCGACTACTCATCCTCCTTTCGCGCCCCCTTTCTCCTCCCTCTCTCATCCTTCTTTCCCTTTCCTCCTTCCCCTTCTTTTCCCATGCGCACCAGCCCCACAGTCCATGCCCCTGTAAGCTCACCACGCCCGTGCACACTGCCACTTTTGAGCTTCAACCATCACCTCTCGTCGGTCTTGATTTTATTTCTTTGTTCTAATTATTATTAATTTTCATTGTTATTACAATTTATATTTCTATTTCTAATTTCTTATTCCTTTTGATTGTTTCAGTCAGTTTGATTTCATTCCATTACTTAGTTTAATTATCATTTGATACCACTTCTTACTAATCTTGTTAATTTACTTAATTTTAGTTTTCCTCTTAAAATTCCATATCTAAATTCAGTATGTGATTTTAGCATTAGATGATAATTTAATTCCCTATTATAGGATTATACTCTTATTTATGACTACCAGGATAGTACATTTTTGGCTGGCAATGATACTTGATTTACTGAAAATCTTGTGAATTTTTAGGTATGCCATGACACCCCCACGCGAAAAAAAGACCGTTGTCCCCGCTTCGAAAAAACGGAAGGGACCCGGAGCCACCTCTACGAGCGCATCCACCGAAGTGCGCCACCCTTTTCTACAGTTTCCCCCGGGACCCCAAGAGGAACTTTTTCAGACACTACGTGCACGACCCCTCGGTGTGGGGAGATGCATTGATTGGGCCACCTTGGAGCAGGTCCAACCAGCCGATGCAGTCTGGTCCCTACTGTCTACCGACCTATAGGGGCACTTTTTCGAGATTGTCGAGCTGACATATCTAGAGCTTACTTTGGAGCTCTATTCCACCTTCCATCTTCAGGTGGTAATGACAAATTTCGATGACCCAGGCACAGTCCAATTTCGCCTTGGAGGCCTCGTATGAGAATTGTGTGTCCCAGAGTTCGGGGTCGCTTTGGGACTTTACACCATTCATGGAGGTCGACGACTTCGAAGACCTTCATCGCCATATCCGCTACTCTCTTTCGTCCTGCTAGAGGGACTTAGTCCCCGCCTCAGCCACCTATGACCCCAGTCGCTCCAAAGCATCAGCTATCGCCCCATCCTTGCGATACTTACATGCCATCCTGGCTCACACTTTGACGGGTCGGCGAGAGAGCACTAGCGTCGCCAACATTCACGACGCCTACTTTTTATGGTGCATGGCGCATGGGCACATGTTTGACTTAGCTTACTTCATCGCCCTAGCCATTCGACATCAGACAGAGCGACATCGGCGAGGAATCCTCTCCATTGGCCCCTATGTGACGCTCCTGGCTCGGTACTTTGGCCTCCTCAACACCGCAACTCAGGTATCCTCACTCACGCTCATTGGGCAGATGTCCCCACAGGGCATCACGACGATGCTTCACATGAGGATGATTGAGCATCGTCGTGGGTTTGACCCTCCTCAATATCGTCTGTCGAGGCCCACAGTTCAGGACGACCCAAAGGACATTACTGATGATTTCCCTTCACATCATAAGGAGCCACCTTCTGTGCCACCACCGCCTCACTGACCAGTTTATGCAGCTGCTTCACTAACTAACACCTCTGAGCGCCTCACTCGTTTCGAGCAGTACTGCACTTAACAATTTAGTGACAACGCTCGACGATTCGATGGCGTCGAGACGACCGTACAACAGATTTGTCAGCATTTTCACATCTCACCACCACCCCCACCTCGTGATCCATCTAACGATGAGGACCTTTGAGTCCATTTATTTTTTCATTTTCTTTTATTTTAATTTTTAAAATATTTCTCTTTATCTTTCTTGTCTTTAATTTATATTAGTATATTTTGATCTCTTTATATCTCTGGTTGTTTATTACTGAGTAACCATAACAAAATCCATTAATAAAACTCCCTAAAACTCTACTGATGACTCCGCAGTTTCAAAAGGTTCACCTCTGCCTAGTTCATCATGTTCTCATTGGATCCATTTCTACAAATTTCACTTTCTATGGATTTCATCCATAATTCAAGAAGTTTCACCTCCTTCCCTATCTTATAATTTTCTGCTTACATTACTATTATTTATCTTTGTACATTGAGGACAATGTACATCTTAAGCATGGGGAGGTTAATTAGAAAATCCCAAAATTATATCTTGTTCTTAAGTAAATTTTCTCATATTACTAATTAGAATGAAACTTCTATTGACCTATGTTTTTCATTAATATGCTTTGGATTAAGTCATAGGTAATTGTGCATTGATGGGTTAAACTCTAAGACATTAGAGAATCAATCATGATAAGTCTATTTTCAGAATTAAAAATTTATTAGGTTGTTCCCCTAAATTTAAACATTACTTTGAAGTTTTAAATTTGCAAGGTTGACACCAAAAACCATAAATTTTGTGAGACTTTGAGCCTTTTAGAGCATATATTTTTCTTGCTCACTTTATTGTTGGTTATGAGTGTGTCAATATTGATTTGTTATTCTAGAACTTGCTTCGATTATGCATGTCGAGACCACACCCTTGATTTGATATACTGAGATGATAAAGGCACCTGGGTTTTAACCCACTTATTCCCTTAAAAACTTACCTTCATAATTAACCCCTAGTGAACCCTTTGAGCCTAATAAACCGTTTCTTGACTTACCCTTTATTATTAACCCAAAACCCAATTGCTTCTCCTACTTTATTGACTCCCTTTTTGTCGAGATTTGATTTGATCAGTTGCCTAACTATATTCTTTATTTTAGTTGTTAAATTCATCTTATATCGTGAACTTGTTCTAAAAAAAAGTTGGAAATATATTCATTATTAGTTCTATGAGCTTAAACGGTTAACTTCACATCTTTAGAAGAAGCTCGTGTTATTAATGATAAGTTTTCAATCGATGTAATTATTCAGTATTAGTTCATTTTTCTAGTTAGGTAAATTGTCAATTCAATCTCGATTCTAGCCCTCTAATTCAGCCTTTATCCACATGTAATATCCCGGGTTAGGGGGCTATTTTGGTGTTGCAGGATATTGCATGCTTGTAGTGTGCTGTGTTGCTATTTTTATGTCTTAGGGGCTTAATTATAGCCTAGGTGTATGCCTGAGTAAATTAGGAAATTTTAGTTTTTGAGCTAAGGTATTAGGAGCTGAGGAAGCTGGGGCTTTTAAATTTATTTTGGGAGTTTGTTAGCACAAGAAACAAGTTGGTGGAGTGGCAATGTAGGCGCCACTAAGGCTTGGAGTGGGTAACGCCTAAAGCAAGGTGGAGGCCTTGTGTTCGAGCTGCGGAGTGGCCATTTTTGGCACTCTTTTTGGACGGCATGGAGGAAGAGGTTGGGAGCAACTTGAATTCCTCCTATGACTTGGTCTCCACTTTCAAATGGAAGGTGTGGAGTGAAGATAGGAGTGTGACTTGGTCCACTCAATTCAAATGAGTGTATGGGAGCTTTTGGGGGGATATGGCCGAAAATTTGGGGCTTGGAATGGGGGGAAGTGGACGGCATAGTGGGAAGAGGTGCTAGCCGAATTTCATTTGGCATTTTTGGCATATTGGGGTGTAATTTCGGTCTTTGGAATATCAAGCAAAAAAAGTCTCTTCTTGGGGTCATTTGTAGCCGAATGTTCTAAGGGTATTCTTCATTTTCTTTGTTCGGTTTTACATCTTTTGAAACTTAAAGACCAAACCTCAACAAGCTGCCGAAAGTTTGCATCATTGGTTCCTAGAGTACATTGTAGCCGAATACCCCTTTCCATCTTTCTTTTTCCTTTCAATCTTGCAAGCCGAAACTACTTCTTCTTTGCTTTTAATTGTCTTCTTCCTCTTTGCTTGGAACCTTTGTAGCCGAATCTTACCCAAGACATTTCTTCATCTATTTCTTGTCTTTCCAAAGCCGAAGGTACCCTTCCTCTATTCTCTCTGTATTTCTTTCTTCTCCTCAATTGCCTGTTGCCGAAACTTTCTTCCAAGAGCACTTGGTTACCGTAACCCCTATTTTCCTCTCATTCCTATTCTTTCTCTTCTACTTTTCAAAAACCGAATTTGGGGGTGGGTAAAACTTGGTAGCCGAATCTATCTCCTCTCCTAGAAGTCCTGGTTTGGCCGAATTTTGGGTGTTGGTAAGTGATTGGCCGAATGGCCACCTCCCTTCTCTCTTACACTTTGTTGATGTTGGTTTGCTTAAGGGCCGAATATGGTGATTTTGGAAGAGTATTAATCTCTTTGTTATAGGTCATCTGGATTTTGGATTCAATCAGGTGGAGCTTTCGTTCTTGGATTAACCGATTGGTAAGTGAGGGGTAAGTAATTGGAATGTTATTGTGAGTTCAATCCTTAGACTTCGGTTAAGATTATTCAAGTGTTTTAACAGTTCTCTTTTTAGGGGTGACCGATTATCAAAGGGGCTATTAGTTGGTTCGGGTTTGGTAGGAAACCAAACATTCGCAAGGTAAGGGTTCAAGCATTAACCCTTTTGGTCTATGTGGTTGTTGGCCGAATGTCATAGTGCCTAATTCTATGTTGGCCGATTGTAGGAGCTAGTCATCGAAGGGACCTAGATCGCGTTGGTTGGGATTTCTAGACTCGTATTACCAGGTGTGTAACTAACACACCCTCTACTTAGTAATGTTCTTGATAAACCTGATTGCTTAATAAGATTATAAACAGTATGATGGACAAATGAGTACCCAAATGGGGTATGTGTACGATTCGGGTAAGTCTGTTCTATTATGAGTACTATTGATGAAGCATGATATCATGATTTATGTTATGCATGTTATGAGATGTAATGCTTGGTATGTTGGCATGATATGCATGGTTAGTATGAGATGCATAATTCCATGAGTATGATATGTGTGGGTGATACGAGAGGAGGGAGCAGTGATATATTGTGCTGACGAGCACCAGTGCTTTGGTAGCACAACTTTGTGACTTTGGGTCACCAGAGGTTTGGCACCTCCAGAGGTTTGGTACCTCAGCGTCTCGTCCCAGTGGCTCAGTACCACAGTGGGTTGGCCCCACAGATGATTATACGGGATTGACGCCAGTGTTTTGGTAACACACGATGGGTTGGCCCCATCACCAGATTTGTGACTACGGTCACCAGTGCTTTGGTAGCACACTGTGTCTTTGGGACACCAGAGGTTTGGCACCTCATTGCGACTTGTCCCTGTGGTTTGACCACCGTGGGTTGGCCCCACTTGAGTTATGGGATCGTCTGCTAGTGATTTGGTATCACACGATGGGTTGGCCCCATCAACATTGGATTTGTGACTTCGGTCACCAGTGCTTTGGTAGCACCATTGTGTTTTTGGGACACCAGTGCTTTGGTAGCACATAGACAGATAATGTGTCTTTGGGACACCAGTGCTTTGGGAGCACATTGTGACTATATGTCACCAGTGGTTTGGCACCACCAGTGGTTTGGTACCACACGGGGTAGAAAAGGAGATACGGATGGTTAGGATCGGGTTGCATTGATTATATTGCTATGTATGATGTGTGTTAGCATGTTGTTTCTTCGGGAGCGGGATTTACACACTGAGTCACTCGACTCACCCTCTCCTTTGACATTTCAGGTGACTCGTAGACGCGGACTTGGAGCCGGGATGGACTCGGGGAGCACATGCCATGCCGAATAAAGTTTTTACTCAGACTCTATAACTTGTGGTACTTTAGCTTATTACTTTAAATTGGGTTTTATTTCGGATTGTAAAAGGCCTTTTAAGTTATGTTTTATGCTGTCTATGTTTTAAGTTGATTTTGATATGCCCTAACAAAATAACTCGGAATAAATTTTACTAAAATTTGGAAAGATAATGTTTTCAAACTATAACGCAATGTGTTTTTTACTATACCATCGGGTATCACACTAAGTCTTTTGATAAACAAATTCAATTGGTTTCCAATTCTAACTTGTAATTCACCTAAGTTTAAAAGTGTTTTATGTATCACTAAGAAACTACTGAGGTTTTAAATGGTTTAAACTCGTTTTAACTATACACTCTGGCTAAGTTTTCAAAATCTCCGGGTTTCGTATACATCAACTGTTTTTCAAATAAGACTACCCAAATTTGTTTCAAACACACTGTGTTTTCACCCAGCTTTTAAACGAAAAATCTAGTTTTCAAAAAAAAAAAAAGATCTTCCCGTAGCATACCAGATTCGGACGTGGTGTCTTGTCCGGGTTTGGGGTGTTACAATTGTGGTATCAGAGCCAAGTTCAAAGGCTCGGCTGTGGGCCTGAGGCCCCAAATGGTTTTCAAAAGTCTGTTTAAATGTTTTTTTGAAAGTATGGTTTTGAAAGGCATGGCACCGAGTCTCCGGCACCAGTTCGCCCAGGTAAGTACCCCGTACTATTACTTGTGATTTGATTGGAAATGATATGATTTGATGATTAGCAGTAGTATGCTACTTTAGAGATTGAAACTGATAGGATTCTGTGAACTTGCGAAAACAAATCCTCTTTAATGTTCATAAGACTTGCCTTTAAACAAGTGGAATAAACACTGATGCATAAAATTCTTAATCAGATACGTAGAAAGATTTGACATGAGCACTCGAGGCGGACGTGGTCGTAATACTCGTGGTAGAGGTAGGGGTAGGATGACGGTTTCTGAGCCCGTAGGATCTGGGCAGGGTTCAGAAAATGAGATACCGGTTCCGCCACCAGCTGGAGGTGGTGAGTTCCAAGATCAGACCGGGGATGATGCAGTGTCACAGGCGATGCTGCGAGTGTTGGAAAGGGTAGCTGGGGCAGGTGGTGGTGCAGGAGTTAGGAAATCAGTTCCTGAGCGACTCCGGGCTAACGGGGCCGAATTCTTTCGAGGTGTATCTGGTGTTGCTCCTAGCACTGCTGAATATTGGCTGGAGGCAACTGAGCGGATCATGGATGATCTGGACTTGACGGCTGAAGAGAAGCTGAAGGGTATTGTCTCGCTTCTCCGGGATGAGTCCTATCAATGGTGGCTCACGGTGCGAGACAGTGTGGTAGCAGAGGATTTGACATGGGACTATTTCAGGGCTGCTTATCAAAAGAAATATATCGGAGCTAGTTACATTGACTCCCAGAGAAAGGCATTTCTGAGGCTTGTTCAGGGGAGTAAATCTGTTGCGGAGTACGAGGCTGAGTTCCTGAAGCTGAGTAGGTATGCCAGAGGCATTGTAGCCACTGAGCATGAGAGGTGTGTTCGTTTCGAGGATGGTCTGCGAGACGAGTTGAGGCTGCTGATTGCTCCTCAGCAGGAGCGCGAGTTTGCTGTCTTAGTTGAGAAGGCTAAGGTAGCCGAGGGTGTCAAAGAATCAGTAAGACAGAGTATGGACAGGAGTAGGCTTAAGAGGAGCTTTGGGTCTTCTGGTTCGTCGGGTAATCCGCAGAAGAGGGCTAGACCGAGTGGGCAGAATCAGTCTGCGAGATTTGTTGCTGCTAGGCAGGGACCGCCGCAGTGTAATCAGTGTGGGAAATCTCATTGGGGTGGTTGTTGGACTGGAGGTAAAGGTTGCTTCGAGTGTGGTTCTCTGGAGCATCGCATTAGGGACTGTCCGCGTAGGATGGCCAAAATTCAGTCGGAGAGTCAGGGCCGTAATCAGTTCAGAGGTAATGGACCACCACCGCAGAGGGGCCGTGGTAATGGCAGAGGTGGTTATGGATCTGGTCGGGGTCGTGGAGCACCGGGCAGAGGTGCAGGTAGTTCTGATGCTAGACAGCCTGGATTGGTGTATGCGGCGAGGCGCCGAGAGGAGGGCGACGCACCGGACGTCATAACCGGTACGTTCTTGATTTTTGGTACTCCTTATACTGCTTTAATTGATGTGGGTTCTACGCACTCTTATGTTGCCAGTAGTATAGTAGAGACAATGGATTTACACTCTGAGATATCTTCTAGGCAGATGACTGTGATTAGTCCTCTAGGTCACTCTGTAGTAGTAGATAAACTGTTTAGAGAGGTACCCCTAGAACTCCAAGGGGTAGTGTTTGCTGCTGATCTGATGGAACTGCCGTTTGGGGAGTTCGATTTGATTCTTGGGATGGATTGGCTAGTTAAGTACCAGGCGAGGTTGGATTGCGCGGCCAAGCGCATGGTTCTTAAGTCGGGTGATGGTGTAGAGGTGGCCATGATAGGTAATAGGAGAGATTACTTATCAAATGTGGTATCTGCTTTGAAAGCAGAGAAGATGGTCAGGAAGGGCTGTGAAGCGTATGTGGTTCATGTGTATGCCTTGGAGGCTAAAGAGTCTGCTGTTGAGAAGGTTCGTACTGTTAAGGAATTTACTGATGTGTTCCCTGAGGAGCTTCCGGGTTTGCCGCCAGATCGAGAGGTAGAGTTTGGGATTGATCTGTTACCCGGGACTGCGCCAGTGTCTATTGCTCCGTATAGGATGGCACCAAAGGAATTGGTGGAGCTTAAGGCTCAGATCCAGGAGTTGTTGGATCGAGGTTTTATCAGGCCAAGTGTCTCGCCGTGGGGTGCGCCGGTACTCTTCGTTAAGAAGAAAGATGGTACAATGCGGATGTGCATAGACTACCGCCAGTTGAACAAGCTGACGATTAAAAACAAGTATCCGTTGCCACGGATAGATGACTTGTTTGATCAGCTGAAGGGTGCAGCGGTATTCTCTAAGATTGATCTGAGGTCAGGGTATCATCAGTTAAAGGTTAAGGAGGTTGATATCCATAAAACAGCGTTTCGGACTCGGTATGGGCACTACGAATTTCTGGTAATGCCATTCGGGTTGACTAACGCACCGGCAGCGTTTATGGATATGATGAACAGGGTGTTTCAGCAGTACCTAGATCAGTTCGTCGTGGTTTTCATAGACGACATCTTAGTGTACTCAAGGACAGAGGAAGAGCATGATGCGCATTTGAGGGTGGTGCTGCAGATTCTGAGGGAAAAGCAACTCTATGCTAAGTTTAGTAAGTGTGAGTTCTGGCTTAGAGAAGTGACGTTCTTGGGTCATGTAGTGTCAGCGGAGGGGATTCGGGTAGATCCTCGCAAGATTGAGGCAGTTCTGGATTGGAAGCCACCTAGGTCAGTGGCTGAGATTCGTAGTTTTCTGGGTTTGGCCGGATATTACCGAAGGTTTGTTGAGGGTTTCTCGTTGATAGCAGCGCCGATGACTAAGTTGTTAAGGAAAGAGGTTCCGTTTGTATGGACTGAGAAACAGCAGGAGAGCTTCGATAAGTTAAAGAAGATCTTGACTGAGGCTCCGGTTCTAATTCAACCTGAGGCTGGTAAGGAATACACAGTCTACTGCGATGCATCACATACAGGTTTGGGTTGTGTGTTGATGCAGGAAGGTAAGGTTGTGGCTTATGCTTCTAGGCAGCTGAGGCCACATGAGGTCAACTATCCGACGCACGATTTGGAGCTAGCGGCTGTAGTTTTTGCCTTAAAGATTTGGAGGCACTACTTATATGGAGAGAGATCGATAGTCTACACGGATCATAAGAGTCTGAAGTATCTACTGACTCAGAAGGATTTGAATTTGAGGCAGCGTAGATGGGTTGAGTTGCTGAAGGATTATGACTGTTCTATTGAGTATCATCCGGGCAAGGCTAACGTGGTGGCAGACGCGTTGAGCCGTAAGGTTGTTTCGGACTTAAGAGCATTGTTTGCCCATTTGAGCTTGTATGACGACGGGAGTATTTTGGCAGAGCTGCAGGTTAAGCCTACTTGGGTTGAGCAGATCAGAGAGAAACAGTTAGGGGATGAGGTTCTGAGTGCACGAAGGTTGCAAGTGCAGAATGGTGGTTTGGAGGGTTACAGCTTGTCTAGTGATGAGGTGTTGTGTTTCCAGGGTAAGGCTTGTATGCCTAAAGATGTTGAGCTGAGGCAGAAGATTCTTCAGGATGCACATAGCAGTCCTCATGCTATGCATCCTGGAGGTAGCAAGATGTATAAGGATCTTAGAGAGCAGTTTTGGTGGCCTGGTCTGAAGAAAGAGGTGACAGAGTTTGTTGGGAAGTGTCTGACTTGTCAGCAGGTCAAGGCTGAACATCAGTTGCCGTCGGGTTTGCTTCAGCCTGTGAAGATTCCTCAGTGGAAGTGGGAAAGGATAACCATGGATTTTGTCAGTGGGTTACCACTTACGCCAAGCAAGAAGGATTCAGTTTGGGTAGTGGTGGATCGTCTGACTAAATCAGCTCACTTCATTCCGGTGAGGGTTGACTACTCACTTCAGAAGCTAGCGAAGCTGTATGTTTCAGAGATAGTGAGGTTGCACGGTGTACCAGTTTCGATAATCTCGGATAGGGATCCCAGGTTTACTTCAAGGTTCTGGAAGGCATTGCATCAGGCTCTGGGTACTCGTTTGGATTTCAGCACGGCTTTTCACCCGCAGTCTGACGGGCAATCAGAAAGGGTTATTCAGATCTTAGAAGACATGCTGAGAGGTTGTGTCTTGGATTTCAGGGGCAGTTGGGAGGAGTTCCTACCATTAGCTGAGTTTGCCTACAACAACAGTTACCAAGCGAGCATTAAGATGGCACCGTATGAGGCGTTGTATGGCAGGAAGTGTCGCTCACCTACGTGTTGGACAGAGTTAGGTGAACGTCAGTTGTTGGGACCCGAGTTGGTAGCTGAGACTGAGGACAAGATTAAGTTGATTCAGGCTCGTTTAAAGGAAGCTTCGGACCGGCAGAAGTCTTATGCCGATCTTAAGCGAAGAGATATAGAGTTTGCTGTTGGGGATCGAGTTTTTCTGAAGGTCTCGCCGTGGAAAAAGGTCTTGAGGTTCGGAAGGAAAGGCAAGCTTAGTCCAAGGTTCATTGGGCCGTATAAGGTGTTGAGGCGAGTTGGACCAGTGGCGTATCAGCTTGAGTTGCCAGCGGAGCTTAGTCAGATTCACGACGTTTTTCATGTTTCGATGCTTCGGAGGTATCGTTCGGATCCGTCTCATGTGGTAGCAGTGGAAGAGATCGAGGTAAATCCAGACTTGACTATGGAGGAGGAACCTGTGCAGATTCTTGATCGGGATGTGAAGGTTCTACGTAGGAAATCTGTGCCTTTGGTTAAGGTACTTTGGCGGAATCATGGCGTAGAAGAAGCGACGTGGGAACCCGAGGATACGATGAGACAGCAATACCCGCAACTCTTTTGACCAGGTAATTTCGAGGCCGAAATTATTCTTTAAGGGGGGTAGAACTGTAATATCCCGGGTTAGGGGGCTATTTTGGTGTTGCAGGATATTGCATGCTTGTAGTGTGCTGTGTTGCTATTTTTATGTCTTAGGGGCTTAATTATAGCCTAGGTGTATGCCTGAGTAAATTAGGAAATTTTAGTTTTTGAGCTAAGGTATTAGGAGCTGAGGAAGCTGGGGCTTTTAAATTTATTTTGGGAGTTTGTTAGCACAAGAAACAAGTTGGTGGAGTGGCAATGTAGGCGCCACTAAGGCTTGGAGTGGGTAACGCCTAAAGCAAGGTGGAGGCCTTGTGTTCGAGCTGCGGAGTGGCCATTTTTGGCACTCTTTTTGGACGGCATGGAGGAAGAGGTTGGGAGCAACTTGAATTCCTCCTATGACTTGGTCTCCACTTTCAAATGGAAGGTGTGGAGTGAAGATAGGAGTGTGACTTGGTCCACTCAATTCAAATGAGTGTATGGGAGCTTTTGGGGGGATATGGCCGAAAATTTGGGGCTTGGAATGGGGGGAAGTGGACGGCATAGTGGGAAGAGGTGCTAGCCGAATTTCATTTGGCATTTTTGGCATATTGGGGTGTAATTTCGGTCTTTGGAATATCAAGCAAAAAAGTCTCTTCTTGGGGTCATTTGTAGCCGAATGTTCTAAGGGTATTCTTCATTTTCTTTGTTCGGTTTTACATCTTTTGAAACTTAAAGACCAAACCTCAACAAGCTGCCGAAAGTTTGCATCATTGGTTCCTAGAGTACATTGTAGCCGAATACCCCTTTCCATCTTTCTTTTTCCTTTCAATCTTGCAAGCCGAAACTACTTCTTCTTTGCTTTTAATTGTCTTCTTCCTCTTTGCTTGGAACCTTTGTAGCCGAATCTTACCCAAGACATTTCTTCATCTATTTCTTGTCTTTCCAAAGCCGAAGGTACCCTTCCTCTATTCTCTCTGTATTTCTTTCTTCTCCTCAATTGCCTGTTGCCGAAACTTTCTTCCAAGAGCACTTGGTTACCGTAACCCCTATTTTCCTCTCATTCCTATTCTTTCTCTTCTACTTTTCAAAAACCGAATTTGGGGGTGGGTAAAACTTGGTAGCCGAATCTATCTCCTCTCCTAGAAGTCCTGGTTTGGCCGAATTTTGGGTGTTGGTAAGTGATTGGCCGAATGGCCACCTCCCTTCTCTCTTACACTTTGTTGATGTTGGTTTGCTTAAGGGCCGAATATGGTGATTTTGGAAGAGTATTAATCTCTTTGTTATAGGTCATCTGGATTTTGGATTCAATCAGGTGGAGCTTTCGTTCTTGGATTAACCGATTGGTAAGTGAGGGGTAAGTAATTGGAATGTTATTGTGAGTTCAATCCTTAGACTTCGGTTAAGATTATTCAAGTGTTTTAACAGTTCTCTTTTTAGGGGTGACCGATTATCAAAGGGGCTATTAGTTGGTTCGGGTTTGGTAGGAAACCAAACATTCGCAAGGTAAGGGTTCAAGCATTAACCCTTTTGGTCTATGTGGTTGTTGGCCGAATGTCATAGTGCCTAATTCTATGTTGGCCGATTGTAGGAGCTAGTCATCGAAGGGACCTAGATCGCGTTGGTTGGGATTTCTAGACTCGTATTACCAGGTGTGTAACTAACACACCCTCTACTTAGTATGTTCTTGATAAACCTGATTGCTTAATAAGATTATAAACAGTATGATGGACAAATGAGTACCCAAATGGGGTATGTGTACGATTCGGGTAAGTCTGTTCTATTATGAGTACTATTGATGAAGCATGATATCATGATTTATGTTATGCATGTTATGAGATGTAATGCTTGGTATGTTGGCATGATATGCATGGTTAGTATGAGATGCATAATTCCATGAGTATGATATGTGTGGGTGATACGAGAGGAGGGAGCAGTGATATATTGTGCTGACGAGCACCAGTGCTTTGGTAGCACAACTTTGTGACTTTGGGTCACCAGAGGTTTGGCACCTCCAGAGGTTTGGTACCTCAGCGTCTCGTCCCAGTGGCTCAGTACCACAGTGGGTTGGCCCCACAGATGATTATACGGGATTGACGCCAGTGTTTTGGTAACACACGATGGGTTGGCCCCATCACCAGATTTGTGACTACGGTCACCAGTGCTTTGGTAGCACACTGTGTCTTTGGGACACCAGAGGTTTGGCACCTCATTGCGACTTGTCCCTGTGGTTTGACCACCGTGGGTTGGCCCCACTTGAGTTATGGGATCGTCTGCTAGTGATTTGGTATCACACGATGGGTTGGCCCCATCAACATTGGATTTGTGACTTCGGTCACCAGTGCTTTGGTAGCACCATTGTGTTTTTGGGACACCAGTGCTTTGGTAGCACATAGACAGATAATGTGTCTTTGGGACACCAGTGCTTTGGGAGCACATTGTGACTATATGTCACCAGTGGTTTGGCACCACCAGTGGTTTGGTACCACACGGGGTAGAAAAGGAGATACGGATGGTTAGGATCGGGTTGCATTGATTATATTGCTATGTATGATGTGTGTTAGCATGTTGTTTCTTCGGGAGCGGGATTTACACACTGAGTCACTCGACTCACCCTCTCCTTTGACATTTCAGGTGACTCGTAGACGCGGACTTGGAGCCGGGATGGACTCGGGGAGCACATGCCATGCCGAATAAAGTTTTTACTCAGACTCTATAACTTGTGGTACTTTAGCTTATTACTTTAAATTGGGTTTTATTTCGGATTGTAAAAGGCCTTTTAAGTTATGTTTTATGCTGTCTATGTTTTAAGTTGATTTTGATATGCCCTAACAAAATAACTCGGAATAAATTTTACTAAAATTTGGAAAGATAATGTTTTCAAACTATAACGCAATGTGTTTTTTACTATACCATCGGGTATCACACTAAGTCTTTTGATAAACAAATTCAATTGGTTTCCAATTCTAACTTGTAATTCACCTAAGTTTAAAAGTGTTTTATGTATCACTAAGAAACTACTGAGGTTTTAAATGGTTTAAACTCGTTTTAACTATACACTCTGGCTAAGTTTTCAAAATCTCCGGGTTTCGTATACATCAACTGTTTTTCAAATAAGACTACCCAAATTTGTTTCAAACACACTGTGTTTTCACCCAGCTTTTAAACGAAAAATCTAGTTTTCAAAAAAAAAAAAAGATCTTCCCGTAGCATACCAGATTCGGACGTGGTGTCTTGTCCGGGTTTGGGGTGTTACACCACACCTCTAAACCAAGCCCCATTACAACCTTTTCAAGACCTTTTGATTTGTGTATCATCTCATTTTATAGTGGTGGAGATTTGATTTTCATGCAAGCCTATGGTAATAACTTTTCATGTTTGACTTTTGAGTGCTTAATTTGAACCTTTAGTGATTTGAGTGAATCTTTAGTGAGGATGTCAATTCTTATCGGTTTTAGATCAAATGTAATTATTTAGATAAAGGGAAACACCTAATGTTTTCGCGCTACAAAATTTTGTGACTTCGATTGTTTGAATCTTTAAGGGCTCTTTCAGCTAAATTATCAATGTATAAATTATCTGTGAATTATGATGAAACATTATTGATTAGAATTATGAATTGAGGAAGTTAATGTTAATTGTGAGTTGAGGATTTTGCTTGAGGACAACCAAATGCTTAAGTGTGGGGATATTTAATAAACCATAATTTATACATATTTTGACCCCATGCTTGGCTTATTTTTGGATGAATTTGATGAATTCAATGCTCCTAATCCTTTAATTTCATGTTTTACACCCAGGAGAGCTTAGGGAGTCGAAAAGAACGAGAAATGAGCCAAAAATGGGCAAAATGGGCCTACCTTAGAAATCAACACAGCCTGGACTGTCAGACCACATGGCCGTGTGTTACAAGCAGAATCGAACACGGCATGGACTGTCACACACGGGCAGACCATACAGCCGTGTATGATGGGTAGAATCAAGCACGGCCTAAGGCTATCGAACACGGGCGTGTCCCTGCCGAACCCAGGTTTAATTCTATTCGGAAAAGGCTACTTGTGGGCCAAGAAAGGCATCCCAAAGCCTATATAAACACCCTAGGGGAGGACCTAAAGAGACATACAGAGAGTAGAAAGTAGATTACACTCGAAGACAGCCATCGGGAGTAGCTTGGAAGAAGGATCTCCATCAAGAATAAAGATCTCCTATCAATTTCTTTTGAAGTTTTTGGGTTTTCTTATGTTTTGTTGTTTTCCTTATTTTAAGATGTTTCTCTCTATCAGTATGAACTAAATCCCTTAAATACCTAAGGGGATGAAACCTAAGATGGATCTTATTACTATTTAATTTATAAGATAAATACTTGTTCTTATTCTTAATTGTGAGTTCTTATTCTTGTTTTAATAATTCAGGTTATTGATTCAAGTCAAATGTGCTTATTCAGAGGAGCAAAAGTCCCTGTTTATGAGTAGATCAATACAATTAAGCGGAGTTGATTGCAACCCTAGAAATAGGGCGACATAAATTTGTCGGATTAGAGTCAAATCTAATAAGGGAATCCATAGATCGAGTTAATTCGACAATAGGGGTTTTAATTAGAAAGAGATTTCAATTAATCAACCTAGAGTCAGTTGTTTTTAGTCTTGAAAGAGATATTAACATAAATCAGGGATTTGTACGGATTAAGTCAAGTGAATAAATCTTATGAATCAAAAGTAATAAGTGAAGTCTAGGTGGATTCTTTCTTGGGTATTGCCTCTTTCATTAAGTTGTCCAAAAGTATTTTCCCAATTCATTCTCTATCGTGCTTTTAATTAGTTTTAGTTTAAAAGAAATCAATCCAATTCTTAGGCTAGATAATAGAAAGATAGTAATTACTAGTACTCTTGGTCCTTGTGGATATGATATTATCGGTCTTACCATAAGTATACTATTAAATGATAGGTGCGCTTTCCTTTATTGTGATCATAGTTAGTTAAAGACACATCATCGGCCATTCTTGTTTTCCTTGATTGGTGAGATATTTTTGTCCCTTTTTTTATGATTTCTATGCTATCGGGATCGTTGTAGCTTAATCTAGCTAGCCCGATGACTAATTTGTGAAACTGTTAAACTATTAGGGTTTTTCCATTAATGCATGTACATGAGTTTTGAAGTTTGATGATAGAAAATGGATGGTTGTTGTTAGATAAACAACTTTTGTAAAGGGTTTTTTGGTGAAATTGTCAAATAGGGATTAAATTGAAAAATAGAAAATATGACATGGTGAAATTGTGAAATAAATGGGATATAGGGAATGCTAGGGACCTAATTGATATTCGACCATAGTGGGTTGTGGTAGAATTTCATGAATTTCCATTTTTATAAGCTAGGGACTAAATTGCAAAAAAATTAAAAGTATAGAGGCAAAATGGTAATTTTTCCAAAATATGATTTTGGGCTAAATTGAATGAGTTATATATTAAATTAAGTTAAATTTATCTATATAGATCAAGTTAGATCTCGTACGAAATTAGATCGGGGTAAAAAGAAAGTCTTGGATTAATCGCCTTAGTATCTACGTATACTTGTCGATGTAAGTTTGTGTGATTAAATTGTGGTTATATGCTTTATTTTGAAATATGCATGAATTATAAATTTGCTACATGTATACACATTTGCATATCCAACTACGTACGACTATCGAGCCCCGTTTGAACCTTAGGAATTCGTAGGATACAAATCACATGTCATTAGGGTTTATATGATTCGGTACTGGTCCTGAACGTCCTACTGATGGATGAGGTCCTACATGTGTTGCGTATACTCCACAGCTTGTGCAAGCAGCATGGTGTAGCTACATTCCGACCTACAGCTCGTGAGAGCATACCGATCTACAACTCGAGTGAGCATACCAATTTACAGCTCGTATGAGCATACATGTACATGGTTTGATGGATTACAGTTATATGAGTTAGCACACTATGTGTGAGCTATCCTGGGTATCCAATAGTATTCTAAATGGTTCAACGGGTAATATTCTGATATGAATTGGTAAGAGTTCGATACAAACTATTATAGGCCTACATATGAATTACATGGAAATGTTGTTACATGTTATATGGAAAATGGAATATGATGATACATGTATATGAAATTAATCATTTGATGTGCTCATCCATGATTATTAGTTTATATATGTATTTACATGGCTAACATGGTTAATGTATATATGCTTAGGCATTTGGCCAAATTTTGTTGGGATATGATATGTTTACTTACCTATTATGTGACTAAATGGCAGGTTTTATTCTTTATTATACGAACTTACTAAACTTAAATGCTTACTCTTTGTTATTTTTCGTGTTTTATAGTAAAGCGGAAGCTCATTCGGGTTGGAAGCTTGTCAGAGCTATATCACACTATCCATCGGCTCTTTTGGTACATTCGGTTGTTTAATTTTAGTTATAATGGTATGTATAGGTATTTTGGTTAATGTTGGCCATATATTTTGGTTGTTGTTTTGGCCATTTAACTTGGCTTGTGATTTGGAATTTTGTTGATGAAATGGTATAGTTTGGTATGTTTATAAGTAGTTGAAGATGATTGAAGATATGCTTGGAAGATGAAATGATAGTTGAATGTGCATATTGTATAGGTCTTGCAATTTGTTGTGAAATGGTACTTTGATATGCATGATCTAATTGGTTATTTGATGCTAGTTATAGAATGACATTTTGGTACCAAATGGTTGGGTTTTGGTAAGTAAATTACATGGTATGTATTGATGCAAATATGCATACAAGTTAGTTAATTATTTGTTCAAATTGAATTCATGCTTAGACATGTTTATATATTGTCATTTGAGGTGTCGAAAGGCATATTGGTTGTATGATGTTATACCATATGTTTATGGCTTTTTTATGCTTAATTTGGATGCCTTGTTATGGCTTGTAAATATATGCAATGTTGATTGTAGGTACATCCTAATTAGTTGAGAAAAATGGCTTGTAAAATGGCCTATTTTCGTCCACACGGGAAGAGACACAGGTGTGTGTCTTAGCCGTGTGTGACACACAGCCAGGTGACACGGCCATGTGTCCTCTGCAGCTTTCAAAGGGTTACATGAGTAGCATCGTGTAGCTTACATTCCATCCCACAAATCATGTGAGCAAGCCCATTTTATAGCTCGCATGAGCAATGATGTAAAGGAAAGGAAATTGTAACACCCCTTACCCGTATTCAATGCCGGAACTGAGCACGAGGCATTAACTAACTTAACATGCTTAATCATACAATATCGGGCCATAAATTTTCATTCCAATTTAAAAATTTTCATTCAAAATCATAATGTCCCTATTATAGGTCTACGAGACCCTAAACATACATATAAAGTGGTTTGGGACTGAACCGGAAGCTTATGAACACTTAGGAAAATTTACTCAAAACAGGGCCACACGCCCGTGTGGGCAGGTCGTGTGGTCACACACACCCTTGTCCCTAGCCTGTGTGGATATTATTTTTCATTTTGAACCTACAGGGGTTTTCACAAGGCCTGGCACACGCCTGTGTCTATGGCCCATGTCCCTCACACGGCCATGACACGCCCGTGTCTTAACCTGTGTGTGAAAACCTTAACATTCTGTTTATGACGTCAGCAATACTTTAGGGCCACACGGCCAAGTCACACGCCCGTGTGCTAGCCCGTGTGACGAACTGAATTTTTCGCAAATTAAGTGCAGACTTCACATGGTTTGGTACACGCCCATGTCCTGAGGCCGTGGCCTTCACACGGCTGAGACACACGGTTGTGTCTCTGCCCATGTACTTACTAGTAAGCATTCTGTTTTGCTAATTTTGGATGTAGTGGACACACAGCCTATCAACATGCCCACGGGGCTGACCGTGTGTCACACACGGCCTAAACACATGCCCGTGTGCCTACCCATGTGGACAATTATAAGGCTATTTATCAAGCCATGTGCCACCCTAAAAAAGCAACCATAGTTATACCATTTCAAGCAACACATAGCATAACAATAATGCACTACCAATATTCACTATCAGACATCCACACCTTAGTTTCAACCTACTTAATCATGCATATTCCTTACACATTACTCATTCAATCAAACTTGCACTTCATGAAAATTCATCATCATTGAATAGATATAACTTAGCTAGTTTGGCCGATTCCAATGGCCATTTACAAAATGAATTGAGTGGCATTAATAGCCAATACATTCGCTAACAAATATGACATATCACAAAATGACCAAGTTCTTATACATGCCATACCCAAAATAATCAAACTTTACTATACCAAAAGAATAGTTTGATAGTGTGAATTGAACTCCGATGTCCTTCGATCCCTGTGCTAGCTTGGCGATGCTACAAGGAAAAGAAAAAGAGAGGGGTAAGCATAAATCTTATTAAGTTTGAATGAAATAAATAGCAACACAAAGGCTTATGATAACATCCATACATTCTATTTAGTAATAACACAAGTTCTCGAGTACATTGACATAACTTACACATGCTTACTCTTACCAATCTCATATCACATATTGGACTCATTTCTCGTAAACTTCACATATGTACTTGTATCACTTCATCACATAACTTTAGCACTTTTATCATCTTGAACGTAAACTTAGCTCTTTATCCCGTTGAACCACTTGGAATACTAATGGATACTCAAGAATTGTCATATACGTGATATGATGCCAATGCCATATTCCCGATATGGTCTTACATGGGATCACATGTTGATGCCGATGCCATATCCCAAATATGGTCTTATACGGGATCTCAATTTGGTGCCGAGGCCATATCCCAAATATGGTCTTATACGGGATCTCATATCGATGTCGATGCCATATCCTAGATATGGTCTTACACGAGATCGTATGTCGATGCCATGTCTCAGACATGGTCTTACACGGAATCTCTTATTCGATGCCGATGCCATATCCTAGATATGGTCTTATACGAGACCTTATTAATCTCATGTCGTGACAATGGTATCCTTTCCATTCCTACGGTTCAATCGGGACTTCGTCATAATATAACTTTATCATACTTACATCGATACCTCATTAAACAATTTCATGGGAAAAATATACATTTCACATAACATCAAGCATTTTAAAAGTATAATAACATGATGTTGAATTATTACACACAAACTTACCTCGGTGCCAAAATATGTATAATCGTTCAATTTAGTCCATAACCTTGTTCTTTCCTCGGTTTTGGTCCGGACTTCGTGTTTCTTGATCTATAATTACAATTTCACTTATTTAATGATGACATTGACTAAAATAACCCATAAATCATACTTTGGCAAAATTAAAAATTTTCCCCTAAACTTTCACATATTTACAAAATGGTCCCTATGTAATAGCTCGATTTTGGGCCTAGTCGGAACAATGGTTTTGGGGCTACCAGTTCGACGAGGAAAATCTTATTTTTATTATATTTTTATGGTCTAAGATTTCACGGGAATATTTTGTGAAAATTTCGTTTGAAATTTTTGACGTTTGGGCACTCAATTTAGTCAAAAGGACTAAATTATAAATAGTCAAAAGTTGAGTTCCACATGTTAGAAGAGTCCAATTTCTATGAAATTTTAAATTGGAGGTCCTTAAATGGTAATTAGACCATTGGTTAAATTGTTGGACAAAAATGGACATGAGATAAGTGAAATAGGATATTTTTAAGTTAGGGGCATTTTGGTAATCAAATGGACTAAAAGACAATAAAAGCCAAAAACCCTTGTCCATCTTCTTTCTTGGCCGAATTTAGCATGGGGGAAGCCATGGCTAGGGTTTTCAAGCTTTCAAGCTCAATAGTAAGTGCATCCAAGCCTCGTTTTTAATGTTCTTTACATTTTTGAGATCCCCGTAACTCAATTTAGCTATTTCTACCATTATTTTGAGCTAGGGTTTGTTTTTAAAAATTTACCCATGGATGAAATGCATTTGCTTTGATGTCTAATGGTAGAATATGGATGCTTGGTGTGTAGTAAACAACTTTTACTAAGTGATTTTCGATGAAATCGCATAAAAGGACTAGTTTGTAAAAGTTGAAAAATGTATGAAAATTTGCGAATGAATGCAAATTATGGACTTTTATTGTTATGAAAATGGTTCGGCTAGGCCTAAAATACAAGGAAATTGAATAAAAATCATTTTACGAGCCTAGGGGCAAAAGTGTAAATATGACAAAGTTTAGGGGCAAAAATGTAATTTTTCCATAATATGATTTTGGACTGAATTGAATAGTATAATAACTTAATATGTCAAATGTGATATTTTAGATAAAGAAAATGAGTTTCGGACTTAGAACGGGGGAAAGACGAATATTGGACAACTCAATCCCTTTCGCCATTTTAAGTCGAGGCAAGTTTGTGTGTAATAATTCAGCATCATGTTATTATGCTTTTAAATGTTTGAAATTTCTTGAAATGTATATTATTTCTATGAAATTGACTAATGATGCCTCGATGAGAGTATGATGAAAATATGTTAAGATGAAGTCTCGGTTGAACATTCGGAATAGCAAGGATACCAGTGTCACAAAATGAGATAAGGAAGGTCCCGTATAAAACCATGTCTAGGACATGGTATCGACACTGAATGTAGGTCCTGTATAAGACCATGACTGGGACATGGCATCGGCACCAAAAGAGGGTCCCGTGTAAGACCATGTCTAGGACATGGAATCGACATCAAATAAAGGAGGTCCCGTATAAGACCACGTCTGGGACATGGCCTCGGCACCAAAAAAAAGATCTCGTGTAAGACCATGTCTGTGACATGGCATCGACATCTAGATACGATCTCGTATAAGAACATATCTGGAATATGGCATCGACATCGAGATATGAGATCCCGTGTAAGACCATATTTGGGATATGGCATCGGTATCAAGATGTGATCCCATGTAAGACCATATCTGGGATATGGCATTGCCATCGTGATACATGTATGATGAGATTGAGTATCCTTTGGTATTTCGAGTAGTTGAACAGTAAAGAGCTAAGTATATGTTCAAGAAGGAAAAAGTGCTAAAGTTATGTGATGAAGTGATACAGATACATATGAAAAACTCACGAGAAATGAGCCCGATATGTGATATGTGATGATTAAGTGTGAGTATATGTATGTGTACGCTCATGAGCAATGTGCTCGGGATGTGATCAAATTTTGGTAAGAAGGTAAATGAGTAAGTTATACCTATGAGAATGACCTTGTGATTATAAGATCATGCATATGATGTATGAATAAGTGGGAAATGTGATTGATGATCATGTGTGAAGCTTTTAAGCCAAATTAAATTGAGAAATGAAATGTTCAAGTCTTGGTTGTGGATGTATAGGTTAAATTAGCCAATAAATGTGTTGTAAATATTTGATGATGACTAGCTATGGGCATGGCTAACTATGGATATACTTTAGTGTTATATTTGTGTAAATGAGAATTAATACGAAGAAAACATGATAGAGTAAAATCAGCAACAAAATAGTTTGAACAGCAACAGTTGATATGAAATTCACCAAAAACGGTGAAAATTGAATTAGAAGTTGAATAAGATATGAAATTAAATATTATTGAGTCTATTTTTTCATAAAAGAAACATAATAAGCAAAAGAATTTCATATGATGAGATATTTGGATTTTAGTGAGACAGGGTCAGAATGATTTCAGAATCCCCTATTCTAACTTGGGAAATTCATTAAAAGTTGTACAAAAATTATTGAGGAATAAAATTTATATTCTTGAATTTATTAATGAGTCTATTTTCAATAGAAATAAATAGAAACATCATTTGAGTTTTGTACCACGAGAAGATAAATTTTTAGTGAAGAGGGGTCAGAACTATTGGATAGCGAAGTAGGGGAGACTTTAAAGAATAAACTGTACTGATTGGCTAAACCAAAAATTCTGGAAATTTTATGATAAGAAGATATGTGAATCTAGTTTCAAGAAAATTTAGCATATCTTAATTTGAAGTTCCGTAGCTCCAGATAAAAATAATTTAGTGATTGTAACTTGAGTAGACAACTTAATATGAACATAAATGAATTGTGAAATTTTATGCAATTATGATTGTATTACCTATAGAACATATTTGTGAGAATTTGTGAAAAACATTTTAATAAGTTGCTTATTATTTGCATACAAACTTACTAAGCATTGTAGCTTACTCCTCTTCCTTTCTCATATCTTATAGGGTTTTATATTAGCTCGAGTTGGAGATCGCTGGAGATGTTATCACACTATCAAGCTATCATTGTGGGGTAAAAGTGAATATAGACCTCTTAAGTTTATGGCATGTATAGGGACTTAGTCAATTGTGTATGTGTCATTTTATTTGGCCAAATGTGTTGGTTCATAATGGGAATATGATTCATTTTGTATATGGCCATGAGATGTGGCTCATGTTGGTTAATGAGTTGTAATGCTTATTTATATGTGTGTGCTTATACTAAAGGTTTCATGTGATGTGGTTATGTGTGTTTGGTATGGATAGATTTAGGATGTGTTGATGATAATCATGGCATGAAAGTTTGATAAGCTTAATCTAGGCAAAGTATGGTGTCTTATGCATGAATAAGATTATATGAATTCGCTATGATCATGACTTGTTTGATGATGTTTAAGTGCTCAATTATGCCATGAAAGATGCCATTGAGGTTGTGTTTAAGTATGTGCAAATGAGGGTGCCAAATGGTTTGGTAAATAGCCATTTTCTTGGCCACACGGGCAGAGACACGGTCGTGTGTCTCAGCCGTGTGGAGGACACGGCCCCGGGACATGGGCGTGTGCCCAGGGCTTGTGAAGTCTACATTTATTTTTCAGAATTTAATTCGCCACACAGCCTAAGCACACGGGCGTGTGACTTGGCCGTGTGACCCTATTTTGTTGATGAAGTCATAAACAGAGAGTTACACGGGCTGAGGACATAGGCGTGTGTGACCACACGACCTACCCACACAGGCGCGTCCCAAGCCATACGAGCGTGTGACCCCTATTTTGATTAAAAATTTTATAAGTCTTTTTAAAGTTTCCTAAGTTCTCGGTTTAGTCCCAAACAGTTCCCAATGATTGTTTTGGGCCTCGTGGGCCCATATAAGGGATAATTTGCATGTGAATGAATGATTTTAAATTGAATGAAATTTTATAGCCCGATTTTGTATAAATGTTTATGTTTAAGTTCGGTAATGCCTCGTATCCTATCCCGGCATCGGACATGGGTAAGGAGTGTTACACCCTAGGCTCATATAATGAAACGTACTCATTTCCATGGTTACCCAAGCCTAGCCGAATTTTTATTGAGCTTACAACAACTCACACTTTCCTTTGAAACTGATTTTTACTACATATTTTATCACTTTTACAACTAAGTCCTTTTTATGAATTTTCCATGAAAATCACTTAAAAAAAGTTATTTATCATACATCAAACTTTCATATTCCTCCTTTACACATCAAAATACATGTATGTCGTACATGGGTAAATTTTTTAACATGAACCCTAGCTCAAAATATTTGTAGAATTAGCTAAATCGAGCTACGAGGATCTCAATAATACGAAGAACATCAAAACGGGGCTAGGAGGTACTTACAATCAAGCTTGAAAGATGAAAAAACCCTAGCTAGGTGAGCTTGAAATTTTTAGCACTTAGAAAGAAGATGGACATCCATTTTTGACTTCTTTTTCCCTTTTTATTAATTTATTAACCATATGACCAAAATGCCTTTAACGCCCTTCCTTGAGATTTTTCCTTCCCATGTCCGTTTTTGTCCATCATAAGATATAATGGTCTAATTGCTAAATAAGGACCTCTAATAATTTTTTCTAATGCTATCTCATACTTGAAACTTTTAGAATCTCATATTTTTTAATCTGTGCAATTTAGTCCTAATGAATAAATTGATCACTAATTTATAAATTTCTTCATGAAATTTTCACACAATCATGCAAGCATGTCATAAACCTCATAAAAGCCATAAAACACATATTTCTACTTCAAGTTTGTGGTCTCACAACCACTATTTCAATTAGGCCCTAAATCGGGTTGTTACAATTCTCCCCTCTTAGGGATTTTCGTCCCCGAAAATCTTACCGGAAAAAGGTTGGGATATTGGTTTCTCATAGCCTCCTCGGGTTCCCAGGTATCCTTTTCTACCCCATGTCTTTGCCACAACACTTTCACAAGAGATATACTTTTATTTCTTAGCTGTTTAACTTCTCGTGCCAAAATCTTAACCGATTCTTCGCTATAAGACATGTTCGATTGAATTTCTATCTCTGTTGGTACAATCACATGTGAAGGGTCTGATCGGTAGCGACGTAACATAGACACGTAGAATACATCATGAATCTTTTCCAACTCAGATGGCAAAGCCAAACGATAAGCTACCAGCCCTATCCTCTCAGTAATCTCATACAGTCCGATAAAGCGCGGACTCAATTTGCCTTCCCGGCCAAATCTGAGAACTTTTTTCCATGGTGACACTTTTAAAAATACCTATCACCAACTTGAAACTCAATCTCTTTCCGTTTTAAATCTGCGTAAGACTTTTGTCTATCAGAAGCAGCTTTTAAACAGTCACGTATCACTTTTACTTTCTCTTCGGTTTCTCTGACCAAATCGACCCCGTGAATCTGATTTTCTCTGAGTTTGGTCCAATACAATGGTGTTTGGCACTTATGCCCATATAATGCCTCATAAGGTGCCATTTTCAAACTCGACTGGAAATTGTTATTGTAGGAAAATTCTACTAATGGTAAGTACTTTTCCCAATTACCTTGAAATTCTAAAACACAACATCGAAGCATATCTTCAAGTATCTGTATTATCCTCTCCGACTGTCCGTCGGTTTGCGGATGAAAAGCTGTACTAAAATTAAACTTTGTGCCCAAGGCTTCTTGCAACCTTTTCCAAAATTGTGATGTGAATATTGGATCTCTGTCTGAAATAATTGACAAAAGCACTCCGTGTAATCTCACAATTTCTGACACATACAATTCTGCCAACTTATCAAGTGAAGAGTCAATGCGTACTGATATAAAGTGAGCCAACTTCGTAAGCCTATCAACCACAACCCATACAACATCTTTCTTTTTAGATGTCAAAGGCAAACCCGTCACAAAATCCATAGCAATACGGTCCCATTTTCACTCGGGAACCATGATAGGCTGAAGTAGACCCGAAGGCAATTAGTGTTCAGCTTTTACTTGCTGACAAATCAAGCATCTCGATACGAACTTAGAAATATCTTTCTTCATGCTTGGCCACCAATACTATTTCTTCAAGTCATTATACATCTTTGTACTGCCTGGATGTACAGATAAACATCCACTATGTGCTTCGTACAAAATTTTTCGAGTAAGTTCATCATCTCTCGGTACACAGACTCTATCTTGGAAAATACAGTGGCTCCCTTCAATTGATCAAACAAATCATCGATCCTTGGTAAGGGGTACTTGTTCTTTATGGTTACCTTATTAAGCTACCGATAATCTATACATAACCTCATGGAACCATCTTTAATTTTCACAAATAATACGGGAGCACTCCACGAAGAATAACTCCGTCTTGCGAAACCTTTATCCGTCAACTCTTTTAATTGTGCCTTCAATTCTTTAACTCGACTGGAGACATCCTGTACGGAGCAATTGAAATGGGGGCAATACCAGGGGCGAACTCAATTCCAAATTTAATCTCTCTAACTGGAGGTAACCCTGGCAATTCTTCTGGAAATACATCTAAATACTCACACACTATGGGCACCGATCCAATTCTTAACTTAGTCTCTTTGGCATTCATCACAAAGGCAAGATAAGCTTCATATCCCTTTCTTACATATTTCTGGGTAGACATATGAGAAATCACTACAAGCAATATGTCCTGTTCATTTGATTCAACACGAAGAATATCCCCATTTTCACATTTTAACTCAATAAATTCCCTTCCACAATTTACTATCACATCATGAGCAGTTAACCAATCCATACCAAGAATTACATCGAATTTATCAAATGGCAATAACATGAGATTAGCCGAAAAATAGTGACCTCTAATCGTCAAAGGGAAACCTTTGCATACTTTGTCAACCAACACACATTTGCCTAAGGGATTTGACACTTTTATCACAAATTCTGTAGACTCTATAGACATGAACATACTAGATACTAATTTCATACAAACATATGAGTGGGTAGATCCCGGATCAATTAAAGCAACAACATGATATCATAGAGAGAAAATGTACCCGTGATCACATCTGGGGCTGACGCCTCTTTGAGAGCACAAATGGCATAAGTTTTTGCAAGCGCTCTACCCTTAGATCTTGCAGTTTGCTCTCTAGGTGTATTCTTACTACTCGTTCCATTTCATGGATTTCTCTGTGACCTTCCTCTAGCAGTATTTCCCGATCTTGCACTCTGAGATTTATCTTTTTCAACCATCTCGGGGCAATCTCTAATAAAATGGTTGGGGATCCACGCTTGAAACAAGCTCTCTCGTTTGCTCGGCACTCCCCGGGGTGACGTCTTCCACACTGTAGACATTCTAGTCTACTTGGTCAAGCATTACCAACACTAGCAATCAAAGTGGTCTAAACTTTAGACCCTGAGTATTGTTTAACCTTACTTCTGTTTGAAAACCTAGCTGAAGTGGCTGATCGAGTAGTAAACTCTCTTGATTTCTTGGATGAGGATTGAAATGACTTACCCAATTGTCTCTTCCTCGAGTCACGAGACTCGATTTCAGCCTTTCTTTTCTCTTTGGCCAACTCCTCAGCCTTGCAAGCTCTATCTGCTAACACAACAAATTCCTTTAGTTCTAGAACACCAACAAACAATTGAATATCATCATTTAACCCATCCTCAAACCTTTTACACATAATGGCTTCAGTGGATACACACTCTCGAGCATATTTACTGAGCTTTACAAACTCACGCTCATATTCGGTTACCATCATTCGGCCTTGTTTTAGCTCAAGGAATTCCTTTCTTTTCTAGTCGATGAACCTTTGGCTAATATACTTCTTTTGGAACTCTTCTTGAAAAAGTTCCCAATTAACTTTCTCCCTTGGTACTACCGACACAAGGGTGTTCCACCAGTGGTAAGCCGAATCTATTAAGAGAGGCACAACACACTTCATACACTCTTCGGGTGTGCAAGATAGTTCGTCAAATACCCTGATGGTATTTTCAAGCAAAAATTCTACTCTTTCCAGATCATCATCTTTATTAGCTCGAAATTCCTCAGCTCCTTGTTTCCAGATTCTATCAACAAGGGGCTTTTCCCTTCTTACTACTTCTACAACTTGGGGAGCTACAGGGGTAGGCTGAGCAATAGGTGAGGGTGGATGGGGTTGCGTGTTCGGGTTCGTTCAAACGAACTTCGTATACCAAGCGTTCATCATATGGAGAAAGGCTTCCCTAGCCTCTTCTCCTCCTCTCTAACTCACAGTCATTGGTCTATTCTCATTTTTAATTTGGCACCATCCCTTGGGTGGGGGTCGGCGCGTTACTTTCTACATCATCAGCCACTGCTCTGTCAAGATCCATTTGCTATATAAAAACATAATTAAAGTTGTCAGGAGTCATCGCACTATCAATATACACCCCTTATCGATATTCAGCGCCGGAATCGGGCACGGGGCTTTACTGAACATAACATGCTTAATCATACAATATCGGGCCATAAATTTTCATTCCAATTTAAAAATTTTCATTCAAAATCATAATGTACCTATTATAGGTCTACGAGACCCTAAACATATATATGAAGTGGTTTGGGACTGAACCGGAAGCTTATGAACACTTAAGAAAATTTACTCAAAACAGGGCCACACGCCCGTGTGAAAAGGAACACGCCCGTGTGGGCAGGTCGTGTGGTCACACATGCCCTTGTCCCTAGTCCGTGCAGATTTTATTTTTCATTTCGAACCTATAGGGGTTTTCACATGGACTGGCACACGCCCATGTTTATGGCACGTGTCCCTCACACGGCTATGACACGCCCGTGTCTTAACCCGTGTGTGAAAACCTTGACATTCCGTTTATGACGTTAGTAAATCTTACACGCCTAGGTCACACGCTCGTGCGCTAGCCCGTGTGACGAATAGAATTTCTCAAAAATTAAGTGCAGACTTCACATAATTTGGCACACGCCCATGTCCTGAGGCCATGGGCTTCATACGGCGTAGACACACGACCGTATCTCTGCTCATGTACTTACTACTAAGCATTTTGTTTTGCTGATTTTGGATGCAGGGGACACACGGCCTATCAACACACCTACGGGGCTGACTGTGTGTCACACACGACCTAGACAAACGCTCGTGTGCCTACCTGTGTGGACAATTATAAGGCTATTTATCAAGCCATTTGCCACCTTGAAAAGTAACCACAGTTATACCATTTCAAGCAACACATAGCATAACAATAATGCACTACCAATATTCACTATCAAGACATCCACACCTTAGTTTCAACCTACTTAATCATGCATATTCCTTACACATTACTCATTCAATAGCGCAAACTTGTACTTCATGAAAATTCATCATCATTGAATAGATATAACTTAGCTAGTTTGGCCGATTCCAATGGCCAGTTACAAAATGAATTGAGTGGCATTAATAGCCAACATATTGGCTAACAAATATGACATATCACAAAATGACCAAGTTCCTATATATGCCATACCCAAAATAATAAGACTTTACTATACCAAAAGAATAGTTTGATAGTGTGAATCGAACTTTGACATCCTTCGATCCCCGAGCTAGCTTGGAGATACTACAAGGAAAAGGAAAAAAGAGGGGTAAGCATAAAGCTTAGTAAGTTTGCATGAAATAAATAGCAACACAAAGGCTTATGATAACATCCATACATTCCATTGAGTAATAACACAAGTTCTCAAGCACATCGACATAACTTACTCATGCTTACTCTTACCAATCTCATATCACAGATCGGACTCATTTATCGTAAATTTCACATATGTAGCTATATCACTTCATCACATAACTTTAGCACTTTTACCATCTTAAACGTAAACTTAGCTCTTTATCCCGTTGAACCACTCGGAATACTAATGGATACTTAAGAATTGTCATATACGTGATAAGATGCCAATGCCATATCCGCGATATGGTCTTACATGGGATCACATGTCGATGCTGAAGCCATATCCCAGATATGGTCTTATACGGGATCTCAATTTGGTGCCGAGGCCATATCCTAGATATGGTCTTATATAGGATCTCATATCGATGTTGACGCCATATCCTAGATATGGTCTTACACGAGATCGTATGTCGATGCCATGTCTCAGACATGGTCTTACACAGAATCTCTTATTCGATGCCAATGCCATATCCCAGATATGGTCTTATACGGGACCTTATTAATCTCATGTCGTGACAATGGTATCCTTTCCATTCCTACGGTTCAACCGGGACTTCGTCATAATATAACTTTATCGTACTTACATTACCTTATTAACCAATTTCATGGGAAAAAATATACATTTCACATAACATCAAGCATTTTAAAAGTATAATAACATGATGTTGAATTATTACTCACAAACTTACCTCGGTACCAAAATATGTATAGTCGTTCAATTTAGTCCACAACCTTGTTATTTCCTCGTTTCGATCTGGGCTTCGCGTTTCTTGATCTATATTGACAATTTCACTTATTTAATGATCACATTGACTAAAATAACCCATGAATCATACTTTGGCAAAATTACAATTTTACCCCTAAACCTTCAAGTATTTACAAAATGGTTCCTAGGCTCGTATAATGAAGCGTACTCATTTCCTTGGTTACCCAAGCCTAGCCGAATATTTATTGAGCTTATAAAAGCTCACACTTTCCTTTAAAACTAATTTTTACTACACATTTTATCACTTTTTTATGAATTTTCCATGAAAATCACTTAAAAAAGATGTTTATCATACATCAAACTTTCATATTCCTCCTTTACACATCAAAATACATGCATGTCATACATGAGTAAATTTTTGAACATGAACCCTAGCTCAAAATATTGGTAGAAATAGCTAAATCGAGCTACGAAGATCTCAATAATACGAAGAACATCAAAACGGGGCTAGGAGGTACTTACAATCAAGCTTGAAAGATGACAAAACCCTAGCTATGGTGAGCTTGAAATTTTTGGCACTCAGGAAGAAGATGGACATCCATTTTTAACTTCTTTTTCCCTTTTTATTAATTTATTAACCATATGACCAAAATGCCCTTACGACCCTTCTTTGAGATTTTTCCTTCCCATGTCCATTTTTGTCTATCATAAGATATAATGGTCTAATTGCTAAATAAGGACCTCTAATAATTTTTCTAATGCTATGTCATACTTGAAACTTCTAGAATCTCATATTTTTCAATCTTTGCAATTTAGTCAATCATTAATTTATATAATTTCTTCAAGAAATTTTCACACAATCATGCAAGCATGTCATAAACCTCATAAAAGCCATAAAATAGATATTTCTACTTCAGATTTGTGGTCTCGCAACCACTATTCTGACTAGGCCCTAAATCAGGTTGTTATAGAAATGTTATGGTTATATGTTTAGCACACTTCGTGTAAGCTTTCCCGCATATCTGATGATATTCTAAATGGTTCAACGGGCATGAAAAGGAAAGGAATGATAAGTTTTCAAATGAAACTATGTCATGTATTTATGAAATGGGTTGAAATGGTAAGTTTCATTGAAAGTATGTTATGTTAAGGAAAATGATGAGTTCGTAATGGTTGAAGCATATATCTGATTGAATTTACTATTTCGTTGAATAGTCTTTTATTTCTAAATTATATGCGTGCAATCCCTAGACACAGATGATTGTTCAGCATGCTCATAAACTAAATCTAATTCTGATAAGGTTGGATTAGTTGGATCGAAATTGAATGATATAAGCAAGTACTCAACCAATACTTGCAGTAGCATAGAGCAACGTTCATGTAGATGGAAAGTGATATAGCGTACCATATTCAGGCCTATAGACACGGGCAAGGTAACTTGAGGTTTTTACTCTCGAAAGAAGCAGACAATTTTAGAACTCTTCTGAGCGGTAAACTGAGTATGATTTTGCTGAGGCATTGTTGACAGTAAGGGTAGATTCTTAGTAATCTTGACCTTCGAAATCAACATCATATATCCTTTATTCTTTTTCGTCATATCTTTACCATATCAGTCTTAGTTATTTATTTGATCGTTTACATAAATTCCCATAGTAATTCTCATAGTTGCCATTACCTTTCTATCCTTGTTTTGCCATAACATTTCTAAGTATTCATTAATTCCACATATTGCATACATTATTATTCCTTTAATTGCCACTACATACTTACCATAGCTTTACCATAGCATTAATTGCATTTTATTATAATAACTTGACCACTTTTGTACCTCAGTTTGATCCTTGTGAGAATGATACTCACTCATCACTTTATTACTTGATTCGATGTGTATACTTGCACAATTTGCATATCATTTCACACCCGATAGGAGTCAACTACTCCGATAGCCAAGACTAGTTATCTCCTCAATTGGAATTGTAGACGACATAATAATCCTTCTCTGTATTTGAATCAAATGCTCACTTTTGATTCTTTTACGAGATTACAGACTCGTTTAGGTTATCTACTAAAGTAAGTTGTCTTTCTCGTAATGTAAATGTTCTTACAATTCCACTTATCATCAGTTTGAACATAGATAATCAATGAGCTAATATTTGCTTGTCACAATTTCACTGTGCATGCAAAATATGAAAGACAAAAATACAAAAGACATATTAATGAAATGTGATATTCATTTATTCATTGTTCAAATGCATAGAAAACAATTACATATTTACTATAATATGGGCACATTTCCCAACAAATATTGTATGCTTCTTAGTGCGAACCCCCAAGTTGTGATGGCACTACAATTGTATAACAAAATCAAAAGGAGGAATAATCCCACTAATTACGATACACTTCTCACACTAATCGAGTAACCTTTTTCCTTTATATTTCTAATTACACATTGATAACTCTCAAGAGTTATATTTCATGCCTTTAAACCTAGCTAATTGCTTGTATTCAAGTACATTTTGTTGCATTTTAGGAAATTTTAGTTAGCATTTTTAATATTGCATTAGGACTTGGACTGTGTGGGAATTGGGTGCTTTTAATTTGTTGTGGTGGAGTTTTTTGTTTTGGTTTGGCAAGAACAGGTTTTGGAATGAGGAAATAAATGAGTGAAGTTGTGTCAGGGCAAAGTGTGGATAGTTTGCCAGCATGGATGCCGTGGTAATATCGGGAAGTCCAAGTCAACATTTTTCATGCAGCAATTCAAATTCAAATTCAAACTTGTACCAGATAAACCCTTCTAAAAGAAGAGAAGATAACGAGCTATTAGCCAACCCTAGCCTAATCTATCTATAAAAATCGATGAAGGAGATCTCATAAAAGGCGAAGAAAAAGTAATAGAGATCCTTAGGCGTGAATAAGGGTTCGGATGCGCAAGGGAAGGAAGTCGAAGGCAATCCCTCTTATCCATCACAAGGACGCTATGCTACTGAAGTGTGGACTGGGCAAGCGAAAGGTGCTTCCTGAAGTTCTTTTGTTAGTTTTTTCGAAAGATTGAATTATAGTAGTTGAACACGATGTCAGATAATATTGTGGTTTGAAGTTTTAATTCCCATCCCATGAGCTAAATCTCATAGGGTTGGGATTACTTTGAATGAACCCATAATTGTTTATGAATGTCGTATATATCTCATTTACTTTACTATTTCCTTTGATTGTTCTTATTTCTTAAATTAAAATGCAATGATATCTAGACATAGAAGTTTGTTCGCATGCTAAAAATTGAGTCTAATTCCAAAAGGGTTGGATTGGTTGGATTAAACTTGAATGAAATAAGCAAGTATTCAAGTGACACTTGTAGTCGACTCTAGACATAGAGTCACGATCATCCAGAAGGAACCCATGCAAGATATCTAAAAAGCCAATAGACACGGGTAAGGTAACTTGAGGTTTTGTCCTCGCGAGAGGCAGGCCATTTTAGAACTCTTCTATACAATAAAGTTGACATGATTTTGCCAAGGCATTATTGATAGTAAGGTTCAATTACGGATAATCTCAACCTTTCCAAATCAACATCACTCTATCCTTATTCTTTGTCGTAGTACCTTTTTCATAGTATATTTAGTTGTCTATTTTCTTTATCTACAATCTATTTGGATAATCATTCCCGTTATTGTCATTACATTTATGCTTTCATTTTTGCCATAGCATTTCCAATTATTCATTAATTCCACAAATTGTTTACATCATTATTGCACTAATTGCCATTGCATATTTAGCATTGACTTTTGCCATAGCATTAATCACATTTTATTATAATAAATTAACCACTTTTGTGCCTCAATTCGATCCTCGTGGGAATGATACCCACTCATCACTTTATTACTTGAACAGACTGATAAACCGCAATTATAACATATTTTAATCCCACATTTAGCTTGTTTTTGGATGATTTATTCCTCAATTTATGTAAAAAGGTGCTCTTAATCATTTCTTTTCATGTCTTATACCCAGGATAGCACCCGAGGATGAAAAGAACATAAAACGACCCAAAACGGAGTAAATGGGCCATATCACAAAATCGACACGGCCTGGCCCAAAGTCCACACAGTCGTGCCTTGACGAGCATCTAGAACACGGCCCCAACCCCGATCTACATGGTTGTGCCTCAACTTAGAAATTCAAACACGGCTTGAAGACGAGTCACACGGGCGTGTGACATGGTTGTGCCCCTGTCGTGGCTTTAGACAATTTTAGTCGGAAAAGGATACTTAGGGAGAAAGAATCGCATTCCAAGAGCCTATAAATAACCCCTAAGTACCACCTTTGAGGAGGCGGTCAAGCTAGGCCAAGGAGCCAAGCCGAAAAGGTCAGAGTTGTAGGAATCACTCGAAGTTAGCCAGTTGATCCATCCCAAGAAGCCAGAATTCTACTCAAGACGGCGAATTTCTCCTTCAATTCCTTCAGGGAGTTTTAGGGATTTCTTATGTTTTGTTTTATCTTTTCTCTTGAGATGTTTTCTTTATTTGTTATGAACTAAACCCCTCAGATAGCTGAAGGGGATGAAACCTAGATGAATCTTGTTATCGTTTTCTGAATTATATGATAAATACTTGGTTTGTTCTTAATTATGTGTGCTTAATTCTTGAGTTAATATTTCACGGATATTGATTCAAGTTTGATGTGCTTAGGTGGAGGAGGAATAAACCCTGCTTAAGAGTAGATCTAGCATAATTAAGCGGAGTTGATCGCACGCCTAGAGATAGGGTGACGAGAGTTTGCCGGATTAGGGTGAAACCTAATATGGGAATCCATAGATCGATTTACTGCTATTCAAGGGGGTTATTATAAGAGAACGAGAGTTCCACTAATTAACCTAGGGTTAGACATTATTCACCTCGAGAGAGGGTTTAATATACGTTAGGGAGTCTTACGGATCAAACTAAGTGAATAAATCGTATGGTTCAGTGTTAGATAACAAGTGAAGTCTAGGTGGATTTTTCCTAAGGGTATCGTCGTGATCAACTGAGTTTTTCTTCTAGTTATTTCCCAATTTGTTCTTTTTGTCTTTGTGTCTTTAGCTTAGTAGTCGTTAATTTAGATTAAAGCAATTTCACTTTATTTTAGGCTAAATAATAAAAAGAAAGTTAGTATTAGTACTTTTAGTTCCTTTGGGTTCGACAATCCGGTCTTGCCTAAGCTATACTACTGTTCGATAGGTACACTTGCCTTTAATTGTTGTCAGAGTTAGTTTCTAGGTTTGATCATTCGTTATATAAATTTTAAAGCTCTGATTTCAGCGATCAAGTTTTTAGCGCCATTGCCGGGGAACTAAAATATTAAGAACACTCTATTTTTATTACTTTAGCCATTATTTTTTATTATTCGTAATTTTATTTTTTAGGTTAAATTTAAATTTTTGCTAAATTTTCTTTCTTTCTTTTCCTAGTAGGTACCTCTAGTTTATGACTAGAAGGAACCCGAGAGGACCTTTGGTATACGATAGTGAAATTGAAGCTACCGTTCGTAGGACCCGCAGAGAAATCAGGCGAGCCCTAAACTACACAGAGGAAGAACAAGAAGGCAGATCCAATCCTACTGAAGGGATGGACGAGAATAATCCACCAACACATGATGTGGGGGAAAACAATGCTCCACGAACTATGTTTGATTATGCTAAACCGCATTTAACAGGAGGGGAATCAAGTATTGTTAGGCCTGCTATAGCTGCTAACAATTTTGAATTAAAGCCTAACACAATACAATTGATTCAACAATTTGTTCAATTTGATGGTTTGCAGGACGAAGATCCAAACACGCATATAGCTAATTTTTTAGAGTTCTGTGATACCTTCAAAATAAATAGGGTTTCTAATGATGCCATACGTCTTTGGTTATTCCCTTTTTCATTAAGGAATAAAGCCAAACAGGGGTTAAACTCGTTACCACGAGGATCAATCACTACATGGGAACAGATAACCAAAAAGTTTTTATTGAAATATTTCCCACCGGCCAAAACGGCCAAATTACAGAATGATATCTCTTCTTTTGTGCTGATGGATTTAGAGACATTATACGACGTATGGGAGAGATACAAGGATCTCTTAAGAAGGTGTCCACACCACGGTCTACCCTTGTGGCTACAAGTCCAAACATTCTATAACGGTGTATACCCCTCAACGAGACAACTAATCGATTCAATAACCGGTGGAACTCTGAACAATAGAACTCCTGAAGCAGCCTACGAGTTCATTGAAGAGATGTCACTGAATAATCATCAGTGGCAGGTTATAAGGACGAAATCGACAAAATCAGCCAAAGTTTACAACCTCGATGCGATAACCATACTATCAACACAGGTAGAGATGATGAATAAAAAGATTGATAGTTTGTGTTCGTCGCAGGCACACCCAGTCATGCAATGCGACGCGAGTTGAACTGTGGCGAATCCTGAGTACCCACCCTACCAACCAGATGCAGAGAGCGAACAGATGAATTACATAGGTAATAATTTTAGATCTAATAATAATCCCTATAGTAATACTTACAATCCAGGTTGGAGGAACTACCCAAATTTTTCATGGGGAGATCAAGGAAATCAAGGAAATATAAGGCAGTAGCCTCCTCAAAATTACCAAAATCAACCTTATCCACAAGAAAAGAAGCCAAACCTCGAAGAGATGCTGACAAAATTCATGGCAGACACAGAAAACCGTTTCCAAGATACTGAGAGAACACTTAAAGATCAACAAGCATCAATTGAAAAACTTACTGAGTCATTCGGGGAGCTCTCTAAGTCGGTTGGACTACTTACTAAGATGATCTGTGAAATACAGGCAGAGACTCTTTCTAAAGGAATAGAACAGGTAAAAGCAATTACACTAAGGAGTGGAAAAGAGTTAGTTGAACCAAAGAGACCACACGAAGATAACAAAACAAAAGATGAGGGGGTGGAGGATGTAAATCCAATATGCAAAGAAAGTAAACCACCAATCCCATATCCAACAAAGTTGAAGAAAGAAAGATTAGATGCCTAATACGGTAAGTTTCTCAAACTTTTTAAACAAATGCATATTAACTTACCTTTTGTGGATTCTATTTCACAGATGCCAAAGTACGCAAAATTCTTAAAGGAAATCTTGATGAATAAAAGGTAGCTTGAAGAAGTGTCAACAGTGGAACTTAATGAAGAATGCTCCGCCATCCTCCAAAACAAGTTACCAGCCAAATTAAAAGACCCAGGAAGTTTTACAATTCCTTGTTTAATTGGTAGCTTAAATATTAAGAAAGCATTAACTGATCTAGGTGCTAGCATTAATTTAATGCCTTACAAGATGTTTAAACAACTAGATCTTGGGGAACCAAAACCCACTAGGATGAGTATTCAGTTAGCCAATAGATCCATTAAATATCCTAGAGGAGTTATCGAAGATGTCTTGGTGAAAATTGATAAATTTATTTTCCCTGTTGATTTTGTTGTTTTAGACATGGATGAAGACATTAATGTTCCCTTAATTTTAGGGCGTCCTTTTCTAGCTACTGCTAAGGCTGTTATTGATGTAGGTGACGGTAAACTTGCATTAAATATAGGCGATGAGGAAATTATTTTTCAAATTTATGATGCCATGCGATATTCTAAACAACAAGATGATTCCTGTTATTTTGTTGATACTACTGATCATATCATTCAAAATTCATTACAAGAAATCATCCATGACGACATGATGGAACTGTGCCTGACTCAAGAAGAGGGGGAAGAAGATGAAGGCGAAGAGATGAACTTGAATACATCTTCATTTAGACAAATGAAAGAAGAAAGCATTGAAGACAATGACGAATTAAAACAGAAAACCTCCATTGATGAGCCACCCAATCTGGAATTGAAACAATTGCCAAAACACTTGGAATACGCATTCCTTGGGGAAAATTCTACGCTACCGGTTATTATCTCTTCAGAACTAAAATCCAAAGAAAAGGAGGAGTTGATACAGGTACTAAGAGAACATAAAAGGGCCATAGCTTGGAAAATTTCTGACATTAAAGGAATAAGCCCATCATTCTACACCCACAAAATTTTAATGGAAGAAGAATACAAGCCGTGTGTGCAGCCCCAGAGACGGCTAAACCCCAATATGAAAGAAGTGGTCAAAGCTGAGGTAATTAAACTTCTAGATGCAGGAATAATTTATCATATTTTTGACAGCACCTGGGTAAGTCCTGTGCAGGTAGTTCCAAAGAAAGGAGGTATGACGGTAGTGCCCAATGAAAGGAATCAGTTAATCCCCACAAGAACAGTTACAGGTTGGAGAGTCTGTATAGACTATAGAAAGTTGAACGATGCCACCAGAAAAGATCACTTCCCTCTACCCTTCATAGATCAAATGTTAGAAAGACTATCTGGGCATATGTACTATTGCTTCTTGGACGGACTCTCCGGCTACTTCCAAATCCCCATAGCTCTTGAAGACGAAGAGAAGAAATATTTACATGCCCATACAGTACGTTTGCTTATCGTAGAATGCCTTTTGGATTATGTAATGCTCCTGCTACTTTTCAGCGTTGCATGTTGGCAATCTTTATGGATGATTTCTCGGTATTCGGTAATTCTTTCCATCTTTGCCTTAAAAATTTAAAACGAGTTCTAATGAGATGTGAGGAAACAAACCTTGTTTTGAATTGGGAAAAATGTCACTTTATGGTTAGAGAAGGGATTGTGTTAGGACATAAGATTTCTAGTAAAGGGATTGAGGTATATAAAGCAAAAGTTGAAACCATAGAAAAATTACCTCCCCCTAGTTCAGTTAAGGCTATTAGAAGCTTTTTAGCACATGCAGGGTTCTATAGAAGATTTATTAAAGATTTTACTAAAATAGCTAAGCCGATGACAAATTTACTAGAAAAAGATGTTCCTTTCAATTTCAATCAGGAATGTTTAGATGCATTTAATGTCCTTAAGGATAAATTAATAAATGCTCCGATTATAATTGCACCTGATTGGAACTTACCCTTTGAACTAATGTGTGATGCAAGTGATTTTGCAGTAGGTGCAGTTTTGGGACAACGAAGAGACAAGCATTTTCAGCCAATTTACTACGCTAGCAGAACATTAACACCCTCGCAAGAAAACTACACCACCACAGAGAAAGAATTGCTAGCTGTATTTTTTGCTTTTGACAAATTTAGGCAGTATCTAATGTTGTCCAAAGTTGTCGTTTACACTGACCATTCAGCTCTTCGTTATTTTTTAAACAAACCCGATGCAAAACCTCGACTCATACGATGGATTTTACTGTTACAGGAATTTGACTTGGAGATACAAGATAAGAAGGGAGCTGAGAATCTTGCAGCGGATCACCTCTCTAGACTTGAAAATCCACATACCAAAGAGCTCGATGAAAGTGAGATAAACGATTCGTTTCCCGAAGAACAACTCTTTTCTATAACACATTCTGAGGTACCATGGTTTGCAAATATTGTGAATTACTTAGCAGCTAACATCTTGCCAAAAAGATTAACAAATCACCAAAAGAAGCAATTCTTTGCTAATGTGAAAAATTATTTTTTGGGAGGATCCCTTTCTTTTCTGCATATGTGCAGATCAGGTAATTCGAAGATGCGTTATAAAGGCAGAAGCAAGCAAAATCCTGGAACATTTCCATTCAGGACCTTTAGAAGGACACTACAGTGGAATTAAGACAGCACACAAAATACTCGAATCAGGTTTTTACTGGCCCACTCTATTCAAAGATGCCAATAGGTATGTTACTTCGTGCGATAAATGCCAAAGAATAGGTAAAATTTCTAAACGTGATGAAATGCCTCAAACATATATGTTATCATGTGAAATATTTGATGTATGGGGTACTGATTTTATGGGACCATTTCCTAGTTCGTTTGGAAATAAATACATCTTGGTAGCAGTTGATTACATGTCAAAATGGGTAGAAGCGGAAGCTTTACCTACCAATGATGCTAGGGTAGTAGTTAAATTTCTCAAGAAACTATTTTCTCGATTTGGGACCCTAGAGCTATCATTAGTGATAGTGGTACTCATTTCTGTAATACTCAATTTGAAAAAGTTCTAAAGAAATATGGAGTCTACCACAGGACAGCTACCCCATATCACCCTCAAACCAGTGGGCAAGTTGAAGTAGCAAACCGAGAACTTAAGCGCATCCTAGAAAAGACGGTTGAATCAAATAGAAAAGATTGGGCATTAAAAGTAGATGATGCTTTATGGGCCTATAGAACAACATTTAAAACACCTCTAGGGACATCCCCATACAAACTTGTATACGGGAGAAGTTGTCATCTACCATTCGAGTTAGAACACAAAGCTTTTTGGGCCATAAAATTTTTAAATTTTGATCTTAGAACTGCAGGAAAGAAAAGAATGAGCTAGACAAATGGAGAGCTGAGGCCTACGAGAACTCGAAACTATACAAAGAGGCAACAAAGCGACGTCACGATTCTCGTCTAAAGAAATCAAAACAATTCGAAGAAGGGGGCTTGGTCCTACTATACAACTCAAGGGTTAAATTATTCCCTGGAAAGCTAAAATCAAGATGGTCAGGCCCATTCATGATCAAAAACATTTTTTCCATACGGCACAATCAAGGTAACTCACCCCATTAAGGGCACATTCAAGGTAAATGGTCACCGAATCAAAGTTTATAATGGTGCAAGTTTTGGAGATATAAGAGAGGAGCTTCTGCTCCATTAACCTTCTTTTAGAACCAAAAACAGGGAAAGTCTAGCTGAAGACTATAAACAAGCGCTTCTCGGGAGGCAACCTAAGCACTAATTCACTAACATTTTATTTTTCATTTATTCAGTATCTAACTCCATAGTAAATTAGTCTAATAAAAGAGCAGGTTTTCAACCACACGGCTGCGAACACGGCCGTGCCCATGGCCGTGTGGAAGATAGGGGATGAACCACGGGCGTACCAGTAGCCGTGCACAAACAGAGAAGAATTTTTTTCCCAGCACGGCCTGCGATACCAGTACACGCCCGTGCCACCCAACCCTGCGAGGTTACTGACTTGTCGAGCATGGGATACACACGGCCGTGCCTCACGACCGTGTGAAGCTACTGACTTACACACCATGGGTAAAACACGCCCATGTCTTCCAACCGTGCGAGGTTACTGACTTGTCGAGCACAGGCGTGGCATATGAAACACGACCGTGGCGAATTCACCTGAACGCGCCTAAAATTCGAAATCGCAAAAAACACGGGCACTTTAAAATAGAGCACGGGCGTGGCCTTGGCCCATGTCCCCTCCCCTACTTAACCAAATCAAACCGTCACTTTCCTAAAACCTACCCTAAATTCAATTTCCAGCACCCCCTCCCAAAATCTAGCCACACCCATATTCCCCACCTTCCCAAAACTCCTCCCTTTGCATTCCTCTCCAAAAAACCTTATAAAAACCGTTCGCACGCCCTTGCCACCGCCGTGCTGCAGCAGACCATGCCCTCCCCACCACCGTGTTCACGCTGAAAAATTGCACCACCGTCGTGCTTGCCCCGTGTCCGGCAGAAAACCACCGCCACCATCACTGGTTCCTTCCATTTTTCACTTCTTTAACTAGAGTTTGCTAAATTTCATATTATTTAGTTTTAAGTAAGACTTTTCTTATGTTTTGTGATAGTAGTTATTTGATTAATATTTGGTTTAGTTTTCAGTATGAATTTTCTCCTATTTTTCAATATTTCATTCATGAATATTTGCAACATCAACAAAATAGTGCTATTTATCATATATGCTATTGCAAATTTCTATTTTTTGATTTGGTTGCTTATTGGAATATCTTGGATCTAGATTACATTTTGGCACAAAATTTTGTTTCTTTCTTCAGGTACCATGTCATCATCACGACCAAAACGATCCACAGCCGCCTCAAGCAAGAAAAGAAAGAGGCCCGGATCATCATCCGCAAGTGCTTCTTTCGAGCTACAACACCCATTCCTCCGATTCTCTCAAGCAGCTCAAGAAGAGCGTTACAAGGCAATCCAGGATAGACCCCTAGGCACCGATAGGTGCATCAATTGGGACGCAATAGAACAAGTCGGGCTCGCAATTGATATTCGAGCCTTCCTCTCGACCGACCCATGGGTGCAGTTTTTCTCAATCATCAAGCCCACATACTTGGAGCTCACACTAGAATTCTGCACCACTTTTACATTGCAGACAGTGATGGCCCAGTTTGACGACCCGGGTACCATCCAATTCCGTTTAGGGGGCACGATACGTCGACTGAGCGTACCACAATTTGGCTCGATACTCGGACTTTATACACCGGAATTTATAGAAGAAAACCCACTCTCCGGGTTAAACCGTCAGCTCCATTGCACTCCGCTCAACTGCTGGCGCAGCCTAGGCCCCACCACAAGCATCTACGACCCCAGTCGCTCTAAGGCGACAGCCCTTCTCCTACCCTTACGATATCTTCACGCCATTCTCGCTCACACCATCACAGGACGACGTGAGAGCACCGGCGTGGTAAACAAGCACGATGTCTACTACCTATCGTGCATGTCAGAAGGGCATGTTTTCAACCTGGCATACTTCATCGCATGTGCAATTCAGCATCAAACAGAGGCGCACAGGAAGGGAATTCTATCAATGGGGCCGTATATTACAAGGCTGGCTCAATACTTTGGCCTCCTCCACACCGAGGCTCAGATTTCCTCACTTACATTGATCAGCCATATGGTACCTCAGGGCATCCAAACGATGTTACACATGAGGATGATCAAACATCGTCGAGGAACCGACCCTCCTCAATACCGATTGGTGATTTCCACAGCTGAAGGGGAGCCCGAGGACATTACTGATGATGTCCCACCACCAACATAAGAGGCACCAATTTTGAGCCAGCGGCCATCCCATACAGCAACCTCATTGGCGGATATCTCTGCACGACTCGACCAGTTCGAGCTGTATTTTGCTGAAAATACTCGACGTTTTGATAGGATAGAGGCCACCCTTCAACAGATATGCCAGCACCTCCATAACTCATCACCAGCACCACCACAGGACTCGGCTGATGATGAAGACTTCTGAGACCTCTTATTTTGTTATTTTTAACTTTCTTTTCTTTATTTTCAGTTTTTATTTTAGTTTTTAATTTGAACTTTTATTTATTTTGTTGCAAACTTTTATCATTGGCTATCTAACTATTCGAGTATACCTAACACATATCTATTATGCCACCAAGATTTTTAACTAGTGACTTTGCAGAATAAATTGCACACTCCACATACACAAACATATAACTAGGAGAAATTCAATAAAGTCACCTGACGCCACGTATTTTCCACATCCTCCAAGGATCTCATCCGTAATTCAGGAAGTGTCATTTTCTCCCCTCTCTTTTGATTTCCTATTAATTCTCATTATCTACCTTTGTACATTGAGGGCAATGTACATCTTAAGTGTGGGGGGATAAAAGTGTCTAATTTTTTTCATTATTCTCAAATCCCTGAATTTAATCTTGTTTTTAAGTAAATTTTTCATATTACTAATTAGGATGAAATTTCTGATGATTTATGATTTTTATTGACATGCTTTAGATTAAGTCATTAATAATTGTGCATTGATAATCAAATTTTAAAGATACTAGAGAATCAAGCATGACAAGTCTATTTTTTCAGAATAAAATTTTTGCTAGGTTGTTAACCTAAATTTGAATATTGCTTTGAAATTTGAAATTTATGAGATTGATGTCAAAACACCCATAATTTTTGTGAGATTTTGAGCCTTATAGAGCATATATCTTTTTTCGTGCTCACTTTTTGATTATGAGTGTGTCAACTTTGAACTGTTATTCTAGAACTTGCCTCGTTTATACATGTTGAGACCACATTCATGATTTAATATACAGAGATGATAAAGGCACCTAGGTTTTAACCCACTCACTCCACTAAATAGCCTACCTCCATAAATTAACCCCTACTGAACCCCATTGATCCAAACAACCCTTTTTATTAACTCACCTATTAATAACCCAAAAACCCTTTATATTTGTTATCACCATTTCTTTTGATTACCCTTTAATCGAGATATGATTTGATTAGTTACTGAATTATATTATGCTATGAGCTGAATTCATTCAGTATTACTTAGTTTGTTCTTAAAAAAAATATCGAAGTATATTCAGTATTAATAGTGAGCTTACACAGTTAAAGTTTTTTTTCCAAAAGAACAGCTCGTATTGTTAAGATTATTATCAATTGATGTAAATATTATTTCAGTATTCTTAGGTAGGTACTTGTCAATTCAATCTCAATTCTAACCTTCTAATTTCAGCCTCTATCCACACCTTAACCCTAGCACCGTTACAACCCTAACAAAGACCTTTTGATCTGTTTATCATCTCGTTTTACAGTGGTGGAGGTTTGATTTTCAGGCAAGCCTATGGGATTAACTTTTCAGGTTCGACGTATGAGTGCTTCTTTTTATGAACCTTAAACACTTTGAGTGATTTGAGTGAACCTATAGTGAGGATGTCAACTCTTGCCAATTTCGAATTAAAGGTAATTATTCAGATAAGGGGAGACACCTACGTTTTCGAATTACAAATGAATGACTTATCATTGTTTGAATCTTTAGGACTCTTTGAATGCAACACCCCAAACCCGGCAAAAACGTTACGACCGAATCTGGTATGTTACAAGGTGAAGTAAAAACGAAGTTTTGTTTAATTCTGGAAAAAGAACCGTAGATTTGAAAGCTTTTTGGCATCTTACTGATGTTTTGGAAACGGTGATTTGATAGTTTAAGAAAAACTTCAATTTGTGTTAATCGAACATTCATTATGTTTAGTGATACTTGAAAGAAAACGTATGTTTTGAGTTACTCGTATTTTGAAAATCCCACTTTTAATTTCGTGATTAAGTTTGCATAGTGTCAAGTTTGAGATAAACGGTAAATAAATAAAATTAAAACCCAAACATCAATTTAGGAAGGCCTTATTACATCAAAAATCCCCAATTAAAATTTAATTAAAGCAGTAAGAAGTTTGCAAAAAGAAAAGCCTATATGGACTCCACGAGTCTGCCTCGGCTCCCAAATCCACGGTCTACTGATTACTTGAAAAGTTAGGAAAAGGGTGAGTCACAGAGACACAGTGTGTAAAACCATCAAAGCACATAACAAGGCCCACGACCTACAATCTCATATTTAGCCCATACATGATATCATACAACTACATGAATGCATCAAGCCCAGCCCAACCTAGCATTTTTCCATCCTCTACACGCCCTCTCGTACTAGCCATCACAACGTGGGGATTTCTACAATCAACCCTCCATCTGCTACACTCCATCTCGACAGTCATGCTGTCAGTTATAATGCCGATCACCATCTGACCTTATAATTAACTGTGGCATAGCCACCGATCACTATGTGACCTTATAATCGAATGTGGCAGAGCCACCGATCACTATGTTGCCTTATAATCAACACTTCCCCTTTTCCATCATATCCATATACCATGCACTACATATATGTCATAATGAATGCAACATGCTATTATCAAGGCAATAGATTATCACATATGTCCAAACTCGTAATAAATTGTTATAGTTACATACCTGGCACTCCTTGCCTTACCCACAAGGGTATCTCGACTGTATACACAACCTTTTTCGGCTTTTCAACCCATACAACCAATATCACAGGTAAAATAAAGTGTGTGAGGGTTTACACACCTGATAACACTCAGAACAATACTCTCTACGTCGACACTATGGCTAGCAGGAACCACTGCTATCTGCCTACTATTCCGTTCTGAAGCCGGTCCACAACCCGGTGGCCAATCTCGAACAGCAGACACCGCGCGTCTCTTAAACTTGGGGGCTGGGTTTATGGGTCTAACCCCTTCCTTTGCCTGATCTGTATTTGATTCCATAAAATGATCTTGGTCAGAAGACCGAGTTAAGTCATTAGAACAGAGAAGATAAGAATGGACACTCAAGATGTGCAGATTTTCTTACCTAAATCGACACAAATTCGGAGGCTACTACCCTTGGACTAATAGAGCACTGAAGTCCCTACACAACCTTTATATTAGAATCGGCCCTCTAAGATTCGGGTTAGCAACAGTGGCCTTCGGCCAAACGAATGGTATGAGGTTTCTTACCATGATTGATCGAATCCGTTCCTCCCCCAAGACCCTTCAAATGTTGTCCAAGTGTAGAAGAAACGAAACCAAGCCCTTCCTATATTCGGCCAACACCCAAGGAACAGGATCAAAGCCCTTGATTCGGCAACTAAAAGAGAAGAGAGAATTAAAAGAAAAGAAAAGAACACTAACCCCACTAAGAAGAATCCGCTTGCGAAAAATTGAGAGAAGAAGTGGATTTCGGCTTTTGACAAATAAAAGGGAGGTTCCAAATAAAAGTATTAAGAGATGGGTTCGGCTATGAAGAACAATTGAGGAAGAAAAATAATGGGGTGATGTTGAAGTTGAAAAGTTTCGGTTAAGGGGTTTAGAGGTGTGATCAAAATATGAACAAAAGAGAAAAGAGAAAGAGATAAAAAGAAAGAGTGTTGGGATTCGACTTTTGAAGAAGTGAATGGAGAAAGTGTAATGCCACGAAGAGAGAAGAGAAGAGAAGAATAAGAAGGGTACTACAAGTTTCGATTCTTACCAATTGAAAACAAAGCAAATGTTCATGGGAGTTGCGGCAAACAAAGAAGAAAGATGTGAAGAGGAGAGGCAAATGTGAGCTTCGGTTTTTGGTTTCTCAAGGAGTGAAGAAAAGATACAAAACAAAAAGGAGAGGAAAAGAATGTTTTCACAACGTTTTACCATCCTTAAGCACCCTATGACTCTAAGGGAAAAAATTCGGCACACCCAAGGTACCTCATAACCCGATTGAACCACAGTTAAGTGAGGAACCTAGAGCTACCAACTTCAAAATTCGGCTCACACCCTCCTAGCTCAAAACTAAACCTTCGCCCCTTCCAACCTTCAAGCAATATTCGGCTAACAACCTCACCAACATCAACTTCCCAAATTTTCTCCTACCTTCACTCTTGTTCACCCATTCAAATGAGTTTGAAAAATTCAAACTCCACCTTTCACTCATGGCCACCCTTTCAAATTATTTGACTTGCTCAACCACCACTGTTCAAGGTTCCTAGCTGACATCCAACATTACTCCCCTTGACGCCAAAAAGAACTCTCCAAAAAGTAGATTGTGTGACTCGAACCAGCTCCCTCATTGCCTTCCTGTGGCGTCACCTACCCACACTCTATCTGGCATCACCTTGCCACTTTACCAATTGAATTCTTGTGTCAATAAGCACAAACAATAGACCTTAAGTTCTATCCCAGCTAGCTCTCCCCTAGAGTGCCCAAACAAAAAATTTTGGCCAAGGCTTCGGCTTAACCCCGAGCCTTTCCTGGACCCCCAAACACCCCAAATTAACACACCCAGCATGGCAAACACACAAAGAACATGATAAATGCAAAGCCCCTAAATTCCGGATGTTACAGTTCTACCCCCTTAAAGAAAATTTGGCCTCAAAATTACCTGGTTAAAAGAGATGAGGGTATTGCTGTCATATTGCATCCTCTGGTTCCCAAGTAGCTTCCTATGAACTGTGGTTTCGCCATAAAACCTTAACCAACGGAACCGTCTTCCTTCGCAATACCTTAACATCACGTTCCAAGATTCGCACTAGCTCTTCTTCAAAAGATAGATCAGGCCTTACTTCGATTTCTTCCACTGGCACAACATGAGATGGATCTGAATGGTAGCGTCTAAGCACCAAAACGTGAAACACATCATGGATCTGACTTAGCTCCGAAGGTAGCTCGAGTTGATAGGCTACTGGTCCCACACGCTTCAACACCCGATAAGGCCTGATGAACCTGGGGCTTAGCTTACCCTTCTGTCCAAACCTTAGCACTTCCTTCCACGGTGAAACCTTTAAAAACACCTGGTCGCCCACCTCAAATTCTATATCCTTACGTTTTAGATCAGCATAGGATTTCTACCTGTCCGATGCTTCCTTTAAACGAGTCCGAATTAACTTAACCTTATCTTCAGTTTCTGAAACCAATTTTGGACCCAATAACTGACGCTCGTCCAACTCTGTCCAACACGTAGGAGTACGACACTTTCGACCATATAACGCCTCATACGGTGCCATCTGAATACTCGATTGATAGCTATTGTTATACGTGAATTCTGCTAACTGTAGAAATTCTTCCCAACTACCTTTGAAGTCTATGACACAGCCCCTCAACATATCCTCTAGGATCTGAATTACTCTCTCCGATTGCCCATCAGACTGTGGATGAAACGTTGTGCTGAAATCTAACTTTGTACCCAACTATTGATGCAACACCTTCCAAAATCTCGACGTAAACCTAGGGTCCTTGTCTGAGATGATAGACACTGGTACCCCGTGCAACCTCACGATCTCTGCTAAATACAACTTAGCCAATTTCTGTAGAGAGTAGTCGACCCGAACTGGTATGAAATGAACAAACTTTGTCAAACGATCAACTATTACCCAAACCGAATCCTTCTTGGTAGGCGTAAGGGGTATCCTACTAACAAAATCCATAGTGATCCTTTCTCATTTCCACTGCAGAATCTTTATAGGCTGCAACAACCCCAAAGGTAACTGATGTTCTGCTTTTACCTGCTGACACGTCAAGCACTTACTCACAAATTCCGTTACCTCCTGCTTCAACCCCAGCCACCAAAATTGCTCTCGCAGATCTCGATACATCTTAATTCCCCCAAGATGCATAGCGAATGGGCTGCCATGCGCTTCCTGTAAAATCTTACCCCTTAACTCAGGATCCCTTGGCATGCAAGTCTTTCCTCGAAAACACACTACCCCATCATTATTCACACTGAATTCTATGGTCCCATCGCTTGATCCCAACTGAAATTTTGACTTTAACAACTCATCGGCCCACTGCCTCTCTTTAATTTGATTAACCCAAGAAGGGTTCACCTGGAGTTCAGCTAATATACTCCCATCATCGTATAGACTGAGGTGAGCAAACATTGCTCTCAAGTCAGAGATTACCCTACGACTTAATGCATCCGCCACTACGTTAGCTCTACCTGGATGGTACTCGATTGAGCAGTCATAATCTTTTAACAGCTCGATCCACCTTCGCTGCCTTAAGTTTAACTCCTTCTGAGTAAGGAGATAATATAGGCTCTTGTGGTCTGTATAAATAACAGACTTCTCCCCATACAGATAATGCCTCCAACTCTTCAGAGCAAACACCACAGTCGCTAATTCCAAATCATGCGTGGGGTAATTTAACTCATGCGATCTCAACTGCCGAGACACATACGCTACCACTTTCCCATCCTACATCAGTACACATCCTAAGCCTGTGTGCAACGCATCACAATAAACAGCAAACTCTTTCCCAGCCTTAGGCTGTATCAACACTGGAGCCTCTGTCAAAATCTTTTTCAGCCTTTCAAAACTCTCCTGTTGCTTATCAGACCAAACAAAAGGTACCCCTTTCCTCAAATGCTTGGTTAGAGGCGCTGCAATTAATGAGAACCCTTCCACAAACCTTCTATAGTACCCAGCCAGACCAAGAAAACTCCTGATTTCTGCCACAGACTTAGGTGGCTTCCACTTCAACACGGCCTCAATTTTACGGGGATCAACCCTAATCCCCTCAGCCGACACCACATGGCCCAAAAAGGTAACTTCTCTTAGCCAGAATTCACACTTACTGAATTTGGCGAACAGCTACTTTTCCCTCAGGGTTTGTAAAACCACTCGAAGATACGAATCATGCTCCTCCTATCTTGAATAAACCAAGATATCATCTATAAACACCACAACAAACCGGTCCAGGTAGGGTTGGAATACCCGGTTCATCATGTCCATGAATGCTGCGGGTGCATTGGTCAACCCAAACGGCATCACCAAGAATTCATAATGACCATAGCCAGTCCTGAAAGTCATCTTATGGATATCCGCTTCCTTGACCTTAAGCTGATGATACCCTGACCTCAAATCTATCTTTGAGAAAACTGACGCCCCCTTCAATTGATCGAACAAGTTGTCAATCCTCGGCAACGGGTATTTGTTTTTGATTGTCAACTTGTTCAATTAACGATAATCAATGCACATATGCATTGATCCATCCTTCTTCTTAACGAATAGCGCCGGCGCTCCCCAAGGTGATACACTCGGTCGGATAAAACCCCGATCTAATAGTTCTTGAATCTGCGCCTTCAACTCCTTTAGTTCCTTTGGCGCCATCCTATATGGTGCGATGGACACAGGCATTGTTCCCGGTAGAAGGTCAATACCAAACTCCACCTTACAATTGGAAGGCAATCCCAGAAGCTCTTCCAGAAAAACATCAGAAAATTCCCCTACTGTTCGAGCATCCTCCACAGTTGATTCTTTAGCTTCCAAAGCGCAAACATAAGCTATAAATGCCTTACATCCTTTCCTCACCATTCTCTCAGCTTTTAAGACGGACACCATATTAGATAGGTAGTTCCTCCTGTCACCTATTACCACCACTTCTTCACCCTCAAGAGTTCTTAACACCATGCGCTTGGCTATACAATCCAAATTTGCTTGATACTTTACCAGCCAGTCCATGCCCAAGATTAAATCAAACTCCTCGAACGGCAATTCCATCAAATCAGCCGGAAAAGCTACCCCTTGAACTTCTAATGGTACCTTCCTAAAAAGTTTATTCACTAACACCGATTGTCCTAAAGGGCTAAGTACAGACATCTCCCTAGAGGCAATCTTTGAGTCTAAACTTAAAGTTCCAGATACCACACTAGCAACATAAGAATGTGTCGACTCGATATCAATCAAAGCAGTATAAGGTAACCCATAAATAAGAAACGTACCAGTTATGATGTCTGGTGCATCACCCTCTTCTCGGCGTCTAGCTGCATAGACTAGCCCCTGTTGTCTCGCCTCAATACTCCCTACACCTCTGCCTGGTGTTCCACGGCCCCGACCGAAACCATTACCTCCTCTGACTGGACCACGACCTCTCTGTGGTTGCTGACCACCTCTACTCGGCTGAGCATAACCCTGCCCTACCGGCCCTGCACCACTCCGCTCTTGTGGACAGTCTCTAATCTGATGATTAGTAGACCCACACCTGAAACATCTTCCGTTGCTCGTCCAACACTCGCCCACATGAAATTTTCCACATCGAGCACACCTCTGAGACTGACTATCAGCAACAGATCTCACAAACCGACTCGGCCCATCCAACCTAGGTCTTTTCTGAAAATGCCCAGCTGACCCCGACGATCCAAAATTCCTTTTATTCCTACCTCTATCTCTGTCCTGATTCTGCTTTTCAGACCGTTTCACTTCCTCGGCTATCTTAGCCTTTTCCACCAAAACAGCAAATTCTGTTTCTCGCTATGGAGCTATCAGCACTCGCAAATCATCTCTCAACCCATCTTCGAACCGAACACAACGCTCATGGTCTGTGGCCACCATTCCTCAGGCATAATGGCTAAGGCGTAAGAATTCCACCTCATACTCAGCCACCGATTTGTTCCCTTGAACCAGATTTAGAAATGCCCTTCGCTGCGCATCCACATAACTCGATCCAATGTACTTACCCTGGTATGACGACTTGAAGAAGTCCCAGGTAACGCGGTCAACCACTGTACCATCCCTGACCGTAAGCCACCATTGGTACGCCTCATCCCGAAGAAGTGACACAACTCCTTTCAACTTTTCCTCCTCCGTGAAATCGAGGTCATCCATTATACGCTCAACGACCTCCAGCCAATACTCAGCTGGATTAGGAGCTACGCCAGAAACACCCCTAAACATTTCCGCTCCATTAGCTCGAAGTCGTTCTGAAACTGATTTTTGAGCCCCTGCACCCAAGCCAGCCCCAGCAACTCTCTTCAAAACCCGCAGCATCGCCTGAGACACCGCATCGTCTCCGCCTGTTTGGTCCTGAAAATTTGCTTCCGCAGCTGGCGGTAGTGGCACCCCATTTCCTGACCCATGACCAGACCCTACTAGTTCTGACACAGCAATCCTGCCTCTTCCACATCTACGCACATTACATCCACGTCCCCTAGTACTCATGACTACTATCGTGTTTTAATTTGATTAGAAGTTTTATGAGTTAGTATCTTCCACTGTTTAATACCGAGCAGTTTTATGAGAAATATCTTTGGAGTGTAGTTTTCGCAGAACACAACACAACCTAGAGGTTTCCGTCTCTAAAGTTTGAATCCCCTAAAGCTAACAGGCATATTTCTTCATGTTAAAAATCATTCTATGCATGCACCATCAAATAATTAGAACACTTACCTGGGAGGACCGAGTGCCGATAGACTCAGATGCCATATTCCAACCAAAACATTTTCTCTAATTAACATTAACATCGATTTTGTATAACACCATTGAACCCATTTCACAGCCCGAGTTTTGCAACCTAGGCTCTGATACCAAAATTGTAACACCCCAAACCCGACCAAAACTTTACGACCGGATCCGGTATGTTACAAGGTGAAGTAAAAATGAAGTTTTGTTTAATTCTAGAAAAAGAACCGTAGATTTGAAAGCTTTTCGGCATCTTATCGATGTTTTGAAAATGGTGATTTGATAGTTTAAGAAAAACTTCAATTTGTGTTAATCGAACATTCATTATGTTTAGTGATACTTGAAAGAAAACGTATGTTTTGAGTTACTCGTATTTTGAAAATCCCACTTTTAATTTCGTGATTAAGTTTGCATAGTGTCAAGTTTGAGATAAACGGTAAATAAATAAAATTAAAACCCAAACATCAAATTAGGAAGGCCTTATTACATCAAAAAATCCCCAATTAAAATTTAATTAAAGCAGTAAGAAGTTTGCAAAAAGAAAAGACTATATGGCCTCTCCGAGTTCGCCTCGGCTCCCAAATCCACGGTCTACTGATTACCTGAAAAGTTAGGAAAAGGGTGAGTCACAGAGACTCAGTGTGTAAAACCATCAAAGCACATAACACGACCCACGGCTTACAATCTCATATTTAGCCCATACATGATATCATACAACTACATGAATGCATCAAGCCCAACCCAACCTAGCTTTTTTCCATCCTCTACACGCCCTCCCGTACCAGCCATCACAACGTGGGGATTTCTACAATCAACCCTCCACCCGCTACACGCCATCTCGACAGTCATGCTGTCAGTTATAATGCTGATCACCATGTGACCTTATAATTAACTGTGGCATAGCCACCGATCACTATGTGACCTTATAATCGAATGTGGCAGAGCCACCGATCACTATGTGACCTTATAATCAACACTTCCCCTTTTCCATCATATCTATATCCCATGCACTACATATATGTCATAATGAATGCAACATGATATTATTAAGTCAATAGATTATCACATATGTCCAAACTCACAATATATTGTTATAGTTACATACCTGGCACTCCTTGCCTTACCCACAAGGGTATCTCGACTGTATACACAGCCTTTTTCGGTTTTTCAGCCCATACAACCAATATCACAGGTAAAATAAAGTGTGTGAGGGTTTACACACCTGATAACACTCAGAACAATACTCTCTATGTCGACACTATGGCTAGCAGGAACCACTGCTATCTGCCTACTATTCCGTTCTGAAGCCGGTCCGCAACCCGGTGGCCAATCTCGAACAGCAGACACCGTGCGTCTCTTAAACTTAGGGGCTGGGTTTATGGGTCCAACCCCTTCCTTTGCCTGATTGGTATTTGATTCCATAAAATGATTTGGTCAGAAGACCGAGTTAAGTCATTAGAACAGAGAAGATAAGAATGGACACTCAAGATGTGAAGATTTTCTTACCTAAATTGACATAAATCCGGAGGCTACTACCCTTGGATTAATAGAGCACTGAAGTCCCTACACAACCTTTATACTAGAATCGGCCCTCTAAGATTCGGGTTAGCAACAGTGGCCTTCGGCCAAACGAATGGTATGAGGTTTCTTACCCTGATTGATCGAATCGGTTCGTCCCCCAAGACCCTTCAAACGTTGTCCAAGTGTAGAAAAAATGAAACCAAGCCCTTCCTATATTCGGCCAACACCCAAGGAACAAAATCAAAGCCCTTGATTCGGCAACTAAAAGAGAAGAGAGGATTAAAAGAAAAGAAAAGAACACTAACCCCACTAAGAAGAATCCGCTTGCGAAAAATTGAAAGAAGAAGTAGATTTCGGCTTTTGACAAATAAAAGGAAGGTTCCAAATAAAAGTATTAAGAGATGGGTTTGGCTATGAAGAGCAATTAAGGAAGAAAAATAATGGGGTGATGTTGAAGTTGAGAAGTTTTGGTTAAGGGGTTTAGAGGTGTGATCAAAATATGAACAAAAGAGAAAAGAGAAAGAGATAAAAAGAAAGAGTGTTGGGATTCGACTTTTGAAGAAGTGAATGGAGAAAGTGTAATGCCACGAAGAGAGAAGAGAAGAGAAGAATAAGAAGGGTACTACAAGTTTCGGTTCTTACCAATTGAAAACAAAGCAAATGTTCATGGGAGTTGCGGCAAACAAAGAAGAAAGATGTGAAGAGGAGAGGCAAATGTGAGCTTCAGTTTTTGGTTTCTCAAGGAGTGAAGAAAAGATACAAAACAAAAAGGAGAGGAAAAGAATGTTTTCACAACGTTTTACCCTCCTTAAGCACCCTATGGCTCTAAAGGAAAAAATTCGGCACACCCAAGGTACCTCATAACCCGATTGAACCACAACTAAGTGAGGGACCTAGAGCTACCAACTTCAAAATTCGGCTCACACCCTCCTAGCTCAAAACCGAACCTTCCCCCCTTCCAACCTTAAACAATATTCGGCCAACAACCTCACTAACATCAACTTCCCAAATTTTCTCCTATCTTCACTCTTGTTCACCCATTCAAATGAGTTTGAAAAATTCAAACTCCACCTTTCACTCATGGCCACCCTTTCAAATTATTTGACTTGTTCAACCACCACTCTTCAAGGTTCCTAGCTAACATCCAACATTACTCCCCTTGACGCCAAAAAAGAATTCCAAAAAGAAGATTGTGTGACTCGAACCAGCTCCCTCCTTGCCTTCCTGTGGTGTCACCTACCCACACTCTATGTGGCGTCACCTTGCCACTTTACCAATTCAATTCTTATGTCAATAAGCACAAACAATAGACCTTAAGTTCTATCCCAGCTAGCTCTCCCCTAGAGTGCCCAAACAGAAAATTTTGGCCAAGGCCCCGAGCCTTTCCTAGACCCCCAAACACCTAAATTAACACACCCAGCATGTCAAAAACACAAAGAACATGATAAATGCAAAGCCCCTAAATTTTGGATGTTACTTGAATTCAATTATCCATGTATAAATTGTCTATGAATTATGATAAGGCATTGTCAGTAGGAATTGTGAATTATGGAAAGTTCGTTGTAATTGTATGTTGAGAATTTTGCTTGAGGACAAGCAAAAGCTTAAGTGTGGGGGTATTTGACAAACCGTAATTATAACATATTTTAATCCCACATTTAGCTTGTTTTTGGATGATTTATTCCTCAATTTATGTAAAAAGGTGCTCTTAATCCTTTCTTTTCATGTCTTATACCCAGGATAGCACCCGAGGATGAAAAGAACATAAAACGGGCCCAAAACAGAGTAAATGGGCCATATCACGAAATCGACACGGCCTGGCCCAAAGTCCACACGGCCGTGCCTTGACGAGCATCTAGAACACGGCCTCAACCCCGATCTACATGGCCGTGCCTCAACTTAGAAATCCGAACACGGCTTTAAGACGAGTCACACGGGCGTGTGACATGGCTGTGCCCCTGTTGTGGCTTTAGAAAATTTTAGTCAGAAAAGGATACTTAGGGAGAAAGAATCGCTTTCCAAGAGCCTATAAATAACCCCTAAGTACCACCTTTGCGAAGGCGGTCAAGCTAGGCCAAGGAGCCAAGCCGAAAAGGTTAGAGTTGTGGGAATCACTCGAAGTTAGCCAGTTGATCCATCCCAAGAAGCCAGAATTCTACTCAAGACTGCAGATTTCTCCTTCAATTCCTTTAGGGAGTTTTAGGGATTTCTTATGTTTTGTTTTATCTTTTCTCTTGAGATGTTTTCTTTATTTGTTATGAACTAAACCCCTCAGATACCTGAAGGGGATGAAACCTAGATGAATCTTGTTATCGTTTTCTGAATTATATGATAAGTACTTAGTTTGTTCTTAATTATGTGTGCTTAATTCTTGAGTTAATATTTCGCGGATATTGATTCAAGTTTTATGTGCTTAGGTGGAGGAGGAATAGACCCTGCTTAAGAGTAGATCTAGCATAATTAAGCGGAGTTGATCGCACGCCTAGAGATTGGGTGATGAGATTTTACCGGATTAGGGTGAAACCTAATATGGGAATCCATAGATCGATTTACTGCTATTCTAGGGGGTTATTATAAGAGAACGAGATTTCCAATAATTAACCTAGGGTTAGACGTTATTCGCCTCGAGAGAGGGGTTAATATACGTTAGGGAGTCCTACAGATCAAACTAAGTGAATAAATCGTATGGTTCAGTGTTAGATAACACGTGAAGTCTAGGTGGATTCTTCCTAAGGGTATCGCCGTGATCAACTGAGTTTTTCTTCTAGTTATTTCCCAATTCGTTCTTTTTATCTTTGCGTCTTTAGCGTAGTAGTCGTTAATTTAGATTAAAGCAATTTCACTTTATTTTAGGCTAAATAATAAAAAGAAAGTTAGTATTAGTACTTTTAGTTCCTTTGCATCTTGCCTAAGCTATACTACTGTTCGATATGTACACTTGCCTTTTCATTGTCAGAGTTAGTTTCCAAGTTTTATCATTCGTTTTATAAATTTTAAAGCTCTGATTTTAGCGATCACAGACGTGTGTACTTGTACAAATCGCACATCATTTTACACGCGACACACATTAGGGACAATGTGCCGAACAAAGTGTAGGCGTAAATTAGAAAAATATTTTAAAAAAAATTAGTTATTTTCCATGTTTTTAGTTTTAGTTTTAAATTTTTATTTTCATGTGGTGCTTGAGCCTGTAGAAATACAAGTGATAGGTTAGGAGCATATACCTAGGTTTTTTGCGTAAATTGTAAATTTAGCCTAAAATTAAATAATTTAAGTTGTTTAATTATATTAATTAGTTCAGTTCATTAGATTGTAAATAAGAAAAAGAGATTAAATATACCAAGTGATAAAGGTAGATATAAATAGGTAATTATATTTATAGAAATATAGGATGTTTGAATTAAATAGAAAATACTCGGTAAAACCCATGGTTATTTAAATGGTTTAGTATGACTAGTATAACCCTTAGTTTAAAAAAAATCAAAAGGGCTATCGGGGAAATATTATTGCATTAGAGTTCAAGGAATGGAAAAAAATAAATTGAGTAGGAATAATGTATTCGAACTAATTATACTCTACAAAGATAAATACTCTATTCGTATGTACATTTTGATGAAACTCTATATTTAATTTTCTTTAACTTATTTACCTTGAAATTTATTGAACTAATCTATTTAGGTGTAAATGACCTTGAATTATTTAAATTTCTAACTAGAATTATATATTTAGGCAAATTTCCTTAGTGTCGATGCTCCAATCCAATCTCGTGTATCAAACCAGCTCAAGTACCTTATTTTCTTTTCATGTTTAATTCTTTTTTTCGTTTTAGTTTATTTTTTGTTTTTATTTTTGGGTAGTTTGCTTGAGGACAAGCATAGACTTAAGTGTAGAGGTATTTGACCTGCCATCAAAAGTAGTAGTCAATTCGGGTAAACTCCATACTTAAGGAGCTTATTTTTTAAGCAATTTAGGATTTTAATTTATGTTTTCAGTAATTAGGCATTAGGTTAAAAGTTAATGAAAATAAATGTTTTTAACACATTCTGTAGGTGTTGTGACCCAATAGGTCGATACAGACCTTAGGTTATGCTAATTGGTTTAATTAAGTAAGTAGGATGGAGATATGAAGGCCCAGTTGATGTGGAAGCAAGGGTTGAGTGATGCACAAGCTTTCTGGGACAACAAGCATAGAACGAATGAGACAAGGCAACATTTGGGTTTCGTGTCACGCCACACAAGGGGTGTGACGCGACAGAAGGCCAACGTGCTGCCCAAGTATTTCGAGGTTATTTTTGTCGGCACAATCAGACTTATTCGAAGACATAATTTAGGTTTCCAACACCTCTATAAATAAGACATTAGGGGTTGAATGTAATCAAGTCATCCTAGACGCCTTCAAAAACCCTCTTAGTTTAGAATTAGTTTTAGTTTATTTTCTTTTCTTTTTTTCGACATTTCATAACTTTCTTGTTTTCTTCTTGAATTAGTTTTGATTCAAGAGTTTGTTTATTTAATTAAAGTGTTCCATTTACATTTTATTTTGCATTCATTTTGTTTCATTATTCCAATAAAGAGATTCACTACTCCGTTGCCCATTTGATACTCAATCCACAATTATTCAAATATCTTTTCTTCTCTGAACTGATCATGTTTCTTACATGGTTTATTCAATTGAAGTTGAGATTATGAATAACATGAGTGACTAAATCCATCAGGGGAGATTAACGAGTGAATGAGGATGTGATTAACGGAGGATTTTGGATTTCTCGAGAAGGACTAATTAGTATAAATTATGTGTTCTTAAATTGTTAGGCATGACAACCTTAATAAGTTATCATAGGCTAGATAAGGTCGGAAGATAAGTTGAATAGAGTAAATCATAATTTATCTGGGTTGAGAAAGTGAGGTTGGGAGATAAGTGAGTATCAACCAATTGATTAGTTAATTAGAGGCCGGGAGGTAATAATTAGTTAATCCATTACTAATCTATCTCAAACCCTAGTTCAAAGTTAGTTACAAACCCTGAAACGAGTTAATCTTCTTGATTGGTTTATCAATTTAGTTCATTTGTTTATTTCTCACTATTTATTTATTTTTGTTATTTATTTATTTCCATTCCTTGTAATCTATTTTATGGTTAATCATAATTTAGGAAATAATTACTACTACTTAGACTTGTTATTGTAAAAGTATTTTCATTATTTATTACACCCTCCCTTAGGTACGATCCTCATAATACTTCTAGATTTTATTGAAAAACTATATTAAAATTTGACTTATGCACTTGTGAACACTGTCGTTTTTTAATTCTTATATTTTTTATGTTATATTTATTTTATAAACAACAGTGTGCTTATAGGAGGTCAACAACCTTAGCTACAAATACAACCTTGACCTTCACATTAAGATGATTATTACATAACACAATGATCCTATATACATGCCACAACTTTAGGAAACCAAAATGAACATATTTCTATTGTTTCAACATAGTGTGATGCCTACAATAATCTAGCTTTGTGAGCTCCACAAGCTCAATATCTACAAGTAGGAGAAACAACTACAGTAAGCATTTAAATGCTTAGTAAGTTCAAATGGAAATTGTAACACTTACCTTGCTCTTAGATAAGCATGCTAATTACCATAGTTTTGGCATACATTTGGCTAAACTTGACACATAATGCCACAAACAAGTAAAAATAATATGCATAGATACACATAAGGGTTAGATATAATAGCATAACCAAAACACCACCAAATTCATACCATACCATAAACGATCATTACAATTTCATATACCGTTATCAATATACAATTTTCATACCATTTCAATTTGAGTCACATATCATTATAATATATCAAATTTAGTTCGTTCCTTTTTTCCTGATTTTAAGATTCACTTTTAATGTAACACCCCAAACCCGGCCCAGACGTTATGGCCGAATCCGAGAATGTCACATCAAAGGCACAATTTCAAACAATTTTGCTAAGTTAAAATTTAAGGCCTAAAAGCCCAAAATCCTTGAATCTTGTTAAGTAATGATAAAAGCCCATTTAATTATTTTAGGTATTCCGAAAACCATGTCTAAACATAAGAAATTACTCAGGTTTAATACTTAAGTAAACAGTTGAAACAATGAAACTCAAAATCCAAAGTCAAAACGGAGTACAAGGCCTTATTACATCTAATGAAAATAAAGCAATTAAAATCATGTCTTTCGAAACAAATAATTAAAACTTCTAAATATCTCGTAATGTGGCCATCTCCGAGTCCTCTCCCACGCCGAGCCGTTTACTGAGGATCACCTGAAACATTTAATAAAAAGGGTGTGAGTTTTGAAACTCAGTGTGTACGACCCTTGGCAACCAAATCAACATGCAAATATTACATTGGGCCTAAGCCCTATCAAAATCAGTAGTCTTGGGCCTTAGCCCACAATGACCTCATACCACATCAGAGTCACATGAATGCAATGCACCCATCCCAAATCCACCCCTGCACACCATTTCCCTTCCAGCCCTACACACCTGTGGGGATATAAATATCAACCCACCCATCCCTACACACCAAAGGTAGCACCAGCAGTGGCACTACTCAAACGTTGTAGGAAAGCTGCTATAATGGGCTTAAAGCCACCAGTGGATCCACGATCGTCAAGCGACTATGCGATCCTCAAATCTTCCTCCGTATCATCATAACCCACCCAAATGCAACATATATTTCATGAATGCAACATACACATTTTCACGCATTCGGCACTTAGGGGTATTTTAGTCATTTCACTACCTAAAGGTATTTCCGTAAATCTACCCTATAGGGGGTATTTAGGTAATTTTGCAAAACATGGGTATTTGGAAATTTTGGTAAACCAGGGATATTTTGGTAATTTCGCAAATCAATGGTATTTTGGTAATTTTACAAATCAGGGGTATTAGTAATTTTGAAAATCTAAGGATGTTTTGGTAATTTTCAAATCAGGGGTATTTGGTCCCTCTCAGGTTTTAGTTATGAACTTTGGCCCAATAACAAGTCCTTGCAGCTAAAGTGAACAGACACTATGCACCAGGTAGGATTCCAGAGAAGAGGAGGTGGGCCACTAGGACCGCTTAAGTACCAAGCTCTCCCTAGATCCAATCCAAGACATGCATATGTCCGTTGCCACACTCTAACCCACCGACTTGTCACCGGACATATTGATTATTAAATTAAGTCTTATGCAGTTTAAGAGTTGTTCAGGACTAGGCCTAAAGTCCATTAAACCCTAGCATACTTGTCTACGTCCCCATAAAGCCCATCAAGCCCATTTCACGTTCATATAACCCATTAAGCCCAAATCACATCCTTATGGCCCATTAGGCCCAGATCTCATTCATATGGCCTATTAGGCCCAAAATAATTCCAGTCAATTTCATCAAACTTAGCCTCAGGGCCCACCGAGCCCATTTAGCCACTTTCGGCTTTTCGGCTTTCCGGCATTGTTGATATCGTGTGTGTGTGTAGTGTTTGTACACACCTGGTTACTGCGACGTGCTATACTATCCTTAGCCTTGAACCTACAACCAACCAACCTTCAATCAGTCACCCATACTTAATCAAAATATTTACCAAAAGCCGAAGCCTTACCGTAACCTTACCGTGTGCCACCGAGTTCTAATAGCCCTTCCTTAGCTACTAATCACGAGTATCCCCTAGATCTGCACTCACACATACACCATCAAACTTCGAGTGACTCATAATCCACACAAGTCACCCCTATAGGTCATACTCACATTCGGCCATTTACTTAAACCATAATCAAGTTGAGTACACTTACACTTTGCTAACGATCCTTACCACGCTTGCAATCTCTGAACCTTACCCTTGTTAATACAAGATTAACGATAATGAGAAGTTAGATAGCCCTTTAGCTTTTAACAAAACACACTAAGGGGTTAACTGAATACTTATCGAATCCACTTTTGATCCTGCGGCCTAGATAGCTATTGAACGAGATTCGGCTTTTAACCTTGACTAATAGTAGATAACAATCGATTTGTGATGGAGGAACAACCATAAAGATTTGGCACTATTAGCAAGGAAAAGATGGTGGTAACTTGGCAATGAGAGAATTCGGCTATGGAAAAATAGAATGGGAGAGAAGAGAAAAGTATTGAAAACCGAAAGAGCCCTTCAAAAGAATTCGGCACAAAGAGATGATGGTGATTCGGCACAAAAGAAACCAATTGAGAAGCAAGCAAAAAACTATTGGAACTCAAAGAACCCTCCAAAGACATTCGGCCCTCTCCTTATATAGCCACCAGCCGAATACTCCTTTCCCTACAGTCCCATTCGGCACCAATTCCTCCCTCTCCTTATCTCCTAACTTTTCTTCTGATAACACCTTAGCCTTATCCGAATTTTCCTCCATTATCAGTTCCCCTTACCACTCAAACACTCCAACGCAAGAGTTCATATTCAACACAACTCTGGCCATCTACATATGCAAAATAAAACACTCCAAAAAATACCTCTCCTAATGCTCGAACCATGGACCTCCTCAGCTGACAACACGCCACCTTATAGCTCCCCAAGTGATGCCACTTGCCACTGGACCACAAGCCCATTTGTGTCCTATTTTCTCTTAATCTGCTTAAGAGGCCTAATGCCTGAGACTAGGGTCCACTGAAGCAAGAAAAATTAAATTTTCCCGATGGTCTTCCCTATCTCTAAGGCTTCAAATAATCCCGATAATACCTTAAAATTAATATTCTATGTGCTACTCCTACATACCAACCTCAGTGCACGGAAATTTAGAGCTTCGGGATTTTTGGGGCATTACAACTTGGTTAGTGTCGTTCTCTTGTTCTCAAAAATTTTCAACGCTCCTATGCCCAATGCCCAATAGGCCCAATTCTACTAGGCCCAAATTCGGGGCGTTACATTTAATATTTCACCCAATGGAACCCTAGTAAAATAGACTTGGATACATGGGTAAACTACACCACACGAAGATAGCTCATATGAGCTTAAACTACATCACACCAAGGCATCGAAGAGCAAAGCCTGTAGGCATCAAATGTTTAAACATTTTCAATTACATCCCTCCACCACACCAAAGTCTCCGAAGATACAAATAATAATCGATGATCCGTAACACATTTTGGATCTCAATATAACTTGTCATAATCTCTGTATCATCACATATCTCGTACAAGTGACCTACCGCCAATTGTAGTGATAGTTTAAGTACATTTAAATACTTAACGAGCTTGTTGATACGTTTAGATTATATAGGTTTTATTAGAACTTTTTTACTCATAATTTATGAAAATTCCAAGCATACGGGTAGCCAATTGAGTCATTTTAATTCATATTAAGACATAATTTAAGTGAAGTTTGTAATTTTATACAAATTAGTATTAATTTTACATAATTTTTCTATTTTATGCCACATTTTAATTTTTGTGCTCAAATTATTGCAGATAAACCATTGAGTTAATAAGTGTGGAAGCTAATCAATATCACACATGAACACAAGTTAATCTCTACTTCATGTGGACATCAAGCTCACCAATTGGACTCATGAAATTCAATTCAACCCAACTTGGAAGATGGTTGCTGAAAAGAATGAATTCTGCTCTCAATTGGGTTATCAAAACTGTCCAATAAGGGGCAGAATGGCCCAAATTCGGCAAAGGTATGAGAGTAGCCCAAATCAGCTTTGGGAGAACTAATTTTAACATCCCTACATGTGCAAAGAAATTAGAAATCAACCCCTAACTTCAACCTTGACTTTCATCCAACCTATGCCACAAATCAAGCAAGAAAATCATGAAAAAATCAGGCCACTCTCCACAATTCATTGCTGCCAAGCAAGGGAGCAACTCAAGGGATTTCTAAGGTATTTTTTAGCTAACTCACATGCTACCTCTTTACTATAAATACCACCTTCGTTTCACTTCTCAAACATCACTCCTTTTTCATTCATCTTTCATTCATAACATTTCTCTTCTCCCTTCCACGCATAAGCCTCCCCATTTCCCCATTTTCTTTAGTTAGCATTTTCCCTTGAGGAAAACCACTCTTGGTTGGCCACCTTGAGGAGCATTTTGCGAAGGAGCAATCACGAGAACTGGAGGAAGCCACCATGATCGGTTATTCAATATGTCAATAGTTTTTTCTTTCCTATTATTTAATTTTATTCTTAGTTATTCAATATGTTCACAAATTGTTTTGATGTTTTTCCATTGACAATAATGACTTAATTTTGTTTTGGCTAGAATGATTGCGTTAATTTGATGAAGTTCATTTAATTCATGTTTATGATGTTATGTGCCTTAGTTGTTCATGCTTCCAATTAAGATCATTTATGTATTTCATGCATTAAAACATATTTGAATGCATTAGAATTAGTTGATCAATCTTGACTAGATGGCAATTAAAGGATACGATAATTGGAAAGTGCTTGCTTAATTTAGATCCTGATCTGATTAAATTAAAGGTTCATAATAACTCGAGAGAGCTCTATTACCTTGCATAATTAAATTGCTTTAAACCTGGTCCATCCCTGTTACCTCACATAAATTATAAGGAGTCCTTAGTTAAATATGGACATAGAAATATACATGTTTTTCTAAGTATAAGATTTTGAAAGAACTTATATTAGATTCCAAGTACATGTTTTTCTAAGTTTAGGATTTTTAAAGAACTTATATTAGATTCCAAGTTAATGAATGATCGAGTTGCCATGGATTTTTTTCAGAACACTGTTAAGCATGATGAAAAATGAATTAAGTCAAAGGTTGTAATTATTCTAGCCTATTCATGTTATTGCTGTTAACTCATGAAAATTGATGCTAAACCATCACCTTGCATTTCATTTCATTTGCATTTATGTTAACTTGCATTTAGTTAATTAATTTAATTTTACACCTATCACTCAAAATTATTGTGTTTTTCTTAACCAACTTGTGAATAGTAATTTTACAACTATCAATTTAAACACAGTTCCTGTGGTACTTATTACTTGATAACGACTGTGTCTATTTGCACATTCCATCGTAAACCACTTATTTTCTAGGCATTTTATATTTAATTATTGCATTTTTAGTATTTAGTAGCTAAGTAGTAAAAGTTAATAAAATACGTGTTTTTGACACATTTTTTAGTGTTAGTGACCTATTAGGTCAACACGAGCCCTGGGTAGGTTTAATTTGTGTATTTAAGTGTGCAGGATGCTTAATTCTAGGCTCAATTGATGTAGGAACTTGAAACAAGTGTTACACAAGCTTCCAGAGCCATAAAAGCACATTAGGAACTTCCAAGCCTAGAAAATGACTACTATGGTGTGACACGCAAAGTCTATGGTGTGACACACCACTTGTGTTACAACATAGTAGCCCTGTGTTGAGATGTGGCGTGAACGTAGGTCACAAGTAATGATGACATCAGCGATCATGTTTGACAAGATCATTTGATATTTCACATTTATTAGTATCGGAGGCATATAAGGCATAAAGTGCACATATTTAGCCTATGAATAAGCTGCTTCTATACACAAATTAGGGCATCCATCCATTATAGATATTTCTACAGAAAATTTTATTTAGTTTTTAGTTTCCTTTTCTTTAATGTTTGCTGCTTAGTTCAAAACTTTCTATTCCTATGTGAAGACAATTGCGAGTGGAGTTTACTTTAAGCCCGCGCTTCAATATATTTATACACAAGCATTCTTCTATCTCTCTTCCTTTATTCTTTTATATATGCTTCGTTAATTTGATCAATTAATTGTTGTATGAATATTAGAATAAATTCTTGTGCTTTATTCATATATCGCATGGTTCGATTATGAAACTAATTTATCTATTAAGTGATTATTTATCTTAAATTGGTTGTTTATTCAAGAGTACTTAGTATTTTAGGGAGTGACGCCCCTAATAAAATATCGAGACATTTGAGATCGGAAGGGTATCCTTTCGTGTATAACTTGTGCCAAGCGGTGAGACCAGGATATTATCTGTATGCCTAAGAAAAGACCGGAAGGGTGACCTAGGTGGTAACCCTTAGTGAATATGAAATTGGAAGGGTATTCTTAGCTAAGGGTGATAAATAACTTAATCGATGATAATTAATTATTTAATTAGGCAATTAAGGATTTAATCAATCATAGGCCAGAGGCTCGCATTGTCAACACTATGAATAGGAAATTTCATTAGGTTAATTTAGGTTTAGTAATTTAGTTAGTTTAATTACTATTTTAATTTGGATTAACACTACTAATTTGTGAATCGATTAGATTAGTAATTATTTTCTATAATTAATTTAATAATAATTTCTCCAATTTGCAGTCCCTTGGGTACGATACTCAAAATACTTACTGGTGTTCCATTGTAACACTTCTATATTACAATTTGACATGTTCGCTTGTAGATACTGCACCTAACTTATAATTATTTGCACGATTTTAACTCTAAATGTTTGCACGTTTGAGGCGGTCAACAACCACATAGATGACCCTATAGGCATGACAATCGTATCCTAACATTTTACTAAGTTCACATGGGCATCAATCATTCATATTAACATGTTCATACTCTGTATCATTCACATTTGATACCATACCCACTAATTAGTCACATGTACATTTTCATACCCAGTAAGCAGTTACATTTACATTTTCATACCCTGTACTATCTCATATCAATCACCAATCCCATTTCATTTTATTTCAATCCAATTCCGTTTCATTTACTAGCCATGTATGCCAATTTTATCAACATTAAAATCATATTCAAACATAGTTATAATGTGACACCTCCAACCCGACCGAGACAGACCGGCTTGAATTCGAAGCGTTACATTAGCCACCTAAGTGACTTTCTGGCTAACTATAACATCCCTAACTTGTATCTGTCATCGGACTAGGGTTACGGAGCATTATTGGAGTTTTCAATTCAAACAAACTCAAATCTCAAACAATTCAAATCATATAGATAATAATATAAAAACTAATTCCAAACATACATATTGTCCTTTTTACGAGCCTTCGAAGCCCTAAAAAGATATAAAAAAACATTAGCCACCTCAGGGATAGGCCTGTGTTTTAGGCCGTGTAGACATTAAAATCAGGGACAAACGGCCGTGTCCGTGCCTATGTAACTCACTGACTTGGGTCACACGGCCAAGCCACACGCCCATGTGCCAGACCATGTACCCTTCGAAATAACCCCACACGCCCATGTGCCAGGCCATGTAACAGTCTAACTTGCAACCCTTTTAAAGTTGCAGCGGACACATAGCCGTGTCGCTAGGTCGTGTGTCACACACGGCCGAGACACATGCCCTTGCCTCTATCCGTGTGGACAAAAAATAGGTCATTTTTAAGCCATTTTTCTCACCCATTGAAGCATGAACCTACAATCACTTTTGCATTTATGAACAAGCATTGAAATTGCATTAAAACCAAGCATAAATACGCAATCCCAATATGGTATATATACATCAACCAATATGCCAAAAGGGCACCTCAATTACAACATCAATGCATGTACAACCATATACTTAAATTTGCCATAATGTTCACTAACTTCAAAACTAAGTTTGCATCAACATATGCCATTTAAATTACCTAACAACCAAATATCAAAAAGGTACCAATTGTATCATTCCACTACCAACACTAATAGACTTATATGCCATTGATAGCAAAGAAACCAAATCACCACATTTCAACATATCACAAGACATTTATAACATGCATTTTTAAACTAGTATTTCATCTTTATTTATTCAAACACCAATCCAAGATATAAATGCTAGCATCACAACTTAATTTATCAACATTAAACCATTCACAAGTGATTTCATCCATATAATTTTATAAGTTAAAAGATACATATATACAACCTCCAAACACATAACTTAGTAATTCATTATCATACCAAAATTAACTAGACACATATACATATATACTTATATAGCCACATATATATGCCACAATCCCAAAATAGTTCAAAAGCTATTAACGATGATGGATAGTGTGATCCGAAGTTTTGATCCATCCCAAGTCAGCAAAAGTAATCTACAAAACGACACACAAACACGTGTAAGCTTATAAAGCTTGGTAAGTACATAGCAATTTATTTAACTTAACATTAAATGAATGAGACTCTTATATTACTTGATTGATGTTACTGAAATGTAAACACGGTATGAAAGTGCTACAGGAGTACCGAAGTACAACAGGGGCACGTAAGTGTAATTAGGGGTACCGAAGTACAACAGGGGCACGTAATGTAATCAGCGGTACCAACGTACAACAGGGGCACGTAAGTGCAAACAGGGGTACCGAAGTACAAAAATTATCAAATAAATTATAAAGTACAAATATATAAAGAAATTTAATTAAGCAATTTACTACTTAAAAGCGGTTGAGATTTATCTTGATCTAAATAAATAAATTCAACCAATTTAATAACTATTCTATTCAATTCAATCCAAATTCACATGTTCGCAAAATTACACTTTTGCCCCTATATATTTGATTTCTTTTCAATGTAGTCCCTAGCCCATAAAAATGGAAATTCATGCAATTCAACCACAACCCATCATAGCCAAATAACAATTAGGTCCCTAGAAAGCCCTATATTTCCTTTATTTCACAATTTCACCATGTATAATTCTCTATTTTTCAATTAAATCCCTATTTTACAATTTCATCAAATTTCACTTCATAAAATTTGTTTATCTATCAACTACTAACCATTTTCTTCCATAAAACATCAAAAATCTTATACATTCATTAAAGGCAAAACCCTAATAGTGTGACAGTTTTACAAGTTAGTCCCTAAGCTAGCTAGATTAAGCTACAACAATCCCGAAAACATATAAATCATTAAAAACGGAACAAAAATACATACCATGCACAAGGAATTAAGTTGGCAGAACCTAGCAAGCGTTAATGACTTCCTATCCTTTGCAATTTTAGTTGTCAAAAGGTAAGAGATGATACTTTGTCTTTAGTTTTATTTAATTTTGATTTTATCTACTAATTACCAAAATAACCTTATAAATTAATCAAAATTTCAATAATGCCAAACCATGTTCATCCACTAACACCATAATTGGTCTAATTACCATATAAGGACTCATACTTTAGGGTTTTATGGCTATTTAATACTTTTAGCTACTAGAACTCAACTTTTGCACTTTACGCGATTTAGTCATTTTTTTTCAAATTGAGCATGTATACAGTAAAATTTCTTAACAAAATTTTTATATGGTACTACCATGCTATAGGCAATAAAATAATAATAAAATAAATTTTGACTTCAGTTTTGTGGTGCCAAAACCACTGTGTTACAACTCTCCCCTTAAAGGGATTTTCGTCCCCTATAGGGATTTTCATCCCCGAAAATCTTACCAGAAAAGATGTTTGGATATTGATTTCTCACAGCTTCCTTAGGTTCCCAGGTAGCTTCCTCTAACCCATGTCATTGCCAAAGGACTTTTACTAAAGATATGTTCTTGTTTCTCAATTCTTTCACTTCTCGTACTAGAATCTTGATCGGTTCCTCACTGTACAACATATCGGGTTGAATCTCAACATCCACCAGGGAGATAACATGTGAAGGGTCAAATTGGTATCGTTGTAACATAGATACGTGAAAGACGTTATGAATCTCTTCTAATTCTGACGGTAAAGCTAATTGATACACAACAGGTTCGATTCTTTCAATAATCTCATACGGCCCGATAAATGGCGGACTTAGCTTTCCTTTGCAACCCAACTGAAGAACTTTCTTCCGAGGCAATACTTTCAAGAATACTCTGTCGCCGACTTGAAATTCTATGTCTTTACTTTTAATGTCTGCATATGATTTCTGACGAACTGAAGTTGCTTTCAAACTATCTCGGATCATTTTTACTTTTTTCTTCAGTCTTACTAATTAAATCAACCCCGTGTATCTTTTTCTCACTGATCTCAGTCTAGTATAATGAAGTTCGGCATTTATGACCATATCTTTATGCTCGATTGAAAACTATTGTTGTACGCGAATTCAACCGACGGTAAATATTTCTCCCAGTTGCCTTCAAACTCTAATACACAGCAACGAAGCATATCCTTGAGAATTTGTATTACTCGCTCGGATTGACCATCGGTCTAAGGATGAAATGCAGTGCTAAAATGCAACCGCGTACCTAGAGCTTCTTGTAACTTTCTCCAGAATCGTGATGTAAACCATGAATCTCTATTTGAGATGATGGAAACTGGCACCCCGTGTAATCTGACAATCTCAGAAACATATAACACAACTAATTTCTCAAGGGGGTAATCTATACATACCGGAATAAAATGTGCTGACTTCGTTAAACGATCAACGACAACCCAAATGACATCTTTCTTTCTCGAAGATAGGGGTAAACCCGATACGAAGTCTGTAGTAACTCGATCCTATTTTCACTTCGGTATCATCAGTGGCTGCAATAAACCAGAAGGTACCTGATGTTTAGCTTTAACTTTTTGACATACTAAACATCTCGATACAAAGTCAGAAATCTCACGTTTCATTCCCGACCACCAGTACATCTGTTTCAAATCATTGTACATCTTATTACTTCCCAGATGAACAAACAAGTTTCCACTATGAGCTTTGTCCAAGATCCTCCGAATGAGCTCTGGATTCTTCGGTACACAAATTCTACCTGTAATAACCCATTTTTAGTCAAACTAGAACATTGGTTTCGGGACCACTAATCCGAAGTCAAAATATTTATTTTATTACTATTTTAGTGTCTACAGCATGTTACTTGAGTCATATGAAAAATTGGTTAAGAAATTAAATCGTTTGAATACTCAATTCAATAAAAAGAACTAAATCGCATAAAGTGCAAAATTATAGTTCTATAAGAAAAAGGTGTTAAATTGCTATGAATTTTGAATATGAGTGACCTTAAATGGTAATTAGACCATTAATATTATTATTGGACAAATATAGACATCATTTAAGTGATTTTAAAAGGTTTAATTAAAGGTTATTTAAGTAAATTAATAATTAAACATAGTAAAATAAGTAAAACAAAACAAATTTTCTTGTTCATATTCTTTTAGCCAAAATTTCAAGGAGGAAAACACACTATTTTTAAGCTTCAACATTCGACCATCTCCCTTTGCTTGCATGTGAGTATTTTTCGTCCCGTTTTTCATGATTTCTATGTGTTTGGAGTCATTGTAGCTTAATCTAGCTAGCTCAGGGACTAATTTGCAAAATTGTTAAAAGTCTAAGGTTTTACCATTGATGAATGTGTATGTGTTTTGATGTTTGATGATAGAAAATGAATGGTTGTTGTTAGATAAACAACATTTGTTAAGTGATTTTGAATGAAATTGCAAATTAGGGATTAAATTGAGAAATGTGATAAATTGTGTAGTAAAAGTGTGAAATAATGAAATGTGTGGGCTGCTACGAGTATAGGTGAAATTCAGCTAGCAAGGGTGTGGACTCAATTGCATGAATTTGCAGTTTTATGAGCTAGGGACAAAATTGTAAATAATTCAAAATTTAAGGGGTAAAAGTGTAATTTTTCTGTAATATGATTTTTGGGTGAAATTGAATAGAATGATATTTAAATAAGTTAAATATGATTATATAAAGATCAAGAAAAGCAACGTTCAGATTTAGATCGGAGGAAAAATAAAATAGTGGATTAATAGCTCGATCCTCTCTATATAAATTCGAGGTAAGTTCGTGTGTTAAGAAACATTAATGTAATTGTGTTTTAAATGCTTTATTGTTGCATTATTGATAAATACGGCTTCAAAAAAATATTTGACAAAGAGTCGGGGACATCTGAAATCCTGGTTGAAACTTAGGAATAGATAGGATACAAATGACATGTCATTAGGGGTTATTGTGTTTTGGGTGTTGGTCCTTACGTTCTACCTGTGGCTGAGTTTTTTGGCATGTGTTGCGGTTACTCCTTAGCTTGTGTGAGCAGCACCGTATAGCTACGTCTTGACCGTTAGCTTGTGTGAGCAGACCCGGTGATAGCTTGACATGAGCATTTACATATGAGATATGAGATTGAGATGGTTTCGACCATGTATTGGCACATAGGGTGCAAGATTCCCGAGTATCCGATATTATTCCAAATGGTCCAACGGGTATATTGATGGTAGGAAAGAATAAGAGATTGATACGTATCATAACAGGTATGTATGTGAATCATACAAGCTTTGAGTCTATGAAATTTGTGAATTTCATATCTAACCTTGTGAAAGAATATGTGGTAGGTTTGTGGATCAATATGAGTTATATTATGATATGTTTGATTACTTAAATTGTGTTCATATGGCAAGTTGAGTTTATTGCTATACAAACTTACTAAGCTCTGTTTACTTTTCCGTGTTTTATAGTGATTTCAAAGCTTGCTCGGATTAGGAGTTGTCAGAGATCTCATCACACTATCCAGCTTGTAACACCCTTAACCCGTACCCGTCGCCGGATTAGGTTATAGGCATCACTAAACCAATTACCAAAACTAAACATTTCATTCCAATTATTACGAACAAATATTCATACCATTTTCTAATATCCAATGTACACATGAATAGGTCAAAGAACAACCAATTAACAAACTAATAATGTTATTTCATTTCGTACATATACTTCACTTTTATCTACGACATTCCTCATTCCATTTACTCACCATTATAAGAACTAAAGCAACTAGTTCATTAGCATCATTTTCGTACCATATTCGGCATTGTACCTTATACACATGAATATTTGAACATTCCATGAACTCACTTTATCAAATCATTTCGTTATTTATTTAACATTAATGCATACAAGGCCGAACATGTATCATTATTAGCATATACATACACAAGATACAATTCTTACCAATTATTCTTAGTCGCTTAGTTACACATATAACAACATGCCGAATCTATCTATCACAATTCAAATATCATATAAACATTCAGATCATATTCAATCCTGAGCCATAATTTCAATACTAACCTTCCTATATTAAGAATTATCCTTCAAAACTAAAACTTAACATCATTAGCTATTTCAACATTTAATCATGTCATGTAAACAAACATTGAACATTACACATCATGACATATATTTCCATAATAAGCTTTAACCATGACCGAATTCATGTAAGTTCAAAATAATTAAGTTTTAACAATTTTCGCATGACTTTTATATACATCCTAACCAAAAAGAAACCAAAGAGTGTTCAAGCTTATACATGCCAAAATTTCTAAGATTCATTGCTAATAAAAAAAATTACCAAAAGTAGTTGATAATGTGTTTGACTTCGACAAGGATCCCGAGTGCGAGCTTTGACTTCAAAGATCTATACCATGAGGAAACAAATACACAAACGGTAAGCTACTATAGCTTAGTAAGTTATAAGCAAAAGGTATTATGTATAACCAAGCATTATAATAGTTTCTACTTAATTTAATCATTGATTAGATGACAACATGACTATACATAATAGGCTACCATTCACCAATATCATACTCATTAGGTCTCTGAAATCAAACCCTATATCCATATGCTCTATTTCTATATCAAAATGGCTTACCAAATTTTCACCAAGATAAATAACTATCATACAATACGTACATCTCTGACACTCTCGTTTACCTCCACTAAGTGTTTTCGTCCTTTAGGAATCCGATAACCTGCACACAGAGTACAACTCTCGTAACGTATCGCACACTTAGTGCCGTTACATAATTTCCGCACACATAGTGCCATTTGATCGATTTCGCACACATAGTGCTCGGTGAATAAAATCCACACACATAGTGTCATTCGACCGATATCGCACACATAGTGCTCGGTGAATAAAATCCCCACACATAGTGCCATTCGACCGATATCGCACACATAGTGCTCAGTGAATAGGATTCACACACCTAGTGCCATTCGACTGATATCGCGCACATAGTGCTCGGTGAATAGGATTTACACACCTAGTGCCATTCGATCGATATCGCACACATAGTGCCCCTTTCTTTTATCTAATTACCTTCTCTTGCACATAGTATATATTTACATTTATAATTCGAACACCACTATTCACTAACTCAAAGCCCACATTTAAACCTCTACTCAATTTATAAGCATTCGTTCAACCCCAAATATATATATTCCATACATAATCCAACCCACGTTCGGTTAGTACAAAAAATTAATCTCATACCCTATCACATTTGTAATATTCATATACCTTTATACATAATTCAACCAACCAAGGAATTTATATAAATAAATACAAGTCCATAATACTATCACATACGGCAATCACATTTAAAATCGCCATATCACATTCGACAATCAAGACTTTAGATGAAATTCATTTGAAAATGTACCTGTCAATTTAATAATTATTCGTTTTAAACCAATTGCTTATAAACTTACCTCGGAAGTCGATGAATTTGAGTTTCCCGGCTATTCGTTTAATTTAGCTTTTCCCTGATCCAACTCCTTTTCCTTTTGTTCTTGATCTAAATAATGCCAAGTGAAGCTTATTCACATTCATTTTTATTCAATTTAATCCAAAACTCATAATTACATAATTTACCATTTTACCCCTATAATTTACAACTTTTCCAATTTAGTCCCCAAAGCATAAAACACAAAATACATGAAATTTGGATTAACTTCTTAAGGGCCGAATTTTCTTCATCCTTATACAAGTCCATACAAACCATTTATTTTGCATTTTAGACCCTCAACTATTTATTTTCATAATTTAAGCTATCATACTCCATTTCATCTAAATTTCCTACTCAAAACATGTTGATTTCAAACATATGCTTAACATTCTTCCACCAAACATAACAAAACAAAAGCATTCATCCATGGCCGAATTTAGAACATGCTTTCAACTCTAAAATTTCCACATGGGTGTGATAGTATTTAAGATAACTAACTCAAAAATGTAAAAATTTACAAAAACTAAACTCAATTACTAACCTTAATGTGACATGCAATGGCCGAATATTGAGAGCTTAAGTTTCCCCCTTTTCTTTGTTAAGTTTCGGCAATGAAGAACAAAGATGGAAGATGAATATCCTATAATTCTTTTATGTTTTTCCTTATTTTAATCATATATAAAATATTAATATAACATCACTCACTAAAACAATTAATAAAAAAATATGAAACAATCATCATGCCATCCACTCACTAAATTTTAGGGTAATTTACCATGCAAGTCCATTCATGCAAGAAAACAAGTCAATTAGACCCTTCCAATTAAATAAAGGCTACGTTTAACTCTTAAACAATTTAATCCTTTTTCTTGAATTAAACATATAAACAATCAAATTATCTTACCATATTCTAACACATGCTTAAACATATATCAAAAATATTAATAAAATATAAAATTATTTTTCTAACTCTGATTCGTGGTCCCGAAACCACCGTTCCGATTAGGGTTGTAATTGGGCTGTTACAACTCTCCCCCCTTAAGGAATTTTCATCCCCGAAAATCTTACCAGCGAACAAGTGTGGGTAACGTTCTTTCATTGATTCTTCTATTTCCCAGGTTGCTTCCTCAACCCCGTGCTTATGCCACATTACTTTAACAAGTGATATTTTCTTATTTCGCAACTCTTTCACTTCACGAGCTAATATGCGAATTGGTTCTTCCTCATAAGTCAAATCGGGTTGAATTTCAACTTCTGATGGGCTTATCACATGAGAAGGATCAGATCTGTATTGTCGTAACATTGATACGTGGAAAACATTATGAATCTTGTCTAACTCAGACGGCAACCTCAATCTGTATGCAACCAGCCCGATACGCTCGATAACCTCATACGGCCCAATAAATCTCGGACTCAATTTTCCCTTACGACCAAATCTAAGTATCTTTTTCCACGGCGATACTTTCAAGAACACACGATCACCCACCTGAAACTTTATATCCTTTCGTTTTAAATCTGCGTACGACTTCTGACGATTTGATGCCGCTTTCAAACTTTCTCGAATTACTTTAACTTTTTGTTCCGTCTCCCTGATCAAATCAACCCAGTGTATCTTGCCTTCACTTAGCTCAGTCTAATATAGTGGTGTACGACATTTTCGACCGTACAATGCTTCGTAAGGTGTTATTTTAATACTTGATTGAAAGCTATTATTATAAACAAATTCAATCAAAGGCAAGTATCGTTCCCACGTACCCTCAAACTCAAGAACACAACATCTCAACATATCCTCGAGTATTTGAATAACACGCTCGGACTGTCCATCTGACTGAGGGTGAAAAGTTGTACTGAAGTGCAATTTAGTACCTAAAGCATCCTGTAGTTTCTTCCAAAACCGCGATGTGAACCTCAGATCTCTATCCGAAACAATAGAAATAGGTACTCCGTGTAACCGTACGATTTGTGATACATATATCTCGGGTAACTTATCAAGTGTGAAATCCATACGTACAGGAATAAAATGAGCCGATTTCGTCAATCTATCCGCAATAACCCAGACTAAATCCTTCTTACTTGGTATCAAAGGCAAACCCGATACGAAGTCCATCGTGACACAATCCCACTTCCACTCTGGTATCATAATCGGCTGTAGTAATCCCGATGGCACTTGATGCTCAGCTTTCACTTTTTGGCATACTAAGCACTTCGGCACATAGTCTGAAATGTCTTGTTTCATACCATGCCACCAGCAATACTGTTTCAAGTCGTTAAACATTTTTGTGCTACCTGGATGAACTGACAACCCACTACTATGAGCTTCATCACTAATCATTTGAATCAAATCAGGGTTCTTCGGCACACATACCCGATTCTTGAACCATAAACATCCTTCAGCATCTATTTGAAAATCTAAATTCGCACCCGAGCCATAATGTCTCCTTTTAGTTTTCAAATCATCATCAACCTCTTGGGCCTCTCGAATCTGTTGTATAAACAATGGTCTCACTTTCAATTCAGCAATGATCACACCATCATCGGTTATAGCCATATCCGCATTCATTGCCCGTAGAGAAAATAATGATTTTCGGCTAGGTGCATCAGCAACCACGTTAGCCTTTCCTGGGTGATAATCAATCACGAGTTCGTAGTCTTTCAACAGTTCCAACCATCGTCGCTATCTCAAATTCAAATCCTTCTGAGTCATTAAATACTTTAGACTCTTATGATCTGAATAGACGTGGCATTTCTCACCGAATAGATAGTGACGCCATATTTTCAAAGCAAAAACTATAGCGGCCAACTCAAGGTCGTGCGTCGGATAATTCCTCTCGTGCGGTTTCAACTGTCTCGAGGCGTAGGCTACAACTTTACCCTCTTGCATCACTACACAACCCAGCCCATTTAAAGATGCATCACTGAAAATAACGGACTCTTTACCCGACTCTGGCTGAACGAGCACCGGAGCTTCCGTTAACAAGGTCTTTAGTTGATCAAAACTCTTCTGACACCTTTCTGACCACTCGAATTTCACGTTCTTCTGTAATAGCTTTGTCATCAAGGTTGCTATCATAGAAAACCCTTTCACGAAGCGTCTATATTATCCGATAAGTACCAGAAAGCTACGAACCTTAGAAACATTCCGTGGTGGTTTCCACTCCAATATAGTCGAGATTTTACTCGGGTCAACCGAGATACCCAATGCTGAAATGACATGCCCCAAAAAGCTGACTTCTTTCAACCAAAACTCACATTTACTGAATTTTGCGTACAATTGCTTGTCGTGCAAAACCTGTAACAATAGCCTCAAATGCTCAGCGTGCTCGGTTTCATCTCGTGAATAGATCAGTATGTAATCTATGAATACAACTACAAACCGATCTAGATATGGTTTGAATACCCGATTCATCAGATCCATAAAAACAACAAGGGCATTAGTGAGCCCAAACAGCACCACCAAAAATTCATAATGCCCGTATCTCGTCCGAAAGGCAGTCTTTCTTACGTCCGATTCTCTAACTCGCAACTGATAATATCCTGACCTCAGATCAATTTTCGAGAATACTAAGGCTCCTTTAAGCTGATCGAAAAAATCATCAATACATGGCAACGGGTATTTATTCTTTACAGTCACCTTATTGAGCTGTCGATAATCAACGCACATTCTCAAGGTTCCGTCCTTCTTTTTCACAAATATAACGGGTGCACCCCAGGGAGAGAAACTTGGTCGGGCGAAACCTCTATCTGTCAATTCTTGCAGCTGAGCCTTCAATTCTTTTAATTCAGTTGGTGCCATTGTAACACCCCAAACCCGGTCAATACGCTACGACCGAATCCGACATGTCACAGGGAAAAATCGTTTTTACTTGCAAAACCAGTTATTGTTTTAAATCGAAAAGAAAATTACATTTGTAGAAAACGGAGTTAAGTTGGGTAGATTGTTAAAATCATGTCAAAGTCTGCTTAAAGGAAATTGAATTAAACCATTTGTTACCACATGCTTGCCATTTACCCGATGGTAATTTTTCTTTGAAAATCCCGTTAAGTTGTAAAAGTTTTGGAAAACATTCATTTTATTGGTTTTCTCCATTTTAGTCATGCTTTTATGATTAAACACAATTTCATAGTAATCAACAAAATAAATAATCCCGAAATAAAAATTTAGATGGCCTTATTACAACCAAAAACCAAATTTTAAAGAAAGCTAAATACCAATTAATAATTTAAAACGAAAACCCGAACATCGTGCATGGCCACCTCGAGTCCGTCCCGGCTCCACATCCGCGATCTAAGAATCATCTGCAAAATGTAAAGGAAGGGGTGAGTCACCGAGACTCAGTGTATAAATCCCCATCCCGAAAATATAAGCTTTTACACAGTTTCATAAATGCATATGTATATCATGCAACCCAAAGCCTAACCATCCGAAACTCCTGAATCTACCCCGTGTGGTCAAAACCACTGGTGACCGTAGTCACAAATCATATACGTATGGTCAAAACCACTGGTGACCGGAGTCACAAATAATATATGTGGTCAAAACCACTGGTGACTGGAGTCACAAATAATATGTGCGGGGCCAACCCACGGTGGTGCCAGACCACAGGGACGAGTCACAAAGATAGGTACATATGTGGTCAAAACCACTGAGACTTAGTCACAATTTCATAATAAGCGGGGCCAACCCACTGTGTGGTCAAAACCACTGGTGACAGTCAGAAATCATACTTTCCCCCTCCTCTCATCACCCACTTTTATGAACATGCTTTTTATGGCAAAATAATCATGCTTAACATGTAGAGATAACATAACATGGCATATGCAACTTTAACCGGAGCATTTAACGCTACCAAATCAGAATGGACTTACCCGGAGTCCTCACTTATACCCACAAGGGTAACACACCGATTCATACCATTATTCCAGCTTTTGATATGTAACACCCCAAACCCGGTTAAAAAGCTACAACCGAGTCTGGCGTGCCACAGAAAGAAAAACGTTTGAAAACTGTTTTGTTGACTTGTTTTAAAAGAAAGTCGTTGTATTTTGTAATGTGTAATACATGTCGAAACTTGGTTTGAAAACTTAGTGGTCATATTGTTACTCCGTATTAATTACTTAGCCATTGTATGTAAAAAAGAACAAGTATTTATTTTAGCTTTTGAAAACATCCAAATCATAGTTTATTCACCATATTCAAATAGTAACTATATAAAAAAAATAACAACTAAATAAAAGAACCCCAAAATAAAACTTCGGCGGCCTTATTACAGAACTGAAAACCAAAATGTAATAAAATAACTAAGTCTGAATGGAAAAATTTGTAATAAACCAAATGCTGTGCATGGCCACCTTGAGTCCACTCCAACTCCATATCCACGATCTAAGTCTGATCTGCAAAATGTAAAGGAAGGGGTGAGTCACCGAGACTCAGTGTATAAATCCCCATGCCAAAAGAAATTATGCTCTTACACAAATTCATACCATAATATGCAAGTCATGCAACCCATCCAACCTAAGTATCCATCCATGTCTCCCAAATCTACCCCTTGTGGTACCAAACCACTGGTGGTGCCAAACCATTGGTAACCGAAGTTATAATAATAACATATGTGGTACCAAACCACTGGTGGTGCCAAACCACTGAGACTTAGTCACAATTTTATAATATGTGGGGCCAACCCACTGTGTGATACCAAATCACTGGTGACAGTCTGATAGATCATACTTCCCCCTCCTCTCATCACCCATAACACATATTTATGGTAACGGCATAAGTATGATCATGCTTAACATACCAAATTTTGTATACATAACAACATGCTTTCATAGATCACATTTATCACAAGTAATAATAGTAGCTTACCCGGCATCCACGCTTTTACCCACAAGGGTATTTTAGTAACCATTGCCATCATTCCGGCTTTTTAACAACACACAACATTAGCATATTAAGTAGGAAAGTGCGTAAGAGTTACACACCTAGTTTTCGTACCAACGCTTTTACTGCTTCTACGCTACTGTCACTCGAGACTACCACTATCGGCCTACGATCTACTTCCGATGTTGGCCCACACCCCAATGGCCAATCTCGCACTCCCGATATTGATCGTTTCTTGTACTTTGGCGTTGGATTTACAGATCCAACCTCTCCTATTGCTTGGCTGTCATTCGAGTCCATAGTAATCCCTTAATCACTAAACCATTTAAACGATGAGATCTAGTTAATAATACTAGCGTTAAAAAGGAACCCTTACCTAACTATCAAATCCCGAAAATCTTTGCGAACGCGTCACCTTCCAACCTACATTCGACCAACATCCATTTATTAAATTAATCCCTTAAACGCAATCAGGTACCTAACACATTCGGCCAACCACAAATAAACAAGAAAGGCCATTCGGCCAAACCTACCATCAACCTACCTTCGGCTTTTCCACCAAATTGGCACCTCTGACTATAGCAGGACAGGATTTGGCTTCTAGGGACAGAGAGGGGAAATCGACAGGCATTAGAACAAATGATCCGGGTTAGATCTTTATGAAAAGAAAGGGAGAAATCGTATAAAAGTAAAACCCCGAAACTCACCAGATTATTGAGGAGTATGCGGCTTATGGTGCACCTTTGGGAAACAGAGATCTCACCTGATAGTTCGGCTATGGAGGAAGAAGATGTGCACAAGGAGTATTCGGCTTTCAAAGGGTTTTCGAGGAGAGAAGAAACACTAGGGAGTTTAAGCTAGAAAAGAAGAATCAAGGCAAGTGGGTGAGAAGAGTTTCGGCTAGAGAGGGAAAAGAGAAAAGAGGAGAAAAGCTTAGGTGATTTTCGGCAAAAGAGAGATTGAGAGAATAACAAAGTTTCAAGAAGTAGCAACCCACCAAAAATGCCGAAAATCCTATCACCTTAGCACTAAATTTCGGCACACACACAACCACACACAGAGTTGGAATTTCGGCCAACTCTCTCTCCCTCCTGATAACTTTATCCATCAATTATCACATCCCTCATCCATTTAATCCTTATCTTTCCTTCCTTGTTATCAACCTTTATCACTAAAAAAATAAAAGAATTAAAGCTCCTAAATTCTAGCACAAGTGCCATCCACCCCTTCCCCCTTTGAAGTGTCGAATTTTGCCCCAAACACCTGGGCCTCAAGCGGCCACACATGGCCCAAACTCCTCCCCCTTTGACGCCACCTTTATCCATACTTACAGCACCTCTTAATTTTGGGCCACAAGCCCAACCTACTACAAATCATAATAATTTAAATTAAATTACTACTAGCACTATTGATAAGCAATTTAACCCAAGTTTAAGCCCAAACCTGAGCCCACTCCACACCTTAAAGCCTTAGCCTACTAACTTAGCCATGCAACAACCCAAATGCATAGACCCACAAAATCAGGATATTACAGTTCTACCCCCTTTAAAATAAATTTCGACCTCGAAATTTACGTGGTTAGAAAAGTTGAGGGTATTGCTGCCGCATAATATCCTCTGGCTCCCATGTCGCTTCCTCCGATCCATGGTCCCGCCATAACACCTTTACCAAAGGAACAGATTTCCTACGCAAAATCTTAACATCCTGAACTAGGATCTGCACTGGTTCTTCCTCAAAAGATAAGTCCGAATTCACCTCTATCTCCTCCACTGGCACAACTTGTGATGGATCCGAGCGATAGCGTCTAAGCATGGAAACATGAAACACATCGTGGATTTGACTCAACTCTGGTGGCAACTCAGGTCCTACTCGCTTCAACACCCGATAGGGCCCAATAAATCTAGGGCTCAACTTGCCTTTCCTACCAAACCTCAGAACCTTTTTTCCACGGCAACACCTTCAAGAAAACCTTGTCACCTTTAGCAAACTTTATATCCTTCCGTTTAAGATCGGCATAAGACTTTTGTCTGTCCAAGGCTTCTTTCAAACGAGCTCGAATCACCTTCACCTTATCTTCTGTCTCAGTAACCAGCTCCGGACCCAATAACTGCCGCTCTCCCAACTTCGTCCAACATGTAGGGGTACGACACTTCCGACCATATAAAGCTTCATATGGAGCCATCTCAATACTCGCCTGATAACTATTGTTGTACGCGAACTCCGCCAACGGTAAGAATTCTTCCCCTTAGCATGTCCTCCAGGACTTGAATCACCCTCTCCGACTGTCCATCTGACTGGGGATGGAATGCTGTACTAAAATCCAACCTTGTAACCAATGCTTGATGCAAAGCCTTCCAGAACCTTGATGTAAATCTAGGGTCTCTGTCTGAAATAATCGACACTAGCACCCCATGTAACCTCACAATCTCCGCTATGTATAGTCTTGCTAACTTTTGAAGAGAATAATCCATACGTACAGGCATGAAATGTGCAGACTTTGTTAAACGGTCCACAACCACCCAAACTGAATCTTTTTTAGTGGGTGTAAGGGGTAGCCCACTCACAAAATCTATTGTAATCTTTTCCCACTTCCATTGTGGAATCTTAATCGGTTGCAACAATCCCGAGGGTAACTGATGTTCAGCCTTGACTTGCTGACATGTCAGACACTTTACCACAAATTCTATTACCTCACGCTTAAGACCCGGCCACCAAAACTGCTCCCGTAAATCCCGATACATCTTACTACCTCTCGGATGCATAGCATAGGGACTGCTATGTGCCTCCTGCAAAATTCTCTGCCTTAACTCCACATACTTAGGCATACACACCTTCCCTTGAAAACACAACACTCCATTGCTGCTCAAGCTATACCCCTTCACTCCACCATTTTGTACTTGCAAACATCAAGCACTTAAAACTTCATCTACCAGCTGTTTTTCCTTAACCTCATCAATCCATGTTGGCTTCACTTGCAATTCCGCTAACAGGCTCCCGTCTTCATACAGACTAAGGTGGACAAACATGGCTCTTAAATCTGCCACCACCTTACGACTCAAGGCATCTGCTACCACATTAGCCTTTCCCGGGTGGTACTCAATCGAGCAGTCGTAATCCTTTAACAGCTCAATCCACCTTCTCTACCTCAAATTCAACTCCTTCTACGTGAGAAGGTACTTCAGACTCTTGTGATCCGTATATACTACAGACTTCTCTCCATATAAATAATGCCTCCAAATTTTTAGGGCAAAAACCACTGTCGCCAACTCCAGATCATGTGTCGGGTAGTTCACTTTGTGAGGTCTTAACTGTCGGGAAGCATACGCTACTACCTTCCCTTCCTGCATCAACACACATCCTAATCCTGTATGGGACGCATCACAATAAACTGTAAATTCTTTCCCAGCTTCCGGTTGAATCAACACTGGAGCTTCCGTCAAAATCCTCTTTAGCTTCCCAAAATTTTCCTGTTGCTTGTCTGACCATACAAACGGAACCCCTTTTCTTAGCAACTTTGTTAACGGTGCTGCAATCAGAGAAAATCATTCCACAAACCTCCGGTAATACCCTGCTAACCCTATAAAACTTCGAATCTTCGCCACAGACTTCGATGGCTTCCAATCCAAAACAGCTTCAATCTTCCGAGGGTCCACTCTAATCCCCTCAGCTGACACCACATGCCCCAAGAAAGTAACTTCCTTTAACCAAAATTCGCACTTACTAAACTTGGGTATAACTGCTTCTCCCTAAGAACTTGGCGTCATGCTCCTCCTCCGACTTCGAGTACACCAGAATATCATCAATAAATACTACGACGAACCGATCCAAAAACGGCTAAAACACCCGGTTCATCATATCCATAAACGCTGCCGGTGCGTTCGTCAACCCGAACGGCATTACCAAAAATTCATAGTGCCCATATCGAGTACGAAACGCTATTTTATGGATATCCGCCTCCTTTACCTTAAGTTGATGATACCCCGACCTTAAATCTATCTTGGAAAAGACCGATGCTCCCTTAAGCTGGCCGAACAAGTCATCTATCCTAGGCATAGGATACTTGTTCTTAATCGTCAATTTATTCAGCTGCCGATAGTCTATACACATTCGCATCGACCTGTCCTTTTTCTTAACAAAGAGTACCGGCACTCCCCACGGAGACACACTTGGCCGGATAAAACCCCAATCCAGCAACTCCTGGATCTGTGCTTTCAACTCCACCAATTTCTGTGGCGCCATCCTATAAGGAGCAATAGACACTGGTGCTGTTCCCGGTAAAAGATCTATACCGAACTCCACTTCGTGATCCGGGGGCAAACCCGGAAGCTCTTCTGAAAAGACATCGACAAAGTCTTTCACCTTTCAAACATTCCTCATTCCTGATTCCTTAACTTCCAAGGCACAAACGTAGACCACGGACGCCTCACATCCTTTCCTTACCATCTTCTCCGCCTTTAGTGTGGACACCACATTAGATAGGTAATTCCTTCTCTCTCCTATCATCACCACCTCTTCACCCTCAACTGATTTTAGCACCATGCGCTTAGCTGCACAGTCCAGTTCTGCCTGGTACTTTACAAACCAATCCATTCCTAGGATTAAATCGAACTCCCCGAAGGGTAGTTCCATCAAATCAGCTTGAAACATGACCCCTTGAAGTTCTAGGAGTACCTCCCTATACAGTTTGTCTACCTCCACAGAGTGTCCTAGAGGGCTAACTACCATCATCTTCCTAGCCACAGTCTCACTAACTAAGTTCAAAGTTTCTGCTATACTACTAGCAACATATGAGTGTGTCGAACCAACATCAATCAAAGCAGTATAAGATAACCCAGAAATTATAAACGTACCGGTTATAACATCCGGTGCGTCGCCCTCCTCTCGACGTTTGGCTGCATATACCAACCCAGGCTGCCTAGCATCAGCACCACCAGCACCTCGGCCAGGTGCTCCACGACCTCGGCCGTTACCATTACCACCCCTAGCTGCACCTTGACCCCTCTGTGGTTGCTGACCTTTCCTCCTGAATTGACCACGTCCTTGACCCTCAGCTTGAGTTCTAGCTAACTTCTGCGGACAGTCCCTAACTCGGTGCTCCAATGACCCACACTCAAAGCACCATCTATTACCAGCCCAACACTCTCCCGAATGAGACTTCCCACATCGAGCACACTGGGGTGGCCACTGAGCAGCAGCAGGTTTTGTGGCTCTTTTCGGTCCACCAAATCTAGCCCTCTTCTGTGAACTTCCAGCAGACCCAGATGGCCCAAAACTCCTTTTATCCTTACTTCTGTCCTGATTCCGCCTTTCGGTTCGCTTCACCTCCTCAGCTATTTTGGCCTTTTCCACGAGAACGACAAATTCCCTTTCACGCTGAGGTGCAATCAACACCCGCAACTCATCTCTTAGCCCATCCTCTAACCTAACACGGCTCTCATGTTCCGTAGCCTCCATACCCCGAGCATACCTACTTAACCTCAAAACTTCAGCCTCGTACTCGGGTACCGACTTATTCCCTTGCACCAAATTCAAGAACGCCCTACGTTGCCCATCAATATAACCAGCCCCCACATACTTTCTCTGATAGGCTACCCTAAAATAATTCCAGGTGATATCACCGGTCGCTGCACCATCTCGGACCGTGAGCCACCACTGGTACGACTCATCCCGGAGAAGAGACACTACCCCCTTCAACTTCTCCTCAGCCGAGAAGTCTAAATCATCCATTATCCACTCTGTTGCCTCTAACCAGTACTCAGCTGAGTTGGGAGCCATTTCAGAAGCTCCCCTAAACACTTCTGCTCCGTTAGCCTGGAGTCGCTCAGCCACAGATTTCCTAGCTCCTAAACCCGCGCCTGCCCTGGCAACTCTTTCCAAAACTCGCAGTACTGCCTGAGATACTGCATCGTTACCACCAGTCTGATCCTGAAACTCAGCTTCCGCCGCCGTAGATCCGGTATCACATTTCTAGACCCATGGCCAGACCCTGCTGGCTCCGACAAGGTCATCCTACCCCTACCACGGCCACGCGGCGGACGTCTACGTCCCCTTGTACTCATTCTTCTCGTTCGCGTTTATCTGGTTAAGAATTTTATGAATTATTAACTCTGTTCACTATTTATCCACGGACAATTTTATGAGAAGTAGTTTTAAAAGTGATTCTTTCGCATACGAATCTATCTTAAAGTTTCAGTTCCAGGATTATCTCCTAGTTCTAGGTACATTCATCACACAAACAACATCCACAGACCACATTTAACGTGTAGGGATATTTTCATCATTTCACTATTTGGGGGTATTTTTGTAATTTTAACCTACAGGGGTATTTTCGTAATTTTCCAAAATATGGTCTCGGGTGATTTGTGAAATAAGGGTATTTTGGTAATTTTCTAACTCAGAGGTATTTTGGTAATTTTACAAAATCGGGGGGTATGTTGGTAATTTTACACATCCGGGGGTATTTTGATAATTTTCCAAATCTAAGGTAGTTTTCACAAATCCAAGGGTAATTTGGTAATTTCAAAACTAGGGTTTTTACAAAACAGTGTGGCTGGTCTCTTTCGGGTTTTAGTTGTAAGTTTTGGCCTGTCAACACGTCTTTGTAACTAAGGTGAATAGTCACTATGCACCAGGTAGGATTCTAGTGAAAAGGAGGTGAGTCACTAGGACTGCTTAAATACCAAGCTTTCCCTGAATCCATTCCTAGACATGCATATGCCTATTGCCACACCCTGTCATAGCTAAAGTGAACAGCCACTATGCACCAGGTAAGATTCCAGTGAAGAGGAGGTGAGTCACTCGGACTGCTTAAATACCAAGCTCTTCCGGATCTACTCCTAGACATGCATATGCCTGTTGCCACACTTTAGTCTTGTGACTCATTTACAGGTTTTGTTTAATGAAATTAAGTCTTATGGATTTGAATAGTGGTTTGTCTAAGCCTAGAGTCCATGAGTACTTATCATGCTTAACTACGTCTAAAGCCCACAAAGCCCAACAAATATATCATAACAAAAGTTAGGGTACTTACTTGGGTGGATCGGTGTCGGGGACTCAGTGCCATGCTTTCTGGAAAATTTCGTTTCACCTACTTTTAAAATCTCTTTTGGGCCCTAAGCCCACAACCGAGCTTTTGAACCGGGCCCTGATACCAAAATGTAACACCCCAAACTCGGTTAAAATGCTACAACTGAATCTGGCGTGCCACGGGAAGAAAAACGTTTGAAAATTGTTTTGTTGACTTGTTTTAAAAGAAAGTCACTGTATTTTGTAATGTGTAATACATGTCGAAACTTGGTTTGAAAACTTAGTGGTCATATTGTTACTCCGTATTAATTACTTAGTCATTGTATGTAAAAAAGAACAAGTATTTATTTTAGCTTTTGAAAACATCCAAATCATAGTTTATTCACCATATTCAAACAGTAACAATATAAAAAAAATAACGACTAAATAAAAGAACCCCAAAATAAAACTTAGGCGGCCTTATTATAGAACTGAAAACCAAAAATGTAATAAAATAACTAAGTCTGAATGGAAAACTTTGTAATAAACCAAATGCTGTGCATGGCCACCTTGAGTCCACTCCGGCTCCATATCCACGATCTAAGTCTGATCTGCAAAATGTAAAGGAAGGGGTGAATCACCGAGACTCGGTGTATAAATCCCCATCCCAAAAGAAATTATGCTCTTACACAAATTCATACCATAATATGCAAGTCATGCAACCCATCCAACCTAAGTATCCATCCATGTCTCCCAAATCTACCCCTTGTGGTACCAAACCATTGGTGGTGCCAAACCACTGGTAACCGAAGTTACAATAATAACATATGTGGTACCAAACCACTAGTGGTGCCAAACCACTGAGACTTAGTCACAATTTTATAATATGTGGGGTCAACCCACTGTGTGATACCAAATCACTGGTGACAGTCTGATAGATCATACTTCCCCATCCTTTCATCACCCATAACACATATTTATGGTAACGGCATCAGTATGATCATGCTTAACATACCAAATTTTGTATACATAACAACATGCTTTCATAGATCACATTTATCGCAAGTAATAATAACTTACCCGGCATCCACGCTTTTACCCACAAGGGTATTTTAGTAACCATTGTCGTCATTCCGGCTTTTTAACAACACACAACATTAGCATATTAAGTAGGAAAGTGCGTAAGAGTTACACACCTGGTTTTCGTACCAACGCTTTTATCGCTTCTACGCTACTGTCACTCGAGACTACCACTATCGGCCTACGATCTACTTCCGGTGTCAGCCCACACCCCAATGGCCAATCTCGCACTCCTGATATTGATCGTTTCTTGTACTTTGGCATTGGATTTATAGATCCAACCTCTCCTATTGCTTGGCTGTCATTCGAGTCCATAGTAATCCCTTAATCACTAAACCATTTAAACGATGAGATCTAGTTAATAATACTAGCGTTAAAAAGGAACCCTTACCTAACTATCAAATCCTGAAAATCTTTGCGAACGCGTCACCTTCCAACCTACATTAGACCAACATCCATTTATTAAATTAATCCCTTAAACGCAATCAGATGAGTACCTAACACATTCGGCCAACCACAAATAAACAAGAAAGGCCATTCGGCCAAACCTACCATCAACCTACCTTCGGCTTTTCCACCAAATCGACACTTCTGACTATAGCAGTACAGGATTCAGCTTCTAGGGACTGAGAGGGGAAATCGACAGGCATTAGAACAAATGATCCGGGTTAGATCTTTATGAAAAGAAAGGGAGAAATCGTATAGAAGCAAAATCCCGAAACTCACCAGATTATTGAGGAGTATGCGGCTTATGGTGCACATTCGGGAAATAGAGATCTCACCTGATAGTTCGGCTATGGAGGAAGAAGATGTGCACAAGGAGTATTCGGCTTTCAAAGGGTTTTCGAGGAGAGGAGAAACACTAGGGAGTTTCGACTAGAAGAGAAGAATCAAGGCAAGTGGGTGAGAAGAGTTTCGGTTAGAGAGGGAAAAGAGAAAAGAGGAGAAAAGCTTAGGTGATTTTCGGCAAAAGAGAGATTGAGAGAATAACAAAGTTTCAAGAAGTAGCAACCCACCCAAAATGCCGAAAATCCTATCACCTTAGCACTAAATTTCGGCACACACACAACCACACACAGAGTTGGAATTTCGGCCAACTCTCTCTCCCTCCTGATAACTTTATCCATCAATTATTACATCCCTCATCCATTTAATCATTATCTTTCCTTCCTTGTTATCAACCTTTATCACTAAAAAAATAAAAGAATTAAAGCTCCTAAATTCTAGCACAAGTGCCATCCACCCTTTCCCCCCTTGAAGTGCCGAATTTTGCCCCAAACACCTGGGCCTCAAGCGGCCACACATGGCCCAAACTCCTCCCCCTTTGATGCCACCTTCATCCATACTTACAGCACCTCTTAATTTTGGGCCACAAGCCCAACCTACTACAAATCATAATAATTTAAATTAAATTACAACTAGCACTATTTATAAGCAATTTAACCCAAGTTTAAGCCCAAACCTGAGCCCACTCCACACCTTAAAGCCTTAGCCTACTAACTTAGCCATGCAACAATCCAAATGCATAGACCCACAAAATCAGGATATTACATGATAAATCACAAAATAATAACATATTAACCTACGAAGTGTGTAAGAGTTACACACCTGATTACTCGCAATACGACGCTCTCTATAACGACACTGTCGTTAACCGACACTACCGCTTTTTGTCTACTACTTTGCTCAAAAGTCGGCCCACACCCAGGTGGCCAATCGCGAACCGCAGACACAGCCCTCTTCTTGAACTTAGGGGCTGGGGTCTCCGATCCACCCCCTCCTAACGTTCGGCTGACATTAGTGTCCATAACACCTTTGGTCACTAAATTGGATTAACACAGAGAATAACGATGAATAAAGATTTAACCTGAATGAATAGATCCCTTACCTAGGTCGACAAATCCCGAAGATCAAGATCTAATCCACGAACTGAGAAAAACCCGAGAATCCAAACACTTGCGTCACCCCCTTCCTATATTCGGCCAACATATCACTATTAAGCAAATAGCCATTCGGCTTTGGACAAGAAATCCCGAAAGAGATAACGCAAAATATAAGGGATCGCCTCCCCCCTTACCTTAACCCGACAGATTCGATTCCCCCTAGCAAGAATAAGCAACGGTTTGAAACAAGAGAGAATCTGATGAGAAACCAAAAATAAAAATACAAATCTTCAACAAAGAGTCTAGGGGTGTTTCAGCTTTTCAACCCAAAGTAATCGAAAGAGAAAAGAATCGAAATGAGAGAGTTAGGGGGATTCGGCCAAAGACCAAGAACTTACCCGAATAACGGAAGTGTTCCACCTATGCACAGAGGAAAATGAAATCCAAGGGAAATCTCCTAGCAGATGCTATTCGGCCAAAGGTTACAAAAGAAGAGTGAAAAACTGATGAGTTTTCGGCAAGGGTTGAAGCTCAAGAAGAATTCGGCTTATCAACAAAATAAGAGTGAATAACAGATGAAGAGGAGGAGGGTAAATGAAATTTCGGTCCTTAAGAGTATGGCAAGAAAATAAACCACATACAATGAGTGGAGAGCAAGGTGGGTTCGGCCAACACAAAAGAAGTAAAAAGAAAAGAAATGAGAAGAAGTTTAGGAGAGCATTCGGCTAAAGGTATTTTGAGAAAAAAGGAAAAAGAACAAAATGTAAAAGTGTGCAATTGTGGGAGTGGTTTCGGCACAATAGAGAAAGAAAGAAAAACTAAAGCCAAAAAGTGTGACACACACACCAAATACCGAAAATATTACCCAAGACAACTCAAATTCGGCACACCCCCATACCACTCTCCAAAACCAAATGCACACCACCTACACCACTCAAATTTCGGCTAACATACTTCCCCAACTCAACCCCTTCTCTTCCTCCTTGTTTTCCTCTTAACCATCCATTCAAACAAGTTTGAACACATCAAACTCCTTAAATTTCTCTCATCCACACATTTGAAACTGTTGACTCCTTCAACAGCTATCCACCAGAGTCCATCCTGAGTACATCTTCTCCAGGTCCTAGCATCAAAAAGAATAAGTAGCAAAGGGATTCTTGCAACTCGAACCTAGGTCCTCCAGCATGCATGAGGCGCCACTTCCCTTGTGCTTAAGTAGCGCCTCCCTTGCCACTTTACCACTGGGATTCTTGTGGGAAAACACACCAGTAATTTCCCTTAACACCCAACTTCTTCAGCTCTCCCTTCCAGGTACCCAAAAATAAATTTTTTGGCTATGACCCTGGCCTATCCCGGGCTCAAGCCTAGACCCTAAATTAGTCTAAACTAACATGACATCCATAACATAAACATGCAAAAAGATAAAATGCAAGGACCCCGATTTAAGGATGTTACAGCCATTATATACGGTGCACTAACTCAATCCCAAACTCTATCTCACGAACAGGTGGCAATCCCGGTAATTCCTCCAAGAATACATCTGGATATTCACTAACAACCGATACCGATTCAATCTTTTTTTCAGTTACCTTGTTGTCAATCACATATGCAAGATAGGCTTCGCAACCCTTTCTCAAATACTGTCAAGCCAACATCGAAGATATCACAGCAGGTAGTCCATTCAAATCTGCAAACTCAATTCTAATTATCTCATTATTCTGGCATCTTAAATCAATAGTCTTTCATCTGCAATTAACTACCGCATCGTAAACTATCAACCAATCCATACTGAGAATAATGTCGAACTCATCGAAAGGTAATAGCATCAGATCAGCCGGAAAACACATGTCTCAAATCATCAAGGGGCAGTTCTTGCACACTTTATCAACTATTACACATCGACCCAGGGGGTTTGAGACCCGAATCACAAACTCAGTAGACTCAACGGGTAGAGTCTTACTGGATACTAATGTTGCACATACATACGGATGAGTTGAGCCGGGATCAATCAAAGAAGTTACACTAGTATCAAAGAGGGTGAAAATACCGGTAATGACGTCTGGAGATGAGGCCTCCTCTCTAGCACGGATGGCATAAGATCTAACTGGTACATGGGCATCTGATCGAATAATCGCATTTGTAGTCCCCCTCTGTGCACCACTCCTACCTCCCCCAATATGAGATGATCTGCCTCTAGTTGTAGTGCCGCTCAGTCTCGCACTCTGAGCAGTACCCTTTTCAGCGGTCTCCGGCCAATCCCGAATGAAGTGGTCCTGCGAGCCACACTTATAACAAGTGCGAGAAATGGATTTACCCCAGCACTCTCCAAAATGCCATCTGCCACACTGCTGACACTTCGGTTTGCTCAATTTTGCATTGTCAACACTAGCAACTGATGTAGCCCGCAGCTCACTGGTGGTCGTTGTCGTATAGAAATCCCGGTGTTAATTTTGGATCGACTACTGTCATTCTTGAACTTCTTCGTTGCCATCTGCGAAAATTTACTCGCAGATCTCTTCCAAACATCTTTAGATTCAAGCTCAGCTTTCCATTTTTCTTTTCCTAGCTCTTCTGCTTTACAAGCTCGTTCAACTAGTACAACGAACTCATTAATTTCAAGAATGCCAACCAGAAGCTTTATATCTTCATTTAAACCATCCTCAAATCTCCGGCACATAGCAGCCTCCGACGAAACACACTCACGAGCGTAGCGACTAAGTCGCACAAACTTGCATTCATATTCAGATACGATCATACGACCCTGTTTAAGCTCAAGAAATTCTTTACGCTTAGAGTCTATGAACCGCTGGCTTACATACTTCTTATGAAATTCTATCTGAAAGAAGTCCCAAGTAACCCTTTCTTTCGGAACAACTGATACGAGTGTATTCAACCAATAGTAAGTAGAATGCTGTAATAATGATATGGCACACTTCAGACACTCATTGGGTGTGCAGGACAACTCGTCGAAAACACGAACAGTATTATCAAGCCAAAATTCAGCTCGCTCTGCATCGTCATCATCCTCAGCTCTAAATTCTTGAGCTCCGTGCTTTCTAATACGATCAATATGAGGCTTATTTACTCTTTCAGGATTTGCAATTGGGGGTACCACCGATACTACAGGGGGAATATTCAAATTCAGGGGTGGTTGAACAGCCGGATTGGTTCGTATGTACTGACTGAACCAATCATTCATCATATTATAGAAGGATTGTTTGGCCCCCTCATCTGGATTACTTGTAGCCGGTTGAGATTCCTCTGGCGCGGTCCCTTGTACGGGAGCGGGCGCCACACTCTCAACGTCATCAACTACTACTTGCTCGGGATCAGGATCCATTACTATATAAGAGAACGGATACATTTTACTGTCAGAAATCATCACATTATCATATCACAAAAATATGGCATGTATAGCTAGACTCTCACGCGCTACGTTAGTCCGAGAACCGACTAAACCGTAGCTCTGATACCAATCAAATGTGACACCCCTAACCTGTACCCGTCGCCGGATTAGGGTTATAGGCATCACTAAACCAATTACCAAAACTAAACATTTCATTCCAATTATTACAAACAAATATTCATACCATTTTCTAATATCCAATGCACACAAGAATAGGTCAAATAACAACCAATTAACAAACTAATAATGTTATTTCATTTCGTACATATACTTCACTTTTATCTACGACATTCCTCATTCCATTTACTCACCATTATAAGAACTAAAACAACTAGTTTATTAGCATCATTTTCGTACCATATTCAGCATTGTACCTTATACACATGAATATTTGAACATTCCCTGAACTCACTTTATCAAATCATTTCGTTATTTATTTAACATTAATGCATACAAGGCCGAACATGTATCATTATTAGCATACACATACACAAGAAACAATTCTTACCAATTATTCTTAGTCGCTTAGTAACACATATAACAACATGCCGAATCTATCTATCAGAATTCAAATATCATATAAACATTCAGATCATATTCAATCCTGAGCCATAATTTCAATATTAACCTTCCTATATTAAGAATTATCCTTCAATACTAAAACTTAACATTATTAGCTATTTCAACATTTAATTATGTCATATAAACAAACATTGAACATTACACATCAAGACATATATTTCCATAATAAGCTTTAACCATGACTGAATTCATGTAAGTTCAAAATAATTAAGTTTTAGCCATTTTCGCATGACTTTTATATACATCCTAACTAAAAAGAAACCAAAGAGTGTTCAAGCTTATACATGCCAAAATTTCTAAGATTCATTACTAATAAAAAAAAATACCAAAAGTAGTTGATAATGTGTTTGACTTCGACAAGGATCCCGAGTGCGAGCTTTGACTTTAAAGATCTATACCATGAGCAAACAAATACACAAACGGTAAGCTACTATAGCTTAGTAAGTTATAAGCAACAGGTATTATGTATAACCAAGCATTATAATAGTTTCTACTTAACTCAACTTAATCATTGATTAGATTACAACATCACTATACAACCCACGTTCGGTTAGTACAAATATTTAATCTCATACCCTATCACATTTGTAATATTTATATACCTTTATACATAATTCAACCAACCAAGGAATTTATATAAATAAATACAAGTCCATAATACTATCACATACGGCAATCACATTTAAAATCGCCATATCACATTTGGCAATCAAGACTTTAGATGAAATTAATTTGAAAATGTACCTCTCAATTAAATAACTATTCGTTTTAAACCAATTGCTTATAAACTTACCTCGGAAGTCGATGAATTTGAGTTTCCCGGGTATTCGTTTAATTTAGCTTTTCCCCGATCCAACTCCTTTTCCTTTTGTTCTTGATCTAAACAATGCCAAGTGAAGCTTATTCACATTCATTTTTATTCAATTTAATCCAAAACTCATAATTACATAATTTACCATTTTACCCCTATAATTTACAACTTTTGCAATTTAGTCCCCAAAGCATAAAACACAAAATACATGAAATTTGGATTAACTTCTTAAGGGCCGAATTTTCTTCATCCTTATACAAGTCTATACAAACCATTTATTTTGCATTTTAGACCCTCAACTATTTATTTTCATAATTTAAGCTATCATACTCCATTTCATCTAAATTTCCTACTCAAAACATGTTGATTTCAAACAAATGCTTAACATTCTTCCATCAAACATAACAAAACAAAAGCATTCATCCATGGCCGAATCTAGAACATGCTTTCAACTCTAAAATTTCCACATGGGTGTGATAGTATTTAAGATAACTAACTCAAAAATGTAAAAATTTACAAAAATTAAACTCAATTACTAACCTTAATGTGACATGCAATAGCCGAACATTGAGAGCTTAAGTTTCCCCCATTTTCTTTGTTAAGTTTCGGCAATGAAGAACAAAGATGGAAAATGAATATCCTATAATTCTTTTATGTTTTTCCTTATTTTAATCATATATAAAATATTAATATAACATCACTCACTAAAACAATTAATAAAAGAATATGAAACAATCATCATGTCGTCCACTCACTAAATTTTAGGGTAATTTACCATGCAAGTCCATTCATACAAGAAAACAAGTCAATTAGACCCTTCCAATTTAAATAAAGGCTACTTTTAACTCTTAAACAATTTAATCCTTTTTCTTGAATTAAACATATAAAAAATCAAATTATCTCACCATATTCAAACACATGCTTACACATATATCACAAATATTAAATAAAATATAAAATTATTTTTCTAACTCGGATTCGTGGTCCCGAGACCACCGTTCCGATTAGGGTCGTAATTGGGCTGTTACACAGCCATTGTTTTGGTATTTTTGAACTTGTGCAGTTGGTTATATGGCATTGTAACACCCCAAACCCGACTTAGAAGTTAGGCCCGAATCTGGCGTGTCACATTGAAGTGTTTTTTGAAAACCATGTTTTCGTTGAAAACCCTTCTTAATATTTAAAAACTTCTTGCCATTTAAAACTTGTGTAAAGCCTTAGCTTGCGTTCATTTATTTTCAAAATGGGGTTCATTGAAAAAGGTTGTTCACTTTTAAAACGTTATTGATTTCCTTCAAAATATCCTTCAACTGCGAAAGCTTTAAAAACGTTGCGGAATCTTGATAACCGAAAATAGTTGTTGTAACTAGTGTTTTGAAAAAAATAATCATTTTGGAAAAACTTTACTTCTAATAGATATAAATTAAAATAAAACCAAACCTAAAATTAACAATCCAGAAACTTTAAGAGGCCTTATTACAAACCAAACCAGAATAAAGTACTTATGAATAACTTAATAGAAAAACAGGAGCAGTTGTGTGGCCATCTCCGAGTCCTTCGCAGCTCCGATCCGTTTAAGGCTGGGGATTACCTGCACAGTTAAAAACGAGGTGAGTTTGTAACACCCCAAACCCGGCCTAGAAGTTAGGCCCGAATCTGGCGTGTCACATGAAAGTGTTTTTTTTTCCAAAACCATCTTTGCGATTGTTAAAAACTTGTTTGAGAATTATAGCCTCTTTGTAAAAATCCAAAACACTTAAGCAATTGTTATCTACTTGAAAACGTAATTATCTTTAAAAACCTTTTTGGTTGCGAAAACATATTTGAAATAAATAATTTACGAAAATATGACGTTTGGAAATAGAGTTGCAGAAACATTTTGAAAACATTGCGGAAACGTAGATAAAATACAAGTATTTTTGAGAGGTTGATTGATGAGTCGAAAATCGGGGTAGTGAACTTTAACCGTGACTTTTGAAAATGTCGTCGATAATTTGAAAGAGAATTTTCGAGTTAAATCATTTGTAAAAGTTTGTTATGAAAATCATTTGTTAATCAATTTTTTTGGAAAATCGTTATTTATGATTTTAGAAAAAATCCCATTTAAAATAATGTAGAAAAATAATAAGTACAGCTAAACACAAAGCCAAATAAAATATCCCAGAGGCCTTATTACAACTTTAAAACCCGAATAGTAAAAGCAACGAAATAAACGAAAAGGAAATTTAATAAAGTGAGAACCAATTCTGAAGTATGGCCTCCACCCGAGTCATCCATGGCCCAAGTCCATGTCACTGAGCATTACCTACAGGGAGTAAGAGAAAAAGCGGGGTGAGTTACAAGAACTCAGTGCATAATCCCCTTACCATCGTCCACTAGGTCAGAAAACATTTAGAAAAAGACTTGGGCCTGAGCCCATAGAGCATAATCTTGGGCTTGAGCCCATTTAGCAATACTTTGGACCTAAGCCCCTTTTTACATAATAATGTATCAATTATATCATGTGTATGAAATGCAATTCCCAAACCAATCCTAATAATCCATCCACTACACACCACCCGTACCAACCAACACAACTGTGGGTGATCTTTAGTCAACCCACCCTGCCAACACACCAAACGTAGGCATTAAGCCATTTATATCAAATTTGTGGACAAGCCACCAGATTAACAGAATTTACATGGCATTGCCATATTTCAGATTTTTGGCAGAGCCACCAAATTTATGTAGCAGAGCTACCAGAACTTCTCTTCATCATTATCCCATCCCATGCAAATCATGTACTTAATGCATAACCATTTACAACAATTTATTCAGATTTTTCTTACAAAAATTATGGTCCATTATAACAATTTATCAAGTTGGCCAATTAAGCAAAATATCATCTTGGCCCATTTCGCAATTTATTTCAAATCGGCCCATATAACAAATATCAAACAGCCCATGGAGCAAATATCAAACGGCCCATATAGCAAATTATCAAATCGGCCCATATAGCAATCTTATCAAAACGACCCATTAACACATTTCAATTCGGCCCTTTAAGGCAATTTATCAAATCAGCCCATTAAGCAATATACAAATCGGCCCATTAAGGCATTATAACAATTCGATCCATTAATCAATATAACAAAATCGGCCCATTAAGGCAATATAACAATTCGGCCCATTAACACTTTGCAAATTGGCCCATTAGGGGCATTTCCATAATTCGGCCCATAAGGGCATTTTCGTAACTCGGCCCATAAGGGCATTTTTGTAATTTGGCAATCGTACCCGCTAAGGGTAATTCAGTAATCTCGCAACCCAGGGGTATTTCGGTAATTTACCCTCTAAGGGTATTATGGTAATTTCGCAACCTAGTCTTAACTACTAATTTGAGGCATCAAATTTGAAACTGTCCATCTGCGCCATATTGACTAAATTGACCATAACTCGGGTTAGAAAAGTCAAAATCTAGATCCGTAAATTTTACTTGAAACTAGACTCATATATCTTCTTACTACAATTTTCCCAGAATTTTTGGCTTAACCATTCAGTACAGTTTATTTCTTAAAGTTTACCTTGTTTCATTGTCCAACGATTCTAACCTCTCTTACCCAAAATTCAAACTCACTGCACAGTTTTCACCACTTGTTTCTAACGAAAATAGGCTCACTAAGGAATCTATACATATAAATTATAACCAATTTTATACAATTTTTCCAAGACAGATCAGGGGACCACGAAGTCAATCAGAACCAGTCTCACTAAAATTAAGATATCTCAGAATATAAAATTCCTTTTCCTTCTTCGTTTCTTCCTTATCAAAATAGACACAGTAAGATTTATTTGATATCTTATTCACTTATTAATTCCCTTTCTCCTATTTTTCGTGATTTTTCAAATACACGTCACTGTTTCTAACCGAAACTGTTTTATTACAAAACATGATTACTACTACAATCATACGCACGCCCGAGTGATTACGGATGCCGATTTCCGGTTTTCCTCGATATTTCGACCGAATCACAGAACATATCATACAAACTTTCAGAGAGATGTGAGATTACACACCATTTCAAACATGTATTCGGAAAGTACGGGATTAAAGCACGAGATTACACACCTTGATTAGGATTCCCTAAAGAACCACTCTTCGCTGACCCACTATATTTGAAGGATTTGCAAATAGAATATATCGAGCGATTTCGTCCCTAAAACATAATCGATTAGTCGAAACTTCAATCTGATTTGCAACATAGCCAAATAGAGATATAGCGAAAAATCCAAAATGAACCCCCTTACCTTATCGATATTGGATCCAATTTCCACCGTTTGACTTCGGCTAGAACAATACACGGTCTCCCACTTAAAGCACTACGAAAAGAGGGTGATTAAGACATGAAGAAGTGGAAGATAACACCATTTTTGGTTACGATCACGATTTACAACCGAATAGTGATAAATACTTATTCGGCTAAAGAGAAAAGAATATGATCATAGAAAAGAATTCACTTACCGATTTAATCGAAGAAGGAATGTCACCTCAAACGAGAAAGAAATTATGAAGGAGTGATTGTGGATTGTGAGTTTCGGCTATGGAAGAAAATGAACAAGAATAGTTTCGGTTATGAGGGTATGGATTAGAGGAAAAAGATAGTAGAGTTGGAGAATTTCGTGAAAAGAAAAGAAAGGTTGAGAAGGGTGCTTATCAAATTTCGGTTTTCAAGAGAAGATGAATGAAAATAGTTTGGTCTCAATGGTTTGGTACCTACAGCAACAAGAAAGAATTGAAGAAAAGAAATGCTCACTAATGGCTTGAAGTTTCGGCAAAGTAGAGAAGAAATTTGAGAGAAATGGCATAAAAATGCAAGAAGGAATTTTGACCAACCAAGCACCAAAGTTTCTACCAAAACACTAACAAAAATTCGGCTACCCCTCTTACACCCAAAACCGTCCACATTCATGTCCCTAATAGTAAAAAATTTGCCAACCACCCTTTCCATAACACATCCGTTGAAAAAGGCCACATGTTCCCCCTACTTTCCCCTTTCTCTTGATTTCTTTCCTCACATTCATCCTTTCCTATTTTCCTTAGCCATCTTGCCAAAAATAATAGTTAAAGTTTGCACACAATGGGATTTGAACCTCTTCCCTCAAGGTACTTCACTTGATGCCATAACCTCTTTACCAATAGCTCATTTATGCAAACACATTACTCATTTATTTCTATAAGTCTTGAAGCTACTTACCATCTCTCCTTAAAGTGCTAAAATACCAAATTTTTCCTAAGGCCCAATTAAACCCGAGACTTCATAGAAACCTCGTAACCTTCCAAATTCACTTAACTAATAAGTCCAATTTGCAATAATGCCATTCTCTTATTATCAAAATTTTAAACACTCCTACGCCCAAGGCCCATTGGGCCTAATCCTACTAGGCCCAATTTTGGGATGTTACAGAGTTTACGAAAACTCAGTGTGTAATCCCCTAATATAAAAACAGTCAGTCAGATAAATAGAATATATAAGCAGTCTGGGCTTCAGCCCTATTTAGTCACAGTACAGTTTCAGTGGGCCTAAGCCCATTGCCCTATCGTTTGGGTCCCGGCCCATAACAGAATCGTTTGGGCCTAGCCCATAATAGTATCAAATCTCATAAACAGAAATGCAATAGTTTAATATTGCACCCCACCCTAATCCAGCCAGCACACCACCCGTACCAACCAACACACCATGTGGGGATAAAATCGACCCACCTAGCCAACAATCCAATGTTAGCACCGGTTGCGGCATTAACCGATATCACAGCAGAGCTGGCAAAATATAAGAGTCTTAAAGCCGTCGGTAGGTCCACAGTCGTCTCGGGCGACCCGTGCAACCCTAACAGATCAATCACTTCCTCCAATTCCAAAATCCCAATCCCATGCAGTATGTCATGTATGCAAAGCACATATATATAAATCACATGGCATACTCTAGGAAGACAGACAAATCATAGCTCAGGTTAGTCAAAACATAGCATAAAACAATCATTTACCCACGAGGGCAAAACAGTCATTTTACCCTATAAGGGTATTTGTAACGACCCAAAATCCGTGGGCACCGAAAAAGTGTGTTATCGGGCCTCCGTCTTAGTAAACCGAGTTAGTAAATAATTATTAGAAGTAATTATGAGTCTAATAGTGTGTTTAATTAGATTTTTATTTAGTGAATTTAGCTTAATTTAAAGTAATTAGGAAAAAGGATCAAATTGAATAAAGAGTGAAGGTCTAATTATAGATTAAAAGAAAGTAAAAAGGGGCTAAAATGACAATTAAGCCATTTAGCATAGTTGAGGCGGCATAAAGGAATAAAATCTAAGATTTTATTCGTTTTAATTATATAATTAATGATATTTTAATATAATTTATATTATATGAATTTATGATAATTAAATTATAATGATACAATATTATTAAATAAATCAAAATATGCCAATTGTATGGATATGATAAAATACATGTGTAATATATGTATTTGTACATTTGTAATATAATTGTATATTTTTTAAAATTTTAAGTAAAAGATATTTATTAATTAAATTATTATATTAAAAGATTTTTTATATTTGATAAATTAGTTAGATTAAGACAAATGTAAGGTTATGATATGGTACAAATGTATTAATTATTTGTTATTAAAATAGATATTCTATAATTATTAATTAACTTAAATATAAAATAAAGTAAATGAAATAATAAAAAGAAACAAAAGAAGAACATAAAAGAACAGAGAAGTTTTCGAAACAGGGGAAAGGAAGGAAAGAAAGAAAAAGAAAAGGAAAAATTAAGGTTTTAAAGCTTGGAGTTTAATTAGGTAAGTCAATCAAGTCCTATTCTCTTAATCTTGATGTTTTGGAAGCTTTAAAGCTAGATTTTGATGAAACTAAGTTGATATTTTGAGAGTTTATAGATTTTCAAGTATAGTTGATGTTGAAGAAAAAGATGAATAAGAGATTAAATTGAATGAAATTTAAGTTAGAATTAGTAAAAGGATTAAATTGTAAAGTAAGCTATAAGTTTTGTATTATAGGGAGTAATTTGGAAGAAATTATAAATTAGGGTTTTATTATGAACATTAGATAGTCAATTGAATATAGGAGGAATTTAAGTAGAAACAAAGCATGAATTAAGTTAAGGAAATAAGTAAACTTAATTAGGATTTAATTGTAAAATAAGCTATAAGAAAACAGTTTTGAGATAGCAGCAAAGGAGTAACTTTGAAAACTCACCAAAAATGGTAGAAATGGAAGTAGAAGTTGATTGAGATATGAAATTAAAGCTTGTTGAGTCTATTTTCATATGAAAGAAACATAGAAAGCAAATAAATTATGTATTGTGAGATATTTAGATTTTTGTGAGACTAGTTCAGAGTGATTTCGAGATCCCCTGTTCTTACTTGGAAAAATTATTAAAAATTGTAAAAAATTATTTTGGGACATAATTTATATGTTTAGATTACTTAATGAGTCTATTTTTATAAAAAACAAACTATAACTTCATTTGAATTCTGTACTAAAAGATAATTAAATTTTAGCAAAGAGTGGTCGGAACTATCAGACAATAGAATAAGGGTGATTTTAAAGAATAAACTGCACTTATTGACTAAATACAAAATTCTGAAAATTTTATAACAAGAGGATATGTGAGTCTAGTTTTATAGAAAATTTACAGATCTTAATTTGGAATTCTGTAACTCAAGTTATAGATAATTTAGTGACAATGACTCAGGTAGACAGCCTTGAAAGAATTTTTAAGTAAATAATAGAATTGTGTATAAAGAATGTGCAATGAAGAGCAAGAGTAGGAATTGAATAAAATTCAATTATTTGTTGTAATTTAATGTTGTAATTAATAATGTAAATTATTATTATTATTTTCGTAGCTAACAAGGAAAACGAGGCATCGGCATCCAAGGGAAAAGAAAAGATCGCTGAGGAGTAAAAGTGTATTTTGGGTTTGTATTACTATAACTCAAACTATTTATTAAATGTATATTGAATTTATAGTATATGTTGTGGAGTAATTAAGATAAGGTAAGTAATAATATTTGAAATTAAGTAAGAATATGTGTGAATATTGAATTATATGTGAATTGATATAATAGATTTTTTGAATTGATCAAGTATTTGAAATTGTTATGGAAATGAATTCGAATTCGAAAAGGTAAAATAATACCCTATTAACTTGTTAGACTAGATTTGAAACAAATGGCATGCCATTGGATTTGTGATGTGATGAGGAGATTTGTTGCTCGACCGAGAAGATGATTCTGTTATATATGCTTTGGTTTATCCGAAGAGGTATTTAATGCCTTATTGGTGTGTTTGTGAGGATATGATATATTGGTGTGTTTGGGAGGCTATATTATACTGGTGTGTTATGGAGGATTTATATTATTCCGGGTGTGATTGGGTTGGATATTCTAGTGTGTTTGGGTGGAATCCACGTATCTGTCAGAGACCGAGCCTTGTTAATAGGGTAAATAATTGAAATGAAACTTTGAAAATGAGATTGATTGATTTGGCTCTATTGAAAGGTATGTGAAAGAATATATGAGTTAAATTATGAATTGGATTAGTGTGTGATAAATGAAATATGAATTTGAGATATATGAAGTGATATATAATTATGTGTGATTAGTTTAAATGATTTATAAAGTTTATGGTGGATGTTTGTAATTTATTAATGTTAAATAGTTTGATTTATAGTAATACCACTGAGTATGAAATCTCAGCGTACGGTTGTTTCTGTGCGCAGGTCATTAGAGTTTCGGATCCGGTCCAGCATCCAAAACAAACCTGACTCCAACAAGAAGATTTTGGTGATGAATTTCTTCCTTTTGTTAAGTGGCATGTACTAGATAGTTATATGAATTATAAATATATATACTTAAGTTAAATGATTTTGGTTGTATATAAATGATTATAATGTTTTAGATGAGGAAAATGATATAAAGTTATAAAATGATAAATTTGGTATTGGTTGTTTTGGTTTGAATTTGCAGGGGGGTTTAGGTAAAAATAAGTAGAAATGCTGCCGAAATTTTTATAGAAAAAAATAAAATAAATAAATAAAAAATTTACGAAAAATTTTCTAGAATGTTTGAACAAGTTCCATTCTACTTTTAATATATGCTTTGGGCTTCGAGAGTCCAATATAGAGATTTAATTATTAAATTATACTATGAATGTTATTTTATTTATGAGTAATTAGTAAATTGTCTGATATGTTCGGTAATGCCTTGTAACCCTATTCTGGCGACAGTTTAGGGTTAGGGGGTGTTACTGAAACACCCCACACCCGGCCCACGAGCCTTGACCGGATCTGGTATGTTCCCCGGTGTAAACCGTTTCAAAATCCTTTTGTGACTTAGGAAAAACTTGGGTGTTTTGAAAGAAAGTTTGTTTTGGGTTGGGCTTGAGTTGAAAACGAGTTTATTTGAGGTGACAAAATATTTAGAGTTTATTTGAAAATAAATTTCACTTGATCTTTAATTAATAAAAAAATTGTACCGTAATAAATAAAGGAAAAATAAAGTAGTTCAACTATGGCCTTATTACATCAAATAATTCCCAAAAATGAATTAAAGTGCTTAATTAAAATAAAATGTCCAGATTAAATAATTTGCTTGCTGTGCATGGCCACCTTTAAGCTCCTGCGGACCCGGTCCATTACTGATCATCACCTGGAAGAAAAAGTTCCCCAACGGGGTGAGTCAAACAGACTCAATGTGTACACAACACTAAATCATAATCGAATCAGGCATAACAATTATTACACATTCATATCATAGCATACAAGTTATGATGCATTCCCAAAACCTAAACCTATTAAGCCATCCGCTACACTCCCCCGTACCAACCTATACACCGTGGGGACTACTAAGTCGACCCTCCTTCCACTACACTCCATATCGCTGTCTTAGGTCACCGCATTCGTGGTCTTAGGTCACCACGTTCAGATTACTGTTGTCTTAGGTCACCACATTCAGATTACTGTGGTCTTAGGTCACCACATTTAGATTACTGTGGTCTTAGGTCACCACATTCAGATTACTGTGGTCTTAGGTCACCACATTCAGATATCACGGTCTTAGGTCACCGTGTTCGTGGTCTTAGGTCACCACATTCATTTCCCCTTCAAAATAAAACCCATATGCCCCATATAATAGTAATATGCATAAATATGCTAGAGTTCACATTCTTATTCTTATTCTCATGTTACAATTAACATATTTCATAATCTTAGTAGGAGTAGGAAACGTACCTGAGTACTTTGTACCATAACATGGTACCTTAGATACTTTCATATTCTTAATACCACATATATTAATTAAACATGCCATAAAACATATTAAGAATTAGTGTGGGGTACACACCTGATTCGCTTAGGGTTTCCAATCCAAATCCCGAAAAGCTTGATCTAATGCCTTAGATCTTAGATCTCTACATTTAATCAATCATTTAATACTTAGTAAAGAGCCATTCGGCCATAAATCTAAATCCTAGTATACTAAAACTTACCTTGTTGCCGATTGACTTAAGAATCAAGTCCCGAAACTTTGTATCCTTCTTTCTTGAAATCGGCAATCACTAGATTACTTGAATAGATTAGTTTCGGCTTTTAAATAATTAATGAACACATATATTTACCAAACATGGCCTTGGCCGAATGCTATAGACACTTACCTTGTGGATTTTAAATCCCGAAACTCACCGAATAACTAGGGAACACGCGGCCTATGGTGTACCTTCGGGAAAAGAACTTCTCCTTCCTTGTAGTCGACACTTAGTAAATCTCGAAAGATCTCTTCGGCAACAGATATTAAGGGTATTAGAATCTTAATTTCGACAGCCTTGAAAGAAATAGAATGAGAATCTAACCTAATCTTACCCTTACTAAAGAATTTGATGGAACTTTTGCTTGAACCCTTAGCAGTATTCGGCTATGGCTTTGATGTGGATAACAATTTCGGCTCTTGAGGCTTAGTGAGAAATCGACTAGGGCTATTGGTATCTTCGGCTTTTGATTGTGTTTGTAATAGAAGAAGAAAAGGAAAGAGAAAAAGAGAATAATGGCAGAGAGAATTCGGCAGAGAGAAGAGGAGAAACTTTAGAGAATTTCGGCAGAGGTTTTCTTGAAGAGAAAAGAATGAATGAAGAAATGCCTTACTCTTCCTTTTATAGCCAAAATTACTAGGCTAGAGTCCCTTACTTGGCCACCACTCTCATATCTTTATCACTTTATTTAAAAATTAAAGAATAAATCCTCATTTATCTCTTGAAAATAATCCATTATTTATCCCTTATTTATCCACCCTTTATCTCTTAAAAATAAAAGAATAAAAGCTCCTAGAATTTAGCCATGTGTCGTCCAACTCCCTTGCTCCTTGCAGCAAAATAAAACTCTTTTATTTGCTCCCCAAGTGACTCGAACCCAGGCCCACTTGCATAGCTTGTGGCGTCACCTACCTGGGCCTTAAGTGATATCTTCAGGCCACTTTTCCAAGCCTGTTTGTGTGTCAAATTCCTCCTATTACTTTTCTTAAGGCCACCTTGCCTTAGGTTCCTCTTTTTAAACTTTAAAACTTGACATTTCCTTACATTTCCAAGTTTCCAAAAATTTCCGTTTGCCTCCTTTAAACTTAACATTTCTAAATCATTTCCAAGTTTCCAAAAATGTTCATAATACAATCATAACACACAAGACATGCCATTTCGTATACTTAAATCAAAAATGCATAGGCCCATTTTCAGGATGTTACAGTTACAGTATTTCGATAATCCTACCCTTCAGGGGAATTTTGGTAATTCTACCCTACAGGGGTATTTTGGTAATTTTGCAAGCCGGGGGTATTTCGGTAATTTTTCAAATCGAGGTATTTCGTTAATTTTGCAAATCGGGGTATTTCGGTAATTTCACAAGTTGGGGGTATTTCAGTAATTTTGCAAACTGGGGGTATCTCAGTAATTTTACAAATCGAGGGTATTTCGGTAATTTTCACAAATTGGGGTTTTAGCGACCCAATAGAAGGTCCACTGTCGCCTCACGCGACTATAGTAACCTAAACAGTCACAATGGTGTAAATGGGCCTAAGGCCCGACCCAAGTGGGCCCACACACTCGTGTGGCCCAATTAGCCCAGAATTAGCCTCGATCATACGAATAGCACAGTTCAAACCAATAGAAACAATATAACATGCATTTTATCCGTGTGGGGCCCACGAGCCCATTGGGTCCACACGGCCTATTGGCCAAAAACAACCCTAGCCATGTGGACTACACGGCTCGGCTAACATTTACCACAAATTACAGATTTTATCTGTATGGGGCCCACACGACCCATTTCGGCCCATCGAGGCCCATAATAGCCTCTACAGTCCTATGCCTAAGATTTGTACGCTCGAATCACCTCACATGTGACCGCACGCTCGTGTGGCATCAAACGTCGTATTTCAGCTTTTGACTTTTTGGCTTTTTGGCTTTTGCTGATCTACAGTCCAATCAGTGTGGAATACACACCTGTTACGAGATCACACGAACAATCCAAGAACACCGCAACCTATATTCAATCAAGGCTTCCAATTAATAACTGACAAAAGATTAACAACCCCTTATACACTTATCACGAAATAAACACCAACTATTTACCTTGATTAAACGAGAAGAGATCTCCTACTTGAACCCTTATTCAAGACTAATAACGATTTCTCCTAAAGGGAATTCCTGCATTTCCAAACGCCACTCATGATACATAGCATACACACGAAGTTGAAATAAGGGCACTAGGATTTACCGAAACAGAAGAGAAACGATTGGCCTACAGCCCAACTAGAAAGAATACCCCACACTACAGAAGTAAGGCTCCCTAGCCATTTAATCGACAATAACAACCAAGGTTAGACATAAGATTCCCAACCCGTGAAGGAGAGAATAAAGAAGATCGAGTACTCACCGACTAATCAAAGAATATTTGCATATGACGAAAACCAGAATAGAGGGGAAGAGCACTTAGATTCGGTCAATCAATCTATAAAGGAGAAGAGAAGGGAGAAGAAAAATAAATGATGAGGGAGGAAAAGGGGATGTATTCAGCTAGAGTAGAAACAAAGTGCCAGAAAGAAATAATATTGAGAACAAGAAGGGAAAGAAAATTGGTTCAAAGGATGGTACTTGAGAAGGAGTAGAAAAAGCAAATAACCAAAACGAATTGCCCAAATGGTCGTAAAAGCAAAGCACCAACTTGCAAAAGAAGTGAGGGAAACCTGTAACACAAAAAGAAAAACCCGAAATATTAGAAATAGAATTCAGCACCTACTAATACACAATTGCCGAAAATACACACTCTAAAGTCCCCTTAACCGAATTTTCCCAAAGAAGATGCACAATTCGGCTATAACACTCCAAGCCTTCAAATCCCTTGAAAATCTCCACATTTTCCTCCTCCAAATCCCCAACAACCATCATCCATATCCCATGATACTCTCCCCCTTTTACCAAGTCCACAACCACTCCAAAGAGTTTAAATCCACCACAAACTCTTGCCATCCATGCTGTAAAATAAAACCTCCCTTGCTCCTCAAGAGACTTGAACCTCAGACCACAAGCTTCACTCCAAACGCCACTTGCCACTAAGCCACTAAGCCACAAGCCCTTTTGTGTCACAATTTAATCTTAATTGTTCTTAAGGCCTACATACCAACATCCAGGGTTTAATTCACCTAAAACCAAAATTTTTGCCAAAGCCCATGTTTGAACCCAAGACTTCTCCAAGACCCCAAACACTCCAATATTGCTAACCCAGCAATACTAACATGCATTCGTGCCGTTTTCTTACTCTCAAGAATTTTAGGCGCTCCCAAACCGAAGGCCCAATTCTTCTAGGCCCAAAATTTGGGGCGTTACAACTCTACCCCCTTAAAGAAATTTCGTCCTCGAAATTTCCAACTATCTAATAATCACACAACACAGGTTACACCACTATGCTTCTGCTGCGCACTATAATTCTAATTGCAAATTAGGCAAATAGTACACTATGAGTAAAGTACATACCAGTATTCGCATCTGGTGCGTCTCCATCCTCTCAGTGGTGTGCTGCATAGACCAAAGCTGGCTATCTCGCTTCAGTATAACCAGCACCTCTGCCCAGTGCTCCATGACCCAAACTGTCTCTCTCTGTGGCCTGGCCACGGCCTCCCAATAGCTGCTGACCACCCCTCAGCGACTGAACATTACCTCTACTCATAGTTTGCATCCGATCCGGCCTTCGAGGACACTCTTTAATACGGTGCTCCATTGATCCGCAACCCAAACAGGCTCCCATCCTTTTTTAGCATTCGCCCACATGGCGTTTTCCACAACCAGCACAAGGTGGCAACCCAAAAGTGCCAAAAGGGGGCCCAGCTCTGACTGGCCCATCTCCTCTAGCCTGTTTCTTAGGCCTCTGAACGAATCTGGAAGGCTCTATGTCTCTCTTGTTTCTACCCCTTTCATTTTCCTGATTTTGGCGCTCAACATGCTTCACCTCCTCAACAACCTTTGTTTTGTCCACCAGTGCAGCAAAATTCCGCTTCCCCTGTGGAGCTATCAGAACCTGAAGGCTATCTCTGAGACCATCCTCAAAACGAACACAGTGCTCATATTCCGTATCTATTATCCCACGAGCATACCGACTAAGTCGAAAAAATTCCACCTCGTACTCAGCCACAAACTTGTCACCTTGAACCAAATTCAGAAATTCTTTCCTACAAGCGTCGACATAGCTATCGCCCACATACTTTCCCTGAAATGTGGACTTGAAGAATTCCCACGTCAATGATCAGAGGGGGTACCCTTTTTTAATGTAAGCTACCACTGGTAGGCTTCATCCCTCAACAAGGACACGACACCCTTCAACTTTTGTTCCGGCGTGCAGTCGAGGTCGTCCATAATTCTTTCGGTGGCCCCCAACCAGTATTCCGCGACACTTGGGGCACCCCAGAAACTGTAATATCCCGGGTTAGGGGCTATTTTGGTGTTGCATGATATTGCATGTATGTAGTGTGCTGTGTTGCTATTTTTTATGTTTTAGGGGCTTAAGTGTAGCCTAGGTGTATGCCTGAGTAAATAAGAAAATTTTGGTTTTTGGGTATTAAGTCAGGGGAGCTGAGGAAGCTGGGGTTTAAGAATTTTAATTGTGGTTTTATAGCACAAATGAGGAGTTAGTGAAGTGGCAAGGCATGTGGTACTTGGGAGCTAGGTGGCGTCATTCACATGAGGTGGAGGCCTTGTGTTCGAGCTGCGGAGTGGCCACTTTTTGGCACTCATTTTGACGGCATGGAGGGAGGAGTTTGTGGCAGTTCAAACTCTGCCTAAGACCTGGTCAAGGGGTGACTTGGATGGTGGTGAGCAAATTAAGGAGGAGGACTTGTTCAAACTACTTTGAATGAGAGGAGTGGAGTGAATGGGGGGATTCTTGGCCGAATTTTGTGGGGTTGGAGTGGGGCTGTGTACGGTTTGGTTGAGGGAAGGGAGGTGTGCCGAAATGCACTTCTCATTTTGTGCATTTTCGGCCAAAAGCCTTTGTGAAGCAATTTTCTCTTTTGGCCATACCAAAACCGCAAGTGTAAGCTCTCAATTGCCGAACCTGTGTTGCCCTTTTAGAAGGTGTTAGCCGAAATTCATCTTGGTATCTTTGGGTATTTTTATTCGTCACCTTGTTTCAAAACAAAGTCCTTTCTTTTGTCAAGAGCCTAAGCCGAATTTCCTTCAAGTAAGTCTCTCTTTTCCCTTTTCAAAACCGAAAGCTTTAAGCAACTTCATCTTTGCCGAATTTGGCTTTGTGTTTTCTCTCAAAATCCCTTGTTAAGACGAACCTAGCATCCCACTTCCATTTCTTTTCTCTTTTGAACCTTGTTGGCCGAATCTCCTTTCTCAAAAAGCTTCTCTCCCATTCTTTCTCTTTTGGTTAATTGTGTTAAAACCGAAACCCTCTCTTCTCCATTACCCTTTCTCTCTGTTTGAGACTTTGATTGCCGAAATTAATACCTTTCTTATCACACTTTTTTTTCTTTCTCCTAGTACGCTAAGTGCCGAATGCATATTGTCTCTTAGCCGAATATCTCTCTTTCTCCTAGCAGTTGTAGTGGCCGAATATCAGTGGTGTATTGGAGGCCTTGCTTCAATCGGTTGGAGTTGGTAAGTCCATGGCCGAATGGCCATTTCTTTCTTTTTCTGTTCTTGATCATTTGGTTTGGTTAGGAGCTGAAGTTGGCCATGTTGCTAAAAGTTAATCATTGATTTTGAGACCGATTTCATTCTAGGTTATTCGGACTTTGGATACAATCAGTGGAGCCTTTGTTTTCTGATTAGCCAAGTGGGGTAAGTGGTGGTAAGGCTCAATATTATGAGTTGGTTCTTTTATTTCGTTTAGCCAAACCATTAAGGAGTAATGGTTCTTTTCAGGTGGAGGCCGATTGTCAAAGAGAATCACTATCGGTTCGAGGTTTGGTAGGAAACCAAACCATCTGCAAGGTAAGGGATGGATATTAACCCTTGAGTGTATATGTCTTTGGCTGTATAGTCTTAGTGCCTAACCCCTAATGCTTGGCCGATTGTAGGAGTTAGCAATCGAGGGACTTAGATCGCTTGGTCAGGGTTCCTAGACTCGTATTATCAGGTGTGTAACTAACACACCCATACCTAGTAATATTATTATTAAACCTGCTTGCTTAAATAAAAATCATGGCAGTGATGATTGAAATGATACCCTAATGGGTATGATCCGGGACTCGGGTAAGTCAGTGCTATTATTATGAGTTATTGATGATCTATATGATATCATGGTTATGGATATGTGGCATGGGATAGAGATTAGACATGTTAGCATGATATGCATGATGTGGCTCAGTACCACAGTGGGTTGGCCCCACAGATGATTATACGGGATTGACGCCAGTGTTTTGGTAACACACGATGGGTTGGCCCCATCACCAGATTTGTGACTACGGTCACCAGTGCTTTGGTAGCACATTGTGTCTTTGGGACACCAGAGGTTTGGCACCTCATTGCGACTTGTCCCTGTGGTTTGACCACCGTGGGTTGGCCCCACTTGAGATATGGGATCGTCTGCTAGTGATTTGGTATCACACGATGGGTTGGCCCCATCATCATTGGATTTGTGACTTCGGTCACCAGTGCTTTGGTAGCACATTGTGTCTTTGGGACACCAGTGGTTTGGTACCACATTGACGGATATTGTGTCTTTGGGACACCAGTGTTTTGGTAACACATTGTGACTATATGTCACCAGTGGTTTGGCACCACCAGTGGTTTGGTACCACACGGGGTAGAAAAGGTGATATGGATGGTTAGGATCGGGTTGCATTAATTATGTTGCTATGTATGATGTGTGTTTGTATGTTGATTCATCGGGAGCGGGATTTACACACTGAGTCACTCGACTCACCCTCTCATTTGACATTTTAGGTGACTCGTAGACGCGGACATGGAGCCGGGATGGACTCGGGGTGCACATGCCATGCTGAATAAAGTTTTTACTCAGACTCTATAATTTTTGGTACTTTAGCTTATTACTTTAAATTGGGTTTTATTTCGGATTGTAAAAGGCCTTTTAAGTTATGTTTTATGCTGTCTATGTTTTAAGTTGATTTAATATGCCTTAACAAAATAAGTCGGTATAAATTTTACTAAAACCTGGAAAGATAATGTTTTCAAAATTATAACGCAATGTGTTTTTAAACTATACCATCGGGTATCACACTAAGTCTTTTGATAAACAAATACAACTGGTTTCCAATCCAAACTTGTAGTTCTTCTAAGTTAAAAGTGTTTTATGTATCACTAAGAAACTAATGAGGTTTTAAATGGTTTAAACTCGTTTTAACTACAAATTCTGGCTAAGTTTTCAAAATCTTCGGGTTTCAAATACATCAACTGTTTTTCAAACAAGCCTACTCAAATTATTTTCAAACACACTGTGTTTTCACTCAGCTTTCTAAACGGAAAGTCTAACTTTTCAAAAACGAATTCCCCGTAGCATACCAGATTCGGACGTGGTGTCTTGTCCGGGTTTGGGGTGTTACAATTGTGGTATCAGAGCCAAGTTCAAAGGCTCGGCTGTGGGCCTGAGGCCCAAAATGTTTTCAAAAGTCTGTTTAAGTGTTGTTTTGAAAGTATGGTTTGGAAGGCATGGCACCGAGTCTCCGGCACCAGTTCGCCCAGGTAAGTACCCCGTACTATTACTTGTGAGTTGATTGGATATGATTTGATGAATAGCTATAGCATGCTACCTTAGAGATTGAAACTGATAGGATTCTGTGAACTCGCGAGAACAAATCCTCATTAAATATTCATAAGACTTGCTTTTTAAACAAGTGGAATAAATACTGATGCATAAAATTCTCTAATCAGATACGTAGAAAGATTAGACATGAGCACTCGAGGTGGACGTGGTCGTAACACTCGTGGTAGAGGTAGGGGTAGGATGACGGTTTCTGAGCCCGTAGGATCTGGGCAGGGTTCAGAGAACGAGATACCGGTTCCGCCACCAGCTGGAGGTGGTGAGTTCCAAGATCAGACTGGAGACGACGCAGTGTCACAGGCGATGCTGCGAGTGTTGGAAAGGGTAGCTGGGGCAGGTGGTGGTGCAGGAGTTAGGAAATCAGTTCCTGAGCGACTCCGGGCTAACGGGGCCGAATTCTTCCGAGGTGTTTCGGGTGTTGCTCCTAGCACTGCTGAATATTGGCTGGAGGCAACTGAGCGGATCATGGATGATCTGGACTTGACGGCTGAAGAGAAGCTGAAGGGTATCGTATCGCTTCTCCGGGATGAGTCATATCAGTGGTGGCAGCAGAGGATTTGACATGGGATTACTTCAGAGCTGCATATCAAAAGAAATACATCGGGGCTAGTTACATCGACTCCCAGAGAAAGGCATTTCTGAGGCTGGTCCAGGGGAGTAAATCTGTTGCTGAGTACGAGGCTGAGTTCCTGAAGCTGAGTAGGTATGCCAGGGGTATTGTAGCCACTGAGCATGAGAGGTGTGTTCGTTTCGAGGATGGTCTGCGAGACGAGTTGAGGCTGCTGATTGCTCCTCAGCAGGAGCGCGAGTTTGCTGTCTTAGTTGAGAAGGCTAAGGTAGCCGAGGGTGTTAAGGAGTCGGTAAGGCAGAGCATGGACAGGAGTAGACTTAAGAGGAGCTTTGGGTCTTCTGGTTCGTCGGGTAATCCGCAGAAAAGGGCTAGACCGAGTGGGCAGAATCAGCCTGTTAGGTTTGTTGCTGCGAGACAGGGACCGCCGCAGTGTAATCAGTGTGGGAAATCTCATTGGGGTGGTTGTTGGACTGGTGGTAAAGGGTGCTTCGAGTGTGGGTCTCTGGAGCATCGCATTAGGGATTGTCCGCGTAGGATGGCCAGGATTCAGTCTGAGAGTCAGGGCCGTAGTCAGTTCAGAGGTAATGGACCGCCACCGCAGAGGGGCCGTGGTAATGGCAGAGGTGGTTATGGATCTGGTCGGGGCCGTGGAGCACCGGGCAGAGGTGCGGGTAGTTCTGATGCCAGACAGCCTGGATTGGTGTATGCTGCGAGGCGCCGAGAGGAGGGCGACGCACCGGACGTCATAACCGGTACGTTCTTGATTTTTGGTACTCCTTATACTGCTTTAATTGATGTGGGTTCTACGCACTCTTATGTTGCCAGTAGTATAGTAGAGACAATGGACTTAGACTCTGAGATAACTTCTAGGCAGATGACTGTGATTAGTCCTTTAGGTCACTCTGTAGTAGTAGATAAACTGTTTAGAGATGTACCTCTAGAACTCCAAGGGGTAGTGTTTGCTGCTGATCTGATGGAACTACCGTTTGGGGAGTTCGATCTGATTCTCGGGATGGATTGGCTGGTTAAGTACCAGGCGAGGTTGGATTGCGCGGCTAAGCGTATGGTTCTTAAGACGGTTGATGGTGATGATGTGGCTATGATAGGTAATAGGAGGGATTACTTATCAAATGTGGTATCTGCTTTGAAAGCGGAGAAGATGGTCAGGAAGGGCTGTGAAGCGTATGTGGTTCATGTGTATGCCTTGGAGGCTAAAGAATCTGCAGTTGAGAAGGTTCGTACTGTTAAGGAATTTGCTGATGTGTTTCCTGAGGAACTTCCGGGTTTGCCGCCAGATCGTGAGGTAGAGTTCGGGATTGATCTGTTACCCGGGACTGCGCCAGTGTCTATTGCTCCGTATAGAATGGCACCAAAGGAATTGGTGGAGCTTAAGGCTCAGATCCAGGAGTTATTGGATCGAGGTTTTATCAGGCCAAGTGTCTCGCCGTGGGGTGCGCCGGTATTATTCGTTAAGAAGAAAGATGGTACGATGCGGATGTGTATAGACTACCGCCAGTTGAACAAGCTGACGATTAAAAACAAGTATCCGTTGCCACGGATAGACGATTTGTTTGATCAGCTGAAGGGTGCAGCGGTATTCTCTAAGATTGATCTGAGGTCTGGGTACCATCAGTTAAAGGTTAAGGAGGCTGATATCCATAAAACAGCGTTTCGGACTCGGTATGGGCACTACGAATTCCTGGTAATGCCATTCGGGTTGACTAACGCACCGGCAGCGTTTATGGATATGATGAATAGGGTGTTTCAGCAGTATCTGGATCAGTTCGTGGTGGTTTTCATAGACGACATCTTAGTATACTCAAGGACAGAGGAAGAGCATGATAAGCATTTGAGGGTGGTGCTGCAGATTCTGAGGGAAAAGCAACTTTATGCTAAGTTCAGTAAGTGCGAGTTCTGGCTTAGAGAAGTGACGTTCTTAGGTCATGTAGTGTTTGAGGGTGGTGCTGCAGATTCTGAAAAAGCAACTTTATGCTAAGTTCAGTAAGTCGAGTTCTGGCTTAGAGAAGTGACCTTAGGTCATGTAGTGTCGGCTGAAGGGATTCGAGATCCTCGTAAGATTGAGGCAGTTTTGGATTGGAAGCCGCCTAGGTCAGTGGCGGAGATTCGTAGTTTTCTGGGTTTGGCCGGATACTACCGAAGGTTTGTTGAGGGTTTCTCGTTGATAGCAGCGCCGATGACTAAGTTGTTAAGGAAAGAGGTTCCGTTTGTTTGGACTGAGAAACAACAGGAAAGCTTTGACAAGTTAAAGAAGATCTTGACTGAGGCTCCGGTTTTAATTCAACCTGAGGCTGGTAAGGAATACACAGTCTACTGCGATGCATCACATACGGGTCTGGGTTGTGTGTTGATGCAGGAAGGCAAGGTTGTGGCTTACGCTTCTCGACAGCTGAGGCCACATGAGGTCAACTATCCGACGCACGATTTGGAGCTAGCGGCTGTAGTTTTTGCCTTAAAGATTTGGAGGCATTACTTATATGGAGAGAGATCGATAGTCTACACGGATCACAAGAGTCTGAAGTATCTACTGACTCAGAAGGATTTAAATTTGAGGCAGCGTAGATGGGTTGAGTTGCTGAAGGATTACGACTGTTCCATTGAGTATCATCCGGGTAAGGCTAACGTGGTAGCAGACGCGTTAAGCCGTAAGGTTGTTTCGGACTTAAGAGCATTGTTTGCCCATTTGAGCTTGTATGACGACGGGAGTATTCTGGCAGAGTTGCAGGTTAAGCCTACTTGGGTTGAGCAGATCAGAGAAAAACAGTTAAAGGATGAGGTTCTGAGTGCGCGAAGGTTACAAGTGCAGAATGGTGGTTTGGAGGGTTACAGCTTGTCTAGTGATGAGGTTTTGTGTTTTCAAGGTAAGGCTTGTATGCCTAAAGATGTTGAGCTGAGGCAGAAGATTCTTCAGGACGCACATAGCAGTCCTCATGCTATGCATCCTGGAGGTAGCAAAATGTATAAGGATCTTAGAGAGCAGTTTTGGTGGCCTGGCTTGAAGAAAGAGGTGACAGAGTTTGTTGGGAAGTGTCTGACTTGTCAGCAGGTCAAGGATGAACATCAGTTGCCGTCGGGTTTGCTTCAGCCTGTGAAGATTCCGCAGTGGAAGTGGGAAAGGATAACCATGGATTTTGTCAGTGGGTTGCCGCTTACGCCAAGCAAGAAGGATTCAGTTTGGGTAGTGGTGGATCGTCTAACTAAATCAGCTCACTTTATTCCGGTGAGGGTTGACTACTCACTTCAGAAGCTAGCAAAGCTGTATGTTTCGGAGATCGTGAGGTTGCATGGTGTGCCAGTTTCAATAATCTCGGATAGGGATCCCAGGTTTACGTCAAGGTTCTGGAAAGCACTGCATCAGGCTCTGGGTACTCGTTTGGATTTCAGCACGGCTTTTCACCCGCAGTCTGACGGACAATCAGAAAGGGTTATTCAGATCTTGGAAGACATGCTGAGAGGTTGTGTCTTGGATTTCAGAGGTAGTTGGGAGGAGTTTCTACCATTAGCTGAGTTTGCCTACAACAACAGTTACCAAGTGAGCATTAAGATGGCTCCGTATGAGGCGTTGTATGGCAGGAAGTGTCGCTCACCTACATGTTGGACAGAGTTAGGTGAACGTCAGTTGTTAGGACCTGAGTTGGTAGCTGAGACTGAGGACAAGGTTAAAGTGATTCAGACTCGATTGAAGGAAGCTTCGGACCGGCAAAAGTCTTATGCCGATCTTAAGCGAAGAGATATAGAGTTTACTGTTGGGGATCGAGTTTTTCTGAAGGTCTCGCATTGGAAGAAGGTTCTGAGGTTCGGGAAGAAAGGCAAGCTAAGTCCGAGGTTCATTGGGCCGTATAAGGTGTTGAGGCGAGTTGGACCAGTGGCGTATCAACTTGAGTTGCCAGCAGAGCTTAGTCAGATTCACGACGTTTTTCATGTTTCGATGCTTCGGAGGTATCGTTCAGATCCGTCGCATGTGGTAGCAGTGGAAGAGATCGAGGTGAATCCAGACTTGACTGTGGAAGAAGAACCTGTGCGGATTCTTGATCGAGATGTGAAGGTTCTGCGTAGAAAGTCTGTGCCTTTGGTTAAGGTACTTTGGCGGAATCATGGCGTAGAAGAAGCCACGTGGGAACCCGAGGATACGATGAGACAGCAATACCCGCAACTCTTTTGACCAGGTAATTTCGAGGCCGAAATTATTTTTAAGGGGGGTAGAACTGTAATATCCCGGGTTAGGGGCTATTTTGGTGTTGCATGATATTGCATGTATGTAGTGTGCTGTGTTGCTATTTTTATGTTTTAGGGGCTTAAGTGTAGCCTAGGTGTATGCCTGAGTAAATAAGAAAATTTTGGTTTTTGGGTATTAAGTCAGGGGAGCTGAGGAAGCTGGGGTTTAAGAATTTTAATTGTGGTTTTATAGCACAAATGAGGAGTTAGTGAAGTGGCAAGGCATGTGGTACTTGGGAGCTAGGTGGCGTCATTCACATGAGGTGGAGGCCTTGTGTTCGAGCTGCGGAGTGGCCACTTTTTGGCACTCATTTTGACGGCATGGAGGGAGGAGTTTGTGGCAGTTCAAACTCTGCCTAAGACCTGGTCAAGGGGTGACTTGGATGGTGGTGAGCAAATTAAGGAGGAGGACTTGTTCAAACTACTTTGAATGAGAGGAGTGGAGTGAATGGGGGGATTCTTGGCCGAATTTTGTGGGGTTGGAGTGGGGGTGTGTACGGTTTGGTTGAGGGAAGGGAGGTGTGCCGAAATGCACTTCTCATTTTGTGCATTTTCGGCCAAAAGCCTTTGTGAAGCAATTTTCTCTTTTGGCCATACCAAAACCGCAAGTGTAAGCTCTCAATTGCCGAACCTGTGTTGCCCTTTTAGAAGGTGTTAGCCGAAATTCATCTTGGTATCTTTGGGTATTTTTATTCGGTCACCTTGTTTCAAAACAAAGTCCTTTCTTTTGTCAAGAGCCTAAGCCGAATTTCCTTCAAGTAAGTCTCTCTTTTCCCTTTTCAAAACCGAAAGCTTTAAGCAACTTCATCTTTGCCGAATTTGGCTTTGTGTTTTCTCTCAAAATCCCTTGTTAAGACGAACCTAGCATCCCACTTCCATTTCTTTTCTCTTTTGAAACCTTGTTGGCCGAATCTCCTTTCTCAAAAAGCTTCTCTCCCATTCTTTCTCTTTTGGTTAATTGTGTTAAAACCGAAACCCTCTCTTCTCCATTACCCTTTCTCTCTGTTTGAGACTTTGATTGCCGAAATTAATACCTTTCTTATCACACTTTTGTTTCTTTCTCCTAGTACGCTAAGTGCCGAATGCATATTGTCTCTTAGCCGAATATCTCTCTTTCTCCTAGCAGTTGTAGTGGCCGAATATCAGTGGTGTATTGGAGGCCTTGCTTCAATCGGTTGGAGTTGGTAAGTCCATGGCCGAATGGCCATTTCTTTCTTTTTCTGTTCTTGATCATTTGGTTTGGTTAGGAGCTGAAGTTGGCCATGTTGCTAAAAGTTAATCATTGATTTTGAGACCGATTTCATTCTAGGTTATTCGGACTTTGGATACAATCAAGTGGAGCCTTTGTTTTCTGATTAGCCAAGTGGGGTAAGTGGTGGTAAGGCTCAATATTATGAGTTGGTTCTTTTATTTCGTTTAGCCAAACCATTAAGGAGTAATGGTTCTTTTCAGGTGGAGGCCGATTGTCAAAGAGAATCACTATCGGTTCGAGGTTTGGTAGGAAACCAAACCATCTGCAAGGTAAGGGATGGATATTAACCCTTGAGTGTATATGTCTTTGGCTGTATAGTCTTAGTGCCTAACCCCTAATGCTTGGCCGATTGTAGGAGTTAGCAATCGAGGGACTTAGATCGCTTGGTCAGGGTTCCTAGACTCGTATTATCAGGTGTGTAACTAACACACCCATACCTAGTAATATTATTATTAAACCTGCTTGCTTAAATAAAAATCATGGCAGTGATGATTGAAATGATACCCTAATGGGTATGATCCGGGACTCGGGTAAGTCAGTGCTATTATTATGAGTTATTGATGATCTATATGATATCATGGTTATGGATATGTGGCATGGGATAGAGATTAGACATGTTAGCATGATATGCATGATTGTATGATATGCATGATTACATGAGTATGATATGTATGGGTGATACGAGAGGAGGGAGCAGTGGTATATTGTGCTGACGAGCACCAGTGCTTTGGTAGCACACTTTGTGACTTTGGGTCACCAGAGGTTTGGCACCTCCAGAGGTTTGGTACCTCAGCGTCTCGTCCCAGTGGCTCAGTACCACAGTGGGTTGGCCCCACAGATGATTATACGGGATTGACGCCAGTGTTTTGGTAACACACGATGGGTTGGCCCCATCACCAGATTTGTGACTACGGTCACCAGTGCTTTGGTAGCACATTGTGTCTTTGGGACACCAGAGGTTTGGCACCTCATTGCGACTTGTCCCTGTGGTTTGACCACCGTGGGTTGGCCCCACTTGAGATATGGGATCGTCTGCTAGTGATTTGGTATCACACGATGGGTTGGCCCCATCATCATTGGATTTGTGACTTCGGTCACCAGTGCTTTGGTAGCACATTGTGTCTTTGGGACACCAGTGGTTTGGTACCACATTGACGGATATTGTGTCTTTGGGACACCAGTGTTTTGGTAACACATTGTGACTATATGTCACCAGTGGTTTGGCACCACCAGTGGTTTGGTACCACACGGGGTAGAAAAGGTGATATGGATGGTTAGGATCGGGTTGCATTAATTATGTTGCTATGTATGATGTGTGTTTGTATGTTGATTCATCGGGAGCGGGATTTACACACTGAGTCACTCGACTCACCCTCTCATTTGACATTTTAGGTGACTCGTAGACGCGGACATGGAGCCGGGATGGACTCGGGGTGCACATGCCATGCTGAATAAAGTTTTTACTCAGACTCTATAATTTTTGGTACTTTAGCTTATTACTTTAAATTGGGTTTTATTTCGGATTGTAAAAGGCCTTTTAAGTTATGTTTTATGCTGTCTATGTTTTAAGTTGATTTTAATATGCCTTAACAAAATAAGTCGGTATAAATTTTACTAAAACCTGGAAAGATAATGTTTTCAAAATTATAACGCAATGTGTTTTTAAACTATACCATCGGGTATCACACTAAGTCTTTTGATAAACAAATACAACTGGTTTCCAATCCAAACTTGTAGTTCTTCTAAGTTAAAAGTGTTTTATGTATCACTAAGAAACTAATGAGGTTTTAAATGGTTTAAACTCGTTTTAACTACAAATTCTGGCTAAGTTTTCAAAATCTTCGGGTTTCAAATACATCAACTGTTTTTCAAACAAGCCTACTCAAATTATTTTCAAACACACTGTGTTTTCACTCAGCTTTCTAAACGGAAAGTCTAACTTTTCAAAAACGAATTCCCCGTAGCATACCAGATTCGGACGTGGTGTCTTGTCCGGGTTTGGGGTGTTACAGAAACTCCCTGAAGATCTCTACTCCATTTGACCGGAGTTGTTCCATAACCGACCCACGGCCCCTAATAACGGTATTAGGCCCAACAGACCCAGCAACTCTTTCCAAAATACGAAGCATTGCCCGAGACAGTGCATCATCCCCAGTAGCTCGGTCGAACAACCCTGTCTCGGTTACCGGTGATGCTAGTGTCTTCCTAGCCTCGACATTAGGCGCGTGGCCCGATGACGAAGACATAGTTTTAGCACTCCCACGGCCTCTGCCGCGTCCTCTGGTACCCCTTCCACGAGTACCCTTAGTGCTCATTATCACTTTGCGAATTATCTTAATTAGAAATTTTATGCAAATTAGCTTACAATTTCAGAAGTTAAGTAGATGTCTTATGAGAAACAGAAATTTAGAGTTTATTTTCGTAATCGCAAGCTTAACTACAGTCTTTGTTCCCTACAATTTTCCAATTTAGTCTCACTAGAGTAGTATAGTCTAATTTCTAGAGTAATTACAGTATTTCCTATTGCATAACAGTAAAGAGAAGATAACAGAAAAACTTACAGATTCAGTACCGGAGACTCGGTGAACCACACTTCAAAGAAATATTCAGTAAATTAGTTCAAATACTCCAATTTTTTTTCTTGAAACAGTTCTTTCAGAAATTCAATTTTAAAGCCCAATCCACAGCCGAGTTTTGTAACTTGGCTCTGATACCACTAAATGTAACACCCCAAATTTGGCCTAGAAGTTAGGCCCGAATCTAGCGTGTCACATTGAAGTGTTTTTCGAAAACCATGTTTTCGTTGAAAACCCTTTTTAATATTTAAAAACTTCTTGCCAATTAAAACTTGTGTAAAGCCTCAGCTTGCATTCGTTTATTTTCAAAACAGGGTTCATTTAAAAAGGTTGTTCACTTTTAAAACGTTATTGATTTCCTTCAAAATCTTCTTCAACTGCGGAAGCTTTAAAAAGTTACAAAATCGTGATAACCGAAAACAGTTGTTGTAATGTAGTGTTCTAAAAATAGAAATCATTTTGGAAAAACCGCGATTTACTTCTAACAGATATAAATTAAAATAAAACCAAACCTAAAATTTACAATCCGAAAACTTTAAGAGGCCTTATTACAAACCAAACCGGAACAAAGTACTTATGAATAACTTAATAACAAAATAGGAGCAGTTGTGTGGCCATCTTCGAGTCCCTCGCAGCTCCGATCCTTTTAAGGCTAGGGATTACCTGCACAGTTAAAAACGGGGTGAGTTTACGAAAACTCAGTGTGTAATCCCCTAATATAAAAACAGTCAGTCAGATAAACAGAATACAGAAGCAGTCTGGGCCTGAGCCCTATTCAGTCACAGTACAGTTTCAGTGGGCCTAAGCCCATTGCCCTATCGTTTGGGTCTCGGCCCATAACAGAATCGTTTGGGCCTAGCCCATATCAGTATCAAATCTCATAAACAGAAATGCAATAGTGTAAGAATGCACCCCACCTCAATCCAGCCAGCACACCACCCGTACCAACCAAAAACCAATGTTAGCATCGGTTACGGCACTAACCGATATCGCAGCAGAGCTGCCAGAATATAAGTGGCTTAAAGCTGTCGGTAGGTCCGCAGTCGTCTCAGGCGACCCGTGCGACCCTAACAATCAAATCGGTGGGTCCACAGTCGTCTCGGTCGACCCATGCAACCCTAACAGATCAATCACTTCCTCCAATTCCAAAATCCCAATCCCATGCAGTATGTCATGTATGCAAAGCACATATATATAAATCACATGGCATACTCTAGGAAGACAGACAAATCATAGCTCAGGTCATGTCAAAACATAACATAAAACAATCATTTACCCACTATTGCTAACCCAGCAGTACTAACATGCATTCGTGTCGTTTTCTTGCTCTCAAGAATTTTAGGCGCTCCCAAAGCCGAAGGCCCAATTCTTCTAGGCCCAAAATTCGGGGCGTTACAGGTATGTATAGGTGTTGTGGTTAATATGGCCTATATGTTTGTAATGTATATAGCCAACTGATTTGGCTTGTAAATGGTGTATGTTTGGTTGTGTGGATAGCCATGTGATTTGGCTTATTTTGGTATACTTGGTTATATATATATATATATATATATATATCTGTGTGTGTGTGTGTAAATGGCCTTTGATATTTGGTTTATAATTTCTATGTGAATGCCTTGTTGTGAATTGGCAATTTGAGTACAAAATGATTGAATTTGAGAATGTAGTATAAATATTGATTTAGGCACAAAGTCTAATAGGTGAATTTGATCATTTAGGTGATTATTGGATGTGAAATTGGTATGAATTTGAATGGTTATTTGGTATGCTTATGACCATTTTGGTTGTGGGTATTAGTAGTATATGATTTTGGCTTGAAGTTGGTTGGTTATAAGTGCCTATTTATGCATTGGTTGTTTATGCATTTATGAACCTAGGTTGACAACATTTTGGGTGAGAAATGTGGCTTGAAACATAGCCTATTTTTGTCTACACGGGCGTGTGTCTCAACCGTAGGTGACACGGTCATGTGTCCCCTGGTATTTATTTAGAAACCAAGTCAGTAGCTTCACACGGCCTAACACATGGGCGTGTGGCTTGGCCGTGTGGCACAAGTCAGTATTCCCTCCAGTTTTCACACGGCCTAGCACACGGCTGATCGTTATGTCAGAGTCTTAAAAATTTATAAAAAGAATGATCGAGCCTAGAAACTAACTATGACAACGATTGAGGCAAGCACACCTATCGAACAATAGTATAGTTAAGTGGCAAGACCGGATTGTCGAACCCAAAGGAACCAAAAGTACTAATACTAACTTTCTTTTTATTATTTAGCCTAAGAATTAAGGGAATTATTAATTAATCTAAAATTAACTATCTATTAAGCTAAAAATGCTAAGACAAAGAGAATGAATTTGGAAAATACTTGTGTGAAAAACCAATTGATTGAGACAATACCTGAGGAAGAATCCACCTAGACTTCACTTGTTATCTAACTCTGAACCAGACGATTTATTCACTTGACTTGATCCGTAAGATTCCCTAATTTATATTAATACCTCTCTCGAGGCTACTAACGTCTAACCCTAGGTTGATTAATTGAAATCTCTTTCTAATTAAAACCCCTAGAATTGCATTAACTCGATCTATGGACTCCCATATTAGGTTTGACCCCAATCTGGCATATTTTCATCATCCTATCTCTAGGGTTGTGATCAACTCCGCTTAATTATGCTAGATCTACTCTTAGACAGGGTCTATTCCTCCTCTGCCTAAGCACATCAATACTTGAATTAATATCCTGAAATATCAAAACAAGAATTAAGAACACATAATTAAGAACAAATCAAGTATTTATCATATAGTTCAGAAAACAATAACAAGATCCATCTTAGGTTTCATCCCCCTCAGGTATTTGAGGGTTTAGTTCATAATGATAAAAGAATACATCTTAGAAGTAAATATAAAACAAAACATAAGAAAAAAACCCTAAAACCTCTGAAGGAATTGAAGAGAAGATCTTCCGTCTTGAGTATAACTCCGGCTTCTTGAGATGAATCAACTGGCTTTCTTCAAGTAAATTCCACAATTCTCGCCTCTTTGGCTTGGCTCTTCGGCCTAACTGGACTCCCCTTGAAGGTTGGCCTCTAGGGTGTTTATATAGGCTTTTAGGATGGCTTTCTTTGCCTCTAAGTACCCTAATCTGACTAAAATTCCTCTTTGTCACGGCAAGTGTAACACCCCAAACCCGGCCCATTTAATCCGACCGAATTTTAGAAACTCTAAAAACACATCGAAACACTCTCGAGGCCCACTAATACTCGGGTTATTTTCCAAAATCGCAACCCCTATTTCAGGATATTACAATTCTACCCCCCTTAAAAATAATTTCGTCCTCGAAATTACTTATTAACGAACATCTGCACATTTCAATTCATTATATATCAATCACATATTCCCAATTATACACATATGCAAACATATTCAACCTCTTTCACATTTGGCATTTTCACGTATAGCCACTTCTTCATAAGCATATTCAAGCTTAAATTCTATTACGAGTACCATACACATTAATGGTAAGATCAACTACACATATTAAAAGTCTTACCGAAGCTTCAACTATCTCACATCTCACTTAATTCTAATGGGAATATACCAACTTTCCTTATTCCTTGCAAGTACGAAAGACTTGCACTTATCCGAGCATTTAGCTTATGGTAACAAACATGTTCCATCTTGTAAGTGATTCATGAATTCTCTTTTATAACACATCACCGGCATTAAGCCTGCTAGGCATCAAAGCCTGAAATACACACCGGCACAAGGCCTGCTAGGCATCAAAGCCTGAAATACACACCGGCACAAAGCCTGCTAGGCATCAAAGCCTGAAATATACACCGGCACAAAGCCTGCTAGGCATCAAAGCCTGAAATATACACCGGCACAAAGCCTGCTAGGCATCAAAGCCTGAAATATACACCGGCACAAAGCCTGCTAGGCATCAAAGCCTGAAATATAATATTATCAGCATCTGAATCACATTACAAGCTGACCAGAATTATAAACCATATAATTCACATCACTTGTATTTATCACTTCAATAATATTTCATGATAGATAGTCTATCTACATATCACTTGTACTTATTACTTCAGTAACATTTCATGATAGAAAGTCTATCCACAGTCGGCTTTCACTATATTTATAACCAGGATTCCAACATGTACACAAGGTTATAACTAACCTTAATAATATTCAATTGCTTATAGACTTATACTTAAAATATTCTCAATTTCTGGTTCCAATATTCGCTGACACGATATTTTCCACACTGAGCACACGGACGGTCCCAATTTCCCATAGCTGGCTTAATCACATGAGCAAAACTTTCAACCTTCGGTCTTTTCCGAAGATCCTTAGATAATTTAAACAATTCAAAATTTCTTCCATCACGGTTCATATCCTTATCTCAGTTTTGTCTCATCGAGTTCTTAATCTTTTCAACTATCTTAGCTTTTTCGACTAACACAATAAATTCCCCGTTCCTGTTGAGGAACTATTAACAGTCTCAGGCCGTTCTTTAATCCGTCCTTAAACCGGACACATCGTTCATGTTCCGTAGCCACTATTCCTCGATTAAATCGGCTTAACTTTAGTAATTTAGCCTCGTATTTTGCCATAGACTTGTTTCATTGAACTAGTTCCAAAAACACATTCCTTGGAGCATCATTGTAATAAGTACTGACATACTTCTTTTGGTATGCCGTCTTGACATACTCCCAAGTGAGGTCCTCTGCTGTGACACTATCTCGAACTGTGAGCCACCATTGATACGTCTCGCCGCGAAGTAGCGCCACCATTTCTTTCACTTTTTCCTCAGGGCTCAAAACGAGCTCATCCATAACTCACTTGGTTATTTCCAACCATTATTCAATCGCACTGGGTGCCACGCCTGATATATCACAGAACAAATCTGCTCTATTGGCTCAAAGTCGCTCGAAAACAAATTTTCGAGCTCTCATATTTCTCCCTTACTAGTCACCATCTCTAAAACTCGCAGTGCAATACAGCATTATCCCTCGTCTGATCTTGCTGCTCATTATCAAAAGTTGGTGGTGGAGGTGATACCTCATTATCAATCCTTGACCTGATTTAACGAGTTCTGATACGGCCATTTTGCCTTGATTACGTCCTCTAGAATTCGTCTCTTATCGCACAATCTGACTTAAAAAATTTTATGCATTATAAATTTGTTCCACTGATTATTCGCGAACAATTTTATGGAATAAGTATTTAGAAGTGGTTCTTTCGATCACACATAGGTTCAGTTCAAGTTCGCTATTTCTTATTCAGAGAGTCACATACACGTTCATAAGCAGGGACACATTTATTCACCATACCTCTATGGTCATTTCAGTCCTCAAATCTTATGCACTTGTTTTTTTGAGTAGACTAGTCTTAGGGTTCGATAGTCCAAATTTTCTAATCTACAAGCCCAATTATGCCCATACAGTTCACATTTTGAAAAGCCCACTTTCGAAAACTGTTTTCAGGCCCAAAACCTCAAAGCCGAGTTTTGAACCATGCTCTGATACCAAAATGTAACACCCCAAACCCGGCCCATTTAATCCGACCGAATTTTAGAAACTCTAAAAACACATCGAAACACTCTCGAGGCCCACTAATACTCGGGTTATTTTCCAAAATCACAACCCCTATTTCAGGATATTACAGCAAGGACATGCCCATGGCACACGCCCGTGTGAATCGTGGCCAGGCCGTGTTCTGGTCTGTTAAGGGGGCACGACCGTGTGGCTTGGGCCCAGGCCGTGTCGATTTTGTGATTTGGCCTATTTACTCCATTTTAGGCCCGTTTCTTGTTCTTTTCATCATCCGGTGCTTTCCTAAGTATAAAACATGAAATTAAGAGATTAAGAGCACTAAATTCCACAATTCAAGGCTTAAATCATCCAAAAGTATGTTAAATGTGTGATTAAAATATGTTCATATTACGGTTTATCAACGGCCTGGCACACGGGTGTGTAAAGCCATTTTGAAGGGTACACGGGCTAGTCACACGGGTGTGTGGTTGGCCGTGTGACCCAAGTCAGTGAGTTACACGGGGTAGGACATGGGCTAGGACACGACAATGTGATCCCATTTTGAATGTCCACATGGCCTATGACATAGGCGTGTCTTTGGCTGTGTGAGACACATGGCCGGGCCACACTGGCGTGTGTCCCCTGTATTTTGAATATTTTCTATGTTTTTAAAAAATTTCCCTGAGTTCTTGGCTTATCCCTAACTGCTTCTAATGTTTATTTTAGGCCTCGAGGGCTCGTATTAGGGACTATATGATTATATTTGAATGATATTTGTTTGGATATGAAAATCGTATTATCATTTAATTGATAAGCCTGGTAATGCTTCGAAACCCTATTCTGGTGACGGATACGGGTTAGGGGTGTTACACTACCTCTGAATAATAAGCAATCATCGGGTGCTATCTAAAATTCTGAATCAGAAGTTGACTCACTCTGTGCTTGTTTAGCTAGCAACTTATCATCACACTTCTGATCTTCATAGATCTGCTGTAAAAACATTGGTCTAGCTTTCCACTCGGCTAAGATTGAACCATCGTCAGATAATGTCAGATGAGGGTTCATCACTCGCACGGAAAATAAAGACTTCCTACTTAAAGCATCTGCAACCACATTCACTTTTCCCGGAGGATAATCAATAATTAACGCATAATCCTTTAACAGTTTGAGCCATCTGCGTTGCCTCAGATTCAAATCTTTTTGCCACATTAGATACTTCAAACTCTTATGATCGGTAAATATATGACACTTTTCGCCGAACAAATAGTGTCACCAAATTTTCAACGTAAACATAAAAGTTTCCAACTCTAGGTCATGTGTTGGATAATTCTTTTCGTGTAGCTTTAATTTTCAGGAAGCATAGGCTATTACTTTGCCTTCTTGCATCAAAACACAGCCTAATCCGTTTAATGATGCATCACTAAAAATCACAAATTCTTTACTCGATTCAGGCTGAACTAGAACAGGTGCCTCGGTCAATAGTGCTTTCAACTGATCGAAACTTTGTTGACATTTCTCGGACCATTCATATTTTACATCTTTTTGTAATAGTCGCATCATCGGTGTAGCTATCATTGAGAATCCTTTGATGAATCTTCTGTAATATCTAGCTAGTCCCACAAAACTTTTAATCTCAAATATATTTCTTGGAGGCTTCCAATCAACAATAGTTGAAATTTTGCTCGGATATACTTTGATGACATCTACCTACACAACATGTCCCAAAAAACAAACTTCTCGTAGCCAGAATTCACATTTGCAAAACTTAGCGAAGGATTATTTTTGGCGTAAAGTTTGCAAAACAATTTGCAGATGTTCATCATGCTCGAATTCATCCCGTGAAAAAACCAAAATACCATCGATGAAAACCACAACAAATCGATCTAGATGCAATTTGAAAATTCTATTCATCATATCCATAAATAATGTAGGCGCATTGGTTAAACCAAACAACATCACTAAAAATTCATAATGTCCATACCTGGTTCTGAATGCAATTTTCGGCACATTCGAATATTTAACTCGCAACTGATAGTAGCCAGAACGAAGATCAATCTTTGAAAATACTATTGCACCTTTCAACTGGTTAAACAGATCATCAATATGCGGCAATGGATATTTGTTCTTTATCATCACTTTGTTGAGATGATGATAATCGATACATAACCGCATAGATCCATCTTTCTTCTTGACAAATAAGATGAGAGCACCCCAAGGAGAAAAGATGGGTCGAGCAAAGCCTCTATCTGTCAACTCTTGCAAGTGTGCTTTCAACTCTTTCAATTATGTATGTGCCATTCTGTATGGTGCTATAGATATCGAGGATGTTCCCAGCATTAATTCAATTCCAAACTCAACCTCCCGGTTTGGAGGTAGCCCAGGCAACTCTTCTGGAAATACATCCGAGAATTCACATACCACTGGAACAGATGCTAGTTTCATTTCCGAAGTTATATAGTCAACTATATAAACAAGATATGCTTCACATACCTTTTTAACATATTTCTGTGCCATCGTAACAGAGATTAAACTAGATGTACCATCCAATCTATCTGATTCAATTTAGACCTGTCTACCATCCTGACATTTTAGCACGATATATTTTCTTCTACAATTCACAATAGCATCATGATGTGTTAACCAGTCCATTCCTAGAATCACACTGAATTCATCAAAACGTAACAGCATCAAACTAGTAGGAAAGTCGTAACCCCTAATTTTCAGTGGGCAAGACCTACAAAACTGATTAACTAGAACATACCGACCTAAAGAATTTGTAACTTTAACAGTATATTCAATGAATGCAATAGGTATTTTCTTTTTGTCTCTAATGTAGTGCATATATACGAATGAGTTGATCCAGGATCAATCAATGCATATACATTAATACCAAAGAGAGAAAAAGTACTCGCAATAACATCTAGAGCTGTAGCTTCTTTTCGAGCTCGGATTGCATACACTCTAGCCGGTGTTCTTGCTTCTGACCGTTCATTCATCTCGCTATTCTTTCCTCGATTGGGAGTAGTATTTCTAGCATTTCTAGATATTCTACCCTTATGAAAGGTTGCTTCGAGCTTATTTGATTGATTCCCGAAATCGCTTTGCTTCTTGGGATAATTACCAAGAAAGTGGTCGGTAGCTCTAACATAGAAACAAGCTCCCAATTTTGATCGACACTCACCAAAATGTCTTTTATTACAGTCATTACACATCAGGATAGTTCTCTCCACATTTCTTACACTTCCAACACTCGCCATTGGAGCATTGACTGACTGGAAATTGCTTTGTCTCGGTTTCTGTAGGCTTGAACGACCCTCTCTTATTATAGTCTCTGAATCTTGGATTTGACTATCGTTTACTTTTACAAATCTCTTCAACCTTTTGTGCTCGCTCGAAAAGTTCTACAAATTCCCATAACTTTAGTGCTACTACAGCCAACCGGATCACATCATTCAACCAATCTTCAAATTTGTTACACATTTCCTCCTCGGTCGATACAATTTTACAAGCATACTTGCTTAATTGCACAAATTCTCATTCATACTCAGCTACAGTCCGATTTCCTTGCTTTAATTTGAGAAATTCTTTCTTTTTCTAGTTGATAAATAATCGAATAACATACATTTTCTTGAATTCATTCTGGAAGAAATACCAATTAATTCGATCATCTGATACCATCATGCTCAAGGTATCCCACCAGAAATATGCCTTGTCTTTCAACAAAGACATTGCGCATCTCAAGCAATCTTCAAGGGTGCATAATAATTATGCAAAAACTCGCTTTGTATTTAATAGTCAGTACTCGGCTTTTAACGGATCATCATCTACCGTACCTCTAAACTCTTTTGCTCCACATTTTTGAACCTTATCTATAGATACCCGAGTAACCAACACGGGTACAAGGGTGGTAGTATTCAAGGGTGCCGAAGGAGGCACAACAGGTGGTGGAGGAGGCGGAGTGGCCATATTTGCTTGCTTAAACTCATTGAACCATTGGTTCATCATTCCATAAACATATTTTTCATTTCATCACCAATAGATTGAGGTATAGGAGCACTATTACTTGCCTCAAGATTCGAAGCTTGAACATTACTTTTAGCTTCATTAACTATAGCTCGATTTGATCTTGCTAACATCTTGAATCTATAAGAAACAAATTGTTAGAATGGATTAAATGCATCACACTATCACAGGGTATATGTGGCATGTATATACTAATTCTTATTTCGCTACGTTAGTCTTAGAATCAACTAAACCGTAGCTCCGATACCAAAACATGTAACACCCCTTACCCTAGTCCGGTGACGAATACGAGTTAGGGGTGTTACACTAACAACCTCCCAAGACACACCCCAACCTTATAACACCTCAATATTATCCATCTATTAGTTATTTATTAATGCAGAAGCAATTTGTGAACCAATTTTAAACTTTTTATAAGTAATTTAACCTAAGAAAATTTTTGTCATTTTACCACCTACAATTAAACTAACCCAAATTTAGATCTATACATTTACCAACCCTCTTTTAGTCAATTTATGTAATCCCTAAAAATTTCAGCTTAATTCGAGTTTATTTTTTATGTCAAATTCAAGTTTTATATGACTAAATCGTAACAATTTCAAACTATCATACTATACTCGAATATTAAATTGAGTATGTTTCTAACGAATTTTACCAATTACAAGTCTAATCCTAAAATTTTATCAAGTTTCCTTATCATTTAAGGATCTAATTAGACTTATCAAGTTACTGGACTAATTTGTAATTTAAACGGACTAGAGAACCAATTTAAAAAGACCAGAATTTAAACCCCCAATGGTCTACTGTAGTTTTTTTTGTGCTAAAAATTCGATTTTAAACCTAATTTTAAGTATTTTAATGGTCAATTAAACTCGAATTAACTACAATTAAATATCATACATCTTCATACACCTTTAATTGAATTTATTAGCACCAATTAAGCCTCAATTAAATAGAATTAAACATTCAATTTCATGCAAATCACCCACAGGTTAATTCAAACAAGTGGTGTACATTAGTCGCTAGTAAACCTCTCCATGGGAGCTTCATTGAAACAATGGTTAGTGTAAACATCATGCCTCACACACCGTATTATCAATCACCGTGTTATCAAGCAACAATACACCATAAATTATTCAATAATCAAACTCAAACATGCATATATGATATTATAAAACCATCCAAAATTAAAATTGTTCAATGTCCAAGTCCAATTACAACCAAAATTAAACTAAGTCTCAGAAGTTCCACAATGCCTGATTAACATCTTTAAAACATGTAACTAAATCTCCACCGAGCCTTAATCTCTTGGAACTCTCTTGCTCGACTACTTAGCTCCTTAATCCTGTCGATTAACTGCACGAATGCCAATTACCTATTATCAATGTTCATTTATCAATTGAAATATTAACATACCATGAACCAAAAACTCCAACATGCTTGCTTAGTTACCATTATAATCAATTAAATCAAGCACATAAAATCACTAGATGCTCACTTACCAATACTTAACAAAAATTACACCACTTAAGCATATATCAATAATCTTGCAAAATTAACCAACCAAAACTCAATTAAATATTTGCAATTAGTAATTAATCACACTCTTAAGCATAAGTGAGGGTCAATTTACCAAATCACCCTTTAATAACACTCACCACAAAACTAACTCAACCATAACTAAGTGATCAACCAAGCAAATCCAAGCTTCAATTTCGATTAGCTCGATCCACTTCAAGATTCGGAGCTTCAACATAAATAAAATAGATATTACCACCTTTCAAAATATATAATAAACACAAATTTTCATCAACTAGGCTACGCAAAATTCTCACTCAAAGTTACCTTACCGGATTTGTATCATCAAGTCGAAAACTCGATTCTTCACAAAATCGATAACTCCAGCACTTCTAATCACTTCCAAACATCAATACTAGACTAAATAAATATATACTAAGCATCAATTTCACAAAAATCCAGAAAATCGGTTCATGAAGATGATGAAATTTGAATTTCTTTAAATTACCTTACAAAACATGTTTAATCTTGATAAACAAGATCAAAAACCTTTTAATAGATCCATTTTGAGTTGGAACATCCATTGATTTGTGGATTTCTTCACAAAATTTAAGATCCACCATTAAAGCACCTTAAGTTTTCGAAGAAGATGACATTGATAAAAAAAATCATGTCATTATCACTCAAATAATGTAAATATGCTTCTAATCATCATAAAAATAAGTTTAGAAATAATAATTACCTTTGATTCATTCTAAATACTTTGATTGAAAACCTTGATTTAAGAATATTGAGTCTAACACCCCAAACCCGGTCAACACACCACGACCGAATCTGGCATGTTACGGAGTGAAAACGGTTTGAAAACACAAGTGTGTCGAGAATTTTTCCAAGAAATTCTTTGATCGTTTAAAAGGTGTTAAAGTGATGTTGAAATCGTGTAAAGGTTGTTTTAAACCTATACTAAAAAAATTCACTTGATACTATAAATTTTAGAAAACATTTATTAAAAGCTGAGTGTGACAAGTATAATCAAGTTAAAACCCGTTTGCTTTTGAAGTTGTTTGAAAATTTAAGTTATAAAAGCATTCAAGTTACCTTATTATTTTGTGAACTTTGTTACCCGATGGGAATGTTTTTTAAAACCCGAAAGAGTTATAGTTTTGAAAACATTGCTTTTTACCGGTTAATTTAACAAGTCCATAATTCCAATATATGAATAATATAATCAAAATAAAAGCAAGTAATTAAAACCCAAAATAATACTAGCGGACTTATTACAAACCCAAAACCAAATTAAAAGAAGGCTAATAAAAATGAAATAGCAGTTTAAAGTCCAAAACCAAACTAAGATGCATGGCCACCTCGAGTCCTCCTCGGCTCCATATCCGCGATCTATGCCTCATCTGCAAAATGTAAGGGAAGGGGTGAGTCACCAAGACTCAGTGTATAAATCCCCCACCCGATAATTCAAGCACTTACACAGATCATCAGTAAAACATGCAGATTATGCAACCCATAACCTAGCCATCCAATCTCCTTTAACTACCCCGTGTGGTCAAAACCACTGGTGGTCAAAACCACTGGTGACGGCAGTCACAAATATATATCGTTGTGGTCAAAACCACTAGTGATCGTAGTCACAAATCAAGTGATGGGGCCAACCCATCGTGTGGTCAAAACCACTGATGACAATCCCGTAATAATCATGTGGGGCCAACCCACTGTGGTACCAAACCACTGGGACAAGTCACAATATCCATATGTGGTCAAAACCACTGGTGACCGTAGTCACAAATATCAATCTGTGGTCAAAACCACTGGGACTTAGTCACAGATAATAATAGTGTGGTCAAAACCACTGGTGACCGTAGTCACAAATCAAATGATGGGGCCAACCCATCGTGTGGTCAAAACCACTGGTGACAGTCCATAGTGAATCATCCCCCTCCTCTCATCAAACCCATCATCATGTTCATAACATACGTGTCATAATATCGAATGATCATGCATATATCTTATAACATAGCATTTAACAGTGGCATGATGATATATCAAAGAACACATAATAGGGGACTTACCTGGAATCCAAGCTCATGCCCACAAGGCATAATCATCAATTTCATTGGCTATGACAGTAACATAATAAGCAATATTATACTAATAAAGTGTGTAAGCGTTTACACACCTGACTAAACGTAGGTCTAAGCAAAAATCCCAAAGCTACTCGAATCTAGCGAAATCCCGAAGCGTTGTTTCCCTTTCTACAATCGGCCAACACATATACTTTTAGACCTAAAGCCATTCGGCTTATCCACAAAATCCCAAAATACAACGCATGAAGACAATTCCTTACCTTAGTGCCGATTTGGTTTCCAACCAAATCCCGAAACTTTGTGATAAATCCCCCCTTGCAATCGGCCAACACTAGCACACACAAAGGTTAGCCTTCGACTTTGAACGATTACGAAAGAGATCTTGAAATGATAACACCCTTACCTAGATCGACCACCAAATCCCGAAGGCTCATTGTATTCGGCTATAGCCCTCCCTTAATGACTGATTCGGCTACTATACACCAAAGATCGGCACCCCTTATTGGTGTTAAGGGTTTCGGCTACCACATGGGACAAGAATAAGTTAAGATCTCAATTACCACGATTGAAGAAATATCAAAAGAAAGACAGAAGAGGTTCGGCATTACTCAAATCGGTCAAGAAGAAAAGAAGAGATCCCTTACCAGAAGATTCGGCTATGACCCCAAAAGCAAACTTGATTTCGGCACTTGAGATGATGAAGAGATAACGCAAAAAGAGAGGGGTTTATGAGCAATGTATTCGGCTTTCCAAGAAGTGAGAAGATGCAGAAGAAAAATAGATTGGAAAAGAAAAGATTCAACAAGAGGGAGAGTGGAAGAAATTTGGGCACAAGAGGATTGAGAAAGAGAGAAGAAAAGATGCCAAAGGAAAAAGGGATTGTTGGTTTCGGCTTTGAACAAAATAGGAAGAAGAAGAGGAAGTGACAAAATAGATTTGGCCAAGAGGGAGTTTCGGCTCTTCAAAGGAAATGGCAAAGTTGGTTCGGCCTAATGCCCAAGTTGCCTCAAAAGAAACCAATATGAGGAGAAAAACAAGGGAGGGGTTTCGGTTTTGACATGAAACACCAAGAGAGAACTTCTAAGCTAGCCGTCCCTAGCTATCACCCACAACATATTCGGCCACTCCCCAATAAACCCCAAAACCGATTACACCCCCTTCCCCAAAGTCTAAAAATTCAGCCACACAACAAATGAGTTTGAAATAATTCAAACTCCTAAATTTCCTCCCTTCCATCAGTTCAAATACGTTTGAATGAGTCAACTCCACCATTTCTCCTCTCCATCAATTCAAATCCATTTGACTCCTTCCATCCATATCCCCAAGAGTCCATCCTGAACACTCCTCCTCTAGCTTGTGGCGTCAAAAAGAAATAGCAGGGAGTGCAACTCCTGCTGCTCGAACACAGGCACTCCCATCCTGCTTGTGGCGTCACTCCTTAGACACCATAGTGGCGCCTCCCTGCCACTTTTCCACTGGTATTCTTGTGTCAAAATTCCCCAATAAATTCTCTTAACCCCTATCTCACCAAGCTCCCTCTTCCCAAGTACTAAAAAGAAATTTTTAGCCCTAACTCAGGCCTAACCCAGGGTTATAACTAGACCCTAGAACATGATAAATGAACATAATAGACAATTCATCACATGCAACACAAGCAAAATGTAGAACCCCGATTTAAGGATGTTACAGTTCTACCCCCTTAAAATAATTTCGGCCTCGAAATTACATGGTCAGAAGAGTTGAGGGTATTGCTGCCGCATCACATCCTCTGGTTCCCACGTGGCCTCCTCCGTACCATGGTTCCGCCATAATACTTTCACCAAAGGAACGGACTTCCGTCGTAGAACCTTGACATCCCGATCCAAGATCCGTACCAGTTCCTCCTCAAAAGACAAGTCAGGGCTCAACTCTATCTCCTCAACTGGCACAACATGTGACGGATCTGATCGATAGCGCCTAAGCATGGAAACATGAAAGACGTCGTGAATCTGACTCAATTCTACTGGCAACTCAAGCTGATAAACTACCGGTCCCACTCGCTTCAACACTGTATATGGCCCGATGAACCTAGGGCTTAGCTTGCCCTTCCGACCAAATCTCAACACTTTCTTCCAGGGCGATACCTTCAGAAAGACCTTATCGCCCACTGCATACTCAATATCCCTGCGCTTAAGATCGGCGTAAGACTTCTGCCTGTCCGATGCCTCCTTAAGACGAGCCCGAATCACCTTAACCTTATCCTCTGTTTCAGCCACCAACTCTGGACCCAACATCTGTCGTTCACCCAGTTCTGTCCAACACGTCGGAGTACGGCATTTCCGCCCATATAGTGCCTCATATGGTGCCATCTGAATACTCGCTTGATAGCTATTGTTATAAGCGAACTCTGCCAAAGGTAGGTACTCCTCCTAACTACCACCGAAATCCAGAACGCAGCCCCTTAACATGTCTTCCAGAATCTGAATTACCCTTTCAGACTGTCCATCAGACAGAGGATGAAAAGCCGTGCTAAAATCCAACCTTGTACCCAAAGCCTGATGCAAATCTTTCCAAAACCTCGACGTAAACCTGGGATCCCTATCCGAAATGATTGACACTGGCACTCCATGCAACCTTACTATCTCTGCCACATACAACTTGGCTAACTTCTGGAGCGAATAATCCCTCCTTACCGGTATGAAGTGAGCTGACTTAGTCAAACGGTCCACAATCACCCGGACTGAGTCCTTCTTACTAGGCGTAAGGGGAAGCCCACTGACGAAATCCATTGTAATCCTTTCCCACTTCCACTGTGGGATCTTTACCGGCTGCAACAGTCCTAACGGTAACTGATGCTCAGCCTTGACTTGCTGGCATGTCAGACACTTGCACACAAACTCGGTTACTTCTCGCTTAAGACCCAGCCACCAGAACTGTTCCCTTAAATCACGATACATCTTACTGCCTCTAGGATGCATAGCGTATGGACTGCTATGAGCTTCCTGAAGAATCCGTGTCTCAACTCAACATCCCTAGGCATGCATACTTTCCTCTGAAAACATAGCACTTCATCACCGCCCAAGCTGTAACCTTCGGATTCACCACTTTGTACTTGCAACCTTCGAGCATTTAAAACCTCATCTGTCAGCTGCCTCTCCTTAACCTGATCAATCCAAGACGGCTTTACTTGCAATTCTGCCAAAAGACTCCCATTATCATAAAGACTTAGGTGAGCAAACATCGCTCACAGGTCCGCTACCACCTTACGGCTCAACGCATCAGCTACTACCTTAACCTTACCCGGATGGTACTCAATCGAACAGTCGTAGTCCTTTAACAATTCGATCCACCTTCGCTGCCTCAAATTCAAATCCTTCTGAGTCAAGAGATACTTTAGACTCTTGTGATCCGTATAAACTATCGACTTCTCCCCATACAAGTAATGCCTCCAAATCTTCAAGGCGAAAACCACTGCAGCCAACTCCAAGTCATGAGTCGGATAATTACCTTCATGAGGCCTCAACTGCCGAGATGCATAAGCAACCACTTTTCCATCTTGCATCAGCACACCCCTTAAGCCAGTATGTGATGCATCATAGTAAACCGTGAATTCCTTCCCTGCCTCAGGCTGAATCAAAACCGGAACCCCTTTTCTCAACAGCTTAGTCAATGGCACTGTAATCAAAGAGAAACCCTCTACGAACCTTCTGTAATATCCTGCCAAACCCAGAAAACTCCGAATCTCTGCAACCGACTTAGGTGGTTTCCAATCCAATACTGCCTCAATCTTACGAGGATCCACCCTAATTCCCTTAGCTGATACAACATGACCCAAGAAAGTTACCTCCTTAAGCCAGAACTCGCACTTACTAAACTTGGCGTACAACTGCTTCTCCCTTATAACCTGCAGAACCACTCGAAGATGCGCGTCATGTTCCTCCTTAGATTTTGAGTACACCAAAATGTCATCTATAAATACTACGACGAACAGATCCAAATACGGCTGAAACACCCAATTCATCATGTCCATGAATGCTGCCGGAGCATTGGTCAAACCGAAAGGCATTACCAGAAACTCGTAGTGCCCATACCGAGTACGAAATACCGTCTTATGAATATCAGCCTCCTTCACTTTGAGCTGATGGTACCCTAACCTAAGGTCGATCTTAGAGAAAACTGATGCACCCTTGAGTTGATCAAACAAGTCGTCAATCCTGGGTAACGGATACTTGTTCTTGATTGTCAACTTGTTCAGCTGGCGGTAGTCTATACACATCCGCATTGTACCGTCCTTCTTCTTAACAAAAAGCACTGGAGCTCCCCAAGGCGAAACACTTGGCCGGATAAAACGTCTGTCCAACAACTCCTGAATCTGAGCCTTTAACTCCACTAATTCTTTCGGCGCCATCCTATATGGAGCAATAGATACTGGCGCGGTTCCAGGTAACAAGTCTATACCGAACTCAACCTCGCAGTCAGGAGGTAGACCCGGGAGTTCCTCTGGAAAAATATCAGCAAATTCCCCTACAGTTCGGACCTTCTTCACAGCTGCATCCTTAGCTTCCAAAAAACAAACATGCACCAAAAATGATTCACAACCCTTTCTAACCATTTTCTCAGCCTTCAGTGCAAAGACAACATTAGATAAGTAATCTCTCCTATTACCTATCATCACCACCTCCTCACCTTCCATGGTCTTCAACACCATGCGCTTAGCTGCGCAATCCAAACTAGCCTGACACTTTACTAGCCAATCCATCCCGAGAATCAGATCGAACTCCCCAAACGGCAGTTCCATCAAGTCAGCCAAAAACACGACCCCTTGAAGTTCTAGGGGTACATCCCTATACAGTTTTCTTACTTCTACAGAGTGACCTAGAGGGCTTATCACTGTCATCTTCCTAGAAGTAATCTCAGAGTCTAAGTTCATGGTTTCCACTATGCTACTGCCTACATACAAGTGCGTCGAACCCATATCTATCACAGCATTATAAGGTAATCCAAAGATTAAGAACGTACCAGTTATGACGTCCGGTGCGTCGCCCTCCTCTCGACGCCTCGCTGCATAGACTAAACCAGGCTGTCTCGCCTCTGTACCACCTGCACCTCTGCCTGGTGCTCCACGGCCTCTGCCAGAGCCATTACCTCCCCTGACTGAACCACGGCCCCTCTGTGGCTGCTGATTATCCCTCCTAAACTGTGCGCGATTCTGATCCCCAGACTGCAGCCTAGCTGATCTCTGTGGACAATCCCTGACTCGATGCCCCATCGAGCCACACTCAAAGCATCCCCTGTTACCAGTCCAACATTCCCCCATATGAGTCTTTCCACACCGAGCACATCGTGGCAGCCACTGAGTATTAGCAGCAGCAGGCCTAGCAACTTGATTCGGCCCACTATACCTAACCCTTTTCTGCTGATTCTCAGAAAACCCAGATGATCCAGAACTCCTTTTGTTCCAACCCCTATCCTGATTCCACCCTACAGACTGTTTTACCCCTTCAGCAACCTTAGCTTTCTCCACTAGAACGGCAAACTCTCGTTCCTGTTGTGGGGCAATTATCATCCGTAGTTCGTCTCTCAGCCCATCCTCAAATCTGACACAGTGCTCATGCTCTGTGCCCACAATACCCCGTGCATACCGACTCAACCGAAGGAATTCTGCCTCATATTCTGCTACAGTCTTATTACCCTGGACCAAGTTTAAGAATGCCCTGCGCTGCGCATCAACATAACTAGCCCCTATGTATTTTCTCTGGTAGGCTGTTCTAAAGAATTCCCAAGTGAGGCCATCTGCCATCGCTCCATCCCTCACTGTGAGCCACCACTGATATGACTCATCTCGTAGCAAAGATACTATGCCTTTCAGCTTTTCCTCAACTAAAAAATCCAGGTCATCCATGATGTGTTCCGTTGCCTCCAACCAATATTCCGTTGTACTAGGTGCCACACCAGACACACCTCTAAATACCTCTGCACCATTAGCCTTGAGTCGCTCGGTCACAGATTTCCGAGCTCCTGTTCCAACGCTTGCACTCGCAACCCTTTCTAGCACCCGCAGTACAGCCTGTGACACTGCGTCATTACCACCCGTCTGATCCTGATGTTTCGCGCCCACAGCTGGCGGCGGTGGTACCTCATTTTCTGATCCATGACCAGACCCTGCCGGTTCCGAGACCGTCATCCTACCCCTACCTCGTCCACGAGTGTTATGCCCACGTCCACGTGCACTCATATCTACCGATATATTTGAGCTGACTAAAAGTTTTATGCGTTAGACTTTTATTCCACTGTCTATTAAAGCACAGTCTTATGAAAAGTTTTAATAGAGGATTGTTTCGCGAGTACACGTCATCCTATGGTTCATGTCTCTAAAGTAGTTCCTACTACTATTCAATCATGCCATCATCATAATAATCATATAATCATATCATCAAAAGCAACAGTTTGGGGTACTTATCTGGGCGGATTGGTGCCGGAGACTCGGTGCCATGCTTTCATCACTATACTTTTCCCATAAAAAGCCTTTCATAATCCTTTTTAAAACATTTTTGGGCCTCGGCCCACAGCCGAGCTGTTGAAACTGGCTCTGATACCACAATTGTAACACCCCAAACCCGGTCAACACACCACGACCGAATCTGGCATGTTACGGAGTGAAAACGGTTTGAAAACACAAGTGTGTCAGGAATTTTTCTAAGAAATTCTTTGATCCTTTAAAAGGTGTTAAAGTGATGTTGAAATCGTGTAAAGGTTGTTTTAAACCTATGCTAAAAAAATTCACTTGATACTATAAATTTTAGAAAACATTTATTAAAAGCTGAGTGTGACAAGTATAATCAAGTTAGAACCCGTTTGCTTTTGAAGTTGTTTGAAAATTTAAGTTATAAAAGCATTCAAGTTACCTTATTATTTTGTGAACTTTGTTACCCGATGGTAACGTTTTTTAAAACCCGAAAGAGTTATAGTTTTGAAAACATTGCTTTTTACCGGTTAATTTAACAAGTCCATAATTCCAATATATGAATAATATAATCAAAGTAAAAGCAAGTAATTAAAACCCAAAACCAAATTAAAAGAAAGCTAATAAAAACGAAATAGCAGTTTAAAGTCCAAAACCAAACTAAGATGCATGGCCACCTCGAGTCCTCCTCGGCTCCATATCCGCGATCTATGCCTCATCTGCAAAATGTAAGGGAAGGGGTGAGTCACCAAGACTCAGTGTATAAATTCCCCACCCGATAATCCAAGCACTTACACAGATCATCAGTAAAACATGCAGATTATGCAACCCATAACCTAGCCATCCAATCTCCTTTAACTACCCCGTGTGGTCAAAACCACTGGTGGTCAAAACCACTGGTGACCCCAGTCACAAATATATATATGTTGTGGTCAAAACCACTGGTAACCGTAGTCACAAATCAAGTGATGGGGCCAACCCATCGTGTGGTCAAAACCACTTATGACAATCCCGTAATAATCATGTGGGACCAACCCACTGTGGTACCAAACCACTGGGACGAGTCATAATATCCATATGTTGTCAAAACCACTGGTGACCGTAGTCACAAATATCAATCGTGTGGTCAAAACCACTGGGACTTAGTTACAGATAATAATAGTGTGGTCAAAACCACTAGTGACCGTAGTCACAAATCAAATGATGGGGCCAACCCATCGTGTGGTTAAAACCACTGGTGACAGTCCATAATGAATCATCCCCCTCCTCTCATCAAACCCATCATCATGTTCATAACATACGTGTCATAATATCGAATGATCATGTAGATATCTTAAAACATAGAATTTAACAGTGACATGATGATATATCAAAGAACACATAACAGGGGACTTACCAGGAATCCAAGCTCATGCCCACAAGGCATAATCATCAATTTCATTGGCTATGACAGTAACATAATAAGCAATATTATACTAATAAAGTGTGTAAGCGTTTACACACCTAACTAAACGTAGGTCTAAGCAAAAATCCCGAAGCTACTCGAATCTAGCGAAATCCCGAAGCGTTGTTTCCCTTCCTACAATCGGCCAACACATATACTTTTAGACCTAAAGCCATTCAGCTTATCCACAAAATCCCAAAATACAATGCATGAAGACAATTCCTTACCTTAGTGCCGATTTGGTTTCCAACTAAATCTCGAAACTTCGTGATAAATCCCCCTTGCAATCGGCCAACACTAGCACACACAAAGGTTTGCCTTCGACTTTGAACGATTACAAAAGAGATCATGAAATGATAACACCCTTACCTAGATCGACCACCAAATCCCGAAGGCTCACTGTATTCAACTATAGCCCTCCCTTAATGACTGATTCGGCTACTATACACCAAAGATCGGCACCCCTTATTGGTGTTAAGGGTTTCGGCTACCACATGGGACAAGAATAAGTTAAGATCTCAATTACCACGATTGAAGAAATATCAAAAGAAAGACAGAAGAGGTTCGGCATTACTCAAATCGGTCAAGAAGAAAAGAAGAGATCCCTTACCAGAAGATTCGGCTATGACTCCAAAAGCAAACTTTATTTCGGCACTTGAGGTGATGAAGAGATAACGCAAAAAGAGAGGGGTTTATGAGCAAGGTATTCGGCTTTCCAAGAAGTGAGAAGATGCAGAAGAAAAATAGATTGGAAAAGAAAAGATTCGGCAAGAGGGAGAGTGGAAGAAATTTCGGCACAAGAGGATTGGGAAAGAGAGAAGAAAAGATGCCAAAGGAAGAAGGGATTGTTGGTTTCGGCTTTGAACAAAATGGGAAGAAGAAGAGGAAGTGACAAAATAGATTCGGCCAAGAGGGAGTTTCGGCTCTTCAAAGGAAATGGCAAAGTTGGTTCGGCCTAATGCCTAAGTTGCCGCAAAAGAAACCAAGATGAGGAGAAAAACAAGGGAGGGGTTTCGGTTTTGACATGAAACACCAAGAGAGAACTTCTAAGCTAGCCGTCCCTAGCTATCACCCACAACATATTCGGCCACTCCCCAATAAACCCCAAAACCAATTACACCCCCTTCCCCGAAGTCCAAAAATTCGACCACACAACAAATGAGTTTGAAATAATTCAAACTCCTAAATTTCCTCCCTTCCATCAGTTCAAATACGTTTGAATGAGTCAACTCCACCATTTCTCCTCTCCATCAATTCAAATCCATTTGACTCCTTCCATCCATATCCCCAAGAGTCCATCCTGAACACTCCTCCTCTAGCTTGTGGCTTCAAAAAGAAATAGCAGGGAGTGCAACTCCTGCTGCTCGAACACAGGCACTCCCATCCTGCTTGTGGCGTCACTCCTTAGACACCTTAGTGGTGCCTCCCTGCCACTTTTCCACTGGTATTCTTGTGTCAAAATTCCCCAATAAATTCTCTTAACCCCTATCTCACCATGCTCCCTCTTCCCAAGTACTAAAAAGAAATTTTTAGCCTTAACTCAGGCCTAACCCAGGGTTATAACTAGACCCCAGAACATGATAAATGAACATAATAGACAATTCATCACATGCAACACAAGCAAAATGCAGAACCCTGATTTAAGAATGTTACATTGAGAAATTTCATAACTTTTTTGCTACTTTTGTGAATAATCTTAGGTAAAAAGAGAGAGTATTTTGAGAAGGAAATTTGATGAATCTATTCTCTGATGATAGATCTTTAAAACCATGCAAAGAACATAAATTTTATAGCTCTCTGATCTAGTGTAAATGGTGTGAAAAGTAGGCTAGCTGCATTATTTTTAAAACAGAAACAACCCACCAAAAATTTTAAAAATGGGAAATTTGCCCAATGGCAGCTCCCACATTTCCCTTACTTTACCAATTAATCCTTTCCCTCCAAAATTACGAATTTAAAGGTTTGTTTTCCAAATAAATTCTCCAAAATTTCCCTTATTTTACAATTAAATCTAATTTAATTAATATTTAAAATTAACTCAAATTAACCCCCAATAAAAATTCTTTTAAAATTCTTTTTCGACCCAAATTAATTATTTTCACTAATAATTATTTAATTACTTTAAAATTAATTTTCCAAAAATATATTTATTTTTTCGGATTATCGTTTAATCGATTTTAGATGAAATTGACTTCCTAAATTAATTTTTTAAAATACTATTAACCCTATAAATTCCTAAATTGACGCTCGGAACCCGAAAAATATACCCAAAACTACTAGACCCGGTTTAGGGATATTACAACTCTCTCCCTCTAAAAAGAAATTTTGTCCTTGAAATTTTACCTGAATAAAATTGGCACGGATACTGACGTTTCATCACATCTTTCGATTCCCAGGTGGCTTCCTCTATTTTCTGGTTGCGCCACAAAACTTTCACCAATGGAACTGTTTTATTGTGTAGCACCTTGACCTCACGATCTAGGATCGCAATCGGTTCCTCCTCGTACAAAAGATCAGACTTAATCTCAATCTCCTCAACTGACACAATGTGAGAAGGATCAGATCGATACTTCCGTAGCATGGAAATATGGAAGACGTCATGAATACAATCCAGCTCATGCAGTAGCAACAGATGATAAGCAATCGGTCCAATCCTCTCGGCAACCTCATAAGTGCCAATGAATCTCAGAGTGAGCTTACCTTTCCGTCCCAACCTTAAAACTTTCTTCCACGACGAAACCTTCAAGAAGACCTTATCCCCGACCTGATACTCGATGTCTCGACATCTCAGGTCAGCATAAGACTTCTATTGATCAAAAGCAACTTTTAATCGATCGCAAATAAGTCTCGCCTTATCCTCAATTTCCCAAACCTACTTCAGACCCAAGCTCCTCTTCTCTTCCATATTGGACCAACATAGAGAAGTCCTACACCTTCGACCATACAAAGCCTCAAATGGTTCCATCTGAATACTCTTCTGGAAGCTATTATTATAAGTAAACTCAGCTAACGGCAAATAACGATCCCAGCTACCTCCAAAGATGATAACACAACTATAGAGCATGTCCTCAAGAACCTGAATCACCCTCTCGGATTGTCCATCGAACTGCTGATGATAAGTTGAACTGAAACGAAGCTTTGAACCAAAAGCTTCATGTTGCGCTTTCTAAAATCTCTAAGTAAACCGTAGATCTTGGTCTGGCATAATCGAAATAGGAACTCCATGAAGACGAATAATCTCTCGGATATAGAGCTCAGCTAACTAATTCAAACTGAATGTCGTACAGACCGACAGAAAATGAGCAGACTTCGTAAATCTATCCACAATCACCCAGATCGAATCCTTACGAGTCAGAGTCAAAGGAAAACCCAAAACGAAGTCCATCGTAATCTGCTCCCATTTTCACTCAGGAATCTGAATAGGCTAAAGCAAACCAGACGGACGCTGATGCTCGGCTTTGACTATTTGACAAACCAAACATCTTGCAACAAATTTGGCAACATCCTTCTTCAACCCAGGCCACCAATACAGAACCCGAAGGTCCTGATACATCTTGTCCCCACCAGGATGCACATCATAAGGGCTGCTATGTGCCTCAGTAAGAATCAAGTGCCTTAGATCCTCATCCTTCGGAACGCACAAACAACCTTGAAAACGCAGAACGCCATCAGAGTTTAGATCAAAATCTGCCTGAACTCCCTACTCAACCTGACGAATCTGACGAGCCAAACTCTCATCAAAAGGCTAACGCTCATGAATCTATTGCGAAAGAATCGGTCTCACTTGAAGTTTAGCCAACAGGCCACCATCCTCAGAAACAGATAGCCTCGCAAACATAGCCCTTAAATCAACCAAATACTTGCGACTCAAAGCATCTACAACTACATTCGCCTTACCCAGATGGTACTCGATCACACAATCATAATATTTCAACAACTCGATCTGGTGCTTCTGTCTCAAGCTCAACTCCTTCTGGGTTAGGAGATACTTAAGACTCTTTTGATCGGTGTAAATCACACACCTCTCACCGTACAGATAGTGACACCAAATCTTGAGCGCGAAGACTACAGCAGCCAACTCCAAATCATGAGTCAGATAGTTATACTCATGCAGCCTCAAATACCTCGACACATAAGCAACTACCCTACCCTCCTACATCAGCACATAACCTAGACCAATATAAGAAGCATCGTTATAGATGACATACTCCTTACCAGATTCTGACTGTGTCAACACAGGCACTTCGGTTAAAACCGACTTTAGCTTCTCGAAACACTTCTGCCTCTCAACAATCCACTCAAAGTTAGTGTTCTTCTGAAGCAACTTCATCAAAGAAGCAACAATGCTCGAAAACCTATCGAAAAAGAAATGGTAATAACCAACTAACCCCAAAAAATTATTGACCTCAGAAACAAACCTCGCTGGCTTCCAATCCAAAATCGCTTCAACTTTGTTCGGATCAACCTGAATACCCTCAGCTGATATGACATGACCTAGAAAAACCACCTCACGAAGCCTAAACTCACACTTACTCGACTTCGTATACAATTACTTCTCCCGTAAAATTTGCAAAACTACTCTCAAGTTCTCATCGTACTCATCCTTAGGTATAGAATACACCAATATAACGTCTATGAAGACCACCACGAACTGATTCAAGTAGAAGTGGAAAACTTGATTCATTATGTTCATAAACATGGTAGGTGCATTTGTCAATTCGAATGGCATGATAAGATGCTCGTAGTGACCATACTGAGTGTAACAGCCAGTTTTTGATGAAATCAGAATAGTGGTTTTGGGACCACAAATCTGATGGGTAAATATTTATTTTATCATTATTTTAATGTCTACAGAATGTTATTAATGTCGTATAAAAATTTTGTTAAGAAATTTTGGCTTTTGCATGCTTAATTAAGTGAAAAGGACTAAATCGTAAAAGGTGCAAAAGTAGAGTTCTAGTAGTAAAGGTATCAAATAACTATGAAACTTTAATGTAAGAGGACTTAGATGGTAAATAGACCATTTATATAGTTAGTGGATATTTATGGATTGGTTTTTTTTTTTAATTTTTGAATGTTTTTAAAGGTTATTTTGGTAATTAGGTAAATAAAGGTTAAAAATTAAATAAAACCAAATTTCTTCATTCATTCGTCTTCTCCATCGATTAGAGGTGTAACATCCTGAAAAGGGCCTATGCATTTTCGGTTTAATTGTACGAAATGACATGTCTTATGTGTTATGAATGTATTTTGAAAATTTTTGGAAACCAGGAAATGTAAGGAAATGATTTAGAAATGATTCAAAAGAGGAAAGTAAACATTTCGAGAAGCTTGGAAATGTAAGGAAATGTTAAGTTTAAAGGAGGCAAACGAAAATTTTTGGAAACTTGGAAATGTAAAGAAATGTCAAGTTTTAAAGGCTAAAAAGAGGAAACTAAGGCAGGGTGGCCTTAAGAAAATTAATAGGAGGAATTTGACACACCATCAGGCTTGGAAAAGTGGCCTGAAGATATCACTTAAGGCCAAGGTAAGTGACGCCACAAGCTATGCAAGTGGGCCTGAGTTCGAGTTACTTAGGGAGCAAAAGAAAGTTTTTATTTTTGCTACAAGGAATAGAGAGGTGGACGGCTCAAGGCTTTTAAAAGAGGAGTTTTATTCTCTTTAAAATTCGGCTAAATGATGGATAAATAAGGGATTTATTTATCATAGTTTTCAAGAGATAATTGTTGGATTAAATTCTTTTATTTTGTGATAATTCAAAGGATAAAGCCATCAAAATAGAAGAGTGGTGGCCAAGTAAGGGACTCTAGCTAGTAATTTCGGCTACTAGAGGAAAAGAGGCTATTCATCCATTCACTTTTTCCTTTGCCGAAATTCCTTAAGGAATTCTCCTCTCTCTGCCGAATTTTTCCCTAGCAAAATCCTCTCTTCTCTACTATTTTGTCAAAACTGAAAACTCTAGCAAAGCAAGCCAATTTCTTCATCTTTCTCTTCTTCCTATTCCTTTTCTTTCCAATCCATCCAAAAGCCGAATCTTTGAGGGGCTCCAAGCATAGAGGCTGTCGACTTCTTCAAGAGAGGGTAAGGATCTATTGATATTATTTTCTTTTTCCAAATCAAAAGCCAAGATTCTAATGCCATATACTTGTTGGCCGAAACTTTGAAGGAAAGCTTCGGGATTCTGTGACAGTCGACTACAAGAAGGAATGTTTCGGGATTTCTAAGATTAAAGGTAAGGCATGTATTCGGCCATAGGCCATTCTAATAGATTTTTGTGTGAAGGGCCGAATCTAACTATGGATGTGTAGGGACAGTCGACAGTGGTACACAAGGTTTCGGGATTTAAGATTTGGAAGGTAAGCACATAGATATGTTCAGCCAAGGCCTGATTTGATATCTAGATCTATTTGATAATCATTTAAAAAGCCGAAAACTAACCCCTTTGTCAATTTCATGCTTGGCCGAATACAAGGAGGAATTAAAGTAAAGATTTCGGGATTTGTTGGTGTTCCAATCGGCAACAAGGTAGGTTTTAAATGTATAAATCCTATTAGGGTTTGGTTTTATAGCCGAATAGGCTCTTTACTAACATATTATGGATGGCCGAATATAGGCATTCAAGATCTAAAGCATAGATCAAGCTTTTCGGGATTTAAGTGAACTGCTAGGCGAATCAGGTGTGTACCCACACTTCTTCTTAATAAAATTTATGGCTATAATTAGTATGTGCATGTTTATAAGAATGTGAATATGGCTAAGTACCATGTAATGGTACAAAAGTACTCAGGTACGTTTCTTACTCCTATTAGGATTATGAAATATGTTATATGTAACATGTGAATAAAGATAAGAATGTGAAATTTGGCATGTTAATGCATAATATTTATGATATGGGGCATATGGGTTATTGAAAAGGGGAAGTGAATGTGGTGACCTAAGACCACGCTATCTGAATACGGTGACCTAAGACCGCGATATCTGAATGTGGTGACCTAAGACCACAATATCTGAACATGGTGACCTAAGACCACGAGACTATAAGGGCGATGAGCACGTCGACTGCAGCGACTGCCTTCGATGGAGTGTAGCGGATGGATGGTTGACTTATTAGTCCCCACGGTGTGCAGGTTGGTACGGGGGAAGTGTAGCGGATGGTTAACTAGGTTTGGGTCTTGGGTTGCATCATTGTCGTAAATTATTATGTGAATATGATATGTATGTTATGCCTAAATTTATTTGGACTTAGTGTTGTGTACACATTGAGTCTGTTGACTCACCCCGTTGTGGGACTATTTTCAGGTGACGAACAGTAATGGACCGGGCTCGGTAGAAGCTTAGGGATGGCCATGCACAGCAAGAAATTTACGATTTGGACGTTTATTTTAATGTAAGTATTTTAAGTTTATTTTGGGAATTATTTGATGTAATAAGGCCATAAGGCCATAGTTGAATTTCTTTATTTCTTTTTACTTTTATTTATTATGTTTACTAATTATTAATTATGGATCAAACAAATTTATTTTAAAAATAAACTCCAAGTGTTTTGTCACCTTAATTAGAAAAAGAAAAAGAGATTTAATATATTATTAATACATTTTCAACTCAAGCCCAACCCAAACAAACTTTCTTTCTAAACACACAAGTTTTTCCTAAGTAATAAAAGAGTTTTGAATTGGTTTACATCGAGGAACATACCAGATCTGGTCACGGCTTGTGGGCCAGGTTTGGGGTGTTTCAATTTGGTATTAGAGCCCAATTTCAAACCCTCGGCCTGGGGTTTAAGGCCCAAGACGTTTTCAAATCGAGCCCAAATGAGTTTTTGAAGATAAGCAGGGTTTTCTGGCATGGCACCTAAGTCTCCGACCCGAAGTCCACCAGGTAAGTACCCCTAACCATCTGTGTGCTTTATGTGATTATATTATGAAGGGTAGAAATGGAATGGAACGTAGAGTAGTATGATAAGTATGTGAACCCTAGGACTAGTGTGCCCCAACAAATACATAAGATTTAATACCTACTTAAACAAACCTATGGCTAAGTCACCGAGTTAGGGTGTGGTAACCCCTGTGCGCATGTCTAGGATTGGATCTGGAAGAGCCTGGTATTTAAGCAGTCCTAGTGACTCACCTCCTCTTCGCTGGAATCCTACCTGGTGCGTAGCTTCGGTTCACCCTAACCAAGAGGACTCAGTGGGTGTGGCAATCTCTGTGCGCATGTCTAGGAATGGTTTCAGTGGGAGCTTGGTACTTAAACAGTCCGTGTGACTCACCTCCTCTCCATTCGAATCCTACCTGGTGCGTAGCTTTGGTTCACCCTGACCAAGAGGACTCGGTCATAGACTAAACACAATAACTAAAACCCGAAAGGGAACTAGCCGTGTTTTTATGGAAACCCTAGTTTTAAAACTCTTAAAATCACTCTCTTAATTTGTGAAAACTATCTCTAAAAAAAATTCCGAAAAAAAAACTTTTGATTTATGAAATTACAAAAATACCCCTAGTGGTAAAATTACAAAAATGCCCTTGGTTTATAAAATGTCCAACTACCCAACAGTCTTACCAAAATTTCATTATTTTCTAAAGGTTCAAAAACCCTAATCTGCAAACTATCAAAAATACATTGATTTTGGAAAAAATTACAAAACTACCCCTGACTTACAAAATTACCAAAATGACCCTGATTCTAAATTTTTGCAACATCCCCGTTTTGAAAAGTACAATTCTCAAAAAGAACTCTCAAAGTTTTGCAAAATTTGGAAATACCCTGGAAATATTAAACTTTACAAATTTACCCTAGTTTATTACCAAAATACCCCCGAGATCCAAAATTACCGAAATACCCCGGATTTCAAAATTTTCCAAAACACTTTTTGACAAAATCACCAAGGAACTTTTTCTTTTGAAAAATTACGAAAATACCCCTGTAGGACAAATTACGAAAATACCCCTGGGTAGTAGGAAAACAACAACAACAATGAAAACTACAACGTTTCTCTGAATGAATGAAAGTTCATAATTGATTGATGGATGTATGAATGAAAAGACTGTGTGCATGTATGAATACGAAAGAACCACTCCTAAAACTCTTTTCATAAAACTTCTTCGCGAGTAATAAGTGAAACAAGGACTAATTCATAAAACTTTTTAATCAGATCGCGACGATAGAAATGAGTTCTAGAGGACGTGGCCGTCGTGGACGCGGTAGAGGAAGAATGACTGTGTCGGAACCCGTTAGATCGGGTCAAGGGTCTGATAATGAGATACCACCGCCACCACCACCCCTAGCTGTTGGTGTTGAGCAGCAGGCTCAGACGGGGGAAGATACTGTGCCGCAGGCTGTGTTGCGAGTCTTGGAAATGGTGGCTGGCGCAGGTGGAAATATGGGAACTCGGAAATCTGTACCCGAGCGACTCCGAGCCAACGGGGCTGAAATGTTTATAGGAGTATCTGGTGTGGCACCCATTACGGCTGAATATTGGTTGGAGGCAACTGAGCGAATTATGGATGAGCTCGATCTGACCCCTAAGGAGAAGTTGAAAGGAATGGTGGCACTGCTACGGGATGAAGCGTATCATTGGTGGTTAACTGTTCGGGATGGTGCCACGGCTGAGGATCTGACCTGGGAGTATGTTAAGGAAGCGTATCAAAAGAAGTATGTTGGAACCAGGTATACTGATGAGCAAAGGAAAGCATTTCTGGGACTGGTTCAAGGGAACAAGTCTGTTGCGGAATATGAAGCTGAATTTCTGAGGTTGAGTCGGTATGCTCGAGGAGTAGTGGCAACTAAGCATGAGCGTTGTGTCCGTTTTGAGGACGGACTAAGGGATGATCTGAGATTGTTGATAGCACCGCATCAGGAGCGGGAGTTTTCTGCTTTAGTAGAAAAGGCCAAGGTAGTCGAGGGAATTAAGGATTCTACCAAGCAGACCATGGATCGGAATAGGCCAAAAAGAGGTTTTGGATCGTCTGGGAAGTTTCAAAAGAGGCCTAGAGTGGATGGGCCACGAGGTCAACAAGTTGGTACAGGAGGGCAGTATCGTCCTTGTGATCTGTGTGGAAAGAAGCACTTAGGAGAGTGCTGGAAGAAGACGGAAGGATGCTTTAGGTATGGGTCCAAGGACCATATGATCAAGGATTGTCCTAAGATACCAGATGAAAGTCGACCAGCAGCTCAGAATGTTAAACCGGCTGGTAGAGGGGGACAGCAACCTCAACGAGGTCGTGGTTCGAATAACAGAGGTAATGGTGCTGGCAGAGGACGTGGACACAGGGCAGAGGTGCTGCTAATGCTGAGGCAAGGCAACCGGGTTTGGTTTATGCAGTTCACCGGAGGGAGGATGGAGACGAGCCGGATGTTATAACCGGTACGTTGTTTATTTATGGCAAGCCCTATTTTGCTCTGATTGATGTGGGCTCGACCCATTCTTATGTTGCATGTAGTATAGTGGAAACACTAGGCCTAGACTCTGAACTTTCTGATAGGCAGATGACTGTAGTAAGCCCATTAGGCCAAACTGTAGTGGTGGATAAGATCTTTCGAAATGTACCCCTAGAGATTCAAGGAGTGAACTTTCGGGCTGACTTAATGGAACTTCCCTTTGGGGAGTTTGAACTCATACTTGGAATGGACTGGCTAGTAGAGCACCGAGCCGTGTTGGATTGTGCGGCTAAACGTATGGAACTAAGGACCCTGGAGGATGAAGTAGTAGTAATGATCGGAGAAAGAAGAAACTACCTGTCTAACGTAGTTTCGGCGTTAAAGGCTGAGAAAATGGTTAGGAAAGGGTGCAAGGCGTTCTTAGCCTTCGTAAGTGCGTTGGGTGGAAAGGAAAAAGGTGTCAGTGGAGTTAGAACGGTAAGGGACTTTGAAGATGTGTTTCCGGAGGAATTACCAGGAATACCCCCAGATAGGGAGGTGGAATTTGGAATAGATTTGCTACCGGGAACAGCTCCTGTGTCAATTGCCCCGTATCGTATGGCACCAAAGGAGTTGGTTGAGCTCAAGGCTCAAATCCAAGAATTGCTGGATCGTGGGTTCATTCGACCCAGTGTGTCTCCATGGGGAGCACCGGTCCTGTTTGTAAAGAAGAAGGACGGAACTATGCGGATGTGCATAGACTATCGTCAGTTGAATAAACTGACCATTAAGAACAAGTATCCGTTGCCAAGGATCGATGACTTGTTCGATCAGCTGAAAGGGGCCGCAGTATTTTCAAAGATAGACTTAAGGTCGAGATATCATCAGTTGAAGGTAAAAGAGGCAGATATCCATAAGACAGCTTTTAGGATAAGATACGGCCATTTTGAATTTGTAGTAATGCCGTTTGGGTTGACGAACGCTCCAGCCGCGTTCATGGATATGATGAACCGAGTTTTTCAACCCCATTTGGATAGGTTCGTTGTCGTGTTTATCGATGACATCCTGGTGTATTCGAAGTCGGAGGAGGAGCATGATGAGCACCTACTGGTTGTCTTGGAAGTATTAAGGGAAAAGAAGCTCTATGCCAAATTCAGCAAGTGTAAATTCTGGCTTAAAGAGGTGGCATTCTTAGGGCATGTGGTATCCGCAGAGGGAATAAGAGTGGATCCTAGGAAGATCGAAGCAGTGTTGGATTGGAAACCACCTAGGTCCGTGGCTGAGATCCGAAGTTTCGTAGGTTTGGCAGGCTATTGCAGAAGGTTCGTGGAAGGGTTCTCGTCAATAGCCGCGCCTTTGACAAAGTTGCTAAGGAAGGAAGTACCCTTTGAATGGACTGATAAGCAACAGGAGAGCTTTGAAAAGCTTAAGAAAGTGTTGACGGAAGCTCCAGTGTTAATCCAGCCGGAGGCAGGGAAGGATTTTATGGTATACTGTGATGCTTCTCACACGGGATTAGGATGTGTGCTAATGCAAGAAGGAAAAGTAGTCTCTTATGCGTCTCGACAGTTAAGGCCGCATGAGGTTAACTACCCAACTCATGACTTGGAATTGGCAGCAGTAGTTTTCGCTCTTAAGGTTTGGAGGCACTACCTTTATGGAGAAAGGTCGATAATCTACACAGACCACAAGAGCCTTAAGTACCTGTTGACTCAGAAGGAGTTGAACTTGAGGCAGCGAAGGTGGGTGGAGTTATTGAAGGATTATGATTGCTCGATAGAGTACCACCCGGGCAAGGCGAATGTGGTAGCTAATGCCCTAAGTCGGAAAGTTGTGTCGGATCTAAGGGCTATGTTCGCACACTTAAGTTTGTATGATGATGGAAGCCTGTTGGCAGAGTTGCAAGTTAAGCCCACATGGCTGAGTGAGGTAAAAAGGGGACAGTTGGCTGATAAGGACCTAAGTGCTAAGTTACAGCAACTACAGAACGGAGAGTTAAAGGATTATGGCGTTAATGTGGAAGGAGTATTGTGCTACAAAGGAAAAGTCTGTATGCCGAGGGACGAAGAGTTAAGACAAAGGATTCTGCGGGAGGCGCATAGTAGCCCTTATGCTATGCATCCCGGAGGCACTAAGCTGTACAGAGATCTAAGGGAACAGTTTTGGTGGCCTGATCTTAAACGGGAAGTTACTGAATTCGTGGGAAAATGTCTGACGTGTCAGCAAGTTAAGGCTGAACACCAAGTTCCATCGGGATTGCTTCAGCCAATTGAAATTTCGCAGTGGAAGTGGGAGAGAATTACCATGGACTTCATTAGTGGGCTTCCCCTTACGCCTACTAAGAAGGACTCGGTATGGGTAATAGTGGATCGTCTGACCAAGTCCGCACACTTCATTCCAGTAAGAGTTGACTATTCTCTTCAGAAGTTGGCCAAATTATATGTAGCGGAAATTGTGAGGTTACATGGTGTACCGGTATCGATCATCTCCGATAGAGACCCAAGGTTTACGTCTCGATTTTGGAGAGCACTTCATCAAGCTTTGGGCACTAAGTTGGACTTCACTACGGCTTTTCATCCACAATCAGACGGGTAGTCTGAACGGGTTATACAAGTGTTGGAGGATATGTTGAGAGGCTGTGTGATGGACTTCCGAGGAAGTTGGGAAGGCTATTTGCCTTTAGCAGAGTTCGCCTACAATAACAGCTATCAAGCTAGCATTTGGATGGCACCATATGAAGCGTTGTATGGTCGGAAGTGTCGAACTCCTACTTGTTGGACTGAGTTAGGAGAACGTCGAGTTTTGGGTCCAGAGTTAGTGGCAGAAACTGAAGCAAAGGTTGAGATAATCAGGGCACGGTTAAAGGAAGCCTCTGACAGGCAGAAGTCGTACGCCGACCTTAAGCGGAAGGAAATAGAGTTTGAAGTGGGAGACCAAGTATTTCTGAAAGTCTCGCCTTGGAAGAAGGTAATGAGATTTGGTCGCAAAGGGAAGTTAAGCCCAAGGTTTATAGGGCCCTATCGAGTACTGAAGTGAGTTGGATCAGTGGCATATCAGTTAGAGTTGCCACCAGAGTTGCAGCAGATGCACGACGTATTTCATGTGTCCATGTTACATCGATATCGATCGGATCCATCTCATGTGGTTCCAGTTGAAGAAGTGGAGATAAGGCCGGATTTATCCTACAAGGAAGAGCCGATTCAGATTCTAGAACGAGATGTGAAGGTGTTACGACGGAAATCAGTACCGTTGGTCAAAGTGTTATGGCGCAATCATGGATCGGAGGAAGCTTCGTGGGAACCAGAAGAGGCAATGCGACAGTAATACCCTCAATTATTTTAACCAAGAAATTTCGAGGACAAAATTATTTTAAGGGGGTAGAACTGTAACATCCTGAAAAGGGCCTATGCATTTTCGGTTTAATTGTACGAAATGACACGTCTTATGTGTTATGAATGTATTTTGAAAATTTTTTGAAACTAGGAAATGTAAGGAAATGATTTAGAAATGATTCAAAAGAGAAAAGTAAACATTTCGGGAAACTTGGCAATGTAAGGAAATGTTAAGTTTAAAGGAGGCAAACGAAAATTTTTGGAAACTTGGAAATGTAAAGAAATGTCAAGTTTTAAAGGTTAAAAAGAGGAAACTAAGGCAGGGTGGCCTTAATAGGAGGGATTTGACACACCATCAGGCTTGGAAAAGTGGCCTGAAGATATCACTTAAGGCCCAGGTAAGTGACGCCACAAGCTATGCAAGTGGGCCTGAGTTCGAGTCACTTAGGGAGCAAAAGAAAGTTTTTATTTTTGCTACAAGGAGTAGAGAGGTGGACGGCTCAAGGCTTTTAAAAGAGGAGTTTTATTCTCTTTAAAATTCGGCTAAATGATGGATAAATAAGGGATTTATTTATCATAGTTTTCAAGAGATAATTGTTGGATTAAATTCTTTTATTTTGTGATAATTCAAAGGATAAAGCCATCAAAATAGAAGAGTGGTGGCCAAGTAAGGGACTCTAGCTAGTAATTTCGGCTACTAGAGGAAAAGAGGCTATTCATCCATTCACTTTTTCCTTTGCCGAAATTCCTTAAGCAATTCTCCTCTCTCTGCTGAATTTTTCCCTAGCAAAATCCTCTCTTCTCTGCTATTTTGTCAAAACTGAAAACTCTAGCAAAGCAAGCCAATTTCTTCACCTTTCTCTTCTTCCTATTCCTTTTCTTTCCAATCCATCCAAAAGCCGAATCTTTGAGGGGCTCCAAGCATAGAGGCTGTCGACTTCTTCAAGAGAGGGTAAGGATCTATTGATATTATTTTCTTTTTCCAAATCAAAAGCCAAGATTCTAATGCCATATACTTGTTGGCCGAAACTTTGAAGGAAAGCTTCGGGATTCTGTGACTGTCGACTACAAGAAGGAAGGTTTCGGGATTTCTAAGATTAAAGGTAAGGCATGTATTCGGCCATAGGCCATTCTAATAGATTTTTGTGTGAAGGGCCGAATCTAACTATGGATGTGTAGGGACAGTCGACAGTGGTACACAAGGTTTCGAGATTTAAGATTTGGAAGGTAAGCACATAGATATGTTCGGCCAAGGCCTGATTTGATATCTAGATCTATTTGATAATCGTTTAAAAAGCCGAAAACTAACCGCTTTGTCAATTTCATGCTTGGCCGAATACAAGGAGGAATTAAAGTAAAGATTTCGGGATTTGTTGGTGTTCCAATCGGCAACAAGGTAGGTTTTAAATGTACAAATCCTATTAGGGTTTGGTTTTATAGCCGAATAGGCTCTTTACTAACATATTATGGATGGCCGAATATAGGTATTCAAGATCTAAAGCATAGATCAAGCTTTTCGGGATTTAAGTGAACTGCTAAGCGAATCAGGTGTGTACCCACACTTCTTAATAAAATTTATGGCTATAATTAGTATGTGCATGTTTATAAGAATGTGAATATGGCTAAGTACCATGTAATGGTACAAAAGTACTCAGGTACGTTTCTTACTCCTATTAGGATTATGAAATATGTTATATGTAACATGTGAATAAAGATAAGAATGTGAAATTTGGCATGTTAATGCATAATATTTATGATATGGGGCATATGGGTTATTGAAAAGGGGAAGTGAATGTGGTGACCTAAGACCACGCTACCTGAATACGGTGACCTAAGACCGCGATATCTGAATGTGGTGACCTAAGACCACAATATCTGAACGTGGTGACCTAAGACCACGAGACTATAAGGGCGATGAGCACGTCGACTGCAGCGACTGCCTTCGATGGAGTGTAGCGGATGGATGGTTGACTTATTAGTCCCCACGGTGTGCAGGTTGGTACGGGGGAAGTGTAGCGGATGGTTAACTAGGTTTGGGTCTTGGGTTGCATCATTGTCGTAAATTATTATGTGAATATGATATGTATGTTATGCCTAAATTTATTTGGACTTAGTGTTGTGTACACATTGAGTCTGTTGACTCACCCCGTTGTGGGACTATTTTCAGGTGACGTACAATAATGGACCGGGCTCGGTAGAAGCTTAGGGATGGCCATGCACAGCAAGAAATTTAGGATTTGGACGTTTATTTTAATTTAAGTATTTTAAGTTTATTTTGGGAATTATTTGATCTAATAAGGCCATAAGGCCATAGTTGAATTTTTTTATTTCTTTTTACTTTTATTTATTATGTTTACGAATTATTAATTATGGATCAAACAAATTTATTTTAAAAATAAACTCCAAGTGTTTTGTCACCTTAATTAGAAAAAGAAAAAGAGATTTAATATATTATTAATACATTTTCAACTCAAGCCCAACCCAAACAAACATTCTTTCTAAACACACAAGTTTTTCCTAAGTAATAAAAGAGTTTTGAATTGGTTTACATCGAGGAACATACCAGATCCGGTCACGGCTCGTGGGCCGGGTTTGGGGTGTTTCAAGAGGGCTCTTAACTGCAACACTTGAACTAGAAGTCTCTACAGAAATCCCCAACAATCTAGCTACGTCTCTCAAATAAATGATCTCGTCGCACCAGAATCAACTAAAGCTAGAAATGGAAAAGACTGTAGCGTGAAAGTACTTACAATAACATCAGTTGCCTCTCTAGTCTGAGGCTCTCTCACTATATACTCTAGCTGGACCACCATCACCACCTCGAACAGCACCACGCTGACCAGCACCTCTACCACCATCGCTTCTATCACGACCTCTGTTTCGAGCTGGGGTAGGTGCAGCAACAGTAACAACAGACTGATCGCGAACAACAAACACTCTCCTCGTGCAGTCGCTAACTCGATGCTCCACTGAACCACAATCCAAACAAGCACCACTCAACCTCTAACACTCTCCCGAATGTTGACGATTATAGTGCTCACACAAAGTCGACACAGCACGACCCTGAGCAGCAGGACCAGCCTCGAATTTCGTAGTCTGTCTATCCTGACCACGACCACCAGCAACACGTCAATTAGATCTACTGAAACAACCTCTCTTCCCCTTACGACCAGAACTACAAGTAGCATCAGTCGTCCTCTTAATAGCTCCAGATGAAACAGATTTGGGCTCCTCCCCTAAAGTCTTTTCAAGCGCATGAGCCTTCTCAACCAACTTGTCAAAGACCTTGGTAATCTAAGCAACCAAATAGAGCTTAATCTCATGAATCAGTCTGAACCTGAACCTCTTACAAAGGCTCACCTCATGAGCCACCAACTCGAGAGCGTACTGGCTTAACTGAACAAACTCAGCCTTGTACTCATCTACTGACAGAGTACCTTGGACAAGATCCTTAAAATCTTGTCTCTTAGCCTCAAGATACTACTCACCTATGAACTTCCTCTGGAACGACGATAAGAAGAAGTCCCAAGTCAAATGATCTGGCGCAGTACCCCTCTCGATGTCAACCACCATCTGTGAGCCTCGTCCGTCGGTAGTGACACAGTACAATCTAACTTATCCTCGTCAAAACAACTCATCTGACCAAGACTATGAACGACTCCCTCTAACCAGTACTTGGCACTTGTTGGATCACTTCCCCTAACACCACAAAACTTTTTACCACCCAGAGCTCGCAAGCCTTCTAGTTGCAAACCCTGACGAGCCGGAGCAATGTTGGCACCAACAATACACTATAGTGCCCCCAACCATCTCTAACATGAAGTGCTTGATGTGACCCATCTAAGCATCATCCCGTGGCAGTGCATCGTCCTCCATACTACCCCCATTGTGACATAGAGGCATAACAAATATCATATACCAAAGATAAGAATAAAGAAAATGTATCAGAAGTGAGTAGTAGCAATAGGTCTAAGATTAACTAAGTACAATTCCTATAGGGCATTGTCTACCCAAATCCTACCCTGATAACAATTTATACCAAAAAGATGCATAGGCAAAACATGCAGTTTCAAACAACATAAGCAACCAAACATCATAATCTAATATCGCAATTTTAATATTCAACAACCCTAGGTTAAGCTAATGTTTTAATCCTAACCTGACTCTAATACCACCAAATGTAACACCCCAAACCCAACCGAGTAAAACCGACCTGAATTTAAAGCATTAGATTAACTACCTATGTGACTCTCCGGCTAACGACCTCCCAAAATACACCCCAACCTTATAACCTTTCAATCTTATCTTTTTATTAGTTCTTTATTAATGCAGAAGCAATTTGTGAACCAATTTTAAACTTTTTATAAGTAATTTAACCTAATGGAATTTTTGTCATTTTACAATCTACGGTTAAACTAACTCAAATTTAGATCTATACATTTACCAACCCTCTTTTAGTCAATTTATGTAAGCCCTAAAAATATTAGCTTAATCCGAGTTTATTTTCTATGTCAAATTCAAGTTTTATCATTAAGGACTAAATCATAACATTCAAATTATCAGTACTATACCTCAATATTAAATTAAGTGTGTTTCTAACCAATTTTACCAGTTACAAGTCTAATCCTAAAATTTTATCAAGTTTCCTTATCATTTAAGGATCTAATTAGACTTATCAAGTTACAGGTTTAATTTTTAATTTAAAAGGACTAAAGAACCAATTTAAAAACACCATAATTCAAACCCACAATAGTCCACTGCAGTTTTTGTGTGCGATAAATTCGATTTTAAGCCCGATTTTGAGTATTTTAACGGCCAATTAAACCCGATATAACTACAATTAAATATCATAAATATTCTACACCTTCAATTGAATTTATTAATACCAGTTAAGCCTCAATTAAATAGAATTAAAAATTCAATTTCATGCAAATCACCGACCGATTAATTCAAATAAGTGGTGTAACAGCCCATTTTCAGTGAAATCGAAAAGGTGGTTTCGGGACCACAAATCCTAGTTCGTAAGAAAAATTATTTTAAAATTATTTTATGGCCTACCTTATAATAGGAATATTGTATAAAAAATTTTGTTAAGAAATTTTTACCAATTACATGATTAATTGATACAATGACCAAATTGCATAAAATGCAAAAGTTGAATTCTAGTAGCTAAAAGGATTAAATAGGTATGGAATTCAAAATAGGAGGTCCTTATATGGAAAATACACCATTAAGAGGAGTTAGTATATAATTTTGATGATTCGTCCATGGAAAATTAGAAAAAGAAAAAGATGAAATTGGAAAGATGATAAATAAAGATGATAAATAATAAAATAAAGACAAAAACACAAAAATCATCAATTAAAACCACCTAAATCACTTACTTGAATGAGAATTGAGTGGCTGAAAGTTTGAACTCCAAAGACCTCTATTTTCTCTTCAATTTCCGGTGGAAAGAGATGAGTGAATAGTGAAAGATGATAGTTTTTCTTTTTACCATTTTTAATTCATCTTTTCTCACCTAATTCACCCAATTTTTGACCAAAAATTAAATGCTCTTGCCCCCCTTGTCTACATGGTCGGCCAACACATACTAGATGGTCTAATTGCAGTTTAAAGACTTCAAAATTACATTCTAGAGCTATTAGGTACCTCTACCTTGAAAAATAGAACTTTGACACTTTATGCGATTTAGTCCTTTTTCACAATTAAGCATGCTATTGTTAAAATTAAAGCACCAAAATTTCCACATAGCCTTATTATAATGCTATAACACATAAAATAACATCAAAATAATTTCCCTAACCTCGGTTTAGTGGTCTCGAAACCACTATTCTGACTAGTCCCAAAATTGGGCTGTTACACAAGGAAAATTTTGAAATTTCATGAAAAATTCTCAAAGTACTCGGTTTAGTCATGACTTGTTTCTAATGTATGCTGTGAGCCTCAAGGGCTCATATAAGGGACTTTATGAATAATATTTTACATGGATGTTAAATAAATTGAAATGTCTATTTTTTATCTATTTATTTAGGTAATACTCTGTAACCCTATTTCGACGACGGATACGAATTAGGGGTGTTACATTTATTGGTATCAGAGCTACGGTTTAGCCAATTCTTATACTAACGTAAAATGTACGAATCTAACTATACATACCATTATAAAATCTGTGATAGTGTGATATCTCCTAACCATTTTAAATATGTTTTTCATATAGTAATGTCGTCCAACCGAGCTGAATCTGAAGAAGCTAAGAGCAATGCTCAAGCCTCAGTTCAAAGAGCAGCATCTAGTAGTAGAAGACCCGTATCTGAGGGCCGAGGAGGAGAGGCAAAAGAAGCCTTCTTCCAAATGATGAATGAATGGTTTACGAAATTCGTAAGAACTAATCCGGTTGTACAACAACCTCTACCCCCTCCTGTTTCTCAACCGGTTCCTGATATGCCTCAAGTTACAGAACTTATTAGAACTGGTGAACCTCCTGTAGATAAAATCTGTAAATATGGGGCAAAAAAATTTAGAACAACAGCTGAAGATGATCCTGAAAGGGCCGAATTCTGGTTGGAAAAAACTATTAGAGTTCTTGGCGAACTATCCTGTACACTAGCTGAATGCCTGAAATATGTTGTATCTTTGTTAAAAGACTCAGCATACCAATGGTGGAATACACTAATTTTTGTTGTACCGAAGGAGAGGGTCACTGTAACACCCCAAACCCGGCCCATGCGTTTCGACCAGATCTGGCATGTTATCGAACACATAACACTTTGTCGCATCTTTGTAAACACAAGTTAAATTATTTAAATTTCAAAAAAGGAGAGACATTTTGAAAAAAATAATCCTCTCTGTATTTTTATTAATAAATGTAAAAGCCTTTGACATAAATTCGTAAGTTGCATAACATTGAACTACTTAATTGAAAAAAATTAGGGGCCTTATTACATAATTGTTCCTAAGTAACAATAAAATAAACTTATAAAATTCCAAAAGAAAATAATTTGTAGAAATAGAACTTGATGGCCCCTCGAGTCCGTCTCGGCTCCCATGTCCACGATCTACTGCTCATTCTGGAGAGTAGAGAAAAGGAAAGCGTGAGTCACCAAGACTCAGTGTATAAATCTCAAAGCACACAATGACTTGAGCCCACAAACACATTATGGGCCCTGGCCCATAAGGCAACAATCATAATCATACATCAAAATAATAAATGATTAATAACCCATCCCATCCTAGGGTTCCATCCTCTACACACCAACCTGTACCAACTATCACACCGTGGGGATTTCTACAATCAACCCTCCATCCGCTACACACCATAACGACAGCCGAACTGCCTATTCCTGTTATTCAGGAATCATTAAACGTGGCATAGCCACCGATCACAATGTGACCTATCATTTATATTTGTGCGATTTCTACCACCGATCACTGCGTGACCTATCATGCACTTCCCCTTCATCATATCAATATCCCACCCCATGCATACATACATAAAGAAAACATCATGCAGACTTATATATTTTTCGATACACATAGGGAGTTTTATGTTTACGTACCCAGCATCCTTGCCTAACCCTTTTAGGGTTCCATTCGACTGTCTATACAGCCTTATTCCAGCTTTTTAGCCCATAACATACACAAATAGATATACATACAGGTTTATTAGTAGTGTGTTAGAGATCTACACACCTGATTACCGATAAAACGATGCTTTCTATGTCGACGCTATCCTTAGTCGTCACAACTGCTATCTCGAACGGCAGATACTGCTCGTTTCTTAAACTTAGGGATTCTTTCCTTTGCCTGATCCATATTTAATTCCATCATAAATCCTTATCAGAGCTACTATCACAATATTTAATCGTTAATCCTCATCTTAGAGTTTAGATCTTGCATATAATGAATGAATCTAGTAAAAATCTAGGGAAAATCTTCTTACCTTAAAATCCTGAAATTGAAGACTAACTATTTTCGGCTTTTAGATCTAGTTGACCAAGCTTCCTTCAAATCCCGAATTGCCGCCCAACATAGAACCATTAAACTATTAGCTTTTCAACTTTTGCCTTTCAAAAACTGGGAATAGATCATGAGAACTAATCAAAATCGACACTTACCTTAGCATAGGAGATTCGGCTAGCACTAGAGAGAGGATTCGGCAATGCCAATGGAAGATTTAAATGCCAGAAGTATAGAACTAATTCTCAAATAGGATGAATAAAAGAAAAGACTATGGATGCTTCGGCTTTTTAGAGAAATCGGCACAAGGAGGAAAAAGTGGAGAAGAGTTTCGGCTTTTGAAGAAATTGGAGAAAAGAAATTGGAGAGGGAGAGGCTAGGGAATTTTGGCACAATGGGAGAAGAATCTAGGTTTTCAGTGTCAGAAACAAGGAGCTAGCCCCCCTATTTTTAGATATTTCGGCACCTACTGCTAAAAACTGAAAACGCCCTTAAAATTCAAGCTAAAAGAGAGGGGAAATTCGGCACCCTCTTTGCCATGCAGTAGCCAAATTTTACACTCCTCTAGGTGGTAGACTTTCGGCCAACACTTCCCTTGAAGATAAGCTCCTAACTTTTCTCCTTTTTATCTATGATATTATCACTTATAAAATCCACATAATTTCTCCTATTTTTAAGCCTTGTAGCTGTCCACCTCTTTAAACCTAATTGCCAAAATTTAACTCACTTAAATTAAAAGCTTTGGGCTTCATTAAACTTAAATTTTGGGCCCCTAAATCCCTTGTGTGTGGCGTCACTTCTAGTTCCCTTACAGTGCCACTTATTGTTGGGCCACAAGCCCATGTTGGCATTTTAAACATAATTACCACCTTTTAACTCTTTAATGCCCAATCTAATAATTTAATCAAGGGCTTTGCCTAATCCTGAGCCCAATTTGGACCTCTATCACTTAAATTAACCTATTAAACTTATCCCTACACTAAATGCATAGGCCCATAAATTTAGGATGTTACAGTTACTTGGGAATTTTTTCTAAATTGAATTAAAAAAGAAGTATATCAGTCAGAGATTTCTTGATCGGAAACGAAAAGAATTTCTGGAACTTAAACAAAGTCGTTTGACGATATCTGAATATGAAAGCGAATTTTTTCGACTAAGTAAATATGCTAGAGAAAGTGTCCCGACTGAAATCGCAACGTGTAAGCAGTTTGAAGAAGGTTTAAATGAAGACATAAAGTTATTGGTTGGGACTCTTGAATTAAAATATTTTGTTGTATTGGTTGACCGAGCACATAAAGCTGAAGAATTGAGTAAAGAAAATAGACAAGCTGAGATTGAAGCCCAAACTTCAAGTAAAAGATTTACCGAAAAGTCATATCAGTCTTCCTCAAAGAAATCAAAGAACTATCATGACCGTTCCATACCTCTGCAAGGTATTCTGGGAAAGATAGAGGTATATCACGCTCTAGTCCAAGATCTTAGGCTACATCTATAGCGAGTGCAGGCAGTGTCAGAAACACTAAACCTAGGTGCAAAATACTGTAATAAATTCCATTTTAGTGAGTGTCGCGTAAAAAGTAGAGCTAGTTTCAAATGTGGTTCTTATGACCACTATCTCAGAGATTATTCGAAGAAAGTTAAAGAGATATTGTACAAACTTCAAAGCCAACTAACCCCGCTACAAGAGGTAGACCACCTCGTAACCCTAGCAATGTTAGTGGTAGTCGAGGTACGGTAAAAGATACAACCGTCAAATCTGAAGCACGAGCACTAGCAAGGACATATGCTATTCATGCACGTATTACTGGTACTTTTTCTCTTCTTAATACTAATATAATTGTCACACCCCTAGACCCGGCCCAGACGTTATGGTCGAATCTGGGAATGTCACATCGAAGGCATATTTCAAAAAGATTTGGCTAAGTTAAAATTTAAGGCCTAAAAGCCCAAAATCCTTGAATCTTGTTAAGTAGTGATAAAAGCCCATTTAATTATTTTAAGCATCCCGAAAACCATGTTTAAACATAAGAAATTACTCAGGTTTAATAATTAAGTAAACAGTTGAAACAACAAAACTCAAAATCTAAAGTCAAAACGGAGTACAAGGCCTTATTACATCCAATGAAAATAAAGCAATTTAAAATCATGACTTTTGAAACAAATAAATAAAATTTCTAAATATCTTGTAGTGTGGCCATCTCCGAGTCCTCTCCCACGTCGAGCCATTTACTAAGGATCACCTGAAACATTTAATAAAAAGGGTGTGAGTTTTGAAACTCAGTGTGTACGTCCATTAGCAGTCAAATCAACATACAAATATTACATTGGGCCTAAGCCCTATCAAAATCAGTGGTCTTGGGCCTTAGCCCATGATGACCTCATACCACATCAGAGTCACATGAATGCAATGCACCCATCCCGAATCCAACCCTGCACACCATTTCTCTTCCAACCCTACACACCTGTAGGGATATAAATATCAACCCACCCATCCATACACACCAAAGGTAACACCAGCAGCAGCACTACTCAAACGTTGCAGCAAAACTGCTATAATGGGGTTAAAGCCATCGGTGGATCCACGGTCATCAAGCGACTATGCGATCCTCAAATCTTCCTCCGTACCATCAAAACCCACCCAAGTGCAACATATATTCCTTGAATGCAACATACATATTTCCACCCATTCGGCACTTAGGGGTATTTTAGTCATTCACTACCCATGGGTGTTTCCGTGAATCTACTCTACAGGGTATTTAAGTAATTTTGCAAAACAGAGGTATTTTGGAAATTTTGTAAATCAGGGATGTTTTGGTAATTCTGCAAATCAAAGGTACTCTGGTAATTTCACAATTCGGGGGTATTTTAGTAATTTTGCAAATCTAAGGATATTTTGGTAATTTTCAAACTAAGGGTATTTTGGTAATTTTCAAATCAAAGGTATTTTAGTAATTTTACAAATTAGGGGTATTTTAGTAATTTTACAAATCTAAAGGTATTTTGGTAATTTCCAAATCAGGGGTATTTGGTCCTTCTCGGGTTTTAGTTATGAACTTTGGCCCATTAACAATTCCTTGCGGTTAAAGTGAACAGACACTATGCACCAGGTAGGAGTCTAGAGAAGAGGAGGTGGGCCGCTAGGACCGCTTAAGTACCAAGCTCTCTCTAGATCCAATCCTAGACATGCATATGTCCGTTGCCACACTTTAACCCAGCAACTTGTTCACAAACATGTTTAATTATTAGATTAAGTCTTATCCGATTTAAGAGTTGTTCAGAACTAGGCCTAAAGTCCATTAAACCCTAGCATACTTGTCTACGTCCCCATAAAGCCCATCAAGCCCAAATCACATCCTTACGACCCATTAGGCCCAAATCTCATCCATATAGCCTATTAGGCCCAAAACAATTCCAAATCATGTAACATGCATGACTAACTCAACTCGTATAACCAACTAACAATTTCATCAAACTTAGCCTCAAGGTCCACCGGGCCCATTTAGCCACTTTCGGCATTTCTGGCTTTCCGGCGTTGCCGATATCGTGTGTGTAGTGTTTGTACACACCTGGTTACTGTGAAGTGCTAAACTATCCTTAGCCTTGAACCTACAACCAACCAGCCTTCAATCAATCACTAAATCAAAACATTTACCAAAAGCCGAAACCTTACCGTATCCTTACCGTGTGCCACCGGGTTCTAATAGCCCTTCCTTAGCTACTAATCAGAAGTATCCCCTAGATCTACACTCGCACATACACCATCAAAATTCGAGTGACTCATAATCCACACAAGTTACCCTTATAGATCATACATACATTCGGCCATTTACTTAAACCACAATCGAGTTGAGTACACTTACCCTTGCTAACGATTCTACCACGCTTGCGATCTTTGAACCTTATCCTTTTTATCACAGAGTTAACGACAGGACAGTTAGATAGCCTTTCGGGTTTTAGCAAAACGTACAAGAGAGGTTAACCGAATACTTATCAAACAACTTCCGATCCTACAGCCTAAATTCAGCTTTTAACCTTGACTGATAGTAGATAATAATCGATTTGTGATGGAGGAAAACAACAAGGGTTTGGCACAAATAGGAATTTCGGCAAGGAAGGCTGATGGTAATTCGGCAATAGGAGAGTTTGGCTATGAGAGAATTCGGCAAAAAGAATTTGGCTATAGGAGTTTTCGTCAATAGGGAGAATTCGGCTATAGGAAAACCGATTAAGGGGGGAAAGAAAAACTAATGAAAGCTCAAAGAACCTTTCAAAGCATTCGGCCCTCTCTTTTTATAGCCACAAGCCAAATACTCCTTTCCCCACAGTCCCATTCGGTACAAATTCTTCCCCCTCCTCATCTCCTAACTTTCCTCCCTGATAACACCTTAGCCTTATCCGAATTTCCCTCCATTATCAGTTCCCCTTACCACTTAAACACTCCAACGCAAGAGTTCATATTCAACAAAACTCTGGTAGTCCACCTATGCAAAATAAAACACCCCAAAAATACCACTCTTAATGCTTGAACCTTGGACCTCCTCAGCTGACAACACGCCACCTTATAGCTCCCTAAGTGAAGTGATGCCACTTGCCACTGGACCATAAGCCCATTTGTGTCCTATTTTCTCTTAATCTGCTTATAAGGCCAATGCCTGAGACTAGGGTCCACTAAAGCAAGAAAAATAATTTTTTCCCTATGGTGTTCCCTATCTCTAAGACTTCAAATAATCCCGATAATACCTTAAAATTAATATTCTAAGTGCTACTCATACATATCAACCTCCATGCACAGAAATTTAAAGTTTCGGGATTTTTGGGGCGTTACAACTCTGCCCCTCTTAAAAAAAATTTCGGCCTCGAAATTTACCTGCTTGAAACAAGTGAGGGTATTGTCATCGCATTGCCTCATCAGGTTCCCAAGTAGCCTCCTCGACAGTATGGTTACGCCATAGCACTTTGACCAAAGGGACTAACTTTCTCCTTAGAACCTTAACATCCTGATCAATTATTTGAACTGCCTCCTCTTCAAAAGTTAGGTCTGGTCTAACCTCGATCTCCTCGACTGACACGATGTGAAAAAGGTCTGAGCGATAACGTCTTAACATTGGTACATGAAACACATTGTGTATTTGGCTTAGTTCCGAAGGCAATTCCAACTGATAGGCAACTGGCCGAATTCACTTCAACACCCAGTATGGCCCGATGAATCTAGGGCTTAACTTGCCCTTTTGACCAAACCTTAACACCTTCTTCCAAGGAGAAACCTTAAGAAAAACCAAGTCCCCCACCGCATACTCAATCTCTCTCCTTTTGAGGTCAACATACGACTTCTGCCTATCCACCGACTTCTTCGACCGATCCGAATAAACTTTACCTTATCTTCGGTGTCTGCTACCAACTCCGGACCCAATACTCGCCACTCACCCAACTCGGTCCAACAAGTCAGAGTACGACATCTTCGTCCATACAGTGCTTCATATGGTGCCATTCAAATACTTGACTGATTACTATTGTTATACGCAAATTCAGCTAACGGCAAATACTCCTCCGAACTTCCTCAAAACTCAATTATACACCCTCTCAGCATATCCTCAAATACTTGAATTATCCTCTCCGACTGACCATCAGTCTGAGGGTGAAATGTTGTACTAAAATCCAACCTCATACTCAGTGCTTCATGCAACTTCTTCCAAAAGCGAGATGTAAAATGAGAGTCTCTATCAGATATAATAGAGATCGAAACCCCATGCAATCTCACAATCTCCGCCACATACAATCTTGCCAATTTTTGTAATGAGAAGTTGGTGCGGACCGGTATAAAATGGGCAAACTTAGTTAACCGATCCACTATAACCCACACAGAGACCTTTCTAGTAGGTGTCAAGGGTAGCCCACTAACGAAATCCATAGTAACCCGCTTCCATTTCCAAAGTGGAATCTTAATCGGTTGGAGTAACCCTGATGGTAGTTGATGCTCCGATTTCACTTGCTGACATACCAAACATTTGCCCACAAACTCCATAACCACGCGTTTCAAACCCGTCCACCAATAAAGCTCTCGTAAATCTCGATACATCTTGTTACCTCCGGGGTGCATAGCATAGGAACTACTATGCGCTTCCCGTAGTATAGACTTCCTTAGCTCTTCATCCCTTGGCACACAAATTCTACCACAGAAACACAACAACCCGTCAGTATTTATCCCAAAATATGTTGTTTCCCCATTCCCAATCTGCTTGAATCGAGCACCCAGAGTTTCATCTAATGACTGCTTAACTTTAATTTGCTCAACCCACAGTGGCTTCACTTGCAACTCGGCTAACAAACTCCCATCGTCATACAAACTTATCCGAGCAAACATTACCCTCAAGTGCAACATAGCCTGTAACACCCCTAACCCGTAACCGTCGTCAGACTAGGGTTAAAGGCGTTACCAGACAGATCGGAAACATTCATAACACTTTATACATTTCATTCATCAATCATACATACAATGTCCCTTAAATAGGTCAACGAAACCTTAAACATGCTTATAACCCGGGTCGGGACTAAAACGAAACACATACAAAAATTTCTCGAAAAATTAAAAACTTTTCTAAGATATAGGGGATACACTCCCGTGGGAGAAAATCGTGTGCCTCCCACGGCTGCTAGACACACTCGTGTGTCCTCCCCGTGGTTGAAACTGACTTCTCTTCCACGGCCACTAAGCACACTCGTGTACTCTGGCCGCACGCTCGTGTACTCTGGCCACACGCCCATGTTCTCTGGCCGTGGTCGATTCTGCCAAATACCACACGGCTACCAGGCACGACCGTGTACCTTGACCGTGTGCTCTTAAACTATAATCTGACTTACGCCACGGTCACTAGGCACGCCCGTGTGCCATGGCTGTGTGACATTATAGGCCATTTACAAGGCCAAAATGCCACCCTCTTGGGTCTTACCTACAAGCAACATTTGCCATCACTTTTCATACACATATGACCACCAAAGACATACGAAATGTAACCATTCAAACCATGCATTCAATACCAATTCCAACCATGACAATTTCAAAGACTAAAACTCATATCATCACAAGCATAATTCATTCATTTGCTTACTCAAAACTTAACCATTTCATGTATCAACTAACCATGCCAAAACTTGCATCACATATCACATTCATTCAAAATAATTTCTCAACTTATAACTAACCAAATCACATGGCTAAGTTCATATAACAACTTATACCGATACTAGCCTATACATGCCATATCTAGCTATATACATTTTCAAAGTGTACCAAAAAGAGTTTAGTAGTGTGATGACGTTCCTTGACGGTCCCGAGCCTTTAGTAGCTTTGACGACCTATAAAACAGAGAAAACACACACAGAGTAAGCTTTCCAAAAGCTTAGTAAGTCAATATACAAACAAACTTGGCATGGAGGTCATAGTTGCAAATAAATACTTTGGCACATATCAAACACTTAGCAAACTATCACATATATGCTTTGATTCATATGCTATTGACCACATTTGCCACTTTCACAAATCAAGAATCATATAAGCACATAGCTCATCTAGCCAAAACTTTACATATCATATCATCAATTCCATATACATAACATCATAGTCAGATCACATAGATGCTTACCTTGTATACACAATTAGTGTATAATCAGCGTACCTGAAACGAATTCACAATCACATAATTTTTCATAGCTCGAATTTGCAATTCGTAACACAGACTCGCCCGTTGAACCAATAGGAATCTAGTAGGATACTCAGAAAGCTCGGAATAGTCGTACAATGCCAACGTCCCAGACGAGGTCTTACATGCACTCAGATATCGATGCCACTGTCCCAGACAGGGTCTTACACGAATCAATACGATGCCGATGTCCCATACATGGTCTTACATGTAAAGCTCATATCGATGCCAACGTCCCAGACGTGGTCTTACACGTAAAGCTCATATCGATGCCTACGTCCCAGACGATGTCTTACACGAAATCTCAAATCAACGCCAACGTCCTAGATGTGGTCTTACATGATAAAACAGAACAGATACCTATGTCATGACATAGCTAATCCTATCTATTCCTAGGTTCGTACGGGACTTCTCGGGCTTAGTCACTATATCGATCTTATCTCAGAATTCATATGCATAACCTCTCATAAGCATCCATCATCAACATTAGTCATATGAACACTTATAATTTCATATAAGTACATTTATTTGTATAGTGACTTACCTCGGATTCGATTTTACGGAAATGGAAGCGGCTACTCGTTTACTTTCGCTTTCCCATGATCTAAGTCCGTTTTCCTCGGTTCTTGATCTAAACATATTCAAAATTAACCCTTTTATTCACTAATCCATTCAATTCAATTCAAGGACACATATTTGGGGCTATTTACAAATTAACCCTCACATTTACATAATTTATCAATTTAGTCCATTTTTCTCAAATACACCAAATACACACAATTTGTTCATACCAAGCATAGCCGAATCTCCTTAAGGACTATATAAGTCCATATTTTTTTCATCAAATTCACAATTTAGTCCTCCAAAATAACATTTCCTCAATTTAGCCCTAATTAGCTAAATTCATCAAAACTTCAAGAACAAAATATATTCATCTAGCTCAAATCTTTCATTTAACAACATAAATTATCATAAATCACTTGAGTTCATCAAATGCTTACCTCAAAAACATCATCAATTTTAAAAATTAAAACATGGGTTTTGTAGCTCTCAAAGCAACGATTGCAAAAATGTAGAAATTATCAAAAACAGATCAAAAACTAACCTTGAATTCAAGCTTGTATGTGCTGAAAATTTGAAAGCTTTTGTTCTTTCTTTTCTTTCCAAAAATTCGGTGGATGAACAAAAATTAATGACCATATTTTATTTTTATTTTATTAGAACATATATTAATAATTCTTTTACCAAAATATCCATCCAATTAATAAATAAAACAAACATGTAATAAGGGCATATTTGACTTTCATTCACCCACTAACTGAATAATGGTCCAATTGCCACTTAAGGCCACAACTTTTAAAAGCCACAACACTTTGATACTTTAATGAATAGTAAGCAACTTTCACATTCAATGCAATTTCATCCTTTTGTCAAATTAAACACACAGACGGACAAATTAGCTTACAGAAATTTAACACATGCTTAGTCACATATCAACGACACAGAAAATAATATTAAAATATTATACAAACTCGAATTTGTGGTCCCCAAAACCACTGTTCCGACTAGGGTATAAACCGGACTGTTACATAGCCCTACGACTTAGCGCATCAGCCACCATATTCACTTTGCCCGAGTGATATTCGATTGTGCAATCGTAATCCTTTAACAGCTCAATCCATCGGTGCTGCCCCAAGTTCAACTCATTCTGAATTAAAAGGTACTTCAGACTCTTGTGATCCATATAGATGATGCACTTCTCTCCATGCAAATGGTGCCTCCAAATCTTAAGTGCGAACACCATTGCTGCCAATTCCAAATCGTGGGTTGGGTAATTTCTTTCATGAGTCTTAAGTTGGCGTGACGCATATGCAACCACCTTCCCTTCCTACATTAAAACACAGCCCAAGCCCACGTGTGACGCATCGCTATAAACCGTAAACTCTTTCCCGTGCTCCGACTGAATCAGAACAGGGGCCTCCGTTAAAACCTTCTTAAGCTTCTCGAAGCTTTCTTGCTGTTTATCGACCATAAAAATGACACCCCTTCCGTAGTAACTTGGTCAAGGGTGCAGCGATTAAGGAAAACCCTTCAACAAATTGCCTATAGTATCCTGCCAGGCCTAGAAAACTCTGAATTTTTGACACCGTCTTAGGTAGTTTCCAATCCAACACCGCTTCTACTTTCCGAGGGTCAACTCTAATTCCCTCAGCGGAGACCACATGCCCTAAGAAAGTGACTTCTCTTAGCCAAAATTCGCACTTGTTAAACCTAGCATAAAGTTGCTTCTCCCTTAGAATTTGCAACACAACCCTTAAGTGTGCATCATGATCATCCTCTGTTCTTGAGTATACTAAGATGTCATCTATGAAAACTACTGCGAACTGATCTAGATACGGTTGAAAGACCCAGTTCATAAGATCCATAAAAGCAGCAGGTGCGTTCGTTAGCCCAAACAGCATCACCAAAAACTCGTAATGTCCATAACGAGTTCTGAAAGCTGTCTTATGCACATCTGGTTCCTTAACCCTCAATTGATGGTACCCCGAACGCAAGTCAATCTTTGAGAAAACTGAAGCTCCTCTAAGTTGACCGAAAAGGTCATCCATCCTTGGCAGAGGGTACTTATTCTTAATGGTTAACTTGTTTATCTACCTATACTCGATGCACATCCTCATGGACCCATCCTTCTTCTTCACGAATAATACTGGTGCTCCCCATGGAGACCCACTTGGTCTAATAAATCTGCGATCCAATAACTCTTGAATCTGGGCCTTCAACTCCACCAGCTCCTTCGGTGCCATCCAATAAGGTGCAATAGACACTGGAGCTGTACCAGGTAACAACTCTATTCCAAACTCCACCTCTCTATTGAGAGGTAACCCTGGCAATTCCTCTGGAAAAACATCAGGGAATTCTCTTACTATTTTCAAATCCTTGACAGTAAAACTTTTAAATTCCAAATCACTGATATAAGTTAAGTAAGCTTCACAGCCCTTCCTCACCAACTTTTCTGCCCTTAAAGCTGAAATCACGTTCGACAAGTAATCACGTCGCTCCCCGATCACAACTACTTCATCATCTTCTACAGTTTTTAACACCATCCGCTTCGCAGCATAATCCAGAGTTGCTTGGTGCCTTGTCAACTAGTCCATGCCTAAGATAAGGTCGAACTGTCCGAATGGTAATTCCATCAAGTCCGCTAAAAAAATAACTCCTTGAACTACCAATGGTCCATTTCTAAACAACTTACTAACTTTCACCGACTGCCCTAAAGGACACAACACAGTCATTTCATTCTCAATGGTTTCAAACTCAACCCCTACAATTTCAGTCCTATTGCATGCAATGTACGAATGTGTCGACCCCACATCAATTAGCGCAATATAAGGTAGCTCACAAATAAGGAATGTACCCGTTATGACATCTGGTGCATCACCTTCCTCTCTACGATGAGCAGCATAAACCAACGCTGGCTGTCTTGCCTCTGCCTGACCTGCACCTTTGCCCGGTGCTCCACGTCCTCGTCCTGCGTACTTGTTGTAAGAAATGGAGAATATACTCGACCAAAAGATTAAGCCCATTCAAGACTAGCGAGAACCTGGAGCAATAACCCAACGGAAGCAAATTCCACCAAGTCAGAAAACGAAGCCACAACGACACCATTCAAGAAAAGACTCTTATCAAGACTCCTATTCAACAAGGTCGTCGAGACAAAGAGAAAAAAGTTTCGAGTTTGAGACTTTTCGAAGTGACGAACAAGAAAGTACAAGTTATTCCTCGTATACCTTAAAGAAGTCCCACTCAGAGAAACGTACACGAAGACTTGATCGAGAAACCTACAACAATACTTTTTCTTTCTTTGAGCAAAACACCCATCTTTTTGATTCTTTTGTTACATCTTCATGCTATAATATAATTGAAAAAGAAAAAAAAAGAAAATTGAAAAAGAAAAAGAGATCGAAAAACAGTGTGAGCACGAAAATAAAATTGAAAAAGAGAGAGAATGAAGAAAGAAAAGAAGTCGAGTTAGAAAAAGAAACAAAAGAAAAAAACGAGCGAGAACAAGAAAAAGAAAGTGATATTTTAACTAACCCCCGCAATATTTTGTAACACCCCAGACCCGGCCTAGAAGTTAGGCCCGAATCTGGCGTGTCACATCAAAGGCATATTTCAAAATGATTTTGCTAAGTTAAATTTTAGGGCCCCAAAAACCCAAAACCCAGGAGTCTTGTTAAGTAATGATAAAAGCCCATTTTATAGCTTTAAGTATTTCGAAAACCAAGTTTAAGCATAAGAAATTTACTTAAGTTTAATCATTAAGTAAATAGTTAAAACATCAAAACCCAAAATTTAAAATCATATCAAAGTACAAGGCCTTATTACATCCAATGAAAGTAAAGCAACTAAAACCATGTCCTTTGAAACAAATAAATAAAAATAAAAATTTAAACATCTTGTAGTGTGGCCATCTCCGAGTCCTCTCCCACGTCGAGCTGTTTACTGAAGATTACCTGAAACATTAAATAAAGGGTGTGAGTTTCGAAACTCAGTGTGTACAACCCTTCGCAATCAAATCAACATACAAATATTCACATTGGGCCTAAGCCCTATGGAAATCGGTGGTCTTGGGCCTTAGCCCACAATGACCTCATATCATATCATATCATATGTAAGACAAGGTAATCCAAAACCCTCCCCAAAAATCCATCCGCTACACACCATTTCCCTTCCAACTCTACACACCTGTGGGGATTTCTAAATCGACCCACCCATCCAATATACATCAAGGGTAGCCCAGTTGCGGTACTACCTAACGTTGCAGCAAAGCTGCTAATCATATAATGGGCTTAAAGCCACCGGTGGATCCATGGTCGTCAAGCGACTATGCGATCCTCAAATCTTCCTCCGTACCATAATTCCCACCCATATGCATCCTAATCAGAATATCATATGAATGCAACATGCACATGAGTAACATCCACAAAACTCATACTCATCACATAGGGGTATTTTCGTCATTTCACAACCCAAGGGTATTTTCATAAATCTACTCTACATGGGTATTTAGGTAATTTTGCAAAACAGAGGTACTTTGGAAATTTTGTAAATTAGGATGTTTTGGTAATTCTGCAAACCAAGCGTATTCTGGTAATTTCACAATTCAAGGCTATTTTAGTGATTTTGCAAATCTAAGGATTTTGGTAATTTTTAAACTAAGGGTATTTTGGTTATTTTCAAATCAAGGGTATTTTAGTAATTTTATAAATCTAGGGGTATTTGGTCCCTCTCGGGTTTTAGTTATGAAATGTGGCCCATTAACAAGTCCTTGCGGCTAAAGTGAACAGACACTATGCACCAGGTAGGATTCTAGAGAGGAGGAGGTGGGCCGCTAGGGCCACTTAAGTACCAAGCTCTCCCTAGATCCAATCATAGACATGCATATGCCCGTTACCACACTCTAACCTAGCGACTTGTCCACGGACATGTTTAATTATTAGAAAGTCTTATGCAGTTTAAGAGTTGTTCAGTACTAAGCCTAAAGTCCATAAAACTCTAGCATACTAGTCTACGTCCCCATAAAGCCCATCAACCCATTTCACGTTCATATAACCCATAATGGCCACATCACATTTTTATGGCCCACTAGGCCCAAGTCTCAGTCATATGGCCCATTAGGCCCAAAACAATTTCAGATCATGTAACATGCTTGTTTAACCCAATTCATATAATTAAATCAAACCACTTTATCAAACTTAGCCTCAGGGCCCACCAGGCCCATTTAGCCACTTTCAGCTTTTCAGCTTTCTGGCATTGTCGAAATCATGTGTGTGTAGTGTTTGTACATACCTGGATACTGCGACGTGCTATTCTATCCTTAGCCTTGATCCTTCAACCAACCAACCTTCAATCAACCACTCATACTTAATCAAAATATTTATTCAAAAGCTGAAACCTTACCGTAACCTTACCGTGTGCCACCGGGTTCTAATGGCCCTTCCTTCGCTACTAATCACAAGTGTTCCCTAGATCTGCACTCACACATACACCATCAAAATTTGGGTGACTCGTAATCCATAGAAGTCATCCACACATTCGACAATTCACTTCCACCATAATCGAGTTGAGTATCCTTACCCTTGCTAATGATCCTACCACGTTTGCAATCTCCGATCCTTACCCTTGTTAATACAAGATCACCGATAATGAAAAATTAGATCGCCCTTCAGCTTTTAACAAAATATACTAAGGGGAGTTAATAGAATACTTACCGAATCCAACCTTAGATCATGCGGCCTAGATAACTACCGAACGAGATTTGGCTTTTAACCTTGACTGAGAGTAGCTACCAACTAATTTGTGATAGAGAAAAAAACAAAGATTCGGCACTAATGGGGATTTCGGCAAGGAAGGATTATGGTAATTCGGCAAAGATGAGAATTTGGCTATAGGGGAATTTGGCTTTCAGAGAAAGAAGAAGAACACAACTCTAATAGGAATTTTGGCAAAAAGAATGATGGGTTTTCTTTTCGGCAAATGAAAGAATCTGGCTGAGGGGGAGAAAAGGAAGAAATAACAGAACCCAAGGAACCGTTCAATGAATTTGGCACCCCCTTTTTATAGCCAAATCCGAATCCTACCTTCCCCCCACAGTCCCATTCGGCACCAACTCCTCCCTCTCCTTATATCCTGACTTTTCTCCCTGATAACACCTTAGTCTTATCCGAAATTTTCTCCACATCCAACACACATGTTTACTTCAAACTCTCTACGGCAAGAGTTCAAAACCAACACAACTCTGGCCATCCATACAGTAAAATAAACACTTCACAAAATACCACTCCTAAGCCTCGAACCTTGGACCTCTTAAGCTTACAACACGCCACCTTATAACTCTCAAGTGACGCTACTTACCACTGGACCACAAGCCCATTTGTGTCCTATTCCTTCTTCATTTATTAAAAATGCCTACTAACTGAAGTCACTGTTCCTTAAGGCGAAAACCAAAATTTTTCCTTTACCCTTACTTGATCCCAGGACATCTCCAACACCCCTAGACACTCCAAATTCATTAATCCTCAAAGCCCACATGCCAATTGTCATTTTTCTCGCTCACTTAAAAAAAATTTTCTGAAATCCAAAGCCCAAAGCCCAATAGGCCCAATTCTTCTAGGCCCAAATTCGAGCTATTACATATTTGCTCCTATTCTGTTCCTTCTTTTCAGGTTTTCGAAAAGCCAAGTGGAAAATATCAACTTCAATACCTTCCTGATGAGTGACATTTTTGCCTGACCGAGAAAGGTAAGGTTGAAGATAAAATCGAGCCATACGAGCCTGAAGGTAAGTTAGGTACGGATCACCTAGCACTTGAACTTCCACTATCTTCCTTGAATGTGCGTAAACCTCTTGTCGATGACTTCACCATTGTAAAAGCTCTGTGCTAAGGAATGCTTAATTTTCCTTCTTCGATTATTGTTAAAATTTCAAATGGTGGTGAGACGAGCATTTCTAACACAAATCTTTGTGTTGACAAATTTGAAGGTGAAGTGTTGTTTAATTGGCAAATGTGAAACTCGATTATGTGTGACAACGCATTTTCATATAAGTATATCAATTTAATCGATTGTGGTGATTATGTGAATCATTTAATGCCTTGTTTGAAATCCTCGAGTTTTTGCAAATCTGTCTTCAAGAATGAAAAGAGTTTTGATTGTATGTTGCTATGTATGCAAAAATCTTTTTGGTTTGACTTGTTTGATTTACTAAAACCTTTGCTAAACTTTGGCATAAGTAATCAAAATCATGTTTTTAAACCCGAAATCTGTTTTGGTTCATTTTGTGGGAAAAACCAGCAACTTGAATTGCGTGTGAATAATTTCCATTTGTTTTATACTTGGTTTTTGAATAAGGTAACGAAATTTGCCAAATTTTTTTTCAATTTAAATTTGTTCCTTAATCCATTTCTATGGTTTTACGTAAAGTTTGCATTCCATTCCGACAAGGTTAACTCAACCACGAAGTTTCGACTACACTATCTTCTCGAGGAAAGAAGGTTTTTGTTGGCTAAGAGAGGTACTATCCAATACGATTTTCGGTAACTTGTTTCTAAAGGTGAGTGTAACATCCTAGAATTAGGGGTTCTGCATTTTGTGCTATTTCTTGCATTTGGCTAGTTATGCTTGTTGTTCTGGTGTGTTTGGGGGGTCTTGGGAAGGCTCACGTTCGAGTCAGAGCTTTGGTAAAATTTTTGTTTTAGGGCACTTAAGAGAGAGAGCTAGTAGATGCGGGCTTTAAGGTTAATTATTTGCATTTGAGGACACAAAGATGAGCTTATGGTGGGGTGGATGTGGCGTCACTTGCAGGAGCAGAGGGGGAGGAGTTCGAATCCCATCTGCTGCAACAAGAGCTTTATTTTTGTGCTCAAGGTGGTGGAGTGTTGGCATTTGGCTGGGACTCTTCTAGGAGGAGTTTGAATGAGTCAAATGCATTCAAATGGATGGACAAGAGAGCTTGGAGAAGTTTGAATTGGTCAAGCCAATTTGAAAGGGTGATAGGGAGTAATTGGGGGAGCAAATCAAAGGATTTGAGAGGGGGAGTGAGAGTTGGCCGAATGTTGGAGTGTTAGGGGGAGAATTTCGGCTATGTGGTGTAGTTGGCTAGGGAGTTTCGGTATTTGAAGGGGTGTGTTAGCAAAACCGAACCTTGTGGGAGTGAGGTGCCAAACTTTCCTTTTGTTCTTAGTCAAATTTGGTTAGCATATTCAGTCATAGGTGTGGGGAGAGTGTCGTTCCTTCAAGTATTCATTTGAGAGAATTTACCCTTTTTGCATTTTGGCTTAGAGCATTTTCAAGTTTTGTGTTGCTTCTATTTCTTCTGGCTGAATCTTAAGTATTATAGTAACTCCTTCTTCTTCTCTTTTCTTTTTGTAGTAGACACTATTTTCCCTTAGACGTCGTAAACACCATAGCCGAACCTCTCTTTCCCATTTCTTACCATTCGTTTTCAATAGCCGAATCTCTCTTTAATCTCCTACTATTCGTTTTCTTCTCCATAACCCAACCAGTTTCTTGCTGTTAGTCGAATCTTCCCTCACTATCTTTTTTTGCGTTCAATTCTTTTCTTCTTCTTCTACACTCTTTTCTCCATTAGCCGAACCCCAGTTGCCTATTTTCTTCACTTTTCTTTTCGTCTCTCCCTTGTTCTTTCTCTTGAGCCGAAACTTTGTTGGCTTTTGTTGCTTGTGCCAAATCTGTTTGGACTCCATTCGGCCTTTCCCTGTTCAAGGTAATATCCTCTTCTTTTTATTAACTTGTTCATTACCCTTACTTCTCCTAAAGAAGCCAAACACTCATCTTCTAAATCATTAAACCGAATGTGGTCTCTCTCTCTCGTAATTGGTTACTCCATCACGTTGTGATCTTGCTTTTTCTGTGATTCGTGATAAACTTTCATTAGATAAGCCAAACATCCTGCAACCGAATTCGTGGCTGTGCAATTCCTTGTTTATTAAGGTAAGAAGTTTTCTTTAGTCTTATATGATTAGACTCCCTTCTGTTTTACTCTGCCTTAATCAAATCTTTTGGTTAGACAACCAAAGTTTCTCTTTGAGTACTGATCAAAGATTCTCTCCATGGATGCGAGTACTAGTCAAGCTAAGGAGGAGAGTGGACTCGCAGTCTCTGCTCCTAAGTTTAAACGGCGTGCTGTGTCGGCGGTTCGAGACTTTTCGCCAAGTTGTGGTAGAGAGCCGACGTCTGTTTGGAATAGACAAATCGTTGTGATTCCCGCTAGTGGGAGTGTCGACGATCAAGAGTGTTTAATCCTTCGTGTAATCAGGTGTGTAAACCACACACTTTCATTTGTCTGTTCGCATTAATATGTGTATTGGCCATAGGCCGAAATAATTGTAACGGCGACTAAGATACCCTAGTGGGTAAAGTGGGGATGCCAGGTAAGTAACACTTGTGACTATGTTTTTGGGATAATTTAGCGTAATTAAATGTATGCTCCGACTGTCTAATGCACATTGACGTATGTTCTACATTCATCACATTATGATAGTATGTTGCATAGGGTCGGGATATGATATTATTGAAAGAGCAGTGTATTCTGGTGACTCTGTCACACTATTCTGGTGGCTTTGCCACGTTCTGATCTGGTGGCTCTGCCACATTCTGTATCGGTGGCTATGCCACATAATCTGGTGACTCTGTCACAATTTTGGCGATGAGCAGCATGATTGCAGCGTGACTGCCATCGATGGTGTGTGGCGGACGAGGGTTGATTGTAGAAATCCCCACCGGTGTGATTTGGTTGGTCGGGTGGTGTGTACGGATGGAATAATAGGTTGGGTTGGGTTTTGCATTGCATTCATTATCTGCTATACTATGCTAATAGGGCTAAGGCCCAGTTTGCTCTGTAAGGGCTTTGCCCAGACTGATTTCGTAAGGGCTAAGGCCCAGTTGGTATTTTAATGGGTTCGGGCCCAGTTATTGATCGTGAGGGAATTACACACTGAGTTCTCGTAACTCACCCCTTTGCTTAATTTCTCAGGTAATTCCTAGCTTTGCGGATTTGGAGTCGATGCAGACTCTGTGGTGGCCATGCACTGTTTCCCAGTAAACTCTGTTTTAAATTACTTTAAAATTATTTTAAATTTGGGATTATGTTCTGTAATAAGGCCACTATGATTTTAATTTGGTTTTTATTTTAACGCATTTATTATCTATTATGAATTGACTAATACGAGGTTTTTCCTAAAAACTTAAATAATAGTTTTCCAAAACATTAAGGAGTGGATCACAAACTATGGATAATTAAATTCGGGATTTTCTTAAACTACAATAATTATTTTCAAAAACGCCACATACTGAAATCCGCTGGTTTTTGATTTTCGTATTATAAAACAAGTTTTCGGTAGTTAGCAATATTCACAACATTTTGCAAGGAAACCGTAAAAACGAATCTGGTTTTCAAAATGAAAACAAAACTCAAAATTCTTAAGCAATCGTGAAGTTTCTTTAATTAACCTTTCCATGTGACATACCAGATCCAGTCGAACGTCTAGGCCTAGTTTGGAGTGTTACATTTTGTGGTATCAGAGCGGGTTGTAAAACTCGGCTGTGGATTGGGTTCAAAAATATTTTTTCAAAATTGGTTTGAAATATGGTTTAAAATATATATATATACGTGTTTTTCTGAAAGTATGGCACCTGAGTCTCCGGCACTGTAAGTCTTCTAACTCTGCTTGATTCTATGGAAGGATTTTTATTGTATTATGATTGCTAGTCATAGGAGATAAAACTTTGGAGATTGAGACCTTTAGAAATACGACTTGCGAAAACAAATTTTAAGCCTGAATTCATAAGATATTCATTAACAAACAGTGAAATAATTAGCTAATTCATAAAATTTTTAATCAGATTAAGTCAAATCAGTAAATATGAGCGCTAGAGGATGTGGACGTGGTATTCACGGCTGTGGTAAAGGCCGGGGTGTTGAGGCTGGATCCGCAGAATCAGGATACAGGCCGGAAGGCAAAGTGCCAGCATCACCAGTGGCAAAAGTAGGGTCTCAAGACCGAACTGGAGGGGACGATGCTTTGTCCCCAGCCATGTTGCGTGTTTTGGAACGGATAGCTGTAGCAAGTACTGGAACAGTAGCTCGAAAATCTATTCCGGAGCGACTTCAGGCAAATGTGGCTGAGATGTTCAGGGGCATTTCTGGCGTGGCCCCAAACGTAGCTGCATACTGGCTGGAGGCGGTTGAGCGAGTTATGGATGACCTGGACTACACAGTAGAGGAGAAGTTAAAAGGAGCAGTGTCCCTCCTGAGGGATGAGGCGTACTAGTGGTGGCTTACAGTGAAGGAAGGTACATCAGCCGACCGTATTACCTGGGATTTCTTTAAGACAGCGTACCAGGGAAAGTATGTTGGGGCGAGTTATGTGGACGCCCAGAGGAAGGCATTTCTAAATTTGATCCAGGGGAATAAGTCGGTGGCTGAATGTGAGGAGGAGTTCCTGCGTCTAAGCCGTTATGCTCGGGGTATCATCGCAACTGATTATGAACGTTGTGTTCGATTTGAGGATGGCCTGCAAGATGAGCTGCGAGTATTGATAGCTCCGCAGTGGGAAAGGGATTTTGCTATATTGGTTGAGAAGGCAAAGATTACCGAAGAGGTGAAGCGCTCTGAGAGCCAGAACCGGGATAGAGACAGGGGCAAAAATAAGAGAAGTTTTGGGGCGTCAGGGTCTGCTGGGGGTGTACAAAAGAGGCCTAGGTTCGATGGGCCAGGCCGAGTTGCGATGCCTGTTGCTGCTGGTCAGGCTTGACCGTGTGCTCTGTGTGGGAAAATACATCTGGGGGGTGTTGGAGAAGAACTAGATGATGCTTTAGGTGTGGATCTAGGGATCATTTGATAAAGGATTGTCAACAAGAGGTAACTAGGGTACGGACGGTAGGTGAGAGAATTGTTCAAGCAAGGAGAGGTGGTTAGCCGCCGCCGAGAGGTCGTGGTCCGGTTAGAGGTGGAAACAATTTTGGCCGAGGTCGGGGAGCATCGGGCAGAGGTACTGGTAACGTGGATGCAAGATAGCCGGAGTTAGCCTATGCAGCTCGACAGCGTGAGGACGGTGACGCACCGGACGTTATAACTGGTACGTTCTTTATATTTGATGAACAATTTACTGCTTTAATTGATGTTGGATCGACCCATTCATATGTTGCTAATGTTGTGTCTAGAACTTTGGAAATAGAATCTGAGGTTGCTTCTAGGGAAATGACTGTGATTAGCCCTTTAGGACAATCTATAGTGGTGAACCAATTATTTAGGAATGTGTCTCTAGAAGTGCAAGGGATTGTTTTCCCGGCAGACTTGATGGAGCTACCGTTCGGCGAGTTTGATCTGATCTTAGGTATGGATTGGTTAGTCAAGTATCGGGCAAACTTGGATTGTGCTGCTAAGCGCATGATATTGAAGACTCTTGAGGATAAGGAGGTCCTGGTGGTAGGTGAGTGAAGGAATTACCTGTTCAATATGGTGTCTGCACTAAAGGCTGAAAGAATGGTGCGGAAAGGGTGTGAGGCATTCTTAGCTTTCATTAGTGCTTTGGAAGCCAAAAAATTGTCTGTAAGGGATGTAAGGACGGTGAAAGAGTTCTCGGACGTCTTTCTAGAAGAGCTTTCAGGGTTACCTCCGGAACGCGAGATGGAGTTTGGCATTGATCTACTTCTGGGAACGGCTTCGGTGTCCATTGCCCCATATAGAATGGCGCCGAAGGAGCTGGTAGAACTTAAAGCTCAGATCCAGGAGCTATTGGATTGTGGTTTTATCTGACCAAGTGTGTCCCCGTGGGGAGCGCCGGTGTTGTTCGTTAAGAAAAAAGATGGGTCGATGCGTATGTGCATTGATTATAGGCAATTGAACAAGTTGACGATTAAGAACAAGTCTCCTTTACCAAGGATTGATGACTTGTTCGATCAGGAGCTTCGATTTTCTCGAAGATAGACTTGAGATTTGGATATCATCAGCTAAAGGTCAAAGAGGCGAATATTCATAAGACTGCGTTCCAAACTCGGTATGGGCATTACGAGTTTCTGGTGACGTCGTTCGGGTTAACAAATGCACCAGCCGCATTTATGGATATGATAAACCGAGTATTCCAACCCTACCTAGACCAGTTCGTGGTAGTATTCATAGATGACATTTTGGTGTACTCAAGGACTGAAGAGGAGCATGATTCGCATCTTCGGGTTGTTCTGCAGATATTGAGAGAGAAGCAACTGTATGCCAAATTTAGCAAGTGTGAATTTTGGCTAAGGGAAGTGACCTTTTTGGGGCATGTTGTGTCTGCCGAGGGGATTAGGGTGGATCCCCGAAAGATTGAAGCCGTTCTAGACCGGAAACCTCCGAAGTCTGTAGTAGAAATTCAAAGTTTTCTTAGTTTGGCTGGGTACTACAGAAGATTCATTGAGGGGTTTTCACTGATTGCTGCACCATTAACCAAGTTGTTACGAAAATGAGTACCGTTCATTTGGGCTAATAAACAATAGGAAAACTTTAAGAAGCTAAAGAGAATTTTGACTGAGGCACCAGTGTTGATTCAACCTGAGGCTGGGAAGGAGTTTGTAGTTTATTGTGATGCGTCGCACACAGGGTTAGGATGTGTGCTAATGCAAGAAGGGAAGGTGGTAGCATATGCGTCTCGGAAATTAAGACCACATGAAGTGAATTATCCCACTCATGACTTGGAGTTAGCTGCTATGGTGTTCGCCCTAAAGATATGGAGGCACTACTTGTATGGAGAAAAGTCAATTATCTACACCGATCATAAGAGCCTGAAATATCTCCTTACCCAGAAGGAGTTGAATTTAAGGCAGCAGAGGTGGATCGAGTTGTTGAAAGACTATGACTGCTCGATTGAGTATCACCCGGGTAAAGCTAACGTAGTGGCAGATACGTTGAGTCGTAAGGTGATATCAGATTTGAGGGTAATGTTTGCTCATCTCAGTCTGTATGAAGATGGTAGCTTGTTAGCCGAACTTCAAGTGAAGCCGACATGGATAAGTCAGATTAAAGAGAAACAATTGTTGGACGAGATGATAAGTTCTCGACTCCAGCAAGTGCAGGATGGTGAGACAGAGGATTTTGGTCTGAACAGTGAAGGGGTATTATGTTTTCGAGGAAAGGTTTGTATGCCGAAGGATTTTGAGTTGAGATAGATGATTCTGTGGGAAATGCATAGTAGCTCATACGCTATGCATCCCGGTGGAAGTAAGATGTATGGAGATTTACGCAAACTGTATTGGTGGTCAGGGCTGAAGCGGGAGATTACGGACTTTGTAAGTAAGTGTTTGACATGTCAGCAAGTGAAGGCAGAACATCAGCTACCTTCGGGGTTGTTGCAACCGGTGAAGATTCCACTTTAGAAGTGGGAGAGGATAACGATGGATTTTGTTAGTGGGCTACCTCTGACGCCAACTAAGAAAGACTCAGTGTGGGTAGTTGTCGATAGGTTAACGAAATCCGCTCACTTCATACCGGTTCGTACGGATTACTAGTTTCAGAAGTTAGCCAAGCTATATGTGGCGGAAATTGTGAGGCTGCATGGGGTACCAGCGTCTATTATATCAGATAGGGATCCTAGGTTTACATCACAACTTTGGAAGGCGTTACACGAAGCTCTAGGTACGAGGCTAGATTTCAGCACAGCATTTCACCCACAGACTGATGGCCAGTCGGAAAGGGTAATTCATATTCTGGAAGACATGTTAAGAGGCTGTGTGATTGACTTCAGAGGTAGTTGGGAAGATTTTCTACCGTTGGCAGAGTTTGCGTACAGCAATAGCTATCAATCCAGCATTCAGATGGCACCCTACGAGGCGTTGTATGGTCGTAGGTGTCGTACTCCTACATGTTGGACAGAGTTAGGTGAGCGATAGTTGTTGGGTCCGAAATTGGTCTCAGAGACGGAGGAAAAGGTTAAGTTGATTCGAGCTCGGTTGAAGGAAGCTTTCGAAAGACAGAAATCGTATGCAGATTTGAAGCGTAAGGAAATATAATTTTCAGTGGGTGATCAGGCCTTCCTGAAAGTTTCACCTTGGAAGAAGGTTCTAAGATTTGGACGGAAAGGCAAGTTAAGCCCCAGATTCATCGGGCCTTATCGAGTGTTGAAACGTGTGGGACCAGTAGCTTATCAGCTTGAGTTACCTCCGGAGTTGAATCGGATACATAACGTATTCCATGTTTCAATGTTAAGGCGCTATCATTCGGATCCATCTCACATAGTACCGGTGGAGGAAATTGAAGTAAGACCCGACCTGTCTTTTGAAGAAGAACCAGTGCAGATCTTAGATCGAGATGTCAAGGTGTTGAGAAGAAAGTCAGTTCCGTTGGTCAAAGTCTTAAAGCGAAATCACGGTTCAGAAAAAGCCACGTGAGAGCCAGAAGTTGTGATGCAACAGCAATACCCTCACCTCTTTTGATCAGGGAAATTTCGAAGCCGAAACTTCTTTAAGGGGGGTAGAACTGTAACATCCTAGAATTAGGGGTTCTGCATTTTATGCTATTTCTTGCGTTTGGCTAGTTATGCTTATTGTTCTGGCGTGTTTGGGGGTCTTGGGAAGGCTCGGGTTCAAGTCGGAGCTTTGGTAAAATTTTTGTTTTAGGGCACTTAAGAGAGAAAGCTAGTAGATGCGGGCTTTAAGGTTAACTATTTGCGTTTGAGGACACAAAGATGAGCTTATGGTGGGGTAGATGTGGCGTCACTTACAGGAGCAGAGGGGGAGGAGTTCGAATCCCATCTGCTGCAACAAGAGCTTTATTTTTGTGCTCAAGGTGGTGGAGTGTTGGCATTCGGCTGGGACTCTTCTAGAAGGAGTTTGAATGAGTCAAATGCATCCAAATGGATGGACAAGAGAGCTTGGAGAAGTTTGAATTGGTCAAGACAATTTGAAAGGGTGATGGGGAGTAATTGGTGGAGCAAATCAAGGGATTTAAGAGGGGGAGTGAGAGCTGGCCGAATGTTGGAGTGTTGGGGGGCAGAATTTCAGCTATGTGGTGTAGTTGGCTAGGGAGTTTCGGCATTTGAAGGGTGCGTTAGTAAAATTGAACCTTGTGGGAGTGAGGTGCCAAAATTTCCTTTTGTTCTTAGTCAAGTTTGGTTAGCATATTCAGTCATAGGTGTAGGGAGAGTGTTATTCCTTCAAGTATTCATTTGAGAGAATTTACCCTTTTTGCATTTTGGCTTAGAGCATTTTCAAGTTTTGTGTTGCTTCCATTTTCAAGTTTTGTGTTGCTTCCTTTTCTTCTAGCCGAATCTTGCTTTTTCTGTGATTCGTGATAGACTTTCGTTAAATAAGCCGAACATCCTACAACCGAATCCGTGGCTGTGCAATTCCTCTTTTATTAAGGTAAGAACTTTTCTTTAGTCTTATATGATTAGACTCCCTTCTGTTTTTCTCTGCCTTAATCAAATCTTTTGGTTAGACAACCAACGTTTCTCTCTGAGTACTGATCAAAGATTCTCTCCATGGATGCGAGTGCTAGTCAAGCTAAGGAGGGGAGTGGACTCGCAGTCTCTGCTCCTAAGTTTAAATGGCGTGCTGTGTCGGCAGTTCGAGACTTTCCGCCGGGTTGTGGTAGAGAGCCGACGTCTGTTTGGAATAGACAAATCGTTGTGATTCCCGCTAGTGAGAGTGTCGACGATCAAGAGTGTTTAATCCTTCGTGTAATCAGGTGTGTAAACCACACACTTTCATTTGTCTATTCGCATTAATATGTGTATTGGCCATAGGCCGAAATAATTGTAACGGCGACTGAGATACCCTAGTGAGTAAAGTGGGGATGCCAGGTAAGTAACACTTGTGACTATGTTTTTGGGATAATTTAGCGTAATTAAATGTATGCTCTGACTGTCTGATGCACATTGACGTATGTTCTACATTCATCACATTATGATAGTATGTTGCATGGGGTTGGGATATGATATTGATGAAAGGGGCAATGTATTCTGGTGACTCTGTCACACTATTCTGGTGGCTTTGCCACGTTCTGATCTGGTGGCTCTTCCACATTCTGTATCGGTGGCTATGCCACATAATCTGGTGACTCTGTCACAATTTCGGCAATGAGCAACATGACTGCAGCGCGACTGCCATCGATGGTGTGTAGCTGACGAGGGTTGATTGTAAAAATCCCCACCGGTCTACTTTGGTTGGTCGGGTGGTGTGTAGTGGATGGAATAATAGGCTGGGTTGGGTTTTGCATTGCATTCATTATCTGCTATACTATGCTAATAGGGCTAAGGCCCAGTTTGCTCTGTAAGGGCTTTGCCCACACTGATTTCATAAGGGCTAAGGCCCAGTTGGTATCTGAATAGGTTCGAGCCCAGTTATTGATCGTGTGGGGAATTACACACTGAGTTCTCGTAACTCACCCCTCTGTTTAATTTCGCATGTAATTCCTAGCCTTGCTGATTTGGAGTCGAAGCAGACTCTGTGGTGGCCATGCACTGTTTCCTAGTAAACTCTATTTTAAATTACTTTAAATTTATTTTAAATTTGGGATTATGTTCTGTAATAAGGCCACTATGATTTTAATTTGGTTTTTATTTTAACGCATTTATTATCTATTATGAATTGACTAATACGGGGTTTTTCCTAAAAACTTAAATAACTGTTTTCCAAAACATTAAGGAGTGGATCACAAACTATGGATAATTAAATTCGGGACTTTCTTAAACTACAATAATTATTTTCAAAAACGTCACATTCTGAAATCTGCTGGTTTTTTATTCTCGTATTATAAAACAAGTTTTCGGTAGTTAGCAATATTCACAATATTTTGCAAGGAAACCGTAAAAATGAATCTGATTTTCAAAATGAAAATAAAACTCAAAATTCTTAAGCAATCGCGAAGTTTCTTTAATCAACCTTTCCATGTGACATACCAGATCCGGTCGTAACGTCTAGGCCGGGTTTGGGGTGTTACAGTGAGCAAGGTAAGATTCTGTTATTCCTTAAACCACCTCAATCAACTCGAATTGGTCATTTTGCTCACGACTTGAATTTTGAAAAGGTAAAGTACTTTGATGGTGTTAATTGCCATTCTTTGATTGGTGAAAGAATGTTTGTTTTGAATGATGACATCATGACTTCCGTTTTTGGAAAATGTGATGCGTTTATTGGAAAATCCATGTTTAAACGTCCTTTGCCAAGATTTCTCCATGTTCCTGATTTTGATCGGAATGTGTGTTTTATGAATTGTTATGAGATGTTGATTTGTTTGAACTATGCCCAACTCAAGGTGTTTGAGCGATGCACTTTTGATTTCCAAGATAATATCTTCATAGTACTTTGTGGTTCTGGTTTGTTGCCATTGAAGAACATTTTGATTCATTATGAGATGGTGAGATCAACTTCTATTTTTGATCCCAGTATCGGTTTAAGCATTCCAAGTTTGGATGGGTTGTCGAAAAGTTATTTTCTGTTCAAAATTCAATGTGTCACTAATTTATTCTATTATTGTGTAGGTGATAATTTGAAATGGTATCCTACTCAAGAGGGAGGGTTCATGGACAAAGGTGTTTGTGACAATGAAAAATTCTTCGCGAGCAAGTGGCCCGATTTAAGGACAAATCGTCTTCAAGATGGAGGGTATGATGCGAACCCAGTCGCATCATGTTTCGACACAACTCGCCGACCTCGGAATTGGCCTAAACTTGAAGGGCCCAAGTGCAAGATGAAACACCTCATAGACCTGATTGATTATTGGGCCAATGTTTTAAGGACTTTTTAATTTAATATAGTTTTATTTAAATTAATAAGTTTGCATATTTTAATTTTAGATTTGCACTTTGTGTGTTCTGCATTTAATAAAGTTATGCATTATGTAACTCCCATTTTAGTTTAAGTCTGCATCATTAAATTAAGTCTTGCATTAAGTAACTCATTTGTTCATTTAGTTTGCATTTCAAACCATGCATTTAAGCATCTTAGTTTAATAAATGAATTGTTGGACATTTATTCAACTCATCTTAGTTTAATTAATAAGTGTTTATGTTAAACTTTGTTTAATAAGTGTTGCTCTTAATTAATCTAGTTACTAGGATTATTTATTGATGCATGAGTTTAAGTTTATTTATTTATGCTTCTTTAATTAACTAGTTGCTGGAATAACTGATGCATATGTTTAGTTCATTCATTTAAGTTAAGTATTTATTTTTGATATGTTTAATTAGTGATTAAATATGTTTAATAAGTTCATTTTAATGTGTTTATTGCAGGTGTCTCTTCAGCTTACAACCGTTACATTTCAAGCTGTTACAACTTAATTAAAGTGACTGTTCAAGTCATTTTTTGTTACAAGCAAGGGGCTGCTACAAAGAAGGTTTAACACATCATTTAAAAGAGTTTAAAGAGAGGATTATTGCTTCTTTAAATTCGGCAGCAAGCTTTTCAACTACCAACTGTTTTTGCTGCTTCAAAAGAATTAATACAAGCATTCAAAACACCATTAAGGTGCTGGTGACTATTCAACTAACCAAAGGACATTTCAAGAGTCACTTTTCAAGCATTCAAGGTCAATTATGCAGCTGAATTGAAGTGAATTAAATGGTGGAGTTATTTGGTTCAAGAATTCCAAGAGACTTGAGTTTTATTTCAGCTTTTAAGATGAATACTTGTGTCCATTCAGCTAGCCTTTTTCTAGCCTTATAAATATGTGTGTAATCAGCCTTTTGAAGGGACTTTTGGAACTTTTTGAACTTTGATTAAATTTTATGAACATTTTGTTCTCGAGTGAGTTTACCTCCTCTCCTAATTTGTACAAGTCTTGTTTGACTTATCTAGCATTGCTAGTGGCGTCTTCCTTACTTGTTTGAACTTATAACCAACTCCATTGGTGTGGCGTTCATCCTACTTCTCCATCCAACCACTTTAACGACATAAGAAACGGGGTGACACTATGATATAGTGTTGAACCTTTCTTCCATTAAGTTTGTTTTCCATCCCCACCATTTAACCCAAAATTATCTATCTTTATTATTTTTTTTAAACTGAGCCTACTACATATTTCTAAACCTACCATTCTTTTCAAACCCCTTTTTGTTAGCTTCCTGTATATTTTTCCCCAAACTTACAATTTCAACGCACCGAACAATCTCCTCGTCGACGATCGGGCAAACAAGTGAAACGACTCGATTAACCCGGGCCGGATCACATCATGTCAAAATGGTGAAATGCTTTGTATTGAACCTGATAAATTGTATGGGTTGTCTAATGTAATATCAGCTGTGTCAGCATAGAAATATGTTAGAAAGGGGTATGATACTTGCCTTGCCTATGTGTTGGATACTAAAGTATCTTAATCAAAGATTTAATCAGTGCCAATAGTCTGTGAGTATTCTGATGTGTTTCCAGATGAATTACCCAGATTACCACCAGTCAGAGAAGTGGAATTTTCTATAGATCTTATTTCGGGGACAACACCGATTTTATTTGTTAAGTAGAAATATGGATCGCTGAGATTGTGTATTGATTACCGATAACTTAATAAAGTTACAATCAAGAACAAGTATCCACTACCTCATATTGACGACTTGTTTGACCAGTTGAAAGGTGCCACAGTGTTTTCAAATATTGATCTTCGTTCTGGCTATTATCAATTACAAGTGAAAGACTTGGATGTACCGAAAATAGCTTTTAGAACCAGGCACGGGCATTATGAATTTCTTGTGATGCCATTTGGCTTAACTAATGCACCTGCAGTGTTTATGGATTTGATGAATAGAATTTTCAGAATGTATTTGGATAGATTTGTGGTGGTATTCATTGATAATATTCTGGTATATTCGGGTAATGAATTTGTAATTTACAGTGATACATCATTGAATGGTTTAGGCTATGTATTAGTGCAATAAGGTAAAGTAATAGCTTACGCATCTAGATAGCTAAAACCACTTGAAAAGAATTACTCAATACATGACTTAGAATTAGCAGCTATTGTATTTGCTTTGAAAATTTGGTGACACTACTTGTTTGGTGAAAATGCCATATATTCACTGATCACAAAAGCTTAAAGTATCTGATGTCGCAAAAAGACTTGAATTTGATACAGCGCAGGTGGCTTGAATTATTGAAAGATTATGATCTGGTTATCGACTATCATCCAGAAAAAGCAAATGTGATTGCAGATGCTCTGAGCAGAAAGTCTCTGTTTGCTTTACGAGCAATGAATACCCGATTGACATTGTCTGATGATGGCTCAATCATAGCTGAGTTAAAAGCTAAGACGACATTTCTACAACAGATCTGTGAAGCTCAAAAAAGTGATAGTGAGTTACAAGCTAAACGGGTACAGTGTGAATCGACTTCTAATTCAGAAATTCAGATTGGATCTGATGACTGCCTGTTATTCAGAGGCAGAGTATGTGTTCCAAAGAATTCAGAGCTTATACAGAAGATTTTACACGAAGCTCATAGTGGTACTATGTTCTTTTGGGAAGTAATAAAATGTATAATGATTTGAAGAAGATGTACTGGTGGTCGAGAATGAAACGCTACATTTTCGAATTCCTATCTAAATGTTTGATTTGTCAGCAAGTTAAAGCTAAACATCAAGTACCTTCGGGATTATTACAGTCAGTCACGATACCAGAACGGAAATGGGAAAGAATTACTATGGACTTTGTATCAGGATTACCCCTATCTCCGAAAAAGAAATATGCCATTTGGGTAATCATTGACCGTTTAACGAAGTCTGCACATTTTATTTCAATACATATGGGTTTTTCTCTGGACAGATTAGATGAATTATATGTTTTTGAGATTGTCAAATTACATGGAGTGCCGATCTCCATTATTTCCAATAGAGACCCTCAGTTCACATCCCTATTTTGGAACAAGTTACAAGAGGTCCTGGGTACACAATTGCATTTTAGTACCGCATTTCATCCTCAAACTGATGGACAATCTGAACAGGTAATACATATTCTAGAAGATATGCTTCGGTGTTGTGTTTTAGAATTTGAAGGCAATTAGGTAAAGTATCTGTCGTTAATCGAATTCGCATATAATCATAGTTATCAGTCAAGCATTAAAATGGCACTGTATGAGGCTCTGTATGGCCATAAATGTAGAACACCGTTGTATTGGACAGAGCTCAGTGAGAAAAAGATACATGGAGTTGATTTGATTCGTGAAACTGAAGAGAATTTGAAGGTAATCCGAGACAGTTTAAAAGCAGCTTCTGATAGTCAGGAATCTTGTGCAGATCTTAAATGAAAAGAAATAGAATTCCAAATTGGTGATAAGGTATTCTTGAAAGTTTTTCCTTGGAAGAAAGTTCTTCGGTTTGGTCGTAAAGGAAAATTGAGTCTGCGGTTTACTGGGCTATATAAGGTTATTAAAAGAATCGGACATGTTGCATACCAATTTGCACTACCACTAGAACTTGACAGGATTCACAATGTCTTTCACATGTCTATGTTGCGACGATATTGGTTAGATCCTTCACATGTTATCTCTCCAAAAGAGGTTGAGATCTAGCCTGACATGACTTACAATGAAGAACCGATTAGAATTCTGGCACGTGAGGCGAAAGAATTAAGAAATAAAAAAGTAGCTTTAGTAAAAGTCCTCTGGCAACGACACGGATTAGAAGAAGCTACCTGGGAACCGGAGGAAACAATGAGGAAGCAATATCCAAACATCTTTACTGGTAAGATTTTCGAGGACGAAAATTCTTTAAGGGGAGAGTGTAACAGCCCGTTTTCAGATAAATCGGAACAGTGGTTTTGGGACCACAAATCGAAGTTCGTAAGAAAATTTATTTTAAAATTATATGGTCTACCGTATAATAGGAATATCGTATAAAAAATTTTGTTAAGAAAATTTTACCAATTACATGATTAATTGATAAAAGGACCAAATTGCATAAATGCAAAAGTTGAATTCTAGTTGTTAAAAGGATTAAATAGCTATGGAATTCAAAATTGGAGGTCCTTATATGGCAAATAGACCATTAAGAGGAGTTAGTAGATAAGTTGGATGATTCATACATGGAAAATTAGAAAAAGAAAAGGATAAAGTTGGAAAGATGAAAAGTAATGATGATAAATAATAAAATAAAGAAAATGTCATCATTCTATCATCATCTTTCCCAAATAAAATATGGAAAACCTAGCCATGCAGAATTGAAGAAAGAGAAAACTTATTTGGCCTAATTAGGTGAGTATTCAAGTCCCGTTTTTAGTAATTTTTATGTTTTCGAGATCGTAATAGCTTAATCTAGCTATCTCAGGGATTAATTTGTAAAGTTATCAAAGTACTAGGGTTTTTCCATGGATGAATATGTATGAATTATGAAACTTATGGTAGAAAATGAAAGGTTGTTGATAGATAAACAACTTTTGCAAAGTGAATTTTCATGAAATTGTGATTTAAGGACTAAATTGTAAAGATGTAAAATTCATGGAAAATTTTTTAATTTTATGAATTACATGGGCTGAAAATGTTATATGTAAAAATTGGTTAGGCTTGGAATAAGGATTAAATTGCATGAATTTCATTTTCTGAGCCTAGGGATAAAATCGTAATTAAATAAAAGTATAGGGGCAAAATGGTAATTTTGCCAAAGATGTGAATTGAATTGAATCGAATATCAATTGTATTAAATTTATTTAAATTTACTCTATAGATCCTGAAAGACAAAATACAGAATTAGATCGAGGAAAAGAGAAAGTATCGAATTAGTAGACAACAAATCAACGAACACTTGTCAAGGTAAGTTCGTGACTAAATTGATAACTTATATGTGTTAAATTGAATTGTATGTATGTGATTGTATTATTTTCATGTATATGAAAGTATTCACATATTCAGCAATGATCCATAAGTATAAAGTCCCGTTTGAATAGATGAAATTCGATTGGATACAGGGTTCCCGTATTGGTTGTGGTCCTCTATATGTTGCGGACACGCCACAGCTCGAAAGAGCGTCCCGTTATTAGCCCTCTCGAGCTTCTCGTTACATGGTTCTTGCGAGCTTCTCGTTAATAACTCTTCGGAGCATCCCAATTGATTGTGATTGTAATATCCGGGATTTATGGCTTATGCATAAATGCTAAATTGTATGAAGTAGCATGCCTATGTGTGTTATGATTGTGTTGTATGAATTTTGAGAACTTTAGAGTGTAGGTGAATGCCTTAGAAATTATTTAATTTTAAGTCTTTAAGAGGAAGCTAGGCAGAGTAGGCCTTAAGAAAATTAGTAGGGGAAATATGACACAAAAATGGGCTTGTCTAAGTGGCTTGAAGGCGCCACTTAGGGCCTCAGTATGTGACGCCATAAGCAGGGTGCAAGGGCCTAGGTTCGAGCAACGTGGGAAGCAAATAAAAGAGTTTTATTTTGCTGCAAGGAGAAAGAGAGGTGGACGGCAATGGGGCACTAAGGGATGAGTTTAAGATGTGGTCTAATCCTTTTAAAATTCGACTAAGATAAGAGATAAATGTGGATTTATTTTTATTATTTTAAATAAGGTGATAAAGAGAAAAATAAGGGAGCTGATAAGGGGGGAAGTGTTGGCCGGCCTAGGGACTCCTTTGTGGTGATTTTCGGCCAAGTTTAGTAAGGGAGGATAGCCGAAATTCATTAAGCATTTAAGTCTCTCTTTCAATTACTCTTTTCTCTCCAAAGCTATCACTTTTCTCTTCTTTTTCTTGTTCTAGCTGAAACCCCTCTCTAAAGACCACCATTGCCGATTCTTCTTGAGTTCCATACCCTTCCTTTTCACTCTTGTTGAAGCCGATTTCTTATTAAGCTCCAAAAGCCGAAACTTGTTGATCATTACCTAGCCTATAGCCGAATCTCTCAAGTGGTGTCAGGAAGGAAGACTGTCGATTTCAACATTAAAGGTAAGACTGAGTGTCGTTCGATTTCCTATCTTTTTCTTTTAGCCGAAAGTTAAGGACTAATCCCATTAATATTCTTGTTTTCCGAAACTTGGAAGGATCTTTCGGGATTTTTGGAGTAGCCGACTTCTAAGGAGGAGATCTTCGGGATTTCAGATCTAAGGTAGGTAAAATGTAAGATTAGGCTGAAGGCCATTTATTTGAATGTTAGAATTGGATCTAACATATGCCATAGGGATTTCGACAGAGACCAAGGGCAAGTGATATTTCGGGATTTAGATCCACAAGGTAAGTGCATGTGATATTCGGCCAAGGCCCTACTTTGTGACTTAGATCTGTTTCTTATTTATTCAAAAGCCGAAAACTAACTAGTTAAGGGATTTGGTGTCTAGCCGATTGCAAGAGGGAATATCACGGAGTTTTGGGATTTGATTAGTAATCAAATCGGCAGCAAGATAAGGATTTTGGTTGCAATAATCCTTCGGGATTTGATTATTTAGCCGAATGGCTTGTTGCTAACATGCTTAAAGATGGCCGAATGTAGGAACTGAGGATCTAGAGTATTAGATCGGGATTTTCGGGATTTCAGTGAACTCGTTAAGTGAACCAGGTGTGTACCCCACACTGACTCTTAATAGATTTATGGCATCAATTTAATATATGTGTTTATAATAATGTGAAATGTGGTCAAAGGTACCATGCAATGGTACAAAGTACTCAGGTACGTAATCTTAACATTATGTTAATAAATGATATGAATATTTGGAATTTGGCACATATGTGAATATTGATAAGAATGTGAAATAAGGCATGATTTGCATAATTTGTATGACATGGGGCATATGGGTGATATGAAAAGGGGAAGTAATCCGGTGGTTTATACCATAAAATCTGAATGTGGTGACTTATGTCACAAAATATTATCTGGTGGCTATGCCACAAAAATTTATAAGGGCGATGAGCAAGTCGTCTGCAGCGACTGCCTTCGATGATGTGTAGCGGATGGAGGGTCGACTTAGTAGTCCCCATGGTGTGATGGTTGGTACGGGTGATGTGTAGCGGATGGTTATCTAGGTTTGGGTTCAGGATTGCATCATTATTTATAATTGTTATATGTATATGTATGATCTGATATGCCTGAATCGTTGGGACTTAGTGTTGGCTGTTACACACTGAGTCTGTTTGACTCACCCCGTTGTGGGATATTTTTTTCGGGGGACGCTCAGTGATGGACCGGGTCGGCAAGAGCTTAGTGGTGGCCATGCACAGCACGAAATTTATTTGATTTGGATTTTCTATTTTAAGTACTTTGAATTTATTTTGGGTTTTGTTTTTTATGTAATAAGGCCACTGGTATGAAACTGTTTATGCATGCATTTTAATTATTTTATTATGACACGATTCCTATCAAATTAAAGTTTAAGTAACTTTTCTAAAAATAAAACTTAAAATGTTTGACACCTAACACAAATGGTTTCCAGTTTAAACAGTAAACTCTAAGAACTCGGCAATGTTTTTAACTTAATATTTTGTAAATAAAGTTTTAGTAAAATCTAGACTTCAAAAATAAACTCGTTTACAACTCGAACACAACCCCAATCAATTTTTCTCCAAAATCACCCAAAGTTTTCCAAAGAAACAAACAAGTTTTGAACCGTTTTACTCAAGGAACATACCAGATCCGGTCAAGGCTCGTAGGCCGGGTTTCGGGGTGTTTTAGTGATCTTACATGTGTTGTGGGCACACCGCAGCTCTTATGAGCGTCCCATTATATGGCTCTTCGTGAGCTTCCCGATTAAAGAATCTTTGTGAGCTTCCTGATTAATGGCTCTCGAGAGTTTCCCGATATGGCTCGCTTGAACTTCCCGATATATGGCTATCCGGAGCTTTCTGATTAATGGCTCTTCAGAGCTACCCGTTATTGGCTCGCATGAGCTTCCTGATTATGGCTCTTATGAGCTCCCGTTATACAGCCCGGATAAGCTTCCCGTTACATGGCTCACATGAGCTTTTCGTTATATGGCTCGAGAGAGGGTTTCCCCATTATGTGCTTAAATGAGCACTCCCAAATATGAATTGAAGGATTACAGATTCATACATTTCGTGTATATTACCATGTATCCATCGATAATTCAAATGGTTCAACGGACAAAGTTTTGATATAAGTTAAGGTGAATTCTGAATGAGGTACTACTTTTATACACCTAAAAACACATGGAAATTTGATATTTGATGAGCTTGTAACACCTCTTACCCGTATCCTTCTCCGTAATAGGGTACGAGGCATTATCGGACTTAATCACATATAACCGATCAATTCCGAGTCACAAATTTCCATTCAAATTTAAAACTTTTCATTCATAATCATATTTTTCCATATACGGGCCTACGAGACCCAAAACATATATTGGGAGTGGCTCGGGACTAAACCAAGAACTTTGAAATACTTAGAAAATTTCTTGAAAAATAGGGGCACACGCCCGTGTCCAAGGCCATATCCTTCACACAACCGAGATACACGCCCGTGCATTAGGCCGTGTGGTGTTTCGAATTTCTGAAAATCAAGTGCAGACTTCACACACCCTAGGCATAGGGCCGTGTGGCTGCCCGTGTGACCACAAGTAAGGCTATTTACCAAGCCCTTTGCCACCCCAAAACACTTATACACTTATACAAATTTATCATCACACAACATGATATTATTAAGCATTCAAACATCCACACTAAGACATCCACATACCATTTACAAACCACATTCATCATGCATAATACCACACACACTTAACATTCACATCATGCAACTTACACGACCAATCACATTTACCACTCATAATTACCACACATATACTCATCCAACACATGCAATATTTATAACATAATAATTATTAGCCACATTAAACGGGGCCTTATACAACAATAACCATCTGATCGTTATGTCAGAGTTTTAAAAATTTATAAAAAGAATGATCGAGCCTAGAAACTAACTATGACCACGATTAAGGCAAGCGCACCTATCAAACAGTAGTATAGCTTAGTGGCAAGACCGGATTGTCGAACCCAAAGAAACTAAAAGTACTATTACTACTTCTTTACTAACTTTCTTTTAGCCTAAGAATTAAAGGAATTATTAATTAATCTAAAATTAACTAACTATTAAGCTAAAGATGTAAAGACAAAGAGAATGAATTTGGGGAAAATATTTGTAGGAAAAACCAATTGATTAAGACAATACCCGAGGAAGAATCCACCTAGACGTCACTTGTTATTTAACTCTGAACCAGACAATTTATTCACTTGACTTGATCCGTAGGATTCCCTAAGTTATATTAATACCTCTTTCGAGGCTACTAACGTCTAACCCTAGGTTGATTAATTGAAATCTCTTTCTAATTAAAACCCCTAGAATTGCATTAACTCGATCTATAGACTCTCATATTAGGTTTGGCCCTAATCCGGCAGATTTTCGTCATCCTATCTCTAGGGTTGCGATCAACTCCGCTTAATTATGCTACATCTACTCTTAAACAGGGACTTTTGCTTCACTGCCTAAGCACATCAATACTTGAATCAATATCCTGAAATCAAAGCAAGTTAAGAACACATAATTAAGAACAAATCAAGTATTTATCATATAGTTCAGAAACAATAACAAGATCCGTCTTAGGTTTCATCCCCCTCAGGTATTGAGGGGTTTAGTTCATAATAATAAAAGAATACATCTCAGAAGAAAATATAAAACAAAACATAAGAAAAACCCTAAAACCCCCTGAAGGAAATTGAAGGGAAGATCCTTCGTCTTGATTATGATTTCGGCTTCTTGAGGTGAATCAACTGGCTTTCTTCGAGTAAATCCCACAATTCTGGCCTCTCTGGCTTGGCTCTTCAGCCTAACTGGATGCCTAACTAGACTCCCCTTGAAGGTTGGCCTCTAGGGTATTTATATAGGCTTTTGGAATGGCTTTCTTTGCCTCTAAGTACCCTAATCCGAATGAAACTCTTCTTTGTCACGGAAGGGACACGCCCATGGCACACGCCCGTGTGAATTGTGGTCAGGCCGTGTTCAGGTCTGTTAAGGTGGCACGACCGTGTGGCTTGGGCCCAGGCCGTGTTGATTTCGTGATATGGCCCATTTACTCTATTTTAGGCCCGTTTCTCATTCTTTTCATCCTCTGGTGATTTTCTAAGTATAAAACATGAAAACAAAGGATTAAGAGCACCAAATTCCACAATTCAAGGCTTAAATCATCAAAAAGTATGCTAAATGTGGGATTAAAATATGTATATATTACGATTTATCAAATACCCCCACACTTAAGCATTTGCTTGTCCTAAAGCAAACTTCTCAACTCACAATTAAAATGAACTCCCTTGATTCATAATATTCATCAACAGTGTTTCATCATAATTCAAAGATAATTCATACATTGATAATTTAAGTAAAGGGTCTTAAAAATTCAAACAATCAAAGTCATAATTTTTGTAGCGTGAAAATATAGGTGTTTTCCCCTTACCTAAATTATCACCTTTAATTCAAAATTGACAAGAGTTGACATCCTCACTAAAGATTCACTCAAATCGCTCAAAGTATTTAAGGTTCAAACTTAAGCACTCAAAAGTCAAACATGAAAAGTTAATCCCATAGGCTTGCCTGAAAATCAAATCTCCACCACTGTAAAATGAGATGATACACAAATCAAAAGGTATTTAAAAAGGGTTGTAATGGGGCTCGGGTTAAAGGTGTGGATAAAGGCTGAATTAAAAGGTTAGAATCGAGATTGAATTGACAATTTACCTAACTAAAGAAATGAATTACTCCTAAATAATTATATCAACGAAAACTTGTAATACTAATAAAACGAGCTTCTTCTTCAAGATGTAGAATTTAAACTATAGGCTCACCTAATTATGAATATACTTCGATTTTTTTTAAGAACAAATCAAGTCAATAATGAGAAAGAACTTTAACAACTGAAATATAGATCATAGTTAGGAAACTGTTCAAAATCAAATCTCGATATAATGGTGGTCAAGAGGAATGGTGATTACAAATACAGACCGGGTTTTGGGTTGATATTAGTGGGTGAGTCAATAAAAAAGGTTGTTAGGATCAAAGGGGTTCACTAGGGGTTAATGTGAGGGTAAGCTTTTTAGTGGAGTGAGTGAGTTAAATCCTAAGTGCCTTTATCATCTCTGTATATCAAATCAATTAATGTAGTCGATATAATCGAAGCAAGTTCTAGAATAACAGCTCAATGTTGACACACTCAAATCAATAAAAGAGCAAGAAAAGAATGTATGCTCTAAAAGGCTCAAAATCTCACAAAAATTATGGGTTTTTGATATCAACCTTGTAAATTTCAAACTTCAAGGTAATAATTAGATTCAAGTAGACAACCTAACAAAATTTTAATTTTTTGAAAATGGACTCATCGTGCTTGATTCTCTAGTCTCCTAAAATTTAAATCATCACTGCACAATTATCAATGACTTAATCCAAAACATATCAAAGAAAATCATAAATCAAAAGAAATTCATTCTAATCATAATATGAGAAAATTACTTAAGAATAAGGCATAATTTAAGGTATAATTCAGGGATTTGAGAATAAAGCAGAAAGTTAGGCACTTTCTTGAAATAAATATTCACCCCCCACACAATTAAGATGTACATTGCACTCAATGTACAATTTAAGAGAAAGGAAGAGGTGAAACTTCCTGAATTTGGATGGCTTCCTTGAGTTGAAAGTGTCATGGTGTGGTGGCCGCCGACAATCTCTGTGCTAGATGAAGAAATTGGGAAGCTCGTGAAGGATTAGCCAGGAAATAATAAGAATAATTATAAATATACTAAATATATATATCTAAAGAAAAAAAGATAAAAAGAAAGAAAATAGCAAGTAAAATAAAAAAAAGAAAAGATTAATGGACCGAAGAGTCCGTGGTGGCCGCCGACAATCTCTGTGCTAGATGAAGAAATTGGGAAGCTCGTGAAGGATTAGCCAGGAAATAATAAGAATAATTATAAATATACTAAATATATATATCTAAAGAAAAGAAAGATAAAAAGAAAGAAAATAGCAAGTAAAATAAAATTAAAAGAAAAGATTAATGGACCGAAGAGTCCTTATTGTTAGATGGTAAGCGAAGTGGGTGTGATTTCTAAGGCCGTGGTGTGTGATTCCCAAGAAGCCTTTAGAACCTAAAGAAAACAAAATAAAATAGATTAAACTAAGTAAAATAAAACTAAAGAAATGGAAAATAAAGGAGAAGGGGAAATAAAAAGAAAAGTTAAATGGACTCAAAGGTCCTTTTCCTGTCGAGTTAATGAAGCGGCCGGCATGAACTTATGTAGATCGGTCTCGGGGAATGTAATGAGTGTGGAAGGGGAAGAGAATCTGGTACATCCCCACGCCCGTGTACCATGGGCGTGCCGATTCACACGGCCGTGTCGCACGGCTGTGTTATGCCTCGTTCGTATCTCCCACGCCCATGTGCAGGTCGCCACGCCCGTGTTTGATAAAACAGTATCAGCCACGGCCACATCGCATGGCCGTGGTGTTCAATCGAGGGTCGTGGCTTAAAGATATTTTTTGTTCTATTTCATACTATCTCTGCCATGTCAGTACGAAAATCCGTAGTATCCACACGGCCACGGCCACAGCCGTGTGCAAGGCTGTGTGGTGTGGAAATTTGCACTTGGTTAGTTTATAGTTAGGTGCTAAAAAGGAAAAGTAAAAGTAAAAATAAAAATGTGAAAATTAATGGGGTTGTGCTCGGGTTGCCTCTCGAGAAACGCTTGTTTATATTCTTAAGCTAGACTTACCTCTCATTCGCACATTCATGGTGGTTTGAGGAGTTGAAAGTCCTTCCTCATGCTATCAGTCCTATTATCAGTATATAGTTCAAGTCGAGTAGCGTTTACTTTAAAAGTGTCGAATAGAGGATTACTTACCTCAACTGTTCCGTATGGGAAAACATTGAGTACCCTAAAATTGATTTCTTCATTTGTATTAGGGTCAGGAGGAGGTATTCGAGGGTCTGCTTTATCTAACAATACCTGATCTCCGATCTTAAATTTGTTTGTCTCACGGAATGGTGTTGGTTCTGCTTTGTGTATCCCTAACTTCTCCTTGAAGTGTGCCTTCCACTCATCTAGTTCATTGATCTGAAGCCTTCGTTCCTCATGAGTTATTTCCTTGTTGGCATGAGGTCTAGGGTCTGGCTCAGTTGTGTAGTTCCATGGTGCTTTCTGAAAAGAAGGTTTAACAGAGTGGTCATTAATAAAATTAATTTTCTCACCTTGATTACTCGATGTCCTAGCCGAGTCAAGAGCCTAGAGACTGATTGATTCGTCACCTACACAAAGTATGATTTCACCTGCGCTGACATCAATTTTAGTCCTGACAGTTGCTAAAAAGGGTCTTCCTAAAATTAAAGGGATATTATTTTCCTCATCCATGTTTAAAATGACAAAGTCTACTGGGAATACGAATTTATCAATTTTCACAAGAACATCTTCAATTATACGCCTAGGAATTCTAACATTTTTATCAGCTAATTGAATGCTCATCCTAGTTTGTTTGGGTTTCCCTAGACCTAGTTGTTTAAACAATTTATAAGGCATAACATTGATGCTTGCCCCTAAATCAGCTAAAGCATTATCAATAGATAAACTGCCAATTAAGCATGGAATTGTAAAACTCCCTGGATCTTTTAATTTTTGTGATAGTTTGTTTTGCAACATTGCTGAGCACACTGCGTTTAGTTCCACATGCGATTCTTCATCTAACTTCCGTTTGTTTGTTAAAAGATATTTTAAAAATTTCCTTAAATCTGGCATCTGCGAAAGAGCTTCAAGAAATGGTAAGTTAATATGTAATTTCTTTAAAAGTTTAAGAAATTTACCAAATTGTTCGTCTGTGTTGTCTTTCTTCATCGCATCAGGATAAGGTATACGAGGTTGGTACTCTTTAATTACCGGTTTTGGCTTATCATGACTTACATCATTCTTACCTTCCTCTACCACATTCTCTTGGCTTAACTTAGGCTCATCTAACCCTACACTATCCTGAGTTGTTATTACTTGAAGTTGCTCCTTTGGGTTAGTTTCAGTGTTGCTTGGCAAGCTGCCTTGTGGTCGTTCAGAGATCAGTTTAGCGAGTTGCCCTAATTGGTTCTCGATCCCTTGAATCGATGCTTGTTGATTTTTAAGTGTTGTCTCGGTGTTTTGGAAACGAGTTTCTAACACCGCGATGAATTTTGTCAGCATCTCCTCAAGGTTCAGCTTCTTTTCCTGTGGGTAGGACTATTGTTGGAAGTTTGGAGGGGGTTGTTGTCTCTGATTTCCTTGACCACCCCATGAAAAATTGGGGTGGTTCCTCTAACTTGGATTATAAGTATTACTATAAGGGTTATTTTGAGATTTAAAATTGTTACCCATATAGTGAACTTGCTCGTTTTCAGTACTTGGGTTGTATGATGGATAGTCTGTGTTGTTCATCCCTCCTCTATTCGTATCGCACTGCATGACTAGGTGTACCTGTAAAGAATCACATACGACATCAATCTTTTTATTTAATAGTTCTACCTGATTTGATAGCATGGTTACTGCGTCGAGGTTGAAAACACTGGCTGCTTTTGTTGGCTTTGTCCTTGTGACTTGCCACTGATAGTTATTCAGTGACATCTCTTCAATGAATTCGTAAGCAGCCTCAGGTGTTTTGTTGTTCAATGTTCCGCCGGCTGCTGAATCAATCAATTGTCTTGTTGAGGGGTTCACACCATTGTAAAAGGTTTGGACCTGTAGCCACAAGGGTAATCCATAATGTGGACACCTTCTCAATAGATCTTTATATCTCTCCCATGCATCGTAAAGTGTTTCTAAATCCATCTGCACAAAAGAAGAGATATCATTCCTTAACTTAGCCGTTTTAGCCGGCGGAAAATATTTTAATAGAAATTTCTCGGTCATTTGTTCCCATGTAGTGATTGATCCTCGTGGAAGAGAATGCAACTACTGTTTAGCTTTATTCCTCAAAGAAAAGGGAAATAACCGAAGACGGATGGCATCATCAGAAACACCATTTATTTTGAAGGTATCACAAAATTCTAGGAAATTCGCCAAGTGATTGTTTGGATCTTCATCCTGCAAACCATCAAACAAAACAAATTGTTGTATCATCTGAATTGTGTTAGGTTTCAGTTCAAAATTATTTGCAGCAATAGTAGGTCTAACAATACTTGACTCAGTTCCTGTTAAATTAGGTTTAGCATAATCATACATAGTTCGAGGAGCATGATTGTCGACCACCTCTGGAGGTAGCGGATTATTCTCAGCCATCTCTTCGGTGGTATTGGTTTCGACTTCTTGCTCTTCTTCTATGTAATTTAAGCTTCGCCTTATTTTTCTACGATTTCTGCGAACAGTACCTTCAATATCACTGTCATAAATCAGGGGTCCTGTCGGGTTCCTTCTAGTCATAAACTAGAGGTACCTACTAAGAAATAAAAGAAGGAAAATTAGCAAAGTTAAAAGCAAAATAAAAAAATAAAAGTAAATTGCAAAAATAAAAAATGGCTAAAGTAATAAAAATTAAGCGTTCTTAATATTTTAGTTCCCCGGCAACGGCGCCAAAAACTTGATCGTTATGTCAGAGTCTTAAAATTTTATAAAAAGAATGATCGAGCCTAGAAACTAACTATGACAACAATTGAGGCAAGCGCACCTATCGAACAGTAGTATAGCTTAGTGGCAAGACCGGATTGTCGAACTAATACTAACTTTCTTTTTATTATTTAGCTTAAGAATTAAATGAATTATTAATTAATCTAAAATTAACTAACTATTAAGCTAAAGATGTAAAGACAAAGAGAATGAATTTGGGGAAAATATTTGTAGGAAAAACCAATTGATTAAGACAATAACCGAGGAAGAATCCACCTAGACTTCACTTGTTATTTAACTCTAAACCTTACGATTTATTCACTTGACTTGATCCATAGGATTCCCTAAGTTATATTAATACCTCTTTCAAGGCTACTAACGTCTAATCCTAGGTTGATTAATTGAAATCTCTTTCTAATTAAAACCCCTAGAATTGCATTAACTTGATCTATTGACTCTCATATTAGGTTTGCCCTAATCCGGTAGATTTTCGTCATCCTATCTCTAGGGTTGCGATCAACTCCGCTTTAATTATGCTACATCTACTCTTAAACAGGGACTTTTGCTCCACTGCCTAAGCACATCAATACTTGAATCAATATCCTGAAATATCAAAGCAAGAATTAAGAACACATAATTAAGAACAAATCAAGTATTTATCATATAGTTCAGAAAACAATAACAAGATCCGTCTTAGGTTTCATCCCCACAGGTATTTGAGGGGTTTAGTTTATAATAATAAAAGAATACATCTCAGAAGAAAATATAAAACAAAACATAAGAAAAAGCCTAAAACCCCCTGAAGGAAATTGAAGGGAAGATCCTCCGTCTTGAGTATAATTTCGGCTTCTTGAGGTGAATCAACTGGCTTTCTTCGATTAAATCCCACAATTCTGGCCTCTCTGGCTTGGCTCTTCGGCCTAATTGGACGCCTAACTGGACTCCCCTTGAAGGTTGGCCTCTAGGGTGTTTATATAGGCTTTTGGAATGGCTTTCTTTGCCTCTAAGTACCCTAATCTGAATGAAACTCTTCTTTGTCACGGCAGGGACATGCCCATGGCACACGCCCATGTGAATCGTGGCCAAGCCGTGTTCGGGTCTGTTAAGGTGGCACGGCCGTGTAGCTTGGGCCCAGGCCGTGTTGATTTTGTGATATGGACCATTTACTCTGTTTTAGGCCCGTTTCTCGTTCTTTTCATCCTCCGGTACTTTCTTAAGTATAAAACCTGAAAACAATGGATTAAGAGCACCAAATTCCACAATTCAAGGCTTAAATCATCCAAAAGTATGCTAAATGTGGGATTAAAATATGTATATATTACGGTTTATCACCATCAAATAGCATAGGCCAACATTCTAGGCCAACTCATAATAACATATACACACATAATCAAGTACCTATACATGTCATAGACTTAAAAATACTTGAAGATCGTTGATACAATACCAATCAATAACTTGTTAGTGTGATAGAATCTCCGACGACCTCCAACTTGAGCTAGCATCTGCGACAATCGATGAACAATCGATAGGCCAACTTTATGATTATTTATCGGAAAGGGCCGAATTTCCCGAAAACACATCCACGTCAACGTGATCTCAGGTGTTGTGTCAGCAAAACGCGTCCCCAGGGGAGCGTTTTGCCCTTTTTTTGGGGTTAGGGATTTCTGCTTGGTTTTAGAGTTTTTAAGGAAAAAATTAATTAAAATAGGGTTTAGGGATAATTAATTCAATTATATTTTAGTTTTTTAAAATAATTTTGTGTTTAGGGTTTAGGAAAAAATATATTAGCAATATAAATTTTTTTTTGTTTTTTTCTATAGTAGTATCTTAAAAAATAATTTTGAGAAGATGTTTCTGAACAAATAGTGTCCAAAACGCTTCAAGTAGGATGCACTGTCAGCAAAATTACTGAAAAAGGCTCCCACGTGGAGCTTTTTTTCTACAGTAGTATCTGAAAAAATAATTTTGAGAAGACGTTTCTGAAAAAATAGTGTCTAAAATGCTTCAAGCAGGATGCACTGTCAGCAAGATTACTGAAAAAAGGTCCCACGTAGACGCTCTTTTTCTGCAGTAGTATCTGAAAAAATAATTTTAAGAAGATGTTTCTGAACAAATAGTGTCCAAAACGCTTCAAGCAGGATGCACTGTCAGCAAGATTACTGAAAAAAACTCCCACGTAGGTGCTCTTTTTCTACAGTAGTTCCTATTTGGCCTTAGACTATAAATGAGCCAAATTTCATTCTCAGGTTGCATAAGTTACAGCAAGAGAAATTGAGGCTAAAGTAGAATAGAAACTGAAGATGAGTGAACATATTAGTGTTTTTATTTACAATAATAGTGAGGTCCGTGACACCGAAAACGGCGTTGTTTTTTTATCAGAGAACACAGTGCGACTGGTTTTTAACCAGAACATAGATTTGACAGAACTTCGTAAAAGAATTAGGCGTAAAATATTCAGAACGATGCCAATGAAAGTTTTGTCTATTAAGTATCAATTTTGTGCTTCGTTTGATCCCAGGAGATATGACTCATTCGACATCAAAGGTCCTCGTAGCTTGGAGGCAATGGTGCAGACTCATCTTGCTAGTGGATCACCCTATCTTAAGTTATATGTACAATTTTCATCGTCAAATGATGCATTGCGACTTCAACATCTACTACTGTTCGAGAGGAATACACGACCCCTAGCCGACACTCTATTAGTGGGAGGCAGGATATGGAAGCAGCCATGTTTGGTGGCAGTATGAAAAACACAACCCCTGCACGACACTCGGTTAGTGGATGGGACATGCACATCGGTGGGTCGATGTTCGATACTGGAAATACATATTGGGGAACGACATCAACTTCTAGTGGTTGGCAATCCACATATGATTGGGGACGTTACAAAACGTCCACAAGAAGGGATGATGTACTCCCTACGACGTCCACCGGCGAGGGTGTAAGAGTATGCCCAAAGATCAATCATGAGATGGTTGTAATAACATACTTAATTTACCATGTTTATTAATATAAAGCGTTGTCATTATTATTTCAGTTTTTCTTTCTGTGTGTATAGATAAACTGTTTTATAATAATGTCCTGAGAATAATATGATTATTCTTAAAAGATCCTTAGTCGAGTATTATTGTTGACTAGGACAATAATAATGCATTAAGACTAACATGTAGTTGATTGATGATAAAGAGTTGTCATTGATATGGAGTGTCAAAATCAATGCATGAATATGTGTGTTAGAGAACAACATATTGGATTGACCCGCTATGAGTATGTTTCTTGGATTATTATGTAATTGTCACAACATTACTCATAGTGATTAATATGTATATGATCTTCAGACTTGAGATCATTATTATCCCAGCATCGTGAGTTGTATATTTTGATACAGTCAAACGTACACCGTAACAGGTTGTTCTATAAAGGCTGATGTTGGATATACCACAATCTATGTAGAGGGATATAGTTGATCAATAAAGGATAAGTCCCTCCTACATAATAGGAGTAATATCTTAGGCCACTTGATTGAGTGAGACTAGAAATGCATGGCCATGCTCAAATAAGTTGATATGAGATGTCATACTAATTTGTATATCATAGTCTACTCAAGATATCAAGAAACATGGGATGGACTATGCAAGTGTGACTATCCCATGACTTGTATCCGTTCCAGAGATAAAGGACTTAAGGATTAATGCATGAAAGGTTAATCACGAAAGGTTATGTCGAATCATGACTTCTTGTAACTTAGGTAGCAATGATGCATTGCTAGATGCCACTCATTGTCTGTGACAATAGAATCGTTCTAGTATTACTGCTAATGTTGCAAGAACCTACAGGGTCACACCCTATGGTTGAAATGAACGGAATAAAATATAGTTGGTATTGTGCTTGGTTGTCACATAAATTAAATTAATTAAAGAATTAATTTAATTGGGCAATCAAATATTGAACATATTATATGTACAAGGATGTTGTACACATAATGATAACATAATTTTATTAATATATGAATTTGATTCATATATAAATTTAAATAAATATAGTTTACCAGAATCCTTATTATAATTAATGTAATTATAATTTTCGGTTAAAAACTTTATTGTATTTATTTAATCTTGTAATACATTCAAGAGATACCAATTATAAAAGGCCCAATTAAGAGGATACCTATTATAAAAGGCCCAATGAGAAAGGCACCCATTATAAAAGGTATTAAAAGGAGACAAAACTCAACATGAAAACCCTAAGTGATTGCTTGTTAGGTCTAGCAGCCGTCAAGCAAATAAGCCTCCAAAACAGTTTTGGAGATTTCTTCCGTTCATAGTCAAACCGGGTGGATTACGTAGAGGCCGACATCGGAAAAGGTTGAGGCTTGATTCGACAGTAGATCAAAACTCTTGTTGCCAAGGTGTCGCTGTCTACTCAGATTGAAGTTTTGGTAATTTCGAAACCTTTATTTCACCCCGATTCGTTCCTCACACATGGATCCATGATTTGGATCGCCGGATCTAATTTTATTCTGCTGCGCCATGGGGTACCGGCGTTCCAACAGAGGGGACCTCGTTCGTTGCAGATGATGGTGGGTCGGATGATGAGTCCGATATGGATCCACCTCGAGAGCCCGACCCCGATGGTGCAGAAGTTGCATTATGTTCTGAATCAGAGCCTGTTCCAACCATACCTGAAGATGTTGAAGGGGGTTCAGATGAAGAAAAAGATCTGCAATTCAGGGCGTACTCGCCTCCAGCCCACATGCATAATGTCGATCTATCTCAAGATGATGCGTTGGAGTTTCTATATCTACCACACAGACGGTGTGACGGTACAACTTCATGAGATGTTGCCGGTTTTGCATTCAGTTAACGAAGAAGGCGCAGGCTACCTCTGTAACATACCTTTTGAACAGTGGACACAAGCATACGACGGTGACCTACGATATGGTCATATAACCTCAAACCTAGATGAATGCATAAATTATGTTCTAAAAGTAACGCGTCATTTGCCGATAACATCGGTTGTGTGAGAGATATATTTTCGTTTAGCGGCACTATTCCCAAAGCGAGCAGCGAGTTATAAAGGCCAAATGCAGGGAGGCCATGTATGGTGCATGAAGGTATTGCAAGAAATTAACAAGGCAAAGGCACGGGCCAACACCATGCACATAGTGTGTCATGATCGCGACAACCTATGGTTTCGTGTGACGGAGTTTGACAGACCGAATCAAGGTATTATTTGTGGGCAATATCGTGTGCACTTGAGAAATAGGACCTGCAGTTGTGGGATGTTTGATGCACTTCGTTATCCATGCGCTCATGTAATTGCAGCTTGTCAGAATCTTCGTCTAGATCCCATGAGCTATGTCAACGAAGTGTACAAAATAGAATACATATACAACGTGTGGAGACACGTATTCCCACCAGTCCCAGATGAACGTAAGTGGCCGTCTGTATCGCTTGCTCCGTTTAAGCTTTACCGGATAGAGAACTGCGTCACAAATCAAAGGGTCGACCTTGCTCAACTAGAATACGTAACAATATGGATATTCGAGAAACAACCAACCAACAGAAGTTGTGCGGATGGTGTAGGAACCTAAGCCATACAACTCGATCATGTCCAAAACGGAATAGTTGATAGTTGTTATAATAAAATTATGTTGCATTATTTATATTTTATTAAAAATATAAAAATATTAAAAATATTGTCTTATTCAAAATAACTTTATTTTATTAAAAATATAAAAAGTAAATTACAATTACAATATTAAAAACAACTTTTATTTTATTAAATGAAATAATATAAAAAAGTTTGTACAAATATATTAACAAAAATTAATGTTGGTACCGGTTGGAATCAGTGCCACATGGGGGTCGTCGACGGTTACGCGCTGGATTCCTCATTCGTTCAGCTTCTGGCGGGGTTGTGGTTGCTCCGGCAGGGATTGTGGAGGATCTGGTTGTGGGTGTTGGGAGGATGACCCCACTTGATAGAATAATGACTGCGGAGGTGTTTGCATCACCCATGGCGAAGGTGTTTGAATCCCATAAGGCGATGGGGATATGTAAAAAGAAGAGCTCCCCGACGGTGACTCGTGTGATCCCTTATGCAACAGCAGCCTATAGATCGGTGGTTGACTCGGAGTAATCGAGAACGGAGATGAACCGGGTCATGCATTCCAACCTGCCATAGGACTGGGAAAAGGAAACATATAAGAGTTGGGATACATATAAGGGCTAGGATATGCACCTGACATAATCTGAAAAGGCTGTGATATGGGTGTCGTCGGTTGAAGTGTTGGGCCAGGTGATTATGTGGGCGTTGTTGATGGGCCCAGTGGGCGCTGTTGATGGGCCCGTGTTGTCATCCATTCTTTTTGGATTCAAAGGGCCACATCGTTCCCTTTGGACATGAATTTATCATTGCCTCTCCTCTTCCGACGGTAAATATGGCTTGCCATGGATCCTAAACCATGGCATGTATTCCGGCATGCACGCTAACTCAGGAACGATGATCGGTTCCGAAGTAGGTATATAATCATACCGATTTTCCCACATTTCGATATATGCTGACCAAAATCTCGGCCAATCCGTATGCAACTGCCGTAAGTCGACTTTGTGCTCATCATCGAGCACCTCAGGTGCCACTGAAATCGGTTGTCGGAATCCAAACTGTCGCAATACTTTATCTGACTAGTGCATCTCCACGATGGCATAGTTGACCAATGGGACCTTCACATGCCAAATGTTCGGATTTTGAAAGAATTCATCCGAAATTATTGCCCGAATTGCCGGATCCTCGTATGGTGCCCATTGAAACTATATGAACATGATAAAATTTTAGTTATATACATAATACTAAATACTAAATACTAAATACGAAACGACTATTTTATTATGTATATATATTTTATTAAATACTTACTTGTGCTTCCAACTGTTAGTCTAATAGAAGCCGTATATTTTCAAGAGAGGTAGGTATTCCAACATAACTTGCCGAATGGTTCCACCTAATTAAATAAATTTTTAGCATACAATTATATTTTAAATCTACGTAATAATTGTAAAATCTAATATAAAATTTACCTTGTTATGAGTGGGAATGTACATGGGTGGTCCACTCGATGACGTAAAAATGGAAAGTGAAACCATGCCTATGATTGCAGTAGTGATAGGCAACCTCCGATTTTGGCTTTATTTGGTCGCGTTGCCCCGCACATCTCCCAGTTCAATGTTGCTAACACGGCAGACCCTCAACTAAATTCACCAACTGCTCTAAAATTAACGAGTTTCAGCAGTCATTTTAGATGTACGAGGTTTCGTGACAAGTCTGGCAACCTTCAATCATCTCAAGAATGTATGCCTGAGCATATCGTATTCTTTCTAGTTCAGTCGAATCATTATCCGACTCCGGGAATGTGTCTCGTAACCAACCCAACTTGATCTGACCTCCGTTAATATTATCCGGAATAGCACCCAAAAGCTCGTAGCATACGGCTCCCTAATCAGCAGATTGAGCGGACCCGGTGACTGTGTACCTATCCACCGGCAATCCCAATTGCAACTGCACGTCTTCCAGAATGATAGTACACTCTCCGCATGGAAGATGGAAAGTGTACGTCTCGGGTCTCCACCTTTCTATCAACGCACTGATTAGTTTCAGGTCCAACTTGCACCCTCGGCCTATCGTGGCCACGTGCCAAAAACCCACTTCCCGCTAGGTAATTCTCTATCAACGGCGATGGAGGACCAGGCATATTACGAATATAGTATTGCAACACCCGATCTACAGACTGTTATAAAAAATTATAAAATAAAAATTAATTAAAATTGCATAAATAAAAAAATATAAAATAGTCTTGAAAAATTAATTAAATCTGCATAAATCAAAAAAAATATTAAATAGTATTGAAAAATTAAAATTATCACTTATCATTATTGTAAAAATGGATATTTCTTTTCTACTACTTTTACAAGAGATTACACTACATATTTATATACAAAAAAAACTTACCTTTAGAAGACTCTAGGCTGGCAGCACTACTGATTTTATGCTGGCAGCACTACTTATTTTATGCTGGCAGCACTACTTATTTTAGGCTGGTAGCACTACTGATTTTATGCTGGCAGCACTACTTATTTTAGGCTGGTAGCACTACTAATTTTAGTGCCTTACAATAAAATATACATAGGATAACATTTAACTTATTGGACAGCTGTTCTGTTCTTAATTTCTAACACTCCCCCTCAAGCTGTAGTGTAGATGTTTATCAAACCCAGCTTGCCAACAAGTTCTTCAAACATATTCCTATTCAGGCTTTTTGTTAACACATCAGCAATCTGTTGTCTGGTAGGTAGATAGGTAACACTCACTTCTCCTGAGTGTATTTTCTCTTTTATGAAATGACGATCTATCTCAACATGTTTAGTACGATCGTGATGCACAGGATTGTGAGCAATACTGACAGCAGCTTGGTTGTCACAAAATAGTTGCATAGGTCTATTATAAGGAACTTTTAGTTCCTTCATTAGTCTTTGTACCCAAATTCCTTCGCAAATACCATGTGCCAGTGCTCGAAATTCTGCTTCTGCACTGCTACGTGCTACCACGGACTGCTTTTTACTCCTCCATGTCACTAAGTTACCCCAAACATAGCTACAATAGCCACTAGTGGAGCGTCTGTCATTGATAGAACCTGCCCAGTCAGCATCCGTATAAACCTCCACATTCCTGTTGTCATTCTTCTTGAAGTATAGGCCTTTACCAGGAGTCCCTTTTAAATACCTTAGTATTCGATATGCCGCTTCCAGGTGTTTCTCCCTTGGGGCATGCATATATTGACTTATGACACTCACACTAAAGGCAATGTCGGGACGAGTGTGAGCTAGGTAGATAAGTCTACCTACCAGTCGTTGATATCTCCCCCTGTCAACTTTTTCTCCATCTTGATCAGTACCCAACTTAAGATTACACTCCATGGGAGTTTCCGCTGGTTTGCAACCCATCAATCCAACTTCAGAGAGTAAGTCAAGGACATATTTCCTTTGGGAGATGGAAATACCTCTTTTAGACTTTGCTACCTCCATGCCAAGAAAGTACCTGAGATTTCCCAAGTCTTTAAGTTCAAATTCTGTTCCGAGAAATTCTTTCAATCTGTCAATTTCTCTGGTATCATCTCCTGTCACGATAATATCGTCTACATAGACGATGAGAATGCAACATCTTCCTTCCTCAGAGTGCTTGTAGAACATGGTGTGATCTGCCTGTCCTTGAGTATACTGCCTGCTCATCATAGCCTTTGTAAAACGACTGAACCATGCCCTTGGAGACTGTTTTAGCCCGTACAATGACTTTTTCAACTTACAAACTTTGTCTCTACTTTCTTCAAACCCCGGAGGAAAATCCATGTATACTTCTTCATTTAGCTCCCCATTGAGGAAAGCGTTTTTAACATCCAGTTGAGTCAAGTGCCAATTAAGATTGACAGCAAGAGATAGGAGGACTCTAACGGTGTTAAGTTTCGCAACTGGTGCAAATGTCTCTTCATAGTCAAGTCCATAGGTTTGGGTGAAACCCTTAGCCACAAGTCTAGCCTTGTATCTGTCGATATTTCCATCAGGTTTGAATTTTGTAGTAAAAATCCATTTGCAGCCCACTGTTTTCTTTCCTTTAGGCAAATCCGAAACTTCCCAAGTTCCATTATTCTTGAGGGCCTCCATCTCTTCCATTACAGCTTGTCTCCATTCATCTGACTCAAGTGCTTCTTCTATATTTTTTGGAGTTTTTACAGAATCAACATTAGTCACAAATGCTTTATAGGACTTAGATAGATTACCATAGGATACAAACCGAGAAATAGGGTGTTGAGTGCAGCTCCTTGTGCCTTTTCTCATTGCGATTGGAAGATAGATTGATGGTGATAGAGGTGAGACTTCAGTTGCAGTATCTTCAGAACAGTCTTCGGAGAGAGATGGGATTGGCACTGCTATATCTGTTTCAGGATGCCGATTTTTTCTGGAGTAAACCTGTAGATTAGGCACCTGTTCTTGCTGTTTTTCTTGGTTAGAAGGCAGTCCCGATGTGGTATTAGGATCAGGTAGGATAGTGCTAACTGTTTGGTTTATAGGAGGAAAAACAGTATCAGTATTGAGGGTAGTGACAGGATCTTGAGGGGGTATGATAAGGAGGGTATTAAGATTTTCATCTTCATTTAAGGTCTCCCCCTGAAGATGAGAGGTTCCAAAATAGGGTTCATTTTCAAAAAAGGTCACATCCCTAGAGACAAACATTCGGCGTAAAAGTGGGGAGTAACACTTATAGCCCTTTTGGGTGGAAGAGTAACCAATGAATATGCAGGTGTGAGCTCGAGGGTCAAGTTTTGACTGGTCAGGTTGATGATTATGGACAAAGGCTTTGCAACCAAATATTCTGGCTGGAAGGTTAGTAACCTGGAATAAGGGAAAGGATTTTAGAAGGGTATTTAGAGGTGTTTGAAAGTTTAATACTTTTGAAGGCATTCAGTTAATGAGGTGGCAAGCAGTAAGGACAGCCTCTCCCCAAAGATATTTCGGGACATTCATAGTGAACATAATGGCTCGAGCCACAGCTAGAAGGTGTCGATTTTTCCTCTCGGGAATTCCATTTTGTTGAGGAGTGTTGGGACAAGAACTTCGGTGTATAATGCCATGGTCAGAAAGGTAAGAACTTAGGACAGAGTTAAAGTATTCTCTTCCATTGTCAGTGTGGAGGGTATGTATGGTGGAGTTGAATTGGGTTCGAACCATAGAGTGAAAAATTTTAAAAACATTGGGTGTTTCAGATTTGTCTTTTAATAGATATACCCAACATACCCTAGTATGATCGTCAATAAAGGTTATAAACCACTTAGCCCCAGTAATATTTGTCACTCGGCTAGCTCCCCATAAGTCACTGTGAATTAATGAAAAAGGTTTAGATTGGGTATATGGTTTCAGAGGGTATGGCACTCGAGTATGTTTGGATAACTCACAAATTTCACATTTCAAAGAATTTATTCTTTTATTTCTAAATAGCAGCGGAAGATGCCTTTTTAGATACAAGAGGTTTGGATGTCCTAACCTACGGTGCCATAGCATAATGTCATCTTCTTTTGAAGTAGATAGAGCCAATCCCCCTTTTGTACTGTTTTTATTCCAAACATATAATCCATCCTCAACTTTAGCAGTGCCAATCATCTTCCCCGATTTCTGTTCCTGCAGTACACAACCAAGATCAGAAAATTCAGCAAGCATGTTTCCAATTTTTGTGAGTTTACTTATCGAAAGTAAATTACAAGACAAGTTTGGAACATGTAGAACATTTTCAAGGGAAAAATTTTCTGCTATTTTTACTTTCCCTACTCCAACCACAGGTGAGTACGAACCATCAGCTATTCGGATTCTCGACTTGTTATGACAAGTGGTGTAGGTTTGAAACAAAGAGAAGTTACCTGTCATATGGTCCGAGGCTCCCGAATCTAGTATCCAAGAGGTTTGGTTATTAGATTCAAGAGCAATATTAAGAGCAGTACCTTGAGTGGCTAGAGTCCCATGTTCGGTCGAGGTACTCAGGATCTTATGGAGATGTGCAAGTTGAGTCTTGGTGAGACGGACATCAAGTACTTCATCTGCATCAGTGGAGGATAGCATGGCAGTTTTCTTTTCTCTCTGTTTTTTATCCGGATAACCATGTAGCTTAAAACACCTTTCTTTAGTGTGACCAACACGGTGGCAGTGGCTACATACTGGTCTGTTTAATCCAGGGTCACTTCCAGCACGTGACTTTTGTGTTGGTGGACCTTTGGAGACGAGAGCAGAAACTTCAGTAGGCTGTTTTTCAGAAGGGATCGTTGGTTTAGGTTCTCCCATCATGACAAGACGACGTTTTTCTTCTCGTCTTACTTCAGCAAACGCTTCACCAATGGTTGGAAGGGGTGATCTACCCAGAATTCTGCCTCGAACTTCATCTAATTCATTTCTTAGTCCAGCTAGAAATTCATAGAGTCGTTCTTTGTTAAGATGAGTCATGAACTTAGACTGTTCTAAGCCTTCACCCCAATCTGCCTCGTAGTACATGTCTAACTCCTGCCACAATATTTTCAGATTATTGTAGTAGTGAGTTACCTCTCGAGTCCCTTGTCGAATATCCTTCAGCTTGAGTTTTATCTCAAAAACTTGAGAAGCATTTCCAAGGTCAGAATAATTTTCAGTAACTGCATCCCACATGTCTTTTGCAGTTTTGAAGAGAAGGTAGGTTCGACTTATGTGGCTTTCCATCGAGTTAATCAACCACGCCATAACGATAGAGTTGTTGAGTTCCCAAGTGGCATAAGTCGGGTCAGCAGCATGTGGTCGTGGGAGGTCTCCATTAATATACCCTAGCTTGCCACGACCGCGAATCACCATGAGGACAGATTGAGACCATTGCAGGAAATTTTTTCCATCTAGACGATGACTAGTGATCATTAGAGAAGAATTGAGGTCACTTTGATTGATCCCTCGATTACCATTCTGAGATATTTGTGAGATCTCAGTTTCAGACATGGCGTCATTGAGGTCAGCCATGGAAAAGAAAAGAAAAAGAAACGGAGGAAAGTTTAGGAAGGGATTTTCGAAACAGAAGAAGGATCGAATGATTCCTAAGGCTCCGATACCATGTAAAAATGGATATTTCTTTTCTACTACTTTTACAAGAGATTACACTACATATTTATATACAAAAAAAACTTACCTTTAGAAGACTCTAGGCTGGCAGCACTACTGATTTTATGCTGGCAGCACTACTTATTTTATGCTGGCAGCACTACTTATTTTAGGCTGGTAGCACTACTGATTTTATGCTGGCAGCACTACTTATTTTAGGCTGGTAGCACTACTAATTTTAGTGCCTTACAATAAAATATACATAGGATAACATTTAACTTATTGGACAGCTGTTCTGTTCTTAATTTCTAACAATTATCATTGTCATTCTCTGGCCATTGCTAACACGATCGAATATTTTTTAATTTTAAAAAAACTAATTCAAAAAAAATTTAAACAGAGCTTTTTTGCAAAAATTAAAAAGAGCTTTGAGAAAATTTGAGAGAAGGACTTTTGTGTGAAAAAAATGAAAGGGGGCCTTTTATAGTTTTTTTTTTTTGACTGTTGGAGCCCCAAACGGTCAAAAAAAAAGTAACCGTGTGGGGTTAAAAAAGGGCAAAACGCGTCCTTGGGGGAGCGTTTTGTCCACGTCCTTGGGAGAGCGTTTTGCCCACGTTAGTACAAAGCGTGCCCTCAAGGAAGCGCTTTGTGCTGACGTGGACAAAACGCTTCCCCAGGGACGCGTTTTGCTGACACAGCACCTGAGATCGCGCTGACATGGACGCTTCTTCTGGGAATTCGGCCCTTTCCGGTAAATAATAAAAAAGTTAGCCCATTTTCGTAAATAATTTTGGAAATGAACATTTTTGGGTAAAATGGCCATTTTCGTGTATGTGTAATTAAAAGCCATTTCCTTTTTCTTCTTTTTTCACGTGAAATGAGGTAATAGGAAAATAAATAAAAAAACCTAAGTTTCTTTTTTTTCCTTGTTTTGTTTTGTTGTATTTTAGGTCAACTTTTAATCCGATGTTAGAAAATTCAAATAATTCTGATTTTTAATATCAGAAGTATCATAAGTCTGCCATGATTATATAGTTTCTAGTGCTCGTAAGTATACATTTAAAAAAATATAAATCAAAATAGGATGTTTTTGTTGCCAAATGCCAAGAGAGTATATAATTTTTGGTCTAGCAAAAGTTGTTTATATAATTTTTGGTCTAGCAAAAGTTGTTTCTAGATTAATTTGTTTTTTTTACATAAAAGATTTTTAAAAAATAATTACCTTTGCTTTTGTTAGTTAATGTGATTTTAAGGTTTGATGGGTTGTTTTCAACTTTAATGATTATGCTTTCAAAGTTGATATGTGGTTTAAATATATAAAAAATATTTATATTTAAAATATATACATATTTTTTTAAAGTTGAATTCAGATTGGGCTTTTATTTAAGTAATTCAAGAATATATGGCAAGGAAAATAAAAATAAAGGCCCAGAAAAGAGTTCCCAACCCAAGAAAACAAAATAAAACGAAACATACCTATCAGCTTATTAACAACCTAATAAAAGAGGCCTAAAACTGTAACAACGCCCCAAAAATTCAAAAAATAGAAAAAACAAAAAATAGAAGTCTCTGGATACCATTTTTAATGGGACCTCTACTTTGCTCAATCAGAAAAACTGGTCACCCGTCCTATCTCTTCATATGACGTTTCTTCTGCTAGACGCTTCCAGATTCTCAATGGAGGCATGTTCACCTAACATTTTGATTATACCATTTCAGCCTCCCATTACTTCTTCATTCGTTGTTCCATTTTCAATCTGATATTCCTTCTTTCTCTCTTGCCTTCTGCCTCCTCCTTCTTTCACAACCTTCATTTCCATTTTCAGTCTAGTTCTCCCCCATTTTCCTTTTCCTTCAGGTTTTCAGCATACTCAGGGACACTTCCGGTCAGGTAAATTTCACTATTTATCTTCAATGTTTCCATAGTAAGAATGTGTGCTAGGCTATTCGCTATTCGTGGAATATGTTCAAAACAATATTTTTTAATTTTGGCCTGTGACTGCTGAATATCTTGAATATATGCCCCAATCATTGATCTGTCTTTGTTTTTTGTTCTGCATTTCTTTATTATTGATAGTGCATCCCCTTCAATAATAATTTTTTGCCATTGCATGTCAACGCTGATTCGGGTTGCTGTCCTGCAAGCGATTGCTTCGGCAGCAAATGCAGATGCAACTTGTTTTTGGATCGCTGAGTATGATAAAAGTATTGTACCTTCGCTATATCTGGCTACAATCCCCACTGCCGATTGACAAAGATTTCCATCATATGCAGCATCGAAGTTGATCTTCATGAATTGCCCAGGTGGGTGTTTCCATCTTTTAACTTCCGAAAGAACTTTTGGTATTTTCTCTTCAATCCCATTTAGTTCTAAAATGTAACTGTTCATGAAGTTTGCTGTCTCTTTTCCAGATCTGCTAGCTTTCTTGTGTATACGCCTATTTCTTTCTCCCCAAATTGCCCATAGAGCACAGTAGAAGAGTCTACATTGGGAAGAAGTAGTCTGTTCAAAAACCCAAGTGAGCCATTGTATAAACTCCATATGTGATACTTTAAGAAAATCCGAGAATGATAATTTTTCCCATACTGATATTGAAACAGGACACTCTCAGAATAGGTGGTTCATGGTTTCTGCTTCTTTTCCACACTGAGGACAGATTATAGTATTTGATAGTCTCCTATAATGCATATTAACCCGTATAGGTAGGTAATTCCACTATATTTTCCATGCTGTAATTTTGATCTTAGAAGGTAGATTAAATAGCCAAAGCTTTTTGTAAAATTTCTTATAGGCGGTTTGTAAAGCATAAGCTCTAGGATCTATTCCAATGCCCTGTAATAGTTTATAGGCACTTCGTACCATGAATTCTTCCGAGGACTCTCCACTCCAGGCCAAAATATCGTCATAAGGTTCTTTTGCTATCGAAATGCGCAAAATCTTAGCAGCTATATCCTCCGGAAAGGTAGACCCTATCAACTCTTCTTTCCATTTTCTGCTACTATCATCAATTAATTCAGCAACTTTAAAATCACATAAATTATTAACGTGAGATGATAATCTGGAATTATTCATATCTGGTATCCAAACATCATTCAAAACTGAGACTTCTGTTCCCCTACCCACCTTCCAGCAGAGACCGTCCATTAAAATGTCCTTAGCTACCCATATACTTTTCCATGTAAATGAACAATTATTTCCCAAACGTGAATTAAGAAAATCCTCATTCGGAAAATATTTTGCTTTTAGTACTTGCGCAACTAACGAGTTGGGATTGTTTAAGATTCTCCAACCTTGTTTAGCTAATAAGGACACATTAAATTTAGACATGTTCCTAAAGCCCATTCCTCCTTTGTCTTTTGATCGACACATATGTTGCCACTGACATTAATGAATTCCCTTCTTCCCATGTGCTTTTTGCCACCAAAAATTAGCGATGATCTTTTCAAGTTCTCCACAAAAAGAATTAGGTAGAAGAAAACAGGACATAGCATAGGTCGGAATTGCCTGAAGTACTGATTTGATAAATACCTCCTTACCTTATTGAGATGAAAACCTATTGCTCCAGCCTTTGATTCTGAAATGAACCTTTTTTTTAAGAATTTGAAAAGATTCTTTTTTGCATCTGCCAACCACATTAGGAAAACCTAAATACTTTTCCATATCTGTTGATGGTCTTACTCTTAAAATCGCCGATATTTTACCTTTATTTCCTTCTGATGTGTTCGAGCTGTAAAAGATCGTAGATTTGTTAAAGTTAACGCATTGACCGGAACAATCTTCGTATTCCTTTAAAATTCCTTTTAACAGCCTCGCTCCCTTTCTTGTTGCTTCCCCGAACAGTATATAATCATCTGCAAAAAGTAAATGTGAAATCGCTGGTCCTCTCCGGCTTGCCTTTGCTCCTTTTATCAGACCCTCTTTCATAGCCAAGCCTTTGCTCCTTTTATCAGACCCTGTTTCATAGCCAATCTCATTAATGCCTACAGTCCCTCGCTACATAATAGAAAAAGAAAAGGGCTAAGAGGGTCACCCTGTCTCAATCCTCTAGTAGCTTGAAAAGTTCTTCCTCTATTTCCATTGATGTTAACTGCATAGGACTCTGTAGTAATACATTTTAAAATTAGTTCTACCCAATCCTTTGCAAAACCCATCCTCATCATTAGTTCCTTAAGAAAACCCCATTCAACCCTATTGTAGGCTTTACTCATGTCAAGTTTGACTGTCATATATCCTTTTATCCCTGTACACTTTTTCTGAAACGTGTGTAGAATTTCATAAGCTAGTAAGACATTATCAGAAATTAGCCTTCCCGGGACAAAAGCACTTTGAGCCGCATCAATACATCTCCCTATTACTTCTTGAAACCTGTTGGCAATTGTCTTTGCCACGATTTTGTAGAGAACCGTACACAAGCTAATAGGTCTGAAATTGACTAAATTGCTGGGGTTTTGAGTTTTTGGAATGAGCACAATATCTGTTGAATTTAGATGGCCACAACTCTAATCATTGTTTAAAATTCCCAAACAGAAAGTAATGACTTCTTTACCTACAATGTGCCAATATCGTTGAAAAAATAATGCTAGAAATCCATCAGGTCCTGGTGCTTTAGTTGGCCCCATTTCTTTTAAAGCTGAAAATACTTCTTCTTTCGTAAAAGTTGATAATAAGGAAGCATTGATATCTGACGAAATACTCTCCTCAATGCCTTGTAAGAGATGAGATAAGTCCCCAACTCCTTTTGACATAAATAACTTCTGAAAATATAAAGTAGCAGTTTCAATGATCTTACTTTCATCAGTAGTCTCTCCTCCTTCATCTAACTCCAGCTTAGATATTATATTTATTTTCCTCCGAAATGAGGCGTACTTATGAAAAAAGCTGAATTTTTGTCTCCTACTTTAAACCAATTCGCCCTTGCCCTCTGTTCCCAATAAATTTCATCTCTGTCGATTTCCATGTTCAGATGGACCTTAGTATCAATGATCTTCGCTATCGTGTCATCATCTCTTTCTTTTGCCATCAACATTTCTAGTTCCTTAGTCAACTTTTTCTTTAACCCCTCTCTCCCTTTTTTAATTGACCTTGCCCATTCTTTAAGATTTACTTGTAGCTTTTCCAGTTTCTCTAGAATTATATCTGTAGTTGATTCCCAAGATATCTTGATTTCTTTCTCAAGGGATTTCTCTGTGATCCATGCCTCGAATTTAAAATGTAGGTTTCCAGCATAGATGTTTTCATTCTTTGTATTTAGAAGAAGTGGACAATGATCAGACATCGAGTGGGGTAGATGATGAATATTGCCTGTTGGAAAAAGAATCTTCCATTTCTCATTTGCAACCCCTCTGTCAAGTCTTTCCTTGATATTTGTTTCTGCAAAGTTTCCTCTTTCCCATGTAAACCAAACCCCGGAATATCCTATATCTTCTAATTGACATTCTAAAGTCTCCTAGAATGCCTCCATTTTCCTTTCCTCTCTTGGTACCCCTCCACTTTTCTCAAAGAAGTATATTATTTCATTAAAGTCCCCACTCACTAACCATGGATGGGTTTGATCTTCTCCTAATTTTCGTAGCAGATTCCATGAATCATTCTTATTATTGACATAAGGTGAACCATAAAAGCCTGTAAATCTCCATTCTTCATTAGTATTCTTCTCTTTAACCATAACATCGATGTGATTCTTAGAGAAGCTTCTTAAAGTAACTATGATCTCTTCCTTCCATATTAAACATAAACCTCTACACGTACCTTCTACTTCAATATCAATCCCATTTAGAAAACCACAACTCCTCCTGACCTTTTCCATACATTGCTTGTCAATTTTTGTCTCCATTAAGAAGACCATATGGGTATTTTGCTGCTTTAAGAAATATTGCAGCCTCCTAGTCGCCCGTGGACTCCCCAACCCACGGACATTCCAGCTTATGTTTTTCATTGTGTCTGGTCGGCTTGCCTTTTGGCAACTGCCGATTTCATAAATTGTGGAGCATCATCCTGTTCCATAGTTTCAATCACTGCTTCTGGTAAAGATTCTCCGCAAACTTTTTTCCTTCTTTTTTCAGCCTTTTTGTTCCATCATCATGTGCTTCTTCACACCAGTTCTCAATTTCATCTTTCGATGATTTCCTCTTTCTTGTGCTGCATTCTTCCTTTCTTTTCATCATCGTTTGTACTGAATCTATTCTTTTCCATCTTGCCTTCTTAACTAAATCTAGTTTATTAGCTTGTCTGTTTTTGCTGTCATTTATCTGAACATCTTCCATAAATTTCGATTCTTCCTCCTTTTCCTCCATATTTTCCTCCCCGACATTCAATTTTATTGTTTTAAGTAGCAACCCATTCGTATTAACTTCCTTTTCAGTTATTTTCCCTTTCAATGTCTGTACCTCTACACCTCCTGTATAAGAGCACTGAACCCTCCACTTTTCTGAGAAAGCATTAAATTTCATACTCTCTTTCCCAATTGAATTTGATTCTGCTTTTAAAGCCAACGTGTATGGTGGATCAGCTCTGACTTTATTTTTTTCTGTAGGATTTAGCTCGTGGCAGTTTATAAGACCATGCCCCATTCTTCCACATCTAAAGCAAAACATCGATAACTTTTCATACTTAAAGGAAATCCATGATTTATTCATATTATCAGGTGAGACAAAAATACCTCGTCTAAGGGATTTCTAAAAATACCTCGTCTAAGGGGTTTCTACACATCAAGATTTATTCTGAGACGACATAATTTTCCATTAATTTCAGATCTAAGCACCCCCCAAAAGTAACACCAATGGCATGTAGGAGATCTTTTTTATCAAATTCTGGTGAACACGATCCTATTTTTATCCAAAACGGTGAAGAATTAAGCCTAATCTATGCTCTTTCCGTCGGCTGGGATATTCTATTAAATAAAGTTAAGCTTTTTCGGAACAGCCATGGCCTCCACTCCAAAATCGCCTCCAAATCTTCTTCTAAATCAAACACGATCAAAAATAAATTTTGCCCCGCCATATGAATCTCAAACTTCTCTTTGTCTTCCATGTACTTTTCATCTGTGCCCTAAAACTTTCTAGGTAGTAAAGCTTCTCTGTCCAGATTGTACAAATCAGAGTTAGTTTATCACTTGGAGTCACAGTCGATCCTTTGACAGATAATTGAACAAGTTCTTCTGGGAGGAGGGAAATTTCATCCCTCTCTTTCCCACCGTCACCACTGATCTCTGCCGTCCCAAGCCGCAACAGTTGCTGTTTTCTCTAGGACTCTAAGGAGAGCATTCTTGGCGACCTCTTTCCCTCTTTTAATGATTTAATTTAATTCAACAAATTTAATTGCTATTTATTTAAAATATATTTTTATAAGAATATTTTTTGAAAAATATTACCTCTTCCAGGTTTCCGCTTCATTTACCGTGTACTGCTATATGTATTTTCCGTTAGTTTTATTCAAAGAATAATAAAAATAAAATATAGCCTTAATAGTTGTAGGTCTTAAGTTGTGCTTCTGGGAAAACTGATAAGTACTTTAAGCAAATAGAAACTTGTTTATAGCAAATCTGGGAAACCTTTATTATTTATTTATTTTATTTTTGTGACTGTTGATTACTTGATTTTCATGGTTTATAGCTTGCTTCTTGATTATGGTCTTCTTTTTAATGTAAAATATTGGGTTCGTTTCAGCTTTGTTTGTTCAGTCTGAATTTTTGCCATATGCTAGGGTTTCTCTGGGGGTGTTAAAGAAAGTTCCCCCACATGTCCACCAAATCCTTCTCAGTTCACTGGAATTTAAAATCCCAGTTCCCAAACACCTGTTTTCTCCCTTTTGCTCGCCGGTGCTCTTTGAATGCTTTCCCCTTGTCGTTCTTTCACTGCCCAAGAATCCATTCTCCGAAGCCATACCTTCCTCAACCTCCCTTGGTCCAATCCAATCCCTGTAACCAGACTCCACATGATCTAACACAAGCCCGAGAATCCATTTCTGAGTACCTCCAAGAACTGGGGCTTTCTTTGGAGGATTCCATTTCTATATCTTCTAATTCCCCGAAATACATGCAAATGCTGGTGGATGGTGTCAAGGAACTGGAGGAATGGAATGCTTGGAATAATAGTAACGGTGAAGGGGATAGTTTGGGGTTTAAGGAAATGATCATTTATATAGCGAAGGAGAAGGGTGATAATGGAAAAGTTGCCTTTTTGGAGAGTGTGGGTTTGCCTCTCTCTTCTGCCATGAGCGTTGCTCGTTATTTGTCCTCAGAATCACTTCCCAGTATTATTCGTAAGGTTAGCAAGAAAGCTCATTAAGTTTATTTACATCTATTTTCACCCTCACTTTTTGGTTTGTTGTTCAAAAATGCATTCTTGTGATCTTTGTTTTGGGAGGAACTAGAATTTAGGAAATTGTAGATGTGGAATTTTGTTTCACAGGCAGATGAATCAAGCTTATTCTTTAGATTTTTTAGCCTCAAAAAATAAAAACAAAAACTGGCAAGCTTTAGAAATGAGGAGTTTAACGAAGCTGTTAGAACACCACTCTTAAGTTTTTCACATTGAGACATAAGTCGACAAAGTTAAATAGTGAATAATGAAACCAACTTGCCTTATCAGTATGCAAGAATGTTATGGGTGCCGTATTGTAGGAACTGATGGATATTTTTCAAATTTGACAATATTTAAGACACAAATACCTCTTTTATTTATTTCATACAGTTGACGTATGATTTGTAGCATGAATATTCTCTTTTGGTTGTAAATCCAGTACCCCATGTTAGTTTCATTACATAGAAATTTTTCCTGCATGATCATTTTTCCTTTTGTTTCATACTTTAGAAGAAGTGAATGATCATTAGGGACTAACTTTTTCATGGAGATTTCGTTGACAGATTGCATCAGTTATCTTGTACTGTATTTAGAAGGCATATGCCTACAAAAATGTTTTCTTTTATATTAACTCTGAAGTAATAATTAGACCAAAATTTTTTGTTTTGTAATGGCTTGCTTAGTGTTAGCATGTGTTAGTGTTCGGCCTGCATGATCCAGCCGTTATTATCCTTTTCAAGTTTTACTTTAAGCTGACATCTTGTCATACTCTTGCACTCTTGTTTACTCGTCAGTTCATCATCTTGTCATTTAGAAGTCTTTATATTGATGAAATGGATATAAACCGTTACAATGGAGGATTTTGCTTATTAGATTTGACATGTCTAATCTACTGCCTTTTTTTTTGGTTAAAATATTTTTCAAATGCTTCATCTTTTGAGGGGTAAGCCATGTTCTAATAAATTGGTAGGCACAGAATAAATTCCTTTAGATATTGGCCATATCTCTTTTGGTAACCCAACCTAACGATCCTTCGGTAGAATATGTTCATGTTCTTGAATCATAGCTTGGTGCTAAACGCAAAACTCCCTGTTTGTGGTTTTTAAGCTCTTGTAGATGCATCCTGTTGGTATTGGAGTATTTAAAATTAAAACTTTTCGCTGATCTGATCAATCAACTAATGTGATACTTATCTTGCTTCAAATGAATTCTGCTCTTCTGTGAATTGACTGAAACGAGCTCTTCATCTAAATTTGTTTGGTAGAGTCATTGCTTATATTGGATTTGGTTTTTAGGTTAAGTATATGAAGGAAAATATATTTTCTGTCGGTGATGATAAAGGAGGGCTTAGTGGGAAAAATGCTCGCCGAATGATGATGCACTTGTCAATTTCTTCTGATGAAGATGTGCAACAAACCTTATCCTTCTTTGAGAAGGTTGAATATGACTTCCAATCTTCTTTTATTGTCTATGTGAAGTGATATCAGGTTTTACTTACCTAATACTTTTTATTCATTTCTTTTGTTTGCCCTCTTGGTGTTGTCAACTGACATTTCAGTTGCATAGGTTCATTTGTTCAGTTGCTTTCTGTTGTGACACAATCTATCAATATATGTTGCAGATTGAAGCAAGGCGTGGAGGTTTAGAGATGTTGGGTTTGGTAGATGCAACTTTTAGATTTCTGTTGGAATCATTTCCACGTCTTTTATTGTTACCAGTGGAGTCCCATTTGGAACCTATGGTTGAATTTCTTGAAAATATCGGAGTTCCAAGGAGATCTATGGGAAATGTATTTTTGTTGTTTCCTCCCATCTTGTTTTACAAGATTCAGAGCATTAAATCAAAATTTTCGACTTTCGAGAAGGTACCTTTCATATTTTAAATTCTAGTTTCATTTAGCTGAGTACTGTTTTCTACTTGCAGACACTTTGAACAATAACCTTTCTTTTTATGGATGCCATGCTATGTTAGTTTTTAGTGTGATTATACCTTGTTTACCCTTAATCGAAGTTTCTTTTTTATGAATTTTCTTCTAGGTTGGTGCAGCATATAAAGATATTGGGAAAATGTTGTTAAAATATCCATGGATACTTTCAACAAGTATTCAAGAAAATTATGAGCAGATCCTTTTGTTTTTTGAGGAAGAAAAGGTACTGATTTAATGTTGACCTCCTAGTCAGGGTGTCTTACATTTTCCCTACACATGTGCTTGACTGTATACTCGGTTATGTTTGGTTGAGTTTTGGTTCCATCATGATTTTCATGGTTTGCTTACAGCTTACTTGAGGTGCTAATGTTTTGTTATTTGTTCTGAAATTGCTAATGTTATCGTATGGTAAAAAATAATAACCAGGAGCTTCTTTCTTTTAGTTACCGAAACAAGAAATTGTTGAGGATATGATACTCTGAAAGTTGCCATAGGGGTATGAGAATATATTTTTAAATCCACAGGCAGTTTTAGTTTTCTTTAATACCTTCAGTTGTATTAACAGACAGCCTTGATTTTATGTTGTTTACTGCTCCTTATTATTAAGTAGTTTTCTTTCTCCGTTAACTGGATAAATAATTATGTTTCTGTCGGGCACCTAAAGTTAGTGTTTTGTATCATTTGATTACATCTCCAAACATAAATAGTTTCTATTAAAGTTATAAACTTGGTTACACAGTTGCATTATCTTCATTTTCTTTTCTATTCGTATGTTGTTCTGTAATGACTTGGATAATTTATTTGGATTTAGATACCAAAAACAAGTGTTGACCGGGCAATTAGAAGCTGGCCTCATTTATTGGGCTGTTCTACAGGCAAGCTAAAGTTAATGGTGGATCAATTTGATGAATTAGGTATTAGAAACAAGAAATTTGGCTGGGTTATTGCCAAAAGTCCCCAGCTGCTATTAAAGAAACCTCAAGAATTTCTCCAGGTTGGTGGTTGTATGTTTTTGTTTGGGTTCTTGAGATACACTTTTTGGCTTCTATTTTTTGCAGTTACTTAATGTTTAATTCCCATCTCTAAATGGTGAATCACCTCTTAAAAGAATAACTAGCTTTAACATAGCTTTGAGAGGTGATCTGGTTCACTTTTGGCAATTCCCTGTTACATATTTAAAGGAATTGACTTGCAGTATGATTATATCCCTCAATGGCTTGAAGAAAATTAGGATGCCGTTCTTCCCTTGCTCCTATTGGCTGCTCCTTGATTGTGCCTTATACTTTTCTGTTTCTAAGGATGCTTCTTTATTGTAATTTGTCTTACTGATTAAATTGTAACCATACATATAAATTCTAATTAACAAGAAAATTTAAATACCGGACTTCTCAAATCCCTTATTTGACACTGTGTAATCGAGTTTTCTTCCACGATGAACTGGTTGACTGAAATTTGATCACACAACACTCAGAGGAAGACATATTTCTGAGGCGGGGAGAGGGGGGGGGGCAGGTTTGCTGATGTCACCATTGGCTTTTCATTTTTGTAATACTTCTTTTATGATTGGCAGCCTTTCAGTTAACTTATTAGCAATTACATGTTTACGTTGCCGTGAAACCAGTTTTATGTTGATTTCTGGATATTAGAGGCAATTCGAGGAGTCTAACTCTGCTGTTTTTCAGTGGTCAAGATTGGTTGATTTGTCTCTTCAACTGCCTAATCCTAGTATTTTGTTTGTGAAGCTAAGATGACTCTTGTCAAATATAACTTGCATTTCTCCAAGGGTCGTCAAAGAGACTAGTTCTCAAGGATTCTAGTCAACTATGAAAGTGAAATTGTTGCATTAAATCCTAACTTCGAAATATAGAATTTATTATAGTTTCAATCAATGAATTTGATTTGTATTGCTTTTTCTTCTGATTTATTCTATTCTATTCTATTATTATATATTTCTTTTATAGTTATGATTTATTTCTCCTTCTATAGGTGGTTCTATTTTTTGAAGGACTTGGTCTTGATCAGGAAACTGTGGGGAAGTTAGTTTCTCGCTGTCCAGAAGTCTTTGCTGCCAACATCGATACAACTTTGAAGAAAAAGGTTGAGTTTCTCGCAGAATGTGGTATTTCCAATGACCACCTTCCTCGCGTCATCAAAAAGTATCCAGAGGTTCTTGTTTCTGATGTGAACAAAACTTTACTTCCTCGGTAATACTTTTATTTCAGTACACTGTTCTATATTAGTTGAGGTGTTGTGTGGTGGGAAAATACCCAAAGACCAACCAGGCATCTCATGGGAAAAAACTTATTGTCAAAAGAACAGAAAAAAAGGAAAAAAAAAAAAAAAAGAAAATGAAAATTTTAGTTCCACTAATGCACTGTAGGTAAAACTGGTATTGAAAGTATTGACCAAAAGAAAAAGGTATTAAAACTCTTTCTTTCCTGACAAGATCACACACAAAAGTTTGATGTCAATGTCAATGCTATTCTATCTTGAGGTTCAGTATGTTGAACTATCTTGAATGCTTTGTTTTTGAATTTGGAATGGTTTTACTTGGATAACATAATTTAAGTTGGAAATATAAACAATGGGGATCATGCATTCGTTTTTTTCTTCATTGTTATGATGAGAACTATGTTCATTAAGTTACAGATCATGCAGTCATGAGAAAATCAGTGTTGTTGTAACTCGATCTGCCGGTTATGTGAACAGGATCAATTATTTGATGGAGATGGGGCTGTCTAGGAGGGAAATTGCTTTGATGATCCATAGGTTTCCTCCATTACTAGGATACAGCATTGAGGAGGTATTAAAACCGAAAGTCAATTTCCTTTTAAACACCATTGGAAAGCCTGTGAAGGATGTGGTGGGGTATCCTAGGTACTTTAGTTATTCATTGGAAAAGAAAATAAAACCCAGGTTCTGGGTCCTTAAGGGAAGGAATATTGAATGTAGCTTAGAAGTAATGTTAGGGAAAAATGATGAAGAGTTTGCTGCTGAGTTTATGGGTGTTGGAAGAATGCTTGTTTCTCCATCCGCCACTTTTCAATGAATTGTTGTAACATTAAAGTGATAATAGGCAATCTTTGTAAATGCTTTATTTATAGGGAATCTCTTTGACACATCACAATTTGTGATTGGCTAGAGTTGTGGTTGAAGTAATTTTGCCATCGCATGTTAACATCATGAACGTAAGTAGACCTATGAATTGAATGAGCTGAAATAGGTAAATTCAGTTGTTAAGAGATTGAATCAATTTCGTGATTCGTTTTGGATTTGAGTAAATTCAATATAGGAGTCATGATCAATAGGTTGTTCTTCATTTGCATTATGCTTAGTTATTTGATCAGTTGTCAACTTCTTCATCACCACAACGAATGGACTACATCATAGGTCTGTTTTGTTTGATGTGTACACTCGGTAAACTTTGCTATTTGGGGAATAGCCAAGTAATATGTATGCTAACATCATAAAGAGGGTTAAATGTTGTCCTACTAAACACGTAACAGTACGTAATTGTAAGCTTTCTTCCTCCCGATTCTAGATTATCTGAATTCGAAAATTTCGTTAATTCGTTGTTCGGATAAATATATGGAATTTTGTTTCCCGTGGGACCACACGACTTTTGGCGACTAAACTTACGCTTTAACCATCAACATTAATCTTCAACTTTGATTAAAATTTAATTTACATAAACTAATGAATAACATATAAATATTAATAATAAAATTTTAAAAGGTAAATATAATAATTAATAATTTTAAATATGTTTAGAAAATTTTTATCAGAAAAATATATCTCATTGAAAATCTTATTCTCTTAACTCATATTTTTGTATGTGTAAGTTTTATTGAATAATAAGATGGAATTATCAAAAAATTTAGATTTACGATATAATTAAAATAATAACCCCCCAAGTATTAATTTACTTTGTAATGCGACAATTATATTTAGTCAACAGCGGAGTCAAGTAGAGGCCGAGGGGGGCCATGGCCCCTTAAAGTTTAAATTTGTTCCAATTTAGTTATTTGTAAATATACTATGGCCTTCTCAAAAATATAAGTAACCCCCCAAGTTTAAGTTTTTTGTAATTTCCCCCTTTGTATATAAATTATTATAGCCCTCTTAAAAATATAAGTAGGCTCTTCCCAAAAGTATTTTTGCACGTCTAATTTTAGCTTAACCCCCCAAAGATTAACATCATGGCCACTGTATTTAGTACATATTATAGTATATAAAATAGTATACATACATGTTTAACGATATATAATATATTACTTGTTATACAATTAAATTATAAATGTAAAATAATTATTATAACATTATAATATTACAATGTGCATTCTTCTATTGAAGATATACAACCTAAACCTTAAACATGTAATTAATTGTATATAGGTTAGGCTGAATTGTAATATCAACTAGACTCACTCCTACATAAAAGAAATTCCTTTTAGGGGTCCATCTTAATTTCAACTAAATCATTCTTCTTCATTTGTTTTCTCTTTTCTTGCCTTCTTTATTAGTGAAGAGGGCTCTCGAGAAAGCTTTCTAGCCAATCCAGTAGAATTTGGCATATGGTTATATTATTTCCAGCCAACATACCAAATGGAATTTGATATGTAACTTTATATAGAATTATGTTATTATATTATTCATAACTAATATAACTTAATTATATAATACTAATAGTATATACTATAGTTTATCATAAAATTAGCTACACGTTTAAGGTTTAGGTTGCACATTATTAATAGAAGAATGCACATTGTAATATCATAATGTTATAATAATTATTATACATTCACAATTTAATTATATAACAATTGATATATTATATGTCCTTAAAAGTCTACGTATACTATTTTTATAATATAATATGTACTAAAGAGAATTATATCACATTACAAAATAAATTCATATTATAATATTTATTTCAATTATATAAATATTAATTAATTATTTGTTTAAAATAATTTAACTAATTAAGTTGATCAAATAATAAAAAGGGATATTCATGAATTTAGAAATTCTGATTATTGCATGAATTGTTCAAATTAGCTTTACGAATGTAAAAGAGATTTAAGAGAAGCTGCATGAGATTTAAGAGAATAAGAATTTTAAATAAGATATATTTTTCTAATAATATTTTTAAACATATTTAAAATTATTATTAATTATTATAATTAATTTTATTATTAATTAAAATACTTAATTTTTTAAAAATATTTTTATTGATATTTATATGTTATTTATTAGTTTTTGGCAATTTTAAATGAAGTTGAAAATTAGTTTTGATCACTAAATTACAATTTTAAATGTTAAAGGTCATTTGTTCGAATCCTATTAGGAGTAAAATTTTAAATATTTTGTAATTAGCTATTTGGATAATTGATTTCCGAGAGGGTATATCTGCATATGCTCTAAATCTGTAAATTAGTTTTTTTACGTAGCTTTTTAGACAATTTATTTAACATATATACTTGCAGTAATCTAAGCTTATTATCTTTAAACTCTCAGTTTGCATTGTGTTTATAATCATTTACGGATTCATAATGCGCGATAATCATTTACGGACTCATAATGTGCGATAATATGTCATATATGTTTAAAATAAATAAATTTCCAGAGCCATATGTACATATTTATTTTTTTAATTTATTAAAATAATATATTTTTACTTTATATAATTATTTTAATGTAAATTTATTTGAAATAGTAAACATAATTAAAACATGTCAATTATTTTAGCGATTTCAATATTGTATTAATAAAACATTTTCAAATAATAATTATAACATTTGAATCGTTTAAAAATATTCTCTAAATTAATAGTATGCATTCTTCAAATTTCATTTTTTAATAATCAATAGATTGAGTATAATAATTGTTAAAAAACTAAAAAATTAGTATGATTTTAGAATTATTATATAAGATTATATAAATGTAAAGTTACCTCTCTTTCACAAAATAAATTAAAACCAAAAGTTTTATATTGATATGAAATTATCTAAGTAAATCCTTACTCTACATTTATAGTATAACATTCTATACTACTATATATAAAAGAAAGGCTCTAAGGCCTGACATTCCTTCGTTAACACCTGTCTTGCTTTTTTTTTTTTTGCATTCTTAATAATAATGGTTAACTTTTAATTTTCGTCCTACTTTTTGACACCTAGTTTGCTTTTCTATTTTTTTACCTTTCCCTTTTTTTCATTCTTAACAATAATGGTTAATTTTCAATTTTGATCTCTCTAATTTTTAATTATATAAAAATAGTTAAAATTCCGATCTTCAGATTATGTTGAAATTATTTAATCTTTATACTTGAATTATTTTTATATAATTTAGTACTTCAATGTTTATAATGTCATTAATTGGTTTAACTATTTTTTTTTTCTAATTGAAATGTTAACATAAATATAAAGAATTGTTAACATCATTACATTTCATGTTAAATTTAAGTCCATTATTATCGAGTGAGTATTTTTTTTTTAAATTTTAAAATGTCGTACTAGAAAGTTTAGTAGAAAAATTTTAACGGTATTAACAATTGAACCTGAATTTTTATATGAAAAAAAATAAATGAACTAAATTCTTAAAAAAAATAGGGATTGAATTTTAAATATATAAAAAATAGAAAAACTTGAAATATATCATAACCTTTAAAATTTAATAATTTAATCCAAAAATAATCATATACGATGTAACACCCCTAACCCCTATCTGTCGCCAGAACAGGGTCACGGAGCATTACCGGAATTTACAGATCAATTACAGAAAATTTCAGATCATTTACTATTCATATCCAAAATCAATCATATCGTCCCTTAGTTGGGTCCTCAAGGCCCAAAATACACGTTAGAATCAAATCAGAACTAAACCGAAAACTCAGAAAATTTTTCGCGAAATTTCAAAATTTTTCTTAGGTGCAGGGGACACACGGGCCAAGCCGTGTGGCTCACACGACCAGGTGACACGCCAGTGTCTTAGGCCATGTGGGCATTCGATGTGAGGCACACGACCGTGTTCCAGCCCGTGCTCAAAATTAGGGTTGCTACTGACTCGGGTCACATGACCAGCCACATGCCCGTGTGATAGGCGGTGTGGACACTTAAATTTTCAAAAATAGGTGCAGGATTCACATGGCCAAGACACATGCCTGTGTGTTGGGCCATGTGTTTCACAAGGCTGAGACACACGCGTGTCTCTGCCCATGTGACAAATTCTGATAATTCTGTTTCTCAATTTTTAAGATGCAGGAGACACACGGCCAATCCACGCGCCCGTGCGCATGGCCGTGTGTCACACACGGTTGAGACACACGCCCGTGTGTCTACCCGTGTGGACAAAATAAGGCCATTCCCAAGCCTTATTTCTCACCCAAATTTTTACCTTGTACCTACATTGACATTTTAATACATTTCCAAACCAATTCAAGTCATTTGAATCAAGCCAAATACAAGTATTTTATATAACATATTAGCACATTTGTTTGAGTGATTAATCTTGCCAAGTTTGCACTTATGTTTATATGTAAATTTTATCAATTATACTAATTCAAATCCATTCATCATAAGGTTTATATACCTTTCACCATAAAACCATTTTTAACACACATCAACCATGATAAGGCCTTATATAATTATATCAAAGTATGTTTAACACTAGCCATTCCAATGGCTAGTTACAACCAAAGTATTTTATCATTTAATCTATTTAACCTATACATGCCATTATATCAAAAGTTAGCTTGTTTCATATACCGAGAGATCCAAGGGATAGTGTGATATGTCTCTAGCCAAGTTCCAACCTTCACGAGGCTTCGAATACTATAAAACAGTGGAAATAAAACAAAGTAAGCATTTAATGCTTAGTAAATTTGCATAACAGGAATTTAACTTACTGTTTATATTCAATTTAAGTAATCATGTAAATAACATGCATCTAAACAAATTGACCAATTGCCTAATCACATACACTCAATCAAGTAAGTTAGTAATGAATTTCTAAATACTTTTCAAGTAATAAAGATGAGCTCATCATGCAATAACTTTCATACACATATACTTTCCTTATCATATTTCCATATAACTTATACATTTCTATGATAAATCATCTCAAGTTCAAATTAGCCATAATAGAATTTTGCCCGTTGAATTTATTTGAAATATCGATGGATACACATGTAGTACACTTGAAATGTGCAATACTGTAAACCGTCATCTCATATTCAAGGGTACCCAATTAGGGCACATAATCAGGAAGCACTCTCTCGAGCCATATAACAGGACGTTCATGTGAGCCATGTAACAGGAAGCTTATCCGAGCTATAATAGGAAACTCATAAAAGTTTAGAACATGAAGCTCATTGAGCTTAACAGGTAACTTCGAAGAGCTATTATCAGGGAGCTTCGGATAGCCATATAACAAGATGTTCAAGCGAGCCACATTAGGAAGCTAAAAAAGAGCCTATATCAGGATGCTCATAAAGAGATACGTTTGTGTCCGCAATCTATGCTGGATCACAATCGACCGTATAATTGGATGCTCACAAAAAGCTGCAGTAGTCCGCAACACATGCAATATCACTACCGATCAGGATGCTCGCAGGAACCATATAACGGGAAGCTTGATAGGGCTTATAACAGAATGCTCGTAAGAGCTATGGTGTGTCTGCAACATATGCAGGACTACAACCATTCGGGATTTAATATTTATCGGACTTTGTCGGATATGTAACCAATTTCATGTATATGGCATTTATACAATCACATACACAACAATCAATTCAAGCATATAAATATACACAATTTAGTTACACGAACTTACCTCGACACTTGCTCGTGTATGAAAATCTACTAATCTAAAACTTTTTTTTCCCTCGATCTAACTTATTATTTGGTATTTCCAGATCTATATAAATGAATTTATCATCAATTTATTACATTTCACATTCAAATCAATCCAATTCAAATCTTAGGCAAAAGTACCATTTTGTCCCTATACTTTTCATTAATTCCAATTTCGTCCTTTGGCTCGGAAAATGAAATTTATGCAATTTAATCCTTATTCCAAGCCTAACCCATTTTTACATATAATATTTTCAGCCCATGTGTTTCACAAATATCATAAATTTTCCATGAATTTTACATCTTTTCAATTTAGTCCCTAAATTATAATTCCATGAAAATTCACTTTACAAAAGTTGTTTATCTATCAATAACCTTTCAATTTCTACCATAAATTTCAAAATTTCAGCATATTCATCCATGGAAAAATTTTAATACTTTGATAACTTTACAAATTGATCCCCAAAATAGCTAGATTAGGTTATTTCGATCTCAAAAATATAAAAATTACTAAAAACGGGACAAGAATGCTTACCCAATTAGGCTTGCTTGTTTTTCTTTTTCTTTCCTACTGTTTCCATAGAATTTGGGGAAGAAGATAATATAAAATGATGATATTTTCTATTTAATTAAGATATCATCTTTTATTTTTTTCTTTTTCCAATTTTGTCCTTTTCTTTTTCTAATTTTCCATGGATGAATCTTCAAAAATATCTACTAACTTCTCTTAATGGTCTAATTACCATATAAGGACCTCAAGTTTTGAATTCCATAGCTATTTGATACTTATAGCTACTAGAACTTAACTTTTGCATTTTATGCAATTTGGTCCTTTTTATAATTAAACATGAAATCGGTAAAATTTTCTTATCGAAATTTTCATACGCCTTTCCTATCATAATATAGACCATGCAATAATATTAAAATAAATTTTCTTTCTGACTCAGATTTGTGGTCCCAAAACCACTGTTTCGGTTTCACTAAAAACGGGCTATTACAACTCTCCCCCCTAAAGAATTTTCGTCCTTAAAAATCTTACCAGTGAAGAGGTTCGGATATTGCTTTCTCATGGTATCCTCTGGTTCCCAAGTAGCTTCTTCAATCCCATGTCGTTGCCAAAGAACTTTTACTAAAGCTACATTTTTATTTCTTAATTTTTTCGTCTCACGTGCCAAAATTTTGATCGGTTCTTTACTGTAAGTCATATCGGGCCGAATCTCAACTTCTGTTGGAGAAATAACATGTGAAAGATCTGACCAATACCGTCGCAACATAGACACATGGAAAACATTATGAATTCTGTCAAGCTCTGGTGGTAATGCCAATCAATATGCAACATGTCCAATTCTTTCAATAACCTCATATGGTCCTATGAACCGTGGACTCAGTTTTCCTTTACGATCAAACTAAAAAACTTTCTTCCAAGGTGACACTTTAAAAAATACCCTGTCTCTGACTTGAAATGTAACATCCCAAGTTAGGGGGTTCTGCATTTCATGTTTTTGTGTGTTGGCTTGTTCTGCTTGCTTATTGGATGTGTTTGGGGGTCTTGGAAAGGCTCGGGGTTAAGCCAGAGCCTTAGGTAAATTTTGGTTTTAGGGCACTTTAGGGGGAAGAGCTTGTAGAGGTAGGCCTTATGTATATTTGTGTGTAGTTGATGTCACAAAAAGAGGTGTGGAAGAGTGGTAAGTGACGCCTAGGAAGCAAGGGGGAATGACGCTTCATGGGAGCTTGGAGGAGAAGGGAGCAGGTTTGAACCACACAGCTAGCATTTTGGGGATTTTATTTTGCTAAGGATGGAGAAGAGGTGGATTCAGCCAAGACTCTGCATGTTAGTTGTGGAATGGGTCAACATATTTGAATTAGAAGGAGGAGAGGGGTTGGTGGAGTAAGAATCGGTCAACTCATTTGAAATGGAGAGTGGAAAGTGAAAGGTGGAGGAATTTGTGGGATGTGGAGAGAGGGAGAGAGGTTGGCCGAATGAGGGAAGTGTGGGGGGATGCATGTGCGGTTTTAGCTTGGTTAGGTGGGGGCCGAATCTCTTTTGGTTCTTAGGCAACTTTGTGTGCATTTTCGGTCACTAGTGTAGGGGGTGCCGTTTTTCAAGATGTCATTTTGAGATTAGAGGGAACCGAAAATCACTTTAGAAGTTTTCTCATTTATTTTGCATTTCTTTCTTTCAATCATTCAATTCATATCTTTTCTACCAAAACCGCAACTCTCCTTTGACCTCTTTTCTTCTCTTTCTTGTCACTTTGGTAAAAACCGAATCTCAGAGTTGTCATATGTGCTTTCTTCCTTTCTTTTCCACCTCTTGCTAATTTCTTCTTCTCTATAGCTGAACCTCCCTAGTAGCTGTTTGGAATCGTTCCTCTTTGGGTAAGTGCCTTAGCCGAATCTTGATTCTCTATCTTTACTTCTTCTCCTCTCTTTTGTATGCATATTTTGTGGTAGCCGAACCTTGCTTTTTGTCAACTAAGGACATTCTTCTATTGTTTTGCCAGAAGCTGAATATAGCCTTTCCCTATTGGCATCTCCTTGTTTCGGTAAGGATACTTCTTCTTCGATTTCCTTTCATTATTTTCTTTTTCTCTCTTATTGTTGCGATTAACCAAGGGTGTTGACTCATTGCTTTTGGGACTTTGGCCGAATGTCGAGAGACTCACTTTCATCTTCTCTTCCTCGTTTAGCCTGTAGTTGGGGAAGTCTCTGGTAAGTACGGATGTTGGTCGAATGGGTAGTAAGGGGGTCTTTCTTGCTTGGTTTGGCCGAAAGGCCGTTTCTTTTGTTATATTTTGGGGAATCGGTTCTAACTGGATGTGTTATAGGGACTCATTCGATTTCTTAGGCCAAGCCTTCTAGTGTTCGGATTCCGTAGATCAAGGTAAGAAGTTTCTTTTGAGTTAGTACCTTTCTCTCTTTGCTATTCGTTGCCTTAACCCAACATTGTTGTTGAACAATTGTTGCTTTCGTTATAGCATTTTATTGATCAAGGTTCTTTCATGGATGCGAGTGCCAGTCAAGCTAAGGAGGCGAGTGGAACTGTAATCTCGGTTCCTAAGTTTAAGCGTCGAGCGGTGTCGGCGGTTCAGGATTTTCCGCCAGGCTGCGGTAGAGAGCCGACATCTGCCTAGGATAGACAGGTTGCGGTTGTCCCCTCTACTGAAAGTGTCGACAATATTGAGAGTTTAGTTCTCCGCGTTTTCAAGTGTGTGGTTCCGCACCTTCTTTTGTTTGATATATATATATATGTGTGTTGTTTGAAAGCTGAAAACTCGGTAACGGCTATTGAGTTACTCTTGGAGGGTAGAATCAAAATAGCAGGTTAGTTATTCTCCGATTATGCTTTATAAATATTATCGTTAGCATGAATATGCATGTAATTTAAATATTCTATGTATGTTGTTATATGATGTATTCATTTCACTATGATTGCATGTGCATGGGATTGGGGAAATGATAATGATGTAAAGGGGCAGTGTATATCAATGACTTTGTCACATTAATCCGATGGCTCGGTGCCATATATGTATATCGGTGACTTGGTCACATTGATTCGGTGGCGAGGCCACATTATATCGACTTTGAGCAGCATGACTGACAGCATGACTGCCAAAGAGGAGTGTAGCGGATGGAGGGTTGATTGTAGAAATCCCCACAGGTGTGCTGAGGTTGGATATATGGAGCGGAGTGTAGAGGATGGAACATTAGGATGGGCTGGGTTTATCATATTGACTTTCTGATACGCTATAGTGTTTGGGCTCCGGCCGATTGAAATATAGAGGCTTAGGCCCAGTTATGGTTTATGTGAGGCAATTGCACATTGAGTCTTCATGACTCACTCCTTCTGTTAAAACTTTTGCAGGTGATTCTTAGCTCAGTGGATTTGGGCAGGAGTGGACTTCGAGGTGGCCATGCACAGTTATTATTAAATTAAACATTATTTGTCTTTGGATTTTCTTTAATTTGGGGATTCTGTTATGTAATAAGGCCACTAATATTTTGGTTTATTTTTGGTTTAAACTTTAAACACTTTAATTATAAATTAATTGGTAAAAATAAGAGGATTTCTTAATAAAATGCAAATGAAGGTTTTTCTCAAAACTTAACCAACGAGTTTACAAACGATACTAGTCAACCATCTCAAGCTAAATTAATGCAACATCAAGTGTTTTCAAACGGCGCCTAAAAACAAGATTTGGGCTAAGTATAATTTCTATAAAACGAATACTGAGTTTTCAAATAACTACCGAACTCGAAGTTTTCAAAAGTGAGATTCTAAAATCTCCAAACGAATGTGAAGTTTCATAAAAATCATTTTATGTGACATACCAGACCAGGTCGTGGTGTTTGGGCCGGGATTGGGGTGTTACATGAAATTCTATCTGTTTTCTTTTAAGATCGGCATAAGACTTTTGACGATCAGAGGCTGCTTTCAAACTATCTCTAATCACCTTCACCTTTTCTTCAATCTCATAGATTGAATCAACTCCGTGTATCTTTTTCTCACTAAGATCAGTCCAATACAATGGAGTTCTACATTTATGACCATACAGAGCCTCGTACGGTGCCATTTTAATGCTGGACTGATAACTATTATTGTATGCAAATTCAACTAAAGGCAAATAATTTTCCAAGTTACCTTTGAATTCCAACACACAACACTGAAGCATATCTTCCAAAATCTAGATCACACGTTTGGATTGTCCATCAGTCTAAGGATGGAAAACAGTGCTGAAATGTAACTGTGTACCTAGATCTTTTTGCAACTTATTCTAGAATCAAGATGTAAACCAAGGATCGCTGTCTGAAATAATGAAGATCGGCATTCCATGTAATCGAAAAATCTCAGAAACATATAACTCAGCCAACCTATCTAAAGAGAAATCCATACGTACCAGAATAAAGTGTGCAGACTTTGTTAATTGGTCGACGATTACCCAAATGACATCTTTCTTTTTCAGAGATAAGGGTAACCCTGATACAAAGTCCATAGTAACTCTTTCCCATTTCCATTCTGGTATCGTAATTGGCTGTAATAATCCCGAAGGTACCTGGTGTTCAGCTTTTACTTGCTGACATATCAAACATTTAGATACAAATCCAGAAATGTCACGTTTCATTCCCAGCCACCAGTACATCTTTTTCAAACCATGGTACATTTTGTTACTTCTTGGATGAATAGACATATTACCATTGTGATCTTCGTACAATATCTTCTGTACAAGTTTTGAATTCATCTGTACACATATTCCGCCTCTGAATAACAGACAATCATTAGACCCAATCTAAAATTCTGAATCAGAATTTGACTCACATTGTACCCGTTTAGCTTGTATTTCATCACCACTCTTCTGAACTTCATAGATCTATTGCAGAAACATCGGTCTAGCTTTTAACTCAGCTATGATTGAACCATCATCAGACAAAGACAACTGAGTATTCATTGTTCGCAAGGCAAACGGGGATTTTCTGCTCAGAGCATCTACAACCACATTAGCTTTTCCCGGATGATAATCAATAACCAGATCATAATCTTTTAATAACTTAAGCCACCTACGCTGTCTCAGATTCAATTCTTTTTGTGACATTAAATATTTCAAACTTTTATGGTCGGTGAATATACGACATATTTCAGGAAATAGATAGTGCCGCCAAATTTTCAATGCAAAGACAATGGCTGCCAATTCTAGGTCATGTATCGGGTAGTTCTTTTCATGTGGCTTTAGCTGTTTAGAAGCATAGGCTATTACTTTACCTTCTTGCATCAAAACACAGCCTAAACCATTTAATGATGCATTGCTGTAAATTACAAATTCCTTAATTGATTTAGGCTGAACTAGTACAGGTGCTTCAATCAACAAGGCTTTCAACCGATCAAAGCTTTGCTGGCATTTGTCGGTTCATTCAAATTTCACATCTTTCTGTAATAGCCGTGTCATTGGCGAAGCTATCATCGAAAACCCTTGTACAAATCTCTAATAGTAACCTGTTAATCCCAGAAAACTTCTGACTTCAGACACATTTTTTGGTGACTTCCACTTAACAACAGCTGAAATTTTATTCAGATCCACCCTGATACCTTCTGTAGATACTATATGTCCAAGAAAACTGGCTTCCCGAAGCCAAAATTCACATTTACTAAATTTGGCATACAGTCGTTTTTCACGCAGAGTTTGCAACACAATTCTCAAATGATCGGCATGCACATTTTCATCTCGAGAATATACCACGATATCATTAATAAATACCACCTGTAACACCTCTTACCCGTATTCAACGCCACAACAGGGTACGAGGCATTACCAGATTCACAACACAAGCAATCATACAATTCCGAGTCATAAATTTGCGTCCATATTAAAACCATTCATACTCAATCATAAAGTCCCTAATATGAGCCTACGAGGCCCAAAAATATACTTTAGTAGTGGTTTGGGACTAAACCAAGCACTTAGGAAATTTTTACAAAACTTAGAAAGCTTTGCTAGAAATAGGGGTCACACGCCCGTGTGGTTTTGGGACACGCTCGTGTGGGCAGGCCGTGTGGTCACATACGCCCGTGTCCCTAACCCGTGTAACTCTCTGTTTGTAACTCATGAACAAATTGAAGTCACACAGCCAAGTCACACGCCCGTGTGCTAGGCCGTGTGGTCAATTTAATTTTCATGATTTTTCATAAAATAGGTGCAGACTTCACACGCCCGTGCTTGAGGCCGTGTCCCTCACATGGCCGAGACACATGCCTGTGTCTCTACCCATGTGCTCAATTCTGAGCATTCTGTTTCTCAAAATTTAAGGTGTATGGGACACACGGTCGGAACACATGCCCATGGGACAGACCGTGTGTCACACACGGCCTAAAACACGCCCGTGTGTCTAGCCGTGTGGACAAAGTAAAGGCTATTTATCAAGCCATTTTCCACCCTCATTTGTACACAATTGTACACAATTTCAATGGCATAATTCATAGCACAAACAAGCAACCAATACCATCATAACTAAGGCCTAAACATGTCATTTACAAGCCAACATCTATCATGCTTGAAAACATCATACTTTGCCAAACTCAAACATACCACAAGCACATCCACAAACATTCAATATGATTACTTTCAATATGTATAGTCTAGCCCAATTTCACTAGCTTACCAACAAGCCAATTCTCCCTATTTAACACCTAAATTATTTAGCCATAATCATTCATCTACCAAGCAAATAAAAGGCATATCACAAATAACATTAGCCCATGCATAACTCACATCCAAATTAACCAAGATAGGCCATCTTTCAATGCCTTATACAAAATATAACATTTATCAATTACTAGCCAATACTTTTGGCCAAATCATAATGACATATATACCCAAAATGACAAAGTCTCTATACATGCCATATTCTCAAATTGTTTAAAATCATTGGTACCCAAAATAACAGTTGATAGTGTGATGCGATCTCCAACAATCTCCAATCCAAGCTAGCTTGGTGACACTATAAAACATTGAAAACAAAACGGAGTAAGCTATATAGCTTAGTAAGCTCATATGCAAGAAATAAGCAAGCCATACCATACAATCAACATTCAAGAGATATAATGTAAGATGATATAATTTACCATAAGTTTCACCATCATAATTCATTCCTTCATAAACTTACCTTGAATTCATCATTTCTCGAAATCCAATAAACATAAGCTTTTTGTACATACCTGTTTACACATATTCTCGTCTTTGACATACCCGTGAACCACTCGAAATAATAATGTCGGATACTCGAGAATCCTGCATACTAAGTGCCATATATGTAGCTAATGCTACCTAATCTCACATCACATAGTTGCTCACTCTCGAGCTATCAACGGGCCTGCTCACACAAGCTGTCGGTCAAGATGTAGCTACACGGTGCTGCTCACACAAGCTGTCAAGTACCGCAACATATGCCGATATACTTAGCCACCAGTAGGACGTACAGGACTAGCACCTAGAATTAAATAACATAAAACCCTAGTGACATGTCACTTGTATCCTAACTTATTCCTAAGGTTCAAATGAGATTTTTCGCTTGTCGAATCATCGTCGGACTCGTCTATAGAATTAAACTCATCCACATACATACGTTTCATGCAATATTATAGAATTTAAATAAAATTATTTTAAAGCTTATTTTTAACATACGAACTTACTCGGTTACAAAAACGGCCAAACGGGTCTATTTTTCAATCACTTTGGTTTTCCCCCAATCTAGACTCGAACTTCATTTTTCTTGATCTATAATACCACACTTAACTTATTCAATCATCACATTATTCAATTTAGTCCAAAGACACCTTATTGCAAAAATTACATTTTTGCCCCTAACTTTTCAACTTTTTACATTTTAGTCCCTAGGCTCGTAAAATGATTTTCCTCCAATTTCTTCCTTACCCAAGCCTAGTCGAATCTTTTTCATGCTCATGACAGCCCAAATTTTTCATTTATTCACACTTTTCTACACATTTTACAACCTTTTACAAATAGGTCCCTATTTGACGTTTTTACTGAAAATCACTTTATAAAAGTCGTTTAACAAATAACAAACATGCATTTTCTGCCATCAAACATCAAAATACATACATGCTCAACCTGGGTAAAATTTTAAACTTTAATTCCTCTTCAAATTAGTCCTTGGAAAGGCGAGATTAGGTTGAGACAACTTCAAAAACATAAAAATCATTGAAAACGGGGCAAAAATGGACTTACAATCGAGCTTGAAAGTGGCCAAAACCCTAGCTATGGACTTCCTTAAAATTTTTTGCATAGGAGGATGAAATTGGGAAGATGGACATCTTTTTATTAGTTAAATTTTGTCTTTATTTACCAAATGACCAAAATGCCCTTCACTTAAACATTGAAATTTTACTTAACCATGTCTATTTTTATCTATTATGAAGTATAATGGTCTAAATACCATTTAAGGACCTCAAATTTAAGAATTCATTACAATTAAACACCTCTAGCTTCCAGAACACATATTTTGCACCTTTTGCAATTTAGTCCTGTTAGTCAAATTGGACACTCTATTGATAAAATTTCTTCACAAAATTTTCACACAATCATTCAATCATACTGTGGACCTTAAAGAAATAATAAAATAAATATTTCTACTTCAGATTCGTGGTCCCGAAACCACTATTTCGACTTGACCTAAGAATGGGCTGTTACACCACTACAATTCTGTCTAGATACGGTCTGAAAATTCTATTCATTAAATCCATAAATATTGCAGGTGCATTAGTCAAGCCGAACGTCATCACAAGAAACTCATAGTGCTCGTACCTGTTTCTGAAGGTTGTCTTCGGTACACCTGAGTCTTTCACTCGTAGCTGATAGTAACTAGAACGAAGATCAATATTTAAAAATACAGTGGCACCTTTCAACTGATCAAACTGATGATCAATATGAGGCAATGGATACTTGTTATTTATTGTAACTTTGTTGAGTTGTCTGTAATCAATACATAATCTCAATGATCTATCTTTCTTTTTAACAAACAAAACCGGTGGACCCTAAGGTGATGAGCTGGGTCGAGCAAAACCTCTGTCTGTTAATTCTTGCAATTGTGCTTTCAACTCTTTCAACTCAGTAAGAGTCATTCTGTAAGGTGCTATAGATATCAGTTTTGTTCTAGGAACAAGATCTATAAAAAATTCCACCTCTCTGACTGGCAGTAATTTGGGTAATTCTTCCGGGAACACATCAGGAAACTCACAAACAACTGATACTGACTTAATCTTCGATTCAGATACTTTAGTGTCCAACACATATGAAAAATAAGCAGCATACCCTTTTTTCGTATATTTCTATGCTGATATAGTTGAGATTACATTGGACAACCCATCTAGTTTATTAGATTCAATACGAAGAAATTCACCATTCTGACATTTTAACACAATATATTTCTGTGCTGATATAGCTGAGATTACATTGGACAACCCATCTAGTTTATCAGATTCAATAAGAAGAAATTCACCATTTTGACATTTTAACACAATATATTTTTGTTTACAATTTACCACTGTATCATGTTGAGTTAACCAATCCATACCCAAAATTACATCAAATTCATCAAATGGAAACAACATTAAATCAGCAGAGAAACAATAACCCCGTACCATTAACAGACAATTTTTACAAACTTTATCCACCATCACATACTAGGCCAGGGGGTTCAAAACTTTTAACCACGAATTCAGTGGACTCAACAGGTAAATTTTTAACAGACACTAAATTCGCGCATATGTATGAATGTGTTGAACCAGGATCAATTAAAGTAGTAATATCAATATCAAGAAGAGAAAATGTACCAGTAATAACATCAGGTGCAGAAGCATCCTCTCCTGCACGTATAGCATATGTTCTCGCCAGTTCTCGTGGTTCAGATTTAACAGTTGAATCTTTTCTTCTACCTCAGATATCACTCATATTACCGGGGTTACGAGGTGGTTTACCTCTCGAGGCAGGGTTGCTTGGCTTCGAAGTCTGAACAATATCTTTTTCAAGCCTTTCTGGACAATCTTTAAGATAGTGGTCAAGAGAACCACATCTATAATAGGCTCTGCTTCTCATACAGCACTCTCCAAAATGAAATTTATTACAATGTTTACATCTAGGTTTGGGATTACCTCCACTTCCAGCACTTGCTACTAATGGGGCCGAAGATCTCGGATTAGAGTGTTGAGAGCCTCGGTCTTTTCCAGAATACCCCACAGATAAGATAGAACGATCATGATATTTCTTTGATTTCTTTGGAGTTAATGATTGTGGCTTGCCCATAAATCTTTTACTTGAAGTTCAAGCTTCCATCTCTGCTTGCCTCTTTTCTTTACTTAGTTCTTCAACTTTATGTGCTTGGTCAGCGAGTACAACAAATTCTTTTAATTTCAAGATTCCAACTAACAACTTAATATCTTCATTTAATCCCTATTTAAGCTTTAAAAATTCCTTCTTTTTCTGATCAAGGAATCTCTGACTAATGTACTTCTATTTTAATTCTGTTTGGAAAAATTTCCAAGTAACATTTTCCCTCGGTACAACAGAAATCAAGGTATTCCACCACTGATAGGTTGAGTCTTTTAGCAAAGATACAACACATTTCAAACATTCTTCAGGTGTACAAGAATTCATCCAAAACCCTGATGGTATTTTCTAACCAAAATTTAGCCCTTTCCGGATTGTCATCAGTTGTTGCTCTGAACTCTTCTACCCCATATTTACGGATTTTATCTACCGAGGGCTTACCAATTCTAACAAGTCCAGCACCTTGTGGCATATCTGGAACCGGTTGAGGAATAGGAGGGGGAGGTTGTTGTACAGCTGGATTTGTCCTTAAGAATTCTGTGAACCACACATTAATCATTTGAAAGAAGGCTTCTTTTGCCTCTTCACCTCGGCCCTCAGATTCGGGACTTCAACTACTACTAGATGCAGCTCTTTGAACTGAAGCTAGAGCATTGCTCTCAGCTTCCTCAAATTCAGCTGTAGCTCGGTTAGACAATATTACTATATGAAAAACACATTTAAAGTGGTCAGGAGATATCACACTATCATAAATTATATAATGGCATGTATAGCTAAACTCATACTTGCTACGCTAGTTCGAAAATCGACTAAACCATAGCTTTGATACCAATAAATGTAACACTCCTAACCCCTATCCTTCGCCAGAATAGGATCACGCAGCAATACCAGAGTTTACAGATCAATTATAGAAAATTTCATATATTTTACTATTCATATCAGAAATCAATCACATCGTCCCTTAATGAGGTCCTCAAGGCCCAAAATACACGTTAGAATCAAATCAAAACTAAACTGGAAACTCAAAATTTTTTTTGCGAAATTTCAAAATTTTTCTTAGGTAAAGAGGACACACGCCCATGTGGTTAGGCCGTGTGGCTCACACTGCCAGGTGACATGCTCGTGTCTTAGGTCATGTGGGCATTTGATGTGAGGCACACGACCGTGTCCCAGCCCGTACTCAAAATTAGGGTAGCTACTGACTTGGGTCACACAGCTAGCCACACGCCCGTGTGCTAGGCTGTGCGGACAATAAAATTTTCAAAAATAGGTGCAGGATTCATACAGCCAAGACACATGCCCGTGTGTTGGGCCGTGAGTTTTACACAGCTAAGATACACACCCGTGTCTCTACCCATGTGACAAATTCTGAGCATTCTGTTTCTCAATTTTTAAGATGCAAGGGACACACGGCCAATCCACATGCCCGTGCACATGGCTGTGTGTCACACACGGCTGAGACACACGCCCGTGTGTCTACCCGTGTGGACAAAATAAGGCCATTCCGAAGCCTTATTTCTCACCCAAAGTTTTACCTTGTACCTACATTGACATTTTAATGCATTTCCAAATCAATTCAAGTCATTTGAATCAAGCCAAATACAAGTATTGTACATAACATATTCGCACATATGTTCGAGTGATTAAACTTGCCAAGTTTGCACTTATGTTTATATGTAAAATTTATCAATTGTACTAATTCAAATCCATTCATCATAAGGTTTATATACATTTCACCATAAAACCATTTTTAACACACATCAACCATGATAAGACCATATATAATTACATCAAAGTATGTTTAACACTAGCCATTCCAATGGCTAGTTACAACCAAAGTATTTTATCATTTAATCTATTTAACCTATACATGCCATTATATCAAAAGTTAGCTTGTTTCATATACTGAGAGATCCAAGGGATAGTGTGATATGTCTCCGACCAAGTTCCAACCTTCACGAGCCCCCGAATACTATAAAATAGAGAAAAATAAAACAAAGTAAGCATTTAATGCTTGCAATTTAATCCTTATTCCAAGCCTAACTGATTTTTACATATAACATTTTCAGCCCATGTATTTCACAAAAATAAAAAATTTTCCATGAATTTTACATCCTGTCAATTTAGTCCCTAAATCACAATTTCATGAAATTCACTTTACAAAAGTTGTTTATCTATCAATAACCTTTCAATTTCTACCATAAATTTCAAAATTTCAGCATATTCATCCATGGAAAAATTTTAATACTTTGATAAATTTACAAATTGATTCTGAAAATAGCTAGATTAGGTTATTCTAATCTTAAAAATATAAAAATTACTAAAAATGGGACAAGAATGCTTACCCAATTAGGCTTGCTTGTTTTTCTTTCTCTTTCCTAGAGTTTCCACAGATTTTGGGGAAGAAGAAGATATAAAATGGTGATATTTTCTATTTAATTAAGATATCATCGTTTATTTTTTTCTTTTTCCAATTTAGTCCTTTTCTTTTTCTAATTTTCCATGGATGAATCATCAAAAATATCTACTAACTTCTCTTAATGGTCTAATTATCATATAAAGACCTCAAGTTTTGAATTCCATAGCTATTTGATACTTATAGCTACTAGAACTCAACTTTTGTATTTTATGCAATTTGGTCCTTTCTATAATTAAACATGAAATCGGTAAAATTTTCTTATCGAAATTTTCATACGCCTTTCCTATCATAGTATAGACCATGCAATAATATTAAAATAAATTTTCTTTCTGACTTGGATTTGTTGTAACACCAGTATCCGTCGCCGGATTAGGGTTACAAGGCATTACCGATCAAAATATAGTTCAGAACAGTCATTCATTACTATTCATGCATAAAATGATATATTTTCATTTACAAAATTTTTCCATACTCAAATTAATAACCATCCTATTATTCATACAAGTCAAATTCGTATATATAAAGCACATAACCAATTAAAATTAAACATGCATTATTAAGCATATTGCATATACGAACCATGCTTCAAAATTCAACCATATCAATACCGTGGATATAATCAAATTTTTGAACCAATTAACTTGCATCAAAACCATACTACATATGCTTTATAAATACATAATTCGAACCTTAGGACCATAAAATTTCATAGCATGCAATGACTAAATCATTAACCAACATTTTTCATCTCATGTACCAAACATGCATTAATACTCCCTTTAGTACAATTTCATTACTTTAACTAAATACTAAACATACCATTTTGCTTATCTATACACATCCACATTTTAATCCATACCAACCATATCACATGGCATAATATTCATTAACATATAAGACTATAGTTAACATTACATCATGGCCAACTATACTTTTAATGCTTTCATATTATACGCATATCATCCTAAAAACAAAAGTAATTTCTAATCTCAAATACCAAGCCATAATTATCCCACTCTATTAACTATTTAATGAACAAACCAATTCGTATATTATGCACATTCACACATTAATCTAAGTTAAACTATCCGCACGTCTTTATAGTCATACATATATATAACACATAAACAAGCATCACTTAATAACCAAATACAATTATAATTATTGCCAACTCATACGCATTACACTAAAGCCACATTAAACATTTTTTAACACAAATAGCAAATCAAAGTACACTTAATTCGCAGACTAATTATCATGCCCGAAAATACATATTCCCAACCAATAAATTAGCCATCTATTCGGACATCAAATTTAACCTCAATAGGTTATACCATTTCATAGTTAATTAACATTATTAACTAGACATATTATACTTGCTCAAATGACCGACCAAACATCCATAAAACATAGTCATCTTTTGCCACTAAATACCATACCAAATGACCATTTTCACAAGCAATCACTTATACATACTTAGCTTATAGGAACATATGCATTATATCAAAAACACATCCATCAACTAATCATTACTCAAGCCGAATCATATAACCGAACACACCATACATATACCATGAAACATACTTCCCAAAATGAGCTTATATCATGACCAAAAATACATCATATTGAACATCATTATCAAGCCATCTTCGCATGGCTATTTATAAACAATTCAAAACTAACCATAACAAAACTAGCCTATACATGCCATATGTCTTAGTTACAAACTTCAAAAGTATCGAATAATGGTCGATAATGTGACGATGATCCTTGATGATCCTCGAGCTCAAAGCTAGCTTTATATATCTATAAAACAGAGAAAGAATGCACAAATTAAGCTTTGAACGCTTAGTAAGCCATAAGCAAATAATTCATCACAAGAACACATAAAACACAATTCGAATAGGCCAAAATTTAACTAATCTTATACACATATACAATCACTTCTCTCATATAATCCATATTACCACATCAATTAACTCTACTTACCTTATTTTTCAATGAACGTATAAACCTCATACGTACCCGAATTATTTAGATCAAATTCACCTTCGGTCTCGATTTGACATTTCCCGATGAACCGTTCGGAATTGTTAGGGATACATGGAAATCATATAAAGCTCATACAATGCCATATCCTGAATATGGTCTTACATGTTAACACATATTGATGCCACTGTCCCAGACAGGGTCTTATACGAATCATATACGATGCCAATGTCCCAGGCATGGTCTTACACGTTTTCTCACTTCGATGCCAATGTCCCAGACATGGTCTTACACTAAATCACATCTCGAAAGCCTTATGTCATGAATCAGCATCCGATATATTTCCTAAGGTTCGTTCGGGCTTACGACTTCGTAATTAAATCAATTCATGCACGAAACTAGTCAACCAACGCTCAAATTAATTCGGCAACATATATTTTAATACATACAATTCAATTCAGCTACATATAATATATATATATACACATTTGAATTTAAGAACATTTACTTACTTATGAACTTACCTCGTAGGGAAACAAACGGATCGGAACGACTATTCAACAACTTTCGACTTCCCCCGATCCAAATCCGATTTCTTCCTTTCTTGATCTAAATCAATTTAAATTTAACTTATTTAATTACATATTCATTCAATTTCACCCAAAAACACATAAATGGGAATTTTGCACTTTAGCCCCTAACATTTCACATTTTCTCAATTTTAGTCCCTATTCAAAACAACTCAAAATACACAAAATTTCAACATGCTCATGTTAGGACGAATTTTCCTTAGGTCTTAGCAGCCCATTAATTTCATTTATTTCACATTTTGACCCCTCAATTTACAAATTTCACAATTTAGTCCTTAGTAAGCATTTTTTTTTTCAAAAATCACTTAATAAACTATGATAATCTAATAACAAATATTTATTTTTTATCATTAAACAACAAAAACATCAAGCTATCAACAATAGCAAATCACAAATTCATCATCAAATCCAAAAATTAAAGCATGGGCTAGCTAGTATACGAAGCAACTATCCCAAAAACATAAAAATTATCAAAAATCGAGCAAAGAACATACCTAATTTAATACATCAAAGTGCCGAACTCGCAAGCTTCGAAATGGTTTCTTTTTCTTCTTAACTTTGGCCAAAAAGATGATAATGCATGCATTTTATGTTTTGTTTTATTTTAATTACATTTTATTATCCATTTACCATAATAACCTTAATGATTTAATAATAAAACCATATAATGCATGCCATTACCGTCCATTCATGTATTCAATGGCCTAATTTCATTTTAAGGACTTTAAAATCAAGAAACCATATCAAATAAGTACTTTAACAACTAGAAAGCCATTTTTACATTTTATGCAATTTAGTCCTTTTTATCAAATTAAGCACTCAAACAGTAAAATTAAAGCATGAAATTTTCACACATATCAAATAACATGCTGTAAATACCAAAAATAATATTAAAATAATTTTACGACCTCAGATTTGTGGTTCCGAAACCACTGTTCTGATTTCACTGAAAACGGGCTGTTACATACGAGGTAATATATAATATATAAAAACACTGCATGTATTCCATATATTAAATATATATTATATTATATACAAGTTAATATACATGTTGATAGCGCTACACGTTTTTCATATATATATGAGGGATAAAGGCCGACGAATTTTTTAATATGGTTTTTTTTTGTGAAAAAATAAACTTTACAACAAATTACTTAAAGATATGCCCAAATCTCCATGGGCGTTTCAAATAAATGAAGGCCCTCTTTGTTAAGAATGATCATTTTAACTAGATTGTCAGTCTTTTTGTTATCTTTTTTGGAAATGTAATGAATCAACTAATGCGCAACTTTAGTCAGTGAATGTTGGATTCTCTTAACTAATATGGAAATCGAGGCCTTTGCAAAACCTGTATAGCTTGTACCGCCTCCGTATTATCTGATAGAATAAACAAATTGTCAAATCCTCTATCAAGTGTAATCTCCAAACCTTGCAGAATACCTCATAATTCAGTATCCAAAATAGTTCATATTCCTAAAAACAAATTAAAACCAAGAATTTATCCCCATTCCTGTATCGTTTTACACCTCCAATAGCGGCTATGTGAGAAGTCATTGTTACTGCACCATCAGCTTTCAGTTGATTCCAAATCTCAAACAAGGTTGGAGTCAGAGTAGAAAGTTGCAACTTAAACCCATATACCTTATGGTTAAGGTATATTGTTTCGCCCAACTGTAAGAGACTTTAATCAAACTTTCAACACCAAGAGATATCCCTTAAAAAACCAATAGATTGCAATTCTTCCAATTAAGCCAAGAAAACATTCCAAAAAAGCATTGCCAATCAATCCCTTCCATTGCATTCTCAATTTATTCTATAAGTTATGTAATATCCTGACTCTGTGGGTCTGTGCATTTGGTATGTTGCACGGCTAAGTTAGTAGGTAAAGGCTTTGAGGTGTGGATTGGGCTCAGGTTTGGGCTTAAATCTGGGTTAAATTGATTAAAAAGAGAGTTAGTAGTATTTTTAATTTAAATTATTATGTTTAGTAGCAAGCTGGGCTTGTGGCCCAAGAATTTGAGGTGCTTTAGGTGAGCATTAAGGTGGCGTCATAAGGGGGGAGGAATTGGGCCTAGTATGGCCGCTTGGAGCCCAATGTTGTTGGGTCAAATTTTGGCACTGAGAAGGGGAGGGGGTGGACGGCATAAAGGCTACATTTTAGGAGCTTTAATTCTTTTTATTTTAAGTGATAAAAAAGATGATAAAAGGAAGGGGATAAGGGAGGTGATAATAGATGGATGAGATAAGGGATAAAGGCTATCAGGAGAGGGGAAAGTTGGCCGAAACTCCAACTCTGAGGTGTGTGCATGAGTAGCCGAATTTTGTAGGCCAAAGTGTCCATCTTTCTTTCATTTTTTTTCTTTTCCTATTTTCTTCCTCATCTTTTCTCTCTGGCCAAAATTTCTCTCTGACCTCTTCTCATATTTTCTCCCTTCTAGTCGAAACTTCCTATCCTCTCCATCATACTTCTAAAAGCCGAATACCCTGGTCCCCATCATCTTCCTCCATAGCCAAATCTACAAGAGTGTTTCATTTTCCCGAAGGTGCACCATAAGCCGAATACTCCTTAGTGATCTGGTGAGTTTCAGGATTTTTCCTTCTTTGCGATTTCTCTGTTTTTATCAAGTTCTAATCCGAATTGGTTGCTCAGAGGCCCTGTCGATTTCACTCTCTACCCCTAGAAGCTGAATCTGTTTCATTAAAGTCTCCTTTGCCGATTTGTGGAAAAGCCGAAGGTAGGTGGTTGATGGTAGGTTCGGCCGAATGGCCCTTTCCTGTTCTTTTCTTTTTGGCCGAATAGCATAAGGTGTTGAGGGGTTGTGGTTATCAGTGGGTTTGATGTTTTGGGCTTGGCCAAATGTAGGTTGGAAGGTGACGTGTTCGTAAAGACTTTCGGGATTCGATAGTTAGGTAAGGGTTTCTTTTTAACGCTATTATTATTAATTAGATCTCATAGTTTAATATTATTAATTAGATCTCATCGTTTAAATGGTTTAGTGATTAAGGGATTACTATGGACTCGAATAACAGCCAAGCAATAGGAGAGGTTGGATTTGTAAATCCAACGCCAAAGTACAAGAAACGATCAATATCGGGAGTGCAAGATTGGCCATCGGGGTGTGGGCCAACATCAGAATTAGATCATAGGCTGATAGTGGTAGTCTCGAGTGACAGTAGCGTAGAGGCAATAAAAGCGATAGTACGAAAACCAGGTGTGTAACTCTTACACGCTTTCTTACTTAATATGTTAATGTTGTGTGTTGTTAAAAAGCCGGAATGACGACAATGGTTACTAAGATACCCCTGGTGGGTAAAAGCGTGGATGCCGGGTAAGTTGTTATTATTACTTGCGATGAATGTGATATATGAAAGCATGTTATTCTGTATACATAATTTGGTATGTTAAGCATGACCATACTGATGTGGTTACCATAAATATGTGTTATGGGTGATGAGAGGAGGGGGTAGTATGTTCTAACAGACTGTCACCAGTGATTTGGTATCACACAGTGGGTTGGCCCCACATATTATAAAATTGTGACTAAGTCTTAGTGGTTTGGCACCACCAGTGGTTTGGTACTATATATGTTATTATTGTAACTTCGGTTACCAGTGGTTTGGCACCACCAGTGGTTTGGTACCACAATGGGTAGATTTGGGAGACATGGATGGATACTTAGGTTGGATGGGTTGCATGACTTGCATATTATTGTATGAATTTATGTAAGAGCGTATTTTCTCTTGGGATGGGGATTTATACACTGAGTCTAGGTGACTCACCCCTTCCATTATATTTTGCAGATCAGACCTAGATCGTGGATATGGAGCCGGAGTGGACTCGAGGTGGCCATGCACAGCATTTGGGTTATTACAAAGTTTTCCATTCGGACTTAGTTATTTTGTTACATTTTGGTTTTTAGTGCCCAGTTCAAAAGCTCGGTTGTGGGCTTAGGGCCCAAAATATGTTTTAAAAGTTTGTGAAATGATTATTTTTCCGGAAAGCATGGCACCTGAGTCTCCGGCGTCGATCTACCCAGGTAAGTACCCTAACTTTTGCTGTGATATTTATATGTTGGGCTTTGTGGGCTTTAGACGTAGTTAAGCATGATAGCACTCGTGGACTCTAGGCTTAGACAAACCACTGCTCAAATCCATAAGACTTAACTTCATTAAACAAAACCTGTAAACGAGTCACAAGTCTAAAGTGTGGCAACAAGCATATGCATGTCTAGGAGTAGATCCGGAAGAGCTTGGTATTTAAGCAGTTCGAGTGACTCACCTCCTCTTCACTGGAATCTTACCTGGTGCATAGTGACTGTTCACTTTAGCTATGACAGGGTGTGGCAATAGGCATATGCATGTCTAGGAATGGATTCAGGGAAAGCTTGGTATTTAAGCAGTCCTAGTGACTCACCTCCTTTTCACTAGAATCCTACCTGGTGCATAGTGACTATTCACCTTAGTTACAAGGACGTGTTGACAGGCCAAAACTTACAACTAAAACCCGAAAGGGACCAGCCACACTGTTTTGTAAAAACCCTAGTTCTGAAATTAGCAAATTACCCCTAGATTTGTGAAAGCTACCTTTGATTTGAAAAAAAGACCAAAATACCCCTGGTTGTGAAATTACCAAATTACCCCTGACTTGTAAAATTACCGAAATACCCCCAGATTTGTAAAATTATCGAAATACCCCCAAGTTGAAAAAAATTACCAAAATACCCTTATTTCGCAAAATCACCCGAGACCATATTTTGAAATTTACGAAAATACCCCTGTAGGTTAAAATTACGAGAATACCCCGGGTAGTGAAATGACAAAAATACCCCTACACGTTGAATGTGGTTTATGGATGCTGTCTGTCTGATGAATGTACTTGGAGTTAGGAGATAAGCCTGAAACTGAAACTTTAGATAGATTCGAATTCGAAAGAATCACTTATAAAACTATCTTCCATAAAATTGTTCGTGGATAAATAGTGAACAGAATTAATAATCCATAAAATTCTTAACCAGATAAACGCGAACGAGAAGCATGAGTACACGGGGTCGTGGACGTCCGCCGCGTGGCCGTGGTAGGGGTAGGATGACCTTGTCGGAGCCAGCAGGGTCTGGCCATGGGTCAGGAAATGTGATGCCGGATCTGCCGGCGTCAGAAGCTGAGTTCCAGGATCAGACTGGTGGTAACAATGCAGTATCTCAGGTAGTACTGCGAGTTTTGGAGAGAGTTGCCGGGGCAGGCGCGGGTTTAGGAGCTAGGAAATCCGTGGCTGAGCGACTCCGGGCTAACGGAGCAGAAGTGTTTAGGGGAGTTTCTGGAGTGGCTCCCAACACGGCTGAGTACTGGTTAGAGGCGACCGAACGTATAATGGATGATTTGGACTTCTCGGCTGAGGAGAAGTTAAATGGGATAGTGTCTCTCCTCTGGGATGAGTCGTATCAGTGGTGGCTCACGGTTAGGGATGGTGCAGTGGTCGATGATATCACCTGGGATTACTTTAAGGTGGCCTATCAGAGGAAGTATGTGGGAGCTGGTTATACTGATGCACAACGTAGGGCGTTCTTGAACTTAGTTCAGGGGAATAAGTCGATACCCGAGTACGAAGCTAAATTCTTGAGGTTGAGTAGGTATGCTCGGAGTATGGTGGCTACGGAACATGAGCGCTGTGTTAGGTTCAAGGACGGGTTAAGAGATGAGCTGCGGGTGTTAATTGCACCCCTGTGTGAAAGGGAATTTGCCGTTCTTGTGGAAAAGGCCAAAGTAGCTGAGGAGGTAAAGCGAACCGAGAAACGGAATTAGGATAGAGGCAAGGACAAAAGGAGTATTGGGCCATCTGGGTCGGCTGGAAGTTCTCAGAAAAGGGCTAGATTTGGTGGACCGGATCGAGCTGCAAAGCCTGCTGCTGCTCAGTGGCCACCCCAGTGTGCTCGATGTGGGAAGTCTCATTCAGGAGAATGTTGGGCTGGTAATAGAGGGTGCTTTGAGTGTGGGTCAATGGAGCACGGGATAAGGGATTGTCCGCAGAAGTTAGCTAGGACTCAAGCTGAGGGTCACAGGAGGGATGGTCAGCAGCCACAGAGGGGTCGAGGTGCAGCTAGGGGTGGTAATGGTAACGGGCGAGGCCGAGGAGCACCTGGCCAAGGCGCTGGAGGTATTGATGCTAGACAGCCTGGGTTGGTCTATGCAGCCAAACGTCGAGAGGAGGGCGACGCACTGGATGTTATAACCGGTACGTTTTTAATTTCTGGGTTGCCTTATACTGCATTAATTGACGTTGGATCAACACACTCATATGTTGCTAGTAGTATAGTGGAAACTTTGAACTTAGCCCATGAGATTTCTGCTAAGAAGATGACGGTAGTTAGCCCTTTAGGACACTCTATGGTAGTAGACAAATTGTATAAGGATGTACCCCTAGAACTTCAAGGGGTAGTGTTTCAAGCGGATTTGATGGAACTACCCTTTGGGGAGTTCGATTTAATCTTAGGAATGGATTGGTTGGTTAAGTACCAGGCAGAACTGGACTGTGCAGCTAAGCGCATGGTGCTGAAATCAGTTGAGGGGGTAGAGGTGGTGATGATAGGTAAGAGAAGGAATTACCTATCTAATGTGGTGTCTGCGCTGAAAGCGGAGAAGATGGTAAGGAAAGGATGTGAGGCGTTTGTGGCTTGTTGTTGTGCTTTGGAAGGTAAGGAGCTGGCTATGGGAGATGTTCGAACAGTAAATGAATTTATTAATGTTTTTCCGGAAGAGCTTCCGGGTTTGCCTCCGGATCGTGAAGTGGAGTTCGGTATAGATCTTTTACCGGGAACAACACCAGTGTCTATTGCTCCGTATAGGATGGCGCCAAAGGAATTGGTGGAGTTGAAAGCACAGATCCAGGAGTTGCTGGATCGGGGCTTTATCTGGCCAAGTGTGTCTCCGTGGGGAGCGCCGGTTCTCTTTGTTAAGAAAAAGGATGGGTCAATGCGAATGTGCATAGACTACCGCCAGTTGAATAAATTGACGATTAAGAACAAGTATCCTTTGCCTAGGATAAATGACTTGTTCGACAAGCTTAAAGGGGCATCAGTCTTTTCCAAGATAGATTTGAGGTCGGGGTATCACCAACTTAAGGTAAAGGAGGCAGATATCCATAAAACGACGTTTCGTACTCGATACGGGCACTATGAATTCTTGGTTATGCCGTTCGGGTTGACGAATGCACCGGCAGTGTTTATAGATATGATGAACCGGGTGTTTCAGCCGTACTTGGATCGGTTCATCGTAGTATTTATCGACGATATTCTGGTGTACTCGAAATCGGAGGAGGAGCATGACGCACATTTGCGAGTGTTGTTGCAGATTCTTAGGGAAAAGCGTTTATACGCCAAGTTTAGTAAGTGCGAGTTCTGGCTGAAGGAGGTTACTTTCTTGGGGTATGTGGTGTCAGCTGAAGGGATTAGAGTGGACCCTCGGAAGATTGAGGCAGTTTTAGACTGGAAACCACCGAAGTCTGTGGCGGAGATTCAGAGTTTTCTGGGGCTAGCAGGATATTACCGGAGATTTGTGGAAGGGTTTTCTCTGATTGCAGCACCATTGACCAAGTTGCTGAGGAAAGGGGTTCCGTTTGTGTGGTCAGACAAGCAACAGGAAAGTTTTGAGAAGCTAAAGAGGATTTTGACGGAAGCTCCGGTGTTGATTCAACCGAAAGTTGGGAAAGAATTTACGGTTTATTTTGATGCGTCCCATACAGGATTGGGATGTGAGCTGATGCAGGAGGGGAAGGTAGTAGCGTATGCTTCCCGACAGTTAAGACCTCACGAAGTGAACTACCCGACGCATGATCTGGAGTTGGCGGCAGTGGTTTTTGCCCTAAAAATTTGGAGGCATTATTTCTATGGAGAGAAGTCTGTAGTATATACGGATCACAAGAGTCTGAAGTACCTTCTCACGCAGAAGGAGTTGAATTTGAGGCAGAGAAGGTGGATTGAGCTGTTAAAGGATTACGACTGCTCGATTGAGTACCACCCGGGGAAGGCTAATGTGGTAGCAGATGCCTTGAGTCGTAAGGTGGTGGCAGACTTAAGAGCTATGTTTGCCCACCTTAGTCTGTATGATGACGGAAGCCTGTTAGCGAAATTGCAAGTGAAGCCAACATGGATTGACGAGGTTAAGGAAAAACAACTGGTAGATGAAGTTTTAAGTGCTCGATGTTTGTAAGTACAGAATGGTGGATTGGAGGGGTATAGCTTGAGCAGCAATGGAGTGTTGTGTTTTCAAGGAAAGGTGTGTATGCCTAAGGATGTGGAGTTAAGGTAGAAGATTTTGCAGGAGGCACATAGCAGTCCATATGCTATGCATCCAGGAGGTAGTAAGATGTACCAGTATTTGCAGGAACAGTTTTGGTGGCCGGATCTTAAGCGGGAGGTAACGGAATTTGTGAGTAAGTGTCTGACATGTCAGCAAGTCAAGGCTGAACATCAGCTACCCTCGGGATTGTTGCAACCGATTAAGATTCCACAATAGAAGTGGGAAAGGGTTACAATGGATTTTGTGAGTGGGCTACCCCTTACACCCACTAAAAAGGATTCAGTTTGGGTGATTGTGGACCGTTTAACAAAGTCTGCTCATTTCATGCCTGTACGGATGGATTATTCTTTTCAGAAGTTAGCAAAATTATATATAGCGGAGATTGTGAGGTTGCATGGTGTGCCAGTGTCGATTATTTCGGACAGAGACCCTAGATTTATGTCAAGGTTCTGGAAGGCTTTGCATCAGGCATTGGGTACAAGGTTGGATTTCAGTACGACGTTCCATCCCCAGTCAGATGGACAGTCGGAGAGTGTAATTCAAGTCCTGGAGGATATGCTAAGGGGTTGTGTCTTGGATTTCAAGGGCAATTGGGAAGAATTTTTACCGTTGGCGGAATTCGTATATAACAATAGTTATCAGGCGAGTATTAAGATGGCTCCATATAAAGCTTTATATGGTCGGAAGTGTCGTACCCCTACGTGTTGGACGGAGTTGGAAGAGCGGCAGTTGTTGGGTCCGGAGTTGGTGGCTGAAACAGAAGATAAGGTGAAGGTGATTCGAGCTTGTTTGAAAGAAGCCTCGGACAGGCAAAAGTCTTATGCCGATCTTAAACAGAAGGATATAGAGTTTGCTGAAGGTGACAAGGTTTTCTTGAAGGTGTCGCCATGGAAAAAGGTTCTGAGGTTTGGTAGGAAAGGCAAGTTGAGCCCTAGATTTATTGGGCCCTATCGAGTGTTGAAGCGAGTGGGACCAGTGGCGTACCAGCTTGAATTGCCACCAGAGTTGAGTCAAATCCACGATGTGTTTCATGTTTCCATGCTTAGACGCTATCACTCGGAGTGGAGGAGATAGAGGTTAATCCAGACTTATCTTTTGAGGAGGAACCAGTGCGGATCCTAGATCGGGATGTTAAGGTTTTACGTAGGAAATCTGTCCCTTTGGTGAAGGTATTATGGCAGAACCATGGATCGAAGGAAGCGACATGGGAGCCGGAGGATATCATGCGACAGCAATACCCTCAACTCTTTTGATCAGGTAAATTTCGAGGTCGAAATTTATTTTTAAGGGGGGTAGAACTGTAATATCCTGACTCTGTGGGTCTGTGCATTTGGTATGTTGCATGGCTAAGTTAGTAGGTAAAGGCTTTGAGGTGTGGATTGGGCTCAGTTTTGGGCTTAACTCTGGGTTAAATTGATTAAAAAGAGAGTTAGTAGTATTTTTAATTTAAATTATTATGTTTAGTAGCAAGCTGGGCTTGTGGCCCAAGAATTTGAGGTGCTTTAGGTGAGCATTAAGGTGGCGTCACAAGGGGGAGGAATTGGGCCTAGTATGGCCGCTTGGAGCCCAAGGTTGTTGGGTCAAATTTCGGCACTGAGAAGGGGAGGGGGTGGACGGCATAGAGGCTACATTTTAGGAGCTTTAATTCTTTTTATTTTAAGTGATAAAAAGATGATAAAAGGAAGGGGATAAGGGAGGTGATAATAGATGGATGAGATAAGGGATAAAGGCTATCAGGAGAGGGGAGAGTTGGCCGAAACTCCAACTTTGAGGTGTGTGCATGAGTAGCCAAATTTTGTAGGCCAAAGTGTCCATCTTTCTTTCATTTTTTTTCTTTTCCTATTTTCTTCCTCATCTTTTCTCTCTGGCCGAAATTTCTCTCTGACCTCTTCTCATATTTTCTCGCTTCTAGCCGAAACTTCCTATCCTCTCTATCATACTTCTAAAAGCCGAATACCCTGGTCCCCATCATCTTCCTCCATAGCCGAATCTACAAGAGTGGTTTCATTTTCCCGAAGGTGCACCATAAGCCGAATACTCCTCAGTGATCTGGTGAGTTTCGGGATTTTTCCTTCTTTGCGATTTCTCTGTTTTTATCAAGTTCTAATCCGAATTGGTTGCTCAGAGCCCTGTCGATTTCACTCTCTACCCCTAGAAGCCGAATCTGTTTCATTAAAGTCTCCTTTGTCGATTTGTGGAAAAGTCGAAGGTAGGTGGTTGATGGTAGGTTCGGCCGAATGGCCCTTTCCTGTTCTTTACTTTTTGGCCGAATAGCATAAGGTGTTGAGGGGTTGTGGTTATCGGTGGGTTTGATGTTTTGGGCTTGGCCGGATGTAGGTTGGAAGGTGACGTGTTCGTAAAGACTTTCGGGATTCGATAGTTAGGTAAGGGTTTCTTTTTAACACTATTATTATTAATTAGATCTCATCGTTTAAATGGTTTAGTGATTAAGGGATTACTATGGACTCGAATAACAGCCAAGCAATAGGAGAGGTTGGATCTGTAAATCCAACGCCAAAGTACAAGAAACGATCAATATCGGGAGTGCGAGATTGGCCATCGGGGTGTGGGCCGACATCAGAAGTAGATCATAGGCCGATAGTGGTAGTCTCAAGTGATAGTAGCGTAGAGGCAGTAAAAGCGTTAGTACGAAAACCAGGTGTGTAACTCTTACACACTTTCTTACTTAATATGTTAATGTTGTGTGTTGTTAAAAAGCCGGAATGACGGCAATGGTTACTAAGATACCCCTGGTGGGTAAAAGCGTGGATGCCGGGTAAGTTGTTATTATTACTTGCGATGAATGTGATATATGAAAGCATGTTATTCTGTATACATAATTTGGTATGTTAAGCATGACCATACTGATGTGGTTACCATAAATATGTGTTATGGGTGATGAGAGGAGGGGGAAGTATGTTCTAACAGACTGTCACCAGTGATTTGGTATCACACAGTGGGTTGGCCCCACATATTATAAAATTGTGACTAAGTCTCAGTGGTTTGGCACCACCAGTGGTTTGGTACCACATATGTTATTATTGTAACTTCGGTTACCAGTGGTTTGGTACCACTAGGGGTAGATTTGGGAGACATGGATGGATACTTAGGTTGGATGGGTTGCATGACTTGCATATTATTGTATGAATTTGTGTAAGAGCGTATTTTCTCTTGGGATGGGGATTTATACACTGAGTCTAGGTGACTCACCCCTTCCATTATATTTTGCAGATCAGACCTAGATCGTGGATATGGAGCCGGAGTGGACTCGAGGTGGCCATGCACAGCATTTGGGTTATTACAAAGTTTTCCATTCGGACTTAGTTATTTTGTTACATTTTGGTTTTCAGTTCTGTAATAAGGCCGCCTAAGTTTTATTTTGGTTTCTTTTATTTAGTCGATTTTATAGTTTCTATTTAATATGATGATTAAACTATGATTTGGAGGTTTTCAAAAGCTAAACTAAATACTTGTTTTCTTTATATACAATGATTAAGTAATTAATACGGAGTAACAATATGACAACTAAGTTTTTCAAACCAAGTTTTAACATGCTATACATGATACCAAAATACATCGACGTTTTCTCTAAAATCTTACATCGGTTTCCTTTCTAAAGCAAGTCGACAAATCGGTTTCCAAAATGTTTTCTTTCCCGTGGCACGCCAGATTCGATTGTAGCGTTTTAACAGGGTTTGGGGTGTTACAAGTTAGATGCAAGCCACTCATGTAAACCTCTAGAAAAGAAGGCATTCAATTTGACTACCAGAATTATTCTAGACCAAATCTCTTTTGCTATAGGGAAATCACGAAAAACATGTAATTTATCATCAATGACATGCCCACATAGACCACAAAAACCATCCTGTCCAATCCCTCGCTTCATACGTTCCAAATTAGTGAGTAGGCATTATTTGAGAATGATCCATACAAAGTACCTAACCTTTTGTGGCCCTTGAAACTTCCAAGGAAGCTTCCAAATCACCTCATTTAGATTCCATGACTCCCGAATTTTCTAGTATGCACTTTTGATGGAAAAATAGCTGGTTGATGACCTAGCCTAAATGATCCTATTAGATCCTGCTTTCGAATGGGGTGGGGGAATCCCCATTATACACCTAATAACATCCTTCGACTCCAATTATTGAAACAAGTCGAGATTCCATTCATCTTCTTCAGTAACCATTTTGCTTAGCATGTACTCCCTATCCATAATGGAATGGGACGAAATGTGGTTAATCAAAGGACCAAAATTTAGTAACTAAGGATCCCACCAACAATAAATCAAGTTACCATTCCCAACAGACCAAAACAGATTTTCTCTGACAAAAGGTCAGCTTTTAGAGAGACTCCTCAAGAGAAAAGAACACCTACTTCGGTGCTATTGTTTCTGGAAAATCGCTTGAGACCTCATACTTCGACCTTAGAACCTGAACCCATAAAGAATTAGAATTGGTCACGACATTAAAACCAAGATTCATAAAAAAAAAGTATTTTGATTATTCAAACGCATAATACCAAGACCTCCATAGAATCTTAGCTGACAAGCAACATCCCAACTAACCAGCGCCATTTTCCTTTCTGCTCTCGACGAATCCCGAATGAATTGATGAACCAATTCCTCAATTTCTTCACATAGATCTTTGGGAATCCTCATCGATTGCATAAAATAACTAGGTATTGTAAGTAGAACAGACTGCGCTAGAGTGGCCCTACCAGCTAGAACAGTTTCCTTGCCTTCCAACTTTGCAATTTAATACGAACCTGGTCAACCACAAACTTTAGAGTACTATTAGTCACCTTATCATGGAAGAGAGGAAGTCCTAAATAAGAAGCAAGATTTTTCACTTTAAAGAAACCCAAAATCTTACTAAGGTCTCCTCCTAACTCTTCATTGGCTCCCTTAGAGAAAAAAAATATTATATTTCTGTGCATTTACCCTATGCCTAGAAAATTCACAAAAACTATCCATATCCCTTTAGATAACCTGTATTGATGTACATCTGCTTGCCCAAAAATAATAAGGTCGTCCGTGAAGAATAGATGAGAGATATCTAGGCCTGAATGACTCAAGCGAACAGGATGCCACCACCCAATCTGAATAGCTGAATGAACGTTGTGACCAAGCCACTCCATACACAAAAGAAAAAGATACAGAGATAACGGACACCCTTGGAGAATACCCCTAGCCAATCAGAATCGTTAAGCATGGACACCATTCCACAGGATTTGCATAGTGGAATTAGTGATAGCAGACATAATCACACTTTTAAGAAAATCTAAAATACGAGTAGCTCGGAGAGAAGTGTCAATAAACTCCAACCTTACACGATCACAGGCCTTCTCCAAATCAATCTTGATTGTAATCCATTTCCTATTCTTCTGTTTACTCCTCATAGAATGGATAACTTCCTATGTAATAAGAATAGTATCCGTAATGTTATGCCCCACGATAAACCCAACCTATTCCTGTGTAATGATCTTTGGAAAGACAATTTTAAAATGGTTAACAATGATATTCATAACAAGCTTGTAAAGAAACAAACACAAACTGATAGGCCTAAATTGAGAAAAGTTTTTAGGGGCCTGGACCTTGGGTAAGAGAACAGTTAGAGTGTTATTCAAAGATGAATCAATGATTTCCCAACCAAAAATCTTTTTAACCCACTCACAAACAGAACTATTAACTTTATCCCATTGATTTTGGAAGAAAAGTGCATGAGAAGCATCACTACCTGGTGCCTTCAGAGGAGCCATGTCAAACAGAGCAGACCTAACCTCATCATCCATAACAACTTTACTCAAAACCTGTATATCCACATAATCAAGTTGCGAAAATGAGTTAGATGGTAACCTCCTCATAGGGTGTGGTTGTTCACCATATAACTTTTGAAAAGACTTAATCCCCTCATACTAAAGTACATCATCCTCAAATATCCATTCACTTTTATCATTCTTCAAAGCAGAAATCCTATTGTGCTTCCTTCTTTAAAGAGTGCGTCTACGGAAAAATTTAGTGTTCCGATCTCCCAAATAGAGCCAGTCACATCTAGCCTTTTGCTTCCATAAAAGCTCCTCGTGATGCAATGTGTTTTTCTAATTCTTCCCTCACTTTCATTTCAACTTGAAGCAACAAATCAAAATCCAAATGATCCAACGTCTTTTGGATGCTAGCTAATTTTTGCGTTAAGTGCCTTTTACGAGTGACAATATGCTTGTAAATATTCTTGTTCCAACCTTTAATATTTTTCAAAAATTGTTGGATAGTGTCACCTATGTTACCATTAGAACTCCCAGAATCTTGCCCAAACTTAGAGAAGCTTGGATGTTCAACTCAACTGGCAAGGAACTTGAAAGGCCTTCCTTTGTTATCATTAAAATTTGGACATAGAGAAAGAAGGATAGGACGATGGTCCAATTTTAGCCTTGGGAGATAAGTCACTAAACAATTCGCGAACCCAAAAACCCAAGCATCATTAGCGATAGCTTTATCCAATCTCTTATTGTAACAACCCATTTTTAGTGAGATCGTAATAGTGGTTTCAAAACCACAAATCTGAGTCATAAAAAAATTATTTTAATATTATTGCATGGTCTGCATTATGATAGGAAAGAAGTATGAAAATTTTAATAAGGAAATTTTATCGATTTCATGTTTAATTATGGAAAGGACCAAATTGCATAAAATGAAAAAGTTGAATTCTAGTAGCTATAAGGATTAATTAGCTATGAAATTCAAAACCTGAGGTCCTTATATGGCAATTAGACCATTAAATGGAGTTAGTAGATATTTTTGATGAATCATCCATGGAATATTAGAAAAAAAAAGGACTAAATTGGAATGTTCAAAAATTAATGGATGATAATAAATTTAAATAGAAATATCATATTATTATTATCATCTTCTTCCCCAAAATACATGGAAACCCTAGGAAAGAGAAAGGAAATCAAGCAAGCTTAATTGGGTAAGTAATCATGTCTAGAGGTGAGCATGGGCAAGGGCCGAGTTCAGGTTGGGCTCAATTAAAAATTCAGGCCCGTTTGCTAGGTCCGAGCCCGGCTCAGCCCGAAAAATGGGCCTAAAATTTTGCCCAAACCCAACCCGGATAAAAATGCTAAAACCGGAGCCTGACCCGGCCCACTATATTAATTTTTATATTATTTTTATATAATTTTAAAATATATGTAATACATCAAAAATACTAAAAACTTCAAAATAAATATTTCCCAAGAAATTGAAAATAAATTTTAAAAAATATGTATACTTAAATAACACTAAGATAGATGCAACTTAACAAGCAAATGTCTCTAAAATAATGACAAAATTAACAAATGTTTTTAAAATAATAACAAAATTAACAATAAAATAAGTTTTATACAATATCCAAACAATAATAACAAAATAGTAGCAACATAATAGTAAAATGGTAGCAAAATAGGAGAAAACAACAAGGAAATAATATTTAAAAAAGCAAATTTTTTGTCCTTTAGTGAATTCGGGTCGGGTCGGGCTGGGCCCAGGCCAAAAATGCCTTACCCGAGGCCCGACCCGTTTTTAAGCGGGTTTTAATTTTTTGTCCAAGCCCATTTTTGGACCTATATTTTTGCCCAAACCCTCCCACATTTCGGGTAGGCCTTCGGGCCGGGCCGAGTGGCTCGACCCATGATCAGGTCTAATCATGTCCCGTTTTTAGTAATTTTTATATTTTTGATATTGTAGGAACTTAATCTATCTATTTTGGGGATTAGTTTGTAAAGATATCAAAGTATAGAAATTTTTCCATGGATGTAAATGCTAAAATTTTGAAATTTATGTAGAAAATAAAAGGTTGTTGATAGATAAACAACTTTTACAAAGAGAATTTTGATGAAATTATGATTTAGGGACTAAATTGAAAAATGGTAAAACCCATGGACAAATTTTGATTTTTGTGAAATTCATGGGCTATTATTAAAACATGTAAAAATCGGTTAGGCTTGGAATAAGGATTAAATTGCATGAATTTTATTTTCTGAGCCTAGGAACAAAATTGTCATTTATGAAAAGTATAAGGGGAAAATAGTAATTTTGCCTAGTAAATGAATTGAGTTCAATTGAGTATGAAATGGATTAAATTGATGTTAAATTCATATATATAGATCTGGAAAAATCAAATAAAGAGTTAGATCGAGGAAAAGAAAAGGCGACGGATTAGTAGATTTTCAGAAACGAACAAGTGTCAAGGTAAGTTCGTGTAACTAAATTGTGTTTATTTTTATGCTTGAATTGAGTGTGGTATGTATTTATATGAATTATATAAATGTTAAAAATGTATGAAATAATCACATGATCAATAATGTTCGGAAAATGTTAAGTTCCGTTTGAGTAATAAAATTCGATGAATACATGATTTCCATATCGAATGCGGTCCTGCATATGTTGCGGACAGTATAGCTCAGACGAGCAATCCTGTTATAAGACCTCTCGAGTGTCTTGTTATATAGTTCCTGCGAGCATCCTGATCGGTAGTGATCCTGCATGTGTTGCACACTACCGCAGCTCTTTGTGACCATCCTGTTACACAATTCAATCGGTTATGATCCATCATTTATTGCAGACACAAACGCAGATCTTCATGAGCTTCCTGATATAGGCTCTTATGAGCTTCCTGACATGGCTCGCTTGAACTCCTTGTTATGCTATCTGGAGCTCCCTGATAATAACTCTTCGGAGTTACCTATTAAGCTCAATGAGCTTCCTGTTATAGACTCTTATGAGTTTCTTGATATAGTCCGGATAAACTTTCTGCTACATGGCTCACATGAGCATCCTGATATATGGTTCAAGAGTGTGCTTCCGCCCTTATGGGTACCCCTGAATATGAGTTAACGAATCATTAATTTGTATACCTCGAGTATACTATCTGGGTAATCCATAAATATTTCAATGATTCAACGGATAAAACTTCTATTAAAAGAAAACATGAGATTAATATGATTTATTTTTTTGAATATCCCTGAAATACTTAGAAATTATTATACAATAAGCTCATCTCTGTTATCTTGATATATATATGAATCATATAACTAACTTGTTTGATGATAGCTTGTGTTTAGGCAATTGATCAAAAAAGTTTGGATGCATGTCATACGTTTAATTAAATGAGCATGATTGGTAAGTTAAATTCTTGTTATATGAACTTACTAAGCATAAAATGCTTACTTTGTTTTATTTTCCTCTGTTTTATAGTTCTCGGAAGCTCGAAAGGGTTGGGAATCGATCGGAGTATCATTACACTATCCTTCAGCCCGTTTTGGTACAAATAGCAAACTTATTTAGTATAATGGCATGTATAAGCTAAATTAGAATAAATGATGAAATATTTTGGTTGTATATAGCCATTTTTGGGCCTATGCGTTTAATGGGTGGATATGTTTAATGACTTAATTTAAGTGTTAGGGGTCCAAATTGGGCTCAGGCTTAGGCAGAGGCCTTGATTAAAATTATCTGTTTGGGCATTATAGGGTTTAAAAGGTAGTATCTATGTTTAAAATACCAAAGTGGGCTTGTGGCCCAATCTTAGGAGGTGACGCGCCACAAGGGAGTAAGGGGCCCAAATTTAAGTTTCATGGAGCCCAATTCTTTTAATTTAAGTTAGCTAAATTTTGGCATTAGGATTAGGTGGAGTAGATGGCAACAAGGCTAAAATTTAGGGGTTTTAATGTTTAAAATATGTTGATAATAAGCAGATAAAGGCTATTACTTAGGAATTTATTTTATGAGGATAATAAGCAGATAAAGGCTAAAATTTAGGGATTTTAATGTTTAAAATATGTGGATAATATGCTGATAAAGGAGGGAGGAGTTAGAGATAATTAAGTCTCTTTTAGATGAGCCAGTAGATTAAGATAAAGGAGAAAAGATAGGATTTATCTGCAATGTTAGGTAAGTGCCGAAATTTCTATAAATAGGGGGAATATCTCTTCAATTTTGGCATTTGGGGTTTTTCTCTCATTCTTTTCTCTTCTTCTCTGAGTAAAAGCCGAAAACTCCTAAAGTTCCATCTTCTTCTTCATTTTCTGCAAAAGCCGAAATCTCTAAGCCTATGCCCTCATCTTCACTTTGATTCAAAAGCCGAAACTACACCTATTCTTCTCCTTAATATTCATTGGTTGAATCTCCCTAGCCATCTTTTCAATTTTTCGAAATCTCTAAGCCTATGCCCTCATCTTCACTTTGATTCAAAAGCCGAAACTACACCTATTCTTCTCCTTAATATTCATTGGTTGAATCTCCCTAGCCATCTTTTCAATTTTTAGTTCTTTCAAAAGCCTATAGAATCGTGTTACTTCGGGCTTTCAAGGTAAGAGGATTTGTTATTCATATAGATCGGGTAGAATCTAACTATGGCCGAATATAGGAGAGGCCTATTTTCACATCTTTTCGGCTTTTTGAGCAAAGTTGTAGATCGGTCTAGCAAGGGTATCGACATTAATCAGGTGTGTAATTCTCCACACCATCTAAATCTGTTTGTTAAATATATGATTATAAGTTTTATATGTCTTGATAAATGCCGAAATTCCGGCTTAATGATGGAAACCCAAAGAGGGTAAAAGCAAATCACTAGGTTAGTGAATGTTCTGATTAAATGATATAAGTATATTGATATTCTGTGATTGCATGGGTTGGGTTGATGAAAGGAGGAAGTTATACGTTGTAGCGGTTTTTACCGTGATCTATTGTAGCGGCTTTTGCCGTGATCTGTTGTAGTGGCTACGGCCATGATCTGATGATGAGCAGCAAGACTGTCATCAAGGCGTGTAGCGGTGTGGGTTGATTGTAGAAATCCCCAATGGTGTGAATGGCTGGTACGGGGGCGTATAGCGGATAGAAACCTAGGATTTGGGTTGGGCTTGCATATTAATTTTTATTATGTATATTAAACTGTTTATTTTGTTTTATGGGGCTAAGGCCACATCTAATGGTGCATGAGGGTTGCACACTGAGTCTCGCGACTCAACCAATTAATTAATATTTCATGTAGCACTTAGTGCATTGGACCGGGCTGGAGAGGAGCGCAAGGTGGCCATGCAAAAGAACATCTGGATCCAGCAAAAAGACTCAAGTTATTATTTTATATTTTTAATTAATGGATTTTAAATCTCGTTGTAATAAGGCCATGGGCCACTAGTTTATATTTTGTTTTATTTTGGGCTTTAATTACTTTTAGTTATTTAAATTCTTATTGAACTAATGCATGTATTTAAATTTGGGTTTTTAATTCATAAAGGCATATTTTATTTAAACTATCAACTATTTATTTTTTTGAATAAAAGGATAAACTTTAGAAAAATATTTTCTGAAAATATGACATGTTTTCCAAAATTTTCTTAGTGACATACCAGATCCGGTCGTGGTGTTTGGGCCGGGTTTGGGGTGTTACAATATATGTGTTACTATATCATACATACTACTTGTATTTGGCTTGGATTATAAGTGTCAATTTGGTTTAGAATTATGTTGGGGTGTTGATGTAGGTGCAAGGTAAAAAGGGTGAGAAATAAGGCTTGAAAAATGACCTTATTTTGTCCACACAGGCGTCTGTCTCAACTGTGTATGACACACGGCCATGCGCACGGGCGTGTGGTTTGGCTGTGTGTCCCCTGCATCTTAAAAATTGAAAAATAGAATGCTCAAAATTGAGCACACGGGTAGAGACACAGGTGTGTGTCTCAGCTGTGTGAGACACACGACCAGCACATGGGCGTGTGTCTTGGCCAAGTAATCCCTGCACTTAATTTTCGAAAATTAAATTGTCCACATGGGCGTTTGGCTGGCCGTGTGACCCAAGTCAGAGAGTTACATAGGTAAGGACACAGGCTGGGACACGGCCGTGTACCTCACATCGAATGCCCACGCGGCCTGGGACACGGGCGTGTCATTGGCCGTGTGATCCGCACGGGCGTGTGTCCCCTACACCTAAGAAAAATTTTGAGATTTCGCGAAAAATTTTCTGTGATCCCATTTTTTTCTCGACTCAATTCTAATATGTATTTTGGGCCTCGAGGACCCATATAAGGAACATTATGATTGATTGTGATTAATTTTCAGAAATGAATAATAAATGACATAAATTAATTGTAATTGAACTGTAAACTACGGTAATACTCCGTAACCCTATTCCAGCGATGGATACGGGTTAGGGGTGTTACACTCATGAACCCCACCTCTTTGCCAAGTAAAAGCAGGTCCTATGAAACCTAAATCATGTAGCTAAGCCGACTTAACAAAACTATCGAATGCGGGACACCTTTCACCGTACCTCTACCCTCCCCTATTTTCATTAGGAGAAAGAATGGCGTTGAAGTCTCTGATCGCCAACCAAGGGAAAAATTCAGTAGGAGTGACCGAGTTTAGACCTTCCCCTAAAGCTCTCTAATTACTCTTGCCTGGACTCCCATATGTTGGGACCGCCGATATGCCTCGTGGCGCAGAGAAAAAATATTCCAGCAATTACAGTTAAATGTATGAGGAATGAAAATGGGTTGAAATAAGGTTAAAGATATACCTTCTTAAATGAAAAGTGATGAAAGGATGGTGCTGATTTGATATCGATTCCAAGGCAGAACGAAAACATCCCAACCTCTACATGGTCCACCCAGTATTAAAACGAACGGAAAAAATTCTCTTGGAACTTTTCTAGAGAAAATCTCCCAAAACGGCTACAATACCTTTTTCTCTTATTTTCTTTTTAAAACACTCTTAACCCTAATTCTAGAGAAAATCTCCTACCATGTTTCAATGTTTGACCAAAATATTAATTATAATAATTTCGGTAAACTATATCTTGTTAAAATTTTGATTTCATATATTAATTTTATCTATGTTCTTTATTTGTGTACAAAAAGCTTGTACATTTAATTCGTTTAATATTTAACTATAGAATTAAATATATTCAGTAATTAATTTAATTCATATGACAATTAACACAATACCAGCTATGTTTCGATTTTGTTCGTTTTAACCATAGGATGTAACCTTGTAGGTTCTTGTAACGTTAGTAGTAATATTAGAACATTTCTGATAATACAAGCAATGAGTGACATCTAGCAATGCATCTTTGCTACCTAAGTTACAAGAAGTTGTAATTTGACATAAGCTTTCTGTGATAAACCTTTCATGTATTACATCCTTTCGTATTTTATATCAAGATTAGACACAAGTCATGGAACAACCACACTTGCATAATCCAATATCATGTTTCTTGATATCTCAAGTAGAATATAATAAACAAATAAGTATGATATCTTATATCAACTTATATTGCTCCCATTATGTAGCAGGGGCAAATCCTATATTGATCAACCATATCCCACTGCAAAGATTATAGCACATCCAACATCTGTGTTTTCAATACAACCTGTTACAGAAGACGTTTGACTGTATCAAAATATACGACTCACGATGTTGAGATAATAATGATCTCAAGTATGAGAATCATATACTTAGTTATCACTATGAGTAATGTTGTGACTATTACATAATAATCCAAGAAAATACTCATAGTGGCTCAGTCCTATATGTTGTTCTCTAGAACATACTCATGTATTGATTTTGACATCCCTATGTCAATGACAACACTTTGTCATCAATCAACTACACATTAGTCTCAATTCATTATTGTTGTCCAAGCCCACAATAATACTTGACTAAAAACCTTTTAATAATAATCATATTTTTCTTAGAACTGTATTAGAATTGAGTTTATTTACATACACATAAAAAGGAACTGAAATAATAATGGAAATGCCTTATATTAATAAACAAGGTAAAAAAAGTATGTAATTACAATTATCTCATGATTGGTCATTAGGCATACTATAACACCATAGAAAAATGAAACCAAAATAGGCAATTGAAAAGAGATATTAAATTCGAATCATAAGAAATTGGGGGTGATTGCAAACAATTTCAACTCTGACAGAATCCTTCCACCCAACCTAGATACCTCTAGAAAAGCCAATAGCCTTTACGCGATGAGAATACTAGAATCCCAATTTAGCAATAATCGCATCTACCTTACCGCCACTGATTCTTGTCTTGAAAAGACCCACTATATTAGGCTTAAATTTCTGATTGTATTCCTGAAAAGTACGTGGAAATTTACTGTTAGCACACTCTTGAAAATTCCAAGATAAATAGTCAAATTCATAACACCAATAAAGAACGGAGACCAACCTCTACTGATTAGAATCAACCCATATTCCCTGCTTCTTACTAACCAACTCTGTCATAAGCTTGTCAAACCCTACTTCAATCTGAGCACGGATGAGTTCCATAATATAATTCATTGTTTCCGATAATAGGACCCTAACATTTCTCACGGGCATAAACCACTCTCCACAATCCTTGATGGTTTTATTAAGGGTTCTACCTTTCCGAACCAACATACCTTTTACAGCTTAGCCCCGCCCTCTTTGTAACACCCCATACTCAATCTGGTTACCAAATTCGAGCTACAAAACACCACATTAGCCACCTAAGTGACTCTCCATTAACACCCAACCAAACTTCCGTCACACCATAATGTTCAAACATAAAGTATGCTTAAATTATTAATTGTGCAGTGGGATAACATATAAGTTCTTACACGAAACTTTTTAAACTAACGTCCATTTAATACAGCTCACATGCAATAAAGGGTTCGCATGTAAAATAGGAAGGGGTTCGCATACTAATTCTTGTAAGTCTTCGTATATAGGGCTTGTTGTCGCGTGTGAATATGCTAAGCGAATTGTGCAAGTTTACACGTCGGATCAAGTAATAAAGTGAGAAGTGAGATCGTCTCCACAGGGATTAGTTAGGTATCCATTGGTCAAGTTATTATAAAGGAGTATGTTTAATGCTATGGCAAAAAACAAACAAACAGAGAATACAGAGATAATTAAGGAATACTGATGTATGAAATATGTGAATTCTAACAAATAAATGAAAATGCTATGGCAAGACAAGAGTAAGTATGCAATGATAATTATGAGAATGATTACGTGAATAATATGTAAACAACAACTAAGGATGTGAAAATAGAGATGCTACAACAAAGGTTAAAGGATCTATGATGCTGAATCGTAAGGCTGGGATTACTAAGAATCAACCCTCATTAACCAACAATGCCTTGGCAAGTTCAGTCTTATTCCACTGCTCAAAATAGTTCTACTGTGGTCTGCATCTTTCGAAATCTTGGAAGGACGGAAATGTGCAAGTGTACACAATCGCAACAAGTAATAAAGTGACAAGTAAATGCCGAGTTATTGTACCCACGAGGGATTGTGAAAAGAATTATTTATGAATGCAATTTTATAAATACTTTGGTGAAGAAAAATATTTTGATTTGAGGAGGTGATTAAAAACTAGGATTTTAACTAAGTAAAATAAATAAAAATAAAATAAAAGTTCCAATGCGCGATTTCAAAAGATGATTTTAATCAAGATGACATATTTGTGTTAGATTAATTACATTTCTTAACTTTGAATTATTAAACTCATGTTTATGTTGTTACGAATAAATTCATGGCAACTCAGTAATTTTCTAACTTACGAACATACTTACTTACCAATAATTCATTTACTCTTGACTATATCTCTATGTCAATTCAACCGATTAAACAAATTTTAATAAGCAAAAGTGTTAATGCACATACATACTTATAAAACTAAAGTAATCTCTTGTACATATCTCTATGCCAATTCAAACAATTAATTCAATCTCATAAGCACATAAAAGATTACGTGAGGTAACAATGTATTTCTACCTTGAAACAGATTAATCACAATAATCTTGCAAGTTATGCAAGGCTAATGTATCGTTAGATATAGTTGCTAATTTAACCCTCAGCTACCTTAGATGATCAAACATGCATTGATTAAGTATCGTGACAATTAATTACAATTTCAATCCATTTAAATAATTAATTCATTAGTTACCTTACAATTGCAATGCAAGAATAACTTAGTCATGGTTTTACTTAATCAAACATCTTACTGAGGCCTATAACAACACAAACACAATTTTTAATAAATTAAGTAGACGAAATGCAATCAACCTAAACGAATTAAATTTAAGCCATATTAATTAAATTAAACATATCAACATCACAAATATTCATAGACATGTTCATAACAACAACAATAAAATTAAAAGGATAAGGAACAAGAATCAAATTCGGTGCTCCGAGGCTTGACTAGTTTGCTCCGCTTCTCATTCTCCGCTTTTTCTTATTGAACCGAGGCTTCCACGAACACTTGAATGCTGCTCCAAATTGTGGTTGAAGGAATCTTTTTCAAGAGGTGAAATCGGCAAAGGAATAGGGGAAGAAAATGAAGAACAATGGAAGGGAATGAAGAGAGAAAAGTGAGAGAGAAGTGAAGAAATGAATGGGTTTGAGATCCGTTTGAAATGAGCAGAAAAGGGGGTATTTATAGGTTGAGACAGCTGGTAAAATTAGAAAAAATCAGCAGCCATAGAGCCCCCCATGGACGGCCACACATGTGGCAAGTTTGCAGAATTCAAACTTGCTATTTTAAGGTGGGGAAATCTAGAAAGGCACAAATAGTGGAGGGGTTTGAAGGCAATTTGAAGGACTCTTCAAGGGCCATTTTGCAAGTTAAATAATCAGGTAAGAAAGCTGATTGGGTCAGCATATGGGACAGTTTTGGGCTACCCAGTGCTCGGTTGGATCAGTTTTCTCGGTTCAGCTCAACTGGGTCACTTTTTATAATTAATTAATAATAATTTATTTAACCCAAATTAAATTGGATTAAAATTAAAATTGATTATATTTTGAATTAATGCACATTATTTGGACCGTCTTAGGCTGAAAAATTAATTCACCTTGATGCTTCTAAATTGCTTCTCTGTTTTGTGCTTCTAGCAGTGTCTACCGAGTTGTTTTTCGCCCTTTGTGTGAATCTGTCGAAAATGATCAAAATTTATTATAAAATTAAGTAAAATTCAACATGTTAATAATTTAAGTACAATTTAATTATTTTATAATAATTAAATACTTTTCAACAAGAATTTTACCGAAACTCCATGAATTTGAGTTAAAAAGGGGCATGAAAAGTGTGTATTTTATGTTTCCACACCCCCAAACTTAATTTATTGCTCGTCCCCAGTAAGGCACAAATATGGAAAGAATTTCTCGAAAACACCTTTGAAAACTTTCTTCAAAACAACATGCTTCCCAAAAATCATGATTTAAGTATACTTATGCTCAAAAACAAGAAATTTGATACTAACGTGCTTTCTCAATAAAGGCAAAAATGCTAAAATAAAGGCATGCCTACCAATTTGATTTTATTCCCTTATTCAAGAAAGTTGCAATCATTAAGTTTAACTTCTGCCTTCATATGTTGAACATAGCAATTTCTCTCCACTATTGTAGGTAGCATAGAAACTTGAATCAATAGTTCTTTAAAAAGGTTGTAACGTGGCTAGGCTAGGGGTGGGTAAAAGATAGGTAAATTTAGGCAAAAAACCCTAGACTTAACTTCAATCGGACCTTCGGAATAATTATCTTCAATATACCAACTTACTTTACTTTCACATGCTCTTTTGTACATCTATTTTCTTTCAAGTACATATGCTTTTTTTTTTAACATGAGCATTTTACTGTATATACTACAGTTTTTTGAGCATTTGATATTTCTTTTCAACTCCCCCAAACTTATTTTCAAGGAACATTCTGAATAGTACTGAGTCTAGTGTTTGGGACAATTTAAAGATAATTACGAGAAAAGTGATGGCTAAATATTGCAAGGGTTCAAATAAAATTAGGTCATATAGTCTCAAAGTTAGATTTCAAAGGATAAAAATTCATCATGGTTGGCTTGAAAGGCTCAAACGGTCCAAACAAAAGTTCCCTAAATCATTTTCAACTTCCCATGCTTCCTAGGATTTCGCCTCAAGAAACTACTAAGTCAATTCTAGAGACTTAAACTTTCATGCATGCCTAACTTTCCAAAGGAACTAAAAATTTTATGGTACGATTTACATGCTTTATTAAAAATACATTTATGTCATATTTCAGTTAACATAATAATTATTGAAATAATCAAACTTTATTCATACTGAAGTTTAGCATACTTAACAAAATTTCAAATTTTTGAACAAAATATAACCTAATCATAACTGAAAGAAAAATTTATTCTGAGTGGAAATAATTTCAATTTTTCGGTCCCCCTAGTTAAGATGTCCTTATTGTTTAAAAGCGAATAAATATTATACACCAGGTAGGATTCTAGAAAAGAGAAGGTGAGTCAATTTGACTGCTTAAGTACCAACCTCTCTCTAGATCTAATCCTAAACATGTATATATGTATTGCCACACTTTGCACTTTGCGACTTGTTCATTTTTTATTTATGAATTCCACCTCTTGTTTTATTATGCGAAAATAAAAATTCCTAGTAAAACCTAATCCTAAAATATTAAATAACCTAAGAACAGAAATAAAATAAAGTCAAGATCCTCCCTTTTTATTTATTTGCAAATCCCTCCAAATTCGACTCATCCTTTGCTCCATTGTCTTAGTTTTTGCATGAATCACTTTGCTCCCTCTTCGATTGTGGACTTCAGGGTTCAAATATGAAATCTGGAAACTCAGGCACAAAAATAAACGGGTCATTGTATATTTTCGTAAGAGCACTTCTCATTGAGTCATCCCGTATTTTTTAATATCTCCAGCTGCCACTACATATGTTGCATTATGTCCATCAACTTTGACAGCTCATCTCGAAGATCTGGGCGAGGCAAATTGAGTCTTAAACATTGAAGTTGCAACGTTAGGTTTAGTTACTAGTTCCATTGGTTCTGCCTTATCAAGAATTTCAGTTGATTGTATCTGTTCCATCTCTATGGGATCTTCTTCTTCTTCTTCTTCAGGATACTCACTTTCTTTAACTCGTTGCTGTAAAACAGAGTCTCCGGCTATCCAGTAAAGGTCCCAATCTGTGATTGTACCCTGGCTATACCCTGTCTTCTTTACGTTTGCAAGAATTTTAGCTTCCAAGCACAAAATGGTTATTGTAAAGGGGAAGTAAGCTGGGCCAGAACGTCTAGCGGCACAATTCCACATTTCTCTCAAGATGATTTTTCCCACATCAATGGTCTTTCTAGTTAAAATAGAGTATAATAAGACCATTCGCTCTAATGAAATTGTAGTCCCATGTGAAATAGGCATAAGGCTAAATCGAATAAAATAGAACCGTACATTTGCTAATGGTGTCAAATATTCTCTGTGACAAGTGTGAATTCCTTGCTTTGACACAATCCACTTAGAACCTAGAACTATAAGTTCCTCAAGAATTTCTTGTAGATTTTTAGACTCGATATTGCTCATCAAGGAAGAATACTCGTCGTTTTTGAAATCAGGTAATTCAAAGAATTCATTAATAGCGTTTGAGGTTATTGGTTCCGCGAACAGAAACTTCCGTCAATTAACTTGAGATCAAGTTGCAATAAAATTCACGAACTAACTCCTCATCTTCACTAGGTCTTTTCTCACAAAATAACTCCCAATTGAGAGCTTCAGCAACTTGTCGAATGCGCACCATGAAATCAATATAGTTGCTTTCTTTTAGTGTAAAGCCCTTCTCTGGATGCATCTGTTGATTCTTGAAAATACTTTCGTATCTCGCTTTGACTTCTTCACAGTGGAATTTATTTTGTGATTTGTCAATTTGAGTAGAAGCACGAGTTCTCTTGCGAGGCATGATTAACCTGAACATAAGATGAAAACAAATATTTTCTCAAAAATTTAATCAGTATAAAATATTAATAATTCAATAAATTGAAAAATTAATTAATTAATTAAAATTAAAATTTAGGAGAAAATTTTGTCTTACCATCTTTTTAAAAAAGTTAAGAACTCAAAGAAAGTAAATCTAAAGCAAAAGAGGTCGGTTTAGGGATGTTTGTAGGGTGTTTTGATGGTGTGGTGCAAGTAGCGAGGTGGCAGCATCACGCTAGGGAGTAGCAGGATATGCGCGTGCCGCGCAGATGGGCAGCAAGTAGGCAACAGATGACACTATCAGGCGAACAGCAAGGCTGGTGCGTGAGAGTCGGTATGGCGCGAGCGAGAGTAGTAGCGTGAGCTGCTGGTATGCACGTGAGCTGCTGGCCGAATGGGGCTGCCAGGCGGTGTTGTGGCTAGGGAGCTGGGAGCTATGGCACTAGATGATTTGGTGGGTTTTGGATGCTAGGTTTGATTGAGGGATGAGTGAAAAAAATGGAAATGGTGGGTGAAATTTATAGTGAGAGGAGTAGGAGTTTAATTAGAATTCTTAGAACAATTTAATACTTAAAATATTCTAAGTTCTAATTCTACATAGAGTTAACAACAATTAATAATTAATATAATCCATATTAATTATTATCTGCTATTAATTTATTAAAGATAAATACTAAATATGATCAAATTTAAACTAATCCTAATTCTATGCAAAGTTGATAATAATTAATATATATTATAATTGATATAATTATATATTAATGATTATCATCTTATTTATTAAATTAAAAACATTTATTCTAGATGCCTTTAAAAATATTTACAAAAAGAGATATCTAATTTTTAATATTTACAAAAAGACCAACCAAATTTTGAAAATAATTCAATTAAGTAGCTATACTTAAAGAAAATTTGAAATTGAGTTGTAATTTAAAACTTGGATTAAAATTGACCCTTTTATTTGAAAAACTAAAAATTTAATTTTCCATTTAGGGAATAATTTCTCGAAAAATTATGTTAAAATCTATTCCAGGAAAGATTGGAGGGCTCACAAGCGGTCCCGCTTAAGTTCCAATCTCCTAGATAGAATTTATTTAAACATACTAATCCTGAAAATATACCCTAAATCATTTATTTAAAAAGGAAAACAAGAAAAATTAATCATCTAATAAAATGAACGAGATTTGATCCTATTCAAATTTATCTCCCCAGTAATGTTTTAAGCGCTGAGCATTAACTCGAAAATTACCTCTCTTACTTTGAAGTTGACAACTCCGTATGGATAAACTCGGTGAATCGTAAATGGACCGGACCAATGTGATTTTAACTTACCTGGAAAGAACCTTAATCTGGAATTGAATAACAAGACTTGCTAACATGCTTCAAATTCTCGAACTCGAATGTGCTTGTCATGCCATTTCTTAAGTCTTTCCTTGAGTAATTTAGCATTTTCGTATGAGAACATTCAGAATTCTTCTAACTCATTGAGTTGGAGAATCCGTTTCTCTTTAGCAAGCTTAAGATCCAAGTTGAGTTCTTGAAGAGCCCAGTAAGCTTTGTGCTCTAACTCCAAGGGCGGATGACAGGCTTTCCCAAAGACCAACCTATAGGGTGACATCCCTAAAGGTGTCTTGTATGTTGTCCTGTAGGCCCATAAAGCATCATCCAGCCCTTTAGACCAATCTCGTCGGTTCGGGCAAACTACTTTATCAAGTATGCCTTTGATCTCTTTGTTTGCCAGTTCAGCTTGCCCATTCGTTTGCTGGTGGTAAGCTGTGGTAACCTTGTGCTTCACTCCATGTTTGTATTTCAACCACTTGTTCACAAAATGGGACTCTTCATCACTGATGATGGCTCTTGGGGTTCCAAAACTTGTGAACACAAGCTTCTACAAAAACTTCATCACAACCTTAGCATCATTTGTCGGATATGCCTCAGCCTCAACCCATTTAGACACGCAGGCTACTGCTACCAATATGTACTTGTGACCAAAAGACAGAGGAAAAGGACCGAGAAAGTCAATACCCCAAACATCAAATAATTCTACTTCAATGATGTTTGTTCGAGGCATCTCATTTTTGTTGGTGACATTTCCAACCCTTTGGCATTGATCACAACTCCTCACGTAAGCAAACGCGCCTTTAAATAGTGTTGGCCAAAAGAATCTGGCTTGCAATACTTTGGCTGCAGTACGTGTACCTCTGAAGTGTCCCCCACTCAGAGCTGAGTGGCAATGATATAGAATCTTATGTACTTCATCTTCTTCCACGCATCTCCTGATCATTTGATCTGCACACTTTTTAAACAAGTATGACTCTTCCTGGAAATTTTACTTCACATTGTGAAGGAACTTTTTCTTTTGATGATACGTCTTATCAATCGGCATCAAACCACAAGCTAAATAGTTAGCAATATCAGCAAATCAAGGGGTGTTATGGACATGATTTACTGTAACATCCTGAATTTCTGGGCCTATGCATTTAATGGGTGAACATGTGTAATGTGTTAATTTAACTATTAGGGGTCCAAATTGGGCTCAGGATGTGGTCAAGGCCTTGGTGAAATTTTTGTTTGGGCACTATAGAGTTTTAAAAGGTAGTATCTGTGTTTAAATTATCAAAATGGGCTTGTGGCCCAGTGGCCAATGGCGCCACTTAGGGAGCAAGGAGGTGACGCCACACAAGGGAGTAAGGGGCCCAAATTTAAGTTTCATGGAGCCCAATTCTTTTAATTTAAGCTAGCTAATTTTAAACATTAGGGTTAGGTGGAGTAGACAGCAACAAGGCTATTATTTAGGGGATTTTTAATGTTTAAAATATGTGGATATTATGCTGATAAAGGAGGGAGGAGTTGGAGCTAATTAAGTCTCTTTTAGATGAGTTAGTAGATTAAGATAAAGGAGAAAAAATAGTATTTATCTGCAAGGTTAGGTAAGTGCCGAAATTTCTATAAATAGGGGGGATAGCTAATCAATTCTGGCATTTGAACCCTACTCTTTCTTCTCTTCCTGTGCCGAAAATTTGAAGGCCATCTCACTTGTCTTCTTTTCTCATATTTTCTCTTCCAAAAGCCGAAAATCACCATTGTTTTCTCACCTTTTCTTTCTTTTTCTTTGAAATTTCCTTTTAGCCGAATCTTTTGATCTCCATTGTTATTCTTCTCCCATTCACTAAAAGCCGAAACTCCTAATTCAATTATTCTAAAAGCCGAAAAACACATCAGCCTTCTCTCGTTCATCTTTTTCGGGATTTTTTTAAAAGCCGAAATCCCTAGATATCATCTCCTGTGATTGCCGAAATCCTTCTGTGGTATCTGCTTGTGCTGAATCTTGAAGAAAACTAAAGGGGATTCAATTGCTTAGATCTCTAAGATAGAGTTCAGTAGCATTTGGGTCGTATTGCTTTCGGGATTTCAAGGAGAGGCCTTATCTTCGCGTTATTCCGGCTTTTGAGCAAAGTTGTAGACAAAGGGCAGTAGACCTGATTAGTGAGGATATCGACATAGAGAGTAGTCCTACGCATTAATCAGGTGTGTAACTTCTAACACCATTTATATTGTCTGCTACTATATGTTATTAAATCTGCTTATACTCTGTTAAATGCCGAAATTCCGGCATAACGTTTGAAAACTCGAGGGTAAAAGTGAATCACCAGGTTAGTGTTCTCTGTCATTCATAAGTGAATGTTTCTGCTAATGATATGTTTTTGTGATTGCACGGGGTTGGGTAATTGATGAAAGGGGAAGTATTCTGTTGTAGTGGCTTTTTGCCATGATCTGTTGTAGTGGCTTCTGCCATGATCTGTTGTAGTGGCTTTTTGCCATGATCTATTGTAGTGGCTATTGCCATGATCTAACGATGTGTAGCTAACTGCAGCATGACTGCCATCGATGGTGTGTAGCGGTGTGGGTTGATTGTAGAAATCCCCAATGGTGTGTTCGGCAGGTAAGGGTGGTGTGTAGCGGATGGAAACATAGGATTGGGTTGGGCTTTGCATAATTTCTGTTATTTCATGTTTTGATGTCTGTTCTATGGGGCTAAGGCCCAATCTGATGGTGCATGAGGGTTGCACACTGAGTCTCGTGACTCACCCTATTATTTAACATTTTTCAGGAGACACATAGAGCATCGGACCGGGCTGGAGAGGAACGCAAGGTGGCCATGCATGAGAATATTTTGGATACTGCGGTAGCCATTATTTTATTTGTTTATATTTAATATTTTGGATTAGTTGGGTTTTTATTTCATTGTAATAAGGCCATGGGCCATTAGATTTTCTTTTATTATTCAGGTTTTATTTTGGGCTTTTATTATTATTAAATATTTGGATTTTACGTTTTAATTAAGCTAAGGCATGTACCAAATTTTGGTTTCTAAATCACTAAGGCATTAATTTAAAATGTATATCTTTTACAAACTATTCCACCATTTAGTTTTCCCGATTAAAAGGTTAAACTCAAGAAAAATATTTCCTGAAATTGCGATAACTTTTAAAATTTCCTCAGTGACATGCCAGATCCGGTCATGGTGTTTGGGCCGGGTTTGGGGTGTTACATTTACCTTCAGTATATGTTCATCTGGAAATGTCTTCTGGATGGGTATAAGTGGAGAATTCCCTTCTTGCGGCTCCAATCTGGACAAGTGGTTTGCTACTTGATTTTTTACTCCTTTTCGATCTTGGATTTCTAGATCAAACTCTTGAAGTATAAGTACCCATCGAATCAGTCTTGGCTTAGCACCTTTCTTGTCAAGTAAGTACTTAATTGTCGTGTGGTCCTTATAGACAGTCACCTTGGTACCTACAAGATAAGATCGAAACTTGTCAAAAGCAAACACAATAGCAAATAACTTTTTTTCTGTTATCGTATAATTCAGTTGAGCTCCTATCAGAGTTTGACTTGCATAGTAGATGGGATGAAAAATTTTGTTCCTTTGCTGGCCCATGACAGCTCCTATTGCGAAGTCACTTACGTCAAACATCAATTCAAATGGCAAATCCCAGTCTGGTGTGACAATTATTGGTGTTGAAACTAACCGACTCTTCAAATCTTTGAAAGTTTTTAAGCACTCCTCATCAAATTTGAAAGTAGTGTCCTTCTCCAATAATTTGCATAAAGGTTTAGCAATTTTGGAGAAGTCCTTGATAAATCTTCGATAGAAACCGGCGTAGCCCAAAAAGCTCCTAACACCCATTACAGATGTTGGAGGCAGGAGTTTCTCAATAATGTCTACCTTTGCTTTATCTACCTCGATTCCATGTCTCGTTATCCGATGTCCAAGAACAATACCTTCTCGTACCATGAAATGACACTTTTCCTAACTAAGTACGAGGTTTATTTCTTCGTATCGCATTAGTACCTTGGCTAGATTGGCTAGGAAATCATCATATGTATCTCCAAATACTAAAAAATCATCCATAAAGACTTCCAAGTATTTCTCAACCATATCAATAAAAATAGACATCATACATCTTTGAAATGCAGGAGGCGCATTACATAAACCAAATGGCATGCATCTAAATGCAAATGTACCGTACGGACAGGTGAATGTTGTCTTGTGTTGATCTTCCAGTGCTACTGTAATCTGATTATACCCTGAGTATCCATCAAGAAAATAGTAATAGTCTTGCCCCGCAAGTCTATCCAGCATGTGGTCCAAAAACGGCAAACTAGTCGCTTTGTTCAGGTTCCAGCAATCGATGCAAATTCTCCATCCCGTAATCGTTCTAGTCGGTATCAACTCGTTATTCTTATTCTCAACGACCGTAATAGCTCATTTCTTTGGTACGCACTAGACTGGACTTACCCATGAACTGTCTGATATGGGGTAAATTATACCTACATCTAACCACTTGATGATTTCCTTTTTTACCACGTCCTTCATGATAGGGTTCAGTCTTCGTTGTCCATCAATCATCCCTTTTTAGCCATCTTCTTGGATGATCTTGTACATGCATCCAGACAGGCTAATACCGCGAATATCAGCTATGGTCCATCCGATAGCCTTCTTGAATTATTTCAATACTAGGATGAGTTTCTCTTCTTGCTCAATAGTTAATTCTGATGAAACAATCACAGACAAAGTAGATGTGTTACCTAAATAAACACATTTTAAATGTGAAGGAAGTACCTTGAGTTCTAATTTAAGTGGCTCTTCGATTGACGCTTTTGGTTGGGCATAATCCCTATTCTCTAACTCCAAAGATTCAAAGCGAGATTGCAAATTAAATCCCCTTTGTTTAGCTTCTAGCAAAGCTAAGTATTCATCCCCCTCTTCATCATTTGGAAGGTCTGATGTCAAAATTTGTTCCAATGGGTCATCAACATAGTTGAGTTCCTATTCCACGGTTAATTTCTCTAAATCGGAAACTACAGTACAATCATCAATTGTGTCAGGAAATCGTATAGACTTAACATTAAAAGTTACCTGATTGTCTTGAACACGCATAGTAAGCTCGCCTTTCTGCACATCAATAAGGGTCCGTTCGGTTGCTAGGAAAGGCCTTCCTAGGATGATTGGCACTTCTTTGTCTGCTTCAAAGTCTAGAACGACAAAGTCTATAGGAAAAAAAATTGTCTACACCTACCAATACATCCTCAATTTTTGCTTCTGGATGTGTTAAGGATCAGTCTGCTAATTGAAGTGTAACCGTAATAGGTCTAACTTCACATATCCCCAACTTCCTAAATATTGACATGGGCATCAAGTTGATACTCGCATCCAAGTCACATAGTGCTTTACCACAATATGTTGCTCCAATGTTGCAAGGTATGGTAAAACATCCAGGATCCTTCTACTTTAAGGGCAGTTTGTCTTGAAGATATGCATTGCATTCCTTTGTCAGGGCCACTGTCTCAAATTCTCCAATTCTTCATTTTTTAGATAGGATGTCCTTCATGAATTTGACGTAGTTCGGCATTTGTTCAACTGCTTCAACCAACAGGATGTTGATATGAAGTTGCTTGAGTACGTCTAGGAAATTCTTGAATTGAATTTCCTACTTCTGCTTCTAAAGTCTTTGAGGGTAGGGTGGTGGAGGCTTCTTTACTAGAACTAGCTGATTCATCTTCTATGGCAATTTTGCATCTAACAAAGTTGTTAGTTTATCAGAATTAGCTGGTTCAAAAGTTACCGTATCAAATTTTGTAGATTCAGGTTCTGATGAAACTGGAATTTCAACACTCAGTTGAACTTCCTCTGAGCCTTGAGCATCAAGTGGCTCATTTTCAACTTCGACTGTAACACCCCAAACCCGGCCAAGACGTTACAACTGAATCTAGCATGCCACATCAGGTGATGTTTGAAAACTATGCATATGTTGGAAAACTCATCTACGAATCAAAACTTCTCACTGATTCAAAATTTCGATTGTGTGTTGCTTATTAACAAAACTAGTTTTACTCGAAATCATTTCCTTTTTGTAAAACCTTATTATGCATTTATTATTTTGCTTTTAAAAACTTGTCTGTTACGGAAGCTTGATTAAACCGTTGCAGAAATGTGATATTTAAAAACAGATGTTATTGTTTTAAAACTCGTTTTAAAAAAACTTGCAATGATATAAGAAATACCAAATAAAAGTTTAAAAAGAAAATCCCAAAGGCCTTATTACATAAAATATTAACCCAAAAATAATATAAAATAAACTAAACCCAAAATTACTATGTTTCATTAAGAAGCAAATCCAACGTATGGCCACCTCCGAGTCCCTCACAACTCTAAATCCTCTAACGCTGGGGATTACCTGCACGGTTAAAAGGAAGGGATGAGTTACAAGATCTCAATGTGTAATCCCCTCTCACAGTCACAATCTGGGCCCAAGCCTAGGCAGTATCAGTTCGGGCCTTAGCCCCAAAAATCATGGTAATACAAAGAAAAATACAGCCCAACCCAATCCAACCATCACACCACCCGAACCAACCCTACACACCATGTGGGGACCAAGTCAACCCACCCAGCCCTACACACCAAAAGTGCAGACGAGCTGGTAATATCAAAGCAGCAAAGCTGCCAGTAACAGTATACGTGGCTGAGCCACTAAAATCAGTATATCGTGGCAGAGCCACTGAATCAGTGTAACGTGGCATAGCCACCTGTATAGTACTTCCTCCATAAGCATAAGCCAACCCAATGCAACATGCAGTGACATATTAAAATGATGTATGACATAATTCACCATCATAAACAATTAAACAGGGTACACACAAAACACTAGATCTTCCACTAGGGGTATAGTGGTCATTTGGTCAGTAGGGGTAAAACAGTAATTTACCCCTCAGGGGTATATTAGTAATTTCACCCAACGAGGGCATTTCAGTAATTTCACCCTTTAAGGGTATTTTCGTAACTTTACTCGCTGAGGGTATTTCAGTAATTTACCTACTAAGGGTATTTCGGTAACTTTGCCCCTACAACGGCCTTTCCGAAGGCCTAATGTCGCCTCGAGCGACTCGGTTTCCATTTCCGGTCAATTCAGTGCTATTGGCCTAAAACCCGATTTCAGCCCATTCGGGGCCCACACGCTCGTGTGGCCCATTTTGTTCGCTTTCAGCCTCAGTTCTGCGGACTTCGCAGTCGCATCGATCAACTTATATTTTTCATCGTTTTCGCTCATATGGGCCCATTAACCCGTTGGGCCCATTTAGCCCGCCTCGGCTCAACAAGGCCCATTACGGCCTCAGTTTTACGAGTGCGTTCGTGACACTTTCTCAATAGTCTATCGCCCTCACTGGAGACTCGATTTATCACTATGAGCGCTCGTAGCTTGAGTGATCTCAGTTGTCGGTATTTCAGCTTTTCGGTATTTTGACTTTTAGCCGATTCACAAAACATTCACAGAATAAGCGGTGGTGTGAGATTACACACCTACTTTGGATTGCCGAAAGAACCACTCCTCGATGCCCCTAAAATAACAATCACTATGAGTTAATCCAAATATTCTCGAAAATCCACAGTAACGAAATATACTACTCAACCAACCTCACTTACCACAAGACGTGACCTCCCACAATAGAGTGACAGTATTCGGCCTTGCTCCTTGGCTAAAGCAAACGGATTCCTAAAATAATTGATGCACAAATGAGGTTAGCATCCACCAATATTCAGCAATAGAAAGAAATCCAAAAAACGATTAGTACTACTTACCCAAAGATTCGGTAAAGACAGTTTCTTTGAGTAAAAAGGAGTTGAACACGCACGGCCCTCGGAGATGATAATCAACTAGAACGAAAAGGGAAAGGTTAGTTTCGGTTTAACCAATTAGAGAACAAGAGATGAAGTGTTAGAAGAGGATAGATTCGGCTAAGAAAGAAGAGATTAGAAAAGCACAAAGAACAAAAGAAATAGATTCAGCCTACCCCAAATCAGCTAGCTTGTATCGTGAAGAGAGGAGCATCAAGAAATCAAGAAACTAGTTGAGGATAGATTCGGCTAGAGAGAAACGAAGGATGAGTAAGGCGTAAAGAGAAAGGAGAAGAACAATGGTGATTCAACCAACACCAAAGTTTCGGCTAGCAAAAGAAAGAAGAAATACCCAATAATGCCCGAGAGGTAAGTAACGAGAAGAAAAAGTGAACAAATGTTGCCAAGAAGAAACCCGAAATGCTTCCAAAATTCTCTCAGCCGAAATGCCTAAATGAAACAAACTTGGAAACAAAAGCAAAAAGTGACCATAGTCCCAAGAAGTTTCGGTTTCTACCTCAAAACCAAAGCTTCTGAAAAACTAATCAAGACCCCTGTCCAGCCGAAACTCCCCCTATCACACACTCCCACTCACGACCAACACTTCCACACATCTCACTTCCTTGATTCTCTCCACTTTTTCCTCCTCAATTTGCTCCCCTTCATTCGTTTGAATAGTTTGACCCAGTCTCCAACTCCCCTTGAAGAGTTTGATCCAAACTCCGCCTCTTGCTCTCCCAAGTCACAAAATAAAATCCCCCATTTGTAATTTGTGGGATTCGAACCCCTTCCCTCTATGCTATCCACTTGACTCCATACCACTCCACCATGTGCTCCACTTGTGTTAGCAAAACACACTCAATTATACTTAAGTCCAACCTCAACTAGCCCTCTCCACTAAAGGGCCAAAACCAAAATTTTTCCAGGGCTCAGACTCGAACCCAAGCCTCCCTAGAACCCCTAAATACACTTAAATAACCCGCTGAGCAAGCATAACATGCAATTATGCAAAAATTTATAACCCCTAACTTTTGGGATGTTACAATTCTACCCCCTTAAAGAAATTTCGGCCTCGAAATTTTACCTAATCAAAAGAGATTAGGGTACTGCCGACGCATCGCCTCCTCAGGCTTTCACGTGGCTTCCTCTGAATCGTGGTTACGCCACAGCACCTTGTCTAACAGAACAGATTTTCTTCTCAGCACCTTAACATATCGATCCAAAATCTGCAATAGTTCTTCTTTAGATCAAGTCTTACCTCGATCTCCTCAACCGGCACTATATGAGAAGGATCAGAACAGTAGCGCCTCAGCATAGAAACATGGAATACGTTATGTATACGACTTAACTCAGAAGGAAACTCCAGCTGATAGGCAACCGGTCCTGCACTCTTTATTACCCGGTAAGGTCCAATGAATCTGGGGCTCAACTTGCCCTTCCATCCAAATCTCAGGATCTTTTTCCAAGGTGAGACCTTCAAGAAGACATAATCCCCCACAGCAAACTCTATCTCTTTACGCTTTAAGTTGGCATACGACTTCTACCTATCAATGCTTCTTTTAACCGACCCCGTATCAACTTCACTTTCTCCTCAATTTCTGAAATTAGCTCTGGACCCATCAATCGTCGCTCACCCAATTCTGTCCAACAAGTAGGGGTACGACACCTACAACCATATAATGCCTTGTATGGTGCCATTTGAATACTAGATTGGCAGTTGTTGTTATAAGCGAATTCTGCTAAAGGTAGATAGTCTTCCTTACTACCTTTAAAATCAATCACACAGCCTCTTAACATATCTTCCAAAATCTGGATTACCCTCTCTGACTGACAATCAGTCTGTGGATGAAAATTGTGCTAAAATCCAACCTTGTACCCAGAGCCTCATGTAACACTCTCCAGAATCGTGATGTAAATATAAGGTCCCTGTCCGAAATGATAGACACTGGCACCCCATGTAACCTCACAATTTTCGCCACATATAACTTGGCCAACTTCTGCAACGAGTAATCGATGCAAACCGGTATGGAGTGGGTAGATTTAGTTAGCCGATCAACAATTACCCACATCAAATCTTTCTTAGTAGACGTCAAGGGTAGCCCACTAACAAAGTCCATGGTTACCCTCTCCCACTTCCAGAGTGGAATTTAACATGTTGCAGCAGTCCTGAAGGCAGTTGATGCTCAGCCTTCACTTGCTAGCATGTCGAACACTTACTTACGAAATCAATCACCTCACGCTTAAGTCCTGGCCACCAATACAGTTCACGTAGATCTCGGTATAACTTGTTTCCACCGGGATGCATAGCGTATGGGCTACTATGCGCCTCCCACAGAATCGATTGTCTTAACTCAGAATCCCTCAGTACACAAACTCTTCCACGGAAACATAACACTCATTCACTATTCAGCTCAAAATCCACAGTCTCTCCCTTCTTCACCTGTTGGAACCGAGGAATCAACGACTCATCCAACATCTGTTTCTCTTTAATCTGACTAATCCAAGTCGGTTTTACTTGCAGTTCCGCCAACAAACTACCATCCTCAAATAGACTGAGACGACCAAACATTACTCTCAGATCAGACACAACCTTTCGGATCAGTGCATTTGCCACCACGTTAGCTTTTCCCGGATGATACTCAATCGAGCAATCATAATCCTTAAGCAACTCTATCCACCTTCGTTGCCTAAGATTCAACTCCTTTTGGGTAAGGAGGTACTTAAGACTCTTGTGGTTGGTGTAAATGATAGGCTTTTCCCCATACAAGTAATGTCTCTATATCTTTAGTGTGAACACCACCGCAGCTAATTCCAAGTCATGAGTGGGGTAGTTCACCTAGTGCGGCCTAAGCTGACAGGACGCATAAGCTACCACTTTACCCTCTTGCATCAGCACACATCCTAGACCTGTGTGTGACGCATCACAATAGACAACGAACTCTTTTCCAGCCTCTGGCTGTATTAATACCAGAGCTTTAGTTAGAATCTTCTTCAGCTTCTCAAAACTCTCCTGCTGTTTATCAGTCCAAACAAACGGTACTCCCTTACGCAGTAGCTTAACTAGGGGTGCAGCAATCAGTGAAAACCCCTCAACAAACCGTCTGTAGTACCCAGCAAGACCCAGAAAACTTCGAATCTCTGATACCGACTTTGGTGGCTTCTAATCTAATACGGCCTCCACTTTTCGAGGATCAACCCTAATTCCCTCGGCAGACACGACATGCCCCAGAAATGTCACCTCTCGCAGCCAAAACTCGCACTTGCCAAATTTGGCATAAGTTGTTTTCCCCTCAATATCTACAGAACAACCTGGAGATGTGAATCATGCTCCTCCTCAGTTCTTGAATACACCAAAATGTCATCTATGAACACCACCACGAACTGATCTAGGTAGGGTTGGAAGACCCAGTTCATCATATCCATGAAAGCAGCTTGTGCATTCGTTAACCCAAACGGTATGACCAGAAACTCGTAATGTCCATAACAAGTCCTGAACGCTGTCTTAAACACATCTGCCTCCTTAACCCTTAACTGATGGTACCCCGACCTTAGATATATCTTAGAGAAAACCGAAGCTCCTCACAGCTAATCAAACAGATCATCTATCCTTGGTAGCGGATACTTGTTCTTAATTGCTAACTTGTTCAACTGATGGTAGTCAATACACATGCGCATCGACCAATCCTTCTTCTTTGCGAATAGTACCGGTGCTCCCCACGGAGACACACTCGATCGGATGAATCCTCGATCCAGAAGCTCTTGGATCTGAGCCTTTAATTCTACCAACTCCTCCGGTGCCATTCTATAAGGTGCCATTCTATAAGGGGCGATGGACACCGAAGCCATTCCCAGTAAAAGCTCAATGTCGAATTCGACCTCACAGTTTGGTGGCAACCCCGAAAGCTCTTCAGGGAATACGTCCAGAAATTCCTTTACGGTCCTGACATTCTTAACAGACGGTCCATTACCAATAGAAATGCTGACAAAAGCAAGGAACGCCTCGCAACCTTTGCGAACCAGCTTCTTAGCCCTTAGTGCTGAGATTACATTGGTTAGGTAATCTCTTCGCTCCCCTATCACAACCACTTCCTCATCCTCTGAAGACTTCAATAACATACACTTAGCAACGCAATCCAAATTCGCACGGTGTTTCACTAACCAGTCCATGCCCAGAATGAGATCAAACTCACCAAACGATAGTTCCATCAAGTCCATCGGAAATACAACCCATTGAACCTCTAAAGGCACATCTCTAAATAGCTTACTCACTATCACTGACTGTCCTAAAAGACTAATCACCGACATTTCTCTATCAGCAAGTTCAAACTGTATATCCAATGTTTTCGACACAGTACAAGCAAAATACGAGTGTGTAGACCCAATATCAATTAAAGTTGTAAATGGCACATCATGAATGAGAAACGTACCGGTTATGATGTCAGGTGCGTCGCCATCCTCTCGACGCCGAGCAGCATAAACCAACCCTAGCTGTCTCGCCTCTGTATTACCAGCACCTCTGCCCGGTGCTCCACGGCCTCGTCCAAACATATTTCCCCCTCTGGCTGGACCACGACCTCTCGGTTGCTGCTGACCACCTCTTCCTGTAGAACATATCCCTGACCTGCAGCTTGCACCTGACCCGGACTCTGCGTACAGTCTCTAACCCTGTGATCTCTCGATCCACATCTGAAGCATACCCCAATTCTCTTCCAACATTCACCTTGATGAGACAACCCGCACACAATGCAAGGCTGCGGTCTGCCAGCAACCATCGGAACTCCAGTTGAGACTGGCCCATCGAATCTAGGCCTCTTATGAAATCCATCTGAAGAACTTGAAGGCCTAAATTCTCTCTTATTCCTGCCCCTTTCCTTCTCACAGTTTTGACGCTCTGAGCGTTTCACATCCTCGGCAATCTTAGCCTTCTCAACCAGGGCAGTAAAGTCTCTTTCCCTTTGCGAGGCTATCAGTACCCGCAACTCATCCCGAAGATCATCATCAAACCGCACGTAGCGCTCATATTCTGTTGCAACTATAGCCCGAGCGTACCGGCTCAAGCGCAAGAACTCTGCCTCATACTCTGCTACAGATTTATTCCCCTGAACCAGATTCAAGAATTCCTTTCTCCAGGCGTCCATATAACTTGCCCCGACATACTTTCCCTGGAATGTCGTCTTAAAGAAATCCCATGTTAATCAGTCCGTCTGTGTGCCTTCCCTCACGGTAAGCCACCATTGATATGCCTCATCTCACAGTAAAGACACTGCTCCTTTCAGTTTCTGTTCCACTGTGCAGTCCAGATCATTCATGATCCGCTCAACCGCCTCCAACCAGTATTCTGCTACATTCGGGGCTACATCAGAGATGCCCCTGAAGATTTCAGCCCCGTTAGACTGGAGTCGCCCAGAAATTGACCCTCGGGCCACTGACCCAGTACTCGCTCCAACCACCCTTTTCAGAACCCATAGCATTGCTTGGGACAAAGCATCATCCCCTCCGGCTCGGTCATGAGACCCCGTTTCAGTCACTGGTGATGTCGGTGCTTCCCTTTCAGGCATATGTCCCAACGCTGAGGACCTAGCCCTAGCACCCCGGCCTCTACCACGGCCACGTGTATCCCTTCTGCGACCTCTTGTACTCATCTCGATGTAACGTATTAATCTGTTTAAGAGTTTTATGAATTAGCTTATAGTTCTTCTGATTATTAACAAGTGTTTTATGAAAAACAGTAATAAAAATTGTTTTCTTAGATCGAGTTTACTACCGTTTCAGTCTCTATAGTCTTAGTTTTTATCGCTAAAGTTTCAGTGTACTACTACTATCTCTAGTAGTTTCTCAATACAGTCATTTCATCACATACACAAGTATAGAGTAAAGAAACTTACGGATTTGGTGCCGGAGACTCAGTGTGCCATACTTCCAGTAACACTATCACTTTTTCTAAACCAAAGTTTAAACAGATTCGGAAAAATTTTCAAACCCATTCCACAGTCGAGTTTTGCAACCTAGCTCTGATACCACTAAATGTAACACCCCAAACCCAGCCTAAACGTTATGATCGGATCTAGCATGCCACATCAGGTGATGTTTGAAAACTGTGCATATGTTGGAAAACTCATCTACGAATCAAAACTTCTCACTGATTCAAAATTTTGATTTTGTGTTGCTTATTAACAAAACTACTTTTACTCGAAATCATTTCCTTTTTGTAAAACCTTATTATGCATTTATTATTTTTCTTTTAAAAACTTATCTGTTACGGAAGCTTGATTAAACCGTTGCGAAAACATGATATTTAAAAACAGATATTATTGTTTTAAAACCCATTTTAAAAAAACTTGCAATGATATAAGAAATACCAAATAAAAGTTTAAAAAGAAAATCCCAAAGGCCTTATTACATAAAATATTAACCCAAAAATAATATAAAATAAACTAAATCCAAAATTATGTTTCGTTAAGAAGCAAATCCAACGTATGGCCACCTCCGAGTCCTCCACAGCTCCAAATCCTCTAACGCTGGGGATTACCTGCACGGTTAAAAGGAAGGGGTGAGTTACAAGAACTCAATGTGTAATCCCCCGTCACAGTCACATTCACAGTCTGGGCCCAAGCCTATGCAGTTCAGTTCGGGCCTTAGCCTCAAAAATCATGGTAATACAAAGAAAAATGCAGCCCAACCCAATCCAACCATCACACCACCCGTACCAACCCTACACACCATGTGGGGACCAAGTCAACCCACCCAGCCCTACACACACAACATTAGATCTTCCACTAGGGGTATAGTGGTCATTTGGTTTGTAGGGGTAAAATGGTAATTTATCCCTTCGGGGTATATCAGTAATTTCACCCAACGAGGGCATTTTAGTAATTTCACCCTTTAAGGGTATTTTCGTAACTTTACCCGCCGAGGGTATTTTTGTAATTTACTCACTAAGGGTATTTCGGTAACTTTACCCCTACAATGGCCTTTTCGAAGGCCTAATGTCGCCTCGAGCTACTCGGTTTCCATTTCCGTTCAATACAGTGCTATTGGGCCTAAAACTTAATTTTGGCCCATTCTGGCCCACACGCTCGTATGGCCCATTCTGTTCGTTTTCAGCCTCGGTTCTGCGAACTTCGCAGTCGCATCGATCAACTTATATTTTTCATCATTTTCGCTCATATGGGCCTATTAACCCGTTGGGCCCATTTAGCCCGCCTCGGCTCAACAAGGCCCATTACGGCCTCAGTTCCACGAGAGCATTCGTGACACTTTCTCAACAGTTTGTTGCCCTCACTAAAGACTCGGTTTATCACTATGAGCGCTCACAGCTCGAGTGATCTCAGTTGCCGGTATTCCGACTTTTCGGTATTTCGGCTTTTAGCCGATTCACAGAACAACATTCACAGAATAAGTGGTGGTGTGAGATTACACACCTGCTTTGGATTGTTGAAAGAACCACTCCTTGATGCCCCTAAAATAACAATCACTATGAGTTAATCTCAATGTTCTCGAAAATCCACAGTACCGAAATATACTACTCAACCAACCTCACTTACCACAAGACGTGACCTTCCACAACAGAGTGACAGTATTCGGCCTCGCTCCTTGGCTAAAGCAAATGGATTCCTAAAATAATTGATGCACAAAGGAGGTTAGCATCAACCAATATTCGGCAATAGGGAGAAATCTAGAAACGATTAGTACTACTTACCCTCAGATTCGGCAAAGACAAATTCTTTGAGCAAAAAGGTGTTGAACACGCACAGCCCTCAGAGATGATAATCAACTAGAACGAAAAGGGAAAGGTTAGTTTCGGCTTAACCAATTAAAGAACAAGAGATGAAGTGTTAGGGGAGGATAGATGTAACACCCCTATCCCTTATCCATCGCCGTATTAGGGTTACGAGGCATTACTGAATAAGACATCACTCAGAACAGGCATTTTTTTAATAAACATATCATGTACATTCAAGAGTAAAAATAATCAATACATAACATATTATATTCACATACTTAACATTCAGATCAAAGACACATACTTAACATTCAAATTAAAGCTAGCGTTTATGTATTGAATCATCCAAACAGAATGAGGTTGCACATTCTCTATTTAAATCAAACCATACCAATCTTTATAAATTCAAACATATCTATCATCTTATACTTACCAAACAATAGGACATTCATTATTTCAATTTCATTCATTAACAAATATCAAACTCATCTTATACTTAATCATTTTAATACATATCATTAATCAAATAAACTACATGTTTAGTCACTCATTCCATGTACTATTCGAATATTATGCTAAACAACTTGAATAATTTATTATACATATCAACTATTTAAATAGGTAAATGATATACCTAATTATGTTACATTTCAAATTTAATACACCCATGTTCTTATATAACATATTAGTCACTTTTCCATAATCTCACAATATCCCACAAAGAACAATTCATTAACAACCATCAAATATTTCAAACAAGTATAGTCGAATACCTATATAAATACATGCATAACTTCCTAGTCAAATTCTTAGGCCGAATGCATATACACCTACCTACTTGATTTTTTTTCTATTCGAATTTATGTCACATTATATATCCAAATTGATTATGAATCATATCCATTGTTTCTCACATAACCAAAATTAAAACCAAAACTTACCATTTATCAATATAAATTTTTCAAAATCTAATTACAAAACTAAATCCATTATAATCACATTCAAACATCTATCACAAATTCATTCTATAGCCGAATGTATCTAATTAACACCATCAATACAAACAAATTTATTCATAACTTATTGACTAAACCCAACCTTATACCTATTTATCCAATCCAAATCTTTATATCATCAAAAACCAAATTACATCATATAAGTACATACACTTACTAAAACTTATTACACATAAATTACACTTAACCACAATCAAAATGTCTATATGTATACATTCGGTTTAGTCCACTTCTTAATAAGTCATTCCGTCGTACAAAACATATCAAATATACATATATAAATCACATAACCAAGTTCAACATATCTAACTTAAAAACATATCACATACTTACCTATCATGAACATATACGATAATCAAAAATGCATATATAGAAATTCATTTTTCAACGACCATTATCAACCATAAACATAGAACCCAAACCAATCAAAAGAAGATAAGCCATCTTTGCATGGCCATTATTTACATACAAAGCACCTAATTCCTATTCCACCTTTTACTATGCTATACATGCCATATATTAAAATTTTCAACTTGGTAAAATACCAAAGGAAACTGCCGATAGTGTGAGTAGTCTTGCTGACGATTCCTGAGCTCATAACGTATATCCAAATCTATAAACAAAAGTAAACAAGAATACACACAGAGTAAGCTATTTAAGCTTAGTAAGTCATAAGCAAATATATATACCAACTATTATATATTAACACTAAGTTAACAAAGCTGAATATACATGTTCTCAAATACAAGGTTATCATTTAAATCTTTCATACAAATACCATATGGCTAATTGTACAAATACACATGAACTTATATAAATCTCACTATTAAAATCACATATACCCTATTTGGCCGAATATACACAATCACATATACGTTCACATTTTTCACATTTGTAACTTTAACATTTATATAATCAATTCAACAACTGACTTACCTTATTTTCACATATACAAGAGCATTTTTGTCAACTTACTTGCTCAATAAGCATCACATATGCACTTACCAATTTATCACCTTTCGGTCACCTCTATTATTAAGTTTATATCTCTGAAGAATCTGCAAATCCGCACACATAGAGCAATATATATATGTAACGTATCACACACTTAGTGCCGTTACATTGGTAAGGAGTGCACAAAGTGCCATTCACCAGTAATGTATCGCACACTTAGTGCCATTACTTATTTTCCGCACACATAGTGCCATACAACCGATTTTGCACACACAGTGCTCGGTATATAAGCTCGCACACATAGTGCCAGACAACCGATCTCGCACACATAGTGCCATCAATCCATTTTCTCCTCATTACGAAATACACATATGTTCTCATATTCATTCATATATACACATATAATTAAAGGTTGACAAACAACTCATTTCTCCTATAATATTATCACATTCGGCAACACCAATTATATACACTCATAATCTTTGTATGGATTTTCTAACATCATATCTCAATCGAATCAAACTCAAGTATATTAAAGTCTATATTTACTCATATTCGACTATTCCAACTTAATACTACAAAATTTCCAAATCGGTATATACTAAGTTGTACACATAATTTACAATGTTTTATTGCTTAAAGACTTACCTCAGACGTCAACGGTCGGTAAAATCGGCTAATCGACTACTTTCGTTTTTCCCCGATCCAAATCTAATTTATTTGGTTCTTGATCTTAATTAAGTCCAACAATGGCCAAATGCCCTAACACCTTTTCTCTTTTCTTTTTGTTTTAACTTCCGGTCATGGAAACAAATCATAACTTTCGCTTTTTCATTTTTTTATGATAAGTTATTATAATATATAACATTATAGAACATATTAAAATGGCATGTTTCCTTCCACTATCTTTGAAAAATGGGCTATTTTCCCTTTAAGGACACCATATAAAAAAGCCACTATCAACTAATCACTTTACACTATAGTTTGTAACTTTCACCTTTTACGCGATTAAGTCCTTTTATTAAATCGAATACCTAAACGACGAAATTAAGTCACGAAAATTTAAAACCAACAAATTCACACACAATAAACACACAAAATAATTTTAAAATATTTTTCAGACTCAAATTTGTGGTCTCAAAACTACTATTCCGATTAGGGTCAAAATCGAGTTGTTACAATAGATTCGGCTAACAAAGAATAGATTAGAGACGTACAAAGAACAAAAGAAATAGATTCGGCCTACCCCAAACCAGCTAGCTTGTATCGTGAAGAGAGGAGCATCAAGAAATCAAGAAACTAGTTGAAGATAGATTCGGCTAGAGAGAAACAAGGGATGAGTAAGGCGTGAAGAGAAAGGAGAAGAAGAATAGTGATTCGGGCAACACCAAAGTTTTGGCTAGCAAAAGAAAGAAGAAATACCCAATAATTGTAGCATCCTAAAAATTTGAGTATCGATATGTTGCATATTTTCGGTGCTTAGTTTGTGAATGATTAATTTTGTGTGCTTATTATAGCCTTGAGAAGGCTCGGGAATTATTTGGAATTAGAATAAATTTTAGTAGTAAGTATTTTAATGAAGAGGATCAAGTGACCCTGATGCTTAAGGTAATTAAGTGTCAAAATCTAGCATAAAGTGAGCTAGTAGTAAAGAGGATATGGCGTCATAAGCATGCTTGGAGGGATGAGGATCGAATCCTTGGTTGTGCATTTGAGTTTTGTTTTTATTTTGTTTCCTCTTCCAATATGTCGGTCATGGATAAGGATTAGGATGAGTTGGATATCATTTTATGGCAAGAAGACCAAAGGAAAAGGTAAGTAAAATTTAAGGAAAGGAATCTCATGATTTAAGGTAATAGGGGAACACAAGGCTTAATATATGGTGATTGTCTTGGAAAGTTTTTTATGGCAAAACTTTGGTTTAGTGTCTATGTATTTGGACGGTTTCATGGACTATAGGGGGAGCTGAATTTTGGTGGTTAGTATGGGGTTAGGATGGTAGCTTGTTAGGATTTCTTTTGGTCATAATTTTTGCTCTCCCAAAACATCTTTCCTCTCTTTTCTTTCTCCCATAGCCGAATGTGTCTTGAGCTTGGAGGAAACAACTTTGTTGGGTTTCATTTAGTCATTTCTTTTTGACCATTTGGTCATTTTTGCTAATCACTCAAGTATCCCATTTTGTGTTCTCATCTAGTGCCTAAAACATAAAACACAAACATCATCTCTTCCTCTTCTCCCTTGGCCGAATGCACCATTGTTTCAAACTCTCTCTCTTTGCTTTTCTTTTATTTTTGAAAATTAAATCATAAACCTCTCATTCTCATTCTCATTCTCTTTCTCTCATCATTTATTTTCTTTTCAACCATACTTTCATCATTTTCTTCTCCCTTGGCCAAATGTTAGACTACCTCCATAGCCGAATCATTCTTTTCTCTCCTTTGTTTTATCATAGCCGAATCTTCCAAACTTCATAGACATTCTCCTCAATCTTTCTTTCAAACCTTGGACAGTAGTGGGATAGTGTTGGGTCAAATCGTCACATTTTCGAAGACTTCGTGAAGCCATTCGAGTTGGAGCATATCTATCAAGGTAAATGGAACCCTTTATGGATGTTATGATCATCCTTATAGTTTTCAATGATATTCAATCGGGTTTGATAAACGGAAGTTTTGTTTATAGGGATTCTTTTGGCAATCATTCGAAATTCGAAGGCAAACAAGATAGGGACAAAAAGGGTTGTGAATAGTGTTCGAAAGAGGGGCGGTTCCGCTATTCCCCCTAAATTCAAACGAAGGACCTTTCGACAATTCGAGATTTTCCACCGGGTTGTGGACCCTCATCCGGTGAAAATCGATTATTCGAAGTCATTCGTATTCCTGAACCTTTGTTTGTTCGTGGATATTCATCGGGTAATGAACCATCAATAGGGGAGAAATCGCAAATAGTTGTTATTCGAGATTCTGAGGGTATCGACGAGCGAGAAAGTATAGTTCTCACCGTAATCAGGTGTGTAACTTCACACTTATCTCATGGGTTATATTATACCGTAAGCGTTAGAATAAAAATCATAAATTCGGTAAAATCAAAAAATACGGTATATTAGCACTTTTTGTGTGAATGCATGAAACCGGAATTTAGGTTGTGGGAAAATTACAGATTTGCCCTTAATGGGTTACTTTGTTAAAAAAAGTGATATTTTGGGCCATATGATTATTTTGATAAACTGGCCAAGTGTGGAAATTGTGAAAAAGGCCTCATGCGTTAAATGGGCCGAATTATGAAATGTCCCTATGGACCGAATTACGAAGATACCCTTTTATAGGCCAAATTAAAATATGTTGCTTTCTGGGTCAAGTGTGATATTTACTTTATGGGCCAAATGTGATATTTACTATATGGGCCAAATGTGACATTTAATATATGAGCTAAATGTGATATGAGATGAAATGGGCCAAGTTTGCTAGATCGTTAAATGGGCCAAATTGCTATTTTGACTAATGGGCCAAATTGATAACTTGTATTATGGGCTATTTGTTGAAATTTACTTTATGGATATATTGTTATGCATTATATATATATACATGACTGCATGGGTTGGGATAATTGACGAAGAGAAGAAAGGCCTGTTGCCAAAATCTAGTTCGGTGGTTCTACCACAAGTATTATAAATGGCCTGTTGCCAAAAATCTAGTTCGGTGGTTCTACCATAAATTTTATAAATGGCCTGTTGCCAAAAATCTAGTTCAGTGACTCTGTCATAATGGCCTGTTGCCACAAATATTATAATTGGCTTAATGCCTGCTATTGGTGTGTTGGCGGGGTGGGTTGACTTGATCCCCACAGGTGTGATGGTTGGTACGGGTGGTGTGTAACAGATGGAAATTAGGCTTGTTTGGGAATTGCATATCACATACATATTTATTTGATTTATATATTGTACATATGTAAATGGGCTCAAGCCCAAATGAAATGCTTAAATGGTTTTGGCCCAGTGATCACGGTAAGTGGGTTACACATTGAGTTCTAAGTAACTCACCCCGTTTTTCTTACCTTTCTCAGGTAATAATAATTGATGGAGGCTTGGGCCGGGGATGACTTCGTGTGGAGGCCATACTACAAATGGTGGTTTATATAAACTTTTAATTTCTTTAATTATTTTCATTTAAGTACTATTTCAATTGCGATGTAATAAGGCCTCTGGTATTATTTTCTTGGATTTTTATTTTGTGGATGGTTTTTAATATGTTTTAGATTCTTAAATTGGACTATTTTAAGTTTCATAAATGTTTTCTAAAACTTTCGTATAAGATAAAGGTTTTTCTTAAATATAACTAAAACTTAGAAATTTCTTTGAAAATTCTTTTATGAAAATATTTCGACCAAAAAAATTTAAAATTTAAATCAATTATTACTCTGAAAATCAAATGATAAACTCTTGTGTTTTAAATCATGGATTTTTAGTAAACCTCGATTTTTGATAAAATCATTCTCTAAAATCGTTTTGAAGATTTGATTTCTTACATCGTTGGTGATTTAAACGCACGTTCAATTTGTGTGGCATGCCAAAATCCGGGCTTAATGCATAGGCCGGGGTTGGGGTGTTACATTTTATGGTATCAGAGCCAGTTTCAAAACTCGGCTGTGGTTTGGGTTCAACAACAACTTTCGTTTGAAATTATTTTGAATATATAGAATTGATGTTTTAAAGGTAGTATGGCACCACGAGCATCGGGCACCAAGTCAGGTAAGTATTTGTATATTAAATATTTATTTTTGTGATATGATCATAGGAACACTCTAGAACTTCTAGTTTTAGGTGTTGAAAACGGTAGAGATTGAGATTATAGGATTGATTGCGAAAACAACACTATCTCTTATAATTCATAAAATATCGTTAATAAACACTGAAACAGTATTCTGATTCATAAAACTTGTAATTAGATTAAACTGAATTAGACATTATGAGTACTAGAGGACGTGGTCATGGACGCGGTAGACGTGGCCGTGGTAGAGGACGAGGTGCTAGGGTTGAGTCTGAAGCGCCGGGTCATATGTCAGAAATGGATGCACCTGCGTCATTCGGGAGTGAGACTGGATCTCATGATCATGCGAGAGAGGATAATGCTTTGACTCAAGCAATGTTGCGAGTCTTAGAGAGGGTTGCTGGGACTAGAACTGGTCCAGCAATTCGTGGATCAATATCGGAACGACTCAAGTCAAGTGGTGCCGAGGTTTTTAGGGGTGTCTCCGGTGTAGCTCTGAATGTTGCGGAATATTGGCTCGAGGCTGTAGAATGGATTATGGATGATCTGGAGTGCACCGTCGAGCAGAAGTTGAGGAGCGGTGTCCTTGCTAAGGGACGAGGCGTATCAATGGTGGCTTACTGTACGAGAAGGCATCGAGGCTGCATTGGTTACTTGGGATTACTTTAAAGCTGCTTTTCAAGGGAAGTACGTCGGGACAAGCTATGTAGATGCCCGGAGGAAAGAATTCCTGAATCTGGTTCAAGGAAATAAGACGGTGGCAGCTTACGAGGCAGAATTTCTTCGCTTGAGCCGATATGCTCGCACTATAGTGCCGACTGATCATGAGCGTTGTGTACACTTTGAAGATGGGCTGAATGATGAGTTGCGGGTACTGATAGCCCCACAACAAGTACGGACTTTTGCCTCGCTTGTAGAAAAAGCCAAGATAGCCGAAGAGGCTAAGAACTCAGAACGCTAGAACCGGGAAAGAGTTAGAGGCAAGAGGGATTTTAAGTATTCGGGTTCTTCTAAAAGATTCCAGAAGAGGCCACAGAATGACGAGCCAGCTCAAGCTAGAGCACCTATAACTACCAATCAGAGTCGAGACTGTGCCGACTGTGGGAGGCGACACCCCGGGGAATGTTGGAGGAAAACTGGTGCCTACTATAAATGTGGTTCCAAGGGTCATAGTATAAGAATTGCCCTCGACAGACTAATACGACTCAGGAAGCTCGTAACCCTGATGCTCAGCCAGCTAGAGGTGCTCAGCAGCCACCGAGAGGCAGTGGACCAGGTCGTGGTGGTAATAGTGTTGGACGTGGTCAAGGAGCACCAGGTCAAGGTAATGGCTTCAGGGGGTAATGCGGAAGCAAGACAGCTGGGATTGGTCTATGTGGTCAGGCGTCGTGAAGATGGCGATGCACCTGATGTGATAACTGGTACGTTCTTCATCCTTGATGTACCTGTTACTACTTTGATAGATATCGGGTCTACCCACTCGTATGTTGCTAGTGTTATATCTTGAAACCTGAATATTAGATCTGAGATTACCGATAGAGAGATGACGGTAATTAGTCCTTTAGGACAGTCAGTAATAGTGAATAAACTGTTTAGAGACGTGCCCTTAGAAATCTAAAGAGAAATATTTCTGGCGGATTTGATGGAATTGCCTTTTGGCGAGTTTGATCTTATTTTGGGCATGGATTGGTTGGTGAAGCACCGGGCGCAATTGGATTGCGCCGAAAAGCGGATGTCAATAAGGACTGTGGATGAGGAGGAGGTAGTAATGATAGGCGAGCGAAGGAACTTTTTGGCAAATGTGGTATCTGCTTTGAAGGCAGAAAGGTTGGTGCGGAAAGGGTATGGAGCATTCCTAGCTTTCATTAGTGCTTTGGATGCCAAGGAATAATCGGTGGAAGGTGTGAGAACGGTGAAAGAATTTCCAGATGTCTTTCCCGAAGAACTTCCAGGTCTACCTCCAGATCGGGAAGTAGAGTTTCGCATTGAGCTTTTGCCCGGAACGGCTCCGGTGTCCATTGCTCCTTATAGAATGGCGCCGAAGGAGTTAGCAGAGCTTAAAGCTCAAATTCAAAAATTGTTAGATCAAGGATTTATTCGACCGAGTGTGTCTCCGTGGGGAGCACCAGTTTTGTTCGTTAAGAAGAAGGATGGGTCGATGCGTATGTGCATTGATTATAGGCAGTTGAATAAATTGACGATCAAGAATAGGTATCCATTGCCAAGAATTGACGACCTGTTTGATCAATTGAAAGGAGCTTCAGTTTTCTCCAAGATCGATTTGAGATCGGGTTATCATCAACTCAAGGTGAAAGAGGCGGACATTCATAAGACGGCATTCCGAACTCATTATGGACATTATGAGTTTTTGGTGATGCCGTTTAGTTTGACCAATGCACCAGCAGCATTTATGGACATGATGAACCGAGTCTTTCAACCCTATCTAGACCGGTTTGTAGTGGTGTTCATAGATGACATCTTGGTATATTCGAGGAATGAAGAAGAGCATGATTCACATTTGCGCACTGTGTTGCAAATTTTGTGGGATAAGCAACTTTATGCCAAATTCAGTAAATGCAAATTTTGGTTGAAGGAAGTGACTTTCTTGGGTCATGTGGTGTCAGCCGAAGAAATAAGAGTTGATCCTCGGAAGGTTGAGGCAGTGTTGGATTGGAAACCGCCGAAGTCAGTGGCTGAGATTCGGAGTTTCTTGGGTTTGGCTGGTTATTATAGACACTTTGTTGAGGGGTTTTCGTTGATTGCTGCACCCTTAACTAAGCTGTTGCGGAAGGGAGTACTGTATGTATGGACCGATAAACAACAAGAAAGTTTCGAGAGACTGAAGAAGATTTTGACGGAAGTGCCAGTACTGATTTAATCTGAGGCTGGAAAAGAGTTTACCGTTTATTGTGATGCGTCACACACTGGTTTAGGATGTGTACTGATGCAAAGTGGAAAAGTGGTAGCTTATGCTTCTCGACAGTTGAGGCCACATGAAGTCAACTATCCTACTCATGACTTGGAGTTGGCTGCGGTGGTGTTTGCCTTAAAGATTTAGAAGCACTATCTCTATGGTCAAAAGTCTATTATTTATACGGACCATAAGAGTCTTAAGTATCTCCTTACCCAAAAGGATTTGAACTTGAGACAACGTAGATGGGTGGAGTTGTTAAAGGATTATGACTTCTCAATTGAGTAACATCCTCGAAAGGCTAACGTTGTGGCAGACGCGTTGAGTCGTAAGGTAGTATCGGAGTTGAGAGCAATGATTGTTCATCTCAGTTTGTGTGAGGATGGCAGTCTGCTAACGGAACTTCAGGTGAAGCCTCTGTGGTTGGAGCAAATCAAGGAAAAGCAGTTATCAGATGAAAAGTTGAGCCTTTAACGCAACAAGTTGAAAGTTGTATAATAGGGGACTTTGGATTGAACAAGGATGGTGTGCTGTGCTTTCGTGGAAGAGTTTGTATGCCCATGGATTTGGATTTGAGACAAATGATTCTGCGGGAGGCGCATATTAGCCCTTATGCTATGCACCCCGGAGGAAATAAGATGTATCGGGATCTCTGTGAGCAGTTGTAATATCCGGGATTTGGGAGTTGTGCATTTCAACTTGTATTTGTGTGTTAATGTGCTCTGCATGTTATTTAGAGGTATTCTGGGGTTTCGGGATACCTTGGGCTTGGGTAGAAGCTGTAGGGAAAATTCTTATTATAAGCTGAGCAAAGGGGAGTTAGAGGAGCCAGGCTTTAAAAGGAATTCTGTGTGGAACTTGACACAAGGAACCAAGTAGTAAAGTGGCAATGTAGCGCCTAGGTGCAAGGGGAGAGGGTGGCGTCACATGGAGTGTCAAGGGGGAGGAGGTTCAAGTCACGCAAACAACAAGGGAGTGTTGTTTTATTTTGCTTTTTGCGTCAAGAGAGGGGGGAGGTGTTGGACGGCACTTGGACTTTCAAGTGGATGAGGATGAGACTTGGTCTTATTCTTTTTAAATTTGGCTAAAGGGAGGAGATAAAGGTTGACCCATTCAAATGTTTTGAATGAGGGGAGAAGAGGAGAAATAGGAGCAAAATGTGGGATAGGGGAGAGAGGAAGCTAGTGGCCGAATGTGGGGCTCTTGGTGGTGGCATTTTCGGTCATGATAAGGGGGGAGGGGCCGAATTTGCCTAGTTTAGTGTTAGGCACTCTTTTGCATTTTCTCTCTTCCAAAAAACTCAACTGTTCTCTTTTTTTTTCCTCTGTGACAAAAGCCGAAAGTGCAAGTAATCTGTGGGGTGCATCTTTGATTCATCTTAGCTTCTCTTTACTTCTTCTCTAAACCGAACTATACCCTCCCTTCCATTCTTTTTCTTTTTTTTATTTCTTTTCATGCTTGTGCCGAATCTTTCCCTTCATTTTTTCCCCAATAGCCGAAACCTCTCCAACCATAAACCTTTTCATTCTTTCTATCATCAGGTGTTCATCATTCAAAAGCCGAAATACCTCTTGCTATTAGCCGAAGGTGGTAACCTTTTCCTTCTTTCTTTTTTCTTTTGTACCATCGCTTTTCCCGAAACCATTCTTATTTTGTCTTTCTCAAAAACCGATTTTCTAAGGGAGGTGCTGTCGACTACTTTCTCTTGATCACTCCAAACGTGGGTTGGTGGTAAGAAATTCCTTCTTTAACAATCGTTTCTACCTTTTTTTTCATTTGGTGTGCCGAAACCAAATGGTTAGGCCTTGGTTTTAGGAATGGCCGAATATGCTTAGGGCCATATTAATGGGTTTCTTTTGTATGTAGCCAACGTTAAGGAGCATTAAAGGAGTCTTGTGGGTTCGATTACTCAAGGTAAGGGGATAGTGTTCGGCCATAGGCCACTTTCATAAGTTTTTTGGGGTAGAAGTCGATTCTGACTTGAGTGTATAGGGATTTCGACAGGTTGGAGAAGTAAGCAGAAGCCTTCGGGATCCAAGATCATTTCGGTAAGGATATTCTGTAAGTTTGGATTTAGTTTGTTTTGACTATACCGTTAACGATTAACCGCATGTTCTGATTAAGTGACTTTCGATGGATGCGGGTACCAGTCAAGGAGAGAAAGGGGTAGTCCTTACTCCTAAGTTTAAGAAGCGATCAGTCTCTGCGGTACGGGATTGGCCACTGGGGTGTGGGCCAGCGTCGGAGCAGGAGCGTAGGCAGATAGCTGTATTTTCGGTTAGAGATAGCATCGATATTGAGACCGTAATACTTCAGGTTATCAGGTGTGTGATAATTCGCAGTTTCTCGGTTATGTTAAATAATAGTATGTGTTATGAGCATGATGATTAATGCAGTGAAAATAATGAGATGGTTACCCTTAGGGGGTATGTCGATTATCAGGTCAGTGTTAACTGCCGGTAAAGTTGTGGTTAATGTTGTATATAAGTGCAGTATGCCGATTGACATGTTCATGCATGATTTTATCATATCATTATCGTATGTTGCATAAGCATTGGGAGGGATTTGTATATATATGAAAGAAGGACAGGGTGTACATTTATGTACGTGGTTTAGTGATGGCTATGAGCCTCACGTGGATTGATGATTGGCTCTGTGCCTCATCGTGGTTGGTATCGGCTTTGTGCCATATCGTGGTTGGTGATGGCTTTGTGCCTCATCGTGGTTTGATGCTAGCTACGAGCTACATCGTGGATTGACGTTGACTGAGGTCACGTTGTGGATTATATTGTGATTTAATCACGTGGACCGGTGGCTAGACCACTTGGTGGATGGCATTGATTGCCGAATTGGTGTGTAGAGGTTGGAGGGTCGATTTAGTAATCCCCTGGTGTGTGGTGGCTGGATACGGGAGTGTGTAGAGGATGGACCCTAGGCTGGGTTGGGTGCATTTTTGCATTATTATCTGATATGTGGTTTGGTGTGGTTTTGGGCTAGGCCCATAAGTGGAAATTCGTGGATTAATCATACACTGAGTCGGTTTGAGTCATCCAATTTTTACCAAACAATGCAGGTGATTCGTGATTCTTGGACCGGGCTGGAGCTGATACGAGGTGGCCATGCAGAAGATGTTTTTATTTATTTCATGCACTTTATATTTTCAGTATTTTTGAATAAGTATTTTTTGTAATAAGGGCCACTTAAAGCAATCGGGGATTTTTATTTTGTTTAAGTTGGATCGACGATCAAGTTAATATTTGGGAATGCTTTTATTTTTAAAAGCTATGTACATCTTAAAACTTATATTAAAGTTTTAAATCTGGAAGTTTTGTAACAACAAAATTTTACTTAGAAGTTCAAAGATACAATGTTTTATAAAAGACGGAAAAATTATTATGTTTTCACCTTCATGTCAAATTCTTTCCAAACTTCTTCCTCGGTAGCATTCTAAATTCGGCCGTGGTGTTTGGGCCGGGTTTGGGGTGTTACAATTTGGTATCAGAGCCTAGTTCAAAACTCGGCCTTGAGGGTTTTGGGCCCAAAAACATTTTTTTTAACGATGGGCTTTTCAAAAACATAGACTTTTATGAACTATTTCAGGTTTATTCTGGCATGGCACCTGTATCTCCGGCCCGAAGTCCACCAGGTAAGTACCCCTAACTATTGAAGTGATTGGTATGTGAAACTTTATGGGCATTATGGGATCGTAGATTAGTAGATTAGGGCTATTGAACCCTCGGACTAGCTTACTCCAACACAAAATACATAAGACTTAAGTACCACCAAACAAACCTGTGAGTAAGTCACCGAGTTAGGGTGTGGCAACAGTTGTGCGCATGTCTAGGATTGGATTCGGTGGGAGCTTGGTATTTAAGCAGTCCTAGTGACTCACCTCCTCTTCACTCGAATCCTACCTGGTGCGTAGTGACGGTTCACCCTAAACCAAGAGGACTTATTCACTGGCTTAACCCGATAATTAAAACCCAAAAGGGACCAGCTGCACTGTTTTGTAAAAACTACCTTAAGATTTGAAAATAACCAAAATATCCCGATTTGGAAAAAAAAATTTTACTAAATTACCCCTGATTTACAAAATTACCAAAATAACCCCAATTTCTGAAATTTCCAAAAGTACCGTTGATTTGTACAAATTTTCAAAGTAATCCCGATTTCTAAAAATTTCTGAAATGCCCTTGATTTATAAAGATTTCTAAATTTATCCCGATTTATTACTAAAATACCCCTATAGGTTGAATTACGAAAATACCTCTGGGTTGGGAATGGACAAAATGCCCAAAGTAGTGTAGTGGATGTTGTGGATGAATGAATGTGACTCTCTGAATTAGGGTAGTAAACTTGAGACGAAAACTTTGATTGGTCGAAAGAACTACTACTAAAAACTTCTTTACATAAAATTGTTCGCGGGTAATCAGTGGAACAAATAACTAATGCATAAAATTTCCTAAATCAGATTAAATCGCAATAGTAGACATGAGTTCTAGGGGACGTGGTCGCAACACACATGGACGTGGTAGGGGCAGGATGACAGTATCGGAACCAGTGGGGTCTGGCCATGGGTCAGAAAAAGATGTACCGCCGCTGCCAGCTGTGGACGCGGAGGATCAGGATCAGACGGGTGGAGATGATGCAGTGTCGCAGGCTATGCTGCGGGTGTTGGAACGAGTCGCAGGAGCCAATATGGGCAATGGGGCTCGGAAGTCAGTGCCTGAGAGGCTTAGAGTGAATGGAGTTGAGGTATTCAGAGGGGTGTCTGGGGTAGCTCCGAACGTGGCGGAGTACTGGCTGGAGGCAGTCGAAAGAATCATGGACGATTTGGACTACACTGCTGAGGAAAAGCTTAAAGGTGCTGTTTCGTTACTCCGGGATGAAGCTTACCAGTGGTGGCTCACTGTTAAGGAGGGTACCCCTGCAGATCGAGTGGATTGGGGTTACTTTAAGATTAAGTTTGAGGGAAAGTACGTCGGAGCTAGTTATGTGGACGCTCAGAGGAAGGCGTTCCTCAATTTGGTGCAAGGTGGCAAGTCAATAGCAGAGCACGAGGCTGAATTTCTGCGATTGAGCAGGTATGCTCGGGGCGTCGTGGCTACCGATTATGAGAGATGCGTCAGGTTTGAAGATGGGCTGCGGGATGAGTTGCGGGTTTTGATTGCTCCGCAGCGAGAAAGGGACTTCGCCATTCTAGTGAAGAAAGCTCGGATAGCCGAGGAGGTCAAGAGGGCCGAGAGGCAGAATAGAGACAGGGATAGGAACCGGGATAAGAGGAGTTTTGGACCATCAGAATCGTTTGGGAGTTTTCAGAAAAGACCAAGGGTTGAGAATTCTGTTCGTGCACCTGTACCAGTTGCTGGGAATCAGAGTCGTCCATGTGCTCGGTGTGGAAGAGCTCATGCAGGAGAGTGCTGGGGAAATAGTAAGGAATGTTTCAGGTGTGGGTCCAAGGCTCATTTGGTTAGGAATTGTCCTCAGGAGATGGATAGGGCTTGGACAGCAGGTCAGGGTTATGTGCAGCCGGGCAGAGGTGGTCAGCAAGCGACGAGGGATCGTGGTCCGAACCATGGAGGGAATGTTCCGGCCGAGGTCGTGGAACACCAGGCCGAGGTGCTGGGGGTTCAGATGCGAGACAGCCCGGATTGGTTTACGCAGTCAGACGTCGCAAGGAGGGTGATGCGTCAGATGTGATCACGGGTACGTTTCTTATTGCTGGATTACCCTTTACAGCTTTAGTAGATATTGGGTCAACTCATTCTTATATTGCTAGTAAGTATCTAGAACCTTGAGTGTGAACTTGGAGACGGTACCTAGAAAGTATATTGTTTTTATTAAGATCAGAGTGCGCAGCAAGAGCGTAGTGTGGTGAGTTAGGGTGTACGACTGTTGGTTAGTTAGTAATTTTGAGGTCGAAATTATTTTTAAGGGGGGTAGAACTGTAATATCTGGGATTTGGGGGTTGTGCATTTTAACTTGTATTTGTGTGTTAATGTGCTCTGCATGTTATTTAAAGGTATTCTGGGGTTTCGGGATACCTTGGACTTGGGTAGAAGCTGTAGGGAAAATTTTTGTTATGAGCTGAGCAAAGGGGAGTTAGAGGAGCCAGGCTTTAAAAGGAATTCTGTGTGGAACTTGACACAAGGAACCAAGCAGTAAAGTGGCAATGTAGTGCCTAGGTGCAAGGGGAGAGGGTGGCGTCACATGGAGTGTCAAAGGGGAGGAGGTTCGAGTCACGCAAACAACAAGGGAGTGTTGTTTTATTTTGCTTTTTACGTCAAAAGAGGGGGGAGGTGTTGGACGGCACTTGGACTTTCAAGTTGATGAGGATGAGACTTGGTCTTATTCTTTTTAAATTTGGCTAAAGGGAGGAGATAAAGGTTGACTCATTCAAATGTTTTGAATGAGGGGAGAAGAGGAGAAATAGGAGCAAAATGTGGGATAGGGGAGAGAGGAAGCTAGTGGCCGAATGTGGGGCTCTTGGTGGTGGCATTTTCGGTCATGATAAGGCAGGAGGGGCCGAATTTGCCTAGTTTAGTGTTAGGCACTCTTTTGCGTTTTCTCTCTTCCAAAGAACTCAACTGTTCTCTTTTTTTTTTTTCCTCTGTGACAAAAGCCGAAAGTGCAAGTAATCTGTGGGGTGCATCTTTGGTTCATCTTAGCTTCTCTTTACTTCTTCTCTAAACCGAACTATACCCTCCCTTCCATTCTTTTTCTTTTCTTTATTTCTTTTCATGCTTGTGCCGGATCTTTCCCTTCATTTTTTCCCCAATAGCCGAAACCTCTCCAACCATAAACCTTTTCTTTCTTTCTATCATCAGGTGTTCATCATTCAAAAGCTGAAATACCTCTTGCTATTAGCCGAAGGTGGTAACCTTTTCCTTCTTTCTTTGTTCTTTTGTACCATCACTTTTCCCGAAACCATTCTTATTTTGTCTTTCTCAAAAACCGATTTTCTAAGAGAGGTGTTGTCGACTACTTTCTCTTGATCTCTCCAAACGTGGGTTGGTGGTAAGAAATTCCTTCTTTAACAATCGTTTCTACCTTTTTTTTTCATTTGGTGTGCCGAAACCAAATGGTTAGGCCTTGGTTTTAGGAATGGCCGAATATGCTTAGGGCCATATTAATGGGTTTCTTTTGTATGTAGCCAATGTTAAGGAGCATTAAAGGAGTCTCGTGGGTTCGATTACTCAAGGTAAGGGGATAGTGTTCGGCCATAGGCCACTTTCATAAGTTTTTTGGGGTAGAAGTCGATTCTGACTTGAGTGTATAGGGATTTCGAAGGTTGGAGAAGTAAGCAGAAGCCTTCGGGATTCAAAATCATTTTGGTAAGGGTATTCTGTAAGTTTGGATTTAGTTTGTTTTGACTATACCGTTAACGATTAACCGCGTGTTCTGATTAAGTGACTTTCGATGGATGCGAGTACCAGTCAAGGAGAGAAAGGGGTAGTCCCTACTCCTAAGTTTAAGAAGCGATCAGTCTCTGCGGTACGGGATTGGCCACCGGGGTGTGGGCCAGCGTCGGAGCAGGAGCGTAGGCAAATAGCTATATTTTCGGTTAGAGATAGCATCGATATTGAGAACGTAATACTTCAGGTTATCAGGTGTGTAATTAATTCGCAGTTTCCCGGTTATGTTAAATAATAGTATGTGTTATGAGCATGATGATTAATACAGTGAAAATAATGAGATGGTTACCCTTAGGGGGTATGTCGATTATCAGGTCAGTGTTAAATGCCGGTAAAGTTGTGGTTAATGTTGTATATAAGTGCAGTATGCCGATTGACATGTTCATGCATGATTTTATCATATCATTATCGTATGTTGCATAAGCATTGGGAGGGATTTGTATATATATGAAAGAAGGACAGGGTGTACATTTATGTACGTGGTTTAGTGATGGCTACGAGCCTCACGTGGATTGATGATTAGCTCTGTGCCTCATCGTGGTTGGTATCGGCTTTGTGCCATATCGTGGTTGGTGATGGCTATGTGCCTCATCGTGGTTTGATGCTAGCTACGAGCTACATCGTGGATTGACGTTGACTGAGGTCACGTTGTGGATTATATTGTGATTTAATCACGTGGACCGGTGGCTAGACCACTTGGTGGATGGCATTGATTGCCGAATTGGTGTGTAAAGGTTGGAGGGTCGATTTAGTAATCCCTTGGTGTGTGGTGGCTGGATACGGGGGTGTGTAGAGGATGGACCCTAGGCTGGGTTGGGTGCATTTTTGCATTATTATCTGATATGTGGTTTGGTGTGGTTTTGGGCTAGGCCCATAAGTGGAAATTCGTGGATTAATCATACACTGAGTCGGTTTGACTCATCCAATTTTTACCAAACAATGCAGGTGATTCGTGATTCTTGGACCGGGCTGGAGCTGATACGAGGTGGCCATGCAGAAGATGTTTTTATTTATTTCATGCACTTTATATTTTCAGTACTTTTGAATAAGTATTTATTGTAATAAGGGCCACTTAAAGCAATCGGGGATTTTTATTTTGTTTAAGTTGGATCGACGATCAAGTTAATATTTGGGAATGCTTTTATTTTTAAAAGCTATGTACATCTTAAAACTTATATTAAAGTTTTAAATCTGGAAGTTTTGTAACAACAAAATTTTACTTAGAAGTTCAAAGATACAATGTTTTATAAAAGACGGAAAAATTATTATGTTTTCACCTTCATGTCAAATTCTTTCCAAACTTCTTCCTCGGTAGCATTCTAAATTTGGCTGTGGAGTTTGGGCCGGGTTTGGGGTTTTACAGCAGTATTGGTGGCCAAGGTTAAAGCGGGAGGTTACTGATTTTGTGGGAAAGTGTTTGACTTGTCAACAAGTGAAGGTGGAACATCAATTACCCCGGTAAAGATTCCTCTATGGAAATGGGAGCGGATAACGATGGATTTTGTTAGTGGGTTACCCTTAACACCTACTAAGAAAGATTCTGTATTGGTGGTAGTAGATCGATTAATGAAGACTGCTTATTTTCTACCAGTTCGTACGGATTACTCGTTGCAAAAGTTGGCTAAGCTGTATGTATCTGAGATCGTGAGGTTGCATGGGGTACCAGTGTCTATCATATCGGACAGGGATCCCAGGTTTACATCACCTTTTTGGAAAGCTTTACATGAGGCTTTGGGAACAAAGTTAAAATTCAGTACGGCTTTTCATCCTCAGTCAGATGGTCAGTCAGAAAGAGTAATTCAGATTTTGGAAGACATGTTACGAGGTTGTGTGATCGACTTCAGAGGTAGTTGGGAGGATTTCCTACCGTTGGCAGAGTTCGCGTATAATAACAGTTACCAATCTAGTATCCAAATGGCGCCCTACGAAGCGTTATACGGTCATAGGTGTCGTACCCCTACTTGTTGGACTGAATTGGGGGAACGATAGTTGTTGGGTCCTGAATTGATATCTGAGACGGAAGAAAAGGTAAAGGTGATTCGAGCGCGGTTAAAGGAAGCTTCGGATAGACAAAAGTCGTATGCGGATCTGAAGTGTAAAGATATTGAGTTTGCGGTGGGAGATCAGGTCTTTCTGAAAGTCTTACCCTGGAAGAAGATTTTCAGATTTGGAAGGAAGGGCAAATTGAGCCCTAGGTTCATCGAACCGTACCGTATGTTGAAGCGTGTAGGACCAGTGGCCTATCAGCTTGAATTACCTCCAGAGTTGAGTCAGATTCATAGTGTTTGTAACACCCCAAACCCGGTCAACACGCCACGACCGAATCTGGCATGTCACAGGGGAAAACGTTTTGAAGAAAAACGAGTTACCGATTAAATTTTGTGGGAAAAACTCTTTGTTACTATGTGCTTGTAGAAAACAGGTCCATGATTAGTTAAAAACTGATAGTTTACTTTGAAATCCCGGAAATAAATTTTAAAACTTAGTTGCATTTTAAAAGAACCCAAATGGAAAATTTGAAAACCGATTCTATTTGAATTTGGAATCCTAAGTTTGGAAACCGTTTGAGTTGTCGAAAACAATTAAGTTGTTAAATATTATCAAATGATTTATATTACCCGATGGTAAGATTTTGAAAACCATTGCGTTTTTATAGTTTAGAAAACCTTGTGCTCATATTATTAAATTAACCAAATAATTTACTTAGCCATGTTTAAAACAAGTCCAAAGCATATAAATAATCCAAAAACATAATTTGAAAGGCCTTATTACAAATCCAAATAAAGATGAAAAAACGAATTTAAATAAAATAAAGTACCCAAACCAAAGTCCGTGTAAAATCAAATTTTTATTGCATGGCCTCCTCGAGTTCATCCGGCTCCTCATCCGCGACCTACGAATCACCTGAAAAGATAAGGGAGAAGGTGAGTCACCAAGACTCAGTGCGTAAATCCTTCCCCCGATTAATGCAACATACTTACACAATTCATAACCGAGTAATGTAAATAATGCACCCAACCTAGCCATCCATAACTCCTTTTCTACCCCGTGTGGTACCAAACCACTGGTGGTGCCAAACCACTGGTGACCCAAAGTCACAATATCCAATAATAATGTGGTGCCAAACCACTGGTGACCCAAAGTCACGAATAATCCATCTGTGGGGCCAACCCACGTGTGATACCAAATCACTGGCGACGATCCCGTATATCAAATGTGGGGCCAACCCACTGTGGTGCTAAGCCACTGGGACAAGACGCTATGAGGTCCCAAACCTCTGGTGTCCCAAAGACATGAAATAAACTGTGGTACCAAACCACTGGAGGTGCCAAACCTCTGGTGTCCCAAAGACACGGATATCAAATCCTTCCCCCTCCTCTCATATCACCCATAACAGTGCAATTATTATGCAAATCATGCCATCATGCTTTATTATGAATCATATAGAAATATATATATCACATATCATAGTAATAAGCATCATATAGCAAAACTATCGAAACGGACTTACCCGAATCCTTGCTCATACCCTTACAGTATCATATCGTGAATCTCATAGTTTTCGGCTTTTAATCAAGATTAAGTTATTAACAAATACCAAGTTATAAAGTGTGTAAGTTACACACCTGTCACTAACGCAAGTTCTAAATCCTGAAGACCAGATCTACTGCACTAGATCTCCTTGCCCTACATTCGGCCAACAACAACCTTAATCTCAAAAGCCTTCGACTTTACATCCATTTAAAGAATAAAGAACCAACATAAATCCTTACCACTTGACTTACCAACTTCAATTGCTAGAGAAATAGGGTTTAGATCGATTGCTTCCAAAGTCCCGAAGAGCCTAGAAGAAAAATCGGTTCCTATGAATGGTTAGAACCTTGTTAACAAATGCCCAAAAATTCGGCCTTTGCCCTCATGGAAAACGACAGAGAGAAGATAAAAGGAATAAGGAAATTTGGCCAAGACACTTACCTATCTTCAAAACCGATTAGAGAAGAACCCAAAGAGAATCTACCCTTGTTGATATCCGGCCAAGACAAAACAAAAAGGAAAATGAAAGTTTCAGCAATATGGTTGAGTGATGAAGGGAATTTTGACTATGGTTGATTAGAGACAACAAATAGGATTCGGCTAGAGTGGAGAAAGAGAAAAGAAAAGAAAAGTGAAAATAGAAGAGGGAGGATTCGGCAATAGAAGAAAGAAGAGAATGGAGAGAAGAAAATAGAATGGGAGAGGGATGCTTTCGATTTTGAGCAAAAGTGGAAGAAAGAAAAAGGAGTTGGGGAGAAGGAAGATTCGGCCAACCACTAGAGAAGAAGAAAAAGATGAAGGGGAGAGGGTTAGTTTTCGGCTACAAAGAAAATAAAAAGTGAGAAAGGCTCAAATGGAGTTTCGGCCAAATGCATAAGAGAAAATCAACAAGCACCTAAGGACATTCGGCTTTTGGTTCACTTTGGTGCACTAGGGAGAAATTGGCAAGGTTCAAAGGGTTTTTGGTTATGGCTCAAAACACAGAATGAAAGCATTCCAAACTAACCAAAAATGACCACCTAACCAAAGAAAATTTCGGCACAACTAGCTACCAACAAAACAAAATTCGGTCACTCCCCCCTAGGCCCCAAAACCGTCCAAATACATGGACTCCAAGGTCAAACTTTTCCACACAAGACTTTCCATAGCAAAACACCTTGCATCATGCCTTATGTCCCCTTATCCTTTCTTAATCAATATGATTCTTATCCCTAAGTTCAAGCTTTCCTAATCTATTATTCAACTTGCCATAAAATTTTAAAGTCCAACTTACCAAATGTAAAGCTTGGCCGACACTTAATGTAAGGATGCATAAAAATAAAGTCTTCAAAATGTATTCCATGCTACTCGAACCACTTCCCTCAAGCAACCCTTCATGCGCCATAACCATCATGCCACTAACTCCTCATGTGTTAAATTTAGACACTTAAATTAACTTAAGTGTCAGGATCACCTAATCCACTTCACTAAATTCTCAATACTAAGAATCATTCTAGCTTCGTTAATAATTCCAAGCCTTCACAAACTATACTAAGCACACAATAAAATCATTCCCGAGCTAACACAAGTAACAAGATGATACTCAAATTTTTAGGATGTTACAATTCTACCCCCTTAAAATAATTTCGTCCTCGAAATTACCTGATCAAAAGAGTTGAGGATAATGATGCCTCATCACATCCTCCGGTTCCCACGTAGCTTCTTCTACGCCATGGTTCCGCCATAGCACCTTCACTAATGGAACTGACTTCCTGCGCAACACTTTCACATCTCGATCTAGAATCTACACTGGTTCTTCTTCTATCGTTAAATCTGGACTCACCTCTATTTCCTCTACTGCCACGACATGCGATGGATCAGAACGATGGCGTCTAAGCATGGAGACATGGAACACATCGTGAATCTGACTCAGCTCTACTGGCAACTCGAGCTGATAAGCTACTGGTCCCACTCGTCTCAACACCTTATACGGCCCAATAAACCTTGGACTTAACTTGCCTTTTCTCCCAAATCTTAACACTTTCTTCCATGGCGAGACCTTCAAGAAGACCTGGTCACCCACGGCAAACTCTATATCCCTCCGCTTGAGATCGGCATACGACTTCTGCCTGTCCGAAGCTTCCTTCAAATGAGCCTGAATCAACCTAACCTTATCCTCAATCTCTGCAACCAACTCTGGTCCTAACATCTGACGCTCACCCAACTCTGTCCAGCATGTAGGTGTTCGACACCTCCTACCATACAACGCCTCGTATGGTGCCATCTTAATGCTTGCCTAATAACTATTGTTGTACGCGAACTCAGCTAATGGTAAAACCTCTTCCCAGCTGCCTCTGAAGTCCAAAACACAACCTCTCAACATATCCTCCAAAATCTGTATAACCCTTTCTGACTGCCCGTCAGACTGTGGATGAAATGCGGTACTGAAATCCAACCGCGTACCCAAAGCTTGATGTAACGCTCTCCAAAACCTCGACGTAAATCTAGGATCTCTGTCCGAGATGATCGACACTGGCACACCGTGCAACCTCACTATCTCCGCCACATACAACTTAGCTAACTTCTGAAGCGAGTAATCCACCCTTACCGAAATGAAATGAGCTGACTTAGTCAGACGATCCACAATCACCCAAACTGAATCTTTCTTACTAGGTGTAAGGGGTAATCCACTAACAAAGTCCATAGTGATCCTTTCCCACTTCCACTGTGGAATTTTCACCGGCTGAAGTAATCCAGACGGCAACTCATGTTCAGCCTTGACCTGCTGACACGTCAGACATTTACCCACAAACTCAGTTACCTCCCGCTTCAGACCTAGCCACCAAAACTGCTCTCTTAAATCCCGATACATCTTGCTACCTCCAGGATGCATAGCGTTTGGGCTGCTATGTGCGTCCCGAAGAATTCTCTGCCTCAACTCAACATCCTTCGGCATACAAGCTCTCCCTTGAAAACACAATACTCCATCTCTGGACAAACTATAATCCTCTAAACCACCATTCTGAACCTGCAACCTCCGTTCGTTCAAACCCTCATCCTCTAACTGCTTTTCCTTGATCTGCTCTAACCAAGTCGACTTGACTTGCAGTTCTGCCAACAGACTCCCATCGTCATACAAACTAAGATGGGCAAACATCGCTCTTAAATCTGATACAACCTTACGGCTCAACGCGTCTGCCACCAGTTAGCCTTGCCCGGATGATACTCAATCGAACAGTCGTAGTCCTTCAACAACTCAATCCATCTGCGCTGCCTCAAGTTCAAATCCTTCTGAGTCAAAAGATACTTAAGACTCTTGTGATTCGTGTAGACTATCGACTTCTCTCCGTACAAATAGTGTCTCCATATCTTCAAAGCGAAAACCACTGCGGCTAATTCCAAGTCATGCATCGGATAGCTAACCTCATGTGGTCTCAACTGTCGAGATGCATAAGCCACTACCTTCCCTTCCTGCATCAGCACACATCCCAAACCAGTATGTGATGCATCACAGTAAACCGCGAATTTCTTGCCTGCCTCAGGTTGAATCAAAACCGGAGCTTCAGTCAGAATCTTCTTCAACTTGTCGAAACTTCGTTGCTGCTTCTCAGTCCATACAAATGGAACTCCTTTCCTCAATAACTTAGTCATAGGTGCTGCGATCAAAGAAAATCCCTCTACAAATCTTCGGTAATACCCCGCCAGACCTAGAAAACTCCGAATCTCAGCCACTGACTTAGGCGGCTTCCAATCCAACACTGCCTCAATCTTTCGAGGATCCACTCTAATCCCTTCAGCTGATACTACGTGACCTAAGAAAGTCACCTCCCTAAGCCAGAACTCGCACTTACTAAATTTGGCATATAGCTGCTTTTCCCTCAGAATCTGCAACACTACTCGCAAATGCGCATCATGCTCCTCTTCTGACTTTGAGTATACCAAGATATCGTCTATAAATACCACAACAAACTGATCTAAAAACTGCTGAAATACCCGATTCATCATGTCCATGAATGCTGCCGGCGCGTTAGTCAACCCAAACGGCATTACCAGAAACTCGTAGTGCCCATACCGAGTGCGAAATGCCGTCTTATGGATATCAGCCTCTTTCACCTTTAGCTGATGATATCCAGACCTTAAATCAATTTTGGAGAAAACCGCTGCCCCCTTAAGCTGATCAAACAAGTCATCTATCCTCGGCAAAGGATACTTGTTTTTGATCGTCAGCTTATTCAACTGGTGGTAGTCTATACACATCCGCATCGAACCATCCTTCTTCTTAACAAAAAGTACCGGCGCTCCCCAAGGCGAAACACTTGGTCGAATAAAACCTCGATCCAACAACTCCTGAATCTGAGCCTTTAATTCCACTAATTCCTTCGGTGCCATCCTATACGGAGCGATAGACACTGGCGCAGTTCCGGGTATCAGATCTATACCAAATTCGACTTCACGATCCGGAGGTAGTCCCAGAAGTTCTTATGGAAATACGTCAGCATATTCCTTTACCGTTCGGACATTCCCTACAGTAGACTCCTTAGCCTCCAACGCACACACATGAACCACAAATGCTTCACAGCCCTTCCTGACCATCTTCTCAGCTTTCAACGTAGATACTACGTTCGATAGATAATCTCTTCTATTACCTATCATAACCACCTCTTCACCCTCAGCTGTCTTCAAAACCATGCGCTTAACAGCACATTCCAAACTTGCCTGGTACTTGACCAACCAGTCCATCCCAAGAATTAGATCGAACTCCCCAAACGGCAGTTCCATCAGATCAGCTAAAAACACTACCCCTTGGAGTTCTAGGGGCACATCCCTATACAGCTTATTTACTTCTACTGAGTGACCTAGAGGGCTAAGTACTGTCATCTTCCTAGAAGTAGTCTCAGAGTCTAGGTTCATAGTCTCTACTATGCTACTAGCAACATACGAATGTGTCGAACCCACATCTATCAAAGCAGTATATGGCAAACCAAAGATTAAGGACGTACCGGTTATGACGTCCGGTGCGTCACCCTCCTCTCAACGTCTCGCTGCATACACCAACCCATGTTGTCTTGCCTCAGTGTTGCATGTACCTCTGCCCGATACTCCGCGGCCCCGACCAGAACCATTACCTCCTCTACCATTACCACGACCTCTGTGCGGTGGCGGTCCCTCATTTCTGAACTGAGCACGACCTTGACTCTCAGACTAATTCCTGGCTAGCTTACGTGGACAGTCCCTCACACGATGATCCAGCGAGCCACACTCAAAACATCCTTTTCCACCAGTCCGACATTCGCCCCAATGAGATTTCCCGCACCGATTACACTGTGTTGGTCCCTGATTAGCAGTAATAGACCTCCCAGACTGATTCGGCCCACTCTGCCTAGCCCTTTTCTGAGAATTACCGGCAAACCCAGATGATCCAAAACCTCTCTTATGTCTATTCCTGTCGTGATTCTGCCTCACAGATTCCTTTATTCCCTCGGCTATCTTAGCCTTTTCTACTAGCACAGCAAACTCTCGCTGCTGTGGAGCAATCAGCAACCTCAACTCATCTCTCAAGCCATCATCGAATCTGACACATCGCTCGTGCTCCGAAGCCACGATACCTCCAGCATATCGGCTCAATCTTAAAAATTCTGCCTCATACTCTGATACGGACTTAGTCCCCTGAACCAGCTTCAGGAATGCCTTCCGCTGCGCATCAATGTAGCTAGACCCAACATATTTCTTCTGATATGCTGCCTTAAAATAGTCCCAAGTGAGATCCTCCGCTGCAGCACTATCCCGCACCGTAAACCACCACTGGTATGACTCATCCCGAAGAAGTGACACTATCCCTTTTAGCTTTTCCTCAGCATTCAGATCCAAGTCATTCATGATTCGCTCCGTCGCCTCTAACCAATACTCAACCGTACTGGGAGCCACACCAGAAACACCTCGAAATACCTCAGCTCCATTGGCTTGGAGTCGCTCAGGTACAGATTTCTGAGCTCCCGCGCCTCCACCTACTCCAGCTACCCTCTCAAGAACTCGCAGCATCGCCTGAGACACCGCGTCATCCCCTGTTTGATCCTGATGCTCTACTCCAACCGCTGGTGGTGGGGGTGGTGGTACCTCATTTTCGGACCCTTGACCAGACCTCACTGGTTCAGACACAGCCATCCTACCCCGACCGCGTCCACGCGTAAAACGACCCCGACCTCGAGAACTCATGTCTAAAGTCTCGACTTATCTGATTTAAAAGTTTTATGCATTAGTTATTATTCCACTATCTTTAAAGTACAGTTTTATGAATAATTCTTATTAAAGAGTTTTGTTTTCGCGAGTACAACCAACCTATAGTTTTGGGTCTCTAGAGTAATTCCTACTACTATTCAGTCATGCCATCAACATCATAATCATATCATCAAAAGCAATAGTTTGAGATACTTACCTGAGCGGATTGGTGCCGGAGACTCGGTACCATGCCTTTCAAACCATATAATTTCAAACAAAACATTTAAAAATCATACTTTAAAACATTTTGGGGCTCGGACCCACAACCGAGCCTTTGAACTTGGCACTGATACCACAATTGTAACACCCTAAACCCGGTCAACACGCCACGACCGAATCTGGCATGTCACAGGGGAAAACGTTTTGAAGAAAAACGAGTTACCGATTAAATTTTGTGGGAAAAACTCTTTGTTACTATGTGCTTGTAGAAAACAGGTGCATGATTAGTTAAAAACTGATAGTTTACTTTGAAATCCCAGAAATAAATTTTAAAACTTAGTTGCATTTTAAAAGAACCCAAATGGAAAATTTGAAAACCGATTCTATTTGAATTTGGAATCCTAAGTTTGGAAACCGTTTGAGTTGTCGAAAACAATTAAGTTGTTAAATTTTATCAAATGATTTATATTACCCGATGGTAAGATTTTGAAAACCATTGCGTTTTTATAATTTAGAAAACCTTGTGCTCATATTATTAAATTAACCAAATAATTTACTTAGCCATGTTTAAAACAAGTCCAAAGCATATAAATAATCCAAAAACATAATTTGAAAGGCCTTATTACAAATCCAAATAAAGATGAAAAACCGAATTTAAATAAAATAAAGTACCCAAACCAAAGTCCGTGTAAAATCAAATTTTTATTGCATGGCCTCCTCGAGTTCATCCGGCTCCTCATCTGCGACCTACGAATCACCTGAAAAGATAAGGGAGAAGGTGAGTCACCAAGACTCAGTGCGTAAATCCTTCCCCCGATTAATGCAACATACTTACACAATTCATAACCGAGTAATGTAAATAATGCACCCAACCTAGCCATCCATAACTCCTTTTCTACCCCGTGTGGTACCAAACCACTGGTGGTGCCAAACCACTAGTGACCCAAAGTCACGATATCCAATAATAATGTGGTGCCAAACCACTGGTGACCCAAAGTCATGAATAATCCATCTTTGGGGCCAACCCACGTATGATACCAAATCACTGGCGACGATCCCGTATATCAAATGTGGGGCCAACCCACTGTGGTGCTAAGCCACTGGGACAAGTCGCTATGAGGTGCCAAACCTCTGGTGTCCCAAAGACACGAAATAAACTGTGGTACCAAACCACTGGAGGTGCCAAACCTCTGGTGTCCCAAAGACACGGATATCAAATCCTTCCCCTCCTCTCATATCACCCATAACAGTGCAATTATTATGCAAATCATGCCATCATGCTTTATTACGAATCATATAGAAATATATATATCACATATCATGGTAATAAGCATCATATAGCAAAACATATCGAAACGGACTTACCCGAATCCTTGCTCATACCCTTACGGTATCATATCGTGAATCTCATAGTTTCCGGCTTTTAATCAAGATTAAGTTATTAACAAATACCAAGTTATAAAGTGTGTAAGTTACACACTTGTCACTAACGCAAGTTCTAAACCCTGAAGACCCGATCTACTGCACTAGATCTCCTTGCCCTACATTCGGCCAACAACAACCTTAATCTCAAAAGCCTTCGGCTTTACATCCATTTAAAGAATAAAGAACCAACATAAATCCTTACCACTTGACTTACCAACTTCAATTGCTAGAGAAATAGGGTTTAGATCGATTGCTTCCAAAGTCCCGAAGAGCCTAGAAGAAAAATCGGTTCCTATGAATGGTTAGAACCTTGTTAACAAATGCCCAAAAATTCGGCCTTTGCCCTCATGAAAAACGACAGAGAGAAGAGAAAAGGAATAAGGAAATTTAGCCAAGACACTTACCTATCTTCAAAACCGATTAGAGAAGAACCCAAAGAGAATCTACCCTTGTTGATATTCGGCCAAGACAAAACAAAAAGGAAAATGGAAGTTTCGGCAATATGGTTGAGTGATGAAGGGAATTTCGACTATGGTTGATTAGAGACAACAAATAGGATCCGGCTAGAGTGGAGAAAGAGAAAAGAAAAGAAAAGTGAAAATAGAAGAGGGAGGATTCGGCAATAGAAGAAAGAAGAGAATGGAGAGAAGAAAATAGAATGGGAGAGGGTTGCTTTCGATTTTGAGCAAAAGTGGAAGAAAGAAAAGGGAGTTGGGGAGAAGGAAGATTCGGCCAACCACTAGAGAAGAAGAAAAAGATAAAGGGGAGAGGGTTAGTTTTCGGCTACAAAGAAAATAAAAAGTGAAAAAGGCTCAAATGGAGTTTCGGCCAAATGCATAAGAGAAAATCAACAAGCACCTAAGGACATTCGGCTTTTGGTTCACTTTGGTGCACTAGGGAGAAATTGGCAAGGTTCAAAGGGTTTTTGGTTATGGCTCAAAACAAAGAATGAAAGCATTCCAAACTAACCGAAAATGACCACCTAACCAAAGAAAATTTCGGCACCAACTAGCTACCAACAAAACAAAATTCGGTCACTCCCCCCTAGGCCCCAAAACCGCCCAAATACATGGACTCCAAGGTCAAACTTTTCCACACAAGACTTTCCATAGCAAAACACCTTGCATCATGCCTTATGTCCCCTTATCCTTCCTTAATCAATATGATTCTTATCCCTAAGTTCAAGCTTTCCTAATCTATTATTCAACTTGCCATAAAATTTTAAAGTCCAACTTACCCAATGTAAAGCTTGGCCGACACTTAATGTAAGGATGCATAAAAATAAAGTCTTCAAAATGTATTCCATGCTACTCGAACCACTTCCCTCAAGCAACCCTTCATGCGCCATAACCATCATGCCACTAACTCCTCATGTGTTAAATTTAGACACTTAAATTAACTTAAGTGTCAGGATCACCTAATCCACTTCACTAAATTCTCAATACTAAGAATTATTCTAGCTTCGCTAATAATTCCAAGCCTTCACAAACTATACTAAGCACACAATAAAATCATTCCCGAGCTAACACAAGTAACAAGATGATACTCAAATTTTTAGGATGTTACAGTGTTTTCCATATTTCTATGTTGAGGCATTATAGATCGGATCCGTCGCATATAGTACCGATGGAAGAAGTGGAATTAAGGCCAGACTTGTCTTTCGAAGAGGAACCAGTGAAAATCTTAGACCGTGATGTTAAGGTGTTAAGAAGCAAGACTGTGCCGTTGGTTAAGGTTTTATGGCGTAATCACGGAGCGGAGGAAGCTACGTGGGAGCCTGAGGGCGCAATCCTGCAGCAATATCGTCACCTCTTTTAACCAGGTAAATTTCGAGGACGAAATTTTCTTTAAGGAGGGTAGAGTTGTAGCATCCTAAAAATTTGAGTATCGATATGTTGCATATTTTTGGTGCTTAGTTTGTGAATGATTAATTTTGTGTGCTTATTATAGCCTTGAGAAGGCTCGAGATTTATTTGGAATTAGAATAAATTTTAATAGTAAGTATTTTAATGAAGAGGATCAAGTGACCCTGATGCTTAAGGTAATTAAGTGTCAAAATCTAGCATAAAGTGGGCTAGTAGTAAAGAGGATATGGAGTCATAAGCATGCTTGGAGGGATGAGGATCGAATCCTTGGTTGTGCATTTGAGTTTTGTTTTTATTTTGTTTCCTCTTCCAATGTGTCGGTCATGGATAAGGATTAGGATGAGTTGGATATCATTTTATGGCAAGAAGACCAAAGGAAAAGGTAAGTAAAATTTAAGGAAAAGAATCTCATGATTTAAGGTAATGGGGGAACACAAGGCTTAATGTATGGTGATTGTCTTGGAAAGTTTTTGATGGCAAAACTTTGGTTTAGTGTCTATGTATTTGGACGGTTTCATAGACTATAGGGGGAGCTGAATTTTGGTGGTTAGTGTGGAGTTAGGATGGTAGCTTGTTAGGATTTCTTTAGGTCATAATTTTTGCTCTCCCAAAACATCTTTCCTCTCTTTTCTTTCTCCCATAGTTGAATGTGTCTTGAGCTTGGAGGAAACAACTTTCTTGGGTTTCATTTAGTCATTTCTTTTTGACCATTTGGTCATTTTTGCTAATCACTCAAGTATCCCATTTTGTGTTCTCATCTAGTGCCTAAAACATAAAACACAAACATCATCTCTTCCTCCTCTCCCTTGGCCGAATGCACCATTGTTTCAAACTCTCTCCCTTTGCTTTTCTTTTATTTTTGAAAATTAAATCATAAACCTCTCATCCTCATTCTCTTTCTCTCATCATTTATTTTCTTTTCAACCATACTTTCATCATTTTCTTCTCCCTTGGTCGAATGTTAGACTACCTCCATAGCCGAATCATTCTTTTCTCTCCTTTGTTTTATCATAGCCGAATCTTCCATTCTTCATAGATATTCTCCTCAATCTTTCTTTCAAACCTTGGACAGTAGTGAGATAGTGGTGGGTCAAATCGTCACATTTTCGAAGACTTCGTGAGGCCATTCGAGTTGGAGCATATCTATCAAGGTAAAAGGAACCCTTCATGGATGTTATGATCATCCTTATAGTTTTCAATGATATTCAATCGGGTTTGATAAACGAAAGTTTTGTTTATAGTGATTCTTTTGGGAATCATTCGAAATTCTAAGGCAAATAAGATAGGGACAAAAAGGGTTGTGAATAGTGTTCGGAAGAGGGGCGGTTCCGCTATTCCCCCTAAATTCAAACGAAGGACTGTTTCGGCAATTCGAGATTTTCCACCGGGTTGTGGACCCTCATCCGGCGAAAATCGATTATTCGAAGTCATTCGTACTCCTGAACCTTTGTTTGTTCGTGGATATTCATCGGGTAACGAACCATCAATCGGGGAGAAATCGCAAATAGATGTTGTTCGAGATTCCGAGGGTATCGACGAGCGGGAAAGTATAGTTCTCACCGTAATCAGGTGTGTAACTTCACACTTATCTCATGGGTTATATTATACCGTAAGTGTTAGAATAAAAATCGTAAATTCGGTAAAATCAAAAAATACGGTATATTAGCACTTTTTGTGTGAATACATGAAACCGGAATTTAGGTTGTGGGAAAGTTACGAATTTGCCCTTAATGGGCTACTTTGTTAAAAAAAGTGATATTTTGGGCCATATGATTATTTTGATAAACTGGCCAAGTGTGGAAATTGTGAAAAAGGCCTCATGCGTTAAATGGGCCGAATTACGAAATGTCCCTATGGACCGAATTACGAAGATACCCTTTTATGGGCCAAATTGAAATATGTTGCTTTTTGGGCCAAATGTGATATTTACTTTATGGGCCAAATGTGATATTTACTATATGGGCCAAATGTGATATTTAATATATGAGCTAAATGTGATATTTAATATATGAGCTAAATGTGATATGAGATGAAATGGGCCAAGTTTGCTAGATCGTTAAATGGGCCAAATTACTATTTTGACTAATGGGCCAAATTGATAAATTGTATTATGGGCTATTTGTTGAAATTTACTTTATGAATATATTGTTATGCATTATATATATATACATGACTGCATGGGTTGGGATAATTGACGAAGAGAAGAAAGGCCTGTTGCCAAAATCTAGTTCGGTGGTTCTACCACAAGTATTATAAATGGCCTGTTGCCAAAAATCTAGTTTGGTGGTTCTACCACAAATTTTATAAATGGCCTGTTGCCAAAAATCTAGTTCAGTGACTCTGTCATAATGGCCTGTTGCCACAAATATTATAATTGGCTTAATGCCTGCTATTGGTGTATTGGCGGGGTGGGTTGACTTGATCCCCACAGGTGTGATGGTTGGTACGGGTGGTGTGTAGCGGATGGAAATTAGGCTTGGTTGGGAATTGCATATCACATGCATATTTATTCGATTTATATATTGTACATATGTAAATGGGCTCAATCCCAAATGAAATGCTTAAATGGTTTTGGCCTAGTGATCACGGTAAGTGGGTTACACATTGAGTTCTAAGTAACTCACCCCGTTTTTCTTACCTTTCTCAGGTAATAATAATTGATGGAGGCTTGGGCCGGGGATGACTTCGTGTGGAGGCCATACTACAAATGGTGGTTTATATAAGCTTTTAATTTCTTTAATTATTTTCATTTAAGTACTATTTCAATTGTGATGTAATAGGGCCTCTGGTATTATTTTCTTGGATTTTTATTTTGTGGATGGTTTTTAATATGTTTTAGATTCTTAAATTGGACTATTTTAAGTTTCATAAATGTTTTCTAAAACTTTCGTATAAGACAAAGGTTTTTCTTAAATATAACTAAAACTTAGAAATTTCATTGAAAATTCTTTTAGAAAATATTTCGATCAAAAAATTTTAAAATTTAAATCAATTATTACTCTGAAAATCAAATGATAAACTCTTGTGTTTTAAATCATGGATTTTTAATAAACCTCGATTTTTTGATAAAATCATTCTCTAAAATCATTTTGAAGATTTGATTTCTTACATCGTTGATGATTTAAACGCACGTTCAATTTGTGTGGCATGCCAAAATCCAGACTTAATGCATAGGCCGGGTTTGGGGTGTTACAATAATGCACAAGAGGTAAGTAACAAGAAGAAAAAGTGAACAAATGTTGCCAAGAAGAAACCCGAAATGCTTCCAAAATAGTCTTAGCCGAAATGCCTAAATGAAACAAACTTGGAAACAAAAGCAAAAAGTGACCATAGTCCCAAGAAGTTTCGGTTTCTACCTCAAAACCAAAGCTTCCGAAAAACTAATCAAGACCCCTCTCCAGCCGAAACTTCCCCTATCACACACTCCCACTCATGACCAACATTTCCATACACCTCACTTCCTTGATTCTCTCCACTTTTTCCTTCCCAATTTGCTCCCATTCATCCATTTGAATAGTTTGACCCAGTCTCCAACTCCCCTTGAAGAGTTTGATCGAAACTCTGCCTTTTGCTCTCCCAAGTCACAAAATAAAATCCCTCATTTGTAATCTTTGGGATTCGAACCCCTTCCCTTTATGCTCTCAACTTGACGCCACACCACTCCACCATGTGCTCCACTTGTGTTAACAAAACACACTCAATTATACTTAAGTCTAACCTCAACTAGCCCTCTCTACTAAAGGGCCAAAACCAAAATTTTTCCAGGGCTCAAACTCGAACCCAGGCCTCCCTAGAACCCCTAAATACACTCAAATAACCCACTAAGCAAGCACAACATGCAATTATGCAAAAATTTATAACCCCTAACTTTTGGGATGTTACATCGAAAGTGTTGGGCTCTAATGTCTTTCCGCTCCTTAATGTCAATGCTTTACAATGCTCCTTCCCTGGATTTCTTTGATTCTCCGTATCACTAGGTAAAGTACATTGTGGTTAGTTTCTGAGTTTAGTTGCAAGCTGGCCCATTTTATTCTCCAAATTCCTTAAAGTGGCGTCATTTTTTTGCCATGTATGCCTTCAATAGTTTCTCTAAGCTATTGGATGGTTAAGCTTGGGTTGGTTTCTGAACTTGTTGGGGGAAACCATGTGGCTGGGTCGGTCTAGGTTGGGCGTAAGTGTTATTGGTTCTAGCTCCTAGGTTACTCCAGGAAAAATTCGGGTGGTTTCGCCACGATGGGATATAGAAATTGGATTGCAGTCCTTGTCTTCCTTGGTTTTGGTTCTGGTTACTCATGTAATACATGGATTTTGGGTTCGATGGACATTCTTCGAACAAATTTCCTTTCCCACAATAGACAGAGGCTACATTTTCAAATTGATTCAGTGACTGTGCTGCAAAACTATTAAACCCATTAGTGGTAAAATTTTTAAGTGTTGAGGATATTGAAGATACCTGAGATGCGAGTGAAGTAAGAGTGTCTACTTCATGTATTCTAGTGACTTGTCTTCCTGACGTTGCTCGATTGGTTGGCCATTAACAATTGTTGCTGGAAATCCTCTCAATGATTTCATAAGCCTTATTATAAGACTTAGAAATGAGAGCACCATTAGCAGAAGTGTCCACTACCATCCTTGTGTGGGCATTGAGACCATTATAAAACGTCTCAAGTTGGATGCAATGTGGGATTCCGTGATGAGGGCACTTCCGTAATAATTCTTTGTACCTTTCCCATGCCTCATACAAGGACTCATCATCCATTTGTTGGAAAGCAGTGATCTTGTTCCTTAACTTAGCATTCTTGCTAGGCGAGAAATACTTCATGAGGAATCTTTCTGCTAACTCTTGCCATGTGGAAATTGAATTTGGTGGCAATGAGTTCAACCATGCTCGAGCTCTGTCCCATAGCGAATATGGGAATAGCTTCAATCGTAATGCATTTTTGAGTACTTTGGCTAACTTGAAAGAATCGCTCTCCTCCATAAACAGTCTTAAGTGAAGATGAGGATCTTCAGTGGGCATTCCACTGAATTGGCCCACTGTCTAAAGCATTTGGAACATGACTGGCTTCAGCTCAAATTGTTGTGCCTCAATTACGGGTCTCCTAATACCTGGATTAAGATCATGAAACACTAGCACAGCATACTGTCTTAGAGCTCTATCCCTATCATCAGCAATAAGGATAGGATTTTGAGCAAGGTTTGTTCCATTTCCTTGATTCAAATTTTCAAGGTTCATCTCTTCGTTCCTTCTCTGACTTGCTTTTCTTCTTCGCTGTCGAAAAGTTCGTTCAATTTCAAGGTCTGCAGGAAGTAAATCAATAATTTGGTCAATACTCATAAACACCTGAAATAATCACAGAAAAATTAATTAAGTTCAAATTGAACAGAAAAATAAACCAAAATGCAAAACTAACAAATTCACAAATAATGACTTTTTAAAACAGTCCCCGGCAACGACGCCAAAAATTTGGAACGACGAAAATGTGCAAGTGTACACAATCGCAACAAGTAATAAAGTGACAAGTAAAGTTATCGTACCCACAGGTACTGTGAAAAGAATTATTTATGAATGCAATTTTAAAAACACTTTGGTGAAGAAAAATATTTTGATTTGAGGAGGTGATTAAAAACTAGGATTTTAACTAAGTAAAATAAATAAAAATAAAATAAAAGTTCTAATGCACGATTTCAAAAGATGATTTTAATCAAGATGACATAACTGTGTTAGATTAATTACATTTCTTAACTTTGAATTATTAAACTCATGTTTATGTTGTTACGAATAAATTCACGGCAACTCAGTAATTTGCTAACTTATGAATGTACTTACTTACCAAAAATTCATTTATCTCTTGACTATATCTCTATGTCAATTCAACCGATTAGACAAATTTTAATAAGCAAATGTGTTAATGCACGTACATACTTATGAAATTAAAATAATCTCTTGTACATATTTCTATGCCAATTCAAACAATTAATTCAATCTCATAAGCATATAAAAGATTACGTGAGGTAACAACGTATTTCTACCTTGAAATAATTTAATCACAATAATCTTGCAAGTTATGTAAGGCTAATGTATCGTTAGATATCGTTGCTAATTTAACCCTCAGCTACTTTAGATGATCAAACATGCACTGATCCTCAATTTAGTCCCTAAATTGAGGCTAATTTTAATCTCCACATTTAACTTTATATTTTTATACTAATTTCACTCTAAGCTAAATTTAGCTCCCTATTTTCAATTCTACCCTTTAATTTCAAAATTTTCACAATTTAGTCCCTATTATTCAAAATAAAAAATTAATTTAACAATTTAATCCATTTCCACTTCTAACTTAAAAATCTATCAATTTAACCCCTACAAATTAAACTATTCAACAATGACAACATCTAAAATCTTAAACCATACTAAAAACTATAACATGGGTCGGGTAGCTCTAAGTACTGGGATTCCAAAAACACAAAAATTACAAGAAAAGAGACTAAATTGACTAACCAATTGAAATTTGAATGTTTTAAGCCCTTAGTGTCGTCGACCTCTTCTTCTATTCTTTTCTTTTTTTTCTTTCAATTTGTTTGCATGTTAAAATAAAAGAAAATGGTTTTGGTTTTGTTTTAAAGCACTATTTATTATTATTATTATTATTATTATTATATTATTATTATTATTATTATTATTATATTATTATTATATATTAGATTCATTTTATTTATTCTTATTATTATAACATATATATAATATACATTCATTAATGACCATCACTACCATATAAATAAATGTATATTTGCTACTTTAGTCCTTTTAGTTGATTTAAATGTATAATTCAACTTGAAACTTTAACGCGATTTAGTCCCTTTATTTAAACAACTCCTAATTTCACGAAAATTACTTAACCAAAATCTAATTCACTACTAAACTAACCTCGTAAATATTTAATAAAAATATTTACGAGATTGTTTAACGGGACTAGAGTCCCGAACCTCACTTTCCGTCACCCTTGACTATCGGGTCGTTACAATTTTGGGGAAATTTGAGAAGAATAGGGGTTTGGGGGTGTTTGCAGGCTTAAAAGCCTCCAAAACACGCAAGTCGCGATATACGAAACCGAGTATCACATGACCTGACTCGAATATTACGATATCCCCTATTTTAGGACTCTTCACATTCTATTTTGTTTGAGGTATCGTGATACCAAGGGTTGGATATCACAATACCACTGTGTAAAACATAATTTTTTACTTTTAAAATTCTAGGGGTCGTGATACCCAAAAGATTTTTGGTCCCTCTCGAAACTCTCCAGGAAATTCTGATATTCCCTATAGGTATTGCGATTTAACTAACTTATCCCAAAAACAAAACAAAATCATTAATTTTCATCTCAATCCTCAAAAATTTGACCTACCAAGTTTAAAATTAAAATAACAGAAATTAAAATACTAATCTAAATTCAAAAAATAAATGGAGTCCATGCTCAAAACATCTAATTATTTACAAATTCTTGTTCATTCAGCATAGGATGCGAGTTAAAAATTCAACTTTAGGCAGTCAGTCACACCACTGAAATGGTGTTTCATCGATGTCTACAAAACTTGAACTTATCTTTTGTTCAACATGCGACCAATGCCTCTTAGGAATTATATTTTCTTCCTTATCCTTGTTCGCTTCCTAATTCCTTTCGTGGCCCCGCGAACACCTGAAAAATTACACCATTCCAAAAAGCTTGCAAACATTTTAACATGACAAATTTTCATTTCAATTGATTGGAACGTATACTCTTGTGATGGTAACACGTCCTTAGACCTAGGCTCAGGCTTGACACATTTGAAACTTTGATTTCTCCCTCGATGTCCATAGTCAATTTTCCTCGTTCTACGTCTATGGTGGCCCTAGATGTGGCTAAGAAAGGTCTCCCTAAGAGTATAGGAATTTCTAGATCTTCCTTAAAGCCAAGCATGATAAAGTCAACCAGAAAAATGAATTGTCTAACCCTAACTAACACATCTTCAAGGAATCCCTTGGGACATACTAAAGGTCGGTCAGCTAATTGCAAGGTGACTTCTATTTCCTTAAGCTCCTATAAATGAACAATGGCATGAGGTTAATTATGGAACCTAGGTCACACACGGATTTCCCAAAACTCACTCCACATATCTCAATGGGGATGGTAAAGCTATCATGATCCTTTAGTTTTGGAGGCACTTTTCTAGATACTACTGCGCTACATTCTTTAACCAAATTGCTCTCCTCTCCCTATTTTCCTCTGATGAGACATAACATCCTTAAGGAATTTGGCATATTTTGGAATTTTCTCAATGAGTCCTAACAAAGGGAGGTTTACATTCAAGGATTTAAACATCTTGAGGAAGTCTATGAACTCCTCATCATCCCTCTTTTTCTTCTCCTCCAAGCGGCTCGAAAAGGCTAGGGACTTCGAGCTCAATGGTGGTAGTGGAATGGTTCCGTCCTTGGTTTCGACTTGTACGGATTCACTCTTTGGTCTTTCCCTTTTTAGCACCCCATCTCCAACACCAAGAGTGTGGATGCTCTTATCCTTCTCACCTATTTTTTTCTTCCCACCATTTGGTCGAATAGTTTCCTTAACCACAACCCCGGATGTAACGGTGATCACCTTTTCATACTCCTTTCCTTCTCTCTTCAGATTAGGTTCGATATTATTGGGTATGCTAGAGGCTAAATTGTTTTGCAATAGTTACAAAAATTTGTCCAATTGACTACGTATTTTGCGTACATCGGCTTCCACTACATGCAAACCTTCCTCTACTTTACTTACTCTAATCAATAATAGAGGGTCACTACTATAGGTTGGTTTTCTCTCTTGATCTTGAGGTGCTCTAAAAGGTAATGGCGGTTGGTATGGCGCATTCGATTTTAGAGGGTTAGTGTTTTGGTTCCTTTATTTGAAGTCATGCTTGGTTCCCTCCCCACCTAAGGTTAAGACGGTCACATTATCTCGGGTTATAAGTGTTGGAGTAAGGGTCATATCCTATATTTCCCACATAATCCACCTCCACATGGTTGCCCTCATCGTCATATCCTACATTAAAATGAGTTAGATTGGATTGGTTTTGGACTTGCTCATTGGCTACATTCATCTCCAATTGGTTTAACCTTTCGAGGACTTGTTGATACTTATCCTCGCTAGTGACAGCGTCCGTTGTCGCTTGTTTGGCTCAATATGTGAATCGTTCAACTGGCCACATGTAAGAGTTCATTGCCATGTCTTCGATGAATTGACAGGCCTCAGCGTAGGCCTTTGACATGAATGCTCCAGCGGATGCTCCATCAAGACTAGAGCGTAAAGTCCCGTTAAGTCTAGTGTAGAAGACTTGAAGTTGTAACCTAATCACCTCCAAATGTACTAGCGTCCTTGGAACAACAGAAATGTGCAAGTGTACACAATCGTTATCTAGTAATAAAGTGACAAGTAAATGTCGAGTTATCGTACCCACAGGGACTATGCAAGAAAATATTTATGAAATGTAAAATAAAACGAGTTGGTGGTGAAAACAATAGTTGATTTGAAGAAGTGATTTAAAAACTAAAACTAATTTAACTAAGTAAATAAAAAGTAAAATAATTCAATGCACGATTTCTAAAAGATGGGTTTAAATCAAGATGACATAAATGTGTTAGATCGATTACATTCTTTAACTTAAAATTACTAAACTCATGTACATGTTGTTACGAATAATTTCACAGCAACTTCGTATTTTGCTAACTAATGCACATACAAACTTACTAAACTAATTAATCTCTTGAGCATATTACTTACAATTCAAACAATTAATCAATTTTCATAAGCAAGTATAAGATTAAGTAAAGTAACAACATAGTCTTATATTGAAACAATTTAATCACAATAATCTTGCAAGTTATGCAAGGCTAATGTACCGTTTAATACCGTCGCTAATTTAACCCTCAGCTACCTTAGAAGATTAAACATGCACCAATTAAATATTGTGTCAATTAATTACAATTTCTATATGATTAATAATTAATTCATTTGTTACCTTACAATTATAATGCAAGTATAACATAGGCATGATTTTTATTTAATTGAACAAACTACCAAGGCCTAATTACAACACAAACACGATTATAATAATTTAAGAGGACAGAATGCAACCAATCTAACATGAATTAAATTTAATTCATTTTAATTAAATCAAGAATAAAAACACAAAAAAAATCCATGTTCATGATCACAACATAAACAACAAAATTAAAGAGAAGGGAACTAGGAAGGAAATCTAGTATTTCTCTGAAGCTAGACTAGCGCGCCCCTCTCCTTTCTCTGCTTGTTCTGTTGATCTGAGGCCTTCACAAAACTTCAATGCTACTACTCCAAGGTGGATGAAAGCTCTTTTTCAATATGGAAATCAGTAAGGGAATGAAACAAAGGAAAACGGGAAGGCAAGAAGGGAATGGAAGAGAGAAAGTGAGTGAAAGAGAGAGATGTGTGGGAATGAATGGTGTGGAATGAAGAAGGGAATAGGGGTATTTATAGGTGGGAATGGCTTCTAAAAATATTAAATAAATTTCAGCGACTCCTCTTCCCTTGGCCGGCCATGCATGGTGCAAATTTGAATGATCCAAACTTTGTTATATTTAGCTTGAGGGAAAAAGTGAAAGGCACAAAAAGTAGAGGGGTTTGAAAAGCATTTAGGAGAAGCTCAAGGGATGTTTTGTAAGTATGAAAATCAGCTAAAATCATCTGATTGGATCAGCTATAGGGACGGTTTTGAGCTGTCCAATTGTTTGGTGGTTCAGTCCTCTATACTTAGCACACTAGGCCACTTTCTTCTTCAAACTTTATATTAATTTTTAACCCAATTAATGTTGGATAAAAATTAAATATAAATTATGTATAATAATCATTATTGTACCTTCCTTGGTGGAAAATAATTTAGTCATGCTCTTGATTCACTTGATGCAAAAGTTACCCCAACGGTTCAAGCCTTTCAAAGTGACTACCAAGCCAATTTTTACCTTTTGTGCAAAACTATCGAAAATAAACAAAATTTGTGAAAATTTATTATAAAAATAATTAAAATTAAATATTTGAGTAATTTAAGTTCAAATTAATTATTTTATAATTATAGTGTGAATTTCGACAAAAATTACTACGAAACGGCATGAATTAGAGCTCAAAAGGTGCTAAAAAAGTCTATATATTTTTGTGCTTCCAGTCTAGAGTGTGAATATTGCAACTAAAGATATGGATTTGAGGTGGTATCCGCAAGTATACGGGTCAAGTTGTAATATAGTTACAACGAAGTAAGTAAGTATTTCGAGGATCGTACCTAAGGGATTACAATTTGGGAAAAATTGTTACCAAGCCAATTACTAGAAATAATTACTAATCTACTTAAGTCACAAGTTAGTAGTGTTAATATGGAAGCCAGATGATGATAATATTAGTAAACTAAATAATTTGAATTAAGTCTAAATCTACTCCTAAGTTCATGTATCGGTTTCTCGTATCCCTTTTTTGACTATGCGAGTTCCATTAGACTAGATCTAATTGGTTTACCTAATTAATTATTTATGTAGGGCTCTATTCAACCAGGTAGTCATCAACCTAGTTGTGCCTCTTAGTGTTCAACTAATCTAATGAGTCGACAAGAACTACTTATCTCTCGACCCACAGTTTAGACCGGTTCGAGGCTAAGGTGTTCACGGATATGCCATACCAATTTTGGATTAATTCCCACCTAAATGACTTCCTAGGGTCGTCAAGCCTAGGGTTTAATTTTTTCCTCTCCCAAACAATTGATCCGCTAAGAAACTCTATCCTTCAATAAATTAATAAGATTAGAACAGTTGAGACATGCGAGATATGTATAAAGCATAAATTAATTCTAATATTTACACAAACATTCAATTAAAAAAGAAAGAGATATAAAGAATAGAGTAAAGGAAAAGAGATGCTCATGGATTTATCAATGAAAGTGTGGCTCCGAAACAATCTCCACTCGCGAGAGTCTCACTTCAGAATAGGATCTTCCGATTACAAGAACATAAAATACCCTAAGTAAAAACTAAGAATGAAATAAAAAACCCTAAGTATATTTTATGTCTCCCTAAAATTGTGTGTTTAAACTGATTACAATAGTCTTTATATAGGCTAAACTCAGAATATTAAAGTTCCTAAATTATCCTTGAAGTCCTTAGAGTTTGACTAGTACAAATACTCCTAATTTCCCTTAAAAATGCAATTATCTCGTGCAATGAGTTTTTAGGCTACGCACGGGCGGTGTTACAACACAAGCTTGCAGTGTTGCAACATTGGATCTGGTGTCGCGACACAGCAAGGAACGTGTCGCGACATCGGGGGGCGATTTCACTCTAGAACTTGTTTTTGCCTTCTATTTTCGATGCTGAGACATCAGTGTGTTGGTGTCGCGACATAGGTATCAGTTTTGCCCTCAATATGCATCTTTAGCTCCCGACTTGACCTACGAGACCATGTAACCTTATTTAAATATATAAAATGTAATAAAAAAAACTACTAAAAAGAATAAATTGCTACTTTAAGTATGAAAACCTAAATATATATTAAGATGCTTTGATTTAACTATTAAACAAGCTAAAGTTATGTGTAAAAAGGATGTAAATAATAGTGTAATTCATGGCAGATCACAACTAATCTTGTAAACCATGGTATGGACACTTGCATAACATCAATTTGAAGCGCTCCCAAGCCTCGTATAATGACTCTCTTTCCAATTGTCAAAAATTCGTAATGTCCATCTGAAGCTTCATGGTCTTGCTCGAGGGAAAATATTTTGCCAAAAACTTGCTCTGTAACCCCCTAAACCCGACCTAGACGTTATAGCCAAATCTTAAAGATCGCATTAGCCATGGTAATGGCATAGAGAATCATTTAACTATTTCTCTCGACTAACTTCGTTATTTAAAAATCGTCATTTTGACTTGCTTGAGAAAAACCAAATAGTATCTACATGTAATCTTTTGGAAAGAATTTGTCAAAATCGGTTATCTTTAGAAAACTCTATTTTCGAAGGTTTACAGAAAACATCATGTTTCAAAATCGTCGCAACAGAAAATATCTTAGCTAACTCTCTCTTGTTGATTTGAAATAAGAATTTGGAAATGTCTTGTCAAATACCAATTTAATAAGCAAATAACGTTGTGTTTCCAGAAACAAAGTTTTATATTTGAAATATCAACATTGAGTTGAGTTTTCGGTTAGGTTGAAAAATCCAATTTTTCTTACCAAGTTTATAAATCGATTTAGGTGATAGTTTTAAAAATTCAATCATGCATAATCATCCAAAAACCCAAATACCAAATGAAATGTCCCAAACCTTAGTCCAAAAATAACAAAAACAATCCCAAAATACCAAGTATTAAAGTGTGATAATTTATTTGAGAAAAATATCCGAGTGCACCTCCATAAGCTGAACCCATGTCCTAACCTCGATTATTATCTGAAAAAAATCAGAAGCTCAAATGGGTGAGCTTTTAAAGCCCAATGTGGGTCAATTTGCATAGCAACAGAAAATAAAACAAAAACTCATTCAATATAATAGATCACATATTCAAAAATATACAGTCACAAAATACATCTATCAATATGCATAGCGATGATATCGATGCAATGATTTTTCAGAAACAATGCAGATTTTCAGAAAACATTTCCTAGTCATCCCTGCTACACACCATAATAAGTTCCCTAGAACTCGTCCATCCAAAAACACACCAATTATGTGGACAAGTCACCAGATAATGCAGTCAAGCTGCCAGATACAGAATATTGTGGTCAAGCCACATATATTGTCGTCAAGATGTCAAATACAGAATATTGCGGGTATACCGCCAATTAATTCATCCCGAGTTCTCCGACAACGATGCCATCCCGGGTTTCCTGGCAATGATGGCTTACTAATATCAATATGCAATTGAACTGCCAAAACTTCCTTCATACATTCATATCCCAACCCCATGCATGTGGTATGGTATACAGAACAGAATTTTCAGTAGGCATACTTTACATGCGAATCAAAATCTGTATAGCGGCATGCTTAACATGCGAATCAAAATCAGAATAATAACATGCTTAACATGTGAATCAGAACCAGAATAATCGCATGCTTAACATGCAAATCAGAATATCAACAAATCAGTGGCATGTTTATTTTACATGCATATCCAATAATGTCATATATCACATTACATGAGTATCAGGAAAACATATATCAACACGTTTAACAGAAAATCACATAATCATATACATAATATCACACATATGAAGTTTCAAAATCACTTACTTGGAATCCTCCTTTTTAACGGATTTTATCAATCCATTTAAATACTTAGTGTATTCGTCTATTTTCACTTTTCAGAGTTTTTCTTAAACAGTTATTTAATATTTTCACATTTTTATGATTAACAATAATATCATATATTTTAACAAGATAGATCACCACACCTGATTTCGCAAATTCCGAGGATAACAACTCCATTTCCAACTCTACGAGAGGAGATCGATTCTTGAGTCCTTAGGTATAAAAAAAAATTCATATTGCATTAGAATAAAGTTATTTTAATGAATAACTCTCATTTTAGTGATTAAGTAAAATACTTACCTATTCAACTGTCCAAAAAGCACTCTACCAAAAAGTGGGGTATATATCCGAGATTTACGAATATCACTTCACGAATGCACAATAAACTGTAAAGTTAGATTGTTCTAATTGAATATAAAAGTATGAGAAAATATCATAAAGAGGGGATTTTCAATACTTATACAATATCAAATGGATAGGGGCTTAACAAATTCCCATGATGAATCGATTAGGAAAAAGGATTCGCAACTAAATAGAGTATAAAAAATATATAGAAAGATGGATTAGAAAATAGGATGTGGATAAATCCCTCTTAAGATCAAAATACTAAAATTGAATGATTAGAAAATCGATAACAAGTATAGGAGCAGAAAAGATTGAAAAAATGGAAAAATTCGGTGGTGGTCGACGGTGACAGTGGTGATGTGGTGGTTTGGTGACTTTTAGTGGTGGTAAAGTGGAGAAAGTGGTGAAAATGAAAGAAAAAGAGAGAAATGGGAGGAATGAGGAAGGAAAAGATAGGGGAGAAGAGCAAAATGAACAAAATAAAAGTAGTATGAGTATTGTCTAGGTGCATTGGACAACACACTATGGTAAGGGAGGCAAAATGGTGTGTTGAGGGGACAATGGCATGAAAAGGGAATCATGAGAGTAAAAAGGGGATTATTGAGGGAAAGTTGACCATGTAAACAAGGGAAGAATTTTTCCAAGCATGGCAACTATGGGTTGGACAGCAAGGGAGTTGACCAACCCCTTTTTAAATGCCAAAAAAATCAAAAAAATAAAATGTGAATAAGGGGATTTGAACTTAGGATCTCTAGGAATTTAATTAAGCACTTAACCATTTAACTACTCATTAGCTTGTTTATGAACTGACAAATTAGGGTATGACATGCTCGCTAGGTCATCCCAAGTGTTGATTGAATCTACCAGCTACGACTCTAACCATATAAAAGCATCATCAATAAGAGAGAAAAGGAATAACCAAAGATAGATAGCGTCATCGGATACCCCATTATACTTGAAAGTATCACAAATGGTTAAAAACTGCTTAAGATGTTGATTTGGATCCTCATTCATTGACCCTCTAAATTGAAGGTTTGATTGTATCATTTGGATCATTCCTGACTTGATTTCGAAGTTGTTAACATTGATCGCAAGGCGATTAATGCTTCCTCGAACAACATCTAAGTTGGGCATCGCGTAGTCACGCAAAGTTCTTTGCTCCATGGGTATTTGTGGTGGTTGTCGAATCTCTCCTTGCGGATTTTCAATAAGTTGCTCTCTTGGTGGAAATGAAATGTCTCTCGGAAGTTACACCCTCCATGTGTGTGATGATACGTTCCGGTTCCAGCTCAAATGGTAAGACACCGTTACCGGTTCATGTCATACAATGTTCCTAGGAAATTTAAAGATTTAAATGATGAGATACCCAAGGTTTGAACATTTGTGAATGGTGTATTGGGTTGAATTGGTAAATTAAATATGAAGAAATTGTTATTTTAATTGCATTTTGTTGGAACCATTTGGTACCTTTTGAAATAGTATGTCACGTCGTGACATCGAACTTTGTCGTCACGACAAGATTCAGGTCATGTGCTACGCCTTGACGTTGAGCATTGGTCGCCACAACAAGGTCAAGTCAGTATGTGGCATCGCAGTGAGGAACCCCTGAAGTTACAATGTCAACTCCAAACTTTGAAAACATTATAGTTTAGTCCTAAGTCGACCTCGGGTTAGCAATAAAGCTTTCGTAGGCTCATGCAAGAATCGGGAATGAATATAAATTGTATCTAATGCTTATATTACTTGTAATTAACTATGTAATGGTGATATTTGAATGTAATTGGTCATAGTTGCTCCGACAACAAATATGGCATCCTATAGCTCAGACCCAACGATTGGGTCAAGTATGAGGTATAATTTTATACTCTTAAAAAATTATAAAATATCAGCTTTTTATATTATTATTTGAAAATTATATAAAATATAATTTATAAAAATATTTAGATAAATAAAAGCTTATAAATTATAAAAATATATTTTATAATTTTTTATAATATACTTATAATTTTTTATACTATATATATATTTTTATAAGTTTATACGCTTTTATATATACAACAATTATTTGATACACAACTTGTATAGTTTTTAAAATTTTACAAATAGATTTAGAGCGTGACAAATGTTTCGTTTATATATATATATTAATATACCTTACAAGTAAATGTCACATCTACTTATAGAGTCTAAAACACTCCACAAACTTTACGTATATGGGTAATTTATTCTATCCTCTACCAGTAGAGTAAAAAACCTCCACAAGCGAAATTGATGTCAAATATATATATATATATTATTGGCTTTTATATATTTAAATATTTTTATAATTTTATATAATTTTCAAAATAATAACCTAAAAACTAATATTTTATAAAAATATATACAAAATTACCAAAAACACATCTAAAAAATTATACTTTTTAATTAATTTATATATATATATTTTTTAATTTATGTTGGCCTCAAAAACTATCACCAAACTACCGAATTGACTAATAATGTCATGTTAGCACAAACTATTGATACCTGATTGATGAAATAAAAGTTCAAATCATCTAGGTTCTGAAGAAAAAAATTAGGAACAAATTAGATAAGAAAATTAAACAAGTTCAACCGCCAAAATATATATTAACCATATAAATAAATAGTGATCAACATTTCATTGAGAATATGAATTAAAGAGTAGAAGCACATTTAAGGAAAATAAACATAAAAACAAGAAAAGGGCAAAAATCCCCTTCCCCCTCGTCAATAACATGATACTCGAAACTCCCCAAACTGCAACATCACAGGGAAACAAGACTATTTACAGTACATCACCATTGTTTGTTTCCTCAAAGACTCCTACGGAGGCAACTATCACTAACAACTCTCTTAAGGGTTACAAACTTTTTTGAACTTCAATACCTCCAATCGAGTTGCAGATGTTCCTCCGATAAACCCCAAAACATGTTTAACCTAGAAAATACAGGTTCGAAAACGAAGAAATAATCATTAGGTGGAGAAAAGATACGTAAGAGTTTGAGATTGGATTTAGTAACATAATTCAACTTATGATCTATACATGTGGCAGCCCGATTTCATTTCTTTCTAAAATAAGATGCATGCTTTCACAGAGAGAAACATCATATCATTACCACTAACATTGGTAATATGAAGAGCAGAACTGGGTATTCATTAGCAGAACAATTAACAGAACTGGGTATTCATTACTCACAAAATGCAGGGAGAAGAGGGTTAGGTCCAGAAATTTTATTAAGACCGCTTTCTGCTTCTGCTCCCAGGACCAGAAAATGTCCTCATGCTGATGGGTTCAGCTGAACTATGCAAATCTCTCTGGTCAACCGAAGCGCTTCCTCGGAATCCATGTGACACAGTGTGAGGAGAACTTGGTCCACTCCCCTTGGAGGCTTCGGTCTCCAACATCTTAGCTTCATCCGTCAACACTGCTAACTGATTTAACAGGAGATGTCAAATCTCGAAAGTAGATTTTAGATTGGAAAGACTTTTATAATATGATCAGTACCACCAAAGAGAAATATAGCATTGATACTATCTGTATCTAAAGACCATTTAAATAGAAACATATCTTATGCCTTCAAGCATGTCTTGTACGTAAAAACAAAAAGAATGCTCGTATTCACAGTTTATAGATCAGAGAAGTAATCTGCACAAGTCTTCACAAAACTGATAAACGTAGTTGGCAACAACAACTGGAACTTCCACAGACATGACAGATAAACTGCTCTAACGGTAGTAAATGTTACTTTTATCTCAACCATCAAACAATTTAATTGCGTACCCGAATTTCGTTCTCTTTTAGTCGATCCTGAAGTGCACTGATGGCAGGACTTAAACTGTATATCAATAAGAATGAACGTGAGTACAAAAGTAAAAGCATCACAAATAATTGAAAGAGGTTTGCATTTGTTTCTAACCAATATTCAATTAACTTGCACATTGAAGCCTGATATGTAGACGTGTGATGAATGAAAGAAAGGGGATGCACTTTGCCATCTCTGTGTCAAATAAAGAAAAGAGTAGAATCAGTGACAAAATAATAAGTTACGGTAGGAAAACAGAAATACTTTCCTATAAAATAAAACCTCATAGTTTGCAAGATGGCTTGGTTATACGCGGCCCGCTCCTCTTCATATAGTACACGTTGCAAATCCGTGAATGACTTCAATGGTGAGTCAAGATTAACAAGAGAAGATGTTGGCAAAACATGCAGAGGAATTTCTTTTCGGACATACTCTGCACCACTGTCAACACACAAAAATGCAATATGAGTATATCAAACTGACAGTTCCTGCAAACTCTGGATAGGCTTTTTGAGTGTGTGTATATAGATAAGCGTAGGCATATGCCAGACATCTACACATGTTTCCCTGTTTATGCATATCCAATTCCGATAATGTATGGAGCGATCCAAGAACATACTCATGTATACCTCATGTCCAAATTCGAGCGGTGCATGGCTTCTTGCATGCTTTCCGACATATCCATGGGATCAATATCAACAACAGCATTCTGTATATTATTGGTATTGTAGTAACCTCTGCCTTGCTCTTGCCCTAGATAGTTGGCATCGGCATTGGCGAAGAAACCTCCTAAGTCTACAGATCGTATCCCACTCTGGTCAAATTCCATATGCACAACCCATTTGAAAGAGAAACATAAGGAAAAACAAGCATAAAATACAATGCAGAACAAAAAAGCACGAAGGAGATAATACATAGAGCAAATTTCACAAACAGTCATGTATCCATTCAAAATGAAAGGAAAAAAAAAAGTGGTCACCGCTATTGCAAAACACATCTTTTCACATTTTATCAAGAACGACCATAACAATCCAATATTATCTATACAGATGATCCTACATATAGAGAAAAAGGGTACAGTTTGTTGTTTTCTGTAGAAACTTTCTTCAGAAAACAGACATAGACAACAGCAGGAATAGCCCATTTTTGCCTAAACATTTTGCATTTTTCCAAGTAGAAAAATTCTCACAGAGGAAATTAGAGCAATCACTAAGAAAGAAAAGTTGAGCAAAGTAACAACAAATCTAAAGAAGCACTTTGTTTATGGAAACTAAAATTTGTGCAGCATAATACACAAAGATGTTCCATTCCATCATCTAAAGCATTACTTATCTCCTCACTTTTGCTCGTTTAAGAGCCCTGATACAGTAACAAGATATATGACAAATTTTAACTTCAACAATCATAAATTGCACCTTGGCAGATCCTTGAACCGGTCTGGAATCACTAGTGTCTTGCATGTGACTATCTACTTCTGCAGATCCAGATGTCAATAATGGATTCTCAGAAGAGCTTAGAGATGACTCAAGATCGATAACTGAGCTTCTATTCAGTGGTGGTAAAGCAATTGGTCCCGTAACATGATTCTGTTTCCCATCTGATGACTGAAAAGCAATGACTTGTATTCTTCCCACCTGAAATTATCACAATTATATTTATTGAGCTTTCCAGGGTTAACAAGAACTTCTATAAGATTGGTTTCAATTTAGTATGCATGAAGCACTAACCTTGTTTGTATCTTCACTAAAACAAGAAAATATGAGCCCAATAAATCCAGAATCTAGAAGTTGATACATTGCCTGGGTCCGCACATCTGCAGAAGGTAAAAGTAGAAAATCTTTTCAATGCCCCGCAATCAATCATAAAGATGACACTATCTAACAAGAAATAACCAAAAGTGGGCTTCAGTTAAAAGTAATGACCAATAAACAATCCCACTGTGCCTACACGATGAAGAATCCTCTTCGTCAAGTTTCACCAATAAGCAAACACTCTCATATCAGCTACACAATGTCATGGGTTCAAATCTTAAGGATGTGGTTCCATACTTGCGAGGTTGAAAATTAACAGCACTAGAAAACCAATCATCTTAATTTGCAACCATTGGATTAAATATAAAATACATCCAATAGTTAACAGGAGAGTGTGACCGAAAATTGAATAACCTAGACATGCAAAAAGGACTAAAAGCACTTGTCCATTCAATAATTCATGATACAAGTAAACAAACAAAAACAACTTAGGATTTCAAAAAGGTAACTGTACATGTGAAAATTCTGCTCAAACTGAAACAAAAGAGTGCACACACAAAGAATATCATGTTATTCTCCCAACTTATTTCAATATAATGCTTCAAACAGACGAATATATTTTTCTTATCAAAAAGCTAGGTCAGCAAATTAAGTTTTTTTGCAAAAACAAAACTAATTGTTCAAAACTTACCAACATGAGAAGGAAGAACAGTAATATGGGGATGCGAATGGTACCACCCAATAACTCGTGTTGTTCTGCCAGTCGATGCAGTCATTCTGTACATTGAAGTTAATTTCACAACAAAGCTAAGAATCTTGAACATGTCACTAAATCAGAACACACAAAAGATATTTATAGTAAAAGTTATACTAGCTCTACGTTTTATGCCGATGACATTTGGTGTAAGTTGCAGAAATTAACAAATTCAAGTTAGCTCTAAAAATGGCTTTTGGCGAAAGCAGCTAAGCAGAAAAAATTATCATTTCACATTAAACACAGTGCAAGCACATTTATAAAAACTAAAGCTTTAGATAATTAGGCAAATTACTAACGAACACAATAAACTAGTCTCTTCTAGACACTTATCATGATTTACAAGATTTAAATCATCACTAGGAATCACTGGAAAGGCCAACACTAGTGACCAGAGAACTAATTTTCTTTTATACTGTAATGAACACAAAATCAAACGCCAATTCATTAACAACAAAGAAAAAATGCACAAAGATTTAAGGATATATCAGCTAGAGCTGATGCAGCTGCCAACTGTTCAGGATTTGTCTCAACTCGGTCCTTCCGCCGATCAGATCGTGATTGTGGTGATGCTCCCCATATCAATGCAGTGACATTTCCATCTTTTGAGTACTGGAATTTGCAAGAGGTGAACAAAGGAACATAAACTGAATCATAAAATCCAGAAAATAGAATGACAAAAGTGCAAGACAAACCAATCATATTACAGAGCAATACTCTTTGTTGTATGAAACCAAAGTTTAAAAAGATCAGATTTATCATCAATTAAGTTACGTATAAAGAGATTCAAGTTCGTAGGACCGTGTTTCAGTAAAAATGGCTTATTGAATGCAACAATCCACAAAGTCAAAATGAACCAAAGGTAGATACACTTCCAACATTGTTTTTTAGAAATACATAACAAGAACTATATCTGCTAATGTATAAAATTAATGCAATAAAGGGATTTTCCACATCAAAATCAGGAAAGAGTAAGGTGTGAATTTCTTCAGTTTATTTGCATTATCCAAACTGAACAAGAAATTGGTAAAACTTAGTCCCTTAAACAAAAAAAAAAAAAAAAAATTAAGATATATAATCTACTGCTTACTATAAGCACACACATTCAGAAGGAAAAAATCAAAGACTATAACTTGAAGTCAACAATAACCCAAAGCATATAAATAAAACTTCGAAAATTTAGATCAATTTTTTACTTAAAATACAAGAACCCATTTCAGCTAAAAATTAAAAAGAAAAACCCAAAGAATTTTGACATTAATCCCCCTTTTAACATCAGGCACCATATAAATTACATTAAAATTTTTTGAAAAGAAAAAAAGATTGAATTTTGAGACAAGGATTTTATGCAAACATATATAGGAGGAGGAAAAAAAAAGACAAACCTCAATATCACCGAGAAGAAGACCCATGATCTCTTCAGTTTCAGTGGACAATGCATGTGTAAGACAAGTTAACCAAACATCCTCAGACATTTTCACACATGTTAGAGACATTCTTTAAATTAATAATTTTTCTTTTCTTCAAACAACTTTCTTTCTTTCTTTCTTTCTTTCTTTCTTTCTGTCTTTTTAAGATTCAAGATCTTTAGAGGATTTTCACTTTTTTTTTCTGAAGAAGGGTTTCTTTTCTTTTGGGGTTTGGGAGGGGGGGGGGGGGCGATAGATCTTGTTGGACAGGAATGTACGAACAGAGGGAAACGCCACAATCAATTCTAATTTATTTGTTTGTAACCATAAAATCTAGACCGTTTATTTCTCATACATCAAAAGAAAATCCATTTCCTACCACACACCATTGTTTTCTCAACTATTTTGTTCACTTTTGATTATGCTATTTACATTTTTTTTACATTATTTACAAAATTAATTTATAACTTATTTTCTCTCGATGGCTTTGATTTTTTTTATTTATAATCTATATAGTATAACACTAAATTTTGTACCTTCAAAAAAAAAAAATACTAGATTTTAGATTATTGAGAGGACTAATTTATCAATAAATGCCAAAAAAAATAAGTCGATTTTAAGAAAAATTTCAGAAATAGGTCATTTTTTAGAAGCTGGAAGTGTTTTCAACATGCTGTCCGAAAAACAATTCCAACTGGAAACATTTTCTCCAACAGTAAAAATAATGGCTACTTTTCCAACGACTATTTAATTAGCCATTGGACACACACCCAAACAGTCAAATTTATTTTCCTATAAACCTAGCATTCTATTTTTTTTCCAATTCAATCTCAACTCTTTCTCACATTCTCAAGTCTCTCTCAAATTCCTTTCAATACCCACTTAAATTCACTATTTTTTTTGCTCTCTCAATTTTATTTCTTTTTTTATTTAAGTTATCTTAACATTTTCTTAAATTATTTTTTCTAATACAATTTTTTCTTCGAAATTATCAATGGAAAATTCAAATTCTCTAATCCGTCATGATAATAACCACATTTTCGTCAATCAATTGCAAATGGTAAGAATATTTCTAATTATATTTTAATGTTGTATGATTTTATATTTTTTATTATATTTGAATTTAATATTTTGTATATTTTTTCCTTGAATAGGCAGAAGATCGAATTTTGCAATCCAACATTCGTAATCTACCCTCTCCTCCATCACCCTTGAGAGAAGCAAGTTTTTCGCACGTGGCCCTTGTAGATAGGGGGTGTAAGTTAGATCGGCACTTTTAAGCGAGTTGGAGGAAAGGTGGAAACGCACACTTTCCATCTTTCATGCGGCGAGTGTACCATCACTCTAAAGGACGTGCAGTTACAACTCGGGTTACCAGTGGATGGGTCCGTAGTGACTGGGACTGTTCACACTGATTGAAAAGCGTTATGCGACAAATTTTTGGGGTTGGTTCTGGACAATTTTTGAAGGTCAGGTAGAAATGACTTAGTTAAGAAGAAATTTCGATGAGCTCAATGAGGATTCGACTGAAGTCGAAAAAGAACAACATGCTCGGGCTTACATCCTTATGATAATCGAGGGGATCCTAATGGCAGATAAGTCACGAAATCTCATCCATTTAAGGTGGCTGCTGAAACTCATCAACTTTAGAGAAGCATGCAAACTCAATTAGGGGTCCGCCGTGTTGGCGACCTTGTACTAGAGATATGTCGGGCGACGCAACCACGAAAAATTAAAATTGTTGGTTGCATGCTACTACTACAGTCATGGGCATAGTATCAACTGCCATTTTTACATTCTAAAGCACACTACCCTTACACGTTTCCACTCGTAACAAGGTAAAATTCATTAGATAATTGATTTACCGTAATAAAATAATTTAAAGTTTGAATTATTCTGTTAACAAATTATTTCAATAGGTGGAATCATGGGTTGAGTTATGTGAAACTACTGAAGGAGTTGCAAGATATACGACTTATATTAGACCAACAATCTAAAGTGGAGGTAAGTATTTTTTTTTTAAAATTTGAATTATATAATATTCATGTATTTAATTTGAGATTTAATAGTATATATATAACTAGTTTTTTATTATTTTAATATAATTTGTATGGACACCATACAAGGATCCAGCAATTCAGGAATGCATCCCATCCGAATTCCTAGTGAATCCCAACATCTGGCACATGAAGGTGTCATTCGTAGTGTACGCTATCGTGGAGATGCATGAGTCAAATAGGGTGTTGCGGCAATTTGGGTTCAGACAATCAATTCCAATAGCACCTCAGGACCTCAACATCTGCATCCTATCAACTTGAGAAAGAGGCCAGATGAGAATTGGATTAGATTCCACGCCGAATATATCAGCATATAAAACAATCGTTATAAGTTCTTACCTCCTCGTAAGGCCATTGTTGCTTTAGAGTTAGCTTGTGATCTAGAGTACATGCCTTGGTTTAGGCTTCTTGGCAAGCTATACTTGTTGAGTGAAGAAGATAAGAGTGGGCAATCACATACGAGGAGGCCACGATGGTCACCGACATATCCAAGGCCTGGCAACGAGGGCCTGTCGTTTGCACCTATGTCAAAGTCGACACCGACACCGATGCCCACACCACTCCTAGTTAGTATGTGTAGTCCTATTTTGGTGCATATGGGAACCATATCATTTTCACACAAGCACCATATATTCCACCACATTTTTTTCTTCTACTTTAATGCTAAGTTTTGTTTTCGAACCTCTGTCCCTAGTATATTACATGTTGATGCCATCGACATTTTTGATGGTGACATATAGGTCGTCCATGTTTTGACCACCAACCGAGAGTCCAGTTGTTATGCCACCGGTGTACGGAACACAATATAGTTATACCCCTAGCCGATGGTGGCGCAAACACCTCCGGAATAATTGTTCTATCAAGGTGGATCATCTTTCCAACCACCTATTCCTAGACCGAAGTATGCACAATAACAATTGAGAAGCAACCAATCGCAATCAACTACGGACAAAGGTGAAGAAAAGGGGAGGCTTGTACCAAAACATGTGTCGGAAGTTCAACCAAGAAGGAATTTGGCTAGCAACCATCGACATGTTGGAAAAACGAATTTGGAAAATGTAGCGGAAAATAAATTTAGGAAAAAACCAGAGTTTTAAAAATTTTTCCAAAACAAGATCTTGGTTCTGATATCTAAAGTATAACATTTAATCAAAATTGTACCTTTTCGATTCGTCTAAGATGAGCACTTCGACCAAGTAGTCTTATCTGCTATCTTCAAGCTCACGTTTGCCAAGTGTGGGCTTGATTCGAATAAAAAAAAAAATTCACAAAAATTACCAATGAGATAATTTTGTAATTTCTCTAAACTTTTGGGTCAAGTTGTAAATTAGAAAAATATCTTTAGAAATTTTCTGAAATAATCTCTTCAGAGAATTTTCTCTCTACAACTTTCTATTGAATTCAAGTATGTGTAAATAATGACCCAATGCTCTCTTTATATAGGGAGAGTTTAGAGAGTTCAACTATAATTAAACTTAATCACTTTAATATTAAATTAATATAATATTTATCAAGATAAATATTATATTAAATTTAATATTAAATCTTATTAAAATAATAGAATATTTATCTATAAGATAAACATTAAATTAAATTTAATATTAAGATAATCACATTAATATTAAATTAATAAAATACTATTAAGATAAGCATTAAATTTAATTTAATATTAAACTATTAAAATAATATTATTTTTGAAATAATTAACCTAAAATCAAAATCTCTTGTGGACTTCTAGTAGGAATGTAACTATTCTACTGCTCAACCACCGATAACCAATCACCGTCGGCCACCAGGACACCGCCATCGTAGCCACCTACACCGCCTGTCTGGTGATGCAGATGTGACACCCTTACGGTACTCCAAGCCGATTCGGCTGTTGCCGATCCAGTGACTAACTTAGGATTTAGGTAAATCACATCATGAACGTCACAAGTGAATTAATTTACAAACGGATTTAGAATTAATTCATCTTGGGTCTAGTCCAATGTATCATTCTACCAATGAATACATCTATGTCTCTACTCGTGAAGGCAACTTCTTCAATAGCCAAGACTAGTCATCTCCCCAATTGGAATTGTAGACAACATAATAATCCTTCTCAGTATTTAAATCAAATGCCCACTTTGATGCTTTTACGGTATTACAGGCTCATTTAGATTATCTATTGAAGTAAGTTGTCTTTCTCGCAATATAAACGTTCTTTACAATGCCACTTATCTTCAGTTTGAACTTTAGACAATCAATGAGTTAATATTTTCTTGTCACAATTTTGTTATGCATGCAAAATATAAAATACAAAAAATACAAAAGACATAATAGTGAAATGTGAAATTAACTTTATTTATTCATCGTTCAAATAAATAGAAAATAGTTACATGTTTACTACAATATGGGCACATTTCCCAACAATCTCCCACTTGCCCCAGTGAAGTAAATTTGTCATGTTTTGCATTCCCATATCCTCGACGTGTTTGTTAAAACTCTTAGTTACAAGAGTCTTAGTAAATAGATTCGCGAGGTTATTTTCAAAATCTACTTTCATCACATCTATAATTCCTTCGGCTACTGCCTCTCGTATCAAGTGACATTTTCGATTAATGTGTTCTGTCCTCTTGTGACTTCTCATTTCCTCTGTATTAGCTATTGCAACATTGTTATCACAATATAGTGTTATAGCTTTTTCCATACTTGGAATAACTTCAAGTTCGGTTAAGAACTTTCGAATCCATATTGCTTCTTTCGTTGCCTCAGAAGCAGCCACATATTCGACCTCCATAGTAGAGTCAGCAATGTAAGTTTGTTTTGCACTTCTCCATACTATGGCTCCACAACCTAGAACAAATACATTTTCCAACGTCGATTTCCTCAAACGTTTACAGGTTTGGAAGTCTAAATCTGTGTATCCAACAAGAGTAAGGTCCTACCTAGAATACACAAGCATATAATCTATGGTTCTTTTAAGATACCTTAATATATGCTTTACAGCTTGTCATTGCCTGAAACTTGGATTCGTCTGATATCGACTAACCATTTCTATTGCAAAACAGATATCTGGACGTGTACAAAGCATCGCATACATAAGGCTTCCAACTTCCAAAGCATATGGAACCTTACTCATATGATCTCTTTCTTCCATTGTCTTAGGACAGTCATCTAAACAAAGATGAAAACCTGATGCAGTCGGCTAAATGCTTGTCTTTGCATCGGTCATTGCAAAACGTTCCAGTACCTTATCAATGTTTGAAGCTTGCGATAGTGCTACCGTTTTATTCTTTTGATCCCTAAGAATTCGAATTCTAAGAATATAGCTAGCTTCACCCAAGTCCTTCATGCTAAACTATTGAGCTAACCACAGTTTAACCAATGACAATTCTCCTACATCATTTCCAATAAGTAGAATATTATCGACATACAAAACGAGGAAGATCACCTTTCTGTCCTTTATATGCTTATAAACACAATGTTCATCAACGTTTTTCTCAAATCCAAAAGTCTTGATCATTTGATCAAATCTTTTATTCCATGAGTGGGACAGCTGCCTAAGTCCATAAATGGATCTTAGCAGTTTGCAAACTTTCTGCTCATTTTCTTTGACAACATAGCTAGTGGGTTAAGCCATGTAAATGGTCTCACCAAGATAGTCATTCAATAATGTTGTCTTGACATCCATTTGCCAGATCTTGAAATCGAGAGTAGCGGTAATGGATAAGAGTATACGGATTAACTTGAGCATGGCTACTAGAGAAAAGGTCTCATAGTAATCGATGATTTCTTTTTGTGTGTAGCCTTTCCCTACAAGTTTAGCTTTGTGTGTTTCCACTTTCCTTTTCGCATTTCGCTTCTTGTAGATCCAATTACACCCTATGGGTTTAATCCCAATCGGTAAGTCTACAAGTTTCCACATCGTATTGGATTTTATAGAATCCACCTTGGTACCCATGGCCTATTTCTAAAGCTTGGAATCAACGTCCTGTATAGCCTCATCGTAAGTGAGTGGATCATCATCCTCATGATTGGCTTACTATTATAAATACTACCATCATAGATGAAGAAGTCTGGTTTCTTAGAAACTTTTCCACTACGACGAATTCCCCTATGTTGTTGATTTTTGCAAGTTTTTATAAACTTTCTCGTGAATTAAATTTGGTGATTGTCCTACCATTCCCGAAAGTTCCTTGAGTACCACTTTACTTCGAGGCTTAAAGTTATCCATGTAGCTTTCCTCAAAGAAAGTAGCATGAGTAGAAACTTTAATTGTTTTATCTTTCGGATTGTAGAATAATCCTCCCTTTGTTCTTTTTGGATATCCTACAAACATGTACAATTATGTTCGTGCATCCAACTTCTTTGCATCCTTATCCAAAACGTGTGCTGGAAAACCCCATATTATAAAGTGATTGTAACACCCCTTACCCGTATTCGACGCCGGATCAGGGTACGAGGCATTACCAGGCTTATAAGCAAGCAACCATACAAAACCAATACATGATTTTCCATTCAAAATTTAAAACATTTCATAAATCTTCATATCACCCTTTACAAGAGCCTACGAGGCCTAAAACACACTTTAGAGACGGTTCGGAATCAAATCAAACACTTTAGAAGATCTCTGGAAAGACTTAGAAAAATTCCATCAAACAGTCCACACGCCGGTGTGGAAGAAGGAACACGCCTGTATGGCATATCATATGCCCGTGTTCAACACCCGTGTAGATTTATTTCCCAATTTGAACCTACAGGGGTTTTCACAACATCAGACACACGGCCGTGTCCATGGCCCGTGTCCCTCACACGGCCTAGACACGCCCGTGTGCAAAAACCTTGACATTATGTTTCTGACGTCATCAACCTATTAAGGTCACATGGCCAAGGCACACGCCCGTGTCCTTAGACCGTGTGGCGAATTAAATTCCTAAATCCAGGTGCAGACTTCACACGGCCTGGGCACATGCCCATGTCCTATGGCTGTGTATTCCACACGGTTGAGACACACGACCGTGTCTCAGCCTGTGTGGTTACTACTGGGCATTTTGATCTTCCAACTTAGCATGTAGGGGGACACACGGGCAAACCACACGCCCATGGGGTAGACCGTGTGTCGCACACGGCCTGGACACACGACCGTGTTTCTACCCGTATGGACAATATCAAGGCTATTTACCAAGCCTTTTTGCCACCCATACTTACACCAATATAAACCACATCAAGCATCCAACTCATTCATGCACTAATATACCAAATAATCAACCATGCAACTTGCACATTCATGACTAACATCATCATTTCATATATTAATAAGAAATAGCCAACAACCATGGTTGTATACAAAAGAATTCATCTTCAATTAAGTCAACACATTTGGCCAAAACAATATGACATACAACAAAAGACTAAGTCCTTATACATGCCATACTCAAAATGCTAAATCTAACTATACTATACCCATAAGAATAGCTTGATAGTGTGAAACGAGCTCCGACGTCCTTCGAATTTCCAAGCTAGCTTGGCGAAACTACAAGGGAATGGAAAAGAAAGGGAGTAAGCATAAAGCTTAATAAGTCTACATGTAAACAATGAACATCATACAACGTACTTATTCATCAAGAACAATTTAGATTCTCATAATTATACTTACTCATTTCAAATCTTACCACATTCCTGTAACACCCCTAACCCCTATCCGTCATCAGAATAGGGTTACGAGGAATTACCGATCACTCACTTCATAACATATACATATCTCATACATTTAGACATTCAAATATATATGTTATTCAAACACAGTCATATTGTCCCTTGCAAGGCTCTACGAGGCCTTAAAACATGATTAGAAGTGGTTTTGGGACTAAACTGAACATATACAAAAATTTTCGAAACTTAGAATAATTTTCACATTTTCAAATGTCACAAGCCCGTGTGGACAGGCCGTGTGCCTCACACGGCTTCCAGACACGTCCGTGTCACAAACCGTGTGGAAACAGGGCATACATACTAACTTGGTCACACGGTCACCAGACACGCTCGTGTGTCTAGACCGTGGAACACACTGACTTGTTCTATTTAAACAGCAGGGGTCACATGGTTGAGACACATGCCCGTGTTCTCAGGCCGTGTGGAACGAAATTAGGCTTGGTTTAAGCCATATTTCTTACCCTCCTCATGCATACCTAAACCACATCATTTTGTACCATTTCAATACCATTAATAGGTAGCCAAAACATTCCAAATACACTAGCTATAATCATCATTATAACCTATTTTATTAATACAATATTTCCCAATTCAAACATCAATTCATACCTCAAAAATGAACCAATTCATCAACTTAATTTTTATGCATTTCTTAAGCAAATACTCATCATCTATCAAATAATCATATGAATAACTTAAACCATTATTAAAACGGCCATATACACTTAGATCATTTCAAGCAAATCTCATAACAATTCTAAGCTATTTAGCCAATATCAAGTTTATCAAAATATACTAAATTCCACAACCACATTTATAATCAACCATCTCAAATAGCCAAATACATTCCAACCTTAATATCAAATACCATAGCCTATACATGCCATATAACCAAGTCATAAAGGGTATATGTAACACCCCAAACCCGGCCTAGACGTTACGACCGGATCTGGCATGTCACATGAAAGGAATGTCTAAAAAAAACTGTGCGTTCGTTAAAAAGTTCGTATGCTTTTTGAAACTCCGTGTTTTGTGGTTTGTTTATAAAAGCCGATTCATTTCAATGTCCATTTTACAAAGTTGTTATTAATTTGAATAAAATTGTATTTGTTGTGAAAATCGAGCTTAAGTAATTTTGAATAAAAAAACGGTTTATTACCATTTTAGGAAAATCCCATATTGAACATATAATAATAAACAGTAACCAAATTGAAAGCTAAAACCAAATAAAATACCAAAGGCCTTATTACATAACAAAATCCCAAAATTAAAAGTAGGTTTAAATATAAGAAACGAGTTTATGAGAAAACATTGCAGGGCCACCACAAGTCTGCCTCGGCTCCCAAATCCGCGATCTACTGATTACCTGAAACATTTAAAAAGAGGGGGTGAGTTTACGAAAACTCAGTGTGCAATTCCCCTCACGAGTGATGACTGGGCCTAAGCCCACAGAAGCAGATTGGGCCTTAGCCCTTACAATAACATACTTGGCCGAAGCCCACATAAATCGAATCAGGCTGTAGCCCTAACATTACAGTATAGCAGATAATCAGATAATCAATGCGATATGATGCATATACAGATGATAATGCAGAACCCAATCCCAGCCTAAATTTCCATCCGCTACACATCACCCGTACCTGCCAATCACACCGTGGGGATTACTAAATCGACCCTCCATTTGCTACACACCATCAAAGGCAGTCGCTGCAGTCAACTGCTCATCGCCCTTATAATCGTGGCATAGCCACCAGATAATGTGACAGAGTCACCAGATAACAATATGTGACATTAGTCACCAGATTCTTAATATGTGACATGAGTCACCAGATAATGTGGTAAAAACCACCAGAACACTTCCCCTTTATCAATATCACCCATATGCCCATGCAACATACATATTATTCAGATATTATGCAATGTGTCATGTATGCAAAACATATATCAAATATAAGAATAACATGAGTTACCATCATAATCAGATAGACATAAAACAATAAAATCAAGCTAATCAACCTCTAAGGGTATAATCGTAATTTTACCTACCAAGGGTATTTTCGTAATTTACCCACCAAGGGTATTTTCGTAAATTCGCACCTCCAATGGCCTTTTCGAAGGCCTAATGTCGCCACCAGCGACTCAGCTACCATTTCCGATCGTACTGGACGATTAGGCCTAAAACCCGATTTCGGCCCATCCGGGCCCATACGCTCATGTGGCCCACCTAGCACAAATCTAGCCACGTATATAAGTTCCACCTAGTCTAGTTCAACATATACTAAACAATCATACAATTTACTCATATGGGCCCACGGGCCCATTGGGCCCACTTCGGCCCATCGAGGCCCAAGCAGCCCCAACCCACAAGAATACTACTGATGGTCTCAACTATCGCGTCGAAGCCCCACACGTGCGCTCGCACGCTTGTGTGGCTACTAATGCCGTGTGACCGGCATTTCGGCATTTTCCGCTCTACAGCTAGAGTAAAGAGAGTTACACACCTGATAGGACTCTGGTGTTAATCCGCGCTCCGGCCACTCCTGTGCCCAAACGCCCTCCAAGGTGTGTTCACTCTCCTCCTGGAATGCTCTTTATATAGCTAGCTCTTCACCTTCATTCTTTGTGTCTTTCCGATGTGGGATCCCTTCGTCAGTAGAGTTTAAATTCAACTAAAACTCTTGCCGTCCAATCCGCAAAATAAATACTCTCTTGCTTCTCATAAGATTCGAACCCAGGCTCCCTTGTAGCATAATCCACGCTGCTAACCACTTGGCCACAACCTCCTCTTGTGTCTTAAACCATGCGCAACTAAATATAAACTATGGCCCAAATTCTAAGATCCAAGTAAAAAGAAACCAAAATGCAAAAGCCAAGACTTGAACCTTGGACCTCCTTCCTTCCTTATGGCGTCACTCCCTTGCCCCTTAAGTGGCGTCACTTTGCCACTGCACCACACACTCCACTTATGTCATTTTCCTCCACTTTTTATTCTTAAGGCCTACCTTCCAACTTCCAGGGTTTTTTTTCACCTAAAACCAAAATTTCCCTAAATCCAAAGTTCGATCCGGGACTTCATAGAAGCCCTCAAACCTTCCAAAATCACTTACCTAATAAGTCTAACTTGCATTAATACCGTTCTCTAAAATTTTAAACGCTACTACGCCTAAGGCCCATTGGGCTCAATCCTACTAGGCCCAATTTCAGGATGTTACAGTATAAATACCGAAATCATTAGCCAGATAGTGTGATGCGATCTTCGCTGACTTCCAACCCGAGCAAATCTCCGAAACTCAATAAACATAGGAAAAACACATAGAGTAAGCTTTGAAAGCTTAGTAAGCTCGATCTTAATAAAATTAATATAACAAATGAGTTCATTACAATGCCATAAGCATACTATGCTATCTCAAATGTTAAAACACAAATTATCTCAAGTTTACAACATGATTTCATATCAAATCATCACCATTCATTAATATACTTACTTACTTACTAACTTTAGCTTTTACAAGTTTATTCAATTCGATTCTCATATAACATTCAAGTCTCACTTTCATATAACCAAATAAGCACATTATGGGAAATAACATATTTAATCACATATCTTTCTCATATGAATCACCTATCATCACTTATACCCAAATTCACCTTTCATTCGTATAGTATATGACAATTTCACATATGCCACTTTATAAATCATATCTTATTCATTTGTTCATGTTTCATTTGCACATATTCACAATTCATTTACATACACATTACATAACATTCTTTGCACATATATACTTACCTTTCATTATCAAATGTTGTATACATTTCAACGTACCTGAATCGGAATGTCATTCACTTATTCACTTATTTCTCAGAACGCCCGTTGAACCGTTCAGAATTAATAAGGATACTCGGATAGTCGAAAATCTCGTACAATGCCAACATCCCAGACGTGGTCTTACATGTAACACATATCGATGCCACTGTCCCAGATAGGGTCTTACACGAATCAAATACGATGTCAATATCCCAGACATGGTCTTACACGTAAACACAAGTCGATGCCAACATCCCAGACGTGGTCTTACACAAAATCACATTTCGGAATCCTATGTCATGACATATGTATCCTAACTATTCCTATGGTTCGTACGAGGCTTTTAGATGTCATCACATTATCGATGCTTTCTCGTATTCATATATTCTGCTTCTTAAACAATTTAATATCATAATAACATATATAGCTTATTCAAGTTACATATATATTTACATTACCATTTGGCATTAAATTCAATCACACAAATAATATGCATTTATAACATGATTTCATAACGTTTATTAAAATACAAACTTACCTCGTTCGCTGTAACGACGAATTAGGTCGACTAATCCGAAACTTTGTTTTCCCCCGTTTTAAATCCGAATCTCATTTTTTTTCTCAATCTATATAATAACAAAATTTACTTATTTAATCATTAATTCATTCAATTTAACACAATTTACATATTTTGGCAAAATTACACTTTTGCCCCTATTATTTCACATTTTTGCAATTTAGTCTTTATCACATAAAATCACAATTTCATGCAATTGCATCCTACCCATGCTTAACCGAATTCTTTTTATTACCTTAGCAGCCCACATTTTGCAAATAATCACACTTTTAACCACATAATTTCAATATTCCACAATTTAATCCCTAATTTGCATTTTCATCAAAAATTGCATTTTCATCAAAAATCACTTTATAAAATATGAAAATCTAACATCAAATATTCATATTTCACCATTAAACATCAAAGAACACATAAGCTTATCAATGGCAACAAACAAATTTGAAATCGAAGACACGGGCTAGCTAGAACTAGTTGCAACGATAACAAAAACGTAGAAATTATTAAAACCCGAGCAAAAACCACTCACCAATTAATCTTCAAAGCTTGGTCGAATGTAGCTTCATCCATGGCTATTTTATTCATGCATTTTTGGTGGAGGATGAATTAATGAAGATGATAATTTGGCTTTATTATAATTATTATAACATTTATTAACCATTTACCAATTTAACCTTAAAAATAATTCAAAATTTCATTTATGCCAAACCATTAACATCCACTAACAAAGAAATGACATATTTACCACATAAGGACCTTAACTTTAAGGTTCTATAGCTATTTAATACCTTTAGCTAATAGAACACGAGTTTTACACTTTACGCGATTCAGTCTTTTTTACCGAATTAAGCCTTTAAACGGTAAAATTTCTCTATGAAATTTTCACACAATAATTCTATCATGGTGTAAACCATAATAAAATATTAAAATAAATATTTTGACTTCGGATTGTGGTCCCGAAACCACTATTCCGATTAACCCTAAAAATGGGATGTTACAATTCCAAACACATATCATAAAACATTGCTCACACTTGCACTTATACCCTGCACTTATCACCACAAACCACATGAAATTTCACTAAGACAAGGTTTCTCAATAAGCACTTTGGAATAATACAGAATACAGGGTGGTTTTGCACACAACCCACCACTAATGAATAACACAGTGGTATCGCACACAACCCACCACTAATAAATACACGATGGTATCACACACAGCCCACCAATAGTCACATTTTCATGGTGGTATCACACACAACCCACCAATAATGATAAATATGGTGGTATCGCACACAACCCACCTACACTCACTTATTTACGGTGTTCATCCGTAATTTCCTCACTTTCTATTATTTCAATATATATCAACCATATTCATTCACATTTCACATAATACCTCAACATGTAAAAACATAAGTAAAAAGGACGTATTATTTACATATAAACTTACCTCGATGCAAAATGTGACAATTTGCAATTTAGTCTGAAACCTTGCCTTTTCCTCGGTCAAGGTTGATTCCACGTTCTTCTTGATCTACAATGTTATATTTAACTTATTAAATCACCACATTATTCAAATCACTCCAAAATTCCTATTTTGTAAAATTTACCATTTTACCCCTAGACTTTCACAAAATTACTATTTTACCCCTAGGCTCGTAAAATGAAATGTTTTTATTTTTCACACACCCAAGCCTAGTAGATTCATATTCCTTTTTATAGCAACTCACAATACCAATTATTTCACACATTTATCACCTATTTTACAACCATTACAAAAAGGTCCTTTTTAGGTGTTTTCATGAAAACTCCTTTCACAAAAGTTGTTTATTTAACAACCAAGTTCATTTTCTTCCATAAAATTTAGCAACAACACTAATGCTGTCATGGCAAAACCCTAGACTTTCAACCATTTTACAAAATAGTCCCCTCATTAGCTAGCTTAAGCTACAATGGCTCTAAAAGTACAAAAATTATCAAGAAACACCACCAAAATCACTTACTTGCAAGGGTAAGAAGTTGCTGAAAATTTTAGACTTCCAAAACCCCTTCTTGGCTGATATTTTCAGTGGAAGAAGATGAAGAGGAAAGGATGATATCACTCTTTTCTTTGTTCTATTTTATTACATCAATTTAGTCACCTAATCCACCAACTTTGACCAATTTTGACATTTCTTGTCCCCTATGGCCGGCCAACACTCTATCAAGGGTCTAATTGCACTTTAAAGACCTCCAATTTAATATTCTATAGCTATTTGACACCCTTAGCTTGTAAAATAAAACTTTCGCACTTAACGTGATTTAGTCCTTTTTCAAAATTAAACATGCAATCACTAAAATTACTTCATAAAAATTTTCATGCACGCATATAATCATGCTATAACACATAAACAATTATAAAAATAATTTTCTCCAACCTCAAATTAGAGGTTCCGAAACTGCTATTCCGACTAGCCCCAAAATTGGGCTATTACAATTCCCCCCTTAAGGATTTTCGTCCCTGAAAATCTTACCAGTGAAAAGGTTTGGGTATTTGATTCTCATAGCTTCCTTGGGCTCCCATGTAGCCTCTTCTACCCCATGTCTTTGCCACAATAATTTCACAAGAGCAATACTTTTATTCTTCAATTTCTTGACCTCTTAGTCTAAAATCTTAACCGGCTCTTCACCATAGGTTATGTCCGGTTAAATTTCAACCTCTGTTGGTACAATCACATGCGAGGGGTCTGATCAATAACAACGCAACATAGATACGTGGAATACATCATGAATCTTTTCCAACTCAAATGGCAAAGCCAAACGATAGGCTACCAGTCCGATCTTCTCAGTAATCTCATATGGTCGGATAAAATGTAGACTTAACTTGTCTTTCCTACCGAATCTGAGGACTTTCTTCCACGGGGATACTTTCAAAAATACCTTATCACCAACTTGAAACTCAATCTCTTTCCTTTTCAAATTCGCGTAGGACTTTTGGTTATCCGAAGCAGCCTTTAAACAATCACGAAACACTTTTACTCTTTCTTCTATCTCTTTGACTAGGTCAACCCTGTGTATCTGATTTTCTCTGAGTTCGGTCCAATACAAGGGCGTTCAGCACTTACATCCATGCAAAGCATCATAAGGCACCATTTTTAAACTCGACTGATAGCTATTGCTGTAGGTAAACTCTACCAGTGGTAAATACTTTTCCCAACTACCTTGGAACTAAAGAATACAACACCGCAACATACCTTCAAGAATCTGAATTACTCTATCTGACTGACCGTCGATTTGCGGGTGGAAAGTAGTACTAAAATTCAGTTTCATCCCCAACGCTTCTTGCAACTTTTTCCAAATCCTTAATGTGAACCTCGGATCCCTATCCGAAATAATCGACAACGGTACTCCATGTAATCTCACAATTTCTGACACATACAATTCCGCCAACCTATCAAGCGAATAGTCAATGAGTACCGGTATAAAATGGGCTGACTTTGTCAGTCTATCCACCACAACCCATACGGCCTCTTTCTTACTAGGTGTCAAGGGTAAACCCGTCACAAAGTTCATAGTAATACGATCCCATTTTTACTCGGGAACCATAATAGCCTGAAGTAGACCCGAAGGTACTTGGTGCTCAGCTTTCACTTGTTGAAAAATCAAGCATCTCAATACGAATTCGAAAATATCTTTCTTCATACTCGGCCACCAATACCATTTCTTCAAGATATTATACATCTTTGTACTGCTCGGGTGTACAATTAAACACCCACTATATGCCTCGTGTAAAAGTTTTCGGATAAGCTCATCATCTCTCTATACATAGACTCTGTCTCGGAACGTTAAACATCCATCAAAATTAATCCGAAAGTATGACTCAACACCCAACTCACATTGAACTCTTTTAGCTTGCAAATCATTGTCGCCTTTCTGAGCTTCATAAATCTCTTGGAGAAACATCGGTCTAGCTCTCAATTCAGCTAGAATAGAACCATCCTTCGATAAAGCGAACCGTGTATCCATGGCTCTCAATGCAAATAAAGATTTCCTACTCAAGGCATCATCAACCACATTCGCCTTTCTCGAGTTATAGTCAATCACTAACTCGTAGTCCTTTATCAACTCTAACCATCTTCATTGCCTTAGGTTCAACTCCTTTTGAGTCATCAAGTACTTTAGGCTTTTATGATCAGTGAACACTCGACATTTCTCACCATACAAATGGTGTCTCCATATCTTCAATGCAAATACAGTAGCGGCTAGCACCAAATCATGGGTCGGGTAATTCTTCTCATGTGGCTTTAACTATCTAGAGGCATAAGCTATTACTTTGCCTTCTTGCATAAGTACACAACCCAATCCATTCAAGGATGCATCACTATAGACCACAAATTCTTTTCCCGGTTCAGGTTGGACTAAAACCGGAGCCTCAGTCAACAATGTCTTTAGTTTCTCAAAACTATGTTGGCACTTTTCTGTCCATTCAAACTTCACGTTGTTTTGCAATAGTCTCGTCATCGAAGTAGCTATCATGGAAAATCCTTTGAGAAACTGTCTGTAATAACCGGCTAGGCCTAGAAAACTCCTAACCTCTAATACATTCTTCGGTGATTTCCATTCAACAATGGCTGAAATCTTTCCCGGGTCAACTCTAATGCCATCACCCAAAACAATATGGCCCAAAAACCCAACTTCTTTAAGCCAAAATTCACTTTTACTAAACTTGGAATATAACTGTTTATCCTGTAAAACTTGTAGAACCGTCCTCAAATGCTCGGTATGCTCGTTCTCATCACTAGAGTAAATCAATATATCATCAATAAAGACTACAACAAATTTGTCCAAATATGGCCGAAAGATGCGGTTCATCAAATCCATAAATACGGCAGGGGTATTGGTTAAACCGAAAGGCGTGACTAAAAATTCATAGTGTCCATACCTTGTCCGAAATGCAGTTTTTGGCACATCTGCATCTTTGACTCTCAACTGGTAATAACCAGACCTCAAGTCTATCTTGGAAAGCACAGTGGCTCCCTTCAGCTGGTCAAACAAATCATCGATCCTTGGCAAAGGATACTTGTTATTAACCGTTACCTTATTGAGCTGTCGGTAATCTATACACAATCTCATCGACCCGCCTTTCTTTCTCACAAAAAGTACCGGAGCACCCCACAGAGAATAGCTTGGTCTCGCAAAACCTTTATCCATTAACTCTTGTAGCTGAACCTTCAACTCTTTTAACTCAAATGGTGCCATCCTATATGGGGCAATCGAGATAGGTGCTGTACCAGGGACTAACTCGATACCAAACTCAACTTCCCTAGTTGGAGGCAATCCGGGCAACTCTTCCGGAAATACATCTAAGTACTCACATACCACAGGCACTGTCTAAATCTTTACTTTCGACTCTTGGGTATTCAATAAAAATGCAAGATAGGACTTATACCCTTTTCTTATATATTTCTCAGTAGTCATAGAAGAAATCAGTACAGGTAAGCTATCCGGTTCTCCTAATTCAACCTGAATAATATCCCTATTTTTACTTTTTCGTTCAATAAACTTACTACTACAATTTACTAACACATTATGAACAGTCAACCAATCCATGCCAAAAATTAGGTCAAATTCATCAAACAGCAACAACATAAGATTAGCCGGAAAATAATGACCTCTAACTATTAAGGGACAATTTCTACACACTTTGTCAACTAACACATGCTTGCCTAACGGGTTTGACACCTTTATCACAAATTCTGTAGACTCAACAAGCATACTCATGCTAGACACCGATTTCATACAGATATAGGAATGAGTGGACCTCGAATCAATCAAAGCAACAACAGAAATATCATGAAGAGAAAAAGTACTCGTTATCACATCTAAAGATGATGCCTCTTTGCGAGTGCGAATGGCATAAGTCCTCGCAGGAGCTTTACCCTCTGATCTCACAGTGGAATCTCTAGGCATACTTCTACTGCTAACTCCACTTCCCGAGTTCTTTTGTGGTCTACCTCTCGAAGGAGCATTACTCACTCGCACATCTTGCTTTCTGTCTCTCTCATCCATCTCAGGACAATCTTTGATAAAATGTTCTCGGGAACCACATTTGTAGCAAGCTCAATTGTTTCCCCAACTTTTTCCAATATGTTGTCTGCCACATCTCTGACACTTAGGTTTATTAGACTTCACATTACCCACACTTGTTATCGAGGTAGCTTGAACCCTAGAGTCTGAATATGTTTTACCATGATCTCGGTGTGAATACTCAGACGAAACGATCATCCAAGGATTAGTTTCCTTGGACTTCTTTGATTGAGATTGGAACGACTTACTCATCAGCCTCTTCCTTGCATCTCGGGCCTCAATCATAGTCTTTTTTTTCACTTTGGCCAATTCCTCGGCCTTGCAAGCTCTCTCTACTAGCACAACGAACTCTTTCAATTCTAGAATACCAACAAACAACCGGATATCCTCATTTAATCTGTCCTCAAACCTTTTGCACATGGGCCTCTGTGGATACGCACTCCTGAGCATATTTACTGAGCCTTACGAACTCACGTTCATGTTCAGTCACCGTTATTCAACCTTGTTTTAGCTCAAGGAATTCCTTCATCTTCTGGTCTATGAACCTCTGGCTAATATACTTTTTACGAAATTTTTCTTGGAAGAATTCCCAAGTTATCATCTCTCTTGGTACAACTGACACAAGGGTGTTCCACCATTGGTAGGCCAAGTCTCGTAGAAGCGACACCACACACTTCATGCACTCCTCAGGTGTGCAAGACAACTTATCGAATACCCTAACGGTATTTTCTAACCAGAACTCTACCCTCTCCAGATCATCAACTTTATTAGCTCAGAATTCCTCAGCTATTTGTCTCCAGATTCTATCAACCGATGTCTTTTCTCTTCTTACCATTTCTACAGCTTGGGGTGCTACAGGGGTAGACTGAGGAATAGGTGGGGGTGGAGGAGGTGGAGTGTTCGGATTTGTATATACAAACTCTGAATACCAAACATTCATCATGTGGAGGAAGGCTTCTCTAGCCCCTCCGCCCTGACTCAGTGTCACAGGCCCACTCTCAACTGGCGCAGTCCCTTCAGTAGGAGTCGGCGCATTATTTTCTACGTCATCTACCATTGCTCCGTCAGATCCATTTACTATATAATAAAACATTTTAGATTGTCAAGAGTCGTCACACTATCATAATTCATATATGACATGTATAGCTTGACTCGTACACACCTAGGTTAGTCCGAGAATCGACTAAACTATAGCTCTGATACCATTAAATGTAACCACCCTTACCCGTATTCGACGCCGGAGTAGGGTAGGAGGCATTATCAGGCTTATACGCAAGCAACCATACAAAACCAAGACATGATTTTCCATTCAAAATTTAAAAGTTTTTATAAATCTTCATATCACCCTTTACATGAGCCTATGAGGCCTAAAACACACTTTAGAGATGGTTCGAAATCAAATCGAACTCTTTAGAAGATATCTGGAAAAACTTAGAAAAATTCTCATCAAACAGTCCACACGCCCGTGTGGAAGAAGGAACACGCCCGTGTGGCATATCATATGCCCGTGTTCAACACCCATGTAGGTTTATTTCCCAATTTGAACCTACAGGGGTTTTCACAAGGTCAGATACACGCCCGTGTCCATGGCCCGTGTCCCTCACACGGCCTAGACACTCCCGTGTCTTAGCCCGTGTACAAAAACCTTGACATTCTGTTTCTGACGTCATCAACCTATTAAGGTCACATGGCCAAGGCACATGCCCGTGTCCTTAGACGTGTGGCGAATTAAATTCCTAAATTCAGGTGCAGACTTCACACGACCTGGGCACATGCCCATGTCCTATGGCCATGTATTCCATACGGTTGAGACACACGGCTGTGTCTCAGCCCGTGTGGTTACTACCGGGCATTCTGATCTTTCAACTTAGCATGTAGGGGGACACACGGCCAAACCACACGCCTATGAGGCAGACCGTATGTCTCACACGGCCTAGATACACGACCATGTTTCTACCCGTGTGGACAATATCAAGGCTATTTACCAAGCCTTTTTGCCACCCATACTTACACCAATATAAACCACTTCAAGCATCCAACTCATTCATTGACTAATATACCAAATAATCAACCATGCAACTTGCACATTCATGACTAACATCATCATTTCATATATTAATAAGAAATAGCCAACAACCATGGTTGTGTACAAAAGAATTCATCTTCAATTAAGCCAACACATTTGGCCAAAATAATATGACATACAAAAAAAGACTAAGTCCCTATACATGCCATACTCAAAATGATAAATCTAACTATACTATACCCAAAAGAATAGCTTGATAGTGTGAAACGAGCTCCAACGTCCTTCGAATTCCCGAGCTAGCTTGGCGAAACTACAAGGAAATGGAAAAGAAAGGGAGTAAGCATAAAGCTTAGTAAGTCTACATGTAAACAATGAACATCATACCACGTACTTATTCATCAAGAACAATTTAGATTCTCATAATTATACTTACTCATTTAAAATCTTACCACATTCCAAATACATATCATAAAACATTGCTTACATTTATATGCACTTATACCCTACACTTATCACCACAAACCACATGTAATTTCACTAAGACAAGGTTTCTCGATAAGCACTTTGGAATAATACCGAATACTTTTGGGCAACCCTATCAACAATTAAGAAATCCATTCGAGGAACATGCGGACTAATTGAAGTAATGAAAAATCATTTCATTTTTTTAGTTAGAATTTTAGGCGGTTCTCGAAAAAAGATAGGGTAAAAAATTATCCCTAGAGTAGATACTAAGAGGAATGTATAAACCAATGCTTCCATAAATTCGATCGTGGTTTACAATTATAGCTTTCGTACCTGTTTATTTGGAATCATCTCCCGAATAAAATAAAGAAAGAACAATAATCAAAGAAAAGGCAGCGATTTAAATCAAGATTTTTCCAGCAACCTATGGCAAATCACAAATAGAAGTAGAAGCGAAAAATAACAAAGCAATCTTGCATCAGACTACTTGTCTTCTTGTAGTTGGATCTCCAAGTTTTTGGAACGCTCCAAATTCCACTTGAGCATCCAAATCTGGATCAATACTGGCAAAAGCATCTCATCATATTGCAGCAGGGACATTGGGCATATTAGCGGGCTTACTCCATCTTAGTATCTGCTCGCCCCAACGTTTATACAAAGGATTACGTATGGGAAATATTGAAACCGTCCTTTCCAGTAGTATAGCTGCTGTCTTTTTTGCAGCTTTTGTTGTTGTCGGAACTATGTGGTATGGTTCAGCAACTACCCCCATCGAACTATTTGGTCCTACTCGTTATCAATGGGATCAATGATACTTCCAGCAAGAAATATATCGAAGGGTTAGTGCTGGGTTAGCCGAAAATCAAAGTTTATTAGAAGCTTGGTCTAAAATTCCTGAAAAATTAGCTTTTTATGATTACATTGGCAATAATCCGGCAAAAGGAGGATTATTCAGAGCGGGTTCAATGGACAATGGGGATGGAATAGCCGTTGGGTGGTTAGGGCACCCTATCTTTAGAGATAAAGGCGGGCGTGAACTTTTTGTACGTCGTATGCCTACTTTTTTTGAAACATTTCTGGTTGTTTTGGTAGACAGAGACGGAATTGTTAGAGCGGATGTCCCTTTTAGAAGGGCAGAATCAAAGATCAAGCATGTCGCCTTGGGTCTCATGATTAACTAGCAAGAATATGGATTACATCCAATCAGTTTGTGAATCTTAATTCTCAAGACTCCACACGAACCAACGACTGCTTAACTTTTGGCCACCATCTCTAGCTTAAATATCATTTCTTGGGAAACTATTTAATAAGAGATGATCTTGAGTGTGTAACTGTTGACTCAACACTCATCATGAACATACTTTCATTTATGAGTCATCTTGAGCGAATATCTCTAACAGTCATGCATGACTAGTTGTCCTTAAAAGGAAATCTCATCTAGTGAACCCACATGACAAAGTTTACCTTGGGTACGGCTAGGATAGGAACTGGCTCGAAACTTTATCATGCTATCACTTAGGGACCATCAATGGAGGCCGTAGGTCTTGTTCAAGAACCTTCTCTTACTCAATATTTTAAAAACATACAAGGTTTTTAACCCAAATTTCAAGAATAATCATACAATAGTCCTAGTGGAATTTTTACCTAATCTAAATGACATACTTCCAATATATACATAACATGTTATAGCAATAATATCCATTCATAAGAATAAATCAATCTTAAAACAAACAATTTTGATACTCCATAGTTTTTCTTTTAAGGGAAAAACAGAAGAAGAGAATGTGAACTGTGCACCAGGTAGGGTCCTAGGAAAGGGAAGTGAGTCAAATTTGACTGCTTAAAAACCAAGCCTTTCTTAGCCAGAGCCAATCCTAGACATGCACCTTCTCATTACCACACTTCTCACAGTTATCGAATAACATAAAGTGAATAAAACAATACAACACATGTATTTTCTCATTGTCACACTTCTTATTTTTAATCGATCAACTATGGATCATCTCATATATATTTCACAATTATAACATTACATAATATAAATATTATAAACAATTATAAAACAAATATATAATGAGAGAGGTAATTAAAATAAAATTGCCAACCAAGGTTTCCATGGTTCTATTTCTAAGAAATAAATGGAAAAATAAAATTACATAATTTTTCACCACAAGGCATTCATTGGGTTTTCAACCGTCATCACATCTTTTCCTCGTCATGGACTCCTTTTGGAAAAATTACATTTAAGTCCCATGTCCGTTTTCGGCTCACAAGAATTCTATGAATATTAAAAAATATAGCCCTACATTGAGATGATAGTCCACGATCTATTTCCTAAGAACCACAACTTCGGCAAAAAACAATTATATAACAAATATATAATATCACATCCATTCCTATATATAACTCAAAACATGCATAAGATCTAAAGAATGTCACTTTCTATGTAATCAAATCATTTAAAAAGAAGAGAAATTTATTTTGATTACCTATTTATTCTTATAAATAGAACACAACCTAGCTCATGATACCACTTCTTGGAAAAACAAGTTTGGAAAATGCAACGGAAAATAAATTTAGGGAAAAACCAGAGTTTTAAACATTTTTCCAAAACAAGATCTTGGTTGTGAAATCTAAAGTAATAAACATTTAATCAAAATTGTATATTTTCGATTCGTCTAGGATAAGCGCTTCAGCCAATAGTTTTCTTCGCTATCCTCAAGCTCACGTCTGTCGAGTATGGGCTTGCTTTGAATCAAAAAAATTTTCACAAAAATTACCAGTGAGGTAATTTTGTAATTTCTCTATACTTTTGGGTCAAGGTGTAAATCAGAAAAATATCTCTAGAAATTTTCTAGAATAATATCTTCAGAGAATTTTCTCTCTACAACTTCCTCTTGAATTCAAGTGTGTGTAAATAATAACTCAATGCTTTCTTCATATAGGGATAGTTTAGAGAATTCAACTATGATTAAACTTAATCACTTTAATATTAAATTAATATAATATTTATCAAGATAAATATTAGATTAAATTTAATATTAAATCTTATTAAAATAATAAAATGTTTACCTACATGATAAATATTAAATTAAGTTTAATATTAAGATAATCACTTTAATATTAAATTAATAAAATACTATTAATATAAATATTAAATTAAATTTAATATTAAATTATTAAACTAATATTATTTTTGGAATAATTAATCTGAAATCAAATTCTCTAGTGAACTTCCAGTAGGAATGTAACTCTTCCATTGCTCAACTATTGATGACCAACCGCCACCGGCCACCATGACGCCCCATCGGCACCGCCGTGTCCGGTGATGTAGGTGCGACACTCTTACGGCACCTCGAGTCGGTTCGGCTGCTGCTAATTCGGTCCAGGTCAATAACGACTCAATCGATCTGATCTAGCCACCAGTTAGACCGTCGAGCCGGTTCGACTAGTTTTTTGGGTCTTGTTTCAGTTTTGGGCTCCCAGGTCAATTTATAATCTCAGGTCCAATTTTCAAGTTCAATTACTCATTGGGCCAATTGTCTGACTTGAAAATTAACTTCCAAAAATATCATATTTATTTTAATTGATTTGATTAATTTAATTTTACTTTATCAAAATTAATTTTTCCAAAAATCACTTAGATTTTCCAAATTAATTTTTCAAGAAAATTCTTTAATCAAATTCTCTATTTGAACAATTCTTACAAACACCTAATTTAATTACACATCGAATAAATCAACTCAATTAAATTATTCCCAAAGTCGTAGAATTTTTTTCTGATTCAAATGCAACCCAATCGAGCTTTTGTTGAGCTATCGAAGAGACCAATTGAACATATACAATTAGGCTCTATTGATTGCAATTACGTCCAGAAGCATCGTTCCAATAATAATCCATTACTTAATCATGGAGTCTGTCCACAAGAAGTACCATGATTGAAAACTCCTAGTTGTATTATCTTTACGAAAGCAATTCATCCAACTACTCTATCCAATGACCTCGTAATATGTGTATTACCCTCATATGATATCCTTGATTCATTTGAGTTAAATCTGTTCACTCAATACAATCATATTTTATCTTATTGTCACTATTGTGTCTTCTTAATGATTAATATGACCACTTTCAACAAATGACTGTGATAAATTGCTCGTTCGAGAACTAGCAACTCATGGCCACGTTCTTTATTTATCAATCCACACAATACAAATGAGAGGATATCATTAACTCTTTAATTGAGCTATGAATTCTACTATTGCTAGTAAAGCCATGCCATATACGAGTCATGTACCCAACATACCGACCATGGACTCAATCATCTTTAGAGCATAAGCCTCCACTTATATCAAAGCACATGAGTTGCATACGCATAGTCAGTGACAAACTCAGGATTTAGGTAAATCACACCATGAACATCACAAGTGAATTAATTCACAAGTGGATTTAGAATTAATTCTTGGATCCAGTCTAATGTCTCATTCTACCAATGAATACATCTATGTCTCTACTCGTGGAGTCAACTGCTCCGATAGCCATCTCCCCAATTAGAAATGTAGATGACATAATAATCCTTCTCAGTATTTAAATCAAATGCTCACTTTGATTCTTTTACGAGATTGCGAACTCATTTAGATTATCTATAGAAGTAAGTCGTCTTTCTCATAATGTAAACATTCTTTACAATGCCACTTATTTTTTAAAATATTTTTTTTCATTAAAGTTGGCCTTTGTTATAATTTATTCATTTGTATTGTATGGAAAAAATGTGTTTTTGCAAAGTACAACAAGTTGATTTCAATGAACAATTTCATAGATCTATTAATGAGGTGTTGTACTCATATCATCCTTTTGTTTTACAAATGACGACATTGTATGCCCCGGGTTCCTACACCACTCGCATAACCTTAGTTGGTTTCACTTTTCCCGGATATCCATGTTGTCATGTATCCAAGTGGATATCGGTCGACCTTTTGGTTTCTAACGCAATGATGTATCAGGTAACAACTTGAATGGAGTACTCGATACAAGAGACCACCTCCGTTCATAGTGAGAATACATTTCTCCACACGTTGTACATGTTTACCAGTTTGTAGACTTCATCCACAAATCTCATGGGATCCAAACGTACACTGCTACATGTTGCATGAAAGCATGGAAAGTGAAGTGTGTCAAATCTCCCACAGCCATATCTTGTTGTACGACGAGTCTCACCCACTATGCATCTTCTCCAATTCTTTCTGCTTTGCGATCCACACCTTGCGGTACGAAGGTTGGTAATCAAACCGACTATGATTATTTGCAATTACAACCCGCATAGGAATTCTGGGATTCGCTTTGACCATAGGTAATATTATATCCGCAATTATCTCCAAATCCAATTTTGAATGATCTCGTGAAATACTTGCAACAACATGAGTACGTTAAGGTTAGCAATTCAACTATGTTGTACACTAAACCAGTATTAGTGCAATACCTGTGACAACACACGTATGCGGAGCAGTATATTTCTTTATCATCCACAACCTCGTGTTCTTCTTAACAGATGCCATGATTTTCCATGCGCATCTGCTATCTTGCATTGTGCACTTCACCCTGAACTTGTCAGATCGAGATTTAACCATGTGGAAGTTTACCTCGTTCTTAATGTTGTATCGCTTCACTACAACGATAAAACCATCTATAGTTGAGAACTCTTTCCCCACCTCTAAATCACCTGAATCCAATGAAGAACTTACTTAGCCCAGCCTTTTGTGTGGTAGTTCTACAAACTCCAACCCATCCTCTGCAAATAGGTCTACATTATGCATGCAGTCTTAAGGTGAATACGTCGTAAATCGTGTAAATTTTTTGGCATTATCGCGAGGACTTTCACCCTCTGAACCTCTATATTTTGGTTCAGTCAGAATCAGCTTCGGTTTAAAAAATAATGCAAATTTTGAACCATCAGCACTGGGTTCCCAGATTGGATCAGCATCGGATTCAGTCCCCTCTTCATTATCAGTTCCACCAACATCTGCCGTATTGGATGTCCCCTCTCCGGTGGATGTCGTAGGAGTACATCATCCCTTCTTGTATAGTTTTTGAAAAATCCAAAATCACATGTTGATTGCCAACTGCTGGAAGTTGATGTCATTCCCATGTAAACGTTCCCAGCGTTGAACACCAGCTAACCGAAGTTCAAATCAAAACCACTAATTGAGTGTCGTGAAAGGGGTCCTACCACCAAACCTCGACTGTTTGATGTTCTAGCTGTTGTAGTTGAAATCTAGGGCCGAAACAGATGAGTGTTTTCCCATTGATGATTCTAGGATATCATAATGGGAACTTTCAAACAAAGTGGTCAACCCACCACACAACTGTGTCGTTGGACTCTCAGCTTGTTCTTCCGTTTTTTCCTATCGAATTAGAAGATATGTTGACCTCTAAGGGCCTTCACCTGTCCTTGCAAACTCCGCATAAAACTCAAGAAATGGTGATGCACTACCAATATGCATCTGCACCATCGCCTCTAACCCCATTGTACCTCTGATTTTGAAAGTGTCATATCTGATGGGGTTGACTGAGGTACAAAATCAATATTTAAGGGACAATACTCTCATTTGGTTGGATCCGATGATTTTTCGCCTAATTCTTTTTCGAAATTCTGGCATTTTAATGTTCTGGTTAAAAGCCAACCGCATTGTGTTCTCTAGTAAAAAAATGACACCATTCTCGGTGTCATGCATTTCACCGTCGTAGTAAACAATATCATTAATTCATCTACTCATTTTTAGATCCAGATAACCTATTCCACAGGTTCGGAAAAAAAACATCATGCAAAAAAATAGTGTTGTAATTAAATATGAACAACAAAAATCAATGCTTACTTTAAGCAAATAGGTTGCTCCAACTTATGCCTCTTGCATGAACTTCTCCTCTTTTGACCTTCTTACGATTTGTCTTTACTCGTAAATGGATTATGTCACTTGATATTGAATTAAGTTGGTTTTATAAACCAGAGGTGATTCGCAGTTGGTTTAGAAAATTCCTTAGGCCTAGTGGGGAGTTGAAAATTATAAAGAGAAAACGCTCCAAGTAGGATGCATTGTCAGCAAAAGCACTAAAAGAGTGTCCAACTAGAAGCGTTTTCAGTACCATGCCAACTGGAAATGCTTCCAAGTGGACACACTTTCAGTGCTTCTGATGATAGTGAGCCCTACTTGGAGCGTTTTCTCTCTATAAATTTCAACCCCAGCCTTATTCCAAGAAACTCATCATATATCTCGAGATTCTTGGGATATATTTGTTGAACCTAACTATTCAAAAATAATAGATAAAAGAATAAATAATTTACTAAAAAAATCGGATCAAACTAATATTAAGAAGGCAAAAAAAATAATTAATATTTCATCCCTGCCGAATAGGCTGAGTTTCGATTATGAATCCAATTTAATTTCCCAATTCGAATATACAATTGGTTTAAATATGATCTTTTTAAATTTTGAAATAAATTATTATTTAACATCTCAAAAAAATATTACAAAATAAAAAATTAAAAATCTCAACAACAAAAAAATAAAACCCTAAACTCTATTTTAAATACCCAAAACCCTAACCCTCAAAACCAATAACCCTAATTTTTAAAAAAGAATTGGTACTAGAAAAATCAGGGGAAAAACACTTTCAGCTGGAACTATTTTCAGGTGACTTGGCAGAAAGCGCTTGAAAACACTTTCAGCTAGAAGCGTTTTTCCTACAAATCACCTGAAAACACTTCGAAGCGTTTTCTAAAAAATGGTTTATTCTAGTAATTTTTCCTAAAATCGACCTATTCACGTGATTTTTTATATTTATTGGTAAATTAGTCTATTGAGAGTGGAAGAAAAAATTAATATTAAAATTATAAAAATATGGAAACATTAAATCATAGATGTAATATGCAAATAAGTATTATTTACTCTTATATTGTATTTTTAATTGTTTTCTTTAAACATTTTATATAAAAATAGGTTCCTTGAATTTTATTTCATTTCGAACATTCAGTTTCTAAAACTTACGTAACAGTTATTAACATTATTGAATTGTTACATTTTAGTCATTCATTTGTTATCTATCGTTAAAATAATGACGTGACACGTAAATTTAAAATATTAATAATTAATTTGGTCCCTGAAATATAATAAAATACTATTGTGATCTTTTTAATTTATTTTTAATAATAATTCTAAAAAAGTTCTAATAAATTATAAAAAAAGTATTAAAAATATAATAAAAATTCTAAATAATTATTATAAACAATTGTTTATAAAGATTTTCTTATTCCCTTTTTTTAATGCTTAAATTATTTATAATAATTATAAACATCCAAAATAACTTTTGAATTTGAATTCCCTACCTCACTTTGATTCAACTGAATACCTAGCTTCTTCTTCTTTTTTCTTCAGTTCATGATCTACATTCACTATTTATCAAGCTTTTCTTAGAAATTTTCTTCTCTTTTAATTGTTTTCCTCCATTTTCTCTCGCGATGTCACCTTTTCAACTCCCATATGCTCCCAAAACCATTAATCATACAATACCCAGAAGAAATTGTGACCCAATTTAAGAAATTCAATGATGAACTCAACTTACACTGTATTAATGGGAGATTTTCTGTCGAAGCCAACAATTTAAGTCCCTAGAAGATGATTTCTAAAGAATGTTTTAGCTATGTTAAAGATTATATGATCAGAGGTTATAAATTGGATCTTAATGTTGGTAATACAAAGTGGGTAATTTCACATTGGTTGAGAAAAGGCTTCTAATAGGGTTTCAATATAGCATTACCTCTTACTTTAATTGAGTAATTGAGGCTAAAGGCCCAACACATGAGTGCCATTGTTGTAACACCCTATCTCGTCTCTGTTGCTGAATTAGGGTTACGGAGTATTACCGATCAAAACAGAACAAATTCTTCATAATTGATGGGCCCGAAACTAACTATTATTTCAACAAAGGCAAGCGCACCTATCGAACAGTAGTATAGTTGTGGTGAGTCCAGAATATCATATCCTTAAGGACTAAAATTACTATTAATAACTATCTTTTTATTATCTAACCTAATAATTAAGGGGATTTATTTTTAATCTAAATTTAACTAACTAATTTAACTAACTAAATAATTATGAACGTGACAGAGAGAGAATTTGGAAAATACTTTTAGACAACTTATATGAGATAGACTATACCTAAGGAAGAATCCACCTAGACTTCACTTATTACTTTTAATTCATATGATTTGTTCACTTAACTTAATCCGTAGAAATCCCTGATTTATGTTAATATCTCTTTCAAGACTAAAAACAACTAACTCTAGGTTGATTAAAAATAACTGCCTTGTGGTTGTTCAGATATGAGCTTAACAAGTTGTCCTAATTGGTTCTCGAGCCTTTGAATCGATACTTGCTGATTTTTGAATGTTGTTTTGGTGTTTTGGAAACGAGTTTCTAAAACCGCGATGAATTTTGTTAGCATCTCCTCAAGGTTCGGCTTCTTTTCTTGTGGGTAGGGTTGCTGTTGAAAGCCTGGGAGGGGTTGTTGTCTCTGATTTCCTTGGCCACCCCATTAGAAGTTGGGGTGGTTCCTCCAACCTGGATTGTAAGTGTTACTATAAGGGTTATTTTGAGGTCTAGAATTATTACCCATATAGTTCATCTGTTCATTTTCTATGCCAGGGTTTTAGGATGGATATTCTGTATTACTCATTCCTCCTTCATTCGTATCGCTCTACATCACTGGATGTACCTGCGAAGAACCACACAAACCATCAATCTTTTTATTTAACAGTTCTACCTAATTTGATAGCATGGTCACTACGTCGAGGTTGAAAACACTGGCGGCTTTTGTTGGCTTTGTCTTAATAACTTTCCACTGATAGTTATTCAGTGACATCTCCTCTATAAACTCATATGCCACTTCAGGGGTTTTGTTATTTAGGGTTCCACCGGTGGCTGAATCAATCAACTGCCTAGTTAAAGGGTTTACACCATTATAAAAGGTTTCAACCTGTAGCCACAAAGGTAACCCATGGTGAGGGCATCTCCTTAGTAGATCCTTATATCTCTCCCATGCATCGTAGAGTGTAACATCCCAAGTTAGGGGGTTCTGCATTTTATGTTTTCTGTGTGTTGGGCTTGTTCTGCGTGCAATTTGGATGTGTTAGGGGGTCTTAGGAAGGCTCTGGTTCAAGCCAAAGCCTTGGTTAAATTCTTGTTTTAGGGCACTTTAGGAGGGAGAGCTTGTAGAGGTAGGCCTTATGTATATTTGTGTGTGGTTGATGACACAAAGAGGTGTGTGGAAGAGTGGTAAGTGACGCCTAGGGAGCAAGGGGAGATGACGCCACAAAGGAAGCAAAGAGGGTGAAGGTTCGAATCATGCATGCCACACAAAGGAGTTTTATTTTTGGCATCAAGATGGAGAGGTGGTAGCTTTCGACTTGGACTCTGATGAGTGGGAGTTGAATAAGTCAAATATTTTGAATGGATGGACAATAGGAATTGTGAGAGGTTTGAATGTGTCAAGGTTATTGTGGGATTTCAATTGAGGGATGGAGAGTGAAGGGTGGAGAAAATCATGGGATGTGGAGAGAGGGAGAGTGTGTGGCCGAATGTGGGAAGGTGAGGGAGGTGCATGTGCGATTTTAGCTTGCTTAGGTTAGGGCCGAATCTCCTTTTGGTTCTTAGCCAATTTGGTGAGCATTTTGGTCATAAGTGAAAGGGAGTGCCGTTTCTTCAAGTTGCCATTTGAGAGTAGAGTTAACCAAAATCATTTTAGAAGCTTCCTCCTTTCTTTTGCATTTTTCAAACATTTGATTCATTTCTTTTCTACCGGAACCGAAACACCTTTTACTTCATTTCTTCTCCTTCTTGTCTCTTTGGTAATAGCCGAATATCAGAGTGGTCATTTGTGCATTCTTTCTTTCTTTTCCCACCATTTGCTATTTGTTTCTCTTCATAGCCGAACCTCTCTAGTAGCCGATTGGAATCGTTTCTCTTTGGAGTAGGTGCCGTAGCCGAATCTTGTCCTCTATCTTTACTTCCTCTTCTCTCTTTTTTATTCATATCTTGTGGAAGCCGAATCTCTTTTTGTGTCAACTAAAGGCATTTTTTCCATTGTTTTGCCAGTAGCCGAATATAGCCTTATAATCTACATTTTCTTGTTTTTCGGTAAGGATTCTTCTTCTTCTATTTCTTTTCATTCTTTTCCTTTTCTCTTGTTGTTTGTTAAACTGAAGATTTTGACTCGTTTCTTTTGGTCATTGGCCGATTGTAGAGGGGCTCATTCTCATCTTCTCTTCTTCGTTTAGCATGCATTTGGGAGGTCTTTGGTAAGTATAGATGTTGGCCGAATGGATGGAAAGGGGTCCTTTCTCGTTTTGTTTGGCCAAAAGGTCGTTTCCTTTGTTCTGTTTTGGGCATCGGTTCTAACTTGGTGTTATCTAGGGACTCATTCGATTTCGTAAGCCAGACCTTCTGGTATTCGGTATCCGTTGATCAAGGTAAAAAGCTTCTTTCAATTTGGTACCTATTCTCTCTTTCTCTTTCGTTGCTTTAACCTAGTTTCCTGATAAGAATCTTATCGTGGGTATGAGTGCTAGCCGGTCCAAGGGGGCTGCGTCTAAGGAGCCTGTGGGGAGCAGACCCGTGGTCTCTGCTCCTAAGTTTGAAGGACATGCAGTATCGGTGGTGCGAGACTTTCCGCCAGGCTGTGGTAGGGAGCCGACATCTGCCTGGGATAGTTAGATTGCGGTTGTTCCTTCTAGTGAAGGTGTCGACGACATTGAGAGTCTAGTTCTTCGCGTTTTTAGGTGTGTAATTCTCACACATTCCTTCCTTTGTTATGCAATAAATGTATGCCTTGTTTATAAGCTGAAACTTTGGTAATGTCTATTAGACTACCCGTGGAGGGTAAAATCGAGATACCAGGTTAGTGATTTTCTAACTAGGCCGTTAAAACACTTTTGCATGGATATATATATATATATATATATATATATGCCTTGTTGATTCTGTGTATGTTAATAAATGTTGCATTCATTTTACTATGATTGTATGTTGCTTGGGATTTGGGAGATGATAATGTTGTAAATGGGCAGTGTATATCGGTGACTCTGTCACACTATTTCGATGGCTCGGTGCCATATATGTATATCGGTGACTCGATCACATTGATTCAGTGGCTAGGCCACATTATATCGGCTTTGAGCAGCATGACTGTCAGCATGGCTGCCAAAGAGGAGTGTAGCAGATGGAGGGTTAATTGTAGAAATCCCCACAGGTGTGCTGAGGTTGGATATATGGAGCGGAGTGTAGAGGATGGGACATTAGGATGGGCAGGGTATATTACATTGACTATCTGATATGCCATGGTGTTTGGGCTTCGGCCCGATTGAGTTATGAGGGCTTAAGCCCAGTTATGGATCGTGTGGGGTAATTGCACACTGAGTCTTCTTGACTCACCCGTTCTGTTTAAATTTTTGCAGGTAATTCTTAGTCCAGTGGATATGGGCCGGAGTGGGCTTTGAGGTGGCCATGCACGGTTTTAGTAAATTAAACTTTACTTTTCTTTGAATTCTATTTGACTCGGGGATTTTGTTATGTAATAAGGCCACTAATATTTTTGGGTTATTTTCGGTTTGAACTTTAAACGCTTTAATTTATGAATTAGATGGTATGATGTTCTCTTAATAAAATGTAAATGAAAGTTTTTCCAAAAACTTAACCAACGAATTTACAAACGATACCGGACAACATCTCAAATTAACTTTAAGCAACAACAAGTGTTTTCAAACATCACCTAAAAGTAGAATTTGAATTAAATGCTAGTTTTCAAAATGAACACTGAGTTCTCAGATGATCTACTGAACTTGAAGTTTTCAAAAGAGATTCTAAAAATTTCAGACGATTGCGAAGTTTTGTAAAAACCTTCTTATGTGACACACCAGATCCGGTTGTGGTGTTTAGGCTGGGTTTGGGTAGTTACAATTGTGGTATTAGAGCCAGGTTACAAAACTCGGCTATGGGTTTTGGGTTCAAAAACGTTTTCCAAAATTGGTTCGAAAATGGTTTAGAAAAAATATATACATGTTTTCGGGAAGTATGGCACCTGAGTCTCCGGCACCAAGTCCACACGGTAAGTCTTCTGACTGTTGAGTTCTTTGCATGAAGTGATTATATTATGCTTTGAATGTTAGTGTTAAAGAACTCAACTTTAGAGATTGAAACCTTTAGGTATATGTGCGTTTTGCGAAAAACTCCTTCTAACTCTATTTTCATAAGACTATCCGGTAATAATAGTGAAAGAATGCTAATTCATAAAATTTGTGACCAGATTAAGACGATTCAGTAAACATGAGTGCTAGAGGACGTGGACGTGGTACACGCGGCCGTAGTAGGGGCCGGGGTGTTGAGGTCGAGTTCTCAGAAGCTAGACATGAGCCTGAAGGTGAGGTGCCAGCATTACCCATGGCAGAAGCAGGGTCTCAAGACCGAACTGGTGGAGATGATGCTTTGTCTCAAGCGATGTTGTGTGTTCTGGAGTGAGTTGCTGGGGCAAGCACTGGGTCAGTATCTCGAAAGTCTATTCCTGAATGACTTCGAGCAAATGGGGCTGAGATGTTTAAAGGTATTCCTGGTGTGGCCCCAAATGTAACTGAGTATTGGTTAGAGGCAGTTGAGCAAATTATAGACGATCTGGACTGCACGGCAGAGGAGAAATTGAAGGGAGCAGTGCTTCTTCTCTGAGATGAGGCAAATCAGTGGTGGCTCACGGTGAGAGAGGGTCCTCCAGCAAATCGTGTTAACTGGGATTTCTTCAAGACAACATTTCAAGGGAAATATGTTGGGGCAAGTTATGTGGATGCCTAGAGGAAAGCATTCTTGAATTTGGTACAAGGGGGTAAATCTGTGGCTGAGTACGAGGCAGAATTTCTGCGCTTGAGCCGTTACACCCGAGGGATAGTTGTGACCGATTATGAGCGCTGTGTACGGTTCGAAGATGGGTTATGAGACGAACTGCGAGTATTGAGAGCCTCGCAGCGGGAAAAGGGATTTTTCCATCCTGGTTGAAAAAGCTAAAATATCCGAAGAGGTAAAGAAGACTGAGAGGCAAAACAGGGATAAAGATAAGGGCAAAAATAAGAGGAGTTTTGGGTCATCGGGATCATCTGGGGTTTTCCAAAAGAGGCCTAGGTTTGACGGGCCAGCTCGAGTTGCGATGTCGGTTGCTGCCGGTCAGTCTTGACCGTGTGCTTAGTGTGGGAAATCACATTCGGGGGAGTGTTGGAGAAAAGATAGAGGATGTTTCAAGTGTGGGTCTAGGGATCATCTAATAAGGAATTATCAGCAAGAGTTAGCTAGGGCACGGTCGGTAAGTCAGGGTTATGTGCAGCAGGGAAGAGGTGGACAGCAGCTACCGAGAGGTCGTGGTCCAATCAGAGGGGGAATGGTTTTGGTCGAGGGCGTGGAGCACCGGGCAGAGGTGTTGGGAATGCAGACGCAAGACAGTCGGGTTTAGTCTATGCAGCACGAAGGCGAAAGGATGGCGACGCATCGGACGTCATAATCGGTACGTTTCTCATAGTTGATAAACCATTTATTGCTTTGATTGATATTGGGTCGACCCATTCATATGTTGCTTGTACTGTATCTGAGACTTTGAATATAGAACCTGAAATTGCTGCTAGAGAAATGACTGTGGTTAGCCCTTTAGGACAATCCGTAGTGGTAAACAAGTTGTTTAGGGATGTGCCTTTAGAAATTCAAGGAGCATTATTTTCGGCAGACTTGATGGAATTGCCATTTGGTGAGTTTGACCTTATCTTAGGTATGGATTGGCTGGTTAAGCATCGTGCTAATTTGGATTGTGCGACTAAGCGAATGGTGTTGAGAGCTCCAGAGGATAAAGAAGTGGTTGTGATAGGAGAAAGAAGGAATTATTTGTCTAATATGGTTCCTATACTAAGGGCTGTTAAGATGGTACGGAAAGGGTGCAAGGCGTTTCTAGCTTTCATCGGTGCTTTGGATGCAAAAGAAGTGACTGTAAAGGAGGTTAGAACGGTGAAGGAATTCGTGGGTGTCTTTCCTGAAGAGCTTTCGGGGTTGCCTCCGAATCACGAAGTGGAATTTGGAATTGAACTACTTCCCGGAACGGCTCCAGTGTCCATCGCCCCATATAGCATGGCGCCGAATGAGCTAGTAGAACTAAAAGCTCAGATCCAGGAGCTGTTGGATTGTGGATTTATTTGACCAAGTGTATCTCCGTGGGGAGTGCCGGTGTTGTTCGTAAAGAAAAAGGACGGGTCGATGCGTATGTGCATTGATTATCGTTAGCTGAATAAGTTGACAATTAAGAACAAGTACCCGTTGCCGAGGATTGACGATTTGTTCGATCAGCTTAAAGGAGCTTCAGTCTTCTCGAAGATAGACTTGAGGTCAGGTTATCATCAGCTTAAGGTCAAGGAGGCGGATATTCATAAAACTGCTTTTCGAACTCGTTATGGTCACTACGAGTTTTTGGTGATGCCGTTCGGGTTGACGAATGCACCAGCTGCATTTATGGATATGATGAACCGGGTGTTCCAACCCTATCTGGATCGGTTCGTCGTAGTGTTCATAGACGATATCTTGGTTTATTCAAGAATGGAAGAGGAGCATGATGCGCATCTTCGGGTTGTTCTGCAAGTATTAAGAGAGAAGCAGCTGTATGTCAAATTCAGTAAGTATGAATTTTGGCTGAGGGAAGTTACCTTCTTAGGTCATGTTGTTTTTGCTGAAGGGATTAGGGTTGATCCCCAAAAGATCAAAGCTATTTTGGACTGCAAGTCGTCGAAGTCTGTAGCAGAAATATGAAGTTTTCTTGGGTTAGCCGAATACTACAGAAGATTTGTGGAGGGTTTCTCCTTGATTGCAGCACCCTTAACCAAGTTGCTGCGGAAAGGGGTACCGTTTGTCTGGACAGATAAGCAGCAGGAAAGCTTTGAGAAATTAAAAAGGATTTTGACGGAGGCACCAGTATTGATTCAAATTGAGGCAGGGAAGGAGTTCGTTGTTTATTGTGATGCTTCGCACACGGGGTTAGGGTGTGTGCTGCTGCAAGAAGGAAAGGTAGTTGCATATGCGTCTCGGCAATTAAGATCGCATGAGATGAACTATCCCACGCATGATCTGGATTTAGCTGCGATAGTGTTCTCTCTGAAGATTTGGAGACACTACCTGTATGGGAGAGAAGTCTATTATCTACACCGACCATAAAAGCCTGAAATATCTCCTTACCCGGAAGGAGTTGAATTTAAGGCAGCGGAGGTGGATTGAATTGTTGAAGGGCTACGACTGCTCGATTGAGTATCATTCAGGTAAAGCTAACATGGTGGCAGATGCATTGAGTCGTAAAGTGATATCTGATTTGAGGGCAATGTTTGCTCATCTTAGTCTGTATGAAGATGGTAGTCTGTTAGCCGAACTTCAGGTGAAGCCGGCGTGGGTTAGTCAGATTAAAGAGAAGCAATTATCAGACAATATGTTAAGTGGTCGATTTCAGCAAGTGCAGAATGGTGAGGTAGAGGATTTTAGTTTGAACAGTGATGGGGTATTGTGCTTTCGTGGAATGGCTTGTATGCCGAGGGATGTTGAGTTGAGACTGATGATTCTTCAGGAGGTGCATAGTAGCCCATATGCTATGCATCCTGGTGGGAGTAAGATGTATCGGGATCTGCGCGAACAGTTTTGGTGGCCGGGCTTGAAACAGGAAGTTACCGAGTTTGTGAGTAAGTGCTTGACGTGTCAGCAGGTGAAGGTAGAACATCAGTTGCCTTTGAGGTTGTTGCAGCCGGTGAAGATACCACTATGAAAATGGGAGAGGATAACGATGGATTTTGTTAGTGGGTTACCTCTGCGCCTACTAAGAAAGATTCAGTGTGGGTAATTGTCGATCGGTTGACGAAGTCCGCTCACTTCATACCGGTTCGTGTTGACTACTCACTGTAGAAGTTAGCTAAGCTGTATGTAGAAGTGATTGTGAGGTTACATGGGGTACCAGTGTCTATTATATCAGATAGGGACCCTAGGTTTACATCGCGATTCTGGAAGGCTTTACATCAGGCACTGGGTACAAGATTAGATTTCAGCACGGCGTTTCACCCGCAGACAGATGGTCAGTCAGAGAGGGTAATTCAGATCTTGGAAGACATGTTGAGAGGCTGTGTTATCGACTTCAGGGGTAGTTGGAAGGATTTTCTACCGTTGGCGGAGTTTGCGTACAACAATAGCTATCAATCCAGTATTCAGATGGCACCCTACGAAGCATTATACGGTCGTAAGTGTCGAACCCCTACCTGCTGGACAGAGTTAGGTGAGCGACAGTTGTTGGGTCCGGAGTTGGTTTCAAAAACAGAGGAAAATGTTAAGTTGATTCGGACTCGGTTGAAGGAAGCTTCCGACAGGCAGAAATCTTATGCAGATTTGAAGCACAAGGATATAGAATTTTCTGTGGGGATCAAGTCTTCCTGAAGGTTTCACCTTGGAAAAAGGTTCTAAGGTTCGGACGGAAAGGTAAGCTAAGCCCCCGATTTATCGGGCCTTACCGAGTGCTGAAACGGGTGGGACCAGCGGCTTATCAGCTTGAGTTACCTCCAAAATTGAGACAGATACATGATATGTTCCATGTCGCGATGTTAAGGCGCTACCGCTCGGATCCATCTCAGATAGTGCCGGTGGAGGAAATTGAGGTAGCACCAGACCTGTCGTTTGAAGAGGAACCAGTGCGGATTTTAGATCGGGACGTTAAGGTGCCGAGGAGGAAATCAGTTCCATTGGTCAAAGTCTTATGGCGAAATCACGGTGCGGAGGAAACCACGTGGAAGCCGAAAGATGTGATGCGACAGCAATACCCTCACCTCTTTTGATCAGGTAAATTTCGGGGCCGAAATTTCTTTAAGGGTGGTAGAACTGTAACATCCCAAGTTAGGGGGTTCCGCATTTTATGTTTTCTGTGTGTTGGGCTTGTTCTGCGTGCTATTTGAATGTGTTAGGGGGGTCTTAGGAAGGCTCAGGTTCAAGCCAGAGCCTTGGTTAAATTCTTGTTTTAGGGCACTTTAGGAGGGAGAGATTGTAGAGGCAGGCCTTATGTATATTTGTGTGTGGTTGATGACACAAAGAGGGGTGTGGAAGAGTGGTAAGTGACGCCTAGGGAGCAAAGGGAGATGACGCCACAAGGCAAGCAGAGAAGGTGAATGTTCGAATCCTGCATGCCACACAAAGGAGTTTTATTTTTGGCGTCAGGATGGAAAGGTGGTAGCTTTCGGCTTGGACTCTGATGAGTGGGAGTTGAATGAGTCAAATATTTTGAATGGATGGACAAGAGGAATTATGGGAGGTTTGAATGGGTCAAGGTTGTTGTGGGATTTCAATTGAGGGATGGAGAGTGAAGGGTGGAAACATTTGATTCATTTCTTTTCTACCAGAACCGCAACACCCTTTACTTTATTTCTTCTTCTTCTTGTCTCTTTGGTAATAGCCGAATATCAGAGTGGTCATTTGTGCATTCTTTCTTTCTTTTCCCACCATTTGCTATTTGTTTCTCTTCATAACCGAACCTCCCTAGTAGCCGATTGGAATCGTTTCTATTTGGAGTAGGTGCCATAGTCGAATCTTGTCCTCTATCTTTACTTTCTCTTCTCTTTTCTTTATTCATATCTTGTGGAAGCCGAATCTCTTTTTGTGTCAACTGAAGGCATCATTTCCATTGTTTTGCCGGTAGCCGAATATAGCCTTCTAATCGGTATTTTCTTGTTTTTTGGTAAGGATTCTTCTTCTTCTATTTCTTTTCATTCTTTTCCTTTTCTCTTGTCATTGGCCGATTGTAGAGAGGCTCATTCTCATCTTCTCTTCTTCGTTTAGCCTGCATTTGGGAGGTCTTTGGTAAGTATGGATGTTGGCCGAATGGATGGAAAGGGTTCCTTTCTCGTTTTGTTTGGCCAAAAGGCTGTTTTCTTTGTTCTGTTTTGGGCATCGGTTCTAACTTGGTGTTATCTAGGGACTCATTCGATTTCATAAGCCAGACCTTCTGGTATTCGGTATCCGTTGATCAAGGTAAAAAGCTTCTTTCGATTTGGTACCTATTCTCTCTTTCTTTTTCGTTGCTTTAACCTAGTTTCCTGATCAAGACTCTTATTGTGGGTATGAGTTTTAGCCGGTCCAAGGGGGGTGCGTCTAAGGAGCCTGAGGGGAGCAAACCCGTGGTCTCTGCTCCTAAGTTTAAAGGACGTGCAGTATCGGCGGTGCGAGACTTTCCGCCGGGTTGTGGTAGGGAGCCGACATCTGTCTGGGATAGACAGATTACGGTTGTTCCTTCTAGTGAAGGTGTCGACGACATTGACAGTCTAGTTCTTCGCGTTTTCAAGTGTGTAATTCTCACACCTTCTTTCGTTTGTTATGCAATAAATATATGCCTTGTTTAGAAGCCGAAACTTCGGTAATGTCTATCGGGCTACCCTTGGAGGGTAAAATCGAGATACCAGGTTAGTGATTTTCTGACTAGGCCATTAAAACACTTTCGCATGGATATATATATATATATATATATGCCTTGTTGATTCTGTGTATGTTAATAAATGTTGCATTCATTTTACTATGATTGTATGTTGCTTGGGATTAGGGAGATGATAATGTTGTAAAGGGGCAGTGTATATCGGTGACTCTGTCACACTATTTCGATGGCTCGGTGCCATATATGTATATCGGTGACTCGGTCACATTGATTCAGTGGCTAGGCCAAATCATATCGGCTTTGAGCAGCATGACTGTCAGCATGGCTGCCAAAGAGAAGTGTAGCGGATGGAGGGTTGATTGTAGAAATCCCCACAGGTGTGCTGAGGTTGGATATATGGAGCGGAGTGTAGAGGATGAAACATTAGGATGGGCTGGGTATATTACATCGACTATCTGATATGCCATGGTGTTTGGGCTTCGACCCGATTGAGTTATGGGGGCTTAGGCCCAGTTATGGATCGTGTGGGGAAATTGCACACTGAGTCTTCTTGACTCACCCGTTCTGCTTAAATTTTTGCAGGTAATTCTTAGTCCAGTGGATATGGGTCGGAGTGGACTTTGAGGTGGCCATGCACGGTTTTAGTAAATTAAACTTTTCTTTTCTTTGAATTCTATTTGACTCGGGGATTTTGTTATGTAATAAGGCCACTAATATTTTTGGGTTATTTTCGGTTTGAACTTTAAACGCTTTAATTTATGAATTAGATGGTATGATGTTCTCTTAATAAAATGTAAATGAAAGTTTTTCCAAAAAACTTAACCAACGAATTTACAAACGATACCGGACAACATCTCAAATTAACTTTAAGCAACAACAAGTGTTTTCAAACATCACCTAAAAGCAGAATTTGAATTAAATGCTAGTTTTCAAAATGAACACTGAGTTCTCAAATGATCTACCGAACTTGAAGTTTTCACAAGAGATTCTAAAAATTTCAGACGATTGCAAAATTTCGTAAAAACCTTCTTATGTGACATACCAGATCCGGTCGTGGTGTTTAGGCCGGGTTTGTGGTGTTACATAGAGTGTTTCTAGATCCATCTGCATAAAAGAAGAAATATCATTCCTCAACTTAGCCGTTTTAGCCGATGGAAAATATTTTAATAAAAATTTTTCAGTCATTTGGTGCCATGTAGTGATTGATCCTCGGGGTAATGAGTTCAACCACTGTTTAGCTTTGTTTATCAAAGAAAAGGTAAACAACCGAAGGCGAATGGCATCATCAGAAACGCCATTAATTTTGAAAGTGTAGCAAAATTCCAGAAAGTTCACCAAGTGATTGTTTAGATCCTCATCCTGCAAACCATCAAACTGAACAAATTGCTGAATCATCTGTATAGTGTTAGGTTTCAGTTCAAAATTATTTGCAGCAATAGCAGGTCTAACAATACTTGATTCAGTTCCTATTAAATTAGGTTTAGCATAATCATACATAGTACGAGTAGCAGGATTTTGATTCACCGGGTTTGCAGCAACCACAGGAGGTAGCGGATTATTGTCGGCCATCTCCTTGGTAGTATTAGTATCGTCCTCTTGGTCTTCTTCTATGGATTGTAGGCTTCGCCTTATTTCTCTATGATTTCTGTGAACGGGACCTTCTATATCACTGTAAAAAAGTAATGGTCCTGACGGGTTCCTTCTAGTCATAAACTAAAATTACTTGCCAGAAGCAAATAAAAGAAAAGTTAGCAAAGTTAAAAATACAATAAATATAAATTGAAAATAAATAAAAATGGCTAAAGTAATAAAAATTTAGTTTTCCTAATATCTTAGTCCCCGGCAACGACGCCAAAAACTTGATGGGCTCGAAACTAACTATTACTTCGACAAAGGAAGCGCACCTATCGAACAGTAGTATAGTTGTGGTGAGTCTGGAATATCATATCCTCAAGGACTAAAATTACTAGTAATACCTATCTTTTAATTATCTAGCCTAATAATTAAGGGGATTTATTTTTAATCTAAATTTAGCTAACTAAATAATTATGAACGTGACAGAGAGAGAATTTGGAAAATATTTTTAGAAACCTTATATGAGATAGGCAATACCTAAGGAAGAATCCACCTAGACTTCACTTATTACTTTTAATTCATATGATTTATTCATTTGACTTAATCTGTAGAAATCCCTGATTTATGTTAATATCTCTTTCAAGACTAAAAAAACTGACTCTAGGTTGATTAATTGAAATCTCTTTCTAATTAAAACCCCTCTTGTCGCATTAACTCGATCTTTGGATTCCCTTATTAGATTTGACTCTAATCTGGCAGATTTTCGTCGCCCTATTTCTAGGGTTGCAATCAACTCCGCTTAATTATGTTGATCTTCTCTTAAACAGGGACTTTTGCTCCACTAAATAAGAACATTCGACTTTGAATCAATAACCTGAATTATCAAAACAAGAATAAGAACTCACAATTAATAATAAGAACAAGTATTTATCTTATAAATCAAACAATAATAAGATTCGTCTTAGTTTTCATCCCCTTAGGTATTTAAGGGATTTAGTTCATACTGGTAGAGGAAAACATATTAAAATAGGAAAACAACAAAACATAAGAAAACCCAAAAACTTCTAAAGAACTTGATGGGAGATCTTCAATCTTGATGGAGATTCTTCTCCTAAACTATTCTCGACGGCTGTCTTGGAGTACTTTCCGCCTTCTACTCAGCGCCTATTCAACGTCCTGTCGACCTCCTCTTCTAGATTGCCCCCTAGGGTGTTTATATAGGCTTTTGAGATGCTTTACTTGGCCCACAAGTAGCCTTTTCCGAATAGAATTAAACCTAGGGTCGGTAGGGACACGCCCGTGTGGCACGCTCGTGGTCGATAGTCCAGGCCGTGTTTGATCCTGTTTGTTACACACGACCGTGTGGTCCGCCCGTATACAGTAGTCCAGGCCGTGTAGGCCCATTTTGTCCCTTTTTGGCCCATTTCTCGTTCTTTTCGACTCCTTAAGCTCTCCCGAATGTAAAACATGAAATTAAAGGATTAGGAGCATCAAATTCATTAATTCTAATGAAAATTCATCCAAAAATAAGCCAAGCATGGGGTTAAAATATGTGTAAATTATGGTTTATCAATAATAGAAATAATTATACAATTTAAATGCTAACATACCACATTTGAATCTAGTCATAGCAAAAATACATTTATGGGCCTTAAATTGAGCTTACGAGGCCCTAAAAACAGTTTGGGAGCAATCTGGGATCAAATCAAAATAAATCAGAGAATTCTGGAAAAATATGAAAATTTGGAAAATAGGGGTCACACAATCGTGTGGCTAGGCAGTGTGACATAGCCCAGACCGTGTGAACATTCAAATTCTGGACACACGATCGTGTCCTAGCCTGTGTGTCTATCCATGTGTATATTTGAAATAGAGCCACACGACTGTGCTATGTGTGCATTCGATGTTAGGTCACATGGTCTTATCTTAGGCCGTGTGCCAGACTGTGCTACATACTAACTTGAAACACACAACCGTGTCACAGGCCATGTCTCAGACTGTGTGAAACATACACCTAAAACAATAATGACACACGGTCGTGTGGAGAGACCGTGTGTGACACACGGCCATGTGACACGCCTATGCCTCAGGCCATGTGCATTTAAATTTTCTTCCAAACAAGGCATTTCAACACCAATATCTTAGGTGTCAAGCCAAACCATAACCAGCTATAAACATGCTTTCAAACACCTATAATTGAGTCCAAAACATACCTATTTCATACAATTTATATGCCTAACCAATGTGTCCTCATTGACACCATAATTGTTACAAAAATGCAATAACCCTAAACCCTAAAGGATTATCATCATGAATATGCTATTCAATTAACAATCATGCTACCATTTCCTAATAATAAACACATACCATAAACAACCTAACATGACCACTACCTTATATCACCTGCTAAATTGACCATAACATATTTCAAAATCATTAGAGATACCATATCAAACCAATGCCTAAACAAGAGCACAAACATTACCATACCCAATTAGTACCAACAAGAAACATAATTTGCCAATTAAAAACCATATAATCTTAATTACAAATCAACTAACATATTAACTTTAAACACATCAAACCCTATATACATGCCTCTACCAAATGAATTAGAGACAAAAGATTTCAAAGAGAGAGTCTGGATAGTGTGAACATTAAAGTTGATTTGTCCGAATCGTTCCTCAAAACATAAACTACAGAAAACAAAACAACCAAAACAAAACAAGTAAGCTGATGAAGATTGGTAAGTCCATAGTCAAATTTTAATTTAAACTTACCTTAACTTATAACTCATCACTAATTAACTTAAATCGTTAAAATCCTTAGAACTATTTCCAAAAACCATCTCATTAGTACCATAATATTCAAGCATATAAATTAATATCCATAATGGCTCAAATCAAAATAATTCATGTATCCGTACATATTCTTATCTATCCAAACAAATCATTATGTACAATTTCAACTCATAGAATGATTTTACATTTAATCATAAAGTTTCATGGACCGCTGAACTATAGTAAATTGACTTAGATACTCGAGTTTCCTCTAAAACACACCAGAGAGCATCAAAATTCTAGGAGAGGCATCGTAGTACAAATACAGAGGAACCAAAGTGCAAACAGAGGCACGTAAGTGCAATCCCGTACAAGCACGCGTACTAACCGTATTGGCATGCCAATTGTATCCTAACCATTTGCTACGTTCAACTAGACATTATAATTGTCACACCCTAAAATTGGGCCTAGGAGTTTTGAGGGTAAATTCGAAATTTTTACTTGGAGTAGGTTCGTGTAACAACCTAATTACGACCCTAATCGGAACAGTGGTTTTGGGACCACGAATCTGGGATAGAAAAATATTTGAATACTTTATTTGATATATGTGATATGTGTTTGAACATGTGTAAAATACTGTGGGTAAATTTGTCAGTATGTGTGTCCAATTTAAGAAAAAGGACTAAATTGTTTAAGTGGTAAAAGTAGCCTTTATTTAAATTGGGTGGTTTAATTGAATTGTTTTCTTGCATGAGTGGACTTGCATGGTAAATTAACCAAAAACTAAGTGAGTGGGCGACATGATGGTTGTAAAATGTATTTAATTATTTGTTTTAGTAAGTGATATTATATTAATATTTTATAATATGATTAAATAAAGAAAACATAAAAGAATTAGTGGATGACCATCTTTCATCTTTGGTTCTTCATTGCCGAAACTCAAAGAAAGAAGAAGAAAATATAGCCTTCATCCATTCGGTCATTGCATGCTAAAATAAGGTTAGTAATTAAGCTCGGTTTTTAAAAATTTTTACGTTTTTGAGTTCGTTGTCTTGAGTACTATCAAACCCATGTTGAAATTTTTGAGTTTGAAGCATGTTATAAATTCGACCGTTGGTGAGTGTGTTTGTTTTGTTGTGTTTGATGGATGAATATTAAGCATATGTTTAAAAATTTTTAGTTTTTGAGTTGTTGTCTTGAGTACTATCAAACCCATGTTGAAATTTTGAGTTTGAAGCATGTTATAAATTCGACCGTTGGTGAGTGTGTTTGTTTTGTTGTGTTTGATGGATGAATATTAAGCATATGTTTAAAATCAACATGTTTTGAGTAGGAAATTTTGATGAAATGGAGTATGATGGTTTAAATTGTGAAAATAAATAGTTGAGGGTCTATAATGCAAAATAAATGGTTTGTATGGACTTGTATAGGGATGAAGAACATTCGGCCCTTAAGGAGTTAATTTAAATTTTGCATACTTTGTGTTTTGTGCAAATAGGACTAAATTGTAAAAGTGTGAAATGTTGAGGGCAAAATGGTAATTTTCCCATTTATGTGTTTAGGGGCTAAATTGAATGGAAATATATTTGAATAAGTTTAATTTGGAACTATTTAGATCAAGAACAAAAGGAAACCGGATTGGATCGGGAAAGGCAAAATTGAACGAGTAGCCGGGAAGCTTAAATTGTCAACTTCCGAGGTAAGTTTATAAGCAATTGGATTTAAACGAATAATTATCATAATGAAATGTACGTTTTCAATTGAATTTTATGAATTAAATTCTCAATTTCCGAATGGGATATGGCAATTTTAAATGTGTTAGTCGAATGTGATATTATCATGTACATGTATTTATATATATATCTTGATTAGTTGAAATAAGTATAATGATATATATTTTGCCGAATGTGACATAGTATGGGATTAAATATATGTACTAGCCGAAGTGTATTGAATATGCATGGAATTGACATACTTGAGTTGAATGAATGCTTATGAATTTAGTAGAGGTTTAATGTGGACAAAAATAAGGAATGGTGATGAAATTTAATTATGTGTACATAAGAGTGTGGCCGATTGTGAAAGTAAGTCATGAGAAGAAAAGTTTGTCTAGAATATATGTATATAAGTATGTTATATGTACAAAATGTGAATGTATATATGTTATGTGCAAGAGGAGGAAATCAGATAAAAAGGGCACTATGTGTGCGAATTTATTCACCGAGCACTGTGTGTGCGAAATCGGTCAAATGGCACTGTGTGTGCGAAAATTATGTAATGGCACTAAGTGTGCAATACATTACTAATAAATAGCATCAAGTGTGCCCTTTTACGAGTAACGGCACTAAGTGTGCGATACGTTACGTAAGATGCACTATGTGTGCAGGTTATCAGATTTTCTCAAGGATGGGAACACTTAGTAGAGGTAATCGAAAGTGTCAGGTATGTACATAATGCATGATAGTTTATTATCTTGGTGCAAATTAGGTAAGTTATTTCGATATGGATATGGAGTATGTGAATATTCAGTTTCTGGAAATTTAATGAGTATGATATTGATGAATGGTAACCCATTATGCGTATTGATGTTACAGCTTATTTGATAATTAAGTTGAATTAAACAAAAATTAGTATAATGCTTGGTTGTGCATCTTACCTTTTGCTTATAACTTACTAAGCTATAATAGCTTAACATGTGTGTGTTTGTTTGATTGTTGTATAGATCTTTGAAGTTGAAGCTCAAGCTCGGGAATCCTTGTCAAAGTCAAGCACACTATCAACTACTTGGTACCTTTTTGGGAATATACTTAAAGTGAATGGCATGTATAGGCTAAGTTATTATTTTGAACTCATACTTTGAATTGGGTGTGTATATATATTGCCATGCGAAAATGGCTCTACTTCTATCCTTGATTGGAGTGAACATGTTTGAGTTGATTTATATATATGAACGTTTATGAAATTTCAGGTTGAATAATGCTTGATTTAGATAAGTGTGTTTCATAAGTTAAGGAATGGCATATAACATGTGAAATGGTCAGATTAGGTTCTTTTTGAGCAGTAACCATGTTAAGGTTATTTGGCCTTGTAGATGTATTAAATGGGAGTGTAATTGAAGGTATGATTTGTGTATGTGATTCTTTTTAAACAAAAAATTTTAAGATGGATAAAATCTATACATGATTCGGATAGGTTATTTGATTTTTTAGTTCCAAATTACAACTTGAGTATATTTTGTTTGTTAACAAATGTATTATGATGTATGCTATGCTTAATAAAGATGAGATATTAAAGGGTTCTTGTACAATCGAATTGGTAGTTAATTTGTTTGTTTAGTGTTCATGCTCTAATTATAATGTTTGAGTGTGAAAATAATTGCAATAGATAGATGGTAGTATATGCGGCTTTGAGTATAGATTACTTGAGGTTATAGAAGCAATGCATGAACACGATTCCGATATATGAACTAGTATGTATGACTCAATGTGAATGTTTGATAATGATTCAATTTAAATTAGTTGTATAAATAGCATTTGTGGATTTAGCTAGTAAACAGTAATACCGCATATAATTTTTGTTTTAGTAATTATAAGATAGTTTATTTGTCATGTTTGGGTCGAGTAATGCCTCGTAACCTTACTCCGGCGACGGAAACAGGTTAGGGGTGTTACAGTTCGGAAAATTCTGAAATGTGGTAACCTGGAATTATTTTCGATCATAGCTTTTGAAAAATTAAATCAATTTTTGAAAATAAGGTTGAAAATATATTTAATTTTAAAATAAGTATTGTTTTGTAAGAGGGTTTAAAATAGGAGTACAATTAAGGGAAATATCCCTAAGTTAAAAAAAAACCCCTATTTTCCCCTCCATCTATATTAAACTCACGATACTTCTTCTCTGTCTTTTGTTGTTGTTGTCCCTTGCTCCCCCAAACCTAAATCACTCAATTTTATTTTAAAAACTTCATTCATTTGATTTCTTTCATCCCCATAACATTAAACCTCTTTAGAATTCCATAAAAACCATCAAAAACACCATAGATTTCTCTATTGCTTAACTTTTGGGTTTTTTGGATTTTCGATCAAACACTCAGTTCTTCATCAACTAAGATAACAATTCATTTTTCTATTGGTTTTAGATGTTATCTGGTCTTTAAAACTGGGTTTTTACCCATTAAATCACATGTTTTGAATAAAAGCTTAAAATTGGGTCGTTAATGGTGGATTTCGGGATTTTAAATGAAAATGTGGTTTCAAAGTTTATTTTAATTAGTTTTGATGTTATTAGAAGATTTATAAACTTACTTTAAAATTTCGTTAAGGATTTCTAAAAATTTAATGAATTTTCGTGAAAATTGCCATAACATGTCGAAAATTTTCTATACCATGAATTGGGTAGTTTTTCGTAGTTTAAAGATTGAGAATCTATCATAGGTAAATAATTAGATGAATGGAGTTCATTTTAGGCAAAAAGATTAGGTATAGATCGAGATATTTGAATTTCAAGTTTGCTATGTCGAATGTTTCGATTGCAAGAAAATTTAGCTTAGGCTTGTGTTTTGATTGTTTGAATTGATTCTTTGGCTGATTGTTGATTGTGTTGTTGTTAATTTACCTTGTTGAAGATTTGGAATCGTTAGGACCCTAACAAGTAAAGATAAAGCCAAGGAAAAGCTAGTTTAAACTTTTGGCGATTAGGTGAAAGCGCGAACAGTGAGTGTTTGGAATCGTTGCTAGTAGACACGATTCATAGTGTTAATTGGGAGCTTAGGAATAGCCTAAACCCCTATCCTAAGTTTTGAGTGTAAGTATTCTATTCCCCTTGATTTATTTTGGCAAAATGTGTGATTATGTGAATAGTTGTGGATTGAGTATTATGATGCGATATTGTGACATGATATGTATGTAATGGCTATTGTGAATTGTGTTGTGTTGTGTTGTGGGCATGATATACATGCCAAATGATATTGATAGTGATATACTAATAATGAAAATATGCAGCGGAAGTAAGCGGAATTTCGATAAATACATTTGTGTTGAATTGTGGAATGTGATATTATTATGACAGGTAATATGTGAGAATACTTGTATGTGATATATGATGTACTAATTTTAATGCACACATATGTGGTCAGATATGTGATGGCTCAATGAGTATTATTGTGGAACTTAAAATGTAATTAAATGTGAATTCAATAACCATGCGTTGTGTACAAGTTTGTGATGTAAATTGATGCATATGAACAAAGATGATGTGCATTAAATCATTAATTAAAATTCTGTAATTGTGGATATTTTGGCCTTGTGATCTCTTGAAACTGTTGGATATAATTGGTATGCCATATGATTGTGACTACTTACCCTTGTGTTTTGTGATTTAGGCATTGAGGCCCCAAGACAATTTGGAGAGATAAGGGAATTTGAGCCAAGCTCCATTCACCAGGATATGTTGGTGTGTTGGAGAGTGTTAGCTAAATGCTACGCTTTTGGGATATATTTGACTCTACCAGTCATTTGGTGTGTTAGAGATCCGTGTATCCGATGTGTAGTGATAGAGCCTACTTTTATGTTTCATAGCCTCAAGTACCAAATTATTGTTTAAATGTGATCTTATTTATTATGATAATATGATGTGAGATGGATGCATAAACATGTAAATAATATGCTAAATGAGTCTATTTAAGTTTCATGAAAATGTATTGCGCATGTAATTGTGAATATATAAGCCAAACTTGTGAGTTATTAAAGCATGTATACGTTGTTAGTCTTGACGAATTATTGTAAAATGAATTATTCGTATATAAGTTGAGTGTAGTTATACATAAGAGCATATGCTAGTTTTATGATTTAATGAAGCATGAATATGTTATTGTGACTTGGTTAGAATATGGTTGTGAATGTGTTATTGTAATAGCCCGATTTTGGGCTTAGTCGGAACAGTGGTTTCGGGACCACAAATCTGACGTTGAGAAATTTATTTTATTTATATTTTTAATGGTCTACAATTTCATGGAATTATTTCGTGAAAATCTCATTCGGAAATTTTGACGTTTAGGCACTCACTTTAGTCAAAAGGACTAAATTGTAAAAAGTGCAAAAGTTGAGTTCTACATGTTAGAGGTGTCCAATTGTTATGAAATTTTAAATTGGAGGTCCTTAAATGATAATTAGGCCATTGGTTAAGTTGGTGGACAAAAATGGACATGGATGGGTATGTTTCAAAAGATTTTTTTAAGGGGCATTTTGGTAATTTAGTGAATTAAATGAATTAAAAACAAAATTTAAATGCCAAATTTGTCCATCTTCAAGCTTAGGCCGAATTTAACATGTGGGAAGCCATAGATAAGGTTTTCAAGCTTTCCAAGCTTCATGGTAAGTCCAGTCTAACCCCGTTTTTCATGTTCTTTACGCTTTTGGAGTCCCGGTAACTTGATTTAGCTTATTCTAGCAATAATTTAAACTAGGGTTCATATTTGGAAAAATACATATAGGTGAAATATATTTATTTTGATGTTTTATGGTAGAATATAAAGCTTAGAATTATGTTAAACAACTTTTACTAAGCGATTTTAAGTGAAAACGAGTAAAACGACATAACCGGCAAAAATACCTAATGTACATAAGTGCATGTTAGAGCAAGAATTTGATGTTTCCATAGAAGAGAAAAATGATTAGCATGTTATAAAACATAAGAATAAGGGATGAAGTTTAATTTTCGAGCCTAGGGGCAAAATCATAATTATGAAAAGTTTAGGGGCAAAATTGTAATTTTGCCAAAGTTTGAGTTAGGGACTATTTTGAGCAGTACACTAATTAAGTAAGTGAAATGTGATGTCTTAGACCCCAAAAAAACGAGATTTGGACCTAGAACGGGAGGAAAATTGAAAATCGGGAAAGTTGGTAAAATGACCGTTTTGGTATCGAGGTAAGTTCATATGTTTAATAAGCATTTAATTATGCATATTTGAATGATAAATTGATATTTTGGCCATAAATATATAATGATTAATGCTCGATAATAATTCGATATTGGAAAGAGAACTTGTATAATTTATATGTTAGACCATATTTTGTATTATGGCTTTGTATGATAACAAGAAAGTATTGACTAGCATAGTTTGATGAGAATAAGTTAAGTTGATGATATGATGAGATTTAGAATGTAAGTATGTAAGTCGAGTAGCATTTTATTATTATGCAATTATTGTTATTAGTAATGTTATTATTGAGTTATGCGACTAACCTTGAGAATTTGAGCAAGTATGTTTCAGCTATGACTTGACAAGGCATTGAAATCTCAAAATCCATAGCTATACCATGGCAATTGAGGAAGAATTGACGGAAAAGTCCATGTTCATAACATGGAATTTAAGGAGGAATTAACGGTTAAGGATACCATGTAAGACCATGTCAAGACATGGCATTGGTAAGGCAAGGATCCTGTGTAAGACCATGTCAAGACATGGCATCGGCATTGATTAAGGACTCCATGTAAGACCACATCAAGATGTGGCATTGGCACTAAGACAAGGATACCATGTAAGACCATGTTTGGAACATGGCATTTGGTAAGACAAGGATACCATGTAAGACCATGTTTGGAACATGGCATTTGGTAAGATAAGGATATCATGAAAGACCATGCCAAGGCATGGTATTGATAGTTCTATAAGGCAAGGAAATCATGTAAGACCATGTCAAGACATGGCATTGATGAGTTACTATAAGGCAAAGGTCCCATGTAAGACCATGCCAAGGCATGGTATTGGTGAGTTCATAAGGCAAGGATACCACGTAAGACCATGTCAAGACATGGCAATGGTAAGTTCAAAAAGGAAAAGGTTCCCGAGTAGTCCAAAGAGTAAGTCAAAGAAATGACAAGGTGAGAACATGAAGAAAGAGTACAGGTATGAGCACAGGTATGCATTTAAGGCTTATTTAATATTGAGATTGTAAGTAATTGAGATTATCAAGTATTAAGTAAGTGATGAGTTTTCAGTTATGCTTGTGACACTTTATGACATGATTGGCAATATGCCTATATTATGAAAGAGTACTCATGTGTTAAGTGAGAATGTTGCAGGTATGTAAGCAACCTATTAAGTAAGGTGCCCTTTGTATTCTGAGCCTTTGGTAAGGTTACCGATGAGTTCACCGGGAAAATCGATTAAGTGAAATTATGTGTGGCTTGTAGTGATAAGTATAGGTATATGCATGTGTAACGTATGAGAAATATGCTCGATATGTAATCGGAAATTGGAAAGATTGTTATAGGTAAGTAATGAATACAACTAAAGTGAGTGAGAGCAAAAATTTACAAATACAACTGTTTTGGACAGCAGCAGTTATGTGATTTTGAAAAATCACCAAAAATAGTATAAATTGAATTATAAGTTTGATGAGATATTTATTTAAAGCTTATTGAGTCTATTTTCATATAAAAGAAACAGAGCAAACAAAGGGTTTGTATAATTTGAGATATCTAAATTTTTGTGAGACTGGTTCAGAATGACTACGTGATCCTCTGTTCTGTCTTGGAAAAATCATTAAAACTTTTACAAAAATAATTATGTGATATAATTTATATTCCTGAAATTCTAAATGAGTCTAGTTTTAAATAAACTAAACAATAAGGTCATCTGAATTCTGTATGAGAAGATAACTGATTCGTAGTGAAGAGAGGTCAGAATAGTCGAATAGTGAAACATGGGAAATTTTAATGAATAAACTGTACTAATTGGCAAGACCAAAAATTCTAGAAATTTTATGGTATAAAGATATGTGAGTCTAGTTTAAGGGAAAATTAGTGGTTTGTAATTTGGAGCTCTGTAGTTCAAGAAATAAATAATTTAGTGACAGCAATTCAAGTAGACAGATTAATGTGAACATGAGTAATAAGGTATAAGCATGTGATTTAATGATTGTATCAATTAGAGAACTTGTTGTGAGGATTTGTCTCATTGAGGCTTTGGTAAGGCTACAAATGAGTAAGTTGAGAAAGTAAGAACTTAGCATTATTTATGCAAGTTATGACAGCTTAGTAGTAAGCTAAATTCATTGCTAATGCTTATTATTTTTACATGTGAACTTACTAAGCTTTATAATCTTACCCCCTTTTCTTTCCCATGTTTCAGTGTCCTATTAAACAAGCTTGGGCTGAAGGTCGTCGGAGATCGCTTTACACTATCAAGCTATCTATGGGTATCTTTATTTATAAATGATTTAAGTTATGGCATGTATAGGGGCTTGACTAAGTCATTTTGTATATATGTTAATTAATTTGATTAAACGTATTGCTTCATAACAGTAATAAGGATTATTCTGTATTTAGCCACGAGTTGTGGCTCATATTGGTCATGGAGTTATAATGCTTGTGTATGCATGTGTTTGTTAAAGTTTAAATTATAAGTGAAATTTTGTGGCTCGGGATTTGGTAGAATGTATTGTTAAGTCTGGTAATGCCTCATACCCGGTTCCGGCGTAGTATACGAGTAAGGGTTGTTACATTTAGTGGTATCAGAGCTATGGTTTAGTCTGTTCTTGGATTACCATAGTGAGTGTGAGAGTCTAGCTATACATGCCATATTGAACTGTGATGGTGTGACGACTCCCGACCCTGATGTAAATTGTTTTATTGGACAGATGCGCATTTCAACCGAGCTAAATTTGATAGTGCAAACAGTGTGTTTATGATGAGTTGAGACTCGTAAAAAGTAAGAATAGTACTTTATGATGTTTATGTGATGATGAATAAATTGTGGATGGGAATTTCTCTTGAAATATGAAAGATGAGATGAAAGGAAAGTTTATGCTATGATAAGTGTTCATGTTTGATTGGCATTTGTATGATACTATGAGTATAACTTGTGAAATTAAGTGAATGTTATGAGTAATTTTACTTGAGATTTATGAATGAAAGTATAAGTGCACTTGTTTGTATAAAATGATAGGAAGGTTGTGTAAAATGAGTATGCATGTTAAGTTACTTGAAACAAAATATATATATTGATGAGTGTTAAGTTATATGCATGAGTATATAAGAGGCAAGTCAGAGGCGTTACAACCTCACCCCCTTCCAATAAGGGGCTTGACTAAGTCATTTTGTATATGTGTTAATTAATTTGATTAAACGTATTGCTTCATAACGGTAATAAGGATTATTCTGTATTTAGCCACGAGTTGTGGCTCATATTGGTCATGGAGTTATAATGCTTGTGTATGCATGTGTTTGTTAAAGTTTAAATTATAAGTGAAATTTTGTGGCTCGGGATTTGGTAGAATGTATTGTTAAGTCTGGTAATGCCTCGTACCCGGTTCCGGCGTAGTATACAGGTAAAGGGTGTTACAGTTATAGCATGCTCTTGTTTAACCTTTGATGTTGTGTATGCATGGTGATTACTCCGACATTCACTGAGCTTGATTAAGCTCACCCACTCCTTTTAAAACCTTTGCAGATGTTAGCATTCTGGTGCGAGTGGTGCGAGGATACCAAGTGATCCAAGTTAGGCTTTAGTATTTGCGTAGGTGGTATTAATATTATTCTTTGAACTGTAGGGATAAGGCAATGTGGTTAGAATTTGATCGATTATTATTGTGGTCCTCATGATATTTTATAGGTTTAGTTTTCTAGCATTTTTTATGAATGTTATAATTATTTTAGTGATATTGTTTTGGTTTGAATATTTGCTTTGTTGAAGTGGCATGAACTATATGTATGGTCAATGGACGTCGAATAATGAGGTAGAATTGTTATATGAACTTTGCCATAATGTTTTGATTACTTTCATACCTTATTTGTTCTTAGGATTTATAGATATTGTTCTTGTTATGTCGTTTGCTTACTCAAAATGTTTTCGATGATTGAACTATTATTGTGGTTGTTTTATTGATTACCTGTTAAGGTAAAATTTGCATGTTGAGTAGTTATTATTTTGAATGGATTATATGCCTTAAACTACTAAATTTTTGTGGTCTAGAGTAGAGGTATCAATATTCGTGTTTTAAAAACAATACCTCCATGATTTTGGAAACTGCAAGAAGTCAGTAATGCAATTTGGTATCGATATCTTATCACGAGTATCGATACTTGGGGTAAAATAATCGATACTTTATAAAAGGTACCGATAATTTCTGATGTTTTGATTTTAAATGAGAAACAGAATACTGTTTTGGTATCGACTTTCCAAATAGTACCGATACCATTTGAGAGAAATATCGATACCTTTTATTCAGTATCAATACCTACATGAATAATTTAGAATTGCTATTTTGTGGTCTATAAGCATGTTTAACTTTCGTTTTAAGTTTGCTTGACGAATGTTTAGCATGTTTTAATTACGATTGGAATACATATGACTTATAATTAATACAAAAGCTAAAATGGAAATGTTTGCTTAATAATGAGACCATGGTAATGCATGTGATGTGTGACGGTGGTGTGACATCCTAATATTCGGGCCTGACAACCAGGCCTGATATAAGGTGTTACAGTAACTTAAATTCACAATATTGATAAATTAATCATCCAGAGGCACTTCTTATTTCATACACATACCATAAGTCCTCTATATTCATTTCAATTTTGTACAACCACAAAATTCATCACTTTCGAATATTCATTTACCATTTGTACTCAATCACAACATTTAATAATTTGTAAGTAAATAATGAAAGTTCACATTAAATAAAATTATCCAACAAAAATTAATACAAATATAAAGAAATATTCATATACACATACTTACACTATGAACTTACCTAAAATATATCAACGGTTGACTCGTAAGGACTATTCCGTAATTTTTCTTTTTCCTCGGTTATCCTCCGTACGAATCAAATCTTGTTCTATAATAATTAAATTCAATCCTATTAAATTCAAATACACATCTCAACTAAATTTTATGCATATGACACTTAAGTTTTAATTATTTACACATTTTCCCTAAACTTTTACATTTATCACAATTTAGTCCCTAAACCCAAAATTCCAAATTTTAACAAAATTTCACAAATACCAAAACTAGTTGAATTCATTTACATCCTAGGAAAGTCCATATTTATTATGAATTCACAAAAATTCCTTGTCAATTTTAACATTTCATCAAATTAGTCCTTTAACTAAAATTAACAAAAATCACTTTATAAACTAGTCCTAATCAACAACCGCTACTTCAAATCCAATATTTGAAATCAAAATAACAAATACTCATCAATGGAAAAATCCAAAATCCTTAACAATTTCAAAAAGAAAGATACGAGTTAGCTTAACCTAGTTCTAACAATATAAAAAATATAAAAATTACAAGAAACGGATTCAAAACGGACTTACATGCAACAACCTTTCAACAGTCGACCCTTGAAAGTATTTCCATGGATTTTTCTTTCTACATTTGATGGAGAATCTTTGTTAAGGAAGATGATAATGATTTACTTTTATTTTACTTTTGTTTTATTACTTATTTTTTAAGTTATTTTAACCTTTAACACATGAATAAATCCAAATTTAAAAGCTCTCTTGCTGTCCCACTATTTAAAAATGTTATATTTACCATATTAATCTTTCCACTTATATTAATTAAGCCATTTAATCATTCAAAACCCAATAATACTTAAGTTTTAAATCTTTTACGATTTAGTTTTTTTTTAATTAATTAACTATCCAAACATTAAATTTTTTGAACCGAACCTTTATATATCTAAATAATAACTCAATAAATATTTAATAAAAATATCTACGAGAAAAGCAATATCAATTGTGTTCCTCCTTTTTTATTTAGGTGTACGAATATCGAAATATTGTATTAGCGTTGGGGTGACGTCTTTTACACGATTACACTGATAATAGCAGATTTACTTCTAAAATAATGATTTTTCCACGATACAATGATTATTTTTATTTGTTTTCCGGTCAATATTGATGAGACTTTATTGTCCAATCTTCCTAACCACATTGAGCATGGTTATGGGTAAGCTTTTAATTTGCTTTTTCATCAAAGCTGTTTGGTTGCTAAGAAAATGAGGGAGAAATTGATTTTTGTGTGAAATTGTAATGTGGGTTTCATTGATAATTTGCAGCTTGGAAAAATTCAATCCGCAAGCAGCGATAGTTACAATCTCCAATTGCATAGGCTGAAATGAGAGCTTCTCTCCTTACAACTTTTTCAATGGAGAATCAGCATCATTCAACTCTTTTATCTATAGATTCGAGTACTCACGACGAGTTCGATTAGAAAAGAATTGGCAATCGGTTCTGTCCTGTCCGTCGGATATCAATTTGTCGTTATCTGCCGAGCGTAGCCCTCTGCCGCATCAGCCATGGATCAGTGTTATATCTTGGATGTTTATAATTATTATAAACAATCGAAGCATTACAAAAAGGAAATAATAAAATCTTTATAAACAATTATTTTAGAATTTTTATAATGTATTTTCTAGTTTTAATTTTTTAAATTTATTAATTTTTAGAATTATTATTAAGAAATAAATTAAATATATAAAAGTAATATTTTATTTATATTTCATGGACCAAATTAATTATTAATAATTTAAGTTAACATATCATTTTAAAAGAAGATAACAAATGAGTAATTACAATGTAAGAATTCAATAATATTAATAATCATTATATAAATTTTAAAAATTGAATGACAAAAACATAATTTCACCTAGAATCCAAGGAGAAGGGGTATACTTCACCAAAAAGATAATAATTTCACAATAGCTAGGCACTGTAGAAATCCCAAGCCTAGCGTTTGACACCTAGCTTTTTGGGTAAATTATCAAAATATATCATTTTTTTTTCAAAATTTTCGGAAAAGGTCATTTTTTCCAATTATTTATTGGAATGGGCCATCTCCCCTGAAAACGCGTCCACGTCAACGCGATTTCAATGGATGCAGCAGGAAAACGCGTCCCTGAGTGAGCGTTTTCTGCCACATCAGCAGAAATCGCGTCTTTGAGGGCGCGTTTTGCTGATGTGGCAAAAACGCTCCCTCATGGACGCGTTTTGCCTGCTTCCAACGGTCATATTTTTTTTGACCGTTGGACCTCCAACGGTAAAAAAAAAACTATAAAACCCCCATTTTATTTTTTTCACACAAAGGTCCTTACTCAAATTTCTCTCAAATTCCTCTAAAGTTCCTCTCAAATTTCAAAAAAGTCCTTAATTTTTACAAAAAAGCCCTGTTTAAAAGTTTTTTGAAATAGTTTTTTTAATTTAAAAATATTCGATCGTATTAGCAATGGCTGGAGAATTAATTCGTCTCGACAATAAACACATCTCCGTCGATCAAATGACAATGGTAAGTTATAATTTTAATTTTTCAATACTATTTAATATTTTTTAGGTTTATGCAATTTTAATTAATTTTTATTTTATAATTTTTTAAACAGTCTGTAGATCGGGTGTTGCAATGCTATATTCGCAATATGCCTGGCCCACCATCGTCGTTGATCGAGAATTACCTGCTGGAAGCGGGTTTTTGGCACGTGACCACGATAGGCTGGGGGTGCAAGTTGGACCCGAAGCTAATCAGTGCGTTGATAGAGAGGTGGAGACCCGAGACGCACACTTTCCATCTTCCATGTAGAGAGTGTACTATCACTCTGGAAGACGTGTAGTTGCAATTGGGATTGCCGGTGGATAGGTACGTAGTCACCAGGTCCGCAACTTCTGGTGATTGGGGAGCCGTATGCTACGAGCTTTTGGGTGCTATTCCGGATAACATTAACGGAGGTCGGATCGAGATGGGCTGGTTACGAGACACATTCCTGGAGTCGGATAATGATTCGACCGAATTAGAAAGAATACGGTATGCTCGAGCATACATCTCGAGATGATTGGAGGCTATCTAATGCCGGGCTTGTCACGAAACCTCGTACATCTGAGGTGGCTGCTGAAACTCGTTGATTTTAGAGCAGTCAATGAATTGAGTTGGGGGTCTGCCGTGCTAGCAAAATTGTATCGGGAGATGTGCGGGGCGACGCGACTGAATAAAGCCAAAATCGGAGGTTGCCTATCACTACTGCAATCATGGGCACGGTTTCGCTTTCTATTTTTACGTCCTCGAGTGGACCACCCATATACATTCCCACTCATAACGAGGTAAATTTAATATTAGATTTTACAATTATTACGTAGATTTAAAATATAATTGTATGCTAAAAATTTATTTAATTAGGTGGAACCATTCGGCGGGTTATGTTGGAATACCTACCTCGCTTAAAGATATATGGTTTCTATTAGACCAACGGTCGGAAGCACAAGTAAGTATTAAATAAAATATATTTTCGTAATAAAATAGTCGTTTCGTATTTCGTTTTTAGTATTTCGTATTTCCTATTTAGTTTTAGTATATAACTAATATTTATGTCATGTTAATATAGTTTCAATGGACACCATACGAGGATCCGTCAATTCGGGCAGTAATTCCGGATGAGTTCTTTCAAAATCCGAACATTTGGCATATAAAGGTCCCATTGGTCAACTATGCCACAGTGGAGATGTACCAGTCAGATCGGGTTCTGCGTCAATTTGGATTCTGACAACCGATTCCCATGGCACCCGAGGTGCTCGATGATGAGCACAAAGTCGACTTACGGCAGTTGCATACGGATTAGCCAAGATTTTGGTCAGCATATATTGAATTGTGGGAAAATCAGTATGATTATATACCTACTCAGGAACCGATCATCGTTCCTGAGTTAGCGTACGTGCCGGAATACATGCCATGGTTTAGGATCCATGGCAAGCCATATTTATTGTCCGAAGAGGAGAGGCGACGACAACTTCGTGTACAAAGATAAAGACGGGGCCCTTTAAATCCAAGGAGAAAGGATGATGGGACGGTCCCATCAACAGTGCCGACACAATCACCGGGCCCATAACAGCGCCGACACAGTCATCGGCCCAACACTTTAGCCAATGACACCCACATCACAACCTTTTTCGGTTATGTCAGGTGTGTATCCTAGCCCTTATATGTATCCTAACCCTTATATGTTTCCTTTTCCCAGTCCTATGGCAGGTTGGAATGCATGGCCCGGTTCAAGTCTGTTCCTGACTACTCCGAGTGGACCGCCGATCTATAGGCCACCGTCGTATGAGGGATCGCACGAGGTGCCGTCGGGGAGCTCTTCTTTTTACCAATCTCCGATGCCTTATGGGATTCAAACACATCCGCCATGGGTAATGCAAACACCTCCGCATTCATTATTTTATCAAGGTGGGTCATCCTCCCAACACCCACCACCAGACCCCCAGCTGGAAGAACCAGAATCCCTGCCGGAGCAACCACAACCCCCGCCAAAAGCTGGAACAAGGAGGAATCCAGCGCGTAACCGTCGACCACCCCCATGTGGCACTGATTCCGATCGGCACCAACATTGATTTTTTTTAAATATATTTGTATAAACTTTTTTATATTGTTTCATTTAATAAAATAAAAAGTTGTTTTTAATATTTTAATTGTAATTTAATTTTTATATTTTTGATAAAATAAAAGTTGTTTTTATTTTTTTTATTGTAACTTAATTTTTATATTTGTAATAAAATAAAAGTTGTTTTTTTATTTTTTATTGTAATTTAATTTTTATATTTGTAATAAAATAAAAGTTTTTTTATTTTTTATTGTAATTTATTTTTTATATTTTAATAAAATCAATTTATTTTGAATAAGGCAAAAATATGCTAATATTTTTATTTTTAATATATTTCTACAAAATTTTTTATATTGTTACATTTAATAAAATAAAAGTTGTTTTTATTTTTTTATTGTAATTTAATTTTTATTTGTAATAAAATAAAAGTTGTTTTTATTTTTTTATTGTAATTTATTTTTTATATTTTCAATAAAATAAATTTATTTTGAATAAGGCAAAAATATTGCTAATATTTTTATATTTTTAATATATTTCTACAAAATTTTTTATATTGTTACATTTAATAAAATAAAAGTTGTTTTATTTTTTTATTGTAATTTAATTTTATATTTGTAATAAAATAAAAGTTGTTTTTTATTTTTTTATTGTAATTTATTTTTTATATTTTCAATAAAATCAATTTCTTTTGAATAAGGCAAAAATATTGCTAATATTTTTATATTTTTAATATATTTCTACAAATTTTTTTATATTGTTACATTTAATAAAATAAAAGTTTTTTTATTTTTATTGTAATTTAATTTTTATTTTTTAATAAAAAATTTATTTTTTTATTGTAATTTATTTTTATATTTTTAATAAAATCAATTTATTTTGAATAAGGCAAAAATATTGCTAATATTTTTATATTTTTAATATATTTCTACAAATTTTTTATATTGTTACATTTCATAAAATAAAAGTTGTTTTTTATTTTTTATTGTAATTTAATTTTTATATTTTTAGTAAAATAAAAGTTGTTTTTATTTTTTTTGTAATTTATTTTTTATATTTTTAATATAATAAGTTGTTTTTTATTTTTTATTGTAATTTTTTTTTATTTTTTAATAAAATTAAAGTTGTTTTTAAGGGTGGAAGGATCTAGAAACTAAGAAGAAATGGATGAATTAGGACTAAATTGGATAAGTGAAAAAGTATGAGGGGTTAATTTGTAATTTTATCAAGATTGGTGTTCATCCAATGTAGGAATTTTTAAGGATCGTAAGGGGCAAAATAATCATTTAGCAAGAAAGATAATTTTGAAGAATAATGATGATGGTGATATTTTAAATTAATTGAATAACTTTTTCTTGTTTTGCAACTTAGTCCTTCTACAAAAGTTCACCATTTTCATCAAGAAATTAAAAGAATTTTCATAGCCAGCAAGAGACAAAAATGATAAGGAGACTATCAACTATTCTGATTTGGACATGAGCGAGATGTATGGCCTGGGTTCCTACACCATCCGCATAACTTTCGTTGGTTGGCTGTTTCTCAGATATCCATATTGTTGCGTATTCTAGTCGAGCAAGGTTGACCCTTTGGTTTGCGACGCAGTTCTCTATCTGGTAACAGCTTAAATAGAGCAAGTGATACAGACGACCACTTACGTTCATCTGAGACTAGTGGGAATACATGTCTCCACACGTTGTACATGTATTCTATTTTGTACACTTCGTCGACATAGCTCATGGGATCCAGACGAAAATTCTGACAAGCTGCAATTACATGAGCGCATGGATAATGAAGTGCGTCAAATATCCCACAGTCGCAGGTCCTGTTTCTTAAGTGTACACGATATTGCCCGCCAAAAATACCTTGGTTCGATCTGTCAAACTCCGTCACATGAAACCATAGGTTATCACGATCGTGACACACTGTGGGCATGGTGTTGGCCCGTGCCTTCACCTTGTTAATTTCTCCCAATACCTCCGTGCACCATATATGGCCTCCCTGCATTTGGCCTTTATAACTCGCTGCTCACTTCGAAAATAGTGCCGCTAAACGAAAATATGTCTCTCGCACAACCGATGTTATCGGCAAATGACGCGTTCCTTTTAGAATAGAATTTATGCATTCAGCCAGGGTTGAGGTCATATGACCATATCGTAGGCCGCCGTCGTATGCTTGTGTCCACTATTCGAAAGGTATGTTGCATAGGTAGTTTGCGCCTTCTTCGTTAACTGAGCGCAAAATCGCCAACATCTCGTGAAAACGATCCTTATTGATCTCGTACCCTGCCAATATAAGTTGATAGCGAATATTACATACCACTCTTCAATTAAGAATAAATTAATATTACAAACGAAATTATATTAATAGATATTACATACCTATGTTGGTCACTTGCCGTCGTTCACTTGTAGATCGATGTTGCCCGTGATAGTTGGACGCAACATGCCTTAGGTAATATCGATGGTGTGTGCGATGCCATAGGCTTCCCTGTCGCTCTATTGCGGCTAGTATTCCAGGGCCCCAATCCGATATAACGCATATATCAGGTTGAGGGTAGACATGCCTCCTTAACCTAGATAGAAAGAAATCCCAGTCATCAGCTGACTCCCCCGGTGTTATTGCAAACGCAATTGGAAGGATTCTCCCACTGCCATCCTGTGCCACAGCTAGCAATAGCCGATGCATATATCTACCATACATAAAGGTCGTCAATTTGTACCAATGGCTTGCAATATAGAAATGCATCTCGGCATTGCTTAAATGTCCAGAACAGACGCTTGAACACTTCGCATCCACAGAGCAATCAGTCGTTGTAGTACATAGGTTCTGTTTCAAGGTCTGTTATGCTGCCTGGGACATATCTCTCCAACACCTGACACCACTGCTACACTTCATTATATGAAGCGTCCCACTAACCATGCAACTTTTCTAACGCCTTCTACTAGCTATCCAAGTCTTACGATAAGAGGGCGTGTACCCCAATTAGCTACAAATATTGGCAATTAAGACCGACACTGAAGTCTTGGGATCCGCCTTCATCGTCGGTATTATTAACCCTGCCAACATATCTGAATCCGTCTTGGGATGATCTTGTGAAACACCTGTCAACGAAGTACGTTAAATACTACAACATTACGTAATATCAGTATTATTCAAAAACCATAAACACCTAGTGATATTGTACCGGCAAGACATGTATGTGGACCTTTGTACTTTTTAATCTCCCACAAGCCTGTCCTTTTCCTCAACGAGGCTATGATTTTTCATGAACATGTACCGTCTTGCACTGCACACTTAGCCTCGTACTTATCGAGTTTGGATTTAACCACGTTGTAGTTAACCCCATTCTTGATGCTATATTATTTCAATGCACCAAGAAAACTATCCTTGTTGGAAAACTCTTTACCAACTTCTAATTGATCCGAATCCAACGACGAACTTGTACGATCACGTCTTCTGTGTGGTAGTTCAGGAAATTCCAACGCATCGTCTTGAGATAGATCGACATTATGCATGTGGGCTGGAGGCGAGTACGCCCTGAATCGCAGATCTTCTTCTTCTTCATCTGAACCCCCTTCAACATCTTCAGGTATGGTTGGAACAGGCTCCGGTTCAGAAAATAATGTAACTTTTGCACCATCAAGCCCGGGCTTTCGAGGTGGATCCACATTGGACTCATCATCTGCAACGAACGAGGTCCCCTTACCGGTGGATGTCGTGGGGAGTACATTATCCCTTCTTAAACAACTTTCGTAACGTCCCCAATCATATGTGGATTGCCAACCACTAGAATTTGATGACGTTCCCTAATACGTATTTCTAGCATCGAACGTCGACCAGGGGCGAAGCTAGGGGGGCTGGCATGGGCCCCATCCCCTCCTAAAATATAAAATTGCTATTTTGGCCCTTAGAATTTTTTTAAAATTTTAAATTGGTAAAGGTAAAATTTCACTTTGGCCTCCCTAAAATTATAAAAATTCGATTTAATCCTTTACAAATTATAAAGATAGAAACTATAAAAAATTAAAACTTTATCCGGCCCCCCTAAAAAATTGTTCTGGCTTCACCCATGATGTCGACCCACCGATATGCATGTCCCATCCACCAACCGAGTGTCGTGCAGGGGTTGTGTTTTCCATACTACCACCAAACATGGGCACTTCTGTATTCTGCCTCCCATTAATAGAGTGTCGACTTGGGGTCGTGTATTCCCCTCGAACAGCAGTAGATGTTGAAGTCGAAGGAAGATCACTTGGCGATGAAAATTGTACATATACCTCAAGATAGGGTGATCCACTGGCAAGATGAGTCTCCACCATTGCCTCCAAGCTCCGAAGACCTTTGATGTCGAATGAGTCATATCTCACGGGATCAATCGAAGCACAAAATCTATACTTAATAGACTGAACTTTCATTGGGGTTGTTCCGAAGATTTTACGCCTAATTCTTTTGCGAAGTTCTGTCAAATCTATGTTCTGGTTAAAAACCAGTCGCGCTGTGTTCTCCGATAAAAAAACAACATCGTTTTCCGTGTCACGAACCTCACCATCATAGTAAATAACAGCACTAATACGTTCACTCATCTTCAGTTTCTATAATTCTTTTGCCTCAGTTTCTATTATGCAACCTGAGAATGAAATTTGACTCATTTATAGTCTAAGGACAAATAGGAACTACTGTAGCAAAAGAGCGTCCACGTGGGAGCTTTTTTCAGTACTCTTGCTGACAGTGCATCCTGCATGAAGCGTTTTGGTCACTATTTATTCAGAATCATCTTCTCAAAATTATCTTTTCAGGAACTACTGTAGCAAAAGAACGTCCACGTGGGAGCTTTTTTCAATACTCTTGCTGACAGTGCATCCTGCTTGAAGCGTTTTGGTCACTATTTGTTCAGAAACATCTTCTGAAAATTATCTTTTCAGGAACTACTGTAGCAAAAGAGTGTCCACTTGGGAGCTTTTTCCAGTACTCTTGCTGACAGTGCATCCTGCTTGAAGCGTTTTGGTCACTATTTGTTCAGAAAAGTCTTCTCAAAATTATCTTTTCAGAACTACTGTAGCAAAAGAGCGTCCACGTGGGAGCTTTTTCCAGTACTCTTACTGACAGTGCATCCTGCTTGAAGCGTTTTGGTCACTATTTGTTCAGAAATGTCCTCTCAAAATTATTTTACCAGATACTACTGTAAAAAAAATTAATTTTACCAGATTTTTTTATATTGCTGATATATTTTTTCCTAAACCCAAAACCTAAAATTATTTTAATTAATTAACCCTAAACTCTAGTTCATTAATTTTCCCCTAAAAACGCTAAACCTTAAGACCCTAAAAACCATAAAAACCCTTAAACCCTTAAAACCCTAGCCCTAACCCTAAAAACAGCTGAAAACCCTAATGGAGGGAGAGGGCAAAACGCTCCCTCAAGGACGCGATTTCTGCTGATGTGGCAGAAAACGCTCCCTCAGGGACGCATTTTCCTGCTGCATCCCCTGAAATCGCTTTGACGTGGACGCGTTTTCGGGGGAAATGGCCCATTCCTGTAAATAATTGGAAAAAATGACATTTTCCAAAAATTTTGAAAAAAAAGGGCATATTTTAGTAATTTACCCTAGCTTTTTCCATTTTTTTAATTGTTTATTTGATGGGAGGCATCGAGGGAGAAAAGAGAAGGGGTTGGTGGAGAAAAGTGAAAAAGGAAGGGGAGAGAGGAAAAGGGAAAGAGAGAAAGAAATAGTGCCAAATGGTAGTTTTGGTCCTTTTATTATATTCAGATTTGAGATTTAGTCCCTCTATTTTTATTTGACATAGTTTGTTCATTTATTTTATAATATAATCAATTAGTTAACACAGTTTATAATATCAATTAAAATGTTGAAGTGAATTTTTCATTAAAAATACACTCATTCCAACAATTTTTTTTAATGTTAGTATAATTAGTTAAAAGGTGATTAGGTCTTGATGTAGTTAGAGGTTCTGTTTTTAATAAAAGATACATACCATTATTTTAACCGGAATAATTAAAATGTTAGCTACTTGACATAACTAATAACATTATAAAAATAGAGATCAAATTATGCTAAAATTAAAGTATAAGGATTTAATCTTAAATTTTTGGATAATAGAGGGAACAACTTTAAAATTTGATCAATAAAGAAAAGAGAGAAAGGATAGAAATATAAATAAAGATAAAATTTTGAAGAAAAAAAAGTGTTCTTTTTTTATGTTTAAATTACTATATATTTATTATAAACTAATACAAATTCTTAATACGTTAATTTTATGTTATAATTTTACATTGCATTTAAATCATTTTCTATGTTAACATTTAGAAAAAAAAAATTATGTGCTTGCATTATATTTGCATTATAATGATATAATTTATAAAAATATTCAGAGGATTGTGTTCTTGATTTTAATACAATTACACATTAATAATTTTTATATAGATTTTTTAGGGTTCATGTATTTGTATGGTATTTAGATTATTCCTACATGTTGTAATATTTTTAGAAAAAAATCCTTATACTTTAATTGTAATTATAAAAATAGTTAATAGTTAAAGGGTCCTTTTTATGTATTTTATAATCTTTTATGATTTTAATTAAAATGTACAATTTATTATAATTTTTTATGATTTTTATAATTTTTATATTTTTTAATAAATTTTAAATATTTTTATTTTTATTAAAATTTAATAATTTTTATAATTTTTTTTATTTTTTATCATTCTTTTACCACATGTCATGTTGTGATTGTGACTCGTGGTGGCTTTAACTGAAAAAAATTAGGTGTAGTTAACTTTAACAATCAACTATTAAAATTAACAATCAAAGGGCCTTTTTGATGCATTTTGGCAGTTCAAGTACCCAATTGAGTGAAAAAAAAGGTAGGGGATTAGTTGTTTTTTTTTTAAAAAAAAAGTTTGAGGGCCTTTTCGATGCATTTTGAAAGTTCAAGTACCCAATTGGGTGAAATAAAATAGGGGCTTAATTTTTATTTTTTTTGAAGTTTGAGGATTTTTTACATTCTTAAGCTTAATTTTTTTAATAGTGCTTGTGGAATAAAAAATACACTATTAGCGTACCAATTATTGACCCATTTGTTTATGTGATTTAAATAATTATCAAATAAATTTGAATTTTAATTCACATTTATTCAAAATTATTTTATCCCCTGAATAATTGATTTTTAGAAATTAAAAAATTAATTAAATTATTGTTATTAAAATTAATTTAAAAACAAATTTATTAATTTAAAAACAAATTTAGTGAAACCAATTATAAAAAAAAAGTTATAGATCTCGAGCGAATGTATGGAGTTAAAACTAGTATTATTGAAAGGTACAATTGCATATATCTAAGTTTTCAATGTAGACACAACAAATCGAAAAAACAATTTCTTTGAATTTAATGGTAACCAGTGTTCAAGGAGACAACGAAGAGGACTCCAATGAAGATCATGTCACAAAAAAAGACTGTTTCAAAGAGGTAAGGGAAGATTCTGATGTGAACATGGTGATGGATTTGAGTCTCAAAATTGGAGTCTCTTGGAAGGACAAACTTTTAGGAGGAACGACGGCTATGCTTATGACTTCTTCAATGAATTCGGGTATCATCACTGATGAAGACTTTGATTTCATAGAGGGAGATATATTGAGATCCATTGTCAACAGGATCTCGACCATCGATTTTTCAGATCGAATTCAGAAATTGCTAGTTAAAGACATGGAGACCACCATAGTCGTGAAAATGCTGGGATGAAATATAGGGTATGCTCTGTTTCATAGCCGAATTTCTAATCTTTGGAGGCCTACTCTATAACAATCTGTTTTTTAGTAGCGTCGGAAACAATAGTTTTGGGGCTACCAAATCTGAGGAGTAAGTTTGTAAATATTATTATTTAATATTTACGAGTCAAATATGGTTCTAAAAAGGTTTTCAATTTGATAATTTATGTTATATAAGCGATTTATAAAGTTCAAGTAGTAAGACCCTAAGGTCAAGTGGTTTTAGAAGATGAGGTATCGGAACCTCATTTCTATAAACCGAGCCGTAAATATTTTTATAAATATTTACAGAATGTCTTTAAGATGGTATTAAAGTTTCGTTGAAAATTTTTAACGTTTTGATAGTTAATTAAGTGAAAAGGACTAAATCGTAAATGTTGAAAAAGTCAATCGCTATTAGTTTAAAGGTGTTAATTGATTAAAGAATTATAATTGGATGACCTTAATGGGTAAATTACCCATTCTTAAGATGGTGGACGGTTTAAGTTTTAATTTCCTTTAATTTTATATATGTTTTATACATTATTTTTAATATTAAAAAATATAATAATGTTAAAATAAGAAAACATAAAGTTTTCTTCTTCATTTTGATTTTGTTCACCACCAAATTCACCATGGAAATGCTTCAAGGTTCGGCTATGGCTATACCTTTTCATGGTAAGCCATTTTTAATAATTTTTGTTTTTGATATCGTTGCAATTAGGTTTAGTTAGCACGTACCTTTGATTTTGAAACTGTTAAAGATTTTGAATATTGTCATTGATGAACCTTGTGATTTTATATGTTAAATGATGAATTTGAGATATTAGTTGTTATTTAAAAGTATTTTATTAAGTGATTTTTGATGAATTTTTCGATTAGGGACTAAATTATTAAAATAGTAAAAGTATAAGGATATAATGTGAAATTGTTACATGAATGGGCTGTTTTGGATACCATGAACATTCGGCTAAGCTCAATTTTGGGTAAATATAGTTAATTTGCATATTTTGGGCTCAGAGACTAAATTGAATAAAAGTAAAACTTTAGGGAAAATGACTAAATTACATAAAATGAATTTTTTTTTACTGTCTAAATTAATATATTGAATGAAATTATTAATTTAGATCAAGATCGGGTGGAAAATCGAGGAAAATTAAAAAAAATACCACAGTGCCCCTAAACTTTGGTATTCTACAATTTAGCCAGGTAAGTTCATATGAACTGTATTATGTATAATGTTGATTAAATTGAATGTTAATATATGATTCTATTGAAAATGAATCAATATATATATATATATATATATATATATATATATGTTATTATACAATTTATCATGTCAAGAAACAATGGAAATTCAACGACATACGACGACTATCGAGCCCCGTTTGAACCTTAGGAATAGGATACTTGACAGCTTGTGTAAGCAGCACCGTGTAGCTACGTTTCGACAGACAGCTTGTGTTAGCAAACCCAGGTTACCATGTTTTGGGTGCTGGTCTTGAATGTCCTACCGATGGCTGAGGTCCGACATTAGTTGCGGATACTCGATAGCTTGTGTGAGCTGCATCGTGTAGCTTACATTCTGACCGACAGCTTGTGTGAGCAGATCCATTTTACAGCTCATATGAGCTATGACTATATGTTTAGCACACTTTGTGTGAGATTTCCCGCGTATCTGATATTATTCTAAGTGGTTCAACGGGCATAAAAAAGGGAAGGAAAGGTAAGTATTCAAATGACTTATGTCATGAATTTATGAAAAAGGAATGAAAAGGTAATGTTCAATGAAAGAATGTTTACGCTCATGAAATTGAAGATTTCAAATGATGTTGTTCATGTATATGACTTACCTTATGTTATTTCAATTTGTTTATGAGTTGATGCTCTAACATGAGTTATGGATAATGCTTAGGCTTGTGCCAAGCTTATGATTGGATTATATCATGCTTAGTCTTAATGAAATACATTGAAACGGTAAGTGTTCGATTGGTAATATGCTTATGTACATAAGAAGGTGGTATAAATTAAAAGTATGTAATTTCTTATGAAACGGTTTACCATGTAGTTGATTTTAAAAGAGCTATGTTAAATGCACTAGCTTGTAGTCATGGTTGATGTTATGCTTATGTATTGTATTATGCAAAGGAAACGGGTGTGAAAAGGTAATGAAATTGGTAAGTTCATAGTTGAAATGAAATTTATGAAACAAAATGGAATGATAAGTTAAAAGATGTACTCGTATGTGTGAATTTTACGTATGTTATGGATGAATATACCTAGTACATGAACAAATATGCTAATTAATGAATTGATGTTGTTATTTAAGCTAAAGTAAGTAAATGGAAGGGTTCAAAGTCTTATGAAATCCTACTAAGCTAGGAATGATAAGTATATATATATATATATATATATATATGATGTTGATAGACTTATTCCATTGTGAGTTGATGATTATGGTTCGATAAATATTGAGGCATTGGTATAGGTTTATATTTAACCTATAATGTTCATTATTGAAATGGAATGCTATGTTTGTAACGCCCTGAATAATTTATTTCTGCTTCTGTAAATATTTGACACAAATGTGTATCTATCTCAGTGGTTAAATGCTCTAGGTGTGTGTGTGAGGTCTTGGGTTCGAGTCTCACCAAAAAAATTTTTTTTTGGATCCAAGCCTTATCCTCGTTTAGTGGGCTTATATTAAATTGCCTGTAAATTCATATCAGAATGAGCCTGCTGGTTCGAGTGGTAAGGGAGTTAGTGTTGGAGGTCCTGTGTTCGAATCCTTGTGCGGGCGTGGGTATTATTTTTGCTCGATTTTCTGAAAAAGTCTTGATGGAGTTGGATTCTAAGAAGTTGGTTGTTAGTGGGTTAGTGGGGAGTAATCTGATGGATTTGGGGGTTATCTGTTAATTTAATTTTTATTTTTATTCTTTTGGATTTCAAATTTTCCTTTTTTTCCAGAAAAGAAAACTAACGTCCATTTTTGTTTTGCTTCCCTCTGCTCCTTCGTATCTCTATTCTTTTGCTGCTTCCCTCTCTTGTGTTCGATTGGTTGTCGAATATTGGAATTTGCTTCTTCTTTTTCCCTCAATTGCTGGTAAGTGGGATTTTAGTGCTTGATGGTTTTTTATTGTCAAATTATCGTTTGGAACCTCATTCTCTGTTTTGGCAGCAGTAAATTGAGTAGAACAGGGTTCTCCTCTCGCAGAATCATTGTAGGAACTGCTCGAGAAATTGGGTTTGTTTCGAACGTTTGATTATTCTTCGCTGTCGATTTCTTTGGTTCAGTTTAATTGGGGATTAAGACTGATTTTGTAAGTTGGTTTATCAATTTTAGGTAGTGTGTGTCTCGAGAGTGTTCACATCAATTATACCAGGTGTGTACCCGAAACGCAGAAAAACGAGCTTCGACAAAAGCCAAAAAACCCCACTGTCGACTCCACACGGGCGTGTGCCTAGCCGTGTACGAGACACGGTTGTGTGGTTGACGAAGGCATGGCCGTGCACAGGACACGGTCGTATGTGGTGCGAGTGTAGTCGTGTGGGCCACAAGGGCTAGGCCAAGTTGGGCGTGTGGGCCACACGGGCACGTCACATGGGCGTGTGGGTTTTGGGCCGGGTCGTGTGGGCCACACAGGTGAGGCCAATGCCCGTGTGGCCCACACACGGGCATGTGGACCCATATTTCTAAAATTTTCCCTAGGGTCGCACGAGTCGTTCTGATCAACTGTGGGCCTACCGTTGGGTCCGTAAGGGCTAACTAAACCCTAGATTTGTGATCTGTTATTCTGATAGTATGCTCTGAGCAGGGCATTGTTATGCATGTCTGATTATTCTACTATATGTATATATGTATCTGTACCTATATTCTGTATCTATTTTGGGGCGGGATTTATATATGTGGAGGAAGTGTTCTGTATAGTGTTCACCACATATATTCTGGTGGCTTGGCTGCACTTTATCTGAAATGTGTCATAATGCCACGATAGGTGTGTAGGGTTGGGTGGGTGTTTTTAACCCCACATGGTGTGATGGGATGGTCGGAGTTGGTGTGTAGAGGATGTGGGTAGGATTCTGTTTATCTTATCTGCATATCTGTATCTGTTATCCATATCTGAAATGAGTTTGAATCTGTATATGACTGTTTATATTGATTTCTGTATAAATTGTATGTCTATTTCTGTTGGGTTACACTCTGAGTTTACGAAAACTCACATTTGTTTGTTTGTTCTGTTCAGGTAATCCACAGACTTAGGCAGATCGGTGCGATAGAGTCTCTTGGTGACCACGAGTTTATAAACGGTTAATGATAATGATTTTATATTGATTTTAAGGGTTAAATTTGGAGTTTTGTAATTTATGGCTCTCCGGACTGTTTGATTTTATTTTGGGATTTGGTTTTGACTTGACTATTTATTTGCGATGGTTTTTACTAAAATAACAGTTTTCTAAAAATACAAACGAGATTACCAAATTAAAATATTTTATGACTTCTGCTGTATTTACGTTTGGGCAAATAAATAAATTAAACAAACGCTTTCGAAAATATATTTAAATAAATATGAGTTTTGAAACTGGAATGATTTGACGAAATAACTCCGTATTCAAAAACCTTAACTTGTGACATCACTGGATTCAGCCATAACGTCTAGGCCGATTTTGGAGTGCTACATTTAGTGGTATCAGATCCAAGTTACAAAACTCGGCTATGAATTTTGGGTTCCAAAATTGTATTTCAAAAATAATTGGTTTTACAAATAATTTGAATAATTTGAGAAAGTATGTGGTACGCTGAGTCACCGGCGCCAATGCTGTATGTATTTCTGAACTTAGATAGAAAACTCTGAAAATAGTGTAGTTAGTACTTTCTGAAACTGTACTGAAATAGTTAGAGACTAAAACTTCTAAAAAACATTTTTGAACTTCTGATAAATTATGCATAAAATATCTGCTAATAAATACTGGAACTGATGCATAAAATTTTATAATGTAGATAAAATTTGAATTATAGAATGAGCGCTCATGGAACTCACGGACGTGGTATTCGTGGCTGTGGTAGAGGTCGTAGGGGGCTCGAACTGAGCCTTCTTCTCTGGGCAGTATGCCAAATTTAGACACGAATGAGACACTGGTTTTGCCTGCTACTGGGACTAGGTTTCAAAGTCTTTCGGTTGGGGACGACGCATTGTCCCAAGCCATGTTGAGGATATTGAAGAGGGTCGCTAGACCCCATTCTGGATCTGGGGGTCGTGGGTCGATAACTGAACGACTCCGATCCAATGGTGCTGAGCTGTTTAGGGGTGTCACTAGAGTCGCATCTACTGTGGCCGAGTATTGGTTAAAGGCCACCGAGAGGATCATGAATGATTTAGACTGTACCCCCAAGCAGAAACTGAAGGGTGCAGTCTATTTGCTTCGTGACGAGGCATATCAGTGGTGGTTAACGGTTGAGGAGGGTACCCAGTCTGATCATTTGAACTGGGATTTCTTTAAGACCACCTTCCATGGTAAGTACGTGGGGGCGAGCTATGTAGATGTTCGTAGGCGTGAGTTCATAAACCTCACGCAAGGTGATAGATCAGTGGCTGAGTATGAGGCCGAGTTTCTGAGGTTGAGCCTCTACGTGCGAGGCATGGTGGCATCTGAGTATGAGAAGTTTGTCAGTTTTGAGGACGGTTTGAGTGACAGTTTAAGGGTTTTGATTGCTCCACAGAGGGAGCAGTAGTTCGCGATTCTGATTGGTAAGGTGAAGATCGCTGAAGAGGTTAAGCGAGTGGAGCGCCAGAATAGGGACTGTGAGAGAGGTAAGAATAAAAAGTCGGAGCCCTCTAGTTCTATTCAAAGGCCTAAGAAAAAGGCCAGACCTAATGTGCCGATTAGAGTGGGGGTTCCTGTTGCTCTTACTGGGATTTAACCGTGTGGAGATTGTGGTAGGTGCCATTCGGGCGAGTGTTAGAGGAGGTTAGGGGCTTGCCTTAGGTGTGGGTCATTAGAGCATCGGGTTCGAGAGTGTCCATAGCGGGCCGATCAGATGCAAGCTTCAGGAACAAGTTCTGTACAGCCTTAGAGGGCAGTTCAGCAACCACCTAGAGGCCGTGGACCGGTTAAGGGTGGTAATGGTATGGGCCGAAGGCAGAGAGCACTGGGCACATGTGCTAGTTAGACAGAGGCGAGGTATCCTGCACTGGTTTATACTACTCGACGCCGAGAGGATAGAGATGCTCCTGATGTTATTACCAATACGTTTTTTTATTTTTGATGTACCTGTAACACCCCTATCCCGTAACCGTCGCCAGAATAGGTAAGGGGCATTACCGGACTTGTAACACAGTTTGGAACAGTAAAATTTTAACTTTTATCAAACATCATCTCAATTCAATAATATCAAGCATTCATATTCATAGCATGCTTAAAATGAGCATATAAAATTCTAATTACACAACGGGGAATAATTTAATAACATATAAAAGATATAGGAAAACTTATGAAATAGGGTCACACGATCAAGTCACACGCTCGTGTGCTCTGACCGTGTGGCACAAAATAGGCTTGGTTTAATCCATTTTCACAGCTCTTATGACATGTACCTACAAGCATCATTTGCATAACATGTTCAAGTATATATATCATCTATACCAAAATGCCAATTAACAAAACTATCACAAGATGAATACATCATATAATACTTCTATATCAAATTAACCATTTTCACTCAAGCCATATCACATAGCTTGATCAAAATACAACAGATCATATCTCATTCATATACACAAGTGACCATATAATTCAACTTATTAACTAGCCTATACATGCCATATTATCCCAAATCAAAGAGTTTAGAAATACCAATTACCCCCTGGATAGTGTGATGAAATCTTTGATGACTTCCAACCCGAGCGAGCATTTGAATCACTGTAAAATACAGAGAATAAACAGAGTAAGCTAATAAGCTTAGTAAGCTCGTATATTTAACAGCACTATATAAAAGACTTAACAATTAGCTTGTCATTTTAAGGAATTTGATAGCTTTTTAACCAGCCTTATTTAATTCAATATTTATTTCCTTAATAGTCATGTAATTCATGCGTAATTTATCACATCTACTCACGTATCACATGAATTTATCAATGTCACTTACTTGTCGAGTATTACACATATACCTGTACTGATTCGTATCCTCATTTCTATTTTCACATCGTCATCTTTTCAGTCAAATCAATAAAACTATCATTGAATACTCAGTATCTTGCTCATTAAGAACCATATACTTGGTAGCCATCTATACTTATACCATATAAATATTACCTATTCATATTTCATCAAAACATCATGAGTAAAAACAATAAGCATTTAAATTCACATAATATTCATATCAATTTATTTCCATTCAAATGACCTGTAACACATTCATATAACCGTAGTAGAATTATACCGTATAACATCAATTCATCAGTAAGAACAATAGTTCATCCATTCACAAGGAAGAAACCAAACTTATAATGTCTATTTAATATCTAATTCATCTCTCATTTCATTTATACCCATCAAATATCTCATATAATATTTCATCTTGTAACTTATATAATTCATGTAACACATCATCTTTATAATTCATCTACTCGTGTAGCAGTCAATTCATGTAAATCATGTAACCTGTATAACATATATTCATGTAAATCATATAACTCTTGTAGCAATATAATATCCATGTAATTCATGTAATTCGTATAGCATGTATTCGTATAAATCATGTAATTCCTGTAACATATAAATCATGTATACCAAGTATTATGTATCATGTACACATATAATTGTAACATATAATCCATGTAACTTATATTTCATTTAGCATATAATCTCATATAAATTATGTAACATATATAATGTACTTCTTATATCTCTTATAACATTTACTTTATATATTACAAATCGGTAAATTACCCGTTGATCCATTCAGAATTGGATAGGATACACTTATAATCACACATATCGTACAATGCCAACGTCCCAGACGTGGTCTTACATGCAATCACATATCGATGCCATATCGGCATAAAGTCTGCTAGGCAAAAAGCTTATAATAATTCATCGGCATAAAGCCTGCTAGGCACAAGCCTGTATCACACACCAGCACAAGGCCTGCTAGGCTCAAAGCATGATTTAATACACCGACATAAGGCCTGCTAGGCACAAAGCCTGATTTAACTCACCAGCACAAGGCTTGCTAGGCTCAAAGCCGAATATCACTGTTATAAAGTCATCTTATACATAATTCATATATTGAAAATTCTAGCTATTCCATAAAGTTCATACAGACTTTCAAATGTCGTAACTCAGTCGAATTAAACTCAAATATATTATTTCCATGCATAATCATATTTAACTATCTCAATTATAACTCTATAAAATTCAAAACAGCATATTAAACTAATTTAAATTCAAAATTAACGATATTTAATATAACAATTTCTCAATTCAATTAAAACATATATATTCAAATGCTCAGTTTCCATAAGCCATGTTTATTATCCAGCCGAATTCCTGTACATATATAACATCTATAACTTTTTTTTTATTCAAGTACCAATTCATCCCATATCTCATTTACTCATATAGTTCTTGTACCATATAATATATTTAATCATATAATCATGTATCAGGAAACTTGTATTCAGATACTTGTAACATATAATTTTTGTATCAATTAATCATATAACTCGGTGGCAGCAACATATTCATAGAGCCGATAATTCTAGTAAATTATTCATTACGCATACATATATATTCAATTTAAATAATTACACATATCTAACAGTTCGATTTTTAGCTATACGAACTTACCTCGTAATCCGTCGACTATTCGTCTACTTTTTGTTTTCCTCGATCTAATTCTGATAATTGTTTCTCTTTATCTATATTAATTCAAATTCAACCCATTTAATCACCAACACATTCAATTTAATCCATAAACATGTAATTTGACCTATTTATAAAATAACCCTTATACTATCACATTTTAACACTTTAGTCCATAATACATAAATATGCAAAATTACACAAAATTTTCAATACCCATTCATAACCGAATTTTCTATGGCATCAAAACAACCCATATTTTTATTTTATTCACATTTCTAGCCACAAAAATTCTATCTTTTTCAATTTAATCCCAAATAATCAATTTTGTCAAAAATCACATTATAAAACTTGTATATCTATAAACAACCATCAATAATTTATCAAGAAACATCAAAATACATAAGTATTCAACAATGGAACATTTTAAAAACATCACCAATTTCAGAAATTAGGGCATGGGCTTTGTAAATTACTAAGCAACAATCTCAAAAACGTAAAAATTATCAAAAATCGAGTTCAATACATACCTTAATCAAGCATCAATATAGCCGAACCTTAAAAATGTGAAGAAGAATTCTTTTCTTTCTTATAATCGGCCATGCATGAAGAAAATAAAGACATTTTTCTATTGTATTTTACTAATATAACATATATTAACTAATTTACAAATTTAACCTTATTAATAAAACATAAAGCCATGCAAACTTAAGCCCACTACCGTCCATTCAAAAAGGCAATGATATAATTGCCATGCAAGGACTCCCACTAAGACAACCAATGTCATTTAAGCCATTTATGCAATAGAACTCATAATTATCGCTTTACGTGATTTAGTCCTTTTTACTGATTTAACTATTTAATCGATAAAATTTCTTTATGAAACTTTAATACCGTAATACTATCATGCTGAAAATACTAATAGAATAATAAAATAAATATTTTGTCTCGGTTAGGTGGTCCCGAAACCACTTGTTCTGATCAGACTCAAAATTGGGCTATTACAGTACCTTACACTGCTCTAATAGACTTAAGTTCTACACACTCCTATGTAGCTAGTTCTATTTCTGAAAATTTGGGGATTTCTGTTGAGATAGTGAGGTTACTGTACTAAGTTTGTTGGGGCAATCTGTTAGAGTTAATAAACTTTATAGGGTGTTCCGTTAATGGTGCAAGGGATTGTTTTTCTAGCAAACCTGATGGAGTTACTGTTTGAGGAGTTCAACTTAATTTTGGGTATGGATTGGTTGGTTGAGCACCGAAATAGTTTGGATTTTGCGACTAAGAGGGTCGTTCTGAGGGCTGAGGACGATAAGGAAGTGGTTGTGATCTGTAAGCGTCGAGATTATCTATCCAATGTAATCTCCGCTCTTGCGGCTCAGAAACTGGTTTGGAAAGAGTGTGAGGCATATTTGGCTTATATCAATGTCTCTGTTTCTGGAGACTCTTCTGTTGGGGATATCAGAAGTAAGAATTTTTCGGATGTCTTTCCTGAGGAGTTACCGGGTTTACCTCCGAATCAAAAAGTTGAGTTCTGCATTGAGCTTCTACTGAGTACAGCTCCAGTGTCCATCGCTCCCTACCGAATGGCACCGAAAGAGCTTACAGAGCTTAAGACACAACTTCAAGAGCTTCTGGATCGTGGTTTCATCCGCCCTAGTGTGTCTCTGTGAGGGGCACTGGTTCTATTTTTAAAGAAGAATGATGGAACTATGAGGATGTGTATTGATTATCGGCAACTGAATAAACTGACAGTGAAGAATAAATATCCACTTTTGAGGATCGACGATGTAACATCCTAGATTAGGGGTTATGCGTTCGTGCATAATTCATGAGTAGTAGATTTTGGCAGTGTTTGGAAGTGAATTAAGGGTTTTTAAAATCCTAGGATGGAAGAGAAAGCTTTGGACAATTATTGGTTTTTAAGTTAAAAAGGGGGAGCTAGGCTAAGGTAGCCTTAAGAAAAGTTTTGGAGAGTTTAGGACACAAGAAGTGATGTGGAAAAGTGGCAAGGGACGCCATCTAAGGTGCAAGGGTTATGGCATCAAGTGAAGTACTTTGAGGGAAGAATCCCATTGTGTGCATTTTTGCTTAATTTTATGAAATAGCATGTTTACTATGATATGGATGTGTGGTGTGCATTATTAGAATCTTGGAAATGTATGGAAATGTATGGAAATGTATGGAAATGTAGGAAATGTATGGAAATGTATGGAAATGTATGGAAATGTATGGAAATGTGTGGAAATGTATGGAAATGTAAGGCAATGTAGGGAAATGTAAGGAAATGATGTGGAAATGATTCAAAAGAGGAAAGTAAACATTTCTGGAAACTTGGAAATGTAAGGAAATGTCAAGTTTAAAGAGGCAAACGAAAATTTTTGGAAACTTGGAAATGTAAAGAAATGTCAAGTTTTAAGGCTTAAAAAGAGAAAACTAAGGCAAGGTGGCCTTAAGAAAAATAATAGGAGGAATTTGACACACAAACAGGCTTGGAAAAGTGGCTTGGAAATGCCACTTAAAGCCCAGTAAGTAACGCCACAGGCAGGTGCAATTGGGCCTGGGTTCGAGTCACATGGGAAGCTAAAATAAAAGTTTTTATTTTCGGCAAGGAAGGGAGGTAGTGGACGGCAAAGGGAGACTAGGGGAGGAGTTTAAGATGAAGTTTTATTCTTATTAAAATTGGCTAAAAGGGGAGATAAATGTGGATATTATTTCTTTTATTTTGATAGATAAGGAAGAGATAAAAGAGGATTATTATTAGTATTATTTTTATTAGGAGATAAGAGATAAATATTGGATTAAGTCTTGTTGATAATTAAAGTGATAAATTAAAAGGATAAAGCTATAAAATAGAAGAGTGGTGGCCAGGTAAGGGACTCTAGCCTAGTAATTTCGGCTATAAAAGGAAGAGTAAGGCTATTCTTCATTCATTCTTTTCTCTTCAAGAAAACCTCTGCCGAAATTCTCTAAAGTTTCTCCTCTTCTCTCTGCCGAATTTCCTACAGTTTTTATTCTTCTTCTCTTTGTTAGCCAAAGCCGAAATACCTTGTGTTCTAGCCGAATCCTCCATCTTTATTCTTCCTTCTCTTTTCTTTCTAATCCCTCCAAAAGCCGGAAGTAAGCCTTTTAAGGCCATAGCCGAATATCTCAAGTGGCTTCAAGCTTAGGTGCTGTCGATTTCTTCAAAGGTAAGAACAAGTTTGATTTCTATTCTTTTCTTTTAGATTTGTCAAAATATAGGACTAATCCCATCAATATTCTTGTTGCCGAAACATTGAAGAGATCTTTCGGGATTTACTAAGTGTCAACTACAAGGAAGGAGAAGTTCTTTTCCAGAAGGTACACCATAGGCCGCGTGTTCCCTAGTTATTCGGTAAATTTCGGGATTTAAAATCCACAAGGTAAGTGTCTATAGCATTCGGCCAAGGCCTATTTTAGTAGTTAGATCTATTATTATGTGTTTTAAGCCGAAAACTAACAGATTCAAGGGATCTAGTGAGTAGCCGATTTCAAAGGAGAAGAATACAAGTTTTCGGGATTTGACTATAGTCAATTCGACAACAAGGTAGGTTTTAAGAATACAAATCCTACTAGGATTTGGTTTTATAGGCTTTATGCTAACATATTAAGGTTATCAAATGTAGGAATTGAGATCTAAAGCAATAGATCGATTTTTTTCGGGATTTCAAGGAATTCGTTAAGCAAATCAGGTGTGTACCACACACTAACTTTTAATATGATATATGGAAAATATTTAATATAAGTATGTATAAGAATGTGAATATGGCTAAGGTACCCTAATGTGGTACAAAGTACTCAGGTACGTTTCCTACTCATACTAGGATTACGAAATATGTTATATTTTAACATGTGAAAAGTAACGTGAATGTGAATTTAAGTATGATATGCATGATATGAATAATATGGGCATTCGGGTTATATGAGAAAGGGGAAGTGAATGTGATGACTTCGGTCTCACTATCTGAATGTGGTGACTTCGGTCACATTATCTGAATGTGGTAACTTCGGTTACATTATCTGAATGTGGTAACTTCGGTTACATTATCTGAATGTGGTATCTCATGACACAATTATCTGAATCTGGTGGCTATGCCACGAATTTATATGGGCGATGAGCACGTCGACTGCAGCGACTGCCTTCGATGGAGTGTAGCAGAAGGAGGGTTGACTTAGTAATCCCCACGGTGTGCAGGTTGGTACGGGGATGTGTAGCGGATGGCATCTAGGTTTGGGTATGGGTTGCATCATTATTTTATCTGTATATGAATGTGCATGTGATACGTTATGGTATGTCTGATCTATTAAATTTTAGTGTTGTGTACACATTGAGTCTGTTGACTCACCCCGTTGTGGGAACATTTTTCAGGTGATGAACAGTGATGGACCGGGACGGCAGAACTTGTGGTGGCCATGCTCAGCTTGAAGTCTTATTCAATATGGACATTTTATTTTATTTAAGTACTTAAGAATTTTATTTTGGGGTTTTTACTTGATGTAATAAGGCCATAGTTTTGTTTCTTTATTTTTTTTATGTTTGCGAATTATTATCAATTAAAGTTTGAGTAAATTTATTTTTTTGAAAAATAAACCCTAATTGTTTTGTCACCTTAATTAAATGGATTTCAATATAAGATAAATTGGTTTCCAACTCAAGCCCAACCCAAAACAATATTTTTTTAAAAATCGCACAAGTTTTTCCTAAGAAGCAAAAGAATTTGAACCAGTTTTCTTGAGGAACATATCAAATCTGGTCAAAGCTCGTGGGCCGGGTTTGGGGTGTTTCAGACGATCTGTTTGATCAGTTTCGAGGGGCTTCAGTGTTCTCGTAGATTGATATCTGTTCTGGGTATCATCAGTTTAGAGTTAAGGAAGCTGATGTTTATAAGACTAGATTTAGGACTCGTTATGGACACTACAAGTTCCTAGTTATGCCTTTTGGTCTGACGAATGCTCTGGCTATATTTAAGGATTTGATGGGCTAAGTGTTTTAGCCGTATTTAAATTAGTTCATCGTGGTTTTCATCGACGATATTTTGGTTTACTCTAAGACCGAGGATGAGCATGATGAGCATCTTAAAGTAGTGCTTCAAATTCTCCGTGAGAAACAGCTCTATGCTAAGTTGACCAAGTGTGAGTTTTGGTTGCGTGAAGTGACTTTTCTGGGTCAGGTGGTTTCTGCTGAGGGGATTCAGTTGATCTGATGAATATTGAGGCTGTGCTTGATTGGGAACAGCCTAAGAATGTATTTGAAATTCTCAGTTTTCTGGGTCTTACGGGGTATTATAGTCGTTTTTTTGAGGGGTTCTCTCTGATTGCAGCTCCTCTGACAAAGCTTCTGCGTAATGGTGTTCCTTTTGTTTAGACCGATGCACAGCAATTGAGCTTCAAGAAGCTCAAGTCTGTTTTAACTCAGGCTTCTGTGCTAATACAGCCTAAATTTGGTAAATAATTTGTGGTCTACAGTGATGCATTGCATGTTAGTTTGGGTTGTGTTCTGATGCAAGATGGTAAAGTTGTGGCTTTACGTCTCGTCAACTTAAGGCACTGAAGGGAAGTATGCAACGCATGATCTCAAGTTGGCTGGGATGGTTTTTGCGTTAAAAATCTGGAGATACTATCTGTATGGTGAGATGTGTATTCTCTACACTGATCACAAGAGCCTTAAGCATCTCTTTATCTAGAAAGAGTTGAATCTTAGGTAGCATCGATGGATTGAGCTACTCAAAGATTATGACTGCACGATAATGTATCATCATAGTAAGGCCACTATCGTGGCCGATGCTCTAAGTCGTAGAGCGATGTTCGCTCAACTTAGTATGTTTGATGATTGGAGTCTGTTAGTTGAGTTGCAAGTTAAGCCGACTTGGATTGACCAGATTTGGGTTAAGCAGTTAGGGGATGAGTCTCTGGGTTTGCGATTTCATCAGATTGAGAGTGACAGTACTTCCAATTTTGGGCTGAATAATGATGGTGTTCTGTGTTTCTGAGGTCGGATTTGTGTACCGAATGATTCTGATTTGAAGCAATCGATTTTGAGGGAAGCGCATAGTAGCCCTTATGCTATGTGGTAATAAGATGTACAGGGATCTCCGAGAATTTTACTGGTGGCTGGGTTTGAAACATGAGGTTACGGATTTCATTGCTTGCTGTCTGACGTGCCAGCAAGTTAAGGCTGAGCACTAGTTGCCTTCGGGTTTGTTAAAACTTGCTAAGATTCCCTTGTGGAAGTGGGAACGAGTAACGATGGATTTCGTTAGTGGGTTGCCCTTGACACCTACAATAAAGGATTATGTCTGAGTTATCATGGATTGATTGACCAAGTCTACTAATTTTATTTCAATTTGGACGGACTACTCTCTGCAAAAGTTAGCAAAGCTCTATATCTCTGAGATTGTAAGACTGCATGGTGTTCCGGTTTCGATAATTTCTGATAGGGATCCTCGCTTTACTTCTCGGTTCTGGAAGAAATTGCATGAGGCTCTGGGTTCGAGATTGGACTTCAGTACTGTGTTCCATCCTCAAACCGAAGGCCAATCTGAGAGGGTGATTCAGATACTAGAGGATATGCATCAGAGCTGTGTGATAGATTTCTGAGGTAGTTGGGAGGATTATCTGCCGCTAGCTGAGTTCGCCTACAATAACAGTTTCCAGTCTAGCATCCAGATGGCACCTTACGAGGCTTTGTACGGTCGTAAGTGTCTTACTTCGCTATGTTGAACTGAGTTGGGTGAGCGTCGGGTTTTGGGTTATGAGTTGGTTTCTACAATCAAGGATAAGGTTAGATTAATTCGAGATCGTCTAAAGGCAACTTCTGATAGACAAAAGTCTTATGGAGATTTGAAGAGGAGAGATATTGAGTATTCTGTGGTGGATTTCGTCTTTCTTAAGGTTTTTTCGTGGAAGAAAGTTTTGAGATTCGGTCGTAAGGGCAAGTTCAGCCCTAGGTTTATTGCGTCGTATCGGATTCTAAAATGTATGAGACCAATCATTTATCAGTTGGAGCTACCTCCCGAGTTAGATCGTATCCACGATGTGTTTCACGTCTCGATGTTGAGGTGATATCAGTCTGACCTATCTCACGCTGTCTCTGTTGAGGAGATCGAGGTTAGACCAGATTTAACTTTTGAGGAGGAGCCGATTCAGATCCTAGATCGTGATATTAAGGTTGTAAGGAAGAAATCCATTTCGTTGGTAAAGGTTCTGTGGCGGAATCATGGCACTGAGGAAGCCACATGGGAACCTAAGGACTCGATGCGTCAGTAGTATCCTCATATGTTCTGATCAGGTAAATTTTGAGGTCAAAATTTCTTTTAAGGGCTAGAGTTGTAACGCCTTGAATAATTTACTTCCGCTTCTGTAAATATCTGACACAAATGTGTATCTATCTTAGTGGTTAAGTGCTCTAGGGGTGTGTGTGAGATCTTAGGTTCAAGTCTCACCTTTGCCAAAATTTTGTTATTTTTGGATCCAAACCTTATCCTCGTTCAGTGGGCTTATATTAAATTGCTTGTAAATTCATATCAGAATGAGACTGCTGGTTTGAGTGGTAAGGGAATTAGTGTTAGAGGTCTTGTGTTTGAATCACTGTGCGGGCGTGGGTATTATTTTTGCTTGGTTTTCTGAAAGAGTCTTGGTGGAGTTGGATTCTGAGAAGTTGGTTGTTAGTGGGTTAGTGGGGAGTAATCTGATTGAGTTGGGGGTTATCTGTTAATTTTATTTTTATTTTTATTCTTTTGGATTTCAAATTTTCCTCTTTTTCTAGAAAAGAAAACTGACGTCCATTTTTGTTTTGCTTCTCTCTGCTCCTTCGTATCTCTATTATTTTGCTACTTCCCTCTCTTGTGTTTGATCGGTTGTAGAATATATGGTATTTGCTTATTTGTTTTCCCTCAATTGCTGGTAAGTGGGATTTTAGTGCTTGACAGTTTTTTATTGTCAAATTATCATTTGGAACCTCATTCTCTGTTTTGGTAGCAGTAAATTGAGTAGGACGGGGTTCTCCTCTCGCGGAATCATTGTAACAGCCCATTTTCAGTGAAATCAAAATAGTGGTTTCGAGACCACAAATCCGAGCCAAAAAGAAAATTTATTTTAATATGATTACATGGTTTGTATTATGATAGGAATGTTATGTGAAAATTCTTATAAGAAAATTTTATCAATTGAGTGCTTAATTGTGAAAACGACCAAATTGCATAAAATGCAAAAGTTGAATTCTAGTAGCTGGAAGGATTAAATAGCTATGAAATTCAAAATGTGAGGTCCTTATATGGTAATTAGACCATTAAAGAAAAGTTAATGGATATTTTTGATGATTTATCCATGGAAATTTACAAAAGGGCAAGGACTAAATTGGAAATGAGAAAAATTAATGGATGATAAGTAATTATTAAGAAATAAAAATAATTATATATCATCTTCTTCCCTAAACATTCCATGGAAATCCTAGGAAAGAGAAAACAAGCTTTCTTGGCTTAATTGGGTAAGTATTCAAGCCCCGTTTTTAGTAATTTTTATATTTTTGAGATCGTGATAGTCTAATCTATCCACTTTAGAGATTAATTTGAAAAGTTAAAAAAGTATAGAAATTTTTTCATGGATGAATATGTTGGAAATTTGAAATTTATAGTAGAATATGAAAGGTTGTTGATACATAAACAACTTTTACAAAGTTAATTTTGATGAAAACATGATTTAGGGACTAAATTGAAATGTTGTAAAAGTTGTAGAAAAATTCTTAATTTTGTGAAATACATGTGATGTAAAAGTTATACTAAAATTTCAGTTATGCTTGGAAAAAGGATTAAATTGCATGAATTTCATTTTCCGAGCCTAGGGACGAAATTGGAATTTATGAAAAGTTTAAGGGAAAAATGGTAATTTTTCTTAGGATGTAAAATGAATTCTATTGACTATGAATTGTATTAAATTGATGATTAAATTCATTTATATAGATTCAGATAACTCAAATTCGAAGCTAGATCGAGGAAAAGAGAAAGTTTCGGATTAGTAGATTTTCTTATACGAACTATTATCGAGGTAAGTTCGTGTAATTTATTTATGCATATTAATATGTTGAATTGAATGTTGTTTCTAGTTTGAATGAGGTAAAATCCTTATGTGATTTATATGAATGTTATAAATCTATGAATGATTACATGATAAAAAATGTCATTAAAATGTTAAGTTCCGTTCGAACAATGAAAATGATGGATACGTATGGTTTCCCGTATATGAATGTGATTCTGCATATGTTGCAGATGGGATTTAGCTCGGACAAGTAATCCCGATATAACCTCTTGAGCATCCCGATATATAGTTCCTGCGAGCATCCTGATTGGTAGTGATTTTGCATTTGTTGCACATTACCGCAGCTCTTTATGAGCGTCCTGATACATGTTGTGATCCGGCATATAATGCGGACACAAACGCAGCTCTTCAAGAGCGTCCTATTAAGCCCGCTTGAACTCCCTGTTACCTTATCTGGTGTTCCCTAATATTATCTCTTCGGAGATATCTGAAAGGCTCTATGAGCTTCCTGAGTAAAACTCTTATGAGTTTCCTGATTAGCCCGGATAAGTGTCTTGTTACATGATTACATGGCTCGTTTGAGCATTTTGACATGTGGCTCGAGAGTGTGCTCCCTGAGTATGTACCTTAATGGGTACCCCCATTAAGAATTGACGGATTACATATATGTACACCTTGAGTGTACTATTTAAGTATTCATCGATATTTCAATAATTCAACGGACAAAATTCTCGACATGAGGAAATGATAAGATAAATAAATTTATGTCTTGAATGATTCTGAATTACCGATGAAGTGTTTCATGATGAGCTCATCTATGCTTATTTGATATACATGAGACTTATGTAACTAACTTGTTTAATTGAGTGTATGTGTTTAGGCAATTTGCCAAGTTGATGGAAAATATGTTATTGTATGCTTAATTTTAATAAATGAGATTGGTAAGTCTAATTCTTGGTATACGAACTTACTAAGCATATAATGCTTACTAGGTTTTGTTTTCTCTGTTTTATAGTGCTCAAAAGCTCGTGAAGGTTGGAGATCGGTTGGAGCGTCATCACACTATCCACCAACTTATTTTGGTATAAATAGAGATCTTGTTTTGGTATAATGGCATGTATAGGCTACTTTGTTAATGTTGGCATGTAAGTGGTTGATTGTATTCTAGCCATTGGAATGGCTAGTAATGATATGTTTTGGTAAAATTATAAGGCTATATCATGATGAATATCCATGTGTTAAGTGTGGTTGATTAAAATTATGTCAACAAGTATGTTCACAAAAAAAAAAAGAGAGTAAGATTATAAACAAGAATGCATGTAATGATATACCATGTTAGATGTTAGAGTTAACTTGGTTATGATGCTTGAATTGGTTGGTATATGAATGTAAGTTTTGGTGTAGGTTGTTGGCAAAGTTTGGGTGAAAAATAAAGCTAGAAAATGGCTTTATTTTGTCCATACGGATAGACACACGGGCATGTGTCTTGACCGTGTGTGACACACGGCCTGACATATGGGCGTGTGGTTTGGTCGTGTGTCCCCTGCATCTTAAATTCGAGACATAGAATGCTCAGAATTGAGCACATGAGCAGAGACACGAGCGTGTGTCTTAGTCGTGTGTGCTACACGGCCTAAGACAGGGCGTGTGTCTTGGCCGTGTGAAAATTGCACCTTAATGTTTTTCAAGTCAGAGAGTTACAAGGGCTGGGAACACGGTCGTGTGACCTGTTTCGTATACCACACGGACTAGGACATGGGTGTGTCACTTGGCCATGTGAGCCATACGGCCTACCCACACGGGCATGTGACCCCTGTATATGGGAAAAATTTTGAAATTTCATGAAAAATTCTCTGAGTTCCCGATTTAGTCCCGACTCGATTCTAATACTCATATTAGACCTCGAGGGTCCATTTAAGGGATGTTATGAATAATCTTGGAAAATGAATAATAATTGACATGAATTATCTGTAAATGTTCTGAAATCTCTAGTAATGCTTCATAACCCTTTTTTGGCGATGGACACGAGTTAGGGGTGTTACAAATATGAGTTTTGAAACTGGAATGATTTGACGAAACGACTCCGTATTCAAAAACCCTGCCTTGTGACATTACTGGATTCGGCCATAACGTCTAGGCCGGGTTTGGGGTGTTACAATGTTTAAGTTTATACGAGCTTACTAAGCATTCATTGCTTATGTGGTTATCTTTTTCTTACTTTACAGATTATCGGAAGCTCGATCAGGTTGGAAGCTAGTAGGAGATCCATCACACTATCCATCAATTTTATCAATAGATTTTGATGCTTTGGTTGTGGTTATAATGGCATGTATAGGTGGACTATGTCTAATGTTTAGTTAATGATAAAAGCATGTAATATTACTTTGAATTTGTGAAACTTATGTTATTTTGATGCCTTTATGGTTGGTATTTATATGATCAGATTGATGCATGGTTTTTATGGCCAAAGTGTTAAGTGTTGGCATGTTTGCAAAATGATCGTTTAGGGCATGATTTGATATGAAATTTAGTCAAGTATAATTGGTTGAATTATGACCCATTTGGTATGTTTGAATGTGAATTTGGCTTGTGGTCAATTATGGTATAACATGGTATGGAATTAAGCTAAGTATATATGGATGAAATATGGTCAAATATATATAAGTTAAATATACGTCTATTTGGATGCATGAAAACAATGGTTCAAATGATAAGTTCTATTGACATGGTATAAGCCAAGTAGGGTATGCTTAAACATCACATGTTTAGGTATGTTTGAAATGACCATTTTTGGTATGTTATATAAGTCTAAGTACGCTTTTAGGTAAATATGAAGTAATTGTAATAGTATAAATGTGGTCAATCTATGATGAGTTTTGAAATGGTAAATGAATTAACTGTTGATGAATGGAATGTGTTAAGTACATATATATGTTTAGATAAATTGTATGTTTGTGTTTGAGGTGCCTATATGGCATATTGGTTGTAAGGATAAATGACCTAATGAATTGGTCTTAATATGAATGCTTTGGTATGTTTGAAAGCTTGATTATATGTGCAAATGTCTTGTAGGTGTGAGCTTGAAACGAGTGAAAGGAATGGCTTGAAATTGGCCTATTGCTTGTCCACACGGCCTAAGACACGGGCGCGTGTCTCAGCCGCTTGTGACACAAGGCCATGCGACACGGCTGTGTGTCCCCTTTAGGTTTTTAAAGGTTGATTTTCGAGAGTTACACAGCTTAGCACACGGACGTGTGGCTTGGCCATGTGACCCAAGTCAAAGAGTTACACGGGCACGGGCACGAGTTGGGACACGGTCGTGTGTCCTTACTTCGAATGTCCACATGGCTTGAGACATGAACGTGTCTCAGTCATGTGAGTCACATAGCCTGGCCACGCGGCTGTGTGACCTCTGAGTATAAATTTTTCCATGTTTTTCCATGAAGTTTTAAATGTTCCCAATTTAGTCCCGAATTGTTTCTAAAGTGTTTCTAAGGCCTTGAGGGCTCGAATAAGGAACGATATGCATGTTTTTTTATTGGATTTTGGAATAATTATGAAATGTTTGAATTGAATGATTTGGGTTACGTTTTTATGGTAATGCTTCGTAACCCTATTCCAGCGACGGATACAAGTTAGGGGTGTTACACACTCAACCGTTTCACCTTATTGACATAGAAAATGGGTATTATTTGGTTAGGTTTCAAAATAAGGAAGACTATGAAATGGTGTTGACTCAAAGGCCACGGGTTGTTTTTGGTCATTACCTCACTGTACAACCATAGGTTGTAGATTTTAACTTGTTGTGGTTGTTTCCAAGTGTGGCTTTGGTGTGGATTCGCTTTCTAGGAATGTTGGGTTTCCTATACAAGCGACGGGTTTTGGAGGAGATTGGTAGCTTGGTAGGCAAAGTTGCCCGATTGGACATTAAGATCGACATCGACAGCAAGGGAAGGTTTCTAAGAATGGTTGTTTTTGTTGATCTGGATAAACCAGTCGTCTCACAAATTCTGGTTAATGGAAGAGTTCCAATGGTGGAATTTGAATCCCTACTAGCGGCTTGCTTCTCATGTGGCTCCTATGGTCACGTTAAAGAACTTTGCCCCTCCATCGTTCCAGATCTAAATTCTGATGGTGGTAAGGTGAAGGCCCCCATTTTGATCATCAAAGGGTCTGCTCTGGTGGATGTGGAAAACCCTTTAGGCCATGGATGGTTGTTGAGCGAAAATCTTGGCGAAATCAAAAAGATTCTTAGAACTAGAAAGAAAAAATTTTGGATATGGGATTAGGAAAATCTAAATTTGGTGCATTGGTCACGCTAGAAAAAGATATTGCTGGTGTAAATGAAAAACAATAGGGGGAGATTTTAAAGAATCTAAGGGGTAAAAAAGAAAGGCAAAATGTTGGGTTGATAAATGGGAAAAAGTCAGGGGTTAAAAACATGGGCCAGGTGAGTAGTGTTGGATGGGCTGAATGCAGAATTGATAATGGATAGTACTGGGCCTGGAGTGGACTCTAATAGGCAAGAACTGTCACACCCATATCCCGTTTCCGTTGCTAGAATAGGATACCGGATGTTACAAGTCAAGTTGGAACAGTTAATACAATTTACATTCAATAATCAATTCAATTCCATAATTACAAGTAATATTCATTATAAAAGAAAGCATTCGGTTTTGGGTCTTAAATTGAGCTTTCGAAGCTTTAAAAATAAGTTACAAACATTCAGGGGCCAAATTGGAACGAATCAAAACTTTCAGGAAAAAATCAAAAATTTCCAAGTCAGGGTCACACAGTCATGTGACAGAGTCCAGCCCGTGTGGCTCCAAACATGGTCGTGTGGTTAACCTACACGCTCATGTGCAACCTCACACGCCCGTGTACATGAACTGTGTAACTTCTTGATTTGAATCACATGGCCATGTCACATGCCGTGTGTCATCCCGTGTAACATTCCAAATACCCTCACACAGTCATGTCGCAGGCCGTGTGTCTGTCCGTGTGAGAATCACACCTATACTATTTTTAAACATGTTCTAGGCTCACACCCGTGTAGGTTGTCCGTGTGCTTCACACGACTATGTGACAGCCCGTGTCCCAGGCCATGTGAGACCAAAAATGACCAATTCCAAGCTAAATTTTCACCTATTTGCTTAGGAGTTTAAACACATTCAAATACACACTTTCATAGGCTAAAAACCATCATCAAACACATTCAAAACATGTCAATGCATTCAACCTATACAACAAACCAATGTGCCCTCATTGACACCACAAACCATTTCATAACATTTCATCTTCAAGGTTTCATATACAAGATATAGTTACACATCAAAACATCAATTCATTTCAAACCATAATCTCTCATATTGTCAATGTTTTATACCATCATGATTAACACTTAAACTTAGATGAAACGTGCATAATTTCATTTGTCACATCACATAACACCATCTTAAGTAAACTTGCTCAAACTAGGATTTAACATCATACATGCAAAGAGGTCCTAGTTCATGCCATATATACCAAACTAAAACAAAGTCTACCAAAGATCTCCTGGATAGTGTGATTTCTTGTGTTGATCTAATCTTCTAAGCCTTCAAAATGTAATCTACAAAATAAGACAAATACAAGTAAGCTTGAATAAAGCTTAGTATGTTTGTTTGTATATATTGATAAACCTTTCTAATTAAACATAGTAATCAATTAAAATTAAATGTTGACATTCCATAAACACAACCTTTATCATAAATTAACAATCAATATAGTAGTTCAGTATATTCATTGGACAATGCTCGTTTGAGCTTTACTCGGTGTATCAGTAAAATTCGCTCGATTAAGTTTCTTCAATATATCAGTGGATAACGTTCCATGAGATTTATTCAGTATATCAGTAGATTCTTTTACTCAATAAAGCATTCATTTCAATAGATTCAGTAGGTGTGGCTTAAGAGCGCATATGTTTCAATAGATTTAGTAGGTATGACTCGAAAGCGTATACGTTTATGTAGATTCAATAGGTATCATTCGTTTGAGCACCATTCAATATATCAGTAAGTAACACTCGCTGATCTCATTTGGTATATAATATAACATTCAATAACAGTATACTAACAAAGAGTATAAGGAGTATTAGAAGCCTAAATAAATGCTAGAACTTACAGGATTGATTTACAATAACGACTCATAGTATCTAAATCAGTGATCAATGTCATTTCAATTCATTATTTCCATTTCCAATTACACACATCAATATAATCCAATATTATGCAATTAAGTTCCTATAATACATTTAAAATTGTACTAAAATTAAACTGTACGAACTTACCAGACTAAATTGCAGCAATAACAAAGTACATGGACTATTCTGTAATTTTCTCGTCCTTAATTTTCCATCCGTTCTTGATCTAAAATAATAATTTCATTCAATTCACTAAATCCACAGAAAAATTAACTCATTTCATGCAATTTAGTCTTTTTAGATATTTTTACAAAATTGCCCCTAACATTTTACTTTTATTCAATTTAGTCCTTAAGTTCAAAACTTGCAATTTAACCAATTTTCATTAAAATCGAATTCAGCCAAATGGTATTTGGTCTAATTACAGCCATAATTATAATTGTTTCACCTAAGTCCTTACATTTTTATCACTTTAACATTTTAGTCCTTTAACATTAAAATTAATAAAAATTACTTTACAAAATAGTCCTATTTAACAACAGAACTTAATAATCCATTATAAAACTTCAATAGTATACACAACACATCAATGGCATAATCCACGACGTTTAACAGTTTTACAAATTAGTCACCGGATTAGGTAGATTGAGCTAATACGAGCTCAAAAACATAAAAAATATTAAAAACGGGTAAGATTTACTTACCCAATTGAAGAAAGCAACTTGGCTGAAGCTCCTTCAATGGTTTTCTTAAGGTTTCGGTCTTTGAAAGAAAGAAATTGAAGAAGATGAAGTTACTTTACCTTTTAATTTGTTATAAATTTTTACCTTTTTGTTAATTTACTAATATACCCTTCATTATAACATCTAAATTTCATCTTTTCTTAGCCATTACCGTCTACTACAAGCACAAGGGTCTAATTGTCCTTTAGGACCCCCTTATTAAACCTTTTAAACTAATAGCGATTGACTTTTATAGTTTTTACGATTTAGTCCATTTTATTTAATTATTAATTAATTAGGATCTAAATGAAATTTATCAAAATCTAGTGAATTCCATATCAATCCTATCATTAGGGCATTTAAGGATGGTCCAATCACATCATTGGTCCTTCAATTATATTAAATTTCAATTAAACAAACTTATTATAGTTTGGCCTTAAACTAATTAGGACTAAATAAATAAATAACCTAAAAGTTAGTGGAATGATTAACATCCACAACCTTTTGGACTTTTTGACCATGGTTTAATTACCATTTTGATCCTTTTACTATTTTAAAACTATAGCAATTAACTTTTACCTCTTTTACAATTTAATCCTTTTACCTCAATAAAGTAATAAATCTTCAAAATTACCAGACCCAATTTCAATTCACATATAATATGACTCTGAAAATATTTATTTAAAATATTTACGGCTTTATATTACGGAAACAAGGTCTTAATACCTCGTTTTCAAAAACCACTTGACTTTTGAACCAAATCACTTATACTAACTTTAATTTAATTGTTTAAAATCATCATAACAAAATTCAAAATAAAAATTACTATTGACTCGTATAATTTAAATATTAATTATACGAACTTACTCCTCAGATTTGTGGTCCTGAAATCATTGTTTCTGACACCACTAAAAAATGGGTTGTTTCAAGAACAAAAGTAGTTTGTTGGGCATTTAAGTGTCACTCTTGGGTCAAGTCTTGAGGATAGTCTCTGGGGTCCAAATGATTCACCGTCAAATATGGTCAACTGAATTATGGAGAAATCAGTGCATATGAAACAGATAGGAAATAAAAGTCCTAATATGAATTCTCATGTCAAAGCTCTTGGAAACTCCTCTTTACACTTTAATATCATTTTTGAAGGTCTTATCGAAACTATTGTAGATTTAAATCCTAAAACTCTTAATCCTGAAAGGCACTTAGGCGTAAGTTTCAAGGAAAATTGGAACCCAAATTCCATTATTAATTTTAAGACGAATGAGGCGCTGAAATGTGCAATTTCTTTATCAGGTTCTAAAGGAAGCGACACGGGTGATAAATGGGGAAATGGTTGTCATGGAAGGACCTTAAATAGAACCATTGGAAATGGTTGTCATGGAAGGACCTTAAATAGAACCATTCGTGGCCATGGGGGCATTTTACGGTTACTGGAAATTCTCGTGTTTCTCTTCTAGAAGCCATGACTTTTATAACTAGGCTCATTAGTTCCCAAGTTATATTATAAGCGAACAAGGTTGATCAATCTATTGACAAACAGGATTGTGATGGTAGATCCAAGGTGACTCCCTAGTGGTCGATTCTCTTCTCCCTTTTTTTTTTATATTTATGAATTTTATTATTTTTTGTTGGAATTGTTAGGGGTGTACCAGCTCCAAATTCCCTCGTGTTTTCCGTTAGTGTAACCGAGAGCATAGGTTGGATTTGATTGGTCTACTGAAGACAAGAGTCAGTGGTTGCAAAGCAAATTCGATTATCGCTAAGCTTGGATTTCAATCTTCTTATTGGGATGAAGCAGTTGGATTTTTAGGTTGCATCTAGATTGGGTGAAGAGATTCATTTGCATTGAGATTCTCATAAGTCATCCCCAATTCATTCTCCTCAAGGTTTTAGGTAATTCCTTTAGAAGACCTTTCCTTGTTACTTTTGTTTATGGAAGCCCAGATAGTCGGAAACGAAGGCATCTCTAGGGAGTTCTAAAAAACATTGTTCCAATGGACAGTACCTCGTGGTTGGCGATTGGGGACTTTAATGCTATCCTATCTTCCAATTAAAAGAAAGGGGAAAGAACATTAGGGTAAAGGTTTTCTTTTTTTTTTTGTGATTTCATGGATTCGATCGATTTACTTGATTTAGGTTTTCGGGGTTTACAGTTTACTTGCCAAAAAGAAGGGGTATTTGATAGGTTGGATAGGGCCATTTGTAATGAAGCATAGTACACAGCTTTTCCTCACCCTATGGTAATGCATTTGCTTAAGCTTAAATCTGATCACAGGCACTTTCGCTTAGCCTTTTAGGCCTAATTGTCATTCTTCAAAAAGGCGTCCTTTTCAATTTTTAGTGGGATGGGTTAAGCATCCGGCCTTTTCAAACTTTTTTAAGGAGAATTGGAGTATCTCTGGAAGCATGTCAATAACACACTCTAATTTTACAAATCAAGTTAGACAATGGAATAAAGAAGTGTACGGCCACATAAAGTCTCGCAAGAATCATCTTATTCACAAGCTTAATAATATCCAGACTGCACTTGATTGTACAAACTCGGTTTACCTTCACCGGATGGAAATAGAGACAAGGGAAGAGTTGGATAATGTCTTACACCATGAGGAGCTTTTGTGGCATCAAAAGGCAAGCCGTGATTGGTTACTTTTGGGGATCACAACACTAAATTCTTCCATGTGCGCACTTTGTAGACAAGGAAACAAAATAGAATTACCGCGCTAAAAAATGATATGAGGGAATGGACTATGGATGAGGAAAAATTAAAGGATGAGGCGGTTAATTTTTATGCAAAATTATATGGTGAACACCCAGGTCCGATGCGAGACTACCACCTAGCACCTTTCCGCATCTTAATGATTTGGACACTTCTTTTCTGAGCAAACAGGTATTATATGAGAAAATTAAATCCACTCTCTTTCATATGGCACCATTAAAGTTTCCAAGCAGTGATGGGTACCATGCTTTGTTTTATTAGAGTCAGTGGGATCATATAGGAGTATCTGTCTGTAATTGTTAAGAAGATATTTTTTGGGAATAACTTTGACCCGGACTTAAATAATTCTGTAACAGCCTGATTTAGGGCCTAGTTAGAATAGTGGTTACAATACCACAAATCTGAAGTAGAAGTATGTGTTTTATGATTTCTATGAGGCTTATGATGTGTTTGCATGATTGTGTGAAAATTTCATGAGGAAATTTTTTTAATTAGTGATCAATTTGTCCATTAGGACTAAATTACAAAGATTAGAAAATATGAGATTCTAGAAGATTTAAGTATGAAATAGAATTATAAAAATTACTAGAGGTCCTTATTTAGCAGTTAGACCATTAAATGTCAAGATGGACAAAAATGGACATGGGAAGGAAAAATCTTAAGAAAGAAGCCTTAAGGGTATTTTTGTCATTTGGTAAATAAAAGATTAAAAAGGGAAAAAGAAGTCAAAATTGTGTTCATCTTCTTCTCCCATGGCCGACAATCACTAAGGAGCCATAGCTAGGGTTTCTTCAACTTTCAAGCTTGATAGTAAGTACCTCCTAGCCCCGTTTTTAATGTTCTTCATATTTTTGAGATCCTCGTAGCTCGATTTAGCTATTTCTAGCTATATTTTGAGCTAGGGTTTATGTTCAAAAATTTACCCATGTATTACATGCATGTATTTTAATGTTTTGTGGAAGAATATGAAAGTTTGATGTATGATAAACATCTTTTTCTAAGTGATTTTCATGAAAAATGCATAAAAGGACCAAATTGTAAAAGTTATAAAAATGGTCATACATGAGTGAAATAGTGGAAATTGGGGGCTGTTGTAGTTAATAAAATAATTCGGCTAGGCTTAAAATACAAGAAAGTTGAATAAAAATCATTTTACGAGCCTTGAGGTAAAAGTGTAATTATGAGAAAGTTTAGGGGCAAAATCATAATTTTGCCAAAGTATGATTCATGAGTCAATTTAGTCAATGTGAGTATTAAACAAGTGAAATTGTAATTATAGATCAAGAAATATGAAGCCCAGACCGAAATCGAGGCAAGAACAAAGTTGTGGACTAAATCGAATATCTACACCTATTTTGAGTACCGAGGTAAGTTTGTGTGAAATTAAAGTTTCATAGTGTTTTTATATTTTAAATTACTTGATATTATGATAGAGAATATCATTCCCATGAAAATTGACAAATGAAGCCTAGATGAGAAAATGATGAGAATATGCTAAGTTGAAGTCCCGGTTGAAGATTCGGAATAACGAGGATACCTATGCCACGACATGAGATAAGGGAGATCCTGTACAAGACCATGTCTGGGGCATGGCATCGGCACCGAACGTAGGTCCCGTATAAAACCATGTCTGGGACATGGCATCGGCACCAAATGTAGGTCCCGTATAAGACCATGTCTAGGACATGGCATCGGCACCGAATAAGGAAGGTCCCGTGTAAGACCATGTCTGGGACATGGCATCGACATCTATGTACGATCTCGTATAACACCATGTCTGGGACATGGCATTGACATAGAGTTAAGAGATCCCGTGTAAGACCATATCTGGGATATGGCATCGGCATCAAGAGGTGATCCCGTGTAAGACCATATCTGGGATATGGCATTAGCATCGTGTTACATGTATGATGAGATCGAGTATCCTCTGATATTTCGAGTAGTTCAACGGGCAAAAGAGATAAGTATGCAAAGATGACAAAGAGCTAAGCTATACAAAGATGACTGTAAGAGCCCAAATTTGCCCGGGCCCGATAAAACCTAAACCAAAAACAAAAAAAGCAATAAATAAAAAATCCAAATAATTAAACAGTCCATTTTAAAAGTCCATTTACAAAAGACCCATACCCAGAATAACCCAATACTAAACCCAAGTACTAGACCCAATTACAATGGCCCAATTTTGAGGATAGGCCCAGATAACCCAAAATGGATTAGGGTTTCAGGAAACCCTAAGAGCTTCTAGAACCCCTTTGCGCCGCAACAGCCCCAACGGTTCTAGCCCCTACACACGCGACACGCCTCCATATTCGCCACGCCAACAGCCTCCGTACACCCCTCCGTACGGCCTCCACTACATGTCATACACCTGCACAACACGACAAAAACATAGCACAGCAAGCAAAAAGAAAAAAACGATTGTATTTGGATTTTTTATTTTTTAAATTCAGTTATAAAAACCGAGGCAAAACAATTGTAACCTTCTTCACGATTTGGACAAAGAAAATACAAATAAAAAAATGAATACCAAAAACAGACCCTAGAAAGGTCTCTTCTTCTTTTTTATTTTTCTTTATTTTTCTTTCTTTCTCTTTTGAAATCTGTTTGTATATACGTTTGAAGATTATATATATATATATATATATATATATATATATATTACACATATCTTTGAAAAAGAGAGAATACAAAAAGGGGGGGAGAAAAATATACTTGAGGGGGGTCCGACCACCGCGTACGGCGGCGCTGACGGTGGCGGATGTTGTTGATCGGCGCCAGCACTGGGCCGGCTATGTGAGCCAGAGAGAAAAGGGACTCTCCCTTCTGTTTTTCTTAAAAGCTATCTCAAACTGATTTTTTTTTTTTTGGACATTTTGGCTTTAAATACCCTTCTGATACGACGCCGTTTTGAGAGCCCATCTCCAAGGCCAAAACGGTGTCGTTCTCCCCCTCAGGATCCATGCATTGACCCAACCTGGGGAGGATCAGCGCGTTTCTGTGAAATGGGCTAATTGCCCTTTTGGTCCTTCCGCATTTTTAGTTTTTTTAATTAAATTTTCTTTTATTTTAATTTTGCCTAGAAATTTTGCGCAGTTTTAAATTTAATCCCTATTTAAACGCTGCGTTTAATAACTCGGGTAAATTGCGCTTTTAGTCCCTTGTAGTCTACGCGCATTGTATTTTAGTCCTTTTCCGATTTCATTTTTAATTTATTTTTTTAGCTCCTTAATTTTGTTCTGATTTCAATACAGTCCTTTAAATATTTTTATTTAATTATTTGTTTATTGATTTTTCTAATTATTCTCCCTTTTTTAATTAATATTTAATATTATATATTTTAAATTGTTCTAGAATTTATTTATTTCCTTTTATATGTTATTTATTTTCATTAATTATTTTTTATTATATTCTTTTTATATACACATATAATTTATATTCAATTATTTATACATATTATGGATTTCATTTATTTTTTATATGTATTTTCTTTTAAATCTATTTATGTGTATATGTATATTTTTTTAAAATTATTTATTTATATAATTTATTTCCTTTTTATTCCCTATTTTATTATATATATTTATTTATTTTAATATCCTTGATACATTATTATTTTCATGCATAAATTATTAAATTTAGTCTTTTTGTTAATGTATATTATTTATGTAGATTAACATATATCATTTTATATATATTTTACTTTGATTTTCTCCTTACCTAATATTTTATTTTAAAATCTATTATATATATAATTTGTTTCATTAAAGGACCCTATTTTAAATTATATTTATTTATTCCAAACACTTTTATATATTATTATTATATATATGTATATATACATTATTTTATATCAAGTTTTTTTTATTACATGTGTATTATTTAGATTGACACCTATTATTTTATATATATCATTGGCTTAACTACTTTAAAAGTTGGTATATGTTATTTGTGTTAATTTGCTTATCATTGTATGTACCCAAATTTGTTCCCTTCAAATTTCACATTATGGTCATTCATTTTTATAAAATTTTATCCATGTATATTATTCCATGTTTGTAACTTTGCTTTTCCCACATTATCGCATCGTGATTCAAATTTTAATATTTTAATTGATATTGGTTGCTTCGTTCTTGTTCCAAACAAACTAAATAAATATATTTTGAGCCGGTTTTATAATTGCTTAGTAAAAGTTTTCAAAATAAGGCAATGCTCGTCTTTGAAAGTTTCGAGAAAATCGTGCCCTAACTCACTGGGTTTCGATTTTTCTCGTTAAATCCTAGCAACCGAGTACCCTTTTCTTTTTGAATCAAAATATATAAAAATTTTAAATAAAAGCTTATTCTCGAGAATTCAAGATGTTGTGTCCTAACTCACTGGATGTGACGTTTTATCATCTCGAGGTAAGAATTTCTAAAAAACAAAGGCAATGTTCTATATTCGGGAATTTTGAGAAGTTGTGCCCTAACTTACTGGGTTCCGATTTTTCATTCGACCCAAATAACCGAATATCCTTCTTAAGTCTAAAGACACGAGTTTTCAATAAAGACAAGCTATGTTTCAAGGATTCAAAATGTCGTATCCTAACTCACTGGGTATGATATTTTATTCCTTCGAAATAAGCATGTCTCGGCATCTAGTTTAATTCACTCAAGCTTTCAAAACGAAGAGGATCATATTGTAACACCCCAAACCCAGCCCATTTAATCCGATCGAATTTGGAATGCCACTGCGGAACACTTTCGAAAAACATTCTTACTTAAGAAATAAACCTTTTAAAATTTTGTCGAGTTTGGTAAAACATTTTCGTGACTTGTAATATTCTAAGTAAAAATCGAAGTTCATTATAAAAATATCGGATTTAAACTTTACTTTGAGGAAATAAAACCATTTGTAATTGATCTTTAAACTATCTTTCCATAATCGGGCATAATAATAATGATACTTAATAAATGGACTGAAATACTTTAGTGGGCCTTATTACAATACACACTTAATCAAAATACGGATAATGTAATTATTTAATTCATTAAATAAGAGATTCCTTTGCATGAAAATCCACTTTTGCATGGCCACCTTTGTATCCTCTCCGACCCGGTCCAAGCTTTACGCGCCACCTGAAAAGTTTAATAAAAATAGAGTGAGTCACCAAGACTCAGTGCATAGTTAATACACATGTCCTCACATATGGGCTTGGCCCATATCTATTCAATCAATATATATATAACATACAATTATAAATATGCAATTATGAATACACAATATTATAAATATGATTACGAATATACAATTACGAAGTCCAATCCACAAAGTGATCCACATATCTTTCTTTCGCACATTATTTCTTAAAGTCGTAGCCAAGCCACCGATCCCATAGGGATCCCACATATCTTTCAATTCACAAATCATCAAGCATGAATGCAGCACAAGGTTCGGATTAGACCTCTCACATAGTGTACACCCTTTTCTTCAATAGTCACATCACAAGTCTCATGCGTACGTATATATACCATAGCAACATTTTGTACGAAACCAATATGTATATTCTATATATCATGGTCACATTTTACTCAGAACAATATAAATCACATATCAATCACTTTATTTTACATTCATCAATAATCAATTATTATCGCAAATCACTGAAAGTTTAATATCATAACCTGATTATTCGATCACTTACCTTAGTATCCATACTTTTAGCCTTTATTTGGCTAACATGCATAACATATTTGTTTACATAAAACAACACATACAACACATATAATGAATAACAAACAAGAGTACAGTGCGATAACTGCGCACCTGACTTTAGCGAGATCCTGATCTATCGATTCTAATATCAACTAAAATCTCGAAGGCTTCTGTTACTTTTACCGCTTAGCCCTTAGAACACACAACCGAAATCGGTCACACTTTGTACCAAAAACATGGCCTTAGGCCGAATACCATAAGTCATTTACCTTGAGCACTTTAATTCCCGAAATGGTCATTTGTGCTTCTTAATACTAGCTTGCTTATTTCTATCACGAAACACCATTTATTCCAGTCGATTAGCTCCCGAAGTCATCAAAAGTCCTACTAAAATATTGTTAGAATCGGCTCATACACAACTTTATAAACAAAAGCTCTTGGCCGAATATTACTCTTATCATTTACCTTGCTTGACAAAGTCCATTGAGCACTTCAACTCCAGAAAGACTCCTTTTAAGAGCCCTAACACTTTTCACACAAAAGAGCACTTATAAGAACTTAATGCACATTCGGCCTTCTTTAAAAATCAAGGTCTAACCTTTGATTTTGGGCACCTTAATAGAAAGAAATCTAAACTGATTGTTAGGGTATAACTTGCTTACCTAGTTTTCAAAGTCCCAAAAGATTTGCTTGCTTTGGTAGTTACCAAAGCTCCTTGCATAGCCGAAACCAATAGGCTTCATTAATACTCTCTAAAGTTGGCACAAAAGAAACACATCAATATGGCCTTTAGCATATTTGGCCATTCTTAGAAATCAAAGTCTAGCCTTGATTTCGGCATACAAAAAGGATAAGAACTAGATCAATTTGCAAAAAGGGTGAATACACTTACCACTGCCCAAATGTTTAGCACGTATGAACACTCCTTGAATCACTCTCTTAGGTTTGGCCATAACTAAGAATAATGCGCTATTGCTGATTTTCGGCTCCCAAAACCAAAAATGTATCACCCTAGGAAGTCCTATATTCGGCTAAAACACCATAAGAGGAAGAGAAAGGAAACTTTAACATGGTGTAGTGACTAAAGGATTCGGCTAACATCAAAGTGAGGAAGCCATGCAAGCAACATTTTATTAGCCGAAAAGTTCTCTAGCTCCTCCAAGACCAAAGCTTCAAACTTGCTCTTTCAATCTCTCTCTCGGTCAAGAACAAACAAAAAAGAAAGAAGAGATCAAGCACAAACAATGGCCATGCACCAAAAATGGAACAAGGTCATTCAGCTATGCCTTTTCATTCACTAGGCCGGCCATGCAAAAGAAAACATGTGGGGAGATAGAAAACAAAACAAGAAAATTTGGCACCCATTGCTAATTTGAAAAACCCACCAAAATAGCTCCTAGAGAGATTCAAACGACCAAGCATCCAAAAATGGGGAATAAAAATAAAATAAAATAAAAATATCCCAAGCAAAATTTCGGCCATGCTCTCTTGGCAACCCAAAAACCGACCAAGCTACCCTCTCTTTTTTTTTAAAACCAAAGGCCGGCCATGTCTCTCTCTTTGTTGCTAAATTCAATATTACTTTTCATTGTTTATTAATATCATCACCTAACTCATCCTTTAAAAATAATATTTAAACAATCCCATTGTTCTAAGTAAACAAAATAATAAAAATAATGGTTCAAACTCATGCTTCTACAGCTTTGAAAACAACAAAAATAAAATAAGGGTAGTACCCATACCATGCGTGCAATCCCTTCCCAAAACTGCATGCGTGCGCATGGGCCATGCAGGCTATTCACGCGGGCCAAAACAAATCAAAGCTCCAGGTGCAGTCCCCAGGTCTCGAACCCGAGACCTGGAGAGGACTCCTCAATGCCTCAGCCATTCGGCTACTTGACTTTCATGTCAATATTGCTTGCCGAATTTCTTTTAAACCTTACCTTGCCAGTTCCCAGGTCTGAATACTAAAATGAAAATATAAAGCGCCTCATGCGCAACTCCCAAGACTCGAACGCGAGTCCTCAAGGAGTTATCCTGGCTACGTCCCGACCACTCGGCCCGTTTGAATTTCATGTCAACAAGCGCATTGAGATTTCTTTTAAGCCTTACTTCACTGGCTTCCTCATTTTAACGCTAGGAGCCGAAAAATAAAAACATCTGCGCCCCTAATGGGACTCGAACGCGAGTCCTCGCGATGGCCTCCTTGCTGCAAGTGTTTTAACCACTCGGCCAGTGTTTAATTCATGCTAATAACGCGCCCATAATTTGTTTTAAACCCTCCTTCAAAGCAACGCTATTTTTCAAAAATAAAAATGCTTTTGCTGCGCCTAAGACTCGAACCCTTGACCATGCTTGGCGCCAAACCTTAAGTGGCACACGGAAGCCACTATGCTACCTGGACTTTCATGTCCATAACTTCACAAAATTTATTATTAAGGCCTCTCTTAACCAATTTTACATTTTTAACCCCTAATTTTCAAAAATTTCCAAAATGCTCCCATTTTATCCTCGGGCGTTACAATGGTACTAATCCTTCCTCGTGCGTAACCGACTCCCGAACTCATTTTTCTTGAATTTCGTAGACCAAAAATCAATATTTTGATAAAATAAAACATTTTATAGGTGATCCGATCACATCTTAATAAAAGGATTGGTGGCGACTCCATTTTCGTTTTTAAAGTCGACCCCGTTTTCACCAGAAAAAAATAGTTTCGATAATGACAAAGAGTTACATTCAAGTTAAAGATGATAATGATTTAAATTTATGTTCAAGATAGCATAAGTGCTAAATTATGTGATGAAGTGACACAGGTACCATGAGTAAAATACGAGTTATGAAATCGTAATGTGATATGTGATGGGTAAGCGTAAGTATGAGTAAGTATGTCAAAGTACTTGAGAACTTGTGTTTTTTGTTGTTCTATGAGATGAATGGATTTTACTATGAGTACTTATATTGCCATTTTAATTCATGCAAACTTACTAAGCTATATGCTTACCCCTCTCTTTTCCCTTTTCCTTGTAGTATTGCCAAGCTAGCTCAGGGATCGTAGAACGTCGGAGCTTGGATCACACTATCAATCATTCTTTTGGTATAGTAAATTTGTTTTGTTTTGGGTATGGCATGTATAGGAACTTGGTCATTTTGTGTTATGTCATATTTGAAAGCCAAAGTGTTGGCTACTAATGTTATACACTCAATTTTGTAAATGGCTATTGGGAATTGGCCAATATTTGTCAAGTTTCTTATTTTTAATGATTATGAGTTTTATGAAGTGAAAGTTCATGCAATGGATGGAGTAAAATGTGAAGTGTATGAATGATGATTAGTGATTCTTCATAGTGTATTATTGGCATTTTATGTGTTGCTTGTGTTGGTAGATGTGTGTTTATGTTTCAGGGTGGCAATTGGCTTGGAAAATAGCCTTCTAATTGTCCATACGGGTAGACACACGGGCGTGTGTCTAGGTCGTGTGTGACACACGGTCAGCCCCATGGGTGTGTTGATAGGCCGTGTGTCCCCTGTATCAAATTGCGAGAATTCGATTCGTCACACGGGCCAGCACACGGGCGTGTGACTAGGTCGTGTGCCCCTTAAGAGGTTGCTGACGTCATAAACAGAATACCCAGGATTTTCACACACGGATAAGGACACGAGCGTATCTAGGCCATGTGAGGGACACAGGCCATTGACACGGGAGTGTGTCCGGCCGTGTGAAAACCCCTGTAGGTTCGAAATGAAAAATAAATTCCACACGGGCTAGGAACATGGGTGTGTGTGATCACACGGCCTGCTCACACGGGTGTGTTCCATTTCACACAGGCATGAGGCCCTGTTTTAGGAAAAAAAATTCTAAGTGCGCAAAAAGTCTCGGTTTAGTCCCGAACCCTTTCGTATGTATGTTTAGGGCCTCGTAGGCCCACAATAAGGATGATATGGATATAAATGAAAAGTTTTAAGTTAAAATGAAATTTTATAGCCCGATAATGTATGTTCAAGCAAGGTAAGTTTGATAATGCCTCATATCTGGTTCCGGTGTTGAACACGGGTAAGGGGTGTTACAAATTCACTCATTATACTCATCCCTAAACAACAGAGTCTGGAAAGCTTCTCTCAATTTTGCCCAATTAGTCTCTGCTCTGTCCTTTACAAGTTAGTCGTGAAGGTCATTGCAAATCAGTTTAAAGTTGTCTGTGGATTATTGCTCTCAAACAGGCCAGGTTTGTAGCAAGCAAGAACATCACAGACAATATTATTATTGCACTGGATGTTATCCACTTTATGAGGAGTAAGCACAAAAAGAGGAGATGGATGAATATCAAAATTGACTAAGAGAAAGCATATGATTGACTCTGCTGGGAATTCATTAAACCCTCTCTAAGCTGCAAGTATTCCTATTTTTCTTCATAATGTCATTATGCCAGCTATTTGAGCTCTACTATGCAGGTTTTGTGGAATGGAGTCCTAACTCAGAAATTTCAGCCAACTAAAGGGGTTCATCAAGGATGTTTGTTGTCCTCGTATTTATTCATCTTGTGCATGGAATGGTTGGGCCACAGTATCTGCTCTATTATAGATTCTAGCAGTTGGTCCCTTATTCGGTTGACTCGTACTATTTCACCTTTATTTTATCTCTTTTTTTTCAGATGATTTGATCATTTTTGGTCAGGCAGAGGAAAATCAAACTAGGGTAATTAAAGGTGTCCTTGATATGTTTTGTAAGATTTTGGGCCACCAAATTAATATGTGGAAAACTAATATTTTCTTTTCGAAAGGAGTGGATGGTGACTCAAGGGAAAGCATTAGTAGATTATTTAGTTTCCAGGAAGTGTGTAATTTGGGTCCTTATTTGGGAGTAACGGTCTTTAATGATAAGGTCACTAATAATACTTTGCGCTTTGTTGTTGATAAGATACGTGGTAAGCTTTCTAGTTGGGACGTTAAACAACTCTCTCTAACTAGTAGGGTGACTTTGGCACAGTCAGTTTTGCTTTTGAACCTAAGTTATTTCATACAGTCAATGATGATCCCAAAAGGCTTGTGTGATGAAATTGAGTACATGGTTAGACAGTTCATCTGGGATTCTCATAATGGATCTAGAAAGATGGCTTTAGTGAGTTGGGATTCGGTGTGTCAACCTAAAGCACATGGAGGTCTTGGGCTAAGATATTTAAAGGACCAAAATACTTTTTTCATGATGAAGGTTGGTTTTAATATTGTGACTAAATCCAATGCCCTTTGGGTTGGGGTTATCAAGTCGAAGTATTGGGTTCAAAGTGGATTGTTTGAGTCTTTAATGAGAGGACGTTGTTCCTTTTTATGGATATCTCTCCCCAAGATATGGCCTCTTATTCGTGAAATTTTAATTTGGTCTATAGGTGATGGGAAATGTATTAAGTGCTAGCAAGACCAATAGATTCCAAATATTGGTCCCTTGTATAAGTCGATCCCTTCTTGTGCTAATCTTGACATGAATTGTCCTTTTATTAATATGGTTACAAACGATGGTTCCAAGGATTTAGACTTCTTCAGACTATGGGTTACTGAGGGGATCATCGATAAGATTGCTGGAATCTCATTGGCTCATTCTTCATCTGGGCTTGATAGGATCATTTGGGGGGCACTTCAACAGGTTCTTTCTCCCTTAAAAGTGCATATGGTAAGCTTCAAGAAAGAGCTTGGAATGTGAAAGAACCCATTTGGCAGCCCCCTTAGAAAGCCCAAGGTTCGCAACAAGTCAGGTTTCTCTAAGGCTTACTCTAGGGGTGAACAAAATTCGATTAGACTCAAAAAATTTGAAAAAAATTCAAAAAAAAAATAAATTTTGAATTATTCGAATCGAGTTATTCAAGTTATTTGAGTTAACTGAATCAACTCGGATTTTTTTTTAAATTTCGAGTTCGAGTCAAGTTAAATTTTCGAATTCGAATAACTCGAATAATTTAAATAAATAGAATACAAACTATATTAATTTTAAATTTTAAATTTATATTCCCCACTCTCTAGTCCCAAATCCTTTTCCAATACTCATTTCCCCCAAAGCCCAAACCCACCTTATTCCCCCCCCGAAAAAAAAGCACGTTTACCATTTTCCCAATTTCCCAAAGCTTGGTCAACCCCACCATCCCAATTTTCCCAAAAGTCAAGATTCCTATCGTCCATTTTCTTCTCCAATTCAAACCTGAAACTCCCAATTCCCAAATACCAAATTTCTTAAAAAACCCTAAATTAAACCCTCCATTCTTCTTCTTCATCATCAGTTCATTCAAACCCCTCAAATCAAAATCCCTATGATGACGAATCTAAGAAGAAAATTTTAAAGAAAAATATATTTTTTTAAAATTACATAAAAATAAACAACATCAAAGTCATTTTTAAAATTTAACTTGAACAAATATATTTGATTCGATTCGATTCGAATTCCATCTCACTCGACTCAATTTGTAAAAATTTCAAATTGAGTTAGGATGATGAAATAGGATTGGGAAACTCGATTAACTCAAAAAATTTTCATTTGGTTTGATTTGATCGAATGCCCACCCCTTTCTTGCTCTCAAACGTTTAATCACAAATGCGGAGAGGGCAAGAAGAGGAGTAGGAACTGACAGTGCGTGTGAGGTTTGTGGACATGGTTCCAAAGATGTACTGCATGTGCTTAGGGATTGCCCTGTGGCTAGGGACATTTGGAGCAAGCTCATTCTTGCAGATAAGCTATCTAATTTTTACTCCATATCCCTTTATGAATGAATGATAGAGAACCTTCTTAATCAACAGATTTTTTGTCTGGAAGGTGTTGATTGGTCGTGCCTCTTTGGAATGATTTCTTGGCACATCTGGAAAAACTGTAACCTTTATATTTTTTAGGGCTTTATCTTGGAATACTGATGAAATCATCAAAGTATCTCATATTTGGGCAAAACAGTTTGCTTCTATCTCAAAAACTTCAACATACAGAACACGAAGTCTTGCTGCTAACTCACACCTTGAAAGGAATTGGGTATGTTTGTCTATAGATGGTTTGGTTAGGATTGAGGATGGCTTTACTACTGTTGGGGGATTTGTGTGTAACCATACTGGGGGGTGGATTTCCGGTTTTATTAGATATTTGGGCATATGCATGGTTATAGAAGTTGAACTTTGGGATATCTTAGATGGCTTGAAACTTATTCTATAACGGGGTTATGAAAGTGTCCTAATGCAAACTGATAGTCATGAAATTGTTAATGCAATTCAAGATGAATCGCTCAGGGGTTCCAATTTGACTCACGTCTGGAGAATCCATCAACTCTTGGAAATAGCAAGGAATTAGAAGATCTAGTATATCTCTTGAGATGAAAATAAAATCGTTTCTGGACTTGTGAAAATGGTTCGTGATAGGAGATTGGGTCTACGCTTGTTTGAAGATTCCCTTTTAGAGGAATTTGTAACACCCTGAACCCGTATTCATCGCTGGAATAGAGCTACGGAGTATTACCGAAAAATTTAAAACTTAAAAATTCATTCTTAAAAATTTCATATATCATATTATAATACATTCAAATACATGCATATTGTCCCTTATACGAGCCCTCGAGGCCCTAAAAACACTTTAGAAACGAATCAGGACTAAATCGAAAACATATAGAATTTTTGGGAAAAAGTTAGAATTTTTCAAACTGTAAGGGTCATACGGCCGTGTGGACATTCGAAGTAGGGACACAGGGTCGTGTCCCAACCCGTGTAACTCTTTGACTTGGGTCACACGGCCAAGACACGCGCCCTTGTGCCAAGCCGTGTAACCCTTGAAATGGTCTCACACGCCCGTGTGCCAATCCATGTGCTAGGCCGTGTAACAGCCTAACTTGCAACCCTTTGAAACCTAGAAGGGATACACGGCCGTGTTGCATGGCTGTGTGTCACACATGGCTGAGACACACACCCTTGTCTTAGGTCGTGTGGACAAGAAATAGGCCATTTTCAAGCCATTTCCTTCACCCAAATTGTGCATACACAGACAACCCATTTGCACCTATTTCAAGCATCCAAATTGTACCTAAAGTATTCATAATCAAGCTAGCACATTATGGTACCTATTTATACAACCAATATGCCAAAAGGCACCTCAATTTTCATGGCATTACATATACTCAAAACACAAGCATAACTTAGCCATTTAACAATTCAATAGTTGCAACCAAATTCTACCAAAATGACCATACCAAAATCACATTCAAAAATACCAAAATGGTCACTAAAACATACACTAACTTGATCATTCCAACATCAAGCACAAAAAGCACCAAAATGCCAAATTATCCACCATCACAAAACCACATATATACAAGCCAACATGACAACTAATTCATTAACCAAAATACCACATTTACAAGCCAAGCATAATGGTTATATCATCAAGCACAAAACACCTATACATGCCATTATAACCATGACTTAAAAACATCAAAATTTACCGATATAGCCCATGGATGGTGTGATAGGTCTCCGACAAACTTCCAACCCTAACGAGCTTTTGATTAACTATAAAACATAGAAAAATGAACACAAGGTAAGCATATAATGCTTATTAAGTTCGTAATTCATAAAAGATGCTTACCGATACAATGCATAAGGTTAAAATAAATATGAACCATTCCAACACAAGCTTGGCACAAGCCTAAGCATCACCAACAACTCAAATTAGTGCTTGATCACATAAATTCAATATCAACACATGATAAAATAACTTTCCATAAATCATGAATACACATGTATCCTACCTTCCATAGTAACAAGTAACTTGCATCAAAAACTCTTACCGAAGCTCACACGAAGTGGTATCACAATGGTCGTCACCATCCCTTTTCATAATTGATGGTCGTCACCATTCCTTTTCATAATCGATAGTCAAAGGTATCCCTTTTCATAATTCGATAACCAAAGCTATCCCTTTTCATGATTCGATTGTCGTCACCATCCTTTTTTATAGTTGATGGTCGTCACCATCCCTTTTCATAATTTGATAGCCGAAGCTATCCCTTTTCATATTTAAATAGCCGAAGCTATCCCTTTTCATATTTCGATAGCTGAAGCTATCCATTTTCATAGTTCAATAGCCGAAGCTATCCCTTTTCATAATTCGATGGTCGTCACCATCCCTTTTCATTGTTGATGGTCGTCACCATCCCTTTCCGTATTTCGATAGCCGAAGCTATCCCTTTTCACTATCGATGATTGTCGATACGCGGTTAGATTTTTCCACCGCAATGCAATTTGATATTATAAAATAATAGCATTTAAGACATAATTTAAAACACTATTTAAACGTACGAACTTACCTCGACGACAAAATGTAGAAACGGAGTCGATTGATTCGAAGCTTTCTCTTTGCCTCGATCTAAAGTCGTACAAGGTTTATCTTGATCTAGATGAATAAATTCAATCAATTTAATAGTCATTCTATTTAATTCAATCCAAATTCACATTTTTATAAAAGTATGCTTTTGCCCCTAATGTTTTGATTTCTTAACAATTTAGTCCTTAAGCTCGTAAATGAAATTCATGCAATTTCATCCCTACCCAAGTCTAGCTGAATTTCATATGGGTTCATAGCAGTTCATACATTTCATTTTTTTCACAATTTCACTATAAAATTTTCATATTTTTCAATTAAACCCTAATTAACAAATTTATCAAAAAATCACTTAACAAAAGTTGTTTATCTAACAACAAAGGTTCATTTTCTTCCATCAAACATCACAAACATGTATACATTTATGGAAAAACCTAATCTTTTCAAAATTTTGCAAATTAGTCCCTAGACTAACTAGATTAAGCTACAACGATCCCGAAAACATAAAAATCATCAAAAACGAACCTCAAAATTGACCTCATGCAAGAACTTTGATTGTTGAAACTTCAAGGTGTTTAAAATGGGGTTTTTCTTCTTTATTTTCGGTGAAGAGTAGCTTAGAAAGATGATACCTTAATTACTTTGTTTTTTTTACTTAATTTATTAATTAATTTACTTAATTAACCTTGTAATATAACCATTAAATCACCTAATAAAGTGTCTATAATAGTCCATTCATGATTGTAATGGTTTATTTACAACATAAACCCTCCATTCATTTAATATCATAACTATTTAATCCCTTTAACTTATAAAACTCAAGTTTTGCACCTTTTGCAATTTAGTATTTTTTATCGAATTAGGCATGCAAACAGTAAAACTTCTTAACAAAATTTTTATACGATACTAGTAATATGTTGTAGACATTAAAATAATAATAAAATAATTATTCACGCATCGAGTTTGTGGTCCCGAAACTACTGTTCCAATTTCACTGAAAACGGGCTATTACAGAATTAGTCAAATGATTATCGTGTAATTTGTTTCTTTTCACCAAAAAAAAAAATGTAGACACAACAAAGTCCACATTTCTTCCATCCATAAACATTTTATATAAAAATAATAAAAGACAAACACAATATCATATATATTATACACTAGTTTGCATACTCATTCAATACACAAATAATTATATGTATTTAATTATTTTTATGAATCTATTTAATTTTTTATAATGTTTCTTTATTAATTTGATTACGAAATTAAATCTGGTAATATATAATAGGGGATAAATGTCTTAGAACTAGTTTAAAACTAATTGTTAATAAAATTATTCCAAAATTCTATTTTATTATATATATGATATAATATGATATGATATGTATATCTATGCTATCATATATAAAATAAATAATAAAATAAGATTACTTCTTTTTCCCGTATATTGCCCGATGAATTCAGTAAAAAAAATAAATGTTATATTTATATTTAATTCCTAAATCAATTTAAATTTTATTATTTGATGTGATAATAGTAAGGTGTATATTATGATAATTAAATTAAATTAATTATTATATAATGTGATTAAATTAAATTAAAATATTATATGATGTAATTAAATAAAGTTAATAATGGGTCTCATAATTATAAGTTAATAATTAAGGAAATATTCTGGATCTCAAAAAATTATCTTAAAACTCAATGTTTTCATATATATATTCTCGTACATTCTTTTATATAATATACCAATTTGTATACTTTTGTGTTTGTCAATATAATTATTTTTAAAAAGAAACAAAAAATAATGTAAATTTAATCTTAATGTGAAAAATGGATAATGCATGGTAGTATATAAAATGTATGTTTTAATATGAAGTTTAAAAATATGAAATTAAAATGATTATAATAAATAGATGCGCGAATTGTTAAAATAAATTGAAAATTTTTTTATTTGAAATATTATAGTAAAAAGATTATAGGAAATAGATAGGTCCATATTTAATTATAATATTTTGTATAACAAAGAAATTAATTTATGAAAACAATTATAATTAACAGTAACAAAAAGGATTTTATTATAAAAATAATAACAATAAAATTAATTTAAAAAAGAGTTTTCTGAATTGTTATATAAGTATAATTATTAAGTTATGTCTAAAATAATTTATCTCATATAATTTAAAGAGGCGAGTGTCGCGTTTCAAAAAAAGGTAATGTGAGCACATTTATTTATTTAGAACCTTGTAATATAATATGATATGATATATGTAATTACATTATTTTATGATATTTATTGAAATTTTAATTATAATTTAATGTACGATGTTTACAATTATTTATCATTTACAAATTTATTATTATGATAATTATTACTGTTATTATCAATGACAAGAAAATTACATTTAAAACTTAATTTAAAAACGGGATCCGAAGTATGTTAAAACTCAAAATTTCTATGTATAGTTTCGTATATTCTTTTATAATATACACATACATATGATTACATATATGGTAAGGTTTCAATGTGGACACAACAAGATCCACCATTCTTCTATTTTATAAATGGATGAATACCCATAAATAGTATTCCTACAAATATGAGGAAAGCAACAAAAAAAATATATAAATCTAATCACTGACATCTTATTGTTTTTTAATTTTTTTTTAATCTATATCTTTTAACTTTATGTTAGATTTACCGCCCAGCCCAAAAGTCCGCTCGAAAAGTAAGAAGGTATAGATAAAATTATATGTTCGAAAAATAAATTTAGACAAAAAATAAGGCTTATTTAAGGGTTTTTTTTAGCCCAAGCATAGCCCGGCCCGACTCGAATATGCAAAAAAAAAAAACTACTCTTTTTTCTGTTTTCTTGTTGCTTTTATTGTTCTGTTGCTAATTTCTTGTTTTTTTTTTCACTATTTTGCTACCATTTCACTATTATATTGCTACTATTTTGTTGTTATTGTATAACTCTTTTTTATTGTTAATTTTGTTACTATTTTAGAGACATTTGCTTATTAAATTACACCTATCTTAGTGTTATTTAAGTATACATATTTTTTAAATTTATTTTCAATTTGTTAGAAAACATTTATTCTAATGTTTTTAGTATTTTTGATGTATTATATATATATTTAAAAACTATATTAAAATATTAATATAAAAAATTAATACGGTCGAGCTAGACCCTCGTTTTAGCATTTTATCTGGGTCGAGATTTGGCAAAATTTTAAGCTCATTTTTCTGGTCGAGCCCGAGCCTAATAAACAAGTCTAAAATTTTAGTTGGGCGCAACCCGACTCGACCCATAAACACCTCTACTCTATGTTGCATCATTTGTTTTTATTCTCTAATTACCATTTGTTTTAACATAATTTATTTTTAAATTTTTTACATTAAAATAATGGAAGACAATCATCCAATAAAGATTTGAAGAATAAAATCGATAAAAGAATGATTAAACAATTGTAGTGCGAGGCTTAAAATTAATGAAAAAAATATTGAAGACCTTGAAATGAACAAAAACATAATGAACATTTCACTGATTCATTGAATCAATGTGTTGAACAATATAAATATTTTATACAATATTTAAGATATATTATTCGCAAAATTGTATAAAAAATTTTAAAAATATATAATGAAATATAATTGATACAAATAATTAACTCGTGCATCATGTGTGATGGTGGGTGATATTATAAGGTCTTAAGGTCCCAACTGATATGAACAATCTAAATTTTTGACATGTGACATATTTATTTTGCCGATACATAACAACTCCATTATTTATATATAACAATTTTTTATTTTAAAATTAATAAAAGACAACTTAAAACTATAATTTACCATTTTCTGTTTTTAAATTAATAGAATAAATCATATTAATATACTTTAATGTTGTACTTTGGACAAACATTTTATCTTTTTTTTATACAACCGTAATTGTTTATTAAAAATTTTAATTTATATATAATATATATAAAAGCACGAGTTTTGAAAAGTTTTAAACCGACAAAAATATTATTTATTTTGCATCATATTACTAAATTAACACTTACAAAAATTTCTAATCAATTTAAAAATCTGAAAAAAAAATATCATAGTAGTTATATTAAAATAAAAGTTGTGATAATCATTTTATTATTTGGAAAAGAAATATAACACCCAAACTCGATCCGATGAACCGGATTTGGATCTTGGGTGTTACCACTCTAATACAGATGTAACTTAACTCTACTTACACAAATTACAATCGATTTGAACTATTTAATTACAATACTTCATAATACAATACATAAGTATAAACATTGAAGAATTTCGATTATAATGCAAAAGGAATTTGATTACAAGTATTACTAAAATGATGTCCTGGTCTAACGCAGTTATCCTGATTCAAGGGTTTCTATGTGCCAAACAGACTCGATCACGCCATCAAAGCTTGCTTTATATGCATAATAATCCGATACGCCGCTCTTTAGGCGTAGTCCTAGCATCGTTCCCCCAAGCACAGCCTTACCTTCAACCTAAAACAGAAAACATAATCCATTTAAGTTCATGAGAACTTACTGAGAAATAATCATTTAAACCTTAGTCGTTGATTTCCATAGACAGGCAAATAGCCCATCACGATCAGCTCATTTTCTTAAAATCTTTAGCTGATTGTCACCAGGAAAAATTTACCATTAATGAAACATAATTCTTCCTTCTATCTACTATTCCATGTTCAATTTCCTTTAACATTGTTTCTATTAGGAAATGTTTCCATATTGTAGTAAACATGTAATTGTTTTTTATGTATTCGATGAATAAATAAATTTCACATTTCACTATTATGTCTTTTGTATTATTATTTTTCATATTTTGCATGCTTAGCGAAATTGTGACAAGCAAATATTAGCTCATTGATTGTCTAAGCTCAAACTAATGATAAGTGGCACTGTAAGAACGTTTACATTGTGAGAAAGACAACTTACTTCAATAGATAATATAAATGAGTCTGTAATCCCGTAAAAGAATCAAAATGAGCATTTGATTCAAATACTAAGAATGATTATTATGTCGTCTGAATTTCCAATTAAGGAGATGGCTAGTCTTGGCTATTAAAGCAATTGACTCCACAGGTAGGGACATAAATGTATTCATTAGCAGAATAATACATTGGACTGGACCCAAGATGAATTAATTATAAATCCGTTTGTGAATTAATTCACTTGTGACATTCATGGTGTGATTTACCTAAATCCCAAGTTAGTCACTGACCATGTGTATGTAACTCATGTGCTTTGATATAAGTAGAGGCTTATGCTCTAAAGATGATCAAGCCAATAGCCAGTATGTTGGGTACATGACTTGTGTATGGCATGGCTTTACTAGCAACAGTGAAATTCATAGCTCAATTAAAGAGTTAACGATATCTTTTCATTGGCATTGTGTGGATTGATAAATATGGAACGTGACCACGGGTTGCTTGTTCTCAAATGAACAATTTATCACACTCATTTGTTGACAGTGATCATATTAATCATTAAGAAGGCACAATGGTGACAATGAGATAAAATAGGATTGGATTGAGTGAACGGATTTAACTCAAAGGAATCAAGGATATCATATGAGGTTAACACACATATGATGAGGTCATTGACAATGTAGTTGGACGAATTGCTTTTGTAAAGAATATGCAATACGAAATTTTCAATCATGGTACTTCTTGTGGACTGACTCTATGATTAAGTAATTGCGAATTATCGAAACGATGTTTTTGAACATAATTGTAATTACTAGAGCCTAATTATATATGTTTGGTTAGTCCCTTCGCTAGCTCAACAAAAACTCGATCAAACTATTTTTGATTACAAGAAAATTCTACAAATTTGGAAATAATTTAATTGGGTTGATTTATTTGATGTGGAATTAAATTGGGCAGTTGTAACACCCCTAACCCGTAACCATCGTCGGTATAGGGTTAAAGGCATTACCGGATTAGGCAGAAACATTCACAGACATTTCAAAATATAATTCATTAAATCAAATCAAAATGTCCCTTAATTAGGTCTACGAGACCTTAATCGCGCTTTAGAAAGGGACCGGGACTAAACCGAACACTTACAGAAATTCTCAGAAATTTAAAATTTTTTTAAAGTTATAGAGGTCACAAGCTTGTGTGGGCACATGGCCTCAAAGTCTAAGCCGTGTCAAAATAGGGCATACATACTGACTTGACCACATGGCCTGAGACACGCCCGTGTGTCTCACCTGTGGTCGAGCTTGACTTGTTTTGAATTTCAACCTCGAAGGACACGATCGACCCACACGCCCGTGTGCTCAACCGTGTGGGCAAATATAGGCCATTTTCAAGGCCAAATTGCCACCCACACATGGGCCATTCCTACAAACACAATTAAGCACCAATTCAAGCATAAAAGGCAATTAATACATACCAAAATGTACATCATTTCTAATCACTTATGAGCTTAACAATCACACCTACTTATAAGGCATTTGGTTCAATTTAATCACATACATGTCAAGACCAAATCCATCATAACTTACCATCAATAATGTGTTAGTTATTCATCAATAAACTTACCATTCATATAACCATTTCATTTACTATTAAGCTATATCATAACTAGCGCCATATAACTTATCTAGTCATTCATAATCACAAACATATATTTAGCCATATCACATGGCCATATACACATATCAAACATAACTCAAAGTAACTAGCCTATACATGCCATATTTAGATATATATACATTTTCAAAGTACCAAATTATGATTGAGTAGTGTGATGACGATCCTCGACTGTTTCCCGAGCCTTCAGTAGCTTTGACGATCTATAAAACAGAGTAAACACGCACAAAGTAAGCTTTCAAAAGCTTAGTAAGTCATATACAAATAAATTTAGCATAAAATACACATAACCACATTGATACAATGACATTAATAATTCTCATTTGCAAATTTCATAACATGAACTTTGGCTCATGTATCTAGCCATTACTTTCCACATTCCATAGCTCAAATATATCATATTTGCTCATATCACCTTCAAGCATTTGTCACATTTTATCACATCCAATATATATATACACATATTCATCTTAATAAGTTCATATTTATATACTCACCTTTTTGTACACATACATGGTGTACTTTCCAAACATCCCTGAATCATTATACATTTAGCGTAGCCTTTCACATCTCGGATTTTCCCGTTGAACCGTTCGGAATCTAATAGGATACTTAGAGTGCTCAGAATAGTCGTACAATGCCAACGTCCCAGACGAGGTCTTATATGTACTCAGATATCGATGCCACTGTCCCAGACAGGGTCTTACACGAGTCACATATGATGCCAATGTCCCAGACATGGTCTTACACGTAAATCTCATATCGATGCAAACGTCCCAGACGTGGTCTTACACGAAATCTCAAATCAATGCCAACATCCCAGACGTGGTCTTACATGATATCTCATTTCAGACCCTATGTCATGACATACGTTATCCTATCTATTCCTAGGTTCATATGGGACTTCTCAGACATAGATACAATGTCGATACTATCTCGAATTCCATGTACATAATATCTCGAGCATATTCAACATGAGCTAAATTTCATATATGCACAATTTACTCAATTCAAATGTATTTATTTGTATATTGACTTGCCTCGAATTCGGATAGCGAAAACGAACTCGGCTACTCAATTACTTTCGATTTCCCGCGATCTAAATTCATTTTCTTCGGTTCTTGATCTTGAATTAAGCTTTGACAATGGCCGAATATAGCTAGCTTTAAAACCTTATTTTCTTTTCTTTTTTCTTGCAAGATTCGGCTAAGATGAATGAACAATTCCACTATCTATTTCTTTTGTTTTGTTATAAACATATTAATATACATTTTACCATATTAACCTTTACTAATCAATTATAAAACCATATAATTCAAGCCTAAAACCGGCCATGCCATTAATCAATGGTCAATTTGCCACATAAAGACCTCATCTTTAAAAAGGCATATCATTTTAATACTTAATCAATTAAAAGGTCACTTTTACGTTTTATGCGATTTAGTCCTTTTCTCAAATTAAGCACACAAATGACCAAATTAATTCACGAAACTTTAACACATGCTTAATCACATACAATAGGCACAGAAAATAATATTAAAATGTTTTTATGACTCGGATTTGTGGTCCCAAAACCACTATTCCGACTAAGGTCTAAACCGGACTGTTACAACAGTCGTAAAAATTGTTCAACTAGAGAATTTAAATTAAAGAATTTTCTTGAAAAATTAATTTGGAAAATCTAAGTGTTCTTTGGGAAAATTAATTAAAATTAATATGATATTTTTGGAAATTAATTTTCAAGTCAGATAATTGGCCCAATAGGTAATTGAACTTGAAAATTGGACCTGAGAACGTAAATTGGGCTCGAAAGCCCAAAATCGAGATCAAGACTCAAAAACTGGTTGAACCGGGCCTGGTATGTAAAATCGAGTCGACAGTCCAGATGGTGGCTAGACCGGACCGGTAGGGCCGTCACTGGTAGAAACCGAACCAGCTCAGGGTGTCGGCAGTTGCGAGGGTGGCATTCCGATGGTTGGCAAATGGTCAGCGATGGTGGTTCTTTGGTGGTTGAGCAATGGAAAATTTATGACTGGCAATTTTATTTTAATTACCTATCTCCTTATATATTTGTTTTATAATTGTTTATAATATTTATATTATGGAATGTTATAATTGTGATATATATATATGAGATGATCCACAGTTAATTGATTAAAAAATAAGAAGTGTGGTAATGAGAAAATACATGTGTTGTATTGTTCTATTCACTTCTTTATGTTATTCGATTACTGTGAGAAGCGTGGTAATGAAAATGTGCATGTCTAGTATTGGCTTTGGCTAGGAAAAACTTGGTTTTTAAGCGGTCAAATTTGACTCACTTCCCTTTCTTGGGACCCTACCTGGTGCACAATTCACATTCACTTTTTCGGTTTTTCCTTCAAAAGAAAAACTGTGGAGAATCTAAATTGTTTATTTTATAATTGATTGATTCTTGTGAATAAAAGAATGTGAATATTATAAAATTGCCATAGTATTCCATGCATATGTTGGAAGCATGTCTTATAGATTAGGTCAGAATGCCACTAGGACTATTGTATGATCATTCTTGAAATATGGGATAAAAAAAACCTTGCATGTTGTTTTAAAATATTGAGTGGGAGAAGGTCATTGAACAAGACCTACGACCTCCATTGATGGTCCCTAAGTGATAGCATGATAAAGTTTCGAGCCGACTCCTACCCTGGTTGCACCCCAAGGTAAACTTTATCATGTAGGTTCACTGGATGAGATTTCCTTTTAAGGACAACTAGTCATACATAACTCTCAATGATATTTTCCCAAGATGACTCACAAATGAAAGCGTGTTTATGATTAGTGTTGAGTCAATGGTGACACACTCAAGATCTTCTCTTATTAAATCATTTCCCAAGAAACAATATTTAAGCTAGAAATGATTGCCAAACGTTAAACGGTCATTGGTTTGTGTGGAGTTTTGAGAATTAATATTCATAAACTAATTGAATGTAATCCATGTTCTTGCTACTTAATCATGAGACCCTAAGGCGACATGGTTGATAGGTGTAAGAATGAGACGCATACATCATACTTCATTCTTGATATGTTGGTGAAATGAAAATATTTGCTTAATGCAAAGTTAGTAATTAGTGAATCTTTATTTTTTCAGTTCAAATATGTCTCTTACTCATTTTATTAGCATTCTTACCAAGAATAAATTGAATGGGGATAATTTTCAAGAATGGAAATGAAACTTTCTAATAGTTCTCAGTTGTGAGAAACACAAGTTCGTTCTTGATGAAATGTGTCCTCCTAGAGCTCAACCCAAAGCGAGAAATCGTTGGAGAGATTCTGACTCGATTGCTTGATGTTATATGTTAGCAAACATGAGTAGTGTGTTGCAAAAGCAATATGAGAATTTCCGTACTACCAAAGATATCATGACAAATTTAAAGGATTTTCTCAGAGGCCAAGTTGCATTGGCTCGACAATCTGTTATTACAATTTGATGAACTCTCAGCAAAAACCTAACACTCCGGTCAAAGAACATATGCTTAAACTTATGGGATTCTTTGTGGAAGCGGAGGATAATGAGGCTGAACTAGACGTGAACACTCAGATTAAAATAGTGTTCAAATCCTTAACCAAGGAGTTTGCTGGTTTTAGGGCTGCTTACAACTTGGGGAACAAGTCGCTTACCTTTACTCATCTCATGAAGCAATTACAATCCCATGAGTTGATGTTGAATGGTGGTAAGTTAGATCAGGAGAAACCTGAGGCAAACTTAGCTATGAGCCCTTCGTCCTTTAAGGGGAAACGAAAAGCGGGCTAAGGGAAAGAAGAAACCGACTAAGTCTTCGGTTACACCTTGTGTGGATAGGAAGAGTGCTAAGAAGTCAAAATATCCTAAAAAGACCAAATGTTTCTTCTGCAACACGAAAGAGTATTTCAGATCAAATTGCAATGAGTATTTAGATTATCTAGCCCAAAAGGACAAATGTATGAAACTCTTTGTAGTTGAAGCTTACTTAGTGGAAGAATCAATTGAAAATTGGGTTATTGAATCTAGAGCCACTAATCATGTGTGTGTTTCTTTACAGCTATTCAACAAAACGAGAAGTCTACATGACAGGAGCCTCTCGTTGTAGACTGAATATGGGAGCTATGTTTTAGCCGAAGTAGTGGGAGAAGTTATTTTACATTTTGATAATTTTAGGAAGATTGTTTTAAAGAACATATTTTATGTACCTCATTTTAAGAGGAATTTAATTTTTGTAGCATGTTTATTTTATAAAAGTTATATCGTGACATTCAATAAAGGGATTGGTATTCACAAAAATCGTTCTTTAATATATAATGGATGGATGGAAATTAATCTCTACTTTATCAAACCAAAAAAAACTGAAATAATGAATAAAAAACTTAAAACTTCTTACTCTAATTAGGGGTACCTATAGCACTTAAAATTTGATCATATTAACCAAGAAAGAATCACTAGGCTCATGAAAGATGGTCCTTCAAGTATGCTTAAGGAAGTTAGTCTTCTACAATGTGAATCTTACTTAAAAGGTAAAATGACTAAGATGTATTTTAATGCAAAAGGTACAAGAGCCAATCAACCTTTAGAACTTGTGTACATTGATGTATGTGGTCCCATGAGCATCAGTGCCTGAGGAAGTTATGATTATTATGTGACTTTCATCGACGACTTTGAAAGATTGCTATTCTACAGAAAAATAGACAGAATTTATTCTCAACTATTACATATATTTTTCCGGAATAACAATTCTACCAGTTTCTATTAAAAAGAAAGAATTTTCGTTTTCACCCCAAAAGGAGAGAAAACTTTTTCTAGTTTTGTGTTTCGATTCAATTGATTCGAACCCACACTCGAAGCAGTTCGTAGTACAAGAATAGCGAAGAAGATCGTTTGGTTGGAAGTCAGGAACAACGAACGTCCGCTAAGTTGAAAACACATGTACGGATTCGGTTAAGGTTTATTACTATAAATATCACAAACCAAGTTGATTTTCAAAATTTTAATTTTCCGCTGTGCAAGAAAACCATTTTCAAACCGAGATTAAAAAGAGAGAATTTTCGTTTTCACCCCAAATGGAGAGAAAACTTTTTCTAGTTTTGTGTTTCGATTTAATTAGTTCGAGCCCACACTCGAAGTAGTTTGTGGTACGAGAATAGCGGAGAAGATCGTTTGGTTGAAAGTCGAGAACAACGAATGTCCGCTAAGTCAAAAACACATGTACGAATTCAGTTAGGGCTTATTGCTATAAATATCACAAATCGGGTCAATTTTCAAAATTTTAATGTTCCATTGTGTAAGAAAACCATTTTCAAATCGAGATTTTTTCAACATAGGTTCGATTTGAGCCTAAGTCTTTAATTTGAAGTACTCAATATTTTCTTTTATTGTTCGTTCACAAACATCAAAATTCGTGAACGATTACAAGACCACGCCACTTCAATCACATCCAATTCAATCGATTGAGCAATTTCTTATATTTCTCTCATTTAATTTATTTGTGTTCTTTTGCATATTTAAATTAAGTTAAGAGTTATGGAGTCTAGATCCCTGAGAGGATAAGTCTCTAGGAAGAGTAACAAGTGAGTGTGGGAGTAGTTAAGAGAAGAATATGAGTTTCCCAAAGGAATTAACTAGTTTTAAATCATGTATGTTTAAACCTTAGGATTGACGACACTAGGAAGTCATCTAGGTTAAACGGGTCAAGAGATAAGTTTGATGAGTAAATCGTGATTTATCCCGATGAGGAAAATGAAGTCGGAGATAAACGAGTACCTATCGATTAATTAATTAGTAGAGGCTGGGAGGTAATACTAGTTGATTAGTAGTTAATTCCATTAAAACCAAATTTTAATGTTAACTACAACCACTGAAACGAGTTAATCATTTGCCTGTTAATTTTGATTTAATTGTTGTTTTATTTTTTGTTATTTAATTTAGTTGAATTTAGTATATGACTCAAATTATAAATTTAATTAATTAAATTAATTAAATTAATACTATTTCGATTCATATTATCGTGCTTACTAACAAATAAGACGTATATTCTTCCTTGGGAGGCTTTGCTGTAATGTTTTTCTTTGAATAAATATATCTCTCATTAAAAAAATACATTAGTTGTGCCATAATATAGTTGACCGGTATAATTGACTCACATACCTAATTACAACATTACCGCTTTGCGGACTAAGGTCTAATTTGGGCCATTACATAAGGCCGCCGCAGAGATGACAGTGCGCGAAAGATGGGGCTTCTTCTGTTTAACAACGCTCCTACTTGCTCCATCTCCACTCAATTTTTTCCATCAAAATCCACTCATGTTACCTCCAATTCTTTCCCTTCCTTTTCTCACTTTGACGTTAGCTTCCCTTCATCAGGTAAGTAGATTTCATTTCCCTTCTTTCTTCGCAATCCTTTCTTGATTCTTTTGTAATTTTTCTCGTTTTTGGACTGAGACTCCCCGTATCCGATGGTCAGATCGAGCCGGGTCGGATCCTAATTGGGAAAGCTCTCCCGGCCCTTATTTTCTTTTCATTTGGCGCTTGTCATTTTTTTTCAGGGCAAAAAGTAGGTTTGAGAAGAAGGGCCAGAGTCCGTACTTATGGGATCAAGTGTTCGGCAAAAGTTGATTATGTAAAAGTACATTGAATATTATGTCTCTATGTATATCCACTGCAGTATTTTTGTTGAAATTGGTAGGTTTTGGTTTTCACCCAGGGTTCTGCAGTTGTGAATGAAAAAAGCGTTTCAGTCATTCTTTTAGCTGGAGGCAAAGGCAAAAGAATGGGTGTGAGTATTTATTCTTATTCATTCAATTGTGTTTGCCATCATTTATCGAGTTCGTTTTTATACATCATCAATGGAGGTTTTAAATCACTTGAGCATCATATCTCTCTGTGTGGGTGTGTTGAAATGGCCCGTAAAGTTTTAAGGCCTTTAAAAAAAAATAAAAAAAATTCTGATGGATTTCCTTTAAATTACACATCCTTTGTTATATGCGGTTCTTTTTTATTTTCTAGATTATAGTTTTCTTTTGTTTGTCTAAATAGGCAAGCATGCCAAAGCAGTACCTACCACTTTTAGGACAACCAATTGCTTTGTATAGGTAAATAAGAACAGCTTCTATCAACTTATTCCTTTTATTCATCGACTTGATGCAAGCTTATATTTGGAATCTATAAATCTAGAGTACCATTTTATATGTAAGGACTGTTGAATAATGTTTGGAAAATGTACAGTGTATATTGAGTTGTTTAGGCTCCATGTTGTTTAACACCACATGGAGTCTTTCACTTTTTTGGTCATTCGGTTATAACAGGTTAGTTGTAAGTGTTGTCTTTGTCTATCTGTTCCTTATGATGGTAACTGTTTTCCTCAAATGTGATTTTTATTTGGCAGTTTATATACTTTCTCACGAATGATTGAAGTGAAAGAAATTGTTGTGGTCTGTGATCCATCGTACAAGGACATCTTCGAAGGTCTCTCTCTCTCTTTCACACACACACACATGATATATATGTATACAACAACATGCATATGCATGCACATACATGCATTTTGTTGGTTGACTGTGTTTGGGCAATCACTCCCACAACTGAAATGTGTATGGATGTTCTGTGCTTGTGGTTGACTCCCTTGAGAAGTGTTTCATTGTTTGGTTTCCTAGATAGATCTTTGATTCCAGTTCTTCAGGAGATACTCCTTGTAATATGATGATTTTTGTTGCAGAAGCCAAAGACAAAATTAATGTAGACCTTAAGTTCACGCTCCCTGGGAAGGAGAGACAGGATTCTGTTTACAGTGGGCTTCAGGTATCAGCAAAATGCTCTGATATTAAGAATAGAACTAAAGAACACTGTTAGTTTGAGTATACATACTGTTGTGTTGTCTTTGCTGCAATCTTTTGTTTCCTCATTTTGATACTTGTGCACTATGATATTCAACTAGTCTTTGGTGTAGCTTCCAAAGCTAAGTCATTATTCTTTATTAAGAAAAGCTCACTTTAGATCTTGGAAATTCTACTGAAAAGCAAGTTATTCTTCATATAATATTTCCTTTCTTATTTTTCTGCGTTTCTTTGTGCCTCCTAGACTGGAATAAGTTACCCTTCCTTTCACACTTCCCATTTTTATTCTCTGCATTTGTTTGTAGTAGCATCATCTTCGACCTTTTGTCAATAGTGGATGTCTGCCTTATAGAATGAAATTTGTTCCACGTCTTATAAAGGGACCCAATTATGGTCCAGCGGTACCAGCATCCAATAATTCTGATCTCAATGTAATACTACTTTCCGAATTTTCTTGCTGAGGTCTGTCTCACACAATTTAATCTAAAACATAAACATCTAGAAAATTTATGTTCTCGATCCCACAGGAATGTTATCATAATCTCTGTACAAAGATAGAGTTGCATATAGCTGTGGCCTTTTCCTCGACATTTCTAACATTAGAATTTAGTTATATTCCTCCAATTATAGTTCCCTCCCAAAGTATGTACTTAAAATACTAACCCCTTGAATATAGTACTAAACAATCTCACTCTATAAATTGCCAACCCAAAAAGTTATATTCTATCTCTTCCTTTTTCGTAGTACTTTCTTTTCTATTGATTAGTTACCCAATTTTTAACTTATATGTGGATAGTTTTCCCTTTTTCTGGTCCTCCATGTCAAGGCATAATAGTGTGAGATAACTTATATGTGAATAAGTTATCCTTTGACACTTCCCGTTTTTATTATCTGTATTTGTTTGTAGCATCATCTTTGACCTTTTGTCAATAGTGGATGTCTGCCTTATAGAATGAAATTTGTTCCACCTCTTATAAAGGGACCCAATTATGGTCCAGCAGTACCAGCATCCAATAATTCTGATCTCAATGTAATCCTCCTTTCTGAAATTTTCTTGCTGAGTTTTGTTTCACACAAATTACTCTAAAACATAAACATCTAGAAAATTTATGTTCTTGATTCCACAGGAATGTTATCATAATCTCTCTACAAAGGTAGAATTGCATATAGCTGTGGCCTTTTCCTCGACATTTCTGACATTAGAATTTAGGTATATTCCTCAAATTATAGTTCCCTCCCAAAGTATGTACTTAAAATACTAACCCCTTGAATATAGTACTAAACAATCTCACACTATAATTTGCCAACTCAAAAAGTTATATCTATCTCTTCCTTTGTCCTAGTACCTTCTTTTGTAATGATTAGTTATCCGATTCTTAACTTATATGTGGATAGTTTGTCCTTTTTCTGGTCCTACGTGTCAGGGCATAATACTGATGGATGCTGTGGCTGGTTAATTTGGAATTTCCTTTGATATTTTCCAAGACAATACCTTACTTTGTATGTTACAGATGCCATGTTTCTTTCTTGATAATGAAATGCTACTTTCATCTACAGGCAGTTGATTTGAACTCTGAGCTTGTTTGCATTCATGATTCTGCAAGACCCTTGGTGAGATCTGGAGATGTAGAAAAGGTTTGGGCTCAAAGCATTTGCAGTAATATCTAATGCAGTTAAATTAAACTAGTCGAACTCTAGCAATAAAGGGGAGGAATTGGAATATAGTCCCAGTATCTACGGGAGGTTGGATCCATTAAAGCCTTGTATATATACTTTTTTGTGCTTCTAATGTATGGCATTGTGATAAGTGAAGACCATCCTGTTCTGGGTATTGATTGATGCAGTACTGCAAAATTTGAGAGAGTGGTTCTGTAGTATACACTATTTGGCGATTACAAGCTTTAAGTTTTGCTTGCAAGGAAGGATAGAAACAAGTAAGGATGGAAAATCTTTTAATCAAACGGATAGGTTTCATAAGTATAAGAGCATAAAATTTTAAAATTCTGATAAGATGCGGCTCAAAGTTCTGGTGTGATAGACAATTTGATGCCCTGCATTAGTCTCTCACAGTGATGATAGATATTAGTGTCTTCACTTCTTTCCTCATTTATGTGCTTGGATTTGTGATGCAAGTTTAAAATTGCAATTGAAACTGACAAATAGTGGTCATAGAGTGAAATAGGCATAGATTGTGTGGTTAGTGAAAGAGAAGACGACAGGGTAGCATACTCTCTGGTGTTTTGATGAACCAATGAGACAAAATCTTTAAGGTGTTTGGTCATGGGAATATCTCTATATACAAGTCACTCTTTTCTACCTTTACATCTTTGTCTGGATAATGACACAATTGCATGTAAATCCTTACACAAATCAGGCTTCATCATTTTCTATAAAAAGTTAAAATGGTACTTGATTAGATTTATCATTGATTTATTAGGTTCTTAAAGATGGTTGGCTGATTGGAGCAGCAGTACTTGGGGTTCCTGTCAAAGCCACAATTAAAGAGGTAGAGATATTTAATCACAAAGGCACTTTCTTATACCTTTCAAATTGAAACAATCTAATATTACCACTATTTTAAGGGCCAAGAAAAATAACGGCTTCATGACCTGGTAGGATGGAAGTAAATGGTACAGATTTCAACATGATATTGCTAAACTGACGTATATATTACTTATCTGCATATGTATAAATTCTATCTTTGTCTAGCTTTATTCTTGTCATAGATGGAAACTCTAAGTCTGTCAATGGAAGTTATTAACATGAACAGATATTTTGCATTTTCTCCTGTTTCCATGTCTATCTGTCAGTTTTGAGAAATGTTCTTTGATAAATTAGACTACAGGATTGTCTTTTACTGAAAGATAACTGACTACCTTCTAAATTGTTGGAAGGCTGGCTTGGATGAGGAGATTAGCGCACTGATATAATTTTCTACTAGTTGTCCTAGGTATTATTGATGTAACATTTTAACATTCAAACATTTAAAGGAAGATTCTGTTGGAAGCTCATTGCACTGATCAGTACATTTTATGCTTGACATGGTTGCTATGCTGTTTACCTCTAGCTAGTAGAGCTTCATATTTTTCATTCTTAATTCAAGACTGCAGACGGATTACTATATGCCCTACTCTTCTGCCCAAGAAAATTGTGAATCTTGTGTTTTATGCATTAGAAGCTCTTTGCATTAATCACTGTGTTTTGTTCTTTGTTTATGCAGTCTGCCACGTATACTGCCATTATAACATGTTTGTTGTATTGTTTTTCTCCAATTAGTATAGCCTCCTATTTTCATTTCTAACCATGACTTCTAAAAGATTACCAGACACTATCTTTCCTTTTTTAATTGAATTAAATGATTGTGTAATATGTTCTTTTCTTCTTCTTTTTTTTCTTTGCCAGGCAAATAGTGATTCTTATGTAGTGAAAACACTCGACAGAAAAACACTATGGGAAATGCAGACTCCACAGGTTTACTTGTTGAAAGAGATAACATATGATATTATTATCTTTCTGAGATTGCTTTAATTGAATATACCACATACATAACTGTGCGACTTCAAATTTATCATGCAGGTTATTAAGCCAGAGTTGCTGAGAAAAGGTTTCGAGCTTGTGCATAGGTACTTTTGATAATTCTCAATTTTCAGTTTGAACTAAAGCTGTCCAAGGGCTGGGCAGCCCACTTGGCCTGGTAGGCCTGTCCTGACTTTGGTCAGGCTTAGACAGTTTTTTTTGTCTTGGCCCAGTCCGAATTTGATTTAAATAATTAAAAATATTTTTTAAAATTTAAATTTAATTATAAAAATATATTAATATAAAAGTATATTTTTATTTTTTATTAATATAATGCACAGTGAAACGGGCTTACATGCTGGCCTGGCCCAAAACAGGCTTGGGCATTGATTTTTTTTACAACGGGGCCTCAGCCTCAACCCAGACTGACCCATGGATAGCTCTAGTCCAAACTACTTATTGACCATCTTCTTTTGAAAAACATTTCCTGGGAAATTTTAACTTAATATCGCATTTCTGTTATTGACGGACATAAATGCACACATTATTGACCAAAAATTTAACTACTTATTGACGACCCGTGGATAGTTCTAGTCCTTGTACTCTTTATACATTTGGAATTTAGTAGTTTTTATGCTTTTACTTTTAAGAATTTAGTTCTATTATTCAGATTTAAGATTTAAGTTCAACTGTTAACATTTTTAAAATTAATTTATAAAATTTAGGTTTATTATAACAAATCGAACCCTTTAAATAAATTATTTAATATAACTTGAGAAAACAATAAAAATATAAAAAAAAAGTACGAACACACAAATATGTCAATTTGATGTAAAACTATTTTTTTACACGTAAAAGTATAATAAAAAAACTTGAGTACAATATAAATACGTAAAAATAATATAAATATATAAATATATATTTATATGTTTATAATGATAAATATAAAATATTATAAATACATAAAAAAGCTACAAAATTCGAAAATTTTAATTTTGTTATTTTCTTTTGGCATTTTAAAGAGGATAGTTGGAAATCAACAGTAAAGAGTTGATAAAAAATTCTGTTCATAAGGGTTTGAAGGACGTTAGGATCATACACTCCATCTTCTATGCAGGGTGTTGAAAATGTTGCAAAAAGAAGAAAAAGAAAAAACTCCCTACAACCAACTCTAGTATACTAAGATTCTTTAATTAAATCTAAAACAAGGAACAAATTCCTGAGCATCTATAGTTCCCTGCAGGGAAGGTCTTGAAGTGACGGATGATGTGTCAATTGTGGAGCACCTTAAGCATCCTGTATATGTAACTGAAGGATGTTATACCAACATCAAGGTATTCTATGAAAGCGACACTCAATTCTCTGCACATGTTTAGTCTATTGTTTCATTCCCATTATATTTGCGTTGAATAGTGATGTTGTGCTAAATTCTTGTATTTGCAGGTCACAACACCTGATGACTTGTTACTTGCGGAGAGAATTCTGAATATGAGCTCTGCCGAGCCTCCTAAATAACACCTTTGAACATTTTCTTAGGTCTCCATTGCTCTGCTACAACCGAATTTGGGTGCATGTCAACATTGTGAGTGCCCCCCCCCCCCAAAAAAAATCCCAAAAGTTTTCACAAACGCAATAAATACACCTCTAAAACGAGCCCCTTCATATGACTCTTTTAAGTTTAAGAAGTATGAGAAGCTTCTTGATCATCAAAACATTACATGGTCTAATTCTTTATCAGCAAAACTCTCTAACTTGTTCCTTTTTGCAGGGTTGCTATAAATAAGAAGATAATATTGTATGTGGCGAGGATAAAACTGTATGTTATACTGAGGCCTAGGATATTAAGCTGTAGATGAAGTCATACCATAATTTCTTTGGCAACAATGTTTCTTGTCTCTTGTAATCTACATTTTAAGTCATGTATTTTTGCATATCAACTTTCAGTGGTAAGTTGTAAACTTTAATAATATCAAGTTATGCACTGAATTTTTATTATTAACTAGCATTTTGGGATTTTAATTGAAAAATGGAACAGAATGAGGGGAAAATGGTGCTGTGTTTAGGTGCTAGTTTCGGTGGGCTGCTTGCAAGAACCGAGAACGATTTTCCCGGTGAGAACCCATAAAAGAAAGAAATGAGACAGAGAAGGGGAGGGTATCACAGTTTACGAATGTGGGTAGATATGTATGGGAAGAACATGGATTTGGGGAAGAAGAAAGGAAGGAGAGAAGAAAAAGAGAGGAAAGAGGGGGAAGAGAAAAAGGGGAACTGGGAAAAAAACAAGGAAAGAAAAAAATCAATTAATTAATTGAAAATAAAATAAAATTTTCATAAGTTTTTTTGAATTATATATATATATATATATTTAGTTTTAGTTTCAAAATTTCAAAATGTTTTATTTTTGGAATTATTTTATATAAATAATAAGGTGGTATTGCTTATATGGTTTTTTTGGTCATGTACAGATTGATGATTAGGTCACATTATTATTGACTAAAGTTGATTAACTAATTGAGGTACCAATGTGTGAAAAAAATAATTTAGGTACTCAAATTGACCTAAAACAAAGTTTAGCTATTTATTTGGGAAAACAAGTATAGTTTAGGGGACAATTTTTATATTGAGCTTAGTGTTTCATTTTCAATTTTATTTGATTAGTATGGTTCCTTACACACGCTTCTGTGTTAGATTGATTATTTGTTTGTGTTAAATTAGAGTAAAAATTTGAAGGTTTAAATATTCTTTCGGTTTTTATACATTCTGTATATTTGGAATTTAGTCTCCTTACATTTATATTCATAAATTTAATGCCTCTAGTTTTCAAATTAAAATATTTAGGTCCATTTATTACCATTTCTAAAATTTGTCTATTAAATTTTCTGATATCATATTTTGAAATTAAAAAAAAAAAACTTGATAGTCTTGTAACAAAAAAAAAAGTTGAAAATACTTATTAAGATTTTTTCCTTTAAAAATACTCGTTACATTATTTTGATTGAAGTAGTTAACAATAGTAACTATTTAAATTAACTAATGACATTATAAAAGTAGAGGGGTCAAATTATGTCAAAAAGTAAAGTGTAGGGTATATAGATAAATCTCAAGTTTTAGCATAGTCTAGGGGCAAAGTTTGAATCTTATAATGTAAAAAATGTAGTGCAAGCCTAAAAGAAATGAAAAATTATGTGTTACTCTTTAGACTCACATGACATTCAAGTTATATATAACTATGTAATATTTTAATTGGAAAGTTAAAAATATTAATTATTTAAATTAATTAATAGCATTATAAAAATATAAAAACTAAATTATGTTAGAAATTAAAGTATAGAGATTAAATATTAAATTAAGACATAATAGAGGGATCAAAATTAATATTTAATCATTTCTCTAAGTGTAAAAAAGAAAAGAAAAGAGATAGCACAAAAGAAACTCATGGAAGAAGGAAACGTGATGGACACTAGTTTAATATATAGGTATGTAGACTAGACTAGTGCGGTTTCCATGCTTCTCATTGGGTGTTTGAAAATATCTATTTCTAAGGCTTTTCTTAATATGGAGGAAGGAAAAATCGTTAATCAAATAGTGAATATTTATGAAGACGGAGTATATTTCATAACTAATTATTTAGAGAATGTTCTTGATGAAGATATTAGACATTGTTGCTGGTGGTGAGTATTCATCATGTTAAACTTTATTATTACAAAAAAAAATTAAAAAGTAACACATTCAACATTAGTGCGAGAAGTCAACAAAAAGAATATGACTTGGGAAGTTTGTTATTCCAAAAAACATCATACTATGGTAAATATGTCGTCTATGTTGCTACTCTTATATCTAAAGCCTATGAGATGGTTCATTTTCTAAATTTAATTAACTCTCTTTATGTATAGATTGATTATCATTAAGAAAAGAAAAACCTCATAAACCCAATTAGGTGACCGTGGTCACCTGCACACTATTACTATAGATGTGTAATATATGAAAGTTATCATTTTAGTAAAAAAAAAAAAGATTGATTCTTTTTATGTAGAACCATTCAAATACATACATATATATAGCAATTGATAGAGCCAAAAAATTACTTGTAATGACAACATTATCCCATAAGAAAAAAAATTGATTATCATTAACATGTTAATTAAGTGCGCAGGTGACCTCTGCCAGACGTGCGAACGCCTGGACTGGAAATACTGCATCAAAAAGATATATAATAAAGCAACGATGTCCGCAAGTATGTCAAATTGTAATATAGTAAAGTGTTACAACAAAACACTCTGAGAAGTATTCTGAGGATCGTATTCAAGGGAGGTTGAATTACACTAAAATTCGCCTTTTAACACTAACATAGCTAAACAGTAATACTCTAAAATTATAGTATGAAAAACCAAATTAAACTTAAGCGAAAAATATAACAGAAATTAAATTAAATTAAATTAAAAGAAAATAAATTAGTAGACAAAATTAACTCAAATAACAAGCAGAAGATTAACTCTCGTCAGTGTTCATAAATAACTTCAGAACTTGGGTTTTATTGAATTAGCTAATAACTAACCAGTTATTACCTCTCGGCCTCTAACAATTAATTAAACGACAAAAATGACTTGTCTCTCTACTTCGTTGTTTAAATCTGGATAAATTAAAAGGTATTTTGTAAAATATTCTCTCGACCTATTTTACCTAGATTACTTCCTAGGGTTATCAATCCTAGGGTTTAAGCACATCTAATTTAAGTCAACTAACTCTAAAACAAACCATAATTCTTCCATTAATTATCCCCACATTCGATCATTAATCTCCTTAAGGAATTTGGCCACTTATAGATCTGGATGTTATTTTCCCTAAATTCAAATTAAACATGCAAAAAAATATTTAAATAAAGAAAAGAGAATAGAGAAATTGATCCATTTTGATATCAAGTTGTGCGTGAAGACCAAAATTCCTTTGGCAGTTGCAGAGATAATGTAGATTGCAATTGAAAACTAAAAGAAATTTATAAAGAACTGAATAAACAAAGGCTTGGATCCAAATCGAATATAAGTCAAAATAAGAAGAAAAATTTTGTTTTTATAACAAAAGACTAAATTGAAAACTCAAATTAAATACTAAAAATCTACTCTAAAACGACTCATCGAACGGCCTCCTTAACTTAACCTAAGTAATATTGTATATAGCAATGGTTTCTACCCTAATTGGGTCAAATACCAACCATTAGGCTGAATAAGATATGTTGTGTGGATGAAAACACCCTTAAAATTTGCCTTCCCTCGCTTCGGTGTTGCAACACCACAGGATCAGTGTCGCAACACTGAACTTCACAGGGAACTTATTTGGTTTTGAAGTATGGTGTTGCGACACCGCATGTTGGTGTCATGACACTAGAGTCGTCCCTGGCATTCCTTGGCTTAAAAATGGTGTCCTGCACACTAAATCGACTTGTCAGTCCTTCCTGTAACACCCCCTAACCCGTATTCGTCGCCGGAACAGGGTTACAGAGCATTACCAAAGTTTACAGAACAATTTCAATTAATTCTAGAAATTCACTACTCATACTTTGAGATTATACATAACTTCCCATAAATGGACCCTCGAGGCCCAATATGAACATTAGAATCGAATCGAGACTAAATCGGGATCACTAAAATTTTTTCGTAAAATTTTAAAATTTCTCTTATGAATAGTATCCACACGCCCGTGTGGTATAGGGACACGCTCGTGTGATCAGGTCATGTGGCTCACACGGTCATAAGACATGCCCATGTTGTAGGCCGTGTGGCTATACACACCCGTGTCCCTAACCCGTGTAACTCTCTGACTTATAAGGCATGAAGTAATTGAAGTCACACGGCCAAGTCACACACCCGTGTGGTTAATTTAATTTTTACAAATTAGGTGCAGTTTTCACATGGCCGTACCGCACGCCCTTGTTCAAGGCCGTGTCATCCACACGGCTGAGACACACGCCCGTGTCTCTGCCCATGTGGTCAATTCTGAGCATTTTGTTTTGTAAATTTGAAATACAGGGGACACAAGGCCGGACCACATGCCCATGTACACGCCCGTGTGTCACACACGGTCTAGACACACGCCCCTTTGTGGACGAAATAAGACCATTTCTTAGCCTCATTTCTCACCCAAACTATGCCATTTTCCTGCACTAACACTTACAAATATTTTCCAACCAATTCAAGCATAAATACAAAGCCACTATACCATTTGTTATTGTATAAAATCACCTACCTTCATCTTAATTTATTTACTTTATTTACCTCTTATATAACTTGAATTGCTCATTATAATTTCATATTTATATACATACATGAACATGTGTTATTTCATATCCATCTTTAACATCAAAACAAGTTTCTCTAGCCATTCCAATGGCTAGATTAGGTTCAACATATACAAACCATAATTTGGTCAAATTTGCCTATACATGCCATTATATCAAAACAAGATTTTCATTTATACCAAAATAACAGGAGGATAGTGTGATGAATTGTAACAACCCTTACTCGTAATCAACGTCGGAACAGGGTACGAGGAATTACCAGACATAAATACAAGCAAACATACATTTCCGAGTCATAAATTTCCATTCAAATTAAAAATTTTCATACATATTCATATCATCCCTAAAACGAGCGTACGAAGCTCAATACATGCTTTGGAAGTGGTTCGGGACTAAACCGAGGACCTTAGAAAATTTTACAAAACTTAAATTTTTTTTTCATGTTACAGGGCTCACACGCCTGTGTGGTCCAAGGGACATACCCGTGTAACCCTCAGACACGCCTGTGCTACAGGTCGTGTTCAAAATAGGGTGCTCTCTGACTTGTGCCACACGTCCATGCCACAAGCCCGTGTGCTAGGCCGTGTGGTTGATTTAATTTTCATAATTATTCATAAAATAGGTGTAGACTTCACACGGCCAAGACACACTCCCGTGTCCAAGGCCGTGTAGCACACACGCCCGTGTCTCTGCTTGTGTGCTATATTCTGGACATTCTGTTTTGCAACAATTAAGGTGCAGGGGACACACGGCTGAAACATATGCCCGTGGGGAAGACCGTGTGTCACATACAGCTTAGACACACGCCCATGTATCTACCCGTGTGGACAAAGTAAGGCTATTTACCAAGCCTTTTTGCCACCCTTTAATGTACACACCTACACAACATAACATAACACCAAACCAAGCATATACATACAACTAAATCAGCCACAACCAAGACAACAACATATCATTTACATGCTACCATCTATCATACACAAACTTCATATACTTGTCAACTCAAATCAAGTAGATTCCGACATTCATAAAAGGCATCATCATATGAATATACTTAACCAATAATAGCCAATTTCCAATGGCCTTATACGAAATGAGCTTTCAACCAATATAAGCCAACACATTTGGCCGAATCAATTATGACACATAACAAAATGTCCAAGTCCCCTATACATGCCATAACACAAAATGTTGAATTCATTGGTACCAAAATAATAGTTGACAGTGTGAATGGATCTTCGAAGATCTCCAATACCGAGCTAGCTTGGTGACACTATAAGACAAGGGAAAGAAGCTATATAGCTTATTAAGTTCAAATGCAAATAATGAACAACATTAACCGTACAATTGCCATATAAGTAACATACGTATATCAACCTAAATGTCATTAAAACCTCTTGAACATAACATACTCAACCACATTCTTACCAACAGTTCATCATATACCGAATTCATTTCCTTTGAGTTTTTCGTACATACCTGTACCAACTCGTAACATAATCACATACTTTCTTGTCTTTGACATACCCGTCGAACCACTTGGAATACTATCGGATACACGGAAAACTTTGCACATAAGTGCCACATATGTAGCCAATGCTATCACAAATTCTCATAACACATATAAGCTCACTTTCGAGCAAATCCACGGGCCTGCTCACACAAGCTGTCAGTCAAGACGTAGCTACGCAGTGCTGCTCACACAAGCTGTCAGGTATCCGCAACATATGCAGGTATACCCAACCACCGGTAGGACGTACAGGACCAGCACCTGGGACACATAAATCACATAATCACATGGGTTCCTAGTGACATGTCACTTGTATCCTAATCTATTCCTAAGGTTCAACCGGGATTTCTCTCTTGCTAGAACTTCGTCGAATATACTCATAGAATCAATCATATATTTCATACAATATCAAAACATTAAAATACAAATATAACATTGCATTATTTACATATGAACTTATACCTCGATACAAAAATAGTGAAAATGGACCTAATCGTCAAACACTTTATTTTCCCCCGATCTAGGTCCGAACTTCATTTTTCTTTATCTATAATAGAAAATTCAGCTCATTTAATACTCACATTATTCAATTCAGCCCAAAAATCACATTATGAAAAAAATTACATTTTTGCCCCTAACTTTTCAACTTTTTACATTTTAGTCCCTAGGCTCGTAAAATGAAATATGTTCAATTTCTTCAATACACAAGCCTAGCCGAACCATTTTCATACCCATAACAGCCCACAATTTCTATTAAATCACACTTTTACTACATATTTTATAACTTTTACAAATAGGTCATTTTTGGCATTTTTACCGAAAATCACTTAGCAAAAGTTGTTTATCCAACCTCAAATTTGTATAATCTACCATTAAACATCAAAATACACAAATATCTAACATGGTTCAAACCCTATACCTTAATCATACTTCAAATTAGTACTAGAAATAGGTAGATCGAGTTACAAGGATCTTAAAAACATAAAAATCATTAAAAACGGGGCTAGAACGGACTTACAATCGAGCTTGGAAGCTTGAAAAACCCTAGCTATGTCTTCCTCTTGTAAATTCAGCCAAGGGGTAGAAGATGAGCAAAAATTGGCTTTTAATTTGATTTTTAATTCATTTAATTAGCCAAATGACCAAAATGCCCCTAACTTAAAACATAAAAATTCTCTTACTTCATGTCCATTTTTGCCCACTAACTTAACCAATAGTCTAATTACCATCTAAGTACCTTTAATTTAAAGTTTCATAGCAATTAGACACCTCTGGCTTCTAGAACACAGATTTTGCACTTTTTGCAATTTAGTCCTTTTAACTAAATTAAGTGCCCAAACGTTAAAATTTTCGAACGAAATTTTCACGAAATCATTCCATAAATGTAGACCATAAAAATATAATAAAAAAATTTGCTGCGTCGAATTTGTGGTCCCGAAACCACTGTTCCGATTAGACCCAAAATCGGGCTGTTACATGAATGCTCCGACCGTTCTCCAACCTTCACGAGCTTTGAGCACTATAAAACAAGGAAAAATAAACCTAGTAAGCATTATATGCTTAGTAAGCTTGTATAACCATAATTTAACTTACCAATCATATTTAACATTTAAACCATTCATAAGCATACTTTCCATTCAATTTGGCATTTAACCTAACCACATGCATCCAATCAAACATGTTAATCACAAATATACCATAATGTATTGATGAGCTCATCATGCCATATTCCATCAAGTTTTCCTCTTTTCATTTCAAATTCCTCATGTCTCATTAATCATTTTATCCGTTGAACTATTGAATTTTTTGATGGATATTTCCGATAGTACATTCAAAGTGTATAATTCCATTATCCGTCAATTCATATACAGTAGTTCCTATTAAGGTTCACTCTCGAGTCACATAATATACAGCAGAATTACCAGTCCAGGCTAAATTTTATCTGTAACATACTCTATGAGCTTTGTCAGGATTACCAATCTAGGCTAAATCCTTTTAATGACAAAGAATTCTTTATAGAGTTTATTCTAGATTACCAGTCCAGGCTAAATCCAGTCAATTAGGATTACTAGTCCAGGCTAAGTCCTAATTGAAACATATACTCGAGAGACCCATTTCGGATTACCCGTCTGGGCTAAATCCATTCTGCAACTCATGCAGTTTTATCAGGGAAATCACCTTTATCCATCGGAATTCAATATTCACACGGAATTTAACCCTTTTTAATAAATTTCCAACATATACCATTCCTTCCATTGCAATTTTCATACATTCCATATATGCAATCTATATAACATATTCAATATAATATAGCATTCAAAACAACACATTTCTATGCTCATTTAAGTTATACGAACTTTGTTCGTAAGTGGAATCTACTAATCGAAATCTTTTCCTTTCCACGATCTAACTCTTTGTTCAGTCTTTCCAGATCTATATAATTAAATTTAATCATCAATTTAACACATTTCATATTTCATTGAACTCAATTTACACCCTAGGTAAAATTACCATTTTGCCCCCATACTTTTCATAAATTCCAATTTTGTCCCTAGGATCGGAAAATGAAATTCATGCAATTTAATCCTTATTTCCAGCCTAGCCAAATTTCATATACCATAATAGCAGCCCATGAATTCCATAAAAATTAGAATTTTATCATGATTTTCACCATTTTTCAATTTAGTCCCTAAATCAGGTTTCCATGTAAATTCACTTTGTAAAAGTTGTTTATACATCAACAACCTTTCATTATCTACCCTAAACTTTTAAATTTCAGCATATTCATCCATGGAAAAATTTCCATACTTTGATAACCTTTCAAATTAATCCCCTAAATAGATAGTTTAAACTATCCCGATTCTAAAAATATAAAAATTACTAAAAACGGGACTTGAAAACTTACTCAATTGAGTAAATAAGATGAAGATGATATGAAAATAAGATGATAATTCTATTTAATTAATTATCATCTTTTAATTATTTTGTTTTCCAATTTAGTCCTTAACCTTTTCTAATTTTTCCATGGATGACTCACCAAAAATATCTACATATTTTTCTTCAATGGTCTAATTACCAAATAAAGACCTCAATTTTTGAATTCCATAGCTATTTAACCCATAAAGCTACTAGAATTCAAATTTCACATTTTATGCAATTTAGTCCTTTCTACAATTAAGCACATAATTGATAAAATTTTCTTATCAAAATTCTCATGCAACCTTTCTATTACATTACTAATCATTTCATAATATTAAAATATTTTTTCTTTTCGGGTCGAATTTGTGGTTATGAAACCACTATTTCGACTTCACTAAATTTGGGTTGTTACACTTCCCTAGGCCCGTATTGGCCCAAGAGGTCATTACATTGCCAAAATATACATAAAAATGCTTATTTTACTAAAACTAAACATAAGCTATTAGAATTAGAAAACATAACAAAATAACATAAAACAACTTGAAAACAAGCTCATTGATTGTACTAGAAAGAGCATATGTTTTCTCCCTACTTATTGGTTAATTTGTTCTCATTTAGTCATCTTTAGCATACATTTTAGCATTTTCAGTTTAGTAAATTGCATTTTATAACCCATTGAATCCTAGCCTATGTTATCCTTACTTTTGCTATCTTTCTTCACTAATGTCGTTGCATTAGTTAATTCCAGATTTCGTCCAGAATTGTCACCGCAATTGACAACTGTCTGGATAAAAAAACCAAAAATACGTGAGTTGTCCATTCCGGTATAACTACCCTGTACGAACAACGACAGAAGAATCCTGAGGGAAGGACACCTGTACTGTTGAGGAAAACATAAAAGGTTAACGTGAGAAGAATGGAAAGACGAATTCTTTTGACCACCATTTTTCCTTACCCTATTTTTGAAGCTTGTGGCTATGACAGCTTAAACCTTCCTTGGGCGAGCCAACATGAAGATTGATGCAGATCCATTCCTGATGAGGATAAATAAGTGCAGGACAAGAGAAAATCGAGAGATTCAGTCGAGTTAACTAGGAATAGTCTTCTCCACCCAATTCTTTCTTATTTCTTTGGAAACGCTGGTGATTAATCTATATTTTCTATTGTATGGAAGTATAATGAATTCTTGGTTAAATTTTATCTTATTAAATCTGTTTTATTGTTTAATGTTGGGGGTTTGAATATTTTAAACACGGAATTGTTATTGCAGTCACTAACACTGGAAGTTGCAGTGACGGTTTGAGCTAATAAGCATTACAACAGAAGTTAAGTAAGGGCTAAAGGAATTTAGCCCGCTTACTCTTAATATTGTTATATTTCCCTCACCGAAAGGTGAGGTTAATGTGTATGGTTAAGTCCTAGATTAAATAGAGGAGTGGTGTTTGGTAAGACATATATTGATTTTATTGTGTCGACAATCACCCATCTTTTATACCTTGCGAGTACTTAGTATTCTACTAAAGATTCACGTTGGGGATCCCAGTTTATCCATAGCATACTTTATCTTATTGATTTTGGGTTATTGCTTTAACAACTATCATCACAATTTATCTCGTTTCTATCTAGTTATTGAACTCAAGCAAGTGATGTTTCAAATGCTGAACTCCAATGGCCAATATTTTGGACTGCCACATGAAGATGCGAAAGAACATTTTAAATCCTTTTTATTAATCTGTGCTTCCTTTAGCCAACAAGACGTTCCTGGTGATGCCTTAAAGATGCAATTATTTCATTATTTCTTGCAGGGAAGAGCTCGCACTTGGTTTATTGGGCTACATGCCAGATCAATTACTTCTTAGAATGCTCTGGCCACGCAGTTTGTTTTGTGCTTTAACCCACCGACAATGAATGCTTGTATTTAAAATGATATTATAGCTTATCATCAGCTGGATGATGAAAATCTTCACACCACATGCGAAAGTTATAAGTCTTTGCTTCGACGTTGTCCCATGTACGACATTCAACCAGAAACACAAATTGAGATTTCCTATAATGGTCTAAATTCTCATTCAAGGAATCTTGTCGACGCATCAGCTAATGGACCTTTGTTGGATTGTACTTATAATAAGGCTGTGAGAATTCTTGAGAGAATTGCTCAAAATGATTATCAATATCCCATCTCTAGAGTTGCACCAGCAAAAACAACTCTAGGAGTTATTGAACTAGATGTAATATCTGCAATAAGTGCCCAAGTCTCTTCGCTTACAAATATGATTAAAAATATTCAAGGGACGAGTGACGTTGTGCCTATACAGGATTGGATGTTCCTGCCTTCTGCTGTGAAATTTATGGTGACAATCATAGTTATGAAGATTGTCTGCAACATGCAGAAAATGCATGTTATGTCGGTAATATTCGCAACAATTCTCATGGAAATTCTTACAACAACTCTGCACGCCAAACAACGGTTTTGGGGAATTCAGAATGTTGGACAAAATGCTGCAACATTCAGATATGGGAATATATCTACTCAGAGAAATTATAATCCCCGACAAGGGAATTGCAATTAACAACAGAACTACAATCAGCATCCTCAGTTGTACCCACAACAAGGTCAGATACAATCACATCAAACTCAGATGTAGCCACAAATGATGAATTCGAATGATCAAAGACAGTGACAATAACAGTACACACAAGCTTCTACTTCTGACCCATTAACCGCTCTTGAGGAGTTAATGCAGGAGCATATTACTCACACATAAGCTATTTTTCATCTTCCATTCGAGCATTGGAGGCACAATTGGGACAGCTTGCTTCAAATCTGAATACTCAACCACAAGGCTCATTACCTAGTGACACCGAAAATTCCAATCCGAAAGGGAAAGAGCACTGCAAAGCCATCACTCTCAGAAGTGGTAAACAAACTGGTGAGCCGGTTATAGATTCTACTATAGCATCCCTAAACGTTGATGACGTAAGCCCTTATGGGAAGGGTGCATTTGAAGAGCTTGTCAATGCATCCGACAATGAAGTACTGCAAACTTTCACTTATATGCCTTATATTTGACTCTTGAAATTGTAGATGCAACCAAAAGTATCACTGCAACCGGATGTACTTCCACCTGTACCTTTTCCACAAAGATTCAAGAGGAATGAAAATGATAAATAGTATCGGTAGTTTTTGGATACACTGAAACAACTGCATATCAACATTCTTTTAGTGGATGCTCTGGTACAAATTCTGAGTTATGGGAAATTTAGGAAAGACTTCTTGTTCAAGAAGAAAAAAACTCACTGATATTGAAATTATTGCATTCACAGAAGGCTGTAGTTTTGACAAACAAGTTGCCCCCTAAATTGAAAGATTCTGGAAGCTTTACCATTCCATGTTTGATTGGCAACCATTATTTGGGTAAGACTTTATGTGATTTGGGAGCTAACATCAACCTCATGCCATTATCTACTTTTAGAAAATTGGGAATTGGTCACATGAAATGTAACATCCCTTACAGTATTCGACGCCGGAATAGGGTACGAGGCATTACTGGAACACATACACTTGTAAACGTATTAAACCGAGTCATAAAATTTCATCCAAATTAAAACTTCTCAAATTTTTATCTTTGAGTCCCTAAATAGGGCCTATGAGGCCCAATACATACTTTGCAAGTGGTCCAGGACTAAAATGAGAACTTTGGAAAACATTAGAAAATTTCTTGAAAAATAGGGGCACACGCCCGTGTGTTAGGCCGTGTGGTGTTCCGAATTTTAGAAAATCAAGTGCAGGCTTCACACACCCTAGGCACATGGCCGTGTGGCTGCCCGTGTGACCACAAGTAAGGTTATTTACCAAACCCTTTGCCACCCAAAACACTTATACACTTATACAAATTTATCTTCACACATGGTATTATTAAGCATTCAAATATCCACACTAAGACATCTACATACCATTTACAAACCGCATTCATCATGCATAATCACACACACACTTAACCATTCACATCATGTAACTTACACAACCAATCACATTTACCACTCATAATTATCACACATTTACTCATCCAACACATGCAAGCATACACATCCTTGAAATGCATGATCATAGACTTGTAACATAACAATTATTAGCCATATTAAACGACCTTATACAACAATAACCATCAAATAGTATAGGCCAACATTCTAGGCCAACTCATAATAACATATACAAACATAATCAAGTCCCTATACATGCCATAGACTTAAAAATACTTGAAGATCATTGATACAATACCAATAAATAACTTGTTAGTGTGATAGAATCTCCGACGACCTCCAACTCGAGCTAGCATCTATGGCACTATAGGAAAAAGGAAAGGAAGGGAGGTAAGCATTATAGCTTAGTAAGTAGGTATGTAAATAATAAGTGATTTATTAACAGGCTTTTATAATTCTTCACAATATGTTCTCAAGATAATACAATCATAATTACACATAGTTCCACCATTTACTCATGTTCATCTCAAACTGTCTACTCGAGTCACAGTCACTAAATTATTTATATCTTGAGCTACAGAACTCAAAATTAAGATCCACTAATTTTCCATGAAATTAGACTCACATATCTTCTTACCATAAAATTTTCAAAATTTTTGGTTTAGCTAATAAGTACAATTTATTCTTTAAATTATCCCCTGTTCTGTTGTCTGGCAATTTTGACCCTTCTTTACTAAAAAATAATTATCTCATCGTACAGGATTCGGATAATATTCCTGTTTGTTTATTTTGAAGATAGACTCATTAAGAAATTTTCAAATATAAATTATAAACCATAATTATTTTTATACAATTTTTAGTGATTTTCCAAAGTCGGAATAGGGGATTTAGAAATTATTCTGACTCTGTCTCACAAAAATTCAAATATCTCAAAATATGAAATTCTTTCGCTTACGCTGTTTCTTTTATGAAAAAACAAACTCAAGAAGCTTTAATTTCATATCTTATTCAACTTCTAATTCAATTTCTACCATTTTTTGGTGATTTTTCAAAGACCCATAACTGCTGCTGTTCCAAAATTATTTTATTGCAAATTTTACTCTATCATGTTTTCTTTGTATTATTTATCATTTACAAACATATAACACTAAAGTATATCCATAGTTAGCCATGCCAATAGCTAGTCATCATCAAATATTTACAAGTCTTCATTGTAACACTTACTCCATATCAACCTTACCAAAGTTCGATCACATATCGAGCACATTGCTCATGAATATATATACACATGTACCTGCACTTGTTCATCACATAATCACATTCAATTACACTTAGTCATTTTCCCGTTGAACACATCAGAATATTATTGGATACATCATAAGTTTGCACATAAGTGCCACACTTGTAGCCAAAGCTACTTCAAATCACTTTTCACATAGAGGCTAGTCTCAAGCTATTCACTTTCACGGGTCTGCTCACACAAGTTGTCAGTCATTCGTTACTACTCAGTGCTGCTCACACAAGTTGTCAGTCATTCGTTACTACTCAGTGCTGCTCACACAAGCTGTCAAGTATCTGCAACACATGCCGGTATACCCAGCCACTGGTAGAACTTAAGACCAGCACCCAGATTCACTTAGTCACAATTTCACATAGATTTCACATAGGTCCCTAGTGACATGTCACTTGTATCTTATTCTATTCCTAAGGTTCAACCAAAAAATTTCTCACTTGCCGATATTTTGTCAATTACATCAAATATTTAGCCACAATTCATACCATTTATTAAAATATGAAAACATAAGTAAAAACGATGCATTATTTACATACAAACTTACCTTGGTAGCACAATCGGTGAAAAGGACTTATTTGTCATATTCTTTGGTTTTCCCCCATTCTAAGTCCAAATCTCGTTTTCCTTGATCTATAACAACACATTTAACTCACTTATTCATCCTGCTACTCAAATTAGCCTAAATTCACATTTTGGTAAAATTATATTTTTGCCCTTAAACTTTGTCATATTTACACTTTTTCCCCTAGGCTCGTAAAATGATTTTTATTCAATTTCCTTGTATTTTAAGCCTAGACGAACGATTTTCATATCTATAGCAGTCCAAAATTTCCATTTATTCATACGCTTACACACATTTTACAACTTTTTACAAACTAGTCCTTTTTAACAATTTCACTGAAAATCACTTAGTAAAAGTCGTTAATTACACACCGAGCATTCATATTCTACCATTAAACATCAAATCACAAGCATTTCTCATATGGTTAAATTTTCAAACATCAACCCTAGCTCAAATAAATGGTAGAAATAGAGAGATCGTGTTATAAGGATTTCAAAAAACGTAAAAATCATTAAAAATGGGGCTAGAACGGACTTACAATCGAGCTGGAAGCTTGAAAAACCCTAGCCATGGTTTCTTCATGCAACATTCGGCCATAGCTTGAAGATTGACACAATTTTGCTTTAATTTTGGCTTTTTTAATTCTTTTAATTACTAAATGACTAAAATGCCCCTAACTTAAAAATATCCTATTTCATTTATCTCATGTCTATTTTTGTCCAAAAATTTAACCAATGGTCTAATTACCATTTAAGGACCACCAATTTAAAAATTCATAACAATTGGACACTTCTAACATGTGGAACTCAACTTTTGCACTATTTACAATTTAGTCTTTTTGACTAAATTGAGTGCCCAAACGTTGAAATTTTCGAACAAAATTTTCACAAAATCTTTTCGTGAAATCGTAGACCATAAAAATATAATAAAAATAAGATTTTTCTCGTCGAATTTGTGGCCCCGAAACCACTGTTCCGACCAGGCCCAAAACCGGGCTGTTACATGAAACCTACTGCAGTGACATTGCAACTGGCAGATCAATCTTTAGCTCAACCTAAAGAGCAAATCAAAGATGTTTTAGTTCATGTGGATAAATTCATTCTTTTGGCTGATTTGATCATACTTGACTGCAAGGTAAACAAGGAGGTTCCCATAATCTTGGGACGACCATTTTTAGCCACAGGCCAAACTCTCATTGATGTTTATAAAGGAGAACTAACTATGCGACTTAATGATGAGCAAGTTACCTTCAATTTTTTTGAGTCTGATCATCACAAGGATAAAGCAGAATGCCATACTGTCGATGTGCTAGATGATTTAATTGAGGAAGAATTCAAAACAAAAACATAGTCCTTGCTGAAGAAATTACAGTGACATCTAAGGTGGAATCCTTAGACAATTGTGGCAGCATGGTTGAAGCTAGTAATGTTGAAATCAAGCACATATGGAAAATTGAATCCTGAGACTTAACCAATAGAACAAATCCAATTTTCAAACCATCGATTGAATAAGCTCCTACTTTGGAATTGGAACCACTACCTCCTCATCTCAAATACATATTTTTGGGTGACCACAATACTTTTGCAGTTATTATCTCTACAACATTAGATGAAACACAAAAAAAGAATTTGACTCACATTATCAAGCAACACAAACAAGCTATTGCTTGGAATATTGTAGATATTCAAGGTATTAGTCCTTCTTTTTGCTTGCACAAAATCAAGTTTGACAATGAAGGCAAGCAATCGATTGAACCGCAACAAATGTTAAATGAGAAAATGAAAGAAGTTGTCAAGAAGGAAATCATAAAATGGCTTGATGCAGGAATCATTTACCCGATTTCGGATACCAAGTAGGTGAGTCCAGTACAATGCGTCCCGAAAAAGAGTGGCATCACAGTGGTTCACAATGATAATAATGAATTAATACCTACACGTATCCCTACGGGATGGTGAGTTTGTATGGATTTTCGCAAATTGAATGCGGCCACAAAGAAGGATAATTTTCCACTTCCCTTCATTGACCAAATGTTAGATCGACTTGCTGGAAAAACTTATTATTGCTTCTTAGACGGCTATTCTGGGTACAACCAAATTGCTATTGCATCAGAGGATCAGGAGAAAACAACTTTCACCTACCCGTTTGGTACTTTTTCTTTTTGTCGTATGCCTTTCTGTCTTTGCAATACACCAGCCATATTTTAAAGGTGTATGATGGCAATATTCTCATATATGATCGAAAACTCTTTAGAGGTTTTTATGGATGACTTTTTAGTTTATGGGAATGATTTTGATCACTGCACTGACAATTTGGATAAAGTACTGAAGCGGTGTGAGGACACTCATCTTGTTTTGAATTAGGAAAAATGTCATTTTATGGCAACTGAAGGCATTGTTTGGGCCATCGCATCTCTAATAAGGGTATTCAAGTAGATAAAGCTAAGGTGGAAATCATCGAGAAATTACCTCCACTGACAAATGTGAAAGGTATTCGTAATTTTCTTGGACATGCGGGATTTTACCGACGGTTTATTAGGGATTTTTCAAAAATTGCAAAACTGTTATGCTCATTGCTGGAACAGAATCGAAAATTCCTCTTTGACGAGTCATGTCTGGATGCCTTTATTTAGTTAAAGAAGCAACTGGTTAAAGCACCCATTGTCATTGCACTGGATTAGTCTCAACCTTTCGAAGTTATGTGTGATGCAAGTGACTTCGCCGTGGGTGCAGTGCTAGGACAACGCAAGGGAAAAATATTTCATGCCATTTATTATGCTAGCAGAACTCTTACAAAGACTCAATTCAATTATACCAACATAGAGAAAGAATTGCTAGCCGTAGTCTTTGTTTTCAACAAGTTTCGCTCTTATCTTGTCGGTTCAAAAGTTACGGTATTCACTCATTACTCTACGTTTCGATATCTCTTTGCGAAAAAAGATGCCAAACCAAGACTGATACGATGGATATTATTTTTGCAAGAATTTGACATCGAGATAAAAGACCGAAAGGGGTCATAGAATCAAGTTGTTGGTTATTTGTCTAGATTGGAAATTGGCAGCGGAGACGGGAAAATACTTCAAATTGTCGACACATTCCTAGATGAGATGTTATTCGCTGTCGATGCAAGTCCTTGGTATGCGGATTTGGTTAATTACTTGGTGTGTAGAAAGCTCACATTGAGTATCAAAGGCCATAAAATAGAAAGATTTCTTCGTGATGTAGTGAAATACCATTGGAACAAGTCGTATTTATTCGAAGTAAGCAATGAGAACATTATTTGGCGTTGTGTTCCAGAAGAGGAGATGCTCTCAATTCAGAAGCACTGTCATGATGCTCTTTATGAAGGTCATTTCAGTGGTATAACAACTGCTGCTAAGGTTCTCCAATCAGGATTTTATTGGCCATCATTGTTCACGGATGCTCATAACTTTTTGAATCAATGCGATAAATGTTAGCGCATTGGTTCTATTTCCCGACGTAATAAAATGTTGCAACAGCCAATTATGGAAGTTGAATTGTTCGATGTTTGCGGGATGGATTTTATGGGACCATTTCTAAATTCATTTGGAAATCTTTATATATTAGTTGCTGTTGACTATGTCTCGAAGTGGGTAGAGGCTATTACTGTCCCAAAGGATGATGCAAGAACAATGCTTAAATTTTTTCACAAACATATACTCACCCATTTTGGTACACCAAGTGCATTGTTTAGTGATCAGGGTACACATTTCTATTGTAACCAAGTGGCAGCCGCATTAAAGAGATATTGAGTTAATCATAGAATGACCACTATCTATCATCCACTAACCGATGGACAAGCCGAAGTATCAAATCAACAAATTAAGAACATTCTCGAGAAAGTTGTGAACCCTTCAAGGAAAGATTGGTCCTCCCTATTGGATAATGCTCTATGAGCTTTACGGACAGTAGACAAGACTCCATTGGGGATGTCACTGTATCAATTATTTTTTGGGAAAGCATGCCACTTGCCTGTTGAACTGGAACACAAAGCAATATGGGCAATTAAGCAAGTGAACATAGACTATGAAGTTGCTGGAAAGAAAATGCTGTTGAACATCATCGAGATAAATGAGATTCGAAGAAATGCTTATGAAAATGTTGCGGTTTATAAGGAAAAGACCAAACGATGGCATGATAAGATTATTTTGCAGCGACAATTTATCACGGGGCAACATGTTTTATTATTCAATTCTCGACTTAAATTGCAACCAGGTAAATTACGTTTACGTTGGTCTGGACTGTTCGAAGTTGTCAAATTATTTTTTCATGGTGCAGTCACAGTTCAAGATTTACGTGATGGACACCAGCTCAAAGTCAATGGACAAAGATTGAAACACTATTTTGGAAATAAAAATCAAGAGTAGGCAAAGATCATTAATTTGGTCCAAACATTTTAAAATTTTTATTTATTACTCCGAGATTTCATCTTATTTTATTCTTGTTTTGTAAAGCTTGTTTTCTTTCATTTTTACAGAAAAATAAGGTACCAATGTCAACACAACAAGCTTTGGTTGTCAACGCATTCCGTGCCACTGAGTTACCATTAATCAGAATTAAGGGAAATTCAAACTTCACCGTTGGATCAAAACCCACCTAGCCATTTGATCTGTTTGAGCAAGCACAATTCTTATTGGACGCAACTCTTCCGCTAGCTTTATAACTCTCCACAAAACATCATGACTCTACATCTTCCTCTTTCACTCCCTATAAAGTCTACACCACTTACCGACTGTAAAGCATCCAAACAACCATTTTTATTCTTTTTCCTTACTTAAGATCTTACCTTTTTCACTTAAAATCGTCTTCCCTCCATAAAAGATGGCAAGAACAAGAGGTTCGACCAAGAAAGTCAACAAATCTACTGAAGAACATGCATCCTCCGCTATCACTGTTCGTGAGTCAGAATCCCCCAGGCCAGTGCAGAAAAAAGAAGCAGTAATCTTTTTGAATAAAGCGGCAAGGGAACAATTTCAAGACAAGATGTTGCGGCAAAATTTTCACCTTGAACAAGGCATCTCCCTGTCGCAACAAAATGAGTTAGGCAAACAAATTCACCAAACCATTTCTAAATTAAAATAAGGAAATTTCTGTACACACCCTGAAAGCTATTCCCCTTCCCTGGTACGTGAGTTCTATGCCAACCTCTATGACCAATAATTAGAGTTTATTTTTGTTCATAAAGGTCTCATTCCATGGGACGCCAAAACAATCAATGAGCTGTACAATATTAGGGTCGATGTCGACGAACACTCTGATTTCTTTACGGAAGTGACGGACGAAAAAAGGAACCTGTTGGTACAGGACTTGTTTATTGAAGGAGCAGTGTGGACAGGGTCACATTCAAAGAATTTTATGATGCACCACCATTTCCGAATGTTGCACAACAAAATTTAGTTTCACTTTGTTAACTGCAGGTTACTGCCATCTACCCACAGCACCATCATTAACCTTGACAGAATGTGTCAGATACATTCCATTGTCAAAGGTAGAAGAATTGATGTCGGCGCAATACTCCTTCGAGAAATTGCTAAATGCGCTGTCAGGCAGACTCGCATTTTGGTTTTCCCATCATTGGTCATGTCACTATGTCAACAGAACGGAATGGTACCCCGGGAGATGAAGAAATCATGGATAATAAGGGTCCAATTAATGAAGCCTCTATCGAGAGAATGACTCGTGGGATAGAAACATTAATACTGGATGAGGCAGGAACTAGCAAAATAAGGAAGGGGAAAGCCAAATCCGACAGTAAAGGAACAAACCTGTATACAGAGACATCATTATGGTGCAAGCTAAAGGATGTCGAAAAAATGGTTACTTCCATCAGCAACGGGCTGATCAAACTTGTCACTACAGTTGAGGATACGTAGAACTCCTAGAATTTATTTTATGCCTATACTAAAACCTGAAATAGTTCCATTATCGCCACATTAAGTCAATTGAGCCCCACCACACTACTGGAATTCCCAGTGTTCCCATCGATCATTCGAAACTATGAACATTCATCTACGAATGATGACTTCGAAGACCAAGACCGATCGGTGGCATCTCCTTCCATCGTGCAAGTCTCTGATAATGACAAAGATGAAGAATCCAAGGACATTGAGGAATGTCTATACAAGATTGATAGTTTGTTTGAGGATGGTATTTTTGCTGGTCAATAGGACACTGTTGTTGAGAAGGAAATTGCTGCTATAGAAAAGGAAATCATTGCTGAAGAATAAAAAGTTGTTGAAGAAGAGAAAGAAAGAGAATAGGAAAACTCTAATGTAAACATTATCACCGCACTCGAATCTGTGGTTGCAAATATTGATAATCTGGAGTTAGATGGAGTGAGACTGACGGAAGTTGCTGAAGTCACCAGTGAGGAGTAGGATAACTCATTGGCAATTGTGGTCTATACTGGACCACTTCAGGTGGCCTCTCCTACACAAGTAGAAACCGATGATGCTGGGGCTGCGCCGAACTTTGAGGAGCAATCCGAAGACCATGCAAAGCCCAAAGAAAAGAAAAGAAAGCGCTCTAAGGACAAGAAGCGAAAGAAGGAGGAAAAGAAAAGGAGAAGGAAGAAACATCATGCCACCATAGCAATGACTGCAGATAACTAAGTTAGTTTTATTTTAAAGTTGTAGTTGTAGTTTTCATGCATTGCATATAGTTCTAAGTCACATTTTGTTTAGTACACATTGTCATTGCATTTTTATTGTCCTTACATATTCATGTTAGTGCATTGGGGACAATGCAATCTTTAAGTTTGGGGGAATGTATATGGGATTTGGAAATACACACACATTTCAAAAAAAAAAAATTGAAGCATGCAAGGTTTATGCACAATTGTTCGAAAATTTTTGTTATATTCAATACTTAATTCTTGGATCTTGTGAATTGTCAATGAATGAGTTGGATAAATTTGACTGAATGTTGTATCTTCAATACTTTGATGAATGATTTAGGTTGCATTAGTAATAAATGACTAGTAGCATTCCTTGAATCTTGAATGAAACTGCTATTTTTAGCTGCTTATATATATAGATAGTTATAAATAAGAGACACTTCAAAGTAGGTGTATTGTGGAATGTTAAAAAGGGAACACTCCAATACAAGCGTTAGAAAAATGAATCTGGCCAAAGGCTGTCGTTGCATGAGTGTGTGCCAGTGCAATAATGTACTCCCTAACGGTTTGTTGCACCCCATCATTACTTCTCAGGAACAAGGGTACAGTAATGCTGTAACACCCCTTACCCGAAACCTTGCCGGAGTCGAGTGTGTGGCATTACTAGACTTGACTACTAATTTGGGGCATAAAAATTTAAAGCTGTCCAACTGCGTCATGCTGACTAAATTGACCATAACTCGAGTTACAAAACTCAAAATTTAGATCCGTAAATTTTCCTTGAAACTAGACTCATATAAATTTCTACCATAATTTTTACAGAATTTTTCATGCGGCCAATTAGTACAGTTTATTCATCAAAGTTACCCTTATATCACTGTTTGATAATTCTGACCTATCTTTACAAAAACTCAGTTATCTCATTGTACAAAATTTCAATAATGTTCTTGTTTATTCCAATCAAAAATAGACTCATTAAGGATTCTAAACATATAAACTATGCTCCATAATTAATTTTTTACAATTTTTCCGAGACAGAACAGGGTATCACGAATTCATTCAGAACAAGTCTCACTAAAATTTAAATATCTCATGATATAAAATTTCTTTGCCTACTCTGTTTCTTTCATATGAAAATAGACACAATAAGCTTTAATTCTATATCTTATTCACTTTCTAATTCAATTTATCCTATTTTTGGTGATTTTTCAAAATCACATTACTGCTGCTAACTAAAAACTATTTCATTGCAAAATATGATTAACTAGTTTATAACCGAACACCACTATGGTTCCATATAATCGAGTGTACCATTGGTTACTTACCACAATACCTAATTCAAAGGTTCATTTCGTAAACATACATTTCGTTATAAAAAACAATTAAACTTCGATTAAAAAAATGCACAAACATTACCATCATAAACCGACATTTGTATCAAAAGTACAAAAAGCATACTTAACTAAAAACTTAGCCATATTCGCATGACTATTATATACATGAACCAAAAGTTTTAATCAAAACAAAGTCAAAGTCTTTCCTATACATGCCTTCATTCGAAAACCAAAATGAAAGAGTACCAAAATAGTTGATAGTGTGGCCGACTTCTTTGACGATCCCAATGAGCTTGTAGCTTGGACTCAATCTATAAAACAAAGGAGAACAATTCACACAATTAAGCTTACTAGCTTAGTAAGTCCTAAGCTCCAATTAATATAACATTTAAACATTTAGCATTTAATTTAAAATTAATCAGCCTGTATACTAGAAATCACAATTATTTTCAAACTTTCAATTTCACACCTATATAACATATAATTTCACAGAACAATTTCTCCTTAATCGAATGCTCATCTCATCAAACTATTTACTCATAGTCCAGTCTTTCAAAAGCCAAAATGCCATTATAACCAAACGTATAAACATTCTTATACTTAAAGTTCAATAATTATAATATAGCATCACATACACAAATTATCCATGTGGCCGAATATACCTGGTCTTGTATACACATATCAAAAGACCAAAACCACCACGTTCATATCCTTCATTTATAAAACCGAGTACACATATTATAACTATATATATATATACTTCGTTTGTAACACATACAATTTGTAATAAATAATTGAGTTACTGACTTACCTTATTTTAAATAGGTAAGAAATTAATTCATACCTTAATGCTTACCTGAGCCCTTAACTTAATAATTCAGCTTTAATATGCCTTGAACAAAATTCGGTTCCTCTTTTGTAGAATACGTCACCGGCCTCATGCCTGCTAGGCGTAAAAGCCCGATAAGTAACACCGGCACAAAGCCTGCTAGGCGTAAAAGCCCGATAAGTAACACTGGCACAAGGCCTGCTAGGCGTAAAAGCCCGATAAGTAACACCGGCACAAGGCCTGCTAGGCGTAAAAGCCCGATACATATCAATGTAGTTAAACATTCTAGACACATTTCATAACTATTTTATATACATATCCAATTCCATTGAGCTCACTCACCTTAAACCAATAAAATCATTATCTCATTATAATATACAACAATTCACATAGAAATAATTATTCACATCACATAACCAACTTTAATCATCAACCAGTTGTATCTACATACATTCGGCCATGACATAACAAGTACTAAAATTTATTCATTTCTACTACTTAATATATTCATAATTAGTTCTTTGATGTATTTTAGCTAAAGGACTTACCTCGGTTGTCGATAGTCCGTGCGAATCGGCTATTCGAGAACCTTCGTCTTTCCCTGGTCTAATTCCGTTTTTCTTTGTTCTTGATCTAAAACACATTAAAATTTAGCTCATTTAATTGCATTTCATCTCAATTTAGTCCCAAAACACACAAATGGGCAATTTACCATTTTGCCCCTAAAGTTTCCCATTTTTACAAATTGGTCCTATTTATACAAAACACAAAATATGCAAAATTTCTAAACACCATAGCTAGGCCGAATCTTCCCCATAGCCATATGTGTCCATACATTTCATTTATTTCATGTTTTAGTCCTTCAAGAATTTTATTTTTTTCAAATAAATCCCTAACATCCAATTTCATCAAAACTTCTAATTCCAAAAATGATGATTTAACACATACTAATTATAATCTACTATCAAACATTTCATGCCATGCATATACAATCATAGCCGAATCTCAATGTGCCAAAATCTCAAAAATTACCACATGGGTTGTATAGTATTTCAAGTAACCATTCCAAAAATGTAAAAATTATCAAAAACTAAGCAAAATACATACCCCAAATTAAGCTCCAAGTTGCCGAAATTTAAGCTTCAACAATGGAGTTTTCTTCCTCCAACATTCGGCCAAGAAGATGAACAAGGTATGTTCTCTTTCTTCCCACTTGTTTTTATTATTATATGCTTTGTTTACTAACATTAATTCTTTATAAAAATACTAACATAAGCATATAATAAAAAATATAATTAAACTAACATATATATCTAGTTAACTTGGCCCATTGCCGTCCATCATTATGGTCAATGGGCTAATTTTCCTTTTAGGACACCCACTTAAAAAGCCACAAGCAATTTAGTACATTACACCTGAGCATGCAACTTTAACGCTTTTCGCGATTAAATCCTTTTTATCAAATTAAGCACTTAAACAATAAAATTTTTCTACGAAACTTTCACACATTTTAATTCACATATAATGAACACAAAATAAAATATTAATATATCACTCGGGCTCGGATTCGTGGTTCCGAAACCACCGTTCTGATTAGGGTCAATATTGGTCTGTTACAAATGCAATGATATCCCTTATTCTGAAAAAAAAGATATATAAATACTTAGTATTGTACAATAAATGTTGTATAGGTAGATAGAATTTAGGATTTGAAGCATGATGCTGGCCTTGATGAAAGTGCAATCTTACTCATTCATGCTTATATATTGTCAATGCAATATTCTTTCATCTAAATGTGATTCATTCATTGGGAATTTAGAGGGTTCAAGTTGCTAGAATGATCATTTGCCTTATTAAAATTTTTTTAGCCTTGCTAGTTTCTATTTTACTTGAAGACAAGTAAAAACTCAAGTTTGGGGGTGTGATTGTACTAGAAAGAACATATGTTTTCTCCCAACTTATTGGTTAATTTGTTTCCATTTAGTCATCTTTAGCATACATTTTAGCATTTTTAGTTTAGTAAATTGCATTTTATAACCCAGTGAATCCTAGCCTATTTTATCCTTAATTTTGCTATCTTTTTGCACTAATGTCACTGTGTTAGTTAATTCTAGATTGTGTCTAGAATTGTCGCTGTAATTGACAACTGTTTGGATAAAAACCCAAAAATGCGTGGTTGTCCAGTTTGGCGTAACTACCTTGTACGAACAAGGACAGAAGAATCCTGAGGGAAGGACACCTGTACTGTTAAGGAAAACTGAAAAGGTTAACGTGAGAAGAATGGAAAGACGAATTCTTTTGACCACCATTTTTCCTTACTCACAACTTAAACCTTCATTGGGTGAGCCAACGTGAAGATTGGTGCAGATCCATTCCTGAGGAGGAGTTCTAAGTGCGAGACAAGAGAAAATCAAGAGATTCAGTCGAGTAAACTAGGAATAGTCTTCTCCACTCTATTCTTTCTTATTTCTTTGGAAACGCTGGTGATTAATCTATATTTTCTATTGTGTGGAAGTACAATGAAATCTTGGTTAAATGTTATATTATTAAATTTGTTTTATTATTTAATATTGGGGGTTTGAATGTTTTAAACACGATAGTGTTATTGTAGTCACTAACACTGGAAGGTGCAGTGACAGTTTGAGCTAATAAGTATTACAGCGGAAGTTGTGTAAGGGCTAAAGGAATTTAGCCTACTTGTTCTTAATAATGTTATATTGTCCTCATCGGAATATGAGGTTAATGTGCATGGTTAAGTCCCAGATGAAATAGATGAGTGGTGTATGGTAAGACATACATTAAATTTTATTGCATCGGCAATCACCCATCTTTTATACCTTGTGAGTCCTTAGAATTCTACTAAAGGTTCACGTTGGGGATCCCAGTTTATCCATAGCATACTTTATCTTATTGTTTTTGAGTTATTACTTCAACAACTATCATCAAAATTTTTCACTCGTTTATATCTAGTTATTGTACCGACATTAATAGACAAAAGACAACCATCCTTATGGGACGATATCCGACAGACTCACATCTGTCTACTATACTTGCATCGACAGTGTACGCTTGCACATTATTGCTGTGACGTTTACAACCAATCACTCATTAAGTTCCAAAAAGACTCTAATTTGCCAAAACGAATTGTGGTAGATCAGTAGGACAATATTTTTGGCCGATGAGTCAGTGGACTTCCCTGGATGTTACAACATTCAAAGGGAATGTCACGACAACAAAACAAGCCTCAACACTTAGTTGGATTTTGAACATAACTCCAAGAGGTGAGCTATGTGAGACGATGTCACGACATCCTTAAGCCAAAGCCGCGACATCCAACTTTGATTCCAAAGAAAGAGTATACTGCCATCAATATCATGACATCCATAAGCTAAATTCGCAATATCCAACTTTAAGTCCAAAGGGGGAGCATATTGCCATCAAAGTCGCGTCATCAGCTATAGGGTGTTGTTACATCGATCCGACGAGGCTCATTTGATTGCTAGAAGTGTTTTTCGTCCACACAATCATAATTAACCTGTCATACAGCTTGTAATTGACCTAATTTGGTCATCTAACACAAACAATATAAATATTAGCTCTTAGAACCTGATTAAGGGGTTCAATTTAAGATTCAGACTTTAGATTTCTGTTCTTAGTTAGGGTTTAGTTTTATTTTTAATTACTTTTCAGTTGTTAAACTTTTTTTTCAGTTTCAATATCAATTTGTTTTCTTTTCATTAGTTTTCTATTGTTATCTTTGCTTCACCGAAATCAACAATCAACATCAAGCGAGCGTTTGCGATTCAAGCTTCAATTAACGATTTTTGGGTTTTAAGCATTATTTTCTCCTTTCTCTTTATCTTTACATCTATTTGCATGTTTAATAATTCGACAAGGGAATTTGAATCTAGAATGGCCCAAAACTAAACCCTAGGAAGGTTGACGATCTGAAATGGGATTGATTAGCCCGGGATAAGGGTGTCACATCTAGTTAGCTAGATTAGGTTAAACAGTTTTAAACCTGGAATTGACGACTCTAGGAAGTCACTTAGGTAGATAAGGCTGAAAGGATAGTCAACTTAGCATCAACTTAATCTAACCTGATTTAATGTATTAGGTCAAAAGATAAGTAAATTAAGTCGAGCAATTAATCTAGTTATAGGCTGAAAGGTATTAATTAGTTTAGTCGTTAGTTAATTAGTGAAAAACCTTAGATCTAAGTTAATCATGTGTTAGGATTCCCAATACGCCCCGTGGCACAGCAAAAAAAAAATATTCCGGCGATCCACAACCATGGATCCATGTATGAGGAACAAAATAGTTTCAGATAGGTTGAAAATATACCTTCTTAACCAAAGCGATGAGAGGATGCTGTTGATTCGATGTCAATTCCAAGCGACAACGAAAACGTTCCACCCTCTACGTAGTCCACCCGGTATTAAAACGAACGGCAAAACTCTCTTACAACTATTCTAGAGAAAAATCTCTCAAAATGGTTGCTAGACCCTTTTTGTCAATTTTCTTTTAAAACAGACGTCCCCTAATTCAGGATTTTGGTATGCATATATTGAAAAAGGAATCAAATCTTATAGAGAACATATGGAAAGTATTAAACACGTTATATTCTTTCCAAAAAGAGTTATAACATATGCAAAAGAATTAAAAAAACATTATATTCTTTCCAAAAAGAATTATAACTACCATGTTTCAATGTTTGACCGAAATCATAATAATAATTTATTATAATAATTTCGGTAAACTATATTCTATTAAAATTTTATATGAATTAAATTCATATATTAATTTTAATTTTGTTCTCTATTTGTGTACAACAAGCTTGTACATTTAATTCGTTTAGTGTTTAGCTGTCAAATTAAATTAATTCAATAATTAATTTAATTCATGTGATAGCTAAACACAATACCAAATGTGTTTCAATTTTGTTCGTTTTAACCATAGGGTGTGACCTTGTAAGTTCTTGGAACATTAGTAGTAATACTAGAACATTTCTAATAATACAAGCAATAAGTGGCATCTAGAAATGCATCATTGCTACCTAAGTTACAAGAAGTCGTAATTCAACATAACCTTTCTATGATAATCATTTCATGTATTATATCATTTTATCCTTAATATCTAGATTGGACCAAGTCATGAAATAGTCACACTTGTATAGTCCAATCTCATATTTCTTGATTTTCTGAGTAGACACAATAAACAAATAAGTGCGATATCTCATATCAACTTATTCGAGAATGACCATGCATTTCTAGTCTCACTCAACCAAGAGGCCTAAGATATTTCTCCCATTATGTAAGAGGGATAAATCCTATCTTGATCAACCATATCCTACTACATGGATTTTGGTATATCCAGCATTAGTCTTTATAGTACAACCTGTTACAATAGACGTTTGACTATATCAAAATATACGACTCATGATGTTGGGACAATGATGATCTCAAGTTCGAAGATCATATACATAGTTATCACTATGAGTAATATTGTGACTATTACATAATAATCCAAGAAACATGCCCATAGTGGGCCAGTCTAATATGTTGCTCTCTAACACATACTCATGTATTGATTTTAACATCTCTATGTGTAACATCCTGAATAGGGCCTATGCATTTTCAGTTTAATTGTATGAAATGACAAGTTTCAAGTACTATGAATAAATTTTTGATACTTTTGGAAACCTAGAAATGCATGAAAATGGAAATGAAAATGGAAATGAAAAGGGAGATAGAAATGAAAATGGAAATGGAAATGGAAATGAACACTTTTGGAAACTTAGACATTTTTGGAAACCCAAACGTTTTTGGAAACTTAGACATTTTTGGAAACCTGAACATTTTTGGAAATGATCCAAAAATGGAAACTTGAACATTTTAGGAAACTTGGATATGTAAGAAAATGGCAAGTTACAGAGCCGATCGAAAATTTTAGGAAACTTAGAAATGATGCTGAAATGTCAAATTTTAAAGTTTAAAATAGGAAATAAAGGCAAGAGGGCCTTAAAAGAAAAAGTTGGAGAAATTTGACACACAAACAGGCTTGGAAAAGTGGCCTGAAGATGTCACTTAGGGCCTATGGAAATGGCGCCATGTGCAAGAGCTGTTGGGCTTGGGTTCGAGTCACTTGGGAAGCAAATAATGAAGTTTTATTTTTGCTTCTAGACACACCAAGGTGGACGGCACAAGCATTCTAGAAATAGAGGTGTTTTATTTCCATAAATATTTGATTAATTAGGGGATAAATAAAGGAGTTTTATTCACATAAATATGTGAATAATAAGAGATAAATAAAGGAGTTTTATTCACATAAATATGTGAATAATAAGAGATAAATAAAGGAGTTTTATTCACATAAATATGTGAGTAATAAGAGATAAATAAAGGAGTTTTATTCACATAAATATGTGAATAATAAGAGATAAATAAAGGAGTTTTATTCACATAAATATGTGAATAATAAGAGATAAATAAAGGAGTTTTATTCACATAAATATGTGAATAATAAGAGATAAATAAAGGAGTTTTATTCACATAAATATGTGAATAATAAGAGAGAAATAAAGGAGTTTTATTCACATAAATATGTGAATAATAAGAGAGAAATAAAGGAGTTTTATTCACATAAATATGTGAATAATAAGAGATAAATAAAGGAGTTTTATTCACATAAATATGTGAATAATAAGAGATAAATAAAGGAGTTTTATTCACATAAATATGTGAATAATAAGAGAGAAATAAAGGAGTTTTATTCACATAAATATGTGAATAATAAGAGATAAATAAAGGAGTTTTATTCACATAAATATGTGAATAATAAGAGATAAATAAAGGATTATTTTCTAATGAGATAATTGAGGAGATAATTGATGGATTAAAGGCTTTTATCTTTTAAATAAAAGAGATAATATTATCAAAAAGAGGAGTGGTGGCCAAGTAAAGGACTCCTAGGCTGATAACTTTGGCTATAAAAGGAGGACAGGAGGGCTACTCATCAACATTTGCTCCCTCTTCCTCTCTGCCGAAATTCTCCCTAGGCAAAACCCCTCTCTGCCGAATTTTCATTAAGCAAAAATCCCTCTCTTTTTCTTCTATTTTCTTCTCCGTTCTACTGTTAAGCTGAATCTTTGTGGATTCTAAGAAAGAGGGCAATCATCCACAACATCAAAAGGGGATTTTTCGGGAAATCTAAGGATCTAAGGTAAGGATTATAAATATAAATATGTGGTTAAAGATTATGATTCACGTTTTCAAAGTTAGATCTAATCTAACACGAAGTTATAGGATTTCAACAGGCTTATAAAGGAATCCTCTTCAGATTTGGAATCCCATCATAAGGTAAGGGATATTCGGCCAAGGCATAATTTGTTTAAGTGTTTTCCATTATTTCAAAAACCGAAAACTGACATGGTTACATACCTAGTATTAGCCGATTTCAAGGAAGAGGAATTCTAGCAACTGTTGGGACTTGATTAAATCAATTTGGCAACTAGGTAAGTAATTCTACTTCTAGTAGGATTTGGTTTTAAGACCAAATAGGTTTATTTATATGTTTTAATTAATGGCCGAATATAGGAGTGAAAGATCTAGATCGGTAAATCGCTCTACGGGAATTCACGGAAACTATTAAGCGAAAAAGGTGTGTACTCTTTCTAACTTTCAATAAATTGCATGGCAATCATTAAATATATAAATATGTAACAGTATGTGAATGTGGCTAAGCACCACAAATGTGGTAAGGAGTACCCAGGTACGTTTCCTACTTTTGATAGGATTGTGAATGTGATATATTTTGAACATGTGATTAGTAACATGAATGAAAATTAAGTATGTGAAATATGTTATGAAATAATTGGGGCATTCGGGATATTTGTGGAGGAAGAAAGTGAAGGTGATGACTACGGTCTCACCAACGTAAAGTGGTGACTACGGTCACATAAAGTGAAAAGTGGTAACTTCGGTTACATCCAGTGAATACAGTGTCTAATGACACAACATAAGTGGGCGATGAGCACGTCGACTGCAGCGACTGCCTTCGATGGTGTGTAGCGGATGGAGGGTCGACTTAGTAGTCCCCGCGGTGTACAGGTTGGTACGGGTGGTGCGTAGCGGATGGACAAATAGGTTTGGGTTTGGGTTGCATCATCCTTTATTTTGTATGAACATGATATTGATATGACTTGTATGCCTGATTTGTTGGAAATTAGTACTATGTACACATTGAGTCTGTAGACTCACCCCGTTGGGGAATTATTTTTCAGGTGATGAGCAGTAATGGACTGGGTCGGCAGGAGCTAAAGGTGGCCATGCATCGCTTGAAGAAATTATTTGGAATTTGGACTTTATGAAATTTAGTACTTTATTTTGGGTTTGAATGATGTAATAAGGCCATAAGGCCCAGTTGGATTTCCTTTATTCCTGTTTATTTTTATTTGAATATGATACAAATTATGTTTGATTAAAGATAAGTAAATTTATTTCTTTTAAAATAATAAACCCAAAAATTATTTTGTCACCTTATTTAAGTTGGATTTCCAGAATTTATTAAATAGGTTTCAAACTAAGCCCAACCCAAAACAATTTTTTTAAATTACACAAATTTTCTCTAAGTCATTTAGAACATTGAAAACCGATTTATTTAAGGAACATACCAGATCCGGTTCAAGCTCGTGGGCCGGGTGTGGGGTGTTTCACTATGTCAATGACAACTTTTTTTATCAATCAACTACACATAAGTCTCAATACATTATTGTTGTCCAAGCTCACAATAATACTTGACTAAGGATCTTTTAAGAATAACCATATTTTCTTAGGACTTTATTACAATTCAATTTATTTATATACACAGAAAAAGAAACTGGAATAATAATGGCAATGCATTATATTAATAAACAAGGTAAAACAAGTATGTAATTACAATTATCACATGATTGGTCTTTGGGCATACTATAATGAACATGGAAGTAAGTCACCCTTCTATTTGTTTTATATTAATTTCGATTTTGGTATTTAGTTTTTAGTTTATTCTACAAACCATCTTGTTTTTATTTTACTGTAATATGATCTAGATGTGTGTAGTATTTAGATTGAGTCAATGTATGATTTCTTGCCTATAATTTAGTTTAAATAAACCTCCATTGTAATAACAAAACTATATTACAATTTGACCTGTACCATTGCACACAACAGCAAGTGGGAGATTGTTGGATATGGTGTCATAAGTGTAGTATTTCTGTCTATGTACACTTGTAATTTTTTCGAAAAATTTGGTTAATAAATTTATTCATGAATTACATTAATACCCTTTGTATCTTTTATTTACGTGGTTTTTGCATGTAAAGCAAAATAGAAGCAAATATTAGCTTAATGTGTTTAATGTTTAACTAATTCTAAACGATATTAGGTGGTTGGATCATAATAAGGAAAGATAACTTATAAGAGTAGACAAACCTAAATATGTCCTTATTCTAATGGAAATGAACAAACTGATCGAAAGACTAATATATTGTCTATCAAGTCCAATTGGGGAGATGCCTTGTCTTAGATACCAGAGCAGATGAATTTTCACAACTGATTTTCAATAAGGTCCCAAAATTAAGAAAGGTTTTTGGAGTTAATTTCAAGAGATAGTAAGTCGACGGGCTCTATTGATTGGTAATTAGTTGGGTCTCAATTTTAGTTTAGTTAAGTTGGAACCGGCTGGTTCCTTAGTGGAAAATAAAATTATTAGTGATGGACGGCTATTTGGGACTATGGAGATCGTGCGTAAGGGGATATATATATATGTGTGTGTGCGAGAAGGATCATTCTACAGGCATAATTCTTTACCTTTTTGTTTTATTTTCTTCTTTTCTGCACCATCTTCTTTAGTTACTCTAAAGTAGAGAAAGTTGAGGAAACCTTGCATGGGATAGTGATCGTGAGGTCTAAGTTTGAAATGTAGTGAATCTAGTGAACTGGTAAGCTTCTTAATCTTACTGCATTCGTGAATTTAAGAAAAAGAGAAGTTAAGGGTTTATGAAATCTTGGGAAACTTTTGCATGAAACTAGATTCGGGGATTTAAACCTTGAATGCCTTCAATTTAATCGTTATATTTTGTTATCATGCTTAGCTACCAAGATGAACGAGGCTTTGGCATTTGGAAAGGCTAAGTTGGCGACGACGAAAGATAGCAGGTGAGTTTTTGTACTCTACTTTTGGATGTTGGATGGATGTTGTGTTGTTTGAATTTTTTTGCTCATCTGTCTACTTTGAGTTCAATTTGAATTCCATGGTTGTATATGATTACGGTGAATGAGAAAGTTATGCTTGCATAAAGTTGAATAAATATATGAATTCTTGCAAGTATGTTCTCTGAATATATGATGTGTTTGTGTATTTATACACTATTATGTGGCGTACTCCCTGCTATGTTAGTGAATGTGACGATATGCGTGTTATGTTTGTCATTAAAATACAGAGTACAAAGGGAATTAATTAGCGGGGTAACTGAAGATAGGAAAAACTTTGTGTAATAGAGTAATGGACGGATTGAAAGGGGACTTAATGAGGATTGGTTGGAAATGGTTATCTATAAGCTCTTCGGAGCGACACTATGTAAATGGCTTACAAGCTCTTTGGAGTGACACCGTGTAAACGATCTACAGGCTCTATGGAGCTACACCTTGAAGAGGTTTACTAAATCTATGGAGTTAAAAATCCATGGTGAGCCATGACATGATCTAGTGGAGGACAGGTGTTCTTTATGAAAAACTGGAGTCCACCAAGACAATAAATTGGGAAGCCTGTCAAGGCATAAAAGTGGAAGCCACTATATGAGTCGCATGTTGAGAAGTCTGACATATCAGTTGGGGCATTGAGAACGCAAGCAAGTGTGCTAATAAGAGGTCTAGCAAATATGTGAAGACATGAGGAATATATGAATGCACCTTGAGCGAGGTTATAAGTTGTTAAGGGGGTATTTTCCTTCTGTGTAATCTTGAATAAGTATCCACCTTTAAGATTTCGCCAGAGGAGATGGACAAGCTAACATGGGTTAAGAAGAAGTAAGGCGGTTCTCAGATCCTATTTCTAAGTGTTTATTTGCAATGAGACTGTAACAACCCAATTTTTGGGCTAGTCGGAACAGTGGTTTCGAGACCGCTAATCCAAGGTTGAGGAAAATTATTTTGATATTATTTTATGTGTTATGGCATTAATATATGGCTATATGAAAATTTTGGTGCTTTAATTTTAACGATTGCATGCTTAATTGTGAAAAAGGACTAAATCGCATAAAGTGCGAAAAGTCCATTATTCAAGGTAGAGGTGTCTAATAGCCATAGAATATTAATTGGAGGTCCTTAATATGCAATTAGGCCATATAGAATGTGTTGGCCGGCCATAGGAAGCAAGGGGACAAGAGCATTAATTTTAGTCAAAATTTGGTGACATTAGGTGAATAAAAATGAATAAAATAAGATAAGTAAAGAAAAAGCTATCATCTTTTTTACCTCTTTTCTTCTTCCACCAATTTTTACACTCAGGAAAGGGGTATGGAAGCTTGAAATTTTCAGCTAAGCTATCTCATTGCAAGTAAGTCATTTTGATGATTATTTTTTATGATTTTTGTACTTTTAGAGTCCCCAAAGCTTAAGCTAGCTAATGAGGGTACTAATTTGTTAAATGGTTGAAAGTTTAGGGACTTTCTATGGGAGAGTTTATATTGTTAGCTGAGACTTTATGGAAGAAAATGAATGTCAGTGAGATGAGAAACAACTTTTGTGAAAGGTGTTAGCATGAAAACACCTAAATAGGACTTGAATGCAAAGATTTAAATTGTGTAATAAATGCATGAAATAATTGGAATTATGAGTAGTTGTACGAGTAATAAATCTTCAGCTAGGCTTGCTTAATGAAAAAATGTGATGAAAAATGATTTACGAGCCTAGGAGAAAAATCGTAATTTTGCCAAAGTACAAAGGCAAAATGGTCATTTTTGCCTAAGTAGAGATTATGATGTATTACGATCATGAAATGATTGAATGAATGAAATTTTGTTGTTATAGATCAAGAAGAGCACGGAATTAACCTTGACCGGGAAAAAGGCAAGGTTTTGGATTAAATCGCAAAATTAACGCATTTTGCATCGAGGTAAGTTTATGTGTAAACGATGCATCTTAAATACACATGTTATTGTTTATTGGGGTATTGTGTGATTGAGGTCACTTATGATTTAAATGAATTGGATTTGTTAGAATATGAATGTTGAAATAGATATGTAAGTGTAGAACATTATCCGTAACAAATAATGATGGGGATACCACCTTAATTATTCTTGTTGGTGGGCTATGTGCTATACCACCTTAATACCTATTCACGATAGGCTGTGTGCGGTACATCGTTTATGTTATCAATTGGTGGGTTATGTGCGATACCACCGTAAATATTCTTGTTGGTAGGCTATGTGCGTTACCACCCTGTTTAAGACCAATGGTGGGCTAAGTGCGAAACCACCGAGTGTTTGATATTTCTAAGAGTGACTTATCGTGAAATTGTGTTGTGATGTTTCATGCGGTCTTGTGGTGATAAGTCCATGGATGTATGTTAATAATAAGAGCATTTGGTTGTGATATGGTTGGAATATGGTAAGAAAGAATGAGTAAGCATAATCTTGGATTGTTGGATGCTTTTACTTATTGTGAAATGCTATTTATTGATTAGCACAGGTTATGATGTTTGTTGCTTACATGTAAACTTACGAAGCTTAAAGCTTACTCCCTTTTTCTTTTCCCTTGTTTTATAGTGACAAAGAGCCAAGTCGGGATACGAAGATAATTGAAAGATCATCTACATTATTAGCTCATCTCGGTATATTTAGAACTAGCATTTTGAATATGGCATGTATAGGAGCTAGACTAGGTGAAATGATTTGTTATTTTGGACAAATGTGTATTGGCTCCTTGTAGATGAATCCTTTTGTACATGGCCATAGTTAATGGCTCAATACTATTAATCAATGAAAAGATGAGGTTATTCATGATTGTGTAAGGAGTATGATTGGGTTGTTTGGTTATGAATTATGCTTGAATGAATAGGGTGATGAAAGAGCTTGGCAAATAGCCTTGTTTTTGTCCACACGGGTAGGCACTCGGGCATGTGTCTAGGCCGTGTATGACACACGGTCAGTCCCATAGGTGTGTGACCAGGCCGTGTGTCCCCTTGCATGTTAGAATTTCAAGTCAGTAAGCTTAGTAGTAAACACACGAGCAGAGATATGGCTGTGTGTCTCAGTCATGTGGGAGGCACAACTACAGACATGGGCGTGTGCCCAGGCCGTCTGAAGTCTGCACCTTGAAATTAGAACTTAATTCGACACACGGTCTAAGGACACGGGCGTATGCCTTGGCCGTGTAACCATAGTGAGATGGTGATGTCATAAACAGAATACCAAGGTTTTGGCACAAGAGCTGAGACACTGACGTGTCAAGGCCGTGTGAGGGACACGAGCCAGGGACACGGACGTGTGTCTGGTCATGTGAAATAAGTCAGTGCCGACCACGGGTGAGGGACATGGGTGTGTGTGACCACACGGCCTGCCCAAACAGGCGTGTCCCATTTCACACGGGCGTGTGGCCCCCTGTTTAAGTAAAATTTTTTTAAGGGTCTAAAAGTATCCGATTTATTTTCGAAACCTCCCGAAAGTATGTTTAGGGCCTTATAGGCCCATTATAAGGATGTTAGATATGAGAACGGAAAAGTTTTAATTTAGAATTAATTTTGATAACCTAAAGTTGTATGACCATGTGAGTCAAGTACGGTAACGCCTCGTACCCGGCTCCGGCGTAGAATACGAGTAAGGGGTGTTATAGAGACCGTCATAAAAATGGAAAGTTTGCCAAGAACTACCTAGATAGAATGTCCGCCAAGAACTATCTTGGAGGGAATGTCCACTCGGGACTGACCGATAGATAAAGTCTGCCAAGGTTTAACAAAGAAAGAGGACGTCTGCTAGCATTATCTAGAGTCCAGAAGTCCACTTAGGACTATCTAATATGGAAGTCCGCCAAGGATAATCTAAGGATGGGATAGTCCGCTGGGGACTAGCTGTTGTTGGGAATATCTTGTAGGATGGTCTGAAGTGGTAAAGTCCTATAGGGCTATCTTACTAGTATGAGTCCATAAGGGAAAAAAGGTGCTTAACTATCAACAAAATCTTATACTAAAAGGCCACGAATAAGGATGTTAGTAAATAAGTCTATGTAAAGAAGGGTATACACACAAGCTAAGTCATAAGAAGGTAATTGTTAGGATAATATGGTATGTCTGCATTGTGTTCGGTATGGAATAAAAAGATCAGGGTAAGAACCAGTTGTTGTGATGAGATACTTGCAAGTCCACCAATATTAGTCGCCATTCTGCATAATTGTGTATATGGTTATCTTGTAATGGGACAAATCAAAAAGGTAAAAAAGGAAAGTCTGTAATGAAGCTAGAAGAATTCAAATATCAGAGAGGGGAGTCAAAAAGAGTACAATTAAGTCTAAATTAGACCGATAAGTCCCCTAACGGATCATGCATGAAGAACGCCTGTGTGTCGTCCGCGCCAATCAAACTACGAAGTCTCTTAGGATACTTAAGGAGTTTTAAACTTCCCAACCCTATTGTATAGATCATCACTAAGTTCATTCAAACTTATGAGTGTTTTACCTTAGATGCAAGATTTAGGAACAACTTGAGGTTGTTGTGGAGGGACCAAGTTAGGCATTACCAAGCCCATGCGAATGGCGTCGTAGTTGTATCATGTATATAGATGGGCACCCTTAAAAGCTATGCCTCGGGGATTAGATAAGTTCATTATACTATATTAAGTATAAAGTCTTAGTAAGTGAAATATACGAGCCTAGTATGACAAAATGATTGTAAGAAATAATAGAGAATTTATTTGAACTTTAAATTTTGAAACATGTTGTTAACCAAGGAGTTAGAATAAAGTTGTATGGTACACATGGGTTTACAATTTGGTGTTGTCTAATTCTGTAAACAAATCAAGCTAGAAAGGTCGTTAAGTAATATGGTTTAATTGTGACATTTGGTACTTGAACCCGACGATTGGGTAAGGTATAGGGTGTTACATGAATCTTAAAAGATAGAGACATAGATGTGACTGACTGGACTAACAATACATTAGACTGAACCCAAAAAGAATAGATCCTGAATCTGTTTATGGATTTATTCACTTGTGACGTTCAAAGTGTGGCATACCTTAATCCTGAGTGGATGATGGACTATATATGCGTGACTCGTACACTTTGATGTAAGTAAAAGCCTAAGTTCAAATGGTTAAGGAACTGAAAGTTGGTGCATTGGGTATACAACTTCTGCAGTATGTAATGTTATTCACAACAGTGAAACTCATAGCCTGAGATATGGGTAAATGGTATCCTCTCATTGGCATTGCATTGAGGTTGAAAAGTAAATGTGGCCACGAATCTTTCGTCTTTTTGATGAATGACTTGATTACTATTTGATAGCAATTGACTTTTCATGAAGGAAGATGTAATGGTTACTATAATACCCTCAACCCGAACTAATTCGTCAGGTCTGGATCTCAAGTGTTACTACACACGATACTTAAGAAAATATAAAACAATTGACAAACAATCTTTACTTAAAACCTTTTTTTATTAATTTAACTAAGAGACGTAATATTTGAAAATGAGGTAAAATATTAAGTATAAATTTTTAATCCAAATTTGTTACAACTCATTACAGTATAAAAGTTTGTTAAAGGCAGACTCTTAGGGCGTAACCTTATTCTACGTCACTTTTCCACTATATGCATAATAACCCACTTCACTGCTACCCTGGCGCACTCCTGGCGTAGTCCTTCCTAGCGCATTCTCTTACCACAATACCTGAAACAATAACAGACATTGTAAGTTCAAGAGAAATTAGTGAGCTTTATTACAAAAAAAAACCTTGGCGGATACTTTACAATATTCGTGGAACATTGATGCGCTATCCATCCTTCTGAACCACTTACTTCTGTAATAGGTGGATACTATTACAGTTTCAGCTTACTTATAGTCACCAACTACCATAATTGTAACGCCCCGAATTTTTGGCCTAGTAGAATTGGGCCTATTGGGCCTTGGGCAGGGGAGTGTTTAAAATTTTTGAGAATAAGAGAACGGCACTAATGCAAATTGGACCTATTAGGTGAGTGATTTTGGAAGGTTAGGGGGCTTCTATGAAGTCCCGGGTTCAAACTTGGGCTTTAAGAAAAATTTTGGTTTTAGGTGAATAAAACCCTGGGAGTTAGTAAGTAGGCTTTAAGAATAAAATGTGGAGAAAAATGACACAAAAGGAGTTGTGGTCTAGTGGCAAATAGCGCCACATGGGAGACAAGGAAGTGACGCCATAGAGGAAGCAAGGAGTCCAAGGTTCAAGTCTTGGTGCTTGCAATTTATTTTGATTTCTTTTTAAATGAACTTAGACTTTGGCCCATAGGCTTATATTTAGTTGCGCATGTTTTAAGACACAAGAGGAGCTTGTGGCTTAGTGGCAAGTGGCGTGAATTGGCTGATGGGAGAGCTTGGGTTCGGATCCCAATGCAAGCAAAAAGGGATATTTATTTTTCTAAGTTGGGACGGCAAGTGGTTGTGATGGATTTAAACTCTACTGAATGAGGGATCCCACATCGGGAAGCTAGCATGAGGGAAGGTGAGAAGCTGGCTTTAAATAGAGCAATCTATGAGGAGAGTAAGGATACCTTAGTTGGCGTTTGGGCATAGGAGTGTTCGGAGCACGGATAAGCTTCAGATTCCTATCAGGTGTGTATTTCGCACTACTCTAGCTGTAGAGCGGCAAATGCCGAAATGCTGGTCACACGACAATGGTAGCCACATGAGTGTGCAAGCGCACGTGTGGGAGCTTCAATGCGATAGTTGAGGCCATCATGAGTGTTCTTGTAGGTTTAGGCTGTTTGGGCTACGATGGGCCGAAAAGGGCCATGTGGGGCCAATAGGCCCGTGGGCCCAATCGAATAAGTTGTATGATTGTGTAGTAGATATTGGACTAGTCAATGTGAATCTCATATCTGTGGCTAGATTTGGGCTAAATGGGTCACGCGAGCGTGTGGGCTCATTTGGGCCGAGAATGGGCCCTAAGCCCAATCGCATCATTATCTCATTTCTTCTTGTTAGGGTGATTGGTTACTTTGTGGTTGTGATTTAAGCCTTCGTGTTGACTCCGGTTCTGTAAGATCGTGTTCCCAATGAGCAAAGGGGATTCTAGCCATAGGGGGCGGCAAAGGTGCCAGCCGAGACTGTGCACATAGCCTCCGCTCCCAAGTATAAGCGGCGTAGGGTGTCAGCGGTTCGGGACTTTTCGCCTGGATACGGAAGGGTGTCGGCATCAAACTTTGGTTTAACTAGGCAAATCGCAGTTGATCATTTTAGTGAAGGCAAGTGATAATAAATCTCATGGTTAGGTGTTTGGAATAGAGATCTCCCAATTCTTTTGTTAATTGTGTTAATTGTGTGTTATGTTTTGTATAGGTGAAGGCGCTTGTGATTATTTAGTACTCTACGTGATAATGTGTGTAATCTCACACCTCTGTTTGTTCTATTAATGCGATGTTTTGTGAATCGGCTAAAACCGGAATACTGAAAAGCCGGAATATCGGCATCTGAGATCACTTGAGCGTGCGAGCACTCGTAGAGATAAATCGAGCCACTGGTGTTGGCAATAGATTGTTGGGAGTGTCACAAACTATCTCGTGGGACTTAGGCTGTAATGGGCCTTGTTGAGCCAAAGTGGGCTAAGTGGGCCCAATAGGATAACGGGTCCATAGGGGCGAAATCCATGATAAGTGCCGGATGATCGGTGCGGCTGTGAAGTCCGCAGAATCGTGACTGAAAATGGGCTGAATGGCCCACACGAGCGTATGGTCCCGTTTGGACCGAAATTGGCTTTAGGCCCAATTGCACCGTTTTGACCAGAAATGGAACCTGTGTCGCTCGAGGCGACAGTCGGCCTCCGGTAAGGCTGTAGATGAGTAAATTACCAAAATACCCTCTATGGGTAAAATTATCGAATTACCCTTAGTGGGTAAATTACCGAATTACCGTTGGTGGGTAAATTACCGAATTACCCTTGGTGGGTAAATTGTCGAATTACCCTTAGTGGGTAAATTGCCGAATTACCCTTGGTGAGTAAGTTACCGAAATACCCCCAAGGGGTGAAATTATGTTTTACCCCTAAACGACAAAATGACCGTGATACCCTTAATGGTAGTTTAAATGTTGTTTATGTGATTTTTATATACCTGTATATGATCGTAATACACTGCATACATAACATATTGCATTGGGTTGGGTTTGCTAATTGGAGGAAGTACCGTTCTAGTGGCATCGCCACATATCGTGATAGTGGCATCGCCACATATTCTCATTTTAATGGCTCAGCCACATATACCGTTATTAGCAGCTAGGCTGAATTATTAGAGAGTTTGGCTAGGTGGGTCGACATGGTCCCCACATGGAGAGATTGGTTGGTACGGATGGAGAGTTTGGTTGGTATGGGTTGGGTACATGTTCATTGCATTGATTTTGGGGCTTAGGCCCAGATTGTTACCGAATAGGGCTTAGGCCCAGACTGTTACCGAATAGGGCTTAGGCCCAAACTGTGACGTATCAGGGGATTACACACTGAGTTCTCGTAACTCACCCCTTTCTTTTAACCGTGCAGGTAATCCCCAACCTTAGAGGATTTGGAGCTGCGAAAAACTCAGAGGTGGCCACACGTCGGATATGGTTTAAAGACTAAACTTAACGATTTTATTTTAATTTAGTTATTTTAAATTATTGGGTTAATAATTTTTGTAATAAGGCCATTGGGTTTTTTTCTTTTTAACTTTTATTTGGTATTTCTTTAAATTACAAAATGCTGGTCTGTTAAACACGGGTTTTAAAACTATAACCACTATTTTCAAAATATCACGCATTCGCAAATGTTTGAATCAAGCTTCCGCAACAAACAAGGTTTTGAAAGTAATAATGTTTTTGCAAGAGAATGACTTTTAGTAAACTACGTTTTGAAGATAAGCAAACGAAATTTGAGGTTTTACATGGCAGGAAGTTTTAAATTCTTTAAGAAGGGTTTCTAATGGAAGCATGGTTTTCGAAAAACTCTTCAATGTGACACGCCAGATTTGGGCCTAACTTCTAGGTCGGGTTTGGGGTGTTACAATACTCTTAGCTTACCAATTCTCTCTTAACTGACCAATTTAGGATCTTTATATACATTTCATTAATCTTTTCTTTCACTTAACCACAAAAGTACTATTTTAAAGAATATACCTTTGGATCCCACTTCATACAGACCATCCCTCACATATACACTTATTCCATACCAGTTGTTTACAAATATTAATCACTGGCGGATACATACACGCTTGGCGGATACTTACACAGAACTGAATTCCATCAATCCGCTGATCAAATCATATTCTTGTACAATAACCCACATACTCATACTAATAATGAACTATACAAACCATTCAGATGAATTTCACACACAACTTTGTTACAGAATCTTGGATACTTAAAACAATGATGTCTTGAATTCTATGAGATTCCAGAAGAAGAGAAGACACTGTTCAGATATGATGGAAATCAAATACTCCAATTTCATCACTATAATGCAAATGAACTTGAAATGAAAATTTCTTATGTCTTTAATAACCATGAATACGCCCATTTGCAAAACTAATAGATTACCATGGCGGATACCCCTTTTAAACATACATATACAAATTTCTTTTTAGAATTTCCTTTATCTAATTCAACCAAATTAACCTTATCATAGAAGTATCTATCACAAAACAATCAAAATTTACCTAGAACTTACCATAAGAGCGGATAAGCATACTTTACCAGACAAACTTAGGAGAGTGTGCCACAAGGGCAAAACAGAATATGCCATAAAGGCATCATACAAATTTACGTGTTTGTGTCTCGTCGGACTCTCGCAGAAGGTGCTATGGGTTTCTCCCTCATGAACTTATATATAATTTCATGTATTGTGATCTACCAATTTGATTTACACATTACCGAAGGCTACGCCATGAACATACATATAATCAAATCTTGCCATGGGTCTCAGCCACATGGACTTATACGCATTCATGTATCGTGATCTACCAATCCAGTCTTCAACTTACTGGAGGCTACACCATGAGTGTTCTTGTATCATTCGATGCCATATGTCTTAACCTCATGGTCTTACACTTGATTTCTTATCGTTATCTACCAATCTGGTTAACAATATAACTGTTTTACTAGAGGCTTCACAAAAGGGACATATCTCAGCATTTACTTACCTAGATTTATTCACATTCTTGACTGACTCATACTTTTCGTATCTCTAACTTTGCCTAAATATACCAATCAAAATAAGCACCCTGCATTTACAAATATCATACTAATCTATCCAATTGATTCCTAACCAGATTACTTTACAACCTAACTAGCACAGTACTTTAGATAAATAAGGCGTACTATACCTTTGGCGATAACTCATACCATACTTTCCCCTTTTAGCTAAACACAATCATTTCCTTTGAATAGCAGAATATCTTGAAATAAAATCTTCACTTACTTATATGGCAGTTCTATACGCCCACACGTATACGCCATAACAAGCAATTGGGTGGATTATACTTCACCAGATAGATTATTTTATTACTATACACATTAATCTTAGACCTACCAAACTTGGGGTGTGACAATTACCATGACATAAAATATAATCATATTGGGAGAATGGATTTATCCCAAAGAGATTAAAGATATTCGTACGATGCTAACAACTTATGACAAGATCATTGGACGAGCACCAATCGAATTGCTTTCATAATGGTATGCCATTAGGGAGACCTCAGTCACTATACTATAGTAGAATGACTTCATGACAAAAATAGTTTATAATTAATAGGCAAAAATCTAGAACTTAATTAAAAATCATTTTAGCCCTAATCACATATGTCCAATCAGTCCCTCCGCTAGTTCATTGAAAAAAAAAAGAATTAAATGTTGAATAAAATGAACATAATTGGATGGAAATGGTAAAGTTAGAGAAATGGGAAACATGTGGAAATGAATGTAGTTTTCTCCAAATAGAAATGACCTAAAAAATTAATTTATGCTTTTTTTAAATTATTATTTAATTAATTAGTTAAATAATTGAAGTTCGAAAATGAAAATAAATTAATTAGTCATAGTGAATCTGTTGAATGTAGAAATGTTAAATATATTTTCTTATAGATTCTTTTACAGTATAGTCGTCATGATTTTAATGGATTGAGAATTGGATAGAGAAAATTATTTAATTGGAGAATTAATTTATTTAAATTAATTAATGATGTTTATTTTGGGAAGTAGAAAAACAAGTATTGAGTTCAAATCCAATTATAAAATACTGGGTTAAAAGTCCAGGATGTACTTGTAATTGGACCCGATATGGGAGGGGCCCAAAAACCCCTCATGTTTAATGCTAGGGACGACAAACCCTAGTTTGTTTAACTAAGGTTGTCACCCCACCTAATCCTAGTTAAACTAAGAGTTTTTTTTTTCTATTAAAATAAACTTCTACAATTCAACAAGGGTCTCACATCTTCTTCATATAAATAGATGACACCAGTAGGGCTAAATACATAAAAACAATCTTTGAGATATTATTATTTTGCCCAAAAATAGTGAGAGTTTATTCTGTAACTATTAATTCTATTTTTTAAAATAACAATTCTGTTAGTTTCTATTGAGAGAGATTTTGTTTTCATACTGAAAGTAAAGAAAACTATTTTTGGTTCTATGTTTGATTTGAATCGTTCGAGTTCACACTAGAAGCAGTTTGTGGTACGAGAATAGCAGAGAAGGTCGACTGGTTGAAAGCTGGGAATGACAAGGATCCGTTTAGCTAAAAACATAGGTGCGATTTCAGTAAAGGTTTTATTGCTATAAATTTCACAAATCTGCTCGATTTGCAAAATTTTTATTTTTTGATGTGCAAGAAAACTGTTTTTGAATCGAATGTTTTCCAACATAGTCGTACTATAGTGAGTAGATAAATAACTATTTAGACTTCGCTTTGCATGTTTGTTGCTCTTCTTTAATTCAATTTAGTCCATACTTCCCTGGGGTATGATCCTTAAAATACTTGTATTTCATTGTAATTTAAAACTATATTACAATTTAACCTATATACTTGCAGTACACCGCACTTATCTATATTTGTTTGCATTATTTATCTTTCTCGGTGCACACACACTAAGCAGAGATTAATTGTCTTGAGGCTAGCTTGACAAGTCTTGAGACACTAAACATTTAGGTTGAACAATAAGGTAAATTTTGTTCTTATAGTCTCAAGACACGTTCATGCTATATTGAGACTTAATGGTAAAAAAACCCTAAATGCGCATTCTCAAGTATCAAAACTATAACATGCCATGTAGAAGTTGTATATCCAACGTACTGACTTTCAACTTTATCACCAATTGAACTCAGGCTTTCAATACATCTATAACACCTCATGCCCGACCCGATTGCCGAGTCTAAGCTACAGGATGCCATATCTGTTATTGGCACAACGTCCACGAAAATACAATAATTATATCAATCAAATAGACATTTATAACTTAAGCTCATTCATAATATGATACTTAAACTTTTATGAGACAAAATCAAGCTTATGGAAGCTCTTTTGTTGACCCGAGTATGAAATATGACCAAATTGTAAAGTTTTGAAAATTTAGGGCTAATTTTGCAACATCATCTCCTCTACGTCGTGACATCGCCAAAATAGTATGTCACGTCACGATGTCAGACCACTTGTCATTGGGACATCACAAACTGTTGGCCAACATTGCAATGAGGAAAAATCAATGTTGGGATAATGACTCTATTTTTGGTACAAATTAGGCCATTTAGCACCTATTTCAAGCCATATATACCATTGACCCATTTGTTGCATAAGTGCACCTTTATACCTGCACAAAATCAACCAAAATACATCCTATAACATTACATTCAACCAATTCCAATCATTCAATCAAATACATCTCTAAATTGGTTACCAAACATACCAAATCAATTCACCAAAGTTTCATTCATCCCATCATGCTTTTGTTTATGCTAAACCATAATCTGCTAAACTATTTCACATTCAAAATGGTCATTCAAAATGCCAAATATGTTATCAACCAAACACATATACATATAGGCAATAATTTTATCAAAGATCAACCATTAACTATGATTCAAACCAAACTATCATTTCCAAATAAACTCATTTTTAAAACACCTATGTACATGCCACATAACCAGGATTTAAACGAATAAAATTCTACTAAATTGTTGAATGGATAGTGTAAGTTTTATGGTGATCCAACCGATACATTCCGCAAAATCGAAGATCTATAAGGAAAAAAGTAGACAACGAGTAAGCATTTTAAATGCTTAGTAAGTCCATATGAAATTTACTTAATTATCTTGACAATACAACAATTTAGAAATTAAACACATTGGTACAAATATGGCATACCATTGGCATTTAACACTTTCATGTACATTCACAAGTACATCAAAAAGTTTAGTTCATTTGCAGAACTATATCATGATACTCAAAACAAATGTATATATATACAATCATTCAATCACATATCAAATACTATAAAAACTATGCAAATTTTGAAAATATAACCATTCAATCCATATTCAATCATTTCAATTTTGTCTAGTTATCGTTTTCATCTCTAGTTTCGTCTGAAGACCCCTAGTAAATTGAACTCGGATATACAAGATTGATTTATTCACATAAGTTAACATATTTGGGATGCTAACACTAGCTTGATAAATGCATATGAACATGTTTAAAGATAAATTTTATATGTGGGCCAAGACACACACTGGGCTTCTAGCTCACTCTATTAATTTACCATATTTCAGGTAATTCTCAGACTTAGGGTTTGGCGGCGATTTCGGAGCTCAGTTAAGTTATTTGGACTTTAAATATGTTTGATCTTTATTACGAACTTTACAGACTTTCAAATTAATTATTTTGTTGTCGAGACATTTATTATGGTTTTTGGTTTTTGCAAATATATATATTTTTAATTGGTAATTTTGACAAGACAACATAATCTATGAAACTTAATGTTTTTAAAGAACAATAACTCTAGAGAATTTTTCCACTGCAAATATTTAATCGGAACATTATGTTTTACGAAATAAGGAATTAAGGCAAAATGGTTTCAATAAACTAATTCTATAAGCAAACATTTCAAAATACACTTATATGTTATTGCGAGAAGCACTTTTTTTATTGAAATCGAAGTGATCAAAGTTTTAGGTTTCATTGTAACCTTCATAATTCGACATAACATCTAGGCCGGGTATAGGGTGTTACAAGCCGGGTAATCACCAGTTACGGTTTGCATCTAAGTGCCATACCGGAGGCGAAACATATAATATTGTATCTTATTTTCACCATCATATGTATCAACCCTCTAATACCTCCTTACATCATTCCAAATACAAAGCTTATACACCAAGGAAGGAGTTTTCATACCAATGCACATGCAGGACTCATGTCTACGTTTTACCGATATCAATAATATGTGCATCGTCCCGTTTCCACATTTCATTTGATAGACATACAAAAACCAAAGGTTAAGGCAATTTACCTGTAAACAACAAGACAATTTAACATGTTAATACAATTAATAGACACAAAGTACAAATGAACTCACTAGTAACCTTCACACTGGGTTTTTTACTTGACGGGTTCTTTTTCCTTAGCACCAGGACCTTCTCCTGTATCTTTCGCTAAATAAAATCAAATAACTCTTTTAAATACAAGAACAACAGAAATTTAACATAAAAACAAGAACCGACAAACACGCAAACAATTTCCAGTTTTCTTCCTGTCCGGTATTCAGATGGAAACCCTAATGAACAACTTTTACGACTACTTCTTTCTATCTGATAAAACTTAAAGAAGGATTTAAGAGTTTACCAACAAAACAACTTCAAAAAGATAGCTTCTATAAGCTTAACAATCAGCTCCTCTGAAATCAATGAAGAACACTTCTGAGTTTTCTTCGTTGATAACAAAAGTGAGCAAAGAAGATGAAATAAAAAATCTTCCCTCCACTACTAGGTTGTCCTATTTATAGCTGACTCTAGTCCTAATCCCACTCAAATTGAATCTCTAATAAGTAATAATGCACACATGTTTCCACTAATTAATCACATCCTACGAGGCTTTATTGACACGTTACTTCCACTAGGATGCCAGATGACTTAAACGTGTCCCATTAGCCACTATTTCTAATACACAATTATGTTCACAACAACACAAAACATGGGTGGCGGACTTATTTGCGAGAGAGTCCGCCAAATAAGGATCTCGTCAAAATAAAGGACTCGCCAAATGCGAAATAAGAGTTCACAACCTTGGTGAAGCTCAGTGAAATACTTCGTTAAGGAAATCACCAATGCTAATCAACTTAAATCTCACGACTTAGTCGATTTCGCCAGAACAACTTTCCAATCATATCAGTTCGTCAAATGAGGGTGTGACAAAATATGTTTGATAACTATTTTTCAACAATAATAATATGAAAAATAAAACAAAAAATTACATTCATATAGGTTCAAATTAGAGTATCATATTTAATATTTGAAAACTATTAAAAAATATTTTTACTTATAAGAGTTTGAACTAAGGCCAACAAATTCATTTAATCTTTACTTTTACTTTTATTAAACTTTTTTCCCTAAAAACAACAAAAACCTTTATTTAGCATTTTTAGCAAAATAAAAATAAAAATTCTTTTAAAAGTTTTTAACCAAATATATTTTTTAAATACTTTTTATTTTTCAAGAACACAAATTTCCTTTTCTAAAACTAAACAAAATTTGAAATTAATCTGTTATCTCGGCAAAGTCTTACTATTGCAACTAATATTTGTTGGTGGATTATCTTAATTTTAATCTTTATCCTAATTATAATGATTTTTGCTTGAGTTTGGAGGCGTTGGTCTCGGACAAGACAACCCACCAATTGTTGCGGCTCTCTCAAGTGACAGGTGAAACTCTGAACCCAAATATTTATTGTAATAAAATAAATAAATATGATATATCTTTAGGGAGAAAAGGAACAGCAACCTTTTAAGACTTTTTACAGAGAGTGAGATCGTGAAAGACTCTTCCTCTTCTTTGATTTCCTTTTCTTTTCTCTATAATGTCTTCAAATCTCCTCATTTCCTCTCCTACTCTTTCTTCTTTCTCTTCAGGTATGTTTGTGTCTTTTTTTTTGCTTTTTCTTTTACATTTATTGCCATATTTTCTGTTAACTCTTTTCTTCCTACTGGTGTCTTCCACTCCCACATAACATCACAAATCGCTGCTTTTTCCATCAGATCTTTCCCATTTTCTTGGTTTTTACTCCAAATGTCGATCCGGGTATTTGTGTTTTTATGATTTTAGCCCGTAAATTTGCTTCTTTAGTTCTTGCTGTTAAAATTGGAAGGCTTTGAATTTTTATACCAAAAAAGAGTTACTCTCTTTTGGTTTGTTTTTGAAAAAAATCAAAATGTAAGTGGATTCTTATATTCAGAGTGATGAATATTATATTTAGGACTCTATGTAGAAACGAGACTTTAAGTGAGCGTATTAAGCTCGGGAATATATGTTTCTTTGTACAGATCTCCTTCATTTTATCTATCTCTTGTGAGAAGTGGGATAACGGTATGCTTTGTTTCTGTGATTTGGATTGTAAATTTGGCTATTTAGGAGTTAGGTGGAAGTATAAGTTGTCTTTTTTGTATGGTACCTTTCTTAATTAGAAAGTTTTTATCGTCTACATCTTTTTGGTTATTAGGAATCCAATTTGGGGTTTTGTTTTTTATGAGAAAATAATGTAAAAAGGAAGTAACTTGCAGAGCTTTTTGTCACTAAGTACTGGATCTTCCCCCTTTGGTTGATTTTGTTTGAAATGTTGATTTGGGAGATTTTTTTTATAAAAATTTTATAAAGAAGTTTATGATTTGTGTGTATGTTCTCTTTTTGGTTTGATTCTGTTAGTCCCCAGGAAACTGTGCAATAGGACAAGGCAAGAAAATGCCTTCAATATTTCTTACTTTACTGAGTTTCCTGGCTCTCTGCTTGCTCCGTCAGATCTTTGCTTTTGCTTGATTCATTCCAAACCAAGATGTGTTTAAATTGTTTACGCTCTGGGATATGGTGAATAGTTGGCTAGTTCGTGAACTTTGTTTTCCTCCCTATTCCTATTGCCTAGGACTCTTTCAGGTTGTGCCTAATAAGAATTTGAAATATGAAATATGCTATTGCTTCACTTTCATTATTATAGTAACTATGCCGTTTTGTTTGATTTCATTAAGCTATGACATTTTTCTCCTTTCCAGTTAGTTGTCTCAGAACTTAGTACTAGTTATTTTTTCTTGAATAACTGCCGCTTTTTTCTTGAGATTTTATATTTTCTTGCCCTTCTTCCAGTTTTTATTAACTAAATTAAAAAAGAGATTGAAGGCTTCAAAGCTATTTTACGCCGACTCTTCATTTCCCTTGTAGTACCAATGTCCAACACCCATATCTGACACATATTCGAACATGGCTATGGGGAAATGATTCTTCAAATATATGGAACAACTTAAAAAAAGATTGAGCTTACCCATATTGGACTAATACCTCTGAGTTGGTGTAACATAGCTTCATACCTCAGTTCTTTGTTTGATTGTTGATTACCTTTTGAAGCTGTTTCCTTCCTGGTAATTAATATTTTTGAGTCATAAGGTTTCTGGCATTTATTGATTTAGGCAGTTCTTATGTATCCAATTAGGGTAGTAGGTAGCCATGCTAAAATGTGAAATAAACCTATCTAATGCTAATATTTGGAGTTTGTCACTGTCTTGATTGCTTTGTTCAAGGGCACAATTTCTATTGTGATTTATTTGCATTGTTTGACAGATAAATTTATCTTTGATGCCTTACCTTTTGATTTAAAATTATGCAATAGTCTCATGTAAATCAAATCCAACTCTACTAAGGGATATTGTAGAACTTTTGGATCTTATAGCGTCAAATCATTATTCTAAACTTTTGGTTCTGTTTATTGATCATTATAGGCATATCCAAGATTATTGTAGACTGCTATAGTTGCTTTTATAGTTTTCCTCATTTGCGTGTCAATTAGCTCTTTACCTTTTGCTAATTTGTTAAGTCCGATATGTCTCTATAGTTAATTTGAATAAATCACTTTTCTGGTGACTAAGATGCTATTTCTTCTCAGGTGGGCTTTGAGTTTCTTGCGCTCATAGTTGCTAGCAGTTGTGTGATATCTTGGTGCATTCTACTTAGGAAGCTTGATGGGTTCCAGATTCCCATCTCATCAGCTCAGCAATGGGCTTTATGTGTCAGGCAGGAAAGAGCAGCCTAAAGAAAGGACTCCCACCATGAGCTCAGTAGCAATGCCATATACTGGTGGAGATATTAAAAAGTCGGGAGAACTGGGGAAAATGTTCGATATCCCTATGGATGGTTCTAAGTCAAGGAAATCTGGGCCTATAAGCAGTGCTCCTTCAAGGACTGGGTCTTTTGGGGTTGCTGCTTCGCATTCTGGACCGATCATGCCTAATGCCGCACCTCGGGCAGGCTATACAACATCAGGTCCTGCTGCTACTGGAGTCATGACTGGTTCCGCCTCATTAAAGAAGTCAAACTCTGGACCCCTGAATAGACATGGGGATCCTGCTAAGAAATCATCTGGTCCACAGTCTGGTGGAGTAACAAGTAGTGGACGCCAAAATTCTGGTCCTATTCCTCCTGTTCTCCCTGCAACTGGCCTTATTACGTCTGGGCCCATCTCTTCAGGCCCGTTGAATTCCTCTGGGGCTCCTCGGAAAGTGTCTGGTCCTTTGGACTCTATGGGATCAATGAAAGTAAAAAGTTCTGTTGTTAATAGTCAGGCTGTGAATGTTCTTAGCCAAGATGATGACTTTTCTTTCAAGAGGAACTTCCCAAAACTAATATTATGGGCACTGATATTGCTTTTTGTAATGGGATTCATTGCTGGTGGTTTTATTCTTGGAGCAGTTCACAATGCCATTCTCCTTATTGTCGTTGTTGTTCTTTTTGGTGCTGTTGCTGCATTATTTTCTTGGAACTCCTTTTGGGGGAGAACTGCTATTATGGGTTTCATTGCTCGTTATCCGGATGCAGAGCTTAGAAATGCAAAGAATGGGCAATTTGTGAAAATTTCTGGGGTACGTGCTTTATGTCAATGATTTTAGATAATAGTTTCATAATTGCTATTTGCTACTGTCAAATGAATAATCTAGTATCACATGAGTGTCCAACTTTTTCTTTGGATGTTTTCTTCAATCCTGTTACTCAATGCCTTGGCTTTGTTGGGGGTCCTTGTTATGCTTGGTCCTAAGTCCCGATTTAGGAGGAGGCTATCATGAAACTTTCTTAAGTCTTTATATTTGGATCTTAATCAAAATTGAATTTACTTACTGGAGAAGGCTTTGGCTCCGTTGTTTGATGGTCTTGCTTTCTCTTATTTGTCTATGGTTCTGTGTATTTACTTTTATGTTCTGATTTTTGTTTCTATTGACATTTTTTCCTAAAAAAAAGCATCAACCAAATGGAACCTTAGTTGTTCTTGTCATCTGTTTTCCTCAAGGGCCTAAGCCTGCTGGATAAAACATCATATATGGATAGGCATTCACAAACATTTATTTAATGTACGTATTATCCCCATAACAGCTGTAAATCTTCCAAGTTGTGAATTTTGATTACTGGTTATTTATGTTTGTGTATGTAATTGTTTAGTTCTTCTTGTTAATGCATCAAAGACAGATTAATTGTTTGGTTTCTTTTTAGGTTGTAACATGTGGGAATGTACCTCTTGAGTCATCCTACCAGAGAGTTCCACGATGTGTTTACACGTCTACTAGTTTGTATGAGTATCGAGGATGGGATACCAAAGCTGCCAATCCTAAGCATCGTCGTTTTACTTGGGGACTTCGGTTGATGGAAGTGAGTATTTGGATTGTTAATTTTATTCTCTTTCCTGAAAATTTCTGCAAATTGTCCTGGCATACCCTTATTTTAAAATTTTAAGTAGCTCAAGAAGCTTCTGCTCTATATTAGAAAAAGAAAAAAAAGAAAAAAAAAGGCTTTATTAGGTACGCAATGAATTTGTACTTATGCTATCTAATTTGTTTTAATTCCCTTTTGACAGGTTTTATGTCCTTTTTCCCCGTTTGTTCAGTTTTGTGCCAGTCTCTAGGTTTCTTTCTTGTTTCAAATTATCAACTTTGTTGAAATAATCCACCAAGGAGTCTAGAAGCTTTGATCAAATAAGTATTTAAATATTTTCAGAAAAAAAAAAAAAAAGACTACTGTTTGTATGTTTTCCAAGAAACTGGATAAACTTTCATCAGGTTCTCTTTTTGCCATCTAAAACTCAAATTTATCTAATTGTTATCGCAAGAGGGATCTTCTTTGCAAACATACACCACATATACTAGCCATTGGATGGTAAAACCTTTTTAATTGACCTTGAGATTTCATACTTCCAAAATAACTTTGTATATGTCATTTTGACAGAGGCGTGCGGTGGACTTCTACATTTCGGATTTCCAGTCTGGGTTGAGAGCATTGGTAAAAGCTGGCCCCGGAGCAAGGGTGACTCCTTATGTGGATGACTCAATCGTTATTGATTTCAACCCAGCCAAAGAAGCATTGTCTCCAGAATTTGTCAGGTGGTTGAGAGAAAGGAACCTTTCAAGTGATGACCGTGTGATGCGAATGAAAGAAGGGTAAATGTGCTCCCTATTCATATTCTCACAATAATATTAAGTGCTTATGTTACAAGAACACGATAAACAATGGCCTGACAGTCACCCTCTATATATATATTCTTTTGGTGCATTGAGGGTCTCTCTATTTCAGTGATGGCTAATAGGGCTTATTCTTGAGTTTGGAAATTCTTTAAGTTATCTTCTACAATTCATGGTTTTCTAGATGAGTTGTCTTTTGTGATTTTCTCCTGTTAGTTTGTTTCATAAGCTCGGATTGTAGAGTGAAGTGTAACATAAGGTGACCTAGCTAGAGGTGTCACTAACCAATTTAATTATCCAGACTGGTTCGAGACTAAACTGGACTGGAGATAGTTCAAGCTGGAGGCAATCAAAACCTGAAACAGCTCAAACTTCTTGTGGCAATTCAGACCTAAATAAGCCAGATTTGAAACGATCAGTAATGAGAGGTCCAGAGAAAAACCATAAAAATTTGAAAAAGCTCAAACTGTAACTAACACAAGACTGACTGAACTTGAGATATCCCAAACTAGAAATGGTCTGAATCCAAAATTGTTCAAACTTCAAACCCTAGAAAGGCCTGACTTGTCATTGTCCAATCTTGATATGGCCTAAATCTGAAGTGGTTTGATACCTGAAACTAAATATGAGATGACTTGAATCCAAAATAATTTGAAATTGAAGCTAAATCGATTGGTTACAATGATGTGGGTTTGTAAATTATCCCCTCTTGGTTATTATTATGTCGTCTTATGTTGCAGCATCCTACTCATTTATGGTTGAATTGATCCACCATTAAATTTATTATGAAATTAATTAATACTGAATTAGGATTGTTTAAGGGGGAAGTCTGAAGGCGGATTGGGTTGAGATGGGGTGGGATGTTAAATGCAAGTTAGACCAGCTTGTTGTTTTTGCCGATGAGGAAAGGTTTATGAAGTGCTTGAAGTTCTAAGCTTAATAATTCTATTTGATGAGTTCGATATTAAAACCACGGAAGCTCTTATTTTTATTGCGAGTCTTTAGAATAAGTTGGTTTGATCTTTGTTGTAAAGGATTTTGAAATTACAAATTTATGTTGATAGGTATATCAAGGAAGGAAGCACGGTTAGTGTAATGGGAGTTGTTCAGAGAAATGACAATGTGCTTATGATTGTTCCTCCGCCTGAGCCAATTACAACTGGATGCCAGTGGGCCAAATGTATCTTACCAGCAAGTCTCGAGGGTATTGTATTGAGATGTGAAGACACATCGAATACTGATGCCGTAACTGTTTAGTAGTATGTGCATTGTAAGCTCTTTTCATAAACACAAATTTATTCTATTTTTTCCCCTTTCTATTAAATATCTGGCGATGATGGTGGCTGTGGTAAGGTCGACTGATGAGCATGAGCCCCGCTGGTGTTTATTAGCCTTTTTAACTGTGTATAGCTTTTTCCGAGGTTTTGTTGTCAACCTTTTATCTTGTAGGTTTGAAGGGTGTTTTTGCTTTAGGGTCGGGTTCATGCAGCTTACGTGTTTGCGAAGGATTCGGGATAATGTAACTAAGAATTAAAAAGAAAAAAAAAAAAATCAAAACATGAACATGAACATTACAAGGTGTTGAGTATATTTGTGTTTGCATGACAGTTTTGGTTCGTTTATGTTGCCAATGGCAGGTTCTCCCTTTGATTTTTGATCGTTGGCTTAAGAGAGATACCGGAAACAAACTGCAATTTTATTTTTGTAATAAGTGTATAGCATTAGTATTTCTAGTGCACATTTGGGTTTCCATCTTCCACTGTTTCCCTTCCGAGTTGCGTTCCATTTTCTCTTTTAATACATATATTTGAAAAGTTTATAATTTGTATTATATGGATTTTTTCATATTTTCGTGTCAAGTAGTGTTCTGATTAGTTTTTCATCTTATGTATTACTGTTCCATTCTTTCGTTTTTTCAGTTATATCTAGCATTGTGTAGTGTTGCACGACTTTCAAGTTCGCTTGGAGTCGATTTGGGTGACTTTTTTAGATTATTTTGGAATTTGGTTGTTTATGTTATTCCTGATTAACCTGTAACCTTAATTGTCACACTGTCATGTGACCATTGTCTTCGCCGATAAACCTTGGTTCTTATCTTTGTGAGACCGAGATATATTCTAAAGTATGAACATAAGTTTGGAAATCTGAAAATGTTTTTTTTTTCGTATTTTTTATTTTCACATTTAAAAATAATTAGTTTCTAATGACATGTGTTGGACATGATTTTATGCATTTAATTTTTAATAATACATTTTTAATTATTATAATTAAAATTTTAATTCGTTTTTCGGATTGCTAAATATAATAAAAATATATTAACTTACTTAACAATTCAAATATAACAAAAATTAATATTTTATAGATCAATAAATTTTTAAATAATATTTAAAAATTTTCAAATCATAATCAAAATATTTTGCTATTTTCAATATTGTGATTTACTTTGTGCAATCATTATTTAAAATAATAGCTAATAAATACTATTAAAATATATTAATTATGTTGATCCTACTAAAAAATTTCCTATTATTAAATAATTTTTAAACAATAAAAACACTCATATATTGTAAAATAATTCTTCACCATTCAATTTATTTTCTTAATAGTTAGTAAATTGACTATAGAATTTGTAAATAATATATAATTAATATGCAGCAAAAAATCATATTAAGTAAAAAAAAAAATATTAAAAATATTTTTTAAATGATTGTAATTTTAAAAACTTTTTTTAATAAAAATAATCATAATTTAATTTAATAGAAGTTGTGATAATTACACGTATAAAAATAATTAAAATTAAAATTATTAGTTAAAAAACTGGTGCCACTTTTAAGATATCTACTCTAAGCATAATATATAGGAAAAAAATAGCGATAATTATAATTATAATTTAACATTATTAATTTAAAAAATTTTGACGTAAAAAATAATTGTAATAATTTTATTGATGTAAAATAGAGTTATCACTTAAATAGAATTCTAAGCGTATTAATAATCACTTAATTAATATTATAGTTAATTATGTTAATTAGTTATTATTTTGAATAATGTTACTTTGAATTAATTATATAAAGTAAAATTATATTGTATGTGTTGAAATTACACCCCCCTCCCCCGGCATCTAAAAAATATATGGTTGTGGAGTGTTTGTACTACTATAAATAGATGTGGTTTCTCCACCTTTAAATCATCCCAAAATTTGTCATTTTCTTCATAAGGTAAATTTTCTCTCTTCTTATTTGTAATTTTTCACTTGTGTTTTTTGCAATGAAATATATTTGGCAGTGTCCGAAGACGTAGGCGTAATTTGCTGAACCTCGTTAAGTGTCTGGTGTTCTTTATTGTTTTTATTTTTCTTTCAATATCTTGTAGGGTACAATTGTAGTAATATAGTGATATTAAATTACATTGAAGGGAGATTTTGTCTAGCAAGTTGAGTTTTAAGTGGAAACATGTGTGACCTTGTTGCGAAATATTCAAATGATGTGCAAGTGTACACAGTCATCAACAAGTAATAAAATAGTAAGTAAAAAGTATCGTCTCCACACGAATTGTATAGACAAATATTGTGAAATTTATCACTTAGCGAATTAGTGATGGAAATAATTGGGAGCAGATTGAATTAACTTAACTAAAATTAACTAAGTATGCAAAAAATAAATGAAAATGAAAACACGGAATAAAAATCAACAATTCACAAGTTTTAATTACTATGACATGAAAGAGTAAGACTAATTGCCTTCTTTTAACTTAAAATTATTAAAATAATGTTAATGATGTTACAGAAGAAAACGATGGCAATTCGGCTATTTATTAATCCAACATGAATAAATTATGAAGTTATACTTATTTAATTATTAAATTTCTCTAGCATACTTCAATGTTCAATCAACTTAAAATCTTCATAAGCGAACATCTTAAAAGGATTATGCAAGGTAACAATATTGTTTAATATTATTACTAATTTAATCGTTAAATGACCAAACATGCACCATTTAAATATTGTGTTAATTAATTACAATATTGTTCGGATTAAATAATTAATTCAATTGCTTCCCTACATTCTTAATGCATGAGTAGCATGTTCATGTTTTTATTTGAATACATAAACAACCAAAGCACATAACATCATTAACAACATAATAATAATCTAAGCTAAGAGAATGCAATCAATCTAACATCAACATAATTAAATTATTTTAATTAAATTAAAAGCAAGAAAATACTTAGTAATCATGTTCATCAATTTAGAACAAAATAAAAAGATTAAAGGGAAAGAAACTAGAAGACAAATCCGATGTTTCTTCGTAGCTTGCCTTGAGTTTCCTTTCCTCCTTCCTTTTGCTTGCTCATTTGCACGATTGCTCCTTAAGGTGTTGAATTTTGCTGCTCAAAAGAACTTTTGAAATACTCCTCTCAAACTCTTGTGTTGCTCTATCAAATGAGAAGTGAAAGAATGGAGAATATGAGAAGAGATGGTGAATGAGGGATGATTGAAATGAGTGAATTGCTAGCCACTATTATTAGACTAACTAAATCATCCTACCAGAATAATAGATAATTCTATCAAATTATGAACTTAACAACGCCTAAACAACTAGTGTGGCGTATACTCCATAGAGAGTTCGCCAAATCACCGAGCTCACCAAACACAAGATTCGCTAGTTGGCGCATTCACAAAATCTTATGCTTAATCAAAACTAATGTCTTACCCATTCAGAATTTACTTTAAATACCATCTTAATAAACAGTAACTAGATACTAAGACTTCGTCAGGCGGGTTGTTACAACGTTACCTTAGATTTGAACTTGGGGGTCTTCTTGAAGGTGGATATCGCGATATCCACTGAAAGGTGGTCTCTAATCTCAAGTTTATTGTAAGTATCACGATTCCAAGGTTTGGATATCATGATACCCTTTCTTTTGGTGCTTATCTCGCTCATTTTCAGCCTCCAACACTTCCCTACATCACTCAACCATACGTTAGGGCCCCCAATGGCACTATTGGCCAATTTGGGTCTTAAAATAAGCAAAAGTAAGGAATTTACACTTATTAACTTAAAATCTAAAAGTTATAAAAAAAATATGAAAAAGACACAACTTTGCTTGAGAATAAGCTCGTTAAGTATACCAAGAAAACTTAATTTGCCATATCAAATTATGGCAGATCACAAAACTCTCTTATCTTCTTCTTCTTCAGAGTAAATGAAGAAGATGATGGAGAGAACAAAACAGGGTTGAGAAGAATTCACCCCGGGAATTCATTTCTCTACTATTTATAGCTCTTCACGCCCGATTATCAACCCTATAAAAATTGTACATTAGTAATCATTTTGTTTCCACTAAGGAACTAGTTGGTCTTAATCCAACCGAACTAGAATTGGAATTGAACTATGTCCTAATTAGCCATGAAATTTTTTTCCTGATTTTTCAATATCAGCTAGCAACTTATGACTTCTTTCAATTTAACCTCTAATTATTCCTAAATTCTGAACTCACGGAAAACTGGGTGGACAGAAACCATTTGGAAGCCAAACATCTTAGCTCGGTGGATACTTTGCATACTGGAGCAATGTTCCAATATTTTGAAAAATAAATATTTAATAAGTTTAAAACAATTTGAAACAATACTATGCCACTTATAGTTAGGGAGTGAGTAAACATTATTTGGCGGAAGCTTTGTAAACATGTGCAGGTTCGAATAAAATCATAAACGAGATAACACTCGATTAGAAATTAAAAATTCAATTCTACTAGATGAACATTACTTGAAATAGTTTTCTGTATAGGTCAGCAAAACTATATATGAAAATCAAGAAATACAAATAAACATTTTCAAATACATGTTTTGTTCCAGTTTAATCTAGCGGAAATCAAACAATTATCTTAATTCCTCAGCGATTTCATGTTACACCAAGGCAAGAGATGGCTCACAAATAGGCTACAAACTGGTTGAATCCTTGCACGATACGTCCAACCTACAAGCCTAGAACTAAGAAGAAAGGAAACTAAGTATGTTCATAAGAACTTAGTGAATTCCAAGGAAATATAACCCCACAATAGGGTGCAATAGACACTATTAGACTAAGAACTAGACCAACAAAATGGTACGCCACTTCTGGCAGATACAATTTCCCTTTTTCCGAAGTATCTGCTGACAGATACTTCCACAAACGGACACAGCCTAATGGCGGACACTATTCTCTATTGGAGACCTGCATATAACTGACACAAGGCACAACTACTCTATTTATATACCACCTTTGTGGACTACCCCTTTATGACCATCTATTGTATGTTTTACGCTTCATGCAATATTCACACTTGTTTTAACACAATATACACTTTTTATCTATATACTCCTTTGCTTGTGCTAGCTTCTAATCCTAGTTCCGAAGAACCATTATTCTTGGATCTTCATGTCGCTCCTTAGAGCCATTAATCCAGTTATAACCTCTATACCTCCATCATTCCTCCATGTAATTTGAACACATGAGTGTTCCCCCGCAAGGCTAGGTATTCACCAGTCACCGTTTGCACCAGAGTACCATACCAGAGGCAAAACAAAATATTTTGTGTTTTCTTTTCATCATCATACGTAACAACTCTCCAATACCTCATTACACCATTCTGGATACCGAGCTTGTGCACCAAGGAAGAAGTATTTATTATACCCATACACATGCAAACCTTCTGTATCTAATTTACTGACTTAATTGTACATGCATCGACCCCTTACCACGTCCTTTTTGACACAAGTACTAGGACCAAAGGTTAAAGCCACTTACCTGGATATACAGTAGGTAAATTTAAACATAATAATGCATATAACAACTCAAGGTACAAAAGAACTCACCAGAAACCTTCACTTAGAGCTTCCTACTCAACGGATTCTTTCCCTTTAGCATTAAGACCTTCTCCCATATCATTGATTAAAACAATCAAATGATTTCCTTAAATATAAGAACAACCAAAACTTAATGAAGTAACATGAACCGATAAACATGAAAATAGTTCCCGAATGGAAGTTTTCTTCCTATCCAGTATTTAGATGGAAACCCTACTGAACAACTCTTACAACAACTCCTTTCTACCTGGTAAAACATGAATAAGGATTTAAGAATTTACCAGTAGAAAACTCAAGGAAAGAATTTTCTATAAGTTTGACATATGGCTCTTTTGTTAACGACGAAGAACACCTTTCGGTTTTATTCAATGATAACGAAGGCAAGCAGAAAAGATGAAGTAGAAATTTTCTCTCCACTACTAGGTTGTCCAATTTATAGCTATCTCTAACCCAAATCCCAATCAGGGTTAAACTCTAATCAATAATCATACTCATATTTTTCCACTAATTAATCACATCCTATGAGGCTCTCCAAGTGTCTTAGTTATTGACATGTTACCTCCATTAGGATGCTAGATAACTTAAACATTTCCTACTAACCATTACAATTATCTCTACAATACACAGAACATGGGTGGCAGACTTATTAGTAGGAGAGTCTGCCAAATAAGAATCTCGCCAACCGCAAAATAAGATTCCACAAACTCAGCGAAATACTTCACCAAGAAGTTCAGCAAAGTTAACCCATCTAAGTCTCACGACTTAGGCGGTCTCGCCAGCGCAATCTCCCAAACAGTACTAGGTTACCAAAAGAGGATGTGACAAGTATTCTTAGCTAAGGGTAGTAAATAGCTCAGTTGAGGGTAATTAGCGACTTAATTGATAATCAGGGATTTAATCGATCATAGGCCAAGAGCTCGACACTAGGAAAAGGAAATTACATTAGGATATCTGAGGTTAATTAAATTCCATTAGGTTAATTAATTTAATTAGTTTATATTTTAATTTTGCATCAACACTATTAATTTGTGAATCAATTAGATTAGTAATTATTTTCGGTAATTAATTTAATAATAAAATTTTCCAATATGCAATCACTTGGGATCCTTGGAATACGTTTCAAGTGTTTCATTGTAAAAAAATGATATTACAATTTGACCTGTATACTTGTGGACACCACTGCTTAATTTTATATATTTTTGTTGCAGCATTTTCAATTCAGACGTTTGTACGTCTGGCGGCAGTCACCTAACATTTACAAAAATACCCCCACTCAAAAACTGATTTTTAAAGGCTTTGACCCCATTTTGCCTTCAAATTGACCTTTTAGAAATGTCCCTATTAGGCTTCAATGTCATGACATCCTCATCAGTCAGGTGAATAGATCATTCAGTCCATGTAGCAACATTAGACTTTGTGGTTGTGACATTGACTTCAGTGGGCTCCAATTGCTAATTTAGAAGAACATGCAATGTTGTGACGTTAAGAACTAATGTTGTGACCTTGACTTCAGACTACTGAAGGTTACAATTGTTGAAGGTTGGCTCATTAGTTGATAAACTGTGCACAATGTTGCGACATCCATAGGTGATATCATTGTAACAGTCTAATTTAGACCCTAATCGGAATAGTGGTTTCGGGACCACAAATCCGAGTTTGAAAAATATTTTTAAATTATTTTGTGTGTTTATTATGTGTGAATTTGTTGGTGTTAAATTTTCGTGACTTAATTTTGTCGTTTAGGTGTTCGATTAAATAAAAGGACTTAATCGCATAAAATGTAAAAGTTACAAACTATAGTGTAAAGTGCTTACTTGATAGTGGCTTTTTAATATGGAGTCCTTAAAAGGCAAATAGCCCATCTTCAAAGGTAGTGGACGGCAACATGCCATCATTTTATGTTTTATATATTATTTGTTATAATTAAAAATATATATTAATGTATAATAATGTTATATTATAATAAAATGACATAAAAAAATAAAGCCATAGTTTCATTTCTCTTTCCATGGCCGAATAACAAAAAAAAGAAAAAGAAAGAAACCAAGCTAGGTTTCGGCACCTATTCAAGCTCAATCAAGGTTCGTTTTTGTTCGGTTTTTGATAATTTCTACTTTTTTTAGATCGTTGCTTAGAAATCTTTAAGACCCATGCTTTAATTTTTGAGTTTGATGAATATTTTGAGTTGAGCCATTGATGATAGTTTGTTGTTTATGTTGTTTGAGGATGAATTATGATATAGTTTGTTGTTTATGTTGTTTGAGGATGAATTATGATAAATATGTGTTAGATTAACAAGTTTTGTCTTTGAATTTTTGATGAAATTGAGTATGTTGGATTAAATTGCAAAAATAAATTTTAGGGGGACTAAAATGTGAAATAAATAAAATGTATTTTATTTAACTTGTATGAAGGCTATGAATATTCATCCCTTAAGGTGTATAGTCAAATTTTGTGTATTTTGTGTTTTGTGCAAATAGGACTAAATTGTAAAAAGTGTGAAATGTTAGGGCAAAATGGTAATTTGCCCATTTATGAGTTTTTTGGATTAAATTGAATGAAAATATGTTTGAATGAGCTTAATTTGAATATGTTTAGATCAAGAACCAAAGCAGTCGGACTTGGATCGGGGAAAAACGAAAATAGTTGAATAGCCGGTTTTTGTCGTCCGTCGATGTCCGAGGTAAGTCTTTAAGCGTTAAAACATTGTAAGTTATGCATATAACTTAGTAATTTGCTGTTTTGGAAATTTTTGGAATCAACAATTAATAGGCGAATGTTAATAAACCTAAAATTTAATGTGTTAAAGTTTGTTTGATTGAGATATGTTATTGAAATGTTCGTATGAATATTATGAAGTGTATAAAAGGGTTCGATATATGAAATATGTGTGTGAGACAGCTTAAAAGTATCGTTATTTAGGCTGTGAGCCTAGCAAGCCTTGGGCTGGTGAACTTAATCAGGCTTTGTGCCTAACAAGCCTAGTGCCGGTGTGTGATTCAGGCTTATGCCTAGCAGGTTTTATACCGGTGATCTATCTTCAAATTTACATTTTTAAGGCCTCGTAATTTTGTGATTATTAAGCAAGTAAGTTGACAAAATGCTCTTGTATATTCGGCCTCTTAGGTATGTGGATAAAATGGTAATGTAACGATATTATATACTTGAATGCCTGTGATGCTATACTAAATTTGAATCTTTGGGATACATGTGATGTTTAATGAATATATATATATTCGGTTATATACATGATAAATATGTATTTGATATTTGTATGATTGGTTATATATGCATATATTGATATATGGTGTTTACATATTCGATTGTATATGGGGACATGTTGAACTATGTGTATTCGGCAATATGAGTAGGTAATTAAGAGATGACTTTTTGGATTTTAAACCTTTTGCTTAATTGGTAAGTTTGTAAATTTAAATGAGATAGTGAAATTTTGGGATTGAGAAGTGAATAGTGATATGCCATATAAGAACATTAGTATTCGACCATGATAGTCTATTTGGGCTATATTATCATGTTAATAATACAAATTAAATAGTTAAAATGTTTGAATGTTCTTTTAAATTGTTTTATATGCTTAAGGCTTACTAAGCTATGTTAGCTTACTCTGTATTATATGTTTATGTTGTTTATAGATTTTGGACTTCAGCTTCAAGGTCGGGGATCGTTATTGAAGTCATCAACACTATCGTCAATTGTTGGTACTTCTAGAAAGTTTATTTCCGAACTTATGGCATGTATATGCTAATATGCATTTTGTTCAACTTTGAATATGTAATTTTGAGCCATGCGAAAATGGCTTGATCTTAATGTTTAAGTAATCTTAATCGTAGTATATGTGAGTGTTATGCTTGGTTTATAAATTCGACTGTGATATGAGTTCATGCTAGGTACATATATATGTTTGGGTATGGAGTAACCATTAATGATTTATGCTTAGTTCTTTTTGGAAAGTTTGATATATGTGATCGAGGCATATGCTTGAAATGTGGGTTGTTAATGACCTATTATTGAGTTACATAATTCAAAACATGAATCAAATTGGAAATTGTTTGCATTGTAAATTAGGTAATCGGTTCTGTGATGAAATAAAGGTGATAATTATAAGTTATTTGTGATTTGGTATTGGTGTTAAAATCATGACATTAAATGGTAGTTAAATGTTTAGTTAAATGTTAATAATGGATTTGGTTGAGTGGTTAGTACATGTATCTTTATTATGTTTTGGGTGTTGGATTGATTTTAGTTATGAAATGGACTCAAACTAAATGTATAATTATTTACTTGTATTGTGTGGTTTGGTTTTGGTGTTATATAGATTCGAATATGGTAAATAGATAGGAGGATTTGTTTAGTCATTGAGACTTTAATAGGATGGTTTAAATTGATGTTGTAAACTATGCATATTTGGTTATGATATGTATTCGAGTTAGATAATAAAATGTGGTACAAATGAATTTGAATTGTGTTAGGCTATGTAATTTGCTATTGGTAGATAATAAGAATTCGAATATGAAATCAATTATGTATGTATATATGTATTCGACTATGTTATACTGAATTTATATTGTATGCATAGTTGTTTGCTAAACTGTGAAATAAGATTTAATTAGATATATTTTGTTTATACCATGTGATAAATGATGAAATTTTTAGGTTCTGATGTATGAAATGATTATACTCTCTGATGCGATATTAAAGTTGAGCTGTAATATACAATGCATATTTATATAAGTTGTAATATGATCGGTAATGCCATATAACCCTAATCCGGCGACGGATACGGGTTAGGGGTATTACAATCATGACCTTTGCTCTAGTCAGCTCACTCGTCTTCTCATTCTTCTCAACTAAGTCCTTGCAAAAATCTTGTACCACAAATAAGTCCGTAATGGAATATAATTATTGTTTTATTCAAATAAACATAAAATAAGCTAAAATTTGCAATCAACATAAAATTTAACCTATGTATGAAAAAACTATAAAAGACTCAACCTATTGTTAAAAAAAGGTCTTTAAGTGCATAAAGAGATTAATTTGTTATATCGGAATACATCACATCACATGTAGGTTGTTATGCCAACATCGTTAAAAAAAATTAGTGTTTTAGTTAGCATTTTTGTTAAGAAAAAACAATTTAACTCTTTTTGAAAGGTCAATGACTAAATTTAACTAAAAAAGAAGAAGAATAAGAGCCAAATTAATAGAAAATGTAAACATTGAGAGTTAAATATATTACTATTTAATTTTTAATTATGTAGGTTGAATTGTTAATAAGGTAGTATATCTTTTAGCCCAATTGGGATGTATATTTTGAGGAATTAATATTAAAGCTGCAGATGAACTTTAGTATAATGTGCAATATTAAGTATGAATTTTATACAAAGTTTTTATTTTATTTTATTTAATTACCACAAATTATTAACAAGATCAACACTTAGCATCACTTTATATTTTACATTAAAAAAATAATTATATCAATTTAAGATGAAAATAAATAGATATACTTATTTTCATAAATATATAAAATTAAATCAAAATCAAAATTATATTTTTGCACATAAATCACAATTAAAGTTTCAAATGTATAGACCACTTATGTGTAAATTTATTATTTAGGCTCCAGTTGTTTCAATAAAAATGGCTTCTAGATTTTTATTTTTTTTTGCATTTTCATTTGTTTGTTTCATAAAAAAAGTTTCGTCAACGAAAAATAACTTACATGTCAACAGAAAATAAGCCATTTTTAAAAATATCTAAAATTAATAAAATATTTATATAAAATATTATATTTTCAATAATATTAAACATAAATATTTAATTATCTATATCTAATCATATAATAAATTATTAATATAAATTATTATTTTAATAAATTATTTAATATTGCAATTTTGTTTTAGTAATATATTTTAAAAACAATAATTTTAAATTATATTCTTCATATATTATTGAAAGCATATTCGATATCAATATTCCAATAATAAATAATTTGTAACAGCCCGATTTAGGGGCTAGTCGGAATAGTGATCTCGGGATCACTAATCTGAGATTGGAGAAATTTATTTTCATGTTATATTATAAGTCAGAGCATGATGGAAAATGTGCATGAGAATTTTAGTACTTTAATTTTAACGATTTCATGTTTCATTTTGAAAAAGGGACTAAATCGCATAAAGTGCAAAATTTCATTTTTCAAGCTAGAAGTATTAAATAGATAAGGAACTTTAAATTGAAGGTCTTGAATGTGGAATTAGACCCTCCTAATGTTGATAGCCGACCATAGGGGACAATAGACACAAAATTGGTCAAAATTGGGTGGGTTAGGTGGACTAATCTGAAGGAAATAAATAAAATAAGAAATGATGATATCATCCATTTTTCTTCATCACTTTCACCACCGAAAATGCCAACATAGAGGGGGGTTTTGAAAGCTTTGAAATTTCAGCAACTTATCCTCACACAAGTAAATGATTTTGATGGTTTTAGTTGATAATTTTTATACTTTTGAGACCCCTAAAGCTTAAGCTTTCTAATGGGGGGATTAACTTGTAATATGGTGAAGAGTATAGAGTTTTGCCATGAGAGCTTTCATTTTTATTTGCTGCATTTTTATGGAAGAAATGGAGTCTTAGTTGTTAGATGAACAACTTTTGTGAAAGGTGTTAGTATGAAAACACCAAATAGGACCTTGTAGTATGAAAACACCAAATAGGACCTTGATGAAAATGTTACAAAATTGGTAGTAAGTATGTGAAATGTTGAGTTTTGATGATAGTCATAAGAGTATTAAATGTTCACCTAGGCTTGTTGAAGGTAGAAATACGATCAGAATTTATTTCCGAGCCTAGGGGCAAAATGGTCATTTTGCCAAAGTCTAGGGGCAGAATAGTAATTTTTGCCTAAGCATGATTTTTGAAATGCTATTATTAATATAGTGATTAAAATGGGTTAAATTGCTATTATAGAGCAAGAACAACCGAGGACTCGCCTTGATCGGGGAAAGAACAAAGTCTCGGACTAGATCGACAAGCTAGCTCATTTTGAAATCGAGGTAAGTTTGTATGTGATTTGAATAGTTAACTTGAATGAAATGTTGAAAGCCTAATGGGCCATATTGAAATATGAAATAGATAAGGTCCCGTATAAGACCATGTCCGGGACATGGCCTCGACACCGAGTTGAGATCCCGTATAAGACCATATCTGGGATATGGCTTCGGTAAGGGATATGAAAAGCATATAAGACCATATTCGAAATATGGCATCGACCCATGTTAGGAAATTCCATATAAGACCATATCCGGGATATGGCATTGGCATTTAGAGGTAATCCCATATAAGACCATATCCCGGATATGGCATTGGCAGTTAGAGGTGACTCCATGTAATACCGCCTCGAAGACGTGGCAATGGCTTTATAATTACAGTAGTGGCAATAAACACACGTCTTTGACTATCCCTTGAGAATTGTGGGATAAGTAGATGAATTTAGAAGTAGAGATGTGAATTATATTTAAGTCATGTGAATGAGTCACGAAGAATCGGTTTCGATACGTGGCACGGTATGTGCTATACAAGGGAAATTGTAAGTAAGTATTGTCAAGAAGCCTTGACTCGCGTACAATTAGCTAATACCATGGATGGATTACTTTATGAGCTTATTATTGTTGTTTATTTCCATGCAAACTTACTAAGCTTAATGGTTACCCTTTTTCATTGCCCTCCTTTCTTGTAGTATTACCAAGGTAACTCATGGACCGTGAGCGTAGGAGTTCGGAAATCACACTATCGATAGCACTTTGGTATAACAATTTTAGACTTGTTTTGATTATGGCATGTATAGGGATCAAGTATTTTGTTAGGCTGTAATTGTTAGTCAAAGTGTTGACTACGTAAGTTTATAAAAGTCAGTTTGTAGATGGCCTATTGAGTTAAACAAATACTTGGAAAACTCTTTTGTTTAATGAAGATGTAATTCATGAAGTGTATGTCCCTTTTAATTATCTAGTAAGTTGGAATGAGCTCTAGATTTGCTTGTGGCTAGGAGGTGGTATTGTTCTGAATGGAGGAATGTATATGCTAACTCTAAGGTGACAATGGCTTGGTATATAGCCTGTTATTTGCCTATATAGGTAGACACATGGGCGTGTGTCTAGACAGTGTGGGAGGCACGGCTAGGACATGAGCGTGTGCCTAGGCCGTGTGAAGTCTACACCTTGCACTTAGAATTTGAATCACTACACAGCTGGAGTACACGGACGTGTCAAGGCCGTGTGACTTTAGTCAGAATAGACCACGGCTGGAAGACAAGGGCGTGTCAAGGACGTGTGAACTTAGTCAGTGTCGACCACGGGTGGAAGACACGGGCATGCCTTAGGGGCACACGGGCGTGTCCCTAGGCCTACACGGGCTTGTGACGCCTGTTTTATTAGAAAGTTTCTCGAATTCGTGAAAGTTCTTGGAAATTTTCTGATACTTCTCGGAAGTATGTTTAGGGCCTCCTGGACCTGTTATGTGCAAGCGACGAGGTTAAACAAAATTTTATAACCCTATTCTAGAAGTTTAAGCATGTTTAGCTATGTAATGCCTCGAACCCCGTTTCGGCTCGGATACGGGCAAGGGGTGTTACATTTATTGGTATCAGAGCTACGGTTTAGTCGATTCTAGGACTAACGTAGTGTAAGTACGAGTCTAGCTATACATGCCATATGTAAGAGTGCCTGAGTAATGATAGTGTGATGACTCCTGACGTATAAAATTGTGTTTTATGTAGTAGATGGACTCTGGTCTAGACCGAACTGTAGCCGATTATGCTGCGAGTAACGCGCCGGCTCCCGCTCAAGGGACCGCGCCAGCTAATAGTAAACCTGAGACCTTGAGTCTAGGGGAAGAGGCTCGAGAAGCCTTTCTCTACATGATGAGCAATTGGTATGCTGAGTATACCCGAGCGAATCCTAACGCTCAACCCCCTCCGCCCCCACCTATCCCTCAACCTGCCCAGTAGCTCCTCAAGTGGTTGAGGTAGTGAGAAGAGAAAGGCCTCCGGTGGATAAGATCTGTAAGCAAGGAGCCGAAGAATTTCGGGTGAATAAGGATGATGACCTGGAGAAAGCAGAATTCTGGCTCGAGAATACCATCCGGGTATTCGATTAGTTATCCTGCACGCCCGAGGAGTGCTTAAAGTGTGCGGTGTCACTCCTGAGAGATTCAGCCTACCGATGGTGGAACACCCTAGTATCAGTGGTGCCAAGGGAGAAAGTTAGTTGGGAATTCTTCCAAGAGGAATACCGGAAGAAGTATATCAGCCAGAGGTTTATCGACCACAAGAGAAAGGAGTTCTTGGAATTGAAGCAAGGTCGTATGTCAGTGACCGATTACGAACGGGAGTTCGTAAGGCTTAGCAAGTATGCACGGGAGTGCGTGTCTACCGAAGCCATCATGTGCAAGAGGTTCGAGGATGGATTGAATGAAGATATCTGCTTATACGTGGGAGTTCTTGAATTAAAGGAGTTTGTTGTGTTGGTGGATAGGGCCTGTAAAGCCGAGGAGTTGGCTAAAGAGAAGAGAAGAGCTGAGTACGAGTCTCGTGATTCGAGGAAGAGACAACTGAGTAAGTCTTACCAATCTTCATCTAAGAAATCGAAGGATTCCACTACTCGATCAGTCAATTCAGCGGGGTTCTCAACCCGAAATAAAGGCAAGCAATTCTCGGGATCGAAAGGGCAAACCACATCAGTTGCTAGTGTGGGCAACATTCGACCGAGTAGACCGGAATGCCCTCAGTGTGGTAGGCGCCATTCCGGTGAGTGTCGGGCTAATGATAAAGCCTGCTTCAGATGTGGGTCCTTGGACCACTTTATCAGAGATTATCCCGAGGTGGACGAGAAAGAAAAGCCCCAAAATGCAAGATCGGAAAGTACCACTAGGGGAAGACCATTGAGAAACCCGAGGATCGAGATGAGAAGCAAGAATCAATCTAGAGAACAAGATGTTAGAGTCGAGGGTAGAGCACCGGCGAGGACATATGCCATTCGTGCTTGTGAAGAGGCATCTTCCCCCGACGTGATCACGGGTATCTTCTCTCTCCATAATACTCGTATTATAGCTTTAATTGACCCGGGGTCTACCCATTCATACATATGCATAGAATTAGTCTCTAGCATGAGCATGCCTATAGAGTCTACCGAATTTATCATAAGAGTGTCTAATCCCCTAGGCAGGTGTGTGTTGGTTGATAGAGTTTGTAAAGGGTGCCCTTTGATGATTAAAGGTCATTGTTTCCCGGTCGATCTTATGTTGTTACCATTTGACGAATTTGATTTCATTCTCGGGATGGATTGGTTAGTTACCCATGGTGTAATTGTGAATTGTGGGGAGAAGCATATCGAGTTGAGAGATGAAAATGGAGATTTTATTCGTGTTGAATCAGATAAACCGGATAGGTCGCCAATAGTGATATCAACCATGTTGGCTCAGAGGTACCTAAGGAAGGGGCATGGGGCTTATCTTGCCTTTGTGTTGAACACTAAAGAGACCGAGTTAAAAATCGAGTCAGTACCCATAGTATACGAGTATCTAGATGTTTTTCTGGAAGATTTGCCAGGGCTACCTCCGGATAGAGAGATTGAATTTGGGATTGAATTAGTTCCCAGTACTGCCCCTATTTCTATTGCTCCATATAGAATGGCTCCAACCGAGCTAAAAGAACTGAAAGAACAGTTGCAAGAATTAACGGATAAGGGTTTCACGAGGCCGAGTTTTTCTCCGTGGGGTGATACCGTTCTATTCGTGAAGAAGAAAGATGGTTCCTTGAGACTATGTATAGACTATCGGCAACTCAATAAAGTGACGGTGAAGAATAAGTATCCGTTGCTGAGGATCGATGATCTATTTGACCAATTAAAGGGAGCCACAGTATTTTCCAAGATAGATTTGAGATCTGGGTACTATCAGTTGAGAGTCAAGGACTCAGATGTGCCGAAAACCACATTTAGGATTAGGTATGGCCATTATGAATTTTTGGTCATGCCTTTTGGTCTAACGAATGTGTCGTAACCATTTTTGAAAAAAACGGGAATCGACTTTTAAAAATAGGGAGTCGCCACCGATCTTTTATTCGAGGTGTGATCGGGTCACCTTGAGATGGATTATTTTAATAAAACATTTTGATTTATTAAAACAATCATTTTGGTCTACGAAATCTGAGAACGGGTTCGGGAGTCAGTTACGTGCAAGGAAGGGTTAGCACCCTTGCAATGCCCAAAGTTGGTACGAAATTGATTAATGTTGTCCTAATGTCAAAAATTCGAAAACATTTTAAAAATGCAATTTCTTTAGAAAACAAGTGGAATATTCCAAATGTAAGATTCATTCGCTCTAAAGGAACTAAATACCACACCCAGCACGTTAGGATGTAATATCTTGAACCCTCAAAGTCAAGATCATCTTATAGTTCAGAATCATGTGAATTAAAAAGGATATTTGATTATTTGGTTGGATGGAAGATTGACACCCAGTACATTAGGGCATCATATTCTGACTTTCCAAATGCACAAATATTGCCTTATTTTTGAAAAACTTTTAAAATAAATTAAATCTGAATTGAATCTCAAAATTAACTCGTTTCAAAGGAACAAAAGCATCATACCCAGCACGTTAGGATATATCACCTTTATACTCTGACGTCGAGATCATCTTTGATTTTCAAGACATATGAAAATGGTATTTGGTTATTTAGTTGAACGGAAAATCAACACCCAACACGTTAGGATGTAATCTCCCGTACTTCAAAACACGCCAATATTGCCTTATCTTTGAAAAAAAAAACCTTTTAATAAGCGATTTGAAATAATTATAAAAAAATAAAAGAAATAATAATTATAGGACAGAAGTTTATCTAAATAGATAATACACAAGGCAATCTATCATAATCTAAATATATAATTATACATAAAAAATACAAGAATAATTTATATGTAAAAGCATTTGAAATAAACAAAAATAAAATAAGATATTTATAAGAAATAAACTATTCATATAAATAAATTCAAAAAACATATTCATGAATAAATTCGCCAGAAAAATATATATGTACATGAAATATATAGTATTAATAATACATGCATAGAATAAAGACAATTTTATCAAAAAATTATGTATGTACAATATATGGGATCACTTATATTAAGTCATTAAAACAAAAAAATCGATAATAGATGAATTTAAAATTAAGTATTTAAAATATAAATAAAAATATTCACAAGTAGAAAACAAAACAAATTACAACGTTGAAAAATCCATAGAATAATTCAAGACAATTTATTAAAACAATTTCAAAGGACAAAAAGAACAGAAGCTGTACTCATTCGAAATAAAAAGAAACTTAAAATGACAATTTAAAAATAAATAAAATTAACTAGATAAGATTAGGGATTAAAATGAGATGTGCACGAACAAACATGGACCAAGCATGCAATTATTCCGAATCTTTAAGGCAGAGTTTAGAGGTGGATTAAGTTAAAAAACGCGCAAAGCTCACGGGCGAAATTTGAAAAAGAAGAAAAAGGCAAAACGGGATCTGATCGAATAGTGCAGCAACAAAGGGGGGCCCAAGCACACAATTATCCCCTTTTAGGGATATGCGCATGTTCCTTTTGTAGAGAACGGCGCCGTTTCACCTGTTATTAAAACCCCCCAATAAAAATTCTTCACATTCATTTCCCCCCATATTTCCAGAAAGAACAAAGGCCCCTTCCCCTTTTCAAAATTTCCTTTCTTCTAGGGTTTTCTGAACCCATTTCGCGCCGTCGATGGGGGCTCTCTCAGCCATCCTTCGCGTCACCGTACCACCACCATGTCGGTGGTCGGTGATGCCCAAAATCAGGCCCTTTCGGCCCCTTTGAAACTCTCTTTTAAAAGATGACAGAGAACCCCATTTTCGAACTCATTCAAGATGACAGCGCGGGTCCTCTGACGACTCATCTGCGGGCTCAGGTATGGTTCCCTCGTTTTTTTTAAGTTTGTTTTTTTTTAAGTTTTAAAATAATAAAAATAAAGACGATAAGACGAACAATAATAGCAAAATAAAATCGGAATCAACCTTCTGCTTTTCGATTTCTGATTGTTTGTGAAGTGTTTTTTTGGTTTATGAGAGTTTAAAAATAAAAGACAAATAATACACAATAACAGTGACTAGTAATCCAAAATAATAAAGAAAGATCGATATTAACCTTAAGATTTTTTCTTTTTGGTTTTTAATCGTATTTTATTTTTTCTGAAAATCCCCCCTTTTTCTACAATGGTCTCGGTTCTTATAACCAATTTACAAAAGCATGGGCCTCTGTTTCAACTCATTTTTTTAATTTGTTCATCTCTTTTTTTGTCATTTTCTTTCTTGGTTCTGTTGCTTGATCCTCTTTTGCAGATGATGGGCGAGGCATGTGGGTGTTGTCCGAGGCGAGAGAATGGCGCTGGTGGTGACCGACATTGTGAGCGTGGTTGTCAGGGCGCATGGGCGCGCGGGGGATGGACAGTGGCAAAAACAGTGCAAGAGCGCGTGTGGGGAACGCGGTGGACAGTTGCCAAGGCATGGGGAGGGGTGCTGGTAGGTGGAGCGTCGGCGGCTGCAGGAAGGAACCCGTAGGGTTCCGAAAATTTTAAGATTTTAGGCCATTGGGCCTCTATAATTGGGTTAGGGTTGGGTTCTGGTTTTGGATTGATTGTTTGTTTTAATTTGGTTTAATGGGCTTGGATTTGGGTTAGCTGATTGGGCTGTATTGGGTTTAGTTTTTAGGTTTGGTTTTGGGTCTTATGGGTTTTGTAATTGATTGGACCTTTTTGGCTTTTTAGTAATTTTGTAAAAAGACATTACGGACCATTTTTATTATTGGACTTTTTTTGGTTTTATTTCTTTGTTCATTTTGGGTCTGGTATTGGGTTAGGTTTTATTGGACATGGGCCGGGCAAAAATTGGTTATTACAGCTGCCCCTCTTTGCTCATTGTCGTGAAACGAGAATAGAGCAAAGACAATAGGAGAACCAATTTTTCCCGGTTTTGGCCAAGCCTTGACTTATTGGTCCTCGCCTCCCTTAAACATCTTCAAACTTTACTGTAGCCTGTAGCTTTGATCCATTCTGCCACTACTTCCGCGAGACATGACCCGTAGCTTCAATTCGCTTTTCCTCAATCTTTTTTTTTTTTTGCTCCAATATGACTTAGGACACGAAGAGATTTGTAGCTTCGATCTACTAATTGTTCCACTGGGACTTCGATGAAATCTGAACTTTTCAAACTGCTTCCTTATTCTCGCAATATGAGTTGACCCCCTTTTTTTTTTTGAAAAACAGAAACTGAAAAACAGAAATTGAAAATACCTCGGCATGTGACCCGAGGCTCAACTCACTTCTCGTATTATGAGTTGATTTTTGAACAGAAATTGAAAAACAGAAATTAAAAATACCTCGATATGTGACCCGAGCCTCAACTCACCTTTCGTATTATGAGTTGATTTTTGAACAGAAATTGAAAAACAGGAATTAAAAATACCTCAGCGTGTGACCCGAGGCTCAACTCACCTCTCATATTATGAATTGATTTTAACAGAAATTGAAAAACAGAAATTAAAAATACCTCAACGTGAGTGACCCGAGCCTCAACTCACCTCTCGTATTATGAGTTGATTTTTGAACAAAAATTGAAAAACAGAAATTAAAAATACCTCAGCGTGCGTGACCCGAGGCTCAACTCACCTCTCGTATTATGAGTCGATTTTAACAGAAACTAAAAAACAGAAATTAAAAATACCTCAGCGTGCATAACCAGAGGCTCAACTTACCTCTCCTATTATGAGTTGATTTTTGAACAGAAATTGAAAAAACAGAAATTAAAAATACCTCAGCGTGCGTGACCCGAGGCTCAACTCACCTATCGTATTATGAGTTGATTTTAACAGAAATTAAAAAACAGAAATTAAAAATACCTCAGCGTGCGTGACCCGAGGCTCAACTCACCTCTCGTATTATGAGTTGATTTTAACAGAAACTAAAAAACAGAAATTAAAAATACCTCAGCGTGCGTGACCAGAGGCTCAACTCACCTCTCGTATTATGAGTTGATTTTAACAGAAATTAAAAAATTAGAAATTAAAAATACCTCAGCGTGCGTGACCCGAGGCTCAACTCACCTCTCGTATTATGAGTTGATTTTAACAGAAACTAAAAAACAGAAATTAAAAATACCTCAGCGTGCGTGACCAGAGGCTCAACTTACCTCTCGTATTATGAGTTGATTTTTGAACAGAAATTGAAAAATAGAAATTAAGAATACCTCAGCTTGCGTGACCTGAGGCTCAACTCACCTATCGTATTATGAGTTGATTTTAACAGAAATTAAAAAACAGAAATTAAAAATACCTCAGCGTGCGTGACCCGAGGCTCAACTCACCTCTCGTATTATGAGTTGATTTTTGAACAGAAATTGAAAAACACCTCAGCGTGTGACCCGAGGCTCAACTCACCTCTCGTATTATGAATTGATATTTTGAAAAATAGTAATTGAAAACGTATCATCTGGTGGAACTCAGATGTCCTCTTTTTCCTTTGTTCGGTACAGCTATCGTCAAAACTTCTTGCTTTACTGGCGTACCTGTATGTGTCATGCGTGATGTTATCATGATATGCGCGTGTTTGTCTTAAATGCTTTTATGCCTACATGATTATGCCATGCGTCCTGGGTTTGTTTGTCATGTATCTCTTTTTCGTCACAACTTTCATGATGACCTGTATTCATTGCTTCGATTTTTGACTTTCCTTTCAAGTTTTGTACCTGTCCTCAAGCTTTACGAGTAATCTGCGTTTCTTGTATATCACACTTTTGCCCCCTGTTGAACTTTGTCCTTGCTTTGGGGCTCTTGTACTTACCAAATTCTCATCCAGGTAATGCTCAATATTCCTTTTGTTTAAAGTATGTCATTTCACTATTTATCATTTAATGAACCAAACATGAGATGCGTGAAAATGACGAAGTAGGTGTGAAAAATAAAAGAAAATGTTATAAAAAGGAAAGTAGGTTCAATTGTCGCAAATGCTCTAGATATCCAACGCATGAACTTCCCCACGTTTCCTCATCCTGGATCTTTTCAAGCAAAGCTTCTTGTTTAGAAGATTTTGAGCTTCCGAGTCTGCTTCAAATATTGTAATCTCGCCACATGACTCCCTGTTCGAATCGTCTCGCTCCTTATGTTCGAACCTCCTTTTATTAGGACGCCCTTTCAGGTTTTCATCCTAATATATATTTTGTTTATCAAGACGCCCTTTTCGGGTTTTCATCTTGATCTCTTTTTTCTTTTTTGTTTATCAAGACGCCCTTTTCAGGTTTTCATCTTGATCCCCCCTTTTTTTATTATATCAAGACGCCCTTTTCGGGTTTTCATCATGATGATTTTTTCTCTTTTTTCTCTCCTCTTCTCTTTTTTTTAGGCGTAGTACTTCTTCACGGCACTGAGTCACTGGATTTGGTATGAGCATCTGAGATTTGGTACTTCCTTCCCGGGATCTGAGTTCACTGGATTTGGTACTTCCTTCCCATCCATCTCAGTGAGAATCAAAGCTCCACCCGAGAAAGCCTTCTTTACAACGTATGGCCCTTCCCAATTTAGTGTCCATTTTCCTCGAAAGTCTTTTTGTATTGGGAGAATATTTCTCAGCACGAGTTCTCCTTCGCGAAATTCCCTTGGTCGCATCTTCTTGTCATGGGCCGTGATCATTCTCTTCTGGTACATCTGTCCGTGACAGATTGCCCTCAAGCATTTTTCTTCGATAAGATCGAGCTCGGACCCATTCCGATTCTTCTAGTTTTGATTCCGTTAAGACTCGTAAAGAGGGGATCTCAACTTCGATGGGTAGGACATCTTCCATTCCATAGACCAGAGAGAAAAGAGTTGCCCCCGTAGAGGTCCGCACACATGTGCGATATGCATACAAAGCAAATGGTAGCTTCTTGTGCCAATCTTTATATGTCTCGGTCGTTTTCCAAATAATCTTCTTAATATTTTTGTTAGCCGCTTCTACTGCTCCGTTCATCTTTGGGCGATAGGGTGAGGAATTATGGTGCTTTATTTGAAATTGCTCACACACTTTCTTCATCGTCTTGTTGTTCAGATTCAAAGCATTACCCGAAATGATTTTCGCAGGCAAACCGTACCGACATATGATCTCCCTTTTTTTAAAAACCTGCAAACTGTAGTCTTCGTCACATTAGCAAACGAAGCGGCTTCTACCCATTTTGTGAAGTAATCTATGAGCACAAAAATAAATCGATGTCCATTAGAAGCTTTTGGGGAGATTGGCCCTATAACATCAATGCCCCACATAGAAACAGGCCACGGAGAAGTCATGACATGAAGGGGGCGAGGGTGCTGCGTGAATTTTATCACTGTAAACTTGACACTTGTGGCACTTTCGTGCGTAACTAATGCAGTCGCCTTCCATCGTCAGCCAGTAATAACCGAGTCTCATAATTTGTCTAACCATAGTGAAACCATTAGCATGCGTTCCACGAATTCCTTCATGGACATCTTCAAGTATTTTTTGGCTTCAATAGCATCCGCGCATCTCAAGAGCACTTGATCTTTTCCTCTTTTGTACAGGATATCCCCATCAAGGACAAATCCTACCGCCATTCTTCTGATTGTTCTTTTGTCGTTCTCGTTTGCTTGCTCGAGATACCTTTGATTCTTGACATATTCTAAGATATCATGGAACCATGCCCGTCCATCTGCCTCTTTTTCGATGCTAAGACAAGGTGCAGGGGCCTCATATATGCTCATTTGGAGAGGCATTATTTCATTTTTCTCGGTTTGCTTTGAACATCGAAGCCAAAGTGGCTAAGGCATCAGCCAATTGATTTTCTTCTCGTGGGAAGTAATTTAAAAGTTACTTCTTTGAATTCTTTGATTAGCTCTGCCACGAGGTCGCGACATTTGACCAATTTCGAATCTCTCACTTCCCAATCTCCATGGATTTGGTAAATCACCAGTGCTGAGTCTCCGTACACCTCTAAGATCCGTACACCTCTAAGATTTCGATGTCTCGTCCAATAGCTGCACGAAGTCCCATGATGCAAGCCTCATATTCCGTTACGTTATTGGTACAGAAGAAATTTAATCTGGCAGTGAATGGGTAATGATTCCCTTCTGGTGACACTAAGACTGCTCCAATCCCATGCCCTAATGCATTCGATGCACCGTCAAAGCTCATCTTCCATGGTTTCTCTTTTGACGATTCACATTCTTTTTCTGTAATGCACATCAAGTCTTCATCTGGGAAGTCGAATCTCAATGGCTCGTATTCCTCTGTCGTTCGAGTTGCTAAGAAGTCAGCTATTGCGCTTCCTTTTATCGACTTTGATTCACGTATATGATGTCATACTCCGGTAGTAGGATCTGCCATCATGCCATTCTTCCTGAGAGTGCAGGAGATTCCATCATGTACTTTATTGGATCCATTTTTGAAATTAACCACGTCGTGTGATATAACATATATTATTTGAGCCTTCGAACTACCCAGACCAAAGCACAACAAAATATTTCAATTGACGGGTACTTTGTTTCCTACTCTGTGAACTTCTTGCTGAGGTAATAAATCGCCCTTTCTTTTTTCCCTGACTTGTCATGTTGCCCCAGTACGCAACCCATCGAGTTTTCGAACACAGTCAGATACAATATTAACGGTCTCCCGGGAGTTGGCGGTACTAGCACCGGGGGCTAGACAAATACTGTTTTATTTTATCAAAAGCCACTTGGCACTCTTCGTTCCATTCTCCAGGATTGTGTTTTTGAAGGAGTCGAAAAATTGGGTCACATTGGTTGGCAAGTTGGGCAATGAATTGAGCGATGTAGTTCAACCTCCCTAAAAAACCTCTACTTCTTTTTGTGTGCGCGGAGGTGGTAGTTCTTGTATGGCTTTTATCTTATCTGGATCAACCTCAATACCTCTCTCACTAACAATGAAGCCTAGTAATTTTCCCGAGGTAGCCCCAAACGTACACTTGGCTGGATTAAGCTTCAGCTGGAACTTTCTTAGTCTTTCGAACAATTTCCTGAGGTTTTCAGCATGTTCTCTTTCCCCCTGAGATTTGGCAATCATATCGTCGACATAAACTTCTATTTCTTTGTGCATCATGTCATGGAACAGCATCATCATAGCCCTCTGATAGGTTGCCCCGGCATTCTTTAATCCGAATGGCATCACCTTGTAGCAGAATGTTCCCCATATCGTTACGAAGGTAGTTTTCTCCATATCCTCGGGAGCCATCTTTATCTGATTATAACCCGAAAATCCATCCATGAAAGAAAACAATGAATGTTTTGTTGTGTTATCTACCAATGTATCGATGTTTGGAAAGGGAAAATTATCTTTTGGGCTTGCTCGATTCAGATCACGATAATCTACGCACATTCGCACCTTGCCGTCTTTTTTCAGTACTGGGACTATATTAGCCACCCATTCTGGATTAGAGACTTGTAAGAAGCCAGCATCAAATTGTTTTCTTACTTCTTTTATCTTTAAAAGCATTTCAGGTCTCATTCGTCTTAGCTTCTGTTGAATGGGTTTGCATCCTGGTTTCAGTGGGAGTCTATGGACCACTACATCCTCGTTCAAACCTGGCATGTCCTGATACGACCATGCAAATACATCTTTGTACTCATGAAGCAAGGTGATCAAATCATGTTTGGTGTTCTCTGAAATGGAGGTCCCAATCTTCACTTCTTGCCTCTTTTCTTCACTTCCCAAGTTTACTGTCTCAACGGATTCTTGATAGGGTAGAATCTATTTATCTTCTTATTCTATCATCCTTAGTAAGTCAGGGGACGAGACATAATCTTCAGCATTTTCCTCAGCTTCGAATTCTCCTAAACAAATAGCTTTTTCAAAATCGATTTCAGGACTTGTAACGGGATTGTTCATGTCGTTGATATCTGAGCACCTGAAAGGTGAATGGGAAAGAAAACTATAGAGGTGCATCAAAGTATTGGAACCGATCAAACATAATGTTATGGCATGATATGAGGTACATGTAAGGACAGGTCGTGAGAAGAGGGAGCAATTATGAAGTTAACGAGAATGAAAGAACTATGACAAAATGCATCTCCATTAATGTTCATTTAAATGATAAGGATCAAACATAAGCTCTTACAAAAGGATCTTACTATTACTTAGTTAGCATTGAGCATTACTCTGGAGAGGACTTAGAAACTACAAGAAGATCCACAGCAGTCCAAATGTTCCAAATAACCCAGGAGGACAAGGGTGTATCATTGAAACATCTTCAATTGTATTATCCACTTTGTTCATCCCCTGATTGCCGTTAAGTGACAATTATTGCCGACACACTTATCATTATGGTGATTATTTAGCAACCCATTCCTTAATCATTTCTGTTTGAGTGGGGTCGTTGTGCTCCATACTGGCTCCACTCTTCTTCTGATCTTAAGCTATCCTCAGTGCTATTGTCATTCGCAATGACGATAGCTTCTGTCCTTCTCTGTAGTTGCTTGTCGCGACTCCTCTCTGCTTCTTCTGGTGTGACGGACCTCCATGACTCATGCATCTGCCTATTTCCAAAAGTATGCCTTGGTGTGTAGTTTTGATATGGTCCTCCGTCTTGAATGTTAGAAAAGGTCCACCCCATTTGTTGACTGACATAAATAAGGTCATCCATGCTTGTTTCAATCCTACTTTGTGCCCACAGCATGAAATCCCTTCGAACTGCATGTTCTTCCGGTAACCACCTCCTACTGTCGAGGTCATCAAAGTTTTCCAACCAAATTGTACAGCTAGACGAAAACGAGGTGAGGTATTCCACTGCATTGATTAGCATGTCGTGCCTGTAGATGAGCATTTCTTGTTGCCGACGATTAAATCCGTCATTGTTGACTGTTCTTGATTCAGGTAACAGGATTGGGCCTGCTCTTCTTGCGTGGATAGTGTGATCATGGAACATAGCTTCAGCACTAGAGATTCCAACATTTGCCATGATGGGCCTTCCTGTCGGTGCTGGCGTTCTCCCTCTTCTATATGGGCCTGGCCTGTAATTTGGGCTTCGCTGATTGCTGATAGTTTGGCGAATTCTCCTACTGCCTTGCCCAAATTGTCTCATGTAGTTGTTATCCATTGGTCTACCGGGCATTCCTATAACAGATTGACAAGTCTCGATAGTGAGTCCGCAATTGAATTAGAGGACCCTTTTTATGTGCTCAAAGACCGCATTTACTCCTATGCTTGTTACGTGATCCTCGAAATTAGCTCATCTCACTCTAGACGGTTTATTATTTATTGCCTTATCAAAGAAGCTAATTATCGCCTGACAGTCGGTCCTAAGGGTAATTTCCTTCCTACCAAAGTAGTGAGTCTCAAGGGTTGCTAATGTTCCCAGATTTCTCTTTCTCTTCCTCTCTTTTCTTCTATTATGATTTCAACTTATTAGGCTCTTTCACTGGTTTTAAATGTATCTGATGTGATGTGATGCAAATGCATGTAGATACAAATGCATGGAATGAATGCAGAAAGAAAGAGAGGTGTTGCTTATGAATTCAATTCCATTAGAAGAACTTGTCTAGAAAATACGTTTCTTTACATAAAATGGATCGCATATACGGCCTTGTCCTCATAGTCCAGGTGAAAACACCAATCCTCTTCTTTGTATCTGGATGTTAAGGTCGTGTCCCGTGAATTTTCTCAATAGACATCTCTTCTAGCTCTTCGTTGCTTGGTCCAGGTCATATCTCATCACTCGCTTAACTTCCACGATACTCATAATCTTCTAATGACTCTCAAACAATCCTTGCCGTCTTGAATCTTCAGGCAAATCCTCTTCTTTGTATCCGGATGTCGTGTTCCGTGAACTTTTCAATAGATATCTCTTCTAGCTCTTTGTTGCTTGGTCCAGGTCGTACTTCGTCACTCGCTTATCCTCCGTGATGTTCATAATCCTCTGATGACTCCCGAACAATCCTTGTCGACTTTGAATCTTCAGGCAAAGTCTTCTCTCATTGTTACCTAGACTATGTTTAGACGACTGTATTATAATCCACTTTATCAAGTAACACATTTCCTTATGACAAACTCTCCTATTCAGCAATCGAATATGAATCAACACCCCCTTTCTAGGATGATGCAATGTAATGCAAATGCATGGAATGAATGCAAAAAGAAAGAGAAACGTTGATTATGAATTCAATTCCATTAGAAGAACTCTTCTAGAAAATAAAGCTCTTTACATAAAATGCATTGCATATACGGTTTTGTACTCATAGTCCAAGTGAAAACACCAATCTTTTTCTTCGTCTCCGGATGTTATGGTCATGTTTCGTTAAATTTCTTCATAGATGCCTCTTCTAGCTTCTTGTCGCTTGGCTTAGGCCGTACTTCTTCACTCGCTTATCCTCCGCGGTGTCCATAAGTTTCTTTAAGAAAGTCCAGTCGTGACGACTCTTGAATAATCCTTGTTGGCTTGAATCATCGGGCAAAGTCTTGTATTCTTCCGTAGACTATACGTCTTCTCTCGTTGTTTACTTGGACTATATTCGAGCAACCGTATTATAACCCACTTTATCAAGAAATTCATTTCCTTATGACAAACTCCTCTATTTAGCAATCGAATATTAATCAACACCTCCTTTCTTTCATGATGCAATGCAACGCAATCAAAACGAGAAGAAAATACATTAGTACAGGAAAAAATAAACAAACACAGAACAATTATCCGGGTGACCACTAAAGGTTTGGCGTGGCTCTATCTAGCGTAGGCTCCTAGGTCTCTCTACATGTGGTTTGGTTCTAAAGGAAGGGTACCTGAACCAGCAGATTCCTCAATCCTAACCCATTATAGGCTAATACGGATCGAGTTCAGTTTAGGGGAACACATTTCCCTATGGCCATGCGGAGGTGAAAACCTCACGAAGCTCATAGGTATGGATGTGTCCCGGAAGCAGTCCACTAGCCCATGCGGAGGTGAAAACCTCACGAAAGCATAGTTTCTCACTCCCACTTAAAAGGGTATGACCCAATGGTCATGCAATATGAATGCAGAAATACTTTATGAGACTCGACGTTATTGCAATCATAGCACCAAAAAAGTTGAAAACGGAGAACGAATTGAAAAATACGATTATTTTTATTAAAAGCATTCGAATGAATTGGAATAATCATCAAAGGCCATCTCATCTCGAAGTGACGAAATGTCACATCCAGTAAGTTAGGACACAGCACCCTGAATCCTCGAGAATGAGCTAGGACATAATTCAGATCATTGTCATTTTGAAAATTCTTATCTCGAGGTAACAATATGTCACACTCAGTAAGTTAGAGCACAACACTTTGTACTCTCGAGAATAAGTTTCTTTTATTTTAAATCAAAAGAAACATGATTTTTCAAAGCACTTTTCCAAATTTTCGACAAAAGGACAAAGAATAATCAATTTTATGGCCTGACTCTCTTATTGGGTCCCCAGTGGAGTCGCCAAGCTGTCGTAACCATTTTTGAAAAAAACGGGAATCGACTTATAAAAATAGGGAGTCGCCACCGATCCTTTATTCGAGGTGTGATCGGGTCACCTTGAGATGGATTATTTTAATAAAACATTTTGATTTATTAAAACAATCATTTTGGTATACGAAATCTGAGAACGGGTTCGGGAGTCGGTTACGTGCAAGGAAGGGTTAGCACCCTTGCAACGCCCAAAGTTGGTACCAAATTGATTAATGTTGTCCTAATGTCAAAAATTCGAAAACATTTTAAAAATGCAATTTCTTTAGAAAACAAGTGGAATATTCCAGATGTAAGATTCATTCGCTCTAAAGGAACTAAATACCACACCCAGCACGTTAGGATGTAATATCTTGAACCCTCAAAGTCAAGATCATCTTATAGTTCAGAATCATGTGAATTAAAAAGGATATTTGATTATTTGGTTGGATGGAAGATTGACACCCAGTACGTTAGGGCATCATATTCTGACTTTCCAGATGCACAAATATTGCCTTATTTTTGAAAAACTTTTAAAATAAATTAAATCTGAATTGAATCTCAAAATTAACTCGTTTCAAAGGAACAAAAGCATCATACCCAGCACGTTAGGATATAACACCTTTATACTCTGACGTCGAGATCATCTTTGATTTTCAAGACATACGAAAATGGTATTTGGTTATTTAGTTGAACGGAAAATCAACACCCAACACGTTAGGATGTAATCTCCCGTACTTCTAAACACGCCAATATTGCCTTATCTTTGAAAAAAAAAACTTTTAATAAGCGATTTGAAATAATTATAAAAAAAATAAAAGAAATAATAATTATAGGACAGAAGTTTAAAATAGTATTGTATGAAGAATATCTAAATAGATAATACACAAGGCAATCTATCATAATCTAAATATATAATTATACATAAAAAATACAAGAATAATTTATATGTAAAAGCATTTGAAATAAACAAAAATATAAAATAAGATATTTATAAGAAATAAACTATTCATATAAATAGATTCAAAAAACATATTCATGAATAAATTCGCCAGAAAAATATATATGTACATGAAATAATATAGTATTAATAATACATGCATAGAATAAAGACAATTTTATCAAAAAATTATGTATGTACAATATATGGGATCACTTATATTAAGTCATTAAAACAAAAAAATGGATAATAGATGAATTTAAAATTAAGTATTTAAAATATAAACAAAAATATTCACAAGTAGAAAACAAAACAAATTACAACGTTGAAAAACCCATAGAATAATTCAAGACAATTTATTAAAACAATTTCAAAGGACAAAAAGAACAGAAGCTGTACTCATTCGAAATAAAAAGAAACTTAAAATGACAATTTAAAAATAAACAAAATTAACTAGATAAGATTAGGGAATAAAATGCGATGTGCACGAACAAACATGGACCAAGCATGCAATTATTCCGAATCTTTAAGCGCGGAGTTTAGAGGTGGATTAAGTTAAAAAACGCGCAAAGCTCACGGGCGAAATTTGAAAAAGAAGAAAAAGGTAAAACGGGATCTGATCGAACAGTGCCGCAACAAAGGGGGGACCAAGCGCACAATTATCCCCTTTTAGGGATATGTGCATGTTCCCTTTGTAGAGAACGGCGCCGTTTCACCTGTTATTAAAACCCCCCAATAAAAATTCTTCACATTCATTTCCCCCCATATTTCCAGAAAGAACAAAGACCCCTTCCCCTTTTCAAAATTTCCTTTTTTTCTAGGGTTTTCTGAACCCATTTCGCGCCATCGATAGGGGCTCTCTCAGCCATCCTTCGCGTCACCGTACCACCACCATGTCGGTGGTCGGTGATGCCCAAAATCAGGCCCTTTCGGCCCCTTTGAAACTCTCTTTTAAAAGATGACAGAGAACCCCATTTTCGAACTCGATCACGACGACGGCGCAGGTCCTCCGACGACGCGTCTGCGGGCTCAGGTATGGTTCCCTCATTTTTTTTTTAAGTTTGTTTTTTTTAAGTTTTAAAATAATAAAAATAAAGACGATAAGACGAACAATAATAGCAAAATAAAATCGGAATCAACCTTCTGCTTTTCGATTTCTGATTGTTTGTGAAGTGTTTTTTTGGTTTATGAGAGTTTAAAAATAAAAGACAAATAATACACAATAACAATGACTAGTAATCCAAAATAATAAAGAAAGATCAATATTAACCTTAAGATTTTTTCTTTTTGGTTTCTGATCGTATTTTTTTTTCGAAAAATCCCCCCTTTTTCTACAATTGTCTCTGTTCTTATAACCGATTTACAAAAGCATGGGCCTCTGTTTCAACTCATTTTTTAATATGTTCATCTCTTTTTTTGTCGTTTTCTTTCTTGGTTCTGTTGCTTGATCCTCTTTTGCAGATGATGGGCGAGGCGTGTGGGTGTTGTCCGAAGCGAGAGAATGGCGCTGGTGGTGACCGACATGGTGAGCGTGGTTGTTAGGGCGCATGGGCGTGCGGGGGATAGACAGTGGCAGAAACGGTGCAAGAGTGCGTGTGGGGAACGCGGTGGACAGTTGCCGAGGCATAGGGAGGGGTGCTGGTAGGTGGAGCGTCGGCGGCTGCAGGAAGGAACCTTTAGGGTTCCGAAAACTTTAAGATTTTGGTTTAGAGTTGGGTTCTAGTTTTGGATTGATTGTTTGTTTTAATTTGGTTTAATGGGCTTGGATTTGGGTTAGCTGATTGGGCTGCATTGGGTTTAGTTTTTAGGTTTGGTTTTGGGTCTTATGGATTTTGTAATTGATTGGACCTTTTTGGGTTTTTGGTAATTTTGTAAAAGGACATTATGGACCATTTTTATTATTGGACTTTTTTTGGTTTTATTTCTTTGTTCATTTTAGGTCTGGTATTGGGTTAGGTTTTATTGGACATGGGCCGGGCAAAAATTGGTTATTACAGAATGCCCCCACAATCTTCATGGATTTGATGAATCGTATTTTTCGACGTACTTGGATAGATTTGTTGTGGTCTTCATCGACGACATACTGATCTACTCTCGAGATGAAAACAATCATGCCGAGCATTTGAATATGGTTCTACAAGTTTTGAGAGAAAAAAATTGTATGCCAAATTCAGTAAGAGTGAATTTTGGCTCAAGGAAGTAGGATTTTTAGGACACATTGTCTCGGGAGGTGGGATTAGAGTCGACCCGAGTAAGATTTCAGCAATTGTGGAATGGAAACCGCCGAGAAGTGTAACTAAAGTGAGGAGTTTTCTAGGCCTAGCCGGCTATTATAGGCGTTTCATCAAGGGGTTTTCCATGATAGCTACCCCGATGACGGGACTTCTGCAAAAAGATGTAAAGTTTGTTTGGACAAAGAAATGTCAACAAAGTTTCGAGAAATTGAAGACACTGTTGACTGAGGCTCCTATTCTGGTGCAACCAGAGTCGGGAAGAGAATTTGTGGTTTACAGTGATGCGTCCTTGAACGGATTAGGTTGTGTTCTTATGCATGAGGGTAAAGTGATTGCATACGCATCTAGGCAGTTGAAGCCGCACGAGAAGAACTACCCCACTCATGATTTAGAGTTTGCCGCAATCGTGTTTGCATTAAAAATTTGGAGGCATCATTTATATGGTGAAAGGTGTCAAATTTTCACTGACCACAAAAGCCTAAAATATTTGATGACTCAAAAAGAATTGAATTTGAGGCAACGAAGATGGTTAGAGCTGATTAAAGATTATGAGTTGGTAGTTGACTACCATCCAGGAAAGGAAAATGTATTCACTGACGCTTTGAGCAGAAAATCATTATTTGCACTAAAAGCCATGAATACTCAAATGACCTTGCTAGATGATGGTTCCGTTTTAGCCGAGTTGAGGGCTAAACCATTGTTTCTCCAAGAGATTTGTGAAGCTCAGAAGGATGATAACAGTTTCCAAGCCAAGAGAGTTTTATATGAGTCGAGTGTTGAGACAGGCTTTCGAGTAAATCTTTATGGATGCCTAACATTTTGAGATCGAGTCTGTGTACCCAGGAATGATGAGCTTATTTGCAAAATTTTACATGAAGCACATAACGGGTTTGTCTGCAAGTGAAGACTAAACATCAAGTACCTGCAGGTTTACTTCAGCCCATTATGGTTCCTGAGTGGAAATGGGATCGTATTACTATGGACTTCGTGACGGGCTTGCCGTTGACTCCAAAGAGGAAAGATGCAGTATGGGTAGTGATTGATAGACTCATTAAGTCAGCCCACTTTATACCAGTGCGAGCCGATTATTCGCTCGATAAATTGGCAGACTTGTACATGTCTGAGATAGTAAGACTTCATGGTGTACCATTATCGATCATTTCAGATAGAGATTCGAGGTTCACGTTACAGATTTGGAAAAAGTTGCAAGAAGCTTTGGGTACGAAATTGAGTTTCAGTACGGCCTTCCATCCATAAACTGACGGGTAGTCCGAGAGGGTAATTCAGATACTAGAAGACGTGCTTCGGTGTTGTGTTTTGGAATTCCATGGTAATTGGGAGAAATACTTACCATTGGTGGAATTCGCTTACAACAACAACTTTCAATCAAGTTTGAAGATGGCGCCTTATGAGGCATTGTATGGGCATAAGTGTCGAACGCCCTTGTATTGGTCAAAACTCAGAGAGAAACAGATACACGGGGTTGACTTGGTTAAGGAAACTGAAGAGAAGGTAAAAGTGATACATGACTGTTTGAAAGCCGCCTCAGATAGACAGAAGTCCTATTCAGATTTAAAAAGGAAAGAAATAGAATTCAAAGTTGGTGATAAAGTGTTCTCACCTTAGAGAAAAGTCCTCAAATTTTATCGAAAGGGCAAACTGAGTCTGCGCTTTATCGGACCTTATGAAGTTACCGAAAGGATAGGATCGGTAGCTTATCGGTTAGCCTCACCACCTGAGCTAGAAAGGATTCATGACGTTTTTCATGTATCTATGTTATGCCGATACCGTTCAGACCCTTCACATGTCATAGAGCCGACAGAGGTAGAGATACAACCGGATATGACCTATGGCGAAGAACCAGTTAGAATTTTGGCTCGTGAAGTCAAGCAGTTAATAAACAAAAGCATAGCCCTAGTGAAAGTCCTTTGGCAAAGGCACGGTATAGAAGAGGCTACATGCGAGCCCGAAGAAACGATGAGAAACCAGTACCCCAATCTTTTCACCGGTAAGATTTTTAGGGTTGAAAATCCTTAAGAGGGGAGAATTCTAACAGCCCGATTTAGGGGCTAGTCGGAATAGTGATCTCGGGATCAATAATCTGAGATTGGAGAAATTTATTTTCATGTTATATTATAAGTCAGAGCATGATGGAAAATGTGCATGAGAATTTTTGTACTTTAATTTTAACGATTTCATGCTTCATTTTGAAAAAGGGACTAAATCGCATAAACTGCAAAATTCCATTTTTCAAGCTAGAAGTATTAAATAGATAAGGAACTTTAAATTGAAGGTCTTGAATGTGGAATTAGACCCTCCTAATGTTGATAGCTGGCCATAGGGGACAATAGACACAAAATTGGTCAAAATTGGGTGGGTTAGGTGGACTAATTTGAAGGAAATAAATAAAATAAGAAAGGATGATATCATCCATTTTTCTTCATCACCTTCACCATCGAAAATGCCAGCATAGAGGGGGGTTTTGAAAGCTTTGAAATTTCAACAACTTATCCTCTCACAAGTAAGTGATTTTGATGGTTTTAGTTGATAATTTTTATACTTTTGAGACCCCTAAAGCTTAAGCTTTCTAATGGGGGGATTAACTTGTAATATGGTGAAGAGTATAGAGTTTTGCCATGAGAGTTTTCATTATTATTTTCTGCATTTTTATGGAAGAAATGGAGTCTTAGTTGTTAGATGAACAACTTTTGTGAAAGGTGTTAGCATGAAAACACCAAATAGGACCTTGATGAAAAGGTTACAAAATTGGTAGTAAGTATGTGAAATGTTGAGTTTTGATGATAGTCATAAGAGTATTAAATGTTCACCTAGGCTTGTTGAAGGTAGAAATACGATCAGAATTTATTTCCAAGCCTAGGGGCAAAATGGTCATTTTGCAAAGTCTAGGGGCAGAATAGTAATTTTTGCCTAAGCATGATTTTTGAAATGCTATTATTAATATAGTGATTAAAATGGGTTAAATTGCTATTATAGAGCAAGAAGAACAGAGGACCCACCTTGATCGGGGAAAGAACAAAGTCTCGGACTAGATCAACAAGCTAGCTCATTTTGAAATCGAGGTAAGTTTGTATGTGATTTGAATAGTTAACTTGAATGAAATGTTGAAAGCCTAATGGGCCATATTGAAATATGAAATAGATAAGGTCCCATATAAGACCATGTCTGGGACATGGCCTCGACACCGAGTTGAGATCCCGTATAAGACCATATCTGGGATATGGCTTCGGTGAGGGATATGAAAAGCGTATAAGACCATATTCGGAATATGGCATCGACCCATGTTAGGAAATTCCATATAAGACCATATCTGGGATATGGCATTGACATTTAGAGGTAATCCCATATAAGACCATATCTCGGATATGGCATTGGCAGTTAGAGGTGACTCCATGTAAGACCACCTCGAAGACGTGGCAATGGCTTTATAATTACAGTAGTGGCAATAAACACATGTCTTTGACTATCCCTTGAGAATTGTGGGATAAGTAGATGAATTTAGAAGTAGAGATGTGAATGATATTTAAGTCATGTGAATGAGTCACGAACAATCGGTTTTGATACGTGGCACGGTATGTGCTATACAAGGGAAATTGTAAGTAAGTATTGTCAAGAAGCCTTAACTCGCGTACAATTAGCCAATACCATGGATGGATTACTTTATGAGCTTATTATTGTTGTTTATTTCCATGCAAGCTTACTGTAGTGACGTAAAATTTTTGTACGGGCACTAATTGAGAAAATTATTGAACATTTGAAAACTGAGTTTCGATTTTATTAAAAAAAGGGAGTCGCCACCGATCTTTTTTCTAGGTGTGATCGGACACCTAATAAATCATCTTTTTTTCTTTTAAAGAAAAATTATTTTTCTTGGATTTTCTAAAAAAGCTGAGTTTAGGTCTACATCAAAATTTCAGAGAAAAATAGGGTTCGGGAGTCAGTTACGCGCGAGGAAGGTATTAGCACCCTCGCGACGCCCAAAATTGGTATCTCATTAAACGCGTGTTGTCTTAATTTTCAAAAATACGAGTCCATTTTAATATTTAATCACGCTTCTATTGATACACATGAATTTTGATAAATTACCTGTTAGGTTATAAAAATTATATATATATATATTTTAAAAATGGCTTAAAAATGAATTATATTTATAAAATGCGAGAAAAGAGAGAAAATCCATTGTTATATTTTTTAAAACAATTTTTTTTTTGGGAAAACAATGTGATATTTTATTGTAATCTGGCTTGGTTTATTATTATTCAAAACATGAACACTATGATAGATCATATATACAAACCCTTCTTTTTTTAAAAAAAAAAGGATTTTAATAATTCTTTGAATAATGATCTTATATTTATTTTAAAATTTATTTTCTATTTTTTGTTTACGAAGGCATTCCAAGTCTAGCATAAAATCGAAGATATTCACTCAACATAGCAGTGAGATTGATGATTTAATGCTAAACCAATTTATAAAAAAAAATATTGAAATTAAATTATAAATAAAATTAGTAAGATAATGCCTAAAAAATTGCCCCTTTTTTATGATAAGTCTAATTAAACAAACTTTTAAATATAGACTAAATAAAATACAATAAAGAGATACAAAAAATTAGGATTTACCAATGGTCCAAGAATAATATGCAGTTTTCTTGGGCAAATCCGAATGAAAAAGGAGTGCTGGTGTTTTTCTTGCTTCCTCATGTTGGAAGCTTCTCTAAACCTTGCAAAAAGTCAGCTTATACTGCTGTTTTGGTTCCAGATGGAAGGGTTTAGTCTTTGAACTTGAATCTGGATGACATTGGGACTCAATCTCCCAACGTCAACACATTGGCTCAATCCAAGCTTTACTTCCGATGCTGCTGCTGTTTGTTGTTGAAAGAGATGGTCGAAGGGAGGCGCGGTTGCTGTGGCTAAATGAATGAGGAGTAATGGAGTCCCCCCTCTTTTTTCTAGTTCTTCTCCTTAAAAATCCTCGTGCCCCCAGCCCATTCTTTTTTCTTTTAAGCATGGATGAAATATGGGCTAAAAATACCGTGAAGAAACGTGGGTGCATGAGCATGAAAATATATTAAATTCGGCCATGCTTTTGTGTCCATGCTGTTCACTCATGCATCGCCCATGCTCAAATGTTCCCTTGCTTTTATTTTATCCACGCCTAGGAAAGAAAATCAGCACATGAGTGCCTTGATTGCCGTCCACAAAGCATGCTCATAGCTTCAATAAATAATGTCTTATCATGGGTTGAATGTCAAGACGTGGGAAGCATATAGGTATGGGCATGGGGGTATAAAGATTCCTTTAAAATGGCAGCCATGAATCAGCCACCATGCTTTGTTGTTCCATGCACGCTCCAACAATTGAATGAATTTCTTTCTTTCTTTTTTTTTAATTTTGAAAATCAAACACGAAATTGAGCCGGACAAAATTTTGTGCTTACAGCTGCCCCTCTTTGCTCATCGCTGTGAAACAAGGATAGTGCAAAGACTTAAAAGAACTAAATTTTGTTCGACTGCCCAATCTTTATTCTTTATTGAAAAACAGAAATCGAAAATAGCTCGATATGCGACCTGAAGCTCAACTCACCTCTCGCAATATAAGTTGATTTTTTTGAAAAACAGAAATTGAAATATGCCTCCGCGTGTGATCTGAGGCTCAACTTACCTCTCGCAATATGAGTTGATTTTTTTGAAAAATAGAAATGAAATATACCTCAGCGTGTGATCTGAGGCTCAACTCACCTCTCGCAATATGAGTTGATTTTTTTGAAAAACAGAAATGAAATATACCTCAGCGTGTGATCTGAGGCTCAACTCACCTCTCGCACTATGAGTTGATTTTTTTGAAAAACAGAGATGAAATAATTTCAAAACTTATCATTTGGTGGAACTCGGATGTCTTCTTTTCCTTGATTCAGTACAGCTATCATCAAAACCTCTTGCTCTACTGGAGTACCTATACATGTCATGCATGATGTCATCATGATATGCACGTGTTTGGTCTTAAATGCTTTTATGCCTACATGATTATGCCATGTGCCTTGGGTTTGTTTGTCATATATCACTTTTTGTTACGAATTTCGTGATGACCTGCATTCATTGCTTCGATTCTTGACTTTCCTTTCAGGCTTTATCCCCGTTCTCAAGCTTTACGAGTAATCTACATTTCTCGTATATCACCCTTTTGCCCCCTGTTGAACTTTGTCCTTGCTTTGAGGCTCTTGTACTTACCAAATTCTCATCCAGGTAATGCTCAACATTCCTTTTGTTTAGAGAACATCATTTCACTATTTATCATTTAAATAAACCATACACAAGATGCATGAAAATGACACAATAGGTATGAAAGGGATATATTTTTTCAAAAGCAAGACAAGGAACAGTTCAATAAAGAAAACATTATAAAGAAAGAAAAGCAGATTCAATTGTCACAAATGCTCTAGATATCCAACGCATGAACTTTTCCATGTTTCTTCATCCTAGATCTTTTCGAGCAAAGCTTCTTGTAAAAGATTTATAGTTTCCGAGAATGCTTCAAATATTGTAATCTCGCCACATGACTCCCTGTTCGAATCGTCTTACTCCTTATGTCCGAACCCCCTTCATTAGGACGCCCTTTCAGGTTTTCATCCTAATATTTTATCAAGACGCCCTTTTCGGGTTTTCATTTTGATCTATTTTTTCTTTTTTATTTTTCTCAAGACGCCCTTTTCAGGTTTTCATCTTGATCTCTCTTTTTTTTTATCAAGACGCCCTTTTCGGGTTTTCATCTTGATCTCTCTCTTTTTTTTAGGCATAGTATTTCTTCACAGCATCTGAGTTCACTGGATTTGGTACCTCCTTCCCATCCATCTCAGTGAGAATCAAAGCTCCACCCGAGAAAGCCTTCTTTACGACGTATGGCCCTTCCCAATTTGGTGTCTGTTTTCCTCAAAAGTCTTTTTGTATTGGGAGAATCTTTCTTAGTACGAGTTCTCCCTCACGAAATTCCCTTGGTCGCATCTTCTTGTCATGGGCCGTGATTATTCTCTTCTGGTACATCTGTCCATGACAGATTGCCTTCAAGCGTTTTTCTTCGATAATATTTAGTTGGTCATATCGAGCTCGAACCCATTCTGATTCTTCTAGTTTTGACTCCATTAAGACTCGTAAAGAGGGGATCTCAACTTCAATGGGCAGCACAACTTTCATTCCATAGACCAAAGAGAAAGGAGTTGCTCCTGTAGATGTCTGCACACATGTGCGATATGCATACAAAGCGAATGGTAACTTCTTGTGCCAATCTTTATATGTCTCGGTTATTTTCCCAATAATCCTCTTAATATTTTTGTTAGCCGCTTCTACTGCTCCTTTCATCTTTAGGCGATAGGGTGAGGAATTATGATGCTTTATTTGAAAATTGCTTACACACTTCCTTCATCATCTTGTTGTTCTGATTCAAAGCATTATCTGAAATGATTCTCTCAGGCAAACCGTATCGACATATGATCTCCTTTTTTAAGAACCTGCAAATTGCGGTCTTTGTCACATTAGCAAATGAAGCAGCTTCTACCCATTTTGTGAAGTAATCTATAACCACAAAAATGAATCGATGTCCATTAGAAGCTTTTGGGGAAATTGGCCCTATAACATCCATGCCCCACATAGAAAAAGGCCATGGAGAAGTCATGACATGAAGGGGCGAAGGTGCTGCATGAATTTTATCACCGCAAACTTGACATTTGTGGCACTTTCGTGCGTAACTAATGCAGTCGCTTTCCATCGTCAGCCAGTAATAACTGAGTCTCATAATCTGCCTAGCCATAGTGAAACCATTGGCATGCGTTCCACAAATTCCTTCATGGACATCTTCAAGTATTTTTCTGGCTTCAACAGCATCCACGCATCTCAAGAGCACTTGATCTTTTCCTCTTTTGTACAGGATATCCCCATCAAGGATAAATTCCACCGCCATTCTTCTGATTGTTCTTTTGTCGTTCTCGTTTGCTTGTTCGGGATACCTTTGATTCTTGACATATTCTAAGATATCATGGAACCATGGCTGTCCATCTACCTCTTTTTCAATGCTAAAACAATGTGCAGGGACCTCATATATGCTCATTTGGAGAGGCATTATTTCCGTTTCTCGGTTTGCTTTGAACATTGAAGCCAAAGTGGCTAGGGCATCAGCCAATTGGTTTTCTTCTCGTGGGAAGTAATTAAAAGTTACTTCTTTGAATTCTTTGATCAACTTTGCCACGAGATCGCGATATTTGACTAATTTCGAATCTCTCACTTCCCAATCTCCATGGATTTGGTAAATCACCAGCGCTGAGTCTTCGTACACCTCTAAGATTTCGATGTCTTGTTCAATAGCTACACGAAGTCCCATGATGCAAGCCTCATATTCCGCTACGTTATTGGTACAGAAGAAATTTAATCTGGTAGTGAATGGATAATGATTCCCTTCTGGTGACACTAAGACTACTCCAATCCCATGCCCCAATGCATTTGATGCACTATCAAAGCTCATCTTCCATGATTTCTCTTTTGATGACTCACATTCTTTTTCTGTAATGCACATCAAGTCTTCATCTGGGAAATCAAATCTCAATGGCTCGTATTCCTCTGTCGTTCGAGTTGCTAAGAAGTCAGCTATTGCGCTCCCTTTTATCGACTTTTGATTTACATAAATGATGTCGTACTCCGATAGTAGGATCTGCCATCATGCCATTCTTCCTGAGAGTGCAGGTGATTTCATCATGTACTTTATTGGGTCCAGCTTTGAAATTAACCATGTCGTATGATACAACATATATTGTCTGAGCCTTCGAACTACCCAGACCAAAACACAACAGAATTTTTCAATTGACGAGTACTCTGCTTCATACTCTGTGAACTTCTTGCTGAGGTAGTAAATCGCCCTTTCTTTTTTTCCTGACTCATCATGTTGCCCCAGTACGCAACCCATTGAGTTATCGAACACAGTCAGATACAATATTAACGGTCTCCTGGGAGTTGGCGGTACTAGCACCTGGGGTTAGACAAATACTGTTTTATCTTGTCAAAAGCCATTTGACACTCCTCGTTCCATTCTCCAGGATTGGTTTTCAGAGGAGTCGAAAAATTGGGTCACATTGGTTGGTAATCTGAGCAATAAATCGAGCGATGTAGTTCAACCTCCCTAAAAATCCTCTGACTTCTTTTTGTGTCCGTGGAGGTGGTAGTTCTTGTATGGCTTTTATCTTATCTGGATCAACCTCAATACCTCTCTCACTGACAATGAAGCCTAGTAATTTTCCCGAGGTAGCCCCAAATGTGCACTTGGCTAGATTAAGCTTCAGCTGGAACTTTCTTAGTCTTTCGAACAATTTCCTGAGGTTCCCAACATGCTCTCTCTCCCCCCGAGATTTGGCAATCATATCATCGACATAAACTTCTATTTCTTTGTGCATCATGTCATAGAACAGCATCACCATTGCCCTCTGATATGTTGCCCCAGCATTCTTCAATTCGAATGGCATTACCTTATAGCAGAACGTTCCCCACATTGTTACGAAGGTAGTTTTCTCCATATCCTCGGAGGCCATCTTTATCTGATTATAACCCGAAAATCCATCCATGAAAGAAAATAATGAATGTTTTGCTGTGTTATCTACCAATGTATCGATGTGTGGCAAGGGAAAATTATCTTTAGGACTTGCTCGATTCAGATCGCGATAATCTACGTACATTCGCACCTTGTCGTCTTTCTTCGGTACTGGGACTATATTAGCTACCCAGTTTGGATATTTAGAGACTTGTAAGAAGACAGTATCAAATTGTTTTCTTACTTCTTCTTTTATCTTTAACAGCATTTCAGGTCTCATTCGTCTTAGCTTCTGTTGAATGGGTTTGTATTCTGGTTTCAGTGGGAGTATATGGACCATTACATCCTCGTTCAAACCTGGCATGTCTTGATACGACCATGCAAATACATCTTTGTACTCATGAAGCAAGGCGATCAAGTCATGTTTGGTGTTCTCTGAAATGGAGGTCCCAATCTTCACTTCTTGCCTATTTTCTTCATTTCCCAAGTTCACTATCTCAACAGATTCTTGATGGGGTAGAATCTGTTTATCTTATTGTTCTATCATCCTTAGTAAGTCAGGGGATGAGACATAATCTTCAACATTTTCCTCAGCTTCGAATTCTCCTAAACAAATAGCTTTCTCGAAATAAATTTTAGGACTTGTAACGGGATTGTTCACGTTGTTGATATCTGAGCACCTGAAAGGTGAATGGAAAAGAAAACTATAGAGGAGCATCAAGGTATTGGAACCCACAAACATAATACTATGGCATGATATGAGATATATGTAAGGATAGGCTATGAGAAGAGGGAATAAATATGAAGCCAATGAGAATGAAAAGACCATGACAAAATGTATCTCCATTAATGTTCATTTAAAAGATAAATAGCAAACATAAACTCTTATAACAGATTCCCCCTATAACTTAGGGGCATACAAAAAGAGTTAACATTGAGCATTACTTTGGAGAGGACTTAGAAACTACAAGAAGATCCACAACAGTCCAATTGTTCAAAACAAATCCAGGAGGACCAGGGCGTATCATTGAAATATCTTCAATTGTATCATCCACTTTGTCAATAACATTTATACTGAAGTTCTGAAGACCCCTTTCAATCAATAATAGCGTGTTTCATGAATTATCTCGCCCTGGGTACATCATTCCTACAGACGTAAATGTTTTCGACAAAGGAGGATACGCTATGGGCTCTCATTCTAATTCTCGACCTGATGCTCTTGCAATCCTCCTTTATTGATCTTTCTACGACTGTTTTCTTCTTTGTCGTATATCTGACTTGAATCCTAAACCGTATCGAGCCTTGTGATGTACTGGCTTTAGTGCTCTAGCTATCCCTTGCCGATATCTTCCCAAACCTTTCTTCGCTCGTGCTCCCTTTTCCACAGTCAGCTTAATTCTCATCTTGGTATTCCCTGACAGTTTGGGTATGGGAATCTTATTTCTTTCAGCAAAAAATGTAGCATTAATAAATTCGAAGGAACGGAAAGAACATTCTACTGCATCTTTGTTTACTTCGATGTAAGGTACGGCAGCATAAATAGATGCAACAATGTCTTCTTCACTAGCGACCGTGATCCTATCCATGATAAATTTTACTTTTTGATGGAGAGATGAAGGAACTGCCCCAGCAGAATGGATCCAAGGCCTCCCTAAAATGCAATTATACGAAGGCGTGATATCCATGACCTGGAATTCTATATCATATGTACATAGGCCCACTTCTAGAGGAATTTCAATCTTTCCCATGACCTCTCGTCATGTCCCATCAAATGCCCTTACTATGGAATGACAAGGCCTTAGATAAGACATATCAACTGGCATCCTGGAAAGTGTGGCAAAAGGCATGACATTGAGTGCGGATCCGTTGTCGATGAGTACATTCGGTACTATGTAACCCTTGCAACTGGTCGTAATATGCAATACTTTTACGGAGCCCCTACCATTTGGCGGTATTTCATCATCACTGAAAGAGATGAAATTATCTGCATTCAAGTTGTTCACCCACCTATCAAGCTTTTCTACAGATACATTACTTTCCACGTAAGCTTGATTTAACAGTTTTAGCAAGGCATTCCGATGTGACTCTGAGTTCAACAGTGGAGATAACACCGAGATTCTTACCGGCTGCTTGTTCAACTGTTCCACGATGTTATATTCACTGTGCTTGATGAACTTCAAGAATTCATGTGCTTCATCCTCATTCACAGGTCTTTTAATTTCTTACTTAGACTGTATTTCAACATCAGCCTCAGCATCATGCATCGGTGCCTTTCCTTTTTGGTTCGAGTCACCAGTCCTCTTCCTTGGTTCAACCACCTCAGGAGAATAACATCTCCCACTGCGGGTAAAGTGTCCTACTTCGCTAACACTTCCAGTCGTAGCTTTGGATTTTTCACCTTCGGGTATGATAATGTTGACATCATATTTCCATGGTACCGCCTTGTTGCCCTTGTAAGGGAAAAGAGATGGTACATTAATCACCACCGTTGGTTTGACTTCCTTCTTCTTGGCCTTATAATAAATCACCAGAGGCCGATTGGCACTATAAGGGATGACTGATGGTTGATTATCAGAGGCGCATATTTCCCTTTCCTCGGCCTCGTCCATTTTATCAAAGATCTTGACCTCCTTGTTGTCCATCATGTCTTGAAATAATTTTCTAAATTCTTCACAAGACTAGATGTCATGCCCTTCGATACCATGAAAATCACAAAAACATTGACTTTTTGTATTTCCTCCTTTGAAAATTCTGTTGGGATGACAAAACGACCCATTTTCAACCATTACCTCCCAAACTTTTCGCAAAGGTGTTTTTATTTCAGAAACGCAACTTTTAGCTCGCCGCATGTCTTCCTTTGTCACTGCGCTCATGTTCCCTTCAGTATGGTTAGGGAGCGAATTTCCAGCCACATTACCAGTACCATCAAATCGTAAAATCCCTGCATCAATTAGACCCTGAACCCTCCTTTTAAAGGCTAGACAATTTTCTGTAGAATGCCCCTAGTTTCTAGCATGATACATACAACTAGCATTAGGATCGTACCATTTTGGGTATGGAGGCTTCAATGGTGCCATATAATGTGGAGATATTAATTGTTTTTCCAATAATTTTGGGCACAGTTCTCCGTACGACACGGGAATAGGGGTGAATTGAGGTTTTTCAAGATTGGGTCTTGTCGGTCTTTGTTCATTTTTGGGTTGGCTTGGAGCAGGCATGGTATTTGGTGGGAACATGGTGAATGGTCTTTGGTTATTTGTGGTGTAGACGGGGTAAGAAGGAGGTACTTGGTAATAAGGGTTTTGGGGAGGAAAATAGAAATTTGGAGGTGGGCGATATCGAGGTCGTGATTGGGTTGGGTGCGGATTAGAAATGTAGTGGCTCTCGGTTCCCAACATATGTGTTTCTGCCTCTTTTTTCTTTATGGGTACTGCCTTTTTCGAACTCTCGGAGCCTTCCATCCTTCCACTCTTGATGGCATTCTCTATAAGTTCCCCGGATATTACAATATCTGCGAAGTCTTTCGTGGCACTTCCTACCAACTTATCATAAAATGGCACTTTCAAAGTGTTGATAAAGAGGACCGTTATCTCAGTTTTAGTTAATGGGGGTTCTACTTGGGCCGAGATATCCCTCCACTTTTGCGCATATTGCCTAAAAGTCTCTGTCGACTTCTTTTCCATCATCTGCAGGGTTAGTCGATCAGGCACCATGTCAGAGACATGCTTGTATTGTTCACAAAATGCTGATGCTAAGTCTTTCCAGGATCGAGTCCTTTCTCTACTGAGTTGATTATACCATCGAAGAGCCGATCTGACCAAACTGTCTTGAAAACAGTGTATTAGTAACTTATCCTCATTCACGTAGCCAGTCATCTTTCGACAAAACATGATAAGATGCACCTTTGGACATCTCGTTCCATCATATTTTTCAAAATCTGGCACTTTAAATTTTGGAGGCAGAACCAGATCGGGCACCAAACTGAGCTCTTTGGCACTCAGTGCAGAGAAGACTTCAGTACCTTCTATCGCCTTGAGTCTTTCTTCCAGGCTCTTATACTTATCTTGAGCATCACGATCATCTATTTTCAACCTGGCTATTTCTACCGGATCATCCAAATCTAGAACAATCGGATCAGCAGAATTATCTCCGGAGTTTGATACGAATATACCTTGCCCTAGATGAGCAGGTGGTGCTGGTGGTTGCTCTAGGCCTGCAGGTTCCCCTTGAAGATAACCTCTTTGCATTGCAGGGGCGTGAGGCGGAGTGAATCTTGGGGGATGGAGCGGACTCTAATTAACTCTTGAATGGGGTTCTGTAATATCAGGGCTCTGCATGGGTCCTTTTCCTTTGACCAAAGCAGTCATCATCTCCATCATTTTGGTCATTTGATCTTTTTGCTCGAGCGATTCCTCTCGGGATCTCATCATCAAATCTCTTGCTTCCTGTTGTGACTTGGTCAGCTGCTCTTGTAACTCTCTTTGGACCCTTTCCATTCTTTCAATTCTTTCGTTGAGTTCAGCATCTATAACTCTAGCTCTTGACGTGTCCAATAAGAATGACGTGATTTCAGATTCGTAGTGTCGCAACTGTGGATTATACGGTTTTAGCCTCAGTGAATGATTAGAGTGATATGCACATGCAATGGATGAATAGATAAATGATAAATGATCGTTAGTTATGAATAAATATGTAAGAATTTGGTGTTGATTTCAAGATAGCCCCATACTTAGGCGTTTCATTAATCAAAAGAGTCTACTACAAAATGTTTTGCCATATCTGATCTAACAGTTACACTAATTTCCTAGCCACATCGCCTTGTTTCTTTACTCGTTCTAGGAACTCCGCCATGCTTGATCCTTGTCTTGGAGGGAATTGACAACTATGAGCTTCAGCTTCATCTGATAATTGCATGATTTGCATAGCCGCCTTGTGAATTTCATTGATCATATCACCGAGATACATATCTTTTTCTTGGAGAGCTCTTTCGTAGGCAAGGATGTCTCTGTCACGCTGGCCATTCTTTTCTTCTAAGGCTTTTAGGAGAGTATCCAAATGTTGCTGATGAGCTTGCAGCGTATTTTCTAAATCTCATATCTTCCTTCTTAGCTCTTGACGTTCAGACTGACTAGTCATTAATTCTGCAGACACGGTTTCGTATTTAACATTCTTCTTTCTTAACTCTGTCATAGCATGTGCATCTTTTTCCTCTTCCTTCTTCGCTTTCCCTTTTCAGAATTCCACTCCACCTTTGATGTTGTTTAGTTCTTCCTTCCATTCTGCTGTCGATTTGCCGAGCCCACTATTCCTTATAGTTTCTCTTAATTTCTTATTTTCCAAATGGAGATCCCTTAAGTCATTACTCATGATCTCAGTTTCTTTCTGGAATTTCTCGGTTCTGGATTTTTCAATTTGAACATTGATCTTCAGTTGGTAGTTTTCCACTTGAAGAGAATTAATATCTCGTAACAGCTTGATCTTTTCACATTCAAATTCATGTCTTGCCATTTCCAGTTCGGACGGCATTTCTTTTGAGAAAGGATTCTGGAAAGTGTAATCCGTTGGTGATGTTTCCTGACTATTCACTCGTCGTTGTCTCCATATGTCATAATCTTGAGTGATAGTGCAGCATACAGAGCTAGCTCCACTAGGTAAATTTCTTTCCAAGACTTTGGAGTATCTCGGACTTTTTTCATGTAGCCCTCACCTGTAAAAGTGAACTCAGACTGTGCCAATCCTCCGGTAGCTGGTATGAACTGTCGTGAAGCGAATTGCCTTTGAACCATTAACGGAGCATATCCAACTCCTCCCCATAACCCGAGTAAAGACACCCAATCTTGGCTTCCGCATTTGTATAATAGAATCGAAGGACGGATCCATGATGCTCTCCAAGTTATATCTTCGGCGCGGAGATTCTGAAAAACTGAAACCTAGTGCTGTTTGGTGACATCCTTCGGCCAATCTTTCCCAAGGTAAGCTTCCAATGGAGAGAATGTTTTCGAAAACATGTGGAAAGGTGTGCGCTCCACTTTCCAGAAGTGGCTTAGAATCCAAACATTAAGTAACTGTGCACATCTGATAAAACGTCCTTCCCCTTTCCTCCTACAACTACTTAGAGATCTAAAAGTCTCGGCTAAGATAGTTGGGACGGGGTTGATTCCTTGCTTCAATTTTTTGAAGAAATCCACTACCGCAACTTCTATATGTCCAAGGACCTTTGGGAAGACAATTAATCCATAAATTGCCAAAGCGAACAGATCCACTCTCTTCACAATATCTGGATGGTTTTGAACTAAGTCTCATAGAGAAAACCATGGAACGCAACTGACTTCGTTCTTTTTCTTTATCTGTTTCTCAGCCCATGTATCAGTCATTCCCGTCAACTTCATTAGCTTTTTCTTGAAGGTCATTAGTTTGGGTTCTTTCACATATATCTTGTTGAATTGTGCATGGTCAACGCGAAGCAAGGCAGCATACTCTTCTATGGTCGGAGTCATATCTTCCTGATTGAAAGTAAAACATTAGTAAGCTGGGTCCCAAAATTGAACCATGGCTTGAATCAACTGTTCATCTACGTTGACAACGATCAAGTGAGCTATATCCCCGTACTTTTTAGTGAAGGTGCCCCTAGTGTCTGAGTCCCACTGTTTCCAGATTCGAGTCAAGTCTTCGAGGTTATTCTGACAAGCATTCGAAGTCACATGCTCGGGAAGATTGGAGATACATCCTTCCTTTAGACTATCCCCTTTTCCTTTCTGGGTTTTCAAATACCAGTCTCGAACCACGACATTTTTCTCAGTTACTTGTGTAATTGACTCCTCCATCAGAAACTCGTTTTTGGCAACCAATCTCTAATCAACACCTTCCTAACAAGATGCCTATGATGCATGATGAGAAAATAAAAATGAAGACAAATAACCTTTGTTAGTAATCACAACAAATATAAACTGAGAAAAAATTATGGAAAATCTAACAAATTAAGCACTTACTCGTGCATTTTAGTGAAACCGACCTATGTTTTTTTTTTACCCCATTAAACTTTACAAAATAAACTTACCCCACATACTTATTAGATAATCTACCCAATCCAATTTATTGAACAGACCCGATTCCCTTGCATAAAAGTGTAAATGTAAAAGAAATAAAAGGTAAGAGGCGTTTCTCCCATGTATTTATTTTGGTGACTATTAGCAGACGAAGGTTCGGCATGGCTCTAGTCGGGTGGCTCATACGGTTCACTATATGCGGTTTTGGTTCTAAAAAGGTACTCAAATTGTCCATACTGTCGCCTACTAAGGCTAGTACGGAGCCTCGGTTATCGCCCATCATAGGCTCGCGAGCTCAATTCGAGAGATTACATTTACTTATGCCTATACGGAGGGGCAAGTTAACTCACGAAAGCATAAGTCATATGTAATCCAGAAGTATTCACTAGCCTGTGCAGAGGGACGAGTTAACTCACGAAGGCATAACGTTTACTTCCACTTAAGCGAACGGAGCTCGGGTAGAGAGCTCATGTTATGCAAAAAATGCAAGTGCACGGTGTGTGGGGAGAAACTCACAAACCTTTTTGTTTTTATTTTAAAACTAAAAAAACTAAAACTGTAAAAACTTAGAGCTGAAAAACAAAAAGGTAAAATGAGTTAGAAAAATATTCACAACATGATGCAAATGCATGACTTTTCAAAAAACAAAATTTAAGGATCACTACTAAATATTAATTTGAACAAAGAGTTTCAAAAATTTGGACAACACGCGTTTAATTCCAGACTCGACTCTCAAAAAAAAATGTCCCCAGTGGAGTCGCCAGCTATAGTGACGTAAAATTTTTGTACGGGCGCTAATTGAAAAAATTATTGAACATTTGAAAACTGAATTTCAATTTTATTAAAAAAAGAGAGTCGCCACCGATCTTTTTTCTAGGTGTGATCGGATACCTAATAAATCCTCTTTTTTTCTTTTAAAGAAAAAATATTTTTCTTGGATTTTCTAAAAAAGCTGAGTTTAGGTCTACATCAAAATTTCAGAGAAAAATAGGGTTCGAGAGTCAATTACGCGCGAGGAAGGTATTAGCACCGTCGCGACGCCCAGAATTGGTATCTCGTTAAACGTGTGTTGTCTTAATTTTCAAAAATACGAGTCCATTTTAATATTTAATCGCGCTCCTATTGATACACGTGAATTTTGATAAATTACCTGTTACTAGGTTATAAAAATTATATATATATATATTTTAAAAATGGCTTAAAAATGAATTATATTTATAAAATGCGAGAAAATGGAGAAAATCCATTGTTATATTTTTTAAAACAATTTCTTTTTTTTGGGGGGAAAACAATGTGATATTTTATTGTAATCTGGCTTGGTTTATTATTATTCAAAAGATGACCATTATGATAGATCATATATACAAACCCTTCCTTTTTTTAAAAAAAAGGATTTTAATAATTCTTTGAATAATGATCGTATATTTATTTTAAAATTTATTTTCTATTTTTTGTTTACGAAGGCGTTCCAAGTCTAGCATAAAATCGAAGATATTCACTCAACATAGCAGTGAGATTGATGATTTAATGCCAAACCAATTTATAAAAAAAACATTGAAATTAAATTATAAATAAAATCAGTACGATAATGCCTAAAAAATGCCCTTTTTTTATGATAAGTCTAATTAAACAAACTTTTAAATATAGACTAAATAAAATACAATAAAGAGATACAAAAAATTAGGATTTACCAAAGGTCCAAGAATAATATGCAGTTTTCTTGGGCAAATCCGAATGAAAAAGGAGTGCTGGTGTTTTTCTTGCTTCCTCACATTGGAAGCTTCTCTAAACCTTGCAAAAAGTAAGCTTATACTACTGTTTTGGTTCCAGATGGAAGGGTTTAGTCTTTGAACTTGAATCTAGATAAGATTGGGACTCAATCTCCCAACTTCAACACATTGGCTCAATCCAAGCTTTACTTCCGATGCTGCTACTGTTTGTTGTTGAAAGAGATGGTCGAAGGGAGGCGTGGTTGCTGTGGCTAAATGAAGGAGGAGTAATGGAGTCCCCCCTCTTTTTTCTAGTTCTTCTCCTTAAAAATCCTCGTGCCCCCAGCCCATTCTTTTTTCTTTTAAGCATGGATGAAATATGGGCTAAAAAATGCCGTGAAGAAACGTGGGTGCATGGGCATTAAAACATATTAAATTCGACCATGCTTTTGTGTCCATGCTGTTCACTCATGCATCGCCCATGCTCAAATGTTCCCTTGCTTTTATTTTATCCACGCCTAGGAAAGAAAATCAACACATGAGTGCCTTGATTGCCGTCCACAAAGCATGCTCATAGCTTCAATAAATAATGTCTTATCATGGGTTGAATGTCAAGACGTGGGAAGCATACAGGTATGGGCATGGGGGTATAAAGATTCCTTTAAAATGGCAGCCATGAATCAGCCACCATGCTTTGTTGTTCCATGCACGCTCCAACAATTGAATGAATTTCTTTCTTTCTTTCTTTCTTTCTTTTTTTTATTTTGAAAATCAAACAAAAATTGAGCCGGACAAAATTTTGTGCTTACACTTACTAAACTTTATGCTTACCCTTTTTCATTGCCCTCCTTTCTTGTAGTATTGCCAAGGTAACTCGTGGACCGTGGGTGTAGGAGTTCGGAAATCACACTATCGACAGCACTTTGGTATAACAATTTTAGACTTGTTTTGATTATGGCATGTATAGGGCTCAAGTATTTTGTTAGGCTGTAATTGTTAGTCAATGTGTTGACTACGTAAGTTTATAAAAGTCAGTTTGTAGATGGCCTATTGAGTTAAACAAATACTTGGCAAACTCTTTTGTTTAATGAAGATGTAATTCATGAAGTGTATGTCCCTTTTAATTATCTTGTAAGTTGGAATGAGCTCTAGATTTGCTTGTGGCTAGGAGGTGGTATTGTTAAGAATGGAGGAATGTATGTGCTAACTCTAAGGTGACAATGGCTTGGTAAATAGCCTGTTATTTGCCCATATAGGTAGACACACGGGCGTGTGTCTCGACCGTGTGGGAGGCACGGCTAGCACATGGGCGTGTGCCCAGGCCGTGTGAAGTCTGCACCTTGCACTTAGAATTTGAATCACTACACGGCTGGAGTACACGGACGTGTCAAGGCCGTGTGACTTTAGTCAGAATAGACCACGGTTGGAAGACACGGACGTGTCAAGGCCGTGTGAACTTAGTCAGTGTCGACCACAGGTGGAAGACACGGGCATGCCTTAGGGGCACACGGGCATGTCCCTAGGCCTACACGGGCGTGTGGCCCCTGTTTTATTAGAAAGTTTCTTGAATTCGTGAAAGTTCTTGGAAATTTTCCGATACTTCTCAGAGGTATGTTTAGGGCCTCCTAGACCGATTATGTGCAAGCGACGAGGTTAAACGAAATTTTATAACCCTATTCTAGAAGTTTAAGCACGTTTAGCTATGTAATGCCTCGAATCCCGTTCCGGCTCGGATACGGGTAAGGGGTGTTACATAATTTTTACAATTATACATATATTAGTAATAAATATTTTGTAGTATAAAGGTTAAAATATGTCATAAGTTTATGTACTTTTTACAGATTTGGAATTTAGTCCCTATACTTTTATTTTTAAGAATTTAGTCCCTCTACTTTTCAGATTTAAAAATCTAGTCCAATTGTTAACATTATTAAATTTTTTTTGTCAATTTTTTTGATGCCACAATTTTAAATAAAAAAAAATACTCAATATTCATGTAACTAAAAAATAACGTTATAATGAATATGAATTTAAAAAAATATTTTTAATAATGCTAACAACTGAACCTCAATTTTGATATCTAAAAAAGTAGGACTAACCCAAAAATAAAAATACATGGACTAAACTTTAAATTTACGAAGGGTATAAGGACTTATGACATATTTTAACTTGATATAAAATATGAATACTTTAATTATATAAATATGAGTATTTATTTAAATAATGCTTAGCTTCATCTATCCTTTACAACTCTAATGTGTCAATATGTAATCTCATATATGTAATATATGTAATTTAAATTAAATTTTAATTAAGCATTATCTATTATTAAGTTTATATATGCCATTGATTATTACAAAATATTTTCATTATAAAATAAATTTTGATTCTTAAAAGAAAATTGTACTATAATATTTTATAACAAATAAACTCAATTAAATAAAAAAATAAAAAAAATCAAATATATATTTATTTTATTGAAAACAACCTTTATAAAATATTTTCAGAAACACATCCATCCAAATATAAAAAAAAAAATTAATTTCTCAAAAAAAAATAATTTTCAAAAACTATTTTGAGTAAGACCAACAAAATATTATTTTATCCTCTGACACTAATAGCTCCTTAGCCGAATTAAATTATTTTATTTAATTTTATTAAAATTTTAAAACTAAAACAGCTTAGCGGTGGTGGTAGGCTTTGAGTAAGTTAATAATAGAAAGAGATGGAAATGAGAGCAAAGCAAGACATAGAAATAGGAGACGACATAACCCCGTCTCTCCTTCCCCTCTCTTTTTCCCTCCACGATTCCTTCCTCTCTTCCCATTGTTCCTCTTGCTTCTCCCCTCTCTCTTTCCCTCCTCTTCCCCACCACCATGGCCCTCTCTACTGCTCCGCCGCCTGCTTCTCCTCCCACTCCCCTATCTCTTCTTCCTCCGCCGAATGCTTCCTCCCTCTCACCTGTCCCCGCTCCTCTGACCTCCGCACTGCTCTCCGCCTCCTCCTTTCCCTCCCCTCCACCTGTCCCCACCTCCACCGCTTTACCAACGGCCTCCTCACTAACTACCTTAAGCTTACCTCATCTCCCGAATTCGCCGCCCAAATCCGCCAGGGAGCAATTGCCATGGCAGCCGCTAGGAAACTACGAAAGGGACTCAGTTTAGACCAGAGCGAAGACGTTTTACTGGAAGAGGCCGTCTTATGCTTAGTTGTAACCAACGCCGTGGAAGTGCAGGACGAGAGCGGGCGTTCTCTAGGAATCGCTGTATATGATCCTAGCTTCTCTTGGATCAATCACAGTTGTTCGCCTAACGCTTGTTATCGATTCATAGTTTCGCCTCCCAATGCTACGTTGTTTGGGGAGGACTCCGGTTCCGCGCTACGAATTGTTCCTAGCGTTTCAGAGGAAAACTTTGGTGTTTGTAGCTGTTCTGAGTACAATAAAGGTTGAACTTTTTTACTAAATTTATTTTAAAAGTGTATACGTTGATGTATTATTTGATTTGATGCAGGAACAGAAGGATACAAATACGGTCCGAAAATAATGGTGAGGAGTATAAAACGAATAAAAAAAGGGGAGGAAGTTTGTGTTTCATACACTGATTTGCTTCAACCAAAGGTGTTTGCTTATTTTCTAATATAACAATTTAAATGTTGATTTGATTATCAAGGCTTGATTTGAACTGCAAAATGAATGTGTGCAATGTGGCTAGACTTGTGTTGAGCTTCAATTAATGGAGTGAATGAGGTAGTAAAATGGTAAAAACGATACCTATACATCTAGCTAATGTCTCAATCTCCCATGGATTAAAATAAGTAGAATCGACACTTTTGTAAATCTCATTGGTAAAGATGATGATAAATCATTTACTCAGGTCGTCAAGCACTTTGCATTTGCTTCGAGAACTAACAAAGAAGTCATCACTAAAAATGCTGAGTTTTGGTGTCTTTGGTGACCTTCCCGTATACAAGTTAGGGTCAAGGAAGGGACGGAAACATAAACTTGCTGAATTGCTGTGGATTAATGTGCTGTCCCATATGTTGGTCTGTATTTTTGTTGATTCCATTGTTTCACTTCTTTTCTGTAGGCAATGAGGCAATCATACTTGTGGTTTAATCATCAATTTACCTGTTCTTGTAGTCGATGCACTGTCTCTCCTTCAACTTTTGTTGACCATGCTTTGGAGGTAATGAGAAACTGCCTGAATATTCTGATTTAATCAAAGTGTTTCCGTTTCTTGCTACTTGAACATGTCAGTGTTATTAAATTCAGCTTAGAGGCTTGCAATGAATCAAAATTCAGGAAGTTTTGCTATCTATCTTAAAACTGTTTTGAAATGTCTCCTTATGTAGTGCTTTGTTTGTTTTAGCTTTCTACTTGCCAGGGCTGGGTCCTCATACACATTAGTAAATTTTATGCTTATAGCAGAAGATAATTTGGAATTTTATCTCCCTCTTTATGCTCCTGTACAATGATCACATTTTAACCATATTTTTTTATTGGATTTATTTCCATCTTTTGTTTTTCTTGAAATTCTAGTATTCATATTATTATTTGTTTGAGACTCATTAATTCTATAAACAAGCATGTCAAATCATCAACATTTAATTTCAGGAAATTTTGGCTTCCAATCCGAGCTTTTCAAGTGCAGGCCTTGACCTCAACCTTTATAGGGATGAAGCGAATAAAAAGTTGTCTCATTATGTGGATGAAACTATTAATGAGTTCTTATCAGTTGGTGATCCTGAATCCTGTTGTAAGAAGCTTGAGAGTGTGCTAGAAGGAGGTTTTTATGTTGAGCAATTAGACAGCGAGGATGGAAAATCACGGCTCAATTGCAAGCTTCATCCCTTTAACCATATTGCTCTCAATTCTTACATGACGCTTGCTTCTGCATATAGAATACGTTCAAGTGACTTCTTAGCCTTCCATTCAAAAACAGATGAATCTCAATTGAAAGCTTTTGAAATGAGTAGGATCAGTGCAGGTTACTCTCTGTTGCTGGCAGGTGCAACTCACCATTTGTTTTGCTCAGAATCTTCTTTGATTGTGTCTGCTGTGAATTTCTGGAAACAGGCGGGGGAATCTTTATTAACCATTGCTGGAAGCTCTGTCTGGAACTTATTGGGGTTGCCTATATCAGAGCTGTCGACAGTTGTGAAGTATAAATGCTCTGAGTGCTCAGTGATGGACATATTTGGTGCCAAATCAATTCTTAACCAAGCCGAGAGAACAAATTTCGAAAACATATCTAGCGACTTTCTTGCTTGTGTGAGAAGCGCGTCGCCAAAGTTTTGGAGGTTTCTCATTCATGGTTGCCATTACCTTGAAACATTCAAAGATCCATTTGATTTCAGATGGCTTGCACACGCACATTGCGTTGAAGAGGACGTTGATTTCATAAAAGAGGACAGTTATTGTGAACATCATGCAGAATGGTATACTAATGCAAGGACACATATTTACAAGGTTGGTATGCATTGCCTAGTGTATGGTGTAATTTTAGCACACATTTGTTATGGACAGAATTCTCATTTAACCACTCATGTTCTGAATCATGTAGAGAACTTTGTGCATTGATTAATGAAAACTAATTAAATTGTGAAATACAAGCTATCATTGGGCATGCAATGCAACTGTGCGACAAAAATCATTTAGAATCAATTTAATGTATTTTAATATACGAAGTTGTCAAGAATTGAATTTTATCGAAACTAAGAACGTTTCTTTTTTTTCTTTTGAAATGCAAACTAAGAATCTTAAAAGCTCAAAGTTTGGTAGGCATATTAGTTTAGATTAGGAAAAGAATGTATTGTGTACTTGTTTAATCATTTATACTTGAAATTGGAAATAAAATCGTCGAGAAGGTTTTTAAATAAATTCTATGACCTTTATTGATGGTTTTGATGTGATAGTTTCGATAAATTTTAAGAGTTTGTGTTAAAGTGGAGAAGCAATTAGGTTTACCTATGTGATAGTTTCGATTTGATCCCAACTATTTTTAAGGACTCGAATTAAGGCGCATAAGTGTATTTTTGCCATGATTAGATTTAATTATTATATGTTAGTATTTAATTTGTATAATTGTTTTGCTGTGAAGCTAAATATTTTGTTTTGCTCGATAATACTTCGTAACTCTAATCTGGAAATGAAAATGGGTTAAAGGTGTTATATGGCACATGGTCGTGTGGCAGCCCGTGTCTTAAGCCATGTGCATCCACTAAGACCTCTAATGCAAGCCTAAACAAACAAGCATTTCTTGGACATCCAACCAAACCTCTTCCAATCATATTCACATGGTTAAAACACAGTCAATCATACAAAAAACATGCCAAAATCATTCAACCTATGTGCCTAACTAATATGCCAGTACTTGGCACCACAATTCAGACACCAAATCAATTCAAAACAACATTACAAGTCCAAACCTTAAACATACATCATACACACTAGTTAACCATTTCATTTACATTCCAATTCAACCATAAGCCACCTACTTCAAAGGCATAAATAGGTGACCCAAGACATATATTCACATAGATATTTACAATCCTAAAGAGAAAGAATTGAGAGAATACTTTAAGACAATTTTATGAGATAGGCAATACCTAAGGAAGAATCCACCTAGACTTCACTTATTATTTTTGATTCATACAATTTATTCACTTGACTTAATCCGTAGAAATCCCTGAATTATGTTAATATCTCTTTCAAGACTAAAAACAACTGACTCTAGGTTGATTAATTCAAATCTCTTTCTAATTAAAACCCCTATTGTCGCATTAACTCGATCTATGGATTCCCTTATTAGATTTGACTCTAATCCGACAGATTTTCGTCGCCCTATTTCTAGGGTTGCAATCAACTCAGCTTAATTGTGTTGATCTACTCTTAAACAGGGACTTTTACTCCACTGAATAAGCACATTCGACTTTGAATTAATTAACTTGAAATATCAAAACAAGAATAAGAACTCACAATTAAGAATAAGAACAAGTATTTATCTTATAAATCAAATAATAATAAAATTCGTCTTAGGTTTCATCCCCTTAGGTATTTAAGGGATTTAGTTCACACTAATAGAGGGGAAACATCTTAAAATAGGGAAAACAACAAAACATAAGAAAACCCAAAAACTTCTAAAGAACTTGATGGGAGATCTTCAGTCTTGATGGAGGTCCTTCTCCTAAGCTGCTCCCGACGACTGTCTTGGAGTATCTTCTACCTTCTACTCGGCATCTACTCAACGTCTCTTTTAGGTTGCCCCCTAGAGTGTTCATATAGGCTTTTGGAACGCCTTTCTTGGCCCACAAATAGCCTTTTCCGAATACAAATAAACCAGGGATTCGCAGGGACACGTCCGTGTTGAACTCCTTCGATTCTGCTCGTAACACATGGCCGTGTGATCTACCCATGTGCGACGTTCCAAGCCGTGTTTGATCCTGCTCGTAACACACGTCCGTGTTCAATTGGTCCAGGCCGTGTTGATTTCCTAGGTAGGCCTATTTTGCCCCTTTTTGGCCCGTTTAGGCCCATTTTGCCCCCTTTTTAGCCCGTTTCTTGATCTTTTCGACTCCCTAAGCTCTCTTGAGTATAAAACATGAAATTAAGAGATTAGGAGCATCGAATTCATCAAATCAAACGGAAAATCATCCAAAATTAAGCCAAGCATGGGGTTAAAATATGTGTAAATTATGGTTTATCATCAGGCTATGCTATTATTGTGCTCTTTACCCCCTTCATACAAGTCTTTCAGGGAAACCCTGATTTAGGCAGAGACAAACTCTCATTCGAAGATGTGAAGGGTCATTTGTTGAGTAGAGACAAACTCGACAATGTGTTTGGTTTGGATAGCAAGGCAGATAAGCAAGCTTCTGTTTTGGTAGCATCAAAGAAACAAGACAAAAGGTGTCACTATTGTAAAAAGTTAGGTCACGTCAAAGCAGATTGTTATAAATTGCGAAATAAAAGAGCTACTGAGAGTAATGAAGAAGATGTACCTAGTGCTAATTTGGCCGATGAAAGCGGTGATGATTTCTTGTTAGTGTCAACGAGCGATAACTCCAAGCTCACGTCCGAGTGGATCCTAGATTCGGAATGTTCTTTCCACATATGTCCCAATAGAGAATGGTTCTCCACATACAATTTGGTTAAAGGTGGAGTTGTGCGCATGTGAAACGATTCATCTAGTAAGGTAATTGGTATTGGTACTGTTAAAATTAGGATACACGATGGGACGATTAGGACACTCTCAGATGTCAGGTATGTACCTGATTTACGAAAGAATCTCATCTCATTGAGTATTTTAGACTTGAAAGGATGCAGAATCAACATCGAGTCGAGCAGCATTAAAGTATCTCATGGAGCTCTCGTGTAACACCCCAAACCCGGCCCATACACGACGGCCGAATTTAGAATGCCACTGCGGAAAAACGTTTGAAAAGAATTTGACTTAGTAGTGAAAACATGAAAATCTGTTGTTGTTGGTAAATCATCTCGTATTTAAAACTCTAAGTAAAACTTTGATGTTACAAATTATTCGGATTTAAAACTTTAACATATACTTTTAAAATATAAGTTGCTAAAAATAATATCATGTCCAAATAGTAATTTAATCGTCAATCCAATTAAAACATAGCAACAACTTCAAATACTTTAAGTGGCCCTTATTACATCAAATAATTATTCAAAAATACTTAAAATAATAAATGCATAAAACAATTAAAGTATCTTCTGCATGAAATAAATAAATATAACTTCTGCATGGCCACCTTTGTACCCGCTCCAACCCAGTCCAAGCATCACGTATCACCTGCGATATTGGTAAAAATTTGGGTGAGTCTAACAGACTCAGTGTGTAATTAGTCCACTGAATTCCACCCACGTGGGCTTAGCCCACAACCAAACCATATATCATATAATAAGGCAAGTTATCCACATAATTCCATATATTGGGCTTGGCCCATTATCACATTAATCCTCATGTCAGATAACAAGACAAATAATTCACATGATTTCACTTATTGGGCTTGGCCCATATCCACATCACATATCATATAATAAGGCAATTTATCTACATGAGTCCACATATTGGGCTTGGCCCATTTCCGCATTAATCCACATGTCAGATAATGAGTTTATGCAAAGTGCACCCAACCCAGCCTAGGGTCCATCCTCTACACACCCCCGTACCCAGCCACCACACACCAGGGGATTACTAAATCGCCCTCCAACCTCTACACACCAATTTGGCAATTAATGCCGTCCACACGAACTAAATCGCAAATAATCCACAACGCGACCTCAGTCAGCGCTAATCCACGATGTAGCTCGTAGCTAACATCAAAACCACGATGAGGCACATAGCTACTCATCAACCACGATATGGCACATAGCCTATATCAACCACGATGAGGCACAGAGCCACTCATCAATTCTCGTGAGGTTCGTAGCCATGACTAAACCACGTACTCGAAGTACACCCTGTCCTTCTTTCATATTACTTCCCCACCCCATGCACATGCAACATACCATAATGTCATGATGAATAATGCATGTACATGTTATTCAGGTATTTAATCACATAAGCACATTAATAACCACATTCAATCACATTTCCATAGGCATATTCACAGTCTCATCAATACTTAATACTGACCTGGTTATCGACATACCCCTTAAGGGTATCCATTTCATAATGATCACTGCACTTATTAGCACATACATAACACATACAAATATAAGCATATACCCAGAAAACGGTGGGTTAATCACACACCTGATAACTTGAAGTACTACGCTCTCGATCCCGATGCTATCACTAAGCGACACTACAGCTATCTGCCTACTTTCCTGTTCTGACGCTGGCCCACACCCCGGTGACCAATCCCGCACTGCAGAGACTGATCTTCTCTTAAACTTAGGAATAGGGACTATCCCTTGTCCTTCTTGACTGGTATTCGCCTCCATCCACAACACTTAATCAGAACATTCGGTTAAACAATAATATACGAGGTCTTAATCGAATAAACTACCATAATCTAACCATCCCTTACCGAAACGATCTAGAATCCCGAAGGCTTTGCTTACAACTGTCGATTGTCCCTAGAAACCAAAGTCAGAATCGGTCACACTTAATAACCGAAATATGGCCTTAGGCCAAATATCGACATCCCTTACCTTGTTAAACTTAAATCCCGAAAACCACTACTTGCCTTTGGAGTTGTCAAAATCCCTACTAAACAATTATTAGAATCGGCTATGAACCAAAAACCTATGAAACGGCCCTTGGCCGAATGCCACATAACACTTACCTTGATGAATCCAATCCCGAGAGACTCCCTTAATGCTCCCTAACGTTGGCACAAAAGAAACACATTAATATGGCCTTAAACATATTCGGCCATTCCTAGAAATCAAGGCCTACCCTTGATTTCGGCATACCAAGAGAAAGAGAAGGAAACCGATTGCTAATAGGAGTACTTACCACCCACGCTTGCTTGAAGAGACTACAAGAAAGTAGTCGACAGCACCTTCAATAGGGATTCGGCTATGGTGTTTCTTTAAGGCAGAAAAGAGAAACAGAGGCTACAAGGTTCGGCCAAGCCTCTCAAATGGTAACTGAATATTCGGCTAACAAAAGGAAAAGAAGAGAGTTTGAGAAAGAGATGTGAATTCGGCTAAGAGAGCAAATGGATCAAAGTGATCAAAGCTTCGGCTAAAGTTCTAAATGACAAAGAGGCATTCGGCCATTCAAGAAAAGATGTAGAAATAAGATTGAAGGAAAGAAAAAGAATAGGAAGAGAAGATTTGAAGAATTTCGGCAATGGTAACAAAGGGGGATTCGGTTTCAAATGAAAAAGAAGAAAAAGAGAGAGTTCTCTTTACTCACAATTTCGGCAAAAAGGATGGACACTCTCACAACTAAAATTCGGCACTTATCCCCTCTACATGGCCGAATTTTGCCAACCAAAGAGACCCACATTCGGCCACTACTATGTCCCTTATCATATCCCTTATTAATCTCCCAAATTATCTCTTATCTACCCATTTAAAACAAATAAAATAAATCAACATTTATCTACTACTCTTAGCCGAAATTTAAAAGAAAAACAAGCCTAATCCTCATCCCTTAAAGTCCATATGTCGTCCGACCTCTTCTCCCTTCCCTTGACGCCAAAAGCAAAATAAAACCATACTTCTTGCTGCCAACATGATTCGAACCTGAGCCCTTCTCCCTTGCTTGAGGCGTCATTCATCAAGGCCCTAAGTGGCACCTTGCAGCCACTTTACCAAGCCCAACCTTATGTCCAAGAACCTTTATAAATTTTCTTAAGGCCTCCTTAGCTTAGCTTCCCCTACTAAACTTAAAACTCAATAATTTCCTGAAGCCTTCTCCTACATTTTCAGATTCCCGAAAGTTATAGAACACATCCAAACACACACACAAAGCCCCCTATCTCATAAATTATGCCCAAACGCATAACCCCTAAATCTAGGATATTACATCTCGTTTTGTTAAAAGGTAAAATAACTGGCAATCTTTATATTCTGGAAGGTTCTACAGTTACCAATGAAATCGGACATCCCTCGTCCGTTACAGAGTCGAAGTCAACTTGTTTGAAGCGAAGGCAACTTGGTCATAGGAGAGAAAAAGGTATGATCGTTTCATTGAAGAGAGATTCTCTTTTGGATACAGGTTTTGAAAAGTTAGGGCACTGTGTTCATGAAAATCAAACCCAGGTAGTTTTGATTTGGCAGTGTACAAGTCAAAGGCTAGAAGTCTTCCAGTTTCTAAGCACAGATTTGACTCAGTTAATTCCCTACACGGTTCAAGATAGGCTCGTGGTGGGCTTTGGCAAAGATGGCATTGTGGAAATATGAGTCAAGGTGGAGATTTGTTAGGTATGACTCCTATTTCAATCAAATTTGAGAAATAATCTTCTAGTTAAACTCTGCTTATTTGTTTCAATCAAACACTGATTAGTTTAGATTATTTTATTATTATTTGACCTATGAATTTAGCCTATAAATAGGCTCTTTTACAACCTTAGAAAATACACCCATTAGATATTAGAACTCATAACACATTTAGAGAATTTTGTGTTTACGTTTTGAGAGTTCTTTGTTTTCCGGTTTTCGGGGTTTAGTTTTTATCTCCATCTTTTGTACTCTTCGTTCTTTTTCCATTATAGTAAAATTATCTTTGCCCGTGGTTTTTTATCCTCTTTGGAGGGGTTTTTCCACATTAAATTTGTGTGTTCAATTTCTCAATTTATTTCGCTATTTTTTTTTTTACTTTTTGCTTAACCGGGTCGATTCTAACATGTTCATTATTCAATATAAACAAACATATATCATTATTATCTAACGGTAAGTTATAAAACAGCAAAAAAAAAAAAAAAAAAAACAAAGTTGGAATGTAATTTTAAATTCTTAACTAAGTTTGTATAAATTATGAATTTAGTTTTTATATTTTAATTTAATTAATTTTAGTTCTTATAATTTTTATAATGATTAATTTTGGTCTTTGTATATTTTAAATTTTAAAATTTCATTCTTGACTTAAAAGGTAACAGTTAAATTTGTTGATTTCTACTATTAGTCTTGTATTATGTGTAAAGTTATAAATTTAGTTTGATAGTTTATGTTCTTCAGTTGAATCATTCTTATTCTTTATACTTTTTAAATTTTAAAATTTTAGTATCTATGTGAATTACAACTATTAAATTCATTAATTAGTTTTTTTAATAATATGTGAAAATAACAAACTCACATAAGATTACATATGTGATAATATATTTTTCACATCAAATTTTTGAAATTGTAAAACTTTTTTTAATAAATTTAACATCTACTATTTGGTTAGAATTGAAATTATAAAATTAACAAAACACCGAAATTAAAAGTGACCAAATTAAAATATAAAACTAAATCCGTAACTTATAGGGATTAACAACATAATTAAAATAACCTTAAAAGTAAGGTTGGTCGATTCCTAACGAATCTCTATATTAGATAGAAAACAATTCCATGATGCCTTGGTTTTTTATTTATTTAATTAGCATATTGTTTTTTTTATAAGGTACATGCAGTTATATATATAGTCAATTCCATGATTCCTAACGGCAGCATAATTTCACAATTAATTTTTCGTTTCATATTCTTCTAATAGTAGATAAAACAAATTCAACCATACCTATTATATTATTTTCTCCAAATTATAGCTGTTGGCTCTTTTAGTCATTTTCTGTTTAACAGACCTGCTCATATAAATATTTTCTTTAAACAAAGTCAAGCCATTTTTTTAACCTTGTTGAAGGACAAAATGAGGAGAAGGTGAACGATAACGATTCACACGTTGAAGAAGTGTCGAGAGCCGTTAAATGAGTGAGGTTTATATATAGTGTTTAAAGGTGGAGTGTTCTAGAAGAGGAACAAGAAGGCCAAAGGGGTATTGGAAATTTTGGTAAACGTTTACGTTTTGGTATTGGTCCCATTATATTCATTAATTGTAATGTATTTCCAACCTCTTCCTCTAAACTTGACAAATTAAAAATACATCTTCATAAATTTTAATAATAATTTCAATTTATTTACCTTATTTTTCTATCATTAAACAGAAAAACCATTTATTTTAAAAAATATTATATATATTACATATAACATTTAAAACTGCCTCACAAAAAAAAATATCATTATGGATCCCTAGAATTTTTACGCATCCCTAAAATTTTTATGCATGAACCGCTTAAATTTCTGTCATGTGTCATACACTCAATTATAAAAAACTATAAATCAAATTCTTATTTATAATATTAAGTAATTAATAAATATGATGATATTAAATAATATTTAATTTAATTTTTCATAATTTTATTACCTAAATTTTAGGTATTTGATATTTAAATAACCAATATAGGTACATGATTGTAAAAAAATATAATTGTTTAAATTAATGATTTAAAAAAAGTCAAATTTTATAATTTTTTTAAAGATTAAATCACCATTTGATGGTGGAACTTAGTAATTACTCCGGTTTAATTTTTTTTTCCAATGTAATCCCTAAATTTGATAAATATATTAAAACCAAGTCTATATATTATAGCAAGGTTTTTACCCAAACATAGAATTTTCAGTTAAGTGAACAAATTTAAAAGAAGACATTTATGCCGATTGAGTATTAGCTGATTGGTATTGGTATTATTGTCAGTGCAGGAAACGTGGGTTCAAGTGCGTTGAAATGCATTATCCTCCTATTTAATAGTTAGGGAGTGACTATAAGTAATTTTAGGTATTGTATAAAAAATAAAAAAATATGATAAAAACCTACAATAAAACTAATGTTAAAAGAAAATTACTTAATTACTCTATATTTTTTTAAAACCTCCCCAAGTTCTCACTTGTACAAATTTTTTATTCTTTACATGGGTTACCTAAATTTCAGGCTTGAATGGAAAACAGTTCCTTTGATGCTTTCCTTTTAAAAAAAATGGAATTTTAAAACGAAACCGTGCAAAATCCCTTGATATTTTTTTACTAGATTTCAGAGTAATTTTGCAAAAATAAAAAATAAAAAATCCACATTTTAATTTCAATAAAATCCATTTAATTGCTGGAAATCCATTAATGTGCCAAATAATTCAAAAACACTTACGAAAATTTGGCCTTATGTAAATTCATTGCGGTGGAAATAAGAAGCAAAAATTGATTTAATTACCCAAAAGAATTAATTAGATTTAAAATTCAGAGATACATTTAATGTAAACAAGGGTACAAAAAACTACCTTTCAGAAGTGTTGTATGATTAGAAGAAGATATGAGGAGAAGCATTTGAACAAGTGTAACTCATACAGGGGATTCAAAATATGAAGCTTAAAGCAGAGCTGAAAAAATAGGAATAACTAGTTTCACATGCAAACTAAATTAAAGATAATCTAAAAATCCTTTCCAAAAGCTTATTAATATTAAGTATCCCCACATGAAAGATATTACTTATTTTTTCTCCTTAATCAATGTAATTACATTAAATAGATGATTTTGTTTAAAAGAGGCAATTAAGTATTTAAAGGATTTTTAATATATAATCCATTTGATTTCAATAGCAAGTCATATAATTGATGTCATGGGTCTATTTTTTGAATAGTAAACTTTGGTAAGTTTGATGAATATTTTTTATTAGTTCAAGTTTATTTTATTTATATTATATTAATTCCAATATCAAATATCAAGATTTTAAAATTAAAAGTGTTTTAATTTAATAATCATATTATTTGATAAGCATTACAGTTTTTTTTATATTTTTAAAGAAATAATTTAACCAAAATTGTAACTTTTAATATATTATTTAACCAATATTGATTACAATTTCTTTATGAACAAATAAGAAAAGAATCTACCAGCAACTTATTATTCTTAAGATACCATTAAAGCAAATTTCGTTCATTATATTTTTTAAAATTAAATTTATTGATAAAAAATATTAAAATTTAGTTATCTATTCCAATCTTATGCTAGCCTACATTTCCATAAATCAATAAAATAAAATACTTTAAACAATTATGTACTTCTTAATCATATAGCAAATGTGTTATATAAAGTAAGGTTTTATTGCAAAAATAGGTAACAATCCTAGCTAGAATTCCTATTAACATACTTACAATTTTCACAAGTGTTAGATACACTTGTAATTACATAATAATATGTTTATGCAAATGATAATTTGACCTAACTTTTATTTAATGTGTTAATTTGTTAATTTTGAATCATTGTTAATTTAACATTAACAATTTTATTCACACAATTTAATTAATAAATATATCATATTTGAATAAAAACATATGACTAATTCATAAACCGCAGGGGTAAGAAAGTTAGTATATTTATATTTTATAATATATAATACATATATGGTTATATAAACCAATCCCAAAACTCTAAACCCAATCCAATAACTCATAGTTAGTTAACCCAAAGAACCGATCAAATCGATTGAATTAAAGTCAGTTCCATTTGGTCGGTTTTCCCAACTAAAGTCGGTTGGGTCAATTTTCTCATGTTAAAGTCGATTAAGTTGGTTAAGAAAACGATTGAACCGACCGATTAAACCAATTGCTCTCCCATAGTTTACACCAATTGTTTTGGAGCGTGTCAAAATTTGATATCTCACAAACTTTTTTCCTTGGACTAATCTTACAAATGTTTTATTGTAATGACTTGATTTCCATTGGTGTTAGAAACTTCAGTTTCGAGGCTGAATTTCTTGAGTCGAGCTAGTCCAAAAATTATAATCTAGGAATCTATGTGACGTATATGAAATTATAAGATCGAATTACTAAGCGATTAAATTAGATAAATTATTAAGTATAGTACATTGACTAAATTGCATGGTAAGTAAATTAGAGGATTTGAGCAAGTCCCTAAAGAAATATTAAGCCAAGGTCTTATTAGCAGTTGGACCATAGCTAAAATATGATTAATGGGATGTGTTGATTTCATCCATCCATTTCCATTATCTTATCTCTAAACAAATACTAACCATTAGCTTGAAGATTAATTAAGGTTAATTAAGTGATTAAACTATGTATATATACATTAGTGGGTTAGAGAATAATCACAACTTTTACTCATCTTCATCCTTTCTTCAACCATTCCCTAGAAGAAAAGAAATAAAATTTTGGTTTTCTTCGTCCATTGTGGTCCATCATTTAAGGAGGTAAGAAAGCTTTCCAATTGAATTCTTATTAGATTCTTAGTCTAGAATGCTAGATAACTTGAACCCATTGATTAGATTTTGGAATTGTGAAGGTTTTCTATAGTTTACCATTGTTGGAGCTTTAGAGAACTTAGAGGATGAAAGCTTGAATCTATGAAAGTTTAGAGTTTAGCTTGAACTATAGTGGAAACATGTTAGAAATGAAGTTGGTTATGTTGGAACAAGGTTTTATTAAGCTTTAAGGTTTGACTAAGATTTATTAATATAACCATTAATGAGTTCTTGGATGCTTGGGAGAAAATGATGAGAACTTTGAAAGTTAGATATGTTTTTAAATAGTTTGGTGTCCCTAGAGTATATTTATAAAGTTGGATTTAGATTTGATTGGGTGGATTTTTAAATAGTTTGGGGTCCCTAGAGTATATTTATAAAGTTGGATTTAGATTTGATTGGGTGGATTGTGAATTATAGAAAAATCAAACGTTAGAACACTGAGTGTTCTAGGTTGAAAGAATACATTCATGTTTGACTACAGTAATGTTTTTGTTAAATGTAAAACTAGTACTATTTTCGTAATTGAATTATCGTATATAGGTAAAGGCAACATCAGGACCTCAAAAGTGAAAAGAAAAGAGAATGAGACAAATGAGTAGTAATTTCAGTTTATGCTATCGTAATTTATTCTCAATTCATAACTTATTGAGTAATTAAGTTGAATGAAATGATATCAACAATTGTTCCATGAAAGGTATGTCAAGCTTAGTGACTTTGATGATAATTTTTGAGATGATTATATATGTACATATACTTGTGATATCTTGTGAATATGAAAACATAATGAAATGGATGAATGATATTTGTATCCATGCTAAATGATGTTGAGAATGCCCTATTAAATGGTCTGGAGTAGAATTATGGGTATAGTTGACATGTCATAGGGTTCGTTATGTCAAAAAAAGCTTTAACGCATGGTACATCTCATCCGATAGTTCTCTAATACCCTAGGGGTCGAAAATGGTACTCAAATACCTTAAAGGTCGTGAGCGAGTAACAAAGTATTAATCTTTGTATTTGCCCTTGAGTCCGTTTTCAGTTAATAGGGGATAAAATATAATTTTTATGTGGCTAAAATACAAAATATTATGTGGTTGAAATATGAAAATCACTTATGCTTGAGTTTGAAATTGAAATGTGAATGATACTATGAAACGAAGTAAGTTAATTGATTTATGAAATCAAGATGCAAATACCCTCAAGGTGCATCGATATGTTGATATACGAAATATGAATTGAGCTATGATGTTTGTATGAAAGCTTATGGAAATGATGTCGGGAGAAATTGATTTTAATTTTGAACTTGATTGTACGATATATTATAATGAATTAATTTGTATATGCATTGATTTCAAAATTATGTCATGAAAAATTGATTTTCAAGTTATAATGTTTATTTACTTAATATGTATATGCATTGATTTCAAAATTATGCTAGCACCATTGAGTTTTAAATGCTCAGTAAGCAGACGTGTTTGTTTCCATGTGTAGGTGTCAAGTAGACTTTTTAGTAGATAGTGGACTTTAGAAGCATCCAAACCCAGTACCTCAACTCAAGATAATGTTTGTAACCTTATTTTAAACTTAGTTGGTCAATGGCATGTACCCATGTCAATACATAGTAATAGAAGTTCCACATGTTGAGTTGAATGTTTAGCATATCATGACTTAACACTTATGCTATGATGAAATGTTGAAAGTGTCTTGAATGTCTTTATATATAAATGTATGATGCTTTGAAGTTATCTATGCACATAAACATTTCACTATAGAAGTCACGACACCAAACTTATGTCCTTGATGTTGCAACATGATACCTTCATGGTAGTGACGCTAACTCAATAAACTTTGGAAATTTTACATTTTAGTCCTCAAATGGCCTCGGGTTATTGAAAGAGCTTTTGTAAGCTCGTTTAAACCCAAAGTTAATTATATAACATATTTTGATTATGTAATAAACTTTAATCCTTTTATAAATTGTTTAATAGATTGGAATCGTGATCATAGTTGCTTCGGCAACAACAAGTAACGAATGTGACATTTCGTAGCTCGGACCTAGCAATCTGGTTAGATATAGGGTGTTACATAGAAACAATGAACATGACCCTCATGAAGAGGAAAATACCAATTCTTTGTGCTCCCTCATAAACTGGTAGGAAAAGCTTTGCACTTAAAAACGTATGAAGCTCTCATAATATTTATGTAGTTATTATATTACATTAGATGCATAACTGGATCTTTGTGTCCTTTATAGGTTTTGTAGCACCCATAGTCCTGTTCGGTTGTCGAACCTAGGCTATAGGATATTATCATCGATATCGAAACAATTTTTTTACACCACTTGATACAGCTCGTAGATACACAGTTCGCATAACTCAGAGTACATGAAATACACAGTACACACATGTATATATATATAGTTGACCATTTAGCGGAAAAATACATGGCGGACTATCCTGTGGGTAGTCTAACTGTGTACCGTCGTACAAATTGCTAAACTGCGAGCTGTCCCGTAAACACCTATATTACGAAATGTCATGTGGACACTTATATTGCGGAAGGTCTTGCAAACACCTATGTTGCAGAATGTCCTACAAACACCTATATTGTAGAATGTCTCGCAGACAATTAACCATGACACATACAGTCTCGTGCTTTTCATAACAACAACCAAATTTAAATGTATCATTTGCATACATGTTCAAAATCAAAATCAATATCCATTTCATTTATAACATAAAAAGGGACCATAGCATTCAGCTACAACTATGACTCTCTTATATTCATGTGCCAGTATCCACCTAAATACATGCCACTTTACCGCAACAACAAAAGAGCAAAATCTACTAGTCAGCAAGTAGATAGCTTGAGCTTCTTGTGAATCCGATTAGTGCAACCTAAATGATCAAAATCTCTAGAAAATATAGTAAAATGGGAATAAATAATTCAAATACTTAATAAGCTCATACTATTTCAACACTTAACTTACCTCACAACAAATATATGTAGTTTAATATACGCGATAAGTTTACCTATCATACCACACAATTCCAATAATGTAAGTTTTTACACTAAATCAATATATAATATGCCCAATACGGGGCATGATATGTTCAACTTTCATATCCAAATAATCTACTTTCCTTTCAATTTTTGTGTACTCAGAATTTATCAATCAAATCTTTCGTCACATTTCCTTTCATAACATGCAAATTTAACACTTTGCAAGTTTTATGCTACCTGATGAATCATCGTAAAAGAACTCAAAACACAAGAACGCAAACACATCAGGAGCTTGTTTGATCTAGTCAATCTAGTCATATATAGAGGTCTCAGGTTACCCGCCCGGGCTAAACCTTTAACGATACGATAATAACCTGGCCAGGGCTTTATATACATATAAGGTTACCAATCCAGACTAAACCTTTAAAATGACATCAGGTTACTAGTCTAGGCTAAACCTGTTTCATATGCATCTTCGAGTCCGCAACAAATGTTGGATCTCAGAATCATCAAGAAATAACATGTAACCATATGCATGAGCCTTTTACTAAGTTCATCGAGATGATTTCATTCTATAATCTTATTTCCTTGTATCATAATCAAATATCTCCTTTATATGTTAAGCAAATCGAATCTCACCTATCAAACTTCCAATTATACAATTAAAGAACAAAAAGTAAACAAAGTTTAAATCATATGAACTTACCTGGTGGAATGGTGACACACCACGATAGAGTCTACTCAACAACTGTCCCTTTCCTACGATTTTCTCTCGGCGAATTCAAATCTTGATCTATAACATAATTTAATTTAATTTTCATCAACCAACATCATTCATCAGCTTATTATACACATAAGTTAGTTCAATTCTATCACTCGTAATTCCCTTAAATCTCACACATTATACAGTCGAGCCCTTTTATAACAACATTTATAGAAATCTCAAATTTGTTTCAAAATGTTTACACTTTAGTCCTGATATTCGAAACTAACAAATTTTTATTTTACAAAGTGGTCTTTTTTCATAACCTCTCTTCTAATGTAATCATTTAACACCACAATTTCAAGCATTCAATGATGGCAATCCCATGAATCTTTAAAAGTTTTAGGAATAGACACAACTGCCAAAATGGGCTTGAATTAGCTTACCATGCAAGAGTACAAAACTTGGCTGAACTTCCCTAGCTCAACAAGGAAGAAAAATGGTTATGGAGAAGACGAAAGAAAAAAAAATGAATTTCCTCCCCCATCTACTATGTTATAGTATATATTGTAACACCCCCAACCCGTATCCGTCGCCAGAGTAGGGTTACGAGGCATTACCGATCAATATACATCATAAAACATACATAACTCATATATTTATAAATTCATACTCAAATACCATTCAACACAATCACATTGTCCCTTATTAAGGCCTATAAAGCCTTAGACATTCTTTAGAAATGGTTCGGGACTAAATCGATAACATACGAAAATTTTGGAAATCTTAGAAATTTTTCATCAATATAGGGGTCACACGTCCTTGGGAACAGGCCGTGTGCCTCACACAGCTCCAGACACGCCCGTGAGGAAACAGGGCATACATACCGACTTGGGTCACACGGCCAATCACACGCCCATGTGTCTAGCCCGTGTGCCCTTCGAAGAGGCCACACACGCCCGTGTGCTAGGCCTTGCCAAAACTGTAGGGTATACTGACTTATGCAACACGGCCAAGTCACATGCCGGTGTGCTAGGCTGTGTGCCAATTTGGGGGTATACTAACTTGTACCACACTACCGGTCACATGCCCGTGTGTGAGATCGTGTGGAGCATACTGACTTCATTTAATTTCAACACACAGCCGTGGAACATGGCCGTGTGTCGCACACGGCTGAGACACACGCCCGTGTCTCTGCCCGTGTGGACGAAAATAGGCCATTTGCAAGGCCAATTTGCCGTCCCAACTCATGCTTACCTAACAACCAAAATAGTACCATTTCATCATACAATTAGGCAACCAAAATCATCAATCAAATGCACAATTTAAACCATTATACTCTCATCTATTCCAATTCTCAATTCGCTACCAATTACTTAACCAAATACATGCCAAAACAATATCAATCAATATGGTTCATTTACCATAATTCACACATACATAACTTCCTTATAATTAATCAACACAACATCTAAAATCATACCTCCTCAAGCCATTTCTCAAACATTTATACTTCACAAAATAATTTATCATTTGAGCAATTATAAACCATAACCATATTCATACCAAACATGCCAAAATAAGCCATCACTCATGGCTAAATATACAAACCATATCATATACATTTACAAGCCAAATCTCATGGCTATAATCACAACCAAAATACCACATTTAGCCTATACATGCCATAAACCATATTTACACAACTCAAAAGTACCAACTTAGATGTTTGATAGTGCGATGACGTTCCCGATGACTCCCGGATCCGAGCTAGCCTTGATTCACTATAAAACATAGAAAAATAACACGAAGTAAGCTTCATAGCTTAGTAAGTTCGTATTAAAATAATGAGTAACTTCACCATTCATTCACAATTCAAACAATATAAATGTAAGATAACAAAAATACATTAAATCTCAAGCCATCCGTTCATTCATTCACTAACTTACCAAAAATTCATCCATTTCATGGATTCAATGTTTATAAACTTTACGTACATACCTATACAAACTCCTGCCAATCTCATTCTTGTCCATATCTTTCACTTTTCTGTTGAACCATTCAGAATAGATGTCGAATATTCAAGGATCTCAATCGATAAGTACCTATACCATGGCTCGTAGCCAAATCAAGGTAGATTATCCTCGGAGTACCTATACCATGGCCCATAGCCAAATCAAGGTAACTAATCTCCAAAATACCTATACCATGGCCCAAAGCCAAATCAAGGTATAACTCGCACCCGAAGTTCCCATATCATGGCTTGAAGCCAACACAATAGCCTAATGACATGTCACTAGCATCCTAAACTATTCCTAAGGTTCATCCGAGATTTTTCAATACAAAATCGTAGTCGAATCATTTCGAATTACTGTCGAATCATTCCCAAACTTGTCCGTAATCACATAATTACAATTCATGCTATATCAAAGCAGATAAAATACAATTATAAATAAACCCATTGCATACGAACTTACCTCGTGTTTGGAATTAACGGATCGAGTCGACTACTCGATAACATTGCTTTTCCCCTACCTAAATCTGAATTCTTTCTTTCTTGATCTACATGAATTCAAAATTAACTTATTCAATCACATATATTTTCAATTTAGTCCATAACAGAGCCAAGAATGAGCAGGTATTTTTAAGTTTTGAGAATATTCAAAATTCACATTTAAGCATATTTGCATATTAGCCCCTAAACTTTTATATTTTCACAATTTAGTCCTTATTTCACAAATACACAAAATTCACATAATTCAACAAAACCCATGCTTGGCCAAATTACCATAGTGCCCCTATCAGCCCATAATTTTCATTTATACACACTTTTAACCACTACATTTCTCATTTTCTCAATTTAATCCCTTTTTGACATTTTTTTTTTCAAAAAAAATCACTTTACAAAAACTATTAATCTATCAATTAACCTTCATAATCTATCATCTATCATCAATCATCAAATTACTCAAGTATTCAACAATGGCAACATGTTCAATCTTTAACAATTTCGAAATCTAAGGTATGAGCTAGCTAGAATTCGAAGCAACGATATTAAAAACGTAAAAATCATCAAAAACCGAGCTCAAAACACTTACCAATTAAGCTAGGAATTGGTCGAACCCTAAATGCTCTCCCATGGCTTCTTTCTCTTTTAATATTCGGTTGATGATGAAGAAAATAAAAAGATGATATGAATTTTATCACATTTAATTATGCTTATTAACTAAATTACAAAATTAACCTTGTTCATAAACCATTAAAAACATCCATTCTATGCCCATAAATGTCCACTCATACTATTAATGATCTAATTACAACATGAGGACCTCCTCTTTTAAGTTCCATAACTATTAGGCACTTTTAGCTAATAGAACATCAATTTTGCACTTTACACGATTTAGTCCTTTTTCTCTAAGTAACCATCCAAACGATAAAATTAGCTCACAAAATTTTCACACATATCAAGTAACATGCTGTAAATACCGAAAATAATATTAAAATTATTTTCTAACATCAGATTTGTGGTTTCAAAACCACTATTCTGATTTAGCTAAAACTGGGCTGTTACATACATAATCTAATTATTATATAAAATTAACATTATTTTAAATAGTGTCAACACCTAACCGACCACTATCTACAAAGAAAAGAGCTAAATTATCATCCTAGGCCCTAATCAATTAATGTATTAATCATTAGTAAATAGAAATACACAATAATAATAAACTTTTACCACTTTTACGATTTTAATCCCTATACTATAATAAATTTTCTAATCAGTCAAATTTACTAAACCAAAATTTCATATAAAACTATATTGAACCAATGATTATCAAATATTACTATCTACGAACTCGATCATCGGAGAATGGGGTTTCAAAACCATCATTTCTAGTACCATTGAAAACGAGTTGTTACAGGTTTCTTTAGGGAACTTGAAGGTTTGTGGAAAATTAGTTGTTACAGGTTTCTTTAGGGAACTTGAAGGTTTGTGGAAAATTAACATTTGCAATCTTGGGCATAATGAGATTATTAGAACGTCTATATCTTCAGCTTCAGACCTTAAAGCTTGAATATCTCTTCTTAATGCCTTCATCTCATTGTGCCACATTTGTTGTTGTTGCGGTTGATACTCTAGATGGGATTATAAGTGTGGCCTTGGGCATTTAGGGAAGAAACAACTTGGAAGGTTTTAAAATGGCATAATAGTATTTTTAACCCTCAATTACACATTGTGTAATTTAGTATTTTTTTTTCTTTGCAGTTTTACTTTTATTTGTGACATTGATGGTTAATTTTAAAAGAATAAGAAAGGATGAAAATTATTATTTTGGATTTTCGGGTGTTTTCAATTTTGGGTGCTTCCGATTAAATTTAGTTGATTCATTTATTTTTATTTTTTTAGCGTTTTAGGTGAAAGGGTCACAAAGAAAAAAAATTTGAAAAAAAAACCAAATGATATAATGTGTAGACATTGAAGGTTAATGTTTCTTTAGAATCAAGACTAAATTGACACAATATATAAATGTTGAGGGTTAAAGTTACTATTATGCCAATTTTAACAACTGCGATGTCATCTTCCCCTAAATTATTTAAGGATTGATGATAAAAAAAGAAAAAAAAATCGAATAATTAAGTGACCATTTTGCAACATTTTATAATTAGATAACCAATAAATAAATTTATCAATAATTTAATAACTACAAATATAATTTACCCTTAAATATTAAATTTTAATGCATGTGCTATTTCTGGTTTTAATTAATTATAAAGCGCCCACCACTAATGGCAAAAAAAATTTGATTTGGGGGCCAAATTTGTTAAAACGTAAGTCATTACAGATCATTTATTTCTATTCATATTATTTTTGGTACAACTCATTTAAGATACCCTTAACTAGTGGACCAATCCTTAGGTTCTTTTTATTCTTATGATTGGGGTTAAAGATTAAGTATTGAAAGTTTAATCTTCCTTTTATTTATTTAGGCATAATAATTTAGAGAAAATTTATTTTAGTTCTCTATTTAAATTTTATTTTTTTATTTTTAAATTTATGTTATTTGTCAAATTATCTCAAAATAGATAAACTGTGTTAATGTGGTATACAAGTGGATTGCCACGTTAGAAATTAATTAAAAAATTTAAAAAAACATTAATTAATTGGTAATGTTAATGTCAGATCAGCAAAATTGACAGGCATTAATTTTTCTATTCATTTTAGGCTGATTTAACAAATAATGTAAATTCAAGAAGGAGAAAAATTAAATTATTATGGTATTCATTTATATAATTCTCGACCAGCGTGCCTCTACGAATAGAAGAAAGAATTGTAATAATTAAACAATCTATGGTTGGCCAATTGTTATCATAATATTTATTTATTTATGGATGTTGATATTCCAACAGAGGAGAGGCAAAAAAAATATTTGTTTTAAAATTCAAATTGAAATCCTGTCTATCAGAAAGAAAAATTTAAGTATTATTTCAAATAAATTATATGCCCAAATTAACCCTACATTCTGTTGCATCCAATATTTGCAAGGCTGTATTATTATAAATAAGAATCCAACTCTTTTTTTATTTTTATTTCATGTGAGGGAAGTTTAGATAATTGAAAAATTAATAATTTGTAAAGCGACAGATGCATCACATGTGCATTCATTTTTCTCCAAATCACAGCTCTTCATCTAATCATAAAATATAAATATATGCAACGTGCCAAATCTGTCGTTGATCTCTTTTTTTCATCTTCATTTGTTGTTTACCGAATATCTGCTTTCTTTATTTTTTCCCTTCTAGATCTAAATATGATTAACTATATTTTGTCATTAGTTATAATATTTTATTTTCATTCATAATTTTAAATATTTTTTACCTCCCAGAATTTCAAATCCATCCTCAACACATCAAGGAGTTGAGTAATCAAAAGATTCAAAAGTTTAACTAACGAAAATACATCAATTAAAAATTTATATAAAAAAATTAATTTTTTGTAGGTTTTTTTCATGATTATATTATAATTTCATATACCATGTTTGGTAATTTAGTTATAATTTCACAATTATGTAATTTTAAATTCTAAAAATTAATTATTATAAAATTATCAATAATACGTAGAAAAAAATATTTAAACAAGCAACAAAGCTTAAAATCAAATCATTGAATGTAATATTTTAGTCTAAGAAAGTATTTGGCAATACAATTACTAAAATATTAATAAGGTTAATAAACATCCTACGTAATTTTATATAAGTACTCTAACCTTTTATATTTGTTGAGTTATTTTTCCCTAACATTAAATCTGTACCTCTTGTCATCATTAATGGATCTTTATTCGCGTATATAACTTACAAATATATTTTAATTATGTCCAGCAATTTAAAATTTAATTAAAAATATATTATTAAAAATTAAATATGTAAAATTACCTACAATAAATATAACTTAAAAACTAGTTATAATAAAAATAAAAAAAAAACCGACATATCATCCCATTTTCTTTGTAATTTCTCATGAGTCTTTAGTTTTATGAAATAAGGGCAAGCCAAAGTCAGCCGACTAATGAAAACAAGTCTACGCCAGCTTAATTGGGCAATTTGACATAATTTGTCATTTTCTTGGAAATATCTAATCCAGCTCTAGCTCCATAATTGTTTGTCATATATAAATATATGCACCGACTATTTCTCCGCTGGCTCTTTTTCTTTGTCTTTATTATAAATATATAAATTAAAATCACTTATTTAAAAAAAATTATAATTTAATTATTAAATTTTTAAAATTATTTTTTTATCACCTGACTATTAAGTGACACTTTTTTTGGTATAACAATAATTTTAGTCCTTAATTTTTATTTTTTTTCAATTATATCTTGATTATATAAAATGATCAAAATTAAAATTCTTTTTAAAAAGAGAAAATTATAAAAAATAAAAATAAAATAAAAGAAATAAAATCTCAAAAATATATAAAGTAAGAAAATGAGAATTATTTTTAAACCTTCCAAATTTTCTCTATGTATTATATGTAAAGAAATATCTAATACTCATTTTCAAGAAAACATGGAAAAAAAAACAACAAAATGATTGGTTTTCTATTTTTTTAGCATTTCTATTTCTTAATATGAATTTTTCGTTATAAGAAAAAAATTAAAAAAAATTTGTTATAAAATAAAAAGAAAACAAAGAAATAACACAATAAGATTGTATTATTCTTCATCAATAGAGATGTTTACAATGTTTCTTCAAAGTCTATTTATAAACAAAAGAAGTATAAATAAAATAAAACTCTACTTCTAATGACTATTAGAGTCATAAAGTACAACAAAGTTATCTTAATCTTGATGGACATCTACTTAGTAATAAAATATTCATAATGCTCCCTCTTAGATGTCCGTTGGTAGATAATGTGCATCGTTAAAACTTATTAAGATAAAAAAAAAACCCTGTAGGAAAAAAATTCCTAATGAAGGAAAAAGAGTACACATATTTATAATACGCATGACATGTTGGCTCATTAAAAACCTTACCAGGAAAACTCATTGGGACAAAACCTTGGTTAAGGAAAAAAAAGTACAACGCGTATTTACTCCCCCCCAATGAACATAATATATCATATTCTATTTATTCAATCTTAAATGCTAGCTTTTCAATTTATTACTTGAATGGATTTGATAAACGTTTTATATCATCATTCTTCTAGAAGTTATGAGTGAAGAAGAATTTTGGGGAAATATATTTTGATTTCATTAGGAGTTTCAATAATAACCATAACAAACTTTGATAATGTTCCTTCTATTATAATACACATGTTCAAAAAATTTAATAAATATTTACACAAACGTATTGAATAATTTATTGAGAATTTTTATATGCCTCCAGCATTCTAAAACCTTCAAGGATTTTAATATAAACTTCACTATATAGTGATTTATATAAAAATTGTAACGATAACTATTAGACGCATGCCAAATTTTCATGAACTTCATGACAAATAAGATATCCAAAGGTTATTGCATCTACCACAAAAGAATACTATACATTTCATAGTCAATGTCAGGACTTAGTGAAAAATTTCATATTTCTTATTTTGTTTTCACAAAAGTACTCATTTGCACACTCACTGACTGCATACCTTTAGATGTTCGGGCTACTAGTCCAAAAACTTCACAAATCTAATTCTACTTAAATTGTGCGTTTCTATTTTGGCCAATCTATTTCATTTCTATAATTCTCAAAAAATTTCTTCTAGATTCTCATTTTCTTTCATTATCACAATAATAAAATTGCATGCAAAACCATTGTCGACAACTTTTCATTCTTACGATTCCATATTTTCTCGTATTGACATAACATATCGAATCTCTTTATTTTCACTACTTCTATCTTCAATTTCAGGTACCTGAATCTCTTCTAGAGTTCTAATAATTATTTATGTCTTAGGTCTCTTCATATTTTTCCATTCTTTTCTTTGATCTTTACATTGTTTTGTACTGAATGTGTTATCTATGCAACATCCTATACTTGACTTGATCGTCGAGTCTGAGCTATAGTGTGACACATTCGTTGCCGGAGTAATTGCGATCAATTCACAATTAAAATATACAATTTAATGATGAAATCAAACAAACATACATTCAACATAAAATACAATCATTCTCGGGTTTTACACGAGCTTATGAAAGCTCTAAAACTAAGCAGAGGTCGAATTAGGACTAAAATAAAAAAATTCAAAATTTAGGGTTGACGTCGCGATGTGAGGGCATTCCTCATCATGCCGTGACATATTGACTTGGCTAACGGCCTCCTCATCGCGCAGGAGTCCAGATATTCTCGTGATGCCATATGTGCGATGTCGTGGTGTGTCAAACCCTGGCTTGGTGAGCTGGATCGGTTCAGGAGACTACGCCAACGAAGATCTCCTAAGTTACGAGACCGCCTAAGTTGCGAGACTTAGATCGAATAAGGTTGGTAACTTCGTGACAAAATACTTTGTAGAACTTCGCCAATATTGTGGAATACCATTTTGAGTGATGGCGAGATCAAGGTTAGGGTGATAACCTTGTTAAGCGGACTTTCCTGCTAATAAGATCGCCACCCATATTTTTGTATGTTGCTGCTAAAGTAAATATAATAGCTTGTGGGACACGTTTAAGTCACCTAGCATCTTAGTGGAAGCAACGTGTCAGTAATTAGGACACTTGGAGAGCCTCATAGGATGTGATTAATTGGTAGAAGCGTGCGAGAACGAGTAATGATTAGAGATAATCTTGATAGGGATTTGGACGTGAGTTATCTATAAATAGGATAGTGTGATAGTGGAGAGAAGATTTTTGGTTCATCTTCTTTACTAGACTTTGTTAACAAAGAAGAATTATCATCAAGAAACCTGAAAAATTCTTCTTTGCTAATGAAGGTGTTGACTATTAAAGCTTAGGAGAGCTTTTATACTAGTTGTCTGCTGGTAAATTCTTAAACCTTCCTTTAAGCTTTACCAGATAGATAGAAGCTAATATAAGAGAGGTTTGGTAGGATTTCTTCGAATACTAGGTTAAAAGGAAACTTCTATCCAGAAACTGTTTGCATATCTACATATTCTTTCTATATCGTAAAGTTTTGGTCATTTTTTATGTTTAAAGAAGTTGTTTTATTGTTTTAGCTAAAGAAAAGGGAGAAGGTCCCAGTACTAAAAGGAAAGAACCAATAGAGTAGACAAGTTCTAAGTAAAGTATTCTGGTAAGTTCCTTTGTACCTTGTGTATGGTATCTATGTTAATTATTTAAATATTTATTACTATACAACCATGTAAGTGGATTTGTCCTTTGTCTCTAGTGTTCATGTCTAAGGAATCATATGCAAAGAGTCAATGCATGCAAAGTTATATATGGTTAAATAAATCTAGAAAACCTAGTATATACGTGGTATGGGTAATCCTTCCTTGGTGCACAAGCTCCATATACAGACTAATGTAAGGAGGCAATGGAGGGATGTTATGTATAATGTTAAAGAAAGAAGACACATGATAAAATGTTTTGCCTCAAGTATGACACTTTGGTGCAAACCGTGATTGGTGAAAACTTGGCCTTTCTGGGGAACAAATATGTGTTCAAACAAGGAGGGAAGTTCGAAAGATACGGAGGTGATGTTTGTTAAAAACCTCTAATGTGTGGATATAAAGATACAGAAAAAATGGTTCTTCGGAACAAGGATTAGAAGCTAGCACAAGAAAGAGAGAACATGAAAAAAAGGGTGCATGTGGTAGGGCACGTTGCATGAAAAGTAAAGTAAGCCTATCAGTCATAAAAGGGTAGTTCACACAAGTGGCGTATCCGTGGAGCAGTTATGCTCGTGACCGTCATGTATGAGTTAATAAACTAGTGTTGTCTACCGATAGGCTGAGTTTGACTACGGTTGTATCCGCCAACTAATCTACAGATCAGAGAGATGTATTCGCCAAATATGGCGAACTAGTTTGTCAGCATGAGTCCTATTTCTTAATGTTTGATTGTAATTATGGTGGGATTTATTTCCCCAAGAACTCACAAAGTTCTCACGAACTTACCCAATTTCTTCTTACTTTCAGGTTCTTAGGTTGGGCGTGGTGATTGAAGGGAAAAAGCTATATTTGTGCCCATTTGTGAGCCTTCTTATTTTTATTAGGTAACATGTATTTTTTGGGGTGCTAGGACGATTATTAGATGCCGCCATTTTTAAACCATTAATTTGTACTTGAAACGTTATTTTGAAATCTTCAAATGTTTATCAATAGCCTTGTTGGCTTATCATTATTTGTAATCTATGAATGTTGTTAAGCTACTGCCAAAGGCTATTTCTTGTATCTTTAAACAATTAAGTGAGGCGAGGTACCATTTTAAAATTTCGTTTCCAAATAAAAGTAGTATTAAATTAGCGGAACACCATGCTAGAAAAAAAAGGGATCAGCTTAATTGGACAATTGTTTTAAAAAGAGGAGTGTTGTGTTTCCAACGAGTCAATTGTGGCGCTCCATACCTGGATCTGAAAATCGGGTTGGGTGTGGGTTGTTATAGTTTTGTTGGTATCAGAGCTTCAGTTTAGCCGATTCTCAGAAACCATCTATAATAACCCATTTTTCAATATGTCGAAGACAATGGTTTTATGACCACAAATCCGACAAGTGAGTTCATAAATTTTATTAACTAATAAAATTGAGTCAAGTATAATATTATTGAAATTTTGATTTAATAAATTTCGTTAATTGATTGTATAGTCAAGTTCAAGTGGTTAATTCCTTAAGTCAAGTGGTTTTGAAAAATGAGATATTGGGACCTCGTTTTTATAAACCAAACCTATAAATATTTTTATTAAATATTTACAGAATGTTTATATAGGTGTATTGAAATTCGGTTAAGAATTTTTAACGTTTAAATAGTTAATTAATTAAAAAGGTGTAAATTGTAAAAGTTGCAAAATTTAGTTTCTATTAAGTTAAAGGTGTTAAATTAATAAGGATATAAGATTGGATGGATTTATTGGATAAATTGACCTTTGGTTGTTTAAGTGGACGGTTTATACTTACATTTTATATTTATTTTATGTTTTTTTAATAGAAAAATGGTAATTTAGTAAAAAATACATAAACAAATAGTAAAATACTTGATATCATCTTGTTCTTTCAAATTCTTGGCCAAAAACACCATTTTTGGGCAAGGAAGGTTCGACCAAGCTTCCTTCAATGCATGCGTGAGATTTTGAGGTCCATTTTAATGATTTTTATGCTTTTGTGATCGTTTTTGCTTAATCTAGCTAATCCCAGGGGTCAATTCGTAAGATTGTTTAAAGTTTCAGGACTTTGCATGAATGGTTTAAGTGTGTTTGTGAATTTAATTGATATATTATTAAGCTTGGTTGTTAAATAGAAATATTTTGTTAAGTGATTTTTAGTAATTTTAATGTTTAGGGATTAAATTGTTTAAATAGTAAAACTTCATGAAATTTTTGTAAAAACATGATAAATATGGGCTGTAGAGGGTCCCTAGTAAATTCAGCTAGCATGATTTTTCTTTTAAAATGGTAAAATTGCAAGTTTCGAGTTTAGGGACTAAATTGTACAAAAGTTAAAATGTAAGGGTAATTTTGTAAAATAGTGATGGAAGGGCTAAATTGTATCAAATTGCTTATTTAAGTGCTGGAAAAGTATTAATTGAATGAAATTACTATTTCAATTAAGAAATGCTACAACCGGATTTAAATCGAGAAAATGCTAAAGTTTTGGACTAGTTGTCGACTCTATTTTTTCAACTGTTTTAGTCGAGGTAAGTTTGTATTTAAATTAAAGTAATTCATTTGATTTTGTGATGTAAATTGATATCTATAAATACATATATATGAATTGGTGGTTGAATTTCTTGATTTGAGAAAAGGGAAAGACAATGGTTGAAAGATATCATGGCATTATACTTGAAAAGGAAAAGACCATGGTTAAAAGATACTATGGCATCATTTTGAGATTGTGTAAGACCTTGGTTGAAAGATACCATGGCATCCTCGAAACAATGGAAAGGTTGAAAAGGATATCAATTGAATGACTATTATGTCAATGTTCTAAGGTTTGTTATGCGATTAGAAGGTTGAATTGAGTTTTAAATACATGTACTTGTAATGTTTTATGCCATAATAAAGCCATTTGTTTCATTTGATTCAATGGGTATTAATGAATTAAAATGTGAGTTAAATTATATGAAGTGTAATGTGATCATGAATATTGAAATATGGAAGGTGATGGTTTAATGCTTTGAATGGAATGTGTTATGCAAAATGGTATTTGTGATAAACGAAAGATATATTTGGTATGTTATTATTATGTGCTTATGATAAGATTATGTGTGCATCTTGTTTAACTCACTAACTTGTTCGGACTTTTGATGTGTATAGGATATTATAAGTTCATGAGCATGATAATAAAAATTATGCATCAAGTTTATATAGTTTAGCCTAGTAGGTAAGTTTACGTTTGTAATTGTACGAGCTTACTAAGCACTAGTTGGTTACTTAGTTGTTTTCTCTTCTTATAGATCATCGAAAAGTTCGATTGGTTGGAATCTCGTCAGAGTACAATTACACTATCCATCCATCATTTTGGTTGTAACACCCCTTAACCATATTCAATACTGAAACAGGGTACAAGGCATTACCGGACTTACAACACAAGCATTCACACAATTCTGAGTCATAAATTTGCGTCCAAATTAAAACCATTCATATTCAATCATGAAGTCCCTATTACGAGCCTACGAGACCCAAAACATACTTTAGAAGTGATTCGGGACTAAACCGAGAACTCAGGAAATTTTTACAAAACTTAGAAAATTTTTGCTAGAAGTAAGACTCACACGCTCTGTGACCTTAGGACACGCTCGTGCTTCAGACCATGTTCAAATTAGGGAGCTCTTTGACTTGTGCCACACAGCCGTGCCATATGCCCGTGTGCTAGGCCGTGTGGTTAATTAATTTAATTCGAATTAGGTGCAAGTGTCACACGCCCATATTCTAGGTTTTGTAGCACACACGGCTGAGACACATGCCCTGTCTCTGCCCGTGTGCTTAATGCTGGACATTCTATTTTGCAACAATTAAGGTGCAGGGGACACACAGCTGAAACACATGCCCGTGGGACAGACCGTGTGTCACATACGCCCGTGTGTCTACCCATGTGAACAAAAATAAGGCTATTTACCAAGCCATTTGCCACCCTCATTTACACCTACACTTACACCAATTCAAGGGCACAATTCATAGCATACTTAGGCAACCAAAACATCCACAACCAAGGTATTAACATCACATCCACATGCCAGCATCTAACATGCTTTAACATCATAATTTTTCGACACAATTCATGCAAGTTTCCATAATCATGAATGGTATCAACATATGAATATACTCCTAACCAACATTAGCCAACTTACATGGCCATATACAAAATGAAATCATTAACCATTATAAGCCAATACATTTGGCCACATTACCAATGACACATATAACAGAATGACCAAGTCCCTATACAAGCCATACATTCAAAATGCCAAGACCATTAATACCCAAAATGAGAGTTTGATAGTGTGATCCGAATCTCCGACGATCTCCGATTTTGAGTTAGGTTGGCGACACTATAAAAACATGGAAAATAAACGGAGTAAGCTATATAGCTTAGTAAGCTCGTATGCAAGAAAAAGCAATCTTACCATGCATATAACATTCAATTATTACAACATAATTAAATGTAGACTTACCATGGTCTCATGATCATAATCTATTCCATCATAAAAAGTTACCTCATATTCATCACTTCCCACATTTATTAAGCATGAGCTTTATGTACTTACCTGAGCCATCTCGAAATGAACTTACACATATTCTCATCTTTAACATACCCGTGAACCACTCGGAATAACAATGTCGAATACTCGGGAAAATTTGAACAATAAGTGCCACATATGTAGCCAAAGCTACCTAAGTCTCATATCACATAATCGCTCGCTCTCGAGCTATCGACGGGCCTGCTCACATAAGCTGTCAGTCAAGAAGTAGCTACACGGTGCTCTCACACAAGCTGTCAAGTATCCGAACATATGCCAGTATACTCAGCCACTGGTAGGACGTACGAGACCAGCACCCGGATCACATAATCACATAATACATAATGACCCTAGTGACATGTCACTTGTATCCTAACCTATTCCTAAGGTTCAAACAAGATTTCTTGTTTGTCGATTCATCTTCGGACTCATTCGTAAGATTATACTCATTCACAAAATCAAACATACAATTCATGCAATATTAAAGCATTTAAATACAATTATTCTAAAGATTATTTTTAACATACGAACTTACCTCGGTACAAAATGGATAATTGTTCGATTTAGTCCACAATCTTGTTCTTTCCCCAGTCTAGGTCAGAACCTCGTCTTTCTTGATCTATAATATCAAATTTAGCTTATTCAATTATCACATTATTTAATTTAATCCCAAAAAATCTTATGGCAAAAATTACATTTTTGCCCTTCACTTTTTAACTTTTTATATTTTAGTCCCTAGGCTCGTACAATGATTTTCATTCAATTTCATTACACCCAAGCCTAGCCGAACCTATTTCATGCTCATAACAACCCACATTTTTCATTTATTCACATTTTTACACATATTTTACAACTTTTACAAATAGGTCCTTATTTAACATTTTCATCAAAAAATCACTTAGTAAATGTTGTTTATCCAATATCAAACTTGCATAATCTACCATTAGACATCAAAATACACAAATATCTAACATGGGTAAAATTTTATACTTTGATTTTCTTTCAAATTAGTCCTTGAAATAGCTAAATCAAGTTACAACATTCACAAAAACATAAAAATCATTAAAAACGGGACAATGACAGACTTACAATCGAGCTTAAGCTTGGCCAAAAACCCTAGCTATGGTGACTCTTCAAATTCGGCACAAGGGGACTAAATTGGAGAAGATGACATCTTTTTATTAGTTTTATTTGTCTTTATTTACCATTTTACCAAAATGCCCTTGATGCCAAACTTTGAAATTTCACCTAACCATGTCCATTTTTGTCCATATTAAAGTATAATGGTCTAATTACCATTTAAGGACCTCCAATTTAAAATTTCATAGCAATTAGACACCTCTAGCTTCTAGAACACACATTTTGCACCTTTTGCAATTTAGTCCTTTTAACTAAATTGAGTGCCCAAACATTAAAATTTTCGAACAAAATTTTCATAAAATCATTCCATAAAACTGTAGACCATAAAAATATAATAAAAATAAATTTTACTGCGCCGAATTTGTGGTCTCGAAACCACCCTTCCGATTAGGTTCAAAATTGGGTTGTTACATTGGTAGTTTTTGGTTTTTGTGGTTAATGGTTATAAATGGCATGCTGTAGGAGCTTTTATGCTATTTTTCCAAAGTGATGTGGTATGAGCTTATGCTTAGCTTACTTGTATATATATGTCCTTGATCGTATTTTTAATTAAGTTTTAGCTTAAAAGAAATCACCCTTAATTATTAGGCTAGATAATAAAAAGATAGTTATTACTAGTAATTTTAGTCCTTGAGGATACGATATTCCGTACTCACCACAACTATACTACTGTTCGATAGGTGCGCTTGCCTCGAAATATTAGTTAGTTTCGAGCCTATCACCTGATCTTTATCGTCAATATAAACCTCAAAATTATTTAAATCATTTAAAAGAGTAATGAATTGATTGATGTGATCTCTAAGAAGCTCACCTTCGTTCATTCGAAACGTAAATAGACGTTGTTTCAACACTAAACGGTTAGCCAGAGACTTAGTCCTATAAAGAGTTTCTAACCATTTCCACAAGGCGAATGAGGTTTTCTCCATCAATACCTCTTGCAATACCGTATTCGTGAGGCATAACTGGATTGCAGATAAGGCCTTTTCATCAAGCTCTTCCCATTCTATTTGATTTAGATTCTCAGGCTTTTTCCCAGTAACAACCTTTTTCAAGCCGGTTGAACTAGAATTGCCATCATCTGAACTTGCCACAGATTAAAATTTGCCTCACCATTGAACTTCTCAATTTCAAACCTTGTTGCTGTCATATCTGAATGGGCTGATCTATGAAAATTGAACAAGCTCTAATACCACTTGTTAGGATCGACCTGATTCAACAAGAAGTAAAAAAAATAGCGGAATAAATTGAGAAATTGAACACACAAATTTAACGTAGAAAAACCCCTCAAAAGAGGATAAAAAACCACGGGCAAATATAATTTTACTATAATGGCAAAAGAACGAAGAGTACAAAAGATGGAGATAAAAACTAAACCCCGGAAACCCGAAAACAAAGAACCCTCAAAACATAAACACAAAATTCTCTAAATGTATTATGATTTCTAATATCTAATGGGTGTATTTTCTAAGGTTGTAAAAGAGCCTATTTATAGGCTAAATTCATAGGTCAAATAATAATAAAATAATCTAAACTAATCAGTGTTTGATTGAAACAAATAAACAGAGTTTAACTAGAAGATTATTTCTCAAATTTGACTGAAATAAGAGTCATACTTAACAGAACACATAAAAGAAAACAACCATCATTATAGTCCCCAAATCTTCTTGATCTAATTTTTTTCCTAGTGATCCATAGAAAAGCATAGATTTTGGGTTAAATTGTAAAATTTCCCATTTTATTTAGGCAGAGGCCTTGACACTGAAGTTCAAGTTTCATAATGTGTAATTACAATGTGCGAGTCTTCGTTCCATCTTGTACATGTGTCATGTGTGGGTTTTATCCAGTTGTTTTCGATTCTTTATCTGCTATACTTTAAACTAAATTGATTCTATATTATAGTTAGTCCAACATATTTTTAAACGTAATCCTCTCAAAAAAAATTACAAAAAATATATATTAAAGTCGGAGCTTAAAATATTTAGGTTTATTCATTAGTGTTTTTTTTTTTGTTTTTTTTGAAAGTCTCATTTTCAACCCTTTCGTGGTTGTTCTTGTATTAACATAGATTTACAGAAAACCACCAATTTCTAAATAAATGATAGTCTGTTTGGCTTTAAGAAACATATGCTATTTTTATTTTTCAAAAATTTTTAAAAATAAAAAATTCAAAGAAACTCGGTTAAACTTTTTAAAAATAATTTTTAAAAAATAAAAATAAAAATATGTGAAAAGTAAGAAAATTTAAAAAGTTGCTTCCAATGTTTTCACTAAATTTGTTTTGTAAAAGTTAAAAACAATAATTTTTAATGTTAAATGAATTGACTCTAGTTTAAATCCATATAAATGCAAAAATATTTTTTTTTCATTAAATCAAGTTCTAAATTCAGCTTTTTAAAATTAAAAGTAGAAAATATTTTCATAAATCGACTTTTAAATTTAGCTTTTGTTTTAGTTTTGTTCTAGCGTATTATATACAAGATTTGTTAAGGTAAGAGTGTAACGCCGCTAACCCGTATCCGTCGCCGGAACAGGGTTATGGAGCATTACCAAAGTTTACAGAATAATTACTAATATTCCACATATTTACTATTCATGTCTGATAATAATCATATTGTCCATTGAATGGGCCCTCAAGGGCCAATATAAACATTAGAATCATATTGGGACTTAATCGGGATCTTAAAAAATTTTTCATTAAAAAAATTTTCATGAAATTTCAAAATTTCTCCTAGATGCAAGGCTCACACGCCTGTGTGGCTAAAGGGACACGCTCATGTGACCCTATGACACACCCGTACATCAAACCGTGTCTTGCCCTATGTAACTCTCTAACTTGCATCACATGGCCAAGTCACACGCCCGTGTGCTCAATTCTGAGCATTCTATTTCTAAAATTTAAGATGCAAGGGACACACGGCCAGACTACACACCCATGTGCTAAGCCGTGTGGCCACACACATTCAAGACACATGCCCGTGTGGATGAAATAAAGCCATTTCCTAGCTTTATTTTTCATCCCTTTTAGCCTTGCACCTACATCAACACTTATATACAATTTATCACATTCACCAACCACATTTTCATACCAAAATTAAGTCTTATACATGTCAAATTATACTCATATTTATCTAGATACCATGTTCACATTTGTGCATATTGTATCAAATGTGCTCATTTAATTCATTCATACATATCTCATTGTGATTTCTATTAATCAATCATTTTTAAACATATACCATGATATAGTATTTTATACATAAACACCAAAACATGTTCATAACTAGCCATTCCAATAGCTAGTCATTAACAAATATTTACATGCCATTCCTTGGCCAATTTAACCTATACATGCCATTATAACCACAATTGTTTTACCTTATATATCAAATTGAGTTGATGGATAGTGTGAGTGATCTCTGTCGAGCTTCCAATCCAATGAGCTTCCGATTTACTATAGAATAGGGAAAAATAAAATAGAGTAAGCATATAATGCTTAATAAGTCCGTATAACTTGGTAATTAACTTACCAACTATTCATATTAAAGATAAACATGTAAATCACAATCAACCATTCGATCCTAAGCCCTAACACATATTCTCATCACCCTTGTTAATAACTTATTTCATATAAACATCAAGAAACACATATATGAGCTTAACAATATTCAGATTCTCATACACATATGTTTTCCACATCAAGAATTTATATAACATATATACAAATTATTTCCATATTTTTCGGGTACATTCTATAATAATTCGTCTTGAGTTTTAGTATATTTCATGTCAGAACTTTGCTCATTATTCAACTGAAATATTGATAATCACATGATAATACACTCGAGATGTACGAATCTATTCTTATAGATGAATGTATTCATCAAACAAATTTCCATGTTCATATATCATAATTTCATACTTCCATATTTCATATAACATCATTTTCATGTACTTTAGGAAGATACATGTAAAAACCCATTTCTTTTCATGTCAGGATTTTACCCGTTGAATTATTGAAAATATCGATGGATACTCAAGTAGTACACACAAAGTGTACAAATCAGTAAATCCATCAATTCATACTCAGGAGTACCCGTTAGGGCACTTAATCAGAAAACACACTCTCGAGCCACATATCATATAACAAGATTACCAGTCCAAGCTAAATCCTGTCTCTAACATATGCTCACAAGAGCTTAATTAGGATTACCAGTCCAGGTTAAATCCTTTCTATAACATATGCTCAGAAGAGCTCAATTAGGATTACCAGTCCAGACTAAATCCTAATTGTAACATATGCTCGAGAGGGATTATATTAGGATTACCTGTCCAGGCTAAATCCTATCTGTAATGAGGTCAATAAGATTACTTGTCCTAGCTGAATCCCGTCAGCAACAAATGTAGGACCTCATTCACTTCAGGAAATCACATATCCATCGATTTTTCATTTATTCAAATGGAATTTGACATTTATTACGCAATTAGTCGGTATGTGATCAATCTCATATATTTATGCATTTATGCAATTCAAATGTTCACATTCAACTCAAGCATAAAAATAACATTTTTATCATTTATTACTTATTGGGTATTATCATTTATTTCAAGCACTTTCATTTATCGGGCTTTAACGAATATATGATCATTTCACATATTTATGAAATTTATACAATTTACATACACAACATTCAATTCAAGCATATAAACATATACACTTTAGTTATACGAACTTGTAACAGCCCGATATAGGGGCTAGTGGAAACAGTGATCTTGGGATCACTAATCCGAGGTTAGAGAAAATTATTTTCATGTTATTTTATGAGTCATAGCATGATTATATTAGTGCATGAAAATTTTGGTGCTTTAATTTTATCAATTCCTTGCTTAATTGCGAAAAAGGACTAAATCGCATAAAGTGTGAAAGTTTCATTCTATTGGCTAAAGGTGCCAAATAACCATGAATTGTAAATTGGAGGTCTTTAAAAGGCAATTAGCCCTTTGATAGATAGTTGGCCGGGCATAGGAGATGAAAGGAGACAAAAATGGACAAAATTGGTCAAAGTTGGTAATAGTTGGTGACTAATTTGACTTGTATTAATAAAATAAAGAAAGAAACGATATCATCTTTTCTCTCCATCTCTCTCCACCGAAAATAGCAAGCAAAATAGGGGTTTTGAAAGCTCAAATTTTTAGCAAGCTCTCCTCCATCCTAGTAAGTGATTTTGATGATTTTTCTTGAAGATAGTTGTACTTTTAGAATCCCTAGAGCTTAAGCTTTCAAATGAGGGGACTAATTTGAAATATGGTGAAAATTCTAGATTTTGCCATGAGAGCTTTCATTGTTATTTGTTGCATTTATATGGAAGAAATTGAGTCTTAGTTGTTAGATTAACAACTTTTGTGAAAGGTGTTGTCATGAAAACACCTAAAAGGGCCTTGTTGAAAATGTTATAAAGTTGTAGTAAATGTGTGAAATGTTGATTTTTGATGATATCCATAAGAGAATTAAATGTTCACCTAGGCTTGTTGAAGGTAGAAATATGATTAGAATTGATTTCCGAGCCTAGGGGTAAAATGGTCATTTCACCAAAGTCTAGGGGTAAAATAGTAATTTTGCCAAAGCATGATTATTAAAATGCTTTTATTAATGTGATGATTAAAATGAGCTAATTTGCTATTATAGAGCAAGAAGAACCAAGAATTTACCTCGATCGGGGAAAGAACAAAGTCTCGGACTAGACCGACGATTTAGCTCATTTTGAAATCGAGGTAAGTTTGTATGTGATAGATTCAACATTTATGTTAGCATGTTTGAGAATGCTTGGTATTATATTGATGCATGATACTCTACTAAATTGAGTAATTGATGTTGAATAAGATGTTGAAGTCCTAGTGGACTATAATGAATATGGAAATGCTATCATCGAGATGTGAAATGGATAAGGTCCCGTATAAGACCATGTCAAGGACATGGCTTCGACACCGAGTTGAGATCTCGTATAAGACCATATCCGAGATATGGATTCGGTAATGAATATGAAAATCGCATAAGACCATATTCGGGATATGGCATCGATACTTGATGTGAAATTTCGTATAAGACCATATCTGGGATATGGCATCGACATTTAGAGGTGATTCCATGTAAGACCACCTCTGGGATGTGGCATTGGCTTCGTACCTATATTGATGACGATGAATATGCGTCTTGAATATCCCTAGTGATTAATGGGATAAGTAGATGAGTTTGGAAGTAGAAATGAGATTAGTGCTAAAGTCATGCGAAAGAGTGAATACAGGTACTCGTGAATGAGTCACGAAGAAACGATTATGATATGTGGCATGGTATGTGCTAAATAAGGGCAAGTGTGAGTAAGTATGGAAAGAAGCCTATGACTTGTGTATGGTTAGTTAATGCCATGGATTATATTATGAGCTCATTTTTGTTATTTATTTCCATGCAAACTTACTAAGCTTTATGCTTACCCCTTTTCATTGCCTTTTTTCCTTGTAGTATTGCCAAGGTAACTCGAGGAACGTGGAACGTTGGAGTTCAGAAATCACATTATTGACATCACTTTGGTATAGCAATTTAGAATTATTTTGAGTATGGCATGTATAGGACTTGGGTATTTTGTTAGGTCGTAATTGTTAGCCAAAGTGTTGGCTATGTATGTTATTAAATTCATTTTTGTAAATGGTTTTATAAGTTAGGCCGATACTTGGCAAATTCTTATGCCTAATGAAGACGAATTTCATGAAGTGTATATCCTTGTGTATGTCTTGATTATTTTGAGTTTTTAGATATACCTTTTGGTCATCTTATATATTGGAATGTTTTGGTATAAGTATGTCTTCTTGATAGGGTGGCAAATGGCTTGGTAGATAGCCATCTAATTGTCCACACAGGTAGACACACGGGCGTGTGTCTAAGTCGTGTGTGACACACGGTTAGCTCTATGGGCGTGTTGATCGACCGTGTGTCCCCTTGAATGCTAGAATTACAAGTCAGTATGCCTTGTAGTAACCACACGGGCAAAGACACGGCCGTGTGTCTCAGCCGTGTGGGAGGCACGGCCTAGGACATGGGCGTGTGCCTAGGCTGTGTGAAGTCTGCACATTAAATGAGGAATTTAATTCAACAGACGATCTGAGGACACGGGCGTGTGCCTTGACCGTGTGGCCATAGTAAAGTGATGACGTCATAAACAGAATGCCAAGGTTTTGGCACACGGGCGTGTGTCTGTCCGTGTGAAATAAGTCAGTGTCGACCACGGGTGGAGAACACGGGCATGTCTTTGGGGCACACGGGCGTGTCCCTAGATCAACACGGGCGTGTGGCCCCTGTTTTGATGAAAAGTTTTTCCAAGTTCGTAAAAGTTCCCAGTTAAATTCTGAAACCTCTCGAAGGTATGTTTAGGGCCTCGTAGGCCGAGAATGAGCAAGAAATGGGTTTAAATGAAATTTTATAGCCCAACATGATTTGTTTAAGCAAGATAAGTTAGGTAATGCCTCAAACCCGGTTCCGGCTTCGAATACGGGTAAGGGGTGTTACAGAACTTACCTCAATAAGTGTTATTATACATAAAGTCTACTAATCCGACATTTTCTACTTTCCTCGTTCTAACTCCATATTTGACTTATCTGGATCTATACGAGTAAATTTAACATCAATTTAATGTAATTCATACTCAATTTAGTCCAATTTACACTTTAGGCAAAATTACCATTTTGCCTCTAAACTTTTAATAAATGACGATTTCGTCCTTAGACTCGAAAAATAAAATTCGTGCAATTTAATCCTTGTTCCGAGCCTAACCAAAATTTTCATGTAATATTTACAGCCCATATATTTCATAAAAATTAGAATTTTTTCATGGATTTCTCATTTTTACAATTTAGTCCCTAAATCAAGTTTTCATCAAAATTCACTTTGTAAAAGTTGTTTATCTATCAACAACCTTTCATTTTCTACCATAAATTTCATAATTTTAGCATATTCATCCATGGTAAAAATTATATACTTTGATATTTTTTCAAATTGATCCCCACAATAAATAGATTAAGTTACCCCGATCTCAAAAATATAAAAAATACTAAAAACGGGCTTGAATACTTTCCTGCAAAATATTTGGGGAAGATGATGATAAATGGTGATATTTTCATCTTTTATTATTTATCACCTTTATTTTTTTATTCTTTCAATTTTGTCCTTTTCTTTAATTTTATTTTCCATGGATGAATCATCATTCTTAACGACTAAGCATTTTTAATGGTATAATTACCATATAAGGACCTCCAATTTAAATTTCTATAGCTATTTAATCCTTTTGCTATTAGAACTCAACTTTTTCAACTTGTGCAATTTGGTCCTTTATCGATTTAAGCATGTAATCGATAAAATTTCTTTACGAAATTTTCACACAACATTATTATCATATTATAGACCATAAAATAATATTAAAATAAATTTTCTTTCTGAAATCGGATTTGTGGTCCCGAAACCACTGTTTCGATTTCTCTAAAAATGGGCTGTTACAAAGAGTGCCTCTAGATCTATTAGTAACCGTTATTGGAGTATCTTAGGGGCCTTTGGCAGGAGTTAATTGAATGATTGGAGTTTGTTTTTGGAGTGATCTAACAATGGCGGGGCTAGGATGCACTTATTAGCAATTGATCAACGTGATGCAGCTCTGGTTAGTTTCTTTTTTTTTTTATTCACTTCCTTTCATATTAGTTTAGCATCACGATTCTTGATATTAATTTTTTGATACAATGCCTAGAATTATCCACAACCCCTTTCCAACCCTTAAATAAGAGGATAATGCACTTCAGCGCACTCAAACCCACGTCCTCTTGCATTGGCAACAATGTTGATGCCAATTGAGCTAAGACTCAATCAACATCTTTGGTTAGTTTCTAAACCTCCTAGTGTTGTGGTTAGTGTTAGTTTGCCTTTCTCCTCTAGTGTAACCTCCCCAACCTTTAATATAAGAGGATAATGTGCTTCAGCACACTCAAACCTATGTCCTCTTGCATTGGCAACAATGCTGATGCCAATTGAGCTAAGACTCAATCAACATCTTTGGTTAGTTTCTAAACCTCCTGGTGTTTTGGTCAATGTTAGTTTGCCTTTCTCCTCTAGTGTAACCTCCTCAACCCAACCTAGACGTTAGACCCGAATTCGGAAGATTATATTAGCCACTGAAATGACCCAGTAAGCTATCAGAGTTTTGAAAATAGTCATTTTAAAACATTTGTTTAATTTAGAAGAATCTTTAGTCTATTTTCAGAAAAATTGCAAGTTATGAATATTGATTTAGATTAGCTAACCTATGTAACGGTGAATCCTTTTTGAAAACTTATTTAATCACCAACTTATTTTTTAATCAAAATTTAATTATAACCTAACAACGAAAAAGTGATAGTTGGTTATATTTTTAATAAAATCGAGGTTAATGCATAATTAATTAATATTCATATTTGAATATCCTAAAATCAAATTAAATATCATGCATGCTAAAAGAAAACAAATCCTAAGTCTCATGCCACAGTTTAAAATAAAATTATGCAGATTTTAAATAATAAAATAAATCAAATAATGAGCCTAAAATAATTCAATAAATAAAATAGAGTCGAGACTCTCCGGATGTCGTGTTTGTGTCCTAACCTGATGGATTATCTATAAAGATGGAAATAAATGGGAGAGTGAGCTATAACACTCAATGAGACATAATAGCACATATGATAATCGCAATCAAATAGCATTTCAGAGTATTGGTTTTTTCAATTTAACCATCATTAGTATCACAGAATTCACAATAACAATTTCAAAATATCAATTCTTCAGATTACTCAACATTATACATATATATGTATATGTATGTATTCAACTCATCTAAAAAAAATTCTAGTTCTCTATGCACATGCTTTCATAGATGTCATATAATTTCAGTTTTAACAGAAAAGACCGTACCCCATCTCTACACACCACAATGGGAGTTCCTCTTGAACTCCAATCACCAACACATCAGATTGTGGTTTAATCACTAATGGTTTGCAACTTAACTGTCAATGGCTGTGGATACACAACAAAACACCGCAGATGGAATCTACCTATGGCTGTAGGTATACAACAAAATAATGCAGGTAAAATTTGTTTATGGTTGTGGATACACAACATGTTTGCATGTAATAGCTACCAAAGAGTTCTGGATGCACAACAAAAACATCACAAGTGGAATCTTCCTATGACTGTAGGTATACAGTAAAACCGTCCCAGATAGGATCTACCTATGACTATGGGTACACAACAAAAAAATGCAGATAAACTGCCAATACTTTCTCCATTCATAAGTCCCACCCTATGCAATGCAATATGACATGCTTAAAACAAACCAATACAGTAACATTTAGTATTCTTTTAACAAAACAATATAGTAGCAACCAGTATACCTATAACAGTTCGATTCAGTAGCAATTAATATGCTTGTGACAAATCAACTCAGTAACTAGAGTCATGCTTTATATGTGATTGGTTTAAAGGTATAAGACATACTATAATCACAAATACAAATACAATAGACAAATGTGTTGTTCATAGTTCATGCAAATATATATATATATCATATTAATTCAATTAATAAAATCATTGATTCTAACATAATTCATACTATCAGGGATTTACTTGAATAAATAAAACACTAAAATAGTTCAGAGACCATGCAAAGAATAAACTAATCAAATCATAAAAGTTTTGGGCAAAAACTGTAAAATCTAAGAAACAAGGGACACATAACCATGTGGCCAGGTCGTGTGGGATGTTATAGATCGCGTGGAGGGGTTACACGGCCGTTTGGCTAGGCCGTGTAACAGGTTGTGGTCGTGTGAAAATTGCAAAATCGACCTATCAGGGAGACACAACCGTGTGGTAGGTCGTGTGAGATTTGAACTATCCTAGGGTTCAAAGGGGAAATGCCATGTTAGGGGCCGTATGGCCTTATCCTAGGCATGATTCACTTCTAAAAGAACATACACCTTTTGTCGAGAGCTCAAACGATGTTCCTTACGTTGAAATTTGATCTGGGGTACCTAGATCGGGCCTTCAATGACAAAATCACATGAATTAATGGTTGATTTCAAGATAAATCAAGTTTTTTGAAAGATTTGATGATAAATCGAGAATGATCATTTAATTGTTTGAAAGATTATCATTAGATAGGATTTCTATAAAGATTCGAGATCAAAAGTTAGGACTGAGACGTACTTATTGTTTCTTGGCAACAATCAAAGAGTGTTTCTAATAGCGATTGAGAATCTGGTTGAGAAATGAGTTGAAATTGGGAATAGATTTTGATACGGCAAAAAAAAAATAAATTTATGCAATAGGGAAAAATTATTTTTGCAAAGAATAAGAGGAAAAGAAAATGGAGAAGAAATAGGGAGAGAAGAAAAAAAATTCAATTTAATTTGAAGAAAACTATAGTTAAATTGTGATTAGGAAAAGGTTAAATACTTAGGGTTTTTCAGAATTTGAGGGGGCTGGATGGCAATTTGCCCCTACTATCAAAAATGAAAGGGAAATGAAGGGGAAAGACATGGCTTGATCGTAGGCATGCAAGGGAGAAGGATGAATGCTTAACTATTGGGCTGCCACCCATTTCTTATTAAGTTTCTACCCCAACTAATATTTATTTTGGTTTTGTTTTTATCATGGTTTACTGAAATTAAAAAGAAAAGAAATGTGAGAGAAGTGGATAAAACTTAGGATATCTAGGGAGTACACTAGCTACTTAATCATCAAGCCTAATTTATTACTTGGTTAATTATTTCAATTAATCCCCTATATTTTGGGGCGTTAAAATTCTTCCCTCATTTAAGAAATTTTGTACTCGAAATTTTCCTGATCTTAATTCGAAAATGTCCAATGCATGGATTCTAGCACTGGACTCAAATGGAGATGTTTTACAACGGGTTGAATGCGCACACAACAATGGTAGTTGATGCGTTTGCCAATAGTACTTTTCTAGAAAAAAACTTACAATGAAGCATATAAGATATTGGAAAATATTGTCAACAATGATTATCAGTATTCGACCACGAGAGTTGGGATGGGTAAGAGAGCTGTCGGCAATGTAACAGCCCGTTTTCGGTAAAATCAGAATAGTGGTTTCGGGAACATAAATCTGATTTCGGAAGAAAAATTATTTTTATATTATTTTATGGTCTATATTATGATATTAATTTCGTATAAAAATTTCGTAAATAAATTTTACCGATTACATGTTAATTTGATAAAGGACCAAATTGCACAAAGTGCAAAAGTTGAGTTCTATTAACTAAAGGGATTAAATAGCTATAGAACTTTAAAGTGGAGGTCCTTATATGGTAAATAGACCATTTTGAAAATAAAATAAAGAAAATGATGAAATTGGAAAGTGAAAAAATTAAAAGATGATAATTAATTAAATAATGAAAATGCCTTTTTTTGTCATCTTTCCCAAATTATTTCCATTGAAACCCTAGCTAAGAGAAACTAGTTCAAGAAGGCTTATTTTGATCAATTAGGTATGTTTTCTTGTCTCGTTTTTAATGATTTTTATGTTTTCGAGATCTTAATAGCTTAATCTAGCTATCTCGGGGACTAATTTGTAAAGTTATCAAAGAACTAGGGTTTTTCCATGGATGAACATAGATGAATTATGAAGTTTTATGGTAGAAAATGAAAAGTTTTTGATAGATAAACAACTTTTGTAAAGGGAATTTTGATGAAATTATGATTTAGGGACTAAATTGAAAAGATTTAAAATTCCTGGAAAAATTTTGAATTTTTTTGAAATACATGGGTTGTAAATTTTACATGTAAAAATTGGCTAGACTTGGAATAAGGATTAAATTGCATGAATTTCATTTTTTGAGTCTAGGGATGAAATCGTCATTAATTAAAAGTTTAGGGGCAAAATGGTAATGTTGCCTAAGATGTGAATTGAATTGAAATGAATATGAATTAATTTTAAATTCATTCATATAGATTTGGATAGACCAAATTCAGAGTTAGAAAGAGGAAAAGAGAAAATATCGGATTAGTAGATTTTACGTACACAAACATTTGTTGAGGTAAGTTCGTGTAACTAAATTGTGTAGATTTATATGCTTGAATTGGATGTTGTGTATTTGAATTGTATATGTAACGCCTCAAATTTGGGCCTAGTAGATTTTTGCCTATTGGGTTGTAATGCCCCAAAAATCCCGAAGCTTTAAATTTCCGTGCACTGAGGTTGGTATGTAGGAGTAGCACTGAGAATATTAATTTTAAGGTATTATCGGGATTATTTGAAGCTTTAGAGATAGGGAAGACCATAGGGAAAAATTTATTTTTCTTACTTTAGTGGACCCTAGTCTTAGGCATTAGGCCTCTTAAGCAGATTAAGGGGAAAATAGGACACAAATGGGCTTGTGGTCCAATGGCAAGGTGGCGCCACTAGGGGAGGCGTGAAGAGGTCCAAGGTTTGAGTAGTGGTAAGGTGTTTTTGGAGTGTTTATTTTGCTTAGTGGACGGCTAGAGTTGTGTGGAATTTGGACTTTTTTGTTGAAGTGTTTGAATTGGTCTTGTGAGCTGATAAATGAGGGAATTTCGGATGAGATAAGGGAGATATCATGGAGAAACATTAGTAGATGAGAGGTGGGAAGAGTTGGTGCCGAATTGGATTGTTGGGGAAGATAGGATTCGGCTATTGTCTATAAAAGGAGGTGTCGAATTCCTTGGAGGGGTTCCATTACATTTCTTTTTCTCCCCGTAGCCGAATTCTTCCGTTTGCCTAAAAAAAAACCCATCATTCATTTGCCGAAATTTTGGTTTTCTCTCTAGCCGAATTCCCCATACCTTCTCTTCTTAAATTCCTTTTCTTGTTCACCTTTAGTTCTAGCCGATCACTTCTCCTCTTCTTCTCCCTATTGGTGTCGAATTGTCTCTGTCACCATACTAGTCTCAAAAGCCGAAAGCTTCCTACGCCGATTACTCCTTGGGTAAGTACTTAGTCAATTTTTCCATTAGTATGTTCGGTATAAGCCGAACGGCTAACTAACTTCTCATCGTTGTTAACCTGGTATTAACAACGGTAGGGTTCAGAGATCGCAAGCATGGTAAGGATCGTTAGCAAAATGGTAAGTGTACTCGTCTCAGTTATGGATTAATGGATGGCTGAATGTAGGTATGGCTTATAGGGGTGACTTATGTGAAAAATGAGTCACTCGATTTTGATGATATATGTTTGGATACAGATCTAGGGATATCCGCGAATAGTAGCTAAGGAAGGGCTACTAGAATGTGTGGCACACGGTAAAGTTACGGTGAGGTTTCGGTTTTTGATAAAGTGTGTATTAAGCCAAGATTAATCGTTAAGTGGTGACTATTGTAGGTTCGTGATTAAGGGGTTTACAGCACATGTTGTAACCAGGTGTGTACAAACACTATGCACACACGAAATCGGCAATGCCAAAAAGCTGAAAAGCCGAAAGTGGCTAAATGGGCCCGGTGGGCCCTGAGGCTAAGTTTGATGAAATGGATTAATTTGATTATATGAATTGGGTTAGGCATGCATGTTACATAATCTGGATTTGTTTTGGGCCTAATGGGTCATATGACTGAGATTTGGGCCTAGTAGGCCATAAGAATGTGATGTGGCCATTATGGGTTATATGAACGTGAAATGGGTTGATGGGCTTTATGGGGACGTTGACAAGTATGCTAGGGTTTAATGGACTTTAGGCCTAGTTCTGAACAACTCTTAAACCGCATAAGACTTAATCTAATAATTAAACATGTCCGTGGACAAGTTGCTGGGTTAGAGTGTGGCAACGGACATATGCATGTCTAGGATTGGATTTAGGGAGAGCTTGGTACTTAAGCGGTCCTAGCAGCCCACCTCCTCTTCTCTGGAATCCTACCTGGTGCATAGTGTCTGTTCACTTTAGCCGTAAGGACTTGTTAATGGGCCAAAGCTCATAACTAAAACCCGAGAGGGACCAAATACCCCTAGATTTGTAAAATTACTGAAATACCCCTAATTTGGAAATTACCAAAATACCCTTAGATTTGTAAAATTACTAAAATACCCCTGATTTGGAAATTACCAAATACCCTTAGATTTGTAAAATTACTAAAATACCCCTGATTTGAATATACCCAAAATACCCTTAAATTTGCAAAATCACTAAATAGTCGAATTGTGTAACTACCAGAATTCCCTTGGTTTGCAGAATTACCAAAACATCCCTGAATTTATAAAATTTTCAAAGTACCTCTGTTTTGCAAAATTACCTAGATACCCCTGTAGAGTAGATTTAAGGAAATACCCTTGGGTTGTGTAATGACGAAAATACCCCTATGTGATGAGTATGAGTTTTGTAGATGTTACTCATGTGCATGTTTCATTCATATGATATTCTGCTTAGGATGCATATGGGTGGGAATTATGGTACGGAGGAAGAATTGAGGATCGCATAGTTGCTTGACGACCATGGATCCACCAGTGGCTTTAAGCCCATTATATGATTAGCAGCTTTGCTGTAACATTGAGTAATGTCGCTGTGAGTCCTACCTTTGGTGTGTAGAGGATGGGTGGGTCGATTTAGAAATCTCCACAGGTGTGTAAGGTTAGAAGGGAAATGGTGTGTAGCGAATGGATTTTTGGGGAGGGTTTTGCATTACCTTAGTATGCATATGGTATGATATGATATGAGGTCATTGTGGGCCAAGGCCAAGACCACCGATTTTGATAGGGCTTAGGCCCTATGTGAACATTTGTATGTTGATTTGATTGCCAAGGGTTGTACACGCTGATTTTTGAAACTCACACCCTTTATTTAATGTTTCAGGTGATCCTCAATAGACGGCTCGACGTGGGAGAGGACTCGAAGATGGCCACACAACAAGATGATTAAATTTTTATTTATTTGTTTCAAAAGACATAGTTTTAATTGCTTATTTTCGTTGGATGTAATAAGGCCTTGTACTCCGATTTGACTTTAGATTTTGGGTTTTATTGTTTCAACTGTTTACTTAATTATTAAACCTAAGTAAATTTCTTACGTTTAAACTTGGTTTCCGAAATACTTAAAATTATAAAATGGGTTTTTTTTATTACTTAACAAGATTCAAGGATTTTGGGCTTTTGAGCATAAAATTTTTAATTAGCAAAATCGTTTGAATTATGCCTTTGATGTGACACGCCGAATTCGGGCCTAACTTCTAGGCCGGGTTTGGGGTGTTACAGTATAAATGCCATATACAGGAAACAAATTACATATTCGACAAAGCCCGATAAATATTAAATCCCGTTTGAATAATGGAATGTGATGGATACAGGATTTCCCGATTGGTTGTGGTCTTGTATATGTTGAGGACACACCATAGCTCTTGCGAGCTTTTTGTTATAAGACCTCTCGAGCTTCCTATTACATGGTTCCTGCAAGCATCCTAATCGATTGTGATCCAACATGTGTTGCGGACTACCGCAGCTCTTTGTGAGCGTCCTGTTATATGATCGGTTGTGATCCTGCATATATTGCGGACACAAACACAGCTCTTTGTGAGTGTCCTTTTTTATGATCGATTGTGATCCTGCATATATTGCGGACACAAACGTAGCTCTTTGTGAGTGTCCTAATATGGCTCGCTTGAACTTCCTGATATATGGCTATCTGGAGCTCCTGATTAAAGGCTCTTCGTGAGCTTCCTGATTAAAAGTTCTTTGTGAACTTCCTGAATATGGCTCTTATGGGCTTCCCGTTATAAAGCTCGGATAAGCTTCCCGTTATATGGCTCGAGAGAGTGCTTCCCTTTTAAGTGCTATTATAAGCACTCCCAAATATGAATTGACGGATTGCTAATTTGTACACTTCGAGTGTACTACCTGGGTATCCATCGATATTTCAAATAAAATTTAACAGGCAAAATCCTGACATGAGAAAATATGAACATGAAATGAATTAATACACGTATCTACCTGAAATACATAAAAATGATGATACATGATATATGGAAATACGAGATGATAATATATGAACATGGAATTTGTTTGATGAATATGTTCATCCATGATTATAGATTTGTACACCTTGAGTGTATTACTCGTGTGACACTGACATTTCAAACGATTTAATGGGCAAAGTTTCGACATGAAATAATCTGAATGCGAGATGAATTATTATGAACATGTACTTGAAATACAAGGATATGATTTATATATGTTATATGAATACATGATGTGGAAAGTATATGTACATGAAAATCTAATTATTGTTGAGCCCATACATGTTTCTTGATATTTATATGAAATGTATGACTAACAAGGGTGATGAGGATATGTGTTAGGGCTCGTGATCAAGTTGCATGAATGTTTCTTGATTATAGATTTGTACACCTTGAGTGTGTTACCCGTGTGACACTGACATTTCAAATGATTTAATGGGCAAAGTTCCAACATGAAATAATTTGAACGCGAGATGAATTATTATGAAAATGTACTTGAAATACAAGGATATGATTTGTATATGTTATGTGAATACATTATGTGGAAAGTATATGTACATGGAAATCTAATTATTGTTGAGACCATACATGTTTCTTGATATTTATATGAAATGTATGACTAACAAATGTGATGAGGATATGTGTTAGGTCTCGTGATCAAGTTGAATGAATTTGCCTTGTATGTTTATATTGAATTTAAATGAGTGATAAGTTAATTACCATGTTATACAAACTTACTAAGCATTTCATGCTTACTCTGTTTTATTTTCCCCTGTTCTATAGTAATTCAAAGGCTCGTTGGATTGGAAGCTTGGCAGAGATCACTTACACTATCCATCAGCCCATTTCGGTATATATATGGTAAATCAATTATGGTTATAATGGCATGTATAGGTTAATTGGCCAATATCGGCATATAAATGCTTTAAGTGTAACTAGCCATTGGAATGGCTTGTGATGGATATGTTTGGTATGTGTTTGAAATGGTTGATTGATAGAAATTATATTGGCATATTGATGATTGAATTAAGTTATCATATTTGATAAGATATGCATATATGTGAATTTGGTAATTTAATTAAGTGGGTATACTTGATTATATGAGGTATTATATCATGTATAGGACTTGATTTTAAGTTAGGTTAAATGATCTATAATATCTTGTGAATATGCTAAAGTGTTGGTGTGGGAGGATGACAAAATGGGGTGAGAAATATGGCTTAGAAAATAGCCTATTTTTGTCCACACGGGCAGAGACACGGGCGTGTGTCTCAGCCGTGTGTGACAGACGACCTAGCACATGGGCGTGTGACCTGGCCGTGTGTCCTCTACATCTTAAAAATTTCAAAATAGAATGCCTAGGTATTTACACACGGCCTAGCACATGGGTGTGTGGCTTGGCTGTGTGACCCAAGTCAGAGAGTTACATGACCTTAGACACGGGCGTGTGACCTCTGCACCTAGGAAAAATTTTGAGATTTTGATTTGTATATTTCGGTAATGCTTCGTAACCCTGTTCCAGTGACGGATACAGGTTTGGGGTGTTACAGTTACCATCGAGCTTGATCCAATCACTTCGTTATTGGACCATGTATCTTCTCTAGCTAATATGATTAAAACCATGAAAAATCCAACTGTAGTCCATGAAATGAAATCAGCAGAGTTGTCATGTGTTTATTGTGGGAAAAATCATGTGTTTGATGAATGCCCATCAAACCCAACGCCAGTATACTATATGGGTAATTCCAATAGAAATAGCAATCCATATTCCAACACCTACAATTTAGAGTGGAAGCAACATTCAAATTTTAGTTGGGGTAATCAAGGTGTAGGAAATTTCAACAATGCCGCTATGGAGAAGGAATTACTAGCAGTGGTCTTTGCATTTGAGAAATTCTGTTCTTACTTAGTAGGAACAAAGGTCAAAGTCTACACAGATCACTCGGCTATCAAGTACTTGGTACTAAAAAAAGATGCCAAGCCAAGATTGATTAGGTAGGTACTCTTGTTACAAGAGTTTGATTTGGAAATTAGAGATCGAAAGGGAACTGAAAATCAAGTGGTTGACCATTTCTTAATTAAAATGCAACAATCTCTAAACATAGAAGGTTGTTCGCATGATATAAACTAATTCTAATTTCGAAAGGGTTGGATTGGTTGGATTAAAATTAAATGAAATGAGCAAGTACTCAATAGACACTTGTACTCGACTCTAGATGTAGAGTCATGATCATACAGAAGGAACCCATGCAAGATATCTAAAAGGCCTATAAACACGAGAAAGATAATTTGAGGTTTTGCTTTCACGAAAGGCATGCCATTTTAGAACTTTTTTGTGCAGCAAAGTAGATATGATTTTGCCAGGGCAGTATTGACAATAAGGATTGATTTTGGGTAATCTCGACCTTCCGAATCAATATCACTTTATCCTTATTCTTTACCGTAGTATCTTTTTCACAACATATTTACTTGTCTATTTCTTTGTTTGTAGTCTATTTGGATAACCACTCTCATTATTGCCATTACATTTTTGCTTTGACTTTTTCCATAGATTTCCAATTACTCACCAATTCCATCTATCGCATACATCGTCATTCATTTGAATTATCACTGCATAGGTACCTTAGTTTGCTAACACTTTATTTATTATTCTTGCCATGTCATTAACCAGATTATAATAACTTGACCACTTTTGTGCTTCAAGCCGATCCTCGTGGGAATGATACTCTCATCACTTTGTTACTTTAACCGACGTGTATACTTGCACAAAATTGCATATAATTTTACACGCGACAACATGTTAGGCACTTAGCTACAAACTTTGTCATGTCTCATTTCAACCTAGGCCACTAGTATTGCTCCTTTACATCTCGATACATCTTATTTTCTTCGAGATGCATGTCATAAGGGCTAGCATACGCTTCCTGAAGTATGGTTTGTGTTAATTCGTTATCATTTGGAATACAAAATCTCCCTTGAAAGCACAAAATTCCATCATCATTAAACCCGAAATCTTTAGGTTTTCTATCTTCTACCTGTTTTATTGTGGCAACAAGGATATGTCTAAATGTTGTTTTGCTTTGAACTTGTTGGCTAAGGTGGGTTTCAATTGCAATTTGGCTAGCAAGCCTCCATCATCCACTAGACTTAGCTTGGCAAACATTTCTCTTAAATCGACCATTTGTTTTCTACTTAGAGCATCGGCTACAACATTGACTTTATCGGGGTGATAATCAATTACAGAACCATAATCTTTTAATAGTTCTAACCACCTATCCAATTCAAGTAAATAACCAACCTTGAGTCTCGTATCTGCATTAAAAAATCCAACATTGTGCAAGTCTACCATACATGAAATCAACGCAACATGTTCTTTTGAAACCTATTTCCTTTTGGTTTCTTTAGAATTTTGGGAAGAAGTTGCAGATGATTGTGAAAAGCCTGACATACTTTTAAATAAAATTTCACACAATCAATTAATAGATAGCAAAACTCAATATAAGGCTTGATTTAGTTTGAGAATAGACTAAACATGTAGGCCTAATACCACTAAATGTAACACCTTACACTCGAGCGATCTTCAAATTCAAGATGTGAGACATCACATTCGTTGCTGAAGCAACTACGATCTCATTTCAACATCTAAACGAAGAGTCATATGAACACATTAAGTTTAATTATGAGCTCAAATAAGTAAATGAGATTTTAAACTTTTAAAAGCATTATTAATTCAAATTCAATTTGTAAATAACCTTATGAAAGCTCTCATGAATCGCCGATAACAAATGAGGGATCAAAATGCAAAAATAGCTAAAGTAGGGATCGTGTTGTGACATTGAAGAATGCATAACATGACACTAAGTACAATTAAATTTTGTTGTCGTGACTTTACCAAGGAATGTCACAACCTTGGAAACAATAGCTTGATGTTGTGACTTTAGCAGGGAAATGTCATGCCCATCGAGACAATTTGCTCAAGATTGCATCATTTCTTACAAGATTACCAAACATCAATTCCATTTGGTCCAAAGTGACCCAAAAACTCATCCCATCACATTATGGGCATTATAAAAAAAATCCAAATAGCATCCTTGGCATATCTAAACATATATAAATACATTATCACAAGAATATACATATTCATACTAGATGCATGCATCATAGTCATTTACTAGGCATGTAAGCAATATCTCAATCATAGCATAAAATAACCAAAATGAGAAAGCATACCATCTTATCACTAGATTAATACATATACATACCACCAAAAATATATGGTCACATTCAAAATGCAAACTTTTCCTACAACAAGAACCAAAATAACAAGATGAACATAATGACCAATACATGACACTAGGTACATGTCACTTGCTACAAGCATATAAAAAATTGTACAAACTTTGCTGGGTCAATAATTGAGTCCTGGATGCTGTCATACACCTCAAGTCCTCAAGATCTAATGTTATGTATGCATGAAAATAAACAAAACCATACATTGAGCAATAATGTTCAATGGTGCTAACATGATTTAAAGTAATAACCAAATATAAGCAAAATACCAAATAAATTTAATATGACAAGACTCTTATAATCGGTATAAATGTAACACTTCTCCCCCATACAAGTAGTGCATCCAAATTTTCAGTGTAAAAACTACTATAGCCAACTCTAAATCATGAGTCGGGTAGTTGCATTGATGTTGTTTCAATTGTCTCGACGCATAGGAAACTACTTTACCGTCTTGCATCAACACACATCCAAGGCAGGTATAGGATGCATCACTGTACACCATACACTTTTTCCCTGATTCAGGCTGAATCAACATGAGAGCTTCAGTTAACACAACCTTCAACTTTTCAAAGCTAGATTGTTGCTCATCTATCCACTTAAAAGGAACATTCTTTCTTAATAACTTGGTTAGGGCACTATTAAGGAAAAATCTTCAATAAATCTACAACAATACCCATCTAACCCAAGGAAACTTTGAATTTTAGAAACATTTTTGGGTTGTTTCCATTCTAGAATGGCCTCTATCTTTTTCAGATCTACTTGAATACCTTCTGGGAATACCACATGACCTGAAAACATAACCTTCTGAAGCCAAAATTCACATTTACTCAATTTGGCATACAACTTCTTTTCTCAGAAGATTTTTAGAATCGTCCTAAAGTGTTCATCATGCTTAGGTTCGATTTTGGAGTAGACTAAGATGTCATCAATGAATACAATGATGAATTGGTCAAGAAAGGGTTGGAACACTTGGTTAATTAGATCCATGAAGGCGGTAGGAGTGTTGGTTGTGCTGCACATTTGGAGGTGGCTTTTGGAGTGTTTTTGGCTAGTTATTTATTTTTCTTTTACTTAGTATTTTTGCAGTCTTGTGTTAGGCTTTTATTGAGGAGTTTATATTTGATGTAATTGAGGTTTTTGGGGTGAGTAATTTGTAACAGTTGGGGTCGGTGTTGGAGCTTCAATTACTTCTTTGTGTAAGAGTAGATTAAGCTTAACCCAATAAGTGATCCAGAAGATTGTTAAATTGGAATCATTCACTAAGTGTGGCTCTTTAGAGTAGGATTGTTTCCAAATTGCGTTAGAAATGACCGTGTGCAAAATCTCTCTTTACTTATCTATTTTTTCATTTCTATTTCACTGTCTGATAAATACTGTGACTGAACACGACATTGAACAGTCGGACTAAACTTGCAACCAACTGACATGTGTTCCTTCAATTGGTATTAGAGTAGGCTTCAAAAGTTATTTGAAGGTAATCTTGTGTTCGGTTTGCAACTATAGAATCTATGAGGTAGGTAGTTCGATTGCTTGACTCTTGTTGCTACTTGGTTCAAAAAAATTATGCATATTGAAACGCTCATATGATGTTATTCATCATGTCTAGTAATTAAGTTTCTTGGGAAGCTATTGAAAAAGGATGGACTCAGCCTATTATGACTGTCGTTGATGACAACACACATCTCAAGGATAGAAGCAAATATGATTGCCGCTAGACATACGAATGCCTGGACTGGAAATACTGCAACAAAAGGATATAAAATAGAAGAACAGTGTTCGCAAGTATACAGGTCAAATTATAATATGGTAAAGTTTACAACGAAACATTTCGGGAAGTATTCTGACAATAGTACCCTAGGGAGTTTGAATTAAACTAAAACTACATTCTACACTAATAGAGCTAAACAATTCTAATATAGACTTATAATACGATAAGCAGAAATAAAATTCAATAGTAAAAATAACATAAGACTAAAAAGAACAAATTAACAATCGAAATTAACTTAGATAACAAAAAAATATTAACTCACATCAGTGTTCATAATTAACTTCAGAACTTTGGTTTTAATGAATTAGTTAATAATTAACTAATTATTGCCTTTCGTCCTCTAACTAATTAATTAATCGAGAGAAACCACTTATTTCTCGACCTCTTAGTTTAAATCGGGTTAAATTAAAAGGTGCTTGATAAACTATTCTCAACCTCATTTACCTAAATTACTTATTAGGTTCGTTAATCCTAGTGTTTAAGTATAAATAATTTAAGTCAACTAATTTAAAGACCAACCCTAAATTTTCATTTAATTAATCCCACCTTCGATCGTTAACCTCCTTATGGGGTTTAGCTACTCATGAATCTAGATGCAAAATTCCCTAAATTTATTTTAAACATGAAAAACACGAATTAAGCTAAAGAGAATGGAAAAGAAAAATTGATCCGTTTCGATATTGGATGCGCTCGAAAGCCAAAAACCCTTTAATAGTTGTCAAGATAACACCGATTGCAATAGAAAACCAAGTAACAAATAAAAATTACTAAAGAAACAAAAGCTTCGATTGAGATCGAATCCAAGCCTTAAAACAGTAAATAAAAATTCTATAACATCTCAAACTAAATTGGAACTAAAACTAAGTCTCATAAAACTACTCTAAAAATAGCCCCCAAACATTACTATATATAGGCAATTATAGTTTCCAAAATTAGGTCAAATACAGGCCATTAAGTTGCATAAGATACATTTTGCAAACAAAAACACCCGTGGCAACATTTTGGCCCTTGTCACACTAGTGTCGCGACATTGAAAATGGATGCCGTGACACTAAACATCAAATGAGACTTTTGTTGGTTCAAAATTGGATGTCGCGACATTGCACTATATTGTCACGACACTGAAGTCACTCTTCATATTCCTTTTCCTGAATCAGTGTTCTGCACACTCAAGTAGCTCATTAGTCCTACCCTAGGTCCGTATTGGCCCAATGGGTCATTACAACACCCAAAGATGCATAAAAATGCTTATTTTACTAAAATTAACTTTAAACTACTAAAATTAAAAATTAATCCAAATAAAATAAAATAGCTCAAAAGCAAGCTCATTAAGTGCCGAAAAGAACCTAATGTGCCACAAGAAATTATCGTAGATCAGACTTTTAATAGCCCATTTATAGTAGTGTTAAAAACAGTGGTTTCGGGACCACGATTCTAAAGAGTGAGCTAGTATTTTATTATTTATTTAATGTTTATCGAGTTATTATAGGGTTGTATTAAATTTTTGTTAAGAAAATTTAAGGTTTAAATAGTTAATTAAGTAAAAAGGACTAAATAGTAAAAGATGCAAAAGTTGATGTTTAATTGCTAAATGGATCAAATAGCTATAAAAAGGTGAATTAATGGACTTAGATGGCAAATATACCATACATATAGGTAGTGGACATTTATGGACAAAGTTTTGTTAGTCGTTAATTAATATACTAAGGGTAAATTGGTAATTAAATAAATTAAACTAAAACAAATTAAAACAAAAGAAAGTTATCATCTTCCTAAAGCACTACCACCGAAAATTGAGGAAAAACACATCATTGTTGCATTCTTCAGTTCGGCCAAGCTTTTTCACTACATGGTTGTATTTTTGAGGTTAGTTTTTAGTGATTTTTACATTTGTGTTATTGTATTAACTTAATTTAGTTAGCCTGGGATCAAATTGTTAAATTGTTAAAAGTTTAGGGATTTGCTAAGAATGAGTTTGAAGTGTTTTTAATTTAGTGGATGGATTATTAAGGTTGGTTAGTAAATAAGCTTATTTTGTTAAGTGATTTTTAGTAATTTTAATGTTTAGAGATTAAATGGTTGCGTGAAATGATGAAAGATATGGGCTGTAATAGGACTAGGTAAAAATCAGCTAGCTTGGGTTTTTTATTGATTGTGGTTAATTTGTGAGTTTCAGGTTTAGGGACTAAATTGCATAAAGGTTAAAATGTTAGGGTAATTTTGTAAATTGTTAAGAAAAGGAGTCTATAAGCATAAATTAATTATTTAGTTGTTGGAATTGAATTAATTAAACATGAATATTTATCTAGATCAAGAAGCGACTGAAACGGACACAAGTGAAGGAAAAACTAAGGTTTCGAATTAGTTATTGACTTTGTTTTTGCAACCGTTATAGTCGAGGTAAGTTCGTATAAGGATTAAATTCATTAATTGGTGTTTTGAATGTAACTTTAATAAATATTATACTATGTATAATTTAGTTTGATAGTTGTTTGATATTTTAGTATCATGGATTAAATTATGATGGTAATTAAATTGAATGTTATATTTGAAAAATATACATTTCATGTGAGTATGTTTGAAATGGTATAATGCAATGAAATTAAAAGATTTGAGTATGTATAACGGTCCCGTTTGAACCTTGTGAAATTAAAAGATTTGAGTATGTATAACGGTCCCATTTCATTGAAGTACATTAAAGCTAAAGGACAATATATGAAATTTGATAATTAGTGAAACAACTTGGTAACTAAAACCAATCGCAACAAGGTTATATTCTCATACAATTGATGTTGGGAACCTAACAAAATTACAAATTTCTACAATATCCAAACAAAAGTTCTATAATATCTATATATCAAGCAAAATAGTAGCAGAAATTAGCACCGAACGACGGCAGTAGAGCATTGAAAACAACAGCAGAACAATAGTGAAACAACCCCAAAGTAGCACAAAAAATAATCTGTAAAATTTAATTAACCATTCAAAATATCTAGATATCAAGCAATCAACATATTTGATTTTATAACAAGCTATAAATTCTAAGGTAAATTATATACCTAAAAAAATAATTGAAGAATCATAGTCTTCATCATCCTCATCGTTATCGTCATTCTCATCATTATTGCAATCAATTTCTAATATAAAATAAGAATAAATAGTTAGATAATCAAATTGATAAAATGTTATAAAATTATAACAATAAAATGAGAATAATAACTGCTCGTTGAAAATCCCTTAGCTCGCATCGGATCATCAAAGTAAATAATGGCTTGAACCATTTTTGGTTTAAGGAAACTCCTCAAAGATGTGATAACTTTCTTCCTTATGCTAAAAGCTGACTCACAAGCTACAGTCGATATTGGAATTGCCAAAGGATCATTAGCCAAAAATGAAAGCTTACGATATCGAATTGAACTTTTGCTCCAATAATGCAGTACATCTATTTGGCTATTCAACTTAAGCTCTGATTCTTCTAAATAAATGTCCAATTGTGACCTTTCACTCTTAGTATTGGATTCACATAAGTATCATTTATAATCATCACTCATCATAATCTCCTCCCAAATCAAACCTATTAACATTGAATTGATACAAACTAGAATCAATAGGATTATTATCCCAAACATTGGAATTCCCGGCCGAAGAGGAAGACGTGGATTTGGAGTTTTTAACATACTCATCAAACAAGAGTTTAAGATTGTTAAGAATGGTTTGCACAAAGTCTGAAGCATGAGCACCGTAGATTGTAGTAAAGCAATACTGCACATAATTTAACTTGTAATAAAGATCTAAAATTGTAGCATATGACAATACCAAAGAATACTTAGCCCAATGCATTTTCATAACCATTGGAGTTAAAAATGAATGAGGACCTTTAATTGTATCAATTAAGACCTTGTGAACCTTCCAAACCCCTTTAAAATAAAGATTAGTTGTTTGATACTTAGAACCAGAAAAAACACAAGTCACATCATAAAATACTTTAAAAATTTTACAAAGAATAGCGACATTTCTCCACTCCTCATAAGAAAGTGTAAATATTATATAACCTTTATCCTATTGGCCCTAATAATCTAACACATCTTTATACTAAAAAGTAGATTCAACCATCAAATAAGTAGAATTCCATCACACACACACATCTTGACGTAACTTTTTGGTCACATTCAAATGAAAGCTTTCGTCGGCCACATCATAAGTTTTTTTTCCTACGAATTCCTGACTTTTTTATGTACTTGATTCCGTTTCGAATCTTACCAACAATATCATCAACAAATTCCAAACCAACTTTAACTATAAGATTCAATATAAGTGCACAACATCTAACATGAAAAAAAAACCATCACACAAAAGAGCTTGATAAACCGTAAAAGTAACATATTTTTATCCCACATTTAACATGCTTTTGGATGATTTATCCCTTGTTTTATATAAAAAGGTCCTCTTAATCCTTTCTTTCATGTTTTATACTCAGGAAAACAACCCAGGATAAAAAGAACACAAAACGGGCCTAAAATGGAGTAAATGGGCCTTTGAACGAAATCGACACGGCCAGACCCAAAGCACACACGGCCGTGCTTCGACGAGCACCTAGAGCACGGCCTCAACCCCATCACACACGGCCATGCCTCAAGAGAAATCTGAACACGGTCAAGTCTCGATTCACACGGGCGTGTGACATGGCCGTGCCTCTGACGCTGAAAAGAGCAATTTTAGTTGGAAAAAGGATACTTAGGGAGAAATAATCGCGTTCCAAGAGCCTATAAATAAGACGCAAGTATCACCAGCTAGAGGGGGCAAAAGCAAGGCCAAGTAGCCAAGCCAAAAAGGTCAGAGTTAGGGAATAACGCGAAGGATAGCCAGTTGATCCATCCCAATAAGCCAGAATTATACTCAAGACGGCGGAATTCTCATTCGATTCCTTCAGGGGGTTTTAGGATTTTTCTTATGTTTTGTTTTATCTTTTCTCTTGCGATGGTTTGTTATTTCATTATGAACTAAACCCCTCAGATACCTGAAGGGGATGAAACCTAGATGGATTTTAATATTTGAATTTTAAGTTATATGATGAATTACTTAGTTTGTTCTTATTTATGTTGCTTAATCTAAATCTAATGTGCTTAGGTGGAGGAGGAATAGACCCTGCCTAAGAGAAGATCTAACATAATTAAGCGGAGTTGATCGAACGCCTAGAGATAGGGTTATGAGATTTTGTCGGATTAGGGTGAAACCTAATATGGGAGTCCATTGATCGATTTACTGCTATCTTAGGGGGTTATTATAAGCGAACTAGAGTTCCACTAATTAACCTAGGGTTAGACGTTATTCACTTCGAGAGAAGGTTTAATATAGGTTAGGGAGTCTCACGGATCAAGCTAAGTAAAAGAGATCATATAATTTAGGGTTAGATAATGAGAGAAGTCTAGGTGGATTCTTCCGAGGGTATCATCAAAATCAACTGAGTTTTTCTTCAAAGTTATTTTCCAATTTGTCTTCTTGTCTTTGTGTCCTTAGTTTAGCTATCGTCAATTTAGTTTAAAAGTAATCTTCACTCTAACTTTAAGACTAAATAATAAAAAGAAAGTGACTATTAATACTTTTAGTTCTTTTGGGTTCGATACCGGTCTTGCCTAGCTATACTATTGTTCGATAGGTATACTTGCCTTAATATCGTTGTCAGAGTTAGTCTCCAGGTTTGATCATTCTTTTATAAATATTTAAAACTCTGATTTTACAGCGATCAAGTTTTTGGCGTCGTTGCCGGGAACTAAAATATTAAGAAAACTCTATTTTTATTACTTTAGTCCTAATTTTTATTTCTCGCAATTTATTTTTATTTTTTTATTTTTGTTTGCTGAAATTTTCTTTCTTTCTCTTCCAACAGGTACCTCTAGTTCATGATTAGAAGGAACCCAGGGGGACCTTTGATATTCGACAACGAAACCGAAGCTACCGCTCGTAGGAATCGTCGGGAAACCAGGCGAGCCCTAGATTATACGGAAAGAGAGGAAGAAGATAGATCCAATCCTACTGAAGGGATGGACGAAAACAACCCACTACCACGCGATATGGGTGACAACAATGCTTCACGTACAATGTTCGATTATGCGAAACCGCATTTAACAGGAGCAGAATCTAGTATTGTCAGACCGGCTATATCTGTTAACAATTTTGAATTAAAGCCTAAGACAATACAAATGATTCAACAGTTTGTTCAATTTGATAGTTTGCAGGACGAAGATCCAAACACGCATATAGCTAACTTTTTAGAGTTTTGTGATACCTTCAAAATAAATGGTGTTTCTGATGATGCCATACGTCTTCGGTTATTCCCTTTTTCATTAAGAAACAAAGCTAAACAATGGTTAAACTCGTTACAATGAGGGTCAATCACTACATGGGATCAAATGATCGAAAAGTTTTTGATGAAATATTTCCCATCGGCAAAAACGGCCAAATTACGGAATGATATCTCTTCTTTTGTGCAGATGGATGTAGAGACGCTCTACGACGCATGGGAGAGATTCAAAGATCTCTTGAGAAGGTGCCCACACCATGGTCTACCCTTGTGGCTACAAGTGCAAACCTTTTACAACGGTGTAAATCCCTCAACGAGACAACTTATAGATTCAGCCGCCGGTGGAACATTGAACAACAAAACTCCAGAAGTAGCCTACGAGTTCATTGAGGAGATGTCATTAAACAATTATCAATGGCAAGCTTCAAGGACCAAATCGACAAAATCAGTAGGAGTTTTCAACATCGATGCCATGACCATGCTATCAACGCAGCTAGAGATGATGAATAAAAAGCTTGATAATTTGTGTTCATCACAGGTACATCTAGTCATGCAGTGCGATACTAGTGGAGCTATGGCGAATCCTGAGTACCCACCCTACCAACTAGGAGTAGAAGATGAACATATGAACTATATAGGTAATAATTTTCGACCTAATAATAATCCTTATAGTAATACTTACAATCCAAGTTAGAGGAACCACCCAAATTTTTCATGGGGAGGACAAGGAAACCAAGGAAATCAAAGGCAACAACCTCCTCAAAACTTTCGAAATCACCCATATCCACAAGAAAAGAAACCAACTTTCGAGGACCATCTTCAAGAAACGGATAGAGCAGTCAAAAACAACGAGAGACGACTTGATGAAATTGCCAAATCAGTCAAGGAAGTGACTAATACAGTCGAACAACTTGCAAAACTAATGTTAGAACGACAACAAGGACGTCTACCAAGTAAAACTGAGGTCAATCCTAAGGAGCAAATTCAAGCAATTACAGCTCAGGACAATAATCAATGGGTTGAGCCAAATTCCATACCAGAAAAGAAGATAGACGAAGGTAAAGCAGAGATACCACAAGAGAAGCCAAAATCGGTAATTAAAGAATACCAACCTCGCATACCTTACCCTGAAGCCTTAAAAAGAGATGATTCAGAGGAACAGTTCGGTAAGTTTCTTAAACTCTTAAAGAAATTACATATTAACTTACCTCTTCTTGAAGCTCTTTTTCAGATGCCAGATTCAAGAAAATTTTTAAGACAGCTCTTGACCAACAAACGCAAAATAGATGAAGAGCACTATGTGGAACTAAACGCAACATGCTCGACGATGCTACAAAATAGACTACCACAGAAACTAAAAGATCCAGGGAGTTTTACAATTCCATGTTTAATTGGTAGCCTACATATTGATAATGCGTTAGCTGATCTAGGGGCAAGTATAGACGTCATGCCTTACTCACTGTTTAAACGACTAGGTCTAGGGAAGCCCAAACAAACTAGGATGAGTATACAACTAGCTGATAAAACTGTTAGAATTCCTAGGGGCATTATCAAAGAAGTTCTCGTCAAAATTGATAAATTTGTTTTCCCAGTAGACTTTGTTGTCTTAGACATGGATGAGGATAACTCAATCCCCTTAATTTTAGGAAGACCATTCCTAGCAACTGCCAGGACTAAAATTGATTTTGCTACAGGTGAGCTCATACTTCATGTAGGAGATGAATCGATCAATCTTCAAGCCCTCAACTCGGCCAGGACAGCAGTTGATGAAGGTAAGAAAGCCACTTCAATAGATAACCATATTATTGAATCTTCATTACAGGAAACAGCACAAGGACTAAACCCTGAGTCAACTCATATCGACAAAGTAGAATTACACGAGGAAGAACCGATATCACACAAAGAAAAACCAGAGGAACCACTAGAAGAGCTCGTGGGGACATCAAATCACTTTAAAATAAGAAACCAGGATCTATTAGATAAAACCGAGTCTCACATCCCCACAACAGACCTGAAGGAAAAGGGAGAAATCCTTCTCAAGGTACATAATATATTCCCAAACAGAATAGTCGAGGTAAGCAATCCAAAATTCGGCACTTATAAAGTAAACACTTCTCGACTTCAACCTTGCCAAAAGAATAAAACAGTAAGTACGAGGGAAGATATTCAAAGTTTTAAACCTCCCTAAAATTTTCAAAACACGAGGAAGTCGAGCTTAAAACTATAAACGAGCGCTTCTCGGGAGGCAACCCGAGCACTAACCTTATTCTTCCTTTGTTTTTATCTATTCTTTCCTTTTTCTTCTCTTTTTCCTTTTTCAGCTAACAAAAATATGCAGGATTTCCAGCCCACACGGCCTTACACACGGCCGTGTCCGTGGCCATGTGGACCACCTAAACCGTCACACTGACAGGACACAGGCCGTGCAGTCAGCCCAACCACCCTCCCCAACATCATGGATCCAACAAACCTTCCCCACGGGCACCGACAGAAAGGGCACGCCCGTGCTGGCAACCGTGTGAAGATACTGACTTGCATACCATGGACAGAACACGCCCGTGCTGGAAACCGTGTGAAGCCACTGACTTATCGAACACAGAGGAGACACGCCCGTGCAGAATGACTGTACCAAAAGGAAAGATTTCACAAGCACGGGCATAGAAGGACCAAGCACGGCCATAAGGGTGACAACACCACCTACAACACGGCCGTGTGAAGTGGCTGTGCAAATCGAAACACCCTATGACCACGGCCGTGGGGGAGCCCAGAATTTGAAATCCTATTTAAGCCCCTCACCTCTTCTCCTTCCCTCCATCTAATTCTTCCTCTCCTTTTCACCCTTTTCAGTCTCAGACCCTTCAAGACACTAGATCATTGAGCAAAACCATGCCAAAAAAGCGGAAGAAGCTACGCATAGACTCCTCAACAAAGAACGATCAACATGAGTTCATGCCGGCAGCTTCGTCTCAACAACAAGCCAAGGGTCTTTGAGACCACTTAGTTTTTATCTTTTCTTTCTCTCTTGCTTCAATTTCCTACTCTCCTCCTTTATTTTCCCCATCTAAGTTTCTCTACTGCTATTTTCGTTTAATTTTCTTTTACTTTCTTAATGTCAGGTTCGCCAGGCTGCGAGGGAATCACGCCGACCACCACGACAACCTCACCACTCTCACCACCGCCACCACATCCCCAATCTTAGCATTGATTCCCACCTTGTGAACCATCCCTTAATAAGGACTCCATAGTCCATTAGTATTTTCTTTTCATTTCAGTTTTCTTCTTAGTCTCCTTCACTTTAGCTTGCTTTTCTTTAATTTCATCTTTAGTTTATTTATATTAAGTTTCAAAAACCCTGGCTAATCCTGCATGAGTTCCCCAATTTCTTCATCTAGCGCAGAGCTCGGGAACCACCACCACCACCACCATACCGACGCCTTTGCCGTAATTGCCACCCCTCCACCATAACCTCCACGACTCCGGCCCTCCTTCAAGGAAACAGTCCACACCTCAGGGAGTGTTCTATACCCTCTCTTTTGACTTTGAATATATATGCATTATCTATCTTTGTACATTGAGGACAATGTACATCTTAAGTGTGGGGGGGTAAAAAGTGCCTAACCATTTTCATTATTCTCAAATCCCTGAGGTTAAAAATAGAGTAAAATTGCCAAACTTTTTTTTTCATTATTCTCAAATCCATGATTTAGTCTTGTTTTTATGCAAAATTGTCATATTACTAATTAAGATGAAATTTCTAATGATGTGTGATAATTATTGACATGTTTTCGAATAAGTCATAGTTAATTATACATTGATGTTTAATTCAAAGAATACTAGAGAATCAAGCATGATAAGTCTGTTTTTCATGAATTAAAAATTTTTGCTAGGGTGTTGACCTAAATTTAAATGCTACCTTGAAATTTAAAATTTATAAGGATGATATCAAAACACCCATAATTTTTGTGAGTATTTGAACCTTATAGAGCATACATTCTTTTTCATGATCATTTTTTGATTATGAGTGTCAACATTGATTTGTTATTCTAGAACTTGCCTCGATTATACATGTTGAGACCACACCTTTGATTTGATATACAGAGATGATAAAGGCACCTAGGTTTTAACCCATTAATCCCACTAAAAAGCCTACCTTTATAATGAACCCCTAGTGAATCCCGTTGAGCCTAACAGCCCTTTTCATTGACTCACCTACTAATTTTAACCAAAAAAACCCTTTGTATCTGTTATCACCAATTCTTTTAACTACCTTTTTGTCGAGATTTGATGATAAACAAGTTTCAATCCTTTTTCTGAACCTTAAACACTTTAGAGTGATTTGAGTGAATCCTAAGTGAGAATATCAATCCTTGTCAATTTTGAATTAGATAGGTAGTTATTTAAAAGAGGGAAGACACCTATGTTTTCAAGGTACAAAATTATGACTTATCTCGTTTGAATCTTTAGGACGCTTTGAATCAAATCATCCATGTATGAATTCTCTATGAATTAGGATAAGACATTGTTGATAAGAATTGCAGTTCATGGAAAGTTCGTTTTAATTGTAAGTTGAAAATTTTGCTTGAGGACAAGCAAAAGCTTAAGTGTGGGGGTATTTGATAAACCGTAAAAGTAACATATTTTTATCCCACATTTAACATGCTTTTGGATGATTTATCCCTTGTTTTATATAAAAAGGTGCTCTTAATCCTTTCTTTTCATGTTTTATACTCAGGATAGCACCCGAGGATAAAAAGAACACAAAACGGGCCTAAAACGAAGTAAATGGGCCTTTGAACGAAATCAACACTGCCTGACCCAAAGCACACACGGCCGTGCTTCGACAAGCACCTAGAGCACGGCCTCAACCCCACCACACACGGTCGTGCCTCAAGAGAAATCCAAACACGGTCAGGTCTCGATTCACGCGGGCGTGTGACATGGCCGTGCCTCTGACGCTGAAAAGAGCAATTTTAGTCAGAAAATGATACTTAGGGAGAAAGAATCGCGTTCCAAGAGCCTATAAATAAGACCCAAGTATCACCAGCTAGAGGGGGCGAAAGCAAGGCCAAGGAGCCAAGCCGAGAAGGTCAGAGTTAGGGAATAACGCGAAGGATAGCCAGTTGATCCATCCCAAGAAGCCAGAATTATACTCAAGACGGCGGAATTCTCCTTCGATTCATTCAGGGGGTTTTAGGATTTTTCTTATGTTTTGTTTTATCTTTTCTCTTGCGATGGTTTGTTATTTCATTATGAACTAAACCCCTCAGATACCTGAAGGGGATGAAACCTAGATGGATTTTAATATTTGATTTTTATGTTATATGATAAATTACTTAGTTTGTTCTTAATTATGTTGCTTAATCTAAATCTAATGTGCTTAGGTGGAGGAGGAATAGACCCTGCCTAAGAGAAGATCTAACATAATTAAGCGGAGTTGATCGAACGCCTAGAGATAGGGTTACGATATTTTGCCGGATTAGGTGAAATCTAATATGGGAGTCCATTGATCGATTTACTGCTATCCTAGGGGGTTATTATAAGCGAACGAGAGTTCCACTAATTAACCTAGGGTTAGACGTTATTCGCTTCGAGAGAAGGTTTAATATAGGTTAGGGAGTCTCACGGATCAAGCTAAGTAAAAGAGATCATATAATTTAGGGTTAGATAATGAGAGAAGTCTGGGTGGATTCTTCCGAGGGTATCATCAAAATCAACTGAGTTTTTCTTCAAAGTTATTTTCCAATTCGTCTTCTTGTCTTGTGTCCTTAGTTTAGCTATCGTCAATTTAGTTTAAAAGTAATCTTCACTCTAACTTTAAGACTAAATAATAAAAAGAAAGTGAGTATTAATACTTTTAGTTCCTTTGGGTTCGATACCGGTCTTGCCTAGCTATACTACTGTTCGATAGGTACACTTGCCTTAATATCGTTGTCAGAGTTAGTCTCCAGGTTTGATCATTCTTTTATAAATATTTAAAACTCTGATTTTACAGCGACCAGAGCTCGGTTCGCACGAAAATGATTTTTTAGACAATAAACCATAACATCATCATAAGAAGCATTATCTAAAGTGATGCTAAACATTTTCTTGTCTATACCCTATTAGGGTACACATAAAAAAAGTTCATCTGCTATGTTTAAACCATCATACGGAGGAGATAAAGCTCTAGACTTTATGATTCTCTTTTGTAGCTTCCAATCTTTGTCAACTCAATGAGTAGTAATGCAAATGTATTCATCATTCGTATGCTTAGAGTTCTAATTATCAAAAGTTAGACAAATTAAACCAGGTGCTTTAGCCAACTCTTTTTTAACATGATCTCTCTCTTTTGCATAATACATTAGGACATCCCTAGTAGTTGTTTGTCTACTTATATTCTTAAAATTAGGACTATCAACACTCATCATATATCTAAATCTTAGTTCTTCGACTGTCTTAAATGAATGCTTACCACACACAAGAAAAGTAGAAACAACTTAACGACACTCATCAGCATCAAACTTGTAGGTTTTTATAGATGAACCACCTCCTAAGGATGGTTGAGTTGCTATGGTGTATTGAGTGATGTCCTTGTTAATTTTTTTTCAAACAACTATTTAGATGACGTCTTAAATGGGAGGTTCCGCTAAAAGATTTAGCAGAAAAGATACTCTTACAGTGATTTCATTGTGCTTTCAACTCGTCTTTGTTCTCACATTCAAGCTTTGTCATTTCATCCCACACCTTTCAAATAGTAGACTTTTGATGTTTGGAAACACTTTCAAATTCATTAAATCCATCATCCACATGTATTGGAGTGTTCGAACTAGCTATTGTCATAAAAATTGAAGTCTTGAAATTGTAAAAACTCAGTTAATATATATAAAAAATAGTTGTTTTAATTGCATGGTGGTGTCACCAAATGTAGCCACAACACCACACTCTTCACAAATAGATTTAATCAACATTAACTTAAATATTTGATGTATTAATTAGTTAAGTTATTTTTAATTTTATGGTATTAATTAACATGCCATATCCATGCTTTGATTGTTTTTAATGTATGAAAATACTATTGTTTTAATTAATTAACTCTATTAATACAAAACGTTTATTGTTTGAACTCAGTTAATTAACTGTATTAATTAATTATATGAAAATAATATTGTTTTAATTAATTAACTCAATTAATTAACATACATACCATCAATATATTAAATTGTTTAAAATATATAGTTAACTAATACCATCAAAATATGGTTACAGTTTCAGTGGTATTAATTAGTATTGTTTAGGAAAGTTAAGATTTGTATTAATTAACATTAAAACACCTATTTTTTACGGGGAAAATTAAGTTAACATTGTATTAATATGAGTTAATACAAAACATCTAATCATTTGATGTAAAGAAGCCAATAATGTTTATACAATAATCTTTACTATTTGTTATTACACATTATCTTTACTATTTGTTTAATAATTTTTTCAACGCTATCCAAATAGTACAGCTGTATAACTTTTCTACTTCAGCTTTCAAGATACAAACAATAAAAAATCAAAATCGAAAGCGGATATACTATAAGGGTAGGTATTAATATGGGTCAAACCAAAATGAAATAAAGAATTTCATATCTTCACCCACTGTTATTGCATACTTCACATCAACTCACACAAAAAATATTCAACAAATCTGAAAATTTTGATTGTGAAAATTACCTATTTGGAATGGGTGTCGTCTTTGTGAATGAGTGAGTGGGGGACTGAGTTTGCAGAAGGCAGAGAAGCTTAAAGTAGCAGCGGTGACCGGCAACTAGCGAAGAAGTGGAAACAAGCAGAAGGTAGAGAAGAAACAATGACGATAGTGGTGAAAAAACAAGTTAAAAACAACAAAATGAAGATAAGCAGCAGTGGTGGCAATGACAAATAAGCAAGAAGCAAGGAAAAAACTCAAGGATTAGGGAAAATAATGATTGAGAAGGGAAAGGGAAAAGGGAATATCGAGATTGGAAAGAGAAGTGGGGACCGGGGAACAAGGGTAAATTATTAGAGGTTAATAAAATAAGGTCGGGCCGGGCCCAGGCTAAAAAATTCTTGCCCGAAGCTCGGCCTATTTTTAAAATGGCTTCATTCCTAAAATCAAGCCCATTTTTTAGACTTGTATTTTTTTTCCAAACCCTCTTATATTTCGAGCAGCCTTTCGGCTCGAATCGAGTGGCTCGATCCACGGACAGGTCTAGTTATACAGTTTCGGCTGCTAGCTTTGGATGTCTTACCGATGGTTGAGGTCTTGCACTTTTTGCGAATTCTCCACAACTCGTGTAAGCAGCATCGTATAGCTTATCATCCTAACCCACAACTTGTATGAGCAGGCCCATCTCACAGCTCGTGTGAGCATTTCCCAAGTATCCGATGATATTCTATTTGGTTCAACAAGATATTAATGGTTTAACCGAGTATGTATGTATATGAAAAGGTTTATATTATTATAAGATGAAATGGAAAATGTTGGTGTTTATACTTGAAATGGAAAGGGTATTATTTGAATACATGATGGATGATATGTATATTGAATGTTTATTGAGTTATGTTTCACAATTTGGTTGGAGTTATATGCTTATTTATACACCTATTAAACTTGTGAGATGGTGTATTTAGGAAAGGAAACTTTGCTCATGATATAATGAAATTATGCTTGGTTTAATCGTATAATGTTCGATAAGTTTTATTTTCATATATACGAACTTACTAAGCACTAGTTACTTATATAGTTATTTTCTTTTTTTTGTAAATCATCAGAAAGCTCGATTGGTTGCAATCTCGTTGGAGCTCAATCTGTAATAGCCCATTTTCCAGTGGTTTTGGGACCAAAAATTCAACATGTGAGTCTATAAATATTATTATTTAATATTTACAAATAATATATGGTGTAATGATAAATTTTGGTTTATTGATTTTTTTTGTTAAATGGAAGAATAATTAAGTTCAAGTGGTTTTAGAAAATCAGGTATCAGGACCTCATTTCTATAAACCGAATCGTGAATAGTTTTATAAATATTTACGAAGTGTTATTAAGGTTGTATTAAAGTTTTGTTAAAAAATTTTAATGTTTAGATAGTTAATTAATAAAAAAGGACTAAATCGTAAAGGATGTAAAATTTGATCACTATTAGATTTGAGTGATTAGATGGCTTAATGAATAAAGGTAAATGGACTTAAATGGTCAATAAACCATTTAAGGAGTTAGTGGACAAATATGGTCATGGATTTAGTGTTTTATTTAATTATTGACCATGGTTAAAATGGTAATTTGATAAATTAAAATAAATTAAATTAAATAAAACAAAAGCTTTTATCATCTTTTCAAAGTCTTCATCATCGAATTGTAAAAGTGGGAAGAAGCCATTTTTAAGCTTTGAGGTTTTGGCAAGTTCAATTACTAGCATGGTATGTCATTTTGGCCCCGTTTCTAATAATTTTTATGTTTTTGAAATCGTTGCAACTAGGTCCAACTAGCCCATGCCTTCGTTTGTGAAACTATTAAAGATTTTGAGTATTTCCATTAATGAATATTTGTGATTTTAGATGTTAAATGATGAATTTGAAGTATTAGTAAGTATTTTGTTAAGTGATTTTGATGAATTTAACGATTAGGATTAAATTGTTGAAATAGTAAACGTACAAGGATTTAATGTGTGATAATAGTAAATATGGGCTGTAATAAGGTCCCAATAAATTTGGCTAAGCTTAAATTTGAGAAAAAAAGGGGTTAATTTGCATGTTTTAGGCTCAGGGAGTAAATTGAAAAAGTAAAATGTTGGGGGCAATTTTGTAAAAATGTCAAAAAGAACTAAATTGCATAAAATGAATTGATTTTTCTATATAAATTAATGAATTAAATGAAAATTTTAATTTAGATCAAGAACGAGTGGAAAATCGAGGAGAAGAAAATTACCAAATAGCCCATGTACTTAGTCATTGCTACAATTTAGCCAGGTAAGTTTGTATGAACTGTACTTGGTATGATCTTGTTTAAATTGAATGCTTATTGTGTTGTTTTAATGTAAATCAATTATATACCAATGTAACGAGGCAATGATGAATTGACAGATGTCGAGTCCCAATTGAACCTTAGAAATTTGTAGGATATGAATGACATGTCATTAGGGTTTCCATGTTTCAAGTGCTAGTCTTGAATGTCCTACTGATGGCTGAGGTCCGATATTTTTTGTGAATACTCAATAGCTTATGTGAGCAACATCGCTTAACTTACATTCCGACCGCCAGCTTGTGTGAGCAGACCCATTTCACAGCTCGTATGAGCAACGATGTAAAGGAAAAGGAGAGGTTATATGTTTAGCACACTTTGTGTGAGCTTTCTCGCATTTCTGATGTTATTTTAAATGGTTCAACGGGCATGGAAAGGAAAGGAACGGTAAGTGTTCAAACGAACTATGTTCATGAAAATGATGAATTCAAAATTAGTACGTTCATGTACATCTAGCTTACTTCATGTTAATTCAAGTAAATTATGTGTTAATCATGCTTAGACTTGTGCCAAGCTTATGGTTAGATTATATCATGCTTAATCTTAATGATATACATTGAAATGGTAAGTGTCCAAATGGAAATATGCTTATGTGTATGAAAAGGTTGTATGAATCAAAAGATATATTTTCTTATGAAATGGTTTATCATGTGGTTGATCCTAAAAGAGTTATGTATAAATGCACTAACTTGTGTATTGGTGATGATATTTATGCTTGTATCAAGCTTGTGTAATTGGTTGAAGTTTATGCTTATTTCTTGTATTATGCAAATGATACGAGTAAGAAAATGTAATGAAACGGTAAGTTCATAGTAGAGATGTGATATGATGATACAAAATGATTGATGAGTTAAATGACTTACTTATATGTGAGGAATTTACTTATGCTATGGATGAATTTACCTATGTCATGAATAAACACACTAATTCGTGAAGTGATAATGTTATTTAAGCTTATGCTAAGTAAATGAAGTGAAAAGTAAGTAAATGGAATGGTTCATCATCTTAAGAAAAGGTTGATGATTATGTAATACAACTTATAAAATCTTATTATGTTATGAATGAAAAGTATACATGATGTTGAGGGATTTACTCATTTGTGGGTTGATGGTTATGCAGTTTTATAAATCTTATGACATTGGTATAGATTTATAATTATCCTATAAAGTTCATCATTGAAATGGAATATTATTTTTAAAGTTTATACGAGCTTACTATGAATTCATTGCTTATGTAGTTATTTTCCTTTACTTTACAGATTATCAGAAGCTCGATCGATTGGAAGTTCGTTGAAGATCTATCACATTATCCAGCAATTGTAATGGCATGTATAGGTGGACTTGTGCTTGATGATTAGTTGATAAGTTTGGCATATATATGTTATTTTGTTTGATGTACTTTTGGCACCTTGGTGCCTTGTTGGTATGTGGTAATGTGGCTACGATATGATGCATGTTTGATTGACCAAATGGTATGTTGTAGGTGGAAGTTCTAATGAACCTAACCATGGCATACTTTGGAAGTGGTATTGAATTATTTGTGCGTGATTGAAATGTGGTAGGTATACATGTTTAGGAAAGACTTGAATTGATGTAGTTGAGGTGCCTTGTATGGCATATTGGTTGAATGGAATTAGTCCTTTTAATTGGTCATTTCATGCATGTTTTGGTAAGGTTTTGGTGCTTTGAAATTGGGCACAAATTGCTTGTAGGTACATTCTTGAATTGGTGATAGGAATGGTTTAAATTTGGCCAATCTCATGTCCACACAGCATGAGAAACGGGCGTATGGCTCAGCCGTGTGTCCCCTGTAGGTTTCAAGGTTTGCAAGTCAGACAGTTGCACGGCTTGGCACAATAGCGCGTGGCTTGGCCGTGTGACTCAACTTCAAAAGTTGCACGGGCACAGACATGGGCTAGGACACAACCGTGTGTCCCTATATCAATTGTTACACGGCTTGAGACACGGGCGTGTGTCTCAGCTGTGTGAGTCACACGGCCGTGTGACCCTTACAGTCCAAATTTTCTAAATTTTTCATGAAATTTCTGATTGATTCCAATTTTGTCTCAAATTGTTTCTATTGTATTTCTAGGGGCTCAAGGGCTCGGTTAGGGGATGGTATGCATGTAATGAATGATTTATGCTATGATTATGTTGATGTATGAGATATATGTTTTAAAGTTATGTTTTTATGGTAATGCCCCGTAACCCTAATCTGACGATAGATACAGGTTAGGGGTGTTACACAATCACACTATCCATCCATCATTTTGGTAGCTTTTGGTTACTTTGGGAAATGGTTATAAATGGCATGTAATAGGGCTTGGATGCTATCTTGACAACTTGGTTTGTTTTCAATTTGTTCCAAACTTAATTGTGTTTAAATGTTCTTAGTTGTTAGTTTGTAAATGATAGTGTACATATGTAAATCTATGGTAGTATGGAATGTTAATGAATTGGTTATTTGGTACATTTGGTATATGCTTAATATGTAGTTGATTTGGTGTATAAATTGTGGTGCCTATTGATGGCATATTGGTTAGACTTAGGATGAATGACTTTGTCATGTCTTTGGTGTCTTTAGATAGGTTTTAATTGTGTGAAGGTATCTATAAATGGTTTGGCTTGAATTAAAATTTAAATTTTTATCATTTTGAACTGAGGTATCGATATTTTGGCATCTGGTATAGATACCTGGCCTTATGAAAAAGTTCTGGAAGAAACAGAATCCCAACATGGTATCGATTTTTAATTAAGTATCGATACACGTTTATAAAATACTGATACCATCAATTAATTATCAATACCCTTATTTCTGTTATGAAAATAGTATAGTGATTTGGTATCGATTTTCATAAAGGTATCGTTTCGGTATCGATACCAAACACGGATTTTCACTAATTACTTAAACTTTGAAATTTTATTTTATTAAATATTTGAAATTCATATTTAGGTTCTTTGAACTCGATTTAAGGTTTAATAGTGCATGTTTGCCATGTTTAACGAATGATTTGATTATTTATAATTAAAGTAATATTTGAGAATTTTAAGTTGTTAATTGTTTCGTTATTAGCTGTGATACTCTGTAACCCTAATTTGGTAACGGAGACGGGTTAAGGGTGTTACAAAACTTCCCCACACTTAACCTGTTACTTGTCTGCAAGCAAACAAGACAAACACACAACGAAAACAGAAGTAAATAATCAAGAATGTAACACCCCAAACCCAGCCTAGACGTTATGGCCGTATCTGGCAATGTCACACGATAGTCTTTTTGAAACCTTGTTGTTACGATGAAAACATTACATGTTATTATCTTTAGTAAACCTTTGTTAGAACTTAGGAAGTCGTCTTCATTGATTTAAAACATTTGTTTTGAAACATCCCTCATTGCGGAAGCTTTAATAAAATAGTCTAGGTGATCATGCGGTTAGAAATTACTTTAACTTTTTGAAAACCGAATTTCCTACGCCCAGCATATATAAATCCATAAAGTAAAATAAATAAATAAATAAAAACCAAAATTTAAAATCAAAGTCCCAGAGAGTCCTTAAATTACAACCCAAATAATCAATAATAATCAAATCATAAATCGTAAATTGAAAACCATGAAGTCCAAAAATTACTGTGGTCATCACTGAGTCCTCCGTCGCACCGATCCGTCTAAGTTTGGGGATTACCTGTGCACATTAAACAAAAAGGGTTAGTTTACGTAAACTCAGTGTGTAATCCCGCAGAAACAAACAAACAATCAGTATTCACAATGCACAGTTGAACAGTCTTGGGCCTAAGCCCTTTTTAGTATCAGTGACAGTTTGGGCCTTAGCCTATCTCAATAAAGTGTCAAAAATGCAGTAGGGCCTTAGCCCATCACAGTATCAGTAGCAGTAATAGTTATGCAGTAGCAAAATCCTACCCAACCAGCCTCTACACACCATCTCCGTCTAACCCTACACTCCATGTGGGGAGATAATCAACCCACTCATCCCTACACTCCAAGTAGTACCGAATGTGGCACAATACAATAGTTTGCAGCTGAGCTGCCAGTAAATTAGGCTTAAAGCCTTTCAGTACACTTCCTCCGAATAACAACCCCCAACCCAATGCAATGCAACACACAATGGATGACATGCTATTAACATGTCCAATACAGATATCATTCAGTCAATTTCACACATTTAGGGGTCTAAGTAGTGCTTACCGACCCTACAGTAGGTTTACAGTCGACTTGGGCGACTTGTGCAACCTTAAAAACATTTCAGTAAAAATGGGCCCACACGCCCATGTGATCTGCCCTTATGGGCCCACTCGGCCCAAATTGGTCTTGGCCATGTGATCCATTTTTAAAGTAACCCATGTTAGCTCAATACTCATATATGTTTTCACTATTTACTTATATGTTCATTCAAAGTTGTCTACTTGAGTCATTATCACTAAATTATTTATATTTTTAGCTACAGAATTCCAAATTAAGATCCGCTTGATATTTTTGAAACTAGACTCAAATACCTTTCTACCATAAAATTTTTAGAATTTATAGTTTATCAAATAAGTACAGTAAAATCTTTAAAGTTATCCCTATTTTGCTGTTTGACAGCTTCATCCTTTCCTTACTAAAAAATATTTATCTATTAGATGGAATTTAGATGATATTTCTGTTTGTTTCTCTTGAAAATAGACTCATTAAGGATTTAAAAATATAAATTTAATCCCATAATTATTTGTTTACAATTTTTGATGATTTTCCTAAGTCAAAACAGGGGAACCCGAAATCATTCTGACATTGTCTCACAAAATTTATTATATCTCATGATTTACCTAGACTCAATAAAATTTATTTTTATATTTTATTCAACCTCTAACTCAATTCCCACTATTTTTGATAATTTTTCAAAGTTAGACTACTAGTGCTATCCAAAACTATTTTAGTGTAAAATGTTAATTTCCAAGTTTATAACACCCTTATTTCCTTTCTCTACAAATTTTTCGCATCATTTTCTCTTATTTCTCGACAGCAAGCAATTTCGGCTTTTCACCGAATCCCGTTTTCTGCACTTCGGGTACACACATGGTATCGTTTCTGATGCGTAAGCACTCCTAAGCCTCTAGAACCTAAAAATCGACCAACATATCTCTAGATTAATCACTTAATTCGTTTTTAATCAACCAATTTCGAAAGGAACTCGACTAAAAACCTAGCAAAACCCTTACCTCGCTTGAGTAACCACGACTTCACGCAATCAATGCATCGATTCAAAACCACCAGCCCCTTGATTAACTCCTAAGCACCAAAAAGGAATCCCCCTTTTAGAGATTAACCAAGAACGATTAACAATAGACAAAACCGTTACTTACTGAACACGCACAACCAACGGTGAACAACCGAATCAATTGGAAAAAAAAGAAAGAAACAGAAGGGGAAAAAATAATGGAAATTTCGGCAGCAACTAGAGGAAAGAATTGGCAGAGGAGGGGAAAAAAGAAGAAGAAGAAAACGTTAAAAAAAGTTTGGGGAATTGGAGAGAAAATCGAAACTCTACTTTTTTTTGCAACAAAAAGATAATCAGATGAAAATAATTTCTCCACGCCATCACAGAGAATTGAACACAAGACCTCCAACACTCCAACACTCCAACACTCCACTTAATCACCAGACCAGTAGGCCCATTCTGATATAAACTTACAAACAATTAAACTGAAGCCCTTTGCACAAGGTTAAGGCTTTATTTATAAAAAATACCAAAATTTGCCCAAGTAAGGCTTGAACTTGGGACCTCACACACACACACACACACCTAGAACACATAACCACTGAAGCAAATAGACATTGTGTGTCACACATACACGAAATCAAAAATTAAAAATTTGGGGCGTTACAAAGAATGTGCTTAAGCATGCTTCATACACGGAATTAGTTTGGGGCATGACATGTAACATCCCGATTTTTGGTCTAGTCAGAACAGTGGTTTTAGGACCATAAATTCGACACAGTAAAATTTATTTTTATTATATTCTTATGGTCTATAGTTTTATGGAATGGTTTCGTGAAAATTTCGTTTGAAAATTTTGACGTTTGGGCACTCAATTTAGTTAAAAGGACTAAATTGAAAAAGATGAAAAATGTGTGTTCTAGAAGTTAGAGGTGTCAAATTGCTATGAAATTTCAAATTAGAGGTCCTTAGATAGTAATTAGACCTTTGATTAAATTGGTGAACAAAAATGGACATGAATTAGGTGAAATTTGGGTGTTTTAAAGAAAAGGCATTTTGGTCATTTGGTAATTAAATGAATTAATAAGCAAAATAAAGCCAAAATCTTGTCCATCTTCTTATCCCATGGCCGAAATTCTCTAAGGAATACATAGCTAGGGTTTGTTCATCTTCCAAGCTTGATTGTAAGTCCGTTCTTGCCCCGTTTTTAATACTCTTTACATTTTTTATGTCGTTGTAACCCGATCTATCTATTTCTACCACTAATTTAAGATATGATCAAGGTCTAAGGTTTGACCCATGTTAGACTTGCAAATTTGATGTTGCATAAACAACTTTTACTAAGTGATTTTTTGATGAAAATGTCAAAAAGGACCTATTTGTAAAATTTGTAAAATATGTAGTAGAAGTGTGATATAATTAAAAATGTGAGCTTTTATAAGTATGAAAATGGTTCGGCTAGGCTTTGGTTTTGAAGAAATTGACTCTATTTCATTTTACGAGCCAAGGGACTAAAGTGTAAAATGTTGAAAAGTTAAGGGCAAAAATGTAATTTTTCCATAATGTGATTTTTGGACTGGATTGAATAATGTGAGTATTAAATGAGTTAAATTTGCTATTAAGATCAAGAAAAACGAGGTTTGGACCTAGATCGGGGGAAAAACAAAGTGTTTGAATATTAGATCCATTTCTACTATTTTTTGTACTGAGGTAAGTTCGTATGTTAATAATGCAACGTTACAATTGTATTTATAATGTTTTGATATTTTATGAATTGTATGATTGACTCTATGGATGTAATTAACGAAGTTTCGACAAGCGAGAAAATCCAGATTGAACCTTAGGAATATATTCGGATACAAGTGACATGTCACTAGGAACCCATGTGAATATGAAATTATGTGATTTATGTGTCCCAAGTGCTGGTCCTGTACGTTCTATCGGTGGCTGGGTATACCGACATATGTTGCAGATACCTGACAGCTAGTGTGAGCAGCACTGCATAGCTACGTCTCGACTGACAGCTAGTGTGAGCAGGCTCGTGGATAGCTCGAGAGCGAGCCTATATGTGTTATGAGATTTGTAGTAGCATTGGCTACTTATGTGGAACTTAAATGCAGAATTCCGTGTATGTGATAGTATTCTAAGTGGTTCAATGAGTATGTCAAAGATGAGAAAGTATGTGATTATGTTACGAGTTGGTACAGGTGTGTATGAAAAACCCAAAGAAAATGGATTCGGTATACAATGAACTATTGGCAAGGATGTGGTTGAATAAGTTATGCTTATGAAGTTGTAATGACATTTATGTTAGCACATGTTATGTTATTCATATGACAAATGTATAATTAATGTTGTTTATTATTTGCATATGAACTTACTAAGCTATATAGCTTACTCCCCTTTCTTTCCCTTATCTTATAGTGTCACCAAGCTAGCTCGGGAATTGGAGATCTTCGGAGATCCATTCATACTATCAACCATTCTTTTGGGTATCATTGAAATGTCAACATTTTGAGTTATGGCATGTATAGGGACTTGGTCATTTTGTTATATGTGTCATTGGTAATGTGGCCAATGTATTAGCTTATAGTGGTTAATGATTTCATTTTGTATATGGCTATGAAAGTTGACTAAAGTTGGTTATAAGTATATTTATATGTTGATACCATTCATGAATGTGGAAACTTGCATGGTTTTTGAATTGATAAATTATGATGTTAAAGCATGTTAGAGGTTAGTATGTGGATGTTTTGGTTGTCTAAGTATGCCATGATTTGTGCCATTGAATTGGTGTAAGTGTAGGTGTAAATGAGGGTGGAAAATGGCTTGGTAAATAACCTTTATTTTTGTCCGCACGGGCAAACACATAGGTGTGTGTCTAGGCCGTGTGTGACACATGGCCTGCCCCACGGGCATGTGTTCTGACCGTGTGTCCCCTACACCTTAATTTTTAGAAACAGAATGTCCAGAATATAGCACACGGGCAGAGACATGGGCATATGTCTCAGCTGTGTGTGCTACACGGCCTAGAATTCGAGCATGTTTCTTGGCCGTGTGAAACCTGCACTTAATTCAAATTAAATTAATTAAGCACACGGCCTAGCATACGGGCGTGTCGCACGACCGTGTGGTACAAGTCAGAGAGCACCCTAATTTGAACACGGTCTGAAGCACGAGTGTGTCCTAGGGTCACACAGCTGTGTCCCTTGGACCACATGGGCATGGGAGCCCTGCAGTTAGCAAAAATTTTCTAAGTTTTGTAAAAATTTCCTGAGTTCTTGGCTCGTATTAGGGACTTTATGATCGAATATGAATGGTTTTAATTTGGATGCAAAATTTATGACTCAGAATTGTGTGAATGATTGTGTTGTAAGTCCGGTATTGTATCGTACCCTATTCTGGCGTTGATTTCTGGTAAGGGTGTTACATTTAGTGGTATCAGAGCTACGATTTAGTCGATTCTTGGACTAATGTAGCGTGTGTAAAATTCTAGCTATATATGCCATACATAAGTTGTGATAGTGTGATGACTCCTAACAATTTTAAAATATGTTTTCATATAGTAAATGGATCCTAATCGAGCTGAATCTGATGATGTAGAAAGTAATGCACCTGTAACAGCCTGAAAATTCGAGTATTGTTTCATTGTGTGCTTCGAGTAATTAATCTAGTAAGTGAAATTTTTCTTATTTATTTTTGTGCTTATTATAGTCCTGAAGAAGAGTATAGAATTAATTGGGTATAGAATAATTTTTAGTTTTGAAAATTTATTGAAGTGGATTAAGTGGCATTGACACATAAGTTAATTTAAGTGTCAAAGTGAAGCATAAGTTGAGTTAATGGCAAAGTGGTGGCTTTTATTTTTAAATAGGTTTTCCTAGCATGTCGGCCAAGCTCATTTATGGAAAGTGTTGACCATGTTATTGGTTATTATATATCAAAGGAATAAGGAAATTGTTAACTTAAGGAAGGGAATCAAGAAATTAAGGAAAGATATGAAGATATGGGGCAAGTATCAAGGAAATTTTTATGGAAACAAAATCATGGCCATTTGACCATGCATTTGGACGGCAATATGGCTAGGGGGAGGTTGGCCGAATTTTGCTAGTAGCTTGGCAAGGTTTAGGAGTTTACTTTGGTCATCTTTAGTTTTGTGCAAAGTTTTGCAACTTTTCTCTCAACCTCTTTTCCCTTTAGTCGAAATTGATCATTGGTAAGCCTTGATTATTTTGACCAATTGGTCATTTTGCTTTTCACTTTAGTGTTCAATTTTGTGCCTTTCTCATAGTGCCGATTTTACCAATACCTAAAAGACCATTCTTTTCTTTTCCCTCCCCATTGCCGAATATACATTGCTCTCAAACTCATCTCTTTCTTTCTTTCCTCTTCCATTCTCTTTGAAAATCAAAACAACATCATCATCATTCTTCTCTCATCTTTATTTCTTTTCACTCATATTTTCTTCCTTTTTCTTCAATGGCCGAATGCTAGAGTACCCATAACCGAATTTATTTCTCTTTCTTTGATCATACATAGCCGAATCTTCATCAATCACAACATCATTCTCAATCCTTTCTTTTCGATCGTGGAAAATAGGTAAGGGATTCTTTTTCGTTTTCGATTAGTTAATAGTGTTATGGCCGAATATTGATGGTGTCATGAAGGACCATTTGGATCGAAATAAACGTTCGTACTATTAACGTTTTATTCGTTATAATATAGTGCAATAACGGAAGATCGGAGCTCAAGTGTTCGAGAGAATCGTAGAAACGTTGGAATCGACTTATTGTGGTAAGGAAAATCACATCCTTAAAACCTTTAGTATTATTTCGATATTACTTTAGATTGGATTAATGTTCCTTTGTCATTGAAGACATTCAAAATAGGGAAGAAAAGGGCGGTGTTTAGTTTTCGAAAGAGGGGAGGTTCCGTTATTCCCCCTAAGTATAAGCAAAGGACTATTTCGGGAATCCGGGATTTTCCACCGGGTTGCGGACGTTCAACCGAGGAAAATCAACTGTTCGAAGTCGTTCGTACTCCCGAACCATTATTCGTTCGTGGGTTCGATTCGGTTAGCGAACCATCAATTGGGGAGAAATCGCAAGTAGAAGTATTACGGAAATCCGAGGGTATAATTCTAGATCGTTATGTTTAGATCGATTTTATTATTGGATTATAGTGTTCTAATTATCATGATACGTTTAGGTGTTGAAGAGCGGGAAAGTATTTCTCCCATAACCAGGTGTGTAACTTCACACTCATATTCGGGTTAGATATCAAATCGTAAGTAACGTGATAAAACCGTAAAATGGTAAAAACGGAAATTTTGTGATATTAATACTTTTGAGTAAAAGCATGAAAATGGTTAAAGTTGGAAAAATTGCGATAAATACTCTAGTTCGATAAATTGGGCCAAAATACTCTAGTTCGATAAATTGGGCCAAAATACTCTAGTTCGATAAATTGGGCCAAAATACTCTAGTTCGATAAATTGGGCCGAAATACTCTAGTTCGACAACTGGGCCAAAGCCCACTAAATTGCTAAATGGACAAAGTGCTAAAATTATTTTTTTATGGGCCAACTGAAATGTTTAATGATAAACCCACCGTTGTTATGGATTAATTGAAAAATTGTTATATGACTATATTTTGTTATACACGCATGATTGCATGGGGTGGGGTATATGAAGAGAAGAATGGCCAGTTGCCAAAAATCTAGTTCGGTGGCCCTGCCACAAAATATGGCTCAATGCCTCTAGTTCGGTGGCTCTGCCACAAATTTGGCTAAATGCCTCTAGTTCTGTGACAAAGTCACAATCTAGTTCGGTAGTGCACTACAATATTATTAAAGGCTTAAAGCCTATGATTGGTGTGTTTGGCGGGGTGGGTTGACTTGATCCCCACAGGTGTGTTGGTTGGTACGGGGGTGTTAGCGGATGGATATTAGGTTTGGTTTGGGAAATTCATTTTACATGCATTATTAAATTATTTTATTTCATTTTATGATAAATTGTTGAATTCTGTAATTGGGTTCAAGCCCAGCATAATATCTTGACGATCTGGCCCAATTATGGTGGTAAGTGGGTTGCACACTGAGTTCTTTGTAACTCACCCAATTTTATCAACCTTTTCAGGTAATGGAAATTGACGTGGACTTGGGCCGAAGATGACTTGGTGGAGGCCATACTACAAGCATGGGTTTTTTTTTAAACTATGAACTTTATTTTAAATTACTATTTTGGGTTTGATGTAATAAGGCCTCTTATTATGTTCTTATGGATTTTATTTGTGTGGATGGATTTAATTTTATTTCAAATACTTAATATGGTTTTATCTTAGATATATTAAGTTTTCTTTAAAATAATGGTTTTACAACAATTTTTGGGACACTTTAATTATTTTAAATTCTTTCAAAGTCTCTTTGAAACTATCTTAAGATTTTGACTTTTATATTTCAATGATAAGTTTTCAAATAAGATTTTTCTTAAGTCACAAATTTCAAATCCTCGAATTAAATTTTATTAAACTCTATTTTCAAAAAGTTTTGTAGCAAATTTTACTTTAATCACTCGAGAATAAACGAATGTATGTTTGGTGTGACAAACCAAATCTCGTCTAAACGCATAGACCGGATTTGGGATGTTACATTTAATGGTATCAGAGCCCAGTTTCAAAACTCGGCTGTGGTTTGGGTTCAGCAATGAAATCTGTTTGAAAAACAATTTAAAATTTTAGATTTTGATTTAAAGGTAGTATGGCACCATGAGCATCCCGCGCCAAGTCAAGTAAGTATCTGTATACTGATTGTTTATTATCATTGTGATATGATTGTAAGAAACACCCTAGAACTTTTAGTTTTAGGTGTTGAAAACCGTAGAGATTGAGAAAATAGGATATGGTTGCGAAAACAACTCTATCTCTTTCATATCATAAAACATCGTTAATAAACAACTGAAATATTTTTCTGATTCATAAAACTCTTAATCAGATTAAATCGAATTAGTCGCTATGAGCACTAGAGGACGTGGTCGTGGACGCGGTAGACGTGGCCGTGGTAGAGGACGAGGTGTTAGGGGCGCAACTGAAGCACCGGGTCATATGCCGGAAATGGATGCACCTACGTCACTCGAGAGTGAGACGGGATCACATGACCATATGGATAAAGATAATGCTGTGACACGAGCAATGCTGCGAGTACTTGAAAGGGTCGCTGGATCCAGAACTGGGCCAACAGCTCGTGGGTCGATATCGGAGCGACTAAAATTAAGTGGAGCTGAGGTTTTCAGAGGTGTCTCTGGTGTAGCTCCTAATGTCGCTGAATATTGGCTTGAGGCAGTGGAGCGAATTATGGACGATCTTGAGTGCACTGTGGAACAAAAACTAAGAGGAGCGGTATCTTTGTTAAGGGACGAAGCATACCAATGGTGGCTTACTGTCCAAGAAGGCACTGATGCTGCATTAGTTAATTGGGAATTCTTCAAGGCTTCCTTTCAAGGGAAATATGTAGGAACAAGCTATGTGGATGCTCGAAGGAAGGAGTTCTTGAACCTGGTGCAAGGAAATAAGACGGTGGCAGCATATGAGGCTGAGTTCTTACGTTTGAGTCGCTATGCTCGAACGATAGTGGCAACGGATCATGAGCGTTGTGTACGCTTTGAGGATGGTTTAAAAGATGAGTTGCGGGTTCTGTTAGCCCCACAACAAGTTAGAACTTTTGCCACGCTGGTGGAGAAGGCCAAAATAGCCGAAGAGGCTAAGAATTCAGAACGACAGAATCGGGAGCAAGTTCAAAGCAAGAGAGATATGAAGTATTCGGGTTCTTCAAAAAGGTTTCCGAAGAGGTCTCGGAATGAGGAACCAGCTCAAGGAAGAACACCTGTAACTGTTAATCAGAGTTGAGACTGTGCTGAATGTGGAAAAAGGCATTCGGGAGAATGTTGGAGGAAAACGGGTGCTTGCTATAAATGTGGATCGACGAATCATCAATATAGGAGTTGCCCTCGATGTATGGATACAACTCAAGAAGTTCGTACTACTGATGCACCACCGGCAAGAGGAGCTCAGCAACCACCGAGAGGTCGTGGACCAGGTCGTGGTGGTAATGGGGCTGGACGTGGTCAAGGTGCAGCGGGTCGAGGCAATGGTCCTAGAGGCAACACGGATGCAAGACAGCCAGGATTGGTGTATGCAGTCAGATGTCGTGAGGATGGAAATGCACCTGATGTGATAACTGGTACGTTCTTCATTTCTGATGTACCCGTTATTGCCTTGATTGATATTGGTTCTACCCATTCGTACGTTGCTAGCACCAAAACTGGGAACTTGAATTTAGAATCTGAAATTTCCAATAGTGAGATGAGGGTAATTAGTCCCTTAGGACAGTCGGTGTTGGTAAATAAACTGTTTAGAGACGTGCCCTTACAAATTCAAGGAGAAACATTCCTGGCAAATTTGATGGAATTGCCTTTTGGCAAATTCGATATCATTTTGGGCATGGATTGGTTGGCTAAGCACCGAGCGCAATTGGACTGTGCTGAAAAGCGGATGTCGATAAGAACTGCGGAGGATAAGGAGATAGTTATGATAGGTGAGCGGAGAAATTACCTGGCAAACATGATTTCTGCGTTAAAGGCGGAGAAGTTGGTACGAAAAGGGTATGGTGCATTTTTAGCATTCATTAGTGCTTTAGTTGCCAAAGAGTTATCATTGGAAGATGTGAGAACGGTGAAGGAGTTCCCTGATGTTTTTCCCGAAGAACTTCCTAGTGTACCTCCAGATCGGGAAGTGGAATTTGGTATTGAGCTTTTGCCCGGAACTGCTCCAGTGTCCATTGCTCCTTATAGAATGGCACCGAAGGAGTTGTCGGAGCTTAAAGCTCAAATTCAAGAACTGCTAGATCGGAGTTTTATTCGACCGAGTGTGTCTCCGTGGGGAGCACCGATTTTGTTTGTTAAGAAGAAGGATGGGTCGATGCGTATGTGTATCGATTATAGGCAGCTGAATAAGCTGACGATCAAGAATCGGTACCTTCTGCCGAGAATTGATGACCTATTTGATCAATTGAAGGGAGCTTCAGTTTTCTCCAAAATTGATTTAAGGTCGGGTTATCACCAGCTTAAGGTGAAAGAAGCGGATATTCACAAGACGGCGTTCCGAACCCGTTACGGACACTATGAGTTTTTGGTGATGCCGTTTGGGTTGACCAATGCACCAGCTGCATTTATGGATATGATGAACCGGGTCTTTCAACCATTTTTAGACCGGTTTGTGATGGTATTCATAGATGACATTCTGGTTTATTCAAGGAATGAAGAAGAGCATGACTCGCATTTGCGAATTGTATTACAGTTGCTTCGAGATAATCAATTGTATGCCAAATTCAGTAAATGTGAATTTTGGTTAAGAGAAGTGACTTTCTTGGGTCATGTGGTATCAGCCGAAGGAATAAGGGTGGATCCTCGGAAGATTGAAGCTGTTTTGGATTGGAAACCACAAAAGTCAGTAGCTGAGATTCGGAGCTTCTTGGGTTTGGCTGGTTACTATAGACGCTTTGTTGAGGGGTTTTCGTTGATTGCTGCACCTCTAACTAAGCTTTTGCGAAAGGGAGTACCGTTTATATGGACTGATAAGCAGCAAGAAAGTTTCGATAAATTGAAGAAGATTTTAACGGAAGCGCCGGTATTGATTCAACCTGAGGCTGGAAAGGAGTTCACAGTTTATTGTGATGCGTCGCATACGGGATTAGGTTGCGTATTGATGCAAAGTGGGAAAGTGGTAGCTTATGCTTCTCGTCAGTTGAGACCGCACGAAGTAAACTACCCTACTCATGACTTGGAGTTAGCTGCGGTGGTGTTTGCCTTAAAGATTTGGAGGCATTACCTATATGGTGAAAAGTCTATCATCTATACGGATCACAAGAGTCTTAAGTATCTTCTTACTTAGAAGGAATTAAACTTGAGACAACGAAGGTGGGTGGAATTGTTGAAAGATTATGATTTCTCAATCGAATATCATCCGGGAAAGGCTAATGTGGTAGCAGACGCGTTAAGCCGTAAGGTGGTATCGGAATTGAGAGCTATGTTTGCTTGTTTGAGTTTGTATGAGGATGGTAGTCTGATAGCGGAACTTCAAGTGAAGCCTCTGTGGTTGGAGCATATCTAGGAAAAACAGATATTAGATGAGAAGTTGGGACCTTTACTTCAACAAGTCGAAAATGGTGGATTAGAGGATTTTGGTATAAACTCGGAAGGTGTGTTGTGTTTTCGAGGAAGAGTTTGTATGCCTAAGGACTCAGATATGACGCAAATGATTCTACGGGAGGCGCATAGTAGCCCTTATGCTATGCATCCCGGAGGAAATAAGATGTATCGGGATCTTCGTGAGCAGTATTGGTGGCCAGGGTTGAAACGTGAGATTTCAGAATTTGTGAGAAAATGTTTAACTTGTCAGCAAGTGAAGGCAGAGCATCAATTGCCGTCAGGTCTTTTGCAACAGGTAAAGATTCCTCTTTGGAAATGGGAGCGGATAACAATGGATTTTGTTAGTGGGTTACCCTTAACACCTACTAAGAAAAATTCTGTTTGGGTAATTGTTGATCGTTTGACGAAGACTGCTCATTTCCTACCAGTTCGTACGGATTACTCGTTGCAGAAGTTGGCGAAGCTGTATGTATCTGAAATCGTGAGGTTGCATGGGGTACCCGTATCGATTATGTCAGATAGGGATCCTAGGTTTACATCTCAATTTTGGAAAGCTTTGCATGAAGCTCTAGGAACAAAGCTTAATTTCAGTACGGCTTTTCATCCTCAGTCAGATGGTCAGTCGGAGAGAGTGATTCAAATTCTGGAAGACATGTTAAGAGGATGTGTAATCGACTTCAAAGGTAGTTGGAAGGATTTTCTACCGTTGGCAGAATTTGCGTATAACAACAGCTATCAGTCAAGCATTCAGATGGCACCCTACGGGGCATTGTATGGTCGTAGGTGTCGTTCTCCTATCTGTTGGACTGAGTTGGGCGATCGACAGATGTTAGGACCTGAGATGATTTCTGAAACGGAAGAAAAATTGAAAACATTTCGAGCACGGTTAAAGGAAGCTTCGGATAGACAGAAGTTGTATGCGGATCTGAAGCGTAAGGATATCGAGTATGCCGTGGGGGATCAAGTTTTCTTGAAGGTCTCACCTTGGAAAAAGATTTTCAGATTTGGGAAGAAGGGCAAATTGAGTCCGAGATATATTGGACCATACCGAGTGGTGAAGCGAGTTGGTCCAGTGGCCTATCAGATCGAATTACCTCTGGAACTGAGCCAAATTCATAATGTTTTCCATGTGTCCATGTTGAGGCGCTATAGATCGGATCCTTCGCACATAGTATCGGTAGAGGAAGTGGAGTTGAAGTCAGACTTGTCTTTTGAGGAGGAACCAGTGGAAATCTTAGACCGAGATGTTAAGGTGCTAAGAAAGAAAACCGTGCCGTTGGTCAAAGTGTTATGGAGTAACCACGGAGTGGAGGAAGCTACGTGGGAGCCTGAGGATGCAATTCGGCAACAATACCCTCATCTTTTTCAACCAGGTAAATTTCGAGGACGCAATTTTCTTTAAGGAGGGTAGAGTTGTAACACCCTGAAAATTCGAGTATTGTTTCATTGTGTGCTTCGAGTAATTAATCTAGTAAGTGAAATTTTTCTTATTTATTTTTGTGCTTATTATAGTCCTGAAGAAGAGTATAGAATTAATTGGGTATAGAATAATTTTTAGTTTTGAAAATTTATTGAAGTGGATTAAGTGGCATTGACACATAAGTTAATTTAAGTGTCAAAGTGAAGCATAAGTTGAGTTAATGGCAAAGTGGTGTTGGCGCATGAGATAGTGCATGAGGGAGAAGGTTCGAATCCCTTAAATAGCAATTAGGTGGCTTTTATTTTTGGTTTTCCTAGCATATGTCGGCCAAGCTCATTTATGGAAAGTGTTGACCATGTTATTTTTGGTTAGTATATCAAAGGAATAAGGAAATTGTTAACTTAAGGAAGGGAATCAAGAAATTAAGGAAAGATATGAAGATATGGGGCAAGTATCAAGGAAATTTTTATGGAAACAAAATCATGGCCATTTGACCATGCATTTGGACGGCAATATGGCTAGGAGGGAGGTTGGCCGAATTTTGCTAGTAGCTTGGCAAGGTTTAGGAGTTTACTTTTGGTCATCTTTAGTTTTTGTGCAAAGTTTTGCAACTTTTCTCTCAACCTCTTTTCCCTTTAGTCGAAATTGATCATTGGTAAGCCTTGATTATTTTGACCAATTGGTCATTTTTGCTTTTCACTTTAGTGTTCAATTTTGTGCCTTTCTCATAGTGCCGATTTTACCAATACCTAAAAGACCATTCTTTTCTTTTCTCTTGCCGAATATACATTGCTCTCAAAACTCATCTCTTTCTTGCTTTCCTCTTCCATTCTCTTTGAAAATCAAAACAACATCATCATCATTCTTCTCTCATCTTTATTTCTTTTCACTCATATTTTCTTCCTTTTTCTTCAATGGCCGAATGCTAGAGTACCCATAGCCGAATTTATTTTCTCTTTTCTTTGATCATACATAGCCGAATCTTCATCAATCACAACATCATTCTCAATCCTTTCTTTCGACCGTGGAAAATAGGTAAGGGATTCTTTTTCGTTTTCGATTAGTTAATAGTGTTATGGCCAAATATTGATGGTGTCATGAAGGACCATTTGGATCGAAATAAACGTTCGTACTATTAACGTTTTATTCGTTATAATATAGTGCAATAACGGAAGATCGGAACTCAAGTGTTCGAGAGAATCGTAGAAACGTTGGAATCGACTTATTGTGGTAAGGAAAATCACATCCTTAAAACCTTTAGTATTATTTCGATATTACTTTAGATTGGATTAATGTTCCTTTGTCATTGAAGACATTCAAAATAGGGAAGAAAAGGGCGGTGTTTAGTTTTCGAAAGAGGGGAGGTTCCGTTATTCCCTCTAAGTATAAGCAAAGGACTATTTCGGGAATCTGGGATTTTCCACCGGGTTGCGGACGTTCAACCGAGGAAAATCAACTGTTCGAAGTCGTTCGTACTCCCGAACCATTATTCGTTCGTGGGTTCGATTCGGTTAGCGAACCATCAATCGGGGAGAAATCGCAAGTAGAAGTATTACGGAAATCTGAGGGTATAATTCTAGATCGTTATGTTTAGATCGATTTTATTATTGGATTATAGTGTTCTAATTATCATGATACGTTTAGGTGTTGAAGAGCGGGAAAGTATAGTTCTCTCCATAACCAGGTGTGTAACTTCACATTCAGATTCGGGTTAGATATCAAATCGTAAGTAACGTGATAAAACCGTAAAAATGGTAAAAACGGAAATTTTGTGATATTAATACTTTTGAGTAAAAGCATGAAAATGGTTAAAGTTGGAAAAATTGCGATAAATACTCTAGTTCGATAAATTGGGCCAAAATACTCTAGTTCGATAAATTGGGCCAAAATACTCTAGTTCGATAAATTGGGCCAAAATACTCTAGTTCGATAAATTGAGCCAAAATACTCTAGTTCGATAAATTGGGCCAAAATACTCTAGTTCGATAAATTGGGCCGAAATACTCTAGTTCGACAAATGGGCCAAAGCCCACTAAATTGCTAAATGGACAAAGTGCTAAAATTATTTTTTTATGGGCCAAATGAAATGTTTAATGATAAACCCACCGTTGTTATGGATTAATTGAAAAATTGTTATATGACTATATTTTGTTATACACGCATGATTGCATGGGGTGGGGTATATGAAGAGAAGAATGGCCAGTTGCCAAAAATCTAGTTCGGTGGCCCTGCCACAAAATATGGCTCAATGCCTCTAGTTCGGTGGCTCTGCCACAAATTCGGCTAAATGCCTCTAGTTCGGTGACAAAGTCACAATCTAGTTCGGTAGTGCACTACAATATTATTAAAGGCTTAAAGCCTATGATTGGTGTGTTTGGCGAGGTGGGTTGACTTGGTCCCCACAGGTGTGTTGTTGGTACGGGGGTGTTAGCAGATGGATATTAGGTTTGGTTTGGGAAATTCATTTTACATGCATTATTAAATTACTTTATTTCATTTTATGATAAATTGTTGAATTCTGTAATTGGGTTCAAGCCCAGCATAATATCTTGACGATCTGGCCCAATTATGGTGGTAAGTGGGTTGCACACTGAGTTCTTTGTAACTCACCCAATTTTATCAACCTTTTCAGGTAATGGAAATTGACGTGGACTTGGGCCGGAGATGACTTGGTGGAGGCTATACTACAAGCATGGGTTTTTTTTTTTTTAAACTATGAACTTTATTTTAAATTACTATTTTGGGTTTGATGTAATAAGGCCTCTTATTATGTTCTTATGGATTTTATTTGTGTGGATGGATTTAATTTTATTTCAAATACTTAATATGGTTTTATCTTAAATATATTAAGTTTTCTTTAAAATAATGGTTTTACAACAATTTTTGGGACACTTTAATTATTTTAAATTCTTTCATAGTCTCTTTGAAACTATCTTAAGATTTTGACTTTTATATTTCAATGATAAGTTTTCTAATAAGAATTTTCTTAAGTCACAAATTTCAAATCCTCGAAATAAATTTTATTAAACTCTATTTTCAAAAAGTTTTGTAGCAAATTTTACTTTAATCACTCGAGAATAAACGAATGTATGTTTGGTGTGACAAACCAAATCTCGTCTAAACGCATAGACCGGGTTTGGGGTGTTACAGCACCAGCTCCCGCTCAAGGGGCTGCGCCGTTTGAAAGTAGGCCTCCCACGGTTAGTCAAGGAGGAGGAGAAGTGGCTAGGGAAACCTTCCTCCACATGATGAATGAGTGGTATACGGAGTTTGTTCGAACAAATCCGACTACTTAACGCCCTCCACCCCCACCTATTCCTCAGTTAGTTCTCGCAGCTCCACAAGGTATGGAATTTGTAAGATTGAATAAGCCTCTGGTTGATAAAATCCAAAATCAAGGCTGAAGATTTCCAAGCTAATGTTGATGATGATCCTAAGAGAGCCGAGTTTTAGCTCGAAAACTCCATTAGGGTATTCGATGAACTGTCATGCACACCAGATGAATGTCCGGAACGTGCTGTGTCGCTTCTAAGAGACTCAGCATACCGGTGGTGGAAAACTCTTGTGTCAGTAATACCGAGAGAGAGGGTTAACTGGGAATTTTTCTAAGATAAGTTTAGGAAGAAATATATCAACCAACGGTTCATTGATCAGAAACGTAAAGAGTTTTTAGAGCTGAAACAGGGCCGAATGTCTGTAACCGAGCACGAACGAGAGTTTTCAGGCTCAGTATGTAAGCTTAGGAGTGTGTTTCCAACGAGGCTATCATGTGTAAAAGGTTCGAGGATGGGTTGAATGAGGATATCCGATTGTTAGTTGGATTTCTTGAGCTGAAAGAATTTGTGGTGCTATTTGACCGAGCCTGTAAAGCTGAAGAATTAAGCAATGGGAAGAGGAAAGCTGCGTCTGAGGCTAGAGATGCAAGAAAAAGGCCGATGAGTAAGTCATTTCAATCTCAATCTAAGAAATTGAGAGAATTGTATGCTCATTCGAGTGCTTCAGCTGGGTATTCCAATAGAGATCGTGGGAAGCAATATTCCCTGAAATGGATGAGAAAGACAAGATTTAGAATGCAAGATCGAGCAACACTGCCACTAGAGGGAGACCCTTGAGGAATACGGGGAATGCGAATAAGAGACATCTCCCGATGTTATCACTGGTACTTTTTCTCTCTACAATACTAATGTAATTGCACTGATTGATCCTGGATCAACTCGTTCTTATGTTTGCATGAAATTGGTAGCTAGTAAGAGCTTGCCTGTTGAGTTTATTGAGTTTGTGGTTAAAGTGTCAAACCCCTTAGGCAAACATGTATTAGTTGTTAGAGTTTGCAATAATTGTCCCTTGATGATTCGAGGTAACTGTTTTCTAGCTAATTTAATGTTGTTAACATTTGATGTGTAACAACCCAATTTCGGTGAAATCGGAATAGTGGTCCCAGGACCACAAATCCGAGGCGAAAAATAAAATTTATTTTTATTTTATTATATGATCCATATTATACTAGAAATGTCATGTGAAAATTTTGAATTTTTTTTACTGATTATGTGCTTAAGTACGAGAAGGAACAAATCGCATAAAATGCAAAAGTTGGATTCTAGTAGTTAGAAGGATCAAATAGCTATAGAATTCAAAACTTAATGTCCTTATATGGTAATTAGACCATTAATAAAAAAGTATGTAGATATTTTTGGATGATTTATCCATGGAAAATGAGAAAAAGGCTAGGGACTGAATTAGAAAGTGAAAATATTAATTAATTAAAAAGATGAAAAGAAAATAAAAATCATATTTTCTCATCTTCTTCCCCAAAATAAAACATGGAAACCCAAGGAGAGAGAAAAAAACTTTCATGGTCAAATTGGGTAAGTTTCTTTATCCTGTTTTTAGTAATTTTGATATTTTTGGAATCAAAATAGCTTAATCTGTCTATTTGGGGGATTAATTTGAAAAGTTATCAATGTATGAAAAATTGGCCATGGATGTATATTCTGGAATCAGAAATTAATGGTAGAAAGCGAAAGATTATTGATGGGTAAACAACTTTTACAAAGTGATTTTTGATGAAAACATGATTTATGGATTAAAATGTAAACTTGTGAAATTGAAGGAAAAATTCTAAAATTTTATGAATACATGTTCTGCAAATTTTGTAATGGGGCTTTGTGAGGCTTGGAATAAGGAGTAATTTGCATAAGTTTCATTTTCCGGGCCTAGGGACGAAATTAGAATTTATGAAAAACTTAGGGTCAAAATAGTAATTTTACCTAGAGTAAAAATTGAGTCCACTTGAATGTGAAATATGATAAATTTACTCGTATAGACCCGAATAGACCAAATTCGGAGCTAGGACGAGGATAGAGGAAAATGTCGGATTAGTAGATTTTACTTATACAAACATTGTCGAGGTAAGTTCATGTAACTAAAATATGTATATTTACATGGTTGTTTTGATTGTGACTATGTAAATTGTGTGAATTATATATATATATATATATATATATATATATATATGAAATGATTACATATCCGGTCAAGCCCGATAAATAAAAATGTTCGAATTAAATGATAATGCCCGATAGATGAAAAAGGGTAAACAATGAAAATGTTACCTTTATGCTTGGCATGGATGTGGAATGTTGTCATTTGAATTATATGGATGTTATAGAGGTATGAAAAAAATCACATACCGTAAAATGCTTAAAACTGTTAAATCTCGATTGAATAAATGGAAAATCGATGGATACGTGATTTCCCAAAATGAATGAGGTCCTGCATTTGTTGCGGACGAGATTTAGCTCGGACGAGTAATCCTATTAACCTCATTATAAAAAGGATTTATCCTAGACGAGTAATCCTGATAAAAATCCTCTCGAGCATATGTTATGGATTGGATTTAGCCCGGATGGGTAATCTAGATCGAGCTCCTTAGAGCATATGTCGTAAAAAGGGATTAAGCCTGGACTAGTAATCCCGTTGAATACATGTGTGGCTCGAGAGTGTACTCTCTGAAATAGTACCTTACGGGTACCATTGAATATGAATTGACGGATCCTAATTTGTACACCTCTTGTGTACTACCTGTGTATCCATTGATAATTTAAATAAATTCAACGGGAAAAGTTCTAATGAGGGCAAATATGAATTTAAGACAAATTGACATAGAATGATATATATATATATATATATATATATATGATACGAAAATATGATATGAAGAGAATATTACATGAAATACAAGAAAATGATGATACATGACAAGAGATGTATGAAAGTATGAAAAGATGATATTTGATCATGGAAGTTACTAGATGAAAATGTTCATCCTTGGTTATAGACTTGTACACTTTGAATGTACCACTACTCATGTGACATTGATATTACGAGTATTATGAAAATATACTTGAGCTATATCAATGTGATTTATACATGTTGTGGGAAGCATATATGTGCATGGAAACTTGATTGTTGTTGAGCTCATACTTGTTTTTGATGTTATTATGGAATATATGACTAACAAGGGCAATGAGGATATGTGTAGGGCTTGAGGTCAAATTAAGCGAATATTCCTTACATAGTTACCTCAAAATAGGATGCATGGTAAGTTAAGTACCATGTTATACGGACTTACTAAGCATTTTATGCTTACCCCATTTTATTTTCCCCTATTTTAGAGTAAATCGGAAGCTTGTTCGATTGAAAGCTCTGCGAAGATCACTCACACTATTCATCAGCCCATGATGGTACAAAATGGTAAATCAATTATGGTTGTAATGGCATGTATAGATTATATTGGCCACATTGGCATGTAAATATAAATTATGCTTGTAATCTAGCCATTGGAATGACTAGTAACTATTTGATTTGATGTATTTGTAATGTCATACTATGGTAGCTACACATGTGTTAAGTAGTTGATCAAATTATGCCTATTATATGGACTAAAGCAAGACAATATTATAACATGTATGCATGAAATGATATGCCATGATGAATGATGGAATTTACTTGATTTGAATGCTTGAAATGGTTGGCATTTGGAGTGTGATTCAAGTGCAGGTCATGGGTGAGATTTTGGGTGAGGAATAAAGCTAGGAATGGCTTTATTTTGTCCACACAGGTAGACACACGAGCGTGTGTCTTAGCCGTGTCTGTTACACGGCCTAGAACACGAGCGTGTGTCTTGGCCATGTGAAACCTGCACCTAATTTGAATTGAATTAATTAACCACACGGCCTAGCACACGGGCGTGTGGCATGGCCGTGTGGCACAATTTAGAGAGCAACCTAAATTGGACACGGCCTGAGGCACGGGCGTGTCTAGGGGTCACACGAGAGTGTCCCTTGAACCACACGGGCGTGTGAGCCCTGCACCTTGTAAAATTTTTAAAATATCACGAAAAATTCTTAGAATGAAACACCCCAAACCCGGCCCACGAGCCTTGACCGGATCTGGTATGTTCCCCGGTGTAAACCGTTTCAAATTCTTTTGTGACTTAGGAAAATTGGTGTGTTTTGAAAGAAAAACTATTATTGGGTTGGGCTTGGTTTGAAAACAATTTTATTTTACTAAAATCCTTTACTTTAGGTGACAAAACGTTTAGGGTTTGTTTTAAAATAAATTTACTTAATATTTCAATTAATAAATATTTGTAACATAATAAATCAAAGTGAAGTAAAGAAATTCAACTATGGCCTTATTACCTCAAATAATCCAAAAATTAAAATTTAAAATACTTGAAATAAAATAAAAGTCCAAATCGTAAATTTCTTGCTGTGCATGGCCATCCCTAAGCTTCTGCCGAACCCGGTCCATTACTGATCGTCACCTGAAAATAGTCCCACAGCGGGGTGAGTCAAACAGACTCAATGTGTACACAAACACTAAGTCTTAACAAATTCAGGCATGTCAAGTCATACATATTCATATACTCATATTAATACAAGATAATGATGCAAACCCAAAACCCAAACCTATTAAGCCATCCGCTACACTCCCCCGTACCAACCTGTACACCGTGGGGACTATTAAGTCGACCCTCCTTCCGCTACACTCCATATCGCGGTCTTAGGTCACCGCATTCGTGGTCTTAGGTCACCACGTTCAGATTACTGTGGTCTTAGGTCACCACATTCAGATTACTGTGGCCTTAGTTCACCACATTCAGATATCACGGTCTTAGGTCACCGTGTTCGTGGTCTTAGGTCACCACATTCACTTCCCCTTTTCAAAAACCCATATGCCCCATATCATATTATGCATTAACATGCCAGAGTTCACATTCTTATTCTTATTCTCATGTTACAATTAACATATTTCATAATCCTAGTAGGAGTAGGAAAACGTACCTTAGTACTGTGCACCATAACATGGTACTTAGCCATATTTTCCACATTCATATAACATACATACATATTTAAATATTTCCATAAAACTTATTAAGAATTAGTGTGGGGTACACACCTAATTTGCTTTAGGTTTCCAATCCAAATCCCGAAAAGCTTGATCTAATGCCTTAGATCTTAAATCTCTACATTTAATCAATCATTTAATACTTAGTAAAGAGCCATTCGGCATTAAATCCAAATCCTAGTAGGATTAGTACACTAAAACTTACCTTGTTGCCGATTGACTTAAGAATCAAGTCCCGAAACTTTGTTGTTTTCCTTCTTGTATTCGGCCAAACATTAAATCACATCCCAGGTTAGTTTCGGCTTTTTAAACAATTATGAAATAGATCTAGATATCAAAATAAGCCTTGGCCGAATGTTATAGACACTTACCTTGTGGATTTTAAATCCCGAAACTCACCGAATAACTAGGGAACACGCGGCCTATGGTGTACCTTCGGGAAAAGAACTTCTCCTTCCTTGTAGTCAACACTTAGTAAGTCCCGAAAGATCTCTTCAAAGTTTCGGCAACAAGATATTACGGGTATTAGAATCTTAATTTCGACAGCCTTAAAAGAAATAGAATGAGAATCTAACTTAATCTTACCCTTACTGAAGAATTCGATGGAACTCTTGCTTGAACCCTTAGCAGTATTCGGCTATGGCTTTGATGTGGATAACAATTTTGGCTCTTGAGGCTTAGTGAGAAATCGGCTAGGGCTATTGGCATCTTCGGCTTTTGATTGTGTTTGTAATAGAAGAAGAAAAGAAAAGAGAAAAAGAGAATAATGGCAGAAAGAAGAGGAGAAACTTTAGAGAATTTCGGCAGAGGTTTTCTTGAAGAGAAAAGAATGAATGAAGAATAGCCTTACTCTTCCTTTTATAGCCGAAATTACTAGGCTAGAGTCCCTTACTTGGCCACCACTCTTCTATTTTGATAACTTTATCCCTTGATTTATCACTTTATTAAAAGAATTTAATCCAACAATTATCTCTTGAAAATAATGATAAATAAATCCCTTATTTATCCTCTATTTATCTCTTAAAAATAAAAGAATAAAAGCTCCTAATTTATAGCCATGTGCCGTCCACCTCTCTGCTCCTTGTAGCAAAATAAAATTTCTTTTATTTGCTTCCCATGCAGCTCGAACCTTGGCCCAATACTCCTGTATGTGGCGCCATTTCCAGAGGCCCTAAGTGGCATCTCCAGGCCACTTTTCCAAGCCCGTTCTTGTGTCAAATTCCCTCTATTAATTTTCTTAAGGCCACCTTGCCTTAATTTCCTCTTTCTAAGCTTTAAAACTTATCATTTCCTTACATTTCCAAGTTTCCAAAAATGTTCGTTTGCCTCCTTTAAACTCAACATTTCTAAATCATTTCCTTACATTTCCAGGACATTTCCCTACATTTCCAAGACAAGGCATTTCCTTACATTTCTAGGACACTTCCTCACATTTCCTTACATTTCCTTACATTTCCATACATTTCCTTACATTTCCTTACATTTCTATACATTTCCTTACATTTCCTTACATTTCCATACATTTCCTTACATTTCCATACATTTCCTTACATCTTAGGGTTCCTAAAACTCCTCAGATCACATCCAACACACCCACTGAGCCCACTATCTCATGAATTACGCACGAACGCATAACCCCTAATCTAGGATGTTACATAGAGTTTCCAATTAAGTCCCGAATCGATTCTAATGCTCGTATTGGGCCTCGAAGGTCTATTTAAGGATGTTACGAATGATCTCGGTTAATGAATAGTAATTTACATGTTTTATCTGAAAATGTTCTTAAACCCTGTTTCGATGACGGATACGGGTTAGGGGTGTTACATTTAGTGGTATCAGAGCTACGGTTTAGTCGGTTCTCGAACTAAACGTGGCATATGTAGAGTCTAGAAATACATGCCTTTATATAACCTATGATAGTGTGATATCTCCCGACTCTGATGAAAATTGTTTTAAAAATACAAAGTGATGCTTTCTAATTGAGCTAATTCTGATGACTCCGAAAGAGATACTCAAGTATCTGAGTAAAATGTTACTGATGATGAAATAGAATTCGAAAATGTATGGATAAATATTTTATAGTACATGAGAATGATAAATGTTGAGTTATATGAGTATATTTATACGAAAGTTAATTTTTGAGGCTTACGAACTCCACCCCTTACTAGTATAGTGCTATAGAATGAAATTCACAATATTTATATGGATTACGCTCATGAATGTGGAACTAAAGAGTTCAAAGGCTGAATGATTAATGATGTAGTCAGGATGAGAATGGGTTAGTAAGTAAAGACAGTATTAAAAGAGATATCAGATTTTTTTGAAGATTATTCTGAATATGTGATGTCATTGTTAAGGAAGAAGTTATTTATGAGTAATTGACTTATCCAAATATGATAATTACAGAACGAATTAGTCGAAAATTCTTCCGAATTGATTCTTTCAGTGAACTGAATGATGTAAGATTATTGATGACTTTATTGGTCAGTGGAATAGTGATAAAATTGCAAAGATATTTCAATACAACTGTTATAATTAAGTATATTACAACAATATCTTCTGGGTATTCTATATGTTCTGTTATTTTCAGAGGTATATGAAATTTTGCATGTACAGATGTAATATTTATCGTATTGAAAGACTAGTAAATTATGATAAATGGAATTACTGAAAGCCTGGTTGATTCATGAGCGGTATTGGTCTATTTTACTTGGGTTGCTAATTCATCATGGTTGATATAAGATTGAATGATAAGGTTCATATGATGTTATTTACTACTTCTACTGATTAAAGCTCTAAATTGAGAATGTGCAAGTTATATTTTCTATGTCACAGTTGTTTCTACTGAGTATGGTGATAGAGATCACATATTATAGAAACTGAATTGCTGCATTGGTTATTCTTGGGGCCACTTTCGGTTCTCCCTCTTCTGATTTGAGGTACACTATTGATATTAAAGTGTTGCTTTATCTATACAGTTGAAATGTCGATCGTATTAATGCACTATGGTTTTGAATCTATCTAATGGTTGTGGCTTTGGAAAAAAAAAACTCAAAGCTTCAATGTTAATAACTGAAATAGCTACATTGATGGCATAGTTATTACAGAAAGGATGTAAGAGTTGAGTGGACCGATAAATTTTAGTAAGGTTTTGACCAGTTGGAAGCTTTATTGATCAAATTATTAATTCTGGTTCAGCCTGAATCGAGTAAGGAATTTGTTATTATAGTGATATACTATTGAATGGGATTAGATTGTGTTTTGATTCAGTAAGTTGAGATAATAGCCTGTGCTTTTAGACAGTTAAAAACCACATGGAAAGAATTACCTGATACATGATCTAGAATTGACAGCCATTGTTTCTGTATTGAAATCTTACAACATTTCTTGTTTGGTGAAAAATGTCATATATTCACTGATTATAAAAGTTTGAAGTATCTGAAGTTGCTAAAAGATTTGAATCTGAGATAGCGTATGTGGTTTGAAAGGTTGAAAGATTGTGATTTGATAATTGTATAACACTTGGAAAGAACGAAGGTAGTTACAGATGTTCTAAGTAGAAAATCTCGGTATACTTTGCAAGCCATGGATACCGATTATGATTTTATGATAATTGCTTAATTTTAGTTGAGTATAGAGCTAAACCGGTGTCTCTACAATAGATCAATGAAACTCAGAAAAGTGATAATGAGTTGTGAGTTAAATGAGTATAGTGTGAAATAATTTCTAATTAGAATTACATAATAGATTCGGTAAATGTCTGTTATTTAGAGACAGAGTCTGTGTACTGAAGAATTTGGAACTTGTACAAAAAATTATACATGAATGATCACAGTGGTAATATGTCTGTTTATCTAAGGAATGATAAAATGCACAACAATTTGAAAAAGATGTATTAGTAGCAGGAATGAAATGTGGTATTTTTGAAATTGTATTTAAATGCTGGACATATCAACAAGATAGAAATGATACTTTCAGGATGGTTATAGCCAGCAACGATATCGAAGTGGAAATGAGACAAAGTTACTATGAAATTTATGTTGGGATTATCCCTGCCTATGAAAAAAAAAGATACTATTTGAGTAACTGTTGACTGTTTAACAAAGCCTACACATTCTATTCTGACATGATTGGATTTCTCACTTGATATATTGCTTGAATTGTCTGTTTTTAAGATTGTCAGATTATATGATGTGATAACTTCTGTTATTTCTGATAGAAATCTACAGTTTATATTTCGACTCTGAAACAGGCTACAAGAAACTTTGGGTATACGGTTACATTTTAGTACCGTGTTTTATTTTTAGACGAATGATCAATTTGAACATATGATTCAGACTTTGGAATATATGCTTCTATATTGTGTACTTGAATTTTAAGGTAATTGAGAAAAGTATTTGTCTTGGGTTGAAATTACTTATAACGGTTAACAGTCACATATAAAATTATACTGTACGAGGCTTTATATAATCACAAATGCAAAACTCCGGTGTTTTGGACGAAGTTCAATGAGAAAAGATACATGTGGTAGTTTTGATCCGTTGAACCCAAAGAGAGATGAAAGGGACTTGAGACAGATTAAAAGCAATATCTGATCGTCAGGAATATGATATGGATCTAAAATGAAAAGAAATAGAGTTCTTGATGGTGACAAAGTATTTCTGGAGATTCACCATGACAGAAAGTCCCCCAGTTTTCCCATAAAGGCAAATTAAGTATGTGGTTTATTAGGTCATAAAGATTATTGAAAAGAATTGGACTAGTTTCGTATTGATTGGTATTATTATCAGAGTTCTAAAGAATTCATAATGTTTTTATGAGTATATGTGTTATGACAGAATTGATCAGACCCATCATCTGTTATTGCTTTGATAAATAATGTTAAATTCAGCTTGGCATGACTTACAACGAGTGGCTGGTTGAAAGTTTGGCATGTGAAGTGAAAGAAACGAAAAGTATAAAGGAATCTTTAGTGAAAGTTCTTGGACAATGATATGATATAGAGAAAGCTATTTGGGAACCAGATAGAAACATGAGAAAGTAATGTCTGAATCTTCTTACTGGTAAAATTTTTGAGGACGAAAATTTCTTAAGGGGGCAGAGTTGTAACAGCCCAATTTCGATGAAACCGGAACAGTGGTCTCGAGACCACAAATCTGAGCCAAAAAATAAATTTATTTTTATTTTATTATATGATCCATATTATACTAGAAATGTCGTGTGAAAATTTTGAAAAGAAAATTTTACCCATTATGTGCTTAATTACGAAAAGGACCAAATCACATAAAATGTAAAAGTTAGATTCTAGTAGCTAGAAGGATCACATAGCTATAGAATTCAAAACTTAAGGTCCTTAAATGGAAATTAGACCATTAATAAAAAAGTATCTAGATATTTTTGGATGATTCGTCTATGGAAAATGAGAAAAGGGCTAGGGACTAAATTGGAAAGTGAAAATATTAATTAATTAAAAAGATGAAAAGAAAATAAAAATCATATTTTCTCATCTTCTTCCCCAAAATAAAACACGGAAACCCTAGGAGAGAGAGAAGAAACTTTCATGGTCAAATTGGGTAAGTTTTCTTATCCCGTTTCTAGTAATTTTGATATTTTTGGAATCGGGATAGCTTAATCTCTCTATTTGGGGGATTAATTTGAAAAGTTATCAAGGTATGAAAAATGGGTCATGGATGTATATGCTGGAAATTAGAAATTTATGATAGAAAATGAAAGATTATTGATAGATAAACAACTTTTACAAAGTGATTTTTTGATGAAAACATGATTTAGGGACTAAAATGTAAACTTATGAAGTTGAAGGAAAAATTCTAAAATTTTATGAATACATGTGCTGTAAATTTTGTAATGGGGCTTTGGTTAGGCTTGGAATAGGGAGTAATTTGCATAAGTTTCATATTCTGGGCCTAAGGACGAAATTAGAATTTATGGAAAAGTTAAGGGCAAAATAGTAATTTTTCCTAGAGTAAAAATTAAGTCCACTTGAATGTGAAATATGATAAATTTATGTTAAATTTACTCATATAGACCCGGATAGACCAAATTCGGAGTTAGGGCGAGGAAAGACGAAAATGTCGAATTAGTGGATTTTACTTATATGAACATTGTCGAGGTAAGTTCGTGTAACTAAAATATGTATATTTACATGCTTGTTTTGATTGTGATTATGTAAATTGTATGAATGTTATATATATATATATATATATATATATATATATATGTATATATATGAAATGATTACATATCCGATCAAGCCCGATAAATAAAAATGTTCAAATTAAATGATAATGCCCAATAGGTAAACGATGAAAATATTACCTTTATGCTTGGAATGGATGTGGAATGTGATCATTTGAATTATATGGATGTTATAAAGGTAGGAAATAATCACATACCGAAAAATGCTTGAAACGGTTAAATCTCGATTGAATAAATGGAAAATTGATGGATACATGATTTTCTGAGATGAATGAGGTCCTGCATTTGTTGTGGACGGGATTTAGCTCGGACGAGTAATTCTATTAACCTCATTATAAAAAGGATTTAGCCTAGACGAGTAATCCTGATAAAAGTCCTCTCGAGCATATGTTATGGATTGGATTTAGCCTGGACGGGTAATCCAGATCGAGCTCCTTAGAGCATATGTCGTAAAAAGGGATTTAGCCTGGACTAGTAATCTCGTTGAATACATGTGTGGCTCGAGAGTGTACTCTCTGAAATAGTACCTTACGGGTACCATTGAATATGAATTGACGGATCCTGATTTGTATGCCTCGAGTGTACTATGGTAGCTACACATGTGTTAAGTAGTTGATCAAATTATGCCTATCATATGGTCTTAAACAAGACTAGATTATGAAAATGTATGCATGAAATGATATGTCATGATGAATGATGGAATTTACTTGATTTGAATGCTTGAAATGGTTGGTATTTGGATGTGTGATTCAAGTGCAAGTCATGGGTGAGGTTTTTGGTGAGAAATGAAGCTAGGAATTGCTTTATTTTGTCCACACGGGCAGACACATGGGCGTGTGTCTAAACCATGTGTGACACACGGCCTACCCCATGACAGTGTGGCCTAGCCGTGTGTCTCCTGCACCTTAAATTTGAGAAAACAGAATGCTCAGAATTGAGCACATGGGCGTGTGTCTCAGCCGTGTGTGTTACACAACCTAGAACACGGGCGTGTGTCTTGGCTGTGTGAAACCTGCACCTAATTCGAATTGATTTAATTAACCACACGGCCTAGCACACGAGCATGTGGCATGGCCGTGTGGTGCAAGTCAGAGAGCAACCTAAATCAGACACGGCTTGAGGCACAGGCGTGTCTAAGGGTCACACGGGCATGTCCTTTGAACCACACAAGCGTGTGAGCTGTACACCTTGTAAAATTTTGGAAATGCCACGGAAAATTCTTAGAGTTTCCAATTAAGTACCGAATCGATTCTAATGCTCATATTGGGCCTCGAAAGTCCATTTAAGGGATGTTACGAATGATCTTGGTTAATGAATCGTGATTTACATGTTTTGTTTGAAAATGTTCTGAAATTTTCTAGTATCGCTCCGTAACCCTGTTCTGGTGATGAATACGGGTTAGGGGTGTTACATGATGAGGTTGATGTTATTTTGGGTATGGATCAGTTGACACTGCATGATGTTGTAGTGAATTGTAGACGAAAAAGTATTGAATTGAAATGTGAAAATGGTGAAATTCTTCGGATTGATTCAGATAAGTCGGGTGAGTTACCTGTTGTGATCTCTTCGTTGTCTGCCCAGATATGTAAGAAAAGGTTGTGAAGCTTATCTAGCTTATGTGTTGAATACAAAAGTGTCTAAATTGAAAATTGAATCAGTGTTGGTAGTTTGTGAATATCCGAATGTTTTTCCAGAAGAGCTGTCTGGGTTGCCACCGATTAAATAAGTTGAGTTTGGTATTGATTTAGTACCAGGGACTTCATCGATATCGATTGCTCTGTATAGAATGACTCTGACCGAATTGAAAGAATTAAAAGCTCAGTTGCAAGAGTTGACAGATAAGGGTTTTGCAAGACTGAGTTTTTCTCCATGGGGTGCACTAGTATTATTTGTAAAGAAGAAAGACGGATCTATGAAACTTTGTATCGATTATCGACAGCTCAACAAGGTAACGATAAAGAACAAGTATCCTTTGCCAAAAATTGATGACTTGTTTGATCAGTTGAAAGGGGCAACAGTGTTCTCGAAGATTGATTTGAGGTCTGGCTACTACCAGTTGAGAGTTAAAGAGTCGGATGTATCGAAAATCGCTTTCAGAACAAGGTATGAGCATTATGAATTTCTTGTTATGCCTTTCGGACTAACTAATGCTCCTGCTGTTTTTATGGACTTGATGAACTGAATCTTTCGACCATATTTAGACAAATTCGTGGTTGTGTTTATTGACAATATTCTGATTTATTCTCGAGATGAGACTGAGCATGTCGAGCACTTAAGAACTGTATTGCTGACTTTGAGAGATAAGAAATTATTTGCTAAATTGAGTAGAAGTGAGTTTTGGCTCTGAGAAGTCAGATTTTTGGGACATATTGTTTCTAGATATGGTATTCGGGTTGATCCGAGTAAGATTTCAGCAATTGTTGATTGGAAACCGCCGAGAAATGTATCTGAGTTTAGAAGCTTTTTGGGCTTAGCCAGCTATTATAGAGGTTTTGTTAAGGGTTTTTCGATGATTGCTACTCTTATGACTAAGCTGTTACAAAAAGATGTTAAGTTTAAATGGTCTGAAAAATGTCAGCAAAGTTTTGAGAAGTTGAAATCATTATTGACTAAGGCACTGATTTTAGTGCAACCTAAACCGGGAAAAGAGTTTGTGATATATAGCGATGCGTCACTGAATGGATTAGGATTTGTATTGATGCAAAAAGGTAAAGTGATAGCCTATGCCTCGAGAAAGTTAAAACCGTCTGAGAAGAATTATCTGGTGCACGATTTAGAATTGGCTGCCATTGTGTTTGCTTTGAAGATTTGGAGACATCACTTGTATGGTGAGAAATGTCATGTCTTTTCGGATCATAAAAGTTTAATGTACTTGATGACTCAGAAGGATTTGAATTTGCGACAACGGAGAAGGCTTGAGCTACTAAAAGATTATGAGTTGGTAATTGACTACCATCCCGGAAAGGCGAATGTAGTTGCAGACGCTTTGAGCAGAAAGTCCTTGTTTGCCTTGAAAGCTATGAATACAATGTTGACTTTATTTGAGAATGGTTCGATTTTCACTGAGTTGAGATCTAGAATGGTATTTCTTCAACAAATTTGCGAAGCTCAGAGAAGTGACAAAGAATTTCAAGCTAAAAGAGTTAAGTGCGAATCGACTAGTGATTCAGACTATCAAATTGGGACCGATGATTGTTTGTTGTTTTGAGGTAGGATTTGTGTACTGAAAGATACCAAGCTTATTCAGAAAATTCTTTACGAGGCACACAGTGGTTGTTTGTCTATTCATCCAGGCAGTACAAAAATGTATAATGATTTGAAGAAATTGTATTGGTGGTCAGGAATGAAGTTAGATATTTCAGAGTTTGTCTCGAAATGTTTGACTTGTCAACGAGTAAAAGCCGAACACCAAGTACCTTTTGGTTTACTTTAGCCAGTGGTGGTACCCGAGTGGAAATGAGACAAAATTACGATGGATTTCGTAACGAGTTTAACTTTGACTCCGAAAAAGAAAGATGTCGTTTGAGTCGTTGTTGATAGATTAACGAAATCGGCTCATTTTATTCTAGTACGTACCGACTATTCACTTGATAAACTAGCTGAATTGTATGTTGTTGAAATTGTGAGATTGCACGGGGTGCCTATTTCTATTATTTCATATAGAGATCCGAGGTTTACATCGTAGTTTTGGAAGAAGTTGCAAGAAGCTTTGGGTACGAAGTTAAATTTTAGTATCGCATTTCACCCACAAACTAACGGTCAATCCAAAAGAACGATTCAGGTTCTCGAAGATATGATCCGATGTTGTGTTTTAGAATTCAAAGGTAGTTGGGAAAAATATCTACCTTTAGTCGAATTTGCATATAACAACAGCTTTTAGTCGAGTATTAAGATGGCACCGTATGAGGCATTGTATGGCTGCAAGTGTCGAACTCTGTTGTACTAGACTGAGCTCAGTGAGAGACAAATTCACGGGGTCAATTTGGTTTGAGAAACCAAAGAAAAAGTGAAAGTAATTCGCGATTGTTTGAAAATAGCTTCCGATAGACAGAAATAGTATGCGTATTTGAAAAGAAAAGAGATTGAGTTTCAAGTTGATGATAAAGTATTTCTGAAAGTATCTTCATGGAAGAAAATTCTTAGATTTGGTCGCAAAGGCAAGTTGAGTCCGCGTTTCATCAGGTCGTATGAGGTTATTGAAAAAATAGGGCCAGTGGCATACCGGTTAGCTTTGCTGACAGAGTTGGAAAGGATTCACAATGTGTTTCATGTATCGATGTTGCGACGTTATCGATTAGATCCTTCGCACATAATTTCTCTGACGGTGGTTGAGATTCGACCTGATATGACATATGGTGAAGAACCGATCAAAGTATTAGCTCGGGAAGTCAAACAGTTGAGAAATAAAAGTATAGCTCTAGTGAAAGTTTCATGGAAACGACATGGGGTTGAAGAGGCTACGTAGGAGCCTGAGGAAGCTATGAGAAAACAATACACAAACCTTTTTTCTGGTAAGATTTTCGGGGGCGAAAATCCCTAAAGAGGGGGAGAGTTGTAACAGCCTGATTTTGGGTTTAGTCGGAACAGTGGTTTCGGGGCCACAAATTTGACGTAGTAAAATTTATTTTATTATATTTTTATGGTCTACAATTTAATGGAATGATTTCGTAAAAATTTCGTTTGAAAATTTTGACGTTTGGGCACTCAATTTAGTTAAAAGGACTAAATTGATAAAGGTGCAAAATGTGTGTTCTAGAAGCTAGAGGTGTCAAATTGCTATGAAATTTCAAATTAGAGGTCCTTAGATGGTAATTAGATCATTGGTTAAATTGGTGGACATGAATTAGGTGAAATTTGGGTGTTTTAAAGAAAGGGCATTTTGGTCTTTTAGTAATTAAATGAATTAATAAGCAAAATAAAGCCAAAATCTTGTCCATCTTCTTCTCCCATGGCCGAAATTCACTAAGAAAGTCAGAGCTAGGGTTTGTTCATCTTCCAAGCTCGATTGTAAGTCCATTCTTGCCCTGTTTTTAATACTCTTTACATTTTTTAAGTCGTTGTAACCCGATCAATCTATTTCTACTACTAATTTAAGATATGATCAAGGTTTAGGGTTTGACCCATGTTAGACATGCAAATTTGATGTTGGATAAACAATTTTACCCATGTTAGACATGCAAATTTGATGTTGGATAAACAACTTTTACTAAGTGATTTTTTTGATGAAAATGTCAAAAAGGACCTATTTGTAAAGTTGTAAAATATGTAGTAGAAGTGTGATTTAATGAAAAATGTGAGCTTTTATGAGTATGAAAATGGTTCGGCTAGGCTTGGGTTTAGAAGAAATTGACTATATTTCATTTTTCGAGCTTAGGGACTAAAGTGTAAAATGTTGAAAAGTTAAGGGCAAAAATGTAATTTAGCCATAATGTGATTTTTGGACTGGATTGAAATGTGAGTATTAAATGAGTTAAGTTTGCTATTATAGATCAAGAAAAACGAGGTTTGGACCTAGATCGGGGGAAAAACAAAGTGTTTGAAGATTAGGTCCATTTCTACTATTTCTTGTACCAAGGTAAGTTCGTATGTTAATAATGCAATTTTACAATTGTATTTTAATGTTCTGTTATTTTATGAATTGTATGATTGATTCTATGCATGTAATTAACGTAGTTTCGACAAGCGAGAAAATCCCGGTTGAACCTTAGGAATAGATTAGGGTACAAGTGACATGTCACTAGGAACCCATGAGAATATGAAATTATGTGATTTATGTGTCCCGGGTGCTGGTCCTGTATGTTCTATCAGTGGCTGGGTATACTAGCATATGTTGCGGATATCTGACAGCTTGTGTGAGCAACCTCGCATAGCTACGTCTTGACTCACAGCTAGTGTGAACAGGCCCATGGATAGCTCGAGAGTGAGCCTATATATGTTATGAGATTTGTAGTAGCATTGGCTACTTATGTGGCACTTATGTGCAAGAATTCCGTGTATTCGATAGTATTCCAAGTGGTTCAACGGGTATGTCAAAGATGAGAAAGTATGTGATTATGGTACGAGTTGGTACAGGTATGTACGAAAAACTGAAAGAAAATGGATTCGGTATATGATGAACTATTGGTAAGGATGTGACTGAATAAGTTATGCTTATGAAGTTTTAATTACATTTATGTTAGCACATGTTATGTTATTCGTATGAAAAATGTATAATTAATGTTGTTTATTATTTGCATATGAACTTACTAAGCTATATAGCATACTCCCCTTTCTTTCCCTTATCTTATAGTGTCACCAAGCTAACTCGGGAATTGGAGATCGTCGGAGATCCATTCACACTATCAACCATTCTTTTGGGTATCATTGAAATGTCAATATTTTGAGTTATATAGGGACTTGGTCATTTTGTTATATGTGTCATTGGTAATGTGGCCAAATGTATTGGCTTATAATGGTTAATGATTTCATTTTGTAGATGGCCATGAAAGTTGGTTAAGGTTGGTTATAAGTATATTTATCTGTTGATACCATTCATGAATATGGAAACTTGCGTGGTTTTTGAATTGATAAATTATGATGTTAAAGCATGTTAAAGGTTAGTATGTGGATGTTTTGGTTGCCTAAGTATGCCATGATTTGTTCCATTGAATTGATGTAAGTGTAGGTGTAAATGAGGGTGGAAAATGGCTTGGTAAATAGTTTTTATTTTTGTCCACAGGGGCAGACACACGAGCATGTGTCTAGGCCGTGTGTGACACACCGTCTGCCCCACGGGCATGTGTTCCGACCGTGTGTCCCATACACCTTTAGAAACAGAATGTCCAGAATATGGCACACGAGCAGAGACACGGGCGTGTGTCTCAGCCGTGTGTGCTTCACGGCCTAGAATACGGGCATGTATCTTGGCTGTGTGAAACCTGCACTTAATTTGAATTAAATTAATTAAGCACATGGCCTAGCACATGGACGTGTGGCACGGTCGTGTGGCACAAGTCAGAGAGCACCCTAATTTGAACACGGTCTGAAGCACGGGCTTGTCCCAGGGTCACATGGGCGTGTCCCTTGAACCACACGGGCGTATGAGCCCTGTAGTTAGCAAAACTTTTCTAAGTTTTTTAAAAATTTCTGAGTTCTCAGTTTAGTCCCGATCCACTTCTAAAGTACGTTTTGGGCCTTGTAGGCTCGTATTAGGGACTTTATGATTGAATATGAATGGTTGTAATTTGGACTCAAAATTTATGACTCGGAATTGTGTGAATGCTTGTGTTGTAAGTCCGGTAATGCCCCGTACGCTGTTTCGACGTTGATTGCGAGTAAGAGGTGTTACATGACAAATAGGAGAGTTTGGTTAGATATGCAATTCTAGCTAGATATATAAATTATTCACAATATTTAACCTCAAACATGTTAGTTCCTTAAGTTCTAAAGGAATCAAGTTAAAGGTAGTTAAGCAAATTCTTCCATCAAAATGAATACACAAGTACATCAGCTATGTTTGAAGAATACAAGTAATTTAATATCCCAAGTACTCAATTTAACTTTCATTCGTGTTTTGAACTTTAGTATAGTACTAACAAGTATAAGCAACTCATCGAGTATTTGTGCAATTATGAGTAAAAAATTCTGGAGTACTCATACTTTTTATTTGATTTTTGGTTCTCTCTTCACTCACATTGATTTTGTTCGTTCCATGAATTTATAACTCTCGCTTTTCTTTTAACCCTCATAATGCTTTTGTTCTCTCATTAATTTTCATTTAAGTTTATACTTACAAGGATTCTATACTTGTTGTACTCTATTGTTTCAATATCCATGGATTCAAATAATTGAGTTATAAAATTTGAACAACCTGTAATTCTAGCAAACATACATGCCTTCTCGTGTACGCCTTTATCATTTGGTATGGTTAACTACTTTTTCCTATTTATAGTTTAACAGACTGAACAACTAGTCTAAAATTAAATAGTCGAAAATAATTTTTTATCAAACAAAAATTTACAGTTTATAAAAATAACCTTTTCACATGCTCCTAACCAATCACTTGTATTTATATAAGCTCAAGAACAAACAAACACACAAGAAAAAGAAAAAAATTAAAAAAAGAGATAAAAATAAACAAAAACAAATTTAAAGTTTCTATGTTACCCCCACACTTTATTTGGCACATTGTCCTTAATGTGCACCCAAAAATAAATAAGAGAAGAGTGACGTGAACCTGGTTACGAGTTGATTCACAATTTTAATGTCTCGATCATCTAAATATGTACGTGCCCAAAATTGGGTGAATTATAAAAGGAAAGATAAACAAAAGATAGATTTTGGATATAACTTACAAATAATAAACGAACTAGAAATGAACCATTGCTATAGGACAACGCGACCCAATTTCTATAAGGTTGTTTACAACTCGAGAAGTTTAGAAAATGTTAGAGACCTTGACCCGCTATCTATAAGGAGATAGGAACTAGAGGTATAAGGTTTGATCGCCACACTTGGGAAAGTGATAAGATTGATTTGGGTGAACGCTACAAGAACGAGTTCTTGAAGAACAAAGAGAATGAACTCAAATGTGTTTTATAACAAAAATAATCTAACCTTTACAATACTTCAAACTGAACTATTTATAGGTGTTACGTGTAAATAACTAATGCAATTGTGCAAGTGTACACGTGTACATGTCATTCAAGTAATAAAGTGATAAGTAAGTATCGTCTCCACAGGAATCGGAAATTGGTAAGAGATTGATTAAGTTATTATAATGCTATTAACTATACTAAATAGCAGGAAATACTCTTAAATTGAATAAGATATTGGTATAATGAATTAATGTAATTTAATGCTAAAAATAGAGAATTGATATGCCAAATAAAATATAGTGGAAAATTACAAAGAAATGTAACAGTTCGGTTTAGACCCCAGTCGGAACAATGGTTTCGAGACCACAAATCCGAGTCAATAAAAATATTTTAATATTATTTCTGTGTCTGCGGTATATGATTAAGCATGTGCTAAAGTATATGATTTAATTGTGAGAAGTGCAAAATTTGCATGCTTTTTGTAAAGGAATCTATTTGTTAATGTCTTTATTATATGAGGTCTTTAAAAGATTATTATGCCATTATTAGTAAGTGGACATTCATATCCATGCATTATAAGATGATAAAGTTGTTTCATTAATGGTATATTGGTCATTCGTAAATTACATGATTATTAATGAAACAAAAGCATGAAAACAATATGGTTATCATCTTTAGTGCCGAAAATTAGCAAAGAAAAAGAAGAAAGAAAAACATCTAGGTTTCAACTAAGTATAAGCTTGATTCAATGTATGTTTGACTTCGATTTTTGATAATTTCTACGTTTTTGCAATCGTTGCTTCGTTTTGAGAATCGATGATATTTTTGAAATGAGCTTTTGGTGAAATCATGTGTTTTGTGATGTTTGGTAGTGAAATATGAAAGATATGTGTTTGATTATCATAGTTTGTCTTTGGAGTTTTGTTGAATTTGAGTATTTTGGACTCAATTGAAAGAATAGTATTTTGAGAGACTAAATTGTGAAATTAATGAAATGTATAGACTTATATGAGCTACATGAGAATTTGGCTAGGCATGGGTAACTTGAAATTATGTGTATTTTATGATTTTGTGAAATAATGACTAAAATGTCAAATTATGAAAATGTGAGGGCTAATTTGCAAATTACCCTAAATATGTGTTTCTGGATTGAGTTGAATATTTTTGTGAATAAAAGGGTTAAATTTGAAAATGTATAGATCAAGAACCGGAGAAAACGGATTTAGATCGCGGAAAGGCGAAAGTTGTCGAATAACCGAATCCAATTGAATATTCGAACCAGAGGTAAGTCGATATACAAATAAATGTATTTGAACTGAATTATCTGTACATATATGAAATTTAAATTTCTATGAATATCCATTGAGATAGAATGTAGATGAAATTCGGTTTATGTCTATATCGACAAGTTATTAGTGTTCGATAAGTCCCGTTTGAACTTAGGGATAAATAGGATAGTATATGTCATGACATAAGTGTCCGATATGTCATGTCATGTAAGACCACACCTGGGACATTGGCATCGATATGAGATTTACGTGTAGGACCATGTCTGGGACATTGGCATCGTATTTGATTCGTATAAGACCCTGTCTGGGACAGGGGCATCAATATTTGGTTACATGTAAGACCACGTCTGGGACATTGGCATTGTATGATTATTTCGAGCAATCTGAGTATTCTATTTAGTTCCGAAGGGTTCAACGGGAAAATCCAAGAAATGAAATGAAAAGGTGAGTATGTATTTGCACTAATGCAAATGAACATTTGAGATATATGTGTATGTTTGAGATATGAACAAATGAGATACTTGAGATGTGATGAATTGGTAAGCAATGGCAAACCAAGTGAGCCAAAGAGTTATTCATGTGCTTGAATTGAAGAAATGTTAATGAATTATTATAGCTATGCTTATGAATAATTTATGCTAAATTTATTTGTATATGGCTTACTAAGCTTTTGAAAGCTTACTTTGTGTGTGCTTGTTCTATTTTATAGATCGTTAAAGCTACGAAAGGCTCGGGGACCGTCGAGGATCGTCATCACACTACTCAAACTCATTTTGGTACTTTTGAAATGTGTATATAGCTAAATATGGCATGTATAGGATAGTCATTTTGGATTATGTTTGAAATGTGTATAAATAGCCATGAGATGTGGCTAGATAAACGTTGGTAATATGCATGAGTGAATATGATATATGATGCATGTTTTGGTATGGCTTGATAGTATGAAAATGTCAAGGCTATGGTAAGCATATGAATGCATTATGAGTATGTATGTTTGATCAATGAAATGGTTATATGAAAGGTAAAATGTGGATGTATCATGCTTGGCTATATATATGTGTGTGTGTGTGTGTGTGTGTTTTAGTTGTACAAATTGGTATGCAAATTAGCATATTTAGAAATGAGATTGAATGTGAAGATTTGTTGATTATTTGACATGTATTTGGTTGCCAATTGTGTATGAAATGAATTGGTATTTTTCTTGTAGGGATGACCCTTGTGTGGGTGGCAATTTGGCCTTGAAAATGGCCTATATTTACCCACACGGTTGAGCACACAGGCGTGTGGCTCGACCGTGTCTCTCGTGGTTAAAATTAAAAACAAGTCAGGATCAACCACAGGCTGGACACACTGGGTGTGAACGACCGTGTGGTGCAAGTCAGTAGCGACCACGGGTGAGACACACGGGTGTGTCCACAACCGTGTGGACAAGTCAGTATGTATGCCCTGTTTTGACACGGCTTAGACACACGGGTGTGTCTGAGGCCGTGGGAGGCACACGGCCCGCCCACACGGGCGTGTGACCTCTGTAACTTTGAGAATTTTTTTTTAAATTTCTGAACATTTTCGTATGAGTTTGGTTTAGTCCCGGCCCTATTCTAAAGCATGTTTAAGGTCTCGTTGACCTATTTAAGGGACCCATTGATTGAATTCGATGAGTATTTCTAAGATATGTCCGTAAAAGTCTTTGTTCGTCCGGTAATGCCTCTTAACCATAATTAGGCGACGGATACAGGTTAGGGGTATTACAAGAAAAGCAAGAGTAATTCTGTTGTTGAATGAATAAGGCTGGAATTATTTAGGTGAAATGCTCATGCCAAAATAATGTCATGGCAAAACATTGTCTAATCAACTACTCAGAGAGTTACTACTGTAACCTGCCTCTTTTGATATCTAGATTTTAAGCTAAAAATCTAAGTTGTTGTATGTCTACAAAACTCTGGATTAATAACTGCAATGAATGTTCTTTTTTGCACAACTCGCAACATCTATGTCTAGAGTGCTACGAATTTTTCGTCGAATATTCGCTTGCATCAAACGATTCTAGATCCAGTATATTTAACCTTTTCAAAATTAAAAATACATCTATGAACACAGCATACAATCAGCTATGTCTAGAGCTTGCATGCATGTATTTAAAATAGGCATAAATCAAATGAAACAGTGATATAGGCAATCTCAAATCATGAGCATTAAAGGTGATAAACATCCACCCAAATAACTCCAACCTAGAAAAGATTAGTTCATGGGTGGAAAGGTAAACACCAAATTTAAATCATTCATGAACATTTAAAGAAGTTTGAATCATAGAAATCAGGAAAACTAAAGGCAGAGCTATAGGATTTCCCACCACACTTCAGCTTCTCTTTTATCTTCTGATCGTACGTGAATCCAAGATGGATGTCTCTTCCCCTTCTTCACGTCTGTATTCTGCTCTCTATAGCTGCTACCTTTTCTTTATTTAAAATTCTCCAATGGAGTTTTTCTCTATGCAGAGAGAGGATTGCTGTCTCGAGTCTCTTTCTCACACAAATTCTCCTCCCTTTTTTTTTCTTCTTCTCTCTCCTTCTTTTATTGGGTAGATCCTTCCCACCTTAGCACACCTTTTTCATTCCTCTTTTCAAGTTAGATTTTCTGGTACACGCACAACTGGCTGAGAATGACGTAGATAAAGTGCTGAGTCATCTTCTCAAAATTACCATGGAAAACCTGTTGGCAATCGATTTCACCATTTGCCACGATAATATTTCACTTCCTTTATTTTCCCTCTTTATCTTCTTGCTCTTCTTACACCTATATTCACACAAAACTACACCTTTTCTCTCCAAGTGATAAAAGTAACAAATAATGACCATTATATCACAATCCAAGCTTTGTTATGCAATGTTCTAAAAATATTCTAAAAATGCAAATGTATTCACTTAATTACAACCAATTAATTCTATTTAAAGGCATTAAATATAACTCTTTCCAAGAGTTATCACACCCCCAAACCTGAATTATTTCTTGTCCTCAAGCAAATGATGTTTTAATATGCATGAATGCATGGAATTGCCAAAACAATCAGTCACCAAATGTACTGCCAAATCGTAATAAGCATACTATGTACTTCTATTCTCAGCAATCTTCTACTGAAACAAAGAAAAAATGCTTACAATTGTTGTAAACCTATTTAGCAAATGCAGTGCAGAAAATGGTTCCTAAAGGTAAAATTCTCTAAATATTTCAGCAATTAAAACCATAGTAGATCTCTCTAAATATAATTAGGTTATCTCTCTCCTAAACTTATTTTTTTAGGCACTTATTCAATTTTCAACACAAAATTTCCTAGAGAATTCGTATTGTCATATGATTATATACTTGACAACCTCAATGGAGCATACACTAGACTGCAAACGTATTATATCATGTCACAATTTGAATATAAATCACTCATGAAACAAAATTTTTTAACTAAAAATATGGATGGGGCAAACAACTACCTTCTTAGTAATTTAGCCTCAAGATTCAGTGGAGTGTCCCTAAAATATGTGTAACAGCCCGATTTTGGGCCTAGTCGGAACAGTGGTTTTGGGACTACAAATTCGACATAAGAAAATTTATATTTATTATATTTTTATGGTCTACAATTTCACGAAATAATTTCGTGAAAATTTCGTTTGAAAATTTTGACGTTTGGGCACTCAATTTAGTCAAAAGGACTAAATTGTAAAAAGTGCAGAAGTTGAGTTCTACATGCTAGAAGTGTCCAATGGTTATGAAATTTTAAATTTAAGGTCCTTATATGGTAATTAGACCATTGTTTAAGTTTGTGGATAAAAATGGACATCGTTAGGCATGTTTCCAAAGTTTTTCATTAAGGGCATTTTGGTCATTTAGTTATTAAAATGAATTAAAAACAAAATTAAAAGCCAATTTTTGTCCATCTTCAACCCCTTGGCCGAAACTTGCATGGAGAAACCATGTCTAGGGTTTTTCAAGCTTCCAAGCTCGATTATAAAGAAAAACGAGTTTTAGACTTAGAACAGGGGAAAGACGAATATTGGACGACTCGATCCCTTTCGCCATTTTAAGTCGAGGCAAGTTCATATGGTAAACATTAATGTTTATTTGTTAAATTGACAAATAATTTATGAAATCACTTGTATTATTTGTTGAATATTGGAAACTAATGTTCGAACAAGTAAACGCAGGGTTGAATTATTCTGTTCAGTGCTAAATGATAATTTGACGGAAAAGACCATGGACGAACCATGGCATAGTGTAAAAATGTGAAAATTATTTGAAATTGTGACTTAGTGAATCCGGATGCTGGTCTAGTACGTCCTACCAATGGCTGGGTATTCCATATATTGCGGATACCTGACAGCTTGTGTAAGTAGCATTGAGTAGTTATGTATGACCGACAGCTTGTGTGAGCAGACCCGAGAATGTAAATGTGAATAGCTCGAGAACGAGCCTATGTTTGTTATGTGATTATGTGATGTCCGGGTGCTGGTCTTGTACGTCTACCAGTGGCTAGGTAGTCCTGCATATGTTGCGGATACCTGATAGCTTGTGTGAGTAGCATTTTGTAGCTACGTCTGACCGACAGCTTGTGTGAGCAGCATTGTGTAGCTATGTTTGACGGACAGCTTGTGTGAGCAAACCCGTGAATGTTAAGTGATTCGGGTGCTGGTCTTATAAGTTCTACCAGTGGCTGGGTAATCCAGCATGTGTTGCGGATACCTGACAGCTTGTGTGAGCAGTATTGTAACATCCTAAAAATTTGAGTATCATCTGGTTACTTGTGTTAGCTCGGGTAGGATTGTTTGCGTGCTTAGCATAGTCTTGTGAAGGTTTGGATTTATTTACGAAGTTAGAATAATTTTTAGTTTGAAAATTTAGTGAAGTGGATTAGGTGACCCTGACACTTAAGTTAATTTAAGTGTTAAATTCTAGCACATGAGGAGTTAGTGGCAGGGTGGTTATGGCGCATGGATGGTTGCTTGAGGGGAGTGGTTCGAATAGCATGGAGTGCATTTTGAAGACTTTATTTTTATGCACCTTTACATTAAGTGTCGGTCAAGCTATACATATGGTAAGTTGGACTTTAAATTTTATGGCAAGTTGAATAATAGATTAGGAAAGCTTGTATTTTGGGATAAGAATCTTATGGATTAAGGAAGGATAGGGGGACAAAAGGCTTGAATTTTGGAGAGTTGTTTTGGAAACTCTTCTATGGCCATTAGTCCATGTATGTGGACGGCATGGGTGGCTAGGGGGGTTGGCCGAATGTTGATAGGAAGTTGGGGGGGATTAGTTGGTCAATTCTTAGCATTTTGTGCATCTTTTGCATTTTTTTCTTTTCCTCTCCAAAATCTTCCTCCTTAGCCGAATGTGTCTTGGACATTAGGTGCAATTTTGTTTTTGTTTTGGCTTTCATCTTTGAACCAAATTCTAATTGCTTTCTCTCATTTCTCCTTTGAAACCGAAACCACACTTAGCACTTTGTGCTCTTCTCTTTTTCGGCAAACAAGGTGTTTGGCCGAATCTCTTTCTCCCATCTCTCTTTTCTTTCTTTTCATAATTGTTCAAAGACCATATCATCTTCTTTTTCCTTCTATTTGTCGAGTTCTCCCTCTCCCATTGCAATTTCTTTCTTTTCTCTTTTCCTTTCTCTTTCTCCACTCTAGCCAAATTCATTTGATTGTCTTCTATCCACCATAGCCGAATCTTCTTTATTTCTTTTTGTTTTGTCTTGGCCGAATATCAACAAGGGTAGATTTTCTTTGGGTTCATCTATAATCGGTTTTGGAAGATAGGTAAGTGTCTTGACCGATTTCCTTTTCTTTTCTCTCTATCGTTTCTCATGAGGGCAAAGGCCGAATTTTTGGGCATTTGTTAGTAAGGTTTTAACCATAGGAACTTATTTCTTTTAGGCTCTTCGGGACTTTGGAAGCAATCGATTTAACCCTATTTCTCTAGCAATCGAAGTTGGGCAAGGAGATCTAGTGCGGTAGATCGGGTCTTCGGGATTTAGTGATTTCGCTAAAGACAGGTGTGTACCTTACACACTTTATAACTCGGTATATATATATTATTAAACTAATCATGTTATTAAAGCCGAAAACTGAGAGATCTTGATATGATACCTTGATGGGTATGAGCAAGGATTCGGGTAAGTCCGTTTCGATATGATGTTGTTATATGTTGATTGATATCATGATCTACGATATATAAATGTTATATGTTCATATCAAAGTATGATGGCATGATTTATACTCGTAATACATTGGTTTGGGTAATATGAGTGGAGGGGGAAGGATTTGATATCCGTGTCTTTGGGACACCAGAGGTTTGGCACCTCCAGTGGTTTGGTACCACAGTTTATTTCGTGTCTTTGGGACACCAGAGGTTTGGCACCTCAAAGCGACTCGTCCTAGTGGCTTAGTACCACAGTGGGTTGGCCCCACATTTGATATTATGGGATCGTCGCCAGTGATTTGGTATCACACGTGGGTTGGCCCCACAAATGGATTATTCATGACTTTGGGTCACCAGTGGTTTGGCACCACATTATTGGATATCGTGACTTTGGGCCACCAGTGGTTTGGCACCACCAGTGGTTTGGTACCACACGGGGTAGAAAAGGAGTTATGGATGGCTAGGTTTGGGTGTATTATATATATATTGCTTGATTATAAATTGTGTACGTATGTTGCATCAACCGGGGGAAGGATTTATGCACTGATTCTTGGTGACTCACCTTCTCCCTTATCTTTTCAGGTGATTCGTAGATTGCGGAAGAGGAGTCGGATGATCTCAAGGAGGCCATGCAATAAAAATTTGATTTACACGGACTTTGGTTTGGGTACTATATTTTATTTAAATTTGGTTTTTCATCTTTATTTGGAATTGTAATAAGGCCTCTTTAAATATGTTTTTTTGATTATTTATATGCTTTGGACTTTTTTTTTTAAATATGGATTATAAATTACATGGTTGATATAATAAATTGAGTACAAAGTTTTCTAAACTACAAAATGCAATGGTTTTCAAAATGTTACCATCGGGTAATATAAATCATTTGATAATATTTAACAACTTAAGTGTTTTCGATAACTCATACTATTTTCCAAAACTCAAGTTTCCAAATTTCAATTAGAAACGGTTTTCAAACTAATCGCTTTGGTTTCTTTTAAAATTATAAAAGGTTTTCTAATCTATGGATCTGCAACTATGTTTTAAAGATTTATTTACGGAATTTCGAAGTGAATTATCAGTTTTTAACTTATTATACACCTGATTTATACAAACATGGAACAACAAAGAGTTTTTCACTAAAATTTAATTGTTAACTCGATTTTCTTCAAAACGTTTTCCTCTGTGGCATGCCAGATTCGGTCATGGTGTATTGACCGGGTTTGGGGTGCTACAAGTACTGAGTAGTTACGTATGACCGACAGCTTGTGTGAGCAGACCTGAGAATGTAAATGTGAATAGCTTGAGAATGAGCATATATGTGAAATGTGATAAGAGGTAGCTTTGGCTACATATATGTGGCACGTATGTGCAAGCGTTCCGAGTATCCGTTAATATTCCAATGTGCACGGTATGTGATCGAATTTTGGTAAGAATGTAAATAAGTAAGTTATACCTATGAGAATGACCTTGTGATTAAGTCCATGCTTATGATGTATGAATATGTGGTAAATGTGATTGATGATCATGTGTGAGGCTTTTAGGCCAAATTAAATTGAGAAATGATATGTTCAAGTTTTTGTTGTTGATGTATAGGTTAATTTGGCCAATGAATGGCTTGTAAATATTTGATAATGACTAGTTATGTAACATCCTGAAAAGGGCCTATGCATTTTCAGTTTAATTGTACGAAATGTCAAGTCTCAAGTACTATGAATAAATTTTTGATACTTTTGGAAATCTAGAAATGGAAATGGAAATGGAAATGGAAATGAACATTTTTGGAAACCTGAACATTTTTGGAAATGATTCAGAAATGGAAAGTAAACATTTCTGGAAACTTGGAAATGTAAGAAAAATGGCAAGTTACAGAGCCGATCGAAAATTTTAGGAAACTTAGAAATGATGCCGAAATGTCAAATTTTAAAGTTCAAAATAGGAAATAAGGGCTAGAGGGCCTTAAAAGAAAAAGTTGGAGAATTTTGACACACAAACAGGCTTGGAAAAGTGGCCTGAAGATGCCACTTAGGGCCTAAGGAAATGGCGTCACATGCAGGGAAATAGGCCTGAGTTCGAGTCACTTGAGAAGCAAATAAATAAGTTTTATTTTTGCTTCTAGAAGGCTGAGGTGGACGGCATGGGTTTCTAGAAAAGGAAGAGTTTTATTTGCATAAATATGTGAATAATAAGTGATAAATAAAGGATTTTCTTTTAAGATAATTGAGGAGATAATTGATGGATTAAAGGCTTTTATCTTTTAAATAAAAGAGATAATATTATCAAAAAGAGGAGTGGTGGCCAAGTAAGGGACTCCTAGGCTGATAACTTTGGCTATAAAAGGAGGGCAGGAGGGCTACTCATTCACTTTTGCTTCCACTTTGCCGAAATTTTCCTAGCTCTCTCCCCCTCTCTGCCGAATTTTTCTTTAAGCAAAATCCATCTTCTTTTCTTCTATTTTTTTCTCTGTTTCTACTGTCAAAGCCGAATCTTTGTTGATTCTAAGTAAAGGAGCAATCAACTACAACATCAAAAGGGTTTCTACAACTGTCGAATACAAGGATCAAGGATCTAAGGTAAGATAAATTTATTTGATTAAGGGTTATGATGTATATGTTAGATTAGATCTAACATGAAGATTTCGACAGACATATAGGGCAAGGAATCCTCTTCAGATTTGGAATTTGTATGGTAAGTGATATTCGGCCAAGGCTTAATTTTGGTATTTAGAATTATTTTCCATTATTTCAAAAGCCGGAAACTGACATGGTTACATGTCTAGTGATAGCCGATTTCAAGGAAAAAGAATACTAGCAAATTTTTGGGACTTGATCATCCAATTCGGCAACAAGGTAAGTAATACAAATCCTACTAGGATTTGGTTTTTAAGCTAAATAGGTTTGTTAATATGTTCTATTGAATGGCCGAATATAGGAGTCAAAGATCTAGATCGGTAGATCGTTCTTCGGGATTTCAAGGAATCTAATAAGCGAATCAGGTGTGTACTCACATTAATTTTCGATATATCATATGGCAATTATTTCTAATATATGAATATGCATAAGAATGTGAATGTGGCTAAGTACCACAAATGTGGTAAGAGTACCCAGGTACGTTTCCTACTTTCGATAGGATTACGAATATGTTATATTGTTAACATGTGAATAATGAGAAATTAAGTATGTTATGCATGATATAGAATTTATGGGGCATTCGGGATATATGTGAAAGGGGAAGAAGGTGTTGACTTCAGTCTCAACAACGGAATATGGTGACTACGGTCACAAAATTTGAATATGGTAACTCCGGTTACATTATCTGAATTTGGTAACTTCGGTTACATTATTTGAATATGGTGTCTAACGACACAAATTATATGGGCGATGAGCACGTCGACTGCAGCGACTGCCTTCGATGGTGTGTAGCGGATGGAGGGTTGACTTAGTAGTCCCCACGGTGTGACTGGCAGGTACGGGTGGTGTGTAGCGGATGGACCTTTAGGCTTGGGTTTGGGTTGCATCATTTATTTTATATGAATATGAACTTGATATGAACTTGTATGCCTGATTTGTTGAATGTTAATGTTGTGTACACATTGAGTCTGTTGACTCACCCCGTTGTGGGAACTATTTTCAGGTGATGAACAGTGACGGACCGGGACGGCAGACCTTGAGGTGGCCATGCATCATTTGAAGAATTTATTTTTGGACTTTATTTCTTTTTAGTACCTTTAATTTTATTATTGGGTTTTACTTGATGTAATAAGGCTATAAGGCCCAGTGGATTTTCTTTATTTCTGCTTTACTTTTAACTATTTTGTTACAAATGATTTTTGGATTAAATTTTAAGTGAAATATATTTTTTATAAACCTTAACAATTATTTTGTCACCTTAATAAAATAAAATTGGATTTTCAAAAAGATTAAATGGGTTCCCAATCTGAGCCCAATCCACAACAACATTTTTCTAAAAATTATGCAAATTTTCTCTAAGTAACAAAGAATTTGAAAACCGGTTTACTTAAGGAACATACCAGATCCGGTCCGGGCTCGTGGGCCGGGTGTGGGGTGTTTCAAGTTATTTGATAATGAATGGATATACTTTGGTGTTATATGTGTGTAAATGAAATTTTATATAAAGGAAACATGAAAGAGTAAAATTAGCAATAAAATAGTTTGGACAGCAGCAGTTGTATCACTTTGAAAAATCACCAAAAAATGGTGGAAATTGAATTAGAGGGTGAATGAGATATGAAGTTAAATCTTATTGAGTCTATTTCTATATTAAAGAAACGGTTTAAGCAAAAGAATTTCACATTTTGAGATATTTGGATTCTAGTGAGACAAGGTCAAAATGATTTTGGAATCCCCTGTTCTGACTTGAGAAATTCATTAAAAATTGTAAAAAAAATAATTATGGGATAAAATTTATATTCTTGAATTTATTAATGAGTCTATTTTAAAGAGAAAAAAATGGAAATGTCATTCAAGTTCTATACAACGAGATAATTAATTTTTAGTGAAGAGGGGCTAGAACTGTAGGACAGCAAAGCAGGGGAGACTTTAAAGAATAAACTGTACTAATTGGATGAACCAAAAATTCTAGAAATGTTATGGTAAGAAGGTATGTGAGTCTAGTTTCAGGAAAAATTAACGGATCTTAATTTGGAGTTTCGTAGCTCTAGATAAAAAAAGGTTAGTGACTGTAACTCAAGTAAACAACTCAAGATGAGCATAAATGAATTGTGAAATTTTATGCAATAATGATGGTATTATCTTGGGAGCTTATAACGAGGATTGTTAAAAGCATGGTAATTAATTGTTTATTATTTACATACGAACTTACTAAGTTTTATAGCTTACTCCGTTGTTTTTGCAACAGCCCGATTTTTGGCTTAGTCGGAACAGTGGTTTCGGGACCACAAATCCGATGTTGAGAAATTTATTTTATTTATATTTTTTATGGTCTACAATTTCACGAAATGATTTCGTGAAAATCTCATTCGAAAATTTTGACGTTTAGGCACTCAATTTAGTCAAAAGGACTAAATTGTAAAAAGTGCAAAAGTTGAGTTCTACATGTTAGAGGTGTGCAATTGTTATGAAATTTTAAATTGGAGGTCCTTAAATGATAATTACGCCATTTGTTAAGTTGGTGGACAAAAATGGACATGGATGAGTATGTTTCAAAAGATTTTTTAATGGGCATTTTGGTAATTTAGTGAATTAAATGAATTAAAAACAAAATTTAAATGCCAAATTTGTCCATCTTCAAGCTTAGGCCGTATTTAACATGTGGGAAGCCATGGATAGGGTTTTCAAGCTTTCCAAGCTTCATGGTAAGTCCATTCTAGCCCCGTTTTTCATGTTCTTTACGTTTTTGGAGTCCCGGTAACTTGATTTAGCTTATTCTAGCAATAATTTAACCTAGGGTTCATATTTGGAAAAATACCCATAGGGGAAATGTATTTATTTTGATGTTTTATGGCAGAATATGAAGCTTAGAATTATGTTAAACAACTTTTACTAAGCGATTTTAAGTGAAAACGAGTAAAACGACATAATCGGCAAAAATACCTAATTTACATAAGTGCATGTTAGAGCAAGAATTTGATGTTACCATAGAAGGGAAAAATGATTAGCATGTTATAAAACATAAGAATAAGGGATGAAGTTTAATTTTCGAGCCTAGGGGCAAAATCATAATTATGCAAAATTTTAGGGGCAAAATTGTAATTTTGCCAAAGTTTGAGTTAGGGACTGTTTTGAGTAGTACATTAATTAAATAAGTGAAATGTGATGTCTTAGACCCTGAAAAATGAGATTTGGACCTAGAACGAGAGGACAATCGAAAATCGAGAAAGTTGGTAAAATGACCGTTTTGGTATCGAGGTAAGTTCATATGTTTAATAAGCATTTAATTATGCATATTTGAATGATAAATTGATATTTTGGCCATAAATACTATAGTATTAAGTTTCAGATATAATGATTAATGTTCGATAATAATTAGATATTGGAAAGAGAACTTGTATAATTTATATGTTAGACCATATTTTGTTTTATGGCTTTGTATGATAACAAGAAAGTATTGACTAGCATAGTTTGATGAGAATAAGTTAAGTTGATGATATGATGAGATTTAGAATGTAAGTATGTAAGTTGAGTAGCATTTTATTATTATGCAATGATTGTTATTAGTAATGTTATTATTGAGTTATGCGACTAACCTTGAGAATTTGAGCAAGTATGTTTCAGCTATGACTTGACAAGGCATTGATATCTCAAAGTCCATGGCTATACCATGGCAATTAAGGAAGAATTGACGGAAAAGTCCATGTTCATAACATGGCATTTAAGGAGGAATTGACAGTTAAGGATACCATGTAAGACCATGTCAAGACATGGCATTGGTAAGGCAAGGATCCCGTGTAAGACCATGTCAAGACATGGCATCGGCGTTGATTAAGGACTCCATGTAAGACCACATCAAGATGTGGCATTGGCACTAAGACAAGGATACCATGTAAGACCATGTTTGGAACATGGCATTTGGTAAGATAAGGATATCATATAAGACCATGCCAAGGCATGGCATTGATAAGTTCTATAAGGCAAGAAAATCATGTAAGACCATGTCAAGACATGGCATTGATGATTTACTATAAGGCAAAGGTCCCATGTAAGACCATGCCAAGGCATGGCATTGGTGAGTTCATAAGGCAAGGATACCACGTAAGACTATGTCAAGACATGACAATGGTAAGTTCAAAAAGGAAAAGGTTCCCGAGTAGTCCAAAGAGTAAGTCAAAGAAATGACAAGGTGAAAACATGAAGAAAGAGTACAGGTATGAGTACAGGTATGCATTTAAGGCTTATTTAATATTGAGATTGTAAGTAATTGATATTATCAAGTATTAAGTAAGTGATGAGTTTTCAGTTATGCTTGTGACACTTTATGACATGATTGGCAATATGCCTATATTATGAAAGAGTACTCATGTGTTAAGTGAGAATGTTGCAGGTATGTAAGCAAGCTATTAAGTAAGATGCCCCTTGTATTCTGAGCCTTTGGTAAGGTTACCGATGAGTTCACCGCGAAAATCGATTAAGTGAAATTATGTGTGGCTTGTAGTGATAAGTGTAGGTATATGCATGTGTAACGTATGAGCAATATGCTCAATATGTAATCGGAAATTGGAAAGATTGTTATAGGTAAGTAATGAATATAACTAAAGTGAGTGAGAGCAAAAATTTACAAATAAAACTGTTTTGGACAACAGCAGTTATGTGATTTTGAAAAATCACCAAAAATAGTAGAAATTGAATTATAAGTTGGATGAGATATTAATTTAAATCTTATTGAGTCTACTTTCATATAAAATAAACAGAGAAAACAAAGGATTTGTATAATTTGAGATATTTAAATGTTTGTGAGACTGGTTCAGAATGACTACGTGATCCCCTGTTTTATATGATATAATTTATATTCTTGAAATTCTGAATGAGTCTAGTTTCAAATAAACTAAACAATAAGGTCATCTGAATTCTGTACGAGCAGATAATTGATTCGTAGTGAAGAGAGGTCAGAATAGTCGAACAGTGAAATAGGGGAAATTGTAATGAATAAACTGTACTAATTGGAAAGACCAAAAATTCTAGAAATTTTATGGTATGAAGATATGTGAGTCTAGTTTCAGGGAAAATTAGCGGTTTGTAATTTGGAGCTCTGTAGTTCAAGAAATAAATAATTTAGTGACAGCGATTCAAGTAGACAGATTAATGTGAACATGAGTAATAAGGTATAAGCATGTGATTTAATGATTGTATCAATTAGAGAACTTGTTGTGAGGATTTGTCTCGTTGAGGCTTTGGTAAGGCTACAAATGAGTAAGTTGAGAAAGTAGGAACTTAACATTATTTATGCAAGTTATGACAGTTTAGTAGTAAGCTAAATTCATTGCTAATGCTTATTGTTTTTACATGTGAACTTACTAAGCTTTATAAGCTTACCCCCTTTTCTTTCCCATGTTTCAGAGTCCTATTAAACAAGCTCGGGCTGAAGGTCGTCGGAGATCGCTTCACGCTATCAAGCTATCTATGGGTATCTTTATTTATAAATGATTTAAGTTATGGCATGTATAGGGGCTTAACTAAGTCATTTTGTATATGTGTTAATTAATTTGATTAAACGTATTGCTTCATAACGGTAATAAGGGTTATTCTTTATTTAGCCACGAGTTGTGGGTCATATTGGTCATGGAGTTATAATGCTTGTGTATGCATGTGTTTGTTAAAGTTTAAATTATAAGTGAAATTTTATGGCTCGGGATTTGGTAGAATGTATAGTTAAGTCTGGTAATGCCTCGTACCTGGTTCTGGCGTAGTATACGGGTAAGGGGTGTTACAGTTTTTCATGTTTATAATGTACTCAGGTTAGTTCGGGTTGAAAGTCGCCGGAGAACCTATCACACAATCAAGCTTACAATTTAGGTATCGATGATTTTGTACTTAAGGTTATGGCATGTATAGGGAACTTATTCATTTGTATATGTTACTATGAGTTGTCCTAGAATAATGACCCATGATGTTCGGAAATCATTGTTGTATAAGGCCATTTAATGTGGCCAATAAATTGGTTATGCTATAAACTCATGATGATGCATTTCATGTTTGAGTAAATTGTATGCTATGACTTGTTACGTGTGTGGTGGATGTTTTGGTAGCTTTAGTATGTCATGAAATGTGTCATTCAAGTTATACTCAAGTATGGGCATGATAGGGTAGAAATTGGCTTGGAAAATAGCCAACTTCTTGACCACACAGGCACAGACACAGCCGTATGTCTCAGCCATGTGGAGGACACGGTCTAGCACATGGGTGTGTGACTTGGTCGTGTGATCCAAAATGAATGATGAAGTCATAAACAGAAAGTTACACGGGTGGAGGACACGGGCGTGTCTTGGGCCACACAAACGGGTGTAACTACACGGCTTGCCCACACGGGCGTGTGACTCTCCAAAACTAGGAAATTTTCTAAATATTCCAATAGTTTTAAAAGTTCTCGGTTTAGTCTCGAATTGCTCCCAAAGTATGTTTTGGGCCTCGTAGGCCCTATTTAGGGACTCAAAGATAAAAATTTGAAAAGTTTTAATTTGGATGAAATTTTATGACTCGGTTTAATATGTTTACAAGTGTATGTGTTCCGATAATGCCTCGTACCCTATTTCGACGTCAGATACGGGCAAGGGGTGTTACAATATGTACATATATTTTTTTAGACAAACACTCATATTTGAACTCAATTTTCTGGTCAACAATATAATGGAGCAAACAAAATATTACTGACCTACTCAATAGGTTCAAACATTGGAGTATTCATTATTTTACCATGACATTATTATACCCTATTACTATACTAAAATTAAGTCAAGAAGTCCTGAATTTATTCAAATAATGTTGTTATAACCTAATTGCATTTATATTTCAATTTTTCTACTTTTAGAAAGACATTTTCAACAACTGTCTTATGCTAAATATGCCTAAACAAGTCTCACCCTATTTTTTAAGTTTACAAGGAAGAGTTATTATCCTCATTGAACATCATTGATAACCATATACTCACATAATCCGACAGTTAAATGGCAATTGAACGTTATGTGTAACATCCTTAAATAGGGGCTATTATGGTTGAACTGTTTGCATGTGTATGGCTTGATTGTGTTATTAATTGAGGTGCTCTAGGGTCTAGGTATAAGCCAAGGGTAGGCCCGAGCTATAGGAAAAATTTTATTTTCAAGCTTTGGTTAAGGGGAGCTGAAGGAGCTGGGGGTTAAGAATATTCCATGGTAAATTTAAGCACAAGAATAGCCTTGGTAAAGTGGTAGGGAGGCGCCACTTAGGGCCTTGAGAAGTGACGCCACATGCAGGGAAGGAGAGCTTGGGTTCGAGCTGCAGAAATCCCTTGCTGCTAATTCTTTTTGACGCCAGAGAGAGGAGAGTTGTGCTCAGCTCAAACACTGATGGATAACTGTTGAACAAGTCAACGGATTTAAACGGGTAGAGAAGAGAGAATTTAGAAGTTTGAATAATTCAAACTCATTTGAATGGTTGGCCAGGAGAATTTTGTGGAGTTTGCCGAAATTTGAATTGTGGAGGAGGAGTGTTCGGTTGGGGAGCTTCCCAGGTGTGCCGTCCCTCCATAGACAACTTAGGAGGACATTTTCGGCTAGTCTAGGCAATAGTGCAATCGGTTGTGAGCTAAAGCCTAAACCTCCCTTAGCTTTGTCGATCTTTTCCTTAATGCACCTGTTTGAAGCAAAAGCTGACAGTTTTTAGGCCTCTGTCGATTTCTCTTTTAGGCAAACCGAATCTTCTTGGAACCATTTGAGCCCTCTCTTTTTCTTCTTTGAACCGAAACCCCTTTGGCCGAACCTCTCCAAGGCCGAATCCCTTTCACTACATTCTCTTCTTTCTCTCATATTTGTTCAAAACCGCATCAACATCTCTTCTTCTCAAATCGACAACTTCCTTTTCTCTTCATCCTCTCTTGTGCCGAAACCTTTTTCTCTTCCTCTCATTGCCGAATCCATTTATTTCCATTTCTCTTTTCCATCTCTTCCACCTTCAAAAGCCGACAACCTCGATTGATCCTCTTTCGTTTTTCATCAAAGAACCTTGGTCGAATCTTTTGATTTCTTTTCTTAAGCCATAGCTGAATCACCTTGATCACTCTACCCCATTGCCGAAATCTCTTTACTCTCCTCTTCTTGTTCTAACTTTTTGGCCGAATATCAATCAAGGGTAGATCTCTTTGGTCTTCTGCTCTAATCGGTTTTGGAGTGGGTAAGTGTTCTAGGCCGAATCTCTATTATTTTCTTCTTCTTTTCTCTGTCGACTTACAAAGAACAAAAGCCGAATTTCAGCATTTATCTTGGTTCTCATTCAACGATGAAATCGGTTTCACCTAGGATCTTCGGGACTTTGAAGCAGTGGATCGTGGACACCTACTCTCTACCAATCGGGTTGTTAGAGATTGTGGTAAGGGCATCTGTCGACTTAGTCTTTTATTATCCATGTGAAAAGTCGAAGGCTATTACATTATGATGTTTAAGATCTTGGCCGATTGTAGGGAAGACGTGTTATCGAGCGTTTCGGGATTTGTCTAAAGTACGAAAGAAGGAAGGTAAGGATTATGGTTAGTTCTGCATTAACTCTTCGGGATTTATGGGTTTGGCCGAATGGCTTTTGCTAATGATCTTAGTGTTGGCCAAATGTAGGAAAAGGGGGATCCAGGGCGTTAGATCTTGAGCTACAGGATCCGATAATCGCATTAGTAACCAGGTGTGTAACTTACACACTTCATAATCGTTGTAAACTTGTTAATAACCTAAACTATGTTAAAAGCCGAAACTGTGTAGATTTCGATATGGTACCCTTAGGGGTATGAGCAAGGATTTCGAGTAAGTCCGTTTGTTGAGTTTAAGATATCTGATTCTGATGAAATTGCATATGCTATGTTTCACTATATGTTTAATGATTAAGCATGATGGCATGATATGTATATGCAATGCATTATTGTGGGTGATATGAGAGGAGGGGGAAGATTGATATCTGTGACTTTGGGTCACCAGTGGTTTGGCACCACCAGTGGTTTGGTACCACAGTTAATATTTGTGACTTTGGGTCACCAGAGGTTTGGCACCTCATAGCGACTCGTCCCAGTGGCTTAGCACCATAGTCGGTAGGCCCCACATTTGAAAAACGGGATTGTCGCCAGTGATTTGGTATCACAACGTGGGTTGGCCCCACATATGGATTATTCGTGACTTTGGGTCACCAGTGGTTTGGCACCACATTATTATTGATATCAGCGACTTTGGGTCACCAGTGGTTTGGCACCACCAGTGGTTTGGTACCACACGGGGTAGGAAATGGAGTTGTGGATGGCTAGGTTTGGGTGCATGATATGTTGCTTGATTATGATTTATGTAAGCATGATGCAATAATCGGGAGGGGATTATGCACTGAGTCTTGGTGACTCATCTTCTCCCTTATCTTTTCAGATGATTCGTAGATCGCGGATGCGAGCCGAGTGGACTCAACTCGAGGTGGCCATGCAGTACTTGTTTCCAGTTTTACATGGACTTTTGACTTGGGTACTTTACTTTATATTTTGATTTTATTTGGGTTGTAATAAGGCCATTAGTATATTTTTTATGTTGGGTTCTATTATACCTGCTCTAAACTTTTTAAATGTTGCCAAGTAAACTGTTTAACATGTTTTAAATAACCTGATAATCAAGTTTTCAAAATTATACTACGCAATGGGTTTTCTAAACGTTACCATCGGGTAACAAAACACATAAGATGATAGTTAAGCTAACTTAAATGATTTTCAAATCTAAGTTTTTCCAAAACTCCAATACAAACGGTTTTAAAGTAACTAAGTTTAACTCATTCGGATTTTTGGGATTTCAAAGCAACTTAAAGATTTCAACTATACATGCACCGGATTTCTGCAAACACAAAGCAAATAAAGGAGTTTTCAATAAAAACTAACCGGGAACTTGTTTTCTACAAAAACGTTTTACCCTGTGACATACCAGATTCGGTTGTAGCGTTTTGACCGGGTTTAGGGTGTTACAATTATGGTATCAGAGCCAAGTTCAAAAGCTCGGCTATGGGCCCGAGGCCCAAAATGTTTTAAAGTAGGGTTTTAAAAAAAATTTACTGGAAATACATGGTTTGGAAAACATGGCACCGAGTCTCCGGCACCAATCCGCCCAGGTAAGTAGCCCTAACTGATGTTTGCATATGATTATGAGTATGATGATATATGCTATGAACGATTAGTGATGGTGGACTACCCTAGAGACTGAAACCTATAGGACTTTGGGAACTCGCGAAAACAACTCTGTAATAGAAACTGTTCATAAGACTGTACTTTAATAACAATGGAGTAAAAACTGACGCATAAAACTTTGAAATCAGATAAGTTGATACGTTAAACATGAGCACTCGATGACGTGGTCATAACACATGTGGACGCGGTCGAGGTAGGATGGCGGTGTCTGAACCAGTGGGGTCTGGTCAGGGGTCAAAAAATGAGATACCACCACCACCACCAGCTGCGGGTGGTGAGTTTCAGGATCAGACGGGGAATGATGCAGTATCACAGGCGATGCTGCGAGTTCTTGAGAGGGTGGCTGGAGCAGGTGGAGGTACGGGAGTTCAGAAATCTGTATCTGAGCGACTCCGAGCCAATGGAGCCGTGGTATTCGGATGTGTTTCTGGGGTGGCGCCCAATACGGCTGAGTATTGGTTGGAGGCAACGGAGCGTATCATGGACGACTTGGATCTGACTGCTGAGGATAAATTGAAGGGAATAGTGTCGCTTCTCCGGGATGAATCATACCAGTAGTGGCTCACGGTTCGGGATGGTGCTGCAGCGGATGATCTCACTTGGGATTATTTTAAGGCGGCTTATCAGAAGAAATATATTGGGTCTAGCTACATTGATGCGCAGCGAAAGGCGTTTCTGAGACTGGTTCAGGGTAGTAAGTCCGTATCGGAGTACGAGGTAGAATTTTTAAGGTTGAGCCGGTATGCTCGAGGTATCGTGGCGACGGAGCATGAGCGATGCGTCCGATTTGAGGACGGACTGAGAGACGAGCTGAGATTGCTGATTGCTCCACAGCAGGAGCGAGAGTTTGCTGTGCTGGTAGAAAAGGCTAAGATAGCCGAAGGGGTAAAAGAGTCTGTGAGACAGAATCTGGATAGGAATAGACATAAGAGAGATTTTGGATCATCTGGATCAGCAGGAAATTCTCAGAAAAAGGCTAGGCATGGTGGGCCGAATCAGTCTGGGAGGCCTGTTGCTGCTAATTAGGGACCAGCGCAGTGTAATCGGTGTGGAAAATCTCATTGGGGAGAATGTTGGACCGGTGGAAAAGGATGCTTTGAATTTGGATCGTTGGATCATCGTGTGAGGGATTGTCCACGTAAGCTAGCTAGGATTCAGTCTGAGGGTCAGGGCCGTGCTCAGTTCAGGAATGAGGGACCGCAACCGTAGAGGGGTCGTGGTTCTGGTAGAGGAGGTAATGGTTCTGGTCGGGGCCGTGGAGCACCGGGCAGAGGTGCAGGCAACACTGAAGCAAGACAGCCTGGATTGGTCTATGCAGCAAGGCGTCGAGAGGAGGGCGACGCACCGGACGTCATAACCGGTACGTTCTTAATCTTTGGATTACCATATACTGCTTTGATAGATGTTGGTTCGACGCATTCGTATGTTGCTAGTAGCATAGTGGAAACCATGAACCTAGACTTTGAGACTACTTCTAGGGAGATGACGGTAATTAGCCCTCTAGGTCACTCTGTAGAAGTAAATAAGCTGTATAGAGATGTACCCCTAGAACTCCAAGGGGTAGTGTTTGTGGCTGATCTGATGGAACTACCGTTTGGGGAGTTCGATCTGATTCTTGGGATGGACTGGCTGGTGAAGTACCAAGCAAGTTTGGATTGCGCGACTAAACGCATGGTTTTGAAAACGGTTGAGGGTGAAGAAGTGGTGATGATAGGTAATAGAAGATATTACCTATCCAACGTGGTGTCTGCTTTGAAAGCTGAGAAAATGGTCAAGAAGGGTTGTGAGGCATTTTTGGTTCATGTGTGTGCCTTGGAGGCCAAGGAGTCAGCTGTAGAGAATGTCCGAACGGTGAAGGAATTTGTCGACGTATTTCCAGAAGAACTTCCGGGTCTACCTCCGGATCGGGAAGTTGAATTCGGTATAGATTTGTTACCCGGAACTACGCCAGTGTCTATTGCCCCGTACAAGATGGCACCAAAGGAATTAGTGGAACTGAAGGCACAGATTCAAGAGTTGTTGGATCGAGGTTTTATCTGGCCAAGTGTTTCGCCTTGGGGAGCACCTGTGCTCTTTGTTAAGAAGAAAGATGGTACAATGCGGATGTGTATAGACTACCACCAGTTGAATAAGCTGACAATAAAGAACAAGTATCCGTTGCCGAGGATAAGGGGGTATCAGTTTTCTCGAAGATTGATCTAAGGTCGGGGTATCATCAGCTTAAGGTGAAAGAGGCTGATATCCACAAAACGACGTTTCGCATTCGGTATGGGCACTACGAGTTTCTGGTAATGTAGTTTGGGTTGACTAACGCACCGGCAGCATTCATGGACATGTTGAATCGGGTGTTCCAGCCGTACTTAGACCAGTTTGTCGTGGTATTTATAGACGACATATTGGTGTACTCAAGGTCTGAGGAGGATCATGATGCGCACTTGTGAGTAGTTTTGCAAATTTAGCGAAAACAGTTATTTGCCAAATTTAGTAAGTGCGAATTCTAGCTTAGGGAGGTGACTTTCTTAGGGCACGTGGTGTCAGCTGAAGGGATTAGAGTGGACCCTCAAAAGATTGACGCAGTGTTGGACTGGAAACCGCCTAAGTCAGTGGCAGAAGTTCGGAGTTTTCTAGGTCTGGCGGGGTATTACCGAAGATTTGTAGAAGGATTTTCTCTGATCGCAGCGCCGTTGACCAAATTGCTGAGGAAAAGAGTTCCATTTGTGTGGTCTGAGAAACAACAGGAAAGTTTCGACAAGTTAAAGAAGATTTTGACTGAAGCTCCGGCACTGATTCAGCCTGAGGCAGGAAAGGAATTCACGGTATATTGTGATGCATTGCATACTGGCTTGGGATGTGTGCTGATGTAGGAGGGGAAAGTAGTGGCATATGCGTCTCGACAGCTGAGACCGCATGAGGGTAACTATCTGACACATGACTTGGAATTGGCTGCAGTGGTTTTCACCCTAAAGATATGGAGACACTATTTGTACGGTGAGAAGTCGATAGTGTACACGGATCATAAGAGTCTGAAATACCTTCTGACTCAGAAAGACTTGAATTTGAGACAGCAAAGATGGATTGAGCTGTTGAAGGATTACGACTGCTCAATTGAGTATCATCCGGGCAAGGCTAACGTGGTAGCAGATGCGTTGATCCGTAAGGTAGTGTTGGACCTGAGAGCGATGTTTGCTCATCTCAGCTTATATGACGACGAGAGCTTATTAGCGGAATTGCAGGTTAAGCCGACTTGGGTAGAGCAGATTAAAGAGAAACAGTTAGTGGATGAAGGTTTGAATGCTCGGGGGTTGCAAGTGCAGAGTGGTGGTTTGGAAGGGTATAGTTTGACCAGCGATGGAGTATTATGTTTTCAAGGGAGAGCTTGTATGCCGAAGGACGTCGAGTTAAGGCAGAGGATTCTTTAGGACGCTCATAGCAGCCCTTACGCTATGTATCCTGGAGGTAGCAAGATGTACCGGGATTTGCGAGAGCAGTTTTGGTGGCCAGGATTGAAACGGGAAGTAACTGAGTTTGTGGGTAAATGTTTGACGTGTCAACAGGTCAAAGCTGAGCATCAGTTGCCGTCGGGTTTACTTCAGCCGGTGAAGATTCCACAGTGGAAGTGGGAAAGGATCACTATGGACTTTGTCAGTGGGCTACCCCTTACGCCTAGTAAGAAGGACTCAGTCTGGGTGATTGTGGACCGTTTGACTAAGTCAGCTCATTTCATACCGGTAAGGGTTGATTACTCGCTTCAGAAGTTAGCCAAGCTATATGTGGCAGAGATAGTGAGGTTGCACGGTGTGCCAGTATCGATCATCTCGGATAGGGATCCCAGATTTACGTTGAGGTTCTGGAAAGCGTTGCATCAGGCGTTGGGTACGCGGTTGGATTTTTGTATGGCATTTCATCCACAGACAGACGGACAGTCAGAAAGGGTGATACAAATCTTGGAAGATATGATGAGGGGCTGTGTTTTGGACTTCAGAGGCAGCTGGGAAGAATTTTTACCGTTAGCTAAATTCGCGTACAACAATAGTTACCAGGCAAGCATTAAGATGGCACCATATGAGGCGTTGTATGGTAGGAAGTGTCGTACACCTACATGCTAGACAGAATTGGGTGAGCGTCAGATGTTGGGACCAGAGTTGGTTGCTGAGACCGAGGATAAAGTCAAGTTGATTCAGGCTCGCCTGAAGGAAGCTTCGGACAGGCAGAAGTCATATGCCAATCTTAAGTAGAGAGATATTGAGTTTGCAATGGGTGACAGGGTTTTCCTGAAGGTCTCGCCGTGGAAGAAAGTGCTGAGGTTTGGAAGGAAAGGCAAGCTAAGCCCAAGGTTTATTGGCCCATATAAGGTGTTGAGACGAATGGGACCAGTAGCTTATCAGCTCGAGTTGCCAGCAGAACTGAGCCAGATACATGATGTATTCCACGTCTCCATGCTTAGGCGTTACCGTTCAGATCCATCGCATGTTGTATCGGTGGAGGAAATTGACGTGAGCCCAGATTTGACCATGGAAGAGGAACCAGTACAGATTCTAGACTGGGATGTGAAGGTGTTACGCAGGAAGTCAGCTTCATTGGTGAAGGTGTTATGGCGGAACCATGGCCTGGAAGAAGCTACATAGGAACCAGAGGATGTGATGAGGCAGCAATACCCTCAACTCTTTTGACCAGGTAATTTCGAGGCCGAAATTTATTTTAAGGGGGGTAGAACTGTAACATCCTTAAATAGGGGCTATTATGGTTGAATTGTTTGCATGTGTATGGCTTGATTGTGTTATTAATTGAGGTGCTCTAGGGTCTAGGTATAAGCCAAGGGTAGGCCCGAGCTATAGGAAAAATTTTATTTTCAAGCTTTGGTTAAGGGGAGCTGAAGAAGCTGGGGGTTAAGAATATTCCGTGGTAAATTTAAGCACAAGAATAGCCTTGGTAAAGTGGCAGGGAGGCACCACTTAGGGCCTTGAGAAGTGACGCCACATGCAGGGAAGGAGAGCTTGGGTTCGAACTGCAGAAATCCCTTGCTGCTAATTCTTTTTGACGCTAGAGAGGGGAGAGTTGTGGTCAACTCAAACACTGATGGATAACTGAACAAGTCAACAAATTTAAATGGGTGGAGAAGAGAGAATTTAGGAGTTTGAATAATTCAAACTCATTTGAATGGTTGGCTAGGAGAATTTTGTGGAGTTTGCCGAAATTTGAATTGTGGAGTAGGAGTGTTCGGTTGGGGAGCTTGCTAGGTGTGCTGTCCCTCCATAGACAACTTAGGAGGACATTTTCGGCTAGTCTAGGCTATAGTGCAATCGGTTGTGAGCTAAAGCCGAAACCTCCCTTAGCTTTGTCGATCTTTTCCTTAATGCACCTGTTTGAAGCAAAAGCCGACAGTTTTTAGGCCTCTGTCGATTTCTCTTTTAGGCAAACCGAATCTTCTTGGAACCATTTGAGCCCTCTTTTTTTCTTCTTTGAACCGAAACCCCTTTGGCCGAACCTCTCTAAGGCCGAATCCCTTTCACTACATTCTCTCCTTTCTCTCATATTTGTTCAAAACCGCATCAACATCTCTTCTTCTCAAATCGACAACTTCCTTTTCTCTTCATCCTCTCTTGTGCCGAAACCTTTTTCTCTTCCTCTCATTGCCGAATCCATTTATTTCCAATTCTCTTTTCCATCTCTTCCACCTTCAAAAGTCGACAACCTCGATTAATCCTCTTTCGTTTTTCATCAAAGAACCTTGGCCGAATCTTTTGATTTCTTTTCTTAAGCCATAGCCGAATCACCTTGATCACTCTACCCCATTGCCGAAATCTCTTTACTCTCCTCTTCTTGCTCTAACTTTTTGGCTGAATATCAATCAAGTGTAGATCTCTTTGGTCTTCTGCTCTAATCGGTTTTGGAGTGGGTAAGTGTTCTAAGCCGAATCTCTATTATTTTCTTCTTCTTTTCTCTGTCGACTTACAAAGAACAAAAGCCGAATTTCGGCATTTATCTTGGTTCTAATTCAACTATGAAATCGGTTTCACCTAGGATCTTCGGGACTTTGAAGCAGTGGATCGTGGACACCTACTCTCTACCAATCGGGTTGTTAGAGATTGTGGTAAGGGCATCTGTCGACTTAGTCTTTTATTATCCATGTGAAAAGCCGGAGGCTATTACGTTATGATGTTTAAGATCTTGGCCAATTGTAGGGAAGACGTGTTATCGAGCGTTTCGAGATTTGTCTAAAGTACGAAAGAAGGAAGGTAAGGATTATGGTTAGTTCTGCATTAACTCTTCGGGATTTATGGGTTTGGCTGAATGGCTTTTGCTAATGATCTTAGTGTTGGCCGAATGTAGGAAAAGGGGGATCTAGGGCGTTAGATCTTGAGCTATGGGATCCGATAATCGCGTTAGTAACCAGGTGTGTAACTTACACACTTCATAATCATTGTAAACTTGTTAATAACCTAAACTATGTTAAAAGCCAAAACTGTGTAGATTTCGATATGGTACCCTTAGGGGTATGAGCAAGGATTTCGGATAAGTCCGTTTGTTGAGTTTAAGATATCTGATTCTGATGAAATTGCATATGCTATGTTTCACTATATGTTTAATGATTAAGCATGATGGCATGATATGTATATGCAATGCATTATTGTGGGTGATATGAGAGGAGGGGGAAGATTGATATCTGTGACTTTGGGTCACCAGTGGTTTGGCACCACCAGTGGTTTGGTACCACAGTTAATATTTGTGACTTTGGGTCACCAGAGGTTTGGCACCTCATAGCGACTCATCCCAGTGGCTTAGCACCACAGTGGGTAGGCCCCACATTTGATAAACGGGATTGTCGCCAGTGATTTGGTATCACAACGTGGGTTGGCCCCACATATGGATTATTGGTGACTTTGGGTCACCAGTGGTTTGGTACCACATTATTATTGATATCAGTGACTTTGGGTCACCAGTGGTTTGGCACCACCAGTGGTTTGGTACCACACGGGGTAGGAAACGGAGTTGTGGATGGCTAGGTTTGGGTGCATGATATGTTGCTTGATTATGATTTGTGTAAGTATGATGCAATAATCGGGAGGGGGATTATGCACTTAGTCTAGGTGACTCACCTTCTCCCTTATCTTTTCAGGTGATTCGTAGATAGCGGATGGGGAGCCAGGTGGACTCGACTCGAGGTGGCCATGGGATACTTGTTTCCAGTTTTACATGGACTTTTGACTTGGGTACATTACTTTATATTTCGATTTTATTTGGGTTGTAATAAGGCCATTAGTATATTTTTTTTATGTTGGGTTCTATTATATCTGCTCTAAACTTTTTAAATGTTGCCAAGTAAACTGTTTAACATGTTTTAAATAACCTGATAATTAAGTTTTCGAAATTATACTACGCAATGGGTTTTCTAAACGTTACCATCGGGTAACAAAACACATAAGATGATAGTTAAGCTAACTTAAATGATTTTCAAATCTAAGTTTTTCCAAAACTCCAATACAAACGATTTTAAAGTAACTAAGTTTAACTCATTCAGATTTTCGGGATTTCAAAGCAACTTAACGATTTCAACTATACATACACCGAATTTCTGCAAACACAAAGCAAATAAAGGAGTTTTCAATAAAAACTAACCGGGAACTTGTTTTCTACAAAAACGTTTTACCCTATGACATACCAGATTCGGTCGTAGCGTTTTGACCGGGTTTGGGGTGTTACAATTATGGTATCAGAGCCAAGTTCAAAAGCTCAGCTGTGGGCCCGAGGCCCAAAATGTTTTAAAGTAGTGTTTTAAAAAAAATTTGCTGGAAATACATGGTTTGGAAAGCATGGCACCGAGTCTCCGACACCAATCCGCCCAGGTAAGTAGCCCTAACTGATGTTTGCATATGATTATGAGTATGATGATATATGCTATGAATGATTAGTGATGGTGGGCTACCCTAGAGACTGAAACCTATAGGACTTTGGGAACTCGCGAAAACAAAACTCTGTAATAGAAACTGTTCATAAGACTGTGCTTTAATAACAGTGGAATAAAAACTGATGCATAAAACTTTTAAATCAAATAAGTTGAGACGTTAGACATGAGCACTCGAGGACGTGGTCGTAACACACGTGGACGCGGTCGAGGTAGGATGGCAGTGTCTGAACCAGTGGGGTCTGGTCAGGGGTTGAAAAATAAGATACCACCACCACCAGCTGCGGGTGGTGAGTTTTAGGATCAGACGGGGGATGATGCAGTATTACAGGCGATGCTGCGAGTTCTTGAGAGGGTGGCTGGAGCAGGTGGAGGTACGGGAGCTCGGAAATCTGTATCTGAGCGACTCCAAGCCAATAGAGCCGAGGTATTCCAGGGTGTTTCTCGGGTGGCGCCCAATACGGCTGAGTATTGGTTGGAGGTGACGGAGCGTATCATGGACGACTTGGATCTGACTGCTGAGGAGAAATTGAAGGAAATAGTATCACTTCTCCGGGATGAATCATACCAGTGGTGGCTCACGGTTCAAGATGGTGCTGCAGCGGATGATCTCACTTGGGATTATTTTTAGGCGGCTTATCAGAAGAAATATATTGGGTCTAGCTACATTGATGCACAGCGGATGGCGTTTCTGAGACTGGTTCAGGGGAGTAAGTCTGTATCAGAGTACGAGGCAGAATTTTTAAGGTTGAGCCGGTATGCTCGAGGTATCGTGGCGACGGAGTATGAGCGATGTGTCCGGTTTGAGGACAGACTGAGAAATGAGCTGAGATTGCTGATTGCTCCACAGCAGGAGTGGGAGTTTGCTGTGCTGGTATAAAAGGCTAAGATAGCCGAAGGGATAAAAGAGTCTATGTGACAGAATCTGGATAGGAATAGACATCAGAGAGGTTTTGGATCATCTGGATTAGCCAAAAATTCTCAGAAAAAGGCTAGGCATGGTGGGCCGAATCAGTCTGGGAGGCCTGTTGCTGCTAATCAGGGACCAGCGCAGTGTAATCGGTGTGGAAAATCTCATTGGGGAGAATGTTGGACCGGTGGAAAAGGATGCTTTGAATGTGGATCGTTGGATCATCGTGTGAGGGATTGTCCACGTAAGTTAGCTAGGATTTAGTCTGAGGGTCAGGGCCGTGCTCAGTTCAGGAATGAGGGACCGCAACCGCAGAGGGGTCGTGGTTCTGGTAGAGGAGCTAATTGTTCTGGTCGGGGCCGTGGAGCACCGGGTAGAGGTGCAGGCAACACTGAAGCAAGATAGCCTGGATTGGTCTATGTAGTGAGTCGTCGAGAGGAGGGCGACGCACCGGCCGTCATAACCGGTACGTTCTTAATCTTTGGATTACCATATACTGCTTTGATAGATGTTGGTTCGACGCATTCGTATATTGCTAGTAGCATAGTGGAAACCATGAACCTAGACTTTGAGATTACTTCTAGGGAGATGACGGTAATTAGCCCTCTAGGTCACTCTGTAGAAGTATATAAGCTGTATAGGGATGTACCCCTAGAACTCCAAGGGGTAGTGTTTGTGGCTGATCTGATGGAACTACCGTTTGGGGAGTTCGATCTGATTCTTGGGATGGACTGGCTGGTGAAGTACCAAGCAAGTTTGGATTGCGCGACTAAGCGCATGGTTTTGAAAACGGTTGAGGGTGAAGAAGTGGTGATAAAAGGTAATAGAAGAGATTACCTATCCAACGTGGTGTCTACTTTGAAAGCTGAGAAAATGGTCAGCAAGGGTTGTGAGGCATTTTTGGTTCATGTGTGTGCCTTGGAGGCCAAGGAGTCAGCTGTAGAGAATGTCCGAATGGTGAAGGAATTTGTCGACGTATTTCCAAAAGAACTTCCGGGTCTGCCTCCGGATCGGGAAGTTGAATTCGGTATAGATTTGTTACCCGGAACTGCCCCAGTGTCTATTGCCTTGTACAGGATGGCGCCAAAGGAATTAGTGGAACTGAAGGCACAAATTCAGGAGTTGTTGGACCGAGGTTTTATCTGGCCAAGTGTTTCACCTTGGGGAGCACCTGTGCTCTTTGTTAAGAAGAAAGATGGTACAATGCGGATGTGTATAGACTACCACCAGTTGAATAAGCTGACGATCAAGAACAAGTATCCGTTGCCGAGGATAGATGACTTTTTTTATCAGCTTAAGGGGGTATCGGTTTTCTCAAAGATCGATCTAAGGTCGGGGTATCATCAGCTTAAGGTGAAAGAGGCTGATATCCACAAAACGGCGTTTCGCACTCAGTATGGGCACTACGAGTTTCTGGTAATGCCGTTTGGGTTGACTAACGCACCGGCAACATTCATGGACATGATGAATCGGGTGTTCCAGCCGTACTTGGACCAGTTTGTCGTGGTATTTATAGACGACATATTGGTGTACTCAAGGTCTGAGGAGGATCATGATGCGCACTTGCAAGTAGTTTTGCAAATTTTGAGGGAGAAACAGTTATTTGCCAAATTTAGTAAGTGCGAATTCTGGCTTAGGGAGGTGACTTTCTTGGGGCACGTGGTGTCAGCTGAAGGGATTAGAGTGGACCCCCAAAAGATTGACGCAGTGTTGGACTGGAAACCGCCTAAGTCAGTGGCAGAAGTTTGGAGTTTTCTAGGTCTGGCGGGGTATTACCGAAGATTTGTAGAAGGATTTTCTCTGATCGCAGCGCCATTGACCAAATTGCTGAGGAAAAGAGTTCCATTTGTGTGGTCTGAGAAACAACAGGAAAGTTTCGACAAGTTAAAGAAGATTCTGACTGAAGCTCTGGTTCTGATTCAGCCTGAGGCAGGAAAGGAATTCACGGTATATTGTGATGCATCGTATACTGGCTTGGGATGTGTGCTGGTGCAGGAGGGGAAAGTAGTGGCATATGCGTCTCGACAGCTGAGACCGCATGAGGGTAACTATCCGACACAAGACTTGGAATTGGCTGTAGTGGTTTTCACCCTGAAGATATGGAGACACTATTTGTACGGTGAGAAGTCGATAGTGTACACGGATCATAAGAGTCTGAAATACCTTCTGACTCAGAAAGACTTGAATTTGAGACAGCGGAGATGGATTGAGCTGTTGAAGGATTACGACTGCTCAATTGAGTATCATCCGGGCAAGGCTAACGTGGTAGCAGACGCGTTGAGCCGTAAGGTAGTGTCGGACCTGAGAGCGATGTTTGCTCATCTCAGCTTATATGACGACGGGAGCTTATTAGCGGAATTGCAGGTTAAGCCGACTTGGGTAGAGCAGATTAAAGAGAAACACTTAGTGGATGAAGGTTTGAATGCTCGGGGGTTGCAAGTGCAGAGTGGTGGTTTGGAAGGGTATAGTTTGACCAGCGATGGAGTGTTATGTTTTCAAGGGAGAGCTTGTATGCCGAAGGACGTCGAGTTAAGGCAGAGGATTCTTCAGGACGCTCATAGCAGCCCTTACGCTGTGCATCCTGGAGGTAGCAAGATGTACCGGGATTTGCGAGAGCAGTTTTGGTGGCCAGGATTGAAACGGGAAGTAACTGAGTTTGTGGGTAAATGTTTGACGTGTCAGCAGGTCAAAGCTAAGCATCAATTTCCGTCGGGTTTACTTCAGCCGGTGAAGATTCCACAGTGGAAGTGGGAAAGGATCACTATGGACTTTGCCAGTAGGCTACCCCTTACGCCTAGTAAGAAGGACTCAGTCTGGGTGATTGTGGACCGTTTGACTAAGTCAGCTCATTTCATACCGGTAAGGGTTGATTACTCGCTTCAAAAGTTAGCCAAGTTGTATGTGGCAGAGATAGTGAGGTTGCACGGTGTGCCAGTATCGATCATCTCGGATAGGGATCCCAGATTTACGTCGAGGTTCTGGAAAGCGTTGCATCAGGCGTTGGGTACGCGGTTGGATTTTAGTACGGCATTTCATCCACAGACAGACGGGCAGTCAGAAAGGGTGATACAAATCTTAGAACATATGCTGAGTGGCTGTGTTTTGGACTTCAGAGGTAGCTGGGAAGAATTTTTACCGTTAGCTGAATTCGCGTACAACAATAGTTACCAGGCAAGCATTAAGATGGCACCATATGAGGTGTTGTATGGTAGGAAGTTTCGTACACCTACATGCTGGACAGAATTGGGTGAGCGTCAGATGTTGGGACCAGAGTTGGTTGCTGAGACCGAGGATAAAGTCAAGTTGATTCAGGCTCGCCTGAAGGAAGCTTCGGATAGGCAGAAGTCATATGCCGATCTTAAGCGGAGAGATATTGAGTTTGCAGTGGGTGACAGGGTTTTCCTGAAGGTCTTGCCGTGGAAGAAAGTGCTGAGGTTTGGAGGGAAAGGCAAGCTAAGCCCAAGGTTTATTGGCCCATATAAGGTGTTGAGACGAATGGGACCAGTAGCTTATCAGCTCGAGTTGCCAGCAGAACTGAGCCAGATACATGATGTATTCCACGTCTCCATGCTTAGGCGTTACCGTTCAGATCCATCGCATGTTGATCGGTGGAGGAAATTGAGGTGAGCCCTGATTTGACCATGGAAGAGGAACCAGTGCAGATTCTAGACCGGGATGTGAAGGTGTTACGTAGAAAGTCAGTTCCATTGGTGAATGTGTTTTGGCGGAACCATGGCGTGGAAAAAGCTACATGGGAACCAGAGGATGTGATGAGGCAGCAATACCCTCAACTCTTTTGACCAGGTAATTTCGAGGCCGAAATTTATTTTAAGGGGGGTAGAACTGTAACATCCTTAAATAGGGGCTATTATGGTTGAACTGTTTGCATGTTCATGGCTTGATTGTGTTATTAATTGAGGTGCTCTAGGGTCTAGGTATAAGCCAAGGGTAGGCCCGAGCTATAGGAAAAATTTTATTTTCAAGCTTTGGTTAAGGGGAGCTGAAGGAGCTGGGGGTTAAGAATATTCCGTGGTAAATTTAAGCACAAGAATAGCCTTGGTAAAGTGGCAGGGAGGCGCCACTTAGGGCCTTGAGAAGTGACGCCACATGCAGGGAAGGAGAGCTTGGGTTCGAGCAGCAGAAATCCCTTGCTGCTAATTCTTTTTGACGCTAGAGAGGGGAGAGTTGTGCTCAGCTCAGACACTGATGGATAACTGTTGAACAAGTCAACAGATTTAAACGGGTGGAGAAGAGAGAATTTAGGAGTTTGAATAATTCAAACTCATTTGAATGGTTGGCCAGGAGAATTTTGTGGAGTTTGCCGAAATTTGAATTGTGGAGAAGGAGTGTTCGGTTGGGGAGCTTGCTAGGTGTGCCGTCCCTCCATAGACAACTTAAGAGGACATTTTCGGCTAGTCTAGGCCATAGTGCAATCGGTTGTGAGCTAAAGCCGAAACCTCCCTTAGCTTTGTCGATCTTTTCCTTAATGCACCTGTTTGAAGCAAAAGCCGACAGTTTTTAGGCCTCTGTCAATTTCTCTTTTAGGCAAACTGAATCTTCTTGGAACCATTTGAGCCCTCTTTTTTTCTTCTTTGAACCGAAACCCCTTTGGCCGAACCTCTCCAAGGCCGAATGCCTTTCACTACATTCTCTCTTTTCTCTCATATTTGTTCAAAACCGCATCAACATCTCTTCTTCTCAAATCGACAACTTCCTTTTCTCTTCATCCTCTCTTGTGCCGAAACCTTTTTCTCTTCCTCTCATTGCCGAATCCATTTATTTCCATTTCTCTTTTCCATCTCTTCCACCTTCAAAAGCCGACAACCTCGATTGATCCTCTTTCGTTTTTCATCAAAGAACCTTGGCCGAATCTTTTGATTTCTTTTCTTAAGCCATAGCCGAATCACCTTGATCACTCTACCCCATTGCCGAAATCTCTTTACTCTCCTCTTCTTGTTCTAACTTTTTGGCCGAATATCAATCAAGGGTAAATCTCTTTGGTCTTCTGCTCTAATCAGTTTTGGAGTGGGTAAGTGTTCTAGGCCGAATCTCCATTATTTTTTTCTTCTTTTCTCTGTCGACTTACAAAGAAAAAAAGCCGAATTTCGGCATTTTTCTTGGTTCTCATTCAACTATGAAATCGGTTTCACCTAGAATCTTCGGGACTTTGAAGCAGTGGATCGTGGACACCTACTCTCTACCAATCGGGTTGTTAGAGATTGTGGTAACGGCATCTGTCGACTTAGTCTTTTATTATCCATGTGAAAAGCCGAAGGCTATTACATTATGATGTTTAAGATCTTGGCCAATTGTAGGGAAGACGTGTTATCGAGCGTTTTGGGATTTGTCTAAAGTACGGAAGAAGGAATGTAAGGATTATGGTTAGTTCTGCGTTAACTCTTCGGGATTTATGGGTTTGGCCGAATGGCTTTTGCTAATGATCTTAGTGTTGGCCGAATGTAGGAAAAGGGGGATCTAGGGCGTTAGATCTTGAGCTACGGGATCCGATAATCGCGTTAGTAACCAGGTGTGTAACTTACACACATCATAATCGTTGTAAACTTGTTAATAACCTAAACTATGTTAAAAGCCGAAACTGTGTAGATTTCGATATGGTACCCTTAGGGGTATGAGCAAGGATTTTGGGTAAGTCCGTTTGTTGAGTTTAAGATATCTGATTCTGATGAAATTGCATATGCTAGGTTTCACTATATATTTAATGATTAAGCATGATGGCATGATATGTATATGCAATGCATTATTGTGGGTGATATGAGAGGAGGGGAAAATTGATATTTGTGACTTTGGGTCACCAGTGGTTTGGCACCACCAGTGGTTTGGTACCACAGTTAATATTTGTGACTTTGGGTCACCAGAGGTTTGGCACCTCATAGCGACTCGTCCCAGTGGCTTAGCACCACAGTGGGTAGGCCCCACATTTGATAAACGGGATTGTCGCCAGTGATTTGGTATCACAACGTGGGTTGGCGCCACATATGGATTATTGGTGACTTTGGGTCACCAGTGGTTTGGCACCACATTATTATTGATATCAGTGACTTTGGGTCACCAGTGGTTTGGCACCACCAGTGGTTTGGTACCACACGGGGTAGGAAACGGAGTTGTGGATGGCTAGGTTTGGGTGCATGATATGTTGCTTGATTATGATTTGTGTAAGCATGATGCAATAATCGGGAGGGGGATTATGCACTGAGTCTTGGTGACTCACCTTCTCCCTTATATTTTCAGGTGATTCGTAGATCGCAGATGGGGAGCCGAGTGGACTCGACTCGAGGTGGCCATGCGATACTTGTTTCCAATTTTACATGGACTTTTGACTTGGGTACTTTACTTTATATTTCGGTTTTATTTGGGTTGTAATAAGGCCATTAGTATATTTTTTTATGTTGGGTTCTATTATATCTGCTCTAAACTTTTTAAATGTTGCCAAGTAAACTGTTTAACATGTTTTAAATAACTTGATAATCAAGTTTTCGAAATTATACTACGCAATGGGTTTTCTAAACGTTACCATTGGGTAACAAAACACATAAGATGATAGTTAAGCTAACTTAAATGATTTTCAAATCTAAGTTTTTCCAAAACTCCAATACAAACGGTTTTAAAGTAACTAAGTTTAACTCATTCGGATTTTCGGGATTTCAAAGCAACCTAACGATTTCAACTATACATGCACTGGATTTTTGCAAACACAAAGCAAATAAAGGAGTTTTCAATAAAAACTAATCGGGAACTTGTTTTCTACAAAAACATTTTACCCTGTGACATACCAGATTCGGTCGTAGCGTTTTGACCGGGTTTGGGGTGTTACATTATGACAATGCAGTATATATGCACAACACACCCCCAAACCTAAGGGATGCATTGTCCTCAATGCATGAAATGACAAAGTAAAATTAATAAAAGCTACACGAATGCAGGAAATAGATAAAAAACTAAAATGAAGGAACATGAAAATATAAAAATCAAAGCTTAGAAGGGAAAGCAATTACTTCACTTGGATTGGGTGGATTTTTTTACAGCTTTCTTGTAACGTTACGGCATGTCCTGGTCATCACTGTCAGCTTGAATGATTTTACCATCAACCTTCTTAAATCTTTTTCTCTTAAGTTGGTTGATGGGCACCTCTTCCTCATCATCATCAGAATTGGACTTTGTGATTTCATCAATTAGTTGATGAACCGCACATCCCTGGGCATTCACAAAAGCCTTGGATTGTGGTGTAGGTGTGGTAGTCTGAGTGGTATCCCTTCCATCACCATCAGATTCAATATGGACAGATTATGTCCTGGCTTCATCTTGCTCTGGGTCTTGGTTATGCGTGGAGGCAGTAGTAGGTTCTTCATCTTCTTCTTCGGGATTCAATAGCAGTTCCTTAGGAAAAAAGGAAATGGTGGCATTGGGCGCGATAAATTCTTTTGCAGGGATTTACAAATGGCAATATCATATTGGAGGATATATCCCCAAAAGATGGCCATTTCCTCTTGAGCTTTGCCAAATACCGTGACAAGTATTTTCTGATGTTTTTCCAACACACAAAACTATTGTTTCAAACTTTCTATAGCCTCAATCATTCGTTGTTGAAACTCAGTGTGACAAGTCGAGGGGCAATAGAAGCACTCCTAAGGGGAGAAGATAGAGTTGTGCCAGTTTTCCTTGGCATTTCCTCGCTAGCCAGTTTCTGTGTAATGCATGTAGTAATAGCCTCTTTGTTAAGAAGGTGGTCTTCATTTTGTGACAAGGGAACCTTAACTCTTTCACAGAGTGCAGTGATCAGTGAGGGGAAATTTAATGTGCTAGCATTTTTCTGGGCACAACAATGAATCTCATGAAAGATGATTTTCCAACATTAATCTTTTGGCCTACCATTATGGAGTGGAGAAGCAATAACTGGTCCTTAGAGATTGTAGCATTATGTGTAGAAGGAATAAGATGAGTTTTTAAGAAATGGTACCAAATCTTGCATTAAGGCTTCAATGAGATTCTGTCTATGGTGTAACAGTCATTTCTTGAGATTGACCATTGTGTTCCCTCCATACAAACATGAATGAGAGCATGGGCTAAATGCTCTAGGGACATTGTCTTCACAAAGTTAGCATGCTCGTCAGGACCTTCGGACAATTCATATTGAGCATTGATGGAGCCCTCATCAAATAGAATTGATGTGACACGTATGTATATAAATGCATTGTCAAGAGAGGTAATGTGGGGATAAAACTCTTTAACTACCTTTGGGAGGACATCATCAGGATGGTGGCAGAAAATTCCCCACCCATGCTTTTCGACAACTGATAAAATGGCCTCTGTATACCCCATGAAGGGAGCATCTTGAAAAAGCAATCCTTTTTCCATGCAGAATGGTCATTTGGAATTATTTTTATGGTATTTCTCCCCAGCAAGTTTACTAAAGAAGGTGTGTAGAGAGGCAGAGGTTGAAGCAAAAGTCTTTTGAAAAGCCATTGAAAAGAATTTAGACGTTGAAAAATGAAAAAGGTGAGATTTGATTTTAGTTATGAGTGAGACAGAGAGAAAAAGTAGAAAACAAAGCGGGATGAAAATGTGGAAGAAAATTGAATCAGCTAGGTAAAACATTGGGGAGAAGAAATTGTGACATGTACGATAAGACTGGCCTCAATCATGTACTGAAAAGGCAAAATAATTAACATTTAGTGGGAAAAGGAAATGAAATTAGCACAAATTGGGAGGGTTAAAATAATTTGGGCTAATGGCTCCAAGCTGTACTTATTCTGGCCCAAAGAAAAACCTGTAACAAGAAGGAAAAGTTAAATGAGTTTAGTGAATAACAAAATAAAAATAAAATTAAATGAAGAAAAGTTTAAATACAAGAGAGAAATTTTAATTATTCCGAAGAGAAACGAAATTTGGTTGTAGTTTTTTTCTTGATCAGTAGGAGATATGGAAACATATAATTCCTCAGGGAACCTTGGCCTTTTTATATAAGGTTGTCACTAGGTGCGGGAAATAAATTCGACCTTCTTGCCATTGATGCACGTCAGCATGGGCTAGTAGATCCATTTTCCCACGCAAACATGTCATTTCTGCAAAATAGCATCAAGCAAAATTGCTCTAAAAGCATTTACGTTAAACACGTTTTGGGATGGCGAAATCTGAGTGCAGATGAACTGCATCCACATCTTAGCAATTAGGAACATTATTGCCTGATTCGAGTCCACTCGCCTCTCCTATCGGTAAGGTATTGTATGATGTTATTCATATCAATACCTTTATAGTAAGTTAAATCAACATTGTCAAGAAAATCAAAGGCATAATATGGAGCATCATAAAAACGACATATTTCTCGGGGAGTGACAAGCACTTCCTTGCCCCTTACTATGACATGTGTGTGGATTTCACTCAGTATTTTATTATTTTCCCTTTCTTTCAGGAAGTATAAAATTTGTAAACTATTGACTTGATTGTCGATTCATTTGTGGTCAAACAAAAAAATCTCCAATAATGAAAGTGGACTAACTCCTAAATTGCATCGCACATGGTCATTGGCAGGTCAAACCCCCGTTCTTGTATAAATGTTCAACCTTGAGGTCCAGGAAGTATTTTTCAAGCTCTTTGTTACAGAATTGGTCAGAATCAACATCTATTGATGACTCATTGGTTTTAGTTCACCTAATTTGTCTAGGTGCCATTGCAATAATATGAACTTTTAGTTAAGCAAATTTTCCTAAAAATCAATCAAGTAGAAAATATGAACAAATAATGAAATTAGGACACCTAACCTTGCTTGTCAACGTATTCAAACTTGCCAATAGATTCGATTGTTGTAGATGTGATATGTAATACCTATAAAACAAATAGATAACCAAAGAAAAATAACAATGCAGCAGAAAAGAGAGCAAGGGAGGAAAGAAATTAAGAGGAGATGGGGAGGAAGAGTGTGCGACAACTTTTAAGGGGTTTGGGTGGTTTGATTAAGAGTGTTTAAGTGTGGTGATTCGGGCTAAAAAATGATAAGGTATAAATACAATCCTAGCAGGTCACATAGAAATTGGGTAAAAAAAAGTTGTAGACTCGACTGAGGGTCATGACACTGAACTTTGAATATCCCAAGTTTGATTATGCAATGTCGTCTCGTGACACATGACACTGGGTTTGGTGTCATGATTGTCACGTGTGAATATGTAATGCTAATGTGCAAGTATACATGTTGAATCAAGTAATAAAGTGATAAGTGAGATCGTCTTTACAAGGATCGGGATGGATTAACATGGTTATCACTATGACCTATACTAATTAAGCTATAGCAAAATGAAAATAATAAAAATTTGATGATGAGTATTAATGTATGAAATATTAAGATCAAATACTGAATAAATTGTTGTGGCAAATATATGAGACAAAGTTGGGAGGATTAATGCTGTTGAAAGGGAAGGTTGGCATTACTCATATTATATCTTTATAACATAATAGTGCCATGACAAAACCTTAACTAAATTACTGTTCAAAGTATAACTTTTACAGTCTGCTTCTTTCAAGAGCTAGACTTTAAGCTACCATTCCAAGACTTTGTATGTCTACAAGACTTTAAGCTGGCTGAGAATGATGAGGACTGAGTGTTGCATCAGCATCTTCCTAAAATTGCCATGGCTTTTTTTATTGGCAATTTGTCCAACCATTTTCCATGGAAATTTTCACTTCCTTCATTCTCTTCCTCCTTTTTCTCATTCTTTTTTCCCTTCCTGCACCTGCTACATACAACAACCAATTCCTTTCTTCTCAACAATAATAGTAATGATCATTGTTTTATGCGATGTCAAAGTCTTAAAATTTATATAAAGAATGATCGAACCGGGAAACTAACTATGACAACGATGTGAGGCAAGCGAACCTATCGAACAATAGTATAGTTAAGGCAAGACTGGATTGTCGAACCTAAAAGAACTAAAAGTACTAATACTAACATTCTTTTTATTATCTAGCCTAAAATAGAGGGAATTTGTTGTTTAATCTAAATTAACTAACCACTAAGCTAAAGATTCTAAGACAAAGAAGAATGAAATTAGGGAAAATACTTGTGAGAGAAAACCAATTGACTAAGACAATACCCGAGGAAGAATCCACCTAGACTTCACTTGTTATCTAACTCTGAACCAGACGATTTATTCACTTGACTTGATCCGTATGATTCCTTAACGTATATTAATCCCTCTCTCGAGGCGACTAATGTCTAACCCTATGTTGATTAATTGAAATCTCTTTCTAATTAGAACCCCTAGAATTGCATTAACTCGATCTATGGACTCCCATATTAGGTTTGACCCTAATTCGGTAGATTTTCATCACCCTATCTCTAGGCGCGCGAGCAACTCCACTTAACTATGCTAGATCTACTCTTAGGCAGGGACTTTTGCTCCTTCACCTAAGCACATCATACTTGAATTAATATCCCGGAAATATCAACACAAGAATTAAGAACACATAGTTAAGAACAAGTCAAATATTTATCATATAGTTCAGCAAATGATAACAAGATTCATCTTAGGTTTCATCCCCTTCAGGTATCTGAGGGTTTAGTTCATAATCATAAAAGAATACATCTCAGAAGAAAAGATAAAACAAAACATAAGAAAAACCCTAAAACTCCTTAAAAGAATTGAAGAGAGATCCTCCGTCTTGAGTATGACTCTGGCTTCTTAAAATGAATCAACTGGCTTTCTTCGAGTAAATTCCACAATTCTGGCATCTCTGGCTCAGCTCTTCGGCCTAGCTGAACGCCCCTTGAAGGTTGGCCTCTAGGGTGTTTATATAGGCTTTTGGAATGGCTTTCTTTGCCTCTAAGTACCCTAATCCGACTGAAACTCTTCTTTCTCACGTCAGGGACACGCCCATGGCACACGCCCGTGTAAATCATGGCCAGGCCGTATTCGAGTGTTGATGAGGCACGGCCGTGTGGTCTTGGGCCCAGGCCGTGTTGATTTCGTGTTATGGCCCATTTACTCCATTTTGGGCCCATTTCTCATTCTTTTCATCATCCGGTGCTCTTCTGAGTATAAAACATGATAACAAAGGATTAAGAGCACCAAATTACACAATTCAAGGCTTAAATCATCCAAAAGTGTGCTAAATGTGGGATTAAAATATGTTACTATTATGGTTTATCAAATACCCCCACACTTAAGCTTTTACTTGTCCTCAAGCAAAATTCTCAACTCACGATTAAAACGAACTTCCTCGATTCATAATATTCATCAATAATATTTCATCATAATTCAAAGGTAATTCATACATTGGTAATTTAAATAGATGGGTCCTAAAGATTCAAACAATCAAAGTCATACATTTATAGCCCGAAAATGTTAGGTGTTTCCCCTTACCTAATTAATTACCTCTAATTTAAAAATCGACAAGAGTTGACATCCTCACTAAAGATTCACTCAAATCACTCAAAGTGTTTAAGGTTCAAAATTAAGCACTCAAAAGTCGAACATGAAAACTTAATCCCATGGGCTTGCCTGAAAATCAAATCTCCACCACTGTAAAATGAGATGATACACAGATCAAAAGGTCTTTAAAAAGGGTTGTAACGGGGCTTAGTTTAAAAGTGTGGATAAAGGCTGAATTAGAAGGTTAGAATCGAGATTGAATTGACAATTTACCTATCTAAAAAAATGAGCTAATCCTAATTACTTACATCAATTGAAAACTTCATTACTAATAATACGAGCTTTTTCTTCAAAATGTGGAATTTTAAACGTATAAGCTCAATTACATAGAACAAATACTGAATATGCTTCGATTATTTTTAAGAACAAGTCAAGTAATAACGGATGAATTCAACTACTGGAATAAAGTAATTAGGAAATTGATCGATTCAAATCTCGATATAAGGGTGGTCAAAAAGAATGGTAATAACAAATACAAAGGGTTTTGGGTTAATATTAGCTGGTGAGTCAATAAAAAGGGTTGTTAGGATCAACGGGGTTCGCTAGGGGTTAATTATGAAGGTAGGCTTTTTAGTGGAGTAAGTGGGTTAAAACCTAGGTGCCTTTATCATCTCTGTATATCAAATCAAAGGCATGGTCTCGACATGTATAATCGAAGCAAGTTCTAGAATAACAAATCAATGTTGACAAGCTCATAATCAATAAAGTGAGCAAGAAAAAGAATATATGCTCTATAAGGCTCAAAGTCCCACAAAAATTATGGGTATTTGATGTCAACCTTGCAAATTTCAAACTTCAAGGTAATAATTAGATTCAGGTAGACAACCTAACAAAATTTTTATTTTTGAAAATAGACTCATCATGCTTGATTCTCTAGTATCTTTAAGATTTAATCATGAATGCACAATTAACTATGACTTAATCCAAAACACATCAATAAAAATCATAAATCAGGGGAGATTTCAGTCTAATCATAATATGAGAAACTTACTTAAGAAACAAGATATAATTCAGGGATTTTCAAATAATACTATAGTTAACCCTTCCACACATAAGATGTACATTGTCCTCAATGTACAAAGATAGATAATAGCAAAATAGTAATAAAATCATAAGATAGGGAGAGAAGTGAAACTTCTTGAATTTTGGATGGAGTCAATGAAAAGAAACCAGATAGGAATTGGCAGAGGTGAACATGGGGGAGCGCCTCGAATCGTTTGAACTTGAATCTTCACAGTAGCCGGTCTAATTTTTATTGTATCCTAAGCTAAATCTAAATGCCATGGAGAATAAGAAGAATGTAATAACAATAAAAATAAGAATAAAAGTAAATAATGAAAAATGAAAGAAGAAAGATAACAGGGAAAGGAAAGGAAGAAGGGTGTTTAAATAGAGATGTATCCCACACCCGTGTTCCTTCCTGTGGTGCCCACACGGTCATGGCCACAGCTGTGTGCAAGGCCGTGTGGGTATGAAAACCTGCTCCTAAAATTCTGGTTAGTTCTTAGGTAGATTCTAAAATTTGAGAAAATAAAAATTAATGGGGTTAGTGCTCGGGTTGCCTCCCGATAAGCACTCGTTTAAAGTCTTGAGCTAGACTTACCTGTTATTCGCACAATCATGGTGGTTTGAGGAGGTGGAAATCCTTTCTCATGTGATCAATTCGGTTATTGATAAAAAGTTTAAGTCGAGTAGTGTTTACCTTAAAAGTGCCAAATTTAGGACTAGTTACCTCGACTGTTCCATCTGGGAAGATTTTGAGTACCTGATCTCCTATCTTAAGCTGGGTTGTCCCATCATTAAGTTTGTCGTGGAGTTGCCTCGTTTTTGCTTCGTGTGTTTTTAGTTTCTCTTTGAAGTGTGTCTTCCACTCGTCTAGTTCATCGATCCAAAGCCTCCGTTCTGCATGAATTTCTTCTTTATTGACAGGAGGTCTAGGATCTGGCATTTGTGAAAGAGCTTCAAGAAACGGCAAGTTAATATGTAACTTCTTTGGAGGTTTGAGAAATTTACTGAATTGTTCCTCTGTGTGGTCTTTCTTTATCGCATTGGGGTATGGCACACGAGCTTGCTACTCTGTAATTACCGGGTTTGGTTAATCATGGCTTACCTCAACCTTACCTTCACTTACCACAGGCTCTTGCCTCGGGTCAGATTCCACTAACCTTTCACTGTCATGAGATGTTACGGCTTGAATTTGCTCTTTTGGGTTAGTTTCAGTGTTGCTTGGCAAGCTTTCTTGTGGTTGTTCTGAGATTAGCTTAGCAAGCTGACCTAATTGATTCTTGATCCCTTGAATCGAGCTTCTTGATTTTTGAGTGTTGTTTCGGTGTTTTGGAAATGAGTTTCTAACATCGCTATAAATTTTGTCAGCATCTCCTCAAGGTTCGGCTCATGTTCCTGCTGGTGAGGTGGGTGTTGAAAATCTGGAGGAAGTTGCGGTCTTTGACAACCTTGATCATCCCACGAGAAATTGGGATGGTACCTCCAACCTGCATTATAAATGTTACTATAAAAATTATTTTGAGATCTAGAATAGTTACCGATATAGTTGTTCGTTCTCTGTGGTAGGGTTGTAGGATAGATATTCTGTGTTGTTCATCCCCCCTCCATTTATATCGTATTGTATAGCTGGATGTACCTGCAAAGAATTACATACTCCATCAATCTTTTTATTTATCAGCTCTACCTGGTTAGATAACATGGTGACCGCGTCGAGGTTGAAGACACTGGCTGCTTTAGTAGGAATTGCCCTCATGACTTGCCACTGATAATTATTCAGTGCCATCTTCTCAATGAATTCGTAGGCAGCCTCAGTTGTTTTATTGTTCAGGGTTTCGCCGGCGGCTGAATCGATCAATTGCCTCGTTGAAGGGTTCACACCGCTAGAAAGTTTGGACCTGTAGCCACAAAGGTAATCCGTGGTGTGGGCACCTCCTCAACAAATCTTTGTATCTCTCCCATGCATCATAAAGTGTCTCTAAATCCATCTGCACAAAAGAAGAGATATCATTCCTCAACTTGGCTGTTTTAGCCGGCGAAAAATATTTCAATAAAAATTTTTCGGTCATCTGATCCCATGTAGTGATTGATCCTCGTGGAAGAGAATGCAACCACTGTTTGGCTTTATTTCTCAAAGAAAAGGGAAATAACCGAAGACAGATGGCATCATCAGAAACGTCATTTATTTTGAAGGTATCACAGAATTCTAGAAAATTTGCTAAGTGTGTGTTAGGATCCTCATCCTGCAAATCATCAAACTGAACAAATTGTTGTATAATCTATATAGCGTTAGGGTTCAGTTCAAAATTATATGCAGCAATAGTAGGCCTAACAATACTTGACTCAGTTCCTGTTAAATTAGGTTTAGTATAATCATACATAGTTCGAGGAGCATGATGTTCGGCTGCCACTGGAGGTAGCGGATTATTCTCAGCCATCTCTTCGGTGGTATTGATTTCGACTTCCTGCTCCTCTTCTATGTATTTTAAGCTTCGCCTTATTTCTCTACGATTTCTGTGAACAGTACCTTCAATATCACTGTCCTAAATCAGGGGTCCTGTCAGGTTCCTTCTAGCTAAAAACTAGAGGTACCTGAAAGGAACAAAAGGAAGACGATTAACAAAGTTAAAAACAAAAGTAAATAAAAATTAAGCTTTCTTAATATTTTAGTTCCCCGGCAACGGCGCCAACAACTTGATCGTTGTTTTATGCAATGTCAAAGTCTTAAATTTTATATAAAGAATGATTGAACCTGGAAACTAACTATGACAACGATGTGAGGCAAGACCGGATTGTCGAACCCAAAGGAACTAAAAGTACTAATACTAACTTTCTTTTTATTATCTAGCCTAAAACAGAGGGAATTTGTTGTTTAATCTAAATTAACTAACCACTAAGCTAAAGACTCTAAGACAAAGAAGAATGAAATTGGGGAAAATACTTGTGAGAGAAAACCAATTGACTAAGACAATACCCGAGGAAGAATCCACCTAGACTTCACTTGTTATCTAACTCTAAACCAGACGATTTATTCACTTGACTTGATCCGTAGGATTCCCTAACGTATATTAATCCCTATCTCGAGGCGACTAACATCTAACCCTAGGTTGATTAATTGAAATCTCTTTCTAATTAAAACCCCTAGAATTGCATTAACTCGATCTATAGACTTCCATATTAGGTTTGACCCTAATCCGGTAGATTTTCGTCATCCTATTTCTAGGCGCGCGAGCAACTCCGCTTAACTATGCTAGATCTACTCTTAGGCAGAGACTTTTGCTCCTCCACCTAAGCACATCATACTTGAATTAATATCTCGGAAATATCAACACAAGATTTAAGAACACATAATTAAGAACAAGTCAAATATTTATCATATAGTTCAGCAAACGATAACAAGATTCATCTTAGGTTTCACCCCCCTCAGGTATCTGAGGGTTTAGTTCATAATCATAAAAGAATACATATCAGAAGAAAAGATAAAACAAAACATAAGAAAAAAACCCTAAAACTCCCTGAAAGAATTGAAGAGAGATCCTCCGTCTTGAGTATGACTCCGACTTCTTGAGATGAATCAAATGGCTTTCTTCGAGTAAATTCCACAATTTTGGCTTCTCTGGCTCAGCTCTTCGGCCTAGCTGAACACCCCCTGAAGGTTGGCCTCTAGGGTGTTTATATAGGCTTTTGGAATGGCTTTCTTTGCCTCTAAATACCCTAATCCGATTGAAACTCTTCTTTCTCACGTAAGGGACACGCCCATGGCATACGCCCGTGTGAATCGTGGCCAGGCCGTGTTCAAGTCTGTTGATGAGGCACGGCCGTGTGGTCTTGGGCCCAGGCCATGTTGATTTCGTGTTATAGCCCATTTACTCCGTTTTGGGCCTGTTTCTCGTTCTTTTCATCATCCGGTGCTCTTCTGAGTATAAAACATGAAAACAAAGGATTAAGAGCACCAAATTACACAATTCAAGGCTTAAATCATCCAAAAGTGTGCTAAATGTGGGATAAAAATATGTTACTATTACGGTTTATCAAGTAACATATAATGACATTCAAGGCACAATCCAAGCTTTATTATGCAATATTTTAATAATAACCTAGAAATGCAAATATATCCATTTAAGTACAAGCAATTCATCAAGTTTAGAGGCTTGAGATATAACTCTTTTCAAGAGTTATCACACCCCCAAACTTGAGTTCTTGCTTGTCCTTAAGCAAAATGTGTATGAATCCATGGATGCAATTTTCCAATACAACACAATTACCTCTTGTACTGCTAGACCATACGAAGCATATTTTATACCTCCATTCTCAACAGTCTTCTGTCTCAAAAAGTTGGTTCAAATTTTATAGGTTTGTTTAGCATACGAGTGCAGAAAATGTTACCTAAAAATAAAATTTCCTAAACATTCATGCTATTTTGACTATATCAAACACCTCCTAATGTACTTAGTTTATCTTTCCTCTAAACTCAGTTTCTCTGCTCACAATTATTTTGTCATTGCATAATTTAATTAATAAAAAAAATTCTAAAGAATTCATCTTGTCACATGGTTTCTTTATTTGACAATCTCAATGGAGCATACACTAGATTGCTAGGTATCACGTCATGCCACAATTTGAATGTAATTCAATCATGAAGTTAAAGCTTTTAACTTAGAAGATGGATGGAGCAAACAACTACCTCCTTAGCTACTCAGCCTAGAACTGCAGTGGAGTGTCCCTAAACTATTTTTTTTACTTACTCTTGTTTGAACTTACTTTTCTTGTCAATAATACAATGGAGCAAACAAAATATTACTGACCTAATCAACATTTTCAAACATTGGAGTGTTTCATGGCATCTTTCCTCTTTTATTTATTATTATTCATTGCCAATTTACTAAACTTATGTTCAAGAACTTCTAAGTGTATTAAAAGAAACCTACTATAGTCCAATTGTAATTATAATTAGGTCATTATACTTTTAGGGATTAATTTTCACACAACTATCCTAAGCTAAACATACCTAATCAACTATCACAATTTTCTAAGCTTATTGAAGAATTATTATCCTCATCGAACATCATAGATAAAAATATACTTAACATAGTCTAACAGTCATTTGGCATTTGTATGTCATGGAAAAATGAGTGACAAAATAATCAAATGTTAAGACAATTATCTAATGCATACAATATGTACAACACACCCCAAAACCTAAGGAATGCATTGTCCTCAATGCATGATCAGAAACAAATTGCAAAATGCAAAAAGAAACATATATATAATGCAATCAAAACAATTATGAATGCATGAAAAAAACATGTTATATAATGAAAAGTATGCAAATAAAAATAAAAATAAAAATAAAATCTTGGAAAGAATTTGGTGTTACTTTAATTGGGTTGAGTAGATTTCCTGCAGACATGATGGAGTGAAGTAACAGCATGTGCTTTTTTGAAATAGTAAAATTATGAGTTGAAGGGCTAAGGTGAAATTTAAGAAAATGATACCATACCCGACATTGGGGCTTCAAAGAAACACGTTCGATGTTGTAGCAATCTTGTCAAGAAAATATTCATTTTTTTCCTTCTACACAGAGATCCTTAATAACTTGTTGTAGACCCTCTATTATTATTGTTGCAGCAAATTGAGAATGTTTATCAGACCCTAAGGTAAACCATACTGTGTGTTGATGGAGTACTCATCAAATAGCACTGAAATGCCCCATACATAGATAAAAGCATTATTTGGAGAGGTTAAGTAGGCAAAAAATTCCTTTACAACCTTATGAGAACATCATCAAGATGAAGGCTAAATATTTGACAGCCATGTTTTTCAACTATAGAAGAAATCGCTTCAGTATATCCTATAAAGGTTGTTGATAGCACTAGAAAGAACACAGGTTTTCCCCCTTACTTATTGGTTAAATTGTTCCCATTTAGTTATCCTTAGCATGCATTTTAGCATTTTTAGTTTAGTAAATTACTTTTTATAACTCAGTGAATCCTAGCCTATTTTATCCTTAATTTTGCTATCTTATTGCATTAATGTCGTTGTATGAGTTAATCCCAGATTGCGCCCAGAATTGTCGTCGCACCTGACAGCTGCCCGGAATGTCACTGCATGAGTTAATTCCAGATTGCGTCCAAAAATTTCGCCACACCTAACAACTGTCTGGCTGAGAACCAAAATTGCGTGAGCTGTCCAGTCTGGCATAACCAACCTGTACGTACAAAGACAGAATAATTTTGAGGAAATGACACAGTACTGTTGGAGAATGACATAAAAGGTGGACATAAGAAGAAAAAGAAAGCTTTTTTCTCCATCATCATCTTCATCATCCTACCTTAAAGCTTGTGGCCATGGAAGCTTAAGCCTCCCACGGGTGAGCCAACGTGGAAACCAGATGCAGACCAGCTCTTGACAAGGAGACCTAAGTGTGCGACAAGAGGGAATAGAGAGATTCAGTCGAGTTGTCAAGGAATAGTATTCTCCACTCGATTCTTTCTTATTTCTTTCTGAATGCTGGTGATTATTCTTTGTTTTTTGTTGTATAGAAGTACAAATGAATTCTTGGTTAAATGTTATCTTATTCAATCATTTAATCTTGAGGTTTGGATTTTTTTAACATGGAAGTGTTATTACGGTCACTGACACTGGAAAGTGCAGTGATAGTTTAAGCCAACAAGCATTTCAACAGAAGTTGAGTGAGGATTAGAGGAATTTAGTCCACTTGTTTTTAATAGTGCCGTATTGCCATCATTAGAAGGTGAGGTCAATATGCATGTTTAAGTCTCAGATTAAATAGAGGAGTAACGTTGGGTAAGATATACATTGAATTTTATTGCCTCAACAATCACCTATATTTTTGTACCTTGTGAGCACTTAGTATTCTGTTGAAGATTCATGTTGGGGATCCCAGTTTATCATTATCATATTTTATTTTATTGTTTTCAAGTTATTGCATCGACAACTATTCTCACAATTTATCTCGTTTTTATCTAGTTGTGCACCAACATTAATAGACAAAAGACAACCATCCCTGTGGGATCGATATCCGACAGACTCACATCTATCAACTATACTTGCATCGAGAGTGTACGCTTGCACATTATTGCTGTGACATTAACAGACGATCAAGTTTTTGGCATCGTTGCTGGGGATGGTGCTTATTTGATGTTTATTTTTTATTTTGTGTGTTTTTTCACTTTATTTTCTCTATTTAATATTTTGTATTCACTAACTGGTTTTTCTTTGTTGATTCTTTAACTTCAATTTAGGTATTTTATGACCCAAAGAAATTTGGATTTTCTTATCGATTTTGATCTAGAAATTAAAAGGACTGTTCTGAATAGACTTCGAGAATAAAGTAATATGGCTCTACCAGGGAATAATGCAGCCATACCTCTGATGCAACAGCAAATTATTAATAATCCATTGTTGCCGCAAGATGCTCACATACAAAATAGGACTATACGAGATTTTTTAGTACTTATCTTGGATGATCTACACAACCAAGAGTTGTTAGGCCAGCGATTCAAGTTGGGAATTTTGAAATCAAGCCAGTAATGTTCCAAATGTTGAATTCTAAAGGAAAATATGCTAGACTGCCACATGCAGATACGAGAGAACATCTTAAATTCTTTTTAGTGATCTGTGCTTCCTTTAGTCAACAAGGCGTTCCTGATGATGTCTTAAAGATGCAATGATTTCCATACTCCTTACAAGGAAGAGCCCGTACTTGGTTGTTTGGACTACCTACTGGGTCAATTACTTCTTGGGATGCACTAGCAACACAGTTTGTTTTGCGATTCAACCTGCTGACAATGAATGCTCATCCTAGAAATGATATTACTGCTTATCATCAACTAGATAGTGAAAATCTTCACACCAAATGGGAATTTTATAAATCTTTACTTTGACGTTGTCCCATGCACGACATCCAACCAGAAACACAAATTGAGATTTTTTTATAATGGGTTGAATTCATATACAAAGAATCTTGTCGACGCATCAGCCAATGGACCTCTCTTGGATTGTACTTATAATGATGCTGTGAGAATTATTGAGAGAATTGCTCAAAATGATTATCAATACCCTATCCCTAGAGCTACACAAGCAAAAACTACTTCAGGAGTTAGTGAATTGGATCCAATAACCGCATTAAGTGCTCAAGTTTCTTCTCTCACAAACATGATTAAAAATATGCAAGGGACGAATGGAGTTGCACCTATACAAGTCACTCAACAAATTGATGTTCCTACTTTTTGTTGTGAGATTTGTAGTGACAACCATAGCTATGAAGATTGTCCACAACATATAGAGAATGCATGTTATATTAGTAACATCCGCAATAATTCTTATGGTAATTCATACAACAACTCTGTACGCAACCAACAATTTTGGGGAACTCAGAGTGCTGGACAAAATGCTGCGACATTCAGATATGGGAATACATATAGTCGAGGCAATTATAATCCCAGACAAGAGAATTACAACCAATAGCAGCAGAACTATAATCAACACACACAAATGCATCCACAACAAGGCCAAACACATGTACACCAAAATCTGATACAGCCACAACACTCTTCAATACCAAATCAGCATATTCAAGGACATCGACAGCAACTATACACTCAAGCTTCTACTTCTGACCCGTTAGCAACTCTTGAGGCATTAATGCGAGAGCATATTACTCGTACGGAAGCTATCGTACAAGGTAATTCATCTTAAATTCGAGCATTGGAAGCGCAATTAGGAGAACTTGTTTCAAATTTGAATACTCAACCACCAGGCTCATTACCTAATGACACGAAAAATCCTAGTCCGAGAGGGAAAGAACATTGTAAGGCTATCACTCTTAGGAATGGTAAACCAATTGGTGAACCGTTTATCGGCTCTATTGTAGCACCTCACGATACAAATGGAGTGATCACTGATGAGAAGGTTGAATCTGAGGAATTTGTCAATGTATTAGACAAAGAAGTTCCACAAATTGTCACTCATATGCCTAATGTCTGACCTTCTAAGTTGTCGACGCAATCAAAGATGTCAGCGCAAGCACATATATCTCTACCTTTACTTCCCACAAAGATTCAGGAAGAATGAGCATGACAAGCAGTACCAGTAGTTCCTGGACACACTGAAGCAACTGCAGAACTACATTCCTTTAATAGATGCTCTGGTACAAATTCTAAGTCATGGGAAATTTACGAAAGACCTCTTGTCTAAGAAGAAGAAGCTTACAGATATTGAAACTATTGCACTCACAGAAGGATGTAGTGTTGTTTTGACAAACAAGTTGCCCCATAAATTGAAAGGTCCTGGGAGCTTTACCATCCCATGTTCAATTGGCACTCATTATTTGGGTAAGCCTTTATGCGACTTGGGAGCTAGCATTAAACTAATGCCAGTATCTACTTTCAGAAAGTTGGGAATTGGTCACATGAAATCTGCTGCAGTGACATTACAACTAGCCGATTGATCCTTGGCTCAACCTGAAGGGCAAATAAAAGACATTTTAGTTCGCGTGGATAAATTCATTTTTTCGGCTAATTTTATCATACTTGACTGCGAGGCAGACAAAGAGGTTCCCAGAATCTTGGGATGACCATTTTTAGCCACCTGCCGAACTCTTATTGATGTTTATAAGGGTAAACTAACCATGCGACTTAATGATGAGCAAGTCACCTTCAATGTTTTTGAATCTATTCAATTCAAAGTCAAAGAAGAATGTTATATTGTTGATGTGCTAGTTGATTTAATTGAGGAAGAATTCAATGACCAGAACACAGCACTTTCTAAAGAGTTTGCAGTGACATCTGATGTCGAATCCTTAGACAATTGTGATAGCATGGTTGAAGCTAATAATCTCAAACTCAAGCATGGATGGCATATTGAATCCTTAGACCTAGCCAACAAAACAATCCCAATTTTCAAACCATCTATTAAAGAAGCTCTTACTCTGGAATTGAAACCACTACCTCCTTATCTTAAATATGTCTTTCTAGGTGACCACAATACTCTCTAGTTATTGTCTCCGTAACACTGGATGTACCTCAAGAAGAGAAACATATTCTCAAGCAACATAAATGAGTTATTGCTAGGAGTATTTTTCGATATTCAAGGTATTAGTCCTTCTTTTTGCATGCACAAGATCAAATTGGAAGGTGAGGGCAAGCAATCGATTGAACAGCAAAGAAGATTAAACGAAAAGATGAAGGAAGTTGTCAAGAAGGAAATCATAAAAAGGCTTGATGCTGGAATTATTTACCCGATTTCTGATAGCAATTGGGTAAGCCCAGCGCAATGCATAATCATGGTTCACAATGATAAGGACAAATTAATTCCTATATGCATTCCCACGGGATGGCGAGTTTGTGTGGATTATTGCAAATTGAATGTAGCCATAAGCAAGGATCACTTCCCACTTCCTTTCATCGACCAAATGCTGGATCGGTGTAACAGCCCGATTTTGGGGCTAGTCGGAATAGTGGTTTCGAGACCGCTAGTCCGAGGATTAATAAAATTATTTTGATATTATTTTATGTGTTATGGCATTAATATATGGTGTAACACCCCTAACCCCTATCCGTCACCGGATTAGGGTTACGAGGCATTACCAATATAAATACAACCCAAAAAAGGCATTTGTGTACATATATCAATTAATGCGAAATCAATCTATACTATCTTGATTTAAACATGTACTTCCATTTTAATATCGAATCATTAAAAATCATATCACCAACAATATCAAAAAAAAAATCATGTATGCGCACAAACTCCATTCAATTAGTAAATATACTATTCATTAGGTCAACTTGAGTAACATTGCCGAATATAGAGGTTTATTCTTAGCCAACTTATACCAACTAATTTGCCACATAAATTTTCAATCACATGCAAACATAAATAGTTACTCACAACAAGGATTTAACCTTTAAAAGCTTCATGACCGAATATATATATATATATAAACAATCCAAGATAATATATATATAATACCAACTAGATCATGCCACAACCCAACATTTAAAAGTAAATATAAATCCATTGGATCATTAATACACCAAATTATTTTAATCTTTCATGTTCGCCTTATAGATGCATGCAAAAACAAGCAAAAGTTCATCCATTATCCACAATGCATTATAAATTTTATTCAACCCAAAGCCAATATTCAATCAAAGTATATAACATAATATGAGATAAATTCTAAATTATGATTATAAATCATGCATGAAACGCTTACTTAGACATATAGGTAATATTTCCATCATAAATTTTCATGATTCACATATATCTCCACAAACTTATGTTATTTCCGAATAAGCACAAAAAAATGCAACACTTCAAGCAAAAACAACCAACCGACATATAAACATAAAGCCATATTCGCATGGCATTATATACATCCACCTCAAAACAACTCAAAAATAGGTAACATAGCTTATACATGCCATAATTTCCAAGGTTCTATGCTGAATAAAAATAAAATACCAAAAGTATTTGATAATGCGATAGACTTCGTCCAAGATCCCTGAGTGCGAGCTTCAATCCCACAAGATCTATAACAAGAACAAACAAATACAGAACTGGTAAGCTACAGTAGCTTAGTAAGTTATAAGCAAAGGAAGTAAATATAACCAAGCATTATAAAAGTTTCTATTTAACTCATCTTAACCATTAATTAATTGGTGGCATCAATACACATACTAAATTACCAATCACTCATATCATATTACATTAGGTCACCATAATTAAACCAAATATCCACATGTTAAACTTCCATATCTCAATGAATTACCTAATTTACACCAAAATGATAATCTACCATACAATACATACATACCTGACACTCTCGTTTACCTCCATTAAGAGTTTTTGCTCCTTAGGAATCCGATAACCCGCACACATAATACAACTCCCGTAACGTATCGCACACTTAGTGCCGTTACGAAATTTCCGCACACAAAGTGCCATTTAACCGATATCGCACACATAGTGCTCGGTAAGTATAATCTGCACACAAAGTGCCATTCGACTGATATCGCACACATAGTGCTCGGTGAATAAGATTCGCACACATAGTGCCATTCGACCGATATCGCACACAAAGTGCTCGGTGAATAAGATTCACACATATAGTGCCATTCAATCGATATCGCACACATAGTGCTCGGTGAATAAGATTCGCACACATAGTGCTTCTTTTCTTTTATCTAATTATCTTCTCTTGCACATAGCATATATTTACATTCTTGATTCATGCATATAATATACCCACATATGTATATATTCAAACAAATTTTCCTTCCTATAATTTACTCTCACAATCGGCCATCCCCAAACATATATTCAGTTAACTACTATTCACTAACTCAAAGCCATCATTTAAACCTCTACTCAATTTATAAACATTCATTCAACCCCGAAAATATATATGTATATTCCATACATAATCCAACCCACATTCGGTTGGTATCCATATGTAATCTCATACCCTATCACATTTATAAAACTTATATACCCTTATACATAATTCAACCAACCAAGAAATTTATATAATAATTACATGTCCATGATCATATACTATCACATTCAGCAATCACATTTAAAATCACCATATCACATTCGGCAGTCAAGACTTTAGATAAAATTTCATTTGAAAACATACATTTCAATTTAATATTTATTCGTTTACAACAAAATGCTTATAAACTTACCTTGGTAGTTGAAGAGTTAAGATTTTCCTGCTACTCGTTTAATTTTGCCTTCCCCCGATCTGATTTTGGCTCTTTCCGTCCTTGATCTAAAATGAATTCAAAAAGAACTCATTCAACTAAAATTGCATTCATTTTAGCTCAAAACACATAATTGGAAAATTTTCCAATTTATCACTCATTCGAATTATGCCAAATTTTCACACTTTTGAGCTAAGGCCGAATGCTCCTTGAGCTCATTCAAGTCCCCATATATCATTCAATTTAATCATAACCTATAATTTATAATTTACCATTTTACCCCTACAATTACAACTTTTTACAATTTAGTCCCCAAAGCATAGAATACAAAAATTACATGAAATTTGGATTGACTTCTTGAGGGCCGAATCTTCCTCCTCCTTACACAAGTCTATACAACTCATTTATTTAGCATTTAGACCTTCAATTATTTATTTTCATGCTTTAAGCCATCATACATCCATTTCATCTAAATTCCTTACTCAAAACATGTTGATGTCTAACATAAGCTTAACATTCTTCCATCAAACAAAATAAAACAAAAGCATTCATCCATGGCCAAACCTAGAACATGCTTCAAACTTCAAAATTTCCACATGGGTTTAATAGTACTCATGATAACTAACTCAAAAATGCAAAAATTTACAAAAATCAAGCTTAAACACTAACCTCAATGTGACATGCAATGACCGAAAATTGAAAACTCAAGTTTTCTCTTCTCCCTTATGAGTTTCGGTAATGGTGAACCAAAGGTGGAAGATGAACATCCACTATCTCTTTTGTTTCATTATTTTAATCATATTACAAACTATTAATATAATATTCTTTACTAAAATAATTAAATCAAATATAAACACCATCATCATGCTGTCCACTCACCTAATTTTAGGGTAATTTACCATGCAAGTCCATTTATACAAGAACACTAACCAAGTAAATCACCCAATTAAAATATAAGCTACTTCACCATTTAAACAATTTAGTCCTTTTTCCTTAAATTGAACACACATGCATAAAATTTACCCACAATATTTTAACATAGGTTCAAACACATACCAAACATATCAAATATAGTATAAAAACATTTTTCTATCCCAGATTCGTGGTCCCGAAACCACTATTCCGACTAGGGTCGTAATTGGGCTATTACATATGGCTATATGAAAATTTTGATGCTTTAATTTTAATGATTGCATGCTTAATTGTGAAAAAAGATTAAATCGCATAAAGTGCGAAAGTTCTATTTTTCAAGGTAGAGGTTTCTAATACCCATAGAATATTAAATTGGAGGTCCTTAAAGTGCAATTAGGCCATTATAGGTGTGTTGGCCGACCATAGAGACAAGGAAACAAGGGCATTAAATTTTGGTCAAATTTTGGTGAAATTAGGTGATAAAAATATGAATAAAATAAGATAAAAAGGAAAGATATCATCTTTCACTATTCACCCTTCTTCTTCCACCGAAGATTGAAGAGAAAATAGAGGTTTTTGGAGTTCAAACTTTCATCCAAGCTATCTCCTTGCAAGTAAGTGATTTTAGAGGTCTTTCTTAATTTTTTTGTATTTTTGGGACCCCCAAAGCTTAAGCTAGCTAATGAGGGGACTAATTTGTAATATGGTTGACAGTTTAGGGACTTGCCATGAGAGTGTTTATGTTGTTTTCTGAGTTTTTATGGAAGAAAATGAATGTTAATGAGATGAGAAACAACTTTTGTGAAAGGTGTAATCATGAAAACACCTAAATGGGACCAAGTTGTAAATGTTGTGATTTAGTAATAAATGCATGAAGTAGTTGGATTTGTGAGTAGTTGTAAGAGAAATAAATGTTTGGCTAGGCTTTTTTAATGAGAAAATATGATGAAAAATGATTTACGAGCCTAGGGGCAAAATTGTAATTTTGCCATAGTACAATGGCAAAATGGTCATTTTTGCCTAAGTAGAGATTATGATGTATTATAATTATAAAATGATTGAATGAGTGAATTTTGTTATTATAGGTCAAGAAGAATGCAGAAACAACCTTGACCGAGGAAAAGGCAAGGTTACGGAATAGACCGTTGATTAACACATTTTGCAACGAGGTAAGTTTATGTGTAAATGGTGCATCTTAAATACACATGTTGTTACTTATTGGTGTATTGTATGATTGAGATTATTTACGATTTAAATGGATTGAGTTCGGTAGATAATGAATAATTTTCGTACGAACATCGAAATAGACATGTAAATGTAGAATATTATCCGTAATAATTAATGGTGGGCTATGTGCGATACCACCATAAATATTCTTGTTGGTGGACTATGTGCGATACCACTTTATTACTTAATCATTATGGGCTATGTGCGATACCATCGTTTATAATATCATTTGGTGGGCTATATGCGATACCACCCTATTACTTAATCAGGATGGGCTGTGTGAGATACCATCGTTTAGAATATCATTTGGTGGGCTATGTGCGATACCACCATAAATATTCTTGTTGGTGGGCTATGTGCGATACCACCTTGTTAAAGATTAATGGTGGGCTAAGTGCGAAACCATCGAGTGTTTGGTATTACTAGGAAAGGCTTATTGTGAAATTGTTAAGTGTTGTTTCATGTGATCATGTGGTGATAAGTGCAGGGGTTTATGTTAAATAATGTGAGCATCTGGCTTGTGATATGGTTGGAATGTGGTAAGAGATGAAATGAATAAGCATGATCATGGAATGTGGATTGTTCTTGCTTAGTATGTAATGCTATTTATTATTTAGCACATACTATGATGTTATTGTTTACATGTAAACTTACTAAACTTATAGCTTACTCCTTTCCTTTTTGTAACGCCCCGAATTTGGGCCTAGTAGAATTGGGCTTTGGGCTTTGGGTCTCAAAAAATTTTTAAGTGAGCAAGAAAATGTGAATTGGCATATGGGCTTTGAGGTTTATTTGAAGTCTTAAGGATAAGGAAGACCATAGGGAAATTTTTAATTTTTGCCTTAGTGGACCCTAGTCTCAAGTATTAGGCCTCTTAAACAGATTAAGGGGAAAATAGGACACAATTGGGCCTGTGGTCCAGTGCCAAGGTGGCATCACTTGGGGAGCTAGAAGGTGGCGTTACTATCAGGTGAAGAGGTCCAAGGTTCGAAGCTTATGAGTGGTAAATTGAGGGGTTTTATTTTTGCACATAGAAGAAAGGTAGTGGCGCTAGAGTGGACTCTAGAAGGGAGTGTTCAGGAGAGAAATTTAAGGTAAAGATAAGAGAGAAAAGACAGAGGATTGAGGTGTGGATGTGTTGGTGCCGAATTGGACTCTGAGGGAAAGGTAGTTTCGGCTTTGGCTATAAAAGCGGGGTGTCGAATCCCTTTGAAAGGTTATTTGAGTTCCATCATCTCTTTTCTTTCCTCCCCCTCAATCGATTTCTTCCATTGCCGAATTACCATCAAACCTTTTTGCTGAAATCCCTATTTGTGCTGAATCTTTGCTGTTTTCCTCCATGACAAATATGTTGATTAAGTGTTAAAAGCCGGATCTCGTTCAGTAGCTATCTAGGCTGCAGGATCAAAGGTGGGATTCGATAAGTACTCAGTCAACCTCCTTAGTGTGTTTTGTTAAAAGCTGAAGGGATATCTAACTTCTCCTTGTCGTTAACCTTGTATTAACAAGGGTAGGGTTCAAAGATCGCAAGCGTGGTAAGGATCGTTAGCAAGTGGTAAGTGTATTCGTCTCAGTTGTGGTTTAGTGAATGGTTGAATGGAAGTATGGCTTATAGGGGTGACTTGTGTGGAATATGAGTCACTTGATTGTTGATAGTATTTGTGTGGGTGTAGATGTAGGGGATAATCGTGAATAGTAGCTAATGAAGGGCTACTAGAACTGGTGGCACACGGTAAGGTTATGGTAAGACTTTGGCTTTTGGGTAAATACTGTAGTTGAGTGTGTATTGACTTGGAGATTGGTATTGATTGTAGGCTAAGGCTGAGGATAGTGTAGCATATCACAGTAACCAGGTGTGTACATACACTTTACACACGACTTTTGCCGAAATCCTGAAAAGCTGAAATGCCGAAAAAGCCAAAAAGCTGAAAGGTTGGCGCCGGTAACTACACGAGTGTGCGAACATTCATGTGGGGACACCAATACGATTACCAGGGCCAAGAGAGCAACCTCATGGTCTCGGGCCACTATTTGGTCGATCGGGCCACTATTTGGCTGATCGGGCCAAAAGGGGCTAAATGGGCCTGCCGAGCTCGTGGGCCCAAATCGGCAGGAATTGATATGTGAAAATTGAATGATGGATTGCTCTGCTTGTGTGATTTGAATAAGGTTGGGCCCAATGGGCTATATAAACATGATGGGGTTTAAAGGGTTATATGGACATGAGTAGGCTTAGTGGGCCTTATTGGATTTTAGAAATGCATGATAGGGTTTATTGACTCTAGGCCTAGTTCTAATAAATTCTTAAATATCATAAAACTTAATTTAATAATCAAGCATGTCTATGAATAAGTCGTTAGGTTAAAGTGTGGCAATGGACATATGCATGTCTAGGATTGGATCTAGGAAGAGCTTGGTATTTAAGCGGTCCTAGCGACCAACCTCCTCTTCTTTGGGATCCTACCTGGTGCATAGTGTCTGTTCACTTTAGCCGCAAGGACTGATTAATGGGCCAAAGTTCATAACTAAAACCCGTGATTTACAAAATTACCAAAATACCCCTGATTTGCAAAATTACCAAAATACCCCTAATTTGCAAAATTACCAAAATACCCCAGTTTGTGAAATTACCAAAATACCCTTGATTTGCAAAATTACCGAAATACCCCTGTAGGGTAGATTTACAGAATACCCCTGAATAGTGAAATGACTAAAATACCCCTAGGTGCTTAATGTGTGAAATGTGTATGTTGCATTCATGAGATATATGTTGCACTTAGGTGGGTTTGATGATACAGAGGAAGATATGTGAGGATCGCATAGTCGCTTGACGACCATAGATCCACCGGTGGCTTTAAGGCCATTATATGCTTAGCAGCCTTGCTGCAACGTTTGAGTGGTGCCGTTGTTGGTGCTACCTTAGGAGTGTAGGGATGGGTGGGTTGATACTTATATCCCTACAGGAGTGTAGGGTTAGAAGGGAAATGGAGTGCTGGGTTGGATTTGGGATGGGAGCATTGCATTCATATGATACTGATGTGATATGAGGTCATTGTGGGCTAAGGCCCAAGACCACCAATTTTGATAGGGCTTAGGCCCAATGTGATAATAGCATGTTAGTTGGACTACCAAGGGTCGTACATACTGAGTTTCGAAACTCACACCCTTTTATTAAATGTTTCAGGTGACCCTCAGTAGACGGCTCCACGTGGGAGAGGACTCGAAGGTGGCCACACTACAAGTTACTTAGAAGTTTTTGTTTATTTTTTTTCGAATGACTTATTGTTAATTATTTCGTTTGTAATAAGGCCTTGTATCTCCAGTTGACTTTACATATGGGTTCCTTATGTTTTCAACTACTTAATTGTTAAACTTGAATAAATTTCTAAAGTTTAAACATGGTTTTCGAAAAACCTATAACATGGGCTTTTATCATTACTTAACAAGTTGCTTAGATTTTGGGTTTCTGAGCTTTAAACTTAAGTTTTAAATAAGTGAAGTCGTTTTCAATTATCCCTTTTGATGTGACATCACCAGATTTGGCCATAACGTTTGGGCCGGGTCTGAGGGTGTTACACTTTTCCCTTGTTTTATAGTGTCAAAGAGTCGGGTCGAGATACGAAGATAATTGAAAGATCACCCACACTATCAGCTCAGCTCGATATATCTAGACTTAGTGTTTTGAGTATGGCATGTATAGGGGCTAGGCTAGGTGAATTGTTTTGTTATTTTGGCCAAGAGTGTGTTGGCTCCTTTAAAGATGAACTCTTTTGTATATAGCAATAGTTGATGGCTCATTATTACTAATTTATGAAAAGATGAAGTTATTCATGGAAGTGTATGTTACAAATTTGGGTTACTTAGTGATTTGTTGAATGGAATTATGTTGTGGGAACTACGGTGGTGAAAAGAGCTTGGCAAATAGCCTTGTTCTTGTCCACACGGGTAGGCACACGGGAGTGTGTCTAGGCCATGTGTGACACACGATTAGTCCCATGGGTGTGTGACTAGGCCGTGTGTCCCTTGTAGGCTAGTGTTGCAAGTCAGTGTCGACCACGGGCTAGCCACACGGGCGTGTGCCTAGGCCGTGTGTCCCATATGAGGTTGCTGACGTCACAAATAGAATACCTAGGTTTTTACACACGAGCGAAGACACGGGCATGTCTAGACCATGTGGAGCAAACGGGCCAAGAACACAAGCGTGTGTCCAGCCGTGTGAAAACCCCTGTAGGTTCGAAATAAAAATAAATCCTATACGGGTTAGGGACATAGGCGTGTGTGACCACACGGCCTGCCCACACGGGCGTGTCCCATTTCACACGGGCGTGTGGCTCCTGTTTAGGTAAAAAATATTTAAGTGCACAAAAGTTTCCGATTGGGTTTCGAAACCCTCCGTATGCATGTTTAAGGCCTCGTAGGTCCTTAATGAGAATGTTTTGATGGTGAAGGAGATATTTTAAGTTGGAATGAAATTTTATAGACTAAAATTGTATGACTGAGTGAGTTAAGTCCAGTAATGTCTAGTGCCCGGTTCCAGCGTAGGATACGGGTAAGGGGTGTTACAATCGGCTTGTTGGAAAGGCCTATTATTGCTTTTTAGATGGCTATTCTGGATACAATCAAATTGCTATTGCACCAGAGGATCAGGAGAAAACAACCTTCACCTGCCCTTTTGGTACTTTCACGTTTTGCGGTATGCCTTTCTGTCTTTGTAACACACCAACCACATTTCAAAGGTGCATGATGGCAATATTCTCAGATATAATCGAAGACTCTATAGAGGGTTTTATGGATGATTTCTCGATCTATGGGAATGATTTTGATCATTGCGCTAACAATTTGGATAAAGTACTGAAACGATGTGAAGACACACATCTTGTCCTGAATTGGGAAAATTGACATTTCATGGCAACTGAAGGTATTGTGTTAGGACACCGTACCTCTAGCTAAGGTGGAAATCATTGAAAAATTACCTCTACCAACAAACGTGAGGGGTTTTCGCAGTTTTCTGTGACATGCGGGGTTTTACCGACAGTTTATTAGAGATTTTTCGAAAATTGCAAATCCCTTATGCTCATTGTTGGAACAGAATGGAAAATTCTTCTTTGACAATGCATGTCTGGATGCATTTATTCAGTTAAAAAAGAAACTAGTAAATCCACCCATTGTCGTTGCACCAAATTGGTCTCAACCTTTTGAAATTATGTACAGTGCAAGCGACTTTGTTGTGGGTGTAGTGCCAGGACAACGAAAAGGAAAAATATTTCATGCCATCTATTATGCTAGCAAAACTCTTACAGAGGCTCAACTCAATTATACAACTACAGAGAAAGAATTGTTGTCTGTAGTCTTTACTTTCGACAAGTTTCATTCTTATCTTGTCGGGGCAAAGGTTACTGTCTTCACTGATCACTCAGCATTGAGATATCTCTTTGCAAAAAAGATGTCAAACCAAGACTGATACGCTGGATATTACTGTTTCAAGAATTTGACATCGAGATAAAAAAACTGTAAGGGTTCAGAGAATCAAGTTGCAGACCATCTGTCTTAATTGGAAGTTGGTAGCAAAGACAAAGACATACTTCAAATTGTCGACGCATTCCTAGATGAGAAGTTATTTGTTGTAGATGCAACTCATTGGTATGTAGATTTTGTTAATTATCTAGTGTGTGGAAAACTCTCATTAGGTGTCACGAGACATAAAAAAGAAAGATTTCTTCGTGACGTAATGAAGTATCATTGGAACAAGCCATATTTATTCAAGGTATGCAATGACAACATCATTCAACGTTGTGTTATAGAAGAGGAGATGCATTCATTCTTGAAGCATTGTTCTAATGCTCCCTATGTAGGTCATTTCGGTGGTATGAAAACTGCTGCTAAAGTTCTCCAATCAGGATTCTACTGGCCAACATTTTTCAAAGACGCCCATAATTTTTTGAATCAATGCGATAGGTGTCAACGCACTGGTTCCATATCCCGACGCAATGAAATATTGCAACAGCCAATTATGGAGGTTGAATTATTCGATGTTTGGGGTATGGATTTTATGGGACCGTTTCTGAGCTCATTTGAAAATCTTTATATATTAGTAGTTGTTGACTATGTCTTGAAGTGGGTGGAAGTTGTTGTAGTCCCAAAGGATGACGTAAAGACAGTGCTAAAATTTTTTCACAAGTATATACTCACCCACGTTGGCACACCAAAGGCATTGATTAGTGATCAGGGTACACACTTTCATTGCAACCAAGTGGCGACTGCACTGAAGAGATATAGAGTTAATCATAGAATGGCTACTAATTATCATCTTGAAACCAATAGACAAGTTGAAGTATCGAATTGACAAATTAAAAAGATTCTTGAAAAGGTTGTAAACCCTTTGAGGAAAGATTGGTCTTTCCGATTGGATGGCACTTTATGGGCATTGCAAATAGCATACAAAACTCCATTAGGGATGTCTCCGTATCAGTTGGTTTTGGGGAAAGCATGTCACTAGCCAGTTGAACTGGAACACAAAGCAATTTGGGCAATTAAGCAAGTGAACATGGACTATGAGGTGGTTGGAAAGAAAAGACTGTTGGATATCACTGAACTAGAGGAGATTAGGAGAAATGCTTATAAAAGCACTACAATTTACAAGGAAAAGACAAAATGATGACATGACAAGATTATTTTATAGCGACAATTTATCGTGAGGCAATAGGTTTTATTATTCAATTTTCGACTTGAATTGCACCCAGGTAAATTGCGTTCATGTTGGTCGGGACCTTTTGAAGTTGTCATCGTATTTCCTCATGGTGCAGTCACAATTCGAGATTTGCGTGATGGACACCAGTTCAAAGTAAATGGACAGAGGCTGAAACACTATTTTGGCAACAGTGGTCAAAAGCAGGCAGAGACCATTAAATTGGTCGAAAAGTTTACTTTTAATTATTACTCTGTAACTTTAATTTATTTTTTTTAAAGTTTGTTTTTCCTTCCTTTTTGCAATCATTGTCGACAAATTGAAATCTTGCTGTCAGCGCATTCCATAAGCCTATATTACCATTTATAACTCATCAAAATTTAGAGAAATCAGATTCCACTGTTGGATCAAAAAATCACTTAGTCGTTGGATCTTTCTGAGCAGGCACAATTTTTATTGGACACAAGTCTTCCCACCAGCCTTATATCTCTCCACAAAACAACACGCCTCTCTATCTTCCTCTTTCACCCACTATAAATCCTCTCCCGCTGTACTGACTGTAACGCATTCAAGCAACCATTTTTATTTCCTTTCTCTTTTAAAAATCATATCTCTTTACCATTAAATCGTTCTCCCTTAATAAAAGATGGCCAAAACAAGAGGCTCAGTTAAGAAAGTTACCAAATCTATTGGGGAACATGCGTCCTCTACTACAACAGTCCTTGAATCAGAATTCCCCAAGCTAGTGCTGACAAAGGAGCCAGTAACCTTTTTGAATAAAGAGGCTAAGGGAAAGTTTCACGACAACATATTGAAGCGCAACTTTCATCTTGAGCAAGGTATTTCCCTTTCTCCACAACAAGACTTGGGTAAACAAGTCTCCAAAACCATCTCGAAGTTAAAATGGGAAACTTTTTGCACCCATCCTAGAAGCTACTCGCCTTCACTGGTACGTGAGTTCTATGATAATCTTTAGGATCATGAGTTAGATTTTATTTTCATTTGAGAAGGTTTAATACCATGGGACGCTACAAAAATTAACGAGCTGTACAAAACCAAGGTCAATGTCAAAGAACACTCCGAGTTTATTGATGACATCGCAGATGAAAAATGAGACCTGTTGGTGAGAAACTTGTATGTCGAGGGAGCAGTGTGGACGGGTTCCAATCAAAATAACTATATAATGCAACGCCACTTCCTGAAACTGCAAGGAAAAATTTGGTTTCATTTTGTCAACTGCAGGCTCAAACCTCCATTCACAGCACCATAGTCACCCTAGACAAAATGTGTCAGTCTGACACATTCTATTGTTAAGGGCAGAAAAATTGATGTGGGCACAATACTTCACCAAGAAATAGCTGACTACGTAGCAAGGTAGACTAAGATCTTGGTTTTCCCATCACTAGTGATGTTATTGTGCCAACAAATAGGAAATGTGCCCCATGTTAGTGCAGAAGTCTTGGAAAATAAGGGCCCAATCAATGAAGCATCTGTAGAAAGAATGACTCGAGGCAATGACACGCTGATACTAAAGGAGGTAGATACTAGCAAGACAAGAAAGGGTAAAGATAAAGTCGAAAGCAAAGGAACAAACCTATATGCAGAGACATCATTATGGCGCAAACTGAAGGATGTCGAGAAAATGATCAATTCCATCAAAAACAGGCAGATCAGGCTTGTGCCTACAATTGAAGATATGAAGAAATCACATAATTTGTTCTACGCTTATACCAGAGCCTGGAATAGTTCTATTGTAGCCATATTAGGCCAATTGAGCCCATCCCACTACTGGAATTTCTTGTGTTTCCACCAATCATTTGCAATTATGACCCCTCTTCCTCGGATGACCACTAAGAAGACCAAAATAGACCGATGGCATTCCCACCTATTGTACAGGTCTCTGATATTGAGAAAGAAGTGGAATCCAGGGACATTGAAGAATGTTTGTGAAAGATTGATAGCATGTTTGAGGATGGTATTTTTGCTGATCAAAAGGGCATTGTTGTTGAGAAAGAAGTTGTTGCTATCGAAGAGGAAGTTGTCGCAGAAGAGGAAGTGGTTGTTGAAAAAGAAGTTGATAAAAATGAGAAAGAAAAAGAAGATTCTGTTGAGAATATTGTCACAAATATTGATAATTTGGAGCGAACTGGAGCGAGACCTACAGAAGTTTCTGAGGTAACCAGTGAGGAGCAATGTAATTCATTGGCAATAGTGGTCTACACTAGACCACTCCAAGTGACCTCTCCTACACAAACAGCAGCCGATGATGCCGAGGCAGAGCCGGGCATTGAGGAGCAATCCAAAAACCATGCAAAGCCTAAAGAAAAGAAAAGGAAGCACTCCAAGGATAAAAAATAAAAGAAAGAGGAGGAGAAAGAAACATCATGCAACCACATCGACAGCTGCGGATAACTGAGTTACTTTATTTTAAACTTTAGTTATAGTATCCATGCATTACATGTAGCTATAGGTTTTATTTTGGTAAGTATATATTGTCATTTCATTTTCATGTTAGTGCATTGGGGATAATGCAAACTTTACGTTTGGGGGAATGTACATAGGGCTTAGAAACACACCCACATTTCAAAATAAATCAGAAATGAAGCATGCAAGGTTAATTATAGTTAATGAAAATTGTTCAAAAAAAATTTGTTACATTCGATGCTTAATTCTTGAGTCATGTAAATTAGCAATAAATGAGTTAGATAAATTTAACAAAAGGTTGTAGCTTTAATTCTTTGATGAATGGATTATGTTGCATTAGTAATAGATGACTGCCATCATTCCTTAAATCTTGAATGAATCTACTTTTTACAGCTATTTATATATGTATATATAGTTATAAAGTAGAGGCACTCCAAAGTGGTTGTAGTATGGAATGTTAAAAAGGGAACACTCCAATACAAGCGTCAGAAAAATCAATCTGGCCAAAAGCCGTCAATGCATGAGTGTGTGTCGACGCAATTACGTACTCCTTGGGGGTTTGTTGCACCCCATCGTTACTTCTCAGGAACAAGGTTACAGTAATGCAACGATATCCCTTATTCCGAAATAATAATAATAATAATATGTATATATATACTTAGTATTGTACAATAAATGTTGTAATGGTAGATAGAACTTAAGGTTTGAAGCATGATGCTAGCATTGATGAAGTTGCAACCTTATTCATTCATGCTTATGAATTATCGATGCAATATTCTTCCATCTGAATGTGATTCATCCATTGGGAATTTAGAGGGTTCAAGTTGTAAGAATGATCACTTGCCTTAGTAAAAATTTTTGTAGCCTTGCTAGTTTCTATGTTACTTGAGGACAAGTAAAAACTCAAGTTTGGGGGTGTGATAGCACTAGAAAAAACATAGGTTTTCCCCCTTCCTTATTGGTTAAATTATTCCCGTTTAATTATCCTTAGCATACATTTTAGCATTTTTAGTTTAGTAAATTATATTTTATAACTCAGTGAATCCTAGCCTATTTTATCATTAATTTTGTTATATTATTGCATTAATGTCACCACAAGAGTTAATACCAGATTACGCCCGGAATTGTCGCCGCACCTGACAGCTGCCTGCAATGTCGCTCATGAGTTAATTCCAGATTGCGTCCAGAATTGTCGCCGCACCTGACAGCTATCTGGATAAGAACCAAAACTACGTGAGCTGCCTAGTCTAGCATAACCAACCTATACGTACAAGGACAGAATAATTTTGAGGAAAGGACACATGTACTGTTGGAGGAGGACATAAAAGTTGGACGTAAGAAGAAAAAGAAAGCTTTTTTCTCCACCATCATCTTCATCATCCTACCTTGAAGCTTATGGCCATGGCAGCTTAAGCCTCTCACTGGCGAGCCAACATGAAAACCAGATGCAGACTATCTCCTGACGAGGAGACCTAAGTGCGCGACAAGAAGGAATAGAGAGATTTAGTCGAGTTGTCTAGGAATAGTATTCTCCATTCGTTTCTTTCTTATTTCTTTTTGAATGCTGGTGATTATTCTCTGCTTTCTGTTGTATGGAAGTAAAAATGAATTCTTGGTTAAATGTTATCTTATTCAATCTTACTTTTATCGTTTAATCTTGGGGTTTGAATGTTTTTTAACACAGAAGTGTTATTGCAGTCACTGACACTGGAAAGTGCTGTGACAGTTTGAGCCAACAAGCATTTCAATAGAAGTTGAGTGAGGATTAGAGGAATTTAGTCCACTTGTTCTTAATAGTGTCGTATTGCCATCATCAGAAGGTGAGGTTAATATGCATGTTTAAGTCTTTGATTAAATAGAAGAGTAACGCTAGGTAAGATATACACTGAATTTTGTTGCATCGAAAATCACCTATATTTTTGTACCTTGTGAGCACTTAGTATTCTGTTGAAGATTCATGTTGGGGATCCCAGTTTATAATTATCATATTTTATTTTAATATTTTCAAGTTATTGCATCAACAACTACTCTCACAATTTATCTCGTTTCTATCTAATTGTGCACCGACTTTAATAGACAAAAAACTACCATCCCTTTGGGATCGATATCCGACAGACTCAAATTTATCTACTATACTTGCATCAATAGTGTTCGCTTGCACATAATTTTTTTGACGTTAACAACTGATCAGTTGCTCCTTGAAAAAGAAAACCTTTCTCCATAGCTTACATGTGTTTGTGGTGTACTTCTCTTCAGTAGCTCCAGTTAGAGCAAGAAAGAGTAATTGTAAAATAAAAATGAGAACTTTATAGTTATAGAATAAACAAGAAAAATGGTGAAGGAGAAGACATTGTTAGTAATCGTGAAAGAAAATGAATCGATTAAGGTAAAAGTGAGAGAAAATAGGGTTGTTATGTGGGTGATAAGAAGGCTGAAATCATGGCCTAGTCCGTAATATACCTACATAGAAAAAAAATTTAATTGTTTCAAATGGGCTATCCACTAAACTACAAGGCCTAGTCCGTAATATACCTGCAAAGAAAAAAATAAAAATTAATTTACTGATTAAAGAAATCGAAAGCAAATAAAGCAAAGAGACAAATGCATATTTGCACACTACGTAGTTCAAAGAGCAATGGAAAGTTTATCCCGAGTTAAAGGAACACCCCAATAATGCTTTAAATGTTGGCTATTAACTTTGAAAGTAATGCTAGTATTGACATCTTTGACTTTTACAGCTCTATAATGGTAAACATGAACTATCTCACATGGTCTTGACCAACAAGGCTTCAATTTGCCAGGAAACAACTTAAATCTGGAATTGAACAACAACCCTTGTTATCCAGGTATAAATTGTCGTGGCAAAAATCTTTTTATCATGTCATCGCTTAGTCTTTCCTTTATACAGTCAAGCATTCTCGTAAACCTGAGCTCTGAATTCCTCCATCTCATTCAGTTCAAGTAGTCGGTTACCACCAGCAGTAACCCAATCCATGTTCAATTTCTTAATTGCCCCAAATGCTTTATGTTCAAGTTCAACCAGTAAATAACCAGGCTTCCCATAGACAAGCTTGAAAGGCGACATTCCCAATTGTGCCTTGAATGCAGTACGATATGCCCACAAAGCTTCATCCAATCTGGATGACTAAACTTTGCGAGTGGGATTGACTACTTTCTCCAAATTTTGCTTAATCTCTCTATTAGAGACCTCCACTTGTCTATTTGTCTGGGATGGAATGTCATGGCAATCTTATGTTTGATAACATATCTATTCAATGCAGTAGCAACTAATTTGCAGTCAAAATGGGAGCCTTCATCACAAATAAGGGCACGAGATGTACAAAACCTGGTGAAAATATTCTTATGCAAGAACTTCATCACTGATTTGGCATCATTAGTAGGGAGAGTTACAACTTCAACCAACTTGGAGACATAATCTACAGCCACAAGTATGTATATATTGCCCCAAGAAGGTGGAAATGGACCCATAAAGTCAATTCCCCATACGTCAAACAACTCAACTTCTAAGACATTTTGCAATGGCATTTCATACCTCTTTGACAAGTTCCCAGTTCGTTGACAACAATCGCAAGCTTGGTAAAAGTAATGTGCATCTTTAAACATGTTTGTCCAATAAAAGCCAGATTGAAGAACTTTTGTAGCAATTCGCATTCCCCTGAAATGTCTTCCATATGGAGTTGAATGATAGTGGTGCAAAACACTATGAATCTCGTGATCCAAAATACATCTTCAAATTATTTTATCTGCACAATATTTGAGTAAAAATGGCTCATCCCAATAATATTTCTTGGCATCATGAAGAAATTTCCTTTGTCTTTAACTATTGAGCTCATGTGGTAGCAATCCACTTACTAGAAAATTGATGATATTGGCATACCAAGGTAATGATGTGGCAACCAACAGTCGCTCATTTGGGAAATTCTCCTTAATGAGTTGAATATTGTCGTCGTAATTTCCTGCTTCAAGTCTTGACAACTGATCAGCCATGTAACATCCTAGATTAGGGGTTATGCGTTCGTGCATAATTCATGAGATAGTGGGCTCAGTGGGTGTGTTGGATGTGTTCTGAGGAGTTTTAGGAACCCTAAGATGTAAGGAAATGTCTTGTCCTGGAAATGTAGGGAAATGTCCTGGAAATGTAAGGAAATGATTTAGAAATGTTAAGTTTCAAAAGAGGAAAGTGAACATTTCTGGAAACTTGGAAATGTAAGAAATGTTAAGTTTAAAGGAGGCAAACGAACATTTTTGGAAACTTGGAAATGTAAGGAAATGTAAGGAAATGTAAGGAAATGTAAGGAAACGTTTTAGGAAAATTTAAGTTCTGAGGTTAAGAGAGGGAAGTAAAGCAGGGTGGCCTTAAGAAAATTTATGGGTGAAATATGACACACAAACAGGCTTGGAAAAGTGGCCTGGAGATACCACTTAAGGCCCAGGTGAGTGACGCCACAAGCTATGCAAGTGGGCCTGAGTTCGAGTCACTTAGGAAGCAAAATAAAAATTTTTATTTTTGCTACAAGGAGCAGAGAGATGGACGGCAATAAGGCTTTTAAAAGAGGAGTTTTATTCTCTTTAAATTTCGGCTAAATAGGAGATAAATAATAGATTTATTTATCATTATTTTCAAGAGATAATTGTTGGATTAATTCTTTTAAAAGTGATAATTCAAGGGATAAAGCTATCAAAATAGAAGAGTGGTGGCCAAGTAAGGGACTCTAGCCTAGTAATTTCGGCTATAAAAGGAAGAGTAAGGCTATTCTTCATTCATTCTTTTCTCTTCAAGAAAACCTCTACCGAAATTCTCTAAAGTTTCTCCTCTTCTCTCTGCCGAATTCTCTCTGCCATTATTCTCTTTTTCTCTTTTCTTTTCTTCTTCTATTATAAACACAATCAAAAGCCGAAGATGCCAATAGCCCTAGCCGATTTCTCACTAAGCCTCAAGAGCCGAAATTGTTATCCACATCAAAGCCATAGCCGAATACTGCTAAGGGTTCAAGCAAGAGTTCCATCGAATTCTTCAGTAAGGGTAAGATTAGGTTAGATTCTCATTCTATTTCTTTTAAGGCTGTCGAAATTAAGATTCTAACACCCTTAATATCTTGTTGCCGAAACTTTGAAGAGATCTTTCGGGACTTACTAAGTGTTGACTACAAGGAAGGAGAAGTTCTTTTCCCGAAGGTACACCATAGGCCGCGTGTTCCCTAGTTATTCGATAAGTTTCGGGATTTAAAATCCACAAGGTAAGTGTCTATAGCATTCGGCCAAGGCTTATTTTGATATCTAGATCTATTTCATAATTGTTTAAAAAGCCGAAACTAACCTGGGATGTGATTTAATGTTTGGCCGAATACAAGAAGGAATACAACAAAGTTTTGGGACTTGATTCTTAAGTCAATCGGCAACAAGGTAAGTTTTAGTGTACTAATCCTACTAGGATTTGGATTTATGGCCGAATGGCTCTTTACTAAGTATTAAATGATTGATTAAATGTAGAGATTTAAGATCTAAGGCATTAGGTCAAGCTTTTCGGGATTTGGAGTGAACTTACTAAAGCAAATCAGGTGTGTACCCTACTCTAAGTTTTGATATGTTCATGGCTATGTTTAAATTAAATGTATTATTACGAATGTGAAAATATGGCTAAGTACCATGCTATGGTACAAAGTACTCAGGTACGTTTCCTACTCCCACTAGGATTATGAAATATTTTATATGTAACATGTGAATAAAGACAAGAATATGAAATTTGGCATGTTAATGCATACTATGTATGATATGGGGCATATGGGTTATTGAAAAGGGGAAGTAAATGTGGTGACCTAAGACCACGAAATCTGAATGTGGTGACCTAAGACCACAAATTTTATAAGGGCGATGAGCACGTCGACTGCAGCGACTGCCTTCGATGGAGTGTAGCGGAAGGAGGGTCGACTTAGTAGTCCCCACGGTGTACAGGTTGGTACGGGGAAGTGTAGCGGATGGCTAACTAGGTTTGGGTTTGGGTTGCATCATTGTTTTTACCTGCTATATGAATATGTATGTGATATGATAACGCATGCCTGAAATGTCAATTCTTAGTGTTGTGTACACATTGAGTCTGTTTGACTCACCCCGTTGGGGAATATTTTTCAGGTGATGAACAGCAATGGACTGGGTCAGCAGGAGCTCAAAGGTGGCCATGCACAGCAAGGAATTTAATTAATTTGGATTTTTATTTTATTAAGTACTTTAATTTAATTTTGGGAATTATTTTATTTCTGTTTTATTTACTATGTTACGAAATTTTAATTATTAAAGATTAATTCAATTTAATTTAAAATAAACTCTAAATATTGTGTCACCTGAAATAAATGGGTTTTCAATATAAAATAAACTCGTTTTCAACTCAAGCCCAACCCAAAACAAACTTTCTTTCAAAACACACAAGTTTTTCCTAAGTAACAAAAGAAATTCGAACCGGTTTACATCGAGGAACATACCAGATCCGGTCAAGGCTCGTGGGCCGGGTTTGGGGTGTTTAAAGCCACTTGATTCTCTATGCATTTCTTATATCGAATTCAAGATCAAATTCTGTAGCACTAATATCCATCGAATTAACCTTGGCTTGGCACCTTCCTTGGACACCAAATACTTAATTGTAAAATGATACATATAAACTGTAACTTTGGTGCCAACTAAACAGGATCTGAATTTTTCAATTGTAAATACCACAACTAATAGTTCCTTATCAGTAGTAGTGTAGTTCAACTACATATTTGTCAGTGTCCAGCTTGCATAGTAGACGGCATGAAACACTTTATCCTTCATTTTCCCGAGCATTGCTCCTACAACAATATCACTGGCATTGTACATAAGTTCAAAAGGTAATGTCTAGTCCGATGTTATGAGAATTGGTGTTGTTACCAGTTGCTTTTTCAATTCCTCAAATGCTTGCACACAAGGCTCATCAAAATTCAAAGCTCTATTACGTTCTAACAATGCACATAGGGGTTTGGATATCTTCAAAAAATCATTAATAAATCATTGATAAAATCATGCATGGCTAAGAAAACTTCAGATACCTTTAACTATAGTGGGTGGTGGCAATTTCTCAATAACCTCAATATTCACTTTGCCTACGGCAATCTTTTGCTATGAAATTTTATGTCCCTGAACAATGCCTTCACAGACCATGAAATGACATTTTTCCCAATTCAGAACAAGGTTAGTTTCTTCACAACGACAAAGAACTAGTTCCAGGTTTTGTAAACAACTCTCAAAAGTATCGCCAAACTACAAGAAGGCATCCATAAAAACTTCCAAAAATTCCTCTACCATGCCGAAAATATTGCCATCATGCAACGTTGAAATGGTGTAGGGGCACTGTACAATCCAAACGGCATTCGTCTAAAAGCAAAGTTTTATAGGGACACGTGAACATGGTCTTCTCTTGGTCAGTAGGAGTTATGGAAATTTAGTTATACCCTAAATAGCCATCCAAGAAGTAATAAAAGGCTTTCCCCGCTAATCTATCTAACATTTGATTGATAAATGACAAAGGAAAATGGTCCTGCCGAGTTGCTTTGTTAAGTTTTCAATAGTCCATGCAAACTCTTCATCCTGTGACAGTACGAGTTGGAATGAGCTTGTTGTTGTCATTGGTCACGACGGTGACACCCTTTTTCTTAGGTACACATTGAACATGGCTCACCCACAAACTATCAGAAATAGGGTGTATTATTCCAACATCAAGCCATATGATAATCTCCTACTTGACGGCTTCCTTCATAATGGGGTTTAGTCTTCTCTGGTGCTCAATAGAATTACCATGGCAATCCTCTAGTAAAAACTTATGATGCAGATGGCAGGACTGATTCCCTTGATATCAGCAATTGTCCACCCCAGCGCCTTTTTAGATCTCTTCAAGACTTCTAACAGTTTAGCCTCTTGATAAAATCTTAACTCTGCAGAGATAACTATTGTCAAAGTTTTGTTGTCTCCCAAGTAGGCGTACTTTAAATGTAGTGGAAAAGGCTTTAACTCCAAAGTAGAAGGGTCCTCTATAGAAGGTCGATGAGGCTTAAAAGAACGATCTGATAAATCTAAAGATTCGAAACTCCTCCTTGACCTATTCTCAAGTTACTTGGTCTCTATTAGTTCCCTATGTTATTCAATTATTTCCACTTCAATCAACTCAAATAGTCTACTTCATTGTTATAATTGTTGTGACAAAATTTTTCCAATTCTTTCTCTACTGTTGTGTCAATAACCCCAATGGCATGAAATTTTTCATTGTGATTTGCACACTTCATAAAATCATTAACATTAAAACTTATTTGCTGGTCATTAACCCTCATTGTCAATTTACCTTTATGCACATCAATTAATATTCTACCTATGGCTAGAAAAGGTCTTCCAAGAATAATTGGTACCTCTTTATCAACTTCACATTCCTGAATAATAAAATCCGCTGGAAAAATAAATTTGTCAACTCTTACCAATACATCTTCAATTTTACCTTCTGAATATGCATAAGAGCGATCATGTAGCTGCAGCATTACTGTTGTGGGTCTCGCCTTCCCATTTCCTAGCTTCTTGAAAATAGACATAGGCATTAAATTTATACTTGCACCTAAATCACATAATGATTTGCCTACATAATGATTTCCAATTGAGAAAGGAATAGTAAAAGTCCTTGGGTTCTTTAGTTTTGGTGGCAATTTATTCATCAACATTGATGTGCACCCTTCAGTAAGAGCAACAGTTTCAAATTTCCCTAATTTGTGGTTCTTTGACAATATGCCTTCGTGAACTTTGCGTAATTGGGTATTTGCTCCAATGCTTGCACCAATGTTATGTTGATATGAAGTTGCTTCAAGACATCCAAGAATTTTTTAAACTGAAAATCTTGCTTCAACTTCTGAAATCACTGAGGAAAAGGTAAATGTGGCCTTCCTTCGAATTGTTGAGGTTGTTTTACCATGGCATTATTATTTGAAGCACGAGCTAATTCTGCTTCAAAATTTTTCTGTTTGATCTTCTCAGTTTTATATTGCTCCTTTACTGATTCTGAATTCTTCTTATGTGTAAAATCTGAGCTATCTTCTTCAACAGTGGCATCATTAACAAGTTCAGGTAAGTGAGTACCACTTCTGAGTGTAATGACTTTGCAATGCTCCTTCCCTTGAGATCTTGAATTTTTAGTATCACTTGGCAATGCTCCTTGTGGTCTTGAGCTTAATGCATTGGCAATTTTCCCCACTTGATTTTCTAAAGCTTTTAGAGATGCAGCTTGACTCTGGATTACAACATCATTCTTTGTCGTGTATTCCTTCAACAATGCTTCACAGATAATGAAGATGATGTTGAACTTTGTTGAACATTTCTCATGGCATGGGTTGATTATATCCAGGTGGTGTACTTGTGACATTCTGTCGAACATCATTACTGGAATTTCCCACCCATTGATTACTCCAACTGAAATTAGGATGTTATTTCCATCCTGGATTATACGCATTGGAATATGGGTTATTGTTTCGATTGAAATTTCCCATGTAATATACAGAGGCTGGGTTCAATAGGCATTCATCAAAAACATGATCTTCTCCACAATAAACACATGTTAGCTCGACTGCTTTCATTTCCTACTCTACAGCTGGTCTCTTTGTTATTTTAATCATATTGGTTAAAGATGATACCTGATTTGTTAATGAAATGATCACATCAAGCTCCATAATTCCAACAAGTCTTTTGCCTATCCCTATTGTTGTAGTTGGATATTGATAATCATTATTAGCTATCCTTTCCAGAATCTCATATGCCTCATTATACGATTTATCCAAAAAACTACCATTGGCAAATGCATCAACTACCATTCTTGTATGTGCATTTAATCCATTGTAAAACATTTCCATCTACCTCTAGAGTTGGAAACCATGCATCGGGCATTTTCTAATGAATTCCTTAAATCACTCCCAAGCTCCATGCAATGTCTCATCCTCAAATTGCTAAAAAGAAGTAATATCATTCCTTAATTTGGCATCATATTTTGAGGATTGTACCTTAACAAAAACCTCTAATAAAGTTCATTCCAAGATGCCACCATTCTTGACGGTAAAGCATTCAACCATGCTCTGGCATGATCTCGCAATGAATAAGGAAATAGCTTGAGTCTCAGGGCATCTTCAGGAACACCTTGTTGCCTGAATGAATCACGGACCTCCAAAAAGAGTCTTAAATGAAATCGTGGATCTTCAATAGGTAATCCACCAAACTATCCTACTGTTTGTAGCATTTGAAACATCACTGGTTTCAACTCAAAATGTTGACCTTGAATTTTGGCATAATAATCCCTAGATTCAGATCATCCAAGATTGGCACTACATGTTCTCTAATGGGCTTGTCTCTATCATCTATCACACGAGGAATATTAGCGTCCCTACCTTTAGGATATAATGTATCTTATCTGCCTAGATCATTTCCAATCCTTGCCATTTCTTACAATTATTTTCTCCTTCTCCTCAAAGTTCTCTCAATTTCCGTGTCAAAAGAATACTCTTCGTTCTCAAGAATACCTCTACTCATAAACTAGCAGCAACCTGATAAAGAATAAAAACAACTAAGAAAGATAAAACTAAAAAAATTAAATAGATAATAACAACCAAATTTCACCAAATTGTCAACCTCCAGCAACGGCGCCAAAAACTTGTCGCATGTGATGCGAATGTGCAAGTATACACATCGAATCAAGTAATAAAGTGATAAGTGAGATCGTCTCCACAGGGATTGAAATGGATTAAAATGGTTATCACTATGAACTATACTAATTAAGCTATAAAAAGATGGACATAATAACAATTTGATGATGACTATTAATATATGAATATTAAGATCAAATACTGAATAAATTGTTTGGGCAAATCTACGAGACAAAGTTGGGAGGATTTATACTATTGAAAGGGAAGGTTGGAATTACTCAGATTATATCTTTATAGCATAATAATATCATGGCAAAACCTTAACCAAATTATTGTTCAGAGTATAACTACTACAGTCTAAGCTATCATTCCAAGACTTTGTATGTCTACAAGTCTCAAGAACGATACATAACACTCTCATTCCTTTCTATGTACAGAATGCAGCTCTACGTCTAGAGTGAGTATTCGATCGAGTACTCGCTTGTATCATTTGATTACGATCCAACTCATTTAACCTTTTCAAAATTAAATCAAGTCTAAGAACATGCCATGCATTCATCTATGTCTAGAGCTAACATGCATGTATTTAAGATAACCAAAATCTAATGAAATAGTAGATCTACTCAAGATAATATCATGATCATTAAAAGTAATAAAAATTCATCCAGTAATTCCAACCCAATGAGATTAGCTCACGGGTTGGGAATTAAAATCCAAAATATCAACATCATTCCACATCACCATCCACCATTTAAAAATCAAAAGAATTAATTAATAGAATGAAGGTAGAATTGTAGGAAGTTTTCACCACTCCAACTTTAACTCTAATGCTACCAAATTGTGCAAGACCCAAGGTTGAATGCGTCGTCCCCTTCCTTGCGTCTTTGTTATCTTCTTAAGCTGCTATCCTCTTCCCATTTTCTCTGAAATTTCCATGAGATTTTTTCTAGAGAGAAAAAAAACTGCTCTTCTTCTCTTTATCTTTCTTTTTTTATAGGGTAGGTTCCCCCTCTCTCAGTACACACATTTGCTTCCTCTTTTTCAGGTGAATTTATTTGGTACATGTATAGCTGGATAAGAGTGACGAGGACTGAGTGCTGCGTCAACATCTTCCTGGAATTGCCATGGCTTTTTTGTTGGCAATCTGTCCAACCTTTTGCCGTGGTAATATTCACTTCGTTCATTCCCTTCCTCCTTTTTCTCATTCTCTTTGTCCTTCCTACACCTGATGCTTACAACAACCAATTCATTTCTTTCCAATAATAAAAATAAAATATAATGACATTCAAGGCACAATCCAAGCATTATTATGCAATATTCTAAAAATATCCACTTATGTACAAGCAATTCATCAATTTTAGAGGCTTGAGATATAACTCTTTTAAAGAGTTATCAGCGACACTGCCTCTGTGTTTTCAAAATATTTTGGTTCGAAATGCGTCGCAACACTAGGAATTGGTGTTGTGATATTGCCCTCAATTTCTCAAAAACTAGCTTTTACGGGGCGTGTCAAACTATCCTGTTCATATCCAATCAAAATACCTTCCATCATAAACACCTTCACTTCCTAGAGTCTTAATCTACTCTAACTGAATAAAAATAAAAATAATATAAATAATAAGTTAAAAAATCCAAAAAAAACGATTATGCATAATTTACAACACAAAAAAAAAAGTTCAATGATAAATTTTTAAGTGTGGTTAAATTAAGAGGTGCTAGGTAAACTATTCTCTTGACCTCATTTACTTAGATTACTTCCTAAGGTCATCAATCCTAGGGTTTAATCATTCATAATTTAATACAACAAATTCTAAGACAAACCTTAATTTTTTAATTAATTAATCTCATGCCTGATCGTTAATCTCCTTATGGGGTTTAGCTACTCATGAATCTAGATGCAAAATTTCTTAAATTTAATTTAAACATTCAAAGCATGATTTAAGCTAAAGATAAGGGAAAAGATATATTGATCTGTTTTAATATTGGATGCACTCAGAAGCCACAAACCCTTTAATAGTTGTTGAGATAACACCAATTGCAATTGAAAACCAAAGAACAATTATAACTTACTAAAGAAACGAAAGTTTCGATTGAGATCAAATCCAAGTCTAAAAATAATAAATAAAAATTCAATAACATCTCAAAATAAATTGGAACTAAAACTAAGTCTCGTAAAACTACTCTAAAAATAGCCCTCAAACATTACTATATATAGGAAATTGTAATTGCCAAAATTAGGTCAAATACAAGCCATTAAGCTACATAAAATACATTGTGCAGACGAAAACACCCTTGGCAATATTTTGGCCCTCGTCACATCGGTGTTGCGACACTGAATATGGATGTCGTGACACTGAACATTGAATGAGATTTTTGTTGGTTCAAAGTTGGATGTCGCGACATAGCATTTTTGTGTCTTGACACTAATGAAACACCCCAAACCCGGCCCATGAGCCTTGACCGGATCTGGTATGTTCCTTGAGTAAAACGATTCAAAACTTGTTTGCTTCTTTGAAAAATTTTGGATGGTTTTGAAGTCTAGACTTGAAGTCTAGATTTTAATAAAACTTTATAAAAAAATATTAAGTCAAAAATATTTTAAGATTTATTCTTAAGAAAAGTTACTTAAAGTTTAATTTGATAAAAATTCGTACCATAATAAAATAATTTAAAATGCATGCATAAACAGTTCATACTAGTGGCCTTATTACATCAAAAACAAAACCCAAAATAAATTCAAAGTACTTAAAAATAGAAAGTCCAAATAAAATAAACTTCATGCTGAGCATGGCCACCACTAAGCTCCTGCCGACCCGGTCCATCACTGAGCGTCACCTGAAAAATATCCCACAACGGGGCGAGTCAAACAGACTCAATGTGTAACAACCAACACTAAGTCTCAACAATTCAGGCATATCAAACCATACATATACATATAGCAATTAAATATAATGATGCAATCCCGAACCCAAACCTAGAAACCATCCGCTACACATCACCCGTACCAACCATCACACCGTGGGGACTACTAAGTCGACCCTCCATCCGCTACACACCATCGAAGGCAGTCGCTGCAGTGGACTGGCACATCGCCCTTATAAATTCGTGGCATAGCCACCAGATAATAATAATTTTGTGACATAAGTCACCACATTCAGATTACGTGACATAAGTCACCACATTCAGATATTGTGGTATAAACCACCAGATCACTTCCCCTTAATATAATCACCCATATGCCCCATATATCATACATATCATGCAATCTCATGCCATAGGCATTATTTCACTTTCATAACATTTTTCACATTTGTGTCATAACAGATATTCTTATTATTGACATAACTTTAGAGAATAACGTACCTTAGTACTCTGTACCATTTGTATGGTACCTTTGGCCACTTCCATATTATTATTAACATACACATAATATTAGAACCATAAATCTATCAGGAAATAGTGTGGGGTTACACACCTGGTTTACTTAGCGAGTTCACTGAATCCCGAAAATCTACCAAAACCAATTGCACTCCTTCCTAATACCCATAGGTGAAATCGGTTAGGCACTAATACTAAAATATGGCATTGGCCGAATGTTCATATATACTTACCTTATGTAGTCTCTTGGCTATGAAGATGTCAAAATCCCTATAGGTTTATGTTAGATTCCATTCTAACATTTAATCATAAATAAATGGTCCTTTGGTCGAATACCACATAGAGCTTACCTTGGATTCTTGAAATCCCGATGATCTTTCCTTATAGTCGACTACTTCAAAAATCCCGAGAGATCCTTCAAGGTTTCGACTAAAGCAATAATGGGATTAGTACCCTGATTTTCGACAATTAGAGGAAGAATAGAACAAGAGTTCGGCTCGAGAGATCCTTACCAATAAGATGACTAAGACGCAATTAATCACTACTTCAAGAAATCGGCAAAAGAGCTTGCAGGAGAAATCGATTCAAAGGGGGTGGCAATGAAGTGAACTTTTGGCTTTTGATGGGCACCAGAGAGTTTCGGCTTTAACAAGGATGAAAAGGAAAAGTATGGGCTTAGAGAGAATCGGCAATTGATGGGATTTGGGAGAGGGGTATTCGGTTTTGAAGAAAAAGAATGAAGGGACAAATGCCTTCAAAAGTAATAATATTTCGGTACCAAAAGAAAGAAAAGCTTGAGAGGAAAAGAAGAAAAAGAGAATACCAATATGGTCAAAGATGATAGCCAAAACAAAACATAATTTTCACCTAATGCTCATGACAAATTCGGCTAAGGAGAAAGATTTTAGAGAAAAGGGAAAAAGATGCACAAAATACCAAAAATTTGGCCAACTATCTTCCTCCTAATCCCATACAATATTCGGCCAACCCCCCTAGCCCCCTAAGCCGTCCACATTCATGGTCAAAATGACCATGAAAAAATTTCCAAAACATCACCCATACATCAAGCCTTATGTCCCCTTATCCTTCCATAACACCTTGATTCCATTCCTTAACTAATAACTTGCCTTATTCCCTTAGTCTACTATCCATAAATGATAAAGTCCAACCTTATCTTAATTAGAGTTGACCGACATATGCCATACACATGCAAAAATAAAAGTCACCTTATTGCCATACATGGGATTCGAACCTCTTCCCTCATGCAATTACTCATGCGCCAACACCACTTTACTACTAACTCACTTATGCTAACATTAAACACTTAAATTAACTTAAGTATCAGGGTCACTTGATTCACTTCACTAAATTTTCCCATACTAAAAAAAATTATTCTAAATCCAAATAATTCCAAGCCTTCACAAGACTATATTAGGCACACAATAAAATCATATCCGAGCTAACACAATCAACAAGATGATACTCAAATTTTAGGATGTTACAACTCTACCCTCCTAAAAGAAAATTTCCTCCTCGAAATTACCTGGCTAGAACAAGTGAGGGTATTGCTTTCGCATTGCCTCTTCCGACTCCCACGAAGCCTCTTCCGATCCATGATTACGCCATAACACTTTGACGAGAGGAACTGATTTCCTCTGTAACACCTTCACATCCCGTTCTAGAATCTGAATCGGCTCCTCCTCGTAGGACAAATCTGGTCTTAGTTCCACCTCCTCAACTGGAACTACATGAGATGGATCCAACCGATAACGTCGTAGCATCGAAACATGGAACACGTCGTGCATTTGCTTCAACTCTGAAGGCAACTCTAATTGATATGCCACTGGTCCAACCCGCTTTAACACCCGATAAGGTCCTATAAACCTGGGACTTAACTTTCCTTTGCGACCAAATCTCATCACCTTCTTCCAAGGCGACACTTTAAGAAATACTTGATCTCCCACAACAAACTCTATTTCTTTTCGCTTAAGATCTGCGTACGACTTTTGTCTGTCAGATGCCTCCTTTAACCGAGCCCAAATTACCTTAACCTTTTCTTCGAATTCAGCCACCATCTCTGGACCCAAAACTTGACATTCCCCTAATTCTGTCCAACACGTAGGAGTGCGGCACTTTCGACCATACAGCGCTTCATATGGTGCCATCCGAATGCTAGCCTGATAGCTGTTGTTGTACGCAAATTCCGCTAGAGGCAAATATTCTTCCCAACTTCCTCTGAAGTCGATCACACAACCTCTCAGCATAACCTCTAACACTTGGATTACTCGTTCAGACTGACCGTCCGACTGCGGATGAAATGCCGTACTGAAGTCTAATCTGGTGCCTAAAGCCTGATGTAGTGCTTTCCAAAACCGAGAAGTAAACCTCGAATCCCTATCCGAGATAATCGACACTGGCACTCCATGCAACCTCACAATCTCTGCTACATACAATTTCGCCAACTTCTGCAGAGAATAGTCGACCCGCACTGGAATGAAATGCGCGGACTTTGTCAACCGATCCACTATTACCCATACCGAGTCCTTCTTAGTAGGCGTAAGGGGAAGCCCACTAACGAAGTCTATAGTGATTCTCTCCCACTTCCACTGCGGAATCTTTATTGGTTGAAGCAATCCTGACGGAACTTGGTGTTCAGCCTTAACTTGCTGACACGTCAAGCACTTCCCTACAAACTCTGTAACTTCCCGCTTAAGACCAGGCCACCAAAACTGTTCCCTTAGATCTATATACAACTTACTACCTCCAGGATGCATTAGCATAAGGGCTACTATGCGATTCCTGAAGAATTCTCTGCCTAAGTTCCTCGTTCCTTGGCATACAGACCTTACCCTTGAAACACAATACTTCCTCGTCATTAATACCATAATCTTCCAACTCACCATTCTGTACCTGCCGTAACTTAGTACTTAGATCCTCATCCAACAACTGGCTTTCCTTAACCTCATTCAACCATGCCGGTTTGACTTGCAATTCTGTCAGCAGACTCCCATCATCATACAAGCTTAGATGTGCAAACATCACCCTCAGATCCGACACTACTTTCCGACTTAGGGCATCCGCCACTACATTTGCCTTTCCTGGATGATACTCTATCGAACAATCATAGTCCTTCAATAACTCCACCCACCTTCGCTGTCTCAGGTTCAACTCCTTCTGAGTCAACAGATACTTAAGACTCTTGTGGTCTGTGTAAATCATTGACTTCTCTCCATAAAGATAGTGCCTCCACACCTTAAGAGCAAAGACCACAGCCGCCAGCTCCAAATCATGCGTCGGATAATTAACCTCATGTGGCCTTAATTGTCGAGACGCATAAGCTACTACTTTCCCGTCTTGCATCAAAACACATCCTAATCCGGTATGAGAAGCGTCACAATACACCACAAAATCCTTTCCTGCCTCCGGTTGAATCAAAACCGGAGCTTCAGTCAAGACCCTCTTAAGCTTCTCAAAGCTCTCCTGTTGCTTATCCGTCCATACAAAAGGTACTTCTTTTCTCAACAACTTTGTCATAGGTGCGGCTATCGACGAGAATCCTTCCACAAACCTTCTGTAGTAGCCTGCCAATCCCAAGAAACTACGAACCTCAGCCACAGACTTAGGTGGTTTCCAATCCAACACTGCCTCAATTTTCCTAGAATCCACCCTTATTCCTTCTGCAGACACTACATGTCCTAAGAACGCAACTTCTTTCAGCCAAAATTCACACTTGCTGAATTTGGCATAGAGCTTCTTCTCCCTTAACACTTGCAACACTATCCGGAGATGTTCATCATGTTCCTCCTCAGACTTGGAATACACCAGAATGTCGTCGATGAACACAATGACAAACCTATCCAAGTATGGTTGAAAAACCCGGTTCATCATATCCATGAACGCAGCTGGGGCGTTCGACAATCCGAACGGTATTACTAAGAACTCATAATGCCCGTATCTTGTTTGGAAAGCTGTCTTATGGATATCCACTTCCTTCACCTTAAGCTGATGATATCCTGACCGTAGATCTATCTTTGAGAATACCACCGCTCCCTTAAGCTGATCGAACAAGTCGTCTATCCTAGGCAAAGGGTACTTGTTCTTGATGGTCATCTTATTCAACTGACGATAATCTATGCACATGCGCATAGTTCCGTCCTTCTTCTTCACAAACAAGACCGGTGCTTCCCATGGAGACACACTAGGTTGGATAAACCCACGATCAAGCAACTCTTGGATCTGAGTCTTGAGCTCAACCAACTCCTTTGGTGCCATTCTGTATGGTGCAATTGACACAGGAGCTGTACCAGGTAGCAAGTCAATTCCGAACTCCACCTCCCTATCCGGGGGTATTCCAGGTAATTCTTCCGGAAAAACATCCACAAATTCCCTTACGGTTCTAACTCCACTAACTCCCTCTTCTGTTGCATCCAACATACTAACGAAAGCCAAGAATGCCTCGCATCCTTTCCGAACCATCTTATCAGCCTTTAGTGCTGAAACTACGTTGGACAAGTAGTTCCTTCTTTCTCCTATCATGATTATCGCCTCATCCTCTGGGGTCCTTAGTTCCATTCGCTTAGATGCACAATCCAATACAGCTCGATGTTCCACTCACCAATTCATGCCAAGTATGAGATCGAATTCTCCGAAGGGTAATTCCATCAAGTCAGCCAGAAATACTACTCCTTGAATCTCTAAAGGTACTTTTCGAAACATCCTATTCACCACTACAGTTTAACCTAGCGGGCTTACTATAGTCATCTCCCTATCAGATAGTTCAGAGGCTATGCCTAGAGTTTCAACTACTCTACATGCAACATAAGAATGGGTAGAACCCACATCAATCAAAGCGAAGTAAGGCTTTCCAAATATAAGGAACGTACCGGTTATGACGTCTGGTGCGTCTCCATCTTCTCTACGGCGAACAGCATACACCAGACCTGGCTGTCTTACCTCTGTATTACCAACACCTCTGCCCGGGGTTTCTCTTCCTCTTCCAGCACCATTACCTCGGCCATTCGCACCTCGACCCCGCTGAGGCTACTGTCCACCTCTTCCAGCCTGATTAACACCCTGAGCTGCTGGTCGATTCCCATCTGGTTTCATAGGACAGTCCTTAATCATGTGATCCTTAGACCCGCACTTAAAGCATCCTCCCGTTTTCTTCCAACACTCTCCTAAGTGCATTTTCCCACACTGAGCACAAATACGATACTGCCCTCCTGACGCGACCTGCTGACCTTGCGGCCCATCAACTCTAGGCCTCTTTTGCACATTTCCAAACGATCTTGCTGATCCAAAACCTCTCTTCTGCCTATTCCGATCAGTGTTCTGCCTTACAGAGTCCTTGATTCCTTTGGCTACCTTAGCCTTCTCTACCAACAAAGCAAATTCCCGCTCTTGCTGTGGGGCTATCAATAACCTCAGATCATCTCTCAGTCCGTCCTCAAATCGGACACATCGTTCATGCTCCATAGCCACGATTCCTCGAGCATACCAGCTCAACCTTAAAAATTCAGCTTTGTACTCCGCTACGGACTTGTTCCCTTGGACCAGTCCCAGAAATGCCTTTCTCTGCGCATCAATATAACTGGTTCCGACATACTTCTTCTGATACGCCGTCTTAACATACTCCCAAGTGAGTTCCTCAGCCATAGCACCATCCCGAACTGTGAGCCACCATTGATATGACTCATCACAAAGAAGCGACACCATTCCTTTCAACTTCTCCTCAGCAGTTAAATCGAGCTCATCCATAATTCGTTCGGTCGCCTCCAACCAATACTCAGCAGTACTGGGTGCCACACCAGATACACCACGGAACACCTCAGCTCCATTGGCTCGGAGTCGCTCGGGTACAGATTTTCGAGCTCCCATACTTCCACCTGCTCCAGCCACCATCTCAAGAACTCGCAGCACCGCCAGCGATACAGCATTATCCCCCGTCTGATCTTGCTGCTCAACACCAACAGCTAGTGGTGGTGGTGGTGGTACCTCATTTTCGGACCCTTGACCAGACCTAACAGGTTCCGATACAGCCATTCTGCCTCTACCACGTCCTTGCACATTACGACCACATCCCCTAGAATTCATGTCTACGATCACGATTTAATCTGATTTAAGAAATTTTATGCATTAGTATTTGTTCCACTGATTATCCGCGAACAATTTTATGAAAAAAAGATTAATAGTAGTTCTTTCGATCATTACAAAGTTTCAAGTCTTCTATCCTAGTTCAGAGAAACACATCCATTCGGTAGTATCTACCATACACATTCACTCTTCGAGCATTTTTGTCTGTTCCTAACCCAGGGGTATTTTCGTCATTTGTCCTACAGGGGTATTTTGGTAATAAATCGGGGTAATTTCCAAAAATCTAAAAAGACACTCCGAAATTTTAAAAAAAACTCATGGGTATTTTTGAAAGATAATTTTTTTTAAATCAAAGGTGTTGCGAAAATTTTGGAAACCGAGGTTATTTTAGTAATTTCGTAAACCAGGGGTAATTTAGTAAATTTTCCAAATCAAGGTATCTTGGTAATTTTCCAAAATAGAGGTTTCAGGTATTTTAAAAAAAATATCTTAGTAAAAGTCGAGGGTAGTATGATAACAATTTTTTTTTTAAACCAGGGGCAACTTGATGATTTTTAAAACTAAGGTTTTTATAAAAATATGGCTATCCCTTTCGGGTTTTAAATTATGGAGTTTAGCCCGTGAATAAGTCCTCTTGGTTAGGGTGAACCGTCGCTACGCACCAGGCAGGATTCGAGTGGAGAGGAGGTGAGTCTCTAGGACTGCTTAAATACCAAGCTCTCACCGAAACCAATCCTAGACATGCGCACAATGGTTGCCACACCCTAACTCGGCGACTTAATCACAGGTTTGTTTAATTAGGCTTTAAAATTTTATGCAATTCTGTGTTGGAGTAAGCTAATCCTAGGGTTCAATAACTTAATAGACTAATCTACGTTCCTGTTGTACCCACATACAAACCATACAATAAGTCATACAACAGTTAGGGGTACTTACCTGGTGGACTTCGGGTCGGAGACTTAGGTGCCATGTCATAAAACCTGCTCATTTCCAAAATTTTTCACAAAATCTTAATTGGTCTTAATTTTGAAAACGTTGTGGGCTTTAAACCCAAGGCCAAGAGTTTAAAATTGGGCTCTGATACCAAGTTGAAACACCCCAAACCCGGCCCACGAGCCTTGACCGGATCTGGTATGTTTCTTGAGTAAAACGATTCAAAACTTGTTTGCTTCTTTGGAAAATTTTGGATGGTTTTGAAGTCTAGACTTGAAGTCTAGATTTTAATAAAACTTTATAAAAAAATATTAAGTCAAAAATATTTTAAGATTTATTCTTAAGAAAAGTTACTTAAAGTTTAATTTGATAAAAATTCGTACCATAATAAAATAATTTAAAATGCATGCATAAACAGTTCATACTAGTGGCCTTATTACATCAAAAACAAAACCCAAAATAAATTCAAAGTACTTAAAAATAGAAAGTCCAAATAAAATAAACTTCGTGCTGAGCATGGCCACCACTAAGCTCCTGCCGACCCGGTCCATCACTGAGCGTCACCTGAAAAATATCCCACAACGGGGTGAGTCAAACAGACTCAATGTGTAACAACCAACACTAAGTCTCAACAATTCAGGCATATCAGACCATACATATACATATAGCAATTAAATATAATGATGCAATCCCGAACCCAAACCTAGAAACCATCCGCTACACATCACCCGTACCAACCATCACACCGTGGGGACTACTAAGTCGACCCTCCATCTGCTACACACCATCGAAGGCAGTCACTACAGCCGACTGGCACATCGCCCTTATAAATTCGTGGCATAGCCACCAGATAATAATAATTTTGTGACATAAGTCACCACATTCAGATTACGTGACATAAGTCACCACATTTAGATATTGTGGTATAAACCACCAGATCACTTCCCCTTAATATAATCACCCATATGCCCCATATATCATACATATCATACAATCTCATGCCATATGCATTATTTCACTTTCATAACATTTTTCACATTTGTGTCATAACAGATATTCTTATTATTGACATAACTTTAGAGAATAACGTACCTGAGTACTCTGTACCATTTGTATGGTACCTTTGGCCACTTCCATATTATTATTAACATACACATAATATTAGAACCATAAATCTATCAGGAAATAGTGTGGGGTTACACACCTGGTTTACTTAGCGAGTTCATTGAATCCCGAAAATCTACCAAAACTGATTGCACTCCTTCCTAATACCCATAGGTGAAATCGTTTAGGCACTAATACTAAAATATGGCATTGGCCGAATGTTCATATATACTTACCTTATGATTTTAAATCCCGAAAGTAATCTCTTGGCTATGAAGATGTCGAAATCCCTATTGGTTTATGTTAGACTCCATTCTAACATTTAATCATAAATAAATGGCCCTTTGGTCGAATACCACATAGAGCTTACCTTGGATTCTTGAAATCCCGATGATCTTTCCTTGTAGTCGACTACTTCAAAAATCCCGAGAGATCCTTCAAGGTTTCGACTAAAGCAATAATGGGATTAGTACCCTGATTTTCGACAATTAGAGGAAGAATAGAACAAGAGTTCGGCTAGAGAGATCCTTACCAATAAGATGACTAAGACGCAATTAATCACTACTTCAAGAAATCGGCAAAAGAGCTTGCAGGAGAAATCGATTCAAAGGGGGTGGCAATGAAGTGAACTTTTGGCTTTTGATGGGCACTAGAGAGTTTCGGCTTTAACAAGGATGAAAAGGAAAAGTATGGGCTTAGAGAGAATCGGCAATTGATGGGATTTGGGAGAGGGGTATTCGGTTTTGAAGAAAAAGAATGAAGGGACAAATGCCTTCAAAAGTAATAATATTTCGGTACCAAAAGAAAGAAAAGCTTGAGAGGAAAAGAAGAAAAAGAGAATACCAATATGGTCAAAGATGATAGCCAAAACAAAACATAATTTTCACCTAATGCTCATGACAAATTCGGCTAAGGAGAAAGATTTTAGAGAAAAGGGAAAAAGATGCACAAAATACCAAAAATTTGTCCAACTATCTTCCCCCTAATCCCATTCGACCAACCCCCCTAGCCCCCTAAGCCGTCCACATTCATGGTCAAAATGACCATGAAAAAATTTCCAAAACATCACCCATACATCAAGCCTTATGTCCCCTTATCCTTCCATAACACCTTGATTCCATTCCTTAACTAATAACTTGCCTTATTCCCTCAGTCTACTATCCATAAATGATAAAGTCCAACCTTATCTTAATTAAAGTTGACCGACATATGCCATACACATGCAAAAATAAAAGTCACCTTATTGCCATCCATGGGATTCGAACCTCTTCCCTCATGCAATTACTCATGCGCCAACACCACTTTACTACTAACTCACTTATGCTAACATTAAACACTTAAATTAACTTAAGTATCAGGGTCACTTGATTCACTTCACTAAATTTTCCCATACTAAAAAAATTATTCTAAATCCAAATAATTCCAAGCCTTCACAAGACTATATTAGGCACACAATAAAATCATATCCGAGCTAACACAATCAACAAGATGATACTCAAATTTTAGGATGTTACAACTAAAGTCACTCCTCGTATTCCTTGGCTTGAATCGATGTTCTGCACACTCAAGTAGCTCATTAGTCCTACCCTAGGCCCATATTGGCCCAATGGGCATTACAAAACCCAAATATGCATAAAAATTCTTATTTTAATAAAATTAACTTTAAACTACTAAAATGGAAAATTAATCAAAATAACATAAAATAGCTCGAAAAAAAGCTCATTAAGTGCAAGAAAGAACCTAATTTGCCAAAACGAATTGTGGTAAATCAAAACACACTACTAAAGAAAGAAAGACTGCTCATGGAAACTCACAAGCTCTAAATGTTATATTTAATGGAGTTGACATTGAGCAATTTAAGATTATTTCCACTTGTGAGTCAAAAAATGAAGGATGGTCTATTTTGTATAATCGACAAGAAAGAAATACTTCTTTCAAGATGTCCAAACTACAAATCTTGACTACTAGGTTTGAAATTCTAAAAATGCGTAGAGATGAAACAATTTCAGATTTTTATACAAGACTACGTGACATATTTAATGAATTTTTTGTCTAGGTAAACACTTTTCTAAGGTGAAACTGGTAAGAAAAGTTCTAAGGTCTTTTGTATAACTTTTTGTTATTAAAGTCATGGCTATCAAAGAAGCCAAGGATATCACCACTCTTAAATTGGATGAACTAATAGGTTATCTTAAAAATTTTAAGCTAAATTTAAAAGAAGGAAGGCGTGACAAATTGAGACTTAAAAAGAACACTATCTTTGATGTTCAACCTGTTGTTCAGTCAAGAAAGTAAACTAAGGAGGCTATTGATGAGATCAAAAAGAAATTAGCCTTGCTCATAAAGAGCATGAAGAGATCTTCTAAGAATGGAACAAATTATGTTTTGATGAGACAACAAAGACTCATATAAAGGGGGATATTCTCAACCAAAGAAAAACACTTTTTATGTGTCTTGAATGCAAAAGGTATGGCCATATTCAGTCAGAATGTGCCAATACCAAGAAGTAGAAGCCCTTAGTTGCTATCTTGGGTGATGATTAGGATAAAAGTGAATTTTCAAACTTTGATGAAGAGATAAGCAATTATGTGGCCTTCACTATGACTGTTCAGTCACCTATTTAGAAAGATTATGAAAATCCTAATGAATTAGATTGTGATATTGGTACTCTAAAAAATGCATATTTTGGAATGGTAAAAAGAATGAAATTTGTGTGGTAGAAAAATGATAACTTGAGAGATGAGGTGTGCATTTTGAAGGAAGAAAATGAGAAGTTCAAAATGGAAGTGCAAAGGAAAGATAATATGATTGTTGATCTTGAAATGGCTAATGAGATGCTTGATGAAACTGTCAAAGAAAGTGATAAGATATTTTCTATTGGGAGATTCGAATCTAGTCATGATGAACTTGGTGAAAAAAAGAATAAATAATATGTTTGTTATTATTTTGGAAAGGTCAAACATATTAGATCTCATTGTTACAAGCAAATGAAAGATCAAAAGTGGAGAAAAACAAAGCCTATCCAATCTAATGTTGCAACACTAAACAAAACATCACTTAAACAACAACATGTTTGCAACAAGATGAAAGGGTAGACTAGAAACAGGAGGATGATTTGCCACTATTGTGGGAAAGTTGGTCACATTGGGCCTTATTGTTACAAGTTGCAAAAAGACTTGTGGAAAATTAAATACGGTGCAATGCTTGTTCAAGCAGTTGATCAAACAACTGTTCAAGTGGATAGAAGAATGAGATTGTTTGATGTGAAACAAGTTTGGGAGAGAAAAGATTAACCATACTTGAGCGTTAAAGGTTAGCAAATTATTTATACTCATGTTGATGATATCGAAGAGACTTTAAATATCAAATATCATCCATCTCTTGGAAAAGGTACTTGTTGTTCATGAGTTATAATCCTTATTGTTGAAAAGGTTGCATCCCGCCCCTTTGAATAAACTTGAGGCAAACAAACAAGGGGAGCATAGAGTATAGGGAGTACGCTTGCTGATTTTGGTGTGGTATGGTTCATATTTATGTTGACTATGGTTTATGAATTTGAGATTTATTTCAGTTTTCTCCTTGGTATCTCTTATGTACTGATGGCATGTTGATTGGAAAAGTATACACCATTTACTTATGTTTTGTCAAAAGGCCAAAGGGGGGATGGTTAGTGTAACAACCCATTTTAAGTGGTGTCAAAAACAATGGTTTTGAGACCACAATTCTGATGTGTAAGTCCATAATTATTACTTATTCAATATTTATGAAGCCATTATAGTGTATTGAAATTTGGTTTGGTAATTTTGATGTTTGTTTAGTTAATTAAAGAAAAAAGGACTAAATCATAAATGATATGAACCTGGTCGTATCATGTTTCAACACAAACCACCGACAACGAGAATGGCCTAAACTTGAGGGACCCAAGTGCAAGATGAAACATCTCATAGGCCTAATTGATTATTGGGCCAATGTTTTAAGGACTTTTTAATTTAATATAGTTTTATTTAAATTTATAAGTTTGCATATTTTTAATTTTCGATTTGCACTTTGTGTGTTTTGCATTTAATAAAGTTATGCATTATGTAACTCCCATGTTAGTTTAAGTCTGCATCATTAAATTAAGTCTTGCATTTGTTCATTTAGTTTGCATTTCAAACTATGCATTTAAGCATCTTAGTTTAATAAATGAGTTGTTGGACATTTATTCAACTCATCTTAGTTTAATTAATAAGTGTTTTTATTGAACTTCATTTAATAAGAAGCTTATTTAATTAATCTAGATACTAGGACAATTTAATGGAGCATGAGTTTAAGTTTGTTTAAATCTGCTTCTATAATTAAACTAGTTGTTGCATTAATTGATGTCTTTACTTTTAGTTCATTTATTGAAGTCAAGTGTTTAATGTGTTTGATTTTAATTAGTGTTTAATTGTGTTTAATAAGTTCATTTTAATATGTTTATTGCAGATGTCTCTTCAGCTCACAACCGTTACATTTCAAGGTTGTTACAACTTAATTGAAGTGCCTTTTTAGGTGATTTTCGGTTACGAATGAAGTGGTTGTTACAAGGGATGTTTAGTACATCAATTAAGGAGTTTTAAGGAGCATTTTAACTACTCTTAAATTTGGCAGCAACCTCTTTCACCTACCAGCAGTTTTTGCTCATTTAAAGATGAAAACAAGCATTCAAAACACCATTTAGTTGCTAGTGTCTTTTCGGCTAGCCAAGGGACAACTCAAGAGACATTTTAAGCATTCAAGGATGATCATTCAAGCTGAATTAAAGTGAATTCAAGCATGGAGTAAATTGTTACAAGAATATCAAGAGTCTTGAATTTAATTTTAGTTTTAATTAGCACATTAAGATGTGACCTTTCAGCTAGCTATTCTATCCTTATAAATATGTGTAACCAGCCATTTTGAAGGGACTTTTGCCATTTTATCAATTTGAATGAACTTTGTTAAAAGAGTGAGTTTACTCCTATCTAAATTCGTACGAGTTTCGGTCTGACTTATCTAGCGAAGCTAGTGGCGTTAATCGTTCTCTTCTTTCGAACTTATCACCAACCCGGTGTGGTGTTCATCCATCTTTTTATACCTTCGGTTCTTACTTTGCTAAGTAATGGGTCGAGGTCAATTTTCAAATTCCATCATTCACCTTAAACCAAATAGAAACTGGGGTGACACTTTCTAGTGTTGAATCGTTTCTCGTGTTTAAGTCTGTATCTCCATTTCCACTGACTATCCTACACTTTATCTATCTACACTTCACTTGACTTTATTACGTCCTACTAAACCAAACCTAACCATTCCATCTTCTAAAACCAATTCCTTCATCATCTATCAACCTCCATTCCTAACTTAAGCCATTTCTAAAAGAAAATCAACTAAAAGCTTCCGCCAACTTATTTCCAAAACTTCTAATTTTTGAAAGATCTATTACTCCTCGTAGTCGATCGGGCAAACATTTACGACTCGAATCATCACCGAGGCGAGTTCGTATCAATAAAAATTGCAAAAGTCAATTGCTATAAGTTTATAAGGACTAGTTGAGTAAAAAATCATAATTGAATAGATTTAAATGGTAATCAAGCCATTCTTGAAGTTAGTGGCCGGTTATAAGTTTGATTAATTAAGTTTTATTATTAAAAATGTATATTAAAATAATTTTAATGTATTATTAATAATATAACATAAATAAACCAATATCATCTTCCCCATTTCTTTCTATTTCCAACCAGAAACTCCATTGTTGTTAGCTAAGAAAGCTTCAGCCTTCCATACACTCTTGCATGTAAGTCAGTTTCACACTTGTTTTGCATGAATTTTATATTTTTAAAATCGTTGTAGTTTAGTCTAGCTAGCCTAGGGACTATTTTATAATATTTTATAAGTTTTGAAAACTTACCATTAATGTTCTTAAAGCTTTTTAGATGTTGATGCTTGAGTCTGAAGCTTAATGATGAAATAGGAATATTTTATAAAGTGATTTTAAATTTTTTTTAAGTTTAGGATTTAAATTGAAAGTATGTTAAATTTGGCATGGATTTCTTCTAAAGTTTTAGTATTAGAGGGCTTTATGGGGATGGATATGGATTCAACATGTTATTCTAGGGCTTAATTGTGAAAAATAAGCTTGTTTTGGTTTTAGAGACTAAATTGAATAAAATGAAAAATATTAGGGAAATTATGAAAAATGTTAATAGGAAGTCAAATGCATCAAATGCAATGTTATAATGTAATTGAGGTTGATAAATTGAAATAAAACTATTGTATATATCAAGAACTAATAAATAATCATGGAAAGGGAAAATTGCAAACTAGTCCTTGAAACTCCTATCTTTGTTGTTTGGCCCTGGTAAGTTCAAACGATATTGTCTTGTTTATTTTGGTAATGTATTTATTAAATTATGAATTTTTTGGATATTGAATGTGTTGGATTGCCAATACACCACGCGGCGCAGTAAAAAATTATTCCAATGATCATCAACTACGGATCTATGTACGAGGAATGTGTCGGGTTGAATATGTACCTGTTAAAACTGAAGAATGGCGAATAACAATGTTGTTTGGATTCCTTTAGACAATGTCAATCCTATCCGCAACAAAACATTTTGGCTTCTACGTAGTCCACCCAATTAAACATGAACATCAAAAACTTTTTGAAATCTTTAAAAAGAATCCAAAATCCGACTGCTAGGCCCTTTGAATTTTTTTTACTCATTCACCCCCACATAATTAGGCATTATATTCCTTTTATTAATATAATATATTAACATGAAATAATTCCCCCTTTTACTTTTTAGAGAAAATCATGGAAGATATTGAAATTATATTCTTTCAAAAAGAATACTAACTTCCATAAGTATTAACTCTAAAAGAAGTTGTGAATCACATCAGCCATGGTATTTTGTAACGCCTCTATTTTGGGCCTATTGGGCTTTGAGTCTCATAAAATTTTTAAGTGAGCAAGAAAACGACAAATGACATGACGGCTTTAAAGGTTTAATGAATTTGGAGTGTCTAGGTGTATTGGAGAAGCTCTGGGTTTGAGTTTTGTGGTGGAGGATTCTTAATTTAATTAATTAAGGAATCAGGGTTGTGAGTAGTGGGCTTTTAAATAAAAATAAGTGAAAAATGGCACAAAGAAGCCTGTGGTGAAATGGCTAAGTGACACCACTAGGGTGTAGAGAGGTGGCGACATATGCATGCAGGAAGGTCTAAGGTTCAAGTGCTAGCTTAGCTTTATTTTGGAGTTTAATTTTAGGCTTCTAGAAGGCTGGAAGTGGCGTGTAGAGGGACTCTAAGGAGAAGTGATCAGTAGAGAGAATTTGGGAGAAGGATAAGGGAGATATCATGGAGAAAAATTAAGAGATGAGCAGTGGATGAAGTGGTGCCGAATTGGACTTTAGGGGTGGCTAAGTTCCGGCTATAGGCTATATAAATATGTGTGTGTCGATTCTGGGGTCCTAGGTAATGCCAAATTTTCCATTCTTTTTCTTTTCCTTACCGAAACCTTATTTTTCCACAACTGAAAATACCTTGCCTTGTTGCCGAAATCTCCTATAGCCGAATCCCTTTTTTGCCAAATTCTCTCATAGCCAAACTCCTTTATTGTCGAAGTATCATCATCTTCTCTTGTCGAAATCCCTATTAGTGCCGAATCTTTGTTGTTTTCCTCCATCACAAATTGATTGTTACCTACTATCAGTCAAGGTTAAAAGCCGAATCTCGTTTAGTAGCTATCTAGGCTGCAGGATCAAAAGTGGATTCAGTATGTATTCAATTAACCCCTTAGTGTGTTTTGTTAAAAGCCGAAGGGCTATCTAACTTCTCATTGTCGTTAATCTTGTATTAACAAGGGTAAGGTTCAGATATCGCAAGCGTGGTAAGGATCGTTAGCAAAGTGTAAGTGTACTCAACTAGATTATGGTTTAAGTAAATGGCCGAATGTGAGTATGACCTATAGGGGTGACTTGTGTGGATTATGAGTCACTCGAAGTTTGATGGTGTATGTGTGAGTGCAGATCTAGGGGATACACGTGATTAGTAGCTAAGGAAGGGCTATTAGAACCCGGTGGCACACGGTAAGGTTATGGTAAGGCTTCGGCTTTTGGTAAATATTTTGATTAAGTATGGGTGATTGATTGAAGGTTGGTTGGTTGTAGGCTCAGGACCAAGGATAGTATAGCACGTCGCAGTAACCAGGTGTGTACAAACACTACACACACATGATATCGACAATGCCGAAAAGCCGAAAGTGGCTAAATGGGCCCAGTGGGCCCTGAGGCTAAGTTTGATGAAATTGATTGATTTGGTTATATGAATTGAGTTAGTTATGCATGTTACATGATCTGGAATTGTTTTGGGCCTAATAGGCCATATGAATGAGATTTGGGCCAAATGGGCCATAAGGATGTGATTTGGGCTTAATGGGTTATATGAACGTGAAATGGGCTTTATGGGGACGTAGGTAAGTATGCTAGGGTTTAATGGACTTTAGGCCTAGTTCTGAACAACTCTTAAACCGCATAAAACTTAATTTAATAATCAACATGTCCGGGGACAAGTCGCTGGGTTAGAGTGTGGCAATGGACATATGCATGTCTAGGATTGGATCTAGGGAGAGCTTGGTACTTAAGCGGTTCTAGCGACCCACCTCCTCTTCTCTGGAATCCTACCTAGTGCGTAGTGTCTATTCACTTTAGCCGCAAGGACTTGTTAATGGGCCAAAGTTCATAACTAAAACCCGAGAGGGACCAAAATACCCTTGATTTGAAAATTACCAAAATACCCTTAGTTTGAAAATTTCCAAAATATCCTTAGATTTGCAAAATTACTAAAATACCCCCGATTTGTAAAATTACCAAAATGCCCTCGATTTGCAGAATTACCAAAATATCCCTGATTTACAAAATTTCCAAAATAACCCTGTTTTGCAAAATTACTTAAATACCCCTGTAGGGTAGAATTACGAAAATACCCCTGGGTAGTGAAATGACTAAAATACCCCTAAGTGCTTAATGTGTGAAATTGTGTATGTTGCATTCATGAAATATATGTTGCATTTGGGTGGGTTTTGATGATACGGAGGAAGATTTGAGGATCGCATAGTCGCTTGACGACCGTGGATCCACCGGTGGCTTTAAGCCCATTATAGCAGCTTTGCTGCAACGTTTGAGTAGTGCCGCAGCTGGTGCTACCTTTAGAGTGTAGGGATGGGTGGGTTGATATTTATATCCCCACAAGAGTGTAGGGTTGGAAGGGAAATGGAATGCAGGGTTGGATTCGAGATGGGTGCATTGCATTCATGTGATATTGATGTGATATGAGGTCATTGTGGGCTAAGGCCCAAGACCACCGAATTTGATAGGGCTTAGGCCCAATGTGATATTTGCATGTTGATTGGATTACCAAGGGTCGTACACACTGAGTTTCGAAACTCACACCCTTTTTATTAAATGTTTCAGGTGATCCTCAGTAGACGGCTCGACGTGGGAGAGGATTCGGAGATGGCCACACTACAAGATACTTAGGAGTTTTGTTTATTTGTTTCAAAAGACATGATTTTAATTACTTTATTTTTGTTGGTTGTAATAAGGCCTTGTACTCCGATGTGACTTTAGATTTTGTGTTTTGTTATCCTTGTTCAACTATTTACTTAATTGTTAAACTTAAATAAATTTTCTTAAGTTTTTAAAAATGGTTTTCAAAACACTTAAAACATGGGCTTTTATCATAGCTTAACAAGATGTTAGATTTTGGGTTTCGAAGCCTTGAACTTAATTTTTAACTAAAGTGAAGTTGTTTTGAATTATTCCTTTGATATGACATCACCGGATTCGGCCATAATGTTTGGGCCGGGTCTGGGGCTATTACATAATTCTATCCGCCAAGCTATTGTTCTCCAGGTGATACTGTAACACCCCAAAATAGGACCTAAGAGTTTTAAGGGTATTTTAGAGATTTTAGCCTTAGAGTGTTCGAAATTTTTGCAACATGATTTATCGGTAATGTTTTTTTACTATGGTTTTTAGAAAATTAAATCAATTTTTGAAAATGAGTTTAAAATACCTTTAAGTTTGAAAATTGGACTGATTTGTAATAGAGTCAAAATTGTGAGTTTTTAAGAGGCAATTAGACCAGATTTTAAACAGCAACCTAAAAACCCCCATTTATAGTTTTATTTTCATTTTAGTCTTCTTCTCCTCTCATACTTGTGCCATACATAGTTCTTCCAACTCTCCAATTCCAAATCCTAATTTCTTTTGATTTCTGTCATCTCTTAAGTTATAAATCTCCATAGAAGCTAAGAAAAACACCCAAAAACACCATAGTTTTCTCTATTGTTAAGCTTTCGATTTTTTGGATTTTCGATCAAACACTTGGTTTTTCATCATCTAAGATCACGGTTCAAATTGTAATTAGTTTTAAATGTTATCTAATCCCTAAAACTGAATTATTAGTCGTTAAATCGCATGTTTTAAATAAAAGCCAAAAATTGGGTCATTAATGGTGGATTTTAGGATTTTGAGTAAAAATGTGGTTTCAAAGTATTTTTCAACTTATTTTCACTTGATTAGAAGGTTTCTAAACTTACTTTAAAGTTTCATTAAGAATTTCTAACGTTTTTAATTAATTTTTGAAAAATAGCTTTAAAACATGTTGAAAAAGTCAATACCATGAATTGAGTGTTTTATTGTAGTTTAAAGGTTGGGAATTAGTCGTAGATTAACAATTAGATGAATGAAACTCGTTTTATGTGAAAAGATTAAGTGTAGATCGAGATATTTGGATTTCAAGTTGGTTATGTTAAAGGTTCTGGTTATATGAGAACATAGCTTAGGCTTATGTTTTTTATTGCTTGTGGTGAGTCCTTAGCTGATTTTTGTATATATTGTTGTGTGAATTATAGTGTTAAAGCTTCAGATTTGCTAGGACCATCTACAAGGTAGGAATGGCTAGTTTAAGCTTTCGGCTTTTCGGCGAAAGCGTACTGGTGAGTGTTTGGGATAATTGCTTGTGGACATGATTCAATGCTTTATTTAGGAATTTAGTAGTAGCCTAAACCCCTTCTCTAAATTTCGAGTATAGGCTTCCTTATACCTATGTTATCTTGTGAACTATATGCTTATGTGTTTCTAAATATGTGAATTGAGATGAGATGCTATAACATGTGATATGTGGTTATGATAACCATTGTGGAAGTGCAAATGTGTACATGTTATGTATATGTTAAATGTTAGTGATAGTGTTTTACAAAAGATGCAAATATGTAGTGATTGTGCACAAATAATCGATAAGTGATATGTGTTTTATTTCAGATATTTTGGCCTTGTGATCTTGAAACTGTTAGATATAGTTGGCGTGTTATAGGATTGTGAGTACTCACCTATATGTACAGTGATTTTAGGTGTTGAGGCCCTAGGACATGTTGGAGAGATAAGGGAATGTGAGCTAAGCTCCATTCAACGGGACATGTGAGGGGAAATAAGGAAAGTGTTAGCTTTATGCTTCACTTTTTGGACATGTTTGACTCTATGAGTCTATGTGGTGTGTTGGAGATCCATGTATCCGATGAGTGATGATAAAGCTCACTTTTATGTTTCATAGCTAAAGTGCCAAATTATCTTAAACTATGAATATGTATGTATTATGTTATGTGTTTATATGACATGTGACCATTATGCAATTTACCTATAACATGTTTTTTAGTATTGTGATATATGCTCGAATGTTATGTGATTATATGAGTATTGTGATATATGCTTGAATGTTATACGATTATATAAGTATTGTGATATATGCTTAAAGGTTATGTGATTATATGTGTAATATGGTATATGCTTAAAAGTGAATATGTTTATAATGTAAAAGAACTAGAAAATAGTGCACGAGTAAGTATATTATGACACTAAAGTTGGAACTGTTAAAGTTGTGCTATATGGTTGTTTCGTTAATGCTTGATGAATTGTTTGCATGGTGGTGTTCTAATCATTCACCAAGCTTGTTAAGCTCACCCACTCTCTTCTTTACCCATTGTAGATTAGCTATGTGCCGGTGTGAGCGGTGTGGTTTTCGATAGGTGATCCAAGCAATACTTTGTTAATTCTCGTAGGTGTTTGTTCATTTAATTACGTACTGGGGAATAAGGCAATATGGTAGATTTATGGTTGACTATTGCCATGACGTTCTATTTACTGATTTTTGGCTTTAGTATTTGAGATTTTCATGTTTATGTTATGCTTACTTTTATGAACATTGAACTTGTTATTATGTTTCTTATTTAGACATGTTTTGACATATTGAAGTGTCAATTTAGTTGTTTGGTTTGCTGAAGTAATAGATGCATGATGTCTAAAAACTAAATTGGAATGAATTGTTTGCATAAGTATGCTGCAATTTTTAGGTCTGGGGCAGAGGTATCGATAATCAAGTTTTTAAAATGATACCTCTGTGTCTTGAAATGTGTAGGAAATCATAATAAAGATCTGGTATCGATACATTTTCTCAAGTATCGATACTCGGGGTAAATTTATCGATATTTCATGATAGATACCGATAATTTTTAGACTTTGGTTTTAAAGTGAGGAACATAATGTAAGTTTGGTATCGTTTTTCTAGGTGGTATTGATACCACTTAAAGAAAATATCGATACCCTAAGGTCAGTATCGATACCTACGTGATTATCTTGGAAATTTTGCTAAGTGGTCCAAATGCTTGAATTTTTAACACAATTAGTTGCATTGATTTATGTCCAGCACAATTTAACAATGATTAATGCATGTATGTCTTAAAACCTGTGCAAATGCTATGAATTACATGTGTCTGCTTTAATAAAATGAACATTGTACAAGTAGTGAGACAATGGTATGGCATCTTTATATTCGGGCTCAACAACCGGGTCGGGTCTAGGATGTTACAGATGTTGTCCGTTGGACGAAACTGTCTGTCAAGTGATACTTATCCGCTAATGATAAGAATCCACCATAGTGGTATGTAAAAGGGTATACACCCATTCTATTGGCGTGAAGTCTGTTTATTTTAACCATAGGGTGTGACCCTGTAGGTTCTTGTAACGTTGGTAGTAATAATAGAACATTTCTAATGTTACAAGCAATGAGTGGCATCTACCAATGCATCATTGCTACCCAAGTTACAAGAAGTCGTGATTCAACACAACCTTTCTATGATAAATTTTTCATGTATTATATCATTTTGTCCTTTATATCTAGATTGGACACAAGTCATGGTATAGTCACACTTGTATAATCCAATCTCATATTTCTTGATATTCTAAGTAGACTACAAATAAATAAGTGTAATATGTCATATCAACTTATTTGAGCATGACCCTGCATTTCTAGTCTCACTCTATCAAGTGACCTAAGATATTACTCCTATTATGTAGAAGGGATAAATCCTATCTTGATCTATCATATCCCACTACATGGATTGTGGTATATCCAACATCAAGCTTTATGGTACAACTTGCTACGGTAGACATTTAATATACGTCTCACAATGTTGGGATAATGATGATCTCAAGTTTGAGGATCATATACATAGTTATCGCTACGAGTAATATTTGTAACTCATAATAATCCAAGAAACATACTCATGGTAGGTCAGTTTACTATGTTGTTCTCTAACACATATTCATGTATTGATTTTGACATCTCTATGTCAATGACAACACTTTGTCATCAGTCAACTACACATTAGTCTCAATGCATTATTATTGTCCAAGCCCACAATAATACTTGACTAAAGATCTTTTAAGAATAATCATATTATTCTTAGGACTTTATTATTGATTAGTTTATTTATATACATAGAAAAAGAAACTGAAATAACAATGACAATGCCTTGTATCAATAACGAGGTAAAATAAGTATGTAATTACAACCATATCATGATTGGTCTTTGGGCATACTCTAACCGAATGTAAACTTAAATATTACAATTGAAACAGTGAAAAATGGATTGAAATAGAAAGTGTTATACGGTTACATGTATCGAGCTCGGATGAATATAGGATAAGATACAATTGGCATGTCAATAGGTTGTTTTGCACTTTGTACGGGATTGATATGTGATATGGTGATATATGACATGATATTATACACTGAAATACCGAAATCCAACATTCATTATGGATTTTTGAGTTATATTTATAGTGATCTTGGCGTGTTTCTAGGGGAGGATGTAAAGCCTACGGGCTTGGCATTTAGTGCCCAGTCGTGTTTTTGGAAGGATGTTAGCCTTCGGATTAGGCATTTGGTGCCCAGACATGTTCTTGGTTGGATTAGCTCAGTAGAGCATTTTGGTGTGACTTGGGTGGATAACCGTGTATCCGTATCTGTTCATATTAGTTCATCAGTCTGAATAGTGATTGTTAAACGATTTAATGATTTGTGTTGATGCTTGGTAATAGTGTCTTGGTAAATGACTTGAAAATATGTGCTCACACTTATGGATATTATATCATGTCTTGGTATTGAATGATATTGTATAGCTTGCATGGTTATATGACTTGAATATAATAAACTCACTTATCGAAATGGTTGTGATGATAAGATTAAGTGTTAGTTAACTTTTTTGTTAAATTTTAAATGTGACATTAAGGTATGTTATATCATTTTTCTACCTATGAACTTACTAAGCTCAGTTGAAGCTTACTCTGTCTCATTTTCCTGTTTTCCTGTAGTTGTTTTATTGTAGAACGGGGCGATCGGATCAGCTTGAAGATCACACTATCCAAGCACCTTTTGGTAGACTTTGAAATCGTTATATTTTAGTTTTGTGGCATGTAATAGGAGTATTTGGTATATATACTTACGTGTTCATGAAAGTATATATGTCTTGTGCTTGTACAAGTTATATATGTTTGATAGCTAAATTGTAACACCCCTTACCCGTATTCTACGCTGGAACCTGGTACGAGGCGTTACCGTGCTTAACTCACTCGGTCGTACAACTTTAAGCTATAAAACTTCATCCCAACTTAACATTTCTCATTAAGGGTCTATGAGGCCTCAATCAAACTTATGGAGGGTCTCAGAACCCAACCGGAAATTTTTATGCATTTAAAAAAATTCTTGTCTAAAACAGGGGCCACACGCCCGTGTGAAATGGGACACGCCCATGTTCCTAACTCGTGTGGGATTTATTTTTATTTCGAACCTACAGGGGTTTTCACATAACTGGACACATGCTCGTGTTCTTGGTCCGTGTACTCCACATGGACTAGACACGCTCGTGTCCTCGCCCATGTGTAAAAACCTAGGTATTCTGTTTTTGACGTCAGCAACTTCATATGAGGCACACGGCCTAGGCACACGCCCATGTGGCTAGCCCGTGGTCGACACTGACTTGAAACACTAACATGCAGGGGACACACGGCCTCGCTCACACACCCATGGGACTGCCCATATGTCTCACATGGCCTAGACACACGCCCGTGTGCCTACCCGTGTGGACAAGAACAAGGCTATTTGCCAAGCTCTTTTCATCACCCTAGCTCACACAACATAATTCCATTCAACAATTCACTAAGCAACTCAAATTTGCAACATACGCTTCAATGAATAACTCCATCTTTTCATAAAATAGCAATAGTAAGCCATCATCTATGGCTATATACAAAAGAGTTCAACTTCAAAGGAGCCATCACACACTTGGCTCAAAACAACAAAACATTGTACTAAGTCTAGCCCCTATACATGCCATACTCAAAATGCTAATTCTAGATATACCGAGATGAGCTGATAGTGTAGGTGATCTTCTAGTAAACTTCGTATCCCGAACCGGCTCTTTGATACTATAAAACAAGGGAAAAGAAAGGGAGTAAGCTTTAAGCTTAGTAAGTTTACATGTAAACAATAAACATCATAATATATGCTAATCAATAAATATCATTACATAATAAGTAAGAACAATCCTCATTCCAAGATCATGCTTACTCATTTCATCTCTTACCACATTCCAACCATATCACAAGCCAAATGCTCATATTATTTCACAAACATCCCTGCACTTATCACCACATGATCACATGAAACAACACATCACAATTTCACAACAAGCCATTCATAGTAATACCAAACACTCGGTGGTTTCGCACTTAGCCCACCATTAATCTTTAATAGGGTGGTATCGCACATAGCCCACCAACAAGAATACTTACGGTGGTATTACACATATCCCACCAAATGTTAATATAAACGATGGTATCGCACACAACCCATCGTGAATAAGTAAAAAGGTGGTATCGCACATAGCCCACTAACAAGAATAATTAAGGTGGTATCGCACACAGCCCACCATTAATTATTACGAATAATATTCCACATTTATATATCTATTTCAACGTTCATACGGAAGTTATTCATTATCTACCGAATTCAATTCATTCAAATCGTAAATGTTCTCAATCATACAAAGCATCAATAAGTAACAACATGTCACTGCAGCAAAACAAACTTTTAGCGGCGTTTTTACAAGTGCCACAAAAAATGCCGCTATAAATAACGCTGCTAAATTTTGCGGCGTTTATGTGAAAAAACGCAGCTAAAGAACATGACCTTTAGCGGCGCTTTTCCCACAAATGCCGCTAAAAACATGACCTTTAGCGGCGCTTTCCCCAAAAACGCCGCTAAAGAACATTACTTTTAGCTTTAGCAGCGTTTTTCACAAAAATGCCGCTAAAAGTCATAAAAAATAAAAAAATTAAAATATTATAAAAAAGAATAAAATTAAAATATTATAAATATTAAAATATTATAAAAAATTTAAGGGAAAAATAATAAAATTAAACATTTTTCAGCCCATAACATTTAAACCAAAAAAAGAAATCGATAACAAACAATATTCAATAAAAATTTTTAAAAAGAAGCAAAATATATGCAGGATGAATTTGTTTTCTAATGCTACAGTCTCAGTTCAACACACCCAATTTTGCAAATTGATATGCAGGAGCTTGGTAATGGTAAATGTTTAAATTGATATGCAAATTGTCCTTCGAAGATTTACAAGATTTGTCTCTGTCTCATCCTTTATTTTCATCTGCTCTTCATTTTTCTCATCACATTCATCCTCCTCCTCATCACTTGAGCCTGCATCTGAACCTTTTTCATCCTCGGACTCCTCACCAAGGATGGATTTCTTCAACTCTTCATATCATTTTTCATTCTCCAAGTACTGAGGATCTGGTTTAAAAATGTCTACAAGAAAGACAAATAAATGCATTCATGATGCATGCCAGAAGGAATTAACCAAACATGTAGAGTTCATCAATAAAATATAACTAACAAAAAATGTAGCTGGAGGCATCTTGAAACATACCAATGGTTATTTTTGGATCGATCTCATCTTGGAGAGATATCTCATGAGATATCTTCCTCAACAAGGTCTAGTTCTGGACGAACAACAGGATATCCCTGTAAATGTATAAATGGCAAACATAATTATAAGTTGTTCCTTTTGTTAGATACAATGGTATCTGACCTTCAAGCTTCACAAGACTTTGAAAAAGTTAGTTAGGGAAAAAAGGACACTTGAAACTTGGCTTTCCTTATAGCAAATAAGCCCTCTATCAGAAACTGAACACGTTTATCTATCTCTCCTTAATGAAGAATACCCAGAAAATGCTCAAATATACCTGTAAACAACAGCCAACACTAACTGAAAAGGGAAACAAATAAGAGACATATAAGATAGTAAGATATCACTAGACCAGAATCACCAAAGGGAAGAGAGAGAGAAACAGAGGGAGAAGAAACAATCAAAACTTTCTTTCTCTACTTCGTATCAGAAAAATGATATGAACACTAAACAAATTTTCTATTACTCACTTTCAAAAGCTTTCAGTAAAAAACTTCATAAACATAAAGAATAAGAGACACAAATATAGTTTCAACCATTGTGGACATAATATCAAATAGAAAACATTGACTTTCTCTAAACCGATATCATATAATTGAGCAGAATTAAAACCACACTTCAGGTTATCAACTAAATGAAGTTCATCTCAAAATGTTTTAGAAGCTGAAGCAAAATAAACAGGCATCGACCAGGGAAAACAAATTGCCAAGCATTACATGCATGATTACCAAATGCAAGAAAATGCGGCCCGGCATGCTAAAGTATCTAGGCAGTCGTTGTACCATAGCAAATGTGCAATTTAGTCATATACTATCAAACCGAGTAATTTAATCTTTACTCGTAAAATTGATAATAGTGTTAATGGAAAACCATCGAACTACTGACCTAGACCCTTTAATCTGATGATACAAACCTATAGATGGACCACAGAACTAAAAACAGAAAAAGGATTCTTCTATTAAGAACGTATGCTCTGTCTACATCAGTATTTACGTTTTTATTAATAAAATGTACAAGGATTAAGTACTCAGTTTTATGGAACTAAGAATAAATTACACTTTTGACTATAGTCCCTGACTATAGAACAGGGACTGCTTATATACTTCAACCTCTTAGCATGCCTGCACCATCATAAAATTATGGGATCTAAACTAGTATCAATCGTAATGCGGAAAAGTACCTCTTAGCATGCCTGCATCATCATAAAATTATGGGATCTAAACTAGTATCAATCATAATGCGAAATAGTAAAACTATTGATTGAACAATACATCATGACTCAAACAGATACACTCACATGGAGACCTTTGGGTGAAAGATCCTGAAGTAATGAACCACACTCGGTAACAAAACCAACAGCCACTTCAACACTATCATCAGTAGGGTTCTCCAGCAAAATAGTGAGAAGTTCCAAAGCAACAATCTCATGAGTGACTTGCTGGTTTACAAGATGAGCTATAAATTTAACAGCAGCTAATAATTGAGGCTGACCGACAAAAGAAATAGTCAGTAATGCATCCAACCAAACAAAAAGAGGGGTAACCTTTAGCAAATCATAAATAAAGCAGTAGAATGAGTGAAAAAAAGGGCAATTCCTAACCTTGTCATTTCGCTTATATGCTCTTTTCAGCTGTAAAACAATCCTTCTCAACAATAAATCCCCCACTTCGGGAAACTTGGTATTAACAACAGCCACCAATGCAGCGAAAACATCAGTGAAACTTGGGGATGCCATCTAAGATTTCATACACAAACGACAAAATAGACCCTTTCCTCGAATAAGATAGGCAATAAGAATGTTTGATTGCCCTTCTCTATATAAAGCTGTGCAAGTCTAAGTATGAATTATTCTGCAAATGGCTTAGAATATTTTAAAACAACACAAGGCAAAGTCCAATGCTCTAGTTATAAATGGAAATCTTTTAATACAAGCTTTCTCTATCTTTTTGTTCTCTTTCTCCATCGAAATTTTAAAACTTAATTAATTTCATCAAAAAATTAAGGTTCGTACTTATCCCTATGATTTAAAAATGAAAGGTTAAAAGGATAGACAGTAAAGTACTAAAAACATACAAATCCAAGACACAAAATTTCTGCTTCTTTGTCACCATGCCAGTGACTCATACCTGACAAAAGAAAATGTAAAGAAACAAAATAAATCAATGAACTTACAGGAAAAAAAATAACTTGGCTAAGATCAAATATTCTTTAACTAAAGTTCAATTAGTTAAACAAATTTTGATTACTTTATTGTTTGTGAACCGAAAAGAACAATACCAACCTCTTGGCAACTTAAGATATCCATCACTCTGACATCTATGTAATTTTGTAGTTGGAAAGTCATAACCTATTAAACATGTCCAATAAATTTAAAATATGTCTATATAATCAATGAAAATTTTCCAATGGTTATTCTAAGTAGCTATAAATAGATACTACAATAATGAGTGAATAAAACAAAATATTTAAATAAAATCAAAGCTCCACAATAAAGGGAGTAATGGCATTTTACAAGGATGGGTTCTCCAAATTCCCAAAAGATGCTTTTCTAATGATATCTTTTAAATACAAATCATTCATTGGATAGGCCTGGTTAATACTAACATTTAATTATAGCAACCTGCAGTGGTCAAGCTCAAATGCAAAATCTATCAATACCATGCAAAAGCAAATCTTAGAAATGTAAATTAAGCCTACAAAGAAGTAAACCCGATTTTAGATGAGATTCTGAAATTTTCAGTGCTAAAGTTAAGGAAAGAACTTAAATCCCCCAAGTTATGGGTTTAGACTTAAACACTAAGACAAAGGATGAAGTCAATAGATTATGAAACAACCAAAAATTCTATTGAAGACTGATTGAAATGTTGTTATAAAAGTTATTTTTACAATTAAACCTAACCAACCAATTTGCCAAACCCTAAAATGCTAATTTATTGTAAAGCCTAATGGCTAAGTTTAGCCCATTAAAAGTTCAAAAATCTATTTCAAACATTGTACTGAAATAACAGTAGGAGGGATGCAAAACAATATCAAATAAAATTATGGTCTAAGGAAACATCAGAAAATGTTTTTTTTTTTTTTGTAAAAATTGATGGGAATAAGTTATCTTACTGTACATTCAATCTCTCCTGGCTTGTGAACTCCACTTCTCCAACTAAAGGCCATCCAATTTTTCCTCATCTTCGTCGTCCATATTGTCACCACTGGTACTCGACATTCCTTTAGCTAAAGCACTCACGGTGAGGGGACATTGTGGAGAACCAGACTGTGATTTCATGTTCTCACTGCACTAGTTTCGAACTGAAGAAGGCGAAAGTTTTCAGATATGGAGTCTATATTTCTGCAAAATAAACCAAAATTCACGCATAAAATAAGTAATCAGAAAAAGGGCATAAGAGGATAGAAAGGAACCAACTTAAAATCTCAAATATTAAGTTCAAAAAATCTATAGCGAGATTGGAATTTTAGAAATGGGGATTCAAAAATGGAAAGAGAAAATGGTGGGCGAGCGAGGGAATGTGAAAATTTATATGAGGGAGTGTTTTATTTTGGAGATTGGGAATGGACGGTGAGGATGGGTAGATGAGGATGGCATGGAGGAAATGAAGAAGAGAGTTCCGGCGTTTTTAATAAAAACGCCATAAAAAATCATTTCCTTTTAAACCCTAAATTTCTTCTTCATACATCTAAAAGGTGTATCATAAACTCTAAACCCCAAATTATACACCATAAACCCTAAATTATACACCTTAAACCCTAAACTACAACTCATATATATATATATTATAAGGTGCAGAAGTAATTAAAGAAATAATCTTATTGCAAACCCTAAACCCTAAAATAATTTGATTTTTATCTCTTTTATCAAAATCCCTAACACTTAAATCCCTAAACATTAAGACTCTAACTTTATTATTCGAAATGGTTTAAGCACTAAAACCTAAACCCCATAAATCTAAAATACTAAAAATTAAACTATAAACCCGGCCTAAACCCTAACCCAACCCTTAATCTTAAACCCTAACCCCTAAACCCTAAATCCTAAACCGCAAACCCTAAACCATAAAGCTTAACCATAAACTATATACCCTAAATTAAACCATAAATCCTAAACTATGATGAGAATTAATTCAATATTTTAAAATTAATATTCTCTCTTTTACGATTATATAATAAATTATTTAATAATGTTTTTTCATTTTTAACAAATATTTTTCTATGTTTTTACTTTCAAATTTTTTCTAAGTGTCATTATTTTTTGATTAAAAATAATTTATATTTTAATTAAGATAAAATATTTATATTTTAAATATTCAATTAAAATAAATTGTATTTTCATTAATATAACTAGTTACGGGTTTAGGGGTTTCCATAAAGCAAAACTTCTAAATAGTTTAGTTATCAATTTGTAACTTTTCATAATTAAGTCAGTTTCAAATAGCAAAATAAATTTAAATTCAAAACAAAAATAAGAAAAAAATAAAAATTACATCGAATCAAATCGAAACGAGTGTCTGTTACCCTAGATGAAAATATAACTATTGCTCAACTTTTAGCGGCGTTTGAGCCAAAAACGTTGTTATTGCTCTATTTTTAGCGGCGTTTTCACCAAAGCGCTGCTATTGCACTGTTTTTTAGCGGCGTTTGTACCAAAAATGCCGCTATTGCACTATTTTTAGCGGCGTTTTCACCAAAGCGCCGCTATTGCACTGTTTCTTAGCGGCATTTGTACCAAAAACGCCGCTATTGCACTATTTTTAGCGGCGTTTTCACCAAAGCGCCGCTATTGCACTGTTTTTTAGCGGCACTTGTACCAAAAACGCCGCTATTGCACTATTTTTAGTGGCGTTTTCACAAAAGCGCCGCTATTGCACTATTTTTAGCAGCGTTTGTAACAAAAACGCCGCTATTGCACTATTTTTAGTGGCGTTTTCACCAAAGCGCCGCTATTGCTTAATATTTGTGGCTTTTTTGTCCGAACGCCGCTAAAACCCTATTTTCCTGTAGCGTGTGTATTTAAAATGCATCGTTTACACATAAACTTACCTCGATGCAAAATGTGTTAATTTGCGGATTAATTCGAAACCTTGCCTTTTCCCTAGTCAAGGTTAATTTCGCACTCTTCTTGACCTATAACAACAAAATTCACTCATTCAATCATTTTATAATCATAATACATCATAATCTCTGCTTAGGCAAAAATGACCATTTTGCCCTTGTATTATGGCAAAATTACGATTTTGCCCCTAGGCTTGTAAATCATTTTTCATCACATTTTCTCATTAAACAAGCCTAGCTGAACATTTATTCCTCCTACAACTACTCACAAATCTAACTATTTAATACATTTATTACTAAATCATAACATTTACAACTTAGTCCCATTTAGGTGTTTTCATGGTAACACCTTTCACATAAGTTGTTCTTTAACTCACTAACATCCATTTTCTTCCATAAAACTCAGCAAGCAACATAAACACTCTCATGGAAAAACCCTAAACTTTCAACCGTATTGCAAATTAGTCCTCTCATTAGCTAGCTTAAGCTTTGAGGGTTTAAAAATACAAAAATCATCAAGAAAAACCTCTAAAATCTCTTACTCGCAAGGAGATAGCTTGGATGAAAGTTTGAACTCCAAAAACTCTATTTTCTCTTCAATTCTCAGTGGAAGAAGAAGGGTGAATAGTGAAAGATGATATCTTTTCTTTTTATCATATTTTATTCATCTTTTATCACCTAATTTCACCAAAATTTGACCAAAAATTTAATGCCCTTGTCTCCTTGTCTCTATGGCCGGCCAACACACCTATAATGGCCTAATTGCACTTTAAGGACCTCCAATATAATATTCTATGGCTATTAGACACCTCCACCTTGAAAAATAGAACTTTCGCACTTTATGCGATTTAGTCATTTTTCACAATTAAGCATACAATTGCTAAAATTAAAGCACCAAAATTTTCATATAGCCATATACTAATTCCATAACACATAAAATAATATCAAAATAATTTTCTTCATCCTCAGATTAGTGGTCTCGAAACCATTGTTCCGGCTAGCCCCAAAATCGGGCTGTTACATAAATGGTAAGGATGTACATGGTTTATATAGTAATATTAAACATAGATTGTAAATGGTATATGATAGAATGAGATGAAATTTTGATAAGTTGTCATTTGTTATGGAAAGAATGTGATGTGAGACGGCCTGGGTTGATTTGAGTCGCTACACAGAGTTGACCGATCGTCGACGAGGAGAGTCGTTCACAAAATCTTCAATTCGGTTTTGATAGGTTAAGTAGGCTTAGTGTTGAAGAAAATGGTTCAAAGATGGGCTAAATTGAGATGGTAGGTTCGGCTAAGAAAGAAATAAAGAAGGTGGTTGTTGGGATGGCTCGATTTAGTAGAATTAATAAGGAGATAACTTGGAATAATGGTGGGGATGGAAAAACGAACTTAAACTTTAGAAATGATTCAACACTAAAAAGTGTCACCCCGATTTCTATATCGTTTGAGGTGGATTTATGGAATAGTAGGTTGGTGAACGCCACATCGGGTTACGGTGATAAGTTCGGAAATAAGTCGAGAAGATGCCACTAGCACGCTAGATAAGTCAACGAGACTTGTACGAAAATAAGAGAGGAGATTAACTCACTCAAGAACACAATGTCCATAAATCAAATTGGCAAAAGTCTTTTTACAAACAAACTAAACAACTATTTATAGTACTTAGCTAGGGTAGCTGAATGGCCTAAACAAAAGCTTAATAGCTAAGAAAAATTAAGCTAAAATAGGCTAGAAAATTCTAGAAATAAATCCTTAATTGCTGTAGCTAAATTTAGCTGGTTTGGAGCTCAATGGACAGTTTCTAGAAGAACAAATGAACTTGGAGAATTTGCATGGTGCATGGCAGCAGCTAGGTTCGGCCAATGGTTTAATTGAGCTCAATGAATGTGCAACTTTTTCTGAAAAATTACTAGCATTAAAGGAGGACTTGAGCAGCTATTTGGAGTGTGAATGGCCGATTTTGAAAGGTCTTCATAGTGTGAACATGGTTGAACTGAATGGACAGGGTGTGAACAGCAAGTGTGAACGCATAGGCCCTGCCTTGGGGAGAGAATCGGCCAAGCCTTGGGGAGCTTGATGGATGGTGACTCTTGGCCGAATGGGTGCCTTGGGGAGCCAAAAGGGATCAGCCTCCATGCATTGTACCAGCCGAACATGCATCTTCCTCATACATTGAACCTACATGCATGCATCTTGCTTAATACTCCTTAATAAATTCGGCTGCACCTATTAACCACATGAACAAATTTAATTAAACTAATTTTAGCTAGAAATAATTAAAACATAATTTAGACATACTAAATGAACACTTAGACAAATTAAATGAAAACTAAATAAGTCACATTAATAATCGGCTAAGATTTGGACATCATAAGGATCTTGTTTATCAACTTCCCTAGGTTTTGGTATTTCATAATCATATGGATCTGTTTGTTCAGTACCCATTGGTTCAGGAATTTCTATATTTTCTTCTGTTGAAGTGTTTTCTTCATCAGAATTATGACTAGTAATATTTATATCTACTTCTGAATTATTAGAACTATTACTACTTTTATTAGAACTACTACTATTATCGGTAGTATCATAATTTAACATATAGTGATAATTATATTTTTTAAATAGATCTTTATGTTTTTCATAAAGTTCTTCTATTAATTTTAAATATTCTACTTGCTCATATTTATCTTCTGTTTTAGAAAATTGGTTTTTTCAATGTTCTATAAGAGTTTTATAAGAGTCAAAGTCATATTTTTCTTGTTTTTTAAAATATACTAAAGCATGTAATAATTCAAACATATTTATGAGCTGTAGTAAATTAACTAAATTATCTTAATTATTTAATTTGTTCAAACACTAATTTAAATGAGCTGAAATGAACTTAAATCGAGCTCAACAAGCTGTAATAAGCTCATGTGAGCTGAACCGCATGTATAGAAGTTTGACCAGCTGGAAGTGAGCTGAAATCAGCTTGCAATAGGGTGCACGGATTGTTCAAAGTTCGGGCCCGAGCTGGTCCTTTGTCTTCGGGATGGAATTCACTCCAAAACTGACTTGCTAAGGCCGCCACAGCCTCTTGCATCCGTTTAGCTCGAGCTCGAGTCATCGGGCCTTTAGGAAGCTCGAGAGGATTGGAAAGTGAATCCTCGGTTGCCCCGGGTATGCTCACATCATCCCCCCTCTTCAAAGCGACTTGTCCTCAAGTCGAGTCGCTCGTTCACCTTGAAATTTATGTTCTCTTTTGGCTCGCTAAAGACAAGTAGGGTGAATGGCCTCGCATCAATCTGTTCAAATGTAATCTCGACACTCGACAATGAATTAGGCATACGAGTTATTGTAAAAGACATGCAAAAATGATCACCAAATTGATTCATACATGCATACATCACACGGCCTAGTTGAACATCAGACAAGATTTCACCAAACAATTGATTCAAAAGAAGTGTTGACAAAAAGAATTAAAATCGCTTACTCACCTTGAGTTGGCCATGGTCCAAACAAGTTAATGTCTCATTCCAATTCATGAAACTCACATTCCGATCAAAATCAGAAAAATGGAAAAATCTTGGCAAAGGACGTTTGAATATGAAATTTCCAACAATCGCATTAACATCATGTTTTCCAAAAATGAAAGCCTTGTTGTCATCATTCAATACAAGCAATTTTTCACCAATCAGAGATGGGAAATTATCTTCAACAAGGTACTTTACCTCTCCGAAATTCAATTCATGAACAAAATAATCAATTTGAACCCAATGGAGCTATTTAGGAATATAAAAAGTCTCACCTTGCTTACAATTAGAGTTGCAAAGATGAGGACCGATTTTACCTTGTTCCTTTAGCACAAACTTTCTCTAATCTGCAAGGTATTGTAACCGTAGTCCCTTGGTCAAATGATCCTGGAAATAAGAAGAAACAAGAAGGCATTGGTTAAGTAAAACACATTTCTTTTTCTCACTTAATTTTCTTTCATTTTCTTTTTCTCTTTCTTTTTCTTCACTTTTATTTTTCTCACAACTTTGCTCCTTTCTCTCGATTTTTCTCCTTTCTTTTCTATTGAATCTTTATTCTTTTCTTTCATGCTCTTCATAGATCGTTTTAGTCTTTGTTGATCTTCCAATACTTGTTGCGGTGATAGAGGCGCCAAAGTGACATTTTTGCCTTTGTGCTTGAACAAATATTGGTTGGTGAATCCGTCGTGTTTGACTCGCCGATCAAACTACCATGGCCTTCCAAGCAGTAAGTGGCCCTCATGCATGGGCACAACATCACATAATACCTCGTCATGGTAGTTTCCAATTGAAAATGGAATCAATGCTTGCTTGGTCACCTTAAGTTTGACTCATTCGTTGAGCCATTACAACTTGTATGGGCTCGGGTGCTTGAGAGTCGGCAAAGCAAGTTTCTCCACCATGAGCGTACTTGCGACATTCATGCAGCTTCCGCCATCGATCACAACACTACAAACCTTTCCGTGGACATAACAACGGGTATGAAACAAGTTCTCACGTTGTGGTTCACTTACAGAGCTTTGCGCACTAAGGCTTCTTTTTACAACAAGCATCTCACCTTCAACAGCAAACTCTATCTCGTCTTTGTTATCGGAAGGATTTTCGACCTCATCTTCATTCTTGTCTATTTCCTCCTTCAATTTGATTTCACCATTAGAAAGCATCACCATCGTGTTGCGGTTTGGGCATTGGCTCGCTATGTGCCCTATTCCTTGGCACTTAAAGCACTTAATATCACAGGATCGGGTTTGAACATTCTCAATGGCCTTACCTTTGCTAGATTCGGCCAAAGGCTTGGTGGACTTCACCTACACCGTTGGTTCTTTTGTTTGGCTAGTCGATGACGCCTTATTCACACCTTGATTCCATTTGGACGTTTTTGAAATGGGGAAACTCCGAGCAGAACCTTTCTTCTTGAGTTGCTTCTCGACTTTGATCACCATATGCACCATGTCGACGATCTCTATATAGTGTTGCAACTCGACAATGTTGGCTATCTCTCAGTTGAGTCCGGCCAAAAATTGCGCCATAGTCGCATCGCGATCTTCTTGCACATCCACGCGAATCATAGCGACTTTTATCTCTTTGTAGTAGTCCTCCACACTCTTCGTCCCTTGGGTGAGATTTTGAAGTTTTTGGTACAACTCCCGGTGGTGGTACAAAGGGATGAATCTTCGCTGCATCACGGCCTTCATCTCAGCCCATGTGTTGATAGGGCGCTCGCTATTTCGCCTTCGGCTTGTTGTAAGTTGGTCCTACCAAATCATTGCGTAATTTGAAAACTCGATAGCGACCAACTTAACTTTCTTGGCCTCGGAATAGTTATGGCATTCAAAGACGAGCTCGATCTATTTCACCCACTTGAGATAAGCTTCGGGATCCGATCAGCCTTGGAATGGAGGAATTGATAGCTTAATGCTTTTAAGATTGTCATCGAACCTTTCTCGATCTTGTTGGCCTCTCCTCTGTTCACTTACATTGGATCCTTGATCGCTTTCGAGATCACTCAGCTCGGTTAATTCGTCGTCTCAATCTATTCACCATCCTCAGTTTCTCGGGAGGCTTAAGGGAGTTCTTTCCCGTTGGGCTCTTCCTTCCACATGATTGAGTCTCTCGTGGATCGGCTCCAACTTTCGATCAAATAGTCACTCGACTTCGCGTAATAAAGCTTGTAGATTCAAGTCCAGGACGTTCCGAACTACCTACCTTTCGTTTGTGTCCGCCATATTTCTTTCGGGACTTCGGGACATAGAATATTAAAAACCTCACTACAAATTCTCACAATCAATCGGAAAGAAAATAACAGATTTTCACTTCACTCTTGTTTACACTCGTTTTTGGCTTTTTTCTTCTCTCGAATGATCTCACTCTCTCTTGCCTTTTACCGCTCTCTCTCGCTCTCGTAATTTCTTAGGTTGTCTTGTATAGACCTTTTTGCGGCTTAGGGTTGGTTTCAAAATGGGTGCAAGGGATAATGTTGGGTGTAGGGTAGGCTGAAATAAAAAGAACTTGAGGTTTGTGTGGCATTGGGGTTGGGAAAATGAGGGGAGAAAGAAGAACTTGATGATCAGGAAACAGAAATAAACGAGATGAAACAATATAAACTTGCAAAACTTTCGCTTTTTTTTTTATAATTTCGTAATTTTCTCCTTTTTTTTTACTTCAAACACTATATGTTGAAATACAAGAAAAAAATTAAATACAACTTCTCGCTTTTTTTTTTTAAATTTTAAATTTTTTTCTACGAACCTACTCCGGCTTGATTCAATGTTCGACACTCCTCGTTTTCAAGCTCTGATACCAAATGATGTGAGACGGCCCGGGTTGATTTGAGTCGCTACACAGAGTTCGGATAAGAAAGAAACAAAGGAAGGTGGTTGTTGGGATGGCTTAGTTTAGTAGAATTAATAAGGATAGATAACTTGGAATAATGGTGGGGATGGAATAACGAACTTAAACTTCAGAAATGATTCAACACTAAAAAGTGTCACCTCAATTTCTATATCATTTAAGGTGGATTTGCAGAATAGTAGGTTGGTGAACGCCACACCGGGTTACGGTGATAAGTTCAGAAACAAGTCGGGAAGACTCCACTAGCACGCTAGATAAGTCAACTAGACTTGTACGAAAATAAGAGAAAAGATTAACTCACTCAAGAACACAATGTTCATAAATCAAATTGGCAAAAATCCTTTTACAAGCAAACTAAACAACTATTTATAGTACTTAGCTAGGGTAGCCGAATGGCCTAAACAAAAGCTTAATAGCTAAGCAAAATTAAGCTAGAATAGGCTAGAAAATTCTAGAAATAAAGCCTTAATTGCTGTAGCTAAATTCAACTGATTTGAAGCTTAATGGATGGTTTCTAGAAGAACAAATGAACTTGGAGAATTTGCATGGTGCGTGGCAGCAGTTAGGTTCAACCAATGTTTTAATTGAGCTCAATCAATGTGCAACTTTTGTTGAAAAATTACAGCATTAAAGGAGGACTTGATTAGCCATTTAGAGTGTGAATGGCCGATTTTGAAAGATCTTCATAGTGTGAACAGGACATGGTGTGAATAGCAAGTGTGAACGCAATAGGTGCTGCCTTAGGGAGAGAATCGGTCAAGCCTTGAGGAGCTTGATGGATGGTGACTCTTGGCCAAATGGGTGGCTTGGGGAGCCAAAAGGGATCAACCTCCATGCATTGTACCAGCCGAACATGCATCTTCCTCATACATTGAACCTACATGCATGCATCTTGCTTAATGCTCCTTAATAAATTTGGTTGCACCTATTAACCACATGAACAAATTTAATTAAACTAATTTCAGCTGGAAATAATTAAAACATAATTTAGACATACTAAATGAACACTTAGACAAATTAAATGAAAACTAAATAAGTCACATTAATAATTGGCTAAGACTAGGACACCATTAAAGCATGTAATAATTCAAACATATTTATGAGCTGTAGTAAATTAACTAAATTATCTTAATTATTTAATTTGTTCATGAACTTAAACCAAGCTCAACGAGCTGTAATAAGCTCATGTGAGCTGAACTGTATGTATAGAAGTTTGACGAGCTGGAAGTGAGTTGAAATCAGCTTCCACCAGGGTGCACGGGTTGTTCAAAGTTCGAGCCTGAGTTGGTCCTTCATCTTCGGGATGGAATTCACTCCAAAACTAACTTGCTAAGGCCACCACAGCCTCTTGCATCCATTTAGCTCGAGCTCGAGTCATTGGGCCTTTAAGAAGCTCGAGAGAATCGGAAAGTGAATCCTCAGTTGCCCTGGGTATGCTTACATCAGAATGGTTGAGTGATGGATTGGTTGGATGTTATAGTATTATGTTTGGATACTTGATTTGGATGTCATGAAAATTTGATATGTGCATTGATTATTTTGATGGCAAATTTATTAGTGAATATGCCTTAATAAATGGTTGTTAGTTGATGAAGGAAATGATGGCATTTTGACACTTTACATGGCATTATTTAGTTAAGCTTGAATTTGATAGAAAATGGAGTTGAACTTTAGGTTTGAATGTTGATTGTGGTGGTGCCCTATGGCATATTGGTTAGAACTAGGCAAATGACATGTTTTGGTATGTTTTTGGTGTGTTTTGAATTGCTTGAATGAATGGTTAATGGCATGCTTGTGGCCTAAGTAGATAAATAAATGTACAATTTTCATTTCAAGGTACAATTTAGCACACACGGGTAGACACACGGGCTGTCACACACCCGTGTGTCACGTATGGTCAAGTGACACAGCCATGTGCTTTGTTTGTTCAGGATGGTTTTAGATCCATACGACCATAGTTAGTTACATGGCCTGGCAACACAGCTGTGTGACTTAGGCATACATGACATTAGTTTCTTGCATGGTTTGGGGACATGAATGTGTGATTTTACACCATATGGCCTCAGACTATCATATGGCCTGACCACATGATGCGACCGTAGCTCTGGAAGCTACCGCCGAACCCATTGAGCTGCCACAAGGACCTATAATGCGGTCTCGTGCTAAGAGGTTCCAAGATGTGTTAGCAAGCTATATTGATCGAGCTTGGGGAGAACAAGTAGCCGAATCTATTGATCAAGCTTAGACCAGCTCAATAGGCATCCCTTACAGCTTATTGCAACCTGAAATCTAGCTCACTTAGCTCATTTTAGCTCATTTAGTTGTTGGAATAAATTATAGTTAATTTAGTTTAAATTATTTAATTAATTTAGCTAAGTGTTAAATGTGTTTTTAAGCTATTTAATTTATCTAAATTACTAAAGCAATTTAAGTTGCCTTTAGCTTATTTAATTTGTCTTAGTTTAATTATATGTTTATTAATGTGTCTAAAGTGTGTTATTATTTTGGTTCAGCCGAATTTAGCTTGTTTATAATGTGTTAATTGTCTTTTAGGTGCAGCCGAATGCATGAGTGGAAATTAATGCAAGGTGCATGCATGGTTGGGTTCAACGCATGGGAGGATTCATGCATGGCTAGCTACAAAGAATGGTGTGCTGATTGTTGGCTTTCCCAAGCATTCATTCGGCCAAGAAGCAGCTGCCAATTAACTCTTCAAGCTGGCCAAACATCTCCCCAAGACAACCATCAAAGTGACCATTCAAGCTGCCCTTTATTGCTCACACCTATTCGGCCAAGCATTACAAACTGAATGACTCATTTAAGCTTATGGTCGAACCTAGACATGCCCATTCAGCTCCCAATGCTTCCAAATACATCCAACTGAATTACTTTATCATGAAGCTGACTTGTGGAGTTCCCAAAGGCTGAACATGGACATGGAAGACTTATAGTTTTATTTCTAGAACATTCAGCTCCTTTATGGCCGAATACTTAGTCTTTAAGCAATGTAATTTGTCCATTCGGCTAGCCTATGTAATAACTATAAATACTTAGCTTATTTCATGTTGGATAGACTTTTTGCCAAATTTACGTTAAAATTGAAACTTGTGAGATTTCCAATTCTCCTTGTTCTCTTCAGGACTAAATTGACTTATCAAGTTGTCCTGTGGCATCATTCTTTCCTTTGTTAAACCGAACTTATCACCTTTTTGGTGTGGCGTTCATATACTTGTGGTTCCTATCACTTTTGATAGCAGGTCAAGGTCCTTACTATTTTTCTAAACCGAAAACCACCTAAGTGCCTTATTAAGATTCAGGTCAACAATCCTCTTTATTGTTGGTTCTTTCTTTGGCCTTAGCCGAATTTATCTATCCTTTTCTTTAATCATCTTGCACCCTTTGTTTTGAGTCCATAACCCATTTTCTTGTCAGCCTATTTTTGCCAATACCTATCTTAACTCGAAACGAATCCTCCTTACTCAAATTCACGATCAGGCAACAAATACGACTCGAGACATCTACAACCGAGCTCGTATCACCACACAGCTGTGTGACCCATGTTTAGTCTTTTTACCATTTTTTTCGTAAAAGTTTCAGATTAGTCCTAGATTGTTTCTAAGTTGGTTTAAGAGCTTCCTAAGCTCAATTAAGGCTCAATTTTGGTTTTTAATCATATTATATATATGATATTGAATGTTTATTGTTTAATTGCATATTTAAGATAAATTCATGTATGTTAATTGTTGTAGCATTTTATAACTCGGGTCCGATGATCGGACCAGGTATAGGATGTTACAGTTAGAGCCAAGACTGTCTAGCAATGTTTGTTCAGTTACATGATCACTCAAAGACTTGGTCAATCAAGACACGAGACAACCTGGGCATAATTATATGTTGGCCTTTGTGACGTGTCGTATTGGATGTTGTTTTAATAAGCAAATGGGCTTCTTGGACATTCTCATTCTATTCGTTAAAGCTAAAATTGAAGTGATGTGTATTTGTAAAGAGTTTAAGTGTGTTGAAGAGTTTTACTTCAACTTGGATTATGGTGAGAGTTTTTCTTAATCTCAAGGATGTGTTTTATGGCTACTTTTAAGGAGATTAATTTTACTTTACTCTGAATAATAATTGGATATAATTCAAGAAGTTATATTCAAATTAAAATCGAGAGTTTTACTTATCAAGACTACATGGAGAATATGTCGAATTTAAACTATAAATAGGCTATTGTGCTGCACATTTGGAGGTGGATTTTGGAGTGTTTTCGGTTGGTTATTGTTTTATCTTTTACTTTGTATTTTTGTAGTCTTGTGTTAGGCTTTTATTGGATAGTTTATATTTGATGTAAATGAGGTTTTGGGGTAACTGATTTGTAATAATTAGGGTCAGTGTTGGGCTTAAACTAATAGGCGACCCATGAAATTATTGAATATGAATCATTCATTAAGCGAGGCTCCATAGAGTAGGATTATTTTCGAACTAAGCTAACAAATAATTGTGTGCAAAATCTCTCTTTACTTTTCTATTTTTCGTTTCTGTGTCATTGTCTGATCAATACTGTGACTGAACACAATATGGAACAGTTAGACTAAACTTGCAACAAATTGATTTGTGTTTCTCCAGATAAATTAATCAAAAACTTTTATTTTGATTCCAAAATAGAATGTCAATTAAACTTTTTCTATTTTTATTTATAATAATAATAATAATAATAATAATAATAATAATAATAATAATAATAATAATAATAATAATAATAATAATAATAATAATATTTGAGGCAATCGATTTCTATATCAAACAACACAAAATCGTAAAAAACTTCTACCATATCAAAAGTAAAAAAGTTAATACTTTTAAACTTTCACCACCATCTCCACCACCACTAAGCTTGAATTGCATAAATCTTTTTATTATTTTAATTTGCTCATCCTCTATAAAAATTGTCATTTATACTATAATATTTTGTAACAAATATTTTTAGGTTGTATTTATTTCACTAATAAAAATTTTTAGAAAATGATTTTGTAAAAATTAAAAAAAAATATTTTATACAAAATTATCTAAACACAGACAATATTAATTTGTAAAAAATAAATTTATTTTTCTAAATTTATTTTCCAAAAATTATTTTTGTGAAGCAAATACAAATTGATTTAACCAAAATAAACACAAGAAAGAATTGACAAAATTAGTGGTATATGCTAATTTCAAGAAAAAAAATAGGGGTATAGACCAAAATTTTAATTTCTTAGATAAATGTGTCATTTAAATTTGTTTTATTTTATATTGTTTCAAGTTTTTAAATTTAAATTTTTTAATTAATGTTTTTAATTAATAAATAAATTGTTTTCAATTTTTTTATTTTTATTTATTTTTTTAATTAATAATTCTTTTATTTATATAAATAAAATAATAAAAATGTAATTATATAATGAAAATATATTTATATATTATTATGTTAAAAATATTTTTAATTAGTAACTCATTTATTTATATAAATAAATTAATAAAAATATGTAATTATATAATAAAAATATTTTTACATTTATTGTTATGTTAAATATATTTTATTTTTTAAAAACATCAACTAATTTTTTGATATATTTTTCTTTATGTATAATTTTTATATGTCAAATATTTATTTTTTCCACCAACATTGTGGGTAAGGTGATTTTTAATATTGTAAAATCAAATAATTATTTAAAGTATCATTTTTATTTTTATATATCATTTTTTCCACTTACATTGTGAGTATGACAAATTCTAATATTATAAAATTAATTAATTATTTGAAATATAATTATAAATATAATTTGTACATTTATTTTTCAATCTAGATTATAGGTGTAGTAAATTTTAGTATTATATATTTTTATATGTGTACTTGAAATGATTATTTGAAATATTTCACATATAAAAATAATGATATTTGAAATAATTATTTTTTTAATATTAGAATTTACTATAACTACAAAATAGGTGAAAATATAATGATATTTGAAATATTTTACGTATAAAAGTAATAATATTTGAGATAATTATTTGATTTTATAATATTAAAATTTACCATATTCACAATGTAGGTGGCAACAATAAATATTTTACATACAAAAATTATATATAAAGAAAAATAAATAAAAAATAATTCATACTCTTAAAAGATAAAACATTTTTAACATAATAAATTATATAAAATATATTTTTTATATAACTACATATTTATTATTATATTTATATAAATAAAATAATTATTAATTAAAAAATAAATTTATGATGATAATATAAAAATATATATTTTCAATTATATAATTACATACTTATTATTTATTTATATAAATAAAAAACTATTAAAAATAAGAAAAAAATAAGAAAAACTTGAAAATAATAATTAAAAGCATTAAATAAAAATAAAAATAAAACTTAAAACAACGTGAAAAAAGAAGTCTCAAATGAAAGCGATGTTTTAGAAAGAGTTTTCTGAAACAACAGAAGAAAACCCTAATTCCATTTTGGTCAATTCGCCAACTCTTCCATTCAATTGCGTTCCACCCCTAATTTCTCGCTTGAATTTTATTCTGCACAAAGTGATTGACAGTTGCCTTCTAACTCAGCTGGGCTAAATCTTCTATTTAAATTTTTTTTTTCTGAATAAGTAAATTTTGTACTTCAAGAAAACCTTTCATTTTGATAACCCAAAAAGGAAACTTGAAATATCAAACTTCCAAAATACCCATTATCACCGCCAAGCACCACCGTGGCACGGTGGGACAACCCCTTGGTCCCACCACCTCCACTTCCCTCCAAATATGAAAAAGTATAAAAATCCGGTTCATACTCATAACCCATTTTAATCTCAGTCGCCAGTTGCTTATTTGTTTATTTACAGTCAGAGAGATTTTTATTGTTCAACAACTTTTGAGATGGAAAGTTGAAAAATTTGTGCATGTAAAAGAGAATGAAATATGATGTGAAGTAGATCTGTACGTAAGATTTGGTTTCTCTTTTCCCTTCTCTTGCTGATCTGCTCTGTCTCATCCCTTGTGTGTTAAGCGTTGAATTTTCACCAAGATTCTTTCCTTTCAGATCCTTTCTCTCTTTTAGAGGCTTTTGTCACAGATCAACATTAGCCATAGTTTTCATTTTTTATTTTTCACAGAGAGGACCAATTGTTGGTAAAATTGGGTCTCTCTCTCTCTTTCTCTCTCTGAAGGAATCAATCAATAAGATGACAGTGTCAATAAAATAAAATAAAAAGTATTTGTTGTTTCATTTGTTTAATACTATAATATTATAATCATTGACAATCACACTACTATATTTCTAGCTGTCTTCCCATTTCTATATTTGGTTCTCTCTCTCTCTCTCTCTCTCTCTCATGCTGTGTTTTTGTTCATTTCATTGTATAATGGTGTTGTTCTTGTAAAGGGTGCTTGAGAGAGAAACCGAGAGAGAGAGGTGGGAAGGTAAAGTTTGGGTTTTTATGAGGTTTGAGTAATGAAGGTGAAAGAGAGAGAGCTATATTGAAGTGGGGTTTGTCTTGCTTTTGAAGCTTCGAGCTGTGTTTGTTGTTGGGGTTGGGGTTGGGAGGTAGATGGATACCAAAGGAAGACTTGTTGCTGGTTCTCATAACAGGAATGAGTTTGTTCTCATCAATGCTGATGAGATTGCAAGAGTAAGTACCTTCAAAGTTTATCGCCTCTTTCAGTATTTTGTTTCCCGTTACGGGCTACACCAATAGTTAGTGAAGGATTTGGGACGAGTAAGAGCTGGTCAATGTGTTGTTTCGTAGCTTTTTTAGGATTTAAAGCTTTTTTTTACCCCCATTTTTGGGTTTCGATGAGTCTCTCTCTCCCTTTCTCTCTCTTTCCTTATAAAGTTCTGGTTGGTGGATTAGCAGAAATTTTTACCCTTGCTTCCGTGGCTGTTTTCTTCAGCTTGATAGAATATCAACATTCCAGGAAAATTTCTTCTCTTGTGGTGTTTTTTTTTTTGGGGGGGGGGGTTGGCACAGTGTTTATATACACCTAGATTCAACAAAATCAAATTTCATTAACCATCCCTTGTTATTCCAATTTAGTATCTTATCTACTTTGTAGATCTCAGAGCTGGTAGATGCATCCCATTTAGGCAATTAGTAACTATTGTTTTTTGTATTTTCATTTTTTGTTATTTAAGATATTAAAAAAAGCTGAATCGTTGGGTAACATAAATTGTTCTGTTCGGTTTACTAAAAAGCATATTTAATGATCTGGTGGCGATTGACGTTGTTAGTTGTGTAACTATGACTTGTAGGTGACTTCTGTTAAAGAACTAAGTGGGCAGATTTGCCAGATCTGTGGAGATGAGATAGAGATTTCGCTTGATGGAGAACCCTTTGTTGCCTGCAATGAGTGTGCATTCCCGGTATGCAGACCTTGCTATGAATATGAAAGAAGAGAGGGCAATCAAGCATGCCCTCAATGCAAAACCAGATACAAGCGCATTAAAGGTGAGCCTTGAGAAGTTGATCTTTTAGTAAAAAAAGTAAAATTCCCTTGAAGATGATAGATTTAGCTAACAATGTGGCCTACTCCAGGTTGCCCTCGTGTGGCAGGGGATGAGGAAGAGGACGGTGCTGATGATTTGGAGAATGAGTTTGATATTGCTAGCCAAGATAGGGGAGATCCTCACCATATTGCTACTGCTATGCTCTCTGCTCGACTCAATATCAATCGTGGTTCCCAACCTCATGTTTCAGGGATAAGCACCCCAGCGGAGTTTGATGCTGCTTCTGTTGCTACAGAGATTCCGCTTCTGACATATGGCGAAGAGGTGAATTATTTTTTGGTTAAGTTCTGTTTCTTATGTATCGCATTGTTGGTTGACATTTCTAATTGATTATTACTAATGAAGGATGCTGGGATTTCCTCTGATAAGCATGCTCTTATCGTTCCTCCCTTTATGAGTTGTGGAAAACGGGTCCATCCAATGCCAGTTCCTTATCCTTCCTTGACTTGTAAGTTGTCTCATATGATTGGTAGAAATGTCCTAATTGTGTACATTGCTGTTATTCACATGTCTGTTCTAGTGTAATGGTTTCTGTTGCTGACAACACAGTGCCACCCAGACCAATGGATCCTAAGAAAGATTTGGCGGATTATGGGTATGGAACTGTTGCATGGAAGGAAAGAATGGAGGATTGGAAGAGAAAACAGAATGAGAAACTCCAGGTGGTTAAGCATGAAGGATATAACAGAGATGAGTTTGAGGATCCTGATTTGCCAGTGTAAGTGCATTTTATCACTCTGAAATTCTTAACTGCTGTGTCTGAGCTTGTTTAAGTCACAAAAGCTTGTTCCTGCAATTGTTTATTTACTAGATTCCTCTTCCTTTTTTGGGTTAAAAGAATATAGGAATTGTCAATTGATTCAGTTAATAATTATCAAAGACGGCACGAGTTGATAATTATTAAAGGTATTCATGGATAATTATATAAACATAATTGCTGTTTTTCACTTCTGCTAAAGAAACCATTTTTTCATTGGTTCCTTTTCTTTTGAGAAATACCAATCTTTTATATGATTGCGTTATCTACTTTTTGTTGGCTCTAGAGTTTGTATCCTCTTTACATTTATGTTACTTTTTTCATGTTGTGAGTGAACGAGTGCATCATTTTTCTGTGTTAGTGAAGTTATTCAAACTTGTATATAAGGTTTCTGCATGAAAAAAGCCATAATTAATATCTGTTTCTTTTGCCAAACTTACTGTAGGCTAGAAGTCACTATATTCATTTATGACTGCTGTTTCACATTCACCAACTGTTTCAACTAAAAATGTAAACTTTGTGTTATTGTAGGATGGACGAAGGCAGGCAGCCCCTTTCAAGGAAATTGCCCATTCCATCTAGCAAGATCAATCCATACAGATTAATTATCCTATTCCGGCTTGTGGTCCTAGTGTTGTTTTTTCACTATAGAATTCTGCATCCTGTGAACGATGCTTATGTTCTGTGGCTTCTTTCAGTGATCTGTGAAATATGGTTTGCTGTATCTTGGATATTGGATCAGTTCCCAAAATGGTGCCCAATTGAACGAGAAACATACCTTGACCGTTTATCATTGAGGTGATTTCATCCTCTTTTCTCTTCCCTTGCCCACTTTTTCTCTCTTTGGATCTTAGTCCATCTTTATGGTTCCTTCTGTTCTGACATTAAATTGTATGCATGTCAGAGAGAGAATACAGTCAGATATTAATTTAGACTTATATTATTAGATTTCTTTAACTTTTTTTCAGATATGAGAAAGAAGGGAAGCCATCTGAACTAGCTTCTGTAGACATATTTGTGAGTACAGTTGATCCCCTGAAAGAGCCACCGCTTATCACTGCAAATACGGTTCTTTCCATCCTTTCTGTAGATTATCCAGTTGATAAAGTAGCTTGCTATGTCTCTGATGACGGTGCTGCCATGCTCACTTTTGAGGCTCTATCTGAGACATCTGAATTCGCAAGAAAGTGGGTACCATTTTGTAAGAAGTTCAGCATTGAACCTCGAGCTCCAGAATGGTATTTTTCTCAGAAAGTTGACTATTTGAGAGATAAAGTTGATCCAGCATTCGTTAGGGAACGCCGTGCTATGAAGGTTTGTAACTTTTCTCCTAATTATAGTATAACATATTTACTGCTGGCAATTGTCTGCCATCTGACTAGCTTACCTAGTACTTACATGCTACATGAAAGAATCAATTGAAAGCCAAGAAATTGCATTACCTAAGTATAAACTTTAGCAGGCACAGAGGTTCTCTATTTTCTTTTGGCAAAAGAAATCCATTGCTTTCATTCATGGCATTTTTGTACACAAAAAGGTGTTCTCCATTGGTTTCAAGTAATGATATCCATCTTGGGGGTTCCTAATTTGTTGATACAGAGGGAATATGAAGAGTTCAAAGTTCGAATAAATGGCTTGGTTTCCACAGCACAAAAGGTTCCAGAGGAGGGTTGGACGATGCAGGATGGGACCCCATGGCCAGGAAACAATATCAGGGATCATCCTGGAATGATTCAGGTGAAGTGTTTTCTTTATGTTCTGTTTAAGATATGCTATCCTATCCCCAAACTGTTTCCAGTATGCATAACATTAGTAAAAATTGGTTATTCTTTGCTGTAGGTTTTCCTTGGTCATGATGGTGTTCGTGATATTGAAGGGAATGAATTGCCTCGTCTAATTTACGTTTCTCGTGAAAAGAGACCAGGATTTGATCACCACAAAAAAGCCGGGGCCATGAATGCTTTGGTTTGTCTCTCTTTCCAATCTCAAGCACACACACACGACACAATCTCAATTTTGCATGCCCTCTGATCTGTCTGTTGTTTGATTATCTAATTGTTGAACATTTTTGGCTGATCAATGAAGGTGCGTGTTTCTGCTATCATCTCCAATGCTCCTTTCCTACTGAATGTTGATTGTGATCACTATATAAACAACAGCAAGGCTCTCCGTGAAGCTATGTGCTTCATGATGGACCCTATTTCAGGAAAGAAGATTTGTTATGTCCAATTTCCTCAAAGATTTGATGGCATTGATCGACATGATAGATACTCAAATCGCAATGTTGTATTTTTTGATGTAAGTATAGATTTTGGAAACTTTAATGTTGCACTTGCAAACACATTTCTTCCTAGGAGGAATAGTTGATATCTTTTCATTTTTGTGAAAACAGATCAACATGAAAGGACTGGATGGAATTCAAGGGCCTATTTATGTTGGAACTGGATGTGTCTTCAGGAGGCAGGCACTCTATGGGTATGATGCCCCTGTCAAGAAGAAGCCTCCAAGAAGAACATGCAATTGTTTGCCGAAATGGTGCTGCTGTTGCCGATCTAAAAAGAAGAATAAGAAATCAAAGTCCAATGATAAGAAAAACAACAAAGAGGTTACAAAGCAGATATATGCTTTAGAGAACATTGAGGAAGGAATTGAAGGTAAGGATTATCTTCCAATTGGTTTCCAGCATGCATTTGCAAAATGTCCTATTTTTCATAGCACGTAATCCGTGTATTAAGGCGTAAATATAATTTATCCTGGACTAGTCTCCTTTTCAGTCGTTTTGTCCCTGTCTAAGTTATTGATATTTCCAGATATATTGTGACCTAGAATCAATTGCCTTTATGATTTTAGATATGTGCTCTCTTGCTTAATGTAGATTATGTTAGACCATTACCATTTAAAGTGCCAACATTTCATATTGCAGGTATTGACAATGAGAAGTCATCCCTTATGCCGCAAATCAAATTTGAGAAGAAATTTGGTCAATCACCAGTTTTCATTGCTTCAACACTTATGGAGGATGGAGGAGTTCCAAAGGGAGCAACTACTGCATCACTGTTGAAAGAAGCCATCCATGTTATCAGCTGTGGTTATGAAGATAAAACAGATTGGGGGAAAGAAGTACGTAGAAATTGTTTCCAACTTAATAAGTTAATTTGTCTTTCAAAGTTCTATTTTTTCCCTTTGAATTATTGCACTTCTATGGTGATGCTCATCAATGCTGATCTTCATCCAGGTTGGGTGGATATATGGCTCCGTTACAGAGGATATATTAACAGGCTTCAAGATGCACTGCCATGGCTGGCGATCCGTGTACTGCATTCCTAAAAGGCCTGCATTTAAGGGTTCAGCTCCTATTAACCTCTCAGATCGTCTGCACCAGGTTCTTCGTTGGGCTCTGGGATCTGTTGAAATTTTCTTGAGCAGGCATTGCCCAATATGGTATGGGTATGGCTGTGGATTGAAACCCTTGGAGCGCTTTTCTTATATAGCCTCTGTCGTATACCCATTGACATCAATTCCACTGCTCATTTATTGTACGCTGCCAGCTGTCTGTCTCCTTACTGGAAAGTTTATTGTCCCTGAGGTAATTCGGAATGGAATATCATTCTAATGTGAAAATGCTCCTATTTGGGCTGTAACTATAATATTATTAGATTATTGCTAGATATACCATGAGAATTTCAAAATCTTGATGCTGCACTTAATATGGTTTTATCTGAGTTTCAGCTAATTCTGATTTTTCCTTGTGCAGATCAGCAATTATGCCAGTTTACTTTTCATGTCTCTCTTTGTTGTCATTGCTGTGACTAGCATCCTCGAAATGCAGTGGGGAGGTGTTGGAATACATGATTGGTGGAGAAATGAGCAGTTCTGGGTGATTGGTGGTGTCTCGTCACACCTGTTTGCTCTCTTCCAGGGTCTGCTGAAGGTTTTAGCCGGTGTTAACACAAACTTCACGGTTACCTCAAAAGGAGGAGATGATGGGGAATTTTCTGAGCTATACTTATTCAAATGGACATCTTTGTTGATTCCTCCCATGACGTTGTTGATCATCAACATAATTGGAGTTATAGTTGGGGTTTCAGATGCCATCTCTAATGGATATGACTCATGGGGGCCTCTATTCGGTAGACTGTTCTTTGCGATTTGGGTCATCGTTCATCTTTACCCATTCCTCAAAGGGTTGATGGGGAAACAAGACAGGCTTCCCACCATCATTGTGGTTTGGTCAATACTTTTAGCTTCAATTCTGTCTCTTTTATGGGCTCGAGTCAACCCCTTTGTCTCAAAAGGAGATATTGTTTTAGAAGTGTGCGGTTTGGACTGTGACTAAAATACAGGAAAAGGAAAAAAAAAAAAGGGGGGGGGTCGTATTTCATGAAGTAAGGTTGTCTGAAAATTGCATAAAACCAGGCAGCCCTTTTGGTGGAAAATGAAGACATGCTGGGATGCGACATTGTTGCCCTCAGCATGTAATAAGGTAAGCAAAAGGGAAAAACATGTTGGCATGATTGTAGATACATAGAACTGCGATCCCCATATTTGTTCTGTTGAGTTTTTCATTGATTCTTTCGATACATGTCGATTTTGTGAGTTGGAATTCATAAGAAGTCCTTGTAATTTGTAGAGGAGAGAAGATTGATGCCTATGGTGTCATATTCCCTTCTCAATAAGGGACTTTGACATAAATGCCATGAATTGTAAAAACTTGGATTGGAATTTGTTTCTGCTTTTTATTTTAAGATTGTCTGCATTGTGTTGCTAATATGATATGGCTACAAAAGCTGCAATATTAGTGACAAACATCACCATTGAGAAATGAAGGCTTCAGCCTTTTATTAGTTTTGGTTTTCCCAAGCAGTTTTAAAACAAAATTCAATGCTTCTGATTGAGTATTCTTATGATCCATATAAAGCTTAAAATTATGATATAATTTAAAGTTCCTCTTTTATTTACTTGGATCTTGAGGTCTCTTTTTATCAAACATAATATATTATTATGGGGTGTGAAATCCTTAAGATGGCATACAAATAAAATTATTTATTTATTTATTTCTGTTTTTTTTTAAATTTATACTGTATTTGAGCTCTTGATAAATAATGAAAAAACATTATGCATTTTATAGAGTATATTATATTATAATGTCTTTCTTATATTTTTACTAAACTTCTCATGTCACTGCATTGCATGAGATTTTACGCGTTTAATATTTAATTAGTTTTTTAAAATATTGTACTTTTAATTGAAATAATTAACATAAATAATATTTCTTATTTGAATCATTGAATATAATTAAAATATATTAACTTATCAAATCAAATATTATAATAAAAAAATTTCAAATAATAATTAAAGTATTTTTAACATATTCAACCTATAATATATTTTTACTTTATATAATTAAGACAAAGTAACCTTATTTAAAATAATAATTAATTAAAAATATAAAATTAATTAAATGATAATTGATATGCTTAGAATTCTATTCAAATATTAACACTATTTTACATAAATAAAGTTACCCTACCTTTTTTAAAAATAAGGTAGTACAAATTTTGTTTATGTAAACTTTTTTAACTAATAATGGTAAATTATAATTTTCAAGTAATATATCTATTCAAGTTTTTTAATTAATAATTTGAATTTGAATTCTAATTATTTTTAAATGTGTAATTATCGCAACTTTTATTAAATTATAATTATTTTTAAATGTATAATTATCACAATTTCTATTTTACTTAAATTTTTTAACTAATAATTCTAAACTAATTTTTTAAAATTAAATTATCACAATTTTTATTTTTGTTTGTTCAAAATTTTTTTCAAACTTGTGCTTATATATTATTATTATTATTATTATTATTATTATTATTATTATTATTATTATATAGATAAATCAATAACAATTCACATATTTGAACTTAAAAACACTATAAATTTTAAACATTCAATTTTACCATTCCTTCATTTGATTTTTATATATACTTCTAATAAATATATTTATTAAAAAAAATTTCACCTTGTGTTGTAATTTAGTATAAGTTTATGTCTAAATTTTTCCACGAAATTTTATTTGTGCAATTTTTGCGCTCCATTAGCCGTTAAAAATAACTATAATGAATACTTCAGCGGAGTTGAAACAACATAGCTTTTACCAAGTAATCGAAATAGGCAGCCACAAAGTGTTAATAAATTGCATGAGGCATATGTTGCAGCTCTAAAAAATGGAGCTCGAGTTGTGGATGATGTTCCTTTTATGCTTTACCACACAAAAAAGAAAAACTAATGAAAAAAACCCCAACATGCACGTTCCTAAACTTATAAAAGCCAAGAGCCTATATGCTAAAAGAATAACGCCACATGAAATTTAAAGGAATCAACACTTTACTGAAAGAAGTTTCTACATAGCTTAAAGGTCATGCACAAAGCGTGAGTGCTCAACCTCCCCCCCAAAAAATAGGAAGTTGGCGAAAAACCAGATTTGGATAGTCAATGGAACCCTAAAGCTTGATTATATATTCCAAGATCTAACTTGGCATTAGGTATGGCCACACATTAATTTTAATTCCCTCCCATCATCTTCAACCTTCGATTCCTTTTATTTAGATAATAACTTATATATCGAATAGTATCTTAAAGTCCAAACTTTTGCACATCATAACTCATCCTTGTTTTGTAGGTTTTTGGGCTATAAAGCTTAGCTCAACTAGTATCCAAGCCCAACAAAAGAGACATCAACAACTGGCACTGTTTGTGAGAATATTGAACTAAAAGCCATAGATTCTCTCTCAATTCAACCTAACTTTATAGTAATTGACACCTCTGTTCTTTAATTAGCCCATCTACTTACGATAGCTCCTTCCAGCCTTTTGATAGAGAGTACTAGCCCAAACATTATCCCACATGGTTACAAGTTTCAAAAAGACTAACCCACCAAGAATCTCAGCTCCAACCAATCAATATGTTTTTTTTAGATACTTTCAATAGTAACCGATTTCCATACGATCATTACCAAAATATTTTGAGTACAAGTTCTTAACAACCATCTCTACCATCAACCATGACTATCCATATTGCTAGAACACTTTGCAGATTATTCGGCTATAAAGTGTAGCTCAACTAGTCTCCAAGCCCAACAAAAGAGACATCAACAAGTGGCACTGTTTATGAGAATATTAAACTAAAAGCTATAGGTCCTCCCTCGATTCAAGCTAACTTTACAATTGCTAACGCCCCTGTTCTTGAGTTAGCCCAACCACTTACGATGGCTCCTCTTAACCTTTTGCTTAAGAGTTTGAGCCCAAACATTTTCTTACGTGGTGATAAGTTCTAGAAAGACCAATCCACCAGGAATATCAGCTCCAACTAATTTGTATGTTTTTCTGAGATACTTCCAACAACAATTAGTTGCCATGCGATCATTACCAAATATTGAGTACAAGTTCTCACAATCATATCTACCATCAACCATGACTACCCATATTGCTAGTACACTTTGTAGATTTTCTGGCTATAAAGTTTAGCTCAACCAATCTCTAAGCCCAGTGAAAGAGACATCAACAACTGGCACAATATGGGAGAACACTGAACTAAAAGCCATGGATTCTCCCTCAATTCAACCTAACTTTCCAATTGCTGACACCTCTATTCTTGAGTCAACCCAACCACTTATGATGACTCCTTACAACCTTTTGAGAAAGAGTTTTAGCCCAAGCATTATCCTGTATGGGGACAAGTTTTGAAAAGACCAACCCACAAAGAATGTCAACTCCAACTAGTAGATATGTTTTTTTTTTGAGATACTTCTAGCAACAACTAGTTTTCATATGATCATTCCTAAAATATTTTGAGTACATGTTCTCCACAACCATCTCTACCATCAACCATGACTACCTATGTTGTTAGTACACTTAACATACCCTCACTCTGCATGATATGCCTAATGGTTGATTGGATGTTATAAGTTGTTGTAAAGATGAATGTGATTATTTGTACATGTTTTGCTATGTATTGGAATTGTTTTGATGTAGGTAACGTTGACCATTTATGTACAATTTGGTGAAATGTGTGGTACCATTGAAATAAGTACCAAATGACTCAAAATTTATCAAAAACAGAGTCCACATCCCAACAAGCAATCTTCCTTGTCGCAATGTCGACCGACAGTAAGTCACGTCGCGATATCGAATGGCCTGAGGTCAAGACGTGACAAACTGTTTGGTGATGTCATGACGTGGAAGAGGTGACATCACGACGTCAAACTTGAGATTTTGAAACTTTACAATTTGATCTTATTTTGTGCACAGGTTAACAAAAGATCTTTCATAAGCTCGATTGAGACTCAAAATAGATTGTGTATTATGATGTAAATGTGTTTAACACTTAATTGCATGTTTGAATGATTATGTTATTGTTTATTTGACTATAGTTGCTCCACAAACAAATGTGGCATCTTATAATTTGGACTTGAAGATCGGGTCGGGAAAAGGGTGTTACATTTGATAACATACCATATAAACTAGGATGAATGCCACTTTATTTATTAATATTAATCATATACAGATGTTATTTACAAAAAGTTCTTTTTTTAAAGAAAAACTAAAGATTGAGTATGAGAAGGTTCCTAAACAAAACCCATGACATTTTTATTTGTCTTTATGTGTAAGCATGTAACTCCTCAAGATAGTTTTGTCATTGCCAAATTGTATGGGTTGGTTGTTTACCATTGTTGTTGTTGAGGCAAGTAATTGAATTACTCTACACATCTTTGTATACATCATTGTTGTTTATGTGATCAATTAAACCTGTAATTAATCATGGTTTGTAGTAATAGTTTAAATTTATGTCCGTATCCATGTGGTAACACCCTATATTCGAATCTGGTGAATAGGATCGGGTTGAAGGCATTACGTAAACCCTTTATCGAAATCACTTCTGTGTTTTTCGTTAGACGGATCCTTGTCATTCCTGGCTTTCAACTGAACGACCTACTCCACTATTCTCACAGCATGAACTACTTTGAGTATGGGCTCGAACAATTCGAATCAAACACAAAACCTTGAATAGTTTTGTTTACTTTTAGTGTGCAAAAATCTCTCTAAATAGAAACTGATAGTATTGTTATTCCAAAAAATAGAATTAATACTTAGAGAATAAACTCTCACTATTTTCAGGCAAAATAATAATATATGAAACTTCTATATTTAGCCCTACTAGTGCCATCTATTTATAGGGAGAAGAGGTGAAACCTTAGTTGAATTGTAGAAGTCTTTTTCAAATAGAAAAGTGAACTCCTAGTCTAACTTAGAGTAGAAGGGGCAACAACCCTAGTTAATTATACTAGGGTTTGCCGTCCCTAGCATTTTCATGAGGGGCTTTTGGGCCTCTCCCATATTGAGTCCAATTACAAGTACTTCCTGAATTTTTAACCCAATACTTTATAATTCGATCCAACCCGATATTTGTTTTTCTATTTCCCAAAATAAACATATTAAATTAATTTAAATAAATTATTTTCCCAATTAAATAAATTTCTCAACCCAATTCTAATTCCGTTAAAATCATTATGACTTTACTATAAAAGAATCCATGAGAAAATATATTTAATATTTCAACATCCAACATATTCATTTCCATTTTCGAACTTCATTTAATTCGAAATCCATAAATCCATTTCCAGGTCATTTTTATTTTGGAGAAACCCAAATTCATTTCCAAATGCTTCCTCTTTCTCAATTTTTACCATTTCTATCCATTTCTGTTCATTTTATTCAACATGCAATTCATTTATGGTTTTAACAAGCTAGCGGAGGGACCGATTGGATATATGCAATTAAGGCTCAAATGATTTATAATTTAACATCCAACTTTTCACCTATTAGTTATAAACTCATTTAGTCATGAAGTCATTCCACTATAGTATCGTGACTGAGCTCTTCCCAACAACATACCATTACGATTGCAACTCGATCAATGCTCGTCCAATGACCTTATCATAAGTGTGTTACCCTCATAGGATGAATCGCTCCCGAAAAGGAATCTATTGATTCTCTCCCAATTGGTTGGACCGTAGGTGCGACGATTTACTTCACGGGCGAGGTCTCTGGTTCAAGTCCAGGATGGCCCAGCTGCGCCAAGGAAAAGAATAGAAGAAGCATCTGACTCCTCTCTTTGGGATAAATTCGTTCTCCCAATATGATCCTATTTTATCTCATGGTAATCATTACATCTGATAACTCTAGAATATATATTTATCTTTTGCACTTTTAGACTAATAATTCATGCAAATTTTGAACGATTGAGAACAAATTTAGTAGTTTTTATAATAATTCTATCCTGTTGGACAATGTTGAGGAAAATTTGTTATCTTGATTAATTTATATGCTAAATGCATAATTTTTTTATGTATTTGGTGCACTGGAAGAAAAGACGGTCTTCAAGCTCACCTATTGATGCTCAATGTTGTAGTATATCTACAAGAAAAGCCATGCAGGATTGGGTTGATGTTGTAACACCCTATACCCTACTCGATCACCAGGTCCGAGTACCAAATGCTACAATTAGATTGTTACATAACAACATAATTCTAATTTATTTAATTCCCTGCTAGACTCAATGCCACGTTCACATACAAATTTAACTCAATCAATTAACTAACCCAAGCAATTTCATAAATGAACATTATATGGAATCTCTTATTATATGATAACTAACAAAGTAGAAAAATGTTCTTCACACATACCCATCTACTGAATATAGATATACACATAATTCTAAGGGCTCCCCTCTATATGCATGATATCGCTTCGAAGAAACCCACATTGATTCCGCGAGGTCTAGCTTGGTCCCTTCCCACAATTTCCATAACAACCTTTGATCTTGCATTCAAGGCAAACCACTCATAAGTTAGAATGAACTTAGAAAGATTCCATACATAAATTATTAAATAATATCATTATGATGCAATAAGGATTAATGCATGTAAATAACTCCCCAAGTTTCATATAAACTCTTACAATTTGATTAGCATGGTTGACACCTATACACTCTTCTTGAACAGACTGTTGATAGATACATCTGTGGCAAGATTTCTCTAAGTTGTATACGCTTCGTTGACTCTTACGAGAGACCTAAAATTTGTCTAAGATTTAGAGCCTTTCTCTCCTAATAAACTTGTTAGATATCTAATCTTGTATAATTGGTTAACTCTGGTGGACTAGTCCAGACTTCATTGTAATGGCATATTCTTACCTTAGTTCCTTCATTCCACGTCGAATCCAAAATCTACTTACTGTATTATCCATTCATCCACTTCATTGTCATTTATCTTGTGTGTATACCATTTTAAGAGGGAAACCCATTTACTTCCATCCTCGTATGTGGCCTTCACACATAAGATTTGGCAAATAGTTTAAGCACCGCCCTTTTCTTGCGGCATTGCACTTGTAACATAGTCCCAACGGACCTTCCCTCTTCAAGTTAGTTTTGGATTTTCCATCAACAAATAACCCCCAATAGACAATCTCTTCATTAGATCATAGAAGGTAGACTTTCTAATTATAATACAGTCCTTAGTAGACTCTTAAACTCTAAATAGTCTTAACGGACATCCTTTTGCATTAGTTACGTAATAGTCTGATTTAGGGCCTAGTCGGAATAGTGCTTGCGAGACCACAAATCTGAGGTAGAAATATGTGTTTTATGACTGTTATGAGACATATATCATGTTTGCATGATTATGTGAAAATTTCATGAAGAAATTTTATAAATTAGTGAACAATTTGTCTATTAGGACTAAATTGTAAAGATTGGAAAATATGAGATTCTAGAAGATTTAAGTATGAAATAGCATTATAAAAATCATTAGAAGTCCTTATTTAGAAATAGACCAATATATGTCAAGATGGACAAAAATAGACATGGGAAGGAAAAATCTCAAGAAAGGGGCCTTAAGGGCATTTTTATCATTTGGTTAATAAAAGAATAAAAAGGGAAAATAAGCTAAAAATCTTGTCCATCTTCATCCGCCATAGCCGAAAATTATAAGGACTCCATAGCTAGGGTTTCTTCAACTTTCAAGCTTGATTGTAAGTATCTCCTAGCCCCGTTTTTAATGTTCTTCATATTTTTGAGATCATCGTAGCTCGATTTAGCTATTTCTAGCTATATTTTGAGCTAGGGTTTATGTTCAAAAATTTACCCATGTATGACATGCATGTATTTTGATGATTAATGGAGGAATATGAAAGTTTGATGTATGATAAACATATTTTTCTAAGAGATTTTCATGAAAAATGCATAAAAAGGACTAAATTGTAAAAGTCATGAAAATGGTCATACATGAGTGAACTAGTGAAAATTGGGGACTGTTGTAGTTATGAAAATTATTCGGCTAGGCTTAAAATGCAAAGAAGTTGAATAAAAATCACTTTACGAGCCTAGGGGCAAAAGTGTAATTATGTGAAAGTTTTAGGGTAAAATCATAAATTTTCCCAAGTATGATTCATGGGTTAATTTAGTTAATGTGAGTATTAAACAAGTAAAAATTTTATTATAGATCAAGAAACATGAAGCCCGGACCGAACCCGAGGCAAGAACAAGGTTGTGGACTAAATCAAACAACTATACGTATTTTGAGTACCGAGGTAAGTTTGTGTGAAATTAAAGCTATATAATGTTTTTATATTTTTAATTGCTTGATATTATGAGAAATGAATATTATTTTTATGAAATTGGCTAATGATGCCTCGATGAGAGTATGATGAAAATATGTTAAGTTGAAGTTCCGGTTGAACGTTCGGAATAGCAAGGATACCAGTGTCACAACATGAGATAAGGAAGGTCTCATACAAGACCATGTCTGGGACATGGCATCGACACCAAATAAAAGAGGTCCCGTATAAGACCATGTCTGGGACATGGCATCGACACCAAATGAAGGAGGTCCCGTATAAGACCATGTCTGGGACATGGCCTCCGCACCAAAGGAAGATCTCGTGTAAGACCATGTTTGGGACATGGCATCGACATCTATATACGATCTCGTATAAGATGATATCTGGGATATGGAATCGACATTGAGATATGAGATCCTGTGTAAGACCATATTTGGGATATGGCATCGGCATTAAGATGTGATCCCATGTAAGACCATATCTAGGATATGGAATTGGCATCGTGATACATGTATGATGAGATTGAGTATCCTTCGATATTCCGAGTAGTTCAACGGGCAAAAAGCTAAGTTTATGTACCCATAACAAAGAGCTAAGTCTATGTTTAAGAGAATAAAAGTGCTAAAGTTGTGTGATGAAGTGATACACGTACCCATGAGTAACTTACGAGATATAAATGCAAAATGTGATGTGTGATTTGGTAAGATTGTGCATGAGTAAGTTATGTTGATGTGTTTGAGAACTTGTGTTGCTATTATTCAATGAGATGAATGGATGTTATCATAAGTCTTTATGTTGTTATTTATTTCATGCAAACTTACTAAGCTTTATGCTTACCCTTCTTATTTCCCTTTTCCTTGTAGCATCGCCAAGCTAACTCAGTGATCATAGGACGTCGAAGTTCGGATTACACTATCAATTATTCTTTTGCTATAGTAAAGTTGATTTATTTTGGGTATGGTGTAATATCCCGGGATAGGGGCTATTTTGTTGTGGCATGTTTTGCATGTGTTGGTGTGCTGTGTTGTCGTTCTTGGTGTTTTAGAGCTTATTTGTATGCTAGGAGTAGGCCTGTGTAGGTGGGGAATTTTAGTTTTTAAGCCTTATGGGAAAGGAGCTGAGGGAGCTGGGGCTTATGTATTTTATTTGGTGTTTCGTTGCACAAGAGTTGAGCTGGCAAAGTGGCAAGGCATGCGTCACTTGGAGGCTTGTGGTAGGCGTCATTTGCAAGGAGGGAGGTCTGGAGTTCAAGCTGCGGAGTGGCCACATTTTGCATTCTTTTTGACGGCATGGAGGAGGAAGAGTTGTTGGTAGTTCAAACTCTACCTTGGACTTAGTCTACTCATTTGAATGAAGAGTGGAGAGTGAGTTTAGGAGGAAGACTTGGTCAAGCTAGTTTGAAGGAGTGGTTGTGAGTGTATGTGGGGATTTGGCCGAATTTTAGGAGAAGTTTGGGGGGGTGGACGGTTTGGTAGTGTGGTGTTGGGGTAGTGCCGAAATTCTTTTGGCAATCTCTTAGTATTTTCGGTCACCATTTTGGTAAAACCGAATTCTCTCCTTTGTCAATAGCCAACCGAAACTTCATTTGTTTTCTCTCATATTTTCTTTTCTTTCTTTTGGAAATCGGAGGTTCAAGTAGCTTAGGTGCCGAAATTCTCAATTGTGTCTCCTAAGTTGGGTATAGCCGAATGCTATCTTACAATTCCTCTTCTTCTTTTTCTTCACTTGTGTAAACCGAAGCAAGCACTCTCTTCCTCTCATAATTTTTTCTCCTTTTGAAACATTTGTGTCGAAACTTACCATTTGATTCTAAATCGAATGCTTCACTCATTTTCTCCATTGCCATTAAGCCGAAACCATATTATATTGTCTTCTTAAACTCTCATTTTTTCTTTCTCAAAACCTTCTAGCCGAAACTCTACCTATTCACATTTTCTTCCACTATTTTCTCACTCAAAACCGAACTCAAGGGTGTTAAACATCTGGAAGCCGAATCTCTCCTTTCTCCTAGTGGCTCTCTCTTGGCAGAATATTGGTGGTGTTGATCTTGTGTCCTTTTCCAAGCGTGAATAGGTAAGCATTAGCCGAATGTTATTTCTCTTTTCTCTCTTGAATTCTATCGGTTTTGGGATTAGTTAAGAACCGATTATGGCAATTATGGAGGGGTGTTAATATTTTCGTTGTAGGGTCTTCGGATTGTGGAAGCAAGTAAGAGGAGCCGTTATCTTCTGTTGGTTATTTGGTAAGTAGTGGTAAGTGATTAGTACTATTAATATTAGTTCGATCTTTTGGTTTTGTTTAAGTCAAGAGTGACAAAGGATTAACTGTTCTTTTAATAGGGTGTGCCATTTGTTGTCAGAAGAACCACTGTTTGGTTCGGGATTTGGTAGGAAACCAAATCAGGAGTAAAGGTGAGGGTTCAATCATTAACCTATTCGGTTTATTAGCTTTGGCCGAATGGTCTTGGTTACTAATCCCTTGTTTGGCCGATTCTAGGTGCAAGGTATTCGAGGGATTTAGACGGGCTCTTTGGGATTAGATTTGCGATATACCAGGTGTGTAAGTTAACACACTGATTTCTTAGTAAGTAATTAATAACCTGTGTTGTAATAAGTGAAATAGTGATGATTGATATGATACCCTATTGGGTATGAACACGGATTCGGGTAAGTCAGTGTTATTATGAGTTTATTGGTGATCTATATGATTTCATGATTATTGATGTCTGTGATATGAGTTACGATGTTAAGCATAATGGCATGAACACATGATTTGCATTGGTTTGATATGCATGGGTGATATGAGAGGAGGGGGATTATGATATCCGTGTCTTTGGGACACTGTGTCTTTGGGACACCAGAGGTTTGGCACCTCTAGTGGTTTGGTACCACAGTGATATTTTGTGACTTTGGGTCACCAGAGGTTTGGCACCTCAGCGTCTCGTCCCAGTGGCTTAGTACCACGGCGGGTTGGCCCCACAGTTGATTATACGGGATTGACGCCAGTGATTTGGTATCACACGATGGGTTGGCCCCATCATCAGATTTGTGACTGCGGTCACCAGTGGTTTGGTACCACATTTGTATCTTTGGGACACCAGAGGTTTGGCACCTCATTGCGACTCGTCCCTGTGGATTACACCACCGTGGGTTGGCCCCACTTGAGAGATATGGGATTGTCGCTAGTGATTTGGTATCACACGATGGGTTGGCCCCATCATTGGATTATTCGTGACTTTGGGTCACCAGTGGTTGGGCACCACACTTATGGATATCGTGACTTTGGGTCACCAGTGGTTTGGCACCACCAGTGGTTTGGTACCACACGGGGTAGAAAGGTGATATGGATGGTTAGGATCGGGGTGCACTAATTGTGTTGCTATGATATGATGTGTGTTAGCATGTAGTATTATCGGGAGTGGGATTTATGCACTGAGTCTTGCGACTCACCCTCTCCTTTGACATTTAAGGTGACACTTAGACGCGGACATGGAGCCGGGATGGACACGAGGTGCTCATGCCATGCTTAAATAAAGAATTGCTCAGACTTTATGAAATTTGGTACTTTAGCTTATTTATTACTACTTGGTTTTATTTTGGATTGTAAACGGCCTTTTAAATTATGTTTGCTATGGTTATGTTTAAAGTAGATTTTTAAAATGCCTTAACAAATTAATTGAGTTAAATTCGCTAAAACTTGGAAAGAAAATGGTTTCAAAACTATAACGCAACGTGTTTTTAAACTATACCATCGGGTATTACACTACGATTTGATATTAAGGAAACTCAAATGATTTTCAAACCTAAACTCAATTTTCTACTAAGTCTAAATGAATAAACATGTTTAACTTCTTAACTGATTAAGTTTTCGGAATTTCTGAGTTTCCAAACAAAACATCAGTTTTCGACAATCATGCCCAAGATTTCTACAAGTCCGAAAACCTTTCAAGAGTTTATCAAACTTTTAAACGAAAAACCTAACCTCTCAAATACGTTTTTCCTCGTAACATACCAGATTCGGTCGTGGTGTCTTGACCGGGTTTGGGGTGTTACAATTGTGGTATCAAAGCTAAGTTCAAAAGCTCGGCTGTGGGCCTGAGGCCCAAAATGTTTTCAAAAGTCTATTTTAAGTGTTCTTATGGTTTGAAAGGCATGACACCGAGTCTCCGGCACCAGTTTGCCCAGGTAAGTACCCCTTACTATTGCTTGTGATTTGTTGGATGTAATGTGATTGGATGACTAGCAATAGTGTATTACTTTAGAGATTGGAACTGATAGGATTCTGTGAGATCGCGAAAACAAAGCTTCTTAAATGTTCATAAGACTTTGCTTTAAAACAGTGGAATAAATACTGATTCATAAAACTCTTAAATCAGATACGTAGAGATTTAGTCATGAGTGCTCGAGGTGGACGCGGTCGTGGACGAGGTCGTGGTAGGATGACAGTTTCTGAACCCGTAGGATCTGGTCAGGGGTCAGAAAATGAGATACCGGTATCGCCACCAGCTGGAGGTGGTGAGTTTCAAGATCAGACCAGGGATGACGCAGTGTCATAGGCGATGCTGCGAGTGTTGGAAAGGGTAGCTGGAGTAGGTGGTGGTGCAGGAGCTAGGAAATCTGTGCCTTAGCGACTTCGGGCAAATGGGGCTGAATTCTTTCGAGGTGTTTCTGGTGTTGCTCCCAGCACTGCTGAGTATTGGCTGGAGGCAACAGAGCGGATCATGGATGATCTGGACTTGACTGCTGAAGAGAAGCTGAAGGGCATAGTATCGCTTCTTCGGGATGAGTCATACCAGTGGTGGCTCACGGTGCGGGACAGTGTGGCAGCAGAGGATCTGACATGGGATTATTTTAGGGCTGCATTTCAGAAAAAGTACATTAGAGCTGTTACATCGACGCTCAACAAAAAGCATTTCTGAGGCTAGTTCAGGGGAGTAAGTCTGTTTCCGAGTACGAGGCTGAGTTCTTGAAGCTGAGTCGGTATGCTAGGGGCATTGTGGCTACAGAGCACGAGAGGTGTGTTCGTTTCGAGGGTGGTCTGAGAGACGAGTTGAGACTGCTGATTGCTCCACAGCAGGAGCGTGAGTTTGCTGTCTTGGTTGAGAAGGCTAAGGTAACCGAGGGTGTTAAGGAGTCGGTGAGGCAGGGCATGGACAGGAACAGGCATAAGAGGAGCTTTGGGTCTTCTGGATCATCGGGTAATCCTCAGAAAAGGGCTAGACAGAGTGGGCCGAATCAGGCTGGTAGGGTTGTTGCTGCTAGTCAGGGACCGCCGCGGTGTAACCACTATGGGAAATATCATTGGGGAGGTTGCTGGACCGGTGGAAAAGGTTGTTTTGAGTGTGGTTCATTGGATCATCGAGTGAGAGACTGTCCGCGTAAGTTGGCTAGGATTCAGTTTGAGAGTCAGGGCCGTACTCAGTTCAGGAATAATGGACCGCCGCCGCAGAGGGGTCGTGGTAATGGCAGAGGAGGTAATGGTTCTGGTCGGGGCCGTGGAGCACCGAGTAGAGGTGCGGGTAGTTCTGAGGCCAGACAGCCTGGGTTAGTGTATGCAGCGAGGCGCCGAGAGGAGGGCAACGCACCGGACGTCATAACCGGTACGTTTTTGATCTTTGGTTCTCCTTTTACTGCTTTGATTGATGTGGGTTCGACGCATTCTTACGTGGCTAGTAGTGTAGTAGAGACCATGGACTTAGACTCTGAGATATCTTCTAGGCAGATGACTGTGATTAGCCCTTTAGGTCACTCAGTAGTAGTAGATAAGATGTTTAGAGATGTACCCCTAGAACTTCAAGGGCTAGTGTTTGCTGCTGATCTGATGGAACTGCCGTTTGGTGAGTTCGATCTGATTCTTGGGATGGACTGGTTGGTCAAGTACCAGGCGAAGTTGGATTGCGCGGCTAAGCGCATGGTTTTTAGGACGTCTGAGGGTGATGAAGTGACTATGATAGGTAATAGGAGAGATTACTTATCAAATGTGGTATCTGCTCTGAAGGCTGAGAAGATGGTCAGGAAGGGCTGTGAAGCGTATGTGGTTCATGTTTATGCCTTAGAGGCTAAAGAGTCTGCTGTAGGAAAGGTCCGAACAGTGAAGGAATTTGTTGATGTGTTTCCAGAGGAGCTTCCGGGGTTGCCGCCGGATCGTGAAGTGGAGTTCGGGATAGATCTGTTACCCGGAACTGCGCCAGTGTCTATTGCTCCGTATAGGATGGCACCAAAGGAATTAGTGGAACTTAAGGCTCAGATCCAGGAGTTGTTGGACCGAGGTTTTATCAGGCCAAGTGTTTCATCGTGGGGTGCGCCGGTACTCTTTGTAAAGAAGAAAGATGGTACGATGCGGATGTGCATAGACTACCGCCAGATGAATAAGCTGACGATCAAAAACAAGTATCCGTTGCCACGGATAGATGACTTGTTTGATCAGCTGAAGGGTGCAGCGGTATTCTTGAAGATCGACTTGAGGTCTGGGTATCATCGGTTAAAGGTTAAGGAGGCTGATATCCATAAGACAGCGTTTCGGACTCGGTATGGGCACTACGAATTTCTGGTAATGCCGTTCGGGTTGACTAACGCGCCGGCAGCATTCATGGATATGATGAATAGGGTGTTTCAGCAGTATCTGGATCAGTTCATTGTGGTTTTCATAGACGATATCCTGGTATACTCGAGGACAGAAGAAGAGCATGATGCACATTTACGGGTGGTGTTACAGATTTTGAGGGAAAAGCAGCTTTATGCTAAGTTCAGTAAATGCGAGTTTTGGCTTAGGGAAGTGACTTTCTTGGGTCATGTAGTGTCAGCTGAGGGGATTAGGGTGGATCCTCGGAAGATTGAGGCAGTTTTGGATTGGAAGCCGCCGAAGTCAGTGGCTGAGATACGGAGTTTACTGGGTTTGGCAGGATACTATCGAAGGTTTGTAGAAGGTTTCTCGTTGATCGCAGCGCCAATGACCAAGTTGTTAAGGAAAGAGGTTCCGTTTGTTTGGACTGAAAAACAGCAGGAGAGTTTCGATAAGCTTAAGAAGATTTTGACAGAAGCTCCTGTTTTAATTCAACCTGAGGCTGGTAAGGAATTCACAGTTTACTGCGATGCATCACATACGGGATTGGGTTGTGTGTTGATGCAGGAAGGTAAGGTTGTGGCTTACGCATCTCGGCAGCTGAGGCCACATGAGGTCAACTATCCGACGCACGATTTGGAGCTAGCGGCTGTAGTCTTCGCTTTAAAGATCTGGAGGCACTACTTGTACGGAGAGAGATCGATAGTCTACACAGATCATAAGAGTCTGAAGTACCTTTTGACTCAAAAGGATTTGAATTTGAGGCAGCGCAGATGGGTTGAGTTACTAAAGGACTACGACTGTTCGATTGAGTATCATCCGGGCAAGGCTAACGTGGTGGCAGACGCGTTGAGCCGTAAGGTTGTTTCGGACTTAAGAGCATTGTTTGCCCATTTGAGCTTGTATGACGACGGAAGTATTCTGGCAGAGTTGCAGGTTAAGCCTACTTGGGTTGAGCAGATCAGAGAGAAACAGTTAGAGGATGAGGTTCCGAGTGCGCAGAGGTTACAAGTGCAGAATGGTGGTTTAGCAGGTTACAGCTTGTCTAGTGATGGGGTGCTGTGTTTTCAAGGTAAAGCTTGTATGCCTAAAGATGTTGAGCTGAGGCAGAAGATTCTTCAGGACGCACATAGCAGTCCTTATGCTATGCATCCTGGAGGTAGCAAGATGTATAGGGATCTCAGAGAGCAGTTTTGGGGGCCTGGTCTGAAGAAGGAAGTGACAGAGTTTGTTGGGAAGTGTCTGACATGTCAGCAGGTCAAGGCTGAACATCAGTTGCCGTCAGGTTTGCTTCAGCCTGTGAAGATTCCTCAGTGGAAGTGGGAAAGGATAACCATGGATTTTGTCAGTGGATTACCGCTTACGCCAAGCAAGAAGGATTCAGTTTGGGTAATTGTGGATCGACTGACTAAATCAGCTCATTTCATTCCGGTGAGGGTTGACTACCCACTTCAGAAGTTGGCAAAGCTGTATGTGTCAGAGATAGTAAGGTTGCACGGTGTGCCAGTTTCGATAATCTCGGATAGGGATCCCAGATTTACGTCAAGGTTTTAGAGGGCGTTACATCAGGCTTCGGGTACTCGATTGGATTTCAGCACGGCTTTTCACCCGCAGTCGGACGGGCAATCGGAAAGGGTTATTCAGACCTTAGAGGATATGTTGAGGGGTTGTGTGCTGGATTTCAGAGGTAGTTGGGAGGAGTTTCTACCATTAGCCGAGTTTGCCTACAACAACAGTTACCAAGCGAGCATCAAGATGGCTCCATATGAGGCGTTGTATGGTAGGAAGTGTCGCTCACCTACGTGTTGGACGGAGTTAGGAGAACATCAGTTGTTGGGACCCGAGTTAGTTGCAGAGACTGAAGACAAGGTTAAGTTGATTCAGGCTAGATTGAAGGAAGCTTCGGACCGACAGAAGTCTTATGCCGATCTTAAGCGAAGAGATATAGAGTTTGCTGTAGGGGATATGGTCTTCTTGAAGGTCTCGCCGTGGAAGAAAGTGTTGAGGTTCGGAAGGAAGGGCAAGTTAAGTTCGAGGTTTATTGGGCCGTATAAGGTACTGAGACGAGTGGGACCAGTAGCGTATCAGCTTGAGTTGCCAGCAGAGCTAAGTCAGATTCACGACGTATTTCACGTTTCGATGCTTTGGCGTTATCGTTCAGATCCATCGCATGTAGTAGCTGTGGAGGAGATCGAGGTAAATCCAGATTTGACCACGGAGGAAGAGCCTGTGCAGATTCTAGATCGGGATGTGAAGGTTCTGCGTAAGAAGTCTGTGCCTTTGGTTAATGTACTTTGGCGGAACCATGGCGTGGAAGAAGCGACGTGGGAACCCGAGGATATGATGAGACAGCAATACCCGCAACTCTTCTGATCAGGTAATTTCGAGGTCGAAATTATTTTTAAGGGGGGTAGAACTGTAATATCCTGGGATAGGGGCTATTTTGTTGTGGCATGTTTTGCATGTGTTGGTGTGCTGTGTTGTCGTTCTTGGTGTTTTAGAGCTTATTTGTATGCTAGGAGTAGGCCTGTGTAGGTGGGGAATTTTAGTTTTTAAGCCTTATGGGAAAGGAGCTGAGGGAGCTGGGGCTTATGTATTTTATTTGGTGTTTCGTTGCACAAGAGTTGAGCTGGCAAAGTGGCAAGGCATGCGTCACTTGGAGGCTTGTGGTAGGTGTCATTTGCAAGGAGGGAGGTCTGGAGTTCAAGCTGCGGAGTGGCCACATTTTGCATTCTTTTTGACGGCATGGAGGAGGAAGAGTTGTTGGTAGTTCAAACTCTACCTTGGACTTAGTCTACTCATTTGAATGAAGAGTGGAGAGTGAGTTTAGGAGGAAGACTTGGTCAAGCTAGTTTGAAGGAGTGGTTGTGAGTGTATGTGGGGATTTGGCCGAATTTTAGGAGAAGTTTGGGGGGGGTGGACGGTTTGGTAGTGTGGTGTTGGGGTAGTGCCGAAATTCTTTTGGCAATCTCTTAGTATTTTCGGTCACCATTTTGGTAAAACCGAATTCTCTCCTTTGTCAATATCCAACCGAAACTTCATTTTTTTCCTCTCATATTTTCTTTTCTTTCTTTTGGAAATCGGAGGTTCAAGTAGCTTAGGTGCCGAAATTCTCAATTGTGTCTCCTAAGTTGGGTATAGCCGAATGCTATCTTACAATTCCTCTTCTTCTTTTTCTTCACTTGTGTAAACCGAAGCAAGCACTCTCTTCCTCTCATAATTTTTTCTCCTTTTGAAACATTTGTGCCGAAACTTACCATTTGATTCTAAATCGAATGCTTCACTCATTTTCTCCATTGCCATTAAGCCGAAACCATATTATATTGTCTTCTTAAACTCTCATTTTTTCTTTCTCAAAACCTTCTAGCCGAAACTCTACCTATTCACATTTTCTTCCACTATTTTCTCACTCAAAACCGAACTCAAGGGTGTTAAACATCTGGAAGCCGATTTTTTTTTTCTTTCTTTTAAAAAGTTTGGCCGAATCTCTCCTTTCTCCTAGTGGCTCTCTCTTGGCCGAATATTGGTGGTGTTGATCTTGTGTCCTTTTCCAAGCGTGAATAGGTAAGCATTAGCCGAATGTTATTTCTCTTTTCTCTCGTGTATTCTATCGGTTTTGGGATTAGTTAAGAACAGATTATGGCAATTATGGAGGGGTGTTAATATTTTCGTTGTAGGGTCTTCGGATTGTGGAAGCAAGCAAGAGGAGCCGTTATCTTCTGTTGGTTAGTTGGTAAGTAGTGGTAAGTGATTAGTACTATTAATATTAGTTCAATCTTTTGGTTTTGTTTAAGTTAAGAGTGACAAAGGATTAACTGTTCTTTTAATAGGGTGTGCCGTTTGTTGTCAGAAGAACCACTGTTTGGTTCGAGATTTGGTAGGAAACCAAATCAGAAGTAAAGGTGAGGGTTCAATCATTAACCTATTCGGTTTATTAGCTTTGGCCGAATGGTCTTGGTTACTAATCCCTTGTTTGGCCGATTCTAGGTGCAAGGTATTCGAGGGATTTAGACGGGCTCTTTGGGATTAGATTTGTGATATACCAGGTGTGTAAGTTAACACACTGATTTCTTAGTAAGTAATTAATAACCTGTGTTGTAATAAGTGAAACAGTGATGATTGATATGATACCCTATTGGGTATGAACACGGATTCGGGTAAGTCAGTGTTATTATGAGTTTATTGGTGATCTATATGATTTCATGATTATTGATGTATGTGATATGAGTTACGATGTTAAGCATAATGGCATGAACACATGATTTGCATTGGTTTGATATGCATGGGTGATATGAGAGGAGGGGGATTATGATATCCGTGTCTGTGGGACACTGTGTCTTTGGGACACCAGAGGTTTGGCACCTCCAGTGGTTTGGTACCACAGTGATATTTTGTGACTTTGGGTCACCAGAGGTTTGGCACCTCAGCGTCTCGTCCCAGTGGCTTAGTACCACGGTGGGTTGGCCCCACAGTTGATTATACGGGATTGACGCCAGTGATTTGGTATCACACGATGGGTTGGCCCCATCATCGGATTTGTGACTGCGGTCACCAGTGGTTTGGTACCACATTTGTGTCTTTGGGACACTAGAGGTTTGGCACCTCATTGCGACTCATCCCTGTGGATTACACCACCGTGGGTTGGCCCCACTTGAGAGATATGGGATTGTCGCTAGTGATTTGGTATCACACGATGGGTTGGCCCCATCATTGGATTATTCGTGACTTTGGGTCACCAGTGGTTGGGCACCACACTTATGGATATCGTGACTTTGGGTCACCAGTGGTTTGGCACCACCAGTGGTTTGGTACCACACGGGGTAGAAAGGTGATATGGATGGTTAGGATCGGGGTGCATTAATTGTGTTGCTATGATATGATGTGTGTTAGCATGTAGTATTATCGGGAGTGGGATTTATGCACTGAGTCTTGCGACTCACCCTCTCCTTTGACATTTCAGGTGACACTTAGACGCGGACATGGAGCCGGGATGGACTCGAGGTGCTCATGCCATGCTTAAATAAAGAATTGCTCAGACTTTATGAAATTTGGTACTTTAGCTTATTTATTACTACTTGGTTTTATTTTGGATTGTAAACGGCCTTTTAAATTATGTTTGCTATGGTTATGTTTAAAGTAGATTTTTAAAATGCCTTAACAAATTAATTGAGTTAAATTCGCTAAAACTTGGAAAGACAATGGTTTCAAAACTATAACGCAACGTGTTTTTAAACTATACCATCGGGTATTACACTACGATTTGATATTAAGGAAACTCAAATGATTTTCAAACCTAAACTCGATTTTCTACTAAGTCTAAATGAATAAACATGTTTAACTTCTTAACTGATTAAGTTTTCGGAATTTCTGAGTTTCCAAACAAAACATCAGTTTTCGACAATCATGCCCAAGATTTCTACAAGTCCGAAAACCTTCCAAGAGTTTATCAAACTTTTAAACGAAAAACCTAACCTCTCAAATACGTTTTTCCTCGTAACATACCAGATTCGGTCGTGGTGTCTTGACTGGGTTTGGGGTGTTACATATGGCATGTATAGGAACTTGGTCATTTTGTTATGTCATATTTGTTAGCCAAAGTGTTGGCTATTATTATTAGTTATTTATTTTGTAAATGGCCATTGGGAATTGGCCAATACTTGTTAAGTTTTATATATATTCAATGATGATGAAATTCATGAAGTGCAAGTTCGTGCAATTGATTGAGTAAAGTGTGAAGTGTATGCATGATGAATTATTGATTCTTCATAGTGTATTATTGCTATGTTATGTGCTGCTTGTGGTGGCATAAATGTGTTTGTTTTTCAGGGTGGCATTTGGCTTAGTAAATAGCCTTCTAATTGTCCACAGGCAATTGGCTTGGTAAATAGCCTTCTAATTGTCCACATGGGTAGACACACAAGCGTGTGTCTAGGTTGTGTGTGACACACGGTCAGACCCATGGGCGTGTTGATAGGCCATGTGTCCCCTGCATAAATTTGTGAAAATTCAGTTCGTCACACGGACCAGCTGTGACTAGGCCGTGTGCCCCTAAGTGTTTGCTGACGTCATAAACAGAACATCAAGGTTTTCACACACGGGTGAGGACACGGGCGTGTCTTGGCCATGTGAAAGACACGGGCCATAGACACGGGCGTGTGCCAGGCCGTGTGAAAACTCCTGTAGGTTTGAAATGAAAAATAAAATCCATACGGGCTGGAAACATGGGCGTGTGTGACCACACGGCCTGCCCACATGGGCGTGTTCCATTCCACACGGGCATGTGGCCCTGTTTTAAGCAAAAATTTTCTAAGTGTGAAAAAGTTTCCGGTTTAGTCTCGAACCATTCCGTATGTATGTTTAGGGTCTCGTAGACCCATAATAGGGATGCTATGAATATGAATGAAATTTTTTTAAGTTGGAATGAAATTTTATGGCCCGATGTTGTATGTTTGAGCAAGTTAAGTTCAGTGATGCCTCGTATCTGGTTCCAGTGTTGAATACAAGTAAAGGGTGTTACAAGTTAATCCTTGCAAACATTTCCGTCTTCGAGATAGTCCTTGTCAGACATTCCATATAAGATAGTTTTTCGCAGACTTCTCGCATAAGATAGTCCTTGGTAGACATTCCGCATAAGATAGTCCTTAGTGGACTTCCCTTTTCTGGTGATCTCTTTGCCAAGATATACCTAGAAATGAAGTCTAAAGAACCATCTCGCTTTCTCATAACCAATGTGGGTTGGTTTGTTACCTTTGGCAGACTCTAATTGGTAGATACCTATTTGTAGATACGTTGGAAGAAACCCCCTTTTTTTCCACTTACATCCGCGTACAAGACGCTTTCAATTCCTCTTTCCTTCGCATCTTGGCAGGGCCTCTTATCTGCAATTTGCCAGTACTCCTATATGTGTCATAATCTGTCATGGCGAACTTTCCTTTACGCGAGTCATATAGTCACTTTCACGTACATGCCCTAATGGGCTTCCTTGTTTACTATCCTGGCGGACTTCATTTTGCCATATGGGCTCGACTCTAAGGAGTTAGTAAAACATTTACATGGTGTCACTCCGTAAAGCCAATAGATCATTTCCATGATGCCACTACTTAGAGCTAGTAGACTATTTTCATGATGCCACTCCGTAAAGCCAGTAGACCATTTATCCAACCAACCTCCTCAAATCCCCCATTCAAACCATCCATTCCTCTATTACACCAATTTTTATCTTCAACTAACCCGCCAAAATAATCCCCATCGTGCTCCACACTTTATAATCATGCATAACACGCACATCAATACAACCAATTCCACTTATTCATACCATATTATGGAGTACGCCACATACCAATTCATCATTACATAATTCCATCAAGCAATTAAAAGAACATACTTGGAAACATTCATATATTCACACTGTAACACCCTATACCTGGTTTGGTCACTGACCCAAGCTATAAGGTATTACAACTATAAAACTTTAACATTATTCATAATTTAATCAAACATAACCAAAATAATTCATATGAAATCATTTCCATGTTATTCAATAAAATTGAGACCTAAATTGAGCTTACAGAACATTTAAAACAAACCCAGAACAATTCTGGATTAAAATGAAACTTCTACAAAATTTTGAGTAAATAGTGAAAATAAGGGTCGAACGACTGTGTAACAGAGCTCAGCTTGCGTGGATCAAGGACAAAGTCGTGTGGCCAAACCATGTAACAACTTGTGCCCATCTTACTCAGGGTCACACGGTCGTGTCGCTAGGCTATGTAACTCTCTGAGACCATGTGGACAAACCTGCACCAAAAATCAAAGAGACCACATGGCCGTGTCATGCAACCGTGTGGGACACACGACCGTATGGCAGATCGTGTCCCAGGCTTTGTGTGCCAAAAAACACCTTTAAATAAAAGCGATTTCACATACCAAAACTTAGACTCCAAGCTATGCATTAACCAACTTTCAAACCTATTCAAAATATGCCAAAACATGCCAAAACATAGCAATTCACAATCAACCTATGTGCCTAACCAATATGCCCTCATTGGCACCACAATTAAAATATAAACAACAATCATTCAATCCAAAACAAAAACCATAAGTTAAACTCATTCAATCACCAATGAAGTCCTAAATACCAAATGCCAAAGTGCATCCATTTATGTCAACATTCAAATGCAAATATAATCCATCCTAAGTTCACAATTTACCATAACAAAAAATGACCATTTTCAACAAGGCACAAAACATTCCAAATCAACCATTCAAAATGCATTTACCATCACACACCACAATAAACTAAAAATAACCATTTAAGTTACATCAAAATACATACTTCATACCTTAAATAACACACAAAACATAATCAAAATACTTATAACCATACATTAACAAACCCTATCTACATGCCACTTTTAACTGAACGGTTAGCTACCGATATAGTTGCTAGATAGTGTGATCTCCAACGAAGTTCCAATCGACAGCAAGAATTCGATAATCTACAAAGAAGAAAACCAAAAAGAGTAAGTTTACGTAAAGCTTAGTAAGTTCGTAAAACAAAAACATTATATATCTGTTATTAATTTACAAGTCATATTTATAACATAGAACTAACCAACCTTTTCCTTGTTTCATCATTCCAACTATAATAAATGATTAACCTGAATCGTTCACATCATCAGTACATAACATGTTAAGATTCACATACTAAGTGTAACAACCCGTTTTTAGTGAAATCGAAACAGTGGTTTTGGGACCAAAAATCCAATGACTAAATTAATATTTTATTATTATTTTAATGTCTATGGTATGTTAGTAGAGTTGTATAAAAATTTTGTTAAGAAATTTTGACGTTGCATGCCTAATTAAGCGAAAAGGACTAAATCGTAAAAGGTGAGAAAGTAGTTCTATAGGTTAAAGGTATCAAATAGCTATGAAACTTTAATGTAATAGGACTTAGATAGTAAATAGACCATTTATATAGTTAGTGGATATTCATGGATTGTTTTTATTGAAATTTTGAATGCTTTTAAAAGTTATTTTGGTAATTAGGTAAATAAAGGCTAAAAGTTAAATAAAACAAATACTTCTTCATTCATTCATTCATCTTCCTCACCAATTTTCTGAGGCAAGGACACCATTTTTAAGGCTTTTACATTTGGCTACTACAAGTGTTAGCTTGTAAGTGTTATTTTGGCCTATTTTTAATGATTTTTTTATGTTTTTTGGACCGTTATGGCTTAATCTAGCTAAACTAGAGACTAATTTGCAAAACTGTTAAAGGTTTATGGTTTTTTCATGAATGTTCTTACATGATTTTTGAAATTTAATGAAAGATTATGAGTCATTGATGTTGAACAAAAAAGTTCTGTAAAGGGATTTTTTGATGAAATTTCCATTTAGGAACTTATTTATAAAAGTAATGAAATACCATTGAAATTTTGTGCAATACTTATTTGTATGGATTTCTAGAAGTCCTTAGTGAATTCAGCTAGTATAAAATGTGGATGAAATTGCTTAAATCTTATTTTACGAGATTAATAACTAAATTGTGAATAGTTAAAATGTTAGGGGCAAAATTGTAATTATGCATAAATGTGGATTATGGAATTGAATTAAATGTTTAAGATTGATTGAAACACTTAATTGAATATAATTATTTATTTAGACCAAGATAAATCTCAATTGGATCTAAACCGAGAAAAGGCGAAAATCACGGATTAGCTCGATTGTATTTCTGTGCTCTAGTTGTCAATGTAAGTTTATAGTATTTAAATGTGTAAATGAGTTTCTACTTGTATTTTCATATTATAGTTATGTAACTAAATGCTTATACCTTGAACTGCACATACGTGCCCCTATTTGTACTTCGGTACCCTGAATTGCACATACGTGCCCTGTTTCTACTTCGGTACCCCTGAATTGCACATACGTGTCCCTGTTTACACTCCGATAGCTTTGACTCAAGTAAAATATGAATCATAGTAAAATTTTGTTAAATTTAATGATATGCTATGTTCTTACTAAGCTCTATAAGCTTATTCATTTTTATGGATTGTTTTGTAGATCATTGTTGTTGACTTTTGGACGGACCGAACCTTCGGCTTGCACTATCCAATGATGTTGGTAGTTCTTGTGTCTCTAAGGGTAGTGGCATGTATATGTGGCTATATAGGTTGTTTTGGTACAATATGTCAATATACTAAACTAAGTTGTTAGGTACTTTATTAAGGTTGTATGTAGGAATCTTTTTGGTACAATTAGAATGGTATGAAAATGAACACTTGTGAATTGTTTTGGCTTGAGAATAAATTATGTGCTATGCTAGAAATGGATCAATTTTACATGTTTAGTTGTTGACGTAGGATATATTTGTGGTGTCTATAAAGGGCACATTGGTTGGTTGTTTTAAGACATTAAAATGGTATGTTATGTTGAGTTACTTGTGGCCTCAATTATGGTACGCCTTATGATGAAATTGAATTAGTTGTGAATGTTTTAAGTGTAGTAATACATACGATTAGGTAAGGTTGTTTGATTATTATTGAGGTGCCTATATGGCATATTAGTTGAATGGGACTTGGTCATTTGAATTGATCATTTTATGCATGTTTTGGTATGTTTTGATGCCTTGGTTAAGGGTGCAAATGGCTTGTAGGTACATGCTTGAAGTAGGTGAAGGAAATGGCTTGATTTTGGCCAATTTGTTGTCAACACGGCCTAAGACACAGGCTGTGTCTCAGCTGTGTGTGACACACAGCCATGCGACATGGTCGTGTGTCCCTTGTAGGTTTTAAAGGTTTCAAATCAGGCAGTTACACGACCTAGCACACGGCCTGGTACATGGGCGTGTGAGGCCATTTCAAGTGTTACATGGCCTGGCACACGGGCATGTAGCTTGGCCGTGTGACCCAACTCAGAGAGTTATACGGGCTGGGACACGACCGTGTGTCCCTATTTCAATTGTTACACGGCCTGAGACACGGGCGTGTGTCTCATCCGTGTGACCTGTAATTTAAACTTTCTAACTTTTTCTTAAATGTTTCATATGTTTTCGATTTAGTCCCGAATAGTTTGCAAAGTGTTTCCAAGGCCTCGAAGGCTTGATTAAGGGATGATATGCATGTATATGAATGGATTATGCTATGTTTATATTAATGTTTTAATATGTATGTTTTTATGTTATGTTTTTACTGTAATAGTCTGTAACCCTATTTTGACGAGGATACAGGTTAGGGGTGTTACATTTAGTGGTATCAGAGTTACAATTTACTCAGTTTTAGGACTAACGTAGCGAAGTAAGGTTTAGTATATACATGCCACATATGCCTTGTGATAGTGTGATGCTTTTGATCTGTTCTAACGTTTTATTTCTTATAGATTCAAGATGTCAGCTGAATTGAATCGAGCTATAGTTAATGAAGCTAAAAGTAATGTTCAAGCTTCGAATCCTGAGGCAAGTAATAGTGCGCCTATTCCACAATCCGTTGGTGATGAGATGAAAAATGTATTTCTTGGAATGATGAGCCAATGGTTCAATGAGTTCAAGCAAGCAAATCTTGCAACTTCGCCACCTCCACCCACTGTTGTGCCTCTTCCGACACCCCTGATATTCCAAACCATGTACCTGCGACGGTTACTCGAGTATCTGTAGAAAAAATTCAAAAATATGGAGCGGAAGAGTTCAGAGGTACGATAGATGATGATCCTTCAAAATTTGAGTATTGGCTATGGAACACAAAGAGAGTTTTTGCGGAGTTATTGTACACCCTCGAGGATTACTTGAGGTGTGCGGTGTCTTTAATGAAAGATGGGGTGCATTTGTGGTGGGATACTTTGAGTACGATGGTATCGGATGATCAGGTTAATTGGGACTTCTTTCAGAATGAATTTAAGAAAAAGTATGTTAGCTGGCTGTTCATAGATCAGAAAAAGAAAGGGTTTCTCGATTTAAAATAAGGGAACCAGACTGTAGCTAAGTATGAATGTGAATTTTTGAAGTTAAGCAAGTATGCTCATAACATCGTATCCATCAAGGAAGAAATGTGTATCAGATTTGAAGATGGGTTGAATGATGAGATCCGTATGGCTGTAGCAGCATTAAAGCTACAGGAAATTGTAGTACTTTTAGAGCGGGCTCAGAATATTGAGAGCACAATTCCTGTATGTGATGAATGCAATAAAAGACATCTTGGTGAGTGTCGATCAAAATCGGGAGCTTGTTTCCATTGTAGGCCTATTGACCATTTTCTTTGTAATTGTTCGAAGAAGCAAAATGACTTCGAAAATCAATCAAACAAGCCTAAAGTAACTTCTCAGAGAGGTAGACGATCTGGAAACGCTAGAAATGCTACTTCTGTTTGAGGAAAGAATAATAAGATGAACGAAAGGTCTGAAGTAAGAACACCAGCTAGGGCCTATGTAATTTGAGCTCAAGAGGAAGCTACTGCTCCAGATGTTATTACGGGTACTTTTTATCTTTTTGATATTAATGTATATACATTGATTGATCTTGGATCAACTCATTCGTATATATGCACTACATTAGTAGAAAAAAAGAAAATACTTGTTGAATTCACTTAATATACTGTTAGAGTTACAGATCCCTAGGTCAATGTGTTCTAGTTAATCAGTTATGTAGATCATGTCCACTAAAAATTAGGGGTTACGATTTCCCCGCTAGTTTGATGTTGTTACCTTTTGATGAGTTTGATGTGATTCTGGGTATGGACTGGTTGAATCTGCATGATGCTATTGTGAATTGTAGAAAAAAACATATTGTGCTGAAATGTCAGATGGTAAACGGGTCCGAATTGAGTCAGACAGATTGGATGATACATCTAATATAATCTCAGCTATGACGGCACAGAAATATGTTAAAAAGGGCTATGAAGCATATCTCGCTTACATAGTTGATTCTAGGGTTTCAAAATTGAAATTAGAATCGGTCCTAGTTGTATGTGAGTTCTTAGATATATTTCTAGAGGAATTACTAGGGTTACTACCGACCCGAGAGGTTGAGTTTGCTATTGAATTGGTGTTGAGAACATCCCTGATATCGATAGCTCCATACAAATTGGCACCTACAGAATTGAAGGAGTTGAAAGCAAGCTGCAAGAGTTAACAGATAGGGGCTTTGCTCGACCCGATTTTTCTCCTTAAGGTGCTCTTGTGTTATTTGTTAAGAAAAAGGACGGATCTATGTGATTATGTATCGATTACCGACAACTCAACAAGGTAACAATCAAGAACAAGTATCCATTGCCACGTATTGGCGATCTGTTTGATTAGTTGAAAGGTGAGACAGTGTTCTTAAAGATCGATCTTCATTCTAGTTAGTATCATTTGTGAGTTAAAGACTCAGGTGTGCCGAAAACTGCATTCAAGACCAGATACGGACATTATGAATTCCTTGTGATGCCGTTTGGTTTGACTAATGGACCTGAAGTATTTATGGACTTGATGAACAGAATCTTTAGACCGTACTTAGACAGATTCATTGTGGTATTCATTGATGATATCCTAAGTTATTCACGAGATGAGACAGGGCATGCCTAGCATTTGAGAATTGTTTTGCAAACTTTGTGCGAAAAACAATTGTTCGCTAAGTTTAGCAAATGTGAATTCTGGCTTTGGAAAGTAGGTTCTCCAGGACATGTTTTATCAGCCGATGGCATTAGAGTGGATCCAAACAAAATTTCAGCTGTCGTAGATTGGAAGCCTCTGAGAAATGTATCTGAGGTCAGAAGTTTTTTGGGTTTAGTCAGATATTACAGAAGATTCGTCAAGGGATTCTCGATGATTGCTACACCGTTGACGAGACTGTTGTAAAAAGATGTTAAGTTTGAATGGTTAGGGAAATGTCAGCAAAACTTTAATCAATTAAAAGCATTGTTAACCGAGGCACAGATGTTAGTTCAGCCAGAGTCGGGTAAAGAATTTGTGATTTATAGTGATGCTTCGTTAAACGGTGATGTGATCCGGCTCGGGTTAATCGAGTCGTTTCACGAAGTTGCCCGATCGTCGACGAGGAGAGTATTTGATTCGTTGAAATAGGGTAAAATTTGGTGAAGGTAACAGAAGTCTCAATAAAGGGTTTAAATAAAAGGTAAGTTGATGGAATTAAGTAGGCTCGGGTTTGACAAAGAAACAAAGGGATACATAAGTGAATTTAGAAAATAAAGGATGGGGATGGAAAATACAAACTTAACTTCAAGAAAGATTCAACACTATATCGTAGTGTCATCCCTTTTCTTATATCGTTAAGGTGGAATGGTGGATTGGTAGATTGGTGAACGCCACACTAGTTATGGTGATAAGTTAAAAAACAAGTCGGGAAGATGCCACTAGCACGCTAGATAAGCCAACGAGACTTATACAAAATATAAGAGGAGATAAACTCACTCAAGAATAAAATGTTCATTCAATAAATTGGCAAAAGTCCTTTTACAAATGAAATAACAAACTATTTATAGCTTACTAATTAGGCTAGCAAAATGGACAAAAATATTGCTTAAAAACTAAGTATTCGACTATTAAAGGAACTGAATGTTCTAGAAATAAATCCATAAAGCTTCTGTAAGAGTATGCCCAAAGATCAATCATGAGATGGTTGTAATAACATACTTTATTTACCATATTTATTAATATAAAGCGTTGTCATTATTATTTCAGTTTTTCTATCTGTGTATACAAATAAACTGTTTTATAATAATGTCCTGAGAATAATATGATTATTATTAAAAGATCCTTAGTCGAGTATTATTGTTGACTAGGACAACAATAATGCATTAAGACTAACATGTAGTTGATTGATGATAAAGAGTTGTCATTGATGTGGATTGTCAAAATCAATGCATGAATATGTGTGATAGAGAACAACATATTGGATTGACCCGTTATGAGTATGTTTATTGGATTATTATGTAATTGTCACAACATTACTCATAGTGATTAATATGTATATGATCCTCAGACTTGAGATAATTATTATCTCAACATCGTGAGTTGTATATTTTGATACAGTCAAACGTACACCGTAACTGGTTGTTCTATAAAGGCTGATGTTGGATATACCACAATCTATGTAAAGGGATATGGTTGATCAATATAGGATAAGTCCCTCCTACATAATGGGAGTAATATCTTAGGCCACTTGATTGAGTGAGACTAGAAAAGCATGGCCATGCTCAAATAAGTTGACATGAGATGTCATACTAATTTGTATTTCATAGTCTACTCAAGATATCAAGAAACATGGGATGGACTATACAAGTGTGACTATTCCATGACTTGTGTCCATTCCAGAGATAAAGGACTTAAGGATTAATGCATGAAAGGTTAATCACAAAAAGTTATGTGGAATCATGACTTCTTGTAACTTAGGTAGCAATGATGCATTGCTAGATGCCACTCATTGTTTGTGACATTAGAATCGTTCTATTTTTACTGCTAACGTTGCAAGAACCTACAGGGTCACACCCTATGGTTTAAATGAACGAAATAAAATATAATTGGTATTGTTTTTTGGTTGTCACATGAATTAAATTAATTAAAGAATTAATTTAATTGGGCAATCAAATATTGAACATATTATATGTACAAGGATGTTGTACACATAATGACAACATAATTCTATTAATATATGAATTTGATTCATATATAAATTTAAATAAATATAGTTTACCGAAATCCTTATGATAATTAATGTAATTATAATTTTTGGATATAATTAATGTAATTATAATTTTCAGTTAAAAACTTTATTGTATTTATTTAATCTTATGATACATTCAAGAGATACCAATTATGAAAGGGTATTAAAAGGATACCAATTAAATGGGCCCAATGAAAAAGATACCCATTATAAAAGGCCCAATTAAAAGGATACCCAATATAAAAGGTATTTAAAAGAGACAAAGCTTATGAAAAAAAACCCTAAGTGATTGCTTGTTAGGTCTAGCAGCTGTCAAGCAAATAAACCTCCAAAACAGTTTTGGAGATTCCTTCCGTTCATAGTCAAACCGGGTGGATTACGTAGAGGCCGACATCGGAAAAGGTTGTGGCTTGATTCGACAGTAGATCAAAACTCTTGTTGACAAGGCGTTGCTGTCTACTCAGATTGAAGTTTTGGTAATTTCGAAACCTTTATTTCACCCTGATTCGTTCCTCACACATGGATTCATGATTTGGATCACCGGATCTAATTTTATTCTACTGCGCCATGGAGTATCCGGCGTTCCAACAGTGGTATCAGAGCCACTTGTGTGATACGAACTCGGGTTTAAATACTTGGGTGATGCAATTGTATGAGATGCATGTTTTGATCTTATTGTATTTTCGATTGTTTAAATCGTTTAAGCATAACCTGATAACTGTTCTTTTCTGTAATAATGTGACGGTGGTATTTATAGTTTCCAGTAAGTGTTAACTGGCTACTGGAACAAGGGTTGTTCCGATATGAAACCTCAAGGATTAAAATCCTAATAACACGATTCTGTTGATAAAAAGTTATCAAATCGTGAGGTTTCATTTGACTGGAGTATGCGATTCGTACCGCGGAGGCTCTGCCCTGTACCCCTGGTCCATACCGCGGGGGCTCCGCCCCCGCACCCTTGGTCTCCTCAGACCCCCGCAAAAAGTTTTGTTAATAAAAGAAATTTATAAACTTGATGGGCCACAAAAGGTTGAAAGGATATTTTATAATTCACCTTAGCAAAAACAAAAACCATTGAATTATGTATGCTATTTTTGACATGCACGGTGTTTGAAATGCATAGTTATAGCCCAATGACCCATTCGATAAATATTTTTTTTAAATACGGCCTGCGTGTCGTGCCTTACTACTATTCTCTTGTATTTCTCTTCTCATCTTATTCCCTCGTATGTAAAACGAGTTTCTGCATATTGTAATTTGCAAGAGTTGCTGTGGGCCAAACGAGAAGGAAGGTGGGACAATGATTGTGAATGATAGCTTGTGAAATGGCTTACACCTTTAGGTTTCTTTTTGGTTTTCCCATTGGCTTAGGTTGAACCACTTTAGTTTATGGGCTATAACTATTGCATTTATTTATTTCTTTATTTATTCATGTATGAGATGCTATGGATGTCTAAAGCATGCCAATTATATATATTAAAACTTGATGATAATAAACCCTATTAATTGATGAGATCGATTAGAAGACTAAATGGGCTAAAGTAGACCATAATTGGTGAGATGCAACAACCTTAATAAAATCCCTCTATTAAAATATTAAGTCAATATGGCCTTCCAATTTTGCCCTCGTTAAGGCCTCGATCAATACTATGTAGGTTCTGCCAAAACGAAGTACTAGTATTTATCTTGGTTAAACGCGAAGAATAATAAGTGATATTTGCTAGTTAAAAAAATTGGTTAATGACTTAACTAGGTTACTCTAATAGGATTAGAAACCTAGAGGCAAGTAAATTGGATAAATCATAAGATGATTAGAACAAGAGTTGTTCACCAAATATTAGGAGTTACATATGATGTAATTAACAAATGTTGCTTACCTAAATAACCATAATCTTAAGAGTAAAGCCAAAGCTGACTTAAGAGGTGGTGAAATATGGATCCTTAACCTACTAGAAATACTTTTGAGAAAGTTTTTCCGAAATTAATATACGAGGGTTATTAATTTTGAAATAAAATAGTGGGAATATCATTTAATAAAGTCTTTTTAATGATTGATATAAAATTGGTAAATTTACTCACATGCATATTTAATTGTTGTAGATATATTATGGCTGCAAACACTAGTACACTCTCATTGCGATCGGTCCTTGAGAAGGACAAATTGAATGGTTTGAATTTTCTTGATTGGTTCCGTAACTTGAGGATTGTCCTTAAACAAGAACGGAAATTATATGTCATTGAACAACCACTTCCTAATGAACCACCCGCTAATGCCTCAAGGACTGATAGATATGCTTACAAGAAGTATCTCGATGACATGATAGATGTTGGATGTCTTATGCTTGCCACTATGAATCCTGAACTTCAGAAGCAACATGAGGACATGGTTGCTTATGATATGATCGAGCACCTGAAAGAACTTTATCAGGGACAAGCACGGCAAGAGAGGTTTGATATCTCTAAGGCCCTATTCCAATGTAAGTTGGCTGAAGGAAGCCCAGTAGGACCTCATGTCCTTAAGATGATTGGCTATATTGAAAGCCTGTCTAAGCTTGGGTTTCCATTGAGCCAAGAGTTGGCCACTGATGTTATTTTACAATCGTTGCCGGATAGCTACAGCCAGTTTGTCCTCAATTTCAATATGAATGAAATTGACAAGACTCTACCACAATTGCTCAGTATGTTACGAACTGCTGAAGGCAACTTGAAAAAGGTTGGACCCAAGCCCATACTGATGGTCCGTAATAACAAGGGCAAGGGAAAGGCCAAAGTTCAAACAAAGCCCAAGGGCAAAGGTAAGCCCAAATTTGGAAAAGGAAAGGCTGCACTGAAACCTAAAGGTGGGGTGTCTAAGGAAGGAAACTGTTTTCATTGTGGTGTGACTGGACATTGGAAACGGAACTGCCCTGTCTATCTTGAGGAAGTCAAGAAGGCTAAAGCAAGCGGAATGTCTGCTTCAGGTATTTATGTTATTGATATTAATTTATCAACTACTACTTCTTAGGTATTAGATACTGGTTGTGGTTCTCATATTTGTACTTCTGTACAGGGACTACAAAGGAGTAGGACTTTGGCTAGAGGAGATGTGGACCTACGAGTTGGAAATGGAGCAAAAGTTGCTGCATTAGCTGTGGGAACATATACTTTATCTTTGCCTAGTGGACTTGATTTATGTTTAGAGGATTGTTATCTTGTGCCCAGTTTGACTAAAAACGTTATTTCAATTTCTTGTTTAGACAAAATTGGTTTTGAGATAATTATTAAGAATAATTGTTGTTCCTTTTATCTTAATAATGTTTTTTATGGTTCGGCACAATTGATAAATGGCCTCTATATTTTAGATCAAACGAATCCCATTTACAACATAAATACTAAAAGATCTAAAATAAACGACTCAAATCAAACTTATCTTTGGCATTGTCGTTTGGGCCACATAAGTGAGAAACGCATATCCAAACTCCATAAAGATGGTCTCCTGAATTCATTTGTTTTTGAACAATTTGAAGTATGTGAATCTTGCTTATTGGGAAAAATGACTAAATCCCCTTTTTCTGGAAAAAGTGAACGAGCTAGTGATTTATTGGGCCTAATACATTCTGATGCATGTGGACCAATAAATACACAGGCCAGAGGTGGATTTCACTACTTCATTACTTTCACTGATGATTTCAGTAGATATGGGTATGTTTATCTCATGCGCCATAAGTCTGAGTCCCTTGAAAAGTTCAAGGAATTCAAAAATGAAGTACAAAATCAACTAGGCAAAACTATCAAGTCACTTCGATCTGATTGAGGTGGAGAGTATTTGAGCCTAGAGTTTGATGATCTTTTGAAAGAATGTGGGATTGTCTCACAACTTACTCCTCCTGGTACTCCTCAATGGAATGGAGTATCTGAGAGAAGAAATCGAACTTTATTAGACATGGTTCGATCCATGATGAGTCATGCTGATCTACCGACTTCCTTTTGGGGACATGCACTTGAGACTGCTGCTTTCACACTAAATCGTGTTCCATCTAAATCGGTTCAGAAGACGCCATATGAGATGTGGACTGGGAAACGTCCTAGTATGTCTTTTATGAAAATTTGGGGTTGTGAAGCTTATGTTAAACGTCAGACGTCTACTAAGCTTGAACCCAAATCTGAAAGGTGTATTTTTGTGGGGTATCCAAAAGAAACCAAAGGATATTATTTTTTTAATCCCACTGAAAACATTCCTAGAGAGAGAATTTACTTCTAGAAACTTGAAAAAATTCAAGAATCACAAGATACCACTGAACCAGAGATTGAACAAAAGCAAATTCCACAAGAAATTGAGGAACAAACAACTGCTGTAGAAACACAACCACCGCGCAGATCTTTAAGAGAACGCCGTGCACCTGAGAGATATGGATTTCTCATTACAACGCATGGTGACGTTCTTCTTATTGATCAAGGTGAGCCTAGGACTTATCAAGAAGCGGTAACGAGCCCAGACTCTGAGAAATGGCTTGAGGCCATGAGATCTGAGATGGATTCCATGTATGAAAACCAAGTATGGACTTTGATTGACCCACCCGAAGGGGTTAAACCTATAGGGTGCAAATGGGTTTTCAAAAAGAAAACAGACATGGATGGTAATGTACAAACATACAAAGGGCGATTAGTCGCTAAAGGTTTTCGCCAAATTCATGGTGTTGACTATGATGAAACCTTTTCTCCTGTAGCTATGTTTAAATCCATCAGGATCTTGCTCGCCATAGCTGCATTTCATGATTATGAAATCTGGCAGATGGACGTCAAATCAGCTTTCCTTAACGGGAAACTTGAAGAGGATGTGTATATGACACAACCTGAAGGTTTTGTAAATCCAAAGGATGCTAGAAAGATATGTAAGCTACAAAGATCCATTTATGGATTAAAGCAAGCTTCTCGAAATTGGAATATTCGTTTTAACGATGCAATCAAAGAGTTTGGTTTTATCAAAAATGAAGATGAACCATGTGTTTACAAGAAAGTTAGTGGGAGCACTATCACATTCTTGGTACTATATGTGGATGACATACTTATCATGGGAAATGACATACCTACCTTGCAGTCTATTAAGACTTGGTTAAGAAGTTGTTTTTCTATGAAGGACTTGGGCGAAGCCACTTATATCTTAGGAGTCAAGATCTATAGAGATAGATCAAGATGACTACTAGGTCTAAACCAAAGTACATACATAGATAAAGTACTGAAAAGGTTCAGTATGGAAGGATCTAAAAGAGGATTCCTACCTATGAGACATGGTATTTCACTCTCGAAGGAAATGTGTCCTTCAACTCCACAAGAGAGAGAACGTATGAGTAAAATTCCATATGCTTCCGCTATTGGATCTATCATGTATGCTATGTTATGTACCCGTCCAGATGTCTCGTATGCCTTAAGTATGACGAGCAGGTATCAAGTAGATCCCGGTGAAGGTCACTGGACCACAGTCAAGAGTATCCTTAAGTACTTAAGAAGAACTAAGGATACGTTCCTATTATATGGAGGTGAGGAAGAGTTAAGTGTAAAAGGTTACACTGATGCCGGCTTCCAAACTGACAAGGACGATTCTCGATCGCAATCAGGTTTTGTGTTTTGCCTTAATGGTGGTGCTGTGAGCTGGAAGAGTTCAAAGAAAAGTACAGTAGCCGATTCTACAACAGAGGCTGAGTATATTGCAGCCAGTGAGGCAGCAAAAGAAGCAGTTTGGATCAAGAAGTTCATTACTGGACTAAGGGTTGTGCCTAGCATATCAGATGCTATAGAACTCTGATGTGATAACAATGGAGCTATTGCACAAGCTAAAGAACCCAGATCTCACCAGCGATCCAAACATATACTTAGACGCTACCATCTTATTCGAGAGATTATCGATCGAGGGGATGTAGAGATATGCAGAGTACCTTCAGATGAAAACATTGTAGATCCCCTGACCAAGCCTCTGACACAGCAGAAGCATGATCGTCACACTAAGTCACTTGGTATTAGATATATGAGTGATTGGTCTTAGTGCTAGTGGGAGATTGTAAGAGTATGCCCAAAGATCAATCATGAGATGGTTGTAATAACATAATTTATTTACCATATTTATTAATATAAAGCGTTGTCATTATTATTTTAGTTTTTCTATCTGTGTATACAAATAAACTGTTTTATAATAATGTCCTGAGAATAATATGATTATTATTAAAAGATCCTTAGTCGAGTATTATTGTTGACTAGGACAACAATAATGCATTAAGACTAACATGTAGTTGATTGATGATAAAGAGTTGTCATTGATGTGGATTGTCAAAATCAATGCATGAATATGTGTGTTAGAGAACAACATATTGGATTGACCCGTTATGAGTATGTTTATTGGATTATTATGTAATTTTCACAACATTACTCATAGTGATTAATATGTATATGATCCTCAGACTTGAGATAATTATTATCTCAACATCGTGAGTTGTATATTTTGATACAGTCAAACGTACACCGTAACTGGTTGTTCTATAAAGGCTGATGTTGGATATACCACAATCTATGTAAAGGGATATGGTTGATCAATATAGGATAAGTCCCTCCTACATAATGGGAGTAATATCTTAGACCACTTGATTGAGTGAGACTAGAAAAGCATGACCATGCTCAAATAAGTTGACATGAGATGTCATACTAATTTGTATATCATAGTCTACTCAAGATATCAAGAAACATGGGATAGACTATACAAGTGTGACTATTCCATGACTTGTGTCCATTCCAGAGATAAAGGACTTAAGGATTAATGCATGAAAGGTTAATCACAAAAAGTTATGTGGAATCATGACTTCTTGTAACTTAGGTAGCAATGATGCATTGCTAGATGCCACTCATTGTTTGTGACATTAGAATCGTTCTATTTTTACTGCTAACGTTGCAAGAACCTACAGGGTCACACCCTATAGTTTAAATGAACGGAATAAAATATAATTGGTATTGTTTTTTGGTTGTCACATGAATTAAATTAATTAAAGAATTAATTTAATTGGGCAATCAAATATTGAACATATTATATGTACAAGGATGTTGTACACATAATGACAACATAATTCTATTAATATATGAATTTGATTCATATATAAATTTAAATAAATATAGTTTACCAAAATCCTTATTATAATTAATGTAATTATAATTTTCGGATATAATTAATGTAATTATAATTTTCGGTTAAAAACTTTATTGTATTTATTTAATCTTATGATACATTCAAGAGATACCAATTATAAAAGGGTATTAAAAGGATACTAATTAAATGGGCCCAATGAAAAAGATACCCATTATAAAAGGCCCAATTAAAAGGATACCCAATATAAAAGGTATTTAAAAGAGACAAAGCTTATGAAAAAAAACCCTAAGTGATTGCTTGTTAGGTCTAGCAGCCGTCAAGCAAATAAACCTCCAAAACAGTTTTGGAGATTTCTTCCGTTCATAGTCAAACCGGGTGGATTACGTAAAGGCCGACATCGGAAAAGGTTGTGGCTTGATTCGACAGTAGATCAAAACTCTTGTTGACAAGGCGTCGCTGTCTACTCAGATTGAAGTTTTGGTAATTTCGAAACCTTTATTTCACCCCGATTCGTTCCTCACACATGGATTCATGATTTGGATCGCCGGATCTAATTTTATTCTGCTGCGCCATGGGGTATCCGGCATTCCAACAGCTTCCATGTCCATGTTCAGCCCTTGGGGACGCCATAAGTCACCTTCTTGAGGAAGTAATTCAACTGAATGTATTTGGGAAACATTGGAACTGAATGGGCATGTCTAGGTTCGGCCATGAGCTTAATTGAAGCATTGATGATGGGCTGGTTCATGAATTGTAGCATGTACCTTTGTAAATTTGTTCTCCCCTTTGTGCATGCACATTATTCATTCAATGTGCTGAAATAAGGTGTTACTTCCCCCCTTGGACGTTCATGGCTTCACCCATGCATGTATAGAAGCTGATTGGTCAAATTAAGGTGTGAATGGGGAAATCAGCAAGTGTGAACAGCTTCAAAGCCTTGGGGAGATATTCGGCCAGCTTGGGGAACTTAATGGTAGCTTCTCCTTGGCCGAATGGTTGCTTGGAGAAGCCAAACAATCAGCCACCATTCATTGAAGGAAGTCATGCATGTACCGTCCCATACATTGAACCAACCGTGCATGAACTTGGCTTAAATGCACTCCCACGGCTCACCTACAAAAGACGTGAAATAACTTTAAATCAAATAAAATTTAGCTGAACCATGCATTAATATAATTTAGACATACTAAATAACATATTAATAAACTTAAGACAAATTTAATAAAGTCTTAAACAAGACATATTAAATTCGACTATCACACATTAAAAGCATGTAATATTTTAAGACATATTTAGTAGCTGTAATTATTCTAACTAAATTAAATTAAACATTTAATTTATTCCAGCATTTAAAATTAATAAGCTAAAAGAGCTAAAAACGAGCTCAATGAGCTGAATTGAGCTCGTGTGAGTTGACTGGAGCTCAAGTGAGCTGAACCGAGCTGAAATCAGCTTGCACTAAGGTGCAAGGCTTCTCTAAAATGTTGACCCAAGCTTTTCCATCTTCATCAAGCTGTGTTTCGGCCCAAAACTGAGTCAATAAAGATAAAACAACTTCTTGGAGTTGTTTAGCTCGGGCTCAAGTTATGGGGCCCTTAGGGAGTTCGAAAGGATCGAAAATTGCATTCACTGGAGCCCTGGGCGAGCTCACATCAAACGGTTTGGGCTGTGTTCTGGTGCAAGAGGGCAAGGTGATAGCATATGCTTCTAGATAATTAAAACCACATGAAAAGAATTATCTGACGCATGATTTAGAGCTTGTAGAGATTGTATTTGCCTTGAAGATTTGGTGACACCATTTGTGTGGAGAAAAATGTCATATCTTCATGGATCATAAAAGTCTAAAGTATTTGAAGTCAAAAAAATATTTGAATTTGAGACAGCGTAGATGGCTTGAGTTATTCAAAGACTACGATTTGATCATTGATTATCATCCGGGAAAGGTTAATTTTGTTGCCGATGCTTTGAGTAGAAAGTCTCTGTATCTTGCGAGCTTTGAATACAAGATTGACGTTGATTGATGATGGTTCGACTTTACTAAGTTAAAAGCTAGACCGATGTTTTTACAACAAATTTACAAAGCTTAGAAATGTGACGATGTGTTGATAGCTAAATGGAAACAGATTGAGATGACACCTGATTTAGATTTTCATGTTGGTTCCGATGGTAGTTTGTACTTCAAAGGAAGAATTTGTGTTCCAATAAATTTTGATCTTGTTCAGAAAATTTTACAGGAAGCCCATAGTAGTAGCTTGTCTATTCATCCTGGTAGCAATAAAATGTATGGTGATTTGAAATAAATGTACTGGTGGCTAGGTATGAAACGAGAGATCTCAGAGTTTGTATCGAGATGTTTAGTTTGTCAGCAATTTAAAGCCGAACATTAGGTACCTTCTGGTTTGTTACAACCAGTGATGATTCTAGAGTGGAAATGGGAACGCGTCACGATGGATTTTGTATCAGGATTGCCTTTGTCTCCGAGAAAGAAAGATGTTGTTTGGGTCATTGTTGATCATTTAATGAAATCCACACATTTCATTCCAGTACGTATGGATTTTTCACTCCAGAGATTAGCAGAGTTATATGTGACTGAGATCGTTAAATTGCATGGTGTGCCAGTTTCTATTATTTCCGATAGAGATTCGTGGTTTACTTCTCGATTCTGGAGCAAGTTACATGAGGCTCTATGTACTCGTTTGCATTTTAGTACCGCATTTTATCATCAGACCAATGGTCAATCTGAGCCAGTGATTCAGATACTTGAGGATATGCTTTGATGTTGTGTTTTGGAGTTCGAAGGTAACTGAGAGAGATTCTGTAATACCCCTAACCCTTATCCGTCTTCAAAATAGGGTTTCAAAGCATTATTGAACTTATCAATTAAACAACCTGTAACACCCCTTACCCATATTCGACACCGGAACAAGGTACGAGACATTACCGGACTTAAACACAAGAAAACATACAAAATCGAGACGTAATTTCCATCTAAATTTAAAACTTTTCACATACATTCATATCGTCCCTAAAACGAGCCTACGAGGCCCAAAACATACATTGGAAATAGTTTGGGACTAAATCGAGAACTTTAGAAAATCATACAACACTTAGAAAATTTTTCATGTTACAAGGCTCACACGCCCGTGTGGTCCAAGTGACACACCCGTGTGACCCTTGGACATGCCCGTGCTACAGGCCGTGTTCAAAATAGGGAGCTCTCTGACTTATGCAACATGGCCGTGCCACACACCTGTGTGCTAGGCCGTGTGATCGATTTAATTTCCATAATTTTTCATAAAATAGGTGCAGACTTCACACGACTAGGGCACACGCGCATGTTCGAGGGCTTGCTGTCCACACGGCTGAGACACACGCCCGTGTGTCTGCCCGTGTGCTTGATACTGAGCATCCTATTTTGCAACAATTAAGGTACAGGGGACACACGCCCATGGGGCAAGCTGTGTGTCACACATGGCCTAGACACACGTCCGTGTGGACAAAAATAAAGCTATTTGCCAAGCCATTTTGTCACCCTTCCATGCATAAACCTACACAACAAACATAGAACCATTCCAAGAGTATACCATCAACCAAATCAGCCACAACTAAGGCATCAACACCCTATTCACATGCTATCATTTATCATACACAAACTTCACATATATCTCAACTCAAATCATGCAATTTCCTATATCCATGAAAAGTATCATCATGTGCATATATATACTTAAACCAGTATTAGCCAATTTCAATGGCCATTTACAAAATGAATTATCAGCCAACATAAGCCAACACATTTGGCTAAATCAACTATGACACATAACAAAATGACCAAGTCCCTATACATGCCATAACTCAAAATATTAAAATCAATGGTACCCAAAATATTAAGTTGATAGTGTGAATGGATCTCTGACAGTTTTCGATCCCCGAGCTGGCTTGGTGACACTATAAGACCAGGGAAAAGAAAGGGGAGTAAGCTATATAGATTAGTAAGTTCCTATGTGAATAATAAGCATTATAATCACACATGTATCATATAAATAAACATGATGAACTTGGCATAAATAATATCAAGATCTTCTAATCATAACTTACTCATTCATAACTTACTGAGGGATTCATTACATATCGAGCTCATTAGTAAATGAGTTTTATGTACGTACCTGTACCAACTCGCAACATAATCATAACTTTTCACAACTTTGATATACTCATTGAATTTCCCGTTGAACCACTTGGAATACTAAAGGATACTTAGGAATCTCGCACATATAATACCATACCAATGCCATATCTTAGATATGGTCTTACATGGGATCTCCTATCGATGCCAATAGCCCAGCTATGGTCTTACACGAAGTCTCATATCGATGCCATATCCCAATATGGTCTTACACGTAATCTCAAATAACCCTAATGTCATGACATTCGTATCCTACCTATTCCTAAGGTTCAACCGGGATTTCTCACTTGTCAAACTTTATCAATTACATCCAAGGAGTCAATCATAATCCATACAATATTAAAACATTTAAAACATAAATAAAACAATGCATTATTTAGATACGAACTTATCTCGGTACAAAAAATATAGTAGAATTGAATCTAATCGTCAAACACCTTGTTTTTCCCCCGATCTAGGTCCGAACCTCATTTCTCTTGATCTATATTAGCAAATTTAACTCATTTATTATCCACATTTCTCAATTTAGTCCAAAAATTACATTATGACAAAATTACATTTTTACTCCTAAACTTTGACATTTTTACATTTGGCCCTTAGGCTCGTAAAATGAAATCTATTCGATTTCTTCAAGACCCAAGCCTAGCTAAAACTCTTTCATGCTTATAACAACCCACAATTTTCATTTAATTACACTTTTATACACATTTTGAAATCTTTTTACAAATAGGTCCTTTTGACATTTTCATCAAAAATCACCTAGCAAAAGTTATTTATCTAACATTAAACTTGCATAATCTACCATTAAACATCAAAATAAACACATGTCTAACATGGGTCAATCCCTAGACCTCAATCATCTCTCAAATTAATGCTAAAAATAGATAGATCGAGTGATAAAGACTTCAAAAATGTAAAGAGCATTAAAAACGGGACAAGAACGGACTTATAATCGAGCTCAAAAGTGGCCAAACCCTAGATATGGCTTCCCTTCTAATTTTTGGCACAAGCATGAAGAAGATGGGCTAAATTTTTGCTTGATTTTTGGTTTTTAATTCATTTAATTACTAATGGACCAAAATGCCCTTCACTTAAAACTTTGAAATTTTATCCCACCATGTCCATTTTTGTCCATTAACTTAACAAATGGTCTAATTACCATCTAAGGACCTTCAATTTAAAATCTCATAGCAATTGGACACTTCTAACATATAGAATTCAAGTTTTGCACTTTTTGCAATTTAGTCCTTTTGACTAAATTGAGTGCCCAAACGTCAAAATTTTCGAACGAAATTTTCACGAAATCATTTCATAAAATTGTAGACCATAAAAACATAATAAAATAAATTTTACTGTGTCAGATTTGTGGTCCTGAAACCACGTTCCGATTAGACCCAAAATCGGGTTGTCACACAATCATACAATTCTCATATCCAAATAAATATCATTCAAATACAATCATATTGTCCTGAATACGAGACTTTAAGGACTAAAATAAACATTAGAAGTGGTTCGGGACTAAATCGAGAACTCAGGAAAATTTTGGAAAAACATAGAAAGTTTTCTAAGTACAGAGGACACACGCCCGTGTGGCCAGGCAGTGTGGACATTTGAAATGGGATCACATGGCCGTGTCCCAGCCCGTGTCCAACCCTGTGTAACTCACAGGCTTAGGTCACACGGCCAACCACAAGCCCATGTGACTAGCCCGTGTACCCTTCGAAATGGCCTCACACGCCCGTGTGCTAGGTTGTGTGAAGCTACTGACTTGATTTCTAATTAAATATCAAGGGACACAGGACCGTGTCACCTTGCCGTGTGTCACACATGGCTGAGACACGAGCCCGTGTGGACAAAAATAGGCTATATTTCAAGCCACATTCCTCACCCAAAATGTTGTCAACCTAGGTTCAACAATGGACAAAGAACCAATGCATAATTAGACACTTATAACCAACCAATTTCAAACCAAAATCATATGCTACCAATACCAATAACCAAAATGCTCATAAACATCACAATTGGGCATTCAAAATCATACTAAAATCACATCCCAAAATCACCTAAATGGTCAATTTCATATATGCATTATCTTTCCTAATACTTAGCATGCTAATACATTCTCAATTTCAACCATTTGCTATCATCAATACCAATTCTCAACAAGGTAATATCAATTATAAACCACATATCAAAGGGCCATATATACATATTTACATAACCAAGTATACCAAAATAAGCCAAATCACATGGCTATACACATAACCAAAACATACACCATTTACAAGCCAAATTAATTGGCTATATACATTACAAACATATAGGCCATATTAAGCACAACACCTATACATGCCAAATAACCAAGTACACAAGTTCAAAGGTACCAAAACGACGGTTGGATATTGTGTTGAGATCTCCGACAACTCCCAATCTGAGCAAGCCTCGAAAACTATAAAACACGAAAAAGTAAACAGAGTAAGCTATTAAGCTTAGTAAGTTCGTATAGCAATAAACTCAACTTACCTTATGAACACAATTTAAGTAATCAAACATATCATAATATAACTCATATTGATCCACAAAGCTATCACATATTTATTCACAACGGTAGATATGAAATTCACAAGTTTAATAGACTCAAAGCTTATATGATTCACATACATACCTGTTATGATATGTATCAATCACTTATTCTGTCATACCATCAATATACCCATTGAACCATATGGAATAATATCGGATACTCAGGAATCTTGCACCTTAAGTGTCAATACATGGTCGAAACCATCTCAATCTCATATCTCATATGTAAATGCTCATCTTGAGGTATCACCGGGTCTGCTCACACAAGCTGAGGGTCAAGACGTAGCTACATGGTGCTACTCACACAAGCTGATGAGTGACAACAACACATGCCGAAAAACTCAACCACCGGTAGAACGTAAGGAGAAGCAGCCAAAACAAAATAACCCCTAATGACATGTCATTTATATCCTATCTATTCCTAAGGTTCAACCGAAATTTCACACATAGCTAAATCTTCGTCGAACATTTTCGTAAAATCGTATTCATCAATAATGCAATTATAAAGCATTTAAAGATAATTACATTAATGCTTATTAACATTCGAACTTACCTCGATCACAAAAACGATGGATAGGATCGACTAATCCAATACTTTATTTTTCCCCCGATCTAGATCCATACATTGCTTTTCTTGATCTATATAATAAAATTTAACTCATTCAAAATACATTCTATTCAATTTAATCCAAAATTCATATTATGGCAATTTTACACTTTACCCCTTATATTTTAACATCTTTACAATTTAGTCCCTAGCTCATAAAAATGAAAATTCATGCAATTAAGTCCACACCTATGCTAGCCGAATTTCATCTATGCTCATACCAGCCCACACATTTCATTATTTCACACATTTACCACATAATTTTCACATTTTCAATTTAATCCCTAATAGACAATTTTATCAAAAATCACTTAACAAATGTTGTTTATCTAACAATAACTATTCATTTTCTATCATCTAACATCAAAACACATACATATTCATCAATGGTAAAACCCTAGACTATTAACAGTTTCACAAATTAGTCCCTAAGCTAGCTAGGTTAAGCTACAACGACTCTAAAAAATAGAAATCATTAAAAACAAATCAAAATTTCATACCTAAATGAAGCAATGAAGATGGCCAAATGAAGCATTCAAAAATGGATTCTTCCCTTGCATTTTTCAATTGAAAATAGATAATGGAAGATGATGAAATTTTTTGTTTTATTTAATTAACCTTTATTTGTTAATTTCCTAAATTAACCTTTAAAACATTTAATAATTACACAAAATACCAAGCCATTATCATCCACTAACTCATTAATGGGATACTTACCATATAAGGACCTATATTTTAAAATTCTATAGCTATTAGACACCTTTAGCCAATAGAACTAAACTTTTACACTTTACGCGATTTAGTCCTTTTTATCGAATTAAGCATTCAAACGATAAAATTTCTTAACGAATTTTTCATACAATCATACTATCGTGATGTAAACCTCATAATAATAAGAAATTAAATATTTTTACCTCAAATTTGTGGTCCCCAAACCACTGTTCTGATTTGATTAAAAATGGGCTGTTACAACTCCCCCTTAGAAATTTTCTTCCCTGAAAATCTTACCAGAAAATAGGTTAGGGTACTGTTTTCTCATAGCTTCCTTAATCTCCCACATAGCCTCTTGATAAACCATAATATATACATTTTTTAATCCCATATTTAGCATACTTTTGAATGATTTATCCCTTGAATTGTGGAAGTTGATGCTCCTAATCCTTTAATTTCATGTTTAATACTTAGGAGAGCATCGAAGGATAAAAAGAATGAGAAACGAGCCAAAAACGGAGAAAATGGGCCAATGTAAGATATCCACACAGCCTGGAGAAAACCACACGGCCGTGCCACTTTAGCAGACTCGAACACGGCCTGGCCTCGAGTTACACGGGCGTGTCACTGCGGTGACTCGTTTTAATTCCATTCGGATTAGGTTACTTAGGGGCAAAGAAAGACATTCCGAAAGCCTATATAAACACCCTAAGTGTGACCTAAAAGAGGGAGGCCGAAGGGCGAAGCCAGAGAGGCCCGAATTGTGGGATTTACTTGAAGATAGCCAGTTGATTCATCTCAATAAGCTGGAATCATACCCAAGACGGAAGATCTTCCCTTCAATTTCTTTTAGGGAGTTTTAGGGTTTTTCTTATGTTTTGTTTTATACTTTCTTCTGAGATGTATTCTTCTATAAACATGAACTAAACCCCTCAAATACTTGAGGGGGATGAAACCTAAGACGGATATTGTTATTGTTTTCTGAACTATATGATAAATACTTGATTTGTTCTTAATTATGTTTTCTTAATTCTTGTTTTAATATTACAGGATATTGATTCAAGTATTGATGTGCTTAAGCAGTGGAGGAAGATTCCCTGTTTAAGAGTAGATCTAGCATAGTTAAGCGGAGTTGATCGCACTCCTAGAGATAGGACGACAAAAATCTACCGATTAGGGTGTAACCTAATATGGGAGTCCATAGATCGAGTTAATGCAACTCTAGGGGTTTTGATTATAAAGAGATTTCAATTAATCAACCTAGGGTTAGACATTAGTAGCCTCGAGAGAGGTATTAATATAAATTAGGGAATCCTATTGATCAAGTCAAGTGAATAAATCATCTGGTTCAGAGTTAGATAACAAGTGAAGTCTAGGTGGATTCTTCCTCAGGTATTGTCTTAATCAATTGGTTTTCCCAAAAGTATCTCCCAAATTCATTCTCTTTGTCTTAGCATCTTTAGCTTAGTAATTAGTTAGTTTTAGATTAAACAACAATTCTCTTAATTCTTAGGCTAAATAATAGAAAGATAGTAATTACTAGTACTCTTGGTCCTTGAGGATACGATATTTCCGGTCTTGCCATAGCTATACTACCAAACGATAGGTGCGTTTACCTTAGTCGTTATCGTAGTTAGTTTCTAGGCTCGATCATTCATTATATAAGACTTTCAGACACGATCACCTCTTCAACACCGTGACGTTGCCAAAGAACCTTCACTAAAGCTATGTTTTTGTTTCTTAACTCTTTAATCTCTTGAGCCAAAATTCTGATCAGTTCTTAGCTATACGACATATCGGGTTGAATTTCAATCTCTGCTAGAGAAATTATGTGTGAAGGATCCGACCGGTACCTTCGTCATATTGATACATGAAACACATTATGAATCTTTTCTAATTCTGACAGTAAAGCTAGCCGATATGCCACCGGCCCTATTCTCTCGATAATCTCATACGGCCCAATAAATTGCGGACTCAATTTTCATTTGCGACCAAAATCGAAGAATCTTCTTCCATGGCAATACTTTCAAAAACACTTTATCGCTGATTTGAAATTCAGTATCTTTACGTTTCAAATCCGCATATGATTTTTTTCGATCTGAAGCTACTTTCAAACTGTTGTGAATTACTTTAACTTTCTCTCCGGTCTCTCTGATCAAATCAACCCAGTGAATCTTTTTCTCACTAAGCTCTGTCCAATACAAAAAAGTTCGACATTTACGACCATATAAAGCTTCATATGGTGCCATTTTGATGCTCGATTGAAAACTGTTATTATATGCAAACTCAACCAACGGTAAATATTTTTTTCTAGTTGCCCTCAAACTTTAAAACACAACAACGAAGCATATCTTCGAGAATCTGAATCACTCTCTCAGATTGACCATCAGTTTGAGGATGAAAAGCAGTACTAAAATGGAACTGTGTACCCAAAGCCTCTTGCAATTTTTTCCCAAATCGTAATGTAAACCTCGGATATCTATCTGAAATAATAGAAACTGGTACCTTATGCAATCTGACAATTTTAGAGATGTGTAATTTGGCTAATCTATCAAGTGAAAAGTCTGTATGTACCAGAATAAAATGTGCAAATTTCGTCAAACAATCAACAACAACATAAATAACATCTTTCTTTTTTGGAGATAGGGGTAATCCCGATACAAAATCCATCGTAATTCTATCTCACTTCCATTCAGGTATCATCACTGGCTGTAGTAGTCCCAAAGGCACTTGATGTTCAGCTTTAACTTGTTGACAAATTAGACATTTGGACACAAAGTCAGAAATATCTCGTTTCATACTTGACCACCAATACGACTGTTTTAAATCATTGTACGTTTTAGTACTCCCCGGATGAACAAATAAACAACCACTGTGTGCTTCATGTAGAATTTTTTGAATAAGCTCGGAATTTCCTGGCACACAAATTCTACCTCGAAACAACAAACAATTATCGAATCTAATCCAATATTTTGAATCAGTAGTTGACTCGCACTGTACTCTTTTAGCTTGCAATTAATTGTCACATTTCTGAGCTTCACAGATTTGTTGGAGAAACACTAGTTTAGCTTTTAGCTCAGCTAAAATAGAACCGTCATCAGATAATGTCAATCGTGTGTTCATCGTCCACAAAGCAAACAAATATTTTCTGCTCAAAGCATCCGCGACTACATTTGCTTTCCTTGAATGATAATCAATCACTAACTCATAGTCTTTCAACAACTCGAGCCATCTTCGTTGTCACAAATTCAAATCTTTTTGAGAAATTAGATACTACAAACTCTTGTGGTCGGTAAAAATATGGCATTTTTACCAAACAAAAGATGTTGCCAAATTTTCAATATGAATACAATAGCAGCCAACTCTAAATCGTGCGTCGGATAATTCTTTTCATGCAATTTTAACTGTCTGGAAGCATAAGCCATCACTTTGCCTTCTTGCATTAAAACACACCCCAAACCATTCAATGACGCATCACTGAAAATCACAAACTCCTTACCCAACTCAGGCTGAACTAAAATTGGTGCTTCAGTTAACAGTGCTTTCAACTGTTCAAAACTCTGTTGGCAATTCTCAGACCACTCAAACTTAACATCTTTTTGCAACAATCGAGTTATAGGTGTAGCTATCATCGAGAACCCTTATACAAAACGCTGATAATAGCCAACTAATCCCAGAAAACTTCTGACCTCGGATACGTTTCTTGGTGGTTTCCAGTTAACAACTGTTGAAATCTTACCCCGATCAACTCGGATGCCTTCCACTGAAACAATGTGTCCTAGAAATCTAACTTTTCAGAGCCAAAACTCGCATTTGCTGAATTTAGCAAGTAGTTGCTTATCTCTCAATGTTTGCAACACAATCCTCAAATGCTCGGCATGCTCAGATTCGTCTTTGGAATAAATAAGAATGTAATCAATGAATACAACTACGAATTTGTCCAAATACGGTCTAAAAATTTTATTCATCAAGTCCATAAAAATTGCAGGAGCATTAGTTAACCCAAACGGCATAATAAGAAATTCATAATGCCTGTACCTGGTTCTGAACGTAGTTTTTGGCACATCTAAATCTTTAACCCACAACTAATATTAACCAGATCTCAGATCAATCTTTGAGAATACTGTTTCTCCTTTCAACTGATCGAACAAATCATCAATTCTCAGCAAAGGATACTTATTCTTAATTGTAACCTTGTTTAGCTATCAATAATCAATACATAGTCTTATTGATTCATCATTCTTCTTTACGAACAAAACTGGTGCACCCCAGGGCGAAAAACTAGGTTGTGCAAAACCTCTATCTATTAACTCTTGCAACTGAGCTTTCAGTTCTTTCAATTCTGTTGGAGCCATTCTGTACAGAACTATTGATATCGATGATGTTCCTGGTACTAAATCAATAGAAAAATCAACCTCTCTGATTGGTAGCAACCCAGGTAACTCTTCTGGAAACACATCTGGATATTCACAAACTACTGGCACTGATTCAATCTTCGATTTAGACACTTTTGTATCCAGTACATAAGCAAGGTAGGAATCACAACCTTTCCTCACATATTTCTGAGCTAGCATTGTCGATACCACAACAGGCAACCCACTTGAATCATCAGTTTTAATATGATGAATTTCAATATTATGATATTTCAACTCAATAGTCTTTCGTTTACAGTTTACAACAGCATCATGCAGAGTCAACCAATCCATACCCAAGATCACATCGAATTCATCAAATGGTAAAAGCATCAAATCAGCCGGAAAACAGTAACCCGAGTCATCAAATGACAATTCTTGCAAACTTTATCAACTAGAACATACTAGCCTAAGGGGTTCGATACTTTAATCACAAATTCAGTTGACTCAATAGGCAAACTCTTACTAGACTCTAAATTCATACAGACATATGAATGAGTTTATCCAGGATCAATCAAAGCAATTACATCAGTGTCATAAAGAGAAAATGTACCGGTGATAACATCTAGTGACGATGCATCCTCGCGAGCGCGAATAGCGTAGGCTCTGACTAGCACTCGAGCCTTGGATCTTACAATAGAATCCTTTGTTGCACCTTTGCTACTAGTTAAATTTCTAGTATTTCGAGGTGGTCTCGCTCTGGTAGTTGTATTACTCGGCCTTGTATTCAGAAATTTGTCTTTCTCAGGTAACTCAGGACAATCCTGAATGAAATGATCTTGCGAGCCACATCTAAAACAGGCTTTAGTATTCATCCAGCAGTCTCCAAAATGCCGTCTTCTACACTGTTGGCACTCAGGTTTGTTGGTTTTGACACTACCAACATTCGATACTGAAGTAGCTTGAGCTTTTGGACTCGTGTGTTGCTTCCCACGATCTCTGTTGGAATACCCCATTGAAGCAGTCAAACGGTTAAATGAATCCCTTGATTTCTTTGAAGAGGAATGATAGGTTTTACTTATTAACCTCTTTCTCGAATCTCTAGCCTCAAAATTAGCTTTTCTCTTTTCTTTGCTAAGCTCCTCAGCTTTGCAAGCTCTGTCGACTAAAACAACAAATTCTTTCAATTCCAGAATTTTGACTAGAAGTTTAATGTCTTTGTTCAACCCGTCTTCGAACTGCTTATACATAATTTCTTCAGTAGAAACACACTCTCGAGCATACTTACTTAATCTTAAAAATTCTCTTTCATACTTGGTCATAGTCATATGACCCTGTTTCAACTCCAAAATTTTTTTGCACTTTTGATCAATAAACTGTTGGCTTATGTATTTCTTTCTGAACTCAGTCTGAAAGAATTCCCATGTGACTCGTTCTCTCAGCACCACAGATATCAAAGTGTTCCACCACAGTATATCTCAAAAGTGATACAACACATTTAACACATTTCGCCGGTGTACAAGACAGTTCATCAAATACCCGGATCGTATTCTCAAGCCAAAATTAGTCTCTCTCAGGATCATCATCAAATGTAACTCTAAACTTTTTAGCCCCGTACTTTCGAATTTTATCCACAGGTGGCTTACTCATACGCAAATGTTCCAAACCTTGAGGAGCTACGTGAATCGGTTAGGGAATAGGTGGGGGTGGAGGTTGCTGAGCAGCCGGATTTGTTCGGACAAACTCAGTGAACCATTCGTTCATCATTTGGAAGAAGGCTTCCTTGGCCTCTCCTCCATGTCTCTCTGTAACACCCTTCACCCATATTCAACGCCGAAATAGGGTTATGGAACATTACCAAACTTGCAACACATTTAAATATACTTTTCTCATACATTTAATCAATACAAGCAATCATCATTCAATTCAATCAATATGTCCCTATTATGAGCCTATGAGGCCCTAAACATACTTTGGGAGTGGTTCGGGACTAAACTAATAACTTTAGAAATATTTGGAACACTTATAAAATTTTTCTTGTAACACCCCTTACCTGTATTCGACACCTGAATCAGGTACGAGGTATTACAGTACTTAACTTGCTCAAACATACAACATCGATCCATAAAAGTTCATTTCCAATTAAAACTTTTCATTTGAGACCTTAATGTCCTTATTATAGGTCTACGAGACCCTAAACTTGCACGCGGAATGATTCGAGACCAAACTAGAAACTTTTGAACACTTGAAAATTTTGACACAAAATAGGGCCACACGCTTGTGTGAAGAGGGACACGCCCGTGTGGGCAGGCCGTGTAATCACACACGCCCATGTCCCTAGTCCTTGTGGATTTTATTTTTCGTTTCGAACCTACAGGGGTTTTTACACAGCCTAACACACGCTTGTGTCCATAGCCTGTGTCCCACACACGACCATGACACGCTCATGTCTTCACCCGTGTGTGAAAACCTTGACATTCTGTTTATGACGTCATCATCTCAATAAGGTCACACGGCCAAGGCACACGCCTGTGTCCTGAGACCATGTGTCGATTTCAATTCCTAATTTCAGGTGCAGACTTTACACGACCTGAGCTCATGCCCATGTCTTAGGCCATGTCTCCCACACGGTTGAGACACACGGCCGTGTCTCAGCCCGTGTGGTTACTACTAGGCATACTAACTTGCCAACTTAGCATGCAGGGGTACACACGGCCTATCAACAAGCCCATGGGGTTGACCGTGTGTCACACACGGCCTAGACACACGCTCGTGTGTCTACCCGTGTGAACAATTATAAGGCTATCTACCAAGCCAAATTGCCACCCTACAAAGCAACCATACTTATACCACTTCAATGAATCATACATCATGACCATAAGGTACTTCTAATACCCAAATTCAAGACATCCACACATAGTTTTACACTACATTCATCATGTGTATACTCTACTCATTACTCATCCCATCACACAAGCATGTTCTTCATGAACTTTATCATCATTGAATATATAAACTTGTCAAGTATTGGCCAATTTCCAATGACCATTTACAAAATGAATTTAATGACCTTAATAGCCACACATTGGCTAACAAATATGACATAACACAAAATAACCAAGTTCCTATACATGCCATACTCAAAATTAAACAAACTTTGCTATACCAAAGAGAAGTTGATAGTGTGATTCTGAACTCCAACGTCCTACGATCCCCTAGTTAGCTTAGCGATACTACAAGGAAAAGGGAAATGAGAGAGGTAAGCATGAAGCTTAGTAAGTTTGCATGAAATAAATAGCAACATAAAGGCTCATAATGTCATCCATCTGTTTCATTGAATAAAAACACAAGGTCTCAAGCACATTGCCATAACTTACTCATACTTACTCTTACCAATTACATGTCATGTCACATATCGTAACATTTCTCGTGAATTACTCATGTGTACCTGTATCACTTCATCACATAGCTTTAGCACTAATTTCATCTCTATTACAATCTTAACTATTTATTCTGTTGAATCACTTGGAATGCCCAAGAATACACAATCATCATCATACACATAAATACGACGCCAATGCCATATCCCATATATGGTCTTACATGGGGTCACATCTCGATGCCGATGCCATATCCCAGATATGGTCTTATACGGGATCTCATATTGATGTCGATGCCATATCCCTGATATGGTCTTATACGAGACCGTATATCGATGCCATGTTCTAGGCATGGTCTTACACGATTTTCATATTCGATGTGGATGCCATATCCCAGATATGGTCTTATACGGGATTTGAACATTACAAATTTTCATCATTTTCTCATTGAACATCATTACTCAATTTCATAGAAATAATTTACATCTTCACGAACGTCAAACATTTTAAAACATAATAGCATGATATTGAATTTATTACACACAAACTTACCTTGATACCAAAATAGGCCAATTTGCCTATCTAGTCCGAAACCTTGCCTTTTCCTCGGTCAAGGTTAATTCCTTATTCTTCTTGATCTATAATAAAAAAAATTCACTCATTTACTTACCACCTTAATCAAGGCATTTCAAAAATCATACTTTGGCAAAATTACCATTTTGCCCTTAGACTTTGGCAAAATTATGATTTTGCACCTAGGCTCGTAAATCGATTCTAATCAAATTTCCTCCTTTAACAAGCCTAGATGAACATTTATTACTCTTATAACAACTCACAATATAAACTATTTCACACATTTAACACCTATTTTACAACCTTTACAAAAAAAGTCCTTTTAGGTGTTTTCATGTAAACACCTTTCATAAAAGTTGTTTATTTAACAACTAAGATTTATTTTCTTCCATAAAAATTCAGCAAACCACATAATTTCTTACATGGAAAAACCCTAGACTCTTAACCATTTTGCAAAATAGTCCCCTCATTAGCTAGATCATGCTACAAGGGTCTCAAAAGTACAAAACTTATCAAGAAAGGACACCAAAATCACTTACTTCCAAGGATAAAAGCTTGTGTAACATCCCGAAATAGGGCCTAAACGGAACAATGATGCAAAACCACGGATCTGAGATATAAAAGTTTATTACGATTAATTATTATGATTTATCGAGTGATTAGATGCATGTGTTAGAATATCGATAGAAAATTTCATAAATTGCATGTCTAATTTGCCTATTAGGACTTAATTGCAAAATTCTGAAATTATGTTAAACAACTTTTGCTAAGTGATTTTAAGTAAAAATGAGTAAAACGGCTTAATCGGTAAAAATACCTAATGTTCATATGTACAAGTTAGAGTGAGAATTTGATGTTGTCATAAGGGAAAAATGATCAGCATGTCATAAAACATAAGAATAAAGGATAAAGTTTAATTTCTGAGCTTTGGGGAAAATGTGTAAATATGTAAAAGTTTAGGGGCAAAATCGTAATTTTGCCAAAGATAGAGTTAAGGACTGTTTTGGTAAATGTGAGTATTAAATAAGCTAAATTTGCTATTATTGATCAAGAGGAATGAAATCTGGAGTTAGATCAGGGAAAGAAAGATAGTGGACTAAATCGATATAGTTTATCGTATTTTGTTTCGAGGTAAGTTTGCAGTAAATAAATGCAATATTCTATTATTTTACATTTAATACTATTAAATTCCAGCATTTACATATTTATTTTATAAATTTATCATTTAAAGACTCAAGTATGAATTGATGGAAAAGCTATCTTAGAAAGTTCCGGTTGAACCTTAGGAATGTGTAGGATACAAATGTCATGACATTAGGGCTTAAGGAAATCATGTAAGGCCATGTCAAGACATGGCATTGATAAGTTTCTATAAGGCAAAGGTCCCATGTAAGACCATGCCAAGGCATGGCATTGGTGAGTTTATAAGGCAAAGGTCCCATGTAAGACCATGCCAAGACATGGCATTGGTGAGTTCATAAGGCAAGGATACCATGTAAGACCATGTCAAGACATGACAATGGTTAAGTTTCATAAGGAAAGGTACCCGCGTATCCTTAGTATTCCAAGTGGTTCAACGAGAAAATTTCAAAGAGTATACCAAAGGAAAGGTAAGACAAGTTCAAGCTAAAAAGGTACATGTAAGAATTTAAGACCTAAGTATATTAAATTAAAGGCTTAAATAATCTTGGTAAAGAAAGATTAAGATAATTCATTAAGAATGTTGTTATTTATTTACATGTAAACTTACTAAGCTTTATGCTTACTCCCATTCCTTTTTCTTTTTTTAATAGTATTACAAGCCAACTCGGGGATCGCAAGGACGTCGGAGTTCGTTACACACTATCAAAGGATTATATTGGTATTTTGTGACTTGAACGTTTTAAGTTATGGCATGTATAGGGACTTAGCCATTTTGTGTGTATGTCCTAATGATATGCCTTAAATGCTTGATAATGATTAGCCATTAAAATGGTTAATTAAGAACATGTTTTGGATGTTATGTATGTCCAGATGATAGTTTTTACAAAGAAATTATGAAAGAGTAAAAAAATCTGCAGGGGAACAGTTTTGGACAGCAACTGTGACGTGATTTTGAAAAATCACTAAAAATAGTATAAATGGAATTATGGTATGAATGAGATATAGAATTAAATCTTATTGAGTTTATTTTTATATAAAAGAAACGGTGTAGGAAAAAGAGTTTTATATTATGAGATAATTGATTTTTTGTGCAGAGGGGTCAGAATTGTCAAACTGTGTAACAGGGGAGACTTTAACTAATAAACTGTACTAATTGGCCACACCAAAAATTATGGAAAACCTATAGTTAGAAGATTTATGAGTCTAGTTTCAGAAAAAATTTACGGATCTAAATTTCGAGTTTCGTAACTCGAGTTATAGTCAATTTAGTGAACATGACGCAGATGGACAGTTTCAATTTTTATGCCCCAAACTAGTAAGTTAAGTCTAGTAATGCCTTGTGCTTGACTCCGGCAATGGTCTCGGGTAAGGGGTGTTACATTTATTGGTATCAGAGTAAGAGTTTAGTCGATTCTCAGAATATTCAGTATGAGTAAGAGTCTAACTATACTTGCCATACTTATATTTTGATAGTGTGACGACTCCTGACGATTTTAAAATGTTTTTCTTTTATAGTTATGGATCCCGAACGAGCTGGTGCAGATGATGTAGAGAGTAATGCACCCGCTCCCGCTGAAGGGATGATGCCACCAGATAGTAGTGAAAGGCCCGTTACATTTAGTCAGGGATGAGGGGCTCGAGAAGCCTTCTTCCAAGTTATGAATGAATGGTTTGTTGAGTTCGTTCGTACGAACCCGGCTGTTAGACCTCCACCCCCTCATGATCCTCAAACCACCCATGTAGCTTCCCTAGTTACAGATACAGTTAGAAGAGAGAAGCCACCCGTTGACAAGATTAGAAAACAAGGGGCTGAGGAGTTTCGGGCTACCAAAGATGATGAGGCAGAGAAAGCTGAATTTTGGCTCGACAACACTATCAGAGTCTTTGATGAGTTATCCTGTACACCGGAAGAGTGTATTAAATGTGTAGTCTCACTTCTTAGAGATTCGGCCTACCAGTGGTGGAAGACACTTGTGTCAGTAGTACCGAAAGAAAGAGTTACTTGGGATTTCTTTCAGGAGGAGTTCCGTAAGAAGTACATCAGTCAGAGGTTTATTGACCAGAAAAGAAAAGAGTTCCTTGAATTAAAACAGGGTAAGATGACTGTGACTGAGTATGAACGTGAATTTGTCAGACTCACCAATTATGCTCGAGAGTGTGTGTCTACAGAGGCTATCATGTGTAAAAGATTTGAGGATGGGCTCAATGATGATATCCGACTGTCAGTTGGTGTTCTAGAGATAAAGGAGTTTGTTGTTTTAGTTGAACGAGCCTGTAAGGCAGAGGAGTTGTTAAAAAGAAAGGGTAAAGCTGAAATTGAGATGCAAGATACGAAGAAAAGACAGATGAGCAAGTCGTTTCAGTCTACATCCAAGAGGCCTAGAGAGTTTTCTACGAGATCTAATTTTTCAGCCGAGTATTCTAGCCGAAACAGAGGTAGAAGATTTATGGATCTAAAAGCTCAAACCACTTCGATTGCGAGTGTTGGCAGTATTCAGCCTGATAGACCCGAGTGTCCTTAATGTGGTCGACGTTACCCAGGTCAATGTCGAGCAACTGAGACTGGATGTTTCCGATATAGTGCACAGGATCATTTCATTCGGGAGTGTCCCAAAATGGTTAAAAAAGAAGTAATACTGAGTGCAAGATCAGGAAATTGTAAGAGTATGCCCAAAGATCAATCATGAGATGGTTGTAATAACATACTTAATTTACCATGTTTATTAATATAAAGCGTTGTCATTATTATTTCAGTTTTTCTTTTTGTGTGTATAGATAAACTGTTTTATAATAATGTCCTGAGAATAATATGATTATTCTTAAAAGATCCTTAGTCGAGTATTATTGTTGACTAGGACAATAATAATGCATTAAGACTAACATGTAGTTGATTGATGATAAAGAGTTGTCATTGATATGGAGTGTCAAAATCAATGCATGAATATGTGTGTTAGAGAACAACATATTGGATTGACCCGCTATGAGTATGTTTCTTGGATTATTATGTAATTGTCACAACATTACTCATAGTGATTAATATGTATATGATCCTCAGACTTGAGATCATTATTATCCCAGCATCGTGAGTTGTATATTTTGATACAGTCAAACGTACACCGTAACAGGTTGTTCTATAAAGGCTGATGTTGGATATACCACAATCTATGTAGAGGGATATGGTTGATCAATAAAGGATAAGTCCCTCCTACATAATAGGAGTAATATCTTAGGCCACTTGATTGAGTGAGACTAGAAATGCATGGCCATGCTCAAATAAGTTGATATGAGATGTCATACTAATTTGTATATCATAGTCTACTCAAGATATCAAGAAACATGGGATGGATTATGCAAGTGTGACTATCCCATGACTTGTATCCGTTCCAGAGATAAAGGACTTAAGGATTAATGCATGAAAGGTTAATCACGAAAGGTTATGTCGAATCATGACTTCTTGTAACTTAGGTAGCAATGATGCATTGCTAGATGCCACTCATTGTCTATGACAATAGAATCGTTCTAGTATTACTGCTAACGTTGCAAGAACCTACAGGGTCACACCCTATGGTTGAAATGAACGGAATAAAATATAGTTGGTATTGTGCTTGGTTGTCACATAAATTAAATTAATTAAAGAATTAATTTAATTGGGCAATAAAATATTGAACATATTATATGTACAAGGATGTTGTACACATAATGATAACATAATTTTATTAATATATGAATTTGATTCATATATAAATTTAAATAAATATAGTTTACCGGAATCCTTATTATAATTAATGTAATTATAATTTTCAGATATAATTAATGTAATTATAATTTTCGGTTAAAAACTTTATTGTATTTATTTAATCTTGTAATACATTCAAGACATACCAATTATAAAAGGCCCAATTAAGAGGATACCTATTATAAAAGGCCCAATGAGAAAGGCACCCATTATAAAAGGTATTAAAAGGAGACAAAACCAAAAAAATATGAAAACCCTAAGTGATTGCTTGTTAGGTCTAGCAGCCGTCAAGCAAATAAGCCTCCAAAACAGTTTTGGAGATTTCTTCCGTTCATAGTCAAACCGGGTGGATTACGTACAGGCCGACATCGGAAAAGGTTGAGGCTTGATTCGACAGTAGATCAAAACTCTTGTTGCCAAGGCGTCGCTGTCTACTCAGATTGAAGTTTTGGTAATTTTTAAACCTTTATTTCACCCCGATTCGTTCCTCACACATGGATCCATGATTTGGATCGTCGGATCTAATTTTATTCTGCTGCGCCATGGGGTACCGGCGTTCCAACAGTGGTATCAGAGCCACTTGTGTGATACGAACTCGGGTTTAAATACTTGGGTGATGCAATTGTATGAGATACATGTTTTGATCTTATTATATTTTCGATTGTTTAAATCGTTTAAGCATAATCTGATAATTGTTCCTTTCGGTAATTGATTAAATGTTAATCATGGTGTTGTGGCCTATTCGATTTTATGTTATTACTGTTAACTATTAACAAATCTGTAGCGGCGGTGGTATTTATAGTTTCCAGTAAGTGTTAACTGGCTAGTGGAACAAGGGTTGTTCCGATATGAAACCTCAAGGATTAAAATCCTAAAAACACGATTCTGTTGATAAAAATTTATCAAATCGTGAGGCTTCATTTGACTGGGGTATGCGATTCGCACCGTGGGGGCTCCGCCCCCGCACCCCTGGTCCGGCCCGCGACCGGAGCCATCCTCAGACCCCCGCAAAAAATTCGTTAATAAAAGAAATTTATAAACTTGATGGGCCACAAAAGGTTGAAAGGATATTTTATAATTCACCTTAGCAAAAAAAAAAAAAAAGCATTGAATTATGTATGCTATTTTTGACATGCACGGTGTTTGAAATGCATAGTTATAGCCCGATGACCCATTCGATAAAAGGTTGTATTTTTTTTAAAATACGGCCTGCGTGTCGTGCCTTGCTACTATTCTCTTGTATTTCTCTTCTCATCTTATTCCCTCGTATGTAAAACGAGTTTCTGCATATTGTAATTTGCAAGAGTTGCTGTGGGCCAAACAAGAAGGAAGGTGGGACAATGATTGTGAATGATAGCTTGTGAAAGGGCTTACACCTTTAGGTTTCCTTTTGGTTTTCCCATTGGCTTGGGTTGAACCACTTTAGTTTATGGGCTATAACTATTGCATTTATTTATTGCTTTATTTATTCATGTATGAGATGCTATGGATGATAATAAACCTTGTTGATAATAAACCCTATTAATTGATGAGATCGATTAGAAGACTAAATGGGCTAAAGTAGACCATAATTGGTGAGATGCAACAACCTTAATAAAATCCCTCTATTAAAATATTAAGTCAACATGGCCTTCCAATTTTGCCCTCGTTAAGGCCTCGATCAATACTATGTAGGTTCTGCCAAAGCGAAGTACTAGTATTTATCTTGGTTAAACGCGAAGAATAAACAAGTGATATTCGCTGGTTAAAAATTGGTTAATGACTTAACTAGGTTACTCTAATAGGATTAGAAACCTAGAGGCAAGTAAATTGGATAAATCATAAGATGATTAGAACAAGAGTTGTTCACCAAATATTAGGAGTTACATATGATGTGATTAGCAAATGTTGCTTACCTAAATAACCATAATCTTAAGAGTAAAGCCAAAGCTGACTTAAGAGGTGGTGAAATATGGATCCTTAACCTACTAGAAATACTTTTGAGAAAGTTTTTCCGAAATTAATATACGAGGGTTATTAATTTTGAAATAAAATAGTGGGAATATCATTTAATAAAGTCTTTTTAATGATTGATATAAAATTGGTAAATTTACTCACATGCATATTTAATTATTGTAGATATATTATGGCTGCAAACACTAGCACACTCTCATTGCGATCGGTCCTTGAGAAGGACAAATTGAATGGTTTGAATTTTCTTGATTGGTTCCGTAACTTGAGGATTGTCCTTAAACAAGAACGGAAATTATATGTCATTGAACAACCACTTCCTAATGAACCACCCGCTAATGCCTCGAGGACTGATAGAGATGCTTACAAGAAGTATCTCGATGACATGATAGATGTTGGATGTCTTATGCTTGCCACTATGAATCCTGAACTTCAGAAGCAACATGAGGACATGGTTGCTTATGATATGATCGAGCACCTGAAAGAACTTTATCAGGGACAAGCACGGCAAGAGAGGTTTGATATCTCTAAGGCCTTATTCCAATGTAAGTTGGCTGAAGGAAGCCTCGTAGGCCCTCATGTCCTTAAGATGATTGGCTATATTGAAAGCCTGTCTAAGCTTGGGTTTCCATTGAGCCAAGAGTTGGCCACTGATGTTATTTTACAATCGTTGCCGGATAGCTACAGCCAGTTTGTCCTCAATTTCAATATGAATGAAATTGACAAGACTCTACCACAATTGCTCAGTATGTTACGAACTGCTGAAGGCAACTTGAAAAAGGTTGGACCCAAGCCCATACTGATGGTCCATAATAACAAGGGCAAAGGAAAGGCCAAAGTTCAAACAAAGCCCAAGGGCAAAGGTAAGCCCAAATTTGGAAAAGGAAAGGCTGCACTGAAACCTAAAGGTGGGGTGTCTAAGGAAGGAAACTGTTTTCATTGTGGTGTGACTGGACATTGGAAACGGAACTGCCCTGCCTATCTTGAAGAAGTCAAGAAGGCTAAAGTAAGCGGAATGTCTGCTTCAGGTATTTATGTTATTGATATTAATTTATCAACTACTACTTCTTGGGTATTAGATACTGGTTGTGGTTCTCATATTTGTACTTCTGTACAGGGACTACAAAGGAGTAGGACTTTGGCTAGAGGAGATGTGGACCTACGAGTTGGAAATGGAGCAAAAGTTGCTGCATTAGCTGTGGGAACATATACTTTATCTTTGCCTAGTGGACTTGATTTATGTTTAGAGGATTGTTATTTTGTGCCCAATTTGACTAAAAACATTATTTCAATTTCTTGTTTAGACAAAATTGGTTTTGAGATAATCATTAAGAATAATTGTTGTTCATTTTATCTCAATAATGTTTTCTATGGTTCAGCGCAATTGATTAATGGCCTCTATATTTTAGATCAAACGAATCCCATTTACAACATAAATACTAAAAGATCTAAAATAAATGACTCAAATCAAACTTATCTTTGGCATTGTCGTTTGGGCCACATAAGTGAGAAACGCATATCCAAACTCCATAGAGATGGTCTCTTGAATTCATTTGTTTTTGAACAATTTGAAGTATGTGAATCTTGCTTATTGGGAAAAATGACTAAATCTCCTTTTTCTGGAAAAGGTGAACGAGCTAGTGATTTATTGGGCCTAATACATTCTGATGTATGTGGACCAATAAATACACAGGCCAGAGGTGGATTTCACTACTTCATTACTTTCACTGATGATTTCAGTAGATATGGGTATGTTTATCTCATGCGCCATAAGTCTGAGTCTCTTGAAAAGTTCAAGGAATTTAAAAATGAAGTACAAAATCAACTAGGCAAAACTATCAAGTCACTTCGATCTGATCGAGGTGGAGAGTATTTGAGCCTAGAGTTTGATGATCTTTTGAAAGAATGTGGGATTGTCTCACAACTTACTCCTCCTGGGACTCCTCAATGGAATGGAGTATCTGAGAGAAGAAATCGAACTTTGTTAGACATGGTTCGATCCATGATGAGTCATGCTGATCTACCGACTTCCTTTTGGGGACATGCACTTGAGACTGCTGCCTTCACACTAAATCGTGTTCCATCTAAATCGGTTCAAAAGACGCCATATGAGATGTGGACTGGGAAACGTCCTAGTATGTCCTTTATGAAAATTTGGGGTTGTGAAGCTTATGTTAAACGTCAGACGTCTACTAAGCTTGAACCCAAATCTGAAAGGTGTATTTTTGTGGGGTATCCAAAAGAAACCAAAGGATATTATTTTTTAATCCCACTGAGAACAAAATTTTTGTTGCTCGGACTGGTGTCTTCCTAGAGAAAGAATTTACTTCTAGAAAAGGAAGTGGGAGAAAGATTGAACTTGAAGAAATTCAAGAATCACAAGATACCACTGAACCAGAGATTGAACAAAACCAAATTCCACAAGAAATTGAGGAACAAACAACTGCTATAGAAACACAACCACCGCGCAGATCTTTAAGAGAACGCCGTGCACCTGAGAGATATGGATTTCTCATTACAACGCATGGTGACGTTCTTCTTATAGATCAAGATGAGCCTAGGACTTATCAAGAAGCGGTGACGAGCCCAGACTCTGAGAAATGGCTTGAGGCCATGAGATCTGAGATGGATTCCATGTATGAAAACCAAGTATGGACTTTGATTGACCCACCCGAAGGGTTAAACCTATAGGGTGCAAATGGGTTTTCAAAAAGAAATAGACATGGATGGTAATGTACAAACATACAAAGGGCGATTAGTCGCTAAAGGTTTTCACCAAATTCATGGTGTTGACTATGATGAAACCTTTTCTCCTGTAGCTATGTTTAAATCCATCAGGATCTTGCTCGCCATAGCTGCATTTCATGATTATGAAATCTGGCAGATGGACGTCAAATCAGCTTTCCTTAACGGGAAACTTGAAGAGGATGTGTATATGACACAACCTGAAGGTTTTGTAAATCCAAAGGATGCTAGAAAGATATGTAAGCTACAAAGATCCATTTATGGATTAAAGCAAGCTTCTCAAGTTGGAATATTCGTTTTAACGATGCAATCAAAGAGTTTGGTTTTATCAAAATGAAGATGAACCATGTGTTTACAAGAAAGTTAGTGGGAGCACTATCACATTCTTGGTACTATATGTGGATGACATACTTATCATGGGAAATGACATACCTACCTTGCAGTCTATTAAGACTTGGTTAAGAAGTTGTTTTTCTATGAAGGACTTGGGCGAAGCCACTTATATCTTAGGAGTCAAGATCTATAGAGATAGATCAAGACGACTACTAGGTCTAAGCCAAAGTACATACATAGATAAAGTACTGAAAAGGTTCAGTATGGAAGAATCTAAAAGAGGATTCCTACCTATGAGACATGGTATTTCACTCTCGAAGGAAATGTGTCCTTCAACTCCACAAGAGAGAGAACGTATGAGTAAAATTCCATATGCTTCCGCTATTGGATCTATCATGTATGCTATGTTATGTACCCGTCCAGATGTCTCGTATGCCTTAAGTATGACGAGCAGGTATCAAGTAGATCCCGGTGAAGGTCACTGGACCACAGTCAAGAGTATCCTTAAGTACTTAAGAAGAACTAAGGATACGTTCCTATTATATGGAGGTGAGGAAGAGTTAAGTGTAAAAGGTTACACTGATGCCAGCTTCCAAACCGACAAGGATGATTCTCGATCGCAATCAGGTTTTGTGTTTTGCCTTAATGGTGGTGCTGTGAGCTGGAAGAGTTCAAAGCAAAATACAGTAGCCGATTCTACAACAGAGGCCGAGTATATTGCAGCCAGTGAGGCAGCAAAAGAAGCAGTTTGGATCAAGAAGTTCATTACTGGACTAGGGGTTATGCCTAGCATATCAGATGCTATAGAACTCCGATGTGATAACAACGGAGCTATTGCACAAGCTAAAGAACCCAGATCTCACCAGCGATCCAAACATATACTTAGACGCTACCATCTTATTCGAGAGATTATCGATCGAGGGGATGTAGAGATGTGCAGAGTACCTTCAGATGATAACATCGCTGATCCCCTGACCAAGCCTCTGACACAGCAGAAGCATGATCGTCACACTAAGTCACTTGGTATTAGATATATGAGTGATTGGTCTTAGTGCTAGTGGGAGATTGTAAGAGTATGCCCAAAGATCAATCATGAGATGGTTGTAATAACATACTTAATTTACCATGTTTATTAATATAAAGCGTTGTCATTATTATTTCAGTTTTTCTTTTTGTGTATAGATAAACTGTTTTATAATAATGTCCTGAGAATAATATGATTATTCTTAAAAGATCCTTAGTCGAGTATTATTGTTGACTAGGACAATAATAATGCATTAAGACTAACATGTAGTTGATTGATGATAAAGAGTTGTCATTGATATGGAGTGTCAAAATCAATGCATGAATATGTGTGTTAGAGAACAACATATTGGATTGACCCGCTATGAGTATGTTTCTTGGATTATTATGTAATTGTCACAACATTACTCATAGTGATTAATATGTATATGATCCTCATACTTGAGATCATTATTATCCCAGCATCGTGAGTTGTATATTTTGATACAGTCAAACGTACACCGTAACAGGTTGTTCTATAAAGGCTGATGTTGGATATACCACAATCTATGTAGAGGGATATGGTTGATCAATAAAGGATAAGTCCCTCCTACATAATAGGAGTAATATCTTAGGCCACTTGATTGAGTGAGACTAGAAATGCATGGCCATGCTCAAATAAGTTGATATGAGATGTCATACTAATTTGTATATCATAGTCTACTCAAGATATCAAGAAACATGGGATGGATTATGCAAGTGTGACTATCCCATGACTTGTATCCGTTCCAGAGATAAAGGACTTAAGGATTAATGCATGAAAGGTTAATCACGAAAGGTTATGTCGAATCATGACTTCTTGTAACTTAGGTAGCAATGATGCATTGCTAGATGCCACTCATTGTCTGTGACAATAGAATCGTTCTAGTATTACTGCTAACGTTGCAAGAACCTACAGGGTCACACCCTATGGTTGAAATGAACGGAATAAAATATAGTTGGTATTGTGCTTGGTTGTCACATAAATTAAATTAATTAAAGAATTAATTTAATTGGGCAATAAAATATTGAACATATTATATGTACAAGGATGTTGTACACATAATGATAACATAATTTTATTAATATATGAATTTGATTCATATATAAATTTAAATAAATATAGTTTACCGGAATCCTTATTATAATTAATGTAATTATAATTTTCAGATATAATTAATGTAATTATAATTTTCGGTTAAAAACTTTATTGTATTTATTTAATCTTGTAATACATTCAAGACATACCAATTATAAAAGGCCTAATTAAGAGGATACCTATTATAAAAGGCCCAATGAGAAAGGCACCCATTATAAAAGGTATTAAAAGGAGACAAAACCAAAAAAATATGAAAACCCTAAGTGATTCCTTGTTAGGTCTAGCAGCCGTCAAGCAAATAAGCCTCCAAAACAATTTTGGAGATTTCTTCCGTTCATAGTCAAACTGGGTGGATTACGTACAGGCCGACATCGGAAAAGGTTGAGGCTTGATTTGACAGTAGATCAAAACTCTTGTTGCCAAGGCGTCGCTGTCTACTCAGATTGAAGTTTTGGTAATTTCGAAACCTTTATTTCACCCCGATTCGTTCCTCACACATGGATCCATGATTTGGATCGCCGGATCTAATTTTATTCTGCTGCGCCATGGGGTACCGGCGTTCCAACAGAAATGCCCCGTTAGAATAGATCTCAGAGAAATCCCGGAGTAGGGGTAGGTAGAGGAACATTTAGAGATACAGCAATGAGATCAGATGTTAGAGCACCCGCAAGGACTTATGCTATCCGTGCTCGTGAAGAGGCATCTTCCTCCGACGTAATTACGAGTACATTTTCTCTTCATGATGTTACTGTTATTGCTTTGATTGATACGGGTTCAACCCATTCCTATGTTTGTATGAATTTGATGCCTAGTATGAATATGCCCATAGAGTTTACGAAATTTGTGATTAAAGTATCGAATCCATTAGGTCAGTATGTGTTAGTAAACAAAGTATGTAGAAATTGCCCTTTGATGATTAGAGGTTGCTGTTTTCCGGCCGATCTCATGCTATTGTCGTTTGATGAGTTTGATGTGATTCTTGGTATGGATTGGTTAACTGCACATGATGTGATAGTGAATTGTGGAAAGAAATTCATTGAGTTGAAATGTGAAAATGGTGAGATACTTCGGGTTAATTCAGATAAGTCAGGTAGTTCAATTTCCATGATTTCTGTTATGTCTGCTCATAAATGTTTGAGGAAAGGATGTGAAGCTTATCTTGCTTTTGTGTTGAATACTAAAGATCCAGAGTTGAAAATTGAATCAGTGCCTGTGGTAAATGAGTTTCCTGATGTGTTCCTGGAAGAACTACCAGGTTTGCCTCCTATCAGAGAAGTTGAGTTTGGTATTGAATTGATTCCAGGTACCACACCTATTTCTATTGCTCCTTATAGAATGGCTTCGATAGAATTGAAAGAATTGAAAGCTCAACTATAGGAATTAACTGATAAGGGCTTTGTAAGACCTAGTTATTCACCATGGGGCGCGCCAGTGTTATTTGTGAAAAAGAAGGACGGCTCCATGAGATTGTGCATAGACTATCGGCAGCTTAACAAGGTAACCATCAAGAAAACATATCCATTGCCTAGAATAGATGATTTGTTTGATCAATTGAAAGGAGCCACTGTGTTCTCTCAGATAGATTTGAGATCCGAATACTATCAGTTGTGAGTTAAAGAGTCAGATGTTCCAAAAACTGCTTTTCAAACTAGGTATGGTCACTATGAGTTTCTTGTGACGCCATATGGCTTAACCAATGGTCCTGCCGTTTTTATGGATTTAATGAACCAAATTTTTAGACCTTATTTGGACAAGTTTGTAGTTGTGTTCATTGATGACATCTTGATTTATTCTCATAATGAGACTAAGCATGCAGAGGATTTGAGAACAGTTTTACAGATTTTGAGAGATAGTTAGCTTTATGCCAAGTTTAGCAAAAGTGAGTTCTGGTTACGGGAAGTTTGTTTTCTTGGACATATTGTCTCAGGTGAAGGTATTAGAGTTGATCTGAGTAAGATTTCAGCCATTGTTGATTAGAAGCCTCCCAGGAATGTATCAGAGGTCAGAAGTTTTCTTGGTCTTGCCGGTTATTATAGACGATTTGTAGAGGGATTTTCCATGATAACTACTCTATTGATAAGATTGCTACAGAAAGATGTCAAATTTGAATGGACTGAGAAGTGTCAGCAGAGTTTTGACAAGTTAAAGGCATTATTGACTGAAGCTCCTGTCTTATTACAACCAGAACCGGGTAAAGAGTTTATGATTTACAGTGATGCATCCTTAAATGGACTAGGCTGTGTACTTATGCAGGAAGGAAGGGTAATTGCTTATGCCTCTAGACAGTTAAACCACATGAGAAAATTTATCCGACACATGATTTAGAGCTAGCTGCTATTGTATTTGCATTAAAAATTTGGAGACATCACTCGTATGGTGAGAAATGCCGAATATTCACTGATCATAAAAGTTTGAAATACTTGATGACTCAGAAAGATCTAAACTTGAGGCAAAGAAGATGGCTAGAGTTAATTAAAGATTATGAGCTAGTGATCGATTATCACCCGGGTAAGGCAAACGTTGTTGCTGATGCTTTGAGTAGAAAATCATTATTTGCATTGAGAGCTTTGCACACTAGTTTGGCCTTATCAGATGATGGTTCTATTTTAGCAGAGTTGAGAGCTAAACCGACGTTTCTTGAAGAAATTTGTGAAGCTCAGAAGAATGACAGTGAGTTGCAAGCCAAAAGAGTTCAGTGCGAGTCAGGTGTAGAGTTTGATTTTCAAATTGGTTTTGACGGCTGTTTGATGTTCAGAGATAGAGTATGTGTACCCAAGAATGATGAACTTATTCGGAAAGTCTTACAGGAAGCACATAGCAGTTCTTTGTCTATTCACCCAAGTAGTACAAAGATGTATAATGATTTGAAGAAAATGTATTGGTGGACAGGAATGAAAAGAGATATTTCAGAGTTTGTTTCTAGATGTTTGATCTGTCAGCAGGTAAAAGCCGAACATCAGGTACCTTCAGGTTTATTGCAACCTGTATTAGTTCCCGAGGGGAAATGGGACCGAGTTACTATGGATTTTGTGACAGGATTGCCTTTGACACCGAGAAAGAAAGATGCAGTATGGGTTGTGATTGATAAGTTAACGAAGTCGGCTCATTTTATTCCAGTTCGTATGGATTATTCACTTGACAAGTTGGCCAAGTTGTATATTTCAGAGATAGTTAGACTACATGGAGTACCGTTATCGATTATCTCAGATAGAGATCTGAGATTTACTTCACGATTTAGGAAGAAATTGCAGGAAGCTTTAGGTACAAAGTTGAGTTTTAGTACAGCTTTCCATCCTCAGACTGATGGTCAGTCAGATAGAGTTATTCAGGTACTTGAAGATATGCTTAGATGTTGTGTATTGGAATTTCAAGGTAGTTGGGAGAAATACTTGCTATTAATAGAGTTTTGCCTACAATAATAGTTATCAATCGAGTCTGAAGATGGCACCTTATGAAGCTTTGTATGGACGTAAATATCGTACACCTTTGTATTGGACAGAGCTTAAGGAAAATCAGATTTACGGGGTTGATTTAGTCAAAGAAACAGAAGAGAAAGTAAAAGTCATCAGAGATTGCTTGAAAGCAGCTTCAGATAGGCAGAAATCCTATGCAGATTTGAAAAGAAAAGAAATTGAATTTCAAGTTGGTGATAGGGTATTCTTGAAAGTATCCCCGTGGAAGAAAGTTCTTAGATTTGGCAAGAAAGGCAAATAAGTCCCCGTTTTATTGGACCGTTTGAGGCAATCGAGAGAGTTGGGCCACTGGCATATCGGTTAGCTTTGCCGACTGAGTTAGAGAAGATTCATAATGTGTTTCATGTGTCTATGCTACGTCGTTATCATTCAGATCCATCACATATAATTTCGTAGACAGAGGTTGAGATTCAGCCAGATATGACTTACGGTGAGGAACCGGTAAAAATTCTATCTCGTGAGGTTAAACAATTAAGGAACAAAAGTATTGCACTTGTGAAAGTATTATGGATTAGGCATGGGTTAGAAGAGGCTACATAGGGGCCCGGAGAGACTATGCGAAAACAGTACCCAAATCTCTTTATATGTAAGATTTTCGGGGACGAAAATCCCTAAAGGGGGGAGAAATGTAACATCCCGAAATAGGGCCTAAATGGAACAGTGGTTGCGAAACCATGAATTCGAGATATAAAAGTTTATTACGATTAATTATTATGATTATCGAGTGATTAGATGCATGTGTTAGAATATCGATAGAAAATTTCATAAATTGCATGTCTAATTTGCCTATTAGGACTTAATTGCAAAAGTTGATAAATATGAGTTTTAGATGTTAAAAGATTTAATTGAAGAGCATAATTGAAGTAGAGGTCCTTAAATGGTAATTATACCATTAGGCTTTCATGGACAAAAATGGACATATATAGGTAGAAAGAACCAAAGTTTTCAATGAAGGGTAATTTAGTCATTTGGTAATAAAAAGAAATTAAAAGGGAAAAAGATGGCAAAATATGCTCATCTTCTTCATTAGGCCGAATTTTAAGGGTTCACCATAGCTAGGGTTTGTTTCAAGCCTCCAAGCTCCATAGTAAGTGATTCCAAGCCCCGTTTTTAATTTTTTTTACATTTTTGAAGCCTCGGTAGCTCGGTTTAGCTTATTCTATAAATAATTCATGCTAGGGTTCATATTTGGAAAAATACCCATAGGTGAAATGTGTTTATTTTGATGTTTTATGATAGAATATGAAGTCTGAAATTATGTTAAACAATTTTTTCTAAGTGATTTTAAGTAAAAACGAGTAAAACGGCTTAATCGGTAAAAATACCTAATGGTCATAAGTACATGTTAGAGTGAGAATTTGATGTTGTCATAGAAAGGAAAAATGATCAGCATGTCATAAAACATAACAATAAGGGATAAAGTTTAATTTCTGAGCTTTGGGGCAAATGTGTAAATATGTAAAAGTTTATGGGGAAAATCATAATTTTTCCAAAGTTAGAGTTAAGGACTGTTTTGGTAAATGTGAGTATTAAATAAGCTAAATTTGCTATTATAGCTCAAGAAGAACGAAATCTGGAGTTAGATCGGGGAAAAAAAAAGATAGTGGACTAAATCGATATAGTTTATCGTATTTTGTTTCGAGGTAAGTTTGTAGTAAGTAAATGTAATATTCTATTATTTTACATTTAATACTATTAAATTCCAGCATTTACATATTTATTTTATAAATTTATCATTTAAAGACTCAAGTATGAATTGACGGAAAAGCTATCTCAGAAAGTTCCAGTTGAACCTTAGGAATGTGTAGGATACAAATGTCATGACATTAGGGTTTAAGGAAATCATGTAAGACCATATCAAGACATGGCATTGATAAGTTTCTATAAGGTAAAGGTCCCATGTAAGACCATGCCAAGGCATGGCATTGGTGAGTTTATAAGGCAAAGGTCCCATGTAAGACCATGCCAAGGCATGACATTGGTGAGTTCATAAGGCAAGGATAGCACGTAAGACCATGTCAAGACATGGCAATGGTTAAGTTTCATAAGGAAAGGTAACCGCGTATCCTTAGTATTCCAAGTGGTTCAACGGGAAAATTTCAAAGAGTATACCAAAGGAAAGGTAAAACAAGTTCAAGCTAAAAAGGCACAGGTAAGAATTTAAGACCTAAGTATATTAAATTAAAGGCTTAAATAATCTTGGTAAAGAAAGATTAAGATAATTCATTAAGAATGTTGTTATTTATTTACATGTAAACTTACTAAGCTTTATGCTTACTCCCATTCCCTTTTCTTTTTTTTAATAGTATTACAAGCCAACTCGGGGATCGCAAGGACGTCGGAGTTCGTTACACACTATCAAAGGATTATATTGGTATTTTGTGACTTGAAAATTTTAAGTTATGGCATGTATATGGACTTAGCCATTTTGTGTGTATGTCCTTATGATATGCCTTAATATTGGCTTGTAAATGCTTGATAATGATTAGCCATTAAAATGGTTAATTAAGAACATGTTTTGGATGTTATGTATGTCTAGATGATAGTTTTTACAAAGAAATTATGAAAGAGTAAAAAAATCTACAGGGGAAAAGTTTCGGACAGCAACTGTGACGTGATTTTGAAAAATCACTACAAATAGTATAAATGGAATTATGGTGTGAATGAGATATAAAATTAAAGCTTATTGAGTTTGTTTTTATATGAAAGAAACAGTGTAGGCAAAAGAGTTGTGTATTATGAGATAATTGATTTTTTGTATAGAGGGGTTAGAACTGTCGAACTGTGTAACAGGGGAGACTTTAACTAACAAATTGTACTAATTGGACACACCAAAAATATGGAAAAATTATAGTAAAAAGATATATGAGTCTAGTTTCAGGGAAAATTTACGGATCTAAATTTCGAGTTTTTTAACTCGAGTTATAGTCAATTTAGTGAACATGACGTAGATGGACAGTTTCAATTTTTATGCCCCAAACTAGTAAGTTAAGTCTAGTAATGCCTTCTGCTCGACTCCGGCAATGGTCTTGGGTAAGGGGTGTTACAGCTTGGCTGAAATTTTTGAGTTCTCAAACCCCTATTTTGTTGGTAATTTTTGGTGGAGGAAGAAAATGAACAAGGATGATATTTCTTTTTCTTTATTTTATTTTATTTCATCAATTTAATCCACCTAATCCAACAACTTTGACCAATTTTGACATTATTTGTCCCTTATGGCCGGCCACTCATTTTCTAAAGGTCTAATTGCACATTAAGGGCCTCCAACTAATATTCTACAGCAATTAGACACCTTTAGCTTGTAAAATAGAACTTTCGCACTTTATACGATTTAGTCTTTTTTTTTTTTTGCAATTAAGCATGCAATCGCTAAAATTAATTTACCAAAATTTCCATGCACCCATATAATCATGCTATAACTCATAAAATAATATTAAAATAATTTTCTTCAATCTTGAATTAGTGGTCCTGAAACCACTGTTCTGACTAGCCCTTAAATCGGGCTGTTACATTTCCCAAAACAGGGGACACAAGGGCGTGTGGCCAGGCCATGTGTCTCACACGGCCATCAGACACTCCTGTGTCACAGGCTGTGTGGACATTCAAAATGGGAGCACATGGTCATGTCCCAGCCCGTGTCCTACCCCATGTCCAAACAAGTGAGCTTACTGACTTGGGTCACACGACCAACACACAAGCCCGTGTGCCCTAAAAATAGCCATACATGCCCATGTGCCAGGCCGTGTTCTAGCCCGTGTCAAACCTGTAGGGTATACTAACTTACGCCACATGGCCAAGTCAAACTCCCGTGTGTGAGGCCGTGTGGAGCATGCTGACTTGATTTTTAAAACCACATCAGGGGACACACAGCCGTGTAACATAACCATGTGTCACACACGGCTGAGACACACGCCCGTGTGAACAAAAATAGGCAATTTACCAAGCCATTTTGCAACCCAAATTTACGTACAGCTACACCTCTCAAATAGCACACAATATAGCATCAAAAGGCATATACTTCAATCCCAATCAAGCATGATTTATACCAATTCCAACATCAACCAATATAAAACATAAATACCATATATTGCCATCTATTTTCATGCCAATCTTTGTCTTCTCAAAACATCAAAATGACCATTTACAATTATACATTATTATGCTCAATTCCACAAACATACCAATACACAAATCATCATCTATTGACTTTCAAAATTACCTATTATCAATGAGCATTATGAATCCACCTCAATCACACAACATAGGTCAATTACCAACTCAAAACAAAAGCCGTTTGCACACTTATAAACACATCCAAATCAACCAAAATATGCCAACTTCCTTGGCAATATACAAACCAAACATAGATGTTTATATGCCAAATCAAATGGCTACATCATTTACCAAAATTGACTCAAAGTTCCTATACATGCCATATGACCCAAAAACATAGTTTCAAAAGTACCAAAGTGTCAGTGGATAGTGTGATGAAGTCTCCGACAATCCCCGAATCCGAGCTAGCTTAATATCACTATAAAACACGGGAAAAATAAACAAAGGAAGCTATATAGCTTAGTAAGCTCGTATGTTAACAATAAGCAAATATCACTTCTTTAATCATTCAATTAATAGAAAGCAATACACAATAACTCTGTTAAATCATAAAGTTTATGATGATCATTCACATAACTTACCAAGGAACTCATCAATTCCATAGTTTCAATATTCAATTCATTTATGTACATACCTGTACCATCTTGTACCAATCTCATACACATTCTCGTCTTTCATTTACTAGTTGAACCAATCGGAATAATATTGGATACTCGGGAATCTCGCACACTAAGTCCCAATACATAGCCGAAGCTATCTCAATCTCGCACACTAAGTGCCAATACATAGCCGAAGCTATCTCGATCTCGCACGCTAAGTGCCAATACATAGCCGTAGCTATCTCGATCCCGCACATTAAGTGCCAATACATAGACGTAGCTATCTCGTTCTTGCACACTAAGTGCGAATACATAGCCGAAGCTTCATCGAATATTTCTGTACAATTGTATTCATCAACAATTCAATATAAAGCATTAAATCTCAATTATAATAATGCTTATTGACATACGAACTTACCTTGTGTACGAAAATGACGGAACTAAGTCGATTTGTCGATAACTTTAGTTTTCTTTCGATCTAGATCTGAATTCCGCTTTTCTTAATCTAAATATATTCAAAATTAACTTATTTAATTATCTATTTATTCAATTCAGTCCAAAATACACTTTAGGGCTATTTTACACATTTTCCCCTAAATTTTTACATTTTTCACAATTTAGTCCACATTTCATAAAATCACAAATTAATGAAATTTCAAATATGCGCATCCTAGCCAGATTACCATTATGCCCCTAGCAGCCCATATTTTTCATGTATTTCACATTTTAACCACTAACTTTACACATTTCTCAATTTAATCCCTATTTTGCATTTTTCTCAAAAATCACTTTACAAAACTTGTATAATTCATAACAAATATTCATAATCTATCACCAAACATAAAAATACTCATGTATTCATCAATGGCATCATTCAAAATCTTTAACATTTTTGCAAATTAGTCCCTGGGCTAGCTAGACCTAGTTGTAACGATCTAAAAAACATAGAAATCATAAAAAATAGGACAAAAATGGACTTACATGCATGGACAATAGGTGGCTGAACCTTGAAGATATTTTAATGGCTTTCTCTTCTTCATCATTCGGTTGAGAAAAGATGAACATAAGGGTTTTTCTTTTGTTTTCTTTAATCTAATATCCTTTATTAACAATTTACAACATTAACCTTAATAATATCATAAAAATTTCATATAACTATGCCCATAAATGTCCACCCAAATTTCAAATGGTTTATTTACCATTTAAGGACACTATATTTAAAAACCAAAGCTATTTGACACCTTTAACTAATAGAATAGAACTTTTGCAATTTATGCGATTTAGTACTTTTTATCCAATTGACTAATTAAACGGTAAAATTTCTTAACGAAATTTTCACACCAATATAATATCATGTTATAAATATTAAAATAATAAAATAAATATTTCATCCTTAGATTTGTGGTTCCAAAACCACTGTTTTGATTTAACCAAAAACCGGTTGTTACAACTCTCCCCCTTTAGGGATTTTCGTCCCCGAAAATCTTACCAGTGAATAGGTTAAGGTACTATTTTCTCATAGCTTTCTCGGGCTCCCACGTAGCCTCCTCGACATCATGCCATTTTCATAATACTTTCACTAAGGCTATACGTTTGTTTCCCAACTCTTTAATCTCACATGTCATAATTAGAATCGGTTCTTCGTTATTTGACATGTCAACTAAATCTCAACATCTATCGGAGAAATTATATACGAATGATCTGATCGCAACATAGATAACTGAAACACATTATAAATCTGTTCTAACTTTGATGGTAATTCAAGTCGGTATGTCATTGGCCTTCTCGCTCAATAAACTAATACAGTCCAATAAATTACATAGTCAACTTCTCTTGGCAACCACAACGAAGAATCCTCTTCGAGGGCGATACTTTCAGAAACACTCTGTCGCCGATCTGAAATCCAATATCTTTACGTTGCAAATCTACATACCATTTATGTCAATTTGAAGCTGCTTTCAACTTTCCTGAATCACATTCACTTTTTCCCTAGAATCCCGAATCAATTCAATCTCATATATCTTTTTGTCACTGAGCTCTGTCCAACATAACAAAATTCATCATTTACAACCATATAAAATTTCATACAGTACTAGCTTATACTTGACTAAAAATTATTATTATACGTGAATTCGACTAATAGTAAACATTCTTCCCAATTACCTCTGAATTTTAAAACATAGTAATGAAGCATATCATCAAGAATATAATCACTCTTTCATACTTATCATCGATCTGAGGATGAATTATAGTGCAAAAATACAGTCTTGTACTTAGAGCTTCTTGTAGCTTTCTCCATAATCGCGATATAGACTGAAACACCCCAAACCCGGCCCACGAGCCTCGACCAGATCTGGTATGTTCCTCGAGTAAACATGTCAAACTTGTTTGTTTTCTTGGAAAACTTTGAGTGATTTTGTAGAAAATTTGATTTGGGTTCAAATTGAAAACATCGTTATTTTCAAAGATTTCGTTTTGTTAAAACTTTATTGTTGTATTTCAAAACTATAAGTTATCGGTAAAAGTCGAGTCTTTAGAGTTTACTATTTAAATTGAAAATCATTTGCATTTAGGTGTCAAAACATTTTAAGATTTATTTTTAAGAAAAGTTACTTAACTTTGTTTTGATAAAAATTGTATCATACTAAAATAAATAAAAATGCATGCATAAACAGTTCAGTACTAATGGCCTTATTACATCAAAGAAAACCCATTCAAAGTACTTAACATAAAAAGTCCAAATAAAATAAATTTCGTGCTGAGCATGGCCACCACTAAGCTCCTGCCGACCCGGTCCAACTACTGAGCGTCACCTGAAAAATATCCCACAACGGGGTGAGTCAAACAGACTCAGTGTGTAACAGCCAACACTAAGTCCCAACGATTCAGGCATATCAGATCATACATATACATATAGCAATTAAACATAATGATGCAAACCCGAACCCAAACCTAGATACCGTCCGCTACACATCACCCGTACCAACCATCACACCGTGGGGACTACTAAGTCAACCCTCCATCCGCTACACACCATCGAAGGCAGTCGCTGCAGACGACGTGCTCATCGCCCTTATATATATTGTGGCATAGCCACCAGATAATATTTTGTGACATGAGTCACCACATTCAGATTACGTGACATAAGTCACCACATTCAAATATTGTGGTATAAAACCACCAGATCACTTCCCCTTAATATAGCACCCATATGCCCCATGTCATACAAATATGCATAAACCATGTCATATCCCTTATTCACATTCTTATAGTTTCACATGTGTGTCATAACAGATCATATTATACTCATAGTAGGAGTACGTAAACGTACCTGAGTACTTTGTACCATTGCATGGTACTCTAACCATATCTTTCATATTCTTATTAAGACATGCATTACAATAATACCATATATCTATTAAGACTAAGGGTAGGGCTACACACCTAATTTAATAACGCTTCCACTAAAATCCCGAAAAATCCCGATCTAATACTTTAGATCCTTAGTCCCTACATTCGGCCAATACCAAGTGTTTTAGCAAAAGCCTAATCGGCTAAATAATCAAATCCCGAAGGATTATTGCGACAAAAATCCTTACCTTGCTGCCGATTTCACTACTAATCAAATCCCGAAACTTTGTGATGTTCCCTTTTTGTAATCGGCCGACTACTAAATCACTTAACTGATTAGTTTTCAGCTTTTGGAACAAGTAAGAAACAGATCTAAATACTAAAATAGGGCCTCGGCCGAATATCACATGCACTTACCTTGCAAAGCTTAAATCTCGAAATTGCTACTTGCTCTTGGTGATGTCGAGATCCCTATAGGTATATGTTAGATTCGGTTCTAACATTTAAACACAGTAAAAATGGCCTATGGCCGAATATCACCCTTACCTTAGATCTTGAAATCCCGAAGAACTCCTCCTTATAGTCGACAACTACCAAATCCCGAAACCCCCTTTCCAAGTTTCGGCCAAAGGCATAAAAGGGATTAGTCTTGAACTTTCGGCTAAAAGAAAAAGAAAGGGAATAGTACTTGATCTTACCCTTAGTCACCAAATCGACAGCACCTTTGCCTGACACCATAGAGATTCGGCTTTGAGGCTTAAGGAATAATCGGCTTGGAGTCACTTGTATATTCGGCTTTGGAAGAACACTAGAGAGATTCGGTTTCAACAATGGAAAGAAAAGAAGAGGTATGAGGCTTAGGGAGAATCGGTAATGGCTAGGAGGCTTCTACTTTCGGTTTTGACAAAATAAGAGAAGAGGAGAATATTTGCTAGAGAATTCGGCAGAGGCTCAAAAGAAAAGAAAAAGAAGTATGACCTTACTTCCTCCCTTTGGTCGAAAATACCACCCTTAGACTCCCCCAATCGGCCAACTCTCCTTCCCCCTATCCAATCCCCTATTTTCTCTCCTCATCACTTCATTTAAGATAATAGAAATAATCCCACATTTATCTCTTATCCTAGCCGAATTTTAAAAAGAATAATCCTCATCTAAATGAAGTCCTCATGCCGTCCACTGCTGCTCATCCATGCAGCAAAATAAAACTCCTTTTTGCTTCCCATGCAGCTCGAACTCAAGCCCTTTCCCTTGATTGTGGCGTCACTTACTAGGCCTTAAGTGGCGCCTCCAAGCCACTTAAACAAGCCCATTTTTATGTCATATTTCCTCTACTATTTCTCTTAAGGCCTTATCAGACTAGCTCCCTCTTTTAAACTTAAAATCGAATAATTTCTAAAGTATTCACCTACACACTAAGGTTCACAAAATTCATAATACACATTCACAACACACATAGGCATGCTATTTCATATAATTTAGTATTAATGCACAAGTCTTAATTCCTGGATATTACATAGACCTTGGATCTCTATTCAAAATAATAGAGACTGGCACTCTGTATAACCTGGCAATCTCAAAAACACTTAACTCAACAATTCTGCCACATAAGAAATCTATACATACTGAAATAAATATGCAGATTTCGTCAACCATTCAATAATAACCCAGATAGTATCTTTCTTTTCAAAAATTGAGGTAATCTCGATACGAAGTCTATCATAACTCTATCTCATTTCCCACTTTAGTATCATCATTGGCTATAATAGTCCTGAATGCACTTGATATTCGGCTTTAACTTGTTGACAAATCAAACATTTGAACGCAAAATCAGAAAGATCGCTTTTCATACCCAACCATCAGTGTTTCTACCTCGAATTACTGTACATCTTATTACTCCCCTAATGAATAGACAAGCTACCACTGTGAACCTCGTGCAAAATTTTCTGTATAAGCTCTGGATTCTTCAATACACAAATTCTATCTCAGAATAATAATAATAGTCATCAGATCCAACCTAAAATTTAGAATTAGAAATCTATTCACACTGCACTCATTTCGTTTGCAATTCACTATCACATTTCTCAGCTTCTCAGATTTGCAATGGAAACATCGATTTACCTTTTAACTCAGCTAAGATTGTACCATCATTTCAAGGTCAATCATGTAACCATCGTTCACAAAGTAAACAAAAATTTTCCACTCAAGCATCGACAACTATATTTGTTTTTCCCAAAGGTTAATCAATAACTAACTCACCATCTTTCAATAGCTTGAGCCATCAACACTGTCTCAGATTCAAATCTTTTTGTGACATCCGCAAGTTTAAATGTAACAGACCGATTTAGGGGCTAGTTAGAATAGTGATCTCAGGATCACTAATCTGAGGTTAGACAAAATTATTTTCATGTCATTTCACGAGCTAGATCATGATTATATGTGTGAATGAAAATTTTGGTGCCTTAATTTTAGCAATTTCTTGCTTAATTGCGAAAAAGGACTAAATCGCATAAAGTGCAAAAGTTCCATTTTAGAAGCTAAGGGTGCCAAATAGCCATAGAACATTAATTAGATGTCTTTAAAGTGCAATTAGACCCCAAGAAATAGAGTGGTCGGCCATAGGAGACAAACCTTGTCAAATTGGTCAAAGTTGTTGATATTAGGTGGATTAAATTGGTGTTTTATATTAAAATAAAGAAAAAGAAGATATCATATTTTTCTCTTCATCTTTCTCCACCGAAAATAGTAAGCAAATAGGGGTTTTTGAAACTCAAAATTTCAGCAAGCTCTCCTCCATTCAAGTGATTTTGATGATTTTTCTTGAAGATAGTTGTACTTTTAGAACCCTTGGAGCTTAAGCTTTCAAATGAGGGGACTAATTTGCAATATGGTGAAAACTTTAGAGTTTTTCCATGAGAGCTTTCATTGTTAATTGCTGCATTTTTATGGAAGAAATTGAGTCTTAGTTGTTAGATGAACAACTTTTGTGAAAGGTGTTGTCATAAAAACACCTAAAAGGACATTGTTGAAAAGGTTATAAAATTTGTTGTAAATGTGTGAAATGTTGGGTTTTGATGATGGCCATAAGAGTATTAAATGTCCACCTAGGCTTGTTGAAGATAGAAATTTGATTAGAATTGATTTTCGAGCCTAGGGGTAAAATGGTCATTTTGCCAAAGTCTAAGGGCAAAATAGTAATTTCTCCAAAGCATGATTATTAAAATGCTTTTATCAATGTGATGATTAAAATGAACTAATTTGATATTATAGAGCAAGAAGAACCAAGAATCCACCTTGATCGAGGAAAGAATAAAGTCTCGGACTATAGTGACGATCTAGCTTATTTTGAAATCGAGGTAAGTTTGTATGTGAGAAATTCAACATTTATGTTAGCATGTTTGAGAATGCTTGGCATTACATTGATACATGATGTTCTACTAAATTGTGTATTTGATGTTGAATGAGTAAGTTTAGATGTTGAAGTCCTAGTGGATTATATTGAATATGAAAATGCTATCATCGAGACATGAAATGGATAAGGTCCTGTGTAAGACCATGTCCGGGACATGGCTTCGGCACCGAATTTAGATTTCGTGTAAGACCATATCTGGGATGTGGCTTCGGTAGTGATTATGAGATTCGTATAAGACCATATCCGGGATATGGCATTGATATTTGATGGGAGATTCCGTATAAGACCATATCCAGGATATGGCATTGATATTTGATGGGAGATTCCTATAAGACCATATCCGGGATATGGCATCGACACTCAGAGGTAATCCCATATAGGACCACATCTGGGATGTGGCATTGGCTTTGTACTTATATTAATGATGATGAATTTGCGTCCTTGAGTATCCCTAGTGATTAATGGGATAAATAGATGAGCTTGAAAATAGATATGAGATTTGTGCTAAAGTTATGTGAATGAGTGAATACAGGTACTCGTGAGTGATTCACGAAGAAATATTTACGACATGTGGCATAGTATGTGCTAAATAAGGGCAAGTATGAGTAAGTATGGCAAGAAGCCTATAACCTTGTGCATGGTTAATTAATGTCATGGATGGATTTTATAATGAGCTTATTGTTGCAATTTATTTCCATGCAAACTTACTAAGCTTTATGCTTACCCTTTTTCATTGCCCTTTTTCCTTGTAGTATTTCCAATATAACTCGAGGAACGTGGAACGTCGAAGTTCAGAAATCACACTATCAACATCACTTTGGTACAACAATTTAGACTTGTTTTGAGTATGGCATGTATAGGATTTGGGTATTTTGTTAAGTCGTAATTGTTGGCCAAAGTGTTGGCTATGTATGTTATTAAAGTCATTTTGTAACTGGTCTTTGGAATTGGGCCAACACTTGATAACTTTATATATTCAATGATGATGGAATTATGGAGTTTATGCTTGTGTGAATGTTATGAATTGAGTTCTTGGATGTGCCTTTGGGTTATGAGTTGTTTGGTATGAGTGTGAATTCTTAATAGGGTGGCAATGGCTTGGTAGATAACCATCTAATTGTCCATATGGGTAGACACACGGGCGTGTGTCTAGGCCGTGTGTGGCACACGGTCAGCCCCATAGGCGTGTTGATTGATCGTGTGTCCCCTTGCATGCCAGGCTTACAAGTCAGTATGCTCATTAGTAAACACACGGGCAAAGACACGGCCATGTGTCTCAGCCGAGTGCCGGCCATGGATATGGGCATGTGCCCAAGCCGTGTGAAGTCTACACTTTAAATATGGAATTCAATCCAACACACGATCTAAGGACACGGGCATGTGCCTTGGCCGTGTGACCATAGTGAGATGATGTCGACATAAACAGAATGCCAAGGTTTTGGCACACAGGCTAAGACACGGGCGTGTCCCATTGGCCCTTGTTTAGGCAAAATTTCTTTAAGTGCACTAAAGTTTCCGGTTGGGTTTCGAATCCCTCCGTATGCATGTTTAAGGCCCTGTAGGCCCTTAATGAGAACGTTTCGATGGTGCAAGAGATATTTTATAGACTAAGGTTACATGATCAATTGAGTTAAGTTAGGTAATGCCTCAGATCCGGTTCCGGCTTTGAACACGGGTAAGGGGTGTTACATTAAACTCTCATGATCAGTAAGTATGTGACATTTTTCTTCGAACAAATGATGTCGTATGCAAACATAATAGCAGCCAACTCTAAGTCAATTTTCGGATAATTCTTCTAATATGGCTTTAACCGTCTGAAAGCATAAACTACCAGTTTACATTCTTGTACTAAAACACATCCTAATCCATTCTATGACGCATCACTGAAAATCACATATTCTTTACCCGATTTAGGTTGAACCAGAACTAGTGTTTCGATTAACAATGCTTTCAACTGTTTAAAACTTTATTAACAAGTATCAGACCATTCAAACTTCATAAGCGCGATAAATTTATCAATCAAAACAACTTTAACTCATAATAACATCTTTCAATTAAAACCAATCTAATAGATATATTTTTGTATCATGTTTTCTAGAACATGAATTCTTCATTCAAACTGTTAGTCTATCTACCTGTGAATGCAAAAAAATAGTTCCATATTTGAGGATAAACTTAAATGTATATAACTCAAATTATTCTTCAACTAATTAACCCGCTCAGATTTGAAGCAGCTGAATCGATCTTATCTATCAGATAATAACATTTCAAAGTAATCTCTTCTTCATGTTGTTAGAACAACTCAAATATACAATCTTTCGTAATTCCCTTAATATACTAGTCAAAACCTTTACAAATTGCATTAGCTCAGCGAATCATAATATCCCGATTTAACTTATTGACCTTAATCAAGCTTACTTGAGAAAAGAGAACCATTATACAAATTTGAGCTTTAGCTTCCACCATCTATACTTTTTCCGATGTCAATCCCTTTCACGAAAACTAGAAAATAAACTGAGATCAGCATCACCATGCTCCCATGATCAGACTAGAAATTATATAACCATAATAAATATAATCATTTCCGATCACTGAATATCTTTTACAGATGAGCCATATTTAATACATTAAATAGTAAGAATGATAAGAAAACTGAGATAATGGAATCCAAGATGTGAAGCTATACTGAATTTTTGAGAATACACCCAGTATTGGATGATAAAGATCTCGATGACATCTCAGAGAAAATCCAGAAGAAAAAAACTACTCATACGATCTGGAATCAATTGTGACAGAAGCAATATAATTTCCATATATATATAAAGCAGAGCAACAACCAATAGAAATAGAATACTAGTATTATATGGATTTTACCATCAAATTTTCTATCAAATGTACTGGAATAGAATACCAAAGAAAGATAAAGCAATACCGATCATAAACCAACTAAACCCATAATGCTTTCATCTAACAATATGGTTAGTTAGTGTTCTCATAAGACAAGAGTCTCATCCGAAAATGAACAACCTCATATATCTCTAAGAATGAATGTACACATAGAATACCCAGAAGAGTTTGTCATAATCTACTCAACTATAACCACTACACTCGGATATCTTTACAATTCAAACATGATTCCACTGACTATTTCAGTCATCACTAATCCCACTTTATTCCATTCACTAATGAAAATTAATTCAGCAAAATTTCCAGTTAATACATTCTTTAGACATTATACCTGAATGAGTCGATTAGTCGAGATTAACTTCTTCTTTAACAACATCATCGCGTAATCCAAATGATCTTCATAACAAGCTGATATCTCTTCTGGAACTGTCCTTACTTGCTATTCTCATATCTAGCCGCATTAATAATTATTCCACCACTGAACTCTTTAGTTTCACACTTGTGAGCTTATCCAATCTAAATCTTGTAAACTTCATTGTATAACACCATACTGATGAGGAGGTGAAGATTGTAAAGCCTTAAAATTTGACTCTCATATATATACATACATATAATACACCATTTATCATCAACACCATATTAGGAACTTTTATTCATACCTTTATGAGTTTCAACTCATCATAGACACATTTTTACTCAAATGCTTGAATATCATTTTCAGTATTGGAACTAGCTCGATTGGAAACATTTTTGTCTAAGTAAAACAAACCTCATCAAAGATGGGACAGATCACACTATCACATGTTACATATATGGCATGCATAGCTAGACTTTCACATACGCTACATTAGTCCTAGAATCAACTAAACCATAGCTCTGATACACATAAATGTAACATCCTCACCCGTATTTAACGCTGGAATAGGGTTACGGAGCACTATCGAACTTACAGCACATTTAAATAGACTTTTTCATACATATAATCAATACAAACAATCATCATTCAATTCAATCAATGTGTCCCTATTACGAGCCTATGAGACCCTAAACATACTTTGGGACTGGTTTGGGACTAAACCGATAACTTTAGAATTATTTGGAACACTTATAAAATTTTTCTCAAAATAGGGGACACACACCCGTGTGGCCAGGCTGTGTGAGACGCTCGTGTCACAGGCCGTGTGGACATTTGAAATGGGACCACATGGCAATGTCCTAGCCCGTGTTCTACCCCGTGTCCAAACAAGTGAGCTTACTAACTTGGGTCACATGGTCAACACACATGCCCGTGTGCCCTAAAAATGGCCATACATGCCCGTGTGCTAGGCCGTGTCAAACCTGTAGGGTGTACTAATTTACGCCACACGGCCAAGTCACATGCCTGTGTGTGAGGCCATGTGGAGCATACTGACTTGATTTCAAAAACCACACCAGGGGGCACACGACCGTGTAACATAACCATGTGTCACACACGGCTGAGACACACGCCCGTGTGAACAAAAATAGGCTATTTACCAAACTATTTTGCCACCCAAATTTACGTACACGTACATCTCTCAAATAGCACACAATATAGGATCAAAAGGCTTATATTTCAATTCCAATCAAGCATGGTTTATACCAATTCCAACATCAACCAATACAAAACATAAATACCATATATTGCCATCTATTTTTCATGCCAATCTTTGTCTTCTCAAAACATCAAAATGACCATTTATAATTATACATTATTATGATAAATTCCACAAACATATCAATTCAAAAATCATCATCTATTGACTTTCAAAATTACCTATTATCAATGAGCATTATGAATCCACCTCAATCGCACAACATAGGTCAATTACCAACTCAAACAAAAGCCGTTTGCACACTTATAAACACATCCAAATCAACCAAAATATGCCAACTTCCTTGGCTATATACAAACCAAACATAGATGTTTATAAGCCAAATCAAATGGCTACATCATTTACCAAAATTGACTCAAAGTCCCTATACATGCCATATGACCCAAAAACATAGTTTCAAAAGTACCAAAGTGCCAGCGGATAGTGTGATGAAGTCTCCGACAATCCTCAAATCTGAGCTAGCTTAATATCATTATAAAACACGGGAAAAATAAGCAAAGTAAGCTATATAGCCTAGTAAGCTCGTATGTTAACAATAAGCAAATATCACTATTCTTAAATCATTCAAATAATAGAAAGCAATATACAACAACTCTATTAAATCACAAAGTTATCGATGATCATTCACATAACTTGCCAAGGAACTCATCAATTCCATAGTTTCAATATTCAATTCATTTCCGTACGTACCTGTACCATATTGTACCAATCTCATACACATTCTCGTCTTTTATTTACTAGTTGAACCAATTAGAATAATATTGGATACTCGGGAATCTCGCACACTAAGTGCCATTACATAGACGAAGCTATCTCAATCTTGCACACTAAGTGCCAGTACATAGCCGAAGTTATCTCGATCTCACACACTAAGTGCCAATACATAGCCATAGCTATCTCGATCTCGCACACTAATTGCCAATACATAGCTGTAGTTATCTCGATTTTGCACACTAAGTGCCGATACATAGCCGAAGCTTCGTTGAATATTTCTATACAATTGTATTCATCAATAATTCAAAATAAAGCATTAAATATCAATTATAATAATGCTTATTAACATACGAACTTACCTCGTGTACAAAAATGATGGAACTAAGTCGATTTGTCGATAACTTTAGTTTCCCCTCGATCTAGATCCGAATTTCGCTTTTCTTAATCTAAATATATTCAAAATTAACTTATTTAATCATCTATTTATTCAATTTAATCCAAAATATACTTTAGGGCTATTTTACACATTTGCCCTTAAACTTTTACATTTTTCATAATTTAGTCCATATTTCATAAAATCACAAATTAATGAAAGTTGAAATATACCCATGCTAGCCAAATTACCATTATGCCCCTAGCAGTCATTTATTTCACATTTTAACCACTAACTTTTCACATTTCTCAATTTAATCCATATTTTGCATTTTTCTCAAAAATCACTTTACAAAACTTGTATCATTCATAACAAATATTCATAATCTATCATCAAACGTCAAAATACTCATTTATTCATCAATGGAATCATTCAAAATCTTTATCATTTTTGCAAATTAGTCCCTGGGCTAGCTATACCTAGTTGCAACGATCTCAAAAACATAGAAATCATCAAAAACGGGACAAAAACGGACTTACATGCATGGACAATAGGTGGCCGAACTTGAAGCTATTTTAATGGCTTTTTCTTCTTCATCATTCGGTTGAGAAAAGATGAACATAAGGGTTTTCTTTTGTTTTCTTTAATCTAATATCTTTTATTAACAATTTACAACATTAACCTTAATAATATCATAAAAATTTAATATAACTATGCCCATAAATGTCCACCCAAATTTTAAATGGTTTGCAATATAACTATGACCACACATTTCATTATTTTACACATTTACCACATAATTTCACATTTCTCAATTTAATCCCTAATTAACAATTTTATCAAAAATCACTTAACAAATGTTGTTTATCTAACAACAACTATTCATTTTCTATCATCAAACATCAAAACACATACGCATTCATCAATGGTAAAACCCTAGACTTTTAACAGTTTCACAATCAGTCCTTGGGCTAGCTAGATTAAGCTACAACGACTCCAAAAGCATAGAAATCATTAAAACCAAATCAAAATTTCATACCTAAATAAAGAAATGAAGATGGCCAAATGAAGAATTCAAAAATGGATTCTTCCCATGCATTTTTTGGTCGAAAATAGATAATGGAAGATGATGAAAATTTTTGTTTTATTTAATTAACCTTTATTTGTTAATTTCCTAAATTAACCTTTAAAACATTTAATAATTACATAAAATACCAAGCCATTATCATCCAATAACTCATTAATGGGCTAATTACCATATAATGACCTCTATTTTAAATTTCGATAGCTAATAGACACCTCCTTTTTATCGAATTAAGCATTCAAACGATAAAATTTCTTAACGAAATTTTCATAAATTCATAAAATCATGCTATAAACCTCAAAATAATAATAAATTAAATATTTTTACCTCAAATTTGTGGTCCCAAAACCACTGTTCTAATTTGATTAAAAACGGGCTGTTACAGATTCCTACCGTTTGTTGAATTTGCGTATAACAATAGTTATCAATCGAGCATTAAAATGGCACCATATGAGGCTTTATATGGTTGGAAATGTCGAACTCTATTATATTGGACAGAGCTTAGTGAGAAAAAGCTTATCGGGGTTGATTTGATACGAAAAACTGAAGAAAAGGTTAAAGTTATACGAGATAGTTTGAAAGCAAATTCATATTTAGGAGTGCAAATTCAGTGAAATCGGAATAGTGGTTTTAGGACCACAAATTTGATGAGTAAATTAATATTTTATTATTATTTTAATGTCTATGATATGTTAATAGAGTCGTATAAAAAATTTGTTAAGAAATTTTGACGTTTGCACGCCTAATTAAGCGAAAAGGACTAAATCGTAAAAGGCGAGAAAGTAGAGTTCTATAAGTTAAAGGTATCAAATAGCTATGAAACTTTAATGTATGAGGACTTAGATGGTAAATAGACCATTTTTATAGTTAGTGGATATTCATGGATTGGTTTTATTGAAATTTTGAATGTTTTAGAGGTTATTTTGGTACTTAGGTAAATAAAGGTTAAAAATTAAATAAAACAAATATTTCTTCATTCATTCATCTTCCTCAGCGATTTTCTAAGGCAAGAATGCCATTTTTAGGATTAACCTAGCTCTTAAAAATCAAGTGGGGAAAATTACAAATGCTCTAAATCCAAGGTCGCAAGGAGTATTGCTGAGTGATACCAAGAAATCAAAACACAAGGAACGAAGCATTGCAAAGCAATCACCTATAGAAGTGGGACTCGATTGAGAGATGTTGTTCATGATGCCGCAGCAGAATAGGATAATCTAAGTAACAATCAGGTAAAGATCCCAGAACCATCTGAAAAGCATACAACATCTAAAAAGAATAAGCAAAAGAATGTTATGGTAAAATCAAATCATGTTGCCAGCAAAAATGCCATAGCAAAACAATATCAGCAACCTAAAGGAAGACCACCTCTACCTTTCCATCAGTGATTCCATAATTCCAAACAAAATGCTCAGTTTAAAAGATTTTTAGAGGGTTTGAAGCAACTCTATATTAACATACCGCTAGTCGTAGCTTTGGAGCAAATGCCCAATTATGTGAAATTCATGAAAGATATACTCAAAGAAACACAGGTTAGGAGAACTTGAGACTATTGCTCTCACTGAAGGGTGCACAACAATGTTGATGAATAAGCTGCCTCTAAAGTTAAAGGACCCAGGGAGTTCCACTATCCCATGTTCAATTGGAGATCATTGTGTAGGAAAAGCATTATGCGATCTAGGTGCAAGTATAAATCTAATGCCTATGTCTATTTTTAGGAAGCTAGGAATTCGGAAAGCGAGACCTACCACAATAACGTTGCAATTGGCTGGCCGATCTTATGCCCATCCAGAAGGTAAAATTGAAGATATACTGGTAAGGATGGATAAATTTATCTTTCCTGTAGATTTTCTTATTTTAGAATGTGAAGCTAACCATGATGTACCAGTTATTCTTGGAAGACTATTTCTTGCTACTAGCAGGACCCTAATTGATGTATAGATAGGCGAGCTAATAATGAGAGTGAATGATCAGTACGTTACTTTTAATGTATTTAATGCGTTAAAATGCACAAATGAGAATGAGGAATCTCACACCATTGGCTTAATAGAAGTAGTAGTGGACGAACTTGTAAAATTTTGTTACGGTAATTCTGATAATGAAGACAATTTGATGGAGCAAGGTGACATATTAAGTTTTGAAGAGCTTGGTGAATTTATGGAAGCCCAGCAGATAATGAATAGGCCAATGAAGAAATTTGAATCCTTGGATTTAACAAAACAACCTTTTAAGCCTCATAAACCATATGTAAAGGAATCTCCAGTTCTAGAGTTGAAGCATTTGCCACAATATTTGAAATATGTGTATTTGGGAAATAACAGTACTTTTCCATTCGTAATTTCTAATAAGATAACACCTGAATAAGAGGACAGGTTGTTAGAAGTGTTACGGCGATCTAAAAGAGCACTGGGTTTGACCCTTACCGATATAAAGGGAATTAGCCCTACATTTGTATGCACAAGATTTTATTGGAAGATTGCCATAGCAAATCCATTGAACAACAGAGATGACTAAATCCAATTATGAATGAAGTTTTCAAGAAAGAAATTATCAAGTAGCTTGATGCTGGCATTATTTACCCAATTTTCAAAAGCTCGTGGGTAAATCATGTGTAATGCATACCCAAGAAAGGGGGTGACACAATAGAAAGTAACGACAACAATGAGCTCATACCAACTTTTACTGTTACGTGATGGATAGTGTGTATAGACTACTTCAGGCTTAACAAGGCAACTAGGAATGATCATTTCCCTCTGCCATTCATCAATTAAATGTTGGATAGATTAGCTAGTAAGGTTTTTTATTGCTTCCTAGATGGTTATTCAAGATATAATCAGATTGTCATAGCACCTGAAGATCAAGAGAAGACAACTTTCATGTTTCCATAAGGCACTTTTTCGCATTCAGGCTAATGTCATTCGGGTTATGCAATGCCCCGACAACTTTCCAGCGCTACATGATGGCCATATTCTTGGACATGGAGGAAATTTTCCTTGAAGTTTTTATGGATGACTTCTCTATGTTTGGAAATTATTTTGAAGATTGCTTAAAAAAATTTAAAGATGGTTTTATGTCGTTATGAAGAAACGAATCTTGTATTAAACTGGTAGAAATGTCATTTGATGGTCTGTGAAGGCATTATCCTGGGACATAGGGTGTCACAATGAGAAATTGAAGTGGACAGAGAAAAAATAGAAGTGATAGAAAAATTGCCACCACTGTGTTAAGGGTATTAGAAGTTTTCTAGGACACGTAGGATTTTATAGAAGATTTATCAAGGATTTTTCGAAAATCTCTAAACCCTTGTGTACTTTACTTGAACAAAACAAACCTTTTAATTTTGATGATCAATATTTGCAGGCTTTCGAGGAACTCAAGAAGCAACTTGTAGCAGCATTGGTTATGGTTGGCCCAGAATGGAAATTGCCCTTTGAACTCAGGTGCGACACTAGTGATTATGTTGTGGGAGCAGTTTTGGGTCAAAGGAGAAACAAGGTACTACATGCAATATATTATGCTAGTAGAATGTAGACAGAGGCTCATCTTAATTATACCACTACGGAGAAGGAATTACTGGTAGTAGTCTTTGCATTTGACAAATTTCATTCTTATTTAGTAGGAACAAAGGTCACAGTCTACACAGATTACTCGACTATCAAGTACTTGGTAAGAAAATAAAATGCCAAGCTGAGATTTATTAGATGGATACTCTTATTACAAGAGTTTGATTTGGAAACTAGAGATCGAAAGGGAACTGAAAATCAAGTGGCTAACCATTTGTCAAGAATAGAATCGAAGAATGAAGATGAAAACAAGAAATATATTAAGGAAGAGTTCCCATATGAACAGTTGCTTAATGCCATGGCATTACCTTGGTACACTGACATAATAAACTTCTTAATAAGTGGTGTTGTAATACCCTAGATTTAGGGGTTGTGCGTTTAATGCATAATTCAAGTGTTAGTAGGCTTAGTGTATGATTGGATGTTTTTTAGGGGTTTTTGAGAATCCTAGGATGTAGGAGAAGGCTTCAGGAAATTATTGAATTTTAGGTTTAGTAGGGGGAGCTAGGATAAGGAAGCCTTAAGAGAATTTGTGGGGGAAATTTGGACATGATTTTATTTTTAGCAATTTATATTTTAAAAGTATATGTTAAAGTTTTAAATCCGAATAATTTGTAACATCAAAGTTTTACTTAGAGTTTTAAATACGAGATGATTTACCAACAACAACAGATTTTCATGTTTTCACTACTAAGTCAAATTCTTTTCAAACATTTTTCCGCAGTGGCATTCTAAATTCGACCATGGTGTATGGGCCGGGTTTGGGGTGTTACAGTTTGGTATCAGAGCCCAGTTTTAAAACTCTCAGCCTTGGGTTTAAAGCCCACAACGTTTTCAAATCGAGCCCAAATAAGTTTTATGAAAATCTTTTTGGAAGTGAGCAGGTTATTCTGGCATGGCACCTGTATCTCCGACCCGAAGTCCACCAGGTAAGTACCTCTGACTACTGAGGTGATTTAGTATATGTGAACTGTATGGGCAGCATGGGAACGTAGATTAGAAGATTAGGGCTGTTGAACCCTAGGATTAGTATACTACAACACATAATGCATAAGACTTATGGACAATCGAACGAACCTGTGAAGTAAGTCGCCGAGCTAGGGCGTGGTAACTATTGTGCGCATGTCTAGGAGTGGATTCGGTAAGAGCTTGGTATTTAAGCAGTCCTAGTGACTCACCTCCTCTTTACTCGAATCCTACCTGGTGCGTAGTGACGGTTCACCCTAACCAAGAGGACTTATTCACGGGCTAAACCCGATAATTAAAACCCGAAAGGGACTAGCCACACAGTTTTATAAAAACCTTAGTTTTAAAATCCTCAAATTACCCTTTTTGATTGTTAGAAACCCATTTTGTAAAAATTTTCTGAAATATTCCCGATTTACAAAAATTACCCAAATACCCCTGTGTTGTAAATTACTGAAATACCCTTAGTTTTTAAATTTACCAAAATACCCTCGACTTTTGTTAAAATATTCCTACTTTGCAAAATACCAGAAACCTTATCTTCACAAAATATCAAGATACTCTGATTTGGGGAAATTTACTAAAGTGCCCCTGACTTCCAAAATTACCAAAATAACCCCGATTTCATAAATTTCTGCAATACCTTTGATTTAGAAAAATTTTCAAAATACCCTCGAGTTTTGAAAATTTTAGAATGCTTTTGATTTGTAAAAATTATTTTCGAATTGACCCCGATTAACTACCAAAATACCCTTATAGGATAAATGACGAAGATACCCCTGGGTTGGGAATGGACAAAGATGCCCATAGTAGTGTGATGAATGTTGTGAATGAATGAATGTGATTCTCTGAATTAGAATGAAGGACTTGAAACTAAAACTTTGATTGATCGAAAGAACCACTATTAAACTTCTTTTCATAAAACTGCTCGCAGATAAACAGTGGAACAAAGTACTAATGCATAAAACTTTTTAATCAGATTAAATCGCGACGTTAGATATGAGTTCTAGTGGACGTGGTCGAGGTAGAATGACAGTATCGGAACCGGTAGGGTCTGGCCATGGGTCAGAAAATGATGTGCCGCCGCCAACGGTGGGCATGGAGGATCAAGATCAGACTGGAGGAGAGGATGCAGTATCGTTGGCTATGCTATGAGTGCTAGAGTGAGTGGCAGGAGCTAATGTGGGCAATGGAGCTCGAAAATCAGTGCCTGAGAGACTTAGGTCAAACGGAGCCGAGGTTTTTAGAGGAGTGTCTAGGGTGGCTCCGAACGTGGCGGAGTACTGGCTGGAGGCAGTCGAAAGGATAATGGACGATTTGGATTGCATGGCGAGGAAAAGCTGAAAGGTACTGTTTCGCTGCTTCGGGATGAGGCTTATCGATGGTGGCTCACTGTCAGACAGGGTACCCCTGCAAATCGAGTGGATTGGGAGTACATCAAGGTTAAGTTTGAAGGAAAATACGTTGGAGCTAGTTATCTAGACTCGCAGAGGAAGGCGTTTCTAAACTTGGTACAAGGAAGTAAGTCGGTAGCAGAGTACGAAGCGGAATTTCTGCGGTTAAGTCAGTATGCTAAGGGGATCGTGGCCACTGATTACGAGAGGTGTGTCCGATTCGAAGATGGATTGCGAGATGAGCTGCGGGTGCTGATTGCTCCGCTGAGAGAAAGGGACTTTGCTATCCTAGTGGAGAAAGCTCGGATCGCTGAAGAAGTTAAGAGGACTGAGAGACAGAACCGAGAAAAGAATAGGAACTGGAACAAGAGGAGTTTTGGACCGTCAGAATCACCTGGGGATTTTCGGAAAAGACCAAGGATTGAGAATTCTGTACGTGCACCTGGACCAGTTGCTAAGAATTGAAGTCGTTTATGTGCTCAATGTGGGAGAGCTCATGCAGGAGAGTGCTGGGGTAATAGCAAGGAATGTTTCTGGTGTGGGTCTAAGGCTCATTTGGTTAAGAAGTGTCCTCAAGTGATGGATAGGGCTCGGACAGTAGGCCAAGGTTTTGTGCAGCCTGGCAGAAATGGCCAGCAGGTGACAAGGAGTCGTGGTTCGAACCATGGAAGGAATGGTTCTGGATGAGGTCGTGGAACACCAAGAAGAGGTGCTGAAGGTTCAGATGCGAGGCAATCAAGGTCGGGTTAGGCGACCAGTCGCCGCAAGGAGGAAGATGTGCCAGATGTGATATCGGGTACGTTCCTTATTTCTGGAATGTCCGTTATTGCCTTGTTTGTTATAGAGTTAGTTCGTTCTTATATTCTTAGTGAAGTGTATGGAACCTTGACTGTGAACTTTGAGATTGTGCATAGAATGTGTTGGTTTTATTAAGATCAGAGTGCGTAGCAGTAGCGTAGTGTAGTGAGTTAGGATGTACGATTTTTTCGTTAGTAAGTAATTTCAAGGACAAAATTATTTTAAGGAGGGTAGAATTGTAATACCCTAGATTTAGGGGTTGTGCGTTTAATGCATAATTCAAGTGTTAGTAGGCTTAGTGTATGATTGGATGTGTTTTAGGGGTTTTTGAGAACCCTAGGATGTAGGAGAAGGCTTCAGGAAATTATTGAATTTTAAGTTTAGTAGGGGGAGCTAGGCTAAGGAGGCCTTAAGGGAATTTGTGGGGGAAATTTGGACATGATTTTATTTTTAGCAACTTATATTTTAAAAGTATATGTTAAAGTTTTAAATCCGAATAATTTGTAACATCAAAGTTTTACTTAGAGTTTTAAATACGAGACGATTTACCAACAACAACAGATTTTCATGTTTTCACTACTAAGTCAAATTCTTTTCAAAAGTTTTTCCGCAGTGGCATTCTAAATTCGGCCGTGGTGTATGGGCCGGGTTTGGGGTGTTACAGGTGTGCTGCCACCTGACTTCAATGTTCAAAGAAAATGAAAATTTCTTCACGATGCCAAATAGTACTATTGGGATGAACCATTCCTATTCAAGCATTGTGCAAATCAAATAATTCAGAATTGCGTCCCCAACGATGAGATGTATAGTGTCTTACAACATTATCACTCAACCCCATATGAAGGACATTTTGGAGGGATGAAAACAACTGCCAAGGTACTCCAGTCAAGATTCTATAGGCCAAGTTTATTTAAAGATGCTCATGAATTTTATAGGTCATGTGACTGTTGTTAGAGAATAGGAAATGTGTCTAGGAGACAGGAAATGCTATTGCAAAGTATATTGGAGATTGAACTATTTGATGTATGAAGAATAGACTTTATGGGTCTGTTTCAACCATCCGTATGCAAGCTATACATACTTTTGGTAGTAGACTATGTTTCTAAGTGGGTAGAAGCAATAGCCCTAGCCTCTAATGATGCTAAGTCGGTATTGATATTTTTGCATAAGAACATTTTCACATGATTTGGTACACTGAGAGCCATTATCAGTGATGAGGGATCCCATTTTGATTGTAAACTGATGGCCAATGCCTTGCGCAGGTATGGGGTGAGACATAAAATTGCCATGGCATATCACCCTCAGACGAATGGCCAAGCTGAAATTTCTAATAGAGAAATTAAACAAATTCTGGAAAAAGTGGTGAATCCATCTCGAAAGGACTGATCTACTAGATTGGATGAAGTTATTTGGGCATACCAAACTGCATTTAAAACACCACTAGGGATGTCACCTTTTAAACTTGTTTATGGTAAGCCATGTCATTTAGCTGTTGAACTTGAACATAAAGCATTTTGGGTGAAGAAGAAGCTGATCATGGATTGGGCCGCTGCTGACAGCAAGAGATTGCTAGAATTAAATGAGATGGAAGAGTTTCGTATGAGAATGCTCATTTGTATAAGGAAAAGACCTAATGATGGCATGATGCCAGAATTTTACGAAGGCAATTTGAATCTAGACAGTAGGTATTATTGTTTAATTCCAAGTTTAAATTATTTCTTGTTAGGTTAAAATCTCGATGGTCAGGACCTTTTGAAGTAATTCAAGTGTATCTGCATGGTGTTGTTGTTAAAGACCTAAAAACAGAGGCTACATTCAAGGTTAATGGACAAATCTTGAAGCATTATTGGGGTGATCCTATAGAGTGTGACAAGCAAAACGTTAGCCTTCGTTATGTTTAAATTTTTGTTTTCACTAATAAGTAGTTTTTTCCATTTTATTTCTCTTTATTTTTAATACAATTACATTTCTGTTTGTATTATTATGAACAAGAGCAGAATAAAAGAAGTAGGATTTGTTAGTGTATACAGAGCAGCAGTTTGTCGCAGCATTACAGAGAAACATTATGCCATGGCAAACTAAATGATAAGGTGTTAATAAAAGAATTGATCGGTTAGAAAATTCCAATGGAAAGATTTTTAGGCAATTGCATTTAGTGAATATTGGGAAACCCAAAGCATGAAGCCCATAATGTAGGGCTCGATTATTTCATTTTCCCCTAAAAAAAATTCTTTTCCATTTTTAACTTGTCCTCCACGTCATAACCCTTCTCCCTCACGTTTCCCATTCCCTAAAAACTATCATCTTTATCCCTTTTTATTTTCTTCAACTGGTTCACGTTTCCCACTTCTCAAAAGGTTTACATTTTTATGATTCCTTCTTCTTCAACCTTTCTGCTATTTGTTGTTTACTCTATTATTTTCTTTTTATTTCCCTAACCCTTTCTTCATGGCTAGTGTAAGGAGTACTTATAAAGCAGCAGAATCTTCGCATACTGGCACCCTACAACCAAAGATATTCTTCAATGTTGCTGCAACCACAAGGTAATTAACTAATATTATAAAGCATCCATTTTGTTTGGAAAATGGATTTTTATTGAAGGATGAACCCCACATGGGGTATGATGAGTTGGTATCTTCAATTGTAGAAAAGCACAATTGGAGCAGATTTTGTCTACACCCAGAGGATGTTATTGGTAAATTGGTAAAAAAGTTTTATACTCATGTAAATTCCCTAGATTCTCCCTTTATTTATGTGCGGGGTAAATCTGTGCCATTTGATGAAGACCATATTAATGCCCAGTTCGGCAGCGAGGAGGTTAGAGATGAGCATTCTGAATCACCGAGACTATTACACTGGAGGGGTTAGCAAAAGTATTGGAAGATTTATGCGTTGAAGGAATGCAGTGGATTATTTCAAGCTAGGAGTGTTACACGATTGAAAGAGCTACATTAAAACCAATTGGGAAGATGTGGTACCACTTTTTAAGGAGTCGTCTTATGTCGTCTACGCATAACACATTTGTTTCAAAAGAAAGAATGTTGTTGTTTCATTTTATTCTACAAGGAAGATAGATAAATGTAGGGAAGATTATCTTCCAAGAGGTCTATAGGTGTGCTAATAAGAATGCTGGGTGTTTGAATTTTCCTTCCTTTATATATGTCCTATGTAAGGCAACAAATGTGCCTTTAGTTGATGTTGAGAATGTTACTACTAATAAGGGTGGGATAACGTGAGCAATTTTTGCCAGGCTTCAAGGAACTGAGTTTGCCGCAGCATCCCAGCATAGTCAAGCTTCCCCTACCACACGTATTCCCACAACAGCATCTCTTGCCTCTCAAGACTAGGAAATCTTGACTAAACTAAAATAGTTAGAATAGAGGTTACCGTTGTTTGAGTTGCAGCAAAACCAAATGTCGGAAGAGGTGGAAGAAGGCAACAAATGCTAGGCCAATACTGGTCTTATGTGAAAGATAGGGATTTGGCATTAAGAAGATCCCTCTAGAAAATTTTTTTGAGACACATGCCAAAGTCTCCTACTTTTCCAGCTACTTTGCTCTCGTCTAATGAGTGTGAAAAGTGCCAGTTCCACCCACTTCTATAACTGACCCCGTGACTAAAAAAGTCACTACAAACAAAGGAAAAGTTGCTGAGGAGTTAGAAAAGTCAACCTGCGTCGCACTAGAGACGGAAGTAGAAAAAGGAAAGGAAGAAACAAATATACCTACCATTGCATCAGCTACTGCCACTAGAAAAGGTAAAACTCCTGAACTGACACCTTCACCCATCTCTATGACTGTACAAGATCAAGCAACCGATCAACTGATCGATAAACTAATGAAGACCGACAAAGAAGGCGAGGAAGTTAACCTACAAAAAAGGAAGACGCGATACAAAGTCAATGCTTACAAGTCCACGAGAAAGAATTGAAAGAAGTGCCAACGTTCCAGTCCAAGGAGGTTAAGTTTTGTGTTTCTCTCATGCATTGCATAACTTTTTTTTTATCGTTTGTGAACATATTCATACTTGTTATATATTGTTCATGATTTCACATGCATTGAGGACAATGCATCCCTTAGGTTTGGGGTGTATTGTGCATCTAGGTTGCATTTTGTATTTTCATTTTGGTATATAGGATATTTTTCCATGGACTAATAACTATTGAAATACTGCTTTGTCTATAAGAAGTACAACCTTTCTTTATGATGTTCGATGATGAGTTTATAATTTTTTCGATATACCTAAAACAAGTAACAATGGATTGGGTGAAGTTAGCTTAGGCTAAGGTGCTTGCAAATTGATTTCTAAAAATGGGATGTCCTATACTCAGTTTTGTTTTTATTTTTTGAAATATAGTAAATATCTTTTTAATGCCCTTAGGGATTTTTGAACCCAAACACTAGTTAAATTGCCACGGCATTTTGTTTAAATAAGTATGCACTCTAATGCTTAGAGTTGCTAAGTAGGTCAGCATGTAACACCACAAAATAAGGCCTAGGAGATTTAAGGGTATTTTAGAAATTTTAGCCTTAAAGTGTTCGAAATTTTGCGACATGATTTATTGATAATGTTTTTTATTATGATTTTTAGAAAATTAAATGAATTTCTAAAAATGAGTTTTAAATACCTTTAATTTTGAAAATAGGACTGATTTGTAAAAGACTTAAAATTGAGAGTTTTTATGAAGCAATTTAACCAGATTTTAAAATCCAAGCTAAATAACCTCTTTTCACCAAGTTATTTCACGTAAAAACTACCCAAAATTTGTGTTTGTCATCCCTTGATTCGCTCTTGCTATTTCAATCAATTTTGAACTTCAAATCCTAATTCCTTAAGATTTGTATCATCTTCTCCAAATGTGGGTTTTTCTGGATTTTCTTCTAAGCTCGTTTTTCTTCCACTGAAGGTAACCGTTCGACTTTCTGTGAGTTTTAAATAATATCTAGTACCTTAAACTGAATTTGTAGCCATTGAAACACATGTTTAAAATAAAAGAACAAAATTAGTTCGTTAATGGTGGATTTTGATATTTTGCATAAAAACGTGGTTTCAAAGTATTTTTTTAACTTGTTTTAACATGATTAGAAGGTCTCTAAACTTACTTTGACATTTCGTTAAGGATTTCTTGAGTTTTAATGAATTTTCGAAAAATAGCCATAAAACATGTCACAAAAGTCAATATCATGAATTGAGTAGTTTTGTGTAGTTTAAAGGTTGAGAATTAGTTGTGGGTGAATTATAAGATGAACAGAATTGGTTTTAGGAAAAAATATTAAGTATAGACCAAGATATTCGGATTTAAAGTTTTCTATGTTAAAGGTTTCGGTTACATGATAACTTAGTTTAGGCTTATGTTTTGTATGCTTGTAATGAGTTCTTGACTTATTTTTGGATGTATTGTTGTGTGAACTTGTTGTGTTGAAGTTTCAAATTTGATAGAACCTTCTATGAGTAGAGATAAAGGAAAGGAAAATCTAGTTTGAGCTTTAGGCTTTTCAGCGAAAGCGCAATTGGTGAGTGTTTGGAATAATTACTTGTGGACATGATTCAGTGCATTATTTGGGAATTTGGTAGTAGCCTAAACCTCTACACTAAATTCCGAGTGTATGCTTTCTCATACCTATGTTATATTGTGAATAAAGTGCTTATGTGTTTGTTAATATGTGAACTGAGACGAGATGCTATAACATATGATATGTGGTTATGATAACTGTTGTGAAAGTGAAAATATGTACATGTTATGCATATGTTAAATGTTAGTGACAGTGTTTTGCTAAAGATGCAAATATGTAGTGATTGTGCACGGATAAGCGGTAAGTGAAATGTGTTTGATTTCAGATATTTTGGCCTTATGATCTTAAAACCATTGGATATAGTTGGCATGCCATAGGATTGTGAGTACTCACTTTATGTACAGTGATTTTGGGCGTTGAGGCCCTAGGACATGTTGGAGGGATAAAGGAATATGAGTTAAGCTCCATTCAACGAGACATGTGAGGGGAAATAAGGAGAGTGTTAGCTTTATGCTGCACTTTTGAAACATGTTTGACTCTATGAGTCTATGTTTGGTGTGTTGGATATCCGTGTATCCGATGAGTGATGATAGAGCTCACTTTTATGTTTCATAGCTCAAGTGCCAAATTATCTTAACTTATGAATACGTGTGTATTGTGATATGTGTTTATATGGCATGTCCATTATACAATTTATCTATAAAAATGCTTTATAGTATTGTGGTATATGCTTGAATGTTATGTTTTATGAGTATTATGACATATGCTTAAACGTCATGAGATTATATAAGTATAGTGATATATGATTGTATATAGGTGACTATATGTGAAATATGTTATATGCTTAAAAGTGAATATGTTCACCATGTAAAAGAACTAATAATAATGTACGACTAAGTATATTATGACACTAAAGTTGGAACTTTAAGGTTGGGCTATATGGTTGTTTCGTTAATGCTTGATGAACTCTTTGTTTGGTAGTTGTTCTAGTAATTCACTGAGCTTGGTAAGCTCACCTACTCCCTTCTTTAACCATTGCAGATTAGTTGTGTGCCGGTGTCAGTAGTGTGGTTTTCGAGAGGTGATCCAAGCAAGACTTTTGCATTATTTCATAGGTGTTCTATATTTATTTATCTTTTGGGAAAAACGCAATGTGGCAGACTTGGTTAGTGCCATGATATGTTTAGGTTATTTACCGACTTTGTTAACTCATTTTTGGAAATTTGTAAGTTTATATGTTTTCTTATGTTCATGAACTTAAATGACGTCTTGATGTATCTTGTTTGGACTCGTTTAGACGATTTGAACTGATAATTTTAGCCATAAGATGATTATTTATCGAAGTAACTAATGCATGATACTTAGAATCTGATTTGGAATGAGCTCATGGCATATGTATGCTACTTTTAATGTCCAGGGGTAAAGGTATCAATATCAATACCTACGTATATTTTTATGAAATTTTGCTAATTGGCCCTTATGCGTGTTTTTAATTGTATGTTGGACTGATTAACGAATGACTTGCATGCAACAATGTCAATTATCTATTTGGACAACTTAAAACTTATTCGGTTTAACAAATGATGATTATTTTGCTTGGATCTAGTTTCCCAATTGATTTACATGAGACGAGATGGTGGTGTGGCATCCTGTATCAAGGCTTGGCGACCAGGCCAGGTATAGGGTGTTACACAACATCACTTTATTTGCTCCATCGTGCTGTTGATTAGAAAGGAGGACCTAAGTAAGAGTCTGTAACACCCCTTACCCGTATTCAACACCGGAATAAGGTACGAGGCATTACAAAACTTACATCGCAAGCGAACATACAAACCGAGTCACAAATTTGCATCCAAATTAAAACCATTTGTATTCAATCATAAAGACCCTAATACGAGCCTACGAGGCCCAAAACATGCTTTGGAAGTGGTTCAGGACTAAAAAGAAAACTTAGGAAATTTTTACGAAACTTAGAAAATTTTTTCCATGTACAGGGGTCACACGCCCGTGTGGTTTGGGACACGCCCGTGTGGGCAGGCCGTGTGGTCACACACGCCCATGTCCCTAGCCCGTGTAACTCTCTGACGTGCAAGGCATGAACAAATTGAAGTCACACGGCTGTGTCACACGCCCGTGTGCTAGGCCTTGTGGTTAATTAAATTTTCATAAATAGGTGTAGACTTCACACGGTCAGGACACACACCCGTGCCTGAGGCCATGTCCCTCACACGGCTAAGACATACGCCCGTGTACTAAATTCTGAGTATTCTGTTTCTCAAAATTAAGGTCCAGGGGACACACGACCGAAACACATGCCCATGGCACAGGCCATGTGTCTACCCGTGTGGACAAAATAAAAGTTATTTACCAAGCCATTTTCCACCCTTATTTACATGCACACATGCACAAGTTCAATGGAATGAATCATGGGCAACCAAAGCATCCATAGTCATGGCCAATACATGTCAATGCAAAACCACTATCTATCATGCTCATGACATTTCATTATGCCAAATTAAACATACTAATTTTGAATTCAAAACACCACTAAAACTACTTTCAATTTGCATTAACTTATCAACATAATCCAACATACCAAAAACCAAACTTACCCATTTCACAGCAAGTCATTAAGCTACAGTCAACATTTAGTAAATCAATATAAACCACATCACCAAAAGGGACGTTGGCACATACATGCATATATGTGTATATTAGCTTACAATCCACTTAACCAAAATGAGCCAATTTACATGGCCAAATACCAAATTCAAGCCTTTGACAATTACAAGCCAATACATTTGGCCTAAATCATGATGACACGTATAACAAAATGACCAAGTCCCTATACATGCCATATACTCAAAATGTTTAAAATCATCGATACCTAAAATGATAGTTTGATAGTGTGATGCGATCTCCGATGATCTCCAATTCGAGTTAGCTTGTTGACACTATAAAACATGGAAAGTAAAACGGAGTAAGCTATATAGCTTAGTAAGCTCGTATGTAAGAAATAAGCAAACCTTACCATATATTCAACATTCAAATAATATAATATAAGATGATGTAATTTACCATAACCTTATAACCATATTTCATTTCATCACAGCTTATCTTGAGTTCGTCATTTCTTGAATTTAATATTCATAAGCTCTGTGCACATACCTGTACCATCTTGTAATGGTTTCATACTTATTCTCATCTTTGACATACCCGTTGAATCATTGGGATACTATTGGATACTCGGAAATCTTGCACACAAGGTGCCACATATGTAGCCAATGCTACCTCAATCACATAAAGCTCAGTCTTGATCTGATAACGGGCCTGCTTACACAACCTGTCAGTCGGAATGTAGATACATGATGCTGCTCACTCAAGCTGTCAAGTAACCACAACATATGCCGGTATACTCAGCCACTGGTAGGACGTACAAGACCAGCACTCGGACCATATAAATCACATAATCACATAAATTCTTAGTGACATGTTACTTGTATCCTAGTCTATTCCTAAAGTTCAACTGGGATTTCACATTTGCCGAATCTTCGTCGAATGTGTCCATAAGGTCATTAAACAGTTAATGCAATATTAAGGCATTTAAACTGCAATTATAATAATGCTTATTAACATACGAACTTACCTTGGTTACAAAAACGACGTAAAAGACCTATTTGTCAAATACTTTTTTCCCCCGATCTAGGTCCGAAACTCATTTTTCTTGATCTATAATATCAATTTAACTTATTTAATCATCACATTATTCAATTCCACCCAAAAATCACATTATGGCAAAAATTACATTTTTGCCCCTAACATTTCAACATTTTACAATTTAGTCCCTATAATCGTAAAAATGAATTTCATTCAATTTCATCACAACCAAAGCCTAGATGAATATCACTTGTACTCATAACAGCCCAAAATTTTCATTTATTCACACTTTTCTACACATTTTATAACCTTTTACAAATAAGTCCCTATTTGACATTTTTACCGAAAATCACTTTACAAATGTTGTTTAACTAACTATAAACATGCGTTTTCTATCATCAAACATCAAAATACATGCATATTCAACATGGGTAAAATTCCAGACTTTAAATTTCTCTCAAATTAGTCCTCAAAATAGGTAGATCAAGTTACAACGATCTCAAAAATATAAAAATAATTGTGACATGATTGAGGACTCGGTAATTCGTTGAATGCTTCATCAAGATTGTCAAGTCAAAGAATTCTGTGACTTGCTAAAACCCCTAATAATAATAATTTACTTTACTATTTGAAAAAAAGAGAGGAGAGAGAGAAGAATAAATATATGAAAAGAATAAATATATGAAAATGTGAATAATATATTTTGATATGGGCTTAAAGCAAATGACTTCTATTTAGGAAACGAATGAACTAAGTATGTAAAAAGATATTTGCTATAGAACGAATGAAAGAATGCATGGGTACTTAGGAAATTTTGTTTTTAGGGAGAAATTTTTGCACTACTTTTGCTGATCAAACCTTTGACATTTGAATCAATTTTAGCAAAATAGAAGATTGCTGAGAACGGAGGTATAAACTATTTTTCGAATAACTAGGCAGTACGAGATTTTTTTTTACAAAGGCAAGATGGGTACATTCATGCATTTAGTCATATTTTGCTTGAGGACAAGCAATTGCTCTGGTTTTAGGTTGTGATAACTCCTGAAAAGAGTTATATTTCATGTCTTTAGACCTAGCTAATTGTTTGTACTTAAGTACAGTTTGTTGCATTTTAGTTAGCAATTAGGACTTGGACTGTGTTGGAATTAGGTGTTTTTAATCACTTGTGGTGGAGTTTTTTGTGTGGCAGGAATAGGTTTTGGAACAAGGAAATAAAGGAGTGAAGTTTTGTTAGGGCAAAGCGCGGACAGTTTGCCAACACGGATGTTGTGGCAATGCCAGGAAGACCAAGTCAACATTTTCCATGCAACAGTCCCTGTTCAAATTCAAATTCAAATTCAAACTTGTACCAGATAAATCCTTCTAACATAGGGGAAGATAGTCACGAGTTGTTAGTTGACCCTAGCCTAATCTGTCTATAAAAATCGATGACAGGGACCTCACAAATGACATAAAAAAAGGGAGAGAGATCCTTAGGTGTGAATAAGGGTCTGGCTGCGCAAAGGACAAGAAGTCAAAGGCAATCCTTCTTAGCCATCACAGGACGTTGTTCTGTAGAAGTGTGGACTAGGCAAGTGAAAGCATCTTTCTAAATTTCTTCCATTATTTCCATTAGTGTTCCTTCGAAAGATTGAATTGAAGTAGTGGACGCAATGTCAGATAATATTTTGGTTTGGAATTTTATTTCCCAACCCATGAGCTAAATCTTATAGGGTTAGGATTACTTTTGATAAAACTTTAACTGTTTTTATGGATGCCGTATATATCTAATTTACTTTATTTTTTCATTTGATTGTTCTTATTTCTTAATTAAAATGCAACGATCTCTAGACATAGAAGGTTGTTTGCATGTTATAAACTGATTCTAATTCCGAAAGAGTTGGAATGGTTGGATTAAAAATTAAATGAAATGAGCAAGTACTTGATAGACACTTTTAGTCGACTCTAGACATAGAGTCACGATCATATGGAAGGAACCCATGCAAGATATCTAAAAATTCTATAGACACGGGCAAGATAACTTAAGGTTTTTCCCTCGCGAGAGGCAGGCCATTTTAGAACTCTTATGTGTAGTAAAGTAGATACGATTTTGCCAAAGCATTATTGACAGTTAGGGTTTGATTCTTGGTAATCTCGACCTTCCAAATCATCACTCTATCCTTATTCTTTGTCATAGTAACTTTGCCACAACATATTTAGTTGTTTATTTCTTTGTTTACATTCTGTTCGGATAATCACTCTTGTTATTGCCATTACATTTCTGCTTTCACTTTTGACATAGCATTTTATTCATCATTACCATAGCATTAATCAGATTATAATAACTTGACCACTTTGGTGCCTCAATCCAATCCTCATGGTAACGATACTCACTTATCACTTTATTACTTGAACCGACTTGTATACTTGCATAAAATCACACATCATTTTACACACGAAAATATCACAATTATATCTTTAACAATTACTAAAAAGATATATAAGGAGATGGGTAATTAAAATAAAATTACCAACCAAGGTTGCATAGTTCTATTATATCCCATTCAATGAAGTTTATTTATTCAAACTTATACACCAAAACGCTTAAAAATTATTTTGAACTATCAATGATGCACATTTAAACCTTTGCAAAATAATAACTATCATATGTTTTATACTTATACTTCGTAAAAAATTTATAAAGCTTTTACTGCATGATTTGCTCAATTTTTTTTATTTAAGTTACTACACATCATACTCAAATCCAATTATTGAGTCGGGTTTGGCGTGTTACAAGTTTGGTATCAAAGCTAAGGTTGAGATTATTCTCAAAAAATTGAAGGTTGTGTCACATCCTATCATGCATGATAAACCTCTTTCTTAGTCGCTGTAATTTGAACTAATATTATTTCTCTTGTACTGTTGACAAAATGTCTAAAGGATCCAGGAAAGCTACCCATGAAGATATAGTAAGTTATGTGCCTCTTGTTCCGAAGCAAATACTGCAGTTGGTGTGGGAGCAGCTACAAATGCTTTCTAAAACATTTTCTTCACGATGATGACCCAAATGTTTGATCAATTTATGGGGACTACTCAAGCACCCCAACCTTAACAGCCTCAACAACCAGAAGAGGTATGGCCAACACCACCTAGACCACCAATTCTAGTTGTAACTCCATCTAAGGGAGATCCTGTGAAGGAGATTTGAAAGAGAGCTGCTAAGGAAGTTTTGAGTGATAAAGGTGATGATCCCACTGTAGCTGTGCAGTGGTTATCATGAGTTTGTAAAGTGATTAAAGAATTGAAATGCACACCGGAAGATAGTAATTTATGTGCAATCTCTTTGCTGGAAGGAAAAGCCTATCAATGGTGTGAGACATTGACTAGTGTAACCCTTGGGAAGATGGTTGATTGGGAATTCATTTTAGAAAAATCGAAAGAATGATATATGAATAAAATGTATGTAGAACAAATGAAAAAGGAATTTATGTATCTTAAGCAGGGATAAATATCTGTAATGGAGTATGAACACGAGTTTGTTATACTCAGCTATTATGCTAAGAATATCACACAAAGAAGGAGATGTGTGATAAATTTGAACGGGGATTGAGAGATGAGATTCGTGCTTTGGTAGCAGCCTCAGAGTGTAAAAGCTTAGCATCCATAACAGCTAAGGCTTACAAATTGGAAACAATTATTCGAGATAAAAGCAGAAGTTTTGAAAGAGAAAGAATGAAGCATGGAATGTCTAGTCCTCCACCTCTAACAAATTTCAAGAAATCAAGAGATAATACTTCTTCAACATCAAGAAGAAAGTCATGACATATGAGTTTTGTAACATCCCGAAATTGGGCCTAGTAGGATTAGGCCTTGGGTTTTAGGAAAATTTATGAATATTATTTTGTTACTTGTGTTAGCTCGGGTATAATTTTTATTGTGGTCTTAGTATAGTTTTGTGAAGGTTTGGATTTAGTTATGGAGCTAGAATAATTCTTAGTATTGTATATTTAGTAAAGTGGATTAGGTGAACTTGACACTTAAGTTAATTTAAGTGTTCAATTAAAGCACAAGATGAATAAGTGGCATGATGGTTAAGGCTCTTGAAAGGTTGCTTGAGGTTAGTGGTTCGAGTATCAAGGAAAACATTTTGAGGATTTTTATTTCATCATAGCATTTATGGACGGTCAACTTATGTTAATGATAGGTTGGACTTTCATCTTTTGGTAAGTTGAATATATGTTTAAGGAAAGCTTGATAGTAAGGATAAGAATCTTGAAGTTATGGAAGGTTGGGGAGACATAAGGCATGGAATATGGGGGATGTTTTGGAAACTTTATTCAAGGCTTTAGAGCATGTATGTGGACGGCATGGGTGTCTAGGGGGGTGGCCGAATGTTGTTAGGTGGGTTGGGGGGGAAATAGTAGGCCAATTTTTCCTTTTGAACATCTTTTTGCATTTTGTTTTCCCTCTCCAAAAACCCTTTCTTTGGCCGAATGTTATTGTGCATTTTGTGCAAATTTAGCTCTTGTTTTATTGAACCAAAAATGCTATTTCCTTTCTTTTATCTTTGCTTGTGAAACCAAAACTTCATTTTGGTATTTTTGCACTTTTTCTTTTAGGCAAAATAGGTGTTGGCCGAATCTTATCTCTCCCACGTCTCTCTTTTCTTTTCTTTTTGACATTGGTTCATAAACACTTTTCTTTTACACTCTCTTGGCCGAATATTTCTCCATCTCAAATACCATTTCTTTTTCTTTTGTTCAAAGATAAAACATTTACTTCCATTCTATTTCTTCTTTTCTTTTTTTTACTTCACCATATCTGAATCTTCTACTTTCTTTTAGTCTTTGTTTTGGCCGAATATTCAAGGGTAGATTATCTTTGATTTTTCTTCAATCGATTTTGGAAAAGGGCTCTTTGGGATTTCGGAAGCAATCGATTTAAGTCATTCCTTTAGCGAATCGGAGTTGGTAAGTCAAGTGGTAAGGATTCTATACTTTTAAAGTTGGTTGAGGAAGCCTAAGGTTTTATTGGATTAAGATATGTTGTTGGCCGAATGGTTTTCATTAAAATATTGTGATATGGCCGATTGTAGGACAAGGATCTAGTGCGGTAGATTGGATCTTCGGAAGTTAGTTTTGCTTTGGTGAAAGGTGTGTATCTTACACACTTTATAACTTGGTTTATATATATGTATTTATGTGTGTTATAACTAATCATATTATGAAGTGGAAAAACGATGAGATTTGGATTTGATACCATGATGGTATGAATGAGGATTCGGGTAAGTCCGTTTCGATATGTTGTTAATACTTGTGGATTGAAATCATAATCTATGATTTATGATATTTATTATATTATTCATATTAAAGTGTATTAACATAATTTGGTTATCTATTGCATTGGTATGGGCAATATGAGAGGAGGGGGAATATTAATATCGTGTCGACAGACACCAGAGATTTGGTATCTCCAGTGATTTGGTATCACATTGTGACTACGGTCACCAGAGGTTTGGTACCTCCAGAGGTTTGGCACCTCATAGCGTCTCGTCCCTGTGGTTAACACCACCGTGGGTTGGCCCCACTTTTGAGATATGGGATCGTCTGCCAGTGATTTGGTATCACACGTGGGTTGGCCCCATAGATGGATTATTCGTGACTTCGGTCACCAGTGATTTGGTATCACATTTGTGTCTTTGGACACCAGTGGTTTGGCACCACCAGTGGTTTGGTACCACACGGGGTAGAAAAGGAGTTATGGATGGCTAGGTTGGGTGCATTATACATATATATTGCTTTGTTATAGTCTGTGTAAGTATGTGGTAATTACCCGGGAGAGGGAATATGCACTGAGTCTTGGTGACTCACTTTCTCCCTTATCATTTCAGGTGATTCGTGAGATCGCGGATATGGAGCCGGATGAACTCGAGGAGGCCATGCAATAAAAGTTGGTTTTATATGAACTTCCATTTGGGTATTTTATTTTAATTTGGTTTTCATATTTTATGGATTTGTAATAAGGCCTGTTTAATTATGTTTTGGATTATTTATATGTTTTGGATTTGTTTTAAATTGGGCTTACAAATTACATGTTTGATAATAATTTGAGCATAAAGTTTTCTAAACTACAAAATGCGATGGTTTTTAAAACGTTACCATCGGGTAACATAAAATATTTGATAGTTTTAACAACTTAAGTGTTTTCGATAATTTAAAAGATTTTCAAAAATTAAGTTTCTACAATCAAATGCAAATGGTTTTCAAAGTAATAATTCGAGTTTTCTTAAAATGATATAACCTTTTCTAACTTATGATTTATTTACTTATTTTAAAGTTTTATGTAATTTCAAAGTAAATTTCAGTTTTAACTTATTTTCTACAAATAAACAATTTCAAAGAGTTTTTCATAAAATTTAATTGTTAATTCGTTTTCTTCAAAATATTTTCCTTAGTGACATACCAAATTCGGTCGTGGCGTATTGAACGGGTTTGGGGTGTTACAAGTTTTAGGCGTGATGGAAATAGTAGACTGACTGTTTCGATGGCAAGTTTTTGTAGATCTAGAATAGTGAGAAATTCTAACTATGGACACTGTGGAAGAAGTTTTGGAGGAGAATGTTGGAGGCATTCCAGAGCATGCTTTGGATGTGAATCCAAGGATCATCAACTTAAGAATTGTCCTCCCAAGATAGAGATAAGTACATAACAGTCTATCCTTGGGCCCCAGAAGTTTCAACATTAGGCTAAGTCTAGCATACGAACAAAATTTGGCTCAGTTCAGGGGACTCCAAGGAAGAGCTACACAAAGCCTAGTTCTAGAGTATCAGCCAAAGCATAAGTAATGAAGGAAAAAGAATATGCTAATTTTCCAGAAGTCATAGCGGGTAAATTTTCTTTCTTTGGAAACAGTATTTATGCATTGATATATCCAGGATCAACTCATTCTTATATCTGTACTAAATTTGTAGAGGGTCTGAGTCTTGAGGTTGTCTATTTTGAGATGAAGGTGTTAGTGACTAATCCTCTGGGTCAGAGTACAATGGTTAATATGATGATAAAGAACTGCCTTTTGGGTTTTGACGAGTATATTTTCTTGGCAAACTTGTTGCTATTACGTTTTCACGAGTTTGATGTTATTTTGGGATTAAGCTGATTGACTAGACATAATGCTTTGATAGACTGCCGTGCTAGTGGTGTGCACTTGTTGACTACATAAGGTAAGTATAATTGCTCAACGTACAGACTAGTTTGGCGACTAGGATAATGTTTGTTTTATCCGCTAGAAAATTTTTACTTCAGGGCGCAGACATTTATTTAGCATACATTACGGATTCATCTAAATCGAGGAAGGACATCTGTCAAGTTCCTATTGTAAGGGATTTTTCAAATGTGTTTCCGAGAGAGCTTCCAAGGATGCCACTTGATAAAGAAATAAAGTCTTCAATTAAATTGGAACCTAGTGCAATGCCTATCTCATGTACTCCTTATAGAATGGAACTGTTTGATTTGAAAGCACAGTTGCAAGATCTGTTAGATAGGGGATTTATACAACCGAGTATTTCACCATGGGGTGCGCCAATTTTGTTTGTAAATAAGAAATATGGGACACTTCACCTATTTATATATTATCACTAGTTGAATAAGGTAAATGTAAAGAATAAGTATCCATTGCCTAGAATTGAAGATTTGTTTGATCAGCTGAGTTGAGCTACAAATTTCTCCAAGTATGTAATAGCCTGTCTAGTGGAATTTCTATATTTGGTTACTGTTTAGCTAATAGATGGTAAATTAAGGATAAATTTGAGTAAGTAAAGTAATCTTCCTAGCTAAGTAGAGTATTTTGAGTGATTCACCATTTGGCGAACTCCTAGTTTTGGTGAGCTCTAGGGTTGGCGGATTCTTCTGTTAGGTATTTGCCAACTCCAAATACTTTGGGCGAACTTGTTAAGTTCGCAGTCGTTTAGATTTTTTTTAGTGCATGATGATTTGGTTAGTCATGTTAAGATTTAGTTGAGATTTAATTAGAGCTAAACTAGACTACTGTCGATGATAAGACCTAAAGCTTGTTAAGTGAACTTAATCACAGGAATCAAGAGTGTTAGTGGAATTATCTAATTTTTCCAATAATCTTTGTCTCGCTGCTTAAGTATATAAAGATAGCGGTGGTCTTTTTTAATCACGTTTATGTCTTCTTCTTCTCTATTGAATTTCTTTAAAAATCTTTGAAAAAAAGTTAAGTTTAGAAGAATTTCATCGAAAAGAAAGTTCGAAGTGTTTAGCTATAACCTACATTAGTACCAACTCACTGGTAATTACTGATGAACCCTTAGGTTATTATTGAAGTCATTTACGTGTTCATCGTACTACATGCATATGCGTAAAATTTTTTTATGATGAAGGAAACTTTCTAATTATGGATTATGTGTTATTGATTCTTGCATGCATGATTAGTTTTGATAGATTGATTATTTTATATGTATAATCATATTTCTTTTAGCTCTAGAAGCTAACGAGGGTCCCAGTGGTAAAGGCAAAGGACCTACTGTGTAGATTTGTACTATAGTTTCTGTTGAGTTCCTTCTTACTTTCATGTGTCGTAAATTCCATTGTTATATAAATTATGTAAGGTAGGTAATCTTCCTCAGTAATGTATGAATGGTGTATGTATGGGAAATGGTCGTCCAATGTAATTAGTCTGAGTTCAATTTGTCTGTGTTATGAAGTAACACCATCTTTCATGTGCAAGCCAGTACCAACAGCTTGTGATATATATGATATGATCTGTGGTGATGTAGAAGGGGAGGTATGTTTGTGTAGCCTCCGATAGGGCAATTATAATGCAAACCAGACTAGCAGATCACGATAAAACATGCTATTTTGAATGAAATCAATACGATGAGTTAAGGGGGAGAATGTATATGAATGAGACTATATGATATGCTCTGACTCTGAATTCTGGGTATGTGGTTGGCATCAAGATGGGTTATCTAAGTCACATTAATTTAGCATACAATATCCACCTATGTGCTAAGTAAATTGGAGTATTAAGTCTATCTGTGTTCTGTGAGCACCTTTAGGAGTAATATGATCATTTTGTGAAACTCCTTCTGAAAAGTTTGGTATTATTGTATGAATTGGTGTGTATGATTTCTCTTTACGTTTGGAAACTCACCAAGTTTGTATGAACTTATTATGTTATCTTTTCTTTCCCATGCATGCAGATTGAAGGAAGACTTTCAGTTGAAAGGACTACACTAGAGAACTGTTGATATTGTGAGTTGTTTGTTTGTCATGTATCATGCATGACTTCTTGGGGTGGCGTGTAAATATACTCTTGAAAATGATTTGTATAATGAACTACTATTTTAACGAAATTGTTTTTATGAGAGTCTCATTAAATCTCAATGCTTGGATTTGAACTATAATATTATGTTTAATGAAGTATACTTATTTGAACTTATACGCCAGATGATTTGAACATTATTTTGAACTGCCATTGTTGTACATTTAAATTTTTTTAAAAATAATAGCCATTATATGTTTATACTTATAATCTTGTAAAGTATAATAAAGCTTCCATTGAATGTTTTGCTTAAAGTTAGTCTGATTTTAAGTAGTGACACATCATACTCAAATCCAAGTGTTGTGTAGCAACCCGTTTTTCAGTAGTGTCAAAAATAGTGGGTTGGGGCCACCAAATCAGATGAGTAAGTTTGTAAATATTATATTTAATATTTACGAGTTAATTGTGATTTTAAAAAGGTTTTTGATATTATGATTTTTGTTTTATAAGTGATTTATTAAGTTCAAGTGGTATGACCCTAAGGTCAAGTGGTTTTAGAAAATGAGGTATCAGGACCTCGTTTCTATAAACCGAGCCGTAAATTATTTTTATAAATATTTACAGAGTGTCATTAAGGTGGTATTAAAGTTTTATTGAAAAATTTTAACGTTTCGATAGTTAATTAAGCAAAAAGAACTAAATCGTAAAAACTAAAAAAGTCAATGTAATATCGCGGGTTAGGGGCTATTTTGTTGTTGCATGATACTGCATGTGTTGGTGTGCTGTGTTGCTGTTTGTGTAGTGTCGGGGCTTAATTGTAGGCTAGGAGTGTGCCTGAGTAGGTAGGAAAATTTTAGTTTTTAGGCTTTATAGGAGGGGAGCTGATGGAGCTGAGGGATATGTATTTTATTTGTTGTTTTATTGCACAAAAGAAGAGCTGGCAAGATGGCAAGGCAAGCGTTACTTGGGGAGCTAGGTGTGGCGTCAACTACATGGGGTGGAGGTCTAGTGTTCGAGCTGCAAAGACCTCACTTTTTGGCTCATTTTGGACGGCATAGGAGGGAAGAGTTGGATGTAGTTCAAATTCCTCCTTGGACTTGGTCAAAAGGTGGCTTGGATGGTGGAGAGCAAATAGTGGAGTAAGACTTGGTAAACTCATTTGAAATGAGTGGTTGGGAGCTTGTGTGGGGATGTGGCCGAATATTGAGGAGGGTTGTGGGGTGTTGGCCGAAACTTGGATGCTTGGGGGAGAGGTTGGCCGGTTGGTAAGTGGTAATTGGGATAGCCGAATCTCCTTTTGGGCATTTTTTTTTGTGCATATTCGGCCATTAGGAGTCAAACCACATTTCTTTCTTTTTGACAAACCAAAGCCGAATTTTCAAAGAGCTTCTTCACATTTTCTTTTCTCAAACCGAAAGTGGTATTCTCTCATTCCACATTTTCCTCCTTTTGTTGAACATAGGGGTTGCCGAAATTGCTTTGGTCTTTGGTGTTCATTTGGTAGCCGAAATATTATTCCTTCAATACCATCTCCTCTTCTCAAACTTTCTGCTTCTTTCTGAAACCTTGTAAGCCGAAACTTCATTCCAAAACACCTTCTTCATTTTCTCTTTTGGCAAACCGAAACTCCACCCTCCTATACATTTTCTCTTCTTCTTCTTTTCTTTCGATTCTTGTTGTTGGCCGAATATTAACCCCATTCCTTCGCACTCCTTTTTCTTTCTTTCTCTTTGACCGAATTTTGGTTGTTGAGTAAACCACTTGGCCGAATCTTTTGTTCTTCTTTTGGTGCAAGCCTTGGCCGAATATTGTTGGTGTTGGGGTCTGTGGATATTGAAAGTAACCAAGAGGAGTTTCTACTCTATTAACCGATTGGTAAGCAGTGGTTGTGGTAAGTGATTGGTATTAGCATTAAGGTTCAACCTTTTGGTTTCGATTAAGTCAAGATTACTAAGGTTTAATTGTTCTCTTTTGAAGGTGTAGCCGATTGTTGGAAGGAGAACCATTGTGGTTCGGGTTTGATAAGAAATCAAACCAATAGCAAGGTGAGGGATCAACATTAACCCTTTGGTTATTTAGTCTTTGGCCGAATGGTCTTAGTGCCTAACTCCTATTTGGCCGATTGTAGGAGCCAGTAATCAAGGAGCCTTAGATCGTTTCGTTGGGATCTTTAGACTCGTATTTACCAGGTGTGTAAACTAACACACTATACTTAGTAATATTGTTATTAAACCTGTTTGCCTATTAAAATCATGACAGTATGATGGATTATTGGATACCCAAGTGGGGTATATGTGCGGATCCGGGTAAGTCTGTAGCATTACGAGTTCTATTGATGATATGCTCAATATTATGATCTATGCTATGTATGCTATGAGATGTAATGCTAGACATGTTGGCATGATATGCATGATTTGTAGGATATGCATGATCACATGAGTATGGTATGTTGATGGGAGATATGAGTGGAGGGAGAATGATGCTATCCGTGTCTTTGGGACACTGTGTCTTTGGGACACCAGAGGTTTGGCACCTCCAGTGGTTTGGTACCACAGTGATATATTGTGTCTTTGGGACACCAGAGGTTTGGCACCTCAGCGTCTCGTCCCAGTGGCTTAGTACCACGGTGGGTTGGCCCCACAGTTGATTATACGGGATTGACGCCAGTGATTTGGTATCACACGATGGGTTGGCCCCATCATCGGATTTGTGACTGCGGTCACCAGTGGTTTGGTACCACATTTGTGTCTTTGGGACACCAGAGGTTTGGCACCTCATTGCGACTCGTCCCTGTGGTTTGACACCACCGTGGGTTGGCCCCACTTGAGATATGGGATCGTCTGCTAGTGATTTGGTATCACGCGATGGGTTGGCCCCATCATCGGATTATTCGTGACTTTGGGTCACCAGTGGTTTGGCACCACACTTATGGATATCGTGACTTTGGGTCACCAGTGGTTTGGCACCACCAGCGGTTTGGTACCACACGGGGTAGAAAAGGCGATACGGATGGTTAGGATCGGGTTGCATTAATTATGTTACTATGTATGATGTGTGTTAGCACGTTGTTTTACCAGGAGCGGGATTTGCGCACTGGGTCATTCGACTCACCCTCTCCTTTGACATTTCAGGTGACACTTAGACGCGGACATGGAGCCGGGATGGACTCGGGGTGCTCATGCCATGCTTAATAAAGATTTGCTCCGATTTTATGATTTGGGTACTTTAACTTATTTACTATTATTTGGGTTTTATTTTGGATTGTAAAGGCCTTTAAATTATGTTTTATGATGTTTATGTTTTAAATCGATTTTAATATGCCTTAACAAAATAATATAGTTGAAATTTTACTAAAATTTGGAAAGACAATGATTTCAAAACTATAACGCAATGTGTTTTCAACTATACCAGCGGGTATCACACTATGTTTTGATATTGAGTAAAAAATGATTTTCAAATCAAACTCGATTTTCTACCAAGTTAAAAATGTTTTAAGTAACCCTAAGACACTACTTGAAACTTTAAATGAAATAAACTCATTTTTCACTACACACTTTGATTAAGTTTTCAAAATTTCCGGGTTTCAAATACACCATTTGATTTCAAACAAGCCTACTCAAATTTTCTTCAAATACACTATGTGTTCATCCAGTTTTTAAACGGAAAATTCTAACCTCTCAAATACGTTTTTCCCCGTAACATACCAGATTCGGACGTGGTGTTTTGTCCGGGTCTGGGGTGTTACAATTGTGGTATCAGAGCCAAGTTCAAAGGCTCGGCTGTGGGCCGGAGGCCCAAAATGTTTTCAAAAAGTTGTCTTAAGTGTTTTGGGTTTAAATATATGGTTTGAAAGGCATGGCACCGAGTCTCCGGCACCAGTTCGCCCAGGTAAGTACCCCTTACTATTGCTTGTGATTTGTTGGATATACTATGGTTGTATGATTAGCAATAGTAGGATTACTTTAGAAATTGAAACTGATAGGATTCTGTGAACTCGCGAGAACAAATCTCCTTGAATATTCATAAGACTTGCCTTAAAATAGTGGAATAAATACTGATGCATAAAACTCTTAAATCAGATACGTAGAGATATTAGACATGAGCACTCGAGGCGGACGTGGTCGTAATACTCGTGGACGAGGTAGGGGTAGGATGATAGTTTCTGAGCCCGTAGGATCTGGTCAGGGGTCAGAAAATGAGATACCGGTTCCTCCACCAGCTGGAGGTGGTGAGTTCCAAGATCAGACCGGGGATGACGCAGTGTCACAGGCGATGCTGCGAGTGTTAGAAAGAGTAGCTGGAGTAGGTGGTGGTGCAGGAGTTAGGAAATCTGTGCCTGAGCGACTTCGGGCAAATGGGGCCGAATTCTTCCGAGGTGTATCTGGTGTTGCTCCCAGCACTACTGAGTATTGGCTGGAGGCAACTGAGCGGATCATGGATGATCTGGACTTGACTGCTGAAGAGAAGCTGAAGGGCATAGTATCGCTTCTCCGGGATGAGTCATACCAATGGTGGCTCACGGTTCGGGACAGTGTGGCAGCAGAGGATCTGACATGGGATTATTTCAGGGCTGCATATCAAAAGAAGTACATTGGAGCTAGTTATATTGACTCCCAGCGAAAGGCATTTCTGAGGCTTGTTCAGGGGAGTAAGTCTGTTTCTGAGTACGAGGTTGAGTTCTTGAAGCTGAGTAGGTATGCCAGGGGTATTGTGGCCACGGAGCATGAGAGGTGTGTTCGTTTCGAGGATGGTTTGCGAGACGAGTTGAGACTGCTGATTGCTCCACAGCAGGAGCGCGAGTTTGCTGTCTTAGTTGAGAAGGCTAAGGTAGCCGAGGGTGTTAAGGAGTCAGTGAGGCAGGGCATGGACAGAAATAGACATAAGAGGAGCTTTGGGTCTTCTGGATTGTCGGGTAATCCGCAGAAGAGGGCTAGACCGAGTGGGCCGAATCAGTCTGCTAGGTTTGTTGCTGCTAGGCAGGGACCACCGCAGTGCAATCAGTGTGGGAAATCTCATTGGGGTGGCTGCTGGACTAGAGGAAAAGGTTGCTTCGAGTGTGGTTCTCTGGATCATCGCGTGAGGGACTGTCCTCGTAGGTTGGCTAGGATTCAGTCTGAGAGTCAGGGCCGTAGTCAGTTCAGGGGTAATGGACCGCCACTGCAGAGGGGCCGTGGTAATGGCAGAGGTGGTAATGGTTCTGGTCGGGGCCGTGGAGCACCGGGCAGAGGTGTGGGCAGTTCTGATGCCAGATAGCCTGGATTAGTGTATGCTGCGAGGCGCCGAGAGGAGGGCGACGCACCGGACGTCATAACCGGTACGTTTTTGATCTTTGGTTCTCCATTTACTGCTTTGATTGATGTGGGTTCGACGCACTCTTATGTTGCCAGTAGTATAGTAGAGACTATGGATTTAGACTCTGAGATATCTTCTAGGCAGATGACTGTAATTAGCCCTCTAGGTCACTCTGTAGTAGTAGATAAATTGTTTAGAGGTGTACCCCTAGAACTCCAAGGGGTAGTGTTTGCTGCTGATCTGATGGAACTGCCGTTTGGGGAGTTCGATCTGATTCTTGAGATGGACTGGTTGGTCAAGTATCAGGCGAGGTTGGATTGCGCGACCAAGCGCACGATTCTTAGGACGGTTGAGGGTGATGAAGTGGCTATGATAGGTAATAGGAGAGATTACTTATCAAATGTGGTATCTGCTTTGAAAGCGGAGAAGATGGTCAGGAAGGGCTGTGAAGCGTATGTGGTTCATGTGTATGCCTTGGAGGCTAAAGAGTCTGCTGTAGAGAAGGTTCGTACTGTTAAGGAATTTGCTGATGTGTTCCCTGAGGAGCTTCCGGGTTTGCCGCCGGATCACGAGGTAGAGTTCGGGATAGATCTGTTACCCGAGACTGCGCCAGTGTCTATTGCTCCGTATAGGATGGCGTCAAAGGAATTGGTGAAGCTTAAGGCTCAGATCCAGGAGTTATTGGATCGAGGTTTTATTAGGCCAAGTGTTTCGCCGTGGGGTGCACCGGTACTTTTTGTTAAGAAGAAAGATGGTACAATGCGGATGTGTATAGACTACCGCCAGTTGAATAAGCTGACGATTAAGAACAAGTATCCGTTGCCACGGATAGATGACTTGTTTGATCAGCTGAAGGGTGCAGCGGTATTTTCGAAGATCGACTTGAGGTCTGGGTATCATCAGTTAAAGGTTAAGGAGGCTGATATCCTTAAGACAGCGTTTCGGACTCGGTATGGGCACTACGAATTTCTGGTAATGCCGTTCGGGTTGACTAACGCACCGGCAGCGTTTATGGACATGATGAATAGAGTGTTTCAGCAGTATCTGGATCAGTTCGTTGTGGTTTTCATAGACGACATCTTAGTGTACTCAAGGACAGAGGAAGAGCATGATGCGCATTTGCGAGTGGTGTTGCAGATTTTGAGAGAAAAGCAGCTTTATGCCAAGTTCAGTAAGTGCGAGTTCTGGCTTAGAGAAGTGACTTTCTTGGGGCATGTAGTGTCAGCTGAGGGGATTAGGGTAGATCCTCGTAAGGTTGAGGCAGTTTTGGATTGGAAGCCGCCTAGGTCAGTGGCTGAGATTCGGAGTTTTCTGGGTTTGGCCGGGTACTACCGAAGGTTTGTTGAGGGATTCTCGTTGATAGCAGCACCAATGACCAAGTTGCTGAGGAAAGAGGTTCCGTTTGTATGGACTGAGAAGCAGCAGGAAAGCTTCGATAAGTTAAAGAAGATTTTGACTGAGGCTCCGGTTTTGATTCAACCTGAGGCTGGTAAGGAATTCACAGTCTATTGCGATGCATCACATACGGGATTGGGTTGTGTGCTGATGCAAGAAGGTAAGGTTGTGGCTTACGCTTCTCGACAGCTGAGGCCACATGAGGTCAATTATCCGACGCACGATTTGGAGCTAGCGGCTGTAGTTTTTGCCTTAAAGATTTGGAGGCACTACTTGTACGGAGAGAGATCGATAGTCTACACAGATCATAAGAGTCTGAAGTATCTACTGACTCAGAAGGATTTGAATTTAAGGCAGCGCAGATGAGTTGAGTTGCTGAAAGATTACGACTGTTCGATTGAGTATCATCCGGGCAAGGCTAACGTGGTGGCAGACGCGTTGAGCCGTAAGGTTGTTTCAGACTTAAGAGCGATGTTTGCCCACTTGAGCTTGTATAACAATGGGAGTATTCTGGCAGAGTTGCAGGTTAAGCCTACTTGGGTTGAACAGATCAGAGAGAAACAGTTAGAGGATGAGGTTCTGAGTGCGCGAAGGTTACAAGTGCAGGATGGTGGTTTGGAGGGTTACAGTTTGTCTAGTGATAAGGTTCTGTGTTTCCAAGGTAAGGTTTGTATGCCTAAAGATGTTGAGCTGAGGCAGAAGATTCTTCAGGACGCACATAGCAGTCCTTATGCTATGCATCCTGGAGGTAGCAAGATGTATAGAGATCTCAGGGAGCAGTTTTGGTGGCCTGCCTTGAAGAAAGAGGTGACAGAGTTTGTTGGGAAGTGTCTAACTTGTCAGCAGGTCAAGGCTGAACATCAGTTGCCGTCAGGGTTGCTTCAGCCTGTAAAGATTCCTCAGTGGAAGTGGGAAAGGATAACCATGGATTTCATCATTGGATTACCGCTTACGCCAAGCAAGAAGGATTCAGTTTGGGTAGTGGTGGATCGTCTGACTAAATCAGCTCACTTTATTCCGGTGAGGGTTGACTACTCACTTCAGAAGCTAGCGAAGCTGTATGTGTCAGAGATAGTGAGGTTGCACGGTGTGCCAGTTTCGATAATCTCGGATAGGGATCCCAGGTTTACGTCAAGGTTCTGGAAAGCATTGCATCAAGCTCTGGGTACTCGTTTGGATTTCAGCACGGCTTTTCACCCGCAGTCTGATGGTCAATCAGAAAGGGTTATTCAGATCTTAGAGGATATGCTGAGAGGTTGTGTCCTGGATTTTAGAGGTAGTTGGGAGGAGTTTCTACCATTAGCTGAGTTTGCCTACAACAACAGTTACCAAGCGAGCATCAAGATGGCACCGTATGAGGCATTGTATGGTAGGAAGTGTCGCTCACCTACGTGTTGGACAGAGTTGGGTGAACGTCAGTTGTTGGGACCCGAGTTGGTTGCTGAGACAGAAGACAAGGTTAAGTTGATTCAGGCTCGATTGAAGGAAGCTTCGGACCGGCAGAAGTCTTATGCTGATCTTAAGCGAAGAGACATAGAGTTTGCTGTAGGGGATCAAGTTTTTCTGAAGGTCTCGCCGTGGAAGAAGGTGTTGAGGTTCGGGAGGAAAGGCAAGCTAAGTCCGAGGTTTATTGGGCCGTATAAGGTATTGAGACGAGTGGGACCAGTAGCGTATCAGCTGGAGTTGCCAGCAGAGCTTAGTCAGATTCACGACGTTTTTCACGTTTCGATGCTTCGGCGTTATCGTTCAGATCCGTCGCATATGGTAGCAGTGGAAGAGATCGAGGTTAATCCAGATTTGACCATGGAAGAAGAACTTGTGCAGATTCTTGATCGGGATGTGAAGGTTCTGCGTAGGAAGTCTGTGCCTTTGGTTAAGGTACTTTGGCGGAATCATGGCGTAGAAGAAGCTACGTGGGAACCCGAGGATATGATGAGACAGCAATACCCGCAACTCTTCTGATCAGGTAATTTCGAGGTCGAAATTATTTTTTAAGGGGGCAGAACTGTAATATCGCGGGTTAGGGGCTATTTTGTTGTTGCATGATACTGCATGTGTTGGTGTGCTGTGTTGCTGTTTGTGTAGTGTCGGGGCTTAATTGTAGGCTAGGAGTGTGCCTGAGTAGGTAGGAAAATTTTAGTTTTTAGGCTTTATAGGAGGGGAGCTGATGGAGCTGAGGGATATGTATTTTATTTGTTGTTTTATTGCACAAAAGAAGAGCTGGCAAGATGGCAAGGCAAGCGTTACTTGGGGAGCTAGGTGTGGCGTCAACTGCATGGGGTGGAGGTCTAGTGTTCGAGCTGCAAAGACCTCACTTTTTGGCTCATTTTGGACGGCATAGGAGGGAAGAGTTGGATATAGTTCAAATTCCTCCTTGGACTTGGTCAAAAGGTGGCTTGGATGGTGGAGAGCAAATAGTGGAGTAAGACTTGGTAAACTCATTTGAAATGAGTGGTTGGGAGCTTGTGTGGGGATGTGGCCGAATATTGAGGAGGGTTGTGGGGTGTTGGCCGAAACTTGGATGCTTGGGGGAGAGGTTGGCCGGTTGGTAAGTGGTAATTGGGATAGCCGAATCTCCTTTTGGGCATTTTTTTTTGTGCATATTCGGCCATTAGGAGTCAAACCACATTTCTTTCTTTTTGACAAACCAAAGCCGAATTTTCAAAGAGCTTCTTCACATTTTCTTTTCTCAAACCGAAAGTGGTATTCTCTCATTCCACATTTTCCTCCTTTTGTTGAACATAGGGGTTGCCGAAATTGCTTTGGTCTTTGGTGTTCATTTGGTAGCCGAAATATTATTCCTTCAATACCATCTCCTCTTCTCAAACTTTCTGCTTCTTTCTGAAACCTTGTAAGCCGAAACTTCATTCCAAAACACCTTCTTCATTTTCTCTTTTGGCAAACCGAAACTCCACCCTCCTATACATTTTCTCTTCTTCTTCTTTTCTTCCGATTCTTGTTGTTGGCCGAATATTAACCCCATTCCTTCGCACTCCTTTTTCTTTCTTTCTCTTTGACCGAATTTTGGTTGTTGAGTAAACCACTTGGCCGAATCTTTTGTTCTTCTTTTGGTGCAAGCCTTGGCCGAATATTGTTGGTGTTGGGGTCTGTGGATATTGAAAGTAACCAAGAGAAGTTTCTACTCTATTAACCGATTGGTAAGCAGTGGTTGTGGTAAGTGATTGGTATTAGCATTAAGCGTTCAATCTTTTGGTTTCGATTAAGTCAAGATTATTAAGGTTTAATTGTTCTCTTTTGAAGGTGTAGCCGATTGTTGGAAGGAGAACCATTGTGGTTCGGGTTTGATAAGAAATCAAACCAATAGCAAGGTGAGGGATCAACATTAACCCTTTGGTTATTTAGTCTTTGGCCGAATGGTCTTAGTGCCTAACTCCTATTTGGCCGATTGTAGGAGCCAGTAATCAAGGAGCCTTAGATCGTTTCGTTGGGATCTTTAGACTCGTATTTACCAGGTGTGTAAACTAACACACTATACTTAGTAATATTGTTATTAAACCTGTTTGCCTATTAAAATCATGACAGTATGATGGATTATTGGATACCCAAGTGGGGTATATGTGCGGATCCGGGTAAGTCTGTAGCATTACGAGTTCTATTGATGATATGCTCAATATTATGATCTATGCTATGTATGCTATGAGATGTAATGCTAGACATGTTGGCATGATATGCATGACTTGTAGGATATGCATGATCACATGAGTATGGTATGTTGATGGGAGATATGAGTGGAGGGATAATGATGATATCCGTGTCTTTGGGACACTGTGTCTTTGGGACACCAGAGGTTTGGCACCTCCAGTGGTTTGGTACCACAGTGATATATTGTGTCTTTGGGACACCAGAGGTTTGGCACCTCAGCGTCTCGTCCCAGTGGCTTAGTGCCACGGTGGGTTGGCCCCACAGTTGATTATACGGGATTGACGCCAGTGATTTGGTATCACACGATGGGTTAGCCCCATCATCGGATTTGTGACTGCGGTCACCAGTGGTTTGGTACCACATTTGTGTCTTTGGGACACCAGAGGTTTGGCACCTCATTGCGACTCGTCCCTGTGGTTTGACACCACCGTGGGTTGGCCCCACTTGAGATATGGGATCGTCTGCTAGTGATTTGGTATCACGCGATGGGTTGGCCCCATCATCGGATTATTCGTGACTTTGGGTCACCAGTGGTTTGGCACCACACTTATGGATATCGTGACTTTGGGTCACCAGTGGTTTGGCACCACCAGTGGTTTGGTACCACACGGGGTAGAAAAGGCGATACGGATGGTTAGGATCGGGTTGCATTAATTATGTTGCTATGTATGATGTGTGTTAGCACGTTGTTTTACCGGGAGCGGGATTTGCGCACTGGGTCATTCGACTCACCCTCTCCTTTGACATTTCAGGTGACACTTAGACGCGGACATGGAGCCGGGATGGACTCGGGGTGCTCATGCCATGCTTAATAAAGATTTGCTCCGATTTTATGATTTGGGTACTTTAACTTATTTACTATTATTTGGGTTTTATTTTGGATTGTAAAGGCCTTTAAATTATGTTTTATGATGTTTATGTTTTAAATCGATTTTAATATGCCTTAACAAAATAATATAGTTGAAATTTTACTAAAATTTGGAAAGACAATGATTTCAAAACTATAGCGCAATGTGTTTTCAACTATACCAGCGGGTATCACACTATGTTTTGATATTGAGTAAACTCAAATGATTTTCAAATCAAACTCGATTTTCTACCAAGTTAAAAATGTTTTAAGTAACCCTAAGACACTACTTGAAACTTTAAATGAAATAAACTCATTTTTCACTACACACTTTGATTAAGTTTTCAAAATTTCCGGGTTTCAAATACACCATTTGATTTCAAACAAGCCTACTCAAATTTTCTTCAAATACACTATGTGTTCATCCAGTTTTTAAACGGAAAATTCTAACCTCTCAAATACGTTTTTCCTCGTAACATACCAGATTCGGACGTGGTGTTTTGTCCGGGTCTGGGGTGTTACAGTCAATCGCTATTAGTTTAAAGGTGTTAATTGATTAAAGAATTATAATTGGATGGCCTTATTGAGTAAATTACCCATCCTTAAAATAGTGGGACGGTGGATGCTTTATTTTCTTTTAATTTTAAAGTTTTATATGTTATTATATTATGAAATAATGAATTAAAAAGGTTAATAAGTAATAAATTAATAAACAGAAAAGCAAAAACCTATTTTTTTGCTTATGTTTTCTTCTTCAACTGTGAGAACTCCATTTTTGGAGCAAGAAGCATTCGACCAACCTTCAAATGTTGCATGTAGGTGAAATACTTATCCATTTTTAATAATTTTTATGTTTTTGAGATCGTTGCAACTAGGTCCAACTAGCCCGTACCTTCGATTTTGAAACTGTTAAAGATTTTGAACGTTGCCATTGATGAATCTTGTGATTTTTGATGTTAGATGATGAATTTGGAATGTTGATTTATATTTAATAGTATTTTATTAAGTGAATTTTGATTGATTAGGACTAATTGTTAAATTGATAAAAGTACAAGGAATTAATGTGAAATTGTTGCATGAATGATCTGCTTTGGATACCATGAACATTCGACTAAGCACAATTTGGGTAAAAATGGTTAATTTGCATGTTTTGGGCTCAAGGACTAAATTGAATAAAAGTAAAACTTTAGGGTAATTTTGTAAAATATCAAAAATGACCAAATTGTATGAAATGAAGTGTTTTACTGTCTAAATTAATATATTGAATGAAATTATTAATTTAGATCAAGATCGGGTGGAATATAAAGGAAAATGGAAAATTATCAAAATGCCCCCGAACTTTGGTAATTTTGCAATTTAGCCAGGTAAGTTCTATGAACTGTACTATGTATATTGTTGATTAAATTGAATGTTATTATATAAATTTTACTAAAAATGAATCGATATATATATGTTATTATACAATTTATCTTGTAATGAAACGAGGGAAGTTCAATGACGTACGACGACTATCGAGTCCCGTTTGAACCTTAGGAATAGATAGGATACAAATGACATGTCATTAGGGGTTACAATGATTATGTGATCCGGGTGCCGGTCCTGTACGTCCTAATAGTGGCTGAGTATATCGGCATGTGTTGTGGTTACTTAACAACTTGTGTGAGTAGCACCGTGTAGCTACGTCTTGACCCACAGCATTTGTGAGCAGGCCCAGTGATAGCTTGAGAGTGAGCATATATGTGATATGAGAGTGAGATAGCTTTGGCTATATACAAGGCACTTCGAGTGCGAGATTCATTGAGTAGGCTTCTGGCCATGATATTGGCACTTAATGTGCAAGATTCCCGGGTATCCGATATTATTTCAAATGGTTCAACGGGTATACCAAAGATACATGTGAGTAAGAGACTAATAAAAGGTGGTATAGGTATGTACATGAACCGTATAAGCTCTGAAGCAAAGAAACTTATGAATTTCAAATCTAATCTTATGCTTGAAAATGTAGAAGGTTTATTAGTTAATATAAGCTATGTGTTGTTATATGAAAGAGTGGTAAGGTTTAAATTATGTAATTTCTTATGAAATGGTTTATCATGTGATTAATTCCAAAAGAGCTATGTTCAAATGCATTAGCTTGCGGTTATGGTTGATGATATGCTTATGTCTTATGTGTTATGCATATGGATCGTGTGTGGAAAGTAATGAAATACAAATGAAAATAAAGAAATATGGAGAAGTTTAAAGTTGTTTAAAATTCTACTTTGTTAGGGATAATAGGTATAAGTGATGGTGTGGAATTATTCAATTTGTGAATTGTTGAATTTGGTTTCATGAATCGTGTGGTATCAGTATATGATTATTCTTAAATTGTATAAATTTCATATTTGAAATGGATAGATATGATTAAAGTTTATACGAGCTTACTAAGCACTCATTGCTTATGTAGTTATTTTTCTTTACTTTTTAGACTATCGAAAGCTCGATCGGGTTGGAAACTCGTCGGAGATTTATCACACTATTCAACGATTATATCGGTAGATGTTAATGTTTTGATTTTGGTTATAATGGCATGTATAGGTATTCTAATTAATCTTGGTCTATGTGTTTGAATGTCGAAATGGCCATTTGACTTGGTTTAGTTTCGGTATATTGATGGTATAATAGCAAAGTTTGGCATGCATATGAGTAGTTTTGTTATGGTTAATGTTTGGTTTGTTTGTTTGAATGATATAATATGAAATGGTAGTTGAATATGCATATGGTATATGTGCTTTACGATATGTGATATATGTGGTGATTTGGTACCTTGTTGTGTATAAGTATTTTAGTTATTTGATATTAGTTAAAGAATGGAATTTTGGTACCAAATGGTTTCTGTTTTGGTAAGTAAGATTTATGTATGGATGCAAATCGAATTGGAAGTTAGTTGTTTATTTTGACCAAATGGAGTACTTGGTGACACATGTTTATAAGTTGTTATTTGAGATGCCTATGTGCATATAGTTGAGTGTGGTTATACTATATGTATGAAGCTAGATTATGTAATATCCTGAAATAGGGGTTAATTTTTATTAAAATATTTTGCATAAGTGTGGTCGTGGTGGTGTTAATTGAGGTATTTTAGAGGCTAGTTATAAGCTAAGGGAAGGCCCGAGCTATAGGAGAAATTTTGTTTTTAAGTGTAATTATAGGGAGCTAGGCTAAGGATGCCTTAAGAGAAGTTGTGGGGGATGTATGACACAAAGATGGCCTTGGTAAAGTGGCTGCAAGGCGCCACTTAAGGGCTTGGTGATGACGCCTCAAGCAAGGAGGAAGGGCTCATGTTCGAGTCGTGTGGGCAGCAAAATGGGTGGCTATTATTTTGCATTTTTGACGTTAAGGGAGTGAGGTCTTAAAGGAATAAGTGGTGCAGTTTATGACACAAGCAACCTAGTAGTAAAGTGGCAAGGAACGCCACCTTGGGTGCTGTAAAGTGTGCGCCAGAAGGGAGCTTCAAGGGGGAGGTGGTTCGAGCTGCAGAAATTGCACTTTGGGCAATTGTTTTTGCGTCAAAGGGGTGAGAAGAGTTGGACGGCATGTGGGCTTCCAAAAGGATGGGATAAGCTTTGGATTTTCTTTTAAAATTCGGCTGGAGTAAGGATAATTGTTTTTTTTATTTATTTAGATTATTTTTTTTAAATGGGTAGATAAGGGATAATGTGATGGATTATTTTTAGTAGATATGAGATAAATGAGGTGATAAATTGTTGATTTATTTTTATTTACTTTGAATATGTGTTAAAGAGATAAAATAGGAGAAAGTGTGTAGTATAAATAGGGGTGCTCACCTTTTGGTAATTCTTTTTCCCATTTTAATTTCTTTATGCCGAAATTGTACCTCTCATCTCACCCCCTCTTTGTGCCGAATTTCCTCACTTTCTTTACTTACTCTTTTCTTCTTTATTTTCTTTCAACCCCAATTCTACACCCTTTCTTGAATAGCCGAATATCCCTTGTCATTAAGAGTCATAGCCGAATGTTCCATCACCCTTTTTAAGGGCTTAGCCGAATCTTCAGTGGCCATATTTTCTCTTCTCTGTCGCAAGTTTTGGAAGCCGAAACCTCTTCTATTTTGATCTTTTCAAGCAAACGATAGTGGTAAGTATTTCCTTTTAGTAATCGGTTTTCTTTTCTCTTCATGGTGGTTCCGAAATCAAGTGAGTAAACCTTGATCTAAGGTTGGCCGAATGGTCTTTAAAGCCATAATATGTGTGTCTGTTATGTGTAGCCAACGCTAGGGTGCAGTAAGGACTCTTTCGGGATTCGATTCTCTCAAGGTAAGCCAAGATAGTATTCGGCCATAGGCCACTTTTCATGAGTTTAAGGTTGTAGTCGATTCTAACTATTGTTTAGCAGGGAAATCGACAACTTCAGGAATAAGTGACAGTTTCAGGATTTAGTCGAGCAAGGTAAGAGCAGTGTGACATTCGGCCATAGGCCATATTTGGTATTTTAAGTGTGACCGATTTGACTATGATGGTTTAGGGGCTAATCGACAGGAGTAGGCAGAGTTCCGGGGTCGTGTTAAATTCAAGTAGCTAGGGATCTCGCTAATAGTAAGGTGTGTGATTAACCCACTGTTTTCCGGGTTTATGTTATATTGTATGTGTTGTGTAAATGCTAATATGTGCAGTGGCGATTATGAATGGATACCCTTAAGGGGTATATCGAAAATCAGGTCAGTGATTAATTATTAAGAATGTGAATATGTTAATGAGAATATGATTGTGTGCCGAATAGCATGAGCATGCATTATTATATTATGTTATGACATTATCGTATGATACATGTGCATGGGATGGGATGTGAATATGACTATCGAAGGACAGGGAGTACATTTATGTACGTGGTCTGATGTTAGCCTTGTGCTACATTGGCGCTTGATGTTAGCTATGTGCTTCATCAAGGGAGGTGTTGGCTAGGTGCCACATCTCGGCGGATGATAGCTGTGTGCATCACCGTGGATAGAGGATGATCTTGAGTCACCTCGTGGATATGGATACGTGGGATCACTTAGTTGATCGGTGGATTAGCCACGGCCTTGGGCAGCAGGTTTGCCGAGGTAGGTGTAACGGATGGACTCTAGGCTGGGTTGGGTGCATTTGCTTTGCATAATCATGTATAAAATGTGGATTGATGTGGAAATGGGCTAAGCCCAATATGTGCAATTAAGTGATTATATGGGCCAATGCCCAATTGTGGAAATGATGTGAATAAGTTGCCTTACTTTCTGAATTGTGATATGATATGTGGTTGTGGGCTAAGCCCACATGTGGGTGGAATTCAGTGGACTGATTACACACTGAGTCTGTATGACTCACCCAAATTTTTACCAACATCGCAGGTGATACATGATGTGTTGATCGGACCAGGTTGGAGTGGATACAAAGGTGGCCATGCAGAAGTATTTTTATGCCATGCAGAAGATGATTTAATTGCTTTACGTACTTTATATTATCAGTATTTTAGGAATTTATTTGATGTAATAAGAGCCACTTAAACTATTTGGAGACTTTATATATGGTTTTGAAGTTTATATTATTATTGAGCTAATAATGACAATTATTTTTGAATCAATTTATTTTATAATAACTTACATAAAAGTTTTAAATCCGATAATTTGTGACAATATAGTTTTACTTGTAATTTTAAAAATACAACGTTTTACCAAAGGCAATAAATTTTCATGTTTTTAACTCTAAGTCAAAAATCTTTCAAACGTTTTCCACAATGACATACCAGATCCGGTCAATACTCGTGGGCCGAGTTTGGGGGTGTTACAGATTATGCATGATTTTGGTGCCTTTTGAGGGCTTATGTATATGTGCAAAAGGGATTATAGATACATGTTGAAAAGGGTGAGAAAAATGGCTTGTAAAATTTTTGATAGTTTTGAAATGTAAACTCCGATAATGCTTCGTAACCTTATTTTCGGGTTAGGGTGTTACATGTTGGGTCGAGTTTTGTGTGTTACAAGTTTGGTATCAGAGCCAAGGTTGAGTCGATTCTCAGAAAAGCAAATGTTGTGTCATGTCCCATCACACATGATACACATCAAGCTTAGTCTCTATAATTTGAACTAATTTGAATTCTCCTGTAGTGTTGAAAAAAATGTCTGAATGATCCAAAAAAGCTACCTGTGAAGAGATAGAAAGTCATGTGCCTTCTATTCCATAGCTAGTTTGGGAGCAGTTGGAAATGCTTTCTGAAATGTTTTCATCATGATGATGACCCAAATGTTTGATTAATTTATAGGGACTACTCAAGCACCACAACCTCAATAGCCTCAACAACCACAACTAGAAGTGTTACTGCGAGCACCGCTTGCACCACCAGTGCCAGTTGCAACTCCATCTAAGGGACATCCTGTGAAGGAGATTCAAAAGAAAGGTGTTAAGAAAATTTTAGGTGACAAGGGTGATAATCCCACTATGGCTGAAGTGCACGCCATACAATCTCTTTACTGGAAGGAGAAACCTATCAATGGTGGGAGACATTGACTAGTGTAACCCCTGAGAAGATGATTTATTGGGAATTCTTTCAAGAAAAAGATAAAGATATGTGAATCAAATACATGTAGAACATATGGAAAAGGAAATTTTTTATCTTAAGCAGGGAAGAATGTATATAATGGAGTATGAACACAAGTTTGTTAAACTAAGCAGTTGTGCCAAGAATATGTTCCAGGCAGAGAAAAAGATGTGTGATAAGTTTGAATGGGGATTGAGATATGAGATTCGTTCTTTGGTAGCAACCTCAGAGTGTAAAAGCTTAGCATCCATGACAGCCAAGGCTCATAAAATAAAAACAATTATTCGAGATAGAAATAGAAGTTTTGAAAAAGAAAGAACAAAGAGTGGAATGTCTAATCTCCCACCATCAACTAAATTCAAGAACCCGAGAGATTATACTTTTTCAACATCAATAAGAAATTCATGGCCTATGAGTTTCAGGCGTGATGGAAATAGTAGACCAATTGTTTTGATGGCAAGTTCTAGTGGATCTAGAATAATGAAAAATTCTAATAGCGAACATTGTGCAAGAAGTCATGGAGGAGAATGTTGGAGGCGTTCTAGAGAATGTTTTGGATATGGATCCTTGGATCATCTGGTTAAGGATTGTCCCTCTAGATAGAGGTAAGTAGAAAATAGTCTATTCGAGGGCCCTAGAAGTTTTAGATGAGGCTAAGTCTGGCATACCAACAACATCTGGGTCAATTTAGTGGACTCTGATTAAGAGCTACACCAAGCCTAGCTTTGGAGTATTAGCCAAAGCATACGTAATGAAGGCGAAAGAATATGTTGATTTGCCAAAAGTCTTAACAGGTAAATTTTTTTCTTGGAAACAATATTTATGCATTGATATATTCAGGATCAACTCATTCTTAAAGTATAATGGTGAATAGAGTAATTAAAAATCGCCCATTGGTTTTTAGTGAGTATACTTCCTTGACAAACTTATTGCTATTAAGTTTCCATGAGTTTGATGCTATTTTGAGATTAAACTGGTTAACTAGGCATAATGTTGTGGTGGATTATCGTGCTAGAGACGTGCATTTGTTGACTAGAAAGGGTAAGGAAGTATTATTGCCCAGCGTACTAACTGGTTTAGCGAATAGGATAATTTTGGATGTATTCGCCAGAAAATTGTTAGTTAAGGGCACAAACGCTTATTTAACGTACATCATGGATTCGTCTAAATTGGGAAAGGGCATCAGTCAAGTTTGAGTTGTAAGGGATCTTTCAAATTTGTTTCCAGAATAGCTTCTAGGGATGCAACTTGATAGATAAGTAGAGTTTTCAATTGAATTTGAACCTAGTATAGTGCCTACCTCTTGTACTCCTTATAAAATGGTATCGTTAGAATTGAAAGAGGTAAAAGTAAAGTTGTAAAATCTGTTATATAGGGGATTTATATGACTGAGTGTTTCACCTTGGGGTGCACTAGTTTTGTTTATGGAGAAGAAATATGGGATAGTTAGTATATGTATAAATTATCGCCAATTATCAACTGAAGATCAGAGGTGATGATGTTCCTAAGACTACATTTCCGTCAAGGTATGGCCATTATGAAGTTTTAGTAATGCCCTTTGGCTTAAAAAATGCGCCACAATATTCATGGACTTAATGAATAGAGTGTTTCAGCCCTATTTGGATAATTTTTTATGGTTTTAATTGATGATATTATGGTTTATTCTAAGAATGAAGTTGATCATGAGGAGGATTTAAAGATTGTGTTGAGAACTTTACGTGAGGATTAGTTATACACCAAATTCCATAACTGTGAATCTTGGCTGAGAGAACTTCATTTTCTAGGTCATGTGGTTTCTACTGAAGGTATTAAAGTTGATCCTGATAAAGTAAAAGTAGTGCTTGAATGGAATCCGCCCAAGAATGTCACTGAAGTTCATAGTTTCTTGGGTCTAGCAGGCTACTATAGAAGTTTTGTGAAAGGCTTTGCAATGTTGGCAACTCCCCTCACTTATTTGTTGAAAAAGAAAGAATAGTTTGAATAGACTGATGATTGTCAATGAAGCTTTGAAAAGTTGAAAACAATTTTAAGTAAAACTCCTATCTTAGCTCAACTAGAATCTGATGTGGAGTATATTATTTATACTGATGCATCATTGAATGGGCTTGGATGTGTACTTATGCAAAAGGGCAAAGTTGTGGCATATACATCTCGCCAACTCAAGCCACATGAGAGGAATTATCCAACTCATGATTTGGAGCTGGAAGAGTGGTTTTGGCCTTAAAGATATACATACATTACCTTTACAGGGAAAAGTGTCATGTGTTCTTAGATCATAAGAGTTTGAAGTATTTGATGACACAAAAAAGATTTGAATCTACGTCAAAGATATTGGATGGAACTTCTAAAACATTATGATCTAGTAATAGAGTATCACCCTCGAAAAGATAATATTGTGGCTAATGCTTTGAGCAGAAAAATAGTGGCAGCGTTAACATCCCTACAAGAAAGAGTAAGTATGGTTGATGATGGATCATTATTGAAAGAGTTAACTGTCAGGCCAACCTTTCTCTCCTAGATTTTAGAAGAACAGGTGAAGGATGCACAGTGTGATTTGTATAAGCAGCATATGATGTCTGGTAATTCAGCGGGGAATTGTAATTTATGGGGAGAATGTATGTGCCAACTGGGAATAGTTTAATACGATAATTCTTAAGAGAAGCTCATCAAGGATCCTTCTCACTTCATCCAAGAGGTGTCAAGATGTATCGAGATGTCAAAAGTTTACACTAGTGGTCTAGAATGAAGAGAGAAATCACAGAATATGTTTCAACTTGTTTAACTTGCCAACGAGTTAAAGCATAGCATCAAGTTCCTTTGGGTAAGTTGTATCATTTGGAGATAACAGAGTGGAAATGGGATAAAATCATTATGGATTTTGAATCAAGACTTCTTATCAGTCCTTCAAAGAAGAATTTAGTTTAGGTTATTGTAACAGCCCATTTTTGGGTCAAATCAGAACAGTGGTTTTGGGACCACAAATCTGAAGTAGAAATATTTATTTTATTATTTCATTAAGGTCTACAGAAAGATTGGATAATTGTGTGAAAATTCCATTAAGAAATTTTATCGATAGAGTGTCCAGTTTGACTAATAGGACTAAATTGCAACAGCTGCAAAATGTGAGTTCTAGAAGCTAAGGGTGTTTAATTGTAAAGAATTCTTAAACTGGAGGTCCTTAAATGTTAATTAGACCATTATACCTTAAGATGGGCAAAAATGGACATGGAGTAAGTAAAATTTCAAAGTTTAAGTGAAGGGCATTTTGGTCATTTGGTAAATAAAGATAAAATTAACTAATAAAAAGATGTCCATCTTCCCAATTTCATCCTCCCATAGCTGAATTTCATAAGGAGTCCATAGCTAGGCTTTTGGCCACTTTCAAGCTCGATTGTAAGTCCGTTCTTGTCTCGTTTTTGATGATTTTTATGCTTTTAAAGTTGTCTTAACCTAATCTAGCTATTTCAAGGACTAATTTGAAAAGATGTCAAAGTCTAAAATTTTACCCATGTGGAATATGTATGTATTTTGATGTTTGATGGTAGAAAATGCATGTTTGATTTTAGGAAAATAACATTTACAAAGTGATTTTTGATGGAAATGTCAAAAAAGGACCTAATTGTAAAAGGTAGTAAAATGTGTGTTAAAATGTGAATAAATGAAAAATGTGGGCTGCTATGAGTATGAATAAGTTTCGGCTAGGCTTGGGTTTTTAATAAATTGAATGAAATTCATTTTACGAGCCTAGGGACTAAAATGTAAAATGTTAAAAGTTTAGGGGCAAGAATGTAATTCTTGCCATAAGTTGTTTTTGGGCTAAATTGAATAATGTGATAATTAAATGAGATGAATTTGGTATTATAGATCAAGAAAAACGAAGTTCGGGTCTAGAACGAGAGAAAACCAAAGTAATTGACGAATAAACCCGTTTGGCCGTTTTTGTAACCAAGGCAAGTTCGTATGTTAAATAAAGTTTAATATAATTGTATTTAAATACTTTAATATTGCATGAACTGTATGATTGATTATGTGGCCGAGTCTAATTCTATGGACGAGTCTAATGACGATTCAACAAATAAGAAATCTCGTTTGAACCTTAGGAATAGGTTAGGATACAAGTGACATGTCACTAGGGTTACCATGAGTTATGTGATTGTGTGATCCGGGTGCTGGTCCTGTACGTCCTACTGGTAGCTTAGTATACTGGCATATGTTGCGGGTACTTGACAGCTTGTGTGAGCAACACCGTGTAGTTACGTCTTGACCGGCAGCTTGTGTGAGCAGGCCCGTTGTTAGCTCGAGAGAGAGCAACTATGAGATATGAGACTTAGGTAGCATTAGATACATATGTGGCACTTAATGTGCCAGATTCTCGAGTATTCGACATTATTATTCTGAGTGGTTCACGGGTATGTCAAAGACGTGAATATGTGTAAATTCATTTCGAGATGGTACATGTATGTACTCAAAGCTTATGATTATTAACTCGTGAAATGACGATTTCAAGGTAAGCTTTGGAAGTGAAATATGGTCATGAGATTATGGTAAATTACATTATCTTATGTTACATTACTTGAATGTTAATGTATAGTAGGGTTTGCTTATTTCTTTCATACGAGCTTGCTAAGCTATGTAGCTTACTCTGTTTATTTTCCATGTTTTTATAGTGTCGCCAAGCTAGCTCGGATTGGGGATCGTCGAAGATTCGCCTCACACTATCAAAACTATCATATTGGGTATTGATGAAATTTAGCATTTTGAGTATATAGCAGGTATAGGGACTTGGTCATTTTAGGTATATGTTTCATTATGATTTGGCCAAAAGTATTGGCTTGTAATTGATAAATGTTTTATTTTTGTATAAGGCCTTAAAAGATGGTCTGTCTTGGTTAAATTGGATGTGAGTTATGCATGGGCTAATGTTATTTGTGATATGCCTTTTATTTGCTTGGTGGATGAATCATTGTGGCTTAATAACTTAGGTGTTAAATGGGGAGAATTGGCTTGATGGTAAGTTAATGAAATTGGGCTAGACTATACATATTGAAAGTAATCATATTGAATGCTTGTGGATGTGCTTGTGGTATGTTTGGGTTTGGCAAAGTATGATGTTTTAAGCATGATAGATGTTGGCTTTTAAATGACATGTTTAGGCCTTAGTTATGATGGTATTGGTTGCTTGTTTGTGCTATGAATTATGCCATTGAAGTTGTGTACAAGTGTGTGCAAATGAGGGTGGCAAACGGTTTGGTAAATAGCCCTATTTTGTCCACACGGGTAGACACACGACCTATCCCACGGACATGTGTTTTAGCCGTGTGTCCCTTGCACCTAAATTTTTGAGAAATAGAATGTCCAAAATTGAGCACACGAGCAGAGACACGGGCGTGTGTCTCAACCGTGTGTGCTACACAGCCTAGAACACGAGCGTGTGTCTTGGCCGTGTAAAACCTGCACCTAATTCGAATTAAATTAATTAACCACATGGCCTAGTACACAGGCGTGTGGCATGATCATGTGGCACAAGTCAGAGAGCTACTTAAATTAAACACGGCCTGTAGCACGGGCATGTCCCAGGGTCACATGGGCGTGTCCCTTGGACCACACTGGCGTGTGAACCCTGCTTTTAGCAAAAAATTTCTAAGTTTTGTAAAAATTCCCTATGTTCTCTGTTTAGTCTCGAATCACTTCTAAAGCATGTTTTGGGCCTCGTAGGCTCGTATCAGAGACTTTATGACTGAATACAAATGGTTTTAATTTGGACATAAATTTCTGACTCGAAATTGTCTGATTGCTTGTGTTGTAATTTTGGTAATGCCTCGTACCCTATTTTGGCGTTGAATACGGGTAAGGGGTGTTACATTTAGTGGTATCAGAACTATTGTTTAGTCGATTCTTGGACTAACGTAGAGTGTGTAAGAATCTAGCTATATATGCCATATATAAATTGTGATAGTGTGACGGCCCCTGACAATTTAAATTGTGTTTTCATATAGTAAATGGATCCCGACCGAGAAGTACCTGATGATGTTGAAGGTAATGCACCGGCTCCCGCTCAAGGGGCAGCACCATCTAAAAGTAGACCAGTGACGGTTAGTCAGGGAAGAGATGTTAGGGAAGCCTTCTTCTAAAGGATGAATGAGTGGTTTGCCGAGTTTGTTCGAACAAATCCGGCTGCCCAACATCCTCCACTCCCACGTAACCCTCAACTGGTTCCCGTAGCTCCCTAAGGTGTGGAATTGGTAAGACTGATCAAGCCTACAATTGATAAGATCCAGAAACAAGGGGCTGAAGAATTTAGAGCTAATGTTGACTATGATCCCAAGAGAGCAGAGTTCTGGCTTGAGAACTTTATTAGAGTATTTGATGAACTTTCTTGCACACCGGATGAGTGTTTGAAATGTGCTATATCATTTCTGAGAGACTCGGCATATCAGTGGTGGAATACTCTTATATCTGTGGTACCGAGAGAGTTACTTGGTATATCTTCGAAGATGAGTTTAGAAAGAAATATATCAGTCAGTGGTTCATTGATCAGAAATGCAAAGAGTACCTATAGCTGAAACAAAGTTGTATGACAGTGACTGAATATGAGCGAGAGTTTGTTAGGCTCAGTAAGTATGCTCAGGAATGTGTTTCCATCGAGGCTATCATGTGCAAGAGATTCGAGGATGGGTTGAATGAGGATATCAGACTATTAGTTGGGATTTTGGAGCTGAAAGAATTTGTTGTGCTAGTCGAATGAGCTTGTAAAGCCGAAGAGTTGAGCAAAGAAAGAGAAAAGTTGAGTTTGAGACTAGAGATTCGAGATAGAGACCAATGAATAATTCATTTCAATCTTCATTAAAGAAATTAAGGGATTTGTATACTCGTTCAAATGCTTTAGCTAGGTATCCCAACAGAGATCGTGGGAAGCAATATTCGGGTTCTATGGCCCAAACTATGTCGATAGCGAGCATTGGTAATGCCAGGTCTAATAGACCTGAATGTCATCTCTGTGGTAGACGACATCCCGGTGAATGTAGGATGAATAACCGGGCTTGTTTTAAATGTAGCTCCCAAGATCACTTCATTCGAGATTGTCCTAAAATGATTGAGAAATATAGTTTTCAAAATGCAAAGCCGAGTAACACTGCCACTAGAGGGAAGCCACCGAGAAATACTGGAAGTAGGAATAGTAGCAGAGGTGTGACGAAAGAATTAACTGTGAAGTAAGAGGCCAGAGCACCTGCCAGAGCCTATGCTATTCACGCTCACGAAGATGCGTCATCTCCTGATGTGATCACTAGTACATTTTCTCGGGCAAAATACCCAAATATGCCAAAATATTTCGAAATTTACGGAAATAGGCCGGGTTGGAAAAAATTTACGGGAATAGGCCATTTCCTCCAAAAACGCGGCCACGTAAGCGCGTTTTTAGGGGATACGGACCGAAGGCGCGCCCTGTAGGACGCGTTTTTGTCCACCTCAGCAAAAAACGCGTCCCCATAGGCGCGCTTTGCTGAGGTGGACAAAAACGCGTCCTACAGGGCGGGCGCGCCTTCGGTCCCAACGGTCAAAATATTTTGACCGTTGGGGAGCCCAAACGGTTAGAAAAAAAAAACTATAAAAACCCCCTCAACCCTTTATTTTCTTCACATTTCAATCCTTTCTCAATTTTCTCTCAATTTTCTCTCAAGGTCCTTGAAATTTACGCTCAAATTTCAAAATAGTCCTTTACTATTTACGAAAAAGCCCTTTATAATTTTTTAATATTTTTTTCAAAAAATTTTAAAGCGGATTACAATGGCCGGGGAATTACTTCGCCTAGGCGACAAACACATCGTCGTCGAGCAAATAAAAATGGTAAGTTTTAATTTTAATTTGTCAATATTATTTAATTTTTTTTCTAATTATGCAATTTTAATTAATTATTAATTTTATTATTTTTTAAACAGTCTGTCGATCGGGTGTTGGAATGTTATATTCGCAACATGCATGGTCCCCCATCGCCGTTCATCGAGAATTACCTACGGGAAGCGGGTTTTTGGCATGTGGCCACGATAGGCCGGGGGTTCAAGTTAGAGCCGCCTTTGATCAGCGCGTTGATTGAGAGGTGGAGACCCGAGACCCACACTTTCCATCTGCCATGCGGAGAGTGTACAATCACTCTAGAAGATGTGCAATTGCAGTTGGGATTACCGGTGGACGGGTCGGTAGTCACCGGGTCCGTAACATCTACCGATTGGATGGCCGTATGCTACGAGCTTCTGGGTGCCATTCCGGATCGAATTCGAGGAGCTCGGATCGATATGGCGTGGTTACGAGACACATTCCCAGAGTCGAACGAGGGTTCGACTGAAGTAGAAAGAATACGGTATGCTCGAGCATACAATCTTCAAATAATCGGAGGCTATCTGATGCCGGACCTCTCTAGAAACCTCGTCCACCTGATATGGCTCCTGAAGCTTGTTGATTTCAGAGCAGCCGGTGAATTGTGCTGGGGGTCTGCCGTGCTGTCGAGGTTGTACCGGGAGATGTGCGGGGCGACGCTGCCGAGTAAAGCAAAAATCGGAGGTTGCCTATCACTACTGCAGTCATGGGCATGGTTTCGATTTCCATTTTTACGCCCTCGACTCGACCACCCATATTCATTCCCATTGATAACGAGGTAAATTTAATATTATATTTTACAAGTATTTCGTAGATTTATAGTATAATTGCATGCTAAAAGTTTATTTCATTAGGTGGAACCATTCGGCGAGTCATGTTGGAATACCTAACTCGCTTGAGGATATACGGCTCCTGTTGGACCAAAGGTCGGAATCACAAGTAAGTTTCGAATTTTGTTATTATAATTTAGTATTACGTATGTAGTGTCTAATAATATTAGGTATATAACTAAAATTTTCGCAATGTTAATATAGTTTGAATGGACACCGTACGACGAGCCAGAAATTCGTGCAGTAATTCCGGAGGAGTTCCTCCAAAATCCGAACGGTTGGCACGTAAAGGTCCCATTGATCACCTACGCGACCGTGGAGATGCACCAGGCAGATCGGGTTCTGCGACAATTTGGATTTCGGCAACCGATTCCCGTGCCACCAGAGGTGCTCGATGATGAGCACAAAGTAGACTTACGGCAAACACACACGAGTTGGCCAAGATTTTGGTCAGAACATATCGAGAAGTGGGAGAACCGATATGACTATATACCTGATTGGGAAGCGATAGTCGTTCCAGAGTTAGCGTGCGTGCTGGAGTACATGCCATGGTTTAGGATCCATGGCAAGCCGTATCTGTTGTCGGAAGAAGAGAGACGACGACAACTTCGAGAGCGAAGGGAACGTCGGGCCCCTTTACATCCAAGGAGAAGGGGTGATAAGGCGGGGCAATCATCAGAGCCGACACAGTCACCGGGCCCAGCAACAGCGCCGACACAGTCACCGGGCCCATCAGTTCAGCCGACAACACCGATATCACAGCATCTACCGTTCATGCCAGGTGCGTACCCTTCCCCTTATATGTATCCTCCTAACCCATATATGTTTCAGTTTCCCAGTCCTAGCCCAGGTTGGAGTCCATGGTCGGGTTCGAGTCCGTTACCGACTACTTCCGCTGGCCAGCCGATGGTGAGGGCGACGTCGCATGTGGGTTCAGAGGAGGCGCCGTCGGGAAGCACTTCTTTCTGCCAGGCTCCTTCTCCGTTTGGGATGCAGTCACCCCCGTCGTGGTTTATGCAAACACCTCCGGCGTCAATATTTTATCAGAGTGGGTCACCATCGCAACATCCAGAACCAGACCCACTGCCGGAGGAACCCGATTCCCCGCCCGAGGTTCCACAACCCCCGCCGGAAGCCAGAAGAAGGAGGAATCCAGCGCGTAACCGTCGACCACCCTCGTGTGGCACTGGTTCCCACCGGCATCAACACTAAACCCTAAACCCCCTAATTTGATTTGTAATTAAGATTTATTTTTTTGTAATTAAGTTTGAATATATTTAATAAAATTTGAGTTTAACTTTTTTCCTTATAATTTAATTTTTTAATTTATTTTAATTTTAATACCTTTGACAAAATAGAATTGGTTTAATTTTATTTTTTTCTAATTAATAATATATTTAATAAAATTTGAGTTTAACTTTTTTCCTTATAATTTAATTTTTTTAATTTATTTTAATTTTAATACCTTTGACAAAATAGAATTGGTTTAATTTTATTTTTTTCTAATTAATAATATTTAATAAAATTTGAGTTTAACTTTTTTCCTTATAATTTAATTTTTTAATTTATTTTAATTTTAATACCTTTGACAAAATAGAATTGGTTTAATTTTATTTTTTTCTAATTAATAATATATTTAATAAAATTTGAGTTTAACTTTTTTCCTTATAATTTAATTTTTTTAATTTATTTTATTTTTAATACCTTTGACAAAATAGAATTGGTTTAATTTTATTTTTTTCTAATTAATAATATATTTAATAAAATTTGAGTTTAACTTTTTTCCTTATAATTTAATGTTTTTAATTTATTTTAATTTTAATACCTTTGACAAAATAGAATTGGTTTAATTTTATTTTTTTAATTAATAATATATTTAATAAAATTTGAGTTTAACTTTTTTCCTTATAATTTAATTTTTTTAATTTATTTTATTTTTAATACCTTTGACAAAATAGAATTGGTTTAATTTTATTTTTTTCTAATTAATAATATATTAATAAAATTTGAGTTTAACTTTTTTCCTTATAATTTAATTTTTTTAATTTATTTTATTTTTAATACCTTTGACAAAATAGAATATGTTTAATTTTATTTTTTTCTAATTAAGAATATATTTTAAATTTTTTAATAACATAAAAGTTATTGTACAAAAGTTCACCGTTTTTCTCCGAAAAATAGATATGACATAGTCGCCATGAGACAAAAGACCTAAGAATACGGTCAACTATTCCGATTTGGACACGAGCGAGATGTATGGCCCGGGGTCCTACACCATCCGCACAGCCGACTTTGGTTGCATGTTTCTCGGATATCCGTATTGTTGCGTATTCTAGACGAGCAAGGTCGACCTTTTGGTTTGCGCCTCAATTGTCTATCTGGCAACAGCTTATACGGTGCAAGCGATACCGATGGCCACTTACGTTCATCTGGGATTGGTGGGAATACGTGTCTCCACACGTTGTACATGTTTTCTAATTTGTACACTTCGTCGACATAGCTCATGGGATCAAGACGAAGATTCTGACAAGCCGCAAGTACATGAGCACATGGGTAACGAAGTGCATCAAATCGCCCACAGTCGCATGTCCTATTTGTCAAGTGTACACGATAATGGCCGCCACAATACCTTGGTTCGGTCTGTCAAACTCCGTGACACGAAACCATAGGTTGTCGCGATCTTGACACACTGTGTGCATGGTGTTCGCCCGTGCCTTCCCACTGTTGATTTCTTGCAAGACATTTGGGCTCCATACATGGCCTCCTTCCATTTGCCCTATATAACTCGCTGCTCTCTTCGGAAATAGTGCCGCTAATCGAAAATATGTCTCTCACACAACCGCTGTAATCGGCAGATGACGGGTTCCTTTCAGAATAGAATTTATGCATTCGGCCAGGTTTGTGGTCATATGCCCATATCGTAGGCCTTCGTCATATGCTTGTGTCCACTGTTCGAAAGGAATATTGCACAGGTAGCTTGCGCCTTCGGCGTTATCTGAGCTCAACTGGCCAGCATCTAGTGAAAACGGTCTTTATTGATCTCATACCCTGCCAATATACGTTGCTAGCGATATTACATACCACTCTTCTATTACGAATAAATTGAATTTTTAGATCAATTGCGAATAGATATTTCATGCCCATATCGATCACTTGCCGTTTTTGTCTTTTAGATCGATGTTGCCCATAGTAGTTGGATGCGACATGCCTCAGGCAATATCGATGGTGTGTGCGATGCCACATGCTTCCCTGGCGTTCTATTGCCGCAAGTATTCCAGGGCCCCGATCCGATATAACGCATATGTCAGGTTGGGGGCAAACATGCCTCCTTAACCTAGATAGGAAGAAGTCCCAATCATCAGCTGACTCCCCCGGTGTTATTACGAACGCAATCGGAAGGATTCTCCCACAGTCGTCTTGTGCCACAGCTAGCAATAGCCGATGCGTATATCTACCATACATAAAGGTACCGTCAATTTGTACCAATGGCTTGCAGTATTTAAAGGCATCTCGGTATTGCTTAAATGTCCAGAACAGATGCTTGAACACTGCGCATCCACGGAGCAGACGATCGTTGTAGTACGCAGGTTCCGTTTCAAGGTCTGTCACGCTGCCTGGGACATATCTCTCCAGCACCTGACACCACTGCCACACTTCATTATATGAAGTGTCCCACCCACCATGTAACTTTTCTAACGCCTTCTGCTTGGCTATCCAAGCCTTTCTGTAAGAGGGCGTGTACCCCAATTGGCTACGAATACTGCCAATTAAGGCTGGCACCATAGTCTTTGGATCGGCCTTCAACATCGGGATTATTATGTCAGCCAACATGTCTGAATCCATCTTCGGATGATCTTGTGTTACACCTGTCAACGAAGTACGTTAAACAATGCAACATTACATATTATTACTGTTATTCGAACTCACTGAAGACATAGTGGTACTGTACCGGCAAGACATGTATGTCGACCTTTGTACTTTTTTATCTCCAACAGCCCTGTCTTTTTCCTCAATGATGCCATGATTTTCCATGAACATGTGCCATCTTGCACTGCACACTTCGCCTCGAACTTATCGACCCTGGATTTAACCACATTGTAATTAACCCCGTTCTTAATGCTGAACTGTTTCAATGTAGCAAGAAAAGTATTCTTGTTGGAAAACTGGTTGCCAACTTCTAATTGCTCCGAATCCAACGAAGAATCTGTACGGTCACGCGACCGGTGTGGTAGTTCAGGAAACTCCAATGCATCATCTTGAGATAGATCGACATTATGCATGTGGGCTGGAGGCGAGTACGCCCTGAATAGCAGATCTTCTTCTTCTTCGTCTAAACCGCCCTCAACGTCTTCAGGTACAATTGGAACGGGCTCCAGTTCAGAAAATAATCCAACTTCTGCACCATCGGGCCCTCGCTCCCGAGGTGGATCCACATCGGATTCATCATCCGATCCTCCATAACCCGCTGGCCCCTCGCCGGTGGATGTTGTCGGGAGTACATTATCCCTCCTTAAACATCTTTCGTAAAGATTCCAATCGTATGTGGATTGCCAACCACTAGAAGTTGACGATGTCCCCCAATACGTATTTCTATCATCGGACGTCGACTGACGGATATGCATGTCCCATCTACCAACCGAGTGTCGTGCAGGGGTTATGTTTTCCATACTACGACCGCACACGGGCACTTCTGTGTTTTGCCTCCCACTTACAGAGTGTCGGCTTGGGGTCGTGTATTCCCCTCGAACGACAGTAGATGTCGAGGTCGCAGAAAGATCACTTAGAGATGAAAATTCTACATATACCTCCATATAGGGTGATCCACTGGCAAGATGAGTCTCCACCATTGCCTCAAAGCCTCGAGCACCTTTGATGTCGAACGACTCATATCTCATCGGATCAACCGAAGTGCAAAATCTATACTTAATACACTGAACTTTCATTGGCGTTGTTCCAAATATTTTACGCCTAATTCTTTTGCGTAGTTCTACCAAATCGATGTTCCGATTAAAACTCATTCGCGCTGTGTTCTCTGATAAGAAAACAACGCCATTTTCGGTGTCACGAACTTCACCATCGTAGTAAATAACAACATTAATACGTTCACTCATTTTCAATTTTTTTCCCTTTGCCTCAATGTCCCTTATGGAACCTGAGAATGAAATTTGACTGATTTATAGCCTAATTTTGCCGGAGACTACTGTAGCAAAAGCGCGTCCACGTGAGAGCGCTTTTCAGTACGCATGCTATTTTTAACCACTGTTTGTTCAGAAACGTCTCCTCCAAATTATTTTGCCGGAGACTATTGGGCCAAAAATTTCAAAAAAAAATCATACGGCCCTAAAACGCGGCCACGTAAGCGCGTTTTTGGGGGATACGGACCAAAGGCGCGCCCTGTAGGATGCGTTTTTGTCCACCTCAGCAAAGCGCGCCTACGGGGATGCGTTTTTTGCTGAGGTGGACAAAAACGCGTCCTACAGGGCCCGCCTTCGGTCCGTATCCCCCAAAAATGTGCTTACGTGGCCGCGTTTTTGGGGGAAATGGCCTATTCCCGTAAATTTTTTCCAACCCGACCTATTTCCGTAAATTTCGAAATATTTTGGCATATTTGGGTATTTTGCCCCATTTTCTCTCTATGATACTAGTGTAGTTTCATTGGTTGATCCTAGATCGACTCAATCTTATATTTGCATGAATTTGGTATCTAGTAAGAATTTACCCATTGAGTCTACTGAGTTTGTGATTAAAGTGTCGAACCCTTTAGGCAAGTATGTTTTAATTGATAAAGTTTGCAAGAGTTGTCCTTTAATGATTCGGAGTCATTGTTTTCCGGCTGACTTAATGCTTTTGCCGTTTGATGAGTTTGATGTAATTCTTGGAATGGATTGGTTGGCTCTATATGATGTCGTAGTGAATTGCAGACGAAAGATTATTGAATTGAAATGTCAAAATAATGAAATTCTTTGAATTGAACTGGATGAGTCGGGTGAGTTGCCTATTTTAATTTCGTCGATGTCGACTCAGAGGTATGTAAGAAAAGGTTGTAAAGCATTTCTTGCATATGTACTAAATACGAAAGTGTTTGAATTAAAGATCAAATCTGTGTCAGTAGTTTGTGAATATCCGAATGTGTTCCCAGAAGAGTTGCCTAGATTACCACCGATCAGAGAGGTGGAGTTTGCTATTGATTTGGTACCGGGAACTTCACTGATATCGATAACTCCATATAGAATGGCTCCAACCGAATTGAAAGAATTGAAGTCTCAGTTGCAAGAGTTGACAAATAAGGGTTTTGCGAGACCAAGTTTTTCTCCCTATGGTGCACCAGTGTTATTCGTCAAGAAGAAATACGGATCCATGAGACTTTGTGTCGATTATTGTCAAATCAACAAGGTTATGATAAAGAACAAGTACCTTTTACCAAGAATTGACTATTTTTTCGACCAGTTGAAAGGGCCAACAGTGTTCTCGAAGATAGATTTGAGGTCCGGTTATTACCAGCTGAGAGTTAAGGACTCGAATGTGCCGAAAACCGCCTTCAGAACGAGGTATGGGCATTATGAATTTCTTGTTATGCCTTTTGGATTAACTAATGCTCCTGCCGTTTTTATGGGCTTGATGACTCGAATCTTCAGACCGTATTTGGACAATTTTGTAGTCGTGTTTATTGATGACATCCTGATTTATTCTTGAGATGGGTTTGAGCATACCGAACATTTAAGAATTGTATTGCAGACTTTGAGAGATAAGAAATTGTTTGCTAAGTTCAGAAAAAGTGAGTTTTGGCTCCGAAAAGTCAGATTTTTGGGACACATTGTTTCAGCGAAAGGCATACGGTTTGATCCGAGTAAGATCTCGGCAATTGTTGAATGGAAACCGCCAAGGAAAGTATCCGGGGTTAGAAGCTTTTTGGGCTTGGCTGGTTATTATCAGCAATTCTTGAGATGGGATTTTTGATGATTGCTACACCTATGAGAAGATTGTTACAGAAAGATGTTAAGTTTGAATGGTCCGAGAAATGTCAAAAGTGTTTTGAATAGTTGAAAGCATTATTGACTGAGGCACTGGTATTAGTGCAGCATGAGTCGGGAAAAGAGTTTGTAATTTTTAGTGATGCATCTTTGAACGGTCTTGGTTGTGTGTTGATGCAAGAGGGCAAAGTGATAGCTTATGCCTCGAGACAGTTGAAATCATACAAAAAGAACTATCCGACGCATGACTTACAATTGGCTGCCATTGTGTTTGCTTTAAAAATTTGGTGACACCATTTTTTCAGTGAGAAGTGCCACATCTTTACCGACCACAAGAGTTTGAAGTATTTAATGACTCAAAAGGATTTGAATTTGTGACAATAGAGATGGCTCGAGTTGTTGAAAGATTATGAGTTGGTAATCGATTATCATCCGAGAAAGGCGAATGTAGTCGCCGATGCTTTAAGTAGGAAATCTTTGTTTGCATTGAGATCAATGTATACGCGACTGACTTTATCCGATGGTGGTTTGATTCTAGCTGAGTTAAAAGCTAGACCGATATTTCTTCAGCAAATTTACGAAGCTTAGAAAAGTGACAAAGAATTCAAGCTAAAAGAGTTCAATGCGAATCGACTAGTGATTCAGACTATCCGATTAGGACCAATGACTGTTTGATGTTCCGAGGTAAGATTTGTGTACCGAGAGATACTAGCTTATTCAGAAAATTCTTCACGAAGCACACGATGGTTGTCTGTCTATTCACCCAGGAAGTACGAAGATGTCTAATGATTTGAAGAAGTTGTATTGGTGGTCAGGTATGAAAAGAGATATTTCTGAATTCGTATCGAGATGTTTGATTTGTCAACAAGTAAAGGCCGAACATCAAGTACCTTCGGGTTTACTTTAGCTGTGATGATTTCCAAGTGGAAATGGGATAGGATTACAAAGGATTTTGTAACTGGATTACCTCTAACTCTGAAGAAGAAAGATGTTGTTTGGGTCGTTTTTGATAGATTGACGAAATTGACTCATTTTATTCTGGTACGTACAGACTATTCACTTGATAAGCTAGCTGAATTGTACATTGATGAGATTGTTAGATTGCACGGGGTACCTATTTCTATTTTTTTAGATAGAGATCCGATGTTTACATCTCAGTTTTGGAAGAAGTTGCAAGAAGCTTTGGGTACAAAGTTGAACTTTAGTACCGCATTTCATCCATAAATCGACAGTCAATCAGAAAGAACGATTCAGGTTCTCGAAGATATGCTTCGATGTTGTGTTTTAGAGTTCAAAGGTAGTTGGGAAAAATATCTACCATTAGTTGAGTTTTCTTATAATAACAGTTTTCAGTCGAGTATAAAGATGGCACCGTATGAAGCATTGTATGGCCACAAGTGTGGAACTCCGTTGTACTAGCCGAGCTCAGTGAAAAACAGATTCATGGGGTTGATTTGGTTAGAGAAACCGAAGAAAAAGTGAAAGTAATTCGTGATTGTTTGAAAGTATCTTCGGATAGACAGAAATCGTACGCTGATTTAAAACGAAAGAAAATTGAATTTCAAGTCGGTGATAAGGTATTTCTAAAAGTGTATCCGTGGAAGAAAATCCTTCGATTCAGTCGCAAGGGTAAATTGAGCCCTCGTTTTATTGGTCCGTATAAGGTTATTGAAAGAATAGGGCCGGTGGCATATCGGTTAGCTTTACTGACAAAGTTAGAAAGGATCCACGATGTGTTTCATGTATCGATGTTGCGCCGTTATCGATCAAATCCTTCGCACAAAATTTCACCGACGGAGGTTGAGCTTCGACCCGATATGACTTATGGTGAAGAACCGATCAAGATTTTGGCTCGGAAAGTTAAACAATTGAGAAATAAAAGCATAGCCCTAGTGAAAGTTTGGCGGCAAAGACATGGGGTCGAAGACACTACGTGGGAACTTGAGGAAACTATGAGAAAATAGTACCCAAACCTCTTTTCTGGTAAGCTTTTCGGAGACGAAAATCCCTAAAGGGAGAGAGTTATAACAGCCCGTTTTTAGGTCAAATCAGAATAGTGGTTTTGGGACCATAAAACCGAAGTAGAAATATTTATTTTATTATTTCTTTAAGGTCCACAGTATGATTGAATGATTGTGTAAAACTTTTGCTAAGAAATTTTATCTGTAACACCCCAAACTCGGCCTAGACGTTATGGCCGGATCTAGCATGTCACATAAGAAAATAGTTGAAAAGCCAAGCGATCGTTAAAAATGTTGCTTCTCTTTTTGAAATCCTAAGTTTCGTGGTTTGTTTGTAAAAATGCGACTTGCTTAATATCTATTTTTTTAAAAATAGTTGTTATTATCTTGAAGAAAAACTGTTTTTTTGTCAGTTGTGAAAATCGAACTTGAATAGTTACGGAAACATGCCATTTTGAAAGTGATTTTTAATGTTTTAAGAAACCCCGTATTAAACACTTAACAGTTTAGTAAATGCCGAAATGAAAGTTAAAAGAAAAGTAAAATAAGTCCAATGGACTTATTACAAAACAATAATCCAAATTAAATAATCTTAAAAATAAGATAAAAACTAAATTTACGGAGTTTCTTGAGGAACAACTCCGATGTATGGCCACCACCGAGATCTCTGCAGCTCCCAAATCCACTAACACTGGGGATTACCTGCAAGGTTATAGGAAATAGGGTGAGTTATGATCGTGTCTGTTGAGTCTTAAAATATATAAAAAGAATGATCGAACCTGGAAACTAACTCTGACAACAATTTGAGGCAAGCACACCTATCGAACAGTAGTATAGTTTAGGCAAGACTGGAATGTCGAACCCAAAGGAACCAAAAGTCCTAATACTAACTCTCTTTTTATTAGTTAGCCTAAGAATAAAGGGATTTATTTATCTAATCTAAATTAATTAACTACTAAACTAAAGACTCTAAGACAAAGAAGAAGAGTTTGGGAAAATAACTTGAGGAAAAACCAATTGATTAAGACGACACCCAAGGAAGAATCCACCTAGACTTCACTTGTTATCTAACTCTGAACCAGACGATTTGTTCATTTGAGTTGATCCGTAAGATTCCCTAATGTATATTAAACCCTCTCTCGAAGCGAATAATGTCTAACCCTAGGTTGATTAATTGAAATCTCTTTCTAATTAAAACCCCTAGAATAACATTAACTCGATCTATGGACTCCCATATTAGGTTTCACCCTAATCCGGCAAAATCTCGTCACCCTATCTCTAGGCGCGCGATCAACTCCGCTTAATTTTGCTAGATCTACTCTTAGGCAGGGACTTTTGCTCCTCCACCTAAGCACATCATACTTGAATTAATATCCTGGAAATATCAACACAAGAATTAAGAACACATAATCAAGAACAAGTCAAATATTTATCATATAGTTCAACAAACGATAACAAGATTCGTCTTAGGTTTCATCCCCTCAAGTATCTGAGGGTTTAGTTCATAATAATGAAAGAAAACATCTCAAAAGAAAACATAAAACAAAACATAAGAAATCCCTAAAACCCCCTGAAGGAATTGAATGAGAGATCCTCTGTCTTGAGTATAACTTCGGCTTCTTGAGATGGATCAACTGGCTATCTTTGAGTAAATCTCCACAAATCTGCCTCCTTTGGCCTAGTCGGACAGCCCCTGACTAAAGCCTTGGGTTCCCCCTTTTCTCATCATACTTGGGTGTTTATATAGGCTTTTGAATATGTTAATTTGCCCCTAAGTATCCAAATCCAAATGAAACTCTTCTTTCCTGCGACAGGGACACGCCCATGGTACACACCCGTGTAAGTCGTGGTTAGGCCGCGTTCGATCCTCTTGAATTGGGCACGACCGTGTGGATTTGGGCCAGGCCGTGTCGATTGTTTTGGGCCCATTTTCTGTTCTTTTCGTCATTGGGTGCTCTCCTGAGTATAAAACATGAAAAGAAAGGATTGAAGCACATTTTTACATAATTCGAGGCTTAAATCATCCAAAAGCATGTTAAATGTGGGCTTAAAATATGTTACTTTTACGGTTTATCAAGTTACAAGAACTCAGTGTATAATCCCATTTTCAGTCACAATTATAGGCTCAGTTTGGGCCCAAGCCCCATACAGTATCAGTTTGGGCCTACAGCCCCAAAATCATGGTAATGTAAATAGTGAATGCAGCCCACCCCAATCCAACCCTACACTCCACCCGTACCAGCCCTACACTCTATGTGGGGACCAAGTCAACCCACCCAGCCCTATACTCCAAGAATGCAGTCGAGCTGCCATTATAAATGCAGCAAAGCTGCCAGTAACAGTATATGTGGCTGAGCCACTAAAATCAGTATAATGTGGCATAGCCACCAGTACAGTACTTCCTCCATAAATATAACCCCACCTAATGCACATGTCATGGCATAATACTTCAGTGTATGCAATTATGTATCATCATGGCAATTAATCAAATTATACACAAACCTACCAAATCTGTCCCTAAAGGTATACCAGAAATTTTGCCCCATGACGGCGGTTCAGTAATTTTACCCATGAGGGTATTTCAGTAATTTACCCAGCAAGGGTATTTCAGTAATTTACCCTCCAGGGGTATTTCAATAATTTACCCTCCAGGGGTATTTCAGTAATTTCATTGTCTAACTGCCTTTCTAGTGGCCTATTGTCGCCTCGAACAACATGGGACCCCTTTTTGAGTATCTACAATACATTTCGGCCTAGAAATCCATCTCAGACACGAACGGGCCCACACGCTCATGTGGCCCATTATGCTTGGTTTCGATCTCAGTTTTGCAGTTTCCTCAACTGCATCGATTATTCGGTCATTTTCTATCAATTTTGCCTATAAGGGCTCGTTAGCCCATAGGGCTCGTTTTGGCTCGATCAGGCCAGTTACAGCCTCGATTTCGCGAGAGTGCTCGTGACACTCTCGACGATCTATCGCCACCATTCATGGCTCAACTTACCCCTACGAGCGTTCGCATGCTTGAGTGGTCGTAGTTGCCTGCTTTTCGGCTTTTCGACTTTTGGCCGTTTCAGAGAACATCACATGCATTCATCGAAGTGGGTGTGAGATTACACACCTAGTTTAGATGGCCGAAAGAACCACTCCTCATTGCCCCTAGAATAACAACGATCAAAAGTTAGCCCCAAATTTTCAAAGATTCCATAAACCCGAATTCACTACACCACTAGAATCACTTACCCTAAAATGTGATCTCCTTTACAGAGTCCCAAGATTCGGCCTTGCTTCCTAGCTACCACCACACGTTCCTACAAGAGAGTAATTGATGCACCTAAGAGGTTAGCATCTAAGCAACATTCAGCCCTCCTACGGGAAAGAAGGAGACCGAAGCTAACCTCCCAGAAAAAGGTCACATAAATACCTTAACACCAAAATAAAGAGGTAATCGAAAAACTTCACCTTTACCCAAGACCAAAGTTGACAGCCTATGCCCGTTGTTTGCCAAAGAAATTCGGCCTACACCCCAGGAAGAAGTTCGGCTTAGGCTAGGTATAGAGGGAAGAAAAATAAAAACCGTGAGAGTATGGCATTCGGTCCAAGAAAGAAAGATGATGCCAGAAGAAAAAGAAAGAATATGAAAATAGAGACTTACCAATTAAAGAACACAAGATGAAGAATGGGTGTTGAAGAGATTCGGCTATTAAAAGAAAAGAGGTTAGAAAGGAATTCGGCTACAGGTGTTTGGGCGACAACAAATGAAAAGAAAAGTGTTTGAAAAAAAAAATGAGAAGTGAATAGAAAGGTTGAGGTTTCGACAAAGAAAATTGCAACAAGAAGACCCGAAATGCTTTAGCCAAAAAATGCAAAAAGGTAAAATTTCTCTCAAAAGAACATCTAGAAAAAAAACAGCACTCTCTCTCACTCAATGACCGAATATGCTACCTAGTCCCCTCCTCAGTTGAAATTCTTCCCCCCAAACACTCCCATGTTCGGCCAACTCCACCTCTCTCCTCAATCCCTTGATTCTCTCCTTATTTTCCTTCCCACAATGCTCTCCACCACTCATTCAAACCGTTTGACTGAGTCTCCACTCTCTCCTTGCAGAGTTCTATCTGAACTCTACCTCTTCCACCAACTTGACACAAAAATAGAAGCCTTGATTTGCCAACTGTGGGATTCGAACCCCTTTCTCCTTGCACCACAAATGATGCCACCACCACTCCACCACAAGCTCTCTTGTGTTGGACAACACACTAATAAATATAAGTCCTACTTCCAACAGTCCTCCCCCTAAAGTGCCCAAAAACCAAAATTTTACCAGGGCTCCAACTCGACCCCAGGCCTTCCTAGAGCCCCTAAATACCTTCAAACAACCCACAGAGCAAGCCCAACATCCAATTGTACAAAAATCACAACCCCTAATTTTTGGGATGTTACAATTCTACCCCTTTAAAGAAATTTCGGCCTCGAAATTTTACCTGATCAAAAGAGATGGGGGTATTGATGTCGCATTGCCTCCTCAGGCTCCCACGTGGCTTCCTCCGAACTGTGATTACTCCACAACACTTTGACCAATGGTACAGATTTCCTTATCAACAATTTAACATCACGATCCAAAATCTGCACCGGTTCTTCTTCAAAAGATAGATTAGGTCTTATCTCATTTTCTTCCTCCGACACTACATGAGAAGGACCTGAACGGTAGCGCCTTAGCATAGAGACATGAAATACGTCGTGTATCTAGTGTAACTCAGGAGGTAATTCAAGTTGATATGCAACCGGTCCAACGCGTTTCGACACCTGGTAAGGTCCAATGAACCTGGGACTTAACTTGCCCTTCCGTCCAAATCTTAGAATCTTCTTCCAAGGTGAGACTTTCAAGAAGACAAAGTCTCCCACAGAAAACTCAATCTTTTTATGCTTTAAGTCAGCATACGACTTTTCCCTATCAGAGACTTCTTTTAACCGACCCCGTATCAGCTTCACTTTTTCTTCTATTTCAAAAATTAACTCTGGACCCAATAGCCGTCGCTCACCCAATTCTGTCCAGCAGGTAGGGGTACGACACCTACGACCATATAATGCCTCGTATGGTGCCATCTAAATCTTGATTGGTAGCTGTTGTTATACACAAATTCCGCTAAGGGTAAATAATCTTCCCAACTGCCTCTGAAGTCAATCACACAGCTCCTTAACATGTCTTCCAAAATCTGGATTACCATCTCTGACTTACCATCATTCTATGGATGAAACGCTGTGCTGAAGTCTAATCTTGTACCCAAAGCTTCATGTAACACCTTCCAGAACCGAGATGTAAATCTAGGGTCCCTGTCTCATATGATAGACACTGGTACCCCATGCAACCTCACAATTTCTGCCACATACAACTTGGCCAATTTCTGCAACGAGTAGTCAGTGCGAACTGGTATGAAGTGCGCAGACTTAGTCAATCGATCAATAATTACCCACACTGAATCTTTCTTAGTAGGTGTCAGGGCTAGCCCACTAATGAAATCCATTGTTATCCTCTCCCATTTCCAGAATGGAATCTTTACATGTTGTAGCAGTCCCGAAGGGAGCTAATGCTCGGCCTTCACTTGCTGGCATGTCAAACGCTTACTTGCAAAATCAGTCACCTCACGCTTAAGTCCTGGCCACCAACACTGTTCACACAGATCTCGATATAATTTGTTCCCACCGGGGTGCATAGTGTATGGGCTACTATGCGCTTCCCGTAGAATCACCTGTCTTAACTCGGAATCCCTCGGTACACAAACTCTCCCACGGAAACATAATACTCCTTCACCATTCAATTCAAAATCCAAAGTCTCTCCCTTCTCTACCTGTTGAAAATGAGAACTCAACGACTCATCCAGCATCTGTTTCTCTTTAATCTGACTAATCCATGTTGGTTTTACTTGCAGTTCCGCCAACAAACTACCATCCTCAAATAGATTAAGCCGAGCGAACATTGCTCTCAAGTCAGACACCACCTTACGACTCAGCGCATCCGCTACTACATTGGTTTTCCCCGAATGATACTCAATCGAGCAATCATAAGCCTTTAGCAACTCTATCCACCTCCGTTGCCTTAGATTCAACTCCTTTTAGGTTAGGAGATACTTCAAACTCTTATGGTCAGTGTAGATGATCGACTTCTCCCCATACAGGTAATGTCTCCATATCTTTAATGCGAACACTACTGTAGCTAGTTCCAAGTCATGAGTAGGGTAGTTCACTTCGTGGGGCGTAAGTTGACGAGATGCATATGCCACCACCTTGCCTTCTTGCATCAACACACAACCCAGTCCCGTGTGCGACGCATCACAGTAAACAACATTTTTTTCCCAGGCTTAGGCTGAATCAATACCAGTGCTTCAGTCAGAATCTTCTTCAACTTCTCAAAACTTTCCTGCTGTTTATCAGTCCACACAAATGGTACCCCCTTACGCATCAATTTAGTTAGAGGTGCGGCAATCAACGAAAACCCCTCAATGAACCGCCTGTAGTACCCAGCTAAACTCAGAAAACTCTGGATCTTTGACACTAACTTAAGTGGCTTCCAATCCAATACAGCTTCGACCTTCTGAGGATCAACCCTAATCCCCTCGGTAGACATAACATGCCCCAAAAATGTCACTTCCTTCAGCCAAAACTCGCACTTACTGAATTTGACGTAAAGTTGCTTTTCCCTCAATATCTGCAGCACAACCTGAAGATGTGAGTCATGCTCCTCCTCAGTCCTTAAATACACTAAAATGTCATCTATGAATACCATCACGAACTGGTCTAGATAGGGTTGGAAGACCCGGTTCATCATATCCATGAAAGCAGCTAGTGCATTCGTTAATCCAAATGGCATGACCAGAAACTCGTAATGCCCATAACGAGTTCAGAATGCAGTCTTGTGTATATCTGCCTTCTTGACCCTTAGTTGATGATATCACGATCTTAAGTCTATTTTCGAGAAGACCGAAGCTCCCCGCAGTTGATCGAACAGATCGTCAATTCTTGGCAGTAGGTATTTGTTCTTAATCGTTAACTTGTTCAACTGATGATAGTCAATACACATACCCATTGACCCATCCTTCTTCTTTACGAACAATACCGGTGCTCCCCACGGAGATACACTTGGTCTGATAAATCCTCGATCCAATAGCTCTTGGATCTGAGCCTTTAATTCTACCAGCTCCTTCTGTGCCATCCTATACGAGGCGATAGACATCGGAGCCGTTCTCGGTAACAACTCAATGCCAAATTCGACCTCACGATTCAGAGGCAATCCCGAAAGCTCTTCCGAAAATACATCAGGAAATTCCTTTACTGTCCTAACATCCCCAGTAGACAACTCCTTAGCATCAGATGTACTGACAAAAGCTAGAAACGCCTCACACCCCTTTCGAACCGATTTCTCGGCTCTTAACGCGGAGATTACATTGGTCAGATAGTCCCTTCTCTCTCCCATCACCATCACTTCCTCATCCTCTGATGTCTTTAATATCATACGCTTAGAAGCGCAATCTAAGTTTGCACGGTGCTTCACCAATCAGTCCATGCCAAGAATGAGGTTAAATTCGCCAAACGGCAGTTCCATCAAATTTACCGGGAAGATAACCCCTTGAACCTCCAAAGGCACATCTCTAAATAGCTTATTCACTACGACAGACTATCCTAGAGGACTAATCACTGACATCTCTCTTTCAGCAAGTTCGAATTGTATATCCAATGTTCCAGTCACATTACAAGCAACATACGAATGCGCTGACCCAATATCAATTAAACCAAAACATGGTACACCATAAATAATGAACGTACCAATTATGACGTCAGGTGCATCGCCCTTCTCTCGACGCCGAGCAGCATAAACCAACCCTGGCTGTCTTGCATCTGTATTACTAGCACCTCTGCCCGGTGCTCCACGACCTCACCCAAATCCATTTCCTCCTCGGGCTGGGCCACGACCTCTCGGTGGCTGTTGATCACCTCTGTCTGGCTGAACATAACCCTGTCTCGCAACTGGCACTGGACCCGGTTTCAGCGTACAGTCTTTAATTCTGTAGTCTTTTGACCCGCACTTGAAGCAAGCCCCAACTTTCTTCCAACATTCACCCTGATGAAACAACCCTCACACTGCGTAAGGCTGCGGTCTGCCAGCAGCAAATGAAACTCCAGCTCGGACCAGCCCATCAAATCTAAGCCTCTTTTGAAATCTATCAGAAGAACTGGAGGGCCTAAAATCTCTCTTATTCCTGCCCCTTTCCTTGTCACGGTTCTGACGCTCAGAGTGTTTCACCTCCTCAGCAATCTTGGCCTTCTCCACCAATGTAGCAAAATCTCTCTCCCTCTGCAGGGCTATCAGTACCCACAACTCATCTCGCAACCCATCTTCAAACTGCACACAACGCTCATAATCGGTCGAGACTATTCCCTGAGCATACCGGCTCAGACACAAAAATTTCGTCTCATATTCCGCCACAGATTTATTCCCCTAAACCAGATTCAAGAATTCTTTCCTCCGGGCGTCCACATAACAAGCCCCGACATATTTTCCCGGGAAAGCAGTTTTAAAGAAATCCCAGGTTAATTGATCTGCTTGTGTGCCTTTCCTCACAGTGAGCCACCACTGGTATGCCTCATCTCTCAGTAGGGATACCGCCCCTTTCAGCTTTTGCTCCACCGAGCAGTCCAGATCATCCATGATCCGCTCCACTACCTCCAACCAATATTCTGCCACATTTGGGGCTACACCAGAGATTCCTCTAAAAACTTCAGCTGCGTTCGATTGGAGTCGTTCAGAAATAGACCCCCGAGCTACCGACCCAGTACTTGCTCCAGCAACCCGTTCTAAGACCCGTAGCATTGCTTGGGACAAAGCATCGTCCCCTCCAGTTCGATCATAAGACCTCGCTTCGGTCACTGGTGATGCAGGTGCTTCCATTTCAGGCATGTGTCCCGATGCTGAGGACCCAGCCCTAGTACCTCGGCCTCTACCACGGCCACGTCTACCTCTTCCACGACCTCTTGTACTCATCTCGATGTAACACATTAATCTGTTTACGAGTTTTATGAACCAGTTTATAGTTCCCATGATTATTAACAAGTTTTTTATGGAAAACAGTTATAAGAGTTGTTTTCGCAGATCGAATTTCCTACTGTTTCAGTCTCTACAGTCTCAGTTTCTGTAGCTAAAGCTTCAGTGTACTACCACTACCTCTAGTAGTTTCTTACTACAATCTTTTCATTGTAAAATCTAGTATAAAGTAAGAGAACTTACGGATTTGGTGCCCGAGACTCAGTGTGCCATACTTCCAGTGATACTATACATTTTCTAAACCACATTTTGAACTGTTTTGAAAAACATTTTCAAACCCATTCCACAGCCGAGTTTTGCAACTGGACTCTGATACCATAAAATGTAACACCCCAAACCCGGCCTAGACGTTATGGTCGGATCTAGCATGTCACATAAGAAAATAGTTGAAAAGCCAAGCGATCGTTAAAAATGTTGCTTCTCTTTTTGAAATCCCAAGTTTCGTGGTTTGTTTATAAAAACACAACTTGCTTAATATCTATTTTTTTTAAAATAGTTGTTATCATCTTGAAGAAAAATTGTATTTTTTTCAGTTGTGAAAATCGAACTTGAATAGTTACGGAAACATGCCATTTTGAAAGCGATTTTTAATGTTTTAAGAAACCCCGTATTAAACACTTAACAGTTTAGTAAATGCCGAAATGAAAGTTTAAAAAAAAGTAAAATAAGTCCAATGACCTTATTACAAAACAATAACCCAAATTAAATAATCTTAAAAATAAAATAAAAACCAAATTTACGGAGTTTCGTGAGGAACAACTCCGATGTATGGCCACCATCGAGATCTCCGCAGCTCCCAAATCTACCAACACTGGGGATTACCTGCAAGGTTATAGGAAATAGGGGTGAGTTACAAGAACTCAATGTGTAATCCCATTTTGAGTCACAGTTATATGCTCAGTCTGGGCCTAAGCCCCATATTGGGCCTACAGCCCCCAAATCATGGTAATGTAAATAGTAAACCCCAATCCAACCCTACACTCCACCCGTACCAGCCCTACACTCCATGTGGAGAATAAGTCAACCCACCCAACCCTACACTCCAAGAATGCAGCCGAGCTGCCAATATAAATGCAGCAAAGCTGCCAGTAACAGTATATGTGGCCGAGCCACTGAAATCAGTATAATGTGGCATAGCCACCAGTACAGTACTTTCTCCATAAATATAACCCCACCCAATGCACATGTCATGGCATAATAGTTCAGTGTATGCAATTATGTATCATCATGGCAATTAATCAAATTATACACAAACCTACCAAATCTGTCCCTAAGGGTATACCAGTAATTTTGCCCCACGAGGGCGGTTCAGTAATTTTACACACTGAGGGTATTTTAGTAATTTACCCACCGAGGGTATTTCAGTAATTTACCCACCAAGGGTATTTCATTAATTTACCCATTAAGGGTTTTTCAGTAATTTACCCACCAAGGGTATTTTAGTAATTTACCCTCTAGGGGTATTTCAGTAATTTCATTTGGGCCTAGAAATCCATCTCAGGCCCGAACGGACCCACACGCTCATATGGCCCATTACGCGTAGTTTCGATCTCAGTTTTGCAGTTTCCGCAACCACATCGATTATTCGATCGTTTTCTATCAATTTTACCTATATGGGCCTGTTAGCCCATTGGGCTCGTTTTGGCTCGATCAGGCCCGTTATAGCCTCGATTTCTTGAGAGTACTCGTGACAGTCTCGATGATCCATCGCCATCATTCGTGGCTCGATTTACCCCCACGAACATTCGCATGTTTGAGTGGTCGCTGTTGCTGACTTTTCGGCTTTTTAGCTTTTGGTCGTTTCAGAGAACATCACGTGCATTCATCGAGGTGGGTGTGAGATTACACACCTGGTTTAGATGGCCGAAAGAACCACTCCTCGTTGCCCCTAGAATAACAATGATAAAAAGTTAGCCCCAACTTTTCAAAGATTCCATAAACCCGAATTCACTACACCACTAGAATCACTTACCCTAAAACGTGATCTCCTTTATAGAGTCCCAAGATTCGACCTTGCTTCCTTGCTACCGCCATATGTTCCTACAAGAGAGTAATTGATGCACCCAAGAGCTTAGCATCTAAGCAACATTCAGCCCTCCTAGGGAAAGAAGGAGACCGAAGCTAACCCCCTAGAAAAAGGTCACATAAATACCTTAACACCAAAATAAAGAGGTAATCGAAAAACTTCACCTTTACCCAAGAACAAAGTTGACAGCATATGCCCGTTGTTTGCCAAAGAAATTTGGCCTACACCCCAGGAAGAAGTTCGGCTTAGGCTAGGTAGAGAGGGAAGAAGAATATAAACTGTGAGAGTATGGAATTTGGTCCAAGAAAGAAAGATGATGCCAAAAGAAAAAGAAAGAATATGAAAATAGAGACTTACCAATTAAAGAACACAAGATGAAGAATGGGTGTTGAAGAGATTCGGCTACTGGAAGAAAAGAGGTCAGAAAGGAATTCAGCTACAGGTGTTTGGGGGACAACAAATGAAAAGAAAAGTGTTTGAAAAAGAAATGAGAAGAAGTGAATAGAAAGGTTGAGAAAGAAAATTGCAACAAGAAGACCTGAAATGCTTTAGCCAAAAAATGCAAAAAGGCACTCTCCCTCACTTAATGACCGAATATGCTACTTAGTCCCTTCCTCAGCCGAAATTCTCCCCCCAAACACTCCCAATCCCTTGATTCTCTCCTTATTTTCATCCCACAATGCTCTCCACCACTCATTCAAACTGTTTGACTGAGTCTCCACTCTCCCCTTGCAGAGTTCTATCTGAACTCTACCTCTTCCACCAACTTGACACAAAAATAGAAGCATTGATTTGCCAACTGTGAGATTAGAACCCCTCTCTTCTTGCACCACAAATGACGCCACCACCACAAGCTCCCTTGTGTTGAACCACACTCTAATAAATATAAGTCCTACTTCCAACAGTCTTCCCCCTAAAGTGCCCAAAAACCAAAATTTTACCAGGGCTCCGACTCGACCCCGGGCCTTCCTAGAGCCCCTAAATACCCTCAAAGAACCCACAGAGCAAGCCCAACATCCAATTGTACAAAAATCACAACCCCTAATTTTTGGGATGTTACATTATCGATAGAGTGTCCAGTTTGACTAATAGGACAAAATTGTAATAGGTGCAAAATGTATGTTCTAGAAGCTAAGGGTGTTTAATTGTGAAAAATTCTTAAATTGTAGGTTCTTATAATTAGACCATTATACCTTAAGATGGAGAAAAATGGACATAGAGTAAGTAAAATTTGAAATTTTAAGTGAAGGGCATTTTGGTCATTTGGTAAATAAAGACAAAACTAACTAAGAAATAGATGTCCATTTTCCCAATTTCATCCGCCTATAGTTGAATTTCACAAGGACTCCATATCTAGGGCTTTGGCCAATTTCAAGCTCGATTGTAAGTCCGTTCTTGTTCCATTTTTGATGGTTTTTATGGTTTTGAAGTTGTCTTAACCTAATCTAGCTATTTCAAGGACTAATTTGAAAAGATGTCAAAGTCTAAAATTTTACCCATGAAGAATATGTATGTATTTTGATGTTTGATGGTAGAAAATGCATGTTTGATGTTAGGAAAGTAACATTTATAAAGCAATTTTTGATGGAAATGTCAAAAAGGGACCTATTTGTAAAAGGTTGAAAAATGTGTGTTAAAATGTGAATAAATGAAAAATATGTGTTGTTATGAGTATGAATAAGTTTGGGCTAGGCTTGGGTTTTTAAGAAATTGAATGAACTTCATTTTACGAGCCTAGGGACTAAAATGTAAAATGTCAAAAGTTTAGGGGCAAAAATGTAATTCTTGCCATGAGGTGTTTTTGGGCTAAATTGAATAATGTGATAAATAAATGAGATGAATTTGGTATTATCGATCAAGAAAAACGAAGTTCGGGTCTAGATCGAGGGAAAACCAAAGTAATTGACGAATAGACCCGTTTGGTCGTTTTTGTAACCAAGGTAAGTTCGTATGTTAAATAAGCTTTAATATAATTGTATTTAATTGTTTTAATATTGCATGAACTGCATGATTGACTATATGGACGAGTCTAATTCTATGGGCATGTCTGACGGCAATTCGACAAATAAGAACTCCCGTTTGAACCTTAGGAATAGGTTAGGGTACAAGTGACATGTCACTAGATTTACCATGTGTTATGTGATTATGTGATCACGGTGCTGGTCCTGTACGTCCTACTGGTAGCTGAGTATATCGGCATATGCTGCGGTTACTTGATAGCTTGTGTGAGCAGCACCGCATAGTTACATCTTGACCGATAGCTTGTGTGAGCGGGCTCGTTGTTAGCTCGAGAGCGAGCAACTATGTGATATGAAACTTAGGTAGCATTAGCTACATATGTGGCACTAAGTGTGCCAGATTCTCGAGTATCCAACATTATTATTCCGAGTGGTTCACGGGTATGTCAAAAAAGTGAATATGTGTAAATTGATTTCGAGATGGTACAGGTATGTACTCAAAGCTTATGATTATTAACTCGTGAAATGACAATTTCAAGGTAAGCTTTGGAAGTGAAATATGGTCATGAGATTATGGTAAATTACATTATCTTATGTTACATTACTTGAATGTTAATGTTGGTAGGGTTTCATTATTTCTTTCATACAAGCTTACTAAGCTATCTAGCTTATTCTGTTTATTTTCCATGTTTTTATAGTGTCGCCAAGCTAGCTCGGATTGGGGATCGTCGGAGATTCGCCTCACACTACCAAAACTATCATTTTGGGTATTGATGAAATTTAGCATTTTGAGTATATGGTATGTATAGAAACTTGTCATTTTGGGTATATGTGTCATTATGATTTGGCCAAAAGTATTGGCCTTTAATAGATAAATGTTTTATTTTGTATAAGGCCTTGAAAGATGGTCTATCTTGGTTAAATTGGATGTGAGTTATGCATGGGCTAATGTTATTTGTGATATGCCTTTAATTTACTTGGTCGATGAATCATTGTGGCTTAATAACTTAGGTGTTAAATGGGGAGAATTGGCTTGATGGTAAGTTAGTGAAATTGGGGTAGACTATACATATTGAAAGTAATCATATTGAATGCTTGTGGATGTGCTTGTGGTATGTTTGGGTTTGGCAAAGTATGATGTTTTAAGCATGATAGATGTTGGCTTTTAAATGACATGTTTAGGCTTTAGTTATGATAGTATTGGTTGCTTGTTTGTGCTATGAATTATGCCATTGAAGTTGTGTACAACTGTGTGCAAATGAGGGTGGCAAACGACATGCTAAATAACCTTATTTTGTCCACACGGGTAGACACACAGACGTGTGTCTAGGCCGTGTGTGACACATGGCCTTTCCCACAGGCATGTGTTTCAGCCGTGTGTCTCCTACACCTTAATTTTTGAGAAACAGAATGTCCAGAATTGAGCACACGGGCAGACACACAGACGTGTGTCTCAACCATGTGTGCTACACGACCTAGAACACGGACGTATGTCTTGGCCGTATAAAACCTGCACCTAATTCGAATGAAATTAATTAACCACACGACCTAGCACACAGACGTGTGGAATGGTCGTGTGGCACAAGTCAGAGAGTGATAAACCGTAATATATACATATTTTAATCCCACATTTAGCATACTTTGGGATTATTTATTCCTTGAATTGTGGAATTTGGTGCTCCTAATCCTTTAATTTCATGTTTTATACTTAGGAGAGCATCGGAAGGTGAAAACAACGAGAAACGGGCCAAAAACGGAGAAAATGGGCCAAAGTACGAAATGCATACGGCCTGGGCCCAAGCCACACGGCCGTGCCTCTTCAGCAGACCCAAACATGGCCTGGCCTCTATTTATACGGGCGTGTCCCTGCCGTGACCTATTGTAATTCCACTGGAATTAGGATACCTAGGGGCGAAGAAAGACATTTCGAAAGCCTATATAAACACCCTAAGTGTGACCTAAGAGGGGGAGTCCATGTAGGCTTAGGAGCCAAGCCAGAGAGGTCAGAATTGTAGAATTTACTCGAAGAAAGCTAGTTGATTCATCTCAAGAAGCCGGAGTCATACTCAAGACGGAAGATCTTCCCTTCAATTTCCTTTAGGGGTTCTAAGGTTTTTCTTATGTTTTGTTTTATATTTTCTTCTAAGATGTATTCTTTTATGATTATGAACTAAACCCCTCAAATACCTGAAGGGGATGAAACCTAAGACGGATCTTGTTATTATTTTCTGAACTATATGATAAATACTTGATTTGTTCTTAATTATGTGTTCTTAATTCTTGCTTTGATATTTCAGGATATTGATTCAAGTATTGATGTGCTTAGGCAGTGGAGCAAAAGTCCTTGTTTAAGAGTAGATCTAGCATAGTTAAACAGAGTTGATCGCAACCTTAGAGATAGGATAACGAAAATCTGCCGAATTAGGGTCAAACCTAATATGGGAGTCCACAAATCGTGTTAATGCAATTCTAGGGGTTTTAATTAGAAAGAGATTTCAATTAATCAACCTAGGGTTAGACATTAGTTGCCTCGGAAGAGGTATTAATATAAATTAGAGAATCCTACGAATCAAGTCAAGTGAATAAATCGTGTGGTTCAAAGTTAAATAACAAGTGAAGTCTAGGTGGATTCTGTAAGAGTATGCCCAAAGATCAATCATGAGATGGTTGTAATAACATACTTAATTTACCATGTTTATTAATATAAAGCGTTGTCATTATTATTTCAGTTTTTCTTTCTGTGTGTATAGATAAACTGTTTTATAATAATGTCCTGAGAATAATATGATTATTCTTAAAAGATCCTTAGTCGAGTATTATTGTTGACTAGGACAATAATAATGCATTAAGACTAACATGTAGTTGATTGATGATAAAGAGTTGTCATTGATATGGAGTGTCAAAATCAATGCATGAATATGTGTGTTAGAGAACAACATATTGGATTGACCCGCTATGAGTATGTTTCTTGGATTATTATGTAATTGTCACAACATTACTCATAGTGATTAATATGTATATGATCCTCAGACTTGAGATCATTATTATCCCAGCATCGTGAGTTGTATATTTTGATACAGTCAAACGTACACCGTAACAGGTTGTTCTATAAAGGCTGATGTTGGATATACCACAATCTATGTAGAGGGATATGGTTGATCAATAAAGGATAAGTCCCTCCTACATAATAGGAGTAATATCTTAGGCCACTTGATTGAGTGAGACTAGAAATGCATGGCCATGCTCAAATAAGTTGATATGAGATGTCATACTAATTTGTATATCATAGTCTACTCAAGATATCAAGAAACATGGGATGGACTATGCAAGTGTGACTATCCCATGACTTGTATCCGTTCCAGAGATAAAGGACTTAAGGATTAATGCATGAAAGGTTAATCACGAAAGGTTATGTCGAATCATGACTTCTTGTAACTTAGGTAGCAATGATGCATTGCTAGATGCCACTCATTGTCTGTGACAATAGACTCGTTCTAGTATTACTGCTAACGTTGCAAGAACCTACAGGGTCACACCCTATGGTTGAAATGATCGGAATAAAATATAGTTGGTATTGTGTTTGGTTGTCACATAAATTAAATTAATTAAAGAATTAATTTAATTGGGCAATCAAATATTGAACATATTATATGTACAAGGATGTTGTACACATAATGATAACATAATTTTATTAATATATGAATTTGATTCATATATAAATTTAAATAAATATAGTTTACCGAAATCCTCATTATAATTAATGTAATTATAATTTTCAGATATAATTAATGTAATTATAAATTTCAGTTAAAAACTTTATTGTATTTATTTAATCTTGTAATACATTCAAGAGATACCAAATATAAAAGGCCCAATTAAGAGGATACCTATTATAAAAGGCCCAATGAGAAAGGCACCCATTATAAAAGGTATTAAAAGGAGACAAAACTCAATAGAAAACCCTAAGTGATTGCTTGTTAGGTCTAGCAGCCGTCAAGCAAATAAGCCTCCAAAACAGTTTTGGAGATTTCTTCTGTTCATAGTCAAACCGGGTGGATTACGTAGAGGCCGACATCGGAAAAGGTTGAGGCTTGATTCGACAGTAGATCAAAACTCTTGTTGCCAAGGCGTCGCTGTCTACTCAGATTGAAGTTTTGGTAATTTTGAAACCTTTATTTCACCCCGATTCGTTCCTCACACATGGATCCATGATTTGGATCGCCGGATCTAATTTTATTCTGCTGCGCCATGGGGTACCGGCGTTCCAACAGATTCTTCCTAAGGTATTGTCCTAATCGATTGGTATTTCCCAAAAGTATTTTCCCAAATTCATTCTCCGTTTCTTAGCATCCTTAGCTTGGTACTTAGTTAATTTTAGATTAAACAACAATTCCCTAATTTTTAGGCTAAATAATAAAGAGAGAGTTAGTATTAGTACTTTTGGTTCCCTTAGGTTTGACATTCCGGTCTTGCCACTAAACTGTACTACGGTTCGATAGGTGCGCTTGCCTCAATCGTGGTGATAGTTAGTTTCTAGGCTCGATCATTCATTATATAAATTTTAAGACTTCCCACTACGATCAAGTTTTTGGCGCCATTGCCGAGGAACTTAAATATTAAGAACGCTCAATTTTTATTACTTTAGCAATATTTTATTTTTGCAATTAAATTTTATTTTTACTTTTCTAAATTCTCTTCTTTACCTCTGGCAGGTATTATAGTTTATAACTAGAAGAAACTTGTTAGGACTGCTACTTTACGATAGTGAAATTGAAAGCATAGTTCGCAGAAACTGAAGAGAAATAAGGTGAAGCCTACAGTACATGCAAGAAGAGCAAGAAAACGAAATTAATACTACCGAAGAGATGGCTGAGAATAATCCGCTACCTCCAGAGGTGGCCGAAAATCATGCTCCTCGAACTATGTATGATTATGCTAAACCTAATTTAACAGGAACTAAGTCAAGAATTGTTAGACCTGCTATTGCTGCAAATAATTTTGAACTGAAACCTAACACAATTCAGATGATACAGTAGTTTGTTCAGTTTGATGGTTTGCAGGATGAAGATCCAAACAATCACTTGGCAAATTTCCTAGAATTTTTCGACACTTTCAAAATAAATGGCGTTTCTGATGATGTCATTCGTCTTCGGTTGTTTCCCTTTTCTTTGAGGAATAAAGCTAAACAGTGGTTGAACTCGTTACCATGAGGATCAATCACTACATGGGAACAAATGACCGAAAATTTTTTTGTTAAAATATTTTCCGCCGGCTAAAACGGCCAAGTTGAGGAATGATATCTCTTCTTTTGTGCAGATGGATTTAGAAACACTTTACGATGCATGGGAGAGATACAAAGATCTATTGAGAAGGTACCCCCACCATGGATTACCCTTGTGGCTACAGGTCCAAACCTTTTACAACGGTGTGAACTCCTCAACTAGACAGTTGATTGATTCAGCCGCCGGCGGAACCCTGAATAACAAAACACCTAAGGTTGCCTATGAATTCATTGAAGAGATGTCACTGAATAACTATCAGTGACAAGTCACTAGGACAAGGCCAACAAAAGCCGCCAGTGTTTTCAACCTCGACGCAGTAACCATGCTATCAAATCAGGTAGAGATGTTAAATAAAAATATTGATGGTTTTTGTGGTTCTTCACGGGTATATCCGGTTATGCAATGCGATACGAATAGAGGAGGAATGAACAACACAAAATACCCGCCTTACAACCTGAACGCTGAAAACGAGCAAGCTCACTATATGGGTAACAATTTTAGACCTCAAAATAACCCTTATAGTAATACTTACAATCCAGGTTGGAGGAACCACCCCAATTTCTCATGGGGTGGTCAAGGAACTCAAAGACAACAACCCCTCCCAGGTTTTCAATAGCAACCCTACCCACAAGAGAAAAAGCCGAACCTTGAAGAGATGTTGACAAAATTCATCGCAGTGTCAGAAACCCATTTTCAGAACACCGAAACAACACTTAAAAATCAATAAGCATCAATTAAAGGGATCGAGAACCAATTAGGGAAGCTTGCTAAGCTAATCTTCGAAAGACCACAAGGAAGCCTACCAAGCAACACTGAAACTAACACGAAGGAGCAACTTCAAGCCATAACAGCTCATGATAGTGTAGGGTTAGATGAGCCCAATTTAAGGCAAGAGGGTGTGGTAGAGGAAGGTAAGGTTGAGGTCAGCCATGGCAACCCAAAACTGGTAATTAAAGAATACCAACCTCGTGTGCCATACCCCAATACGATAAGGAAAGACAACACAGATGAACAATTCGATAAATTCCTTAAACTTAAAAAGAAATTACATATTAACTTACCGTTTCTTGAAGCTCTTTCACAGATGCCAAATTCAAGGAAATTTTTAAAAGAGCTTTTAACAAATAAACGAAAGTTAGACGAGGAGTCCATGTGGAACTAAATGCAGTGTGCTAAGCAATGTTGCAAAATAAACTATCACAAAAATTAAAAGGTCCAGGGAGTTTTACAGTTCCATGCTTAATTGGTAGTTTATCTGTTGATAATGCTTTAGCTGATTTAGGGGCAAGCATAAATGTTATGCCATATAAAATGTTTAAACAACCAGGTCTAGGGAAACATAAACAAACTAGGATGAGCATTTAATTAGCTGATAAGACTATTAGAATTCCTAGGGGCATAATCAAAGATGTTCTCTTGAAAATTGATAAATTCATATTTCCAGTAAACTTTTTCGTTTTAGACATGGATGAGGACAATAGTATCCCCTTAATTTTAGGAAGACCCTTTTTAGCGACTGCCAGGACTAAAATTGATGTCGGCACAGGTGAACTCATACTTTGTGTAGGTGACGAGACAATCACTCTTCAAGCTCTTGATTCGGCTAGGACATCGAGTAATCAAGGTGAGAACATAAATTCTATTAATGACCATTCGGTTAAACCTTCTTTTTAGGAAGCACCATGGAACTACACAACTAAACCAGATCCTAGACCTCATGCCAACAAGGAAATAAATCATGAGCAACGAAGGCTTCAGATCGATGAACTAGATGAGTGGAAGACACATTTCAAAGAGAAATTAGGAATACACAAAGTAGAACCAATGCCATTCCGTGGGACAAACAAATTTAAGATTGAGATCAGGTATTGTTGATAAGAAAGATCCTCGACTCTCCCCTTCCGACCTTAATACAAAAGAAGAAATCCCTTTTGAGGTACTTAATGTCTTCCCATACGGAACAGTCGAGGTAACCAATCCTATATTCGACACTTTTAAAGTAAACACTACTCGACTTGAACTATATACTGATAATAGAACTGGTAGCATGAGAAAGGATTTTCAACTCCTCAAACCACCATGATTATGCGAATGAGAGGTAAGTCTAGCTTAAGACTTTAAACAAGCGCTTCTCGCGAGGCAACCCGAGCACTAACCCCATTAATTTTTACATTTTTATTTTTACTTTTATTTTTCCTTTTTAGCACCTAACTATAATCTAACTAAAGCGCAGTTTTCCCTACCAGACGGCCTTGCACACGGGCATGGCCGTAGCCGTGTGGACACCACATATTTTCGTACCAACGTGGTAGAGATAGTACAAAATAGGACGAAAAATATCTTCAAGCCACGGGCTCCGACTAAACACCACGGCCGTGCGATCTAGCCGTGGTCGACACTGTTTTAGCAACACGGACATGGTGACCTACATACAGGCGTGGGAGAAATGAACGAAGCACAACACGGTCGTGTGATACGGCCGTGTGGCACAACACGCCCATGGTACACGGGCGTGGGGATGTACCAGATCTGAAATTTCTATTTAAAACGCCCCTCTCCCCTTCTCACCCACTCCCCATTCCCTTTCTTCCATATCCTTCACACCCCCTCCCTTTTCATTTTCATCCCTCTAACTCTTGATCTACACCATATCCATGTCAAAGAAATGGAAGGATCCTATCACAGTCTTCCTCTGCGAGACCGATCTACATAAGTTCATGCCGGCCGCTTTATCTACTCGACAGGACAAGGACCTTTGAGTCCTTCTTTTTCTTTTCTCTTCTCCTTTATTTTCCTTTTCTTTATTTCTCTTTTACTTAATTTAATCTATTTTATTTTGTTTTCTTTGATTTAGGTTCTAAAGGCTGTTAGGGAATTACCACACCACGCCTTAGAAATCACACCCACCTCGCGAACCATCTAACAATAAGGACTTTTCAGTCCATTAATCTTTTCTTTTAGTCTTATTTCACTTTTTATTTTATTTCTCTTTATCTTTCTTGTCTTTAAATATATAATTAGTATATTTTGAATTATTCTTATTATTTCCTGGCTAATTCTTCACGAGTTTCTCAATTTCTTCATCTAGCGCAGAGATTGTGGGCGGCCACCATGCCACCACCAAAGATGCCTCCTCCAACTTATATTTCACCTCCGAATCAAGTGTCCATACTTCCAACTCAAGGAACCCATCCGAAATTCAGGAAGTTTCACCTCTCTCCCTGTCTTTTGATGTTTCTACTGTATTGTGAATATCTATCTTCGTACATTGAGGGCAATGTACATCTTAAGTGTGGGGGTGAATTTTATTTTGAAAAGTCCCTAACATTTTGCATTATTCTCAAATCCCTGAATTATGTCTTGTTTTTAAGTAATTTTCTTATATTACTATTAGAACGAAATTTCCTTTGATTCATGATTTTTATTGATATGTTTTGGATTAAGTCATTGATAATTATGCAGCGATGATTTAAACTTTAGGAGGCTAGAGAATCAAGCATGATGAGTCTATTTTCAAAATTAAAATTTTGTTAGGTTGTCTACCTGAATCTAATTATTACCTTGAAGTTTGAAATTACAAGATTGATATCAAAAACCCATAATTTTTGTGAGATCTTAAACCTTTTAGAGCATACATTCTTTCGTGCTCACTTTTTGATTATGACTGTGTCAACATTGATTTGTTATTCTAGAACTTGCTTCGATTATACATGTCAAGACCACATCATTGAATTGATATACAGATATGATAAAGGCACTTAGGATTTAACCCACTCACTCCACTAGAAAGCCTATCCTCACAATTAACTCCTAGTGAACCCCTTTGATCTTAACAACCCTTTTATTGACTCACCCACTAATATTAACCCAAAACCCATCTTGTATTTGTTATCACCATTTCTTGACTCCCTTTTTGTCAAGATTTGATTCTGAGCAATTGCCTAACTATGTTCTTGTAACAGTCCGAATGCGACCTTTATCGGAACGGTGGTTTCGGGACCACGAATCCGAGCTGAAAAATCTCATGATATTATTTTATTCTCGTGTGTAGTAATTTTGAGTAAAAAGTGTTAAATTGTACGAATTTTATTGCTTGGGATGCTTGAATTAAGATAAAGGATCAAATAGATAAAGTATAAAAGTAGCATTCATTAAATTGAAGGGTTTAATTTAAGTGTTGTTTGAAAGAATGGGTTTGCATGTCAAATAACCCAACTCTTAAGGTGGTGGACGGCATAATGATTAGTAATTATATAAATTAAGTTGATTTTTGTTAATGGTGTTTTATTTATTTATTTTATATTATGTAGTGAATAAAGAAATAATAATAATAAGAAAATACATTTTCTCTTCCCACTTCCTCATCATCTTCACGAAAACAAGAAAAAGAGGGGAGAAATTTGAACTTCCATAGTTCGGTTATTGCATGTCCTCCTAAGGTGAGAAATTAAGCTTAATTTTTGTAAGTTCTTGCATAGTTGTGTTAGTTATCTTGATGTTATCAAATACATGTGGAAATTTTGGAGCTTGAAGCTTCTTCTAGGTTAGGCCATGGATGAACATTTTGGTTTTGTTATGTTTGATAGAAGAATATTAAGCATAGTTAAGACATTAACTTGTTTGAATAGGAATTTAGATAAAAGGTATGTGTGAAGGCTTGAATTATGAAATAAATAGTTGAGAGTAAAATTTCATGAATAAATGGTTTATATAGACTTGTGAATGAGTGAAGAAGATTCAATTCTTAAGGGGTTAGCCCGAATTTCATGAAATTCTTGTGATTATGTTTGGGGGATTAAATTGCAAGAAACTGAAACTAGGGGGCAAATTGCAAACTTGTAAACTACATGTATGGTTTATTTTAATGATAGGAAGAGACTTAAATAAGTTGGATGAGTATTCGGCCTTAGCTTAAAGGGTTTTAATTTTTGCATATTCGAATGAATGACAAGAATTGGTATTAAATTGCAAGAAATTTAAACTAGGAATGATAGATTGGGAGAATGATATAATTATGTGTTTTGATTGAGATGAATGAAATTTATTTGAATAGGCTCTTTTCAAACTTTGTTTTAGATCAAGGGAGGAAAGATTTGGAAGTGGATCGGGGAAAAACCAAGTTGAACGATTAACCGGGAAGTTGAACTCGTTGATATTCGAGGTAAGATTTAAGCAGTTGGACTAAACTGAATTTTATTCTATATTAAGTACCTAAGTTAAATAATTTTATGTATGTTAACTGATATAATGCCGAATGTGAGTTGAGGAAACCTAGTTTGAGTTGGTCGAATAAAGACTTGGGATCTGTATAAGTAGACTATGATTAGTTGAGTCATTGAATATGTATGAATGAAATATGAGATGGATATGTGAAAAAATGATATGAGGAACAATTAATTGAAAGGTCGAATATATGTTCATATATGATAAAGGTGCCGAATGAAATAGTTATTATCAAGATTGTATGAGCTATGTGTAAACTTAATTATACGTATACGGGTGTATATATGAATAAGTACCCATGTGTGTGTTCATGTTATAATGGATTATGGTACTATAGGTATGAAAGTATAACCGGCTTTAGAGCACTAAGTGTGCAGAACCGGCTTTAAGGCACTGAGTGTGCTGATATATATTGAGTAACGACACTGAGTGTGCTAGACGTTACTGAAAAATTGCACTAAGTGTGCGAAATAGATAGGTAACGGCACTAAGTGTGCGATACGTTACCAACTCGAAATTTATACATGTGCAGGAAAGGAGTTCGGCAAAAAGGGTTTCTATTTTTAATATAAATACAAGTATGAAAGGTGGAGTATAATATTATATGCTATGCGTGGATGAGTAAATTAGGTGTGGTAAGTAAACTAAAGGTAAGTATCATTATCCATTATTTTAAGAGTGATAGAAGTTGTTGTGTAAGTTGATGACTTGTTGAGTATGTAACATGTATATAAACCACTATAATGTGGTTGTTTATTTAACTTTTAAGGGTTTTGGCTATTCGGTTGATGGTTGCAATTGAATAAGGATAATTTCTTTTAAATTCGAATAAGCTTATGTGAATGGAAATTATTTGCTTAATTCTTACTAAGCTCTGGTAGCTTACTTTGTTTTTGGTTGATTTCTTGGATGCATAGGTTACTTTTGGAAGCTCGACTTGTGCTCGGGAATCACCTCGGAAGCTCACCATACTATCATCTCTTTTGGTACTCTTTTGATATAGCAAACTATGACTATTATGGCATGTATAGGCTAAGATACTTTTGAATTGAATTCAAATGGTGTGTATGTGTATTTATGCCATGCGAAAATGGCTAAATTATGGTAACTTAGTCTTGTGTGAATTCGGCCTTGATGTTTGTTTAAAGTGAAAGTGCATTTTCTATGTGTTTGTGTTTGATGTATGAAAATGTGGCTTGAATGATTTTAAGGTCCATATTCTTGTTATGTAATGTCGAATATGGTGTTGGTATAATTAGGTAAATAACATCCCATGATAAGTAAGAATGGCATTATAGGTTATGTAAATTTTGGGTTGTGCAAACTAGTCGTGATAGTCACATATACGTATAATGTGTTTGGTTTATATGTTTTAGGTTAATTATAGGATAGGTATGGTTTTGATAACTTGAATATGATAATTGTATGAGATGTGGTTATTTATACGGTTAGGATATATTCGGCAATTGGTGTGAATTTGGTATAATCTAGATTTTATAAGCAACGTTTTGGTATATGTATATTTGGTGATGATGATAGACAAATTTGTTTTAGTAAATTAAATGTAGCATGCGCATATTTGGCTTTTTTAATGTCAATGACCAAATAAATAGTTCTTTTAGTAAGCTTTTGAACTTGTTCAAAAGATATATGTAAGTAATTATGAGTATCGGCCTTGGTATATGTATTGTATCGATAAGTATGTAATATGATTTCGTAGATATGTATATATATATATATATATATGTATGTATTGAGTTGATTTAATAAGTTGGCGATAATATGCTTGTGTACTTGGCTATATGAAGCTTTTAAAATGTTAGATGGCTGAAATGGTATATATTAAATTATATATATATATATATATATATATATATATATGTGAAACTAAGTAGAATGCAATTGACGTATGTTTAATAATGACTTTTCAAAATTGTTGACAGACATGTGTATTAATACCTATTCTGGGTTGGGTTTAGATCGGTAATGCCTCGTAACCCTAATCTGGCGACAGATACGGGTTAGGAGTGTTACAGTTCTATATTTTAGTTGTTAAAGTTCTTTCTTATTATTGAAAATACTTGATTTGTTCTTAAAAAAACAAGATATATTCATTATTAGTCTATGTTAATTGAGCTTATACGTTTAAATTCCATATCTTGAAGAGAAGCTCGTGTTATGAAATTTTAGTTGATGTAATTATTCAGGTCTTATCTCATTTTTCTAGTTAGGTAAATTGTCCATTCAATCTCGATTCTAACCCTTTAAGTTAGCCTTTATCCATACCATTAACCCGAGCCCCATTAAAACCCTTTTTTAAGACCTTTTGATCTGTGTATCATTTCATTTTACAGTGGTGGAGATTTGATTTTCATGCAAGCCTATGGGATTAACTTTTCATGTTCGACTTTTGAGTGCTTAATTTTGAACATTAAACACTTTTGAGTGATTTGAGTGAACTTTAGTGAGGATGTCAACCCACTTTTGGATGATTTATTCCTTGAATTGTGGAATTTGGTGCTCCTAATCCTTTAATGTCATGTTTTATACTTAAGAGAGCATCAGAAGGTGAAAAGAACGAGAAATGGGCCAAAACAGAGAAAATGGACCAGAGCACGAAATGCACACGACCTGGGCCTAAGCCACACGGCCGTGCCTCTTTAGCAGACCCAAACACGGCCTGGCCTCAATTTACACGGGCGTGTGCCACGAGCGTGTCCTTGTTGTGACCTCTTTTAATTCCACTCGAATTATGATACTTAGGGGCGAAGAAAGACATTTTGAAAGCCTATATAAACACCCTAAGTGTGACCTAAGAGGGGGCGTCCAGGTAGGCTTAGGAGCCAAGCCAGAGAAGTCAGAATTGTGGGATTTACTCGAAGAAAGCCAGTGGATTAATCTCAAGAAGCCGGAGTCATACTCAAGATAGAGGATCTTCCCTTCAATTTCCTTCAGGGGGTTTTAGGGTTTTTCTTATGTTTTGTTTTATATTTTCTTCTGAGATGTATTCTTTTATGATTATGAACTAAACCCCTCAAATACCTGAGGGGGACGAAACCTAAGATGGATCTTGTTATTGTTTTCTGAACTATATGATAAATACTTGATTTGTTCTTAATTATGTGTTCTTAATTCTTGCTTTGATATTTCAGGATATTGATTCAAGTATTGATGTGCTTAGGCAGTGGAGCAAAAGTCCATGTTTAAGAGTAGATCTAGCATAGTTAAGCGGAGTTGATCACAACCCTAGAAATAGGATGACAAAAATCGGCCGGATTAGGGTCAAACCTAATATGGGAATCCATAGATCGAGTTAATGCAATTCTAAGGGTTTTAATTAGAAAGAGATTTCAATTAATCAACTAGGGTTAACGTTAGTAGCCTCGAAAGAGGTATTAATAAAAATTAGGGAATCCTACGGATCAAGTCAAGTGAATAAATCGTCTGGTTCAAAGTTAAATAACAAGTGAAGTCTAGGTGGATTCTTCCTCGGGTATTGTCCTAATCAATTGGTTTTTCCCAAAAGTATTTTCCCCAATTCATTCTCTGTGTCTTAACATCCTTAGCTTGGTAGTTAGTTAATTTTAGATTAAACAACAATTCCCTTAATTATTAGGCTAAATAATAAAGAGAGAGTTAGTATTTGTACTTTTGGTTCCCTTGGGTTCGACATTCCGATCTTGTCACTAAACTATACTACTGTTCGATAGGTGCGCTTGCCTCAATCGTGGTGATAGTTAGTTTGTAGGCTCGATCATTCATTATATAAATTTTATGACTTTCCCACTACGATCAAGTTTTTGACACAGTTGCCGGGGAACTGAAATATTAAGAACGCTCAATTTTTGTTACTTTAGCCATATTTTATTTTTGCAATTAAATTTTTTTTTACTTTTCTAAATTTTCTTCTTTGCTTCTGGCAGGTATTCTAGTTTATGACTAGAAGAAACCCGTCAGGACCGCTACTTTATGATAGTGAAATTGAAAGCACTGTTCGTAAAAACCGAAGAGAAATAAGGACAAGCCTACAGTACATACAAGAAGAGCAAGAAAACGAAATTAATACTACCGAAGAGATGGCTGAGAATAATCCGCTACCTCCAGAGGTGGCCGAAAATCATGCTCCTCGAACTATGTATGATTATGCTAAACCTAATTTAACAGGAACTGAGTCAAGTATTGTTAGACCTGCTATTGCTGCAAATAATTTTGGACTGAAACCTAACACAATTCAGATGATACAGCAGTTTGTTCAGTTTGATGGTTTGCAAGATGAAGATCCAAACAATCTATTGGCAAATTTCCTAGAATTTTGCAACACTTTCAAAATAAATAGAGTTTCTGATGATGTCGTTCGTCTTCGTTTGTTTTCCTTTTCTTTGAGGGATAAAGCTAAACAGTGGTTGACTCGTTACCACAAGGATCAATCACTACATGGGAACAAATGATAGAAAAATTTTTGTTAAAATATTTTCCGCCGGCTAAAACGACCAAGTCGAGGAATGATATCTCTTCTTTTGTGCAGATGGATTTAGAAACACTTTACGATGCATGGGAGAGAAACAAAGATCTATTGAGAAGGTGCCCACACCATGGATTACCCTTGTGGCTACAGGTCCAAACCTTTTACAACGGTGTGAACCCCTCAACTAGACAGTTGATTGATTCAGCTGTCGGTGAAACCCTGAATAACAAAACACCTGAGGCTGCCTATGAATTCATTGAAGAGACGTCACTAAATAGCTATCAGTGGCAAGTCACGAGGACAAGGCAAACAAAAGCCGCCAGTGTTTTCAACCTCGACGCAGTAACCATGCTATCAAATCAGGTAGAGATGTTAAATAAAAAGATTGATGGTTTTTGTGGTTTTTCACAGGTACATCCGGTTATGCAGTGCGATACGAATGGAGGAGGAATGAACAACATAGAATACCCGCCTTACAACCTGAATGTTGAAAACGAGTAAGCTCACTATATGGGTAACAATTTTAGACCTCAAAATAACCCTTATAGTAATACTTACAATCCAGGTTGGAGGAACCCCCCAATTTCTCATGGTGTGGTCATGGAAATCAAAGACAACAACCCCTCCCAGGTTTCAAAGACAACAACCCCTCACAGGTTTTCAACAGCAGCCCTACCCACAAGAGAAAAAGACAAACCTTGAAGAGATGCTGACAAAATTCATCGCGGTGTTAGAAACCCGTTTTCAAATTCACCGAAAAGCTGCCCAAGATCACCAAAAAGTTATGTTGACCTGAAGAGGAAATATATCTCATATGAAGTTGGTGATAAAGTGCTATTAAAGGATTCTCCTTGGAAGAAAATTAAAAGATTTGGTCAGAAAGGAAAGTTAAATCCACGTTTTGTAAAACCATATGAGATTTTAGAGCAAGTTAGGAAAGTGGCTTACAAGTTGGCATTACCTCCATAGTTATCGATGATCTATAGTGTGTTCAATGAGTCTATGCTGAGAAGGTACCGATCAAACCTAGACCATATTGTGTAGATCGAAGACTTAGAAGTAGAACCAAATCTGTCATATGAAGAGGAGTTTATTCGTATCGTAGCAAGAGAAATGAAAGAGCAAAGGAATCAAAGGATTCCATTGGTGAAAGTATTGTGGAAAAATCATAATAAAGAAAAAGCTACTTGGGAAATAGAAAGTTTAATGAAAGAGCAGTATCATCAGCTTTTTACAGGTATGAATTTCTAGGAAGAAATTTCTTAAGTGAGGGAGAATTTTAATAGCCTGCCAGGTAGAATCTCTGAATAGATGATAAATTAAGGATAGATTTGAGTAAGTAAAGTAATTTTCCTAGCTAATTAAAATATTTTGAGTGATTCGCCATTTGACGACCCCTAGTTTTGGCGAGCTCTAGGGTTTGGCAGACTCTTTTGTTAGGTATACCCACCCCAAATGCTTTAGGCGAACTCGTTAAGTTCCCAGTTGTTTAGATTTTTTATTATTTTAATGCATGATGATTTGGTTAGTCATGTAACTATTTAGTTGAGATTTAGTCAAAACTGAACTAGACTACTGTAGATGATAAAACCTAAAACTTGGTAAGTGCACTTAATCACGGGAATCAAGTGTTGGAACGCCGGTACCCCATAGCGCAGCAGAATAAAATTAGATCCGGCGATCCAAATCATGGATCCATGTGTGAGGAACGAATCGGGGTGACATAAAGGTTTCGAAATTACCAAAACTTCAATCTGAGTAGACAGCGACGCCTTGGCAACAAGAGTTTTGATCAACTGTCGAATCAAGCCTCAACCTTTTCCGATGTCGGCCTCTACGTAATCCACCCGGTTTGACTATGAACGGAAGAAATCTCCAAAACTGTTTTGGAGGCTTATTTGCTTGACGGCTGCTAGACCTAACAAGCAATCACTTAGGGTTTTCATGTTGAGTTTTGTCTCCTTTTAATACCTTTTATAATGGGTGCCTTTCTCATTGGGCCTTTTATAATAGGTATCCTCTTAATTGGGCCTTTTATAATTGGTATCTCTTGAATGTATTACAAGATTAAATAAATACAATAAAGTTTTTAATTGAAAATTATAATTACATTAATTATATCTAAAAATTATAATTACATTAATTATAATAAGGATTCCGGTAAACTATATTTATTTAAATTTATATATGAATCAAATTCATATATTAATAAAATTATGTTATCATTATGTGTACAACATCCTTGTACATATAATATGTTCAATATTTGATTGCCCAATTAAATTAATTCTTTAATTAATTTAATTTATGTGACAACCAAGCACAATACCAACTATATTTTATTCCGTTCATTTCAACCATAGGGTGTGACCCTGTAGGTTCTTGCAACGTTAGCAGTAATACTAGAACGATTCTATTGTCACAGACAATGAGTGGCATCTAGCAATGCATCATTGCTACCTAAGTTACAAGAAGTCATGATTCGACATAACCTTTCGTGATTAACCTTTCATGCATTAATCCTTAAGTCCTTTATCTCTGGAACGGATACAAGTCATGGGATAGTCACACTTGCATAGTCCATCCCATGTTTCTTGATATCTTGAGTAGACTATGATATACAAATTAGTATGACATCTCATATCAACTTATTTGAGCATGGCCATGCATTTCTAGTCTCACTCAATCAAGTGGCCTAAGATATTACTCCTATTATGTAGGAGGGACTTATCCTTTATTGATCAACCATATCCCTCTACATAGATTGTGGTATATCCAACATCAGCCTTTATAGAACAGCCTGTTACGGTGTACGTTTGACTGTATCAAAATATACAACTCACGATGCTGGGATAATAATGATCTCAAGTCTGAGGATCATATACATATTAATCACTATGAGTAATGTTGTGACAATTACATAATAATCCAAGATACTCATAGCGGGTCAATCCAATATGTTGTTCTCTAACACACATATTCATGCATTGATTTTGACACTCCATATCAATGACAACTCTTTATCATCAATCAACTACATGTTAGTCTTAATGCATTATTATTGTCCTAGTCAACAATAATACTCGACTAAGGATCTTTTAAGAATAATCATATTATTCTCAGGACATTATTATAAAATAGTTTATCTATACACACAGAAAGAAAAATTGAAATAATAATGACAACGCTTTATATCAATAAACATGGTAAATTAAGTATGTTATTACAACCATCTCATGATTGATCTTTGGGCATACTCTTACAATCTCCCACTAGCACTAAGACCAATCACTCATATATCTAATACCAAGTGACTTAGTGTGACGATCATGCTTCTGCTGTGTCAGAGGCTTGGTCAGGGGATCAGCGATGTTATCATCTGAAGGTACTCTGCATATCTCTACATCCCCTCGATCGATAATCTCTCGAATAAGATGGTAGCATCTAAGTATATGTTTGGATCGCTGGTGAGATCTGGGTTCTTTAGCTTGTGCAATAGCTCCATTATTATCACATCGGAGTTCTATAGCATCTGATATGCTAGGCACAACCCCTAGTCCAGTAATGAACTTCTTGATCCAAACTGCTTCTTTTGCTGCCTCACTGGCTGCAATATACTCGGCCTCTGTTGTAGAATCAGCTACTGTACTTTGCTTTGAACTCTTCCAGCTCACAGCACTACCATTAAGGCAAAACACAAAACCTGATTGCGATCGAGAATCATCCTTGTCGGTTTGGAAGCTGGCATCAGTGTAACCTTTTACACTTAACTCTTCCTCACCTCCATATAATAGGAACGTATCCTTAGTTCTTCTTAAGTACTTAAAGATACTCTTGACTGTGGTCCAGTGACCTTCACCGGGATCTACTTGATACCTGCTCGTCATACTTAAGGCATACGAGACATCTGGACGGGTACATAACATAGCATACATGATAGATCCAATAGCGGAAGCATATGGAATTTTACTCATACGTTCTCTCTCTTGTGGAGTTGAAGGACACATTTCCTTCGAGAGTGAAATACCATGTCTCATAGGTAGGAATCCTCTTTTAGATTCTTCCATACTGAACCTTTTCAGTACTTTATCTATGTATGTACTTTGGCTTAGACCTAGTAGTCGTCTTGATCTATCTCTATAGATATTGACTCCTAAGATATAAGTGGCTTCGCCCAAGTCCTTCATAGAAAAACAACTTCTTAACCAAGTCTTAATAGACTGCAAGGTAGGTATGTCATTTCCCATGATAAGTATGTCATCCACATATAGTACCAAGAATGTGATAGTGCTCCCACTAACTTTCTTGTAAACACATGGTTCATTTTCATTTTTGATAAAACCAAACTCTTTGATTGCATCGTTAAAACTAATATTCCAACTTCGAGAAGCTTGCTTTAATCCATAAATGGATCTTTGTAGCTTACATATCTTTCTAGCATCCTTTGGATTTACAAAACCTTCAGGTTGTGTCATATACACATCCTCTTCAAGTTTCCCGTTAAGGAAAGCTGTTTTCACGTCCATCTGCCAGATTTCATAATCATGAAATGCAACTATGGCGAGCAAGATCCTGATGGATTTAAACATAGCTACAGGAGAAAAGGATTCATCATAGTCAACACCATGAATTTGGCGAAAATCTTTAGCGACTAATCGCCCTTTGTATGTTTGTACATTACCATCCATGTCTATTTTCTTTTTGAAAACCCATTTGCACCCTATAGGTTTAACCCCTCCGGGTGGGTCAATCAAAGTCCATACTTGGTTTTCATACATGGAATCCATCTCAGATCTCATGGCCTCAAGCCATTTCTTAGAGTCTGGGCTCGTCACCGCTTCTTGATAAGTCCTAGGCTCATCTTGATCTATAAGAAGAACGTCACCATGCGTTGTAATGAGAAATCCATATCTCTCAGGTGCACGGCGTTCTCTTAAAGATCTGCGCGGTGGTTGTGTTTCTATAGCAGTTGTTTGTTCCTCAATTTCTTGTGGAATTTGGTTTTGTTCAATCTCTGGTTCAGTGGTATCTTGTGATTCTTGAATTTCTTCAAGTTCAATCTTTCTCCACTTCCTTTTCTAGAAGTAAATTCTTTCTCTAGGAAGACACCAGTCCAAGCAACAAAAATTTTGTTCTCAGTGGGATTAAAAAAATAATATCCTTTGGTTTCTTTTGGATACCCCACAAAAATACACCTTTCAGATTTGGGTTCAAGCTTAGTAGACGTCTGACGTTTAACATAAGCTTCACAACCCCAAATTTTCATAAAGGACATACTAGGATGTTTCCCAGTCCACATCTCATATGGCGTCTTTTGAACCGATTTAGATGGAACACGATTTAGTGTGAAGGCAGCAGTCTCAAGTGTATGTCCCCAAAAGGAAGTCGGTAGATCAGCATGACTCATCATGGATCGAACCATGTCTAACAAAGTTCGATTTCTTCTCTCAGATACTCCATTCCATTGAGGAGTACCAGGAGGAGTAAGTTGTGAGACAATCCCACATTTTTTCAAAAGATCATCAAACTCTAGGCTCAAATACTCTCCACCTCGATCAGATCGAAGTGACTTGATAGTTTTGCCTAGTTGATTTTGTACTTCATTTTTAAATTCCTTGAACTTTTCAAGGGACTCAGACTTATGGCGCATGAGATAAACATACCCATATCTACTGAAATCATCAGTGAAAGTAATGAAGTAGTGAAATCCACCTCTGGCCTGTGTATTTATTGGTCCACATACATCAGAATGTATTAGGCCCAATAAATCACTAGCTCGTTCACCTTTTCCAGAAAAAGGAGATTTAGTCATTTTTCCCAATAAGCAAGATTCACATACTTCAAATTGTTCAAAAACAAATGAATTCAAGAGACCATCTCTATGGAGTTTGGATATGCGTTTCTCACTTATGTGGCCCAAACGACAATGCCAAAGATAAGTTTGATTTGAGTCATTTATTTTAGATCTTTTAGTATTTATGTTGTAAATGGGATTCATTTGATCTAAAATATAGAGGCCATTAATCAATTGTGTCGAACCATAGAAAACATTATTGAGATAAAATGAATAACAATTATTCTTAATAATTATCTCAAAACCAATTTTGTCTAAACAAGAAATTGAAATAATGTTTTTAGTCAAACTGGGCACAAAATAACAATCCTCTAAACATAAATCAAGTCCACTAGGCAAAGATAAAGTATATGTTCCCACAGCTAATGCAGCAACTTTTGCTCCATTTCCAACTCGTAGGTCCACATCTCCTCTAGCCAAAGTCCTACTCCTTTGTAGTCCCTGTACAGAAGTACAAATATGAGAACCACAACCAGTATCTAATACCCAAGAAGTAGTAGTTGATAAATTAATATCAATAACATAAATACCCGAAGCAGACATTCCGCTTGCTTTAGCCTTTTTGACTTCTTCAAGATAGGCAGGGCAGTTCCGTTTCCAATGTCCAGTCACACCACAATGAAAACAGTTTCCTTCCTTAGACACCCCACCTTTAGGTTTTAGTGCAGCCTTTCCTTTTCCAAATTTGGGCTTACCTTTGCCCTTGGGCTTTGTTTGAACTTTGGCCTTTCCCTTGCCCTTATTATTACGGACCATCAGTATGGGCTTGGGTCCAACCTTTTTCAAGTTGCCTTCAGCAGTTCGTAACATACTGAGCAATTGTGGTAGAGTCTTGTCAATTTCATTCATATTGAAATTGAGGACAAACTGGCTGTAGCTATCCGGCAACGATTGTAAAATAACATCAGTGGCCAACTCTTGGCTCAATGGAAACCCAAGCTTAGACAGGCTTTCAATATAGCCAATCATCTTAAGGACATGAGGTCCTACTGGGCTTCCTTCAGCCAACTTACATTGGAATAAGGCCTTAGATATATCAAACCTCTCTTGCCGTGCTTGTCCCTGGTAAAGTTCTTTCAGGTGCTCGATCATATCATAAGCAACCATGTCCTCATGTTGCTTCTGAAATTCAGGATTCATAGTGGCAAGCATAAGACATCCAACATCTATCATGTCATCGAGATACTTCTTGTAAGCATCTCTATTAGTCCTCGAGGTATTAACGGGTGGTTCATTAGGAAGTTGTTGTTCAATGACATATAATTTCCGTTCTTGTTTAAGGACAATCCTCAAGTTACGGAACCAATCAAGAAAATTCAAACCATTCAATTTGTCCTTCTCAAGGACCGATCGCAATGAGAGTGTGCTAGTGTTTGCAGCCATAATATATCTACAACAATTAAATATGCATGTGAGTAAATTTACCAATTTTATATTAATCATTAAAAAGACTTTATTAAATGATATTCCCACTATTTTATTTCAAAATTAATAACCCTCGTATATTAATTTCGGAAAAACTTTCTCAAAACTATTTCTAGTAGGTTAAGAATCCATATTTCACCACCTCTTAAGTCAGCTTTGGCTTTACTCTTAAGATTATGGTTATTTAGGTAAGCAACATTTGCTAATTACATCATATGTAACTCCTAATATTTGGTGAACAACTCTTGTTCTAATCATCTTATGATTTATCCAATTTACTTGCCTCTAGGTTTCTAATCCTATTAGAGTAACCTAGTTAAGTCATTAACCAATTTTTTTAACCAGCGAATATCACTTGTTTATTCTTCGCGTTTAACCAAGATAAATACTAGTACTTCGCTTTGGCAGAACCTACATAGTATTGATCGAGGCCTTAACGAGGGCAAAATTGGAAGGCCATGTTGAATTAATATTTTAATAGAGGGATTTTATTAAGGTTGTTGCATCTCACCAATTATGGTCTACTTTAGCCCATTTAGTCTTCTAATCGATCTTATCAATTATGGTCTACTTTAGCCCATTTAGTCTTCTAATCGATCTCATCAATTAATAGGGTTTATTATCAACAAGGTTTATTATCATCCATAGCATCTCATACATGAATAAATAAAGCAATAAATAAATGCAATAGTTATAGCCCATAAACTAAAGTGGTTCAACCCAAGCCAATGGGAAAACCAAAAGGAAACCTAAAGGTGTAAGCCCTTTCACAAGCTATCATTCACAATCATTGTCCCACCTTCCTTCTTGTTTGGCCCACAGCAACTCTTGCAAATTACAATATGCAGAAACTCGTTTTACATACGAAGGAATAAGATGAGAAGAGAAATACAAGAGAATAGTAGTAAGGCACGACACGCAGGCCGTATTTTTAAAGAAAATACAACCTTTTATCGAATGGGTCATTGGGCTATAACTATGCATTTCAAACACCGTGCATGTCAAAAATAGCATACATAATTCAATGCTTTTTTTTGCTAAGGTGAATTATAAAATATCCTTTCAACCTTTTGTGGCCCATCAAGTTTATAAATTTCTTTTATTAACAAATTTTTTTTGCGGGGGTCTGAGGATGCCGGAGGAAGCGGGCTAACGGCCCGCGGCCGGAGCCATCCTCAGATCCTTATCCCGGGGGGTACGGGGGCGGAGCCCCCGCGGCGCGAATCGCATACCCCAGTCAAATGAAGCCTTACGATTTGATAAATTTTTATCAACAGAATCGTGTTTTTAGGATTTTAATCCTTGAGGTTTCATATCGGAACAACCCTTGTTCCACTAGCCAGTTAACACTTACTGGAAACTATAAATACCACCGCCGCATTATTACAGATTTGTTAATAGTTAACAGTAATAACATAAAATCGAATAGGCCACAACACCATGATTAACATTTAATCAATTACCGAAAGGAACAATTATCAGATTATGCTTAAACGATTTAAACAATCGAAAATATAATAAGATCAAAACATGTATCTCATACAATTGCATCACCCAAGTATTTAAACCCGAGTTCGTATCACACAAGTGGCTCTGATACCACTGTTGGAACGCTGATACCCCATGGCGCAGCAGAATAAAATTAGATCCGGCGATCCAAATCATGGATCCATGTGTGAGGAACGAATCGGGGTGACATAAAGGTTTCGAAATTACCAAAACTTCAATCTGAGTAGACAGCGACGCCTTGGCAACAAGAGTTTTGATCAACTGTCGAATCAAGCCTCAACCTTTTCTGATGTCGGCCTCTACGTAATCCACCCGGTTTGACTATGAACGGAAGAAATCTCCAAAACTGTTTTGGAGGCTTATTTGCTTGACGGCTGCTAGACCTAACAAGCAATCACTTAGGGTTTTCATGTTGAGTTTTGTCTCCTTTTAATACGTTTTATAATGGGTGCCTTTCTCATTGGGCCTTTTATAATAGGTATCCTCTTAATTGGGCCTTTTATAATTGGTATCTCTTGAATGTATTACAAGATTAAATAAATACAATAAAGTTTTTAACCGAAAATTATAATTACATTAATTATATCTAAAAATTATAATTACATTAATTATATCTAAAAATTATAATTACATTAATTATAATAAGGATTCCGGTAAACTATATTTATTTAAATTTATATATGAATCAAATTCATATATTAATAAAATTATGTTATCATTATGTGTACAACATCCTTGTACATATAATATGTTCAATATTTGATTGCCCAATTAAATTAATTCTTTAATTAATTTAATTTATGTGACAACCAAGCACAATACCAACTATATTTTATTCCGTTCATTTCAACCATAGGGTGTGACCCTGTAGGTTCTTGCAACGTTAGCAGTAATACTAGAACGATTCTATTGTCACAGACAATGAGTGGCATCTAGCAATGCATCATTGCTACCTAAGTTACAAGAAGTCATGATTCGACATAACCTTTCGTGATTAACCTTTCATGCATTAATCCTTAAGTCCTTTATCTCTGGAACGGATACAAGTCATGGGATAGTCACACTTGCATAGTCCATCCCATGTTTCTTGATATCTTGAGTAGACTATGATATACAAATTAGTATGACATCTCATATCAACTTATTTGAGCATGGCCATGCATTTCTAGTCTCACTCAATCAAGTGGCCTAAGATATTACTCCTATTATGTAGGAGGGACTTATCCTTTATTGATCAACCATATCCCTCTACATAGATTGTGGTATATCCAACATCAGCCTTTATAGAACAACCTGTTACGGTGTACGTTTGACTGTATCAAAATATACAACTCACGATGCTGGGATAATAATGATCTCAAGTCTGAGGATCATATACATATTAATCACTATGAGTAATGTTGTGACAATTACATAATAATCCAAGAAACATACTCATAGCGGGTCAATCCAATATGTTGTTCTCTAACACACATATTCATGCATTGATTTTGACACTCCATATCAATGACAACTCTTTATCATCAATCAACTACATGTTAGTCTTAATGCATTATTATTGTCCTAGTCAACAATAATACTCGACTAAGGATCTTTTAAGAATAATCATATTATTCTCAGGACATTATTATAAAACAGTTTATCTATACACACAGAAAGAAAAATTGAAATAATAATGACAACGCTTTATATTAATAAACATGGTAAATTAAGTATGTTATTACAACCATCTCATGATTGATCTTTGGGCATACTCTTACATCAAGTGTGTTAGTTGAATTATCTAATTCGTCCACCAATTATTGTATTCGTTGCTTAAGTATAAAAGGATAGCGGTGGTATTTTTAAATCACCTTTATGTATTCTTCTTCTCTCTTAAATTTCTTTGAAAATCTCTAAAAAATGTAAGTTTAGAAGAACATCGAAAAGAAAGTTCACAGTGTTTAACTATCACCTACATTAATACCAGCTTACCGGTAATTATTGATGAACCCTTAGGTTATTATTGAAGTCATTTAAGTGTTTATCGTACTACATGCATAGACGTTAGAATTGTTTGCGAGGAAGGAAACTTCCTGATTATGGATTGTGTGCTATCTATTCTTGGATGCATGATAGATTTCGATTTATTGATGATCTGATATGTATAATTATCTTTCTTTTAGCTCAAGAAGGTAACTAAGTGAACCACTCACTCATCATTTGGAAGAAAGCTTGTTTAGCTTCTCCCTCTTGACCGCTCGTAGCCAGTCTCGAATCAGATGGCGCTGTCCCTTGAGCGGGAGCAGGCGCATTAGTTTCTACATCGTCAGCTACGGCTCTTTTGAGACCATTACTATACACAAAACACATTTTTCATGTTAGGATTCATCACACTATCACAGTTAAGATATATGGCATGTATAGCTAGACTCTTACACGCTACATTAGTCCGAGAATCGGCTAAATCGTAGATCTGATACAAATCAAATGTAACACCCCTAACCCGTATCCGTAGCCAGATTAGGGTTAAAGGCGTTACTGACCAGATCGGAAATTTTTACAGACATTTCAGAATACAATTCATCAATCGCAGTCAAAGTGTCCCTTTTATAGGTCAACGAGACCTTAATCATGCTTTAGAATAAGGTCGGGACTAAACCAAACAAATACGAATTTTTTTGGAAATTTAAAAAGAAAAATTTTCTATGTTACAGAGGACACACACCCGTGTGGGCAGGTCATGTGTCTCCCACGACTACCAGACACACCCATGTGTCCTGGCCGTTCCAAAACAGAACATGTATACTGACTTATCCACACGGCCACCAGACACGCCCGTATGCCACAGTCGTGTATGCAAAATAGACCATTTGCAAGGCCAAAATGCCACTCACTCTTAGGTCAACCCTACAAGCATTATACCAATTCATTTCATGTACAATTGACAACCAAAGACATGTCAAGTACTCAACAAATCTCCACATTCAATCTCATTTCCAATCATGCCAATTTGTACAACTAAAACACATATATATATATATATTCAAGCATGATTCATCCATAATTACCTTTCATATAACCATTTCATTGATCAAACATACATACTCATATTGCATTCATATGCTTACCAAAAACTTGACCATTTCATAGTTATGGGATCATACCAAAACCAACATCATATACCACATTCACAAATGCATAATATTATCAACATTTAACTAGCCACATCACATGGCTAATTTCATATCTCAAGCTTATACCAAAATGACTAGCCTATACATACCATATTTAGCTATATACACATTTTCAAAGTACCAAACTAGTGTGAGTAGTGTGATGACGATCCTCGACGGTCCCCGAGCCTTCAGTAGCTTTGACGATCTATAAAACAGAGCAAACACATATAGAGTAAGCTTTCCAAAAGCTTAGTAAGCCATATACAAATAAACTTAACATACAATGCACATAGCCACATTAATACATCAACTTTAATACTTCCCATAAGCAAATTCATTACATATCTTTTGGCTCATTTGTTTAGCCATCACTTACCACATTTCTCAACTCAAACATCACTTATGCTCATAGCTCACTCAAGCTTGTATGTCACATATTATCTCATCTTATTCATATACACAATCATTTTGGTAAGTTCATATATATACTTACCTTTCATACACACACTTAGTATACCTTTCAAACGTACCTGAATCATTATACAGTTCACTTAGCCATTCACGTCTCGGACTTGCCGTTGAACTATTCGGAATCTAATAGGATACTTAGAATGCTCGGAATAGTTGTACAATTCCAACGTCTCAGACGTGGTCTTACATGTAACCAGATATCGATGCCACTGTCCCAGATAGGGTCTTACACGAATCAATACGATGCAAATGTCCCAGACATGGTCTTACACGTAAATCTCATGTCGATGCCAACGTCCCAGACATGGTCTTACACAAAATCTCGAATCAATGCCAACGTCCCAGACGTGGTCTTACATGATTTCATATAACAGACACTTATGTCATGACATAGTTAACCTTATCTATTCCTAGGTTCGTACGGGACTTTTCAGACATTTATAACTTATCGATATATCCTCGGATTTCACATACATTCCATCTCGAACTTTATTCATAGCAATTCAAATTTCATATATGCACAATTAAGTCAATTCAAATACATTTATTTGTATATCGACTTACCTCGGATTCGGATATTCAATCGGATTCAGTTATTCGACTACTTTTGTTTTTCCCGATATCTAAGTTCGTTTTCTTCTGTTCTTGATCTATACATTTTCAAATTTAACCCTTTTATTCACTAATTCATCCAATTCAATCCAAAAACACATATTTAGGGCAATTTGCAAATTAGCCCTCACATTTTCACATTTTGACATTTTAGTCCCTATTTCACAAAATCACAAAATACACCAATTTTTGCTTATACCCATGCTTGGCCGAATAAATACTATGATCATATCAATCCATACATTTCATTTATTTCACAATCTAATCCCTCAAAATGTTGTTTTCTCAATTAAGCCCTAATTAGCTATATTCACCAAAAATTCAAGAACAAAACATGTTCATTAAACACATATCTTTCATTAAACACCGATACTCATCACAAAGCTCACCATTTCATCAATGGCACATTTCATAAACATCATCAATTCTTCAGATTACAACATGGGCTTGATAGTAGACTAAACAACAACCTCAAAAACATAAAAATCATCAAAAACCGAGGTCAAAACATACCTTAATTTGACCACAAGCTAGCCGGTTATTTGAAGAATTCAAACCATTTCTTTTCTTTCAATATTCGATGGAAACAAGATGATAACAATGGCCATTTCATGCTTTTGTTTTATCAAATTATGACTTAATTATTCATTTCCCATTTTATCCTTTTATTAAACATATAAGACAAATAAACAATAAGGTTATTTTGTCATTTAACTAACCACTAACTAAATAATGGATTAATTGCCTCATAAGGCCACAAAATTTAAAAGCCACAACACATAGGTGCTTTAACAAATAGCATGCAAATATTGCATTTAATGCAATTTAACCCTTTTCTCAAATTAAGCACACAGACGGACAATTTAACTTACGAAACTTTAACACATGCTTAATCGCATATCAAAGGCAAAGAAAATAATATTAAAATATTTTACTAACTTAATTTTGTGGTCCCAAAACGACTGCTCTAACTAGGGTCTAAACCGGACTGTTACACTAACAAAGGTCCCAGCATAAAGGAAAAGGACCTGCTTTGTAGATTCTAGAGTTTCTGATGAGTTCCTTCTCACTTCCATGTGTTGTAAATTCCATTGTTATATAAATTATGAATGATAAGTAACCTTCTTTAATGCTGCATGAATGGCATATGTGTGGGTAATGGTCGACTAGTGTAATTAGTCTGAGTTCAGTTTGTTTGTGTTATGAAGTAAACACCATCTTTCATGCTCAAGCTAGTACCGGTAATTTGTGATATGCGAGATATGATCTGTGGTGATGAAGAAGGGGAGATATGTTTGTGATTCCTTCGGTAGGGTAGCTATATTTCAAACCAGACTTCCAGATCACAATAAAACACATTATTCTAAATGAAATCAATATGATGAGATTATGGGGAATATGTATATGAATGAGAATATATGATCCTCTCCTGATTCTGAATTCTAAGTATGTGGCTGACATGAAGATGGGTTGTCTAATTCGGCTTAATTTGGTGCACGGTATCGGCCCATGCATTATAAGCTGGCGTATTAAGTCTGTCTGTGTTCTGTGAATGTCCCTAGGCGTATTATGATTATCCTGTGTAAACTGACTGGCTGCGCACATGCGCATTAAAACAACGAATTTATATAACAATTTTTAAATCCCAATTTTACTACAAGTGTACAAGTCAGATGTAATATTTATAGTGTTATAATGGAACATCAGAGTATTCCAAGGATTGAAACCAAAGGAATAGGCGATTGAACAATAACTAACATACACAATAGAGTCTAAGCAGCTACTAATATGATTTTATGGTACAGCTATTCATAAAAAGATAAGTTTCCAAGAAAATTAAATATTCTACTCCAAAGACTAATGTGTAAGAAATGTAAAACTAGAGGGACTATCTAGCAAATAACTATGGCAATTGGTTGACTTCAATGTGGTTCACCAAATCTTAGACTAGGGACATAAATCACGTAACTTACCATGTGACTCCATTTTATCTTCCGATCTTAATTTTACGAACTTAGACGAATTATGTCCAATTTATTTTCCGATCTCGCCAGTTAATCTACGACTAACGTATGGGTGCGCGACAAGATTTGGTCCCACTTTATCTTTGATCGTGTCTGAAAGAGTCTTAATATTTATATAATGAATGATCGAGCCTAGAAACTAACTTACAACAATGATTGAGGAAAGCGCACCTATCAAACAGTAGTATAGTTTAGTGGCAAGACCGGGATGTCGAACCCAAGGGAACCAAAAGTACTAATACTAACTTTCTTTTTATTATTTAGCCTAAGAATTAAAGAAATTGTTGTTTAACCTAAAATTAATTAACTACTAAGATGAGGATGCTAAGACACAGAGAAGGAATTGGGGAAATACTTGTGGGAAAAACCAATTGATTAAGACAATACCTGAGGAAGAATCCACCTAGACTTCACTTGTTATCTAACTCTAAACCAGACGATTTATTCACTTGACTTGATCCGTAAGATTCCCTAATTTATATTAATACCTCTCTCGAGGCTACTAACGTCTAACCCTAGGTTGATTAATTGAAACCTCTTTCTAATCAAAACCCCTAGAATTACATTAACTCGATCTATAGATTCCCATATTAGGTTTGACCCTAATCCGACAGATTTTCGTCATCCTATCTCTAAGGTTGCAATCAACTCCGCTTAATTATATTAGATCTACTCTTAAACAGGGAATATTCCTCCTCTGCCTAAGTAAATCAATACTTGAATCAATATCCTGAAATATCGAAACAAGAATTAAGAACATATAATTAAGAACAAATCAAGTATTTATCATATAGTTCAGAAAACAATAACAAGATCCGTCTTAGGTTTCATCCCCTCAGGTATCTGAGGGGTTTAATTCATAATCATAAAAGAATACATCTCAGAAGAAAATATAAAACAAAACATAAGAAAACCCTAAAACCCCCTGAAGGAATTGAAGGAGAGATCTTCTGTCTTGAGTATGATTCCGGCTTCTTGAGATGAATCAACTGGCTTTCTTCGAGTAAATCCCACAATTCTAGCCTCTCTGGCTTGGGTCTTCGGCCTAACTGGATGCGCCCTTAAAGGTTGGCCTCTAGGGTGTTTATATAGGCATTTGGAATGGCTTTCTTTGCCTCTAAGTATCGTATTTCAAATAGAATTAAAACAGGTCACGTCAAGAACACACCCAAGGCACACGCTCATGTAAGTATCTAGGCTGTGGTCGAGTCTGTTAAAGAGGCACGGCCTTGTGGCTCAGGCCCAGACCGTGTCGATTTTATATTTTGGCCCATTTACCCCTTTTTTGCCCGTTTCTTGTTCTTTTCATTATCTGGTGCTTTCCTAAGTATAAATCATGAAATTAAAGGATTGGGAGCACCAAATTTCACAATTCAAGGAATAAATCATCCAAAAGTATGCTAAATGTGGGATTAAAATATGTATATATTACGGTTTATCAAATACCCCCACACTTAAGCATTTGCTTGTCCTCAAGCAAAATTCTCAACTCACAATTAAAATTCATTCTTCTCAACTTATAACTCCTATTAATAATGTTTCGAAATAATCCATTGGTAATCATACATTGAGAATTCAACTAAAAGAACATCAAAGTTTCAAACAATCCAAGTTGAGTATTTTATTCATGAAAACATAGGTATTCCCCCTCATCTAAGTAATCACCCTTGATTTAAAATATCATAGAGTTAACACCCTCACTAAGGATTCACTCAAATCACTCGAAGTGTTTAAGGGACAATAAATTTAAGCACTCAATAGTCAACATGAAAAGTTATTACCATAGGCTTGCATGAAAATCAAATCTCCACCACTATAAATTGAGATGATACATCGATCAAAAGGTTTTTAAAAAGGGTTGTAATGTGGCTTGGTTAGGGGGTGTAGTCACAGGCTGAAAGAAGAGGTTAGAATCAAGATCGAATTGACAAATTACCTAACTAGAAAAATAGACTTATAATGAATAATTACATTAATAATACGAGCTTCTTCTAAAGATGTGAGATTTAATGTTTAAGCTCATAAAAACATAGAACTAATAATGGATATACTTTCAAATTTTTTTAAGAACACATAATTATGTACAATAATAGAATTTAACAACTAAAATGGAAAACATAGTTAAGCAACTTCTCAAATCAAATCTCGACAAAACGGTTAATAGTAAAAAATCTTAATGAATCAAAAAGAGTAAGTTTTCGGTTAATATTAAGGTTAAATCAATGAATGGGTTGTTAGGCTCAATGGGGTTCACTAAGGGTTAAACATGAGGGTAGACCTTTTGGGAAGTAAGTGTGTAACACCCCAAACCCGGTCTATACGTTACGACCAGATCTGGTATGTCACAGGGAAAGATTTGTAAAACGACTTTGAAATTTAGATGAAAACCTCAAGTTTGAAGCTTTTTGTTCCAGGTGATGTTTCAAAAATGGTGGTTTGTAGTTTAAGAAAAATTTCCATGTTTAGTTAATCGTTAACTTGTTATCTTTGTTAGCATTTGGGAAAAACGGTTGTTTTATGTTTCTGATGTTTTGAAAGCTCCTTTTTAACAAACATGATTATAACGGATAATAATGTCAGGTCATAACTAAATACAAAATGCTAAAACCAAATAGTAATTTAAAAAGCCTTATTACATCAATTAAAATCCCCAAATTAAAACAGTTTTAAGAAAAGAACTGAGTTTACAGAAAATGACATGCTATGGCCTCCACGAGTCTGCCTCGGCTCCCAAGTCCACGTTCTACTGATTACCTGGAAAGTTGGGAAAAAGGGTGAGTCACAGAGACTCAGTATGTAAAACCATTATAACACATGAACGGCCCACAACCTCATATTCAGTTTATTCAAAATATCATGCAACTAAATGAATGCATCAAGCCCATCCCAACCTAGTTTTTTTCCATCCTCTACACACCACCCGTACCAGCCCATCACACCGTGGGGATTTCTACAATCAACCCTCCATTCGCTACACTCCTCATTTGGCACCTAGCCACTGGTGACAGAGTCACAAAATATCATATGTGGGGCCAACCCACTTGTGGTACCAAACCACTAATGACAATCCCTAATAATCATGTATGTGGGGCCAACCCACTATGGTACCAAACCACTGGGACAAGTCACGAAATCATATGCATGTGGTACCAAACCACTGGTGGTTCCAAACCACTGAGACTTAGTCACGGAATCAGGAATGTGGGGCCAACCCACTTGTGGTACCAAACCACTAGTGACATTCTTAAGCACTTCCCCTTTAACATCATATCCAACCTATGCACAACGTATGAGAAGTCAAATGAAAGTAACAGGCTATTTAAATGATCAATATCATTATGGCACACATGTATTACCTCATACATAGCAATAAGGTACTTACCTGGTACATCAACAATACCCATAGAGGCATAACGATTATCCATTTAGTCACTTCGGCTTTTCAGCCCCAAACGATTAGTATCACATATTATTATTTAAGTGTGAAGTTTTACACACCTGATTACATGCAGCACTATGTTATCTATGTCGACACTATTACTAGCAGAAACCACTGCTATCTGCCTACTATTCTGCTCAGAAATTGGACCACAACCCGGTGGCCAATCTCGAACAGCAGACACCGTGCGCTTCTTGAACTTAGGGGCTGGGTTTACGGGTCCAACCCCCTCTTTTGCCTGATCGGTATTGGATTCCATCAAAAGATCTTGTCAAATGCTACTATAATGAAATATGGTTGTTAAACCACAATATAGGGTTAAGGTAACAAAAACGATAACGAACCTAAACAAAATCTAAAGAGAACACCCTTACCTTGAAATCCCGAAAAGAGAGATAGGGTTCAAAGATTAACGGTTTTCGGCTTAGGGATTTAGATGATTTGATTTCCTTCAATTCCCGAAATAGCGCCCCAAAGAGAACACAAGAAACAATAAGAATCATGAATCCAACGATGGCCTTACCAAGCCAATTATCCATTCGGCTTTGGCTTCCAAAAACTGAAAAAGAAAATAAAGAGTTAAAAGAAGTCGCCACTTACCTTAACACAGGAGATTCGGCTATCACTTAAGAGAAAATTCGGCAATGACAGGGAAGAAGATGAAAGGGCCTAAAAGATAAAATAAAGAACTACAAATGGGACTTGGGAGTTTTCGGCTTTAAAAGAGTTCAAAAGAAAAGATACAAATGAGAAGGTTATGAAGATTCGGCTTGTAGAAGAAATCAGAAAAGAGAACTATGGACAAGGGACATTCGGATATAGCATAGAAAATGGAGATGAGAATGGGGTTAGGGGTTTCGGCTTTTGAGAAAGAAACAATTGAGAGAAGAAGAATAAAATGAAACGAAAAGAAGTGGTAGGAATGGTAAAGAAGAAGAAGAATTTTTGGCAAGACCTAAGTAGGTTCGGCTTTAGCAGAATATGAAGAAGAGAATGAAAGAATCCTCAAATGCCGAAAATGGGAAGAGAACTCTCACTTGACTACTCAAAATTTCGGCACTTACCAACCCAAAAGCCGAAAATGCACTATATTGGGAACAAAAGCCGATGATTCCAAAGTAGAAATTCGGCACACCCTAGCCACACAAAACCGATTCCCCCCTCTACTATGAGTTTGAAATTCGGCCAACACCAAGCTCCCCAATGCCCATCCCTTTCTTTTCTCCTCAAATTCCTCCTGATCACCCGCTTGAAAAATTTTGAACACTTCAAGCTCCACTTTTTCCTCTCTTCCATTCATTCAAATTATTTGACTCAGTCCACTCCCCTATCCTGAAGTGTCCCAGTCGAGTTCTGCCTCTGCTCTCCTTGACGCCAAAAAGAACTCCCAAAATGAGCTCCTTGTGACTTGAGCCTGCTCCCTCTCCTACTCTCTGTGGCGTCACTTACCAGCATCTTAAGTGGTGCATCCCTGTCACTCTGCCACTCCTTTTCTTGTGTCAACCAAACACCAACATAATCCCTTGAGTCCTATTCCAGCTAGCTCCTCCACTAAAGTGCCTAAAAAGAAAATTTTAGCCAGGGTTCTGGCTTTTTCCCGGGCCTTTCCTAGACTCCCATACACCCTAAACAAGCATATTACACAAAACATACACACAAAAACACATCAAATGCATAGCCCCTAAATCAGGATGTTACAGTTCTACCCCCTTAAGAAAATTTCGCCTCGAAATTACCTGGTCAAAAGAGATGAGGGTATTGTTGTCGCATCGCTTCTTCTGATTCCCACGTAGCTTCCTCAGAACCGTGATTACGCCACAAAATCTTAACTGACAGAATTGTCTTCCTGCGTAACACTTTGACATCATGATTCAAAATTCGAACTGGTTCCTCTTCAAATGATAGATCAGGCCTTACTTCGATTTCTTCCACTGGCACCACGTGAGTTAGATCCGAACGATAGCATCTTAGCATCGAAATGTGAAACACATCATGAATCTGACTTAACTCTGCAGGTAACTCGAGTTGATAGGCTACTGGTCCCACACGCTTCAATACACTATAAGGCCCGATAAACCTGGGGCTTAACTTACCTTTCCGTCCAAACCTAAGTACTTTCTTCCACGGTGACACCTTTAGAAAAACTCGATCACCAACTACAAATTCTATGTCCTTCCGCTTCAGATCTGCATAGGACTTCTGTCTGTCCAAAGCTTCCTTCAAATGAGTCCTAATTAGCTTAACCTTCTCCTCTGTCTCAGTAACCAATTCTGGACCCAACATCTGACGTTCATTCAACTCTGTCCAGCAAGTAGGAGTGCGACATTTCCGACCATACAACGCTTCATAGGGTGCCATCTTGATACTAGACTGATAGCTATTGTTGTACACGAATTCTGCCAATGGTAGGAATTCTTCCCAACTACCTCTGAAGTCTATGACACAGCCCCTCAACATATCTTCTAGGATCTGAATTACCCTCTCTGACTGCCCGTCCGTCTGCGGATGAAACGCTGTACTAAAATCTAACTTTGTCCCCAAAGCTTGATGTAATGCCTTCCAAAACCTTGACGTGAATCTCGGGTCTCTATCTGAGATGATAGACACTGGTACTCCATGCAACCTTACGATCTCTGCTACATACAACTTAGCCAATTTCTGAAGGGAGTATTCAATGCGAACCGGTATGAAATGGGCAGACTTTGTCAATCGGTCCACAATTACCCATACCGAATCCTTTTTAGTAGGCGTAAGGGGTAGCCCACTAACAAAATCCATCGTGATCCTCCCCACTTCCACTGCGGAATCTTTAACGACTGTAACAAACCTGAAGGCAACTGATGTTCTGCTTTTACCTGCTGGCATGTCAAACACTTACTTACAAATTTGGTTATTTCACGCTTCAGACCCGGCCACCAAAACTGTTCTCGCAATTCCCTATACATCTTACTTCTGTCAGGATGCATAGCATATGGGCTACTATGCGCTTCCTGAAGTATCAACTATCTTAACTCCACATCTTTCGGCATGCAAACCTTCTTACGAAAACACAGAGCCTCATCACTGTTCAAACTGAAATCCTCTACCCCATCATTCTGTACTTGAAGTAGTCGAGCACTCAAGACATCATCCAACAGTTGCTTTTCTTTAATCTGACTAATCCAGGAAGGTTTCACTTGCAGTTCAGCTAGCAGACTTCCATCATCATACAAGCTGAGATGAGCAAACATTACTCTCAAATCCGAGATCACCCTACAACTTAATGCATCCGCTACCACGTTTGCTTTACCCAGATGATACTCAATCGAGCAATCATAATCCTTCAATAGCTTGATCCACTGCCGCTACCTCAAATTCAATTCCTTCTGAGTAAGAAGATACCTTAGACTCTTATGATCTGTATAAATTACGGACTTCTCACCATACAGATAATGCCTCCAACTTTTCAAAGCGAACACTACCGCCGCCAATTCCAAATCATGCGTGGGATAGTTAAATTCATGCGGTCTTAACTACCGAGACGCATACGCGACCACCTTTTTGTCTTGCATTAACACACATCCTAAACCCGTGTGCGATGCATCACAGTAAACCACGAACTCCTTCCCAACCTCTGGCTGAATCAACACCGGAGCCTCCGTCAAAATCCTCTTTAGCCTTTCAAAACTCTCTTGTTGCTTATCAGACCAAACAAACGGAACCCCTTTCTGTAGCAACTTGGTTAATGGTGCCGCAATCAAAGAAAACCCTTCAACGAACCTTCTATAATACCCAGCCAGTCCAAGAAAACTTCTGATCTCTGCCACAGTCTTAGGTGGCTTCCAATCCAAGACAGCTTCAATTTTCTAAGGATCAACTCTAATCCCCTCTGCCGACACAACATGGCCCAGAAAAGTAACTTCGCTTAGCCAAAATTCGCACTTACTGAATTTGGTGAACAACTGCTTCTCCCTCAAGATTTGCAACACCACTCGAAGATGTGAATCGTGCTCCTCCTCTGACCTTAAATAAACCAAAATATCGTCTAAAAACACTACGACAAATCGGTCCAGATATGGTTGGAAAACCCGGTTCATCATATCCATGAACGCTGCTGGTGCATTGGTTAACCCAAACGGCATCACCAAAAATTTGTAATGTCCATAGCGAGTACGAAACGCCATCTTATGGATATCCGCTTCCTTAACCTTGAGTTGATGATACCCTGACCTCAAATCTAACTTTGAAAAGACTGAAGCCCCCTTCAACTGGTTGAATAAGTTGTCAATCCGCGGCAACGGGTATTTGTTCTTGATTGTCAATTTGTTCAGCTAGCGATAATCAATGCACATACGCATTGATCCATCCTTCTTCTTAACGAATAACACTAGCGCTCCCCATGGTGATACACTCGGCCGGATAAAACCTCGATCTAAAAGGTTCTGAATCTGTGCTTTCAGTTTTACTAGCTCTTTCGGTGCCATTCTATAAGGAGCGATAGATACAGGTGCTGTCCCCGGAAGAAGATCAATTCCGAATTCCACCTCACGATCCGGGGGTAATCCTGGAAGCTCTTCTGGAAAAACATCAGAAAACTCCTTCACTGTCCTCACATCCCCCACAGACAATTCCTTACCCTCCAAAGCGCAAACCAAGGCTATGAACGCCTCGCATCCTTTCCTCATCATTTTTTCAGCTTTCAAGACGGACACCACGTTGGACAAATAGTTCCTCTTTTCTCCTATTACCACCACCTCCCCGTCCTCAGGAGTATGGACCACCATGCACTTAGCAGCACAATCCAGGTTTGCTCGATACTTTACCAACCAGTCCATCCCTAGGATCAAATCAAACTCCCCGAACGGCAGTTCCATCAGATCAGCCAGAAAAACCACCCCTTGAACTTCTAAGGGTACCTCCCTATAAAGTCTGTTCACCACTACCAACTGTCTTAACGGGCTAATTACTGTCATCTCCCTAGAAGCAATCTTAGAGTCTATACTTAAAGTTCCAGATACCACACTAGCAACATATGAATGCGTTGACCCAATGTCAATCAATGCAGAAAAAGGTAATCCAAAGATTAAGAACGTACCATTTATGACGTCTGGTGTATCACCCTCCTCTCTGCGCCTAGCTGCACAGACCAGCCCCGGCTGTCTCGCTTCAGTGTTTCCTGCACCTCTACCTGGCGTTCCACGCCTACGACTGAGACCATTTCCCCCTCGGACCAGACCCCGACCCCTCTGTGGTTGCTGATAACCTCTACCTGACTGAACATAACCCCGACCTGCTGGTTGTACTCTGCCCAACTCCTGTAGACAGTCCCTTATTCGATGCTCCGTAGACCCACACTTGAAACAGCCTCTACTACCAGCCCAGTACTCACCAAAATGAAATTTATCACATCGTACACATCTCAGAGGTCGACTATCAACAGCAGATCTCACAACACGATTCAGTCCCTCAAACCTAGGCCTCTTCTGAAACCGCCCAACTGATCCTGAAGAACCAACATTCTTTTTATTTCTATTTCTATCTCTCTCCTGATTCTGCTTTTCAGACTGCTTCACCTGCTCGGCTATCTTAGCCTTTTCCATAAGAACAGTAAACTCCCTCTCTCGCTGTGGAGCTATTAGCACTCGCAACTCATCTCTTAGCCCATCCTCAAACCGAACACAACGCTCATGGTCTGTAGCTACAATACCCCGGGCATAACGACTTAGACGTAAGAATTCTGCCTCATACTCGGACACCGACTTACTCCCCTGAACCAGATTCAGAAATGCCCTGTGCTGCGCATCCACATAACTCGACCCGATACACTTACTCTGGAATGCCGACTTGAAGAAATCCCAGGTAAGGCGGTCAGCCACTGTACCATCCCTGACCGTAAGCCACCACTGATACGCTTCGTCCCAAAGGAGAGACACAACTCCTTTCAACTTTTCCTCCTCTGTAAAATCGAGACCATCCATTATACGCTCAACTGCCTCCAACCAATACTCAGCTGCATTGGGAGCTACACCAGATATACCCCTGAACACTTCTGCTCCATTAGCTCGAATTCGTTCTGACACAGATTTCCGAACTCCTGTACCCATGCCTGCCCCAGCTACTCTCTCCAGAACCTGGGACATTACCTAAGATACCGCATCATCTCCGGCCGTCTGGTCTTGAAATTCTGCTCTCACAGCTGGTGGTATTGGCATCTCGTTTCCTGACCCATGACCAGATCCCACTGGTTCTGACACAGTAATTCTACCTCTACCACGGCCACGCACACCACGTCCACGCCCCATAGTGCTCATAACTAACATTTGCGACTTATTCTGATTAAAAGTTTTATGAGTTATTATTTCTTTCACTGTTTAACACCGAGTAGTTTTATGGATAATAATCTTAAGGAATAGTTTTCGCAAGGCACATCAAATAGTTTCAGTCTCTACAGTTCGGGTATCTTAAAGCTAACAAACATACTCATTCATGCTATCAATCATTTCAGGCATACATCATCAAATAGTTAGAATCACTTACTTGGGTGGATCGGGTGCCGACGGACTCAGATGCCACATTTCGCCAAAAAAATAGTTTTCTCCAATTCTCATTGATTTAAAAAAATAATACTGTTGAACCCATTTCACAGCCCGAGTGTTTGCAACCTAGGCTCTGATACCAAATTGTAACACCCCAAACCCGGTCTATACGTTACGACCAGATCTGGTATGTCATAGGGAAAGATTTGTAAAATGACTTTAAAATTTAGATGAAACCTCAAGTTTGAAGCTTTTTGTTTCAGGTGATGTTTCGAAAATGGTGGTTTGTAATTTAAGAAAAATTTCCATGTTCAGTTAATCGTTAACTTGTTATCTTTGTTAGCATTTGGGAAAAACAATTGTTTTATGTTTCTGATGTTTTGAAAGCTTCTTTTTAACAAACATGATTATAACGGATAATAATGTCAGGTCAAACTAAATACAAAATGATAAAACCAAATAGTAATTTAAAAAGCCTTATTACATCAACTAAAATCCCCAAATTAAAAAGTTTTAAGAAAAGAACCAAGTTTACGAAAAATGACATGCTATGGCCTCCACGAGTCCGCCTCGGCTCCCAAGTCCACGTTCTACTGATTACCTGGAAAGTTGGGAAAAAGGGTGAGTCACAGAGACTCAGTGTGTAAAATCATTATAACACATGAACGGCCCATGGCCCACAACCTCATATTCAGTTCATTCAAAATATCATGCAACTAAATGAATGCATCAAGCCCATCCCAACCTAGTTTTGTTCCATCCTCTATACACCACCCGTACTAGCCCATCACACCGTAGGGATTTCTACAATCAACCTTCCATCCGCTACACTCCTCATGTGGCACCTAGCCACTGGTGACAGAGTCACAAAATATCATATGTGGGGCCAACCCACTTGTGGTACCAAACCACTAGTGATAATCCCTAATAATCATATATGTGGGGCCAACCCACTGTGGTACCAAACCACTGGGACAAGTCACGAAATCATATGCATGTGGTACCAAACCACTGGTGGTTCTAAACCACTGAGACTTAGTCACGGAATCAAGAATGTGGGGCCAACCCACTTGTGGTATCAAACCACTAGTGACAGTCTTAAGCACTTCCCCTTTCACATCATATCCAACCCATGCACAACGTATGAGAAGTCAAATGAAAGTAACAGGCTATTTAAATGATCAATATCATTATGGCACACATGTATTACCTCATACATAGCAACAAGGTACTTACCTGATACATCAACCATACCCATAGAGGCAAAACGACTATCCATTTAGTCACTTCAGCTTTTCAGCCTCAAACGATTAGTATCACATATTATTATTAAAGTGTGAAGTTTTACACACCTCATTACACGCAGCACTATGCTATCTATGTCAACACTAACACTAGCAGAAACCACTGCTATCGGCCTATTATTCTGCTCAGAAGTTGGACCACAACCCGGTGGCCAATCTCGAACAACAAACACCGCGCACGTCTTGAACTTAGGGGCTGGGTTTACGGGTCCAACCCCCTCCTTTGCCTGATCGGTATTAGATTCCATCAAAAGATCTTGTCAGATGCTACTATAATGAAATATGGTTGTTAAACCATAATATTGGGTTAAGGTAACGAATACGATAACGAACCTAAACAAAATCTAAAGAGAACACCCTTACCTTGAAATCCCGAAAAGAGAGATAGGGTTCAAAGATTAACGGTTTCCGGCTTAGGGATTTAGATGATTTGATTTCCTTCAATTCCCGAAATGGTGCCCCAAAGAGAACACAAGAAACAATAAGAATCATGAATCCAACGATGGCCTTACCAAGCCAATTAGCCATTCGGCTTTGGCTTCCAAGAACTGAAAAAGAAAATAAAGAGTTAAAAGAAGTCGCCACTTACCTTAACACAGGAGATTCGGCTATCAGTTAAGAGAAAATTCGGCAATAATAGGGAAGAAGATGGAAGGGCCTAAAAGATAAAATAAAGAACTACAAATGGGACTTAGGAGTTTTCAGATTTAGAAGAGATCAAAAGAAAAGATGCAAATGAGAAGGTTATGAAGATTCGGCTTGTAGAAGAAATCAGAAAAGAGAACTATGGACAAAGGACATTCGGCTATAGCATAGAAAATGGAGATGAGAATGGGGTTAGGGGTTTCGGCTTTTTAGCAAGAAACAATTGAGAGAAGAAGAATAAAATGAAATAAAATGAAGTGGTAGGAGTGGTAAATAAGAAGAAGAATTTTCGGCAAGACCTAGGTAGGTTCGGCTTTAGCAGAATATGAAGAAGAGAATGAAAGAATCCTCAAATGCCGAAAATGGGAAGAGAACTCTCACTTGACTACTCAAAATTTCGGCACTTACCAACCCAAAAGCCGAAAATGCACTATATTGAGAACAAAAGCCTATGTTTCCAAAGTAGAAATTCGGCACACCCTAGCCACACAAAACCGATTCCCCCCTCTACTATGAGTTTGAAATTCGGCCAACACCAAGCTCCCCAATGCCCATCCCTTTCTTTTCTCCTCAAATTCCTCCTGATCACCCGTTTGAAAAATTTTGAACACTTCAAGCTCCACTTTTTCCTCTCTACCATTCATTCAATTTATTTGACTCATTCCACTCCCTATCCTGAAGTGTTCCAGTCGAGTTCTGCCTCTGCTCTCCTTGACGCCAAAAAGAACTCCCAAAATGAGCTCCTTGTGACTTGAACCTGCTCCCTCTCCTACTCTCTGTGGCGTCACTTACCAGCATCTTAAGTGGCGCCTCCCTACCACTCTGCCACTCCTTTTCTTGTGTCAACCAAACACCAACATAATCCCTTACGTCCTATTCCCGCTAGCTCCTCCATTAAAGTGCCTAAAAAGAAAATTTTAGCCAGGGTTCCGGCTTTTCCCGGGCCTTTCCTAGACTCCCATACACCCTAAACAAGCATATTACACAAAACATACACACAAAAACACATCAAATGCATAGCCCTTAAATCAGGATGTTACAAAGTGAGTTAAATCCTAGGTGCCTTTATCATCTCAGTATATCAAATCAAAAGTGTGGTTTTAACATGTACAATCGAAGCAAGTTCTAGAATAACAGATCAATGTTGACTCACTCAAAGAAACAATAAAAGTGAGCACGAAAGAATGTATGCTCTAAAGGCTCAAAATCTCATAGAAATTATTGGTTTTGATGTCAACCCTGTGAATTTCAAACTTCAAGATAAAACCTAAATTTGGGGAAACAACCTAAATTTTTTTTTTACTTTTCAAAAATCAACTCATCATGCTTGATTCTCTAAAGCCTTCAAGTTTAAATAATCAATGCACAACCGCCTATGTTTTAATTCAAGACATATCCATAAAAATCATAAATTAATAGTGGTATAAGAAAGGAAAGACAAAATTCAGGGATTTTCAAATAATACTATAATTGACCCCTACACTTAAGATGTAAATTGTCCTCAATGTACAAAGATAGATAATGATTAGTAAGAAAGTCATAAGAGAGGGAGAGAAGTGAAACTTCCTGAATTATGGATGAAATCCTTGGAGGATGATCAATGATGAACATGATGACTAGGCATAGGTGAAGGTGGTGGAGAATACTTCGGTGGTGTGTTCGTTCCTTGAGTGGCACCTTGAACCTTTTTTTTTAAAACTGCGAAGTCATCAGTAAAGTTTTTAGGCAGTTCTTATTTAATGGACGTTTGTTATAGTTACTCGAGAGTTAAACAGCCAGAGATAAAAGAAATCAAATTATACTTAAAGAGTTTAATAATAAAGGAAAATGAACTAAAATAAAAAATAAAAATAAAAATAAAAATAAAAATAAAGAAAATAAAAGGACTCAAAGATCGTCATCATCGGAGTGATCTCGAGGTGGTGGTGGCGACGATATGTGAAAAAGCTGATAATATCGTCCACGGCCGCCTCGCATGCCCGTTTAGGTTTATCTCAGCTCGTGTTCTTTAGGTAGTTTCGACCACGGCTGTGTCGCACGGCCGTGGCGTTTAGTCGGAGCCCGTGTCTTGGGGAAAATTTTTGTCCTGTTTCAGCACGATCTCCGCCACACCCATGTATCTATTAGTGGTGTTCACACGGCCACGGCCATGCCCGTGTGCAAGGTCGTGTGGTAAGGGAATCTATGTGGTTAGTGTCTTAGTCAGATGCTGAAAGTAAAAATGAAAAGAAAGGAAAATAATAAAATAAAATTAGTGGGGTTAGTGCTCGGGTTGCCTCCCGAGAAGTGCTCATTTTAAATCTTAAGCTAGACTTACCTCTCATTCGCATAATCATGGTGGTTTGAGAAGTTGAAAATCCTTTCTCATGCTATCAGTTCTGTTATCAATATACAGCTCAAGTCGAGAAGTGTTTACTTTAAAAATGCCTAATATAGGATTACTTACCTCGACTGTTCCGTATGGGAAAATATTGAGTACCTTGAAAGGGATTTCTTCATTTGTATTAAGGTCAGAAGGAGATATTTGAGGGTCTGTCTTATCTAACAATACCTGATCTCCGATCTTAAATTTGTTTGTCCCACAGAATGGCGGTGGTTCTGCTTTGTGTATTCCTAATTTCTCTTTGAAATGTGTCTTCCACTCGTCTAGTTCATCGATCTGAAGCCATCGTTCCTCGTGAGTTATTTCTTTTTTGTCATGAGGTATAAGATCTGGCTCAGTTGTGTTGTTCCGTGGTGCTTTCTGAAAAGAAGGTTTAACCGAATGGTCATTAATAAAATTAATTTTCTCACCTCGATCACTTGATGTCCTAGCCGAATCAAGAGCCTAAAGAGTGATTGTTTCGTCACATATACAATGTATGTGTTCACCTGCGTCGACATCAATTTTAGTCCTGGCAGTTGCTAAAAAGGGTCTTCCTAAAATTAAATGAATATTATTGTCCTCATCCATATCTAAAACAACAAAGTCTACTGGGAATATAAATTTATCAATTTTTACGAGTACATCTTCAATTATACCCTTAGGAATTCTAATAGTTTTATCAGCTAATTGAATACTCATCCTAGTTTGTTTGGGTTTCCATAGACCTAGCTGTTTAAACATTTTATAAGGCATAACATTGATGCTTGCCCCTAAATCAACTAAAGCAGTATCAATAGATAAACTACCAATTAAGCATGGAATTGTAAAACTCCCTGGATCTTTTGATTTTCGTGGTAGTTTATTTTGCAACATTGCTGAGCACACTGCGTTTACTTCCACATGCGATTCCTCGTATAACTTCCGCTTGTTTGTCAAAAGCTCTTTTAAAAATTTCTTTGAATCTGGCATCTGCGAAAGAGCTTCAAGAAACGGTAAGTTAATATGCAATTTCTTTAAAAGTTTAAGAAACTTACCGAATTGTTCATTTGTGTTGTTTTTTTTCATCGCATTGGGGTATGGTATACGAGGCTGGTACTCTTTAATTATCAGTTTTGGCTTCTCGTGACTTACCTCGACCTTACCTTTCTCTACCAAATTCTCTTGGCTTACTTTGGGCTCATCTAACCCTACACTATCTTGAGCTGTTATGGCTTGAAGTTGCTCCTTTGGGTTAGTTTCAGTGTTGCTTAGCAAGCTGCCTTGTGGTCGTTCTGAGATTATCTTGGCAAGTTGCCCTAATTGGTTCTCGATCCCTTGAATCGATGCTTGTTGATTTTTACGTGTTGTCTTGGTGTTTTGAAAACGAGTTTCTGACACCGCGATGAGTTTTGTCAGCATCTCTTCAAGGTTCGGCTTCTTTTCCTGTGGGTAGGGTTTTGTTGGAAATTTGGAGGGGGTTGTTGTCTCTGATTTCCTTGACCGCCCCATGAAACATTGGGGTGGTTCCTCCAACCTGGATTATAAGTATGACTATAAGGGTTATTTTGAGTTTTAAAATTGTTACCCATATAGTGAACTTGCCCATTTTCAGCGCTCGAGTTGTAAGGTGGATATTCTGTATTGCTCATCCCTCTTCCATTCATATCGCACTACATAACTGGTTGTACCTGTGAAGAACCATATAAACCGCCAAGCTTTTTATTTAACAGTTCCACCTGGTTTGATAGCATGGTTACTGCGTCGAGGTTGAAAACACTGGCGGCTTTTGTTGGCCTTGTCCTCGTGACTTGCCACTGATAGTTATTCAGTGACATCTCTTCAATGAGTTCGTAGGCAACCTCATGTGTTTTGTTATTCAGGGTTCCGCCGGCAGCTGAATCAATCAACTGTCTGGTTGAGGGGTTCATACCGTTATAAAAAGTTTGGACCTGTTAGCCACAACGGTAATCCATGGTGTGGACACCTTCTCAATAGATCATTGTATCTCTCCCATGCATCATAAAGTGTCTCTAAATCCATCTGCACAAAAGAAGAGATATCATTCCTTGACTTAGCCATTTTAGCCGGCAGAAAATATTTCAACAAAAATTTTTCTGTCATTTGTTCCCATGTAGTGATTGATCCTCGTGGAAGAGAATTCAACCACTGTTTAGCTTTATTTCTCAAAGAAAAGGGAAACAACTGAAGACGAATAGCATCATCAGAAACGCCATTTATTTTGAAAGTGTTGCAAAATTCTAGAAAATTTGCCAAGTGATTATTTGGATCTTCATCCTGCAAACCATCAAACTAAACAAATTGTTGTATCATCTGAATTGTGTTAGGTTTCAGTTCAAAATTATTTGCAGTAATAGCAGGTCTAACAATACTTGACTCAGATCCCGTTAAATTAGGTTTAGCATAATCATACATAGTTTGGGGAGCATGATTTTCGGCCACCTCTAGAGGTAGCAGATTATTCTCAGCCATCTCTTCGGTAGTATTAATTTTGTTTTCTTGCTCTTCTTGTATGTACTATAGGCTTCTCCTTATTTCTCTTCAATTTCTGCGAGCTGTGCTTTCAATTTTACTATCGTAAAGTAGCAGTACCTATCAGAAGCAAAGAAGAAAATTTAGAAAAGTAAAAATAAAATTAAACTGCGAAAATAAAATATGGCTAAAGTAATAAAAATTGAGCGTTCTTAATATTTCAGTTCCCCGGCAACGGCGCCAAAAACTTGATCGTGTCTGAAAGAGTCTTAATATTTATATAATAAATGATCGAGCCTAGAAACTAACTTACGACAATGATTGAGGCAAGCACACCTATCGAACGGTAGTATAGTTTAGTGGCAAGACCGGGATGTCGAACCCAAGGGAACCAAAAGTACTAATACTGACTTTCATTTTATTATTTAGCCTAAGAATTAAGGGAATTGTTGTTTAACCTAAAATTAATTAACTACTAAGCTGAGGATGCTAAGACACAGAGAAGGAATTGGGGAAATACTTGTGGAAAAAACCAATTGATTAAGACAATACCCGAGGAAGAATCCACCTAGACTTCCCTTGTTATCTAACTCTGAGCCAGACGATTTATTCACTTGACTTGATCCGTAAGATTCCCTAATTTATATTAATACCTCTCTCGAGGCTACTAACGTCTAACCCTAGGTTGATTAATTGAAATCTCTTTCTAATTAAAACCCCTAGAATTGCATTAACTCGATCTATGGATTCCCATATTAGGTTTGACCCTAATCCGACAGATTTCGTCATCCTTTCGCTAGGGTTGCGATCAACTCCGCTTAATGATATTAGATCTACTCTTAAACAGGGAATATTCCTCCTCTGCCTAAGCACATCAATACTTGAATTAATATCCTGAAATATCAAAACAAGAATTAAGAACATATAATTAAGAACAAATCAAGTATTTATCATATAGTTCAGAGAACAATAACAAGATTCGTTTTAGGTTTCATCCCCCTCAGGTATCTGAGGGGTTTAGTTCATAATCATAAAAGAATACATCTCAGAAGAAAATATAAAACAAAACATAAGAAAGCCCTAAAACCTCTTGAAAGAATTGAAGGAGAGATCTTCCGCCTTGAGTATGATTCCAGCTTCTTGAGATGAATCAACTGGCTTTTTTCGAGTAAATCCCACAATTCTGACCTCTCTGGCTTGGCTCTTCGGCTTAACTGGACGCGCCCTTGAAGGTTGGCCTCTAGGGTGTTTATATAGGCTTTTGGAATGGCTTTCTTTGCCTCTAAGTACCGTATTCTGAATAGAATTAAAACAGGTCACGTCAGGGACACACCCGTGGCACACGCCCTGTAAGTCATATCCAGGCCGTGGTCGGGTCTGTTAAAGAGGCACGACCATGTGGCTCATGCCCAAACCGTGTCGATTTTGTATTTTGGCCCATTTACTCTGTTTTTGGCTCGTTTCTCATTTTTTTCATCCTCCGGTGCTTTCCTAAGTATAAAACATGAAATTAAATGATTAGGTCCACCAAATTCCACAATTCAAGGAATAAATCATCCAAAAATATGCTAAATGTGGGATTAAAATATGTATATATTACGGTTTATCAATCTTGATATTTCCTAAGGGGGCGTCACTACCTAAGTTCTTAGCTCTATTCAAATTAGTCTAATTTGTTACGATTAGTCCTTTGTCCAAGGGATGTTACTTTACCTACATCAAAGTAAAGAAAATAAACATAAACATGGAAAACAAGCTTTAACAGATTAAATGTAAAATAACCGAAATATATTATACTAAAGCTTAAAGAGTCTTGAAAGGAAGGTACAGGGCCTGGAAATGTAAATAAACCTCGTCCATAGTGTTAACTAACTTAACTAACACTAAGGACAACAAGAACAAGAAGTAAATGCAAAAAAAAAAAAGTAAACTCTAATCTAAGGTAGAAAAGAAAAATAAAAACCCTAGAAAATTGTAGAGAAAAGATAAAGAAAACGTAGAGAAAAAAAAACCTAAAACTAAGCTAAAATGTGTCTCTATCCTCCTCAACGATTTTGGCTATTTTGTAGTGTATTATGATGACTTTTTATGCAAAAAATTCCCTTACATGGGCTTTGTGTGATTAGGAGGCTAGGTAGACAAAGGCTGCCCTTCTTGTCCGAGTAAAACCCCCTAACGAAGGTGATATCGTGATACCTAAAAGAGGATATCACGATATCTCGAGCACTGTTGAAACATAGGGTATTCTTTGTGAAGTGCATATAACGATACCCAAGGTGATATCACGCAAATCCTTGATCTTCTACACTGTTGGAGGTATCGCGATCCCAAGGGTTGGATATCATGATATTCCCTTGCCCTATGTGTCATTCTTGCTCGTTTTTTACCTCCAACATGTCCCTATAGCACTCAAACAGACGTTAGGCCTCTAAATGGCCCTAGTGGCCAATTTGGGTAAAAAAAATAAACAAAAAATAGACATTTTCACTTATTACTTGATAATATAAAAATAATGAAAAAAATGAAAACCCATGCTGAAAACTCTATTTTGCTTGACAAAAATTTCCTTAAATGTACCGAAAAAGCCTAATTTGCCACATCAATTTGTGGAAAATAATAAACCTATATGAAAGGTTTGGTATTATCCTAAATAATGATGTATATAAATTCTCTTTGTGTTTTGGATCTCACTAAGTTCGTATGAACTTATTCTGTTATATTTTCCTTCTCAGGTTTGCTGACTGATGGAAGGCCTTCTGTTAAAGAGATTATGCTAGAGAACAATTGCTATTGTAAGTTGTCTTTTTTGTCATGTACCATGTATGACTTCTTAGGGGTGGCGTGTAATTGTACTTTTGAAAATGATCTATATAACAAACTGCTATTTTGATGAGACATTGTTTTTGTGATAACCTTATCAAATTTCAATTGTTGGATTTAAATTATTATGTCCTGTTCAATGAAGTTTATTTATTCAAATTTATACACCAAATGGTTTGAATATTATTTTGAACTTTCAATGATGTACATTTAAACATTTGCAAAATAATAACTACCATACGTTTTATACTTATACTTCGTAAAAATTTTATAAAGCTTTCATTGCTTGATTTGCTTAAATTTGTCTATTTTAAGTTGTGACACATCATACTTGGATCCAATTATTGGGTTAGGTTTAGCATTTTACACTCTAGTAGGGGGTAGTCTTGCTCCTTCTGTAAGCATAGGAGTATTAGGAACAGAAGTTAGGGATGCTTTGTTGGATATGATGGGCAATAGTACAATTGATACATGGGAGCTACTCCAACCTCATCACCTAAACATTGAGATGAACCGGTGAGACAAGACTAGATAAAAAAGATGGCATAGGTTGCACCACTAGCATGCCCAGTACCTCCAACCCCAACTATAGCAATATCTCAAGGGGGTCCTGTAAAGATCATCCAAAAGAGAGGTGCGAAAGAGTTTTGAGGCAACAAAGAGGATGATCCAGTTACAATGGAAACTGGTTTTCCTAAGTTTGTCGAGTGGTGGAGGAATTGCAATGCTCCCTAATTGAAAATATAAGATGTGTCATCTCCCTACTGAAAAATGAAGCATATCAGTGCTGGACCATGATGTCTAGAATGGTCCCTAAAGACCAGGTGAACTGAAACTTTTTCCTAAGGAAGTTCAAGGAAAAGTTCATCAATAGACTCTTCATTGAACAAATGAAGTGAGACTTTTTAGAGAATAAACATGGTAGAATGATGGTGTTTGAATGCGAGAAGGAGTTCATTTGGTTAAACAAGTGTGCCAATGAGTTGGTGTTGGATGAGGAAGGGATGTGCCTCAAGTTTGAAGGTGGGTTAAATGAGAAATTGAGGGTGTTATTGTCTGCTCTTAAGAGATTTTGCAACTTTGTCTACTAAGGATCAAAGTATGGAAACTGTCGTCCAGGAGAGGACTAAGGTTTAGGACAGAGAAATATGCAAGCATTCAGCTTCAGGAGCTGTGTTTAAAGTCAGGTTCAAGAGACCCAGAGACGTTCGAGGGTACTTTGTTGCCCCAGCTAAGGAGTTGCAAAATATAGGCTTCCAACAAGAAAGGAGTGTACATTAAATGTTGTCTATGGCCAGTGCAGGACGATCACAGAGGATGAAATTTACCTTCTGTAAAATTTGCGGGAATGATCATAACGATTTATGCTAGAAAAATACCCAGGCCTATTTTGGTTGTGGAGCCTAGAAACATTTTAGGAAGGATTGTCCCATGGTGGTAGGAGTAAACACTGAACAATCTATTCAAGTAGTTAGAGAAACCCAACCTGAAGCAAAGACGGGGACGGTGGCTAAATCAAGGTCAGTCTAGGGAACTCCCAAAAGAAATGGAGTCAGACCCAGCCCGAAGGCTTCAGCAAGAATGTATGCTATGTAGGCCAGTAAGGACGCTAAAGCACATGACATCATTACGAGTATCTTAGTATCTACTAACAGTGATATAGTGTTTGTCTCGGGAGTGAAGCGAGATATCAGGGATAGCTTAGTCTCAGGAGTGTCAATCCAAAAATTGTTGGTTAGGGGTGAAGATGCCTACTTAGCGTATATTTTGGAGTCTAAAGTAGTAATGTAAGATTCTAGACAAGTATTAGTTATGAATGAATTTCCAGATGACTTTCCATTGGAATTATAGGGGATTCTGTCAAACAGAGACGTTGAGTTCTCTATTGATGTAACACCAAAAACTACACCTATATCGAGTGTGCCTTACAGAATGGCTCCAGTTGAGTTGAAAAAAGTTGAAAACACAACTCCAAGAATTGTTAGATAAGGGATTCATCAAACCAAGGTTTTTTTCCTTGGAGTGCACTAATAATGTTTGTCAAGAAGAAAGATGGGACCCTACAGTTGTGTATCGACTACAAACAGCTAAACAATGTGACCATAAAGAACAAGTATCCATTGTTCGATCAAATAAGCAGAGCCAAGGTGTTTTCAAAGATAGATTTGTGGTCAGGATATTATTAGGTGAAGATAAAAGGAGATGATATTCCTAAGACTGCATTTCACACTCACTACGGTCATTATGAATTCTTAGTGATGCCCTTTGGTTTAACCAATGCGCCAGCAATGTTCATGGATTTGATTAACAGAGTATTCCAACCTTACCTTGATTGATGTGTTGTTGCCTTCATAGACGACATCCTGGTTTACTCTAAGAGTGAAGCGAAGCACGAGGAACACCTGCATATAGTTTTAGGTGTACTTTGGGAAAAGAAATTGTACACCAAATTTAGTAAGTGCGAATTCTAGCTGAAGGAAGTCCATTTCTTAGGACATGTTATATCCGCTGAAGGAATCATGGTGGATCCTGAGAAGATTAGCGCCATCCTAGATTGGAATCTGTTGAGAAACGTTACTGAGGTTCGCAGTTTTCTTGGTTTGGTGTGTTATTATAGAAGGTTCTTGAAAGCTTTTCAATGATGGTGATGTCACTAACTAATTTGTTAAAAAAGGATAAAAAAATTTTCTGGTCAGAAGAATGTCAACAATGTTTTGATAGATCAAAAAAGACATTGACTGAAGCTCCAGTGTTAACAACTAGAACCAGAAGTGGAATACGTCATTATCATTCATGCATCCTTGAATAGGTTAGGGTGTGTGCTCATGCCTCAAGGAAAGGTGATTTGGAACTGGAAGTTGTAATGCTCACTCTAAAGATTTGGAGACATTATCCGTATAGAGAAAAATGTCGCATATTTTCTGATCACAAGAGCCTAAAGTATCTACTCATTCAAAAGGATTTGAATATACGCTAGCGAAGATGTTTTGAACTGTTAAAAGATTATGACTTGACTATTGAGTACCATCCAGGCAAAGTGAATGTAGTAGTCGACACCCTAAGCTAAAAGACTGTATCAGCTCTGGCTTCTTTGAGAGTAAGGGTATGTATGGAGTATGATGTGTCAATTCTTGTTGAGTTGAGGGAATTGTGTCAATTCTTATTGAGTTGAGGGAATGACCCATGTTCCTTTCTCAAATAGTAAAAGAAAAACAAAAAGGATGCACGAGGAAACAAAATAAGGGAATGCATAAAGTCTGGCAAGAATAAGAATTATGCTTTATGGAAGGACTATATGTTCCAAATGAGGAAAATCTCAACCAGAAAATAATGAGAGAAGCTCACCAAGAACCCTATTCCCTTCATCTTGGAAGTATGAAAATGTACCGGGATCTAAAGAAATTATTTTGGTGGCCAAGAATGAAGAGGGAGATATCAAAGTTTGTGATAAAGTGATTAACCTGCCAGAGGGTCAAGGCAAAACATCAGTTCTTTCTACAAAATTATGTTTCCTAGAGATTCCAAAATGGAAGTGGAATAGAATCATGATGGACTTTGTGATGCGATTGCATGTCGATGTATCTAAGAAGAATGTAGTTTGGGTGATAGTGGATCGACTAACAAAGTCAGCCCACTTCATGGCAGTAAGAACGAACTACTTGTTGGAGAAATTGGCGGAGCTGTACATTTCAGCGATAGTTTGCTTAGACGATATTCGTTCTTCGGTTGTGTCTGACTAAGACCCTAGGTTCACATTGAGATTTTGGAAAAAGCTACAATCATTTCTTGGAAGTTTAGTGTAACACCCCAAACCCAGCCTAGACGTTACAACCGGATTTGACGTGTCACATCGAAGTGTCGTTTGAAAGTTGTGTTTGTCGATGAAAGTTCATTACTAAATTTTAAAATCCTATTTAACAATTGTTTGAAAATGTTAGTGTTGTGAACCTTGTTGTTCAATTATAGGCCATAATTGTTATAAGCTTATTACTTTGAAATAAAAATCACGGAAGACTTTTCTAGTTGTCAACTTTAAGGTTTGAAAAATCGTATTTTTCTTTAGAAACCGTTATCATTTTAAAAACCCGTGTTTCCTAGTCTAACAAATAGAAATTAAAAGAAAATACCAAATAAAAGTTAAAACCCCAAATGGTCTTATTAAGAAAATAACAAACCCGAAATAAATATAAAAAAACTAGCTATAAATTGAAATACTTGCGAACAAGTGGCCACCTCTGAGTCCCTCGCAGCTCCAAATCCTCTAAGGCTGGGGATTACCTATACAGTTAAAAGAAAAGGGTGAGTTGCGAGAACTCATTGTGTAATCCCATAGCAGTCTAGGCCCAAGCCCTATTCAGTAACAGATCAGTTTGGGCTTTAGCCCTATACAGTAACAGATAAGTCTGGGCTTTAGCCCTATACAGTAACAGAGTGGGCCTAGGCCCAAAATCATAACAATGCAGAACAGAGATGCAACCCAACCCAGTCTAGCCAACACACCACTCGTACCAACCAACACACCATGTGGGGACCAAGTCGACCCACCCAGCCAGCACACCAATAATGCAGCCTAGTTGCTAATAATAACGCAGCGAAGCTGCTAATAACAGTGAACGTGGCCAAGCCACTAAAATCATTATACGTGGCGAAACCACTAGATCAGTAAAACGTGGCAGAGCCACTAGTACAATACTTGCTCCAAATACAAATCCCCACCACAATGCAGAATGTCATATCATAAATAATTCGTCTATGCAGTATGTCACAAGCATAATCAATCATAATCATATAAATATCACACAGCATCACTTACTACCACTAGGGGAATAACGATCATTTCGTCGATTGGGGGTAAAACGGTAATTTTACCCCTTAGGGGTGTTTTGGTAACTTTACCCTTCGAGGGCATTTTGGTAATTTCACCCTTTAAGGGTGTTTCGGTAATTTTACCCATCGAGGGTATTTGAGTAATTTTACCCTTCGAGGATATTTCGATAAATTTACCCTCCAAGGGTATTTCGGTAAATTTACCTTCCGAGGGTATTTTGGTAATTTTACCTTCCGAGGGTGTTTCGGTAAATTTACCCTCCGAGCGTATTTCGGTAATTTTACCCATCGAGGGAATTTTGGTAATTTATCCATCGAAGGTATTTCGGTAATTTAGTTCTATAACGACCTTTCCGAAGGCTTACAATCACCTCGAGCGACATAGATACCCTTTCTAGTCGAAACGGTGCAATTAGGCCCAAAGTCCAATTTTCAGCCCAAGTGGGCCCACACACTCGTGTGGCCCATTCAGCCCAATTCCGATCGTGGCTATGCGAACTTCGCAGCCCAATCCATTATCTACCACTTTCGCGAATTTTACCCATGTGGGGCCCATATGGCCCATCAGGGCCCAACGAAGCCCATTACGACCTAAGCCCACGAGAATGTTCGTGGCAGCCTCAACGGTCTATCGCCAATGACTGTGGCTTGGTTTATCTCTACGAGTGCTCGCATACTCGAGAGCCCTCAGATGTCGAAGTTTCGGCTTATCGATTTTTCGGCTTTAGCCGACTCACAGTTCATCTGGGTGTGAATACAGACCTTCATTCATCGAATTGACAGAACTAAAGTGGGTGTCTGATTACACACCTGCTATAGATTGCGGTTTGAGGCACTTTCCGAAGCACCTACGATAACAACCGACCATTAGTTAGTTACAAATCCTCGTTAAACCATAGTATTGAAACACTTTTAGTCAAACTATCTTTTCTTACCACGAACGAGAGATCCCTTGTAGCGAAACAATAATCAGCCTACCCCTTGGTTAAGGCAATTGAGTCCCTAGCAACATTCAACGAGAAAGAAGGTGTTAGCGATGAACATTTCCACGGTAACGGGGGAGGAAAACCTTTTGGCCTATGAGAATAAAATCGAAACAAGGAGAAAAACCAACCCCAGATTTGGCTAGAGTCACACTTACCAACCAATCGCAGAGATTCAGAGACTGATAGAACGAAGAGGAGAATATGCTTAGGCCCTAATAGATTCGGCCTACACAAACAGGAATCAAGGTTTAAATGTTTCAGCTTTAGTTGCAAAGAAAAGGGAAGAACAAAAGGAAGAAGAAAGGTTGTGTTCGGTTAAAGAAGAAACCAAAAGGAACAACAGTGATTCGCCAAGAAGATGAGAAGAAGAAGAAAAGAATAGGTTCAGTAAAGGATTCGGCAAATAGCAAAAAGTGAAGAAGAAAGAAGGAAGGGAGAAGAAGTGAATTCGGCAGAGGTCAAAATGAAAAGAAAAAGACCGATAGAAAACAGTTCATATTCCTATTTTTCCTACTACACCAAGTAGAAATTCTAGAAATACTAGAATGGAAAATATACATTATTCAGTTGATAATATAAATTTCAATAAATACATTGAAATTACATTATGTGGTAAGAACTATAAAAAATATTCTTTACATGCTTTATTAGATACAGGAGCTACAACCAGTAGTTGTAAGAAGGATATTCTTCCTGAAGAATATTGGAAACCTGTAAAAAAGATAATAAATATTAATGGAATAAATGGTAGCAAAACAACTATTTATTTTAAAGCTAAAAATATACCAATCTACATAAACAATGTTAGATTTATAATTCCAAAATTATTATGTTTACCTGATATGTATGGAGACATATTATTAGGTAATAATTTTCTAAATCAATATTTACCTTTTATTGTTAATAAAAAATCGGTTATATTATCTATAGAAAACACTTCTATAGAAATACCATTAGTAGAAAATAATAAATTTATTTTTACTAATGTTTGCTGATTTTCTTAGCAGGCCTCATGGATAGAGGTAAACAACCTCTAAAAGAAAATGATGGATGGAGAACTGTCCATAAAAAACCCAACAAGGGAAAATCACCAATAAGTCCTAAACAAGGATTTATGACTGCACCTGCAAAAGTAATTCCTAAACAAGGATTTATGGCTGCACCTACACAGGTACAATTTTATCCTAACCAGGGATATTATTTACCATATCCATTGGTAAACCAACCGATTGGATCACAATCACCAACACCGGTGAATTATTCTCAATTTTCTCAAAAGCCTTATACCGATTCTGAAATTCTCAAATATGCAGAAGATTTGTTGAAAAAACAACAAACCTCTGAGTTCTCGAATCTAAAGGATTTTTATAATCCAGGCTTACCCCCAGAATATTACCATTTCATAAACAAGATATGGAAAAACCATATTTTGGAACAAAGAGCTAGTTTCCGAAAAGCTCTTACACAATTCTCGGAATTCTTGGTTGAAAAAACAACTGAAGAAAATAGATCCGAAGAATTATTATTAAATACTATTTTATTTAGAGATTGGGAAGAAATCCTAGTCGAATACATGGATATTAAGGAGATAAACAATCTTCTTGATACATTTCAATATTTTATTAATAAAGGGAAAAACACTCCTGTTATTAATAAGATATTTAGAATATGTCTATATAACAAGAGTAGACAAATTCTACCTGCAGATATTTTTTCAAAAATAAATCGAGCCATTTGCAAACAGCAAGCTCTATTTTTAGAAACTTTTTCTAAATATTTTTCGCAAGCATTTGTTTATACAAATGATATAGGAGAAAAAACTCCTGCTATCAAATTTCGATTAAATCATGAGCCATTTGATATAACCAGTATTGAGTGGGGATTTGTTAAAGAAATAACAGTCCAAAATCTCTCTTTTGATTTATTAAAAGACTTTCCAGCGATAGTCAAATCCCGGCTATCAAATTTTATAGATATAGACGATTTTGTCTATTATTTTCATATTGAAATAAGCAGCTTTATTGGTATAGCTGAAAAAGAAAATTTTTATCAGCCATATCAAATTTGGAATATAAATACTATGTTTTCGAGAAAAGCCCTTTCAGCCGTTGAAGAAGATCAACAACATTTGTCAAAAACCATTGATGAGTGTTATAATAAATTTAACTATTATCAAATCCAAGCCGGAATTGATTTAATGAGTATGGCGAAGCATCTTCTCCATCAAACAACTTATATGTTCTGGACCGATGGACGAAGAATTTTAGCCTATGATACTGGAAGAACCCAGATAGAAAGAAATGAAGAAGCCATTCAGTTATTAAAAAAGATAGCTGAAATGGAAATCGAAGATTATCCGTTAGCAGCGGAGATCAGAGAAGTATGGGAACACTGGAACACACCAGCACCCTCACCAGAATCATTGCACCTTGACGAGATCGAGGAAATGAATCTGAAAAATATTCAAGAAGGATGAAGGCAACCAGTCAGCATCCAAATGATGCAGACAGTGATGTAAGCAACAATCAATGTCATAATACAAGCAATAATTTTGGCGGTGACTTAAAAAGAAGGAAACCACCAAAAGACAAAGATGATGTCATGCATGATGGAAGCAACCATTTAATGCAATTAAAACGTGGAAGCAACCACAACAATTTTGACAGAAGACGGTGGAAGCAACCATCAAATCAAGATGGCTACGTATCATAAAGCCATTCTTATCAACATACTGTGCGGATTTCAATTGTAATTAAATTAGAAGTATATTATTATCCGAACAATTATTTCGGACTTGAATTGTAATTAGATTCTAGTTTAGAATTTTAGTTATAAATAGGCATTCTTGTAAGCCTTGAAGGGCATCGAGTTTTAGTTAGAAAAAAAAATTGGATCGAGTTTTAGTTAGAATATTAGATTTAGTTTTCCTTTTGTAAATTATCTATTTTCTTCTAGTGAAATATTATTCTACGATATATATCCTTCCGCTTGTGCCAATATCCCTCCCTCCCCAAGAAACTGGTATCATATTCCTATTTTTCCTACTACACCAAGTATAATTGAAATCCGCACAGTATGTTGATAAGAATGGCTTTATGATACGTAGCCATCTTGATTTGATGGTTGCTTCCACCGTCTTCTGTCAAAATTGTTGTGGTTGCTTCCACGTTTTAATTGCATTAAATGGTTGCTTCCATCATGCATGACATCATCTTTGTCTTTTGGTGGTTTCCTTCTTTTTAAGTCACCGCCAAAATTATTGCTTGTATTATGACATTGATTGTTGCTTACATCACTGTCTGCGTCATTTGGATGCTGACTGGTTGCCTTCATCCTTCTTGAATATTTTTCAGATTCATTTCCTCGATCTCGTCAAGGTGCAATGATTCTGGTGAGGGTGCTGGTGTGTTCCAGTGTTCCCATACTTCTCTGATCTCCACTGCTAACGGATAATCTTCGATTTCCATTTCAGCTATCTTTTTTAATAACTGAATGGCTTCTTCATTTCTTTCTATCTGGGTTTTTCCAGTATCATAGGCTAAAATTATCATTACTTTTAGGACTATCGCTGGAAAGTCTTTTAATAAATGGCTCATTATTTTTGAGTTTTTCATATAACTCATCTAATTTTTTAGATAAGTTCGGAAAAAAATTTCTGCTATAATTAACAATTCCTAGAAATTGTTAAAGTTGTTTTTTATCAACAATTTTTTCAGGGAATTCTTTTATTTTAACAATAATATGATCTTGGAGTTTAAGACCATCAGATGATAATATTAATCCTAAAAATTCTATTTCAGTTTTTTCTAATTCTATTTTCTTAGGGCTTAATATTATTCCATGTTTTATAAACTCTCTAGCTATAATATTTAGATGTTTTCTATGATTTTCCAGTGTTTCTGAAAAAATTAGAATATCATCTATATATACAACACAGAATTTTTTATATTTTTTAAATATAGAGTCCATCCATCTTTGGATGATCATATTATTTTAGTTTCTCGGGGAGGGAGGGATATGTGCACAAGCGGAAGGATATATATCGTAGAATAATATTTCACTAGAAGAAAATAGATAATTTACAAAAGGAAAACTAAATCTAATATTCTAACTAAAACTCGATCCAATTTTTTTTTCTAACTAAAACTCGATCCAATTTTTTTTTCTAACTAAAACTCGATGCCCTTCAAGGCTTACAAGAATGCCTATTTATAACTAAAATTCTAAACTAGAATCTAATTACAATTCAAGTCCAAAATAATTGTTCGGATAATAATATACTTCTAATTTAATTACAATTGAAATCCGCACAGTATGTTGATAAGAATGGCTTTATGATACGTAGCCATCTTGATTTGATGGTTGCTTCCACCGTCTTCTGTCAAAATTGTTGTGGTTGCTTCCACGTTTTAATTGCATTAAATGGTTGCTTCCATCATGCATGACATCATCTTTGTCTTTTGGTGGTTTCCTTCTTTTTAAGTCACCGCCAAAATTATTGCTTGTATTATGACATTGATTGTTGCTTACATCACTGTCTGCGTCATTTGGATGCTGACTGGTTGCCTTCATCCTTCTTGAATATTTTTCAGATTCATTTCCTCGATCTCGTCAAGGTGCAATGATTCTGGTGAGGGTGCTGGTGTGTTCCAGTGTTCCCATACTTCTCTGATCTCCGCTGCTAACGGATAATCTTCGATTTCCATTTCAGCTATCTTTTTTAATAACTGAATGGCTTCTTCATTTCTTTCTATCTGGGTTCTTCCAGTATCATAGGCTAAAATTCTTCGTCCATCGGTCCAGAACATATAAGTTGTTTGATGGAGAAGATGCTTCGCCATACTCATTAAATCAATTCCGGCTTGGATTTGATAATAGTTAAATTTATTATAACACTCATCAATGGTTTTTGACAAATGTTGTTGATCTTCTTCAACGGCTGAAAGGGCTTTTCCCGAAAACATAGTATTTATATTCCAAATTTGATATGGCTGATAAAAATTTTCTTTTTCAGCTATACCAATAAAGCTGCTTATTTCAATATGAAAATAATAGACAAAATCGTCTATATCTATAAAATTTGATAGCCGGGATTTGACTATCGCTGGAAAGTCTTTTAATAAATCAAAAGAGAGATTTTGGACTGTTATTTCTTTAACAAATCCCCACTCAATACTGGTTATATCAAATGGCTCATGATTTAATCGAAATTTGATAGCAGGAGTTTTTTCTCCTATATCATTTGTATAAACAAATGCTTGCGAAAAATATTTAGAAAAAGTTTCTAAAAATAGAGCTTGCTGTTTGCAAATGGCTCGATTTATTTTTGAAAAAATATCTGCAGGTAGAATTTGTCTACTCTTGTTATATAGATGAATTCGATATACAAATAAAAGAATTATTAGATAAAGGATTAATAGAAGAAACTACTAGTCCACATTCTAGTCCTGCTTTCATGGTAAGAAACCATGCAGAAATAAAAAGAGGAAAAGCTAGGATGGTTATTAATTATAAAAGACTAAATCAAAATACTATTTTTGATGGTTATTTTATTCCAAGAAAGGAAGTCTTAATAAACCAAGCTAAACAAGCAAAATATTTTAGTAAGTTTGACTGTAAATCTGGCTTCTGGCAAATCATGTTAACAGAAGAATCCAGACCATTAACAGCTTTTAGTGCACCTAATGGTCATTACCAATGGAAAGTAATGCCATTCGGACTTTGTAATGCACCTCAAGTCTTCCAAAGATGGATGGACTCTATATTTAAAAAATATAAAAAATTCTGTGTTGTATATATAGATGATATTCTAATTTTTTCAGAAACACTGGAAAATCATAGAAAACATCTAAATATTATAGCTAGAGAGTTTATAAAACATGGAATAATATTAAGCCCTAAGAAAATAGAATTAGAAAAAACTGAAATAGAATTTTTAGGATTAATATTATCATCTGATGGTCTTAAACTCCAAGATCATATTATTTTAGTCCTAAAAACTCAAATAAAAGAATTATTAGATAAAGGATTAATAGAAGAAACTACTAGTCCACATTCTAGTCCTGCTTTCATGGTAAGAAACCATGCAGAAATAAAAAGAGGAAAAGCTAGGATGGTTATTAATTATAAAAGACTAAATCAAAATACTATTTTTGATGGTTATTTTATTCCAAGAAAGGAAGTCTTAATAAACCAAGCTAAACAAGCAAAATATTTTAGTAAGTTTGACTGTAAATCTGGCTTCTGGCAAATCATGTTAACAGAAGAATCCAGACCATTAACAGCTTTTAGTGCACCTAATGGTTATTACCAATGGAAAGTAATGCCATTCAGTTAATAAGTATAATTATCATTATATGTTAGAATATGATGATGATAATAAAGATAGTAATAATGATACTATTAATAATAATAATGAAGGCGAAAATTATATATTAGAAACAGAAAGTAGTAATAATTCTAATAATATGGAAATAGATTTTAATGTTACGAGTCATAATTCTGATGAAGAAGAAACTTCAACAGAAGAAAATATAGAAATTCCTGAACCTATGGATACCGATCCCATAGATCCTGATAATTATATAGTTCCTAAACCTTGGGAAATAGATAAAAAAGACCTTTATGGTAAGAGAAAATTAGATTCAGATCCTCAAACAGATGATGGTCTAAGATCTATTAATAAAAATCACGAAATTGTTGAAAACACAACAAGAATATTAGGTGATAAAATAGAAGACATAGCTACTAATGATATAAAACTGGAAACACCAGGAGAAACTAGTCAGCCTATACCTATACCTTATAAAATAGATGATTTAAATAAAAGAAATGTTGCTCAAGGAGGAGTATACTTAGATTTAACTAATATTCCTTTATCTAATTATGAAAAAACAATCGATGATTGGGCACAGTCTATGACTATTGTTGTAAACAACAACAGTACAGTTTGGACAAAAGAAAAGTTTTTAAACTACTTTGTTGGAATCTTTCAGGGAGATGTTCTTCAATTTCTCAGAAGATGGGAAGAATCTGAGAAAGGAAGAGAACAAAAAAGTCAGCTTATTAATCAAATAAGCACCCCTAAAGATCTGTTAAAAGGATTAACCTCAATTCTAAAAACAGAATTTTGTGGTTATTCTAATAAAAAAGATCAAGATAGCCAAGCCAGTTACATCTTGTCTAAATTAAAATTATGTGATATTAAATATTTAGAAGAATTTTCTAAAAAATTTCTTCATGAATATCAGAAGTTAAAAAATGATAGCATAGATCATTGGAAAAACCAATATTTTCATAAATTACCACCACCTTGGGATGAAATTTGCATAAACAAATATGCTTCTTTCATTATCAAATGTAGTAATGATAATAAAACAGATATTAATAATATTGATACTATAGGTAATAGAATTAATTTTGCGAAAGAAAGAATTATATTACACTGTTTACAGAGTAAAGCGGCTAAACAAGTCAAAAATAAATTGAGTCATAGATACTGTACAAAAATGTTAGAAGGTGAATGGGAGTTTGGTTGTAACTCTATACGTTCAAAACCTTATAAAAAACATAAAAGAAATAAAAAATATAAGTTAGCTAGATGGAAACCTAGTAATAAAAATATTAGTAATAATATTAATAATAATAGGAGAAAATTTGTTAGAAGAAAAACTTCTAATAAGACTAAAAAACAAATTTGTAAGTGTTTTATTTGTGATGAAGAAGGTCATATAGCAACAAATTGTCCTAACAAAGGCAAAAATGCTAGAAAGATTATTAAAAACCTTGAAGAACAAGATCTAGAAATATGTTTTAGTGAGGAAACAAATCCTACTGAAATATTATATGAGTTATTATCAGAAACAGAGTCTGATACAGATTCTGATGAATACATCTTTATGTTGGGAAATAGTTCTAATAAACAATTAGAAGAAATTCCTAATTCTGAACAACAGGATATTAAGTTAGGAAATATAATCGGAGAAGAAATTGATTTCTCTGATGATATAGTTGAAAAAATTAATAAAAATCATATTTCTAAAGAAGAAATTTACAAAATTTCTAAGTTTAAAATATGGTCAAAAAGACACATAGAAAAATTAGCGGTAATACAGTCGCTAAAGATACCAAAGGAGGATTAACAGAAATCCCTTTATTTACCAAAGAAAAAATAAAAAGGATTAGAAAAAATTATCCTCAGGTTAGATATATACATCTAGGAGTCATTATGATAACAATTAGAGCTTTATTTAGAAGAGGTCATGATGTTCCTATCCTAGCAGTATTATTAGATAAAAGATTTGAAAATCCAATAAAAGCACTTATTGGAGGAATTCAATCTAATTTACATACAGGTGTTATAGGATTCAAAGTTAAACCAAATTACTTTATCTCTATAACAGACCCTCTAATAGAAGAGTGTCTATGCCTTAGAATTCAAACAAAAAATTCTGATATTAGTGATTTAGCAGAAGATTTAGCAATCAGCTGGACTTCTATTAATGAATATACTAATACAGCAGAGGTTGAAATAAAAGAAATAAATAATAAAATTATTGAGCTTTTTGAGCCCAATAAATTTACTACAGAAATTCAACCAAAGCTATTACATTTAAAAGATTTATCGATTCCAAAAGACTGGATAATCGATAAAACCAATAATGCTAGTACTTCTAAACCAGTAAGTACTATTGAATACATGTCATCTGGTGACAAATTATATTTCAGAAATAATCTGATTACTAATACAGATGATAATTTAGTATTACCCTCTAGTTCTCAACCAGAGGAAGAAGAGGATAATGAAAGTACATCTACACCAATAGGTATGAAAACAGTTCATATTCCTATTTTTATTGCTAATAATTCTTTTTCATATATAGCATAATTTATTTCATTAGGCTTAAATTTTCCTGAACTATATCCACAAATTAATTCATGATTAGCTATTGTTTTAGCTTTTAATACACATCCCCAAGTTTTATCGGAGGCATCTGTTTCAAGAATTAATTTATCACCTTGTTTAGGTAAATAAACTTTTGGAATATAGTTTATGTCAGATTTTATTTTTTTTAATAATGTCTGAATCTTTTTTAGTCCATTCAAAAGGTTTGTCCTTTTTGAGTTTTTCATATAACTCATCTAATTTTTTAGATAAGTTCGGAAAAAAATTTCTGCTATAATTAACAATTCCTAGAAATTATTGAAGTTGTTTTTTATCAACAATTTTTTCAGGGAATTCTTTTATTTTAACAATAATATGATCTTGGAGTTTAAGACCATCAGATGATAATATTAATCCTAAAAATTCTATTTCAGTTTTTTCTAATTCTATTTTCTTAGGGCTTAATATTATTCCATGTTTTATAAACTCTCTAGCTATAATATTTAGATGTTTTCTATGATTTTCCAGTGTTTCTGAAAAAATTAGAATATCATCTATATATACAACACAGAATTTTTTATATTTTTTAAATATAGAGTCCATCCATCTTTGGAAGACTTGAGGTGCATTACAAAGTCCGAATGGCATTACTTTCCATTGGTAATGACCATTAGGTGCACTAAAAGCTGTTAATGGTCTGGATTCTTCTGTTAACATGATTTGCCAGAAGCCAGATTTACAGTCAAACTTACTAAAATATTTTGCTTGTTTAGCTTGGTTTATTAAGACTTCCTTTCTTGGAATAAAATAACCATCAAAAATAGTATTTTGATTTAGTCTTTTATAATTAATAACCATCCTAGCTTTTCCTCTTTTTATTTCTGCATGGTTTCTTACCATGAAAGCAGGACTAGAATGTGGACTAGTAGTTTCTTCTATTAATCCTTTATCTAATAATTCTTTTATTTGTATATCGAATTCATCTATATCTTGTTTAGTATAGATCATAGGTTTTACTCTAATAATTTTATTGGGGTTTTCCAATTTTATGGTACAATATCTAGGACTATTTTCCCATAATTTTAGTGGTTCTTCACTAAAATTATTTTCTAATATCTTAAACAACCAATGATTTGTTTCAAGTTGTTTAATCTGTTCTTTCTTAGGAGGATTAAAATCTTGATCACAAATATATTTATGATTCTCTACTAAAGGTATTTCTACTGAAGTATTTTCAGTAGTTAAAGTAACAAAGTTTTTATCAATAGAAAACGGTAGATGTTGATATATAAAATTATTACCAGAACATATAAGTTGTTTGATGGAGAAGATGTTTCGCCATACTCATTAAATCAATTTCGGCTTGGATTTGATAATAGTTAAATTTATTATAACACTCATCAATGGTTTTTGACAAATGTTGTTGATCTTCTTCAACGGCTGAAAGGGCTTTTCCCGAAAACATAGTATTTATATTCCAAATTTGATATGGCTGATAAAAATTTTCTTTTTCAGCTATACCAATAAAGCTGCTTATTTCAATATGAAAATAATAGACAAAATCGTCTATATCTATAAAATTTGATAGCCGGGATTTGACTATCGCTGGAAAGTCTTTTAATAAATCAAAAGAGAGATTTTGGACTGTTATTTCTTTAACAAATCCCCACTCAATACTGGTTATATCAAATGGCTCATGATTTAATCGAAATTTGATAGCAGGAGTTTTTAGGACTAATTTTTATCATAATGACTATCGCTACAACACCGAAAAATGCCAGAGAAAATTCGGCACTCCAACACTCTCACAAGCCGAAATGTAAACAACCCCGAAAAATGCCAGAGAAAATTCGGCACTCCAACACTCTCACAAGCCGAAATGTACCCCCAAATTGCAACCCTTGGCCGAAATTTCCTACACATCCTTCCCCACATTCGACCAACGCTCCCCACACATCCACTTCCTTGATTCTCTCTACCGAATCCTCCATGAATTACTCCCAGCCTCCCATTCGAAATTCTTGACCAAGTCTTCAACCTCCTCTGCAGAGTTTGATCTAAACTCTACCTCTTGCACCCTCAAGACATAAAATAAAGGCCTCCATTTGCTTGCCATGGGATTTGAACCCCTCTCTCCTTGCCATCTTAATGACGCCACCACCATCAAGCTACAGGCTCTCTTTGTGTCATAGAACACACACAATTAAACATAAGTCCTACTGCTAATTTCCAGTTTCACCTATGAGCAAAAATTAAAATTTTTCCAAGGTTCAGACTCGAACCCAAGCTTAGTAAAAATCGCCAAACACACTCAAATAACTATCCGTTCAAGCCCATCATGGAATTTAAGCAAATTTAGCAAAATTCTAAACCCCACATTTTTAGGGCATTACATTTAGGTTCAGAATTGTTTTCCATCCTCAAATTGATGTACAATCAGAAAGGGTAATCCAAGTGCTAGAAGATATGCGTAGAAGTTGCGTAATCGATTTTGGAATGAATTGGGAAAGGTATCTGCCCTTAGTAGAGTTTTCCTATAATAACAGCTATCATACCAGTTTAGTCATGCCACCTTTTGAGGCACTGTGTGGAAGGAAGTGTAGACCACCAATTTGCTAGATGGAGCTCACTAAAAAGAAACTAGGTGGCCCAGACATAGTCTGGGAGATGGAAGAAAAACTAATGGCTATGTAACAGCTATTCGGAATAGTGGTTTTGGGACCACAAATTTAACGCGGTAAAATTTATTTTTATTATATTTTTAGGGTCTACAGTTTTATGGAATGATTTCATGAAAATTTCGTTCGAAAATGTTGACGTTTGGGCACCCAATTTAGTTAAAAGGACTAAATTGCAAAAAGTGCAAAATTTGAGTTCTATATGTTATAGGTGTCCAATTGTTATGAGATTTTTAATTAGGGGTCCTTAGATGGTAATTAGACCATTATAGTTTAGTATGAACAAAAATGGACATGGTTAGGTGAAATTTTGAAGTCAGGCATTAAGGGCATTTTGGTTATTTGGTAAATAAAGCCAAAATAACTAAAATAAAAGATGTCATCTTCTTCAATTTCATCCTTAGTGTCAAAATTTGAAGAGGAGTCTTAGCTAGGGCTTGGCCATCTTTCAAGCGCGATTGTAAGTCCGTTCTAGCCCTATTTTTAATGATTTTTATGTTTTTGAGATCCTTGTAACCTAATTTAGCTATTTCAAGGACTAATTTTTAAGAAAATCAAATTCTAAAATTTTACCCTTGTTATATATTTGTGTATTTTGATGTCTAATGGTATATTATGCAAGTTTGATGTTGGATAAACAACATTTACTAAGTGATTTTTTATGAAAATACCTAAAAGGACCTATTTGTAAAAGTTCAAAAATATGTAGGAGAAGTATGATTTAATGGAAAATGTATGCTGTTATGAGCATGAAGATGGTTCAGCTAGGCTTGGGTTTTGAAGAAATTGACTATATTTCATTTTACGAGCCTAAGGACTAAAATGTAAAATGTCAAAAGTTTAGTGGCAAAAATGTAATTTTTCCATAATGTGATTTTTGGGATAAATTGAATAATGTGAGTATTAAATGAGTTAAATTTGTTATTATAGATCAAGAAAAACAAGGTTCGAACCTAGATCGGGGGAAAAACAAAGTGCTTGACGATTAGGTCCAATTCTATTATTTTTGTACCGAGGTAAGTTTGTATGTAAATAATACATTGTTATATTTATGTTTTAAATGCTTTGATTTTGTATGAATTATGATTGACTCTTTGGACGTATACGACAAAGTTTCGACAAATGAGAAATCTCGGTTGAACCTTAGGAATAGAATAGGATACGAGTGACAGGTCACTAGGAACCCATGTGTATATATGATTATGTGATCTGGGTGCTGGTCTTGTACATCCTACCAGTGGTTGGGTAGTCCAGCATGTGTTGCAAATACCTGCCAGCTTATGTGAGCAGCACTGTGTGGCTACGTTCTGACTGACAGCTTGTGTGAGCAGGCCCGTGAATAGCTCAAAAGCGAGCCTATATGTATTATGAGATATGAGGTAGCTTTAGCTTCATATATGGCACTTATGTGCAAGATTTTCAAGTATCCGTTAATATTCCCAGTGTTCAATGGGAACGTCAAAGTTGTGAAAGGATATGACTATGATGCGAGTTGGTACAGGTATGTACGAAAAACGCATAAAAAATGAGCTCGATATGTGATAAACCCTTGGTAAGGTGGTGATTGAGTAAGTTACGATCATAAGATTATTATAACATTCATGCTAATTTTTATTATGTAATTTGTATGTTAAATGTGTGGTTAAGATGCTTATTATTTGTATAGGAACTTACTAAGCTATATAGCTTACTCCCTTTTTCTTTTCCCTTGTCTTATAGTATCACCAAGCTAGCTCGGGGTTCAGAGATCGTCGAAGATCCATACACACGATCAACAATTATTTTGGTATCAATGAATTCAACATTTTGAATTATGGCATGTATCGGGAACTTGGTCATTTTGTTATGTGTCATAATTGATTTGGCCAAATGTGTTGGCTTATGTTGGTTACAAGTTCATTTTGTATATGGCCAATTGAAATTGGCTAATATTGGTATAAGTATATTCATATGATGATGCCTTTCATGAATGAGGAAACTTGCATGATTTGAGTTGATAAGTTATATGATGTTTATGTATGTTAGATGTTGACATGTGAATGATTTGCAGAACCATACAAAAATGCTCGACATGTTCGTTCTCATCTCGAGAGTAGATCAGTATGTCGTCGATGAAGACTACGATAAATTTATCCAAGTATGGCCGAAAAATACGATTCATCATATCCATGAAGATCGCAGGGGCATTCGTTAGACCAAAAGGCATGACCAAAAATTCATAGTGGCCATACCTAGTCCTAAATGCGGTTTTCGGCACATCCGAGTCCTTGACTCTCAACTGATAGTACCCGAACCTCAAATCTATCTTGGAAAATACTGTGGCTCCCTTCAGTTGATCGAATAGATCATTAATCCTCGGCAACGGGTACTTGTTCTTCATAGTTACCTTTTTGAGTTACCGATAATCTATGCACAGTCTCGTAGGACCATCTTTCTTCTTCACGAATAAAATGGGAGCACCCCACAGAGAAAAACTCAACCTTGCGAATCCCTTATTCGTTAGTTCTTGCAACTGTGCTTTTAGCACTTTTAGCTCGGTTGGAGCCATTCTATATGGAGCACTAGAAATAGGGGTAGTACTCGGAGCTAACTCAATCCCAAATTCAATTTCTCTAACCGGAGGTAGCCCTGGCAACTCTTCTGGGAAAACATCTAGGTACCCACATGCTATGGGTACCAACTCAATTCTCAAATCAGTCTCTTTAGTGTTCAACACAAAGGCAAGGTAAGCCTCGTACCCCATCTTTAAATACTTCTGAGTCGAAAAAGTTGATATCACTTCTGGTGATCTATCTGGTTTATCTGATTCAACACGAATAAGATTACCATTTTCACTTTTCAACTCAATAAGCTTCTCCCCACAATTCACAATTACTTCATGAGTGACTAACCAATCCATTGCAAGGATGATATCAAACTCATAAAATGGTAATAACATAAGATTGACAGGGAAACAATGACCCTTACTCATTAAATGGCAACCCTTGTAAACTCTATCAACCAACACATACTTGCCTAAGGGATTAGACACTCTTATTACAAATTCAGTAGACTCTATGGGCATGCTCATGCTAGAGACTAATTTCATGCATATGTATGAGTGGGTAGATCCCAGATCAATTAAAGCTATAACACGAGTATCATAAAGAGAAAATGTACCCGTGATTACGTCGAAGGAAGATGCCGCTTCACGAGCACGAATGGCATATGCTCTCACCGGTGCTCTACCATCGACTCTTGTGGCTTGCTCTCTGGATGGGTTCTTGCTACCCATCTCATTTCCCGGGTTTCTCAGTGGTCTTCTGTAACACCCTGGTTTAGGGGTTATGCGTTTGGAGCATAACCCGAGCATTTAGAAGGCTTAAGGTCCTGTTGGAGGAATTTTAGGGGTTTTGGAGAACCTTAGAAGGCAAGGGATGCCTTAGAAAATTTTTTAAATTTTAGGGTAATAAGAGGGAAATAGGGTAGAAAGGCCTTAAAATAAAATTGTGGAGTTTAAGGCACAAGAAAGGCATTGGCAAAGTGGTGCCCGTGCGCCACTTAGGCGCTGGAGGAGGGTGAGGGCGCTGGTTCGAGTGGTAGAAGCGGCATTTTGGTGTTTTATTTTTATATGCGGTTATAGGCTGGCGTAGGAAGGGTTTAAAAATAAAATGGTGTGGCTTATGGACATGAAAGGCAGGTGGGCGGAGTGGCTAAGGCGCTACTTGAGAAGGGGCTTTGTGCAGGTCGCGGGTTCGAGGGCTGGAAGCAGCATTTTGGCATGTTTTATTTTATGCGGATATGGGCTGTAGTATGAAGGCCTTAAAAATAAAATGGGTGGCTTTATGGCATAAAAATCAAAGTGGCCGAATGGCCTGGGCGCTACTTGGCTGTTGGCTTCCCCCAAGTCCCAGGTTCGAGACCTATGGACAGCAATTTGGGGTGTTGTTTTTATATTGATTTTTGTAGCAAATTTGAAGGGTGGACGGCACATGGAACCTGCAGGTGGGGATAAAGATTAAGATTAATTTTGTTTTATTTCGGTTGGAGTGATAAGGGTGGGTTTTATTTTTTTTATTTATTTTAGATAATAGGATAATTGTAGGAGTATTTTAATAGGATTAGATTAGTGGTTAGTTTTTAAATTTGGCTGGGGGGTAGCTTTGTTCGTTTATTATTTTAGATAATTATAGGATTAATTTAGTTAATCAATAAGGGATAATGGCTGGTGGTTTAATATTTTCTTTAGGATTAAGTGATAAAATATGGGTTAATTTAGGAGTGTGTAATTCAAATCAATTTGAATTAGGGGCCATAGGTGATGGCCGAAACTTGGGCTCTTCAGGTGGGGAAGTAGCCGAATATTATTTAAGGGTGTGTGCTCTCCTTTTTCCAAATTTTAGTTCCCTCTTTTAGATCCTACTTCCTTAAATTCCTTTTTATATTTTTTCTTTTCTTTCTAGTTGACCGAACCTCCAAGTGATCTTTATTTCTTTTTGTGCTTTGAAATTGAAATCCTCCCAAACACCATTAATCCCTGCCGATTTCTCCTTTGGCTTTCTATTGAATATTTCTTTTGTTTCTTTTAAATCCCTTGGCAAGCCGAATCTTCTCTTTTACTTTGGCCGAATATTGGTGTGGTGGGGATCTCTTCGGTTTCTTCTCCTCAATCGTTGGTAGTCAAGATTCGGTAAGTGGTGGTAAAGGTCCAGGTTGTATTTATTCTTTTATTATTCGAAAGCCGAAGGCTATTAAGGCTAATCATTTATGCGTTTAGGGTGTGGTCGATTGCAAAAAGGACCATTCCGTAGTCCTGAGATTTGATTGGAAATCAAATCAGCCTTGAGAAGCAAGGATATTTAAGGACATAGATCAATTCTCCGGGATTCAAGATATTTTGGTAAGTAATATTTGGTAAAGGTTCAACATTTAGTTTATGACTTGGAGGTTTAACCCGTTTATCTGATTAAGCTTTTTGATGGAGGCCAATACCAGTCAAAAGGGGAAAGGGAAGGTCCCTATCCCGAAGTTTAAGAAGAGAGCCGTCTCGGCAGTTCGTGATTGGCCACCGGGGTGTGGTCGTGCAGCAGAAAACGATAGGCAGATAGCTGTAGTCTCGCTAAGCGATAGCGTCGAAATCGAGGGATTAGAACTTCAGGTTATAAGGTGTGTAACTAACCCACTGTTTCCGGGTTTTGTGTTTTACTAACAAGTGCAGTAATAAGTGTGCCATGTATACCCTAAAGGGTATAGCGATGATCAGGTTAGTATCGGACCTGTTGCAATGTGATTATTTGTTTATGAGTATGTTTATGGATATTAATAAGCATGTGTATGCATTATCACGATTATATTTTACGTGGCATGTGCATGGGTGGGTTATGAAAAGAAGGTACGGGTGTACTTCGAGTACGTGGTTGATGTCAGCTTTGTGCTACATCGTGGATTGGCGCTGACTGAGGTCGCGTTGTGGATCTTTGCGATTTAGTTCGCGTGGTTACCTTGATTGATATCGGCTTTATGCCATATCGTGGCTTGATGGGTTGCTATGTGCTCCCTCGTGGATGGCATTGGTTGCCTTTTTGGAGGGAAAAGGAGAGGGTGACTCGATAGTCCCCTGGTGTGTGGTAGGCTGGATAAGGGGGTGTGTAGCGGATGGACCCTGGGTTTGGGTTGGGTATCATGTTGCATTATTTTTTGTAATAATATGGAAATGGGCCAAGCCCAATATGACATGTGGATAGGTATGTTTTGGGAACATACGTGGAAATGGGCCAAGCCCAGTTGATATGTGGTTTATTGAGAAATGGGCCTAGCCCAGTATTTGAGTATGATTTGAATGTGGGCCAAGCCCAGATTGTGGTAATTGTTAAAATAAATATATTATTTGTTGCATTTGATAATTGGGATATTATGTGGCTAGCATGTGGGTGGATTTCAGTGGTTAACTTACACACTGAGTCATTATGACTCACCCAATTATTTTCAAACATCGCAGGTGACAGGTTGATCGGACCGGGTTGGAGAGGATGCAAGGTGGCCCATGCAGAAGGAGATTGATTTAATTATTTTTAAGCAATTTTTAATACAAAGTGTTTTGGATTAATTATTTTTGTAATAAGGGCCTTATTATTATTATTTTTGTTATCACTATTTTTGATATTACTTGATATTATGGTTTACTTAAAAGAAATTATTATGTGAAGATGATTTTAATTTTAGCAACCTATTTAATCAAAGTATTTATATATTTTTATACTAAAGTTTTAATGTGGATTATTTTTAATAACAAAGCTTTATTTATAATTTTAAAAGAAAAGACATGGTTTCCAAAAGTTAATAAAATTTTCAAGTTTTATTCTAAAGTCAAAGATTTTGCAAACGGTTTCCGTAGTGACATAACCAGATCCGGTCAGGACTTGTGGGCCGGGTTTGGGGGTGTTACAGATTGGTATCAGAGCCAGGTTCAAAACTCGGCTTTGAGGGTTTTGGGCCCAAAAACATTTTCAAAATGGGCTTTTCAAAAATATGGGCTTTTAAGAGATTTTTCAGGTTTTTTGGCATGGCACCTGTACCTCCGACCCGAGTCCACCAGGTAAGTACCTCAGACTTGTGAAGTAAGTTGTTATATGAACTGTTATGGGCTTTGTTGGGCTCGTAGATTAGAATATTCAGGCTATTGGACCCTAGGACTAGTCTACTCAAACACGTGCATAAGATTTAAAGTGCCTAATAAACAAACCTGTGAAGTAAGTCGCCGTGTTAAGGTGTGGCAACCTGTGTGCGCATGTCTAGGAGTGGTATTCAGTGGGAGCTTGGTATTTAAGCAGTCCGCGTGACTCACCTCCTCTCCACTTGAATCCTACCTGGTGCGTAGCTACGGTTCACCTTAACCAAGAGGACTTGTTCACAGGCTGAACCAATTATTAAAACCCGGAAGGGATTAGCCTTGCTGTTTTAAAATTTTTGCTTTTAAAATTTTCAAATTTACCCTTTTTGGTTTGTAAACCCTAAATTTGGTTTTGAAAAAAAAAACACGTTTTCCTCGATTTACCAAAATTACCAAATTGCCCCTAGTGGCAAAATTACTAAAATGCCCCTGTAGTGTAAATTACTGTATTACCCTCAAACTTTTGTTAAAATGATTTTTTTTTCTTCTTTGCAAAATACCAAAATCTTTAGTTTTCAAAATATCAAGATACCCTGATTTGAGGAAATTTATGAAAATACCCCTGTGTTGAAAATTACTAAAATACCCCTGACTTTCAAAATTTCTAGTTTAACCCCAATTTTAATAAAATTTCCCGATTTGGCAAAAGTATTCAAGAATGTTATTTTGTGAAATCCAAGACACCTTGATTTGAAAATTTACAAAATTACCCTGATTGACAAAAATTACCAAAATACCCCTGGTTTTTAAAATCCTACTATATCTTCAAATTGCGAAATTTTCAAAAATACTCTTCAATTTTGGGAATATCAAAAAGATCCTGACTCATTAAAGTTTTTGGAATCGCTTTGGTTTATTACCGAAATACCTCTATAGGAAAATGACGAAAATACCCCTGGGGTAGAAACGGGCAGAAAGGTCCGAATAGTGAATGTGTGTGGTAGATACCACTGAATGTGTCTTCATTGAGAAATGAAGGTGTCTCTATTGATGAATGTGAAAGTGATTCTCTGAATTAGAGTAGTAAAACTCGAACTGAACCCCTGTGTGATCGAAAGAACTACTTCTGAATACCCTTCTTTCATAAAAATTTGCTCGCGATTAAATAGTGGAACAAAATTTCTAATGCATAAAATTTGTTAATCAGATTATATCGCGACAATAGAGATGAATTCTAGGGGGCGCAGTAGAGGTAGAATGGCAGCATCGGAACCGATAGGGTCTGGCCATGGGTCAGAAAGTGAAGTGCCGCCAGCAGTGGACGTAGAGGGGCAAGACCAGACAGGAGAAGATGACGCAGTATCGCGGGCCATGTTGCGAGTGCTAGAGCGAGTAGCGGGAGTTAGTAGAGGAAATGGAACTCGGAAGTCGGTATCGGAAAGGCTTAGATCGAACGGAGCCGAGATCTTTAGAGGAGTGTCGGGAGTAGCTCCTAACGTAGCGGAATATTGGCTAGAAGCAGTTGAAAGAATCATGGACGATTTGGACTGCACCAATGAAGAAAAGCTGAAGGGTGCTGTTTCGTTGCTTCGCGACGAAGCTTATCGTTGGTGGCTCACTGTCAAGCAAAGTGTACCGGCAGATCGACTGGATTGGGACTTCTTTAAGGTTAAGTTTGAAGGAAAGTATGTAGGAGCCAGTTATTTGGACTCGCAAAGGAAAGCGTTTTTGAATCTAGTACAAGGAAGTAAGTCGATAGCTGAGTACGAAGCGGAATTTGTGCGGTTAAGCCAGTATGCTAAGGGAATTGTGGCCACTGATTATGAGAAGTGCGTCCGGTTTGAGGACGGGTTGCGAGATGAACTTCGAATGCTGATTGCTCCGTAGAGGGAGAGAGACTTCGCGGTGCTAGTGGAGAAAGCTCGGATCGCTGAAGAGGTTAAAAAGACTATAAGAGAAAACCGAGAGAAGAATAGGAACGAGAATAAGAGAAGTGTTGGACCATCAGCATCGTTTGGTAATGTCCAGAAAAGACCAAGGATCGAGAATCCTGTACGTGCACTTGTACCAGTGGATCGGAATCATTCTTGTGTTCGATGTGGAAGACTTCACACAGGAGAGTGTTGGGGGAATAATAAAGAATGTTTTCGGTGTGGATCTAAGGCACATCTGGTTAGGAATTGTCCTCGAGCAACGAAGGGTCTTGGTTCTAGTCAAAGTCAACCAAGGATGTGATATCGGGTAAGCTCTTTTGTTTCGGAATACTCTTTAATTGTTCTCCTTGTTTGTAAGTTAATTCTTTCCTATATGATTTGGATCTTGAGTGAGAACTTAGAGACTATGTTTGGGAAGTATGATGAATTGAAAGCAGAGTGCGCAGCGGAGGCGTAGAGTAGGGAGTTAGGATTGCATGGTAGTAAGTAATTTCGAGGACGAAATTATTTTAAGGAGGGTAGAATTGTAACACCCTGGTTTAGGGGTTATGCGTTTGGAGCATAACCCGAGCATTTAGAAGGCTTAAGGTCCTGTTGGAGGAATTTTAGGGGTTTTGGAGAACCTTAGAAGGCAAGGGATGCCTTAGAAAATTTTTTAAATTTTAGGGTAATAAGAGGGAAATAGGGTAGAAAGGCCTTAAAATAAAATTGTGGAGTTTAAGGCACAAGAAAGGCATTGGCAAAGTGGTGCCCGTGCGCCACTTAGGCGCTGGAGGAGGGTGAGGGCGCTGGTTCGAGTGGTAGAAGCGGCATTTTGGTGTTTTATTTTTATATGCGGTTATGGGCTGGCGTAGGAAGGGTTTAAAAATAAAATGGTGTGGCTTATGGACATGAAAGGCAGGTGGGCGGAGTGGCTAAGGCGCTACTTGAGAAGGGGCTTTGTGCAGGTCGCGGGTTCGAGGGCTGGAAGCAGCATTTTGGCATGTTTTATTTTATGCGGATATGGGCTGTAGTATGAAGGCCTTAAAAATAAAATGGGTGGCTTTATGGCATAAAAATCAAAGTGGCCGAATGGCCTGGGCGCTACTTGGCTGTTGGCTTCCCCCAGGTCCCAGGTTCGAGACCTATGGACAGCAATTTGGGGTGTTGTTTTTATATTGATTTCTGTAGCAAATTTGAAGGGTGGACGGCACATGGAACCTGCAGGTGGGGATAAAGATTAAGATTAATTTTGTTTTATTTCGGCTGGAGTGATAAGGGTGGGTTTTATTTTTTTTTATTTATTTTAGATAATAGGATAATTGTAGGAGTATTTTAATAGGATTAGATTAGTGGTTAGTTTTTAAATTTGGCTGGGGGGGTAGCTTTGTTAGTTTATTATTTTAGATAATTATAGGATTAATTTAGTTAATCAATAAGGGATAATGGCTGGTGGTTTAATATTTTCTTTAGGATTAAGTGATAAAATATGGGTTAATTTAGGAGTGTGTAATTCAAATCAATTTGAATTAGGGGCCATAGGTGATGGCCGAAACTTGGGCTCTTCAGGTGGGGAAGTAGCCGAATATTATTTAAGGGTGTGTGCTCTCCTTTTTCCAAATTTTAGTTCCCTCTTTTAGATCCTACTTCCTTAAATTCCTTTTTATATTTTTTCTTTTCTTTCTAGTTGACCGAACCTCCAAGTGATCTTTATTTCTTTTTGTGCTTTGAAATTGAAATCCTCCCAAACACCATTAATCCCTGCCGATTTCTCCTTTGGCTTTCTATTGAATATTTCTTTTGTTTCTTTTAAATCCCTTGGCAAGCCGAATCTTCTCTTTTACTTTGGCCGAATATTGGTGTGGTGGGGATCTCTTCGGTTTCTTCTCCTCAATCGTTGGTAGTCAAGATTCGGTAAGTGGTGGTAAAGGTCCAGGTTGTATTTATTCTTTTATTATTCGAAAGCCGAAGGCTATTAAGGCTAATCATTTATGCGTTTAGGGTGTGGTCGATTGCAAAAAGGACCATTCCGTAGTCCTGAGATTTGATTGGAAATCAAATCAGCCTTGAGAAGCAAGGATATTTAAGGACATAGATCAATTCTCCGGGATTCAAGATATTTTGGTAAGTAATATTTGGTAAAGGTTCAACATTTAGTTTATGACTTGGAGGTTTAACCCGTTTATCTGATTAAGCTTTTGATGGAGGCCAATACCAGTCAAAAGGGGAAAGGGAAGGTCCCTATCCCGAAGTTTAAGAAGAGAGCCGTCTCGGCAGTTCGTGATTGGCCACCGGGGTGTGGTCGTGCAGCAGAAAACGATAGGCAGATAGCTGTAGTCTCGCTAAGCGATAGCGTCGAAATCGAGGGATTAGAACTTCAGGTTATAAGGTGTGTAACTAACCCACTATTTCCGGGTTTTGTGTTTTACTAACAAGTGCAGTAATAAGTGTGCCATGTATACCCTAAAGGGTATAGCGATGATCAGGTTAGTATCGGACCTGTTGCAATGTGATTATTTGTTTATGAGTATGTTTATGGATATTAATAAGCATGTGTATGCATTATCACGATTATATTTTACGTGGCATGTGCATGGGTGGGTTATGAAAAGAAGGTACGGGTGTACTTCGAGTACGTGGTTGATGTCAGCTTTGTGCTACATCGTGGATTGGCGCTGACTGAGGTCGCGTTGTGGATCTTTACGATTTAGTTCGCGTGGTTACCTTGATTGATATCGGCTTTATGCCATATCGTGGCTTGATGGGTTGCTATGTGCTCCCTCGTGGATGGCATTGGTTGCCTTTTTGGAGGGAAAAGGAGAGGGTGACTCGATAGTCCCCTGGTGTGTGGTAGGCTGGATAAGGGGGTGTGTAGCGGATGGACCCTGGGTTTGGGTTGGGTATCATGTTGCATTATTTTTTGTAATAATATGGAAATGGGCCAAGCCCAATATGACATGTGGATAGGTATGTTTTGGGAACATACGTGGAAATGGGCCAAGCCCAGTTGATATGTGGTTTATTGAGAAATGGGCCTAGCCCAGTATTTGAGTATGATTTGAATGTGGGCCAAGCCCAGATTGTGGTAATTGTTAAAATAAATATATTATTTGTTGCATTTGATAATTGGGATATTATGTGGCTAGCATGTGGGTGGATTTCAGTGGTTAACTTACACACTGAGTCATTATGACTCACCCAATTATTTTCAAACATCGCAGGTGACAGGTTGATCGGACCGGGTTGGAGAGGATGCAAGGTGGCCCATGCAGAAGGAGATTGATTTAATTATTTTTAAGCAATTTTTAATACAAAGTGTTTTGGATTAATTATTTTTGTAATAAGGGCCTTATTATTATTATTTTTGTTATCACTATTTTTGATATTACTTGATATTATGGTTTACTTAAAAGAAATTATTATGTGAAGATGATTTTAATTTTAGCAACCTATTTAATCAAAGTATTTATATATTTTTATACTAAAGTTTTAATATGGATTATTTTTAATAACAAAGCTTTATTTATAATTTTAAAAGAAAAGACATGGTTTCCAAAAGTTAATAAAATTTTCAAGTTTTATTCTAAAGTCAAAGATTTTGCAAACGGTTTCCGTAGTGACATAACCAGATCCGGTCAGGACTTGTGGGCCGGGTTTGGGGGTGTTACAGATTGGTATCAGAGCCAGGTTCAAAACTCGGCTTTGAGGGTTTTGGGCCCAAAAACATTTTCAAAATGGGCTTTTCAAAAATATGGGCTTTTAAGAGATTTTTCAGGTTTTTTGGCATGGCACCTGTACCTCCGGCCCGAGTCCACCAGGTAAGTACCTCAGACTTGTGAAGTAAGTTGTTATATGAACTGTTATGGGCTTTGTTGGGCTCGTAGATTAGAATATTCAGGCTATTGGACCCTAGGACTAGTCTACTCAAACACGTGCATAAGATTTAAAGTGCCTAATAAACAAACCTGTGAAGTAAGTCGCCGTGTTAAGGTGTGGCAACCTGTGTGCGCATGTCTAGGAGTGGTATTCAGTGGGAGCTTGGTATTTAAGCAGTCCGCGTGACTCACCTCCTCTCCACTTGAATCCTACCTGGTGCGTAGCTACGGTTCACCTTAACCAAGAGGACTTGTTCACAGGCTGAACCAATTATTAAAACCCGGAAGGGATTAGCCTTGCTGTTTTAAAATTTTTGCTTTTAAAATTTTCAAATTTACCCTTTTTGGTTTGTAAACCCTAAATTTGGTTTTGAAAAAAAAAACACGTTTTCCTCGATTTACCAAAATTACCAAATTGCCCCTAGTGGCAAAATTACTAAAATGCCCCTGTAGTGTAAATTACTGTATTACCCTCAAACTTTTGTTAAAATGATTTTTTTTTTCTTCTTTGCAAAATACCAAAATCTTTAGTTTTCAAAATATCAAGATACCCTGATTTGAGGAAATTTATGAAAATACCCCTGTGTTGAAAATTACTAAAATACCCCTGACTTTCAAAATTTCTAGTTTAACCCCAATTTTAATAAAATTTCCCGATTTGGAAAAAGTATTCAAGAATGCTATTTTGTGAAATCCAAGACACCTTGATTTGAAAATTTACAAAATTACCCTGATTGACAAAAATTACCAAAATACCCCTGGTTTTTAAAATCCTACTATATCTTCAAATTGCGAAATTTTCAAAAATACTCTTCAATTTTGGGAATATCAAAAAGATCCTGACTCATTAAAGTTTTTGGAATCGCTTTGGTTTATTACCGAAATACCTCTATAGGAAAATGACGAAAATACCCCTGGGGTAGAAACGGGCAGAAAGGTCCGAATAGTGAATGTGTGTGGTACATACCCGTGTCTTCCACCCGTGGTCGATCCTGACCAATTTCACACGGTCAGACACACGCTCGTGTCCCTGGCCCGTGTGCCTCACACGGCCTTGACACGCCTGTGTCTTAGCCCGTGTACCAAAACCTTGACATACTGACTATGACATCATCAACTTACTAAGATCACACGGCCAAGGCACACGCCCGTGTCCTTAGACCGTGTGTCGAATTAAAATCCACAATTAATGTGTAGATTTCACACGGCCTGGGCACACGCCCATGTACTAGGTCGTGTCTCCCTCACGGCTAAGACACACGGCCATGTCTCTACCCGTGGAGCATCCTGACTTGCAAACCTATCATGTAATGGGGCACACGGTCGATTCACACGCCCATAGGGTTGACCGTGTGTCACACACGGCCTTGGCACATGCCGGTGTGTCTACCCGTGTGGACAATTTGATGGTTATCTACGAAGCCTTTTTCCACCCTACTTTGCAAGCATACATACCCCAATTCAATTCAACATAATTTATAACCCAAAGGCACATCTAAATACTCAATTCAACATCCATACACAAGGGCATACTCTTCAAGAATATCATCTTCATTTAAGCATAAGAGTTTGCCAAGTATCGGCCTAACTTAATAGGCCATTACAAAAAGACCTCGATACCTTACAAAGCCAACACTTTGGCCAACAATTACGGCCTAACAAAATGCTCGAGTCATATAAATGCCATGCTCAAAACAAGTCTAAATTGTTATACCAAAGTGGTGTCAATAATGTGATTTTTGAGCTCCTACATCCACGTTCCTCAAGTTATCTTGGCAATACTACAAGGAAAAAGGGCAATGAAAGGGGGGTACGCACAAAGCTTAGTAAGTTTGCATGGAAATAAATAACAACAATAAGTTCATAATATAATCTATCCATGGCATTAACTAACCATACACAAGTCATAGTCTTCTTGCCATACTTACTTACAATTGCCTTTATTTAGCACATATCATGCCACACATTGTAATCGTTTCTTCGTGACTCATTCACGAGTACTTGTATTCACTTATTTACATGAATTTAGTACAATTCTCATTTCTACTTCTAAACTCATCTACTTATCCCATTAATCACTAGGGATAGTCAAAGACGCATATTCATCGTCATTAATATAGGTACGAAGCCAATGCCACATCCCCAAGGTGGTCTTACATGGAGTCACCTCTAAATGCCAATGCCATATCCCGGATAAGGTCTTCTATGGACTTTCACATCAAGTATCGATGCCATATTCCGGATTTCTTATACGATCCTCATATTCATTACCGAAGCCATATCCCGGATATGGTCTTATACGGGATCTCAACTCAGTGCCGAGGCCATGTCCTAGACATGGTCTTACACGGGACCTCAACTCGGTGCCGAGGCCATGTCCCGGACATGGTCTTATATGGGACCTTATCTATCCCATCTCTCGATGATAGCATTTTCATATTCAATATGGTCTACTAGGACTTCATCATCTCATTCAAAATTAACTACTCAATTTAGTAGAGTATCATGCATCAATATAATGTCAAGCATTCTCAAACATGCTAACATAAATGTTGAATCTATCACATACAAACTTCCCTCGATTTTAAAATGAGCTAACTCGTCGGTTTAGTCCAAGACTTTGTTCTTTCCCCGATCGAGGCGGGTTGTCGGTTCTTCTTACTCTATAACAGAAATTTAGCTCATTTTAATCATCACATTAATAAAAGCATTTCAATAATCATGCTTTGGCAGAATTACTATTTTGCCCTTAGACTTTGGCAAAATGACCATTTTGCCCTTAGGCTCGAAATTAAATTCTAATCATATTTTTATCTTCCACAAGCCTAGGTGAACATTTAATACTCTTATAGCTATCATCAAAACTCAACATTTCACATACTTACTACAAATTTTATAACCTTTACAACAAGGTCAAATTAGGTGTTTTCAAGACAACACCTTTCACAAGAGTTGTTCATCAAACAACTAAGACTCATTTTCTTCCATGAAAATGCAGTAAATAACAATGATAGCTCTCATGGCAAAACTCTAAACTCTTCACCATATTGCACATTAGCCCCCTCATTTGAAAGCTTAAGCTTTAGGGGTCTCAAAAGTATAATTATTTTTAAGAAAAGATCACTAGAACACTTACTAGAATGGAGGAGAGATTGCTGAAAATTTTGAGCTTTCAAACCCCTATTTTGCTTACAAATTTCAGTGGAGAAGATGGAGAGAAAAGATGATAGCTTTTCTTTCTTTATTCTAATATTAAACTAGTCAAATTAGTCACCAACTATCACCAACTTTGACCAATATTGTCCATCTTTGTCTCCTATGGACGGCCATGCTAATATTGGGGGTCTAATTGCCCTTTAAAGACCTCCAATCATCAATCTATGGCTATTTGGTACCTTTACCTTATAGAATGGAACTTTCGCACTTAATGCGATTTAGTCCTTTTTCACAATTAATCAAGAAATCGCTAAAATTAAATTACCAAAATTCTCATGTACATATACCATCATTCTCTGACTCATAACATGTCATGGAAATAAATTTCTCAAATCTCAGATTAGTGATCCCGATATCACTGTTCCGACTAGCCCTTAAATCAGACTGTTACAGGGGGTGTGGAAACACAAAAATATATAGACTCTAGCAGCTCCTCTTTAGCTCTAATTATGTAGTTGCGTAGTAATTTTTGTCGAAAATCATACTTTTAATTATAAAATAATTAAATTACACTCAAATTATGAACATTTTAAATTTTAATTATTTTTATAATAAATTTACACAAATTTAATTTATTTTTGATAGTTTTGCACGAAGGGTGAAAATCAACTCCGTAGGCACCTTAAGAAGCTTGAACCGTTGAGGCAATTTTTGTACCAAACGACCCAAGAGCATGGCCGATTATTTTTTTCAGCCAAAGGACGGTACAATAATAATTATTAGACATATTTTATAATTAATTTTAATCCAACACAAATTGGGTTAAAATTAATTACAAGCCTGATGAAGAGAAAGAGGCATAGTTGTGCTAAGTGAAGAAGACTGATCCACCAAGAAAATGGTAGCCCAAACCGTCCACATTAGCTGACCCAATCAACTTATTTTAGCTGCTTTTTATACTTACAAATCAGCCCTTGAACTTTTCCTAAATGTCATTGAAACCCCTCTTCTTTTCATGCATTCTATTTTTAGCCACAAGCTAAAAATAACAAGTTTGAATCAACCAAACCTCCAACCTAGCATTTCCAGCCATGGGAAGGGGGATTGGCTACTATTTTTAGCTAATTTTAGTAGCCATCTCACACTATAAAAAGCCCCATTCACTCCCTCATTTCTCATCCCTCACTTCACACATCTCTCTCTCATGTTCTCTCTTTCTCCCTTCTAGTTGCCTTTCAATTCCCTTCTACCTTATCGATTTCCCCTCTTGAAAAAGAGCTTGCACACCTTTTGGAGTAGCAGCAATCAAGTGTTTGTGAACGAAACACCCCAAACCCGGCCCATTCACTACGACTGAATTTGAAATGCCACTGCGGAACACGTTCGAAAATATTCTTACTTAAGAGTAAAAACCCGTTAAAAATTTGTTTCCTTTAATAAAACATTTTCGTGACTTAAAATATTCTAAGTAAGAATTAAAGTTTGTTATAAAAATACCGGATTCAAGCTTTATTATACATACTTAAGAAAATAAAATCATTTGCAATCAACATTTAAATTGTTAATCCATAATAGAACATAATAATAAAGATACTTAATAAAAATACTTAAATACTTTAATGGGCCTTATTACAATAAACACTTAACCAAATGCTGAAACTATAAATACTTAATTAATTAAAATATCTTCTGAATCGGCCACCTCGTATCCACTCCAACCCGGTCCGATCATCATATCACCTGCGATGTTTGATAAAATATTTGGGTGAGTCATAAAGACTCAGTGTGTAATTAAACCGCTGAATTCCACCCACATGTTAACCACATATTAACCCATTTATCAAATAACAAGATAACTATTCATATAATAACACATTCTGGGCTTGGCCCATATTCATAACACTTATTAGGTAACAAGGTAATTAACCACATAATCTCCACATATTGGGCTTAGCCCATTTCTTATTCAAAACCACATATCTCTGGGCTTGGCCCATTTTCACATTAAACCACATATCACTGGGCTTGGCCCACTTTCACATTAAATTTACATATCAGATATAATTATGCAAAGTGCACCCAACCCAAACCTAGGGTCCATCCTCTACACACCCCCTTATCCAGCCTACCACACACCAGGGGATTATTAAATCACCCTCTCCTTTTCACTCCAAAAGGCAATCAATGCCGTCCACATGCAATTAAGCACAAAAATCCACAACGCGACCTCAGTCAGTGCCAATCCACGATGTAGCCGTAGCTAACACCAAAACCACGATGGGACACATAGTCACTCATCAACCACGATATAGCACAAAGCTTATATCAACCACGATGAGGCACAGAGCTACTCATCAAGCCACGCGAACTAAATCGCAATTAATCCACAACGTGACCTCAGTCAACGTCAATCCACGATGTAGCTCAAGGCTAACATCAAACCACGTGCTCGAAGTACACCCGTACCTTCTTTCATATCCCACCCATGCACATGCACATGTAATAATGGCATAATAATAAATGCATGCACATGTTACTAAGGCAGACAATCATATTTCTATAAGCATTGTCACATTCACATCGGCACTGTCACATTCTTATCAACAGATAATACTAACCAGATTATCGATATACCCTATTAGGGTAATCACCACATAACTGCCACTGCACTGATTAGCACATAAATCACACATGCAAATATAGCAAATACCCGGAAAACGGTGGGTTAATCACACACCTGATAACTTGTAGCGTTACGCCCTCAATCCCGATACTATCACTAAGCGACACTACGGCTATCTGCCTACTTTGCTGTTCGGACGCTGGCCCACACCCCGGTGGCCAATCTCGCACTGCAGAGACTGCTCTCCTCTTAAACTTAGGGCTTCCTTGACTAGCACTCGAATCCATCGACAACACTTAATCAGCATCAAACGATTAATCATCCATATTATAATCTAACATAACGAATCCAAGGGCTTATTGAATAATCTTACCCAAAACGAATAGAAATCCCGAAAGTTCCTCTTAACCACTGTCGATTTGCCCCTATTCCATCATAGTCAAATCGGTCACACTTATAAGACAAAATATGTCCTTAGGCCGAAACTACGATGGCTTACCTTGCTGTAGTCGAGTCCTTATAAGCTTCCTTAACGGTCTCTAACGTCGACACACAAAAGAAACGCATTAATAAGGCCCTAAGCCCATTCGGCCATTCCTAGAAATCAAGGCCTCGCTCATTGGATTCATCACACAAATAAAAAAAAGAAACAAATCGAATACTTAAATACTTACCACTTATGATACTTCGGTCTCTAAATCTTGCGACAGAAGAACAGAGAATAGAGCACCTTGTTATTCGGCTATGGCTTAACAATTCAAGTTGGAATATTCGGCCTTCAAACAATAATGTAGAGTTGATGTTTGAGAGAAAGAAAAAGAGTATGGAAGAGGGTTGTATGAAATCAGCAATGGTGAAAGAATGGTGGAGTTTCGGCCTTAGCAAAAATAAGTGAGGAAAGAATAGGGAGAAGAAGTGAGAAGCAATTCGGCTCAAAGAGAGAATTAGAGGAACAATTTTCGGCCAAGGAAAATAAAATGAAGAAGAGAATAGCTAAAGGATGGTCACCCCTATTTATACTACTCAATTTCGGCACTCCTACCTCCTCTCAAATTCCACTTCCTTCTCCTATAATAACTCTTGAACACATATTCAAAATACATAAAATAAATCTATAATTATCAACTTAAAATAAATCCACCTTTATCTCCTTAATTAATAAAATAAAAATTATCCATCATTAATCCTTTATCAAACTCCTAAATCATCTCTTATCTCCACATTTAAACTAAATAAAATAACACCTCTATTATCTAAAATAAATAATACGACCATTATCTCTACCTATTCAAAATAAACAAATAAAAGAAATAAATCCAACAATTATCCTACTCCAGCCGAATTTTAAAAGGATAAATAAACTTAATCCTCTTTCAATTAAAAGTCTAATTGCCGTCCAATGCGTCCTTCTCTCTTGGCGCCAAAAGCCAAAATTAAAACACCCACTGCTGCTCCCAGGCCTTGAACCCAAGACCTGCTGGAGCAAGCTTACAGGTAACGCCCAGGCCACTCTACCAAGGCGTTTTTAGTGATATAATTCACCCTGAACTTCTTTTAACACCTATTTCCCTAGCTCCCCCTTGTCCTAATCGCCAAAGCAAAATAAAAACATGCCCATGCCGCCAACGGGATTCGAACCAAGGCCCTTGTGGCCGCAAGCCGCATATAGCGCTCCAGGCAACTCTGCCGTGGCGTTTTTTTTATGACATAAACTCGCCACAAATTGTTTTAAAGCCTCCTTCACCCTTAATGCCAACTTGCAAAATAAAACTCCTTCCTGCTGCCAACAAGACTCGAACTCCAGACCCTTGTGGCGTCATTCTCAGGCCTTAAGTGGCGTCCTTAAGCCACTTTACCAAGCCCCTTTTTATGTCCGAAATCCTTACCATTTTTTTAAGGCCTTCCTAGCCCAATTTCACTTGTTGACGCAAAAAGGGAAAATAAAACACTCCCATGCCATCACCCAGACTCGAACCTGGGTCCTTATCCAGGCGTCATTCCAGGCCCTTAAGTGGCGCATGGAAACCACTTTACCAAGGCTTGTTTTATGCCAAACACGCCTAAGATTTTTCCCTTAAGGCCTCCCTGGCCTTGCTCCCCTTCCAGACGCAAAAAGAAAAGCCCATTGCTTCCCACGCTGCTCGAACCCTGTCCACCTAGCTCCTTGAGGCGTCACTCCCCTAAGCACTAAGTGGCGCCTCTTAGCCAATTTACCACTTGGATTTCTTGTGTCCTAAACTCCCCAGAAATTTCCTTTAAGGCCTCTTCAGCCTAATTTCCTCTTCTGACTTAAAATTCCAAAAATTTCCAATGTTTCCCCCTTCACCTAAGGTTCTCAAAAACCCCTAAAATATATTCAAACACACTCCAAGCCTACTATCACTTGAATTATGCATTAAATGCATAGCCCCTAATCTAGGATGTTACAGTGAAGGCCTTGGATCAGTGGAATGAGCAAAGAAGAGAGGAGTGAAATAGTCTGGCTTCAAAAAACCACCGAAATTTTTTCTTCTAGTTCCCTTCTCTTAATCTTTGTTTTAATTTTGTTTTGATCATTAACATTAATATTTTTATTGTTGTTCTTCAATTAATTAAAATGACTTAAATTCCTTTCGTGTTAGATTAATTGCATTTTGTCTGCTTAGATTATTTAAAATGTGTTTGTGTTGTTATTAAATCTTAGTAAATTGTTCAATTAAATAAAATCATGCTAATGTTATGCTTGCATTTTAATTGTAAGGTATAAATTGAATTAATTATTTCAATAGATTGAAATTGTAATTAATGGACACAATATTTAATTGGTGTATGTTTAATCGTCTGAGGTCGTTGAAGGTTAAATTAGCGACTTTATTAAACAATACATTAGCCTTACATAATGTGTAAGATTATTGTGATTAATTTGTTTCAATATAGAGATATATTGTTACTTCACTTAATCTTTTATTTGCTTATTAAAATTCGATTAATCATTTGAATTGATATAGAGATATGGTTAAGAGGTTATTGGGTTTAGTATGTAAGTATGTGCATTAGTTAGCAAGTTACCGAGTTGCCTTTAAATTATTCATAATAACATAAACACAACTTTAATTATTCTAAGTTAAAGAATAAAATTGATCTAACACATTTATGTCATATTGATTAAAACTCATCTTTTAGAAATCGTACATTGGAATATTTTACTTTTTATTTTGTCTTAGTTAAAATTACTTAGTTGATTTTTAGTTTTTATAAAACCTCTTCAATCCAATATATTTTCCAACACCAAATTGTTTAATTTTACATTTCATAAATATTTTCTTGCACAGTCCCTATGGGTACGATAACTCGACATTACTTGTCACTTTATTACTTGTTGTGGTTGTGTACGCTTGCACATTTCTGTCGTTCCAACTATATGCCACATTCTAATTCGCCAGAAGGCTATAACATGGTGGATTTCAATACGCCAAACAAATAACTTCACAATTCTACACCTTAATCTCGGATCTGGCCAACTTGGGGTGTGATAAAAAATCGGTGCGTTGAGTATACGACTTCTGCAGTATGTAGCATCATTCACAATAGTGTTATTCATAGCCCAAGAAATGGGTAAGTTATATCCTCTCATTGGCATTACATAATAGATGAAAAGTAAACTTGGCCACGGGTTGTTTGTCTTTGTGATAAATGGCTTGATTACTATTTGATGGTAATTGACTTTTCATGAAGGAAGATGTAATGGTTACCATAAGATAAAATAGAATCATATTGGGAGAACAGATTTATCTCAAAGAAATTAAAAATATCCTATGAGGGTAACACACTTATGACAAGGTCGTTAGACGAGCAATTATTAAGTAGCTTTCGTAATATAATAAGGGAGAGCTCGGTCATAATACTTTAGTGGAATGACTTCGTGACTAAATAAGTTTATAAATAATAGGCGAAAAGCTAAAACTTAATTATAAATTATTTGAGTCCTAATTATATATGTCTAATCAATACCTTCGCTAGCTCGAAATAACCAGAAGTGAATTGCATGTAGAACCAAAGAATGGATATGAATAGAAATGATGAAGAGAAATAGATTGAATGTAACAATATTCACATGAATGCGTTTTCTCGCTAAGTACAGAAATGACTTGAAAATTAATTTAAGATTTTTCAAATTATTATATAATGATTTATAATTAAATAACTGAAGTTTAAAGATAGAATTAAATCAATTAGTCATTATGAATATGTTGAATAAGGAAATTAAATACATTTTCCTCATAGATTCTATTACAATAAAGTTATTATGACTTTTAACAAAATTCAAATTGAGTTGAAAATTTTATATAATTGAGAAATTAATTTAGTTAATTTAATTAATTAAATTAATTGATTAAATAAAATTTATTTTGAATAATAGAAAATAAATATTGATTTGAATTAAATTATAAAGTGTCGGGTTAAAAGTCTAAAAAGCACATATAATTGGACCTAATACATGATATGTCCAACTTGTGCCTCATGTAAATACAAGGGGCGGCAACCTAGTAAAATTAAAGGGGTTGTGCCACCGCTCACTCCTCTAGTTTTAGTAAGAGTCTTATTTTCTATTAAATAATATTACTTATCAAGGACTTCCCTCTATAAATAAGGACACTGGTTGACCTAAAAAGTACACTTCATACATTATTAATACATCGTTATTCTGCCATAAATTAGTGCATGTAACAACTCAATTTAGGGGCTAGTGGAACAGTGATCTCGGGATAACTAATCCGAAGTTAGGGAAAATTCTTTTCATATTATTTTATGTGTTAGAGCATGATTTTTGAATTTCATTAAAATTTTGGTACGTTAATTTTAGCGATTTCTTGTTTAATCGCGAAAAAGGACTAAATCGCATGAAGTGCAAAAATTCCATTTTATAAGCTAAAGGTACCAAATAGCCATAGATTGATAATTGGAGGTCTTTAAAAGGCAATTAGACCCCCTATATAGGCTTCGTCGGCCATAGGGGACAAGAATTGACCAAGTTGGTCAAAGTTGGTGATGTTAGGTGGATTAAATTTGATAGTTTAATATTAAAAAAAAAAAAGAAAAGATGATGTCCATCTTTCTTTTTCACTTCTTCCACCGAAATTTGCAAGAGAAATAAGGGTTGAAAGCTTCAAAAATTTCAGCACACTTATCTCTTCATTAGTAAGTGTTCTAGTGATCTTTTCTTGAAAATAATTGTACTTTTGAGACCCCTAAAGCTTAAGCTTTCAAATGAGGGGACTATTGTGCAATATTGTGAAAAGTTTATAGTTTTTCCATGAGAGCTACCATTGTTGTTTGCTGCATTTTTATGGAAGAAATTGAGTCCTAGTTGTTAGAGAAACAACTTTTGTGAAAGGTGTTAGCATGAAAACACCTAAATAGGACTTGAATGCAAAGATTAAATTGTGTCATAAATGCATGAAATAGTTGGAATTGTGAGTAGTTGTAAGAGAAATAAATGTTCACCTAGGCCTGTTGAAGGTGGAAATACGATTAGAATTCATTTCCGAGCCTAGGGGCAAAATGGTCATTTTGCCAAAGTCTAAGGGCAAAATAGTAATTTTGCCAAAGCATGATTATCCAAATGTTTTTATTAATATGATTATTAAAATGAGATAAATTGTTTATAGATCAAGAAATATGAAGCCCCGATCGAAACTTAGGCAAGAATAAAGTCGAGGACTAAATTGCATATCAACAAACATTTTGAATACCAAGGTAAGTTTGTATAAAATTGGTGTTTTATAATGTTCGATATTTGAAATCGTTTGATATTATGGTTATGTGCGTTGTTACTTTTAAACTCGAGCGGTGAAGTCTCGATAGGTAAATGGTGTAAATAAGTTAAGTCTAAGTCCCAGAACAGGTTCTAGACTAAGGATGATATTATGCATTCATATGAGACAAGGAAGGTCCCGTATAAGACCATGACTAGGACATGGCCTCGGCACCAAAGAAAGATCTCGTATAAGACCATGTCGGGGACATGGCATCGACATCTAAGTATGATTTCATATAAGACCATGTCTGGGATATGGCATCGAAATCGAGTTATGAGATCCCGTATAAGACCATATCTGGGATATGGCATCGGCATCAAAGAATAATCCCATATAAGACCATATCCAAGATATGGCATTGGTATCAAAACTTACGTATGATAAGTTCGAATAATTCATGATGAATCGACCTATTTATAAGCAAAAGAGTTGAGTATGTGAGTTGGCCTAGATCCAAATTTGCTATTGGATGGCCTTGAGTAAAGCTCATGATATAAATGTTAAAGATGTGAATTTGTGGTTATGTTAGCATATGTGCTAAATTGTAACATCCCGGTTTAGGGCCTAGTCAGAATAGTGGTGTGAGACCATAAATCCGAGGTCTATGTATGAGTTTTTGAGGTTTATTCTATGTTTGCATGTTAGTGTGAAAGTTTCATGAAGCAATTTTGTGAAATTGCGGTTGAATTGTCCAAAAGGACTAAATTGCAAAAGTTGCAAAATGTGAGATTCTAGAAGCTATTTGTGTGAAATAGATTTAGAATATTGATTAGAGGTCCTTAAATAGAAATTTTCCCAATTTTTAATTTTTGGACAAAATTGGGCATGGATGAGTTAAAATAGGAAGTTTGTCAAAAAGGGCATTTTGGTTATTTGGCAATTAAATGATTAAAATGGGAGAAAAGATGACAAAATTCATTCATCTTCTTCTCCAAGGCTGCCGAAATTTTCAAGAGTCATTGTTAGGGTTCTTCAAATTTTTCAAGCTTGCTAGTAAGTGCATCCAAGCCCCGTTTTTGATATTCTTCGTATTTTTGAAGTCCTAGTAGATGAGTAAGCTATTTTTAGCTATTTGATGAGCTATAATGGATGTTCAAAAGTATGCCTATGTATGACATGCAAGTATTTTAGTGTTTTATGGATGAATATGAAAGCTTGATGTAGTAGAAACATCTTTTGCTAAGTGATTTTCCATGAAAATGCATGTAGGGACTAGTTTGTCAAAGTCTTGAGTTTAGTCATACATGTGTGATTTAGTGAGAATTGATGAATGCTTTAGTTGAGTAAACGACTCGGCTAAGCATGTAAAGATAGAAAGTTGAATAAAAATCATTTTACGAGCCTTGGGGAAAAAGTGTAATTATGAGAAAGATTAGGGGTAAAAGAGTAATTTTTCCAAAGTATGAGATAAGTGTCAATTTAGTCAATGTGTGTATTGAATAAGCTGATTTATTCATTATAGATCAAGAAAGACAAAGCCCGGATCTAAACCGAGGCAAGAGCAAGGTGGTGGACTAAATTGCATATTTCTATACTTTTGAGTATCGAGGTAAGTCTATGCTTAAACAATGCATTCATACTTACAATTTCTTAATGCTAGCTAGTGTGTAGCATGATTGAGAATGATTGAGAACCTATGTGGGATGAATGTGGTAGAATTTGTGAATGGATGTATGGTTAACGCCTTAGGCTCGGTTCTGGCGTAGAACTCGGGTAAGGGATTTTACATTTAGTGGTATCAGAGCTATGGTTTAGTCGGTTCTAGGACTACCGTAGCGGGTGTAAGAGTCTAGCTATACATGCCATAAGTGTACTATGATAGTGTGGTGGTTTCTGATGATTTTAAATCTTGTTTCGTATAGTATATGGATCCCGATCAATCTACTGCTGATGAAGCAGCTAGTAATGTGCCGGCTCCTGCGTAAGGAACCATGCCTGTACAAAGTGGACCCGAGGTTAGGGGTCAAGGGGAAGAGGCACGGGAAGCCTTTCTCCAGATGATGAGTAATTGGTACTCAGACTATGTTCGAGCTAACCCTAATGCTCAACCTCCTCCACCTCCTCCTATACCTCAGCCAAATCCAGTGGCTCCTCAAGGTATTGATGTTGTAAGGATATCAAAACCCCCGGTGGATAAGATTAGGAAGCACGAGACTGAGGAGTTTAGAGCAAAGGTGGATGATGACCCTGAGAGGGTAGAGTTCTAGTTAGAGAACTCGATGAGAGTGTTTGATGAACTCTCCTGTACACCAGAAGAGAGCTTGAAGTGTGCTGTATCCTTGCTGAGAGATTCGGCATACCATTGCTGGAAGACGCTAACGTTAATGTTCCCGAAAGAGCAGGTGACGTGGGACTTCTTTCTGGAAGAGTTCCGGAAGAAGTATATAAGCCAACAATTTACTAATTGGAAAAGGAAGGAATTCCTTGAGTTAAAGCAAGGAAGATGTCAGTAGCAGGGTATGAGCGTGAGTTTGTTAGGCTTAGCAAATAAGCTCAAGAGTGTGTATCGACAGAGACCATCTTGTGTAAGAGGTTCGAAGATGGAGTGAATGAGGATATCAAACTCCTAGTGGGTATTCTGGAGTTGAAAGAGTTTGTGGTGTTAGTTGAAAGGGCAAGTAAGGCCGAAGAGTTGAGTAAGGAAAAGAGAAGGGCTGTGAGTGAAGCTCGAGATGCTAGAAAGAGGCCGATGGGCAAGTCGTATCAAGCCCAGTCGAAAAGATCCAAGGAAGTGAATCCTCGGACAATAGCCTTAGTGGGATATTTGCATCGAGACTTGGGCAATATTCGTTCGAGTTCAAGAGTCCAAACCTTCTCGATGGAAAGTGTGGGCAATACAAAGAGCAAACCGAAGTGTCCAAGTTGTGGTAGATATCACATCGGAGAGTGTTGGGGTAACAGTTGGGACTGTTATAAATGTGGCTCCCCCGATCACTTTATCAGAAACTGCCTCGAGAGGGATGGTAAGGAAGAGAAGCAAGAGATAAGATCCAGTGATGTGTCTGCAAGAGGTAGACCACCTAGGAACCCGAAAGGTGGGAATAGTGGTAGAGGTGCGTCCAAAGATTCTACTGTGAGACCAGAGGGTCGGGCACCTGCGAGGACGTATGCTATTCGCGTTCACGAAGAGAAATCCTCCCCAGATGTGATAACGGGTACTTTTTCTCTCTATGACACCTTTGTTATTGCTTTAATATATCCAGGTTCTACTCATTCTTATATTTGCATGAGATTAGCATCTAGTTTGAGTATGACCGTTGAGTCTACGGATATTGTGGTTAAGGTGTCAAACTCGTTAGGAAAGCATGTGTTAATGGACAAAGTGTGTAAAAAAATTGTCCTTTATTGATTGACAATCATTGTTTTCTGGCAAACCTTATGTTGTTACCGTTTGATGAGTTTGACTTAATCCTTGGCATGGATTGGTTAACTACCCATAATGTCTTAGTGAACTGTGGTAGTAAGTTTATTGAATTGAAATGTGAGAGTGGAGATGTGGTTCGGATTGAATCAGGTAGATCGGATAGTCTACCAGTGATGATTTCTTCCCTAGTGGCTAAGAAATGTTTGAGAAAAAGGTGTGAATCCTATCCCGCCTTCGTGTTGAATACTCGAGAGGTTGGAGTGAAGTTTGAAACAGTGCCGATAGTATGTGAGTATCCAGATGTATTCCCGGAAGAGTTACCCAGATTACCTCCAGTGAGAGAGGTCAAGTTTGGGATTGAGTTGATTCCAGGAACGGCACCGATTTCAATTGCTCCATATAGAATGGCACCTTTAGAGTTGAAAGAACTGAAGGTACAGTTGCAAGAGTTGAAAGATAAGGGTTTTGTAAGACCGAGTTACTCACCGTGGGGTGCTCCGGTATTATTTGTGAAGAAGAAAGATGGGTCTATGAGATTGTGTATAGAATATAGACACCTCGAGAAGGTGACAGTGAAGAATAAGTATTCTTTACCAAGGATTGATGACCTTTTCGATCAACTGAAAGGAGCTACAGTGTTCTCCAAGATAGATCAGAGGTCTAGTTACTATCAGTTGAGAGTGAAAGAGCAAGATGTGTTGAAAATTGCATTTCAAACAAGGTATGGCCATTATGAGTTTTTGGTTATGTCGTTTGGTCTAACGAATGCACCTGCGATTTTTATGGATCTGATGAACCGTGTTTTCAGACCATATGTGGACAAGTTTGTGGTTGTCTTCATTGACGACATATTGATCTATTCTCGGGATGAGAATGATCATGAAGAGCATTTGAGAATTGTCTTACAAACTTTAAGAGATAAGCAGTTGTATGCTAAACTTAGCAAGAGTGAGTTTTGGCTCCGAGAGGTCGGATTTCTAGGACACATTGTGTCGAGTAATGGTGTCAGAGTTGACCCAAGTAAGATTTCAAATATTGTGGATTGGAAACAGCCGAGGAACGTGTCGAAAATCAGAACATTCTTGGGATTAGCGAGATATTACAGACATTTCGTAAAGGGGTTCTCTGTGATTGCTACCCCGATGACGAAACTATTGCATAAGGATGTCAAGTTTGAATGGACTGAGACATGTCAACAGAGTTTTGAGAGACTGAAAACAATGTTGACTGAGGCACCGGTTTTGGTTTAACCAGAATCGGGGAAAGAGTTCGTGGTCTATAGTGATGCATCGTTTAATGGTCTCAGTTGTCTGTTGATGCAATAGGGTAAGGTAGTCGCTTACGCCTCGAGACAGCTAAAACCACGCGAGAAGAATTATCTGACTCATAATTTGGAGTTGGCTGCGATTGTTTTCGCGTTAAAGATTTGGCGACATTACTTGTATGGTGAGAAGTGCCGAATCTTTACGGATCACAAGAGTTTGAGATATTTGATGGATCAGAAGGATCTGAATTTGAGACAGAGGCGGTGGCTGATGATGCTGCAAGTAATGCGCCGGCTCCCGTGCAAGGGACCGTGCCAGTTGAAAGTAGACCCGAGACTTTGGGTCAGGGAGAAGAGGCTCGTGAAGCCTTTCTCTGAATGATGAGTAATTGGTATACAAAGTACGTTCGAGCAAATTCAAATGCTCCACCTCCTCTACCCCCGCCTATTCCTCAGCCTACCCATGTTGCGCCCCAAGTGGTAGAAGTTGTTAGAAGAGAAAAGCCTCCTGTTGATTGTAAGACCCAATTTTTGCCCGGCCCATTTTAAAACCATAAATAAAAAATAAAAAAAATTAAACCTTAAATCCAAAATAGAATAAAGTCCAAAGTCCATTGCAGCGGGCCAAACTCAAATACTAAACCTAAACTAGCTAGTACCCAATACAGACCCAAGCCCATTTTTTAACCCAAAACAATAATGGCCCAATTATATTAAAAATTTCTGGAAACCCTAGGGGTTTCCAGAATACTCCAGCGCCGCTCAGCCAAACCCCACATGCGCCCCGCGTGCACCCACGCGCGCCTCTAGAACATTCCAGCGCCAGGCCGCAGCCAAAACCCCCACGTGTGTCGTCTCACGCCAGTCGAACGCTCAGGCTACCCCTCCTCCACAGCTGTACCTGCAAAGTAAACAAAAAGCAGAAAAATGGACAGAGGATAACAGAAATAAAAAAATTTTGTATTTTAGATTTCCATTTTTTTTCATTTTTTTCGGCTATATAAGGTTGATTTGAAGCATTGTAAAGGGATCCCCATTTCTTTTGTACACACAGAAACAGATATACAAAAAATACAAAATCAAAAATGATTGAAAGGTGATTTTCTCGTGTTTTTTTCTTTTCCTTTTTATTCTCTTTTGTTGATATCGATTTATAAATAAAAAAGAAGCAAGGAGGAGGAGATTACCTTAGTTAGATCCTGCCCTCGTTCTCTCCGCTGCGATCGGGGCTGGACGGTGGTTGATCGGATCGGGCTTTCGTGGATCACCTTTCGCCGTTGGCAGTGGCGATTGGGTGGTTTGGGATTGCGGCTGAGAAAGAAATAGAAAAGGGGGTTAGGGTTGATTTAGGAATAAAAAAACCTGATTAGTTTAAGGTTTACTAGGTAAAAGAAATAATGCAAAACGGCGCCATTTGGGGAGGGTGTGGGATCCGCGCGTCAACCCGATTCGTGACCCGGATTCGTGCCTTTTTTCTTTAAAAGGATTATTTTTGCATTTAGTCCCTCCGCTCTCTGATTCTATCGCAATGTAGTCCTATTCAAACGCGGCGTTTTGGCTAACTGGAATATTTACTGATTTGGTCCTTATTAATTTACGCACATTGTATTTTAACCCTTTTAGATTTCATTTTTGATTTATTGCCTTTTAGCCCTCTAATTTCGTTCTGATTTTCAATATAATCCTTAGACTATTCAGTTAATTATCTGTTTATTGATTTCTTTAATTATTCTTTTAATTAATATTTAATATAAAATATTTTAAATTGTTTTAGCTATTATTTATTTTATTTACATGTTATTTTCATTAATTCTATATATATATATATATATATACTTTTTGTATATACATATTATTTATATTAAATTATTTTTATTTATATATTTTGTATTATTTTATATTTTATATATATATATATATATATCTGTTGTGTGTATAATTTACTTTTTCAAAATTATATTTACTTATTCTATACATGTTTATATATTATTTTTTTATATGTACATTATTTTATATTAAGTTTCTTTTATTTATTTACATATATTTATTTGCTTATTATTTTTAAATATGCTATATTTAAGTTTAATTCGTTTTCACTTAGCTATATTTTTAGCATTCATTATTTCTGAATTAATAATGTTGGTATTTCCAAAATAAGAGTTGTGAGATTATTGATTTTATATTGAATTGTATATTCATATTATTATTCTTGTCATCCATTTGTATAAATGTTGTATATCCATTTCGAATTATATTACTGTTTCTCATGATTCAATATAAGCATTTTGAGTCGTTTTTTTCAAATCACTTATTTAAAGTTGCAAAACAAAGTAATATTCGTGCGTTTGGAAATTCGAAGAAATCGTGCCCAATCGTGCTGGGTGTGGTTTTTTGTTTGACCAAATAAACAAATATCCTTTCAAATTTTGTTCATATTTTCAAAATAAGGTAATATTTGTGCGTTTGGAAATTCGAAGAAAAATTCAAAGAAATCATGCCCAATCGTGCTGGGTGTGGTTTTTTGTTTGACCAAATAAATGATATCCTTTTAAATTTTCTCCATATTTTCAAAATAAGGTAATATTTGTGCGTTTGGAAATTCGGAGAAATCGTGCCCAATCGTGCTGGGTGTGGTTTTTTGTTTGACCAAATAAACGAATATCCTCTCAAATTTTGTCCATATTTTCAAAATTAGGTAATATTTGCGCGTTTGGAAATTCGAAGAAATCGTGCTGAGTGTGGTTTTTTGTTTGTCCAAATAATCAAATACCCTTTTAAAATTTCAATACATGTGCTTGGAGAATTTTGGGGATGATCTTGAATTCGAGGACTCAGAGTGTCGTATCCAATCGTGCTGGATGTGATACTCTATTCCTTCGGAACAAAGGAATCTCATTATTCAATCAAGTTATTTAAAATTATAGGAAAAAAGAACAGAATTTCAAAATCATTTCAAATTTTTCAACATTAGGACATCAATTAATCAATTTGGTACCAATTTTGGGCATTGCAAGGGTGCTAATCCTTCCTCGCACGTAACCGACTCCCGAACCTGTTTTCTTCTTGAAATTCGTAGACTAAAATTTATTTTATAGGTGACCCGATCACACCTAAACAAAAAGGATTGGTGGCAACTCCATATTTTTAAAGTCGATTCCCGTTTTTCAAAACTCAATAAAAAATGGTTTCGACAGCTTGGCGACTCCATTGGGGACTGGTTGAGAGTCAGGCCATAAATTGATTAATTTTTGTCCTTTTGATTGAAAACTTGAAAAATTGTTTTGAAAAATCATGTTTCTTTTGATGCATTTGTTTGTGCTATAATGTCGAGTCTCATAAAATACTTTGGCATTGCATTGCATGATCGTTGTGGTCACACCTTTAAGTGGGAGTGAGAAACTATGCCTTCGTGAGGTTTTCACCTCCACATGGGCTAGTGGACTGCTTCCGGCATACATCTGTACCTATGTGTTTCGTGACATTTTCATCTCCTCATGGCCATAGGGAAATGTATTCCCCTGAACTGAACTTGATCCATATGAGCCTATAATGGGAGAGGATTGAGGAATCTGCTGGTTCAGGTACCCTCTCATTAGAATCAAACCGCATATAGTGAATCCTAAGAGTTAACTCTAGGTAGAGTCGTGTCAAACCCTAGTGGTCACCCATTTAGGTAATCTATTTTGGTTGTTTATTTTTCTTGTGTTAACGTGTTTTGTGTTGTTTATATTTGCATTACATTGCATTGCATTGCATTACATCATCATAGAAAGGAGATTTTGATTAATAATTCGTTTTCTAAATAGAGGAGTTTGTCATAAGGAAAAGAATTTCTTGATAAAGTGGATTATAATACGGTTGTCCAGACATGGTTTGAGTAAACACAATGGAAGAAGATTGATACTCCGTGGAAGAATGCAAAACCTTGCCCGAAGGATTCAAATTGACAAAAACAGTGCAAGAGTCATCATGCCTCAACTTTCTTAAAGAAGCTAATTAATATCCCAAGGGATAAGTGAGCAGTGAACCACGACCCAGATCAAGCCGAGTGGAAATAAGAGAGACATCTTTTGGGAGGATTTGAAGGATTTGACCGCAGCGTCCAGATATGAAGGATGAGATCGATGTCTTCACCTGGACTATGAGGACGAAGCCGCATATATAATCCGTTTTATGTAAAGATATTTGTTTTCGAGAAAAGTTCTTCTAATGGAATTGAATTCAGAATCAATGTCTCTCTTTCTATTTGCATTCATTCCATGCATTGGCATTGCATTTCATACATTTGCATTGTATTACATCACATGTATTAAAATTTGTAGAAAGACCACTAATTAATTATAGACTATTTCAGCAACCTGAGGAACTGATGAAAGGACCTGAGATTAGGGCCTTCATGCAAGGCCTGATGGATAATAAATTGAAGAGATCAAAGACTCGAAGGAATATTAGGGAATCTGAACATTAATGACATATCTGAAGAGAGAACCAAAGTTTCCAAGCCCTTACATACTTGGGAAGATTTTAAACAATGGGACTGTGAAAGGGATCCCTGTATTTTTAGGGTTGATCCAGAGTAATATTCAAAACATGATTGTTGCTTTAAAGCCCAGAAGCAATAAGAATCCTTTTGTGAAATGGGCTTGCGTCCAGAATTTTTATTTCAATAAAATGCATCTTTTTAAGTAAATATTTTTTCATTCTGAATATTCGTTCATTCTTTATTCATGACCATAAAAAGAGTTATCCTTAGAATCATTTACTCTTTGGATTGCCTTCGTACCTAGGTACCCAGATATCAATGACATGAGCAACGTTGTTACAGACTCCCTTTTTGAATGAGATATGGGTCTAGGGGATCTAAGGACTTTGAAAATGACAAAGATTGTAGCCCATCTTTTGATTTGTTAAGGATGGTAGAGCAAGTGAAAATAGACTATACTTTGCAAAAGGGTCAGTGGACGTTGCAAGGGGTAAAGATCTAAGCCTAGCTCACCACAGAAATAAGGCGAGACATCATTGAGCTATTTTCAAAAAATCCAAGATGTTTTCGCACAATCATATCAAGGAACGCCAGGCTTGAAATGTGGGTATGCTGTTTAAAGAACCCATGGTAATGGTTCCATAATGGTCAAGCTAATCAGGAGGATCGGACTACTGGTTTTCCAAGAAAAGGAAATGGCATCAGTTACGTCGTAAATGCCAAATTGGGGACAACAAGATTTATGTGCCTCTTCCATGCTTTCTATAGGTGGGACATAAATGTTATAGGGTAGATCTCATCAAAAAGCATCTAGCCGATACCAATTCATCTTCATGGTTATCAAGTACTTCACTCAGAGGGTGAAGGTCGCTTCATATGCCAAAGTTACAAAGTCAACAGTCATCAAATTCAGAGCCAAATTCAAATCCAAATCCAAGTCCAAATTCAGGTCCAAGTTCAAATGCAAATGCAAATTCAAATTCAAATTCAAAAAAAAGGAAAAAAGAAAAAAAAAAGAGTGACAATAAAGAATGCCAGAAGGAAATATGTTTGACGTAATTGCACAATATCAGTGCAGCAAAGGTAGCAAAAAAAAACCATTCCAAATTTTTGAAAAATGACTGAGACTTGTGAAGATTGACATAGAGAAGTTACCATTTACCCTCTATTTTTCTTGAGCGTTGGCCAGGACCTTCACAGGGGCAACATCTTTCCCATTGGTTTATGATAGGGAGGCAATATCTTTCCCATTGGTTTATGATAGGGAGGCAATCACAGGAGGTTAGGATTCTTTTTCTCCAAGCTTTGTTTGAATTGGATAAAACAGAATGTTTCAAGTAGGCTTGATCGAAAGTATTCAAAATGGATGATACGGGCTTATGATAAAGAGATTTGCCCAACAGAATTTCATGATGGAGACCTGGTATTAAGAAGAATCCTTCTCATACAAAAAGACTTCAGAAGAAAGTAAATGTCAAATTTGAAAAAAACTTATGTAGTGAAGAAGGTTTGTTCTCGAAGATCATTAAACTTGACCAAAATGGATGGCAAGGACATGCTCAAGCTGGTGAATTCAGATTTCAGCTAAAAGGAGAGGCCAAGGTGAAAACCCACAAAGGCGCCTTGAAACCTTTTAAAGAAAAATTCAAAAGAATAAAAAACCAAAATATCAAAAATCAAAAAGAAAAAGGAATAAAAATTTCAATCAAAAAAAAAGGAGAGGCCAAGGCGAAAACCCGCAAAGGGCGCTTTGAGACCAAAGGGGTTTGAGTTGAAAACCTGAAAAGGGCGGCTCAGATTTTGATCGAAAGTGGAGCATACAGTAGTCTTGCTACGCTTAAATTAACAATGAGGAAATATGAGACATCTCGGGGCATCGACAAAGTACTCCGGATCCCCTAAGCACATACTGAGCTTAAAATGGTCCTCAAGAAGTTTGAACAAGAGAAGCTCAGGCTGTGATATCTGGGGCACCTAGTTTCTATTTTACTTATGTTAAATTTGTTATTTGTGATTATATTATTCTTCTCAAAATATGGTCGCAATTTCTATCTTTGCTTAGCTTATTTGTTTCGAGCTATGCTCTTAATTAATTTCCTTCTTGTCCTTTGTTATGATCTCTTTCAAGCATTTCGCATTGAAATAACGATTGGTGTACTAATAATACTTTCATGAAAGGATTTTTGCATATTACTCTGGAAACTTCTAAATAACACAGGAACTTGAAATAGGACTATTGTTTAAAACTCACCAAGTTTAAGGAAGAGTCTAAACTGAGATTATCCCTTCAGATTTTTGTCAAAAGTGGTGATTGAATCGAATGACAAGATATTGCATCAGTAATACAATCTTAACGAAAAGTGGGCAATGTTAACCCAAGTGTAAAAGGAGAATCATTCGCAAGAAAAAGTGATATTCTGCATCCATGCGAGCATCATGCATACACATCTGGTTGGGTCACCTGAGAGTGATCAGTGGATGGAACGAGTTACAGATCCTATATCCCTGAGTTACAGTAGGATAAATGGAAGCTGATACGGATCCTATACCCCTGATTTATAGCAGGTTGGATTGAAGATGAAACAAATTCTATATTCTTGAGTTGCAGTGGGATGGATTACAAAGGATTCAAATCCTATACCCCTAAGTCATAATGAGATGAACCTTGAAGTTACAGTGGGGAAAATTTTTTGAGTAAGGTATAATTGTTTCCTCGAGTTTTCTATCGAGAATACCAGCCGAACAAAATGGCAGCATAATATGTCAGTGATAAAGCCCTAATAAACGATGAGCAATGACAGCCCTAAGCATTTTAAAAAGGGATCGTTCTCATGAAATTCTGCATTTAGTTAGGAGCATTTGATTCATTCCGGTTATTGCATCCTAATCATCATATGTTTTTAAAAAAAAAAAAGAGAGAGAGAGAGAGCATTCTCATTATATTCTGCATTCATGCAAATTTCATCTAGTTAGGAGCATCTGATTTATTCCGATCATTACATCCTAATCATTGTAAGAAATCATTCTCATGACATTCTGCATTCATGCAGATATTGTCCATAATACATTTAGTTAAGGAGCATTGGATTCATTCTAATCATTGCATCCAAATCATTTTGCATAAGCATAAACACATAAAATTAATTTTACAGGATAGATCCCCAGAGGACGATGTCACAACACCGGTGAATTCACAGATCTTGTCTTCTTGAGATTGCAGTGAAGCAGATCGAAGACACCAACCCTATCTCCCTAACCAGCATGGGAATAGGTCGAAGATTGTAGATCTTGTCACCCTAAGCAGTAGGGAACCAAGATCGAACGGCAAATCTGGTCTCCCTAAGTAGTAGTGGAACAGATTTAAGCCACTAACCCTATCTCCCTGACCAGCAATGGAATAGGTCAAAGATTGTAGATCTTGTCACCTAAGCAGTAGGGAACCAAGGTCGAACGGCAAATCTGGCAATCCTGAGTTTGCAGGAGCAGATTGAAGATAGCAAATCTGGCAATCCTGAGTTTGCAGGAGCAGGTTGAAGATAGCAAATCTGGCAATCCTGAGTTTGCAGGAACAGATTGAAGATAGCAAATTTGGCAATCCTGAGTTTGCAGGAGCAGATTGAAGATAGCAAATCTGGCAATCCTGAGTTTGCAGGAGCAGATTGAGAATAGTAAATCTGGCAATCCTGAAGTTGCAGGAGCAGATTGAAGATAGCAAATCTGGCAATCCTGAAGTTGCAGGAGCAGATTGAAGATAGCAGATTTGGCAATCCTGAAGTTACAGGAGCGAATCGAAAACATCAGATCTTGTCTCCCTGAGTTTGCAGTGGAGTGGATTGAAGATAGCAAATCTGGCAATCCTGAGTTTGCAGGAGCAGATTGAAGATAGCAAATCTGGCAATCCTGAGTTTGCAGGAGCAGATTGAAGATAGCAAATCTAACAATCCTTAAGTTGCAGGAGCAGATTGAAGATAGCAGATTTGGCAATCCTGAAGTTACAGGAGCGAATCGAAAACATCAGATCTTGTCTCCCTGAGTTTGCAGTGGAGCAGATTGAAGATAGCAGATCTGGCAATCCTAAAGTTGTAGGAGCATATTGAAAGTCTAACTTCCTTGAGTGGATCGAAGCGTTAGATCCTATACCCTTAAAGATGTAGTGGGATTGAATGAAGCTACTCGAAGATGAAAAGCACTGAAAGAGGTCAAAGATTCGAAGACCGGCAAAAATGGTCCCTTTTGAAGTCTTTGCTTCATTCTCGTTACATGACAACAGCAAAGAGGGACAGCTGTAGGAGCCCATTTTTACCCGGGCCTAATACCAAAATAAAAACCAATAAATACCCATTAAACCAATTTTAAACCAAAAAACAAAAAACAAAAATTAAAAGCAAAACACTACCCAAATACCCAATTACAAGCCCATTAAGCCCAATTACTCTAAAATTTCCTAGAAACCCTACGGGTTTCCAGAATACTCCATGCACCGCAGCCTCTAGCTCTCCACGCGCACGCCTCCTCCACGTAACTTGGTGGTTTTACCTGCAAACAGAAATAAACAATGGCAAGCAATAACAGCTATGGACAGCAAATAAACAACAGAAATGAGCCAACAAATTGAAAACAGACTGTATTTTATTTTTTTTATTTTATTTCATTCGGCTATAAAAGACTGAATAAGCCACTTGTAAAATGGTTCACAATTTTCAGAATATAATCGCTAAATCGAAGTCAATCAAAAACGAAAGGTCTATCATTTTTTTTAATTTTTTTCATATTCAAAACTGTTATATACATATAAGTTCTATTTCTTAAACAATATAGATATATCTGTTAAAATAAAAAAAAAAAGAGGAAGAAAAGGAGATTACCTCAGGTTTCTGACCGCCGTCCAGGGCGGAGCTGAGGCGGAGCAGTGGAGAAGTTGCGGCCAAAATCTGGGTTCGCCCAGAGAGAAAAAAAGGGTTCGCCCTTTTCCTTTTTTTTTAAAAAACTAGCAACAAATGTTTTTTTTGGGAAAATTCGGCCTTATAAACACATCAAAAACTACGCCGTTTAAGACCTTGCATTAAAACGCTAAAACGACGCCGTTTGCCCCAGGATCTGCGCGCCCGACCCACTCCAAGTTAGATCCGCGTGTTTTTCGAAGTTCTGGGCTAATTTCCATTTTAATCCCTCCACAGTTTATTTTTTTTAAATTAAGTTTTATTTTATTTTAAATTTCGCTATTAAATTTTGTGCCATTTTAGTTTTAACCCCTCTTTAAATGCAGCATTAATTAACTTGGGTAAATTCGCTTTTAATCCTTCTTAATTTACGCATATTATATTTTAATCCTTTATATTTCATTTGTAATTTATTATCTTTCAGCCCTGTAATTTTGTTATGATTTTAATGCAGTCCTTTAATTATTTATCTAATTATTTATTTATTGATTTATTTAACTAGCCTTTTTAATTAATATCAAATATTAAATATTTTAATTTTTTTTAGATATTATTTATTTCTATTTATATATGTTATTTCCATTAATTATATATATTTTTTTATATACATATAATTATATTAAATTATTTTTATGTATATACTATTAATTTTATACTATTTTATATGTATCTATTATGTATAATTTATTTCTTTCAAAGACCCTATTCTAAATTATATATTATTCACTCTAAATACTTTTAAAATATCATTATTTTTATATATATACATTATTTTCTATCCAATTTTTTTATGACATGTATATTATTTAAATTGACACATATTATTTCATGTATAATATTTGCTTATTTATTTTTAAATTTGCTATATTTTATTTTATTCTTAATTAGTTATATTTCCAAATTTTTTATTCTTGATTAACAATGTTGGTATGTTCAAAATAGAAATTGTGAGATTATTGATTGTACATATATTGAATTGTATGCGCATAATATTTTGTCAACCATTTGTACAAAGATTGTATTCACCTATTATTATTCTATGCTCGATGTTATATTTTCTCATTATAAAAAAATGATTAAATAAAATGTATTTCGACCCAATTTTAAAATTGCATATCTGAAAATTTTCAAAATAAGACAATATTTATGTGTTTAGAAATTCGAAGAAATCGTGCCCAATCATGCTGGGTGTGATTTTTTGTTTGACCAAATAAACAAATATCCTTTCAAATTTTGTCCATATTTTCAAAATAAGGTAATATTTGTGCGTTTGGAAATTCGAAGAAATCGTGCCCAATCGTGCTGGGTGTGGTTTTTTTGTTTGACTAAATAAACGAATATCCTTTCAAAGTTTGTCCATATTTTCAAAATAAGGTAATATTTGCGCGTTTGGAAATTCGAAGAAATCGTGCCCAATCGTGCTGGGTTGTGGTTTTTTGTTTGTCCAAATAACCAAATAACCTTTCAAAAATGTCAATACATGTTCTTGGAGAATTTTAGGGATGATCTTGAATTTGAGGACTCAGATTGTCGTATCCAATCATGCTGGATGTGATACTCTATTCCTTCGGAACAAGGGAATCTCAATATTCAATCAAGTTATTTAAAATTATAGAAAAAAGGAACAGAATTTCAAAATCATTTCAAACTTTTCAACATTAGGACATCAATTAATCAATTTGGTACCAATTTTGGGCGTTGCGAGGGTGCTAATCCTTCCTCGCATGTAACCGACTCCCGAACATATTTTCTTCTTGAAATTCATAGACCAAAATTTATTTTATAGGTGACCCGATCACACCTAAACAAAAAGGATTGGTGGCGACTCCATATTTTTAAAGTCGATTCCCATTTTTCAAAACTCGATAAAAAAATGGTTTCGACATTGATAGAATCTGGAAACAAAGGGCAGAAGAATTTAGGGATAGTAAGGATGATGACCCAGAAAGAGCCTAATTTTGGCTGGAAAAAACCATTTAGGTGTTTGATGAATTGTCGTGTACACCCGAAGAGTGCATGAAGTACGTGGTTTCTCTTCTGAGAGATTCCACTTATCAGTGGTGGAACACCCTTGTGTCGGTAATGCCAAGAGAAAGGATCACATGAGAGTTCTTCCAAGAGGAATTTATGAAGAAATACGTAAGTCAAAGATTCATTTATCAGAAGAGAAAGGAATTCCTTGAACTGAAGCAAGGAAACATGACAGTAACTGAATACGAGCGCGAGTTTGTGAGACTCAGTAAGTACGCTCGAGAATGTGTGTCCTCGGAAGCCATTATGTGTAAGAGGTTTGAGGACGGGCTAAACGAAGATATAAATTTATTCGTTGGTGTCCACAAATTGAAAGAATTTGTTGTGTTAGTAGACAGATCCTGTAAGGCAGAAGATCTAGTCAAGGAGAAAAGAAGAGCTGAGGCGGAGTCTCGTGACTCGAGAAAGAGACAGATGAGCAGAACATTTCAATCCTCATCTAAGAAGTCAAGAGACTTCTCTACCCGATCAGCTACATCAGTCAGGCTTCCAAACAAGAGTAAGAGTAAACAGTGCTCAAGGTCTAAAGCTCAAACTACATCAGTTGCTAGTGTTGGCAACCCCCGATTCATTAGACCGGAGTGCCCACAATGTAGCAGACGTCACTCCGGTGAATGTCGAGCAAATGAAAAAGCCTACTTCAGGTGTGGATCTTTAGACCATTTTATTAGAAATTGTCCAGAAGTGGATGAGAAAGAGAAGCCTCAAGAGACAAGACTAGGAGGCACTACAAGAGGGACACCACAAAGAAATCCGGGAAACGGGGTAAGTAGTAAGACTACTCACAAGGAGCAAGCCGTGAGACCTAAGAACCGAACACCTGCGAGAACTTACGCCATTCGGGCTCGCAAAGAGGCATCGTCTCCTAACGTGATCACGGGTACCTTTTCTCTCTATGATACTAAAGTTATTGCTTTAATAGATCCAAGATCTACTTATTCTTATATATGCATGAAATTAGTATCTAGATTGAGTATGCCCATAGAGTCTACAGAATTTGTGATAAGGGTATCAAATCCTTTAGGCAAAAGTGTACTAGTGGATAAAGTATGCAAAAATTGTCTATTGATGATTAGAGGTTACTATTTTAGGGCAAATCTTATGATATTGCCATTTGATGAATTTGATATAATTCTTGGTATGGATTGGCTAACCACCCATGATGTGACTGTAAATTGTGGAAAGAAATATATTGAGTTGACATGTGAAAATGGGGACACTCTTCGTGTTAAATTAGATGAACAAGACAGATCGCCGAAAGTAATCTCTCACATGTCAGCTCAGAGGTGTTTAAGAAAAGGGTATGAGGCATATCTGGCTTTTGTGATGAATGCCAAAGAAACTGAGTTGAAGATTGAATCATTACCGGTAGTGTGTGAATACCCAGATGTTTTTCCTGAAGAATTGTCAGGACTACCTCCGGCCAGAGAGGTTGAATTCGGTATCAAATTAGTTCCTGGTACAGTACCTATATCGATTTCTCCTTACAGAATGGCTCCAACCGAGTTGAAGGAGTTGAAGGCACAGTTGCAAGAATTGACGGACAAAGGTTTTGCAAAACCGAGTAGTTCACCATGGGGTGCTCCAGTGCTATTTGTGAAAAAGAAAGATGGTTCTATGAGATTATGTATCGATTATCGATAGCTTAATAAGGTAAACATGAAAAAAAATACCCTCTACCAAGATTGATGATTTGTTCGATCAATTGAAGGGGGCCTCTGTGTTTTCCAAGATAGACTTGAGGTCGGGATATTACCAGTTGAGGGTAAAAGACTCAGATGTGCTGAAGACGGCTTTTCGAACAAGGTATGGGCATTATGAATTTCTAGTCATGCCGTTCGGCTTGACAAATGCTCCTGCGGTGTTCATGGACTTAATGAACCACATTTTTCGACCATTATTAGACAAGTTTATTGTGGTGTTTATTGATGATATATTAATATACTCCCAGGATGAGCATGAGCATGCCGAACACTTAAGGACAGTTTTACAGATTTTGCGAGATAATCAGTTGTATGCCAAGTTTAGTAAAAGAGAGTTTTGGCTAAAGGAAGTTGGATTCTTGGGACACATTGTCTCGGGTGATGGGTTCGAGTTGACCCAGGTAAAACCTCAGCTATTGTTGACTGGAAACCGCTGAAAAATGTATCAGAGGTTAGAAGCTTTTTGGGCTTAGCTGGCTACTATAGGCGTTTTGTCAAGGGGTTTTCTATGTTAGCTACCCCGATGACGAGATTATTACAGAAAAATGTAAAGTTCGAATGGACAGAAAAATGCCAACAAAGTTTCGAGAGATTAAAAGCCATGTTAACAGAGGCTCCAATCCTAATACAACCCGAGTCGGGGAAAGAATTTGTGATCTACAGTGATGCATCCTTAAATGGATTGGGTTGTGTATTTATGCAAAAAGGCAAGGTGATAGCGTATGCTTCCAGACAGCTAAAACCCCACGAGAGGAATTATCCGACACATGGCTTAGAATTGGCTGCCATTATTTTTGCATTGAAGATACCATTTATATGGCGAAAGATGCCGAATATTCACAGATCATAAGAGTTTAAAGTACTTGATGACTCAAAAGGAATTGATCCTAAAGCAGTGAAGATGGTTAGAATTGATAAAAGATTATAAGTTGATCATTGACTACCATCTGGGAAAGGCAAACGTAGTCGTCAATGCTTTAAGTAGAAAGTCCTTATTTGCATTGAGGGCCCTTAATACGCAGATGATCTTATCTGAGGATGGCGCTATTCTAGCTGAACTGAGAGCTAGACAGATGTTTCTTCAAGAAGTCTATGAGGCCTAGAAAAATGACCGTGAGTTACAAGTTAGAAGGACTCAGTCGAGTCAGGTGTTGAGTCCGATATTTGGATCAATCCGGACGGATGTTTGATGTTCAGGGACCGAATATGTGTACCAAGAAATGATGAGCTCATTCATAAATTTTTGCATGAAGCACATAAGGGATGCTTATCTGTGCATCTGGGTAGCACCAAAATGTATAACGACTTGAAGCAACGGTATTGGTGGCCAAGTATGAAGAAAGATATTTCTAAGTTTGTCTCAAGATGCTTAATTTGTCAACAAGTGAAAGCTGAACATCAAGTACCCTCGGGCTTGTTACAACATATAATGGTACCCAAGTGGAAATGGGATCAAGTCACTATGGATTTTGTAACAGGTTTGCCGTCAACACCGAGCAAGAAAGATGCTGTATAGGTCGTAGTCGATAGACTTACGAAGTCAGCCCATTTCATACCAGTGCGTGCCGATTATTCACTAGACAAGTTGGCAAACTTGTATATCTCTGAGATTGTGAGGTTACACGGAGTACCCTTATCGATTATATCGGATAGAGATTCGAGATTCACTTCCAGATTTTGGAAAAAGTTGCAAGAGACCCTGGGCACAAAATTAAATTTTAGTACGACTTTTCACCCCCAAACCAACGGTCAATCGGAGAGGTTGATACAAGTATTAGAAGATATGCTCCGATGTTGTGTTCTTGAATTTCAAGGCAGCTGAGAAAAGTACCTACCGTTGGTAGATTTTGCTTACAATAATAGTTTTCAGTCAAGCTTAAAGATGGCGCCTTATGAGGCCTTGTATGGGCATAAATGTGGAATGCCTTTATATTGGACTAAACTTAAGAAAAATCGGATTCACGGGGTTGACTTGGTTAAAGAAACAGAAGAAAAAGTAAGGGTGATTCGAGATTGTTTAAAAGCTGCCTCTGATAGACAAAAATCCTACTTGGATATAAAAAGAAAAGAGATAGAATATCAAATTGGCAATAAGGTATTCTTAAAAGTTTCACCATGGAAGAAAGTCCTCAGATTTGGCTGGAAAGGTAAGTTGAGTCCGCGTTTTATCGGACCACATGAGATCACGGTTGGCCTTGTCGTCTAAGTTAGAGAAGATTCATCACGTGTTTCATGTGTCTATGTTGCGACGCTACCGATCAAATCCTTCGCATGTGATTATACCGACGAAGGTAGAGATACAACCCGACTTGACTTATGGCGAAGAGCCGGTTAGAATTTTGGCGCGAGAGGTCAAGCAATTAAGAAACAAAAGCATAGCCCTAGTGAAAGTTTTATGGCAAAGGCACGAAATAGAAGAGACTACATGGGAGTCCGAGGAAACAATGAGAAACCAATACTCCAACCTTTTCACCGGTAAGATTTTCGGGGACGAAAATCCCTAAGGGGGAATTGTAACAGCCCGATTTAGGGGCTAGCCAGAATAGTGATCTCAGGATCACTAATCTGAAGTTAGGGAAAATTATTTTCATATATTTTATGTGTTAGAGCATGATTTTTGAATTTCATGAAAATTTTGGTATGTTAATTTTAGCGATTTCTATTTAAATTGCGAAAAAGGACTAAATCGCATAAAGTGCAAAAATTCCATTCTATAAGCTAAAGGTACCAAATATCCATAGATTGATAATTTTAGGTCTTTAAAAGGCAATTAGACCACCAATATAGGCTTGGCCGACCATAGGGGACAAGAATTGACCAAGTTGGTCAAAGTTGGGGATGTTAGGTGGATTAAATTGATAGTTTAATATTAAAATAAAAAAAAGATGTTGTCCATCTTTCTTCTTCACTTCTTCCACCAAATTTGCAAGAGAAATAAGGGTTGAAAGCTACAAAAATTTCAGCACACTCATCTCTTCATTAGTAAGTGTTCTAGTGATCTTTTCTTGAAAATAATTGTACTTTTGAGACCCCTAAAGCTTAAGCTTTCAAATGAGGGGACTATTGTGCAATATTGTGAAAAGTTTATAGCTTTTCTATGAGAGCTACCATTGTTGTTTGCTGCATTTTTATGGAAGAAATTGAGTCCTAGTTGTTAGAGAAACAACTTTTGTGAAAGGTGTTAGCATGAAAACACCTAAATATGACTTGAATGCAAAGATTAAATTGTGTCATAAATGCATGAAATAGTTGGAATTGTGAGTATTTGTAAGAGAAATAAATGTTCACCTAGGCTTGTTGAAGGTGGAAATACGATTAGAATTCATTTTCAAGCCTAGGGGCAAAATGGTCATTTTTCCAAAGTCTAGGGGCAAAATAGTAGTTTTTCCAAAGCATCATTATCGAAATGTTTTTATTAATATGATGATTAAAATGAGCTAAATTGTTATTATAGATCAAGAAATATGAAGCCCCGATCGAAATCGAGGCAAGAACAAAGTCGAGGACTAAATTGCATATCTACATACATTTTGAATACCAAGGTAAGTTTGTATGAAATTGGTGTTTCATAATGTTTGATATTTGAAATCATTTTATATTATGGTTATGTGCGTTGTTACTTTTAAACTCGAGCGGTGAAGTCTCGATAGGTAAATGGTGTAAACAAGTTAAGTCTAATTCCCGGAATAGGTTCTGGACTAAGGATGATATTACGCATTCATATGAGACAAGGAAGGTCCCATGTAAGACCATGTCCGGGACATGGCCTCGGCACCAAAGAAAGATCTCGTATAAGACCATGTCGGGGACATGGCATCGACATCTAAGTACGATTTCGTATAAGACCATGTCTGGGATATGGCATCGACAACGAGTTATCAGATCCCCTATAAGACCATATCCGGGATATGGCATCGGCATCAAAGAATAATCCCATATAAGACCATATCCGGGATATAGCGTTGGTATCAAAACTTACGTATGATAAGTTCGAACAATTCATGATGAATCGACCTATTTATAAGCAAAAGAGTTGAGTATGTGAGTTGGCCTAGATCCAAATTTGTTATTGGATGGCCTTGAGTAAAGCTCATGATATGAATGTTAAAGATGTGAATTTGTGGTTATGTTAGCATATGTGCTAAATTATGTGATTTAGTGATACAGGTAACGTGAGTAATTAAAAGTTACTAGATTATGTTGACATGATGTGGGTAAGAGTAAATGTGAATAAGTATGATAACCGTAGTATGAACATATTTTAATCCCATATTTAGCATGCTTTTGGATGATTTAAGCCTTAAATTGCGTAAATTGGTGCTCTTAATCCTTTGTCTTCATGTTTTCTACTCAGAAGAGCATCGGAGGATGAAAAGAATGAGAAATGGGCTATATCATGAAATTAACACGGCCTAGGCCCAAGACCACACGGTCGTGCCTCATCAACAGACTCGAACACGGCCTGGCCACAAATCACACGGGCGTGTGCCATGGGCATGTCCCTGACGTGAGAAAGAAGAGTTTCAGTGGGATTAGGGTACTTAGAGACAAAGAAAGTCATTCCAAAACCCTATATAAACACCCTAGAGCCATTCCAAAAGCCTATATTCCAAAAACCATTCCACAAGTATTTTCTCCAATTCATTCTCTTTGTCTTTGCATCTTTAGCTTAGTTGTTAGTTAATTTTAGATTAGATAAAAATTCCTTTAATTCTTAGGCTAAATAATAAAAAGAAAGTTAATATTAGTACTTCAGGTTCCTTTGGGTTCGACAATCCGATCTTGCCGCTAAGCTATACTACTATTTGATAGGTGCACTTGCCTCAAGTCGTTGTTACAGTTAGTTTCTAGGCTCGATCATTCTTTTTATAAATTTTTAAGACTCTGACACACGATCAAAGTTTTTGGCGCCGTTTTCGGAGAACCAGAATATTAAGAAAGCTCAATTTCTATTACTTTAGCCATTTTTTTATTTTCTGCAACTTACTTTTATTTCTTAGTTTATTTTTAACTTTGTTAATTTTCTTTCTTTTACTTCTTTCAGGTACCTCTAGTTTATGACTAGAAGGAACCCGACAGGACCCCTACTTTACGACAGTGATATTGAAGGTACTATTCGCAGAAATCGTAGAGTAATAAGGCGAAGCTTAAACTACATACAAGAAGAGCAAGAGGACGATTAATACTACCGAAGAGATGGCTGAGAACAATCCGCCACCTCCAGATATGGCCGAAAATCATGCTCCTCGAATTATGTATGATTATGCTAAACTTAATTTAATAGGAACTGAGTCAAGTATTTTTAGACCTGCTATTGCCGCAAATAATTTTGAACTGAAACCTAACACAATTCAGATGATACAGCAATTTGTTTAGTTTGATGGTTTGCAGGATGAAGACCCAAATAATCACTTGGCAAATTTCCTAAAATTTTGTGATACTTTCAAGATAAATGGCGTTACTGATGATGTCATCCGTCTTCGGTTATTTCCCTTCTCTTTGAGGAATAAAGCCAAACAGTGGTTGCATTCTCTTCAACGAGGGTCAATCACTACATGGGATCAAATGACTAAGAAATTTTTATTAAAATATTTTTCACCGGCCAAAACAGCCAAGTTAAGGTATGATATCTCTTCTTTTGTGCAGATAGATTTAGAGACACTTTATGATGCATGGGAGAGATACAAGGATTTGTTGAGAAGGTGTCCACACCATGGATGACCCTTATGGATACAGGTTCAAACTTTCTACAACAGTGTGAACCCTTCAACAAGGCAATTAATCGATTCAGCCGCCAGCGGAACTCTGAATAACAAAACTCCTGAAGTAGCCTACGAGTTTATAGAGGAGATGTCATTAAATAACTATCAATGGCAAGTTACAAGGACGAGGCCAGCAAAAGCAGCCAGAGCTTTCAACCTCGACACAGTAACCATACTATCAAATCAGGTAAAGATGCTAAATTAAAAGATTGATGGTTTGTGTTCCTCGCAGGTACATCCAGTTATGCAATGTGAGACAAGTGGAGGCGTGGTGAATCCTGAGTACCCACTCTACGGACAGGGCATGGAGAGCAAACAAATGAACTATATGGGTAACAATTTCTGATCTCAAAATAACCCTTATAGTAATACTTATAATCCAGGTTAGAGGAACCACCCCAATTTCTCATGGGATGGTCAAGGAAATCAGAGACAACAACCACCCCAAAACTTCCTACAACAGCCCTACCCATAGGAAAAGAAGCCGAACCTTGAGGAGATGCTGACAAAATTCATAGCAGACTCAGAAACACGTTTCCAAAATACCGAGACAACACTTAAAAATCAACAAGCATCGATTCAAGGGATCGAAAACCAGTTAGGGCAACTTGCTAAGCTGATCTCTAAAAGACCACAAGGAAGCCTACCAAGCAACACCGAGATTAACCCAAATGAGCAAATTCAAGCCATAACAGCTCAAGATAGTGAAGGGTTAGACGAGCCAAATTTTAGGCAAGAGAATTCGATAGAAGAAGGTAAGGTTGAGGTAAGTAATAAAAAGCCAAAATCGGTAATCAAAGAATACCAACCTCGCATACCATATTTTGAAGCAATAAAGAGAGATGACACAGAGGAACAATTCGGTAAGTTTCTTAAACTCTTAAAGAAGTTACATATTAACTTACCATTTCTTGAAGCTCTTTCGCAGATGCCAAATTCAGGAAAATTTTTTAAAGAGCTTTTAACAAACAAGCGGAAGTTAGACGAGGAATCGCATATCGAATTAAACGCAGTGTGCTCAGCAATGTTGCAAAATAAACTACCACGAAAAATTAAAAGATCCAGTGAGTTTTACAATTCCATGTTTAATTGGTAGTTTATCTATTGATAATGCATTAGCTGATTTAGGGGCAAGCATAAATGTCATGCCTTATAAAATGTTTAAACAACTAGGTCTAGGGAAACCCAAACAAACTAGGATGAGCATTCAATTAGCTGATAAAACTGTTAGAATTCCTAGGGGTATAATCGAAGATGTACTCGTAAAAATTGATAAATTTGTATTCCCAGTAGACTTTGTCATTTTAGACATGGATGAGAACAACACAATCCCCTTAATTTTAGGAAGACCATTTTTAGCAACTGCCAGAACTAAATTTGATGTCGACGCAGGTGAACTCATACTCTGTGTAGGTGACAAGACATTCACTCTTCAAGCTTAAGGTTCGGCTAGGACATCGGATAATCAAGGTGCGAACGAAAATTCTATTCATAACCATTCGGTTAAACCTTGTTTTCAGGAAGCACTATAAAAGAACACAACTGAACCTGATCCTAGACCCTATGCCAACAAAGAAATAACTCGGGAGGAACGAAGGTTTCAAATTGATGAACTAGACGAATGGAAGACGCATTTCAAGGAAAAACTAGGGATACACGAAGCAGAATCAAAGCCACTTAATGGGACAGAAAAATTCAAAATCAGAGATCAGGTATTGTTAGATAAAGTAGACCCGTGAATATCTCCTCCTGATCCTAATACAAACAAAGAAATCCCTTTTAAGGTAATCAATGTTTTCCCATACGGAACAATCGAGGTAAGTAATCCTATATTCGGCACTTTCAAAATAAATGCTACTCGAATTGAACTATATACTGTTAGTAAGATAGATAGCATGAGAGAGGATGTTCAACTCTTCAAACCACCATGAATATGCGAGTGAGAGGTAAGTCTAGCTTAAGACTATAAACGAGCGCTTCTCGGGAGGCAACCCGAGCACTAATTCTATTAACTTTTACATTCCTTTATTTTTATTTTCATTTCTACTTCAGCATCTAATTATAAGCTAACCAAAAGTGCAGATTTTCATGCCACACGGCCTTGCACACGGCCGTGGCCGTGGCCGTGTGGACACCACAAATCTTCGTACTGACAGGGCAGAGATGGTACGAGTCAAAACGAATCATATCTTCGAGTCATGGACCCCAACTACCACACCACAGCCGTGCGATACAGCCGTGGCCGACACTGTTAGATCATACACGGGCATGGCAACCTGAACATGGGCGTGGGAAAAGTAAACGAAGCACAACACGATCGTACGATATGGTCGTGTGACACAACGCGCCCATGGCACACGGGCGTGGAGATGTACCAGACCCCAAAACTCTATTTAAACCGCCCCACCCCTCCCTCTTCTCACCTACTCCCCATCTCTTTTCTTCCATACCATTTTCTTTCCCTTTTCTTTTTTAGATCTTTCCCCTTCCATATTATTCTTCTAACCCTTGATCTCCACAATACCTATGTCGAAGAAGCGGAAGGATCCAAGCACAGTCTCCCTGTGGGAGACCGATCTACATAAGTTCATGCCAACCACTTCATCCACTTGACAAGCCAAGGGTCTTTGAGGCCATTTAACTTTTATTTTTATTTTCTCGTTTTCTTTATTTTCCTTATCTGTACTTCTCTTCTACTAAATTTAGTTTATCTTATTTTAGTTTCTTGGTTTTAGGTTCTAAAGGCTGCTAGGGAATCACACCTCAACCACGACCACCACCTCACCACAGCCTTAGAAATCACACCCACCTCGCGAACCATCCAACAATAAGGACTTTTCAGTCCATTCATCTTTTCTTTTAGTTTTATTTCAATTTTTACATTATTTCTCTTTATCTTTCCTGTCTTTAAATATATAATTAGTTTATTTTAAATGTGTATTAATATTTCCTGGCTATTTCTTCACGAGCTTCCCAATTTCTTCATCTAGCGTAGAGCTCGGTAGCAGCCACCACACCTCGGGACTTCCAACTCAAGGAAACCATCCAAATTCAGGAAGTTTCACCTCTCCCTTTCTCTTAAATTTCATATATATCTTTGTACATTGAGGGCAATGTACATCTTAAGAATGGGGGGTGAATATTTATTTCGAGAAAGTGCCTAACTTTCTGCATTATTCTCAAATCCCTGAATGATATCTTGTCTTTAAGTAATTTTCTCACATTATTATGAGAATGAAATTTTCTGTGATCCATGATTTTCTTTGATATGTTTTGGATTAAGTCATTGATAATTGTGCAGTGGTGATTTAAATTTTAGGAGACTAGAGAATCATGCATGATGAGTCTATTTTCAAAAATTAAAATTTTGTTAGGTTGTCTACCTGAATCTAATTATTACCTTCAAGTTTGAAATTTACGAGGTTGACATCAAAAACCCATAATTTTTGTGAGATTTTGAGCCTTTTAGAGCATACGTTCTTTTCGTGCTCACTTTTTTATTATGAGTGTGCCAACATTGATTTGTTATTCTAGAACTTGCTTCGATTATACTTGTCGAGACCACACCTTTTATTTGATATACAGAGATGATAAAGGCACCTAGGTTTTAACCCACTTACTCCACCAAAAGCCTACCTTCATAATTAACCACTAGTGAACCCCGTTGATCCTAACAACCCATTTATTGACTCACCCACTCATATTAACCCAAAACCCTTTGTATTTGCTATCACCATTCCTTTTGACTACCTTTTTGTCGAGATTTGATTTGATCAGTTGCCTAACTATGATCTTTATTTTAGTAGTAAATTCATCATTTATTATCTACTTGATTTGTTCTTAAAAAACCGTTCTATGAGCTTAAAACAGTTAAATTCCAATTGATTAAAGAAGAAGCTCGTATTATTAGTATTCGTATTATTAGTTTCCAATGGATGTAATTATTTAGGATTTGCTCATTTTTTATAGTTAGGTAAATTGTCAAATTCAATCTTGATTCTAACTTTCTAATTCAGCCTTTATCCACACCTTTTAACCTAAGCCCCATTACAACCCTTTTTAAAGACCTTTTGATCTATGTATCATCTCATTTTATAGTGGTGGAGATTTGATTTTCAGGCAAGCTTATGGGATTAACTTTTCATGTTCAACTTTTGAGTGCTTAATTTTGAACCTTAAACACTTTGAGTGATTTGAGTGAGTCTTTAGTGAGGATGTCAACTCTTGTCAATTCCGAATCAGAGGTAATTATTTAGGTAAAGGAAAACGTCTATGTTTTCGTGCTATAAATGTATGACTTTGATTGTTTGAATCTTTAGGACCCTTTGAGTTAAATTATCAATGTATGAATTATCTATGAATTATGATAAAACACTATTGATGAATATTATGAATCGAGGGAGTTTGTTTTAATTGTGAGTTGAGAATTTGCTTGAGGACAAGCAAATGCTTAAGTGTGGGGGTATTTGATAAACCGTAATATGAACAAATTTTAATCCCACATTTAGCATACTTTTGGATGATTTAAGCCTTGAATTGTTTAAATTGGTGCTCTTAATCCTTTGTTTTCATGTTTTATACTCAGAAGAGCACCGGAGGATGAAAAGAACGAGAAACGGGCCCAAAACAGAGTAAATAGGCCATATCACGAAATTAACACGGCCTACGCCCAAGACCACACGGCCGTGCCTCATCAACAGACTCGAACACGGCCTAGCCACGATTCACATGGGCGTGTGCCATGGGCGTGTCCCTGACGTGAGAAAAAAGAGTTTCAGTCGGATTAGGGTACTTAGAGGCAAAGAAAGTCATTTCAAAAGCCTATATAAACACCCTAGAGGCCAACCTTCGGAGGGAGTCCAGCTAGGCTCCAGCGAGGCCAAGGAGCCGAGCCAGAGGGGTCAGAATTGTGGAATTTACTCGAAGAAAGCCAGTTGATTCATCTTAAGAAGCCAGAGTCATACTCAAGACGGAGGATCTCTCCTTCAATTCCTTTAGGGAGTTTTAGGGTTTTCTTATGTTTTGTTTTATCTTTTCTTCTAAGATGTATTCTTTTATGATTATGAACTAAACCCTCAAATACCTGAGGGGGATGAAACCTAGATGAATCTTGTTATCGTTTGCTGAACTATATGATAAATACTTGATTTGTTCTTAATTATGTGTTCTTAATTCTTGTTTTGATATTTCCGGGATATTAATTCAAGTTTGATGTGCTTAGGTGGAGGAGCAAAAGTCCCTGCCTAAGAATAGATCTAGCATAATTAAGCGGAGTTGATCGCACGCCTAGACATAGGGTGACGAGATTTTGCCGAATTAGGGTGAAACCTAATATGGGAGTCCATAGATCGAGTTAATGTAATTCTAGGGGTTTTAATTAGAAAGAGATTTCAATTAATCAACCTAGGGTTAGACGTTAGTAGCCTCGACAAAGGTATTAATATAACTTAGGGAATCCTATGGATCAAGTCAAGTGAATAAATCGTCTGGTTCAGAGTTAGATAACAAGTGAAATCTAGGTGGATTCTTCCTCAGGTATTGTCTTAATCAATCGGTTTTTCCCACACGTATTTTCCCCAATTCATTCTCTTTGTCTTTGCATCTTTAGCTTAGTTGTTAGATAATTTTAGATTAGATAAAAATTCCTTTAATTCTTAGTCTAAATACTAAAAAAAAAGTTAATATTAGTACTTCAGGTTCCTTTGGGTTCGACAATCCGGTCTTGCCACTAAGCTATACTACTGTTTGATAGGTACTACTTTTTATAAATTTTTAAGACTCTGGCACACGATTAAAGTTTTTGGCGCTGTTTTCGGGGAACCAGAATATTAAGAAAGCTCATTTTTTATTACTTTAGCCATTTTTTTTATTTTCTTTCTTTTACTCCTTTCAGGTACCTCTAGTTTATGACTAGAAGGAACTCGACAGGACCTCTACTTTACGAAAGTGATATTGAAGGTACTATTTGCAGAAATCGTAGAGAAACAAGGCGAAGCTTAAACTACATACAAGAATAGCAAGAAGACGAAGTTAATACTATCGAAGAGATGGCTGAGAACAATCCGCCACCTCTAGAGATGGCCGAAAATCATCCTCCTCGAACTATGTATGATTATGCTAAACCTAATTTAACAGGAACTGAGTCAAGTTTTGTAAGACCTGCTATTGCCGCAAATAATTTTGAACTGAAACCTAACACAATTCAGATGATACAACAATTTGTTCAGTTTGATGGTTTGTAGGATGAAGACCCAAATAATCACTTGGCAAATTTCCTAGAATTTTGCGATACTTTCAAGATAAATGGCGTTACTGATGATGCCATCCGTCTTCGATTATTTCCCTTCTCTTTGAGGAATAAAGCCAAACAGTGGTTGCATTCTCTTCCACGAGGGTCAATCACTACATGGGATCAAATGATCAAGAAATTTTTATTAAAATATTTTCCACCGGCCAAAACGGCCAAGTTAAGGAATGATATCTCTTCTTTTGTGCAGATGGATTTAGAGACACTTTATGATGCATGGGAGAGATACAAGGATTTGTTGAGAAGGTGTCCACACCATGGATTACCCTTGTGGCTACAGGTCCAAACTTTCTACAACGGTGTGAACCCTTCAACAAGGCAATTAATTGATTCAGCCGCCGGCGGAACTCTGAATAACAAAACTCCTGAAGCAGCCTACGAGTTTATAGAGGAGATGTCATTAAATAACTATCAGTGGCAAGTTACAAGGATGAGGCCAGCAAAAGCAGCCGGAGTTTTCAACCTCGACGCAGTAACCATACTATCAAATCAGGTAGAGATGCTAAATAAAAAGATTGATGGTTTTGTTCCTCGCAGATACATCCAGTTATGCAATGTGAGACAAGTGGAGGCGTGGCGAATCCTGAGTACCCACCCTACGGACAGGGCATGGAGAGCGAACAAATGAACTATATGGGTAACAATTTCCGATCTCAAAATAACCCTTATAGTAATACTTATAATCTAGGTTGGAGGAACCACCCCAATTTCTCATGGGGTGGTCAAGGAAATTAGAGACAACAACCACCCCAAAACTTCCAACAATAGCCCTACCCACAGGAAAAGAAGCTGAACCTTGAGGAGATGCTGACAAAATTCATAGCAGTCTCAGTAACACGTTTCCAAAATACCAAGACAACACTTAAAAATCAGCAAGTATCGATTCAAGGGATCAAAAACCAGTTAGGGCAACTTGCTAAGCTGATCTTTGAAAGACCACATGGAAGCCTACCAAGCAACACCGAGACTAACCCAAAGGAGCAAATCAAGTCATAACAGCTCAAGATAGTGAAGGGTTAGACAAGCCCAATTTTAGGCAAGAGAATTCGGTAGAAGAAGGTAAGGTTGAGGTAAGTAATAAAAAGCCAAAACCGGTAATCAAAGAATACCAACCTCGCATACCATATCCCGAAGCAATAAAGAGAGACGACACAGAGGAACAATTCGGTAAGTTTCTTAAACTTTTAAAGAAATTACATATTAACTTACCGTTTCTTGAAGCTCTTTCGCAGATGCCAGATTCAGGAAAATTTTTTAAAGAGCTTTTAACAAACAAGCAGAAGTTAGAAGAGGAATCGCATATCAAATTAAACGCAGTGTGCTCAGCAATGTTGCAAAATAAACTACCACGAAAATTAAAAGATCCAGGGAGTTTTAAAATTCCATGTTTAATTGGTAGTTTATCTATTGGCAATGCATTAGCTGATTTAGGGGCAAGCATAAATGTCATGCCTTATAAAATGTTTAAACAACTAGGTCTAGGGAAACCCAAACAAACTAGGATGAGCATTTAATTAGCTGATAAAATTGTTAGAATTCCTAGGGGTATCATCGAAGATGTACTCGTAAAAATTGATAAATTTGTATTCCCAGTAGACTTTGTCGTTTTAGACATGGATGAGTGGAACGGTGGAAATGTGCAAGTGTACACAATCGTAACAAGTAATAAAGTGACAAGTAAATGTCGAGTTATCGTACCCACAGGGACTGTAAAAGAATTATTTATGAAAATGGTTTCAAACACTTTGGTGACAGAAAAATATTGGATTTGAGAGATATTTAAAAACTAAAAGAAAAACAAAGAAAAATAAAATAAAACAAAGTTCTAATGCACAATTTCAAAAACTGATTTTAATCAAGATGACATAATTGTGTTGGATTAATCACATTTCTTACCTTAGAATTATTAAGCTTGTGTTTATACTTATTAAATCATGGTAACTCAGTAATTTGCTAACTTATGAACATGCTTACAATTAAAAATCCATTCATCTCTTGTACATATTCCTATGTCAATTCGACCGATAAAACATATTTATAAAAGTAAACATGTTATTGCACATACATACTTACTAAGATAAACAATCTCTCGCATATTCCTATGTCAATTCAAACTATCAATTCAACCTAATAAGCATATAAAAGATCATGTGAAGTAACAAAGTATTTTTACCTTGAAACAATTTAATCACAAAAATCCTGCAAGTTATGCAAGGCATATGTATCGTCAAATACAATGCTAATTTAATCTTCAGCTACCTTAGAAGAATTAAACATGCACAGATTAAGTATTGGGTCCATTAACTATAATTTCAATGCGTTTAAATAATTAATTCATTAGCTATTTAAACAATTATAATGCTAGATAACTTAACATGATTTTAACCAAACATTTTACTGAGGCCTTTAGCAGCATAAACACAATTTTAACAATTTAAGAAATCGAAATGCAATCAACCCAACACGAATTAAATTCAAGCTAAATTGATTAAATTAATCATTCCAACAGCATAAATATTCATAAACATGTTCGTCAAAACAACAACGAAATTTAAAGAGATAAGGAACAAGAAGCAAATCCAGTGTTTCTCCGTGGCTTGTCTGATTGCTCCGTTCTTCGTTCTTCGTTGGCCTCGGCTATCAAGGTGACTTATGAACACTCCAATTGCTGCTCTGAATGGCTGGGAAACACCTCTTTTCCAATAGGGGAAATCGGCACAAGAACACACAAGGGAAAATGGGAAAAATGGGAATTGAGAGAAAGTGAGAGAGGAGAATGTTGGATGCTTGAGGTGTGTCTTGAATGAGCAGCTAGGGGGTGTATTTATAGCTGATCAAAGCTGCTAAAAATAGCAAATAGCAGCAGAAAAAGAGGGCTTCCTTGGCCAGCCATCCCATGTGACAAAGTTGAAAGATTCAACTTTGCTAAATATAGCATGGGCAAATCTTTAAAGCCACAATATTTGGAGGGGTTTGAATGCAATTTGAAAAGGTCTTCAAGGGCTTCTTTGAAAGCTTAATTAATCAGCTAATAAGCTGATTTGGGCCATCATTTTGGACGGTTTGGGCTGCCCAATTGGTGGCTGGTTCGGTTCAATCGGTTCGGTTCAACTAGTGCGGTTTAACTGGACCCTTCTTCCATAATTAATTAATAATAATTTATTTAGCCCAAATTAAATTGGGAATAAATTAAAATTAATTATATTATGATTAAATCTTCATAATTGGACCATCTTGGGCTGGAAATAAATTCGCCTTGATACTTCAAATTGCTTTTCGGGTTTATTCTTCGAGCAGTGTCTGCCGAGTCGATTTTCGCCCTTTGTGCGAATTTGTCAAAAATAGTCAAAATTAAACAAAATTAACTATAAAATTAATTAAAATTCATCATGTTCATATTTTTAGCACACTTAAATTATTTTATAATATTTAATTATTTTTCGACTAGAATTTACTCGAAATCACATGAATTTTGATCAAAACGGACATGAAAAAGTATATCAATTTTTGTGTTTCCAATGAGGACAACACAATCCCCTTAATTTTAGGAAGACTATTTTTAGCAACTGCTAGAACTAAAATTGATGTCGATGCAGGTGAACTCATACTCTGTGTAGGTGACAAGACAGTCACTCTTCAAGCTCTCGATTTGGCTAGGACATCGAATAATCAAGGTGAGAACGTAAATTCTATTCATAACTATTTGGTTAAACCTTCTTTTCAAGGAGCACCACAAAAGAACACAACTGAACCCGATCCTAGACCCCGTGCCAACAAAGAAATAACTCAGGAAGAACGAAGGTTTCAGATCGATGAACTAGATGAATGGAAGATGCGTTTCAAGGAAAAACTAAGGATACACGAAGCAGAATCAAAGCCACTTTATGGGACAGAAAAATTCAAAATTGGAGATCAGGTATTGTTAGATAAAGCAGACCTACGAATATCTCCTTCTGATCCTAATACAAACAAAAAAATCCCTTTTAAGGTAATCAATGTTTTCCCATACGGAACAATCGAGGTAAGTAATCCTATATTCGGTACTTTCAAAATAAATGCTACTCGACTTGAACTATATACTGTTAGTAAGGCAGATAGCATGAGAGAGGATGTTTAACTCTTCAAACCACCATGAATATGCGAGTGAGAGGTAAGTCTAGCTTAAGACTATAAACGAGCGCTTCTCGGGAGGCAACCCGAGCACTAACTCTATTAACGTTTACATTCCTTTATTTTTATTTTCATTTCTACTTTAGCATCTAATTATAAGCTAACCAAAAGTGCAGATTTTCATGCCACACGGCCTTGCACATGGCTGTGGCCGTGGCCGTGTGGATACCTCGAATCTTCGCACTAACAGGGCAGAGATGGTACGAGTCAGAATGAATCATATCTTCGAGTTACAGACTCCAACTACCACGCCACGACCGTGCGATACGGCCGTGGCCGACACTGTTAGATCATACATGGGCGTGGCGACCTGAACATGGGCGTGGGAAAAGTAAACAAAGCACAACACGGCCATGCGATACGGCCGTGTGACACAACACGCCCATGGTACACGGGCGTGGGGATGTACCAGACCCCAAAACTCTATTTAAACCACCCCACCCCTCCCTCTTCTCACCTACTCCCCATCTCTTTTCTTCCATACCATTTTCTTTCCATTTTCTTTTTCAGATCTTTCCCCTTCCATATTATTCTTCTAACCCTTGATCTCCACAATACCTATGTCGAAGAAATGGAAGGATCCAAGCACAGTCTCCCTGTGGGAGACCGGTCTACATAAGTTCATGCCGGCCGCTTCATCCACTCGACAAGCCAAGGGTCTTTTAGGCCATTTAACTTTTATTTTTATTTTCTCGTTTTCTTTATTTTCCTTATATGTACTTCTCTTCTACTAAATTTAGTTTATCTGTACTTCTCTGACACACGATCAAAGTACGAGTAAGTATTTTTATTCATTTGAGACTATGTTGCCATTGTTCCATAATATGAATGTTTATAGTTGGAGTTAATATGTTATCCTAGAGTTTCATGCAAACTTACTAAGCTATATGCTTACCCCTCTCATTTCCCCTCTCCTTGTAGTTTCGCCGAGTTAGCTTGAGGATCATAGGACGTTGGAGCTCGAGTCACACTATCAGCCTCTCTTTTGGTATAGTAAAGTTAATTCATTTTGGGTATGGCATGTATAGGGAATGGATCATTTCGTGTTATATCATGTTTAGAAGTCAAAGAGTTGGCTACCAATGATTTACATTCATTTTGTAAAAAGGGTCATAGTAAATTGGCCAGAATTACTAAGTTTATGTTTTAAGTTGACAAGTATTATGAAATGAATGTTCATGCTTGAAATTGAGTAGAAAGTGATGGAATGAACAAGAATATAAGGATTATTCATAGTAAATAATGTTATTTATGTGCTATAAGTGTTGAAATGAATGAGTTATTCTTTCAGGGTGGTAAAAGGGCTTGGATTAGCCTTAGGTTGTCCACATGGATAGACACACGGGCATGTGTCTAAGCCGTGTGTGACACACAGTCTTTTCCCATGGGTGTGTTACCAGGCTGTGTGTCCCCTGCATGTTGATGTTTTAAGTCAATGTCGACCACGGGCTAGCCACACGGACGTGTGCCTAGGCCGTGGGACATAAATAGAATACCCAAGTTTTTACACACGGGCAAGACACGAGCGTGTCTATGTAACGACCCAAATTCCATGGGCACTGGAAAAGTGTGTTATCGGGCCTCCGTCTTAGTAAATCGAGTTAGTAAATAATTATTAGGAGTAATTATAAGTCTAATAGTGTGTTTAATTAGATTTTTATATAGTGAATTTAGCTTAATTTAAAGTAATTAGGAAAAAGGATCAAATTGAATAAGGAGTAAAAGTCTAATTATAGATTAAAAGAAAGTAAAAAAGATCAAAATGGAAAATATGCCATTTAACATAAGTTGAGGCGGCATACATGCATAAAAATCTAAGATTTTATTTAAGTTATATAAAGATATATATATATATATTATTAATATAACATAAAGAAGAAGAAAAGAAACAAAACAAAGAAACAGAGAGCATTTCGACACAGGGGAAAGAAAGAAAGAAGAAGAGAAAAGGAGAAATTAGGGATTTGAAGCTTTAAGCTTTAAAAGCTAAAAAGGACCTCGAGGCATCAACCCACAAAGGAAAGGAGAAGGTTACTAAGGAATAATCAAGCAAATTCGGGTTTGTATTACTATAATTCAAATTATTTATTTATTCATTAAATGTTAAATTAATTTATGTATATGGTAAGTAAATTATAAGGTAAGTGTTTTTATTGAATTGAATGGAAATTGAGTTGAATGATGAATATGTATTGAAATTGAATTGTATGTGGATTGAAATGGAAAAGTGTAATTGATATTGAAATTGAATTTGTTATGGAAATGAAAATGAAATTGAGAACTGAAATACCCTATTAACTAGTCGGGCTGAGTCGGATATAATTGGCATGCCATAGGATTTGGAAGAGTACGGGATTTATCGGCTTTGCCGATTAAGCACTTTATGTGTCGTAAATCAGGAACTTTATGTGTCATATTTCAAGCACCTCGTGTGTCGTATCAGGCACCTCGTGTGTCGTTTCAGGAACTTATGTGTCGTATACTGATCAGGTACTATGTACCGTTTTAGGCACAATGTGCCGTACTGGTGTGTTTGGGTTGGAATCCGTGTATCCGTTAAAGTCCGAGTCTGTTAATAGGGGTAAATAAGGAAAAGGTTAAATTGAATAAAATGAAATGGTTGAGCCATTGGAAGAAATGCGAAAATAGAACATGAACTGAGAAATGTGATTGGAATATGAGTATGAGAATGGAAATTATGAACCATTGGTTCAAGAAATGGATAGTGGCTCAACATGATTGTATATTATTTCAATTGTTGAATAGCTAAAATTGAATTGTATGAATATATTGAGAATGACAAACTTATGTTTGAATTGGTTTAGTAAAATTAAAGTTATATGATTTAATGATATGATTATTATGTTTATAATTTGAATTATGGTAATACCACTGAGTATATGTATACCCAGCGTACGGTTGTTTCCGTGCGCAGGTTGTAGAAGTCAAATATCGAACCAGCATCTGAAGCCAGACCCGACTTCAGCAAACTTTTGGTGATGTATATTTCCTTTTTATAATGTGGCATGTACGTAGGTTGTGTATAAAGGTTATTATGTTTTGAATGTAAATGGTTAAAAATGTTAGTATTACAAGTTTAAGAATTATAATGAAAGAAGTTTATCTATTTTAATCTAACTAATACTTTGATAAATTTAAGTTGATATTATATTGATTGAGTTTGATTAGAAGGTATTTAGAATAGAAAATGAATATATGAAATAAATTGGTTGAATTGGTTATGATTGAAATGAATACGGTTTAATTTACAGGGGGTTTTATATGATAATAAGCAGAAATGCTGTCGAAATTTATATTAAACAAAATATATTCTGAAATACTTAAACGAGTCCCATTTTACTTTTAATACAGATTTTAGACTTTGAAGGTTCATAATAGGGATCAGTTATTAAAATTATACTATGAATGTTATTTTTTTAGAATTATTTGCAAATTGTCTTATATGTCCGGTAATGCCTCGTAACCCTATTCCGGCGATGGTTCGGGGTTAGGGGTGTTATAATTATTGGTATCAGAGCTATCAGGTTTAGTCGATTCTCGGGCTAAATCGGGCTCGAAAGTGAGTCTAGAAGTACATGCCACTGTTGAGTCGAAGCTGAGTCGGGTTTTTTGGATGCTGATATATATTTATTTGATTTTGTTTTATAGATAAAATGTCAGACGAAAGAATGTATGATGTTGAACAGGAAATACATACTGGAAATCAAGAAATTGAAGAAACTGAATCTGTTACACCTACTGCAAATCTGTTAGATAACCAACCTCCTAATGTAGGAAGAGAAAGAGATAACTCACAACTGTTAAGAGCTATAGCCAATGCATTACAGCATGTAGCGGGAACTGTACCTGCTACTACATCAGTACCTACTGTTAGACGGGCCCCGATTAAAGAGTTAAGAAAATATGGTGCCACGGAGTTTTCGGGACTAAGAGGACTTGATCCTTCTGCTGCTGAAAATTGGATAGAATCAACAAAAAGAGTTTTGTAACAATTAGATTGCACCCCCCGAGAGAATTTGATATGTGCTGTATCATTGTTACAAGGGGAAGCATATCTCTGGTGGGAATCTGTTGTTAGACATTTACCGGATGATCAGGTAACCTGGGATTTGTTTCAAAAAGAATTTCAGAAGAAGTATATTGGGGAAATGTATATCGAAGAGAAAAAGCAAGAGTTTTTAATGTTGAAACAGGGTAATATGTCAATATTGGATTATGATCGAGAGTTTACCAGATTGAGCAAGTATGCTTCAGAATATATTCCAACAGAGGCTGATAGTTGTAAACGGTTTTTACGGGGATTAAGAGATGAAATAAAACTACAATTAGTGTCCCAGCGAATTACTGAATTTGTTGATTTGATCGAGCGGGCCAAAATGGTAGAGCAAGTCTTGGGACTAGACAAAAAGTCAGAAACAGTTGGATTGACCAGGAAACGAGTAGGAGCAACTAGTTCAAATCCACTACCAAAAAGATCTAGAGAATCCAGAGGTGGTTGGAGACCTAGTTTTAGATCTGATCGAGGGGATATAAGTCGGGGAAAACAGACGACGATATCTACTAGTAGTGTAAGAGGTCCACTCAGGGATACAGAAATTCCAGAATGTGGATATTGTGGCAAGAAACATTTAGGTGAATGTTGGAAAGTAACCAGAGGCTGCTTCCATTGCGGGTCGGTAGAGCATTTTGTTAGAGATTGTCCGAAGAATAAAAATATTACACCTATAACATCCCAAAGATCAGTGTCTACTGCTCGAGGCAGAGGTTCGGGCAGAGGTGGTTCTGTATCCAAAGGTGGAGGTGTACGAAGGGGCAGTGATATAGTTACATAGCAGTCGGAAGCTAGAACACCAGCCAGGGCCTACGTGGTTCGGACTCGGGAAGAAGGTGATGCACATGATGTCGTGACGGGTATATTTTTATTGCATTCTGAGCCTATTTATGCTTTGATTGACCCGGGTTCATCACATTCATATATTAATTTAAAATTAGTTGAATCGGGGAAGTTAGAATATGAAATGTCTAGAGTTTTCATAGAGGTGTCTAGCCCTTTGGGACAAACAGTGTTAGTAGACAGAGTATGCCGAAGGTGCCCGTTAATAATACATGATAAAATGTTTCCTGTGGATTTGCTGATCATGCCTTTTGGCGATTTCGATATCATTTTGGGTATGGATTGGTTATCTGAACATGGGGTAGTTTTGGATTGCTATAAAAAGAGGTTTAGTATTCAGGCAGAAAATGGGGACAAAATTGAAGTGAATGGCATCCGTACCAGTGGTTCGACACGTATCATTTCAGCTATAAAAGCTAACAAATTATTACAGCAAGGTTGTTCAGCGTATTTGGCATATGTTATTAATTGTGAGTTTCCAGATGTATTTTCAGAAGAACTACCGGGTTTACCACCTGATAGAGAGGTTGAATTTGCTATTAAGGTGTATCCAGGTACAGCACCAATTTTTATACCTCCGTACCGAATATCGCCTACTGAATTGAAAGAGTTAAAGGTGCAGTTATAGGATTTATTAGATCGAGGCTTTATCCGACCGAGTATTTCACCTTGGGGAGCTCCAGTATTATTTGTTAAAAAGAAAGATGGTTCTATGCGGTTGTGCATTGATTATCGACAGTTGAACAAAGTGACGATCAAGAACCGGTATCCTTTGCCTCGTATAGACGACTTGTTTGATCAGCTTAAGGGAGCTTCGTATTTTCTAAAATTGATTTGAGATCCGGGTATTATCAGCTGAAGGTGAAGGAAAGTGATGTGCCTAAGACTGCTTTCCGTACTCGTTATGGCCATTATGAATTTTTGGTGATGCCGTTTGGATTGACCAATGCTCCAGCTGCTTTTATGGATCTGATGAATCACATTTTCCAACCGTATCTAGATCAGTTTGTGGTGGTTTTTATTGATGATATATTGGTATATTCGAAGACAGAGGCAGAACATGATCATCATCTTCGAAAAGTTTTACAGATTCTGCGGGAAAAACAGTTGTATGGGAAATTAAGTAAATGTGAATTCTGGTTGTCTGAAGTGGTATTTTTAGGACATGTGGTATCTGCCGATGGGATTAGAGTTGACCCGAAGAAGATCGAAGCAATTGTTCAATGGAAAGTGCCAAAGAATGTGTCTAAGGTACGTAGCTTTCTCGGTTTGGCTGGATATTATCGAAGATTTGTAAATGGATTCTCGAAAATAGCAATGCCAATGACTAAACTACTGTAGAAGAATGTTCCTTTTATCTGGGATGATCAGTGCCAGAATAGTTTTGAGACTTTGAAGCAAATGTTGACAGAGTCACCGGTATTAACATTACCAGAGTCGGGGAAAGATTTTATTGTGTACAGTGATGCTTCTTTGAGTGGTTTGGGTTGTGTATTGATGCAAGATGGAAAGGTTATTGCATATGCATCTAGACAGTTGAAGCTGCATGAACGTAATTACCCGACGCACGATTTGGAGCTAGCTGCAGTAATTTTTGCTTTAAAGATTTGGAGGCATTATCTTTATGGCGAGAAATGCTACATTTACACAGATCATAAAAGTCTCAATTATCTTCTGTCACAGAAAGATTTAAATTTAAGGCAAAGACGGTGGATCGAGCTTCTAAAAGATTATGATTTTGTTATAGACTATCATCCAGGAAAAGCAAATGTGGTAGCTGATGCATTGAGCAGGAAAGCTGTGATTGAATTACGAGCAATGTTTGCTCGGCTCAGTGTTAATGATGATGGAAGCTTGTTAGCTTAGTTAAGGGTTAAGCCGATGATGTTAGATCAGATTAGAGCAGCTCAGATGGAAGATGAAAAATTATTAAAGAAAAGAGAAATGGTTCAGAATGGTACAGTCGAGAGTTTTAGTATTGATGAACATGATTGTTTGAGGTTTCAAAATCGAATTTGTGTTCCAACTACTTCTGAATTAAAGAAGATGATTCTTCAAGAAGCACACGATGGCACTTTTGCATAGCATCTGGGTGGAACAAAAATGTATCGTAATTTACGAGAGCTTTATTGGTGGCCAGGGATGAAGAAAGATATAGTTGAATATGTCAGTAAATGTTTGACTTGTCAATGAGTAAAGGCAGAACATCAGGTACCGACAGGATTACTCCAGTCTATTAGTATTCCTGAATGGAAATGGGATAGTATTACTATGGATTTTGTTACGGGGTTGCCACCGTCGGTGAGCAAAAAGAATGCCATTTGGGTGATAGTTGATCGGCTTACTAAGTCTGCTCATTTCATAGCAGTCAGAACTGATTGGTCTCTACAGAAGCTTGCTGAAGTTTATATTCAAGAAATTGTGAGACTGCATGGTATTCCGGTGTCTATAATTTCCGACCGGGATCCACGATTTACATCGAGATTTTGGAAGCAGTTACATGATTCTTTGGGTACTCGGCTTAATTTTAGTACTGCATTTCATCCACAAACCGACGGACAATTAGAACGGGTAATTCAAATTTTAGAAGACATGCTTCGGGCTTGCATTATTGACTTTGAATCAGGTTGGGAACGATACTTGCCGTTAGCTGAATTTGTTTATAATAATAGTTACTAATCTAGTATTCAGATGGCTCCATATGAAGCATTATATGGTCGAAAATGTCGATCACCGGTATGTTGGACAGAGTTGAATGAGAAAAAGATAGTTGGACCGGAATTAATTTAGGAGACTGAAGAAGTAGTTAAAAAGATCAGAGACAGGTTGAAAGTAGCTTTTGACAGACAAAAGTCTTATGCAGATCTGAAGCGACGGGATATAGAGTATTCTGTAGGTGATAGAGTGTTTCTAAAGGTATCACCTTGGAAGAAAATTTTGAGATTTGGTCGCAAGGGAAAATTAAGTCCTCGTTACATTGGGCCGTATGAAGTAGTTGAAAGAATCGGACCGGTTGCCTATCGACTAGCTCTACCTCCGGAATTACAGAAAATTCATGATGTTTTTCATGTTCCCATGTTACGAAGGTATCGATCGGATCCATCTCATGTTATTTCTACTGAAGACATTGAGATTAGACCTGATTTGTCATATGAAGAAGAACCAGTTCAAATACTAGCTCGAGAAGTGAAAGAATTAAGAAACAAACGAGTCCCTTTGGTAAAAGTTTCTTCCCCCTTAATAAATTTCATCCTCGAAATTTACCTGAAAATAGTTGAGGATACTGTGCTCTCATAGTTTCTTCCGGTTCCCAAGTTGCTTCTTCCATACTATGGCTTCTCCACAGTCTAGGCCGTGTGAAAATTTTAGTAGGTTCGAAGTGAGAATTAATCCCAGACAGGGTAGGGACATGGGCGTGTGTGACCACACGACCTGACCCCATGGGCGTGTCCCATATCACATGGGCGTGTGACCCCTGTTCTGATGAAAAGTTTTTCTAAATTCGTAAAAGTTTCCGGATGTGAGTTTAAGGCCTCATAGGCCCATAATATGCACGTTATGAAAAAAAAAGGTTTTAAGTTCAATGAAACTTTATAGCCCATTTTTACAAGTTTAAGTAATGTTGAGCATGGTAATGCCTCTTATCCATCCCGATGTTGGACTCGGGTAAGGGGTGCTGCAGTGTAAATTTATTTACTAAGAATAAATTCTATTTTTTGAGAATTACAAATTTTACCGGTTTACAGGGAGAGCTTACTTTCCTATTGAAAGTAAGTAAATAGTTTATTTTATGTGTTTTGGTTTGTGTTGCTCAAGCCCACACTCAACGCGATTCGTGGTACGATGATAGTAGAGAAAATCATTTGGATGAAATCAAGATTGACTTGAGTCCACCTCGCATAAAGCACAAGTATAATTCCGATTAAGGATTTGTTACTATAAATATTACAAAAGGGCTTGGTTTTAAGAAAAATTGCAAACATTCGTTATATTAATGATAACTATTTTTGTTGATTTTTCCTATAGTTATTACACTAGTAACCAAACTTAGCATAAATAATAATACATTATATTTATTTTTAAATAATAATACATAAACAAAAAAAAAATTGATTCTGAAACTAAATAATACATTAAAATTATTATTTTAAATAGTTTAATTTTAAAATAAATTATTTATTATTTTTACATCAAAATTATTATTATGGATATTAAATTTAACACTATAAATAATACTAATATTGTTTTAACAAATTGTAGGTCATAAAATCAAACTGATGGAACAATGATATCATCAACTTTTTACTTATATTATAGACTTGTTATTTATTCCATGTTATAATATTACTTTTCAATTTTTTTTTATTTTAATAATTTTAAGGAATAATCAATTTATAATTACTTAGTTATAATCAATTTAATATCATATTTATAATTTAAGGAATTAAACATTTATGTTATAATGATTTTATTCAAAGTACGATTATTGAATTTGAATAAAAAATTAAAATAATTAATTTATAATTTTATATTTATACACATGATTATCCCATGTATTGTGGACGGTAGTATAAAAAAGTTAGAGGAAGATGTGTATATTCCTTGTTCGGCCACGTCACAAACGACGGCTCTGGAACTCTCGCTCTTTTTGTCGCGGGTTACTTTTTCTTCTGCGAGTAAGTTAAAAAAAAGGCAGCAACAACAAAACGACATAAAAATGTGGGCAAAAAAACGAACGACATAAAAAGACAAAAGCGGGGCCCCAAATTCCTTGAATGCCAAGTCATTACCCGCACGTGCAAACGAACCGCTTCGTTCACTATATAGGAAGGCTCCGTCTTGCGTCTTCCTGTCTTTTCCCTTCCCTCTCTGCGCTACTCCAAAATTAATAGGAAAATTAATAAAAAGAAAAAAATTATAAAAATAATAAAACATTAATAACATTCCATTCATATACATAATAATATATACTACAGGTCAAAACAAACCTAGTATTTATTAACTCTACTTTTGTTTTTATAAATTTAGAGGAATTTTGGACTTTCTGTTTGTTCGGAGAGAGAGAGAGACAGATGGCGACGGCCACGACGGCGGTTCCTGTGGCTCAGGAAACGGCAGGGGGCGCGGCGGTGGGAAGTGGTTATATGAATGTGTCGCTTTACGTGGGGGATCTGGAGGAGAACGTGGTGGAAGGGCAATTGTATGATCTGTTTGGCCAAGTTGGAACTGTTCTTTCCATTAGAGTTTGTAGGGATCAGAATAAGCGATCTTCTCTCGGTTATGCTTACGTCAATTACAGCAATTACCAAGACGGTAATTTTCTTTTTTTATAGAAATAGATTATCGTCTTTCTCTCTGTTGTTTTAAAATGATCCAAGTGATTATGATGCTTATTTATTTTTGTTATATTTTATTCTTGATTAGAGGGTGGAAACTGGAAAGCATTGTTTGGTTGATTTTGCGATAATCAGACTGAACTTGGATATTGTTTTTACTTGTCAGTGTGATCATTGATAATTCATGAATAAAAATGGGAAATTGTAGTTAATAATAAAAAATTGATTTGGACATATTTTTTTGTTAATGGGATGAAGATCAGTGATTGGTTGTTATGATCGTGATTGTGTCTAGGATCAACACATACGAGTGTCTTGAAGTGGGGAAAAAGTTACTCTTTTTTTTTTCTTTTCTTTTTTTTGTATTTTACAAAGTTTTAGTGACCGATGACTGCTAATGTGAATCCTTAACTGCTTTGTCTTGACGACATACACTGTTTGTAAACTGCAGCTGCTCATGCCAAGGAAATGTTTAACTTCACTCCCATCAATGGAAAACCTATACGGATTATGTTTTCTCAACGCGATCCTATTATTCGTAAGACTGGATATGCCAATGTCTTTATCAAGAACCTGGACCCAGCTATTGATAACAAGGCATTGTATGACATTTTCGCTGCCTTCGGGAATGTACTTTCTTGCAAGGTTGCTACTGATAGAAATGGGCAAGCAAAAGGATTCGGCTATGTTCAGTTTGAAAATGATGAAACCGCACAGATAGCAATCAATAGGTTAAATGGTATGCTAATAAATGATAAACAAGTTTACGTTGGACGTCATGTTCGACGACAAGAACGGGTTCCAGCCAATGTGACGCCGAAGTTCACTAATGTTTATGTAAAAAATTTGTCGGAAACAACAAGTGATGAGGACCTTAAGAAAGTTTTTGGAACTTATGGTACCATCACCAGTGTTGTTGTCATGAAGGAACAGAATGGTAAGTCCAGATGTTTTGGTTTTGTGAACTTTCAGAGCCCAGATGCGGCTGCCGCTGCTGTCGAGAAGTTAAATGGGATGAAAAATGATGACAAGACGTGGTATGTGGGAAGGGCTCAAAGGAAAGCAGAAAGGGAAGCAGAGTTGAAAGCCAAATTTGAACAGGAAAGAACTAGTAGATATGAAAAACTACAAGCTGCAAATTTGTATCTGAAAAATCTGGATGACAGCATAGCTACTGAAAAACTGAAGGAGTTATTTTCCGAGTTTGGAACAATTACCTCATGCAAGGTACGGCTTTATAATGGATAGGCTTGTACTTCCTTCCCACTCTTTCCATTAAGTTTTTGTTTCTTATCTCTTTCCTTTTCTTTCATGTTTGGTTACAATAATTCTTGAAATGTTTTTTGTCCCTTAATTATTGTTTAAGGTTATGCTTGATCCACAAGGAGTTAGTAAGGGCTCTGGTTTTGTTGCCTTTTCTACACCTGAAGAAGCTTCGAAAGCCGTAGGTTTTAATTGTTCAATGCCTGCTTGTTTTTATTTTAGGTCTTCTGCATTCATTAATTGTTCTTTATTTTTACTTTCTACAGCTGAATGCAATGAATGGAAAGATGATTGGAAAGAAGCCTCTGTATGTTGCTGTCGCTCAACGCAAAGAAGAAAGAAAAGCTAGATTACAGGTGATTTAACTTCATGTTTCTATTTAGCGTAGACTCTTGAGATGTTGTCTTTGTCTTAGCTTGCCTACTTGTAATTGGACAAAGCTATCCAAATACACAAGGACATGTAAATGCCAAATGATCTTTAGCTTGTCAAACAAGCCGTTTATGGAGCAAATAGACGATTGAACTTTATGATGTAGGTTTAGCATTTTTAACAGGATTTTCAGTTATAAATCTATATGATGACATTGTTTCTAGCAGCATGTTTTTTGGATTAGCACCATCCTGGAATAAGAATCAGTTAGTTGATGTTTAAAATTCTTGTTCTTTGCATGGTAATTTATGTAGCCTTAATTGCCTCCATGAACAATTTTTGTTTCCAGTCGTATTTTGCTCAACTTCGTACACAAGGTGCCATGTCACCTTTGGCATCAGGGGTTCCTGGATATCATTCTGGTCCTCTTAGGCTTGATCCTCAGCAGCTATATTATGGTCAAGGTAGTCCTGGTCTGTTACACCCTCAGCCTGCAGGATATGGTTACCAGCAGCAACTCATACCTGGAATCCGTCCTGGTGTCACTCCAAATTATATTATGCCATACAACCTCCAAAGACAACAAGGACAACCAGGTCAAAGGATGGGTGTTTGTCGAGGTGGAAACTCCCAACAAATGCTGCAGCAACAGGTAGCAGGCACTTTTCCCCATTGTAGTTCTTTTGCAGGGCTTAATAGTATAATTACTATATTACAGAATTTCTTGTTCTTCAGGTGCTGCACCGTAATACCAATGAAGGTTTGGGATACATGGGTAATGCAAGAGATGGTGTGGATCAATCTACAGTTACCCAAAGCGTTGTAGGCCCTATCCTGCCATTACCATATGGTGTTTCAAGGATGCCAGTAAACCCTGTTGAAGTGCAACGACCTCACCCAGTGCACATATCGACACTCATATCTGCTTTAGCTTCTGCTTCCCCTAGAGAACGTAACAAGGCATGTAGTATCCTTTCTATTTATAATGATTGGTCTTGCTGTTTTACTCGTCTTAACATCTATAATGATTGGTCTGTTAAGGTGTGCTAACATGTAATTCATTTTCTTCTTTGATGATACTTTTTGTTTTATATATATACAAATATTGCAGATGTTGGGAGAACAACTTTATCCGCTGGTGCAGGGTTTTGAGCCTGAACATGCGGGAAAGGTGACTGGGATGTTGCTAGAGATGGACCAAACAGAGGTTCTCCATCTCATCGAGTCTCCAGATGCTTTGAAGGAGAAGGTGGCTGAGGCAATGGCTGTCCTTCGGGATTCTGCAGCAGGAGAATCTGATGCGAGTAAGGAGTTGGTCATTGGAACTGACTGAATGGAGTTCACCTGTTATCAATAGGTAAATAAATATATTACTTTATAGGTGCAATGGTCTGTCATTTTTTAGAGGGCCCAAAAAGTCTTGACTTCATTGGGCTTTCTCCGGAACTAATTTTTTTAGGAATTTTTATAGACTTTTGAGATGCTTTAAGATACCTGAGACATATAGACCATCATCATTTATTAGCTTGGTTCTATATTTATTTGATTTGGGATTCTCTAGAACGAATTTCCCTTTCTCTCGTTTGTCCTTGGAGATAGTGTGCATATACTAATTGATTTTGCTGGCTGTGTTGTGTGAATGCGTGTGCATGCTCATGCTGCTATTTCTCTTCTGGTTAGCTTGACTGCTGTGGCATGGTCCAGTGGCGGAGCCACGATTTTTAAAAAGAAATATTTTATAAAAAGAAAAATAAATTATTATATATAAATAATAATTTGTCCCCTCAAATTTAAAAATAAATTAATTTATATAAATGAAATTAATTTCTCCCCACCCACTAAATTTCAAATTTTCATTTTTTTAGTTTCTTTTGAAATTCATTTTTTTCTCTCAAATTTCTCTTTTTCTCTTATACTCTCTCTAAAAATTTTACAATATTGACAATTAATCTCTCAATACTTTCAAGTGAATCTCTTTAATTTGATAGCATTTTTTTTCTTTTCAATATTTCTTGATTTAATCTCTATAAAAAGTAAGAAAGGTGCCTTTCCTTTTGATAATTTAATTTTATACCAAATTAATTTTTATTGATTTAATGATGTTTAGATATTTATTTTATATGAAACCACTCATATCGTGATTATAACTATGTTTAGAAGTTAATTAATACAAATCATTGAAGAAATTAAGATTAATTGTCTTATAATTTTGAGTTTCTTAAATGTTGATTACAGATTTACCATTTTCCTTATAAATTATTGTGAATTTTGTATTTACATTCATTTTGTGTTTGACATATTACATCCTCAAGACACCAAAAAAACACTTTAAGTGATTTTTATTTATGTAAAAAAATTGTATTTTTATCCCCTAAACACTTTAAATTGTGAATTTTTTTCTACATAAAGTTTTCATTTTTCAAAATAATGTAAAATTTGTGGTTAAGCTTGACTAAAAACAAAATTTTGACAGTGAAAAATCTAATTGAATTAAAGGTGTCTTTTTTTTTTTTTTGTCAAATTAGAAGATTTAACTTATATGTGAATTACTGTTGGTTTAATACTAATATTATAGTTTACTTTATGAAAATTTATGCACTTAACTTTTAAATTTATTCAGGCATTTAAAAAAGTAATATAATAGTTTTATATTTAATCATATTATATATTTATTTATCGAATGCTAATATTAAACATTAATTTATAACATTTTAGCCATTTTAAAATTCCAAATTTTGACTTTTGAATCAATTTTTTTTTCTCAGTCGTTGTCTTTACTAAAGTCTCATTCTTCATTGCATTTGAGAAGCCAAAAGTGGATTTTCACCACCACAGGAGCAATGAAGGACATCTGGTTTTTGGGGTCAAAATTGTGGTGAAAAAGTGTCATTGTCTTTATTAAAGTCTCATTCTTCATTGCATTTGAGAAGCCAAAAGTGGATTTTCACCGCAAGAGCCATGAAGGACATCTGGTTTTTGGGTCAAAATTTTTTTTCACTCAAACGTAAAAGTTATAATTTATGTGTTTTTGGTTTTTGGGTTTGAAAGGGAAAATCATCAAAATATTTTTATTTATATAAACTATTTAAAAATCTAAAAATATTAAATTAATTTATATTTTATGTATCATTATATCAAATTATTTAAATATCATTTATCATTATATTAAATTATATAAATATAATTTATTATTATTTAAGTTTTTAAAAATTTTAGATATCACTAATTTTACAAATAAATTTTTTAATTACTTAAAAAAATTAAAATTTATAGTTCATGTATTTATATTAAATTATTTAAATATTGTATAACTTAAGTAATTTTTAATTTTTCACAATCATGTCCAAAAAAGCTATTTTAATCTTCAATTATAACTTTTGACAATGATGAACACTAAAAATTAATAAATCAATTTTTTTTACAAAACTTTTCTACCACATTTTTTAAATATACTTTTTCTAAAAAATCACTTCTCAACCAAAACTGTAATGGAAAAGTAACCCTAAGTCTGAGAAGATAACAAGCATGGGTAGCAGCAGCAAGGTTTTGTTTCCCATACGATTACTAGATAAGCCCTCTAATTACACATTATCTTCCTTGCTTATCATGTCATAAGGCTTTACTCTTAATTACACGTTGTCATCCTTGCTTTATCATATGCTGTGAAATGAGCATGCACCTAATTTGATGCTATTTCCCTTCGGCCTTTATGAAGTTTATGAGCACCAATCTCATCATCTTACGTATTAGCAAAGTAGTAGAATGAAGGCTGCTGCATTTTGGTAGTATAGTAGAAGAATCAATCATTGGCTTTAATGCGTGAACGTTGAAAGACTTGGCGGGTTTTCACCCATCTATTTGTCGCTTCACCTGCATAAATGTAGCGCCACCCCAGGGGCGGAGCCATGTAGAGGCCCGGGGCCATGGCCCCCAAAGTTCAAATTTTTTTAATTTAATCTTTTGTAAATATATTATGACTCTTTCAAAAATATAAATAGGTCTCCTAAAGTTTAAGATTTTTTGTAATTTCCCCTTTTATCTATAACCCTCTTAAAAATATAAGTAGACCCTTCCAATATTAAAAATAATATTAAAAATATAAGTAAGCCCCTCCTAAAAGTCGATTGTTACATAATACGTCTAATTTTAATTTGATCCCTTAATATTAACATCCTGACATTATCATTGAACCACCTATCCGATTTTTATACCTTCCACCTCGAATCTGATTTTATTTAAAATTTTAGTATATATCCTCCAACTTTGATTAATTTTTTATCTAATATACATATATACTAATTCAAAACCAAAAAAATGAGCTTTGTTGGCATTGTTCTTTGGACGACATTTAACTGTCAGGTGGATATATAAATTCGAAATTGAAAGTTAATAAATTAAATATGGAAAAAGTATTGGTTTTGATATTTTATTATACGAAGATTTCATTGATTTTTATAGTGCAAACAATGTAGATTTAGAACAATTAAAAATAAAATAGTTTTAAAATAAATTATTCTACAAAAGCAATTTATATAAATATACATGAGAATGAGCTACAACATTATGGTTCAGAAACAATAATTTGTATGAATATTCATAAATGCTTTGTGCCACAGAATTATGGTTTAAAAAGAAGTAATTGTAATATATAATGGAGAAATTATTGTATGAAACAGTGACGTTACGTTATTTGTATCCCTTTTTTCAATAGATTTATGTCTCATCAACATTTTCATCCTGAATTTTAGTATTTTTATCTTGAAAAAATTAAATTCAAATTAAAATCCTGAAATTTAGGATAAGAATATTGATGTGGCATAAAACTATTAGAAATGAATAATATCTTCATTTTTTTTTGTCGGTAAAACATTTTTCGAAAAATACTTTTACTTATTTTATGGTGTTTGTTTGATGGATAATAAATTACTATAAAAAAAACATTTTCTAAAATAAATGGGTTTTTAGGCAAAACATCTTACCATTTTATTGTTGTAAGATATTTTCCAATCTTCCTCCACTCTCATCATAAATTCTTTCCTACTCCTTCCATTCTTTATCTTCCTTTTCCTCCTTCATCCACTTCCCTTCCTGAATCTCAATCATGCTAACTTTTTTATACTTTATTTAATCTGCCTTCCTCTTATTTCATTCAGTTCTTCTTCTCTTTTTTTTTTTTTGTTGAAAAATCTGTTTGGATTTTACATGTATGTTTCTGGGTTTTGCATCACTTTTCGTCAACTCTTAAATTAATTTATTCCTTCAAGTTTATGCTTGCTCTTCTAGTATGATTTGTTTTTTTTTTTCTTTGATTTTCTGAAGTGAAATTATCGTTCTCCTTCACTCTCTTCACAGCAGTCATTCTCCTTCCTCTCTGTCCATCAGCCTCCGCCTCTCCTCCTCATCTCTGTTTGTTGGCCTCGTCTCATCATCTCGTCGTCCTTACCAAGTCTGCATTTTGAAGAAACCCCAAAATCTAGCTTTCCAATCCTATCAAGGTATATCATTATCTTTTATTTTGAGTATTTTTGTTCTTCAAAGATATTGTATTTTAGTTACTCTGTAAGTTCGTTGCTTTCTCCATTGCCACTTGTGAGTTTCTCTTTTTTTCTTTCTATGTGATTTTTTAGGGTAAGTTGACCAAGATTTTAATTGGGGGTTTTGGTTGTTTTTCAAACTTGGTTATTGAATTAGCTTGGTTCTTGGCCAACATTTTCTTGAATTGTTAACAGATTGGGATTCAGGACCGATTGGGTTTTTATTTAGCATATGTATATCTGAAATTATTATCCATTTTTGCATTTGTTTAATAGTCTGTTTCCATCTACAACCTAGGATTCGGTAAGTCTGTTGATAAGTGTGTTATTCTATACTAGCTTATTTGTTTTGCTATGATTAGTTAGGGCTCTCATGCCTGAGTTGTCTGTCATGGCTCCCAATGGTTTGATTCTAGTCTAGATTCTACAATGGTTTCTTCACAGACTATCATTAGATAAAATTAATTAACTTATATTATAGTACTAGTATGTCTTTGCTGCAATATACTCCCTTATTTGTTGATTCGCAAGCATAGAGTCGTTCTACTTACATTTAACTACCCGACATTAGTAAACCCTGCTATACTTGACTGGCACTAGCACCAGCACCGGCACCGGCACCGGCCCCGGCCCCGACCCCGACCCCGACCCCGGCCGTCACGTGCATGATCATTCTTATGTTAGAAAAGATAAAACAAACATTCCATGCTTTCCTTCTTTTACCTCGCATACAGACTATTCATGGTTTCCAGGCCATGAAATATCAACCATTTGTATTTCCTTCCGTCAACTTTGCTTATATTAGTAGGTTTGCCCGGTCCAAGGTTTAAAAGAAAGGGCCTCTCTTTTCAAAGCCTGAGTACTATTATATGTATTCAGAATTTTTAATAGTTTCTGAAAAAAAAAGTATATTTATATTCATATTTATGTTTGAATATATCTACTTTCGGCTTTTCTTCATTTTGATAAAGTCAAATGCTTTTAAAGACATCCAATAATCCTCATGCATGTTAGTACCTTTCTCCATTAAAAACAATTTTTTCAAGTTGGGTTTCCAACAACTAACTTTTTGCAACCAATACAAGTTGTATTTAATAGAATGTTTGCTTTTTTTTGGTTCAACACCCCTTTGACAGAATTATGTTATTAAGGTCAAAGCTTTGAAAATAAAGTTATAATAAATAAATTAAATTAAGTTAAACACTTTCTAAAAGGTGAGATAATAAATAATATAATACTAAAATTGAGGGACTCCATTTTCTTTTTGGTCAAAGGACTCCATTTTCAAGGGAGCTGCTTCAACTCTGATTATTCCACTATCTTATTATATCACAGATTTAACCATAAATTTTGTAGCTTATTACGGAAAGCCTTTCTTTTGTTCATCTTTTATCTTTTTATTATTTCTTTACCTTTGCTTTAGTAACGAAATGAATAAGATGCCAAAAAAATGGAACATTGTGATTGGATTCTACTTTATTTAGTGGCCTAGTTGGATTAATCCAATTTCCTTTTTCAACAAATCTCATTTAAACAGCAATTAATTATCTTATCATTGTTTGAGAAACTTTCATATATGTATGTATGCACTTTAGTCATGGTAACTTTAGTCATATATGTGATCTTATGAAAAGTTTGCTTCTTTTTTGTAGTGATCAAATATTTGTGTGACATTATTTTGTGTAGATGAATAGTAATCAATATCAAAATGCAATTGTCGGAGTCTTAGCTTCAGTTTTAGCTTTTGGGGCTCTTTAGATTAAAAAATTAAAAACTAAGAAGGAAATTGCTTCTCACCCGTGTGTGAATCGAGATTATGAAAGAGAAAATTATATTAATAGTATTTTATATAGTGGTGGCCAGCATTGTATTGATGTGATAAGGATGAGACTGATTGCCTTTTTTAATTTGTGTGATATTCTTAGTAAGAATAGTTTGTTACAATCAACTAAATCGAAGAATATTAGGGAGCAAGTAGTTATATTTTTACATATAATTGGTCATAATGTAAGGTTTCGAGTGATTGGATCTAGATATTATAGACCAATTGAGACAATTCACTGTTACTTTAGTGTTGTATTGAGAGCTATTTTGAAATTGTATAAACTAGTTATTAGATTACCTGATGAGTCAAATCCTAGTGAAATCAGAAACAATCGAATGTTTTATCCTTATTTTAAAGATTGTATTGGAACATTAAATGGAACTCATGTTCGTGCATCTGTTCCACTTAGCATTCAAGGAAGATTTTGTAGCCGTAAAAGGGGAACGACACAAAATGTATTGGCTGTCATTACATTTGATTTGAAATTTTCCTATGTTCTAGCTGATTGGGAAGGTAGTGCACGTGATTCTCGTATTTTAAGTGATGCACTTTCACGCCTAAGAGGATTAAGAATTCCGGAAGGTAAGAATTAACATTAAATACTAAATAGTTCTAGTAAGCTCATAATTTATTAGTAATAATTATGTTTTGTAAAATTATAGGTAAATATTATCTTGCTGATGCTGGATATGGCATCCGAAATGGATATATTAGCCCATATCGTGGTGTCCGACATCATTTAAAAGAGTTTAGTGCTCATGGGCTTGAAAATGCAAAGGAACTCTTTAATCTTCGTCTTTCATCATTGCGAATCACTATGGAACGCGTTTTTGGGATTTTGAAGAATGCTGAACCATTTCGGAATTTTCAAACTCAAGTAGATATAGTTTTGGCTTGTTATATCATTCATAATTATATAATGGGAGTTGGTCCTAGTGATTTACTTAATCAAGGATTATACGAGGAGCCTAAGTCTGATTTGATTATACCAACTCTTACGGAGTGAGAAGAAAAAGAAGAAACAAGAGAATGGTCTGCTAAGAGAGACGAAATTGCACAAACTATGTAGACTGATTATATGGCTAGAAATATTAGGTAGGTTTAGGGCTTAGGATTATTGTTTCTATGTTATGTATGTTTTAGTATTAAAATTGTTTTTTTTTATTAATGTTGGTTAGATAATGATATTGAAATTAATTTGTTGGATTTTAAATTTATTATGTCTTGAATTTGTTAGATATTGAATTTATTATGTTTTAAGCTTGTTGGATATTGAAATGATTGATAATGACAATTATTAATGTAGAATGGGTAAGGGCAACAAAGAAGGGACCTCCAAGCATTTCAGGTGTTCGATGGAAGATCTTTTTCTTGAAATTCTAACAGAGGAGGCCCAAAAAGGAAATAAGTCTTGTAACACTTTCAAAGCAGCTTCTATTAATCGAGTTACCGTAGCTATTTCTGAAAGATTTCAAGTTCAATGTGATGCGAATCATGTGGAAATTCATTTGAGGACTGTAAAAAAACTAGTGGCAGATTATATGCACAATTCGGGCTGAAAGTGGTTTTGGATGGGATGGTAACATGAAAATGATCACATGTGATAGAGCGACATATGATGCAGCAGTGATGGTAATATATGTATATATATATGTTAAGTATATTTCAATTGTTTTTTACTTGTGTATAATATCCAACAGGCACACAAGAAGTATGAATCATCTTTGAATAAAAGCATTGATCATTATGATGAAATGGCTCTGGTTGTTGGCAAAGATATGGCAACAGGGAGTTTTTCTAGAACATTCTGACATAGATTTAGATGATGGTAACTAAGATTCAGTGCATATAGACTGCAACAATGAAGAGATTGAGGAGGTAAGAAAAAAAGTATCTTTATCTGGCACATCTAAACGTAAAAGAAAAAATGCTCAAGGAAGTGTCGTTGATGAACAAATTAAATTTGTGGGTGAGCAACTTGGCAAAATTGCTAATGCTTTGAAACAATTTATTGCGGATAAGACACCACATGTCTACGAAGAAGTGATGTCGATGGAGGTAGAAGGATTTGATGATGACTTCCTTTGTAGTGTGTTTGATTATCTTGTGAGTGATGAATCCGATGCCAAAGGTTTTTTAGTTAAAAGTAAGAAGCATTGAAAAATTTGGCTTCAAAAATTTTCTCAAAGTTAAAGATATTGATACTTTAATGTGGTGTAATATTAGTTATGCACTTGGACAATGTTGTTGTTATCATATGGTGTACTACTAAATATGCATTTGGATAATATTATTAATTTCTAGTATTAATTGTGGTTTGGAAGCTAATTTATAATTATTCAATCTTTGTTTTTTATTTTTTTATAACACCATTAGAAATAATTTATTTGACTTTAGTTGTTTTTAATTTATGACTGTTAATATTTTAGCTTAATAATTGAGTATTATTATATATTTAATTTGATTTATTTATAAATATATAAATAAATCATTACAATATATGTACAAATAATTTAAAATATAAATTTATTAATATATATATATAATAAATTTAATTAAACAATGAAAAGATAATAAATTCTTAAATATATATTTGTTTAATTTAAAACAGATTTTATAAAATATTTTCAAGAAATCTGTCAAATAACAAAAAATATTCTACATAAATTAAAAAAATATTTTACTGACAATTAGACGGAGGCTTAATATTTAAATTCAAAAATTAATAGAAATGAATTTTGCATAATAAAAAAAAATATTTTTTCCTAAACACATGCATGCTCCACTTTTCAACCTCCAGATTCTCTTAATTTTCTCGTCAATTCAACACTCACCCTTTGATCCTCTCTCTCTCTCTCTTTCAAGTTCAACACTTGTCAACTGGTTTGGTTTTGTAAAAAGGAAGGAAGAGTGGTTCTTTTTCCTATTTTTATGTTTTTCTTTAATTTATGATTTTTCTCTATTTGTTTGTAATTATTAAACTTAGATTCAGATGACAGTTTTTTACACTTAATAGAAGTTAAAGCTTCTTCCAGATCTATGAAAAAAATTCCCACTGATTTTCTTCCATTGTTTTCTTTGCTCTTTAAAAATGTAAGGGTTTTTGAAGACGACGTGTTGGATTTCATTACATCCCACAAAGATGAAAGACGTGTTTAGTTTGCAAATCAAAGGGTTTTCATTGGCAACTGTTATTCCATCACTCCACAGATTCCCCAAAGGGAAGCCAGCCGCATTTTGCTCACTTCAATTTGGTGCCACATCGATGAGAGTGGAAGATGTTTAAAAAAGTTGGAGGGAATGACTTTACTATAGTATGGAAAAAGTGTTAATTATATTTTGGTCAATAAATAGGGTTGACCCTATAAAAGCCACCTGAAGTTAACCCTAGGCAATATATAAAAAAAATAGCATTTCAAGGAAAACAAAAAAGCCGCAGTTGCCTCTGGTGAACAACCATCACTGTTGAAACCATGTCCATGTCTCTGGACTCTCATATAGAGAAGGTTCTTTGGACCCAAGATCAGATTCTGGACCGAGTAGCCCAGATCGCTTCTCAAATTACCCTTGATTTTAAAGCTGCTCCCGACCCTCCCCTCTTTGTAGGAGTCGCCACCGGTGCTTTCTTGTTCTTGGCTGATCTTGTCAAGAAAGTCCAGCTCCCTCTCTCCGTTGACTTGGTTCGAGCTCAATCTTATGGCTCCGGTACTCTCTCTAATGGAGCTCCTTCCATTTCCCTTGATTTGAAGCTCGATGTGAAGGGAAAACACGTCATTCTCGTAATCCCCCATTACCCTTTCTCTTATGTTTATTATTTTTTTCACTTTGATAGTTGCAGCTTTTTTCTATGCTTTTGAAAGAAGTGTAATGTAGTGTTGTTCAATTGTTGATTTGCAGCTTTTTATTTATTTTCCAAATGAAAAAGGAAAATGGGTGTTTGAAGAATTGACAATTCAATGCTTTATTTTTATACCAAATCATTTTTGAAATAATTACATTTTGGGTTGATATCGTAATTTGATTGTTTATTACTTTGCTTTCTACGAATGTTTATGAAATTAAAAAAAAAAAAAAAAAAAGGAACAATGGTAAACCATTTGGTTGATATTCTTGCAATTTGCCTTTTCTTATTCTTAAAATGCATAAGAAGTGGGTTTATATGATTAGGTTCTCCAAATAGTACTATTGAAGAAATAAAAGTTTGGAAGGGTATTTTTTTGTAGCAAAAAGACTACAGGTTTTGAATTGATATAAACTATATTCAACTTGGTGTTGCATCTTAGCCATTTGATTAAGTTTAGTCTATTGTTATGCATTTTAGCAACTTTTGGAGAAGTAAAAACTAAATAACTAAAAGGGGTATGAAAAAAACAGAAGAAAAGCAACCTCCAAAATAAAATGATATGATCATCAAAGCATCAATCATTTTATTGCAATCAGTTGAGTCCTAAAACATCTTTTCTCGTCCATTTGAGTCCTCAAAAAACCTTGACATGTGTGTAGCTGCAGTTAAAGCTCCCTATAGGTAGCTAGATGACAAGGGTTCAAACCCTATCATCCCCCATCCCCACCCCCAATAGTGTATTCATAAAACAAAACCCTGATTAGACGGAATTTGGTAATGGCCATTAATCGATTTTCATCTGGTCAAGAGCTTAATTGGGTGAAAATAGATGTTTTAGTGCTTAATTGATTGCACTAGAGATTTTGAACTTTTGATGATTATTCAGTCTTTGTTTAGGATTTATATATATATACACACATAACATAAGGTTCCTTAGCAAAAGTAATAAATAAAGAAACCTTAAAGATTGTTCTAATAAGAGTAGTACCATTAACATTTAGAACCAAGTTCACTAATAGATTAGTCCATTTTAAATTGTCTTAGGTTGAAGATATTGTAGATACAGGATACACTTTATCCTGTCTAATTGAACACTTGGAAGCAAAAGGAGTGTCCTCCGTATCAATTTGTGCTTTTCTTGATAAACCTACGAGAAGGAAGGTCCATATCAAGCTAGTTGGTGATGGAAAGTTCTACAAGGGATTTGAGGTAAAAATCTATAGCCAAACTTTTTATGCACACATGTTGTGATTTTGATTATTGTTGTATCTTATTAATTGCTTTTCAAAGAATATAACCCTTTTTTTTCTCAGAATCTTTGATCATTTATAGAAAGAATTATTGCTTGTCTTTTTCCAAGTACTATTGAAAGACACCTCATTGTAGATTAATATTTTGGAGCTTCTGCTAGATATGTTGCATTTTAACCATCATGCTTTCAAATTTTTTTACTGGTAAAAAGAACTACTTGTTAGCTTTGAATAATAGGTACAACATTACTCATGTTTCCCGGAAATGGAGCATTTGATTGTATCACATTGCAAAACTTTCTCAGGCACTTGGTTTGAAATTCCCATTTTTTTCCTTGATGGTTTATATATACATAGCTTTGGTTATATGGTCAATCTGCCAGTATGCTCAAGGGGTTTTCTCTTTAGCATTGGCAAAATGCATGGTTTCTTAAATATTAATTTGTGCATTGCTGCGTTTTTTCTTTTATAATATTTTCTGTTTTGATATTATGTTTTTTTGCAGTGTCCGGATTATTTTGTTGTAGGTTATGGAATGGACTTTGCAGAACTATATAGGAACTTGCCTTATATTGGTGTCTTGAAGTCCGAATTCTACAAGTGATTTGATTTATCCCTGGCAGTTTTAGTAGGGTATATTTCAGGTCTTAGGATTCAAGAAGCAACCCTGAAAATTGTTTGAATTTTTTAGCATTGTGATTAATTTGGACTATAGATTTTGGCTATTGGCGTTACTTGCTTTAGAAGACATATTTTAATCAAAAGGAAATAAAAAAAACAAAAGGCAGTGGTGATTCATAAGGGAATCCCCGTTCTTATTGGCAAACATGGCAGTGGAAATGTTCCTTCTATCAGCAATGCAGTTGTTGATAAATCTGTCAAATAAATAATAATAATTATAATAATAAAGAATAGGTAGAGAAAGGTCCCATTGTCTTGGCAAGGTGCAGGTGCATTGGGTTGCATAAAAGGTACCGGGCATGGATTATGTTGCTCTGACTTTTATTTTAAAGTATTTTATTAAATTGTTCACTGACGCATAATTATGGACATATGATTTTCAGATATCTTTTAAATACTTTGAAAACGTAGAAAATTAGATTATGTTGGTGTTTGACACATATTTGTTGTATACGAGGATGAAAGGAAAGAGAGCATAAATGTAGAGAATGAATGAGGCCAAGCATGAAGTAAAGGTAGCATCAAGCAAATGGAAATTCCCTGCTAAGAAATATGGGGGAAAAGGGGTAGTGAAAATTGGCGTAGTAATAATAATGGAATTGTGTTGAAATTAAGTCTTAGTTGTCGTCCATTTGCAAAGATACTCGGCCTTTCCTATATATCAGAAGGCCATTATCTCATCTCTTATATAATATTTAAAATAACTTCACCTTTTTCTAACTTTGTCTTTATCCTGCTCTTCTTTCGTCTTGATATTTTTGTTTTTATTTCCTAATATTTTAAAATATTCTTTTATAATCATGATTGTGACCCGTGTTTATAAAATTTTATAAAAATACATATTTTTTTAAAATTATAAAAAAGAATTTAAAAGTTTAAAAAATATATAAAATTAAATTTCAAAAATTATATACTTTACAAAATTGAAGTATCAAGATAATATAATAAAAAGTATAATGATATGATTAGCTTTTAATATTTATATTTTTCTCAATTAGATAATAATCTTTTAAAAAAGTTAAATTGTTATTTCTTTAATAAAAAGATTAATTAAAATGTTAATTATTTAAATATGATAATTTGTATGACAATTTATATGTATTTTATTTTAATTTTTTAATTATTTATTAATGTGATAAATAATATCAGGTGAGTCGCTATTATTAAAAGATTAATATTTTAATCTAACAATTCTTTTAAAAAATATTTATCTATTTTTAAAAATTTAACAACCGAATTTAACTAAAATCATTATTATGTCCAAAAGAGAAATAAATAACAAGGCGATAAGGGCACAAATACAGCTACGAACCCTTAAACAAGTAACATTTGAAAAGCAGAAACGCCAACAAAATATACAGCAAAAGACCATGAAAAGAAGCAGCAAATCACTTGCCCGCCTCTGCAACCTTGTTGTCTCCTCCAAACTTATTTCTTCAACTAATCCATTAAACCCCATCAAGCCTTTTCCATTAATTAGGCCTCTATCTTCCTCCAACACTAAACCTACTATAAAAACAGCAAAACTACAACCTTCTTCACCAAAATCCCATAGAGACTCCCTCATTCTTGAAAAGTTCCGACAAAGAAAGCTCAAAGGCAACTCCGTCTCCAAACCTACCTCTACTGTTGTTGAAAAGGAAAGAGAAAGGGATGACGTTGATTCTGAGAATGACAAGAACAAAATGTGGTGCTACGAAATTTGTTTCTAGTTTCCAAGAACTGGGGTTGGAAGCTGACGTAATTGGGGCTTTGAGTGAGATGGGAATATGGATTCCTTCTGAAATTCAGTGTGTTGGGATCCCAGCTTTGTTGGATGGGAAAAGCGTCGTCTTAAGCTCTGAATCTGGATCTGGAAGGACTTTGGCTTTCTTGTTACCTCTCATACAGGTAAACCCTTTTTTCTTTTTTTTTTTATCGCTAACATGGTAACCTTATACTTGTCATTTTGATCCTTAATTTTCTCTTTGGAAGCTGTACTTTGCAACCGAAGTAACCTAAGTAAATATGTAAGCATATAGAATCTAAAATTATATCTAGTGCTTCGACATTAAAGTTCAAACAAGTGGTTGTCCAAGATTGTAACTACATACTCTTTCTTTATAATTGATTTATGTTTGTCAGCAACTTCTTTTGAAGATTGTGATACTGGTATATATCTATTCTACACTGCTATGAATCATTAATTTCCTTTTGTTGAATTCATGAAATGAAGTCAATCAGTATTCTTGTATCCCTCCAAAAATTTAGGAATTAATAATTATACCAGTTCAACAAATTAATTCCAATTATTATATAACTTTTCTTTGATATTCATAATAAAATGTTTCTAGTTATGTAATAGCAGCCAAATGTTTGCAATAAAGGTTGAACAAATTACTGACATTGAGTTGAACAGCTGCTTAGACGGGACGGGGCGTTGCTCAGCGTGAAGCCAAAGCATCCTCGAGCTATTGTTTTGTGCTCTTCGGAGGAACAATGCGACAAGGTTCTTTGTTACCACTTCTTGGACATATATCTTTAGTTCGTTGAGGGGTTCTTTTTTGTACTTTTAATTAAGATGCCACTATGTTGATAAGTCCATTGTTAAAGTTATTTATGTATCTGTTTTATTGTCTTTTTAATACCCGTGTGAGAGAACCTCACAGTTAGATTTGCAAATCCCATAGTTCTCGTCAGTGCAAATTTGTGATTAAATCAAGATCGTCATGCAGGATTTTCAAACAGCAAGATTCATCAGCCATCATGCTAAGTTGAATTCTACTTCAGAATATGGTTATGGCAAGTCAAGAATCTCGGAGAATTTGGCAAATGACTCAATAGGCATGCTTGTTGCTACTCCGAGTGAAACTATTCAGTACATTGAGGAGGGAAGTGTTGTTCCAGATGCCATCAAATACTTGGTATCCCAACATTTTGACTTTTAACTACATAATTTACGCAACAATGTTTTAGAATGCTGCAATTTATATATATTAGAGTTCTGGCTTCTGGAGGTACTAGGATACACTGTTTCTTAATGATATCCAATATCTTGCATATTTAGTGACAGCAAAAATCTCTAAACAGGTATTGGATGAAATGGATGCCATGTTCGATCATGGCTTTGGTTCCGAAATTCACAAGATCCTCAACCAACTAAAGAATCAACAACTATCAAAAGCCAAAGACCTTGGACTTCAAACTGTTTTAGTCACTTCAACAATAACAAAGGTAAGACAATTATCTGCTCAATGTTCTACAGTATTATCATCTTAGTGAACCGATAATTAATTTGCAAGGCTTTAGACCATGCATTAAAGTTCCAAATAATCTGTACAGTGAACTGCATCTCTGTTCCGAATAATTTATATATTGTTTTATTTTTCCCTTTGTCAAAAATAATAGATGTTGGGGAAACAGTTATACCCTCTTATGGAGCATCTTGAACAAAATAATGCTGGAAAAGTGGCTGCGATGTTGCTGGAGATGGATCAACAAGAGGTATTTGACCTCACTGAGTCTTTGGATGCTTTGAAGATAAAAATTGCTGAAACAATGAATTCGTTTCATTCGTCTTGATTGTCAATCCTTGCCATGCTTTGAGGGGACCGAGCCTTTTCTGTATGCATAGCTATTGTATCTTTAATTGATCTTCACGAGTTGTTTTGAATCGTTACATTTTGTACTTGAAAATTTTGATCCTTTTATAGGGAAAATAGTTGGCCAATTTGATGTGTTGCCATATTTTAGATAAAGTGTCTTGCATCTTGTCCACGGTCCGCACCAACCTAAGATATTGTTTGTTTTGATATAATGAGTCTCCTAGGTTAAACACTTGTGTCTGTTGTTGAACTTTTGTACATATCCAATGTCGAATTTGGGATCCTTTTGGGATAGTTCTAATGAGTGTTCATGGTCTGATCTCAAATATCAAGGAGTATTATTCGTATTTGGCTCATGAAATTTGTAGTTTTAGGCCTCAACTTGGGGCGATTCTCAATGTTATTTGAACCTAATTGGATCAGTCAGCATAACTGGGAACAGACTGGAGTACCAATCTGGAGAAGGGTTAGAATGGTTGATTTGTGAACCGCTTGGAACTGTTGAAGTACCTTATCCAACACTTTTGTCCGACCACCAAATACGTAGGAAAACATAGAATAATTTGCTCATATGCATGTTCAACGTATACAAAAACCAGTATTCACACCCGAATTTGAGTAGCTCAACAGTTATGTCTTTCTTCTATTCTAATTGCGTTTAAAAGGAAAAAATGAAGTTGAAACCTACTGCCTGTTTGTCTACTAATTATTTTGCTGTTCTGTTTTTTAAATATTCTTTTGTAAATGATGGAACTTCACCCTGTTAACTACAAAACTAAATTCATATTTTTGTTTGCTGATAATGAATTTGTACGTTAGAATCCTTCTCCCACGAGATTAGGGTTTTTTTTTTTTTTTTGTTGAAAAAGTTAACCAATACAATTATTACATTAAACTACTGAAGTTCAACGGGCTCTCTCTCTCTCTGCGAACAATTGTAGAACCCTCATTCTTGTTGAAAGCTAATTTAGCAACGTGATCAGTTTTTATATTCTCTTTCTCTAGGAGTATGTATCATTTCCCATTAGATCGTTTTTAACAAAAATTGTTGAATATGTCTAATAAGTGTTGAATTAAAAGTCCTTGAGAAAGCAATTTGGATGGGCTAACTTCCACCCTATCCGTCCAAATTGACATTTTGTCTCAATTTTTGTTATAAGTTACCATCAAGCTATCTAAAATATCTCATAACTCAGAACTGAATGCAGAATAAAGTCTCAAAACTCCTATTAAACCCAAGAACCCATTGCTCATGCTAATCCCTCAACATCCCTTAGTAGCGGCTTCTCCCGAATCATTTATTTATTTTTATTTACTTTAGATCAATAAAAGAATATCTAAAAACTCGTAAAAAGAAATAAAGCGCCAAATTAAGAGACATGGGTTGGAATTATGTCATTTTTCTCTTCTTTTTTTTTTGGCTTATTTCAATCTCTAACATTATCATATTTTCGTTGTTGCGATATCTATCTAATGATATGTTGTCACGTGTCATATTATGGCATTATAATGAACATCATCATCTAAAAAATCTTATAAAATCTTTAAAAAAATTTATTTAAAAAGTATTAAAATTATAAATACTTCAAAAATGATAAAATTAAAAAAAATTAAAAAAATATAAAAAATATATAAAACATTTATTAAAAAATTGGAAATTTTAATATTTTATAATTATATAAATCATATTTACTAGAGCAGGTGATAATTTTTTAAAAAAATTAACTATTTAAATAATAAAAATAATGTTTTTGTAATTAAATAATAATTTAAATAATAATTTAAATTATTTCAAATATTTTTTACTTAGGACATTATTTATCCTGTAACAGCCCGTTTTTAGTGGTGTCAGAAACACTGGTTTTGGGATCACAATTCCAATGAGTGAATTATTATTTTATTATTTATTTAATGTCTAGGGGTTATATTAAGGACGTATTAAAGTTTCATTAAGAAATTTTGATGTTTAAATGGTTAATTAGGTAAAAAGGACTAAATCGTAAAATGTGTAAAAGTTGAATTCTATTAGTTAAAAGGGTTATATGGTTATGGAAAGGTAAATTAATGGACTTGAGTGATAATTATACCATTAAATGAGTTAGTGGAAAAATATGGACAAGGTTAACTTGAAAATTTTTATTATTAATAGGGGTAAAATGGTAAATTAAACCTAAAATAAACTAAGTAAATGTTATCATCTTTCCCATTTCCTTCTTTATTGGCCAAATTTACCATTGTTGAGGGGGGCAGAGCTTTGGTTTGAATTTCTTCTTGCATGGTATAATTTTGTGCCCCATTTGTAATGATTTTTATGTTTTTAAGTTCGTTTTAGCTTAATCTAGCTAGCCTGAGGGTTAATTTGCAAAACTATTAAAGACTGAGGGACTTGCCATGAATGATTTTGATGTGTTTGTGATGTTAATTGATGGATTATTAATCTTGGTTGTAAAATAAACATGTTTTGTTAAGTGATTTTGATGAAATTGCATTTAGGAATTTATTTGAGAAAATAGTAAAATTTCATGGTAAAATTATGAAATAATGATTTAAGTGGGTTGGTTTGAGTCCTTATGAAATTCGGCTAGCTAGTATGGAGGATTAAAATGGTTAAATTTCAAATTATAAGCTTAAGGACTAAATTGTGAAAAGTTAAAATGTTAAGGGTAATTTTGTAATTTTACATAAATATGAATTATGGATTAAATCGAATACTATAAGTACTTAATTGAATGAAATTATTTATTTAGATCAAGATAAACCCTAATCAGACTTAAATCGAGAAAAGACTAAAGCTTCGGATTAGTGTTCGATTCTACTTCTATGACCAAAGTTATCGATGTAAGTTCGTATGAATTGTAATCGTATTAATATTAGTTAAATTTGACTATCTATTATATTGTGTTAGTTATGAATGAATTTGAATATAAATGTATCAATGCTATGAATAATTGACGGATAACGAATCCCGTTTGAACCTTAAGAGTTCTAGGATACGAATGATATGTCATTAGGGATTTCATGTTTCAGGTGTTGGTCTTGAATGTCCTACCGATGGCTGAGGTCCTGCATTTGTTGCAGATTCTCCATAGCTCATGTGAGCAGCATCATTTAGCTTACATTCTGACCTATGACTCGTGTGAGCAGGCCCATTTCACAGCTCGTGTGAGCATTATTGAAAAGGAAATGTTACAATTATATGGAAAGGCACCCTATGTGTGAGTATTCCCGAGTATCCGATGCAATTCTAGATGGTTCAACGGGTAAGAAAATGAAATGAAACGGTAAGTTTGCAAATGAAACAGTTCATTATAATATGAAAAAGTTGATGAATCAAATGATGTATATGTGAAAGTTACCTACTATATGATTGGATAGATTTGTATCATGGATAAGCATACTAACATGTGAGTTTGATGGTGCTTGTATAGGCTTATGCTAAGCTTAAGGTCTTGGTTATGATATTGTGCTTATTCTATAAATTGTGCTAATGAAATGGTAAGTTATGTTTAAGTTTATATGAGCTTACTAAGCACTCATTGCTTATGTAGTTATTTTCCTTTGTTTTATAGATTATTGGAAGTTCGATCGATTGGAAGCTTGTCGGAGACCTATCACACTATCCAGTAACCATTTCGGTAGTTTTTGAGTATTTTAGCCAATGTTAATAATGTCATGTATAGGATCTCTGTAATGGATGTTTTGGCATATTTATGCTTTTGAAGTTATGTTTGGGTTGATGAACTGTAATGCTTTACTAAGTTGTATCATTTTGGCCTTTTCTTAAGTACTTGTATATAAGGTTCTTTTGGTATGTATGTGATGGTTTGGGAATGGTCATTTGTGGTATCATGTAATAGTTAAATGATGTGCTTGAGATATGTTCAAATTGCTCTAGTTTGATCCATAATGTTTTGATACAATTGTGGTGCCTTTGAATGACATATTGGTTAGATGAATTAGGATGTTTGAAATGACATGTTTGTGTGTGTTTGAATGGTGTTTAAATCCCTTGAATGTGTTCCCAAAGGGAATGGTTGGTTAGATATGGTTTGGCTTTGAAATGACATGATTTTTGGGTCAATTTTTGGATCACACGGCCTGGCGACACAACCGTGTATCATTTGAAATTTATTGGTGTTTCAAGTTGGTGAGTTACACAGCCTAACACACAGTCTGGCACATGGCTATGTGTGGCAACTCAGAGAGTTACATGGCCTGCGACACAGCCGTGTGACCCTATTCAGTGAGTTACAAAGGTGAGGACGCGGGTTGGGACATGACCGTGTGTCCCTTTGTTTGAATGTTACACGGCCTGGGCTATGTCACACAGCCGTGTGACCCCTGTTTTCCAATTTTTCCAACTTTTTTCCAAATCTTCTATTTTGTTTCAAATTAGTCCCAAAATACTTTTAAGCTATTTTTAGTGCCTCGAAGGCTCGATTTAAGGACCAAATGCATATGTTTGATTTTATTTAATGTGATTTACTTAAGTAATATTTAATTATTGTATTGAGATGTATTAAGATTAAATGTTTTTTGATTGTACGGTAATGCTCTGTAACCCTAATCCGATGACAGAGACGGGTTAGGGGTGTTCTATATCCCTAAACCAATATATTAATTCACAAATAAAAATTTTTAAAAGTGAAGTGGATATCTAAAAATTAACATGCATATCTGATGCCTTAAAAGATTGGAACCCAAATATTTTTTGAGTCCTTAATATTTATTATCACAATTACAAACCAAATACTTGCAAATATCCAAATAAGTCATCGTTCTTCCTAAGTACAGCACTATTACCAAGTGCTTAACCATTCTAAAGAACTTTGGTACAATTTTTATAAAAATCTATTGTACTTTTAGCTATATATAATTTTTTTATCAAAATCAAGGTAGTCAGTACCGTAATAGTGGATGTATCGTTTCCACCTTGATACTAGTGTCGCAGGTCGCAGATCAAAGCCCATGACTAATGTACAAATAGCGTCCTTTAGAGGTCAGTTGATTAAATGAGGTTCATTTGACTCATTTGAACTGGCCCGATTCGTGGAACATGTGAAGAAGTCTATATACTTGAAGCCTTGGTGGCTTAGTGAAGCACTTAAGTTCCTTTTGCTTTATTTTCAGTGCCTTGGATAATTTCCAGGAGAATTCTTATTTTTCGAGAGTTAGGTTGACTTAAGAAAATTTTGAAGAAAAAGATCGTCTAATGCTGTGTGGTTTGCCAGGATAAAGTTCTAATCATATGACAGTTAGTATCTGAGCTAAGGTTTAAGGTGACAATCGAGATGACGAAAGGAATAGACAAGCAGGTTGAGCCTAGGGAGACCCATGGTGGGGGCAAGAAAGCTAGCAGTTCAAGGGATATACTGTCAGCTTTAGATGACAGGGTTTCCAAATCGAGGGATCCATACGTGATGTGAGGGACCATTGAAGAAGTTGATGTGAGTACCACAAAGTTGAAATTGAGGCAAGATCAACTTAAGGAACAAGTGGTAGAGGCCCTCAGTGCTAATGTGGATGTGGCACAAGGGGTCCTTAATGCCGCTATGGGTGAGTTGACTGAGAAGGATGATGCTCTTGATGCTATGGTGTGTTGGAAAAAATCTGGTTTGAAAACATTTTTCTTACACAACGAAAAAAATAAAAATTTTGAAAACTAAGCCGGTTTTTTATATTTATAGCAATAAACTTTTTCCCGAAATAATAATTGTGCTTTGAGCGAAATAGATCCTAGACGTTCCCAAATTTCAACCAAACAACTTTCTCCACTATTCTCGTACCATGAATTACCTCGAGGGTTGGCTTAAACAATTTTGAATCAAACACAAAATTAGAAATAATTCTTACTTTCAGCAAGGATGTAATAGCCCGATTTTGGGTCTAATCGAAACATTGGTTTCGGGACCACTAATCCGATGTAGTAAAATTTATTTTTATGGTCTACAGTTTTACGGAATTGTTTTGTGAAAATTTCGTTCGAAAATTTTGACGTTTGAGTACTCAATTTAGCAAAAAGGACTAAATTGTAAAAAAAGTGCAAAAGTTGAGTTGTACATGCTAGAGGTGTCTAATTGCTATGAAATTTTAAATTTAAGGTCCTTAGATTGTAATTAGACCATTTGTTAAGATAGTGGACAAAAATGGACATGGTGAGATAAAATTTCAAAGTTTTAAGTGAAGGGCATTTTGGTTATTTGGTAATTAAATGAATTAAAAAGCCAAAAATCAAGCCAAAATTTTATCCATCTTCTTCCCCTTGTGCCGAAAATTAGAAGGAAGACATAGCTAGGGTTTGGCCAACTTTCATGCTTGATTGTAAGTCCGTTCTTGCCCCGTTTTTAATTCTCTTTACATTTTTGAAGTCGTTATCACTCGATCTATCTATTTCTACCATTGATTTAAGGAATAATCAAGGTTTATGGTTTGAAACATGTTATAAATTTGTGTATTTTGGTGTCTAATGGTAGAAAATGAATGTTTGGTGTTAGATAAACAACTTTTACTAAGTGATTTTTGATGAAAATACTTAAAAGGACCTATTTGTAAAAGTTATAAAATATGTAGTAAAAGTGTGTTTTAATGGAAGTTTGGGGCTATTATAGTTATAAAAATGGTTCGGCTAGGTTTTTACATTAAATAAATTGAACACGTTTCATTTTATGAGCCTAGGGACCAAAATGTAAATATGTCAAAGTTTAGGGGCAAAATATAATTTTTCCATAATAAGAGTTTTGGACTGAATTGAATAATGTGAATAATAAATGAGTTAAATTTGCTATTATAGATCAAGAGAAACGAGGTTCGAACCTAGACCGGAGAAAAACAAAGTATTTGACGATTAGGTCCCATTTCTACTATTTTTGAACCGAGGTAAGTTTGTATGTAAATAATGCATTGTTTTATTTATGTTTTAAATGCTTTAATATTATATGAATAATGATTGACTCCTTGGATGTAATCGATAAAGTTTGACAAGTGAAAAAATCCCGGTTGAACATTAGGAATAGGTAGGATATGAATGTCATGACTTTAGGGTTATTTGAGATTACATGTAAGATCATATCTGGGATGTGGCATCGATATGAGACTTCGTGTAAGACCATAGCTAGACTATTGGCATCGATAAGAGATCCCATGTAAGACCATATCTGGGATATGACATTGGTATAGTATTGTGTGTGTGAGATTCCCGAGTATCCTTTAGTATTCCAAGTGGTCCAATAGAAAATTCAACGAGTATGTCAAAGTTGTGAAAGGTTATGATTATGTTGCGAGTTGGTACAAGTACATACATAAAACTCATTTACTAATGAGCTCGATATGTGACGAATCCCTTGGTAAGGTTATGAATGAGTAAGTTATGATTTAAAGATCATGATACTAATTATGCCAAGTTCATCATGTTTATTTGTATGATACATGTGTGATTATAATGCTTATTAATTGCATAGGAACTTACTAAGTTATATAGCTTACTCCCCTTTCTTTTTCCTTGTCTTATAGAGTCGCCAAGCCAACTCGGGGATCGAAAATTGTCGGAGATCCATTCACACTATCTACAACGACTATTTTGGTACAAATGAATTCAAGTATTTTGAGTTATGGCATGTATAGGGACTTGGTCATTTTGTTATGTGTCATAATTGATTAGCCAAATGTGTTAGCTTATGTTGGTTGATAATTCATTTTGTAAATGGCCATTGAAATTGGGTAATATTGGTTTAAGTATATATATGCATATGATGATGCTTTTCATGGATGTGGAAATTTGCAAGGTTTGAATTGATAAGTATGTGATGGTTGTATATGATAGATGGTAACATATGAATGAGTGTTGATGTCTTGGTTGTGGCTGATTTGGTTGAATGTATATGCTTGGATTGGTGCTATGTGTTGGTGTGTAGGTATGTGCATGGAAGGGTGAAAAAATGGCTTGGTAAATAGCCTTATTTAATCCATATGGGTAGACACACGAGCGTGTGTCTAGGCTGTGTGTGACACACGGCTTACCCCATGGGTGTGTGTTCCGGCCGTGTGTCCCCTGTACCTTAATTGTTGCAAAACAGAATGCTCAGAATTGAGCACACGGGCAGAGACACGGGTTGTGTCTTAGCCGTGTGGACGACACAGCCTCTAACACGGGCGTGTGCCCTGGCCGTGTGAAGTCTGCACCTATTTTATGAAAAATTATGGAAATTAAATCAACCACACGACCTAGCACACGAGCATGTGGCACGGCCGTGCTAGGCCGTGTGGCACAAGCCAGAGAGCTCCCTAATTTGAACACAGTCTGAAGCACGGGCGTGTCCTAGGGTCACACGGGCGTGTCCCTTGGACCACACGGGCGTGTGAGCCTTGTAACATGGAAAATTTTCTAAGTTTTGTAAAATTTTCTAAAGTTCTCGGTTTAGTCCCGAACCACTTCCAAAGCATGTTTTGAGCCTCGTAGGCCCATATTAGGGACTTTATTATCGATTATGAACTGTTTAATTTGGATGGAAATTTATGATTCGAAAATGTATGTTTGCTTGCGTTTATGTTTGGTAATGCCTCGTACCGTGTTCCAGCGTTGACTACGGGTAAGGGGTGTTACAAGGGAAGTAAATCTCTCTCTCTTATAGAAATCGGTAGCATTGTTATTCTCGGAAAATAGAATTTATACTTAGAAATAAATTCTGACTTATTTTCACGTAGAATAACAATATCTCAATTTTTTTATAACTTCTTGTTGTGGTGTGCTTAAAGCCCTACCGGTATCATTTATTTATAAGGAAAGGAAGTGAAACCCTAGTTGAATGAGTAGAATACAAAATATTTATTTAATAGAAAAAAAATCCTTTAGTTGAATTAGGAGAAAGAAGGGCGGCAAGCGCTAGTTATTTTACAAGGGTTACCACCCTTCATAGTACATATGAGGGGTTTTGGGCCTCTCCTGTATCAGGTCCAATTTTATGTGTTTCTTAACTTTTAACTCAACACTTTATAATTTAATTCAACCCAATGCATGTTTTTCTATTTTCCAAAATAGATATTATTTATTAAAATAATTTAAATTAATTAATTTTGCTAATTAAATAATTTTCTCAACTCAATTCTAATTCCGTTAAAGTCATAACAACTTTACTGTAAAAGAATCTGTGAGAAAATATATTTACTTTATATATTCAACGAATTCACAATGACCAATTAATTTATTTTCATTTTTGAACTTCAATTATTTAATTAAATAATGTTAGCTCTAGTTGTTCAAGTATTTTGATATAACAAAAAGAATATTAAAAATCCCCTACTTAAAATTACAAAAATTGTTTATAAGTTTTGAAAATTATTTTCAAAGTGTTGGACAAAATAAAAATTTAAAAAGCCTTGAATTAACTTGATTTTTAACGAGTTTTTTGAAGTCTAAAGGATTTCTACCGATACTTAGGTGGACAAGTGTCGGTAGAACTGAAGATGAAAATGACCTTGAAAAGGCTACAAAATTCTACCGATAGAGCTCGAAGTTATACCGATACAACTCTTGGTTCTACCGATATAACCTGGACTTCTATCGGTAGAACGCACTCCAATAAGCAAGGTAGTTTTGGCTTGGCACTTCTATCGATACACTGGTCAGATCTACTGATATTCTTAGACTTTTACCGCTACTTTGAGGATTTCTACCACAACAAGTCAAAATAGTAACCAAGGTTCAGCCTCTCCTACATTTCTACAAAAACTCTGATGGCTTCTACTGATATGAGTTGAAACCACCAGAGTTCTACCGATACCTTGAGGACTTCTATTGAAACAAGTCAAGATAGTAGTCAAAGTACAACATCCCCTGCACTTTTACCTATACTCTGATTGGTTCTACCGGTACCAAATGAAACCCTCAGAGTTCTACCGATACAAGGGAACTTATGCCGATAGAATGAGTCCAACGGTCGTATTTTGGACAGACTTCTACCTATATAAGATTCATTTTACCGATACAACGAAGCTACAAACTGCATTTAATGCTAGTTTTTATGGTTGCAACGACTCTATTTTGTTTCTAACAACTACTAACGTCCACAAGGTTGTTAGAGGACTTAAATATAAGGTCAATGCTCCTCATCGAAGTCAACAAAGACAAGAAACAGGTACCTAACCTCCAAGAACTCAATTTTTTAATCTTTTTCAATCTTTTACTAAATATTTGTTGTACACACTAGTGGGTTAAGTTTTCTTCATTTTTTCAAGTGTTGTAACTTTGTATGAGAGTGCTTAATTGTTGATTATCTACCTTTTAGAGGTATCATCTTTTTCATCATTATTTTTTCTCATTTGTGAGGTGTTACTTAAGGTTTTGGGTAGAAAACCTTAAGGGGAAGTGGTTCTATCTTACCTTTGAAAAGATAGGGTTTTGTAAGGTTAAACCTTGTCCTTAAAGGTTCAAATCTAGTGGATTTGGGAAATGCTTAGTTGAGGAAAGCTAAGGTAGTGTATGTAGGCAATTAAGGCCGAACCACTATAATTTCTTGAGTCATTTGATTTTTTCCATTTCCCGAAAACCTTTTAAAACACCAAGTCACCACCTCTTGGTGTATTTCGATCTCAACAAATAATAATTCAAAAAACTTAAATTAATTCTTAGGTCATTTCCATTCTCAGTGAGAAACCACATTCATTTCTGAATGTAACTCATTTATTTAACTTTATCATTTCTATTCATTTGATTCAACATGCAATCAATTTCTGATTTCAACAAGCTAGTAAAGGGACGGATTGGACATATATAATTAGGGTTGCATTCAATCAAAGACAGTGTGATAGACTGCAAGCTAAAGCCAAAGTTGCGAGGAAGGTAATTGATAAACACAAGTCTTGAATGCATTATCTATATACCTTGCTTGATGAAGAATAGATTGGCATTTTTTTGTCTAAAAAGAGGGAAGAAAAAAAACGATGCTTGATGATGTTGGAAGTTATTCTTGAAGGGGGGAGTCTATCAAAATGGAAAGTTTTTGTTGGGAGATTTCTATTGGAAAATTGGGTTTGGAAAATGCAGCGGAAAATAAATTTAGGGAAAAATTAGAGTTTTAATTTTTTTTCCAAAACAAGAACTTGATTGTGATATCTAAAGTAATAAACACTTAATCAAAATTGTACCTTTTCAATTCGTCTAGGATGAACGCTTCGACTGAGTAGTCTTCTCCGCTATCCTTAAGCTCACGTCTGCCGAGTGTGGGCTCGCTTTGAATCAAAATAAATTTCACAAAAATTACCAGTGGGGTAATTTCACAATTTCTCTAAACTTTTGGGCCAAGTTGTAAATAAGAAAAATATCTCTATAAATTTTCTGAAATAATTTCTTTAGAGAATTTTCTCTTTACAACTTTCTCTTGAATTCAAGTGTGTGAAAAATAATGACCCAATGTTCTCTTTATATATAGAGAGAGTATAGAGAGTTCAATTATGATTAAACTTAATCACTTTAATATTAAATTAAATTTAATATTTATCTTGATAAATATTAAATTTAATTTAATATTAAAGTGATTAAATTAATAGAATATTTATCTACTAGATAAACATTAAATTAAATTTAATATTAAGATAATCATTTTAATATTAAATTAATAAAATACTATTTAGATAAATATTAAATTAAATTTAATACTAACTTTATTAAAATAATATTATTTTTAAAATAGTTAATCTGAAACCAAATTCTTTAGTAGAGTCCCAGTCGGAGTATAATTCTTCCATTGCTCAACCACCAAAGAACTGCAGTTGTCGACCATTTGTCGGCCACCAAAATGTCGTTGTTGCAGTCATCGACACCCCAAGCTAGATCGATTATCGGTTCGGTCTGGGCCAGTGACGGCCTGACCGATTCGGTCTCGCCATCAGTTGGACCGTCGGCCTGGTTTCACATATCAGGCTCTATTCGACCAGTTTTTGGGTCTTGGTCTCGATTTGGGCTCCCAGGCCCAATTTTCTATCTCAAGTCCAATTTTCAAGTTCAATTATCTATTGGACCAATTGTTTGACTTGAAAATTAATTTTCGAAAATATCATATAAATTTTAATTAATTTGATTAATTTAATTTTACTTTATCAAAATTAATTTTCCTAAAAATTAATTAGATTTTCCAAATTAATTTTTCAAGAAAATTTTTTAATCAAATTCTCTATTTGAACAATTCTTACGACTGCCCAATTTAATTCTACATCGAATAAATCGACTCAATTAAATTATTCCCAACGTCGTAGAATTTACTTTTGATCTACCGTAATTCGGTGTAGCAAATTAAACTAGTTTTCGTACTTGAGGAGCTTGAATACAAGCAATTTTAGTATGTTTTATTTATGTTTTCTTAGTTTAGTTAAATTCAATAAAAAGTGCACTTTGAGTCTTTTATTGTGTAACACCCCAAAATTGGTCCTAGGAGTTTTTGGGGTATTTTAGGGATTTTACCTTTAGTGAGCTTGGGAATTTCGTTAGCATGGTATCCAGAAATATTTTTGTCTATGGCATTTTGAAAATTAAATCAATTTTTGAACAAGATATTAAAAAGGCTTTCAATTTTGAAATAAGGACTAATTTGTAAAAGGGTCAAAATTCTGTGTATTTATGAAGTAGTTTTACCAAATTTTAAAATTCAACCTATTTTTCTCTTCTTCTACGACAAACTCACGATAGTTTATTTCCTTTACTTTGTTTGTGTCGTCCCTTGTTCTCCCTTGCCCTCCTATTCGATATTGATTTCCAAAACTATATTCTTTTGATTTCTATCAACACTCAAGCCTTAAACCTCCATAAAATTTCAAGAAAAACACTAAAAATACCATAATTTTCTCTAATATCAAGTTTGTGGGTTTTTCAAGTTTTCAACCAAGAGCTCATTTTTCTTCCATCGAAGGTAACCGTTCGTCTTTCTATTAGTTTTTAATGCTATCTAGTCTTTAAAATTGAGTTTTTAGCCATTGAATTACATGTTTTAAATAAAAGTTGAAAATTGGGTCGTTAATGGTGAATTTTTAGATTTTGGGTAAAAATATGGTTTCAAAGTGTTTGTCAATTAATTTTAATGAGATTAAAAGGTTTTTAAACTTATTTTGAATTTTTGTTAAAGATTTCTAAGGATTTAATGAATTTTCATGAAAATTGCCATAAACATGTTAAAATTTTCGATACCATGAATTGAGTAGTTTTGCATAGTTTAAAGGTTGAGAATCTATCGTAGTGAATAATTAGATGAATGGAATCAGTTTTAGGCAAAACGGTTGAGTGTAGAATGAGATAATTAGGTTTTAAGTTTGATGTGTTGAAGGTTTCGGTTACTTGAGAACATAGCTTAGGCTTTTGTTTTTTATTGTTTAAGGTGAATCCTTAGCTAATTATTGATTGTGTTATTGTGTAAATTATTGTGTTGAAGCTTCGGATTCATTAGGACCTTCTACGAGCTAAAGAAATGCTAGTTTGAGCTTTTAGCAATTTGGTGAAAGTGTATTGGTAAGTGTTTGGAATTGCTACTTGTAGACATGATTCAATGCGTTAATTGGGAATTTAGAAGTAACCTAAACCCTTACTCTAAATTCTGAGAGTAAGCTTCTCGTCTTAATTTTAATATATGGTTGTGTAATGTGAAATTGTGGATTAAGACATGAAATTGTGACGTATGAAATAAGCTTATAATGGCTATTGTGAAAGAGGTTATTGTGAGAATGTTTTACGTGCTATATGACAGTGATGTTTTTGTGTTTATAACGTGATATTTGAAGTGAATTAGTGTTGTAAATGGTAATTAAAATGTGTGTTAATAATGGATATTTTGGCCTTGTGAACTTTGAGACCGTTGGATATAGTTGGCATGCCATATGATTGTGAGTACTCACCTATATGTGTTATGTGATTTGGGCGTTGAGGCCCTGGGACATGCTGGAGAGATAAGGGAATGTGAGCTAAGCTCCATTCAACGGGACATGTTTGGTGTGATGGAGAGTGTTAGCTATATGCTTCACTTTTTGGGATATGTTCGACTTTATGAGTCATTTGGTGTATTGTGTATTTGATATGTGGTGGTAGAGCCCACTTTTATGTTTCATAGCTCAAGTGCCAAACTATCTTTATATGTGATTGTATGAAATGTGTTATATGTTGAAAAGTGAATATGATTACCATGTAAATGAACTAATAAATAATGCATAAGTGAGTGGAACATGACACTAGAGTTGGAACTATTGAGGTTGTGTTATACGGTTGTTTCATTAATGCTTGATGAATTGTTTGCATGGTAGATGTTCTAGGCATTCAATGAGCTTTTTAAGCTCACCCACTCCTTCTAATCCATTACAGACTAGTAGCGTTTCGATATGAGCGGTGTGGTTCCAAGGGATTGATCCAAGCGAGACTCTAGTAATTTTCGTAGGTGATTTATTATTTGTTTATGTTTTGGGAATAAAGACAACGTGGTATGCTTTTTGCTAATATTTTCCATGATATTTTGGATGTTTCCCTAGCTTATTTGTTCTTAAGATTTTAAGATTTGAGTTGTGATATGTTAATTATTGTTCGGACATTTATTTGATATGGTAAAAGATACATGTTATATAGACTTGTGTTGGATTGGATTGTATGCTTAAATATGTTGCATTCTTACTGTCTGAAGCAGAGGTATTGATATTCGAGTTTTAAAAATGATACCTCTATGATTTTCAAATGTGCAGGAAGTCAGAATCGAAATTTGGTATCGATACCATGTTATACGTATTGATACTTAGGGTAAAATAACCGATACTTATTGAAAGGTACTAATAATTTTTGGTGTTATATTTTTAGGCAAGAAACAAAATGTTGTTTTGGTATTGATTTTTCAATCGGTATCGATATTGTGTAAGGAAAATATCGATACCCATGTTCCAATATCGATACCTATGTAGTTAGTTTTGAAATTTTGCTAAGTGACCCTCATAATTGTAATTCTACCAATGAATACATCTATGTCTCTACCCATGGAGTCAACTGCTCCGATAGCCAAGGTTAGCCATCTCCTCAATTAGAATTGTAGACGACATAATAATTCTTCTCAGTATTTGAATCAAATGTTGACTTTGATTCTTTTACAAGGTTACAGACTCATTTAGATTATCTATTGAATTAAGTTGTCTTTCTCGCAATGTAAACGTTCTTACAATGCCACTTATCATCAGTTTGAACTTAGACAATCAATAAGCTAATATTTGCTTGTCACAATTTCGTTATGTGTGCAAAATATGAAAGGTAGAAATACAAAATACATAATAGTGAAATGTCAAATTTATTTATTCATCGTTCAAATACATAGAAAACAATTACATGTTTACTACAATATGACCACATTTCCCAACAATTTCTGTTACTACTTTATTATTGATGATGATACTGATGGTGAACCGATTCTACTTATGAATTACTTTTACATTGATGCATACTTTCCATTACTTACCATGCTTACCTAGTACTAATTATTGTTGGTTGGTTGGTTATTGATGCAAATATGTACTAGCATTGATGATTAATTGCTTAAGTATTTTCTAAGTCAAGTTTAGTTAAGTTAATGGGAATATATTAAGGAGGAGCTTATGTTGATTGATGATTCAAGCTTTCTATTTTGTCTGTTTTGTTCAACAAATTTACAAAGGGGGAGATTGTTGAAAAATATGAAACCAACAATTTGGTGCTAGAGGGAGTGCCCATTTTCTTGACCACCAAATCTATATAGAGACAATTTCCATATTTAAAGTGTTGGTAGTTTATTGAACGTATTATATGGACTACGCTTAGTATATGAAAGATATTTAGCCCATCAATGAAGAATATATCACTTGGGGAAACATGTTTTGGAGATAGGATCGAATCAGATCACCCTTATCTAATCCCTTAAATTAATGAAGTTGGATTGGATTGAATCCTTAAAGACTTAGTTACCAAGAATCCTTGTTTACCTTGTTTATTAGTATATTGAATTCAACTTATATAAGGGTTGTTTTATAGGGATTGTGATAGATCTTCTCTATGCTAGCAAATCTCAAAATATTCTTTGTAAATGGAAAGATTTTTATAAGGTTATGTACCTATGTACCTAGAATTGAGAGCACTAAATTTGTTTAAGTAAAGAACTATATTTTGTGAGTGCACATTGATAGTAAAACCTTTGTGTTGTGGTTTTACTTTCTGAATTCACAAGGGTGAATTTAGTGGTGAGGGTTTTAGTATTGAAAGATACAAGTGAGGAAATTTTCATAGGTGTGTGTGTAACATCCCGATTTTGGGTCTTGTTAGAATAGTGGTTTCAAAACCACAAATCTGAAATAAAAATAATTATTTTATGAACATTTTGAAGTCTATAGCATGATTGCATGATTGTGTGAAAATTTAATGAAGAAATTGTATGCATAAAGTGACTAATTCGAAATTTAGGACTAAATTGAATAAGTTGTAAAATATACATTCTAGAAGCTTTGAGCATGAAATTGCCATGGATTTTTAATTAGAGGGTCTTAAATAGCAATTTGACCAATTTCTATTTTTATGGACAAAAATGGACATGGATAGGTAAAATTTCAAAGAAAGGCATTAAGGCATTTTGGTCATTTAGAAATTAAAAGATTAAAAGGGAAAAATCAAGTCAAAAATTTGCTCATCTTCTCCATGCTTGTGCCGAAAATTCTAAGGAGCCATAGCTAGGGTTTTTCCAACTTTCAAGCTTGATTGTAAGTCCGTTCTAGCCCCGTTTTTAATGACTTTTACGTTTTTGAAATCCTCGTAACACGATCTATCCATTTCTACCACTAATTTGAAGAGATATCAAAGTTTAAAATTTTACCCATGTTGAATATTTGTGTATTTTGATGTTTGATGGTAGAAAATGAATGTTAGTTGTTTGTTAAGCGATTTTTACTAAGTGATTTTCGGTGAAAATGTCAAAAAGGACTAATTTGTAAAATTTATAAAATGAGTAGTAAAAATGTGTTTTAATGGAAATTGTGGGCTGCTATAGTTATGAAAATGGTTCAGCTAGGCTTGTTTATTGAATAAATTGAATAGATTTGATTTTCCGAGCATAGGGACAAAAATGTAAATATGTCAAAGTTTAGGGGCAAAAATGTAATTTTTCCATAATATGATTTTTGGAATGAATTGAATAAGGTGAATAATAAATGAGTGAAATGTGATATTATAGATCAAGAAAAATGAGGCTCAAACCTAGAACGGAGGAAAAACGAGTAATTAACGATTAAGTCCTTTTGCTATTTTGTATGTAAATAATGCATTGTTTTATTTATGTTTTAAATGCTTTAATATTGTATGAATTATGATTGACTCCTTGAACGTAATTGACAAAGATCGACAAGCGAGAAAATCTCGGTTGAACCTTAGGAATAGTTAGGATACAAATGTCATGACATTAGGGTTATTTGAGTTTATGTGTAAGACCATATCTGGGATATGGCATCGATATGAGATTTCGTGTAAGACCATATCTGGGATATGGCATCGATATGAGATTTCATGTAAGACCATATTTGGGATATGGCATTGATATGAGATTTCGTGTAAGACCATATCTGGGATATGACATCGATATGAGATTTCGTGTAAGACCATAGCTGGGCTATTGCCATCGATATGAGATCCCATGTAAGACCATATTTGGGATATGGAATTGGTATGGTACTGTGTGAGTGAGATTTCCTGAGTGTCCTTTAGTATTCCAAGTGGTTCAATGGGAAACTTAACGGCAATGTTAAAGTTGAGAAAGACTATGGTATGTTGTGAAAGGTCGTGGTAAGTTACAAGCTAGTACAGGTATGTACATAAAACTCATGCTTAATGAGCTCGATATATGATAAACCCTCAGTTTGGTTTGATTGAGTAAGTTACGATATTAAGGTTTTAATATCATATATGCCAAGTTTGACCGTGAGATTTACAATGACATTTATGTTAATTTATTTCATGTTGAGTATATGTTAAAGTGTGTTTATGATGCTTATTATTTGCATAGGAACTTACTAAGCTTTAAAGCTTACTCCCTTTCTTTTTCCCTTGTCTTATAGTGATGCCAAGCCAGCTCGGGGATCGAAGACTATCGGAGATCCATTCACACTATCAACTTAACATTTTGGTACTTATGATTACATTATTTTGAGTTATGGCATGTATAGTGTAATATCCCGAAATAGGGGTTACGAGTTTGGAAAATAACTCGAGTGTATTAGGCCTCAAGAGTGGTTTTGATGTGTTTTTGGAGTTTCTAAAACTCCCGGATTAAAATGGGACACTTTTGAAAAGTTTGAAAATTGAGGGTTAAAAGTGGAAATTTGGGCAAGGAGGCCTTAAGAATAAATTGAGGTGATTTGAATCACAAAAAGGCGCCTGGCCGAGTGGTCGGGACGTTAGCAGCAAGACAGAGGCCTTCGCAAGGACTCGAGTTCGAGTCCTGAAGGCTGCATTTTATTTTGTTTTTGCGTCAGGCAAGGGGCGCATGCAAGTAAGGGTCAAAAGGATTTTTAATGCGGCTGTTAACATAAAATGCATAGTGGCCGAGTGGCCAAGGACATTGTGTGAGAGCTAAGGCTCGGAAGACTCGTGTTCGAGTCCTAGAGATCGCGCATGATGCGCTTTATTTTCTTTTTAGCATTCAGACCTGGGAACTGCCAAGGTAAGGTTTAAAAGAAATTCGGCAAGCAATATTGACATGAAAGTCAGGGTGGCCGAGTGGTTAAGGACGTGGTTTGAGAGTAGCGACTAAGGGGACTCGCGTTCGAGTCCTGGAGTTCTCTCTTAAAGCATTCTATTTTTCTGCTCTTAGCATTAAAGCTTACGGAGCCAGCGAAAGTAAAGCTTAAAAGAAATTCAGATGAGATTATCGCATGAAATGCTTAGAGGCCGAATGGCTGAGGCGTTGGGGAGTCTTCTCCAGGTCTCGGGTTCGAGACCTGGTGACAGAGCTGGAGGTTTCCTTTTTGGCCTTTTTCAGGCGTGAAAAAAATAGCAGCTGCATGGGCATTAAATGCATGCAGCAAGCACGCATGTAACTTAAAAGTTGCTGCTTATTTGTTTTATGTATATTGGAAGTATGGAGCATTGCTCTTTTATTTTTCTACTACTTATTTTATTTGTTGAAGAAAGAGTTTAGAGGATGGGTTGGTTATTTTTATTGTGTTTTAATAAATTTTAATGCATGGGAAAATGGATTAAAAAATAATAGTTGATATTGGAACTTAAGAAAAGGAGGGCATGTGCGACATTGGAATTTCAAAAGCTTGGTCGGCCTTAGTTGTGGAAAAAGGGAGAGCATTGCCGTTGAGAATCAAGGAGCATTTTTTTTTTAATCATGTTGTTTTATTATTTTAAATGATGGGTTATTATTTTATAGTGTATAGGAAATGGTGATGGTCTTTTGGGCGTGGGAAGCATGGCCGAATGGGGGGGTTTCTTGGGACCTTCATGGACGGTTTCCTAGTAACTAAGAGTGCCAAAACTTTTGATCTTTTGTTTTTCTCCCCTTCCTAAACAATTGATGGCCGAATCTTCTAAGGTTATTTTGCAATTGATTAGCCGAATTTAGGAGCATCCTCTTGGGAACTTGATGGTCGGGTTTTGAGGGCTATGAAAGGTGCCAAATTTCTTTGTTTTATCCCTTGTCTTTCCATTTTATTCTTGGTCGAAAAAGGTGAGATCAAAGCTTGATTTTGGTTTGGAAAATTGTAATGGAGGTGCCAAATTTATTTCAACCTCTTCCTTTTTGTTCCTTGTTTTTCCCTTCAACCTCAAATCCATGCTTATTCCCGTTGAGGCCGAATCTTCAAGGGTAAGTAATATTTTCTACTCTAGTAATAAATTTAAGTTCTTTTCAATAAGGATGTCAAAATCAAGGGTAGGCCTTGATTTCTAGGGTTGGCCGAATGTATATGGTGATATAACGATGTGTTCTCTTGCATATGCCAACGTGAAGGTACATCAAAGTAAGCAAGTAGGTAGTTTTGGCCTAAGGCTATGTTATTAGTATTCTTGTGTTGGCCAACCCTAATAAGTTGTTAATAGAGTTTTTGTCAACACTAAAAGCAAATGATAGTTTCGGATCTTTTAGCAAAGTCAAGTGGCTTTCGATTCTCGGCCATAGGCCATACTTTGGATTTAGTGATAACAGAATGTTGAGCTTGGCTTTAGAGATGGCCGAATATGTATAAGATCATAATGATGTGTTCTTTTTCTGTGTAGCAAGTATTGAGGAGCATAAATGACTCTTTGGGGAATTGAAGTGCTCAAGGTAAGTGGTTGTGCTATTCGGCGTAAGGCCATGTTATTGATACAGTGTGACCGATTTCGGTTATGTGTTCTAGGAGCAAATCGATAGAAATAACGGAAGCTTTCGGGACTTTAGTTGATATTAAGAGTCGATAAATCAGAATCTCGCTATAGTCAGGTGCGTAGTTATCGCACTGTTCATTTGCTTGATATAGGTATTGTAAGTATTGTTTTATGTAAATGTATGAGTTGTGCATGTTAGCCGAAATAAGGCTAAAAGTATGGATACCAAGGTAAGTGATCGAATAATCAAGTTAATGGTTATGATATTAACTTTTTGGTGATGTGAAATTATAAATGATTATCGATGAGTGTAAAATAAAGTGATGACATGTGATGTATATTGTTCTGAATAACATGTGACCATGATAGATGAAATATATATTTTGTTTCGTACAAAATGTTGCTATGGTACATATACGTACGCATAAGACTTGTGATGTGACTATTGGAGAAAAGTGTGTACACTATGTGAGTGGTCTAATGCTAGCCTCGTGCTACATTCGCGATTGATGATTAGTGAACTGAAAGATATGTGGATCACTATGTGATCAGTGGCTTGGCCACAATCTTAAGAAATAAGTGTGCCAAAGAAAGATATGTGGATCACTTTGTGGATTGGACTTCGTAATTGTATTTTCGTAATCACATCTATAATATTGTGTATTCATAATTGCATATTTATAATTGTATGTTATATATATATATGGATTGTGTGGATATGGGCCAAGCCCATATGTGAGGACATGTGTATTAACTATGCACTGAGTCTTGGTGACTCACTCTATTTTATTAAACCTTTCAGGTGGCGCATAAAGCTTGGACCGGGTCGGAGAGGATACAAAGGTGGCCAAGAGGAAATGGACTTTTATGAAAAGGAACGTTTTATTTGATAAATTAAACATTTATATTTTCCGTATTTTGATTAAGTGTGTATTTTAATAAGGCCCACTAAAGTGTTTCAGTTCATTTGTTAAGTATCGTTACTATTATGCCCTATTAGGGAATGATGATTAAAGATTGATTTCAAATGGTTTTATTTTCTCAATAAAGCTTGAAACCGATATGTTTATAACAAACTCCGATTTTTACTTAGAATATTACAAGTCACGAAATTGTTTTATTAAAGGAAACAAATTTTAAACGGTTTATCTCTTAAGAAAGAATGTTTTTTTTTCGAAAGTGTTCCGCAGTGGCATTCCAAATTCGGTCGGATTAAATGGGCCGGGTTTGGGGTGTTACATATAGGGACTTGATCTTTTTGTTATGTGTCATAATTGATTTGGCCAAATGTGTTGGCTTATAATGGTTGATGATTCATTTTGTAAATGGCCATTGGAATTGGCTAATATTAGTTAAGTATATATGAATGTGAAGATGTCTTTCATGAATATGGATTTTGCATGGTTTAAGATGATAAGTATGAGATGTTGTGTGTGATAGGAAATAGCATGTAATTGATGTGTGGATGACTTGGTTGTGGTTGAATTGGTTGTATATATACTTGAATTTATGTTGCTTGTTGTTGTATAGGTTGGTACAAGAAAGGGTGGCAAAATGGCTTGGTAAATAGCCTTATTTTTGTCCATACTGGTAGACATACGGGCGTGTGTCTAGGCCGTGTATGACATATGGCTTGCCCCAAGGGCGTGTGTTCTGGCCGTGTGTCCCATGCACCTCAATTGTTGCAAAACAGAATGCTCAGTAATGAGCACACGGGCAGAGACACGGGCGTGTGTCTCAGTCGTGTGGACGGCACGGTCTTGAACACGGGCGTGTTTGCTGGCCGTGTGAAGTCTGTACTTACTTTATAAAAAAAATTATGAAAATATAATCGATCACACGGCCTAAGCACACGGGCGTGTGACTTGGCCGTGTGACCTTAATTTGATGATGACGTCATAAACAGAATGCTCCCTATATTGAACACGGCCTGAGGCACGGGCGTGTCTTAGGGTCACACGAGCATGTCCCGAACCCACACGGACGTGTGACCCCTTTTGCATGAAAATTTTTCTAAATTTGCAAAAACTTTCCAAAGTTCTCGTTTTAGTCCCAAATCACTTCCGAAGTATGTTTTGGGCCTCGTAGGCTCGTAATAGGGACGATATGAATGTATATGAAAAGTTTTAAATTTGGATGGAAATTCATGTTTCGGTTTTGTGTGATTGCTTGCGTATAGGTCCGGTAATGCCTCGTACCCTGTTTTGGCATAGAATACAGGTAAGGGGTGTTACAGTATGATAGATTTAGGATCACTAAGTAAGATTTTTAAGATAATGGATACTTCTCATTGAGCTAGTGTAACGATCAGATAGTCAGGGGTGTCAGAAAGTGTATTTCTGGGGCTCCATTTCTACAAACCGGACCCGTATATATTTTTATTAAATATTTACGGAGTTATATTAGAGACAAATTAAATTTTAGATAAGTAAATTTCATGAAATTAGGAGTTATTAAGGTACGGGGACTAAATCGCGAAAGGGTTAAAAGTTGAATTATAGATTCAATTAAATAAAATGGACTAAGTTTGTAATAGCCCGTTTATCAGTGGTGACAGAACTGTGGTTTTGGAACCACAAATTTCCATTGTGTCGACCCATAAATATTATTTATAGAATATTTACAGAGTCACTAGAGTAGTATTAAAATTTGGTTAAGAAATTTTAACGTTTAGATAGCTAATTAAAAAAAAGGACTAAATTGTAAAAGGTGCAAAACTTGTTGAATATTGCAATTAGATGATCCAATGGCTTAATTATTAAATGTGGGGGGCCAATAAGGCAATTAAACCTTATATTAATTAAGTGGGCGGTCTAGTATGGTTTTTAATGAAATTTTAGTTGATTTTAAAGGTTAAAAAGGTAAATAATCATTAAATAAACAAAAACAAAACATGAAATTATCATATTCTTCTTTAAATTTTCTTGTTTAAAACCGAATATCCATGGTTTCTTAAGCTTAGAGAATCGGCTAAGTTCAAAACATTGCATGTGAGTGATTTCTCTATCTATTTCTTGTAATTTTTATGTTTTTGATATCGTTGCAATTAGGTCCAACTAGCTCGTACCTTCGTTTTTGAATCTGTTAAAAAATTCAGAAGTTACCATTGATGAATCTTGAATTTTTTTGATGATAACTATGTGTTTGAAGCTTTGGTTGTGGTATTTGGTTTTTTTGTGAAGTGATTTTTGTTAGATTTTGATTTTAGGATTAAATTGTTAAAATATCAAAATTTCAAGTTTTAATGGTGAATAAGAGGTGTTTTGTGGATTTTTTTTAGAAGCCTTGAATATTGGGCTGTAAATTTTGACTTGTGAAAATGGTTAATTTGATGATTTTCAGGTTAAGAGACGAAATTGTAAAAGTTATGGGAAATTGTGTAATTTTGAAAAATAAAAGGGTATAAAATGTAAAGTAAATTAGAATATGAAATGTAAGCTAATAATTGGGAATTTTTTATTTTAGATCAAGACCCTGTTGATTTACGTGGAAAAGGGAAAATTATGAAATAGTATCTGAACTTCTGCAACTATTACAACTTAGTCCAAGTAAGTTTGTATGATCTAAGATTTAATATTTCTATGAATTGTATGATAATATAATATGATATAGTAGATATTAATTGTATTAATGATGATGTAAAAATCGTTTGAAAAAATGCTATTGAAATTCGATATTTGGATAAGATGAATGCAAGATAGAGTGCAATTGAATGACGGCGTGTTATGTGTGGATGGAGTGGAGATTGATGAGGTGTACTTTATATATTTTTCCCGTGTATATTGAGGTTCAACATTTTTTTGGAAATCCTCGTGTTATACTATCTTGTCCTGGCGTATTATGGGGGCGGATGTATAGCTCTTATGAGCATTTGGCGTGTTATCGGTTGGATTAGCTTTTATGAGGGTTTGACATGTTTCGGTTGGACTACTTGTTTACTCGTATTTGTAAGTTGTTCATCAGATCATAAATTATTGTACTATAACCTGTTTACTGACTTGAATGGCATGACATATATTTGATATCCTATCTTGATCCTATTATGGATATATATGTTTTTCTTCGAAAGTTACCATTTGAGCTTTGAATTGAATTAAACAATTCACCAGTTTGACATTTTTTATGGCAGGAAACACTTGTTGTTGAATTATTATTGATTGAATTATTATATTTACTTCGGTAAGATTGATTTATTCTGTAAGTCGAACTTACTAAGCTTCAATAAGCTTACTTGTGTTAAATTCTGTTCTTGTAGATACTTCTGAAGGTTGGATGATCGGATCAGCACTCGAGTCACACTATCCACCCATTTTTGGTAGTATTTGGAACGTTTATTTTGGATTATATGACATGTAATAGGCTTGTTTTGTCTTTAATTTTTTTTTTGGTATGAATATATGTAAAGAATGAGCTTAAGTGCAAGTTGGTAACATAAATATCATTACATGATCTTAATGTTTACTTGGCAAATGTTTGGATGATGTTTTATAATGTTGTTTAAGTGTTTAATTGTGGAACCATTGAGGGTACATTGGTTAGGCACTTAGGATGGTTGATTTAACATGTTTTGAGCTTGTTTAATGTCATTTTGAATAGGTTTAATGGCTGGTAAATGGATTACTTAGGATCCAAGAAATCTTGAAATGATAAACTTGATGTTTAAGGTTCAATTAGGTGCACACGAACACACCCATGTCACTTGGTCGTGTGCCACACAGGTTTGAGACACAACCGTGTGTGTTAAGTCAGTGTGTTACACGGCCTAGCACACGACCTGCGACACAGCCGTGTGTCATAAGTTAGAGAGTTACACGGTCTAGTACACGACCTGCGACACGGCTGTGTGGCCCAACTCAATGAGTTACATAGCTAGGGACACGGGCTGGGACACAACAGTGTGTCCCCTACTTTTGAAAAATTTCAACTTTTTCTTAAAACTTCTGTTTTGTTTCAATTTAGTCCTGAATTGCTTGTAAGCTATTTTTAGGGCCTCGAAGGCTCGATTTAGGTACCAAATGCTTATGTTTGATATATATTGAATGATATTAAATTATTGAATGCTATGATGATAAATGTTTTTTAATTGATCGGTAATGCTCCGTAACCCTAATTCGGCGACGAAAACGAGTTAAGTGTGTTGCAAAAGTTGCAATTATACCATTAATTAAATAGTTGGGTGGTGGTCGGTCATGGTTTAATGATATACGCATGTGTATATTATATATATGTTATATTTATAAGTTAACTAAAATAATAATAGATAATGGTAATAAACAACCAAAACCATTTTTTCCTTTTATTATTACATGCAAAATTGAATTGAGAAAGAAAGAAATGAATAAGGGTTTTAGGCATTCATGCTTTAATTGGTTAGTCAATTTAGTTTCTTTTCTTGTAATTTTTACCTTTTACAAATCCCGATACTTAGAACTAGCCGACCCATATTATAATTTTTAGTATTGTTTAAGATTTTGGATGTTGCCATTGTTGAGTAGTTAAAGCATTAGGGGTTAATTTTAAAGTTAGAAGTGAAAAATGACTAAATAGTAAAATTAATTTTTTTTTACAATGAATGGGCTCGAAGGCCACTACCTCAATTAAATTGCAACAATAATTACAAGGTTGTGGATATCATTAGGATAATCCATCTCAAATGTCAAGTTATAACAATTAGAGAATGACCATTTACAAAGAAAATCAGCCACTTTATTGCCGCCTCGATTCACCCATTTGACTTCGACCTTCGAGAAAGAATCTAGCATATCACGAACCTCTTTAATGCGGTGGCCAAAAATAATGATATCATCTTTGTGTTTACAAAGGCGGTTAATAATACAAGCACAATCCATTTCGAAGATAACCTTGTCGAAATTAAGAAACTAAGCATGCCGAATGCCTACAATAAGAGCATCCAGTTCCGCCCACTTGGGATCAGCAGCCTTATCAATGAAGATTGCCTTACCACAAAGAACAAAGCAGCTTGAGTCTCTAAGGATAATGCTCAAACCTGTCTTATTATCTTTCACAGATGCATCGACGTTCACTCTAGCAACATCTTCTAGGGGTTTTTCCCATTTACAATCTCTAGAGACTCGAGGTAAAATTGGTCGAAGAGAGAGATTATGAATCTGAAAGTCATCGTTGAGCTTGCGGGCTCTTTCCCATATCACACGAGGATCTTCCTCTTTACCCCTAAAAATGGCATTATTTCTGTTGTTCCAAATATTCCAAAGGGTATTATGAAATCCTCAAAATCTTTTTTGTCTAAAAGTCTCATAGAGTCTTCAAGTTAGTCAATACAGCAATCTGTTGTCAAGATCACTCGCAATAAGGACATCTCGAACGTTAGGGCCATTTCTTAAAGCGTGAACCATTGTTTTGTCACCACCCCTACATCTCGAGCAACCCTGAGCGGTATTATGCTTAATGGCCAAGAACTTAACATTTGTTGGGAGCAATTCGTGCCCAATCTGCCAAGCAAAGACACGAATGTTTGGAAGAACTCCCCAACTTCCAAATGAATTTTCAAAAGAACCTATGTGGACCATACCCAACATTTTTAAGGAGTAACCAAGAGTATGCCGATTTGGTCGTATAAATGCCGTGAACATTATAGAACCACACCACCCTATCGCTCGGACCATGGGGAAAATCGGAATATCACAGATCCGGCTAGCCACAAACTCCCCGTACAGTACCCGAACATGCTCCACATTTCATCCACAATAGTTAGGTAACCAAAGATCATAGTCGTAAGCTTTCGAAGGAAGCTCAAAAGAGGGACGTAAGGCATCACCATCAAGACCCTCGAAACCCAACCTATCTTCACCGAGCCGAATGCTACAACGACCTCCCATATGCCAACCAAATCCCTTCTCAAGAGCTCTCACAGCCTCTAATATACTTGACCAAGTGAAGGACGGTTTATCAATCTTTTTGGGATACAATAAGTCACCGTCTGAGAAATATTTCGAGCTAAGAACTTGAAAGCACAAAGTGTCTTTCTATGAGATGAGCCTCTATACTTGCTGCCTTAGCAGAGCCAAGTTAAAAAGCTGCAAGTCTTTCAATCCAATGCCTCCCATACCCTTCGATAAGCAAAGGCTGTTCCAAGCGAGTATAGCTCATCCTCGACCCCTCTCCTTGCTAACCCACCACCAACGACAGATTTTAGAAGCCATCTCCTCTATCGTACCCCTAGAAGAAGGAAAACAAACATAACGTAAGTAGGTAGCGATTGTAAAATAGATTTGATGAGTATCTCTTTACAACCATAGCACAGAAGGCGTTTAGACCAACCGTTAATTCTATTGGGGAAACGATCTAGAATGTGCTTAAAAGCCCTCGTTTTTTGCTTTCCAATAAATAATAGGGACTGAATTGTTGATTTTGAGTACTAGGGACTAAATTGTGAAAAATTCAAAATTTAGGGATAGAATTGAAAATAGGGAGCTAAATTTGGGTTAAAGTGAAATTAGTATAAAAATTTGAGGTTACATGTGGAGATTAAATTAGTCTTGGTTTAGGGACTAAATTGAAGTTTAAGCAAGTATGGTATAAATTTTGAAATTTATTAGAATTGAGTTGTGTATTATTGATTTATTTTAATTCTTTTATTCTGTAGAGAACATCATTCTGGAATCCTTGAGTAAGAAGGGGAAAGACAAGGTTGACATCGAGTGGCTCGGAATATACGGTTTGTATTTCTATAATCCAAACTAAACTATGTTTTACAACATATTGATATAATTACCATGGTAAGCATTAAGGTGAGAATTGTGATCCGATTGGATTATAAGAATTTATTGTTGCTTATGAAAGCAAATGATTCATAATTGAAAAGTATGTGTATTTTTATATATATGTGAGTTGGAAATATATATATGTATAATTATATAGAGTATAAATGTGAATTCGATACATTGGCTGAAATTGAAGAGGAAATAAAAACCCTATTAACTGTTTCAGGCTAAGTCGGATATAGATAGCATGCCATAGGATAGGAAGAGTTCAGAGATTTCTTCGACTTCGAGTCGATGAGACACTGGGTGCCAATTTTCTTTTGTTTAACTGATGAGACACCGAGAGTCAACTTATTATAGTGCTGAGCGCAATTATTGCTTCAGATATTTATCCGATGAGGTGTTGGGTTTCAAACTAGTGTATTGGTTGGATCTGTGTATCCGTCTGAGTCTGATTCGTGTTAATAGGGGAAATTAAATGATAAAATTTATGTATTTAATATCGAAATGATAAGAATGTGAAATGGAATATGAAATGGTGAAATTGGTTGCGAAAATTGAATGAATTATGAGAAATGAATTCATGAATTGGACATAGAGATGAATCATGCCATTGTATGAGTTGAATTATCAAATGTCATATGAAATGCTATTGCCATGTGCTAGAATTTGTGAAAACTATTGGATGTGGACAAGGAATGAATAAACTAACATTATTGGCTTGATATATATATATATATATATATATATATAGTACATAACATTACTTATTTTCATTTTTACATTTTAATAATTTATATCAAGTTTTAAATTTTCGGATTATAGAAATACCATTGAGTTATACTCAATGTACAGTTTTGTTTCCTGTGTGCAGGTTAGATACGTTTCAGCTTATTACCAATTCAACATCCATCAACGATCCTAGACTCAAGTGTGGTGATGTTTTATTTTGTAATGGCATGTACCTAGGAGGTCTTTTGAATGATAGTTGTTATGTAATGTGATGAGTTTAGGAGTTCCATGTGTAATGGTATTTATGTGTTCATAAAGCTGAGGCTTAATCTATGTTTTGGTATGTTAGTCAAGATTAATGCTTTGCATGTGTTTTAGTTTTAAGCTTGGTAGCCTAAATAGCTAAAACATTAGTTCAATTATGGTCATTTGGTATGAATGAATGTTTGGATGGTTGATGTCTTATTGATATGTTTGAAAATATAAAATCTGGTACCAATGAGGGTACATTGGTTAGACATTTGAGATGGATGTTTTGGTATGTTTTAAGCATGTTTAATTGTGTTTTGAATAGGTTAAATGGTTGGTAATTGGGTTGCTTAGTGTCCAAGTAAGCATGATTTGGTAAACTTGAGTTTTAAGGTACATTTAAGTACATACGGCCTAGCCACACGGCCGTGTGTCTTGTGAATTTTAGTGTAGGTTTACATGGTCTGGCACACGACCTGTGACACGATCGTGTGACCCAAGTCAGTGAGTTACACGAGTAGAGACACGGGCTAGGACACGGCCGTGTATCTCAAGTCAGTAGGTTACATGGGCAGAGACAAGGGCTGGGACATGGCCGTGTCTCTCAACTTCGAAAGCTACACAACTTGGGGCATATCACACGGCCTGGCCATACGACCGTGTGACCCCTGTTTCTAAAATTTTTGAAAAATTTCCCTAAACCCTTTTGAATTGTTTCAAATTAGTCCCTATTTATTTTTGATTAATTTTTAGGGTCTTGTAAACTCGTATTAAGGATTGTAAGAGTATTTTACACTAATTTTAAATGATGTAGCAAACCTAACTAGGTGAAGCAGGTCATTATACTAATATCATCGGATGTAGATAGCCAGAGTATAATTCAATACTCTGATGCTAATAATTAGAATAGTCTTGTTATGTATCCAACTTCTAGCTTTAAGAGGGGATAAACAGTGATAAGAGTGTAAATAGTGAAAGACCAAGTTTAGCATTGAATCGCATATCTCATCATTTGGTTGTATAGGATAATAATAATATTGAAGTATTAGATTTCTGCTCTCTGTATAATATGAATGTTAATAGTTAGCTTGCACCTTTGATTATGTTGTAATTAAATGTTCTAATTGGTCAGTAATGCCCGTGACCCTAATCCAACAACGGAGGCGGGTTAGGGGTGTTACAGCTAAGCTCCACAGATGTAGGGAAACTAAATTGCATAAACAACTTCCTTGTGTTCTGTGTATTTTCTGTTTTAACATTTAGTGGTTAAGAGAGTGCCCACTACCTTAGGCACCACTTTGCCTAAACAGTTTGATTCTCAAAAAATGTTTAGATTATTTCAACACGCGTGGTAAAGGTGCTTAAATCAAGAGAGTGTTGTGCTGATTTGAAAAAGTTATCTTTATTATTTTCCTTTGTATTTTTACACTCTATTATTAGGCTCTTTTTTTTTTGTGAGAGATTGAACCTTTGTAAGTGAGATTTTGGGTGAATGGTTGTGACTAGCTACTGGGGTTGCAATTACTTTTTTGTGTAAGGGTAGATTGAGCTTTAGTCAATAGATGATCTGGATGATTATTAAATATGAGTCAATTATTGAGTAAGGTTCCACAAAGTAGGATTGGTTCCAAACTGGGTTAACAAATCGCTTATGTTTATTTATCTTGTTTTCTTATTTGCTTACTATATGCTTTCTGTTCGAACATGTGTCTAAACATCTCTTTGAACACCACCTATTTACAAATTTGTCTGAACATTAAACTGTATTATAGCAAACCGAAGTTCTTACATAGATATTACAAATTTGTTATCATATTTATTATCTAATATTAATTTATAGTGGATACAAATATGAGAAAAAAAGATTTGAGAGTTTTAAAGTTGGTAAAACATTGTAGTTTAAGGGCAGCCCATTGTAGAAGCTTGTGTTCTTCATGAGTAGGCTTAAAAGATTAATCCAGCATGGGCTTGCTCATCCTTCACAATATGAGTTATGTATAACAACTGTACAATCAACACTGAGCTAAACTATGTATGAGTTTGGATTTGTCTTCACTTTGTTAACAATGATAATCCAATAACCATTTGCCTTGGAAAACTACTAAAACAAAGCTACATCATCTCAATAATTACATCAAAGCTATTAACTCTTTCACGTCCTTGATTCTTGTTGGAGGTGACGAGTGTTTAAGAAAGATGGTTCTTTTCTTAAATGAGTTTTAAGTGTGACAAATCGAATTTCTCATTAAAATTTTCAAGTTGATTGGCATAAACCCTAGATGATATATTTATTAACATTATTTTAAAAAAAATCATATATTTTAATTATAATATGTTATAATATATATGATGGTACAAGGATCAATATAGTGGAGATGGATGATTCACCTTGTAACTTCAAGCCACCAAGTAAAATGGTCAGAGTAGAAAGAGAGGAGGAGATGTGGATGTTGGAGATAAGCAAGGAGGATTACAGGATGCTTGGTCTTGTTCTTAAACCTTGGGCCTCATATAGATGTTGTCTCTTGTCCTAATGTGCCATGTGTCAAGCTATTATTAGTGAGTCAAGGGCAAATAGGTTAGTACTATTAACTTAGATAGAGTGGTGCTATGATGCACCCTAAGTTGCCTTAGATGGAATGTACGAAAATTTCCTTCTATATTTAAAATAAGTTCGAGGATACTTTAGTTTTTTTTTAAATAAGCCAATAAAAAAGTAACATGTAGTGAGTTTGAACCCATATCAATTGAGTTGATAAAACCTTATATCACTTAACCAAAACATTATTTTATTTGTTTTATAATAATCATTTTAATTTTATTGTGCATATTTTATTACCTTCTTCAATTGTGTATATTGATAAAGTTATTGATTAAGTTGGTATCACAAGTTAACTCTACACCAACTAAAGATTGATGTTAACCTTAGGATAAATAATTATAGTGGATTTAGTATTCTTAATCTGATGCATTTAATATATTATTTTTCATTTTAATATCGTAAATATTTCATATGCTATTATTAATTAGTTATGAACCATATGTTTCATTATCTATTGAATATCATTTTTAAATAGACTTCTATATTCTAAATACATAGTTTCCATCCGTATGTGTGATAAGATTTGTATTTTAATTTTTAATTTTTATAATCTATATTTGATTTAATATTGAAAAAGATTATATAATAAAAAATGAAATATAAAAAGTTTGAAACCAGCTAAAATTGTTTTTAAAAATAAAATAAAATAAAATAAATAGAAAAAAAAAGGATAAAATGAATAAAATGGGATTTGTGAGCAAAAATATCCCTAATCTTGTTTGTTGCCTACTCCCAAAGTCCCAAGAGAAAAAGGATGATGTTGGGACGTCACCTCCCTAGTGCCTTGAAAGCTTAGCTAATGCTGCAAACAAATGCCAAGTAGCAGCAGCGAAAACAAAACCAAAAACTATATCTGTCCTCACAGACAATATGATGCAGAAAGCTATGATGGCTGCTACCTCAAGAACTCTCCTTTCTGTCTCTCTTCTTTCCTCTCCCAAACATTGCTCTTACTACCCTTTTCTCAAACCCTCTAGGGTTTTTCGAGGGTTTAAGCCTTTCTGCACTGCCTCATCCCCAATCCCCACCACCGTTGATCCTGACGACTTGAAACACTCCATGCTACTTGAAAGGCTTAGAACCAGACATCTTAAACATTCTGCGAAACTCCCATCCTCATCACCCTCTAAGCCTCCACAAAACCTGCCCGTTTTGGGTCAAGAGACCGAGGCTTATGATAAGGGGAAAGGGAAGAAGAAGAATAAAATTATGGCCGATAGTTTTGAGGAGTTGGGTTTGAGTGAAGAAGTGATGGGTGCTGTTAGAGAGATGGGGATTGAAGTTCCTACTGAGATTCAGTGTATCGGGATTCCTTCTGTATTGGAAGAGAAAAGTGTGGTTTTGGGTTCTCATACTGGCTCTGGCAAGACTCTTGCATACATGTTGCCACTTGTTCAGGTCTCCTTTTTCTCTTCATTTTCAGAATTAATTGTGGATTGTTTTAAAGCGGTTTTTGTGCTTCCTTGTATCGTTTTCCATTTTCTGCTCAAGTGTCTTCTTTTCATTCATTTCTCTTCTTTAACTCTTGTATTTAGTGATTACGGTGTCTGGGTGATTCGACTAGGCTTTGGGTGTTTATCTCATCATGCGTTGTTGATGAATTAGAAATTTTGAGGTGTTTCTTTTTGCACCTTTATTGAGCTTGGGCCTTGGGGTACTGAGTATTAATTTGCATTGGAATTGTGATTTTGGTTTCTTAGCATTCTCATATGAATTTGCATTCACATTCCACAGCATTAGAATTTTGATTTTGATTTCTGAGCTTTCGCTTCTTTCTTCTATTGGCTCAAGAAGTAACCGATTTCACGTGAACTGTGTTGGTAGCGGAAGTTTTTAGAATTTAAAGGCAATTTGCTTTTGTGTGTTTGTCTTGCAGTTGCTGAGGCGGGATGAGGCAATGTTAGGCATGCTAACAAAGCCCAGGCGTCCACGAGCCGTTGTTCTATGCCCCACAAGAGAGCTGTCTGAGCAGGTTTTGGTTACTCACCCTGCTACGATTTGGACCTCCGAATTTGTTCTATATTTATAGACTTTGACTTCTATCACTTGGGAGCATCCGAGATGAAAGTCTCTTGCACAGTTTTGAGTGAGAGAAAGAATAGAGGAATCCTCTTTTCGACTCTTACTCTTCCACTCTGCTCACTTCTTTTCTTTTTGTTACTAGATTGATGTTAGTGGCTTTTTAGGTTTTTCGTGTGGCAAAGTCTATTAGCCATCATGCAAGATTTAGGTCTACTATGGTCAGTGGGGGAGGCCGGTTAAGACCACAAGAGGACTCTTTGAATAACCCAATTGACATGGTAGTTGGGACCCCTGGTAGGGTCCTTCAACATATTGATGACGGGAACATGGTTTATGGTGATATCAAATACTTGGTAAGGATGCTAACTTATATATTTGAATTTACTTATTTTATAGAGCTGTGTTCAGTGTCCTTCTAAATAAATAAACACATTTTTTCAATGGTTTGAAAATTTATGAAGAAACTAATAGTCTATAGATTTATTAATGTTTCTAATCCTTTTCTAGGTTTTGGATGAGGCTGACACTATGTTTGACCGTGGCTTTGGTCCTGACATTCGCAAGTTTCTTGGTCCATTAAAAAATCGTGCTCTAAAAGCCAGTGGCCAAGGATTTCAAACTATTTTAGTGACAGCTACAATGACAAAGGTTTGCCGGTTCAGCTTACTCTCGTGTCGGCATTCATGTTATGCACTATTCTTGAATCTAAGTTTTTGTTTTTGCTCACAAAATGTCATTATTTACCTTTATAATATTTACAGTTAGTCCATTCACTTCTATTGAGATCTTGATATTGGGATGTTGAACACTGAAGAAATTCCTTCTTTATTACGTAGTTAATTATATTATAAACGTGATTATCGTTATTATTTATTGTTCAGGGCATTAGAATTTAGAGGTAAATCTACAATGATGCTTCTGACATTGAGCAACTTTTTTAAGGATTTAATGCCGGTGCATATTGAAGGCCAATTATTTAGTTAGAACATTTCCAAAGATCTATACCGGAAAACTTTGACTTGATTATATTTTAGGTGGGTTTAAAGAGGGAGAGTTTTAAGGGCATACTTCTCATTTTTATGTTTTTTTATAAACACTTGAGAGAAATTTAGGTGCATGGTTACTTCTTAAATATTTAGGTTTATAGTAACTTTTTACTTATTTGTTTGATTTAATGAGAATTTAAATTTTAATATCCGTGAGACTCTCAGGCTGTGCAGAAACTGATTGATGAGGAATTTCAAGGAATAGAACATCTACGAACATCAACACTGCACAAGAAAATAGCATCTGCTCGTCATGATTTCATCAAACTTTCGGGTTCTGAAAACAAGCTGGAAGCATTACTGCAGGTCTAATCCTATGGTTTTTTCTATCATCTTATACTTTGTCATTAGTAGTGGTCAGTTAGAAATTTAAAATTTCATGCAGAAAATCTCAAGAAGAAAACATTTCAGTATCATTCAAGATAAGAGGACCATATTATTGTGCTGTTCAAAAACCTTTAGTTAATGTTAATAGATACACATGAAATTGTTGCAAAGAGGGCATCTTGTAGGTAATGTGGTGCATCTGGTAGAATTCAACTAATCATTTATAACTGATCCCTTGAAAATATAGAGTTGTTCCAGGTCTGTATTTTGATCATGATTCTCTTTTACAATTATTTTACCATTTGTTTCAACATAATTATTATAAAATTATCATAGTTAATGTAGTTTTGAAATCAGGTACTCATCTAGGTTAACGACCATATTAAAATCCTTTTGAGTGTCCAGCGGCATTATATCCCATATCAGTTACGTTTGTAGTTCGCTGTGGTCTTTGATTTATATTGGACCTCCCCAATTATTCCATTTGGTTTTATATTGGACACCGATGCTTTAATATGATAGCAGAAGCCGATTGTTTGTTGCACCTTTCTTTTTCTTCCTGTCTTACTTCTTGTTGGCCTACATGTGATGTTAACTAGTCATACTATCCTAAATAGCTTAGGTTTATACTTTATAGTGGCCTTACATTTGGCTTGGACCTGTGGACCTATTTGCTTATTTGTTTTAATTTGATTCTGATGCTTTAAAAAGAAGGATCTGCATCATAGAAGGGCAAAGTATAATCTTCCCGAATATAGATGTTCTTTCAACAGTTTATGCAAGCACTGGGTAGAAGATGGAAATGCTATTGCAGAGTATTTGCCAGACATATAATGATAATATCCAATATCTGTCACCCTGAAGCTGCTTCATAACTCAATCTGTCTGCCTTTTATTTGCCTTCAAAATCTTCAGCCAACCTATACATTATAGTGGTGGCTAAAATCCTGGTATATACAACCTGCCTACCTTCTTTTACACGTTTGGCAGGATCTTGGTAGTGATGTTGTCATCTGCATGTTCTCCGAAAAATCGTTTGATTAGCATTTTGAAAAAATTAGTTAAGTATTTTCTTCAGCAAACATTAATTTTCTAGTGAAATGAGATATGACATTAACTTAACAGTGAAATTGATCTAGTTCTGTATTATCTGGCTAAGTACAGTGTAGAAATTTAGAGATATTATTCATCTGTATTTTTGCTAGTTAGCTTACAAATATATATAGAGAGAAATTATCCTAAGGCAGGAAATAATCCCTAGAGAATAGTAACAGCCTAAGAATCAGTAATTAGGATTAGTTTCTATTTACAGAAGATCTCCTAGTGATAAGGAAAGTAACCTATCCTTAATCTTAGGAATTCCAACACCCCCCCTCAAGCTGGAGTGTAGATGTTTATCAAACCCAGCTTGCCAACAAGTTCTTCAAACATGTTTCTGTCCAAGCTTTTTGTTAACACGTCTGCAACCTGTTGTCTAGTAGGTAGATAGGTAACACATACTTTTCCTGAGTGTATTTTCTCTTTTATAAAGTGACGGTCTATCTCAATATGTTTGGTACGATCATGATGCACAGGATTGTGAGCTATACTGACAGCTGCTTGGTTGTCACAATATAATTTCATAGGTCTAGTATAAGGAACTTTTAGTTCCCCCATGAGTCTTTGTATCCAAACTCCTTCGCAAATACCATGCGCTAGTCTCGGTACTCTGCTTCTGCACTGCTGCGAGCTACAACAGACTGTTTATTACTCCTCCATGTCACTAGGTTACCCCAAACATAGCTACAATAACCACTTGTAGAGCGTCTGTCGTTGATGGAACCTGCCCAGTCAGCATCAGTGTAGACTTCTACATCTTTATTGGCATTTTTCTTGAAGTATAGGCCTTGGCCAGGGGTCCCTTTTAGATATCTTAGTATTCGATATGCAGCTTCTAGGCGCTTCTCCCTTAGGGCATGCATATATTGACTTATAACACTCACACTAAAGGCTATGTCTGGATGAGTGTGAGCTAGGTAGATAAGTCTTCCTACTAGACGTTGATATCTCCCCCTGTCGACTTCTTCTCCATCCTTATCAGTGCCCAATTTAAGATTAAACACCATAGGAGTTTTAGCTGGTTTGCAACCCATCAAACCAACTTCTGATAGCAAATCGAGAACATATTTCCTTTGGGAGATGGAAATACTTCTTTTAGACCTTGCTACTTCCATGCCAAGAAAGTACTTAAGATTCCCCAAGTCTTTAAGTTCAAACTCTGTTCCAAGAAATTCTTTCAACCTCTCAATTTCACTTGTATCATCTCCTGTCACTATAATATCGTCCACATAGACAATGAGAATGCAACATTTTCCTTGCTCCGAGTGCTTGTAGAACATGGTGTGGTCTGCCTGTCCTTGAGTATAATTTCTGCTCATCATAGCCTTTGCAAATCGACTGAACCATGCCCTTGGAGATTGTTTCAGCTCATACAAAGACTTTTTCAATTTACACACTTGGCCCTTGCTTTCTTCAAACCCGGTGGGAAATCCATGTATACTTCTTCATTTAAATCCCCATTGAGGAAAGCATTTTTAACATCCAATTGAGTCAAGTGCCAATTAAGATTGGCAGCGAGAGATAGGAGAACTCGAATGGTGTTAAGTTTGGCAATCGGTGCAAATGTCTTTTCATAATCAAGCCCATAAGTTTGGGTGAAGCCCTTAGCCACAAGTCGAGCCTTGTATCGATCAATATGGCCATCAGGTTTGAATTTAGTAGTAAAAATCCATTTACAGCTTACTGTTTTCTTCCCTTTAGGTAGATCCGAAACTTCCCATGTTCCATTATTCTTGAGGGCCTCCATTTCTTCCCTTACGGCTTGTCTCCATTCATCTGATTCAAGTGCTTCTTCTATAGTTTTCGGAGTTTTTACAGAATCAACATTAGTCACAAATGCTTTATAAGACTTAGATAAGTTTCCATAGGATACAAACCGAGAAATAAGGTGTTGAGTGCAACTCCTTGTGCCCTTTCTCACTGCGATTGGAAGATAGATGGACAGTGATGGAGGTGAGACTTCAGTTTCAGCATTTTCAGAACAGTCCTCGGGTGGAGATGGAATAGGCACTGCTGTATCAGTTTCAGGACAGCGATTTCATTGGGAGTAAACCTGCAGTTCAGGCACCTGTTCTTGCTGTTTTCCTTGATTAGAAGGCAGTCCCAGTTCGGTATTAAGATCAGGTAGGATTGTGCTAATTTTTGGGTTTATAGGAGAAATAGTATCTATATTGGGAGTAGCACCTTGGTTACCTTGGTTGTTAGGCTTGTTTGTGAGGGTAGTGGTAGGATCTTGAGGGGGTATGATAAGAAGATTATTAAGGGTTTCATCTTCATTGAAAGTCTCCCCCCGAAGATGAGAGACTCCAAAATATGGTTCATTTTCAAAGAAGGTCACATCCTGAGAGACAAACATTCGACGTAAAACTGGTGAGTAACACTTATAGCCCTTTTGAGTGGAAGAATAACCAATCAATATGTAGGTGTGGGCTCGAGGGTCAAGTTTGGACTGATTTGGTTGATGGTTATGGACAAAGGCTTTGCAACCAAATATTCTGGCTGGAAGGTTAGTAACACGGAATAGGGGAAAGGATTTTAGGAGTGTATTTAGAGGTGTTTGAAAGTTTAATACCTTTGAGGGCATTCGATTTATGAGGTAGCAAGCAGTAAGAACAACCTCTCCCCAAAGGTATTTAGGGACATTCATAGTGAACATTATGGCTCGAGCCACAGCAAGGAGGTGTCGATTTTTCCTCTCGGGGATCCCATTTTGTTGAGGAGTGTCTGGGCAAGAGCTTTGGTGTATGATGCCATGGTCAGAAAGGTATGGGCTTAGGACAGAGTTAAAGTATTCCCTTCCATTGTCAGTGTGGAGGGTATGTATGTAGAATTGAATTAGGTTTGGACCATTGAGTGAAAATTTTGGAATACTTTGGGTGTTTCAGATTTTTCTTTGAGTAGGTAGACCCAATAGACTCTATTATGGTCATCGATAAATGTTATAAACCATTTAGCCCCGGTAATATTTTTCACTCAGCTAGCTCCCTATAAGTCACTGTGGATTAAAGAAAAAGGTTGGGACTGTATATAAGGTTTTAAAGGGTATGGTACTCGGGTATGTTTGGATAATTGACAAATTTCACACTTCAAGGAATTTAAATTTTTATTTCGAAATAACAGCAGAAGATATTTTTTCAAATACAATAGATTTGGATGCCTTAACCTACGGTGCCATAGCATAATTGTGTCTTCTTTTGAAGTGGATAGAGCCAATCCCCCCTGTGTGCTGTCTTTATTCCAAACATATAGTCCATCATCAACATTAGCAGTGCCAATCATCCTCCCCGATTTCTGTTCCTGTATCACACAACCAATTTCAGAAAATTCAACAAGCATTTTTCCATCCTTGGTAAGTTTACTTATAGAAAGTAAATTACAGGATAAGTTTGGAACATGTAGGACTTTATCAAGAGAGAAATTTTCTGTTATTTGAACTTTTCCTACTCTAGCCACAGGTGAGTAAGAACCATCAGCTATGCGGATTCAAGACTTGTTATGACAAGTGGTATAGGTTTTGAACAAGGTAGAGTTATCTGTCATGTGATCTAAGGCACCCGAATCTAGAATCCAAGAGGATTGATTATTAGTTTCAAAGGCAATGTTGAAGGCGGTACCTTGAGTGGCTAGAGATCCATGAGCAGTGGAAGTACCAAGCATCTTGTGGAGAGTTTCAAGCTGTGTTTTGGTTAGGCGGACATCGAGAACATCTTCTGCAGTATTAGAAGATAACAGGGCAGTCTTCTTGTCTTTTTGTTTCTTTTCAGGGTAGCCATGAAGTTTGAAACATTTTTCCTTCGTGTGACCAACACGGTTGCAGTGGTTACACCATGGCCTGTTTGATCTAGGATCATTTCCATTGCGTGGTTTTTGTGTTTGTGGACCTCTGGATATAAGAGCAGAGGTTTCAATGGGTTGGTTTCTAGAAGACGTTATAGGTTTAGACTCCTTTGACTCTCCCATCATGACAAGGCGACACTTTTCTTCTCTTCTAACTTTTGAAAATGCCTCACCAATGGTTGGGAGGGGTGATCTGCCCAGAATTCGGCCCTGGACCTCATCTAACTCACGATTCAGTCCTGATAGAAACTCATAGAGACGCTCATTGTTGAGGTGAGTCATAAACCTAGTGTGTTCTAAGCCTTCACCCCAATCTGCCTTATAATACATATCTAACTCTTGCCACAAGATTTTTAGATTGTAGTAGTGAGTTACCTCAAGTGTCCCTTGTCGAATAGCTTTTAATTTAAGTTTGATCTCAAACACTTGAGAAGCGTTTCCAAGATCTGAGTAGTTTTCTTTAATTGCATCCCACATGTCTTTTGCAATCTTGAAGAGGAGATAGGTTCGGCTTATATGGCCTTCCATTGAATTAATCAGCCACGCCATAACAATGGAGTTGTTGAGTTCCCAAGTAGCATAAGTAGGGTCAGCTACGTTTGGTCGTGAAAGTTCTCCATTGATGTATCCTAATTTGCCTCGGCCACGGATCACCATAAGAACGGATTGAGACCACTGTAGAAAATTCTTCCCATCTAGTCGATGACTAGTGATCATAAGTGAAGAATTAAGATCACTTTGATTGATTCCCTGGTTAGCATTCTGAGATATTTGTAAATCTCAGTTTCAGACAAGGCTTCATTAAGGTCACCCATGGGAGAAAAAAAATAGAGGGATTTTTAGGAAGATGGATGAGAGATCGGAGGGATTTTTAGGAAGATGGATGAGAGGATCGAATAATTCCTAGAGCTCCGATACCATGTAGAAATTTAGAGATATTATTCATCTGTATTTCTGCTAGTTAGCTTACAAATATATATAGAGAGAAATTATCCTAAGGTAGGAAATAATCCCTAGAAAACAGTAACAGCCTAAGAATCAGTAATTAGGATTAGTTTCTATTTACAGAAGATCTCCTAGTGATAAGGAAAGTAACCTATCCTTAATCTTAGGAATTCCAACAGTAACTTATGTAGCTCTGGTTGTGATGTCATGATAGGTTCTTGAGCCAAGTTTAGCTAAGGGGAACAGAGTAATGGTGTTTTGTAATACATTAAATTCTAGCCGTGCTGTTGATCATTTTCTTGGTGAAAATCAGATCTCTACTGTAAATTACCATGGTGAGGTGCCTGCAGAACAAAGGTGAGATATTACAAGATGTACATGGTATATCTGATGCTGGATATGATGCTCCGGATGTATGTTCGCCCAAAGTAAATACTCAGATTTTTTTTTTCTGAAAACAGGGTTGAAAACCTGAACAAGTTCAAGAGTGATGATGGAGACTGTCCCACATTGGTTTGCACGGACTTGGCTGCTAGAGGGCTGGACTTGGATGTTAATCATGTTATCATGTTTGATTTCCCTTTAAACTCTGTAAGCATCATTTCTTTGATCAACTTGTTTGGGTCTTAGCTTGCCCTTCTCTCAAACCTGAACTCCTTTGGTTTTGTGCCCCCTTTCTTTATGGTTCTATTTTTTCTCACTTCTGTTTGGCCTTTTAGATCGACTACCTTCATCGCACTGGAAGAACTGCACGAATGGGTGCCAAAGGTCTGACCATTTCATTTCAAGTCTATGCATATTAGCTTGTTTTATTTCTATTTGCTTAAGTAAACATGCTTTATCAACTTCACCAATCTTAATATTTCTTCTTTCAACAGCAAGGTAAAGTGTACTGTATGGAAATTTGCCTAAGAAAATTTTGATTGATCATATTCCCAAACAACCATAGTATTATTATCAATAAACTGTTTATACTTCCCTTTTGGAGATCAATTTGTCCATTGAGCCTTCTTTCCATGAGAGCTTTGCTAACAAGTGTCCTTAGGGCACTCTTTTAGGTTACTGCTTTGTTTATAGTGATAACATTGTATTAGATGCAATAATTGACAATTTTATTCTACATTTCCAATGCAGTGTGTGAGATATTACTATATATAGCATCCTTAAAAAGTGCCCCTTTGGTCACTCATTATCAAAATCTTTGGACATAGTAATATCTAATTCTGTATCTTCTTTAAGTGGATACCATGACATTTTTGCCTCTAATGCCGTATCTTCTTGTCTTGACTTAGAGGCAAAGGCCATTTCTTTCAGCAAAATTAAATCACAAAATATTTTGTTTTCAGGGAAAGTAACAAGTTTGGTGGCTAAAAAGGACTTATTGTTGGCAGAAAGGATAGAGGAGGCAATAAGAAAGAATGAGAGTTTGGAATCTCTTACAGTTGATAATGTCCGAAGGGATACTGCAAGGACTCGGATTACCGAGCAGAAGGGGAAGAATGTTAAACTGTTTAAGGCGTCGAATCAGAAAAACAAGACTAAAGCTGTGTCTGCATCTGTGCGCACATCAGGGAAAAAACCCACAATTGCAAAGTTGGTAAAATCTACTGCTCCAGCCAAACCTTCAAAGAAAATAGTTAGGGTCTCAAAAAGTTTGAAGACTGCAAAAACATCTGCAGTGGGAAAGAAAAACAGGTCAATTGGTGGGAGTTCTGAAGGCAAGAAACTGAAGGTTGTTGGATTTAGGGGACAAGCTTCCTCGAGCAAGAGAGAATCGTTTACACCAAGTTGATTGTGGTCAAAGTTCGGAATTCTGCAAATGGCTTTTAACATGTAATCAATCAATAATTGAAAAAAAAATCATATTAAATTCATCTCTCTTATCTTAGCACTTAGAATTGATTGCAACACATCTATATTTGTTTTTCCACTTTGCACCCTTCAAGGTTAGCTGAGGATGTCTTAGTGGGAGTTTATATTAGCCTGTTGTGCAGAAAATTCATACATGGACCCCCCCCTCCTGTACGGGTATTGATTTTGTTCCATTATGACTGTTAATGCAACGCATAGAATTCAGTAGTGCATAGGGTTATAAATATACCAGGAGGAGGTTTGTTTTTACAGGATATTCTGATATTTTGAACATTTTCTATCATATTATGTTGACAGGCTGGGAGTATGTGGCATGGTAAATATAATTAAAATATTACACAAAGCACAACATGAACAAGGATACATAAATTGCGGTAATGTACGTCAAACTCGTTTACTTCCATGTGAGTAGACGAGGAGTTTTGGAAGAGGTAACAACATTGCCTTCAGAATCATATATTATGACCCCAGAAAAATCAGGTAGCTGACACTTCTCTCCCATGAGAATGTTCTTCTGCCAAACTGGTTGTTCACGGCTGAACATGCTTGTGTCCGCAACATCTTCAGCTTGGTAGCCACTGATTTCGGCGTTTGTAGATTCATGCTGTATTTCTATGACAGGATCGATATAATCCTCGTCGAAAAATTCATAGCAGGCTCTCCATTGATGGCGCAGTTTGCGCGTGTGGGAAGCACACTTGATTAATGCAAAAGCGCATAGAAGAAGGGTAACTACAGCCAGGCCTGCTTGAGAGGCGTTGAGTGGTGTTGAACTTGGTGGTGTTGAGTAAAGTTGGCGAGCCATGGGAGACCTGAGACACATTTCTGGGAAAATGGTGAACAACTTTATATATACGGCCATTTTTGTGTGGCTAAATGAATGGGGTTGTTGAAATTGAAGGATTTGTTAGATTTTAGACATAACTAATATTCTTTCTGTTTTTTGGCGGTTTAGGTTAAGATTGACCTTTCCTTCATAGGTTTCAGCAGCACGCAAAAGTTGATTTTTGCATGCATTTTGTTTGCTTCTACTGAATCTATTTGACTTATAATTCTAATAGTTGACACTGTAGAGATATTTATGGGTTGAGTTTAATCAAATTTAGATTTGAGCTCTTATTTGTAAATAGTTAGCTCGCGTTGATTTCAAGCTCAATTATATTTTTAAAATTTTTAATATTAAATATTTAATAATTTTATATTTTTCATTTGTTAAAATTTTATTTGTAATCAACTTTATATTTTTTTAGTATGTTTATATTATACTATTTATATATCATTATAGATTTAATTTTACTTGTTATAAGTTACATAATATATGAAAGTAGCATTATACTGTATTACAAATTTAAAAAATGAATCGGGTTAGACTAAATATTAAATGCTTGAGTTTAAGTTTGGCTCATAATTTAAATGAATTTAATTTTTTTATTTAAATCTATTTTTGAAATCTAATATTTGTGTTCAAATTCTTTCAAATTTTTAATAAACTCAAAGGCTAATAACCTAAGTTGAAAATGTATAAAAATGGAGGACTATAACCCTACAAGGTGGTAGGTTGCTCATTAGTACAAGGATCACATATCTCTTATGGATTAAGTAAACTGTACTACTATAAAAGTATAAGATAACTAATGCAATTTTCTTCATTATTTGCGTCAGGTGCAAAATGTAAATGCGCTTTCCTTTTCTTTTTCTTTTCCAAAAAGGTTTAATGCACTGTTTTATCCGTAAATTTAGTATTTTTTTTTACATTTAAATTTTTTTTGTTCATATTAGTTTGAGGTAGTTTTCTCTAATTTAATCTTTGAATTTGGTTTTTGTTTAGATGTGATGATATGATACGCTACTAATATGTCATGCCATTATTTGAAAATTTTAAAATACCTCTGTATTTTGTATTTTTTATATTTTTTAAAATTTTCGAGTGATGATGTGCTATAATCATGTCACATCATCATACTTTAACGAAATTAAGTTTAAACATTAAATTGAAAAAATTGCCAAATTTTGAGACTAATGTAGAAAAAGAAAGAAAATAAATCAATAAAAACAATAAAGTTCAAGATCTAATTGTAATCTAGTGAAGTTTAAGAGTTTATTACAAGCCACAAACTGGTATAAAAAATATGAATTAAGGAAAAATCAAAGTCTTGCCTCTTCTCTATACTTGAAGGAGTGCATAGGGTTTTTTTGTTGTGTGCATGCTTTTGTCTTGTTTGTCAAGGGTGTCCATTTTGATCGTTGCTTGTTGATTGGTTGAGATGTTGTGTTCGTTCAAGAGAAGGTGGAAGAGGAGCTTGTCCTCGAGCTTGAGGAAGTGAAGGCAGAGAACAATTATAAAGACCAACGTGTGGGGCATGTATTTAACCTTTTGGTGAGGTTGGTCTTTATCTTATCCGGTTCTATCATAAGGTTGATATGAAGAAGGTGATAGTAGGAGGCATGTATTTAACTAGGCTTGCCACCCCCTATACTTTTAGTTAGACTAGGATTTCATTTTTATATTTGAAATAGACATTTTCCTATAAATAGATGACACCGGTAGGGCTAAATACAGAACTTTGAGATATTGTTATTCTGCCCAAAAATAGTGAGAGTTTTATTCTCTAAGTACAAAATTCTATTTTCCAGGATAACAATTCTACCAATTTCTATTGAGAGAGAATTTTGCTTTCACCCTGAAAGTAAATAAAATTATTTCTGGTTCTTTGTTTGATTCGAATCATTCGAGCCCACACTTGATGTAGTTCGTGGTATGAGAATAGCGGAGAAGGTCATTCGGTTCAAAGCCAAGAACGACAAGTATCCATCTAACTGAAAACACAAGTGCAAATTTGGTAAAGGGTTTATTTCTATAAATATCACAAACCGGCTCGATTTTCAAAATTTTTATTTTTCGTTGTGCAAGAAAACCATTTTCAAATAGGAATTTTTCCAACATTGTTGCAGATCATATAGTATTATGTCTCTACGGAGACCCTGGTGTGGTGGAGGGATGCATTTGCATATGTATATGCACTTGATGCCTATGGGCTTTGCACTTTGGTGCCCTAGTGTGATGTAGTTTAAGCTCTTATGAGCTACCTAGTGTGGTGTAGTTCACCCATGTATCCGAGTTTGTTTTACTAGGGTATGATTTTGTGTCATATTTGATTCTATTAAGTGTGATTACTTTAAGTTACACGAGCTTGGTATGATAAATGTTGCACGAAATATTCAAGTTGTACGTTGATCGATAAAGCTCAGTGGTACTTTCTATGATTCAAGACAATAAACCAATAACATTAACACATATGAATATAATCAATACCTGATCTATTTTCAACCAATTCAATTCATTCATGTATATATATACCAATTTAGTGCTCAATCTCATTTGGTAATCCATGAGAACATATAAAACCATGATTTCAATTAACTATTCTAATTCACTTTCATTTAATATCAAATTAATTGTTCATTTTACTATTTCATTCTTTCTCAAGTATACTTGTAATGACTTGATTTTCAGTGGTGTCAAAAAATACAGTTTCAGAATTCCATTTTTATAAGCAGAGAGTTCGTAAGGATGAAATATAGGGATTAATGAAGATAGTATGAAAATATATTAAAGATATATTAAGTAATTTAATTGAGAAATTAGTTAATTAAACTTAGGGACTACATTGTAAAAGTATAATCGCTATTGAGTTTTAACTAAGAAAATGCTTGGGGGACTTAGATAGCAATTATCCAAAGACCAAAATGGTTAATTAACCAATTTTAAATAGTAGATAGTGGACGGTGATGATGATAGTCATTAAGTTAATATAATTATATTAAATAAATAAGGTTAATTAAAATATAAACATGATTATCTTAATCCTTTCTTAATCTAACTATAAATATAACTCGTTAGTGGAAAGATGAAACCAAATCATCATCTTCTCCAAGCCATTATCATCCACCATTAGAGAAAAAAAGAAAGAAAACCTTCAACCTAGTTAAACATTTGGCCACTATTTCAAGCAAGTCCTTAAGTTCTTTTTCTTTGATTTTTATGGAATTTGAAAATCATGGAAGCTTGATTTAGCTAACCCATGTATTAATTTGATCAATTGTTAAGTTTTTACCAAGTTGCCATTATAGAGAAATTAATGAGTTAGACTTGAATTTGGTAGTTAATAAGCTTAGATCATGATAAAGACTAAATTGTAATGCTAATTAAGCTTGTTAGATAACTTTGAAACATTAGGGACTAAATTGAATAAATTGAAAAATATAATGAGATTATTCTATGAATAGGAAGTATAGGGTTCCTAATAAAATAATGTGAAATTGGATTTTAATTCGATGCTAGATATTGAAAGATAGACATATCCTGAGTATAGGGACTAAATTGAGTAAAATGAAAAATACGAGTGGCTATGTATTTAAATGTGAATTGAGTATAAATTGATATTATCTTTATTATTGAATTATTGAATGTAGCTAAAGATGACATCGGGTCGTCGGAAGGGAAGGGAAAGGCCAGAGTTGTTGACGAGTAATGATAATTTCAGTTTGTACTTTTATGATTCAAGATCATTAAATTTGTATTCATATACATTTTGATTTTATAATTATTTATCGAGGTAAGCTTATGTTTTTCATATGGATTGATTCGTGTAGAATGATAATTTGTTGAGAATTGATATGATATTTGCATAACATAAATGCACATAGTATGAAATTGATAATGACATATTATGTGAATTGATGAAATGAAACGATATATGATGTGAATGGGTTATATCATGTAATTGGATCATTGGTACCTTAATAATTGTTTAGGAAAAGTCGGATATGTTTGAATTGGACTTCAATTATACGCTGATAAGCTCTGGGCACATTTTACTTTGGATGTTCCAATGAGTGCTAGGCACACGTTATACTTCAGTTGTACCGAGGAGCGATGGCCGCAAACTTATGCTTTGGTCGTTCTGATGAGGCACTGAGTGCCAAATTGGTATGTTGGTTGGATGATTCGTGTATCCGTCCCGAGTCCGAGTCTGGTTAATAGGGGTTATAAAGTATGAACCCGATAAATGATATTGAATTGAAATGATATTATGAAATGGTACCACAGGTATGTAAAATGTATTTCACAATAGCATGCGAAAGACCATGCGAACTAGTTTAAATGAGCCTGGAGGGTCGATATGGAAATTGAACGAATCAATAGATTTGAAAATGAGATGAGTTAAAGAAATGAGAAATTGGTATGTTATGAAATGAAGATATATGTATCTTATTGTTGAATGGTATGATATAATAAGTTTTAATGAAAATGTCAAATGAATTTATATACAAAACTGTTATATGCATATACCATATGTTAATGGAAACTCTTGGCATGAATGGAATGTGAATTGGCTAAATTTTAAACTTGAATTAATTGTGTTGATTTTATTAATGCTATTATTATATTGAATTGAATCATGAAAGTACCACTGGGCTTTATCGCTTAACCTACGGTTTGTTTATTCCATGCGCAGGTATAGGTGGATCTCGAAGTCCCGAGAAGTGATTTCACGATCCAATCTGTAGCTCTTGACTCAACAATTTTTGTATAGTTCCTTACATTTCGATAAATGACATGTACCTAGGATTGAATCGGTTTTTAGTTGTAATGGTCAACGTGGTGTTTTGAGCATTTGATGTTGTTAATGAAATGGTTCATAATGGTTAAAGTCTTTATAGCTTGAACGTGTAATTGAGCATATATACATTGAGTTGATTTTCTTTTGAGGACTCAAGTCCAATGGTATTTTGAAATTTGACAAGTTGAAATCAAGGATATATGAGTTGAAGGATTATGCTTTCAAACTCGTAATACCACCCCATAGAAGTCGCGACACCAGTTTTCAACGTTGCAACATCCTTTGTTTGAAGTCACAATGTCAACCTACTATTTTGAAAGTCACGACACTCCTTCATCAAGGTCACAGCGTTCAGCTTTTGTTGTTGATGTCACAACTTGAGACCTTTACGGTCGCGATGCCAAGACGATCTACTTTGAAAACTTTGCAGTTAGGTCCTCAAATGGTCTCAGGTTATCATAAGAGCTATTGTAAGCTTGTATAAGCACCAGATAAGATAATATAACATGTTATATTAATGTATTAATTATTAAAACTTCTTTTAATTAATGAATAAATTGAAATTGTTTTCGTAGTTGCTCCGACAACGAATATGACATCCTATAGCTTGGACCCAACGATCGGGTTAGGTATGGGGTGTTACACTACTAGCTCAATCATATTCAAATTAGCCCTCAGGGCTCATTTTTAACCAGTTCACATGATTGTTTACATGTTCTCAATTATCACATTTCATATGCATGCAAAACATTTCATTTTCAAATGATATTTCATATCAACCATCGTTAAGCAAGCTTGTGTTTTATAACCCTTTATTAACTAAACATTGACTGAGGACTGGTACACGGATCATCTGAACATCACACCAATTTCGCACGCAATGCCTCATTGGAATGTCCGAAGTATAATTTGCACCCAATGCTCATTGGTATATCTAAAATAAAATGTGTGCTTAGCACTCAATGGAACTTCCGAAGTAATATGCGCTCAACGCTCATCGATATATAATTGAAGTATAACCTGTACACAATCTAATCCTATGACATGCCAACTATATCAATATGCCCAAGATAGTTAATAGGGAACTAATGCTCCAATTACACATCATTTACATGTTCACTCATAGTTCCATATCATTTTCATCATCATTTCATATCACGAATCATATAGCAAGTTCATATCATGCTCGTTTTTAGTATGCTCAAATTAATTCAATTCTCAGCATTCAAAACCTTCAAATACAAATCAATTCATGAGACAAGTAATAATCTTGCCTCGATAGCTAGTATGCAACAATCATATATGTATATATATATTGAACTCGAATCATAAAAGTACAAACTGAGTTTTCGTTACTCATTTACGACTCTCATTTTTCCTTTCTCTCAATACGGCCCAACATCGTCTTTAGCTATATTCGATGATTCAATTATAAAAACAATGTCAGTTCACATCCAAATAACATTAAAATACATAGTCAAACATATTTTGCATTTGTTTCATTTTAGTCCCTATAACCAGATACTTATATTTTTTCATATCTAATATCAGATTGAAATCCAATTTCGTACCCTTTCATTAGAGACCTTATACTTTCTACCTATAACATTATTTCATGTCAATTTTCAATTTATTAAATTTAGTCCCTAATTTCACAAAGTTGTCTAACAAGCTTAACTTATTTTCTAACTTAGTCCTTAACAAAATCTAAGTTCACTATTTAATAATCTTTGCAATTTCAAGCCTGATTCATCAATTCCATTCTAATGACAACTTGCTAAACATCAGCTAATTGAACAAATTAACACATGGGCTAGCTAGATCAAGCTCCAATGATTCAAATTCCAGAAAAAATTCAAAGATTTAGCTTGATTACCTTAGAAAATTGAATAGTTGAATTTTTAATTACTTTTTATTTCTTTTAGCTTGGATGACAACAAGTATGAAAAGATGAAGTTTTCATATTTCTCTCTCCACTATATAATATTTATGCTAAGATTAATTGATTAATCAATCTTAATTAACTAATTTAATTCTAATTTAAACCTTTAATCTTATTTAGTTAACTAATTAACATTACTAATCATAAGTAAGTGGATTACCATCAACATCCACTAACTTAATTCACTATAATGGTTAAATAACCATTTTAGGCCCTTTGAATAATTGCTAGCTAGGTCCCCAAGTATTTTCTAAATTAAAATTCAATAGCGATTGGAATTTTATAATTTAGTCCATGAGCTTTAATTAACAATTTTCATGGTTAAATTACTAAATCAATATTTAATATATTAACACATTAACTACGTAATTATTCCTATTTTATTTTAACAAACTCGGATTACAAAAATGAGGTTCCGAGACCACCTAAAATCATTTCATTACACATTCTCATGGCAGGTCAGTCCAATATGTTGTTCTTTTACATGTACTTATGCATTGACTTTAACATCCTTATGTCATTGACAACATTTTTTCATCAATCAGCTACATATTAGTCTCAATGCATTATTATTGTCCAAGCCCACAATAATACTTGACTAAGGATATTTAAGAATAATCATATTATTCTTATGACTTTATTATTAAACAATTTATTTAACACACATAAATAAAAATTGAAATAACAATGACAATGCCTTTTATTAGTAAACTAGGTGAACAAGTATGCGTATATGATTATCTCATGATTTGTCTTTGCGCATACTCCAATAGTTTGTGTTTGTGTTGAGTCGACTTATTACCAATAATATGTTGGTGGCTTTTGAGGTGATGCATCATATGAAAAATAAGGGGAGAAGTAAGGTATATGAGACAATTTTTTTTTTTAAAAAAAGACATTAGTAAGGCTTATGATCTAGTCGATTGGAGTTTTTACGTTTTGTGCTTTGTAAATTGGGTTTACATGAGATGTGGTGAATTGGTTAATGCTTTGAGTCTCTATAGTTTAGTACAAAGTTACTTTTAATGGGATTGAAACTGTTCCGACTGCCCCGGGTATGGGACTTAGATATGGGGACCCATTGTCACCTTACATGTTCATTATCTGTATTAAAAGGGCTTAGGTTTTTTTTTTTTTTTTGCTAAGACAAGTTGAGTTGTAGGGTAATATTCATGGAGTTTTTGTTTGTAGGGGTAGCTCACGAGTGTCTCATCTGTTTTTTTGTTGATGATAGCTTTTTTTTTTCTTTTGGGTTATAGGTGCCATATTTTGATATGACAAATTATGCTCTTTAAACACTTAAGGAGCTTGTTTCTGGGTGATTAGTAGAGAATTTTAATGCTTTTATGTACTTAGGTTAAATTTCATATTTTATGGAAATTTTTAGTTAATTTTATTTTTTAGAATAAAATGGTAATTTCATGCCATTATAGACATAACTTGTGGAAGAGACCCTTTCAGAAACTTAATTGATGCAAAACTGAAAAGATAAACTTAAACTGGAACTAAAGTTATGACATCGAGGAGTCAGTGTCTTGACACCAACACACTTTCCATTAACTAAAGAAAGAGCCCTCAAGAAATTTCACCCTCAAGTGGACTGCCACCAAGGGGTTGATGTCGTGATACTAGCTTTCAGGATCACGACATCGGGTTGGTGATGTTGCAACACTGACCACAGTCCATGAAGTTGAAGAAGTCGAGCCAGTTTGAGCACAATGTCGTGACACAAGCTACCATTGTTGCAACATCGAGTGACCAAAAGCTCGAAATGCCTAAATTGTTGAGGATGTCACAACACTAGCTTGTGGGTATCGTAACATCGACATCTGACGAGGCTAAATTTTAAGGGGCAATTTGAAGGCAACAATAGTCAAACTTTTCATACTTAAGTTAATAAACAAGGATATTTGGTAATTGAGGATTTATTATGATTTTTCCTTATAACCTTACATAATTATGTGAGGGTGGCTAGGCTAAGTAGAAAAGTAGGTTAGATAATTAAACTTTAGAATTTTCTTTTTCTTTCTTCTTATTTTTATTAGATTAGGGTTTATTTTTCTGCTCCTTCTATTTTAATTTCGACTTGGTGAATCCTTTCTACTTTTTGTTGGGTTTTGCACAGAAGATTGCTTCGATTTTTATGCTTCATCCGATATTTATACATGAGCATTTCTTCACTCAATTCTTATTTTTATATGTTGTTTATCACATGTTTGATAAAATGTTTGTATGAGAATTTGAATGGATTATGGGATATTATGATTATCTCGTATTGGTTTATTAAGTATTTGGATGTTTGATTAAGTGTTTATTTATATTTGATTGGTTGTTTTATTTGATTATACCATTTTGTACAATACACTATAATAATTTACTCTAGTAGAATATTTAGGTAAATGAGACTAAGAAGAAAATTTGTCATGCAATGATTTGGTAGGATTGTGCCAAGTGGTGAGACTAAGAGGAGAACTGTATGCCTAAGTGAGACCGAGATGAGAGCTCAGGTGGTAGCTCTTAATTAGGATGGGGGGCGAAAATGGATAATCATCATTAGGAGTAATAAACAACTCGATTAGAATACTTATACTAGCTTAATTAGCATTTAGTATATTAATTTACCTTTGTTTAATTGTGTTCAATGTTCTAGTAAGAAGTAGAGAATTATTTTATGCTTATTAGTTGTCACCTTAGTAGTAGTTTATTTTAATCATATATTTGGTTGCATTAATAATTCATAAATTTATTAGACTAAAAATTTCTTTGTAATAATTGATTTAACAATGACATTCACCAAATTTGACAATCCATTGGGATCGGTCCTTGAAATACTTCCACATTTCGTTATAAATTTCTATATTATGCTTGCAGCTAAAAATTGCTTTTAAATTATTTTATAATTATTTTTTTATTTTCTGCGCACGAGCACAAGCGGTCAACTAAAGGTTAATACATTAAGAACATTTTGGTGGCCTACGAAGAAGCTTCAGGTCAAGCTATTAAATTTCATAAGATGAGTATTTGTTTCCTTTGAATACTAAGTTGATTGATAGGCAAGCGATCTACTTGATTTTTGGGGGTTCAATCCTCGTTGGATCACAGTCGTTATTTAGGTTTGCCTACTCTGGTAGGGAGAAATAAGAAGCAAAATTTTTCATTTATTCGAGATTGTCTGTGTAAGTGTGTATTTTTAGTTGGAAAAATAAACTTCTATCAAAGCTAGGTAAAAAGGCGGTGTTGAAAATGATTGCTCAAGCTCTTCCTGTAACATCCTTAAATCGGGGTCTCTACATTTTGCTTCTGTTGTATGTGATGAATTGTTTATATTGTTGATTTAACATGTTTTGGGGTCTAGTTATAACCCTAGGTTAAGCCTGAGTTAGGGCTAAGAATTTTGTTTAAGCACTTAAGGAAATGGAGCTAAGGGAGATAGGGGTTAAAAGAATTTATTTGAGGTTTTAGACACAAGAAGTGCCTTGGTAAAGTGGCAAGGAGGCGCCACTTAAGACACAAGGGAGGTGACACCACAGGGAGCAAGGAGGACCTTGGTTCGAGCTGCAGAAATCCCTTTCTGCTCATTTATTTTTGACGCCAAAGCTGAGGAAGTGGAGTGCTCAGGTGGGACTTTCTTGATGAATGAGGATTAAGCTATCAGATTTTAAATGGATGAAGGGGAGGAAAATTTGGTGGTTGACTCATTCAAATTTATTTGAATGAGTGGATGGGAGAGCTTTGGAGAGATTGGCCGAATTTGAACTCTAAGGGGGAGAAAGTGTTTAGCCGAAATTGGTGTTTTGAGCTAAGGGGCAATCGGTTTTGGGGTCTTTTGGGGTAGTGGCCAAATGTGCCTTGGTTGTCTCTCACCATTTGTGCCAAAACCGAAACATCAAGGTGCTCTACGTTTCTTTCTTTTCTTTTCGGCAAGCTTTGTATTTGGCCGAAACTACCTTTGTCATTTTCCTTTTCTTCTATTTTTGCTCTAGCCGAAACCAAGAACCCTTCCCTCATTCGACATCTTTTTCTTCTTCTCTTAAACCCCTTGTGCCGAAAGTTCATCTATTTTCTTTTGCCGAATCCTCCTCAATCCCATTCCTTTCTTCTTCATCTCAAACACCTTCAAAAGTTGAATCTTGATTCCATCTCCTTCTCTCTTTCTCATTATTTCCAAAAGCCGAAACTCTGATCTAGTTCTCTTCTTGGCCGAATACTCTGACCATAAAACTATCTACTTTTGCGTTTTCTTTCTTTACCATTACAGTGCCGAAACACCATCTCTACTTTGGTTCTTAGAAGCCGAATCTCAATCTTAGTGTGGGCCGACTCTTTCTAAAAGCCGAAGGGATCTATCATTAAGGTAAGGTTGCGACAACTCCTCTTCTTTTTCGGGATTTATGCCATAGCCGAATGGCCCTATGATTCATAATGATGTGTTAAGGCCGATTGTAGGGAGAAGTGCAGTCTAACGCAGTGGATCTTCGGGTTTTGATTTCCGATTCAGGTAAGGGTTCAACGTTTAGATCTATTCCTTATTCGTTCAAAAGCCGAAGGCTAATCGTTTATGTGCAGCAGTGTGTGGCCGATTGCAAGGGGGTTCATTGTGTGGCTTCGGGACTTGGTTGGAAACCAAACCGGCTTAAGGTAAGTGCTACATTTGGGCGGTATATCCTTCGGAATTTCTATTCGGGCCGAATAGGCTTTTTAGTTATTAACTAGGAGTTTGGCCGATTGTAGGAAAGGGAAACAACGCTTCGGGTTTTCGCTAGATTCGAGTAGTTTCGGGATTCTTACTTAGATCTGCGGTTAGTCAGGTGTGTAAACTCTTACACACTTTGTTAGTTTAATGATGTTTATTATGTTACTGTATAACCTCTGGTATTGGTGACTTTGCCTGGTGGGCATGAGCTTGGATTCCGGGTAAGTCCCCTGTTAGGTGGTTTTTGATATATGTTCTCATGATTTGATAATGCTATGCTATGCCTTAAATGCATGATACATGAAATTATGACACGTATGATATGAGCATGATGATGGTGGGATTGATGAGAGGAGGGATGATTTATTTGGACTGTCGCCAGTGGTTTTGACCACAAGATGGGTTGGCCCCATCAGTTGATTTGTGACTACGTCACCAGTGGTTTTGACCACACTATTAATATGATTTGTGACTAAGTCCCAGTGGTTTTGACCACCAGTGGTTTTGACCACACGATTGATATTTGTGACTACAGTCACCAGTGTGGTTTTGACCACATATGGATATTGTGACTCGTCCCAGTGGTTTGGTAACACAGTGGGTTGGCCCCACATGATATATTACGGGATTGTCATCAGTGGTTTTGACCACACGATGGGTTGGCCCCATCACTTGATATTTGTGACTTCGGTCACCAGTGGTTTGACCACCAGTGGTTTGACCACACGGGGTAGTTAAAGGAGAATGGATGGTTAGGTTATGGGGTGCATGATTTGCATGTTTTACTGATGATCTGTGTAAGTGCTTGAACTATCGGGTTGGGGATTTATACACTGAGTCTTGGTGACTCACCCCTTCCCTTATATTTTGCAGATGGGGCATAGATCGCGGATATGGAGCCGGGGAGGACTCGAGGTGGCCATGCATGTTAGTTTCTGGTTTTGACTATAAACTACGTTTTCGGTTTTACTTATTTTCTTTAAATTTGTTTTGGGTAATAACCAGTTATATTTGGGTTTTAATAATTTTTAAACTATATGCATGTGTTAACAATTATGCTAAGTAATCGGGATTTAATCATGGTTTCAAAATTACTCATGGGTTTTCAATGTTCTCGGTAAAACACAAACGATTTCAAAGTACTCAGACGATTTTCTAAATCTGAAAACAATAAAGAGTTTTCAGTAAAATTTAACGGCAACTTGTGTTTTCATAAATGTTTTCACTCCGTAGCATGCCAGATTTGGTCGTGGTGTGTTGACCGGGTTTGGGGTGTTACAATTGTGGTATCAGAGCCAGTTTCAACAGCTCGACCGTGGGTCCGAGGCCCAAAAATGTTTTGAAAATGATTATGAAAGGTTTTTATGGGAAAAAGAACAGTGGTGAAAGCATGGCACCGAGTCTCCGGCACCAATCCGCTCAGGTAAGTACCCCAAACTATCGCTTTTGATGATATGATAATATGATTGTGATGATTATGGCATGACTGAATAGTAGTAGGAACAACTCTAGAGACTCAAACTATAGGATGATGTGTACTCGCGGAAACAACCCTTTACTAAAACTTTCCATAAGATTGTGCTTTAATAGACAGTGGAATAAAAGTCTAACGCATAAAACTGTTAATCAGCTTGAATATATCGGTAGATATGAGTGCGCGTGGACGAGGGCGTAACACTCGTGGACGAGGTAGGGGTAGGATGACGGTCTCGGAACCGGCAAGGTCCGGACATGGATCGAAAAATGAGGTACCACCGCCGCCAGCTATGGGCGCGGAATATCAGGATCAGACGGGTGGTAATGACGCAGTGTCGTAGGTTGTACTGCGGGTACTAGAAAGGGTTGTGAGTGCAGGCGTTGGAACTGGAGCTCGGAAATCTGTGACCGAGCGACTCAAGGCTAATGGTGCAGAGGTATTTAGAAGTGTATCTGGTTGGAGGCGACGGAACGCATTATAGATGACCTGGACTTTTCAGCTGAGGAAAAGCTGAAGGGCATAGTATCTCTGCTGTGAGATGAGTCATAGCAGTGGTGGCTCACATTAGGGACGGAGCGATGGCAGACGATCTCACTTGGGAATTCTTTAGAACAGCCTATAGTCATAGCAGTGGTGGCTCACAGTTAGGGACGGAGCGATGGCAGACGATCTCACTTGGGAATTCTTTAGAACAGCCTATCAGAGGAAATACATAGGGGCTAGCTATGTTGATGCGCAGTGCAGCGCAGTGCATATTCTTGTAACAGAATATGAGGCGGAATTTCTTCGGTTGAGTCGGTATGCACGGGGAATTGTGGGCACAGAGCATGAGCATTGTGTCAGATTTGAAGATGAGCTGAGAGACGAGCTGCGGATGATAATTGCCCCACAGCAGGAACGAGAGTTTGCCATTCTAGTGGAGAAATTTAAGGTTGCTGAAGGGGTAAAACAGTCTGTAAGGCGGAATCAGGATAGGGGCTGGAATAAAAGGAGTTCTGGATCTTCTGGGTTTTCTGGGAATCAGCAGAAGAGGGTTAGATATAGTGGGCCGAATCAAGCTGCTAGGCCTGCTGCTGCTAATACTCAGTGGCCGCCACGGTGTGCTCGTTGTGGAAAGCCTCACATGGGAGAATGTTGGACTGAGAACAGGGGATGCTTTGAGTGTGGCTCGATGGGGCATCGAGTTAGAGATTGTCCACAGAGATCAGCTAGGTTGCAGTCTGAGGATCAGAATCGTACACAGTTTAGGAGGGATAATCAGCAGCCACAGAGGGACCGTGGTTCAGGCAGGGGAGGTAATGGCTCTGGTAGAGGTCGTGGAGCACCGGGCAGAGGTGCAGGTGGTACAGAGGCGAGACAGCCAGGGTTGGTCTATGCAGCGAGGCGTCGAGAGGAGAGCGACGCACCGGACGTCATACCGGTACGTTCTTAATTTTCGGAGTACGTTATAATGCTTTAATTGATGTTGGTTCGACGCACTCGTATGTTGCTAGTAGTATAGTGGAAACTATGAACTTAGACTCTGAGACTACTTCTAGGAAGATGACTGTGATAAGCCCTCTAGGTCACTCTGTAGAAGTAAGTAAACTATATAGGGAGGTACCCCTAGAACTTCAAGGGGTCGTTTTTCTGGCTGACTTGATGAAACTGCCGTTTGAGGAGTTCGATCTGATTCTCGGGATGGATTGGCTAGTAAAGTATCAGGCTGGCTTGGATTGCGCAGCTAAGCACATGGTGTTGAAGACCATGGAAGGTGAGGAAGTGGTGGTGATAGGTAATAGGAGAGATTACTTATCTAATGTTGTCTCTGCACTAAAGGCTGAGAAAATGGTTAGGAAGGGGTTGTGAAGCATTTATGGTGCATGTCTGTGCTTTGGAAGCTAAGGATGCAGCTGTAGGGAATGTCTGAACCGTAGGGGAATTTGCTGATTCAGGTAAGGGTTCAACGTTTAGATCTATTCCTTATTCGTTCAAAAGCCGAAGGCTAATCGTTTATGTGCAGCAGTGTGTGGCCGATTGCAAGGGGGTTCATTGTGTGGCTTCGGGACTTGGTTGGAAACCAAACCGGCTTAAGGTAAGTGCTACATTTGGGCGGTATATCCTTCGGGATTTCTATTCGGGCCGAATAGGGTTTTTAGTTATTAACTAGGAGTTTGGCCGATTTTAGGAAAGGGAAACAACGCTTCGGGTTTTCGTTAGATTTGAGTAGTTTCGGGCTTCTTACTTAGATCTGCGGTTAGTCAGGTGTGTAAACTCTTACACACTTTGTTAGTTTAATGATGCTTATTATGTTACTGTATAACCTCTGGTATGTTTGCTCATGAATGCTATGCTATGCTATGCTTAAATGCATGATACATGAAATTATGACGTATAATATGAGCATGATGATGGTGGGATTGATGAGAGGAGGGGGGTGATTTATTTGGACTGTCACCAGTGGTTTTGACCACAAGATGGGTTGGCCCTATCAATTGATTTGTGACTACGGTCACCAGTGGTTTTGACCACACTATTAATATGATTTGTGACTAAGTCCCAGTGGTTTTGACCACCAGTGGTTTTGAGCACACGATTGATATTTGTGACTACGGTCACAAGTGGTTTTGACCACATATGGATATTGTGACTCGTCCCAGTGGTTTGGTACCACAGTGGGTTGGCCCCACATGATATATTACGGGATTGTCATCAGTGATTTTGACCACACGATGGGTTGGCCCCATCACTTGATATTTGTGACTTCGGTCACCAGTGGTTTTGACCACCAGTGTTTTTGACCACACGGGGTAGTTAAAGGAGAATGGATGGTTAGGTTATGGGGTGCATGATTTGCATGTTTTACTGATGATCTGTGTAAGTGCTTGAACTATCGGGTTGGGGATTTATACACTGAGTCTTGGTGACTCACCCCTTCCCTTATATTTTGCAGATGGGGCATAGATCGCGGATATGGAGCCGGGGAGGACTCGAGGTGGCCATGCATGTTAGTTTCTGGTTTTGACTATAAACTACATTTTTGGTTTTACTTATTTTCTTTAAATTTGGTTTTGGTTTTGTAATAAGGCCGCTAGTTATTATTTGGGTTTTAATTACTTGATTTTATGTTAAACTATATTATGCATGTGGTTAACAAATTGATATTGCTAAGTAATTGGGATTTAATCAATGGTTTCAAAATTATACTCCATGTCGGGTTTTCAATCGTTGCCATCGGGTAACATCATTCACAACACGATTTCAAAGTAACTCAGACGATTTTCGAATAAATTTTTAACCAACTTATAACACAAATGGTGTCAACCAGGATTATGCTCAACTCACTCGGTTTATATTAAGTATCGCATGATTTTCTAAAAACTAGTAACAACAAACGGGTTTTCTAGCATGAGTTCTCTGGTTTTAAAACTGCAATAAAACTGATTTTCAACTTCACTTTATAAGAGGTTTTCTAAATCTGAAAAACAATAAAGAGTTTTCAATAAAATTTAACCGACAACTTGTGTTTTCATAAATGTTTTCACTCCGTAGCATGCCAGATTCGGTCGTGGTGTGTTGACCGAGTTTGGGGTGTTACACTTCCTACGTATTGTATAAGCATATTTTTACTTTTGTTTAGTAAATGTGATGCCTTTAAAAAATGATGAAATTTTTCTGGAGGGGTTCAGGGGCCGACAAGCATAAGAAAATTCTCTGGGCTTCTTGGGAGAACTTGCGTGTTTTGAAGAAGTTCGAAGGTATAGGCTTTTGGAACCTTTTTTGTTTTAATGTTGCAATGTTGGCTAAACAAGGTTGGAGATTTCTTCGAATCTGAGTCGCTTCTGTCTTGAATTTTCAAAGCTAAATATTTCCCTAAGTGTGGTTTTCTTAAAGTAGATGAAGGTAGAAACCCTTCTTTTATTTTGAAGAGCATTGTTGTAGCTAAATAACTTTTGACTAGTTAACATGTGAACTGGTGATGGAGGTTTGATCGCTTATAAACGTATTAACATTAATAGTATAAATATCATACCAAATGTATATAATTAAACCGACAGTGTCCGCAAGTGTACGGGTCAAATTGTAATATAGTAAAGTTTACAACGAAACACTGGTAAGTATTCCGAGAATCGTCCCGAAGGGATTGCAGATTGGAGAAACTATTATTAAATTAATTACAGGAAATAATTACTAATCTAACCGAGTCACGAATTATTAGTCTTAGTCCAAATTAATAGATTTATTAAACTAATTAAATTATTAAACCTAAATTAACCTAATGGAGTTTCCTATTCCTAGTGTCGACAATGTGAGCCTCTAGCCTATGATCAATTAAATCTCTAATTATCTAATTAAATAATTAATTATCCTAAATTGAGTTATTTATCACCCTTAGCTAAGAATACCATCTTGATCTCATCTTCACTAAGGATTTAAGTCTCTTCATAGGCATACAAATAGCCTTTCGGTCTCACCTGTCTCGATATTCTATCAGAGGCATCATTTCCTAATATACTAAGTACTCTTAAATAAACAACCAATTTTGGATAAATAATTACTTAATGGATAAATTAGTTTATTAATTGAATCATGCGAGATATGAAATAAGCACAAGAAATTATTCAATTATTTATACAAAAGCTAATTGATAATGTTAACGAAAATATAAATAAAAGAATAAGATAGAGGAGAAAGCTCATGAATATATATTGAAACATGATTCCGTAGTAATCTCCGCTCGTAAATGTCTTCACATCAGAATAGAAAAGTTTCGATTACACGAAAATAAAAAGAAAATACAAAGAAAACTGAATAAGAAAAATCGTCTGTCTAAGTCGGCACTCTAATTTTGATGACACTAAGGTTGCTTATATAGGCAATGGGCTACTTGGTGACCGCTATATCGTAGATACACTTAGATACCAATTAATACAATATTTTGATAAATGCTAGGGTCCAAATAAGGAAATATCCTAAATGTACCGTCCAAACAATCAACAATTTTGGCCCGTGGTCATCGCGTCGTCATGACATGGAAAGGCTCCTCGTCACAACGTTGCCACCGTGAATGCATTCTTATCTTCATCGTGTTGTCGTGACGAGAGGAAACATTTGTCACGACGTCAAGTGCTTTCCCGGCCTTAGCAACTTCATTGTGCTATTGGGCTTCCTTGTCTCGCGACCCGATCATCATCCCTTGTATTATTAGACCTAAATTGGTATTCTACACACTTAAATGACCCATTAGTCACTCACGAGGCTTGAGTTAGCCTTACGAGTCATTGAAATAGTAGAAAATGTGTAAAAACACTTATTTTATTAATATTTCATTCCTAACCTACTAATACTGAAAATATAATAATTAATTATAAAATGCCAAGAAAACAAGCTCGTTAAGTGCAGAAATGACCTAAAATAACTACTACATTTGATGACAAGCCAAGGTTCTGTTGTCTTATTTAAGGATTCGTGGGTTTTTTATGATAACAATTTTTTGGTTGACTTGGTTCCGCTGGATGGGCTGGAAGATATGGAGTTCAATGAGCTATTGAGTGTTGATGGTTCTTGTTAGGATGAAGGCTTGATTGTGGGTTTACTGTTACCTTATGGTGGTGCTCATATTCTTAATATGTCACTTTCTTATACCATGGATTATGATCACCAGAATTATTTTTTCGTTGTGCCACGAGGCATACCGACATTCCAATAGAACCCATGACCACTTCAGGAGATTTCATCTCCTTAGCAAAGCTTGAAGAGTAGGTATAAGTTCTTTAAGTGTTGTCTCCTATAGGTTTGGTATATACATAGGTTGAACTCTTAACAATTTTTTGGTTGACTTGGTTCCATTGGATGGGTTGGAAGATATAGAGTTCAGTGAACTATTGAGTGTTGATGGTTCTTGTTGGGATGAAGGCTTGATTGTAGGTTTACTATTACCTTATGGTGGTGCTCATATTCTTAATATGTCGCTTTCTTATACCATGTGATGTGATAACCGAAATTATTTTTTCGCTGTGCCACGAGGCATATCGACGTTCCAATAGAACCCATGCCCACTTCAGGAAATTTCATCACCTTAGAAAAGCTTGAAGAGTAAGTATAAATTCTTTAAGTGTTGTCTCCTATAGGTTTGGTATATACATAGGTTGAACTCTTATCTAGTACCAAGTTGGTTGGTTTGAATTTGGCATTATAATGTTGTAAGTTATGTAGAAATGATGCGGTAAGTGATATATGAAAGATTAAATTTGTTTTGAATGAATCCATGAAGGCCTAATATGTTTTAAATATTCTTTTAATGATTTTATGTATGTAATGTTTGGTTGAAAATATTTAGGGAATTATTTTTACATGTATTTGGATTATCTTTAAGCATGTCTTGTGTATACAATGTTTGAAGGTGATTTGAGGATAATTTGGAGTGTTTTTGGGTTGCTTTGCTTTGACGTCACGACCTTGACTTTTGTAACGTCATGACATTGTAGCTCAAAAGGTGATGTCGTAACCTTGTCCTTGCAACATCACGACATTCACCTACGACATTGTGACTTTGCCCAAATAGCAAGTGACATTACGACCTTATGTAATGTCCCAACATTGTGCACAACCTTATTCCCATTTCATTGTTTAACTTGTTTTGAGTCCCAAACACATTCAATTTTCCTGAACCACTCCTAAATGATTTTAAATTGATTCTAAAGCCTCTAAATTTTCGTAAAGTTGATTTATTGATATTATAAAAATGTTTTAAATTGGGAACGATAAAAAGGAAAAAAAATATTTCAAGATTTCTTGTTTGTATATGTTCCAACAATATCTCCCATTTCGGCTAGACGGTGGGGCAGGTGATGAGTGTTACACAAGTAAAGGTATACCATGTTTTATGATATTAAACAATTTTCAAGATCACATAATTAGGAGCTCTTTGAACATCCATTCATTATCTCATGTTTTTTAATTTAATACATTCATTTATTAATATATTCAAGCACTTAGTTCTCTCAACAATATTGAACATTTTCAGTTATTTTTTACTCTCTTTTTAATAAAAAATCATTATATCAAATTTCAACTTTTAACTCATTTTAGTAATAATTCACATTTTACCACACTATGACATAACTATATTATCTTGACACTTTTTTGGTCTATTTAAATGCTATAAAGCCAAGCTCATAAATTTTACTATATTTCTTCCAATTATCACTATAATAGACTAATTTTACCCGGGCCCAGTGCCAAAACCAATAAATAAACCAAAACAATAAATAAAAGGAGCCCAAAGTTTTAATAGTCCAAAAAAATTAAAAATTAATTAACAGCCCTTTTTTAACCCAAAAACCAATTACAAGCCCAAACCCTAGCCCACAATTAATCAGAAAAGACAACAAAAAAACCTTAGGCCAAGCTTCAGCTGCCGCTCTCCCCACATACGCGCCGCATACCTCCGTACACCCCACGCGCGCCACCACGTCCGCACACCTCCGTACACCTCCACGTATGGCCTCCGTACCTGCAAAAAGGACAAACAAACAGTACAGCAAATAGAGAACAACAAAAAAGAGAAAAATTATGTATTTTATTTCATTTTTTTCGATTACGGCTATAAAAAACCGAAAGGAACCACTATATTTCTTTTACACACAAAATATCAGAATCAATAAGAAAAGAAACAGATTTAAAGGTGATTTTTTATTTAGTTTCAAGTTCGGATTTTTTTTTTTCATTTTTTCATTTTTATACAAAAAAAACAAAAGAAGGAAAAACTTACGGTTTTCTCCGTGTCTCGCCACCATCGGAACACTTCTCCATTCGCGAGAGCCGCGAGATTCCTTTAAAGTCAGAGTTTAGGCTTCGGGATATGAGAGGATGGTGGCCATATTCTTCCCCCTTTTAGGCTTTCGCCTTTGGTCCCGAAACACAGGGCTAAAAGGGGAAGAAAATCGACCGAAAAAGGGTTCCTTTTAGGAACTCTGGCCCCCGTATACAGTGGCAGACCGGTGACGGTGCGAGCTTAGGCTAAAACCCTAGCAGAGAAAAGAACCCCCCTTTTTTGGTTTTTTTAACAAAGCAGCAGGAATGAAAGTTCAATTTTTTAGTGAATTTTTTTTTCTCTTTTATTGGCCCTTGGAACGACGTCGTTTTAGGCCTGTTTCAGTGGCCTCAAAACGGCGCCGTTTAGGCAATGACCCGCGCCCCGACCCGACCCGGTTCCAGGATTTGCGCTTTTTTTAATAGAGGGGCTAATTGCACTTTTAGCCCCTCCACTTTTTTATGGTTTTGCAATTAAGTTTTTTCGATCTTTTAATTTTTACCCCGCATTCATCCGCGATTTCAATTAGGTCCATATTCGAACGATGTCGTTTTGGAGGGTGGGGATTAATTGCCCTTTTGGTCCCTCCTTGTTATTCGCTCGTTCAATGTGGTCCTTTTCCTTTTTATTTATTTTAGATTTGTCCCGAACTGCGATTTTAAGTTCAATTTAGTCCATTCTTTTATTTCTTTTTTTATTTTTGACATTTTATTATTAATTTATGTTATTATTTAATATTATTATCTTTTTAGTTGTGTTTACTTGTTCTTATTATTGTTTTGATAAATTAATTAATTTTAATTATTATTGTCATTATAATTACCATTATTATTATCATTATCGTTATTGTTATTATTATTATTAATATTATTAATATTATTATTACTATTATTATATTCATTTTTATTATTACTTTCCTTACTATTAACCTTGTTATTAGTACTATTATTTCCATAATATTTATTTGCTCAATATTTTTTAAATACACTTATTCATTTATCTGTTTATTACTTATTTATTTATATCTTTCTATATATTTTAAAACTTCAAAATTCTTTATTATTATTAATGCCACCATCATTATTATTAACATCATGATTTTTTTTAGTTTGTGTTACACTACACTTGTTTATATATTTGTTTAATATTAATCCTTTAGTCCTAAATTTTTAGTTTATTATTATTATTATTATTATTATTATTATTATTATTATTATTATTATTATTATTATTATTATTCGTGTATTTTGACTTGTTATTTTATCTTCGTCCTTTATATTGTCATGCATTAATGCCTTTATTATTAGCCTGTTATGCATATTAGAACCGAGATTCATTTTTTGCATTTTACCATAAAATCGTGTTACATTAATCTTTGTCCGATACAAACTTTTTTATTAAGCAATTTTTTGTAATTCGAGATTTGAGAAATCGTACCCTAACTTACTGGGTTTCAATTTTTCTCATCGAGCCTAAAGAACCGATTATCTTTTTAAAAATCAAAGCGTACAAGTTAAATGAAAGCTTATTCTCGGGAATTCAAAAATGTTGTGTCCTAACTCACTGGATGTGACATTTTGTTATCTTGAGGTAAAGATTTCTAAAAATAAAGGCAATATTCTGTATTTGGAATTTTGAGAAATTGTGCCCTAACTTACTGGGTTTCGATTTTTTCATTTGACCCAAATAACCGAATATCCTTCTTAAACTTAAATGCATGAGTCTTAAAAGTCAAAAGACAAGCTTAGTTTCGAGGATTTGAAATGTCGCATCCTAACTCACTGGGTACGACATTTTACTTCTTCGAAATAAAAGGGTCTCAGCATCCAGTTTAATTTATTTAATTTTTCTTTTAAATAAAGAAGATCGTATTTTAAAATCTTTTCAAATTTTCGACATTAAGATGTTAATTAATCAATTAGGTGCCAATTTTGGGTGTTACGAGGGTGCTAATCCTTCCTCGTGCGTAACCGACACCCGAACCCGTTTTCTCGAATTTTGTAGGCCAAAATCATTGTTTTAATAAATCAAAATGTTTTAATGATCAATCTCAAGGTGATCTGATCACATCTCGAAAAAAGATTAGTGGCGACTCCATTTTCATTTTTAAAGTCGACCCTATGTTTTTAAGAAAAATGGTTTCGACAGTTTGGCACTCCGCTGGGGACCAATAAGAGAGTAAAGCCGTAAAATTGATTATTTTTTGTCCTGTTCTCGAAAATTGAAAATATGATTTGAAAAACTACAATCCTTTTATTGTATTTGTTTGTGTTATTTCATATGATTGCTGTGATTTGAGTCTCGTAGAGTATTTTCGCATCATATTGCATAATGACCGTTCGGTCTTACCTTTTTTAAGTGGGAGTGAAAAGCTACTTCTTCGTGAGGTTTTCACCTCCGTGCAGGATAATGGATCACTTTTGGGATACATCCGTACCTATGTCTTCGTGAGGTTTTCATCTCCGTGCAGCCATAAGGAAATGTATTCCCCTGAACTGAACTCGGTTCGTATGAGCCTATAATGGGTGATGATCGAGGAATCTGCCGGTTCGGGTACCTTAACTTTAGAACCAAACCGCATGTAGAAGACCCTAGGAGTCCACCCTATATAGTACTGCGAGAAACCCTAGCGGTTACCCAGATAGGCGCTTGATTCTCTTTCATTTGCTTTGAGTTTTGTTTTTGTATGTTGTACTGACTTATTGTGTTTTTGCTATGTTTGCATGTCATTTCATATTCAAAAGAGTGTCGATTCGAGTTCGATTACTAAATTAGAGAGCTTGTCATGGAGAACGAATTTCTTAATAAAGTGGAAGATAATGCTGCTGTCCGTATGTGGTCAGAGAAAACACAATTAGAGAAAGGAGATAGTCTAGTCGAAGGGTACACGTCAGAATTATGGGACTATACCCGTATCAATGTGATGTAAAATAACCTTCAAGAATTAAAAGAGATATGGAATCAGTGGAATGATGAAACTAAACAGTTGTTCTACTATAATTATGGGGATTTGCTGTATCTACTCGACATCAAGGTAGATGAGGATTTGTTCTAGGCCCTCACTCAATATTGGAACCCTGCATATAGTTGCTTTACCTTTGGGAGGGTTGATTTAGTGCCCACTTTGGAAGAATATACAGCCCCACTGCGTTGTCCAAAGGTTCAAGTCGATAAAGCTTATTCCAGAGCCGCTTATGTCCCGACCTTTTGGAAGAAATTGATGAACATTACAGGAATGAACGAACAGTGGATTACAGCTAGGATAAAGCAAAAAGGCGAATGTAAGTGCATCCCATGGAAGAATTTGAGAAATTTGATTTTAGCATACGAAGAAGTGAGTCGATGTGTTTGCTTTGAGCATCTACAGATTAATGATCTTCCCTAGGGCATTAGGGTATATAGATGAGGCGGTCTTGGATCTCTTTGATCGACATGATAAAGGGGTCACACCTGTTCCTGCAATCTTGGCCGAGACATTTAGATCTTTGAATGCATGTAGGAGGTCCGGTGAGGGCAAATTTATAGGGTGCGGACAATTGTTGTTAGCTTGGTTCCCTAGTCATTTCTAGAAGGTGGATAAGGTTTCTTATCGAGTTTTCTCTGGGAATTACTCCCCATTAAAGGAGATAGTGGCCACACCAAGAAGGGATGACGTATTAGAGGAAAATTGGATAGCGCTCCTCCAAAATCTCCATGAAGAAGACATCGAGTGGAGAGCTCTTTGGTTGATTCTTGACGAAATTCTTTATCGATGTGAGAGCTCATTGGGATTTGAGGAGCCGTTGGGTATGCTCATTTGCTCGTATTGAGGCAGAACTGATCAAGATAGTTCATACCGACAATGCATGGGCTAGCTAATGTGAGTTTTCGTACAGGGGAGATAACTATAAGAAAAGGGTAAAGGAGATTTCTAACGCTTGGAATCAGACTCATCAAGTGAAAAGGCTGGCCGTAGGTTCAATGACGACTCCCAAGTACAGTGGATGGTGGAGTAAAAGAATTAATGATAATATCCCCGGGCCGAATTTAGAGGGCGTTCGATCGATAGAAGAGTACTTACAAGTGATCCCGTCAGAACTAGAAATCATAAAGCAAGACTTCGAGAAGATGAATTTGGAACTTAAAAAGAAGATAGAACAATTGGAGGAAGAAAAGATGCAATTAAGGTTAGATATTGATGTTCAAAAGTTAGAGGCCAAGAAATTAAGGAAAGGAAAGAATAAAGCCCAGGAAGACTTGGTTAGTTTGAAGATAGATTATAAGAAACTGTGTCTATTGATGAGAACCGTCGGATTAGGAAAAACGTCGGAGCAATGGCGACAAGAGATCCAAGAAGAAAGAACCAAAGCCTATCAGTGGGAGAGAAAATTCTAGGAGGCTCAGGCACAGAAAGAGGCCCTAGAAAGGAGTTTGTTAGAAACCCGAAATGACAAAAGAGAATTAAAGGCTAGAGTGGTAGAACTTGAAAAATCACTTCATCAGCATAGAAATCGTATTTCTGCGGTTGAATTGAGGGCAAGTTTGAACAAGATTGAAGAAATGAAAGGAAAGATAGAAGAACTAGAGTCTGCATTACAACACTGTGAGCTCCCGGTAGAGCTTCTTGAGGTAAGTGAGGAATGTTGGAAGGAACAGCTTCACCATTCTCAGAATCAAGTTAGGAACAGAGATTACATTATGGGCGAGGCCGTGGCTCAGATCCGGGACGTGGCCAATCATTTATAGACTTTGGCAATTTAGGCCGACATGCTAAGCGTGAAGTACGAGCTAGAATCTGATTGGGGTCAAGAGTTAGCTTCGTTGCTTAGGAAAATTAAAACTTTGAGCATTAGGGCAAAGCCATATTTCTAATCCGTTTTATGTAAAGAATTTTATTTTCTAGTAAAGGTTTCTAAATGAAATTGAATCAGAATCGACGCCTTTTTTGCATTCATTTCATGCATTCGCATTGCATCACATCATGAGCATTTAAATTTCACGAAAAGACCCTAATTGGTTAAAATCATTTTAGAGTTAATCTGGAAACCAACAAAAACTTACCAACCAAACATCACTACGGTACCCGAGCAAAGACAAAAGACATGGATCAAAGATTGGAAAGACTTTAACAACTCCAAAAAGGGATGCAAGATCAACTACAATTGCAAATGCAAGAGAAACTGGCTAAAATCCAGCAAGAATGATGGACTGAATGTTGGAGTTCCAAAGAAATATGATGACTCAGTTGACCCAACTGCTGACTGGAGGAATAGATAAACGAAAGGCCCTCATGGTTAATACTGGAGAAGATAATGAGGAACCTCTCTATCCTCTGGGTTTTACTCCAATTCAGCCTGAGGTGTACCCTCGAAGAACATCCGTCACAATTAGGCCTCAATAATTTCAGGATGATGTTTCAGTACCGATGAACTTGCAAGCTGGATCAGGTTCTAGCCCAGGGGATAATCCAGCTAATCCTATTATCCTTGACCTTGATAAAATGGAAGAAAAACAAAGGACAATGACAGAATTGCCAAAGCAGTTAGAGGACCGATGTGAATGGCTGGAGGAAAAATTCAGGGCAATAGAAAACACTGATAGTCAGCATGGAATCGATGCTAAGGATCGAGTTTGGTCCCAGATCTAGTGCTTCCCCACAAGTTCAAAATGCCAGAATTCGAAAAGTACAATGGGTCCAGTTGCCTCAAAGCTCACATCACCATGTTTTGCAGACGGATGACTGGGTATGTTAACAATGATTAATTACTAATACATTACTTCCAAGACAATCTGGTGGGAGCAGCATCCAAAGGGTACAACCAATTGAGCTGTACTAGGATTAGTTCTTGGAGGGACTTAGCACAAGCATTCATGAAGCAGTATAGTCATGTGACGGATATGACTCTTGATAGAATTACTTTACAGAACATGGAGAAGAAATCGAGTAAGAGTTTCAAGCAATATGCGTAGAGATTGAGGGAGATTGCCATACAAGTTCAGCCGTCGCTCCTAGAAAATGCTCTTTATCAATACCCTAAAAGCCCCGTTCATCACTCACATGATAGGAAGCGCTACAAAAAGTTTTTCAGACATAGTGATTGACCGGTGAAATGATCGAGAATGCGATAAGAAGCGGAAAGATAGATGCAGGAGAGAGTAACAAAATGTCAACCTCGAGGAAAAAAGAAAATGAGGTGAACAACACAAGTACATATAACAAGGGTTACTCAAAATTGATTACGGTAAATCAGCCAAGAACGGTGGCTACGGGTCAATAAGGGTTATCAAGGCAGGAGTCTGGCACAAAGCAAAACACTGAGAAACTCCAATTTACATTAATCCCGATGACATATAGAGAGTTGTATCAGAGCTTATTTGACGCACACGTGGTATCCCCCTTTTTTTACCTAAAACCATTACAGCCTCCATATCTCAAATGGTACGATGCAAATGCTCAATGTGACTACCATGTAGGAATTTCGGGGTATTCAATAGAAAACTGCACTACCTTTAAGAAGGTAGTTGAAAGACTTATTAAAATGGGCATTGTGAAATTTGATGATGCACCTAGTGCCGAAAATCTGCTACCCAATCACACTGATAATGGGGTAAATGCGATAGATGGAAAGGTGGGGAGAAGAATCAAGACCGATATTGCATAAGCAAAAATTCCTTTGAGATGGGTCTGGATGGAGATGGTAAAAATGGGGTTGAGCATTTCGGATCCTGAAGGGAGTTGTGAAAACTTGAGGAACTATTGTGAGTTCCATCATGAAGAGGGGCACAAGATCCAAGAATGTGTAGATTTCAGAGCCTTGGTGCAAGGTCTGATGGACCACAAAAAAATAGATTTTTGTGAAGGAGTTAAAAAAGAAGGAAGCATATGTGCGTCAGAATCAACAATGAATGTCCCAAAAGTTAATCATCTTGTGGTCATCATTTCGCGACCTAAAAATAACGAAGCTGGAGTATAGATGACACCAAAAATCATAATTCAAAAACTGGCGGCCTTCTCTTATCAAGATAGCAAAAGGGTCCCCTGGAAAAAGAGAGCTCAGCCAGCGCTTCAAAAGAGGATCAAAATATAGGTTTTCATATGCGTAGTGGAAGGCGTTATGATTTGATAAATGCCCGAGCAGAATCTGTAAAAGGAAAGACCCTAATGGTGGAGCAAAAGAAGGAAAAAACAGTCAGACTGTGCCGCTTGTTAATGAGCCAGTAAAAAAGAAAGAGGTCAAGGAATTCCTGAAGTTTTTGAAGCACAGCGAGTATGGTGTTGTGGAACAGTTGCATAAACAACCAGCTCGCATATCTATGCTAGCTTTACTTTTGAGTTCGGAGGTACACCGAAGCGTATTGATGAAAGTACTGAACGAGACGTACGTGACCAATGATATCCCTGTCAGTAAACTAGATCGGCTGGTTAATAACATAAGTGCCAATAACTTCATATTCTTCAACGATGATGAAATACCATCAAGGGGTATGAGATCCACTAAAGCTCTGTACATCACTACCAGATGCGAAGGATACACATTGCCAAGGGTTCTGATTGATAATGGATCGGTACTGAACGTATTGCCCCTATCCACACTTAATAGGTTACCTATGGATAGCTCACACATGAAGGTATGCCAGAATATAGTGAGGGCGTTTGATGGCACAGAAAGGAGGGTCATGGGAAGAATCGAAATACCTCTGTTGATTGGCACGACTACCTATGAGGTGGATTTCCTAGTAATGGATATCAAGCCCTCTTACAATTGTTTATTGGGAAGACCTTGGATACACTTGGCAGGGGTCGTGCCTTCGTCGCTACATCTGAAGTTAAAGCTAGTATCAGAAGGTCGGCTGGTGACGATAAATGCCGAAGAAAATATTATTGCGGCCGTAACTAGTGATGCGCTGTACTTGGAGGCAAATGATGAGGCAATTGAATGTTCTTTCCGGTCTTTGGAGTTTGTGAATGCAACATTCATTACTGAGGGTAACAGGATTCCAGTGCCAAAAATATTCAAGGCTACCAGGATGGGATTACAACTGATGGTAGGAAGGGGAGCTCTACCGGGAAGAGGACTAGGGAGACATCTTCAGGGAAGAGTTGAGGCTCCAATACTGAAGGACAAGCATGACCGCTTTGGCTTAGGGTACAAGCCAGATGTGAGACAAAGAAGGAAGGAACTAGAAAAGAGGCAAGAAAGAAGAAGGGAACGCATGAGTGGGGAAGAAACCAAATAGGAACTAATGATATTCCCCCACATATCCAAAACTTTCGTGTCGAGAGGGATTATTTATTCCGAGCGAAGGACGCCAAGGAAAGAAAGTGTTGAAGAAATGTTGGGAATCGTTCACATCAATGCCATATATGAAGAAACAACTGAAGGAGGGACCTTGTCAGATATCTGCCCTTATGAACCTAGGAGTGTTCTGAACAATTGGACTGCAGAAGAAATTCCTGTAGTTTTTAGAGCTTACTCAGAGTAATGTTCAAAACACACTTATTGCTTTGAGCCTAAAAGCAATAAGAATTCCTTTGTGAAATAGGCTTATGTCCAAACATCATTATGAAATACATATTTGATATCTTTTTGAGTAAATATTCTTCTATTCTTTTAGATTCTTTCATTGTTTCTATACAAGTAACTATGTTAGATTCTTTCATTCTTTGGACCTTTTTTCCGAATCATTCTTTCATTTCATTCATAAGCATACCATACAAATAATTATTCTTAAATTCATTCGTTCTTTGTATATTCCTTTGTACCTATAACAGGTTCTCAGATATCAACGACATGAGTAACTCTGCTAGGGAATTAGAACCTCCTTTTGAGCAAGACATGTGTTTAGAGGGATCCCAATACTTTGAAGATGACATAGACTGTGGCTTATCTCCGGATTTGTTAAGAATGGTAAAACAAGAGGAAAAACAAATTCTGCCTCATGAAGAGACAGTAAAGATTGTGACCTTGGAAGAAGGAAAGGTAGTGAAAATTGGAATGTGCATAACAGAAGAAACGAAGCGAGACCTCATAGAGTTACTTCAGGAATTCAATGATGTCTTCGCGTGGTCATACCAAGATATGCTTGGGTTAATCACTGACATTGTTGTACACCGCCTCCCCATAAAAGAGGATTGTAGCTCGGTTTTTTAGAGAATGAGGTCTGACATTGTGCTAAAAATAAAAGAGGAAGTCAAAAAGCAGTTCGATGTCGGATTCTTGCAGGAAGTCAAATACTCAGAATGGGTAGCCAACATTGTAACTACCCCTAAGAAAGATGGAAATGTGCGAATTTGTGTAGATTATAGAAACTTAAATAAGGCCAGCCCGAAAGACAATTTCTCCTTGCCTCACATTGATACTCTAGTAGACAATACGGCAGGCTATTCGCTGTTTTCCTTCATGGATGGCTTCTTGGGATACAATAAAATAAAATGCATTCTGAGGACATGAAAAAAGACTACCTTCATAACCTTATGGGGTACATTTTGTTATAAGGTGATGCCATTTGGGTTGAAAAATACAGGAGCGATATATCAAAAGGCCATGGTGACCTTGTTCCATGATATGATGTACAAAGAAATCGAAGTTTATGTCGATGATATGATCACAAAGTCCCGAACAGAAATGGAACATATCCAAGTTTTGAGAAAGTTGTTCTTGAGACTGAGGAAATTTCAATTAAAGCTCAATCTAACAAAATGTACTTTTGGAGCTAGATCAAGAAAATTGTTGGGCTTCGTAGTCAGCGAGAGGGGAATTGAGATTTACTCAGACAAGGTTCGGGCTATACAAGAATTGCCTCCGCCGCACACTCAAAAAGAAGTTCGAGGTTTCCTTGAAAGGTTAAATTATATTGCTCGGTTCATTTTACAATTAACTGAGAAATTTGATCCCATATTTCATCTTCTTAAGAAACACAATCCAGGCGTGTGGGATGATGAATGCTAGAAAGCTTTTGATAAGGTTAAACAGTACTTGTCAAGTCCTCCAGTATTGTCACCTCCATGCCCAGATATGCCATTAATCCTGTATTTGACATTGTTTAATAACTCTATGGGATGTGTGCTGGGTCAACATGATGATTCGGGAAGAAGAGAAAAGAAGATATACTACCTCAGTAAGAAATTCACTGAGTGTGAAATAAGATATTCGCCAATTGAGAAATTGTGTTTTGCCTTGATTTGGACAACTCAGAAGTTGAGGCAATACATGCTGTACCATACGACCTGGCTAATCTCGAAGTTGGACCCTCTAAAATATATGATGGAGTCAACTGCTTTGAATGGAAGGATGGCTAGATAGTAAATTCTGCTCTCTGAATTTGACATAGTTTATGTGAGCCAAAAAGCCGTGAAAGGAAGTGCAGTAGCAGATTTTCTGGCCAACAGAGCTCTAGAAGACTATGAGCCTCTGAACTTTGACTTCCCCAATGAAGAACTAATGTATGTGGCAGCTACTGAAGAAGACGCTACAAAAGATCACCTTTGGAAATTAAACTTCGACGGAGTATCAAATGCTGTAGGTAATGGAATTGGGGCAGTCTTGGTATCCCCAAATGAAGATCATTATCCATTCACATGTAAATTGGATTTTGATTGTACAAATAATATGACAGAATATGAGCATGTATTATGGTACTCCGTGCCGCCATAGAATCCAAAATTAGAACGCTGGAAGTATATGAAGATTCTGCACTAGTGATCTACCAATTGAAAGGTGAATGGGAGACAAGAGACCCCAAATTAAATTATTATCGAAGGATAGTCCAGGGGTAAATTGAGGAGTTTGATGATATTAGTTTCAATTATCTCACGCGAGACGAAAACCAAATAGCAGATGCTTTGGCTACTTTGACTTCCATGATCAAAGTAAGCAAACAAGAGGATGTAAAACCCGTTCAAATGAGTATTTACGAGGCCCCAGCTCATTGTTACAACATGGAGGAAGAAGAAAGAGATGATCACCTTTGGTACCACGATATATTACGATACGTAAGAAATCATGAATACCCTGATCAGGCAACCGAGAATGATAAAAGGACGTTGTGAAGACTAGCCTGTGATGATAAAAGGACGTTGTGAAGACTAGCCTGTGACTATGTCTTAGACGAAGAGATCCTGTACAAAAGAAGAAAGGATCAGGTACTATTGAGATGTGTGGATGTTGTTGAAGCTAAGAAAATTCTGGAAAAAATCCACGAGAATGTTTGTGGAACATATGCTAATGGTTTCACAATGGCTAGACAATTTATGAGATCTGGGTACTATTGGTCTACAATGGAGGGAGACTGCATCAATTATGCTAAGAGGTGTCACAAATGCCAAATTTATGGAGACAAAATTCACGTACCTCCTTCACCTTTGCATGTTATGACTTCCCCATGGCCTTTCTCTATGTGGGGCATGGATGTCATCGGGCCGATCTCTCTAAAAGCTTCAAATGGGCATCGGTTCATCTTTGTAGTCATCGACTATTTTACCAAGTGGGTGAGGCTGCTTCATATGCCAGTGTTACTAAGTCGGTAGTCAGCAAATTCCTAAAAAAGAAAATCATATGTCGATATGGAATGCCTGAGAGGATCATATCTGATAATGCATTAAATTTGAACAATAGCACGATAGCGGAGGTCTGCAGTCAATTCAAAATCAGATACCACAATTCATCACTGTATCACCCAAAAATGAATGGCATAGTGGAAGCAACCAATAAAAATATTAAGAAGATCGTGGGGAAAATGGCTGAAACTTATAAAGATTGGCATGAGTAGTTACCATTTGCTCTCTATGCTTATCGAACGTCTATCAGAACTTCCACCGGGGCAATGCCTTTCTTATTGGTTTATGGAATGGAGCCGATTTTACCTATTGAAGTAAAGATACCTTCCCTTCGAGTTTTTTCAGAGCTAAAGTTAGAAGAAGCAGAATGGATTCAGTCTCGACATGATCAGTTGAACTTAATTGAGGAAAAGAGGCTAAGGGCTATTCATCAGGGTCAGATGTACCAAAAACGAATGATGCGAGCTTATGACAAAAATGTTCGCCTAAGAGAATTTCATGAGGGAGACCTGGTATTGAAAAAGATCCTTCCCATACAAAAGGATTTTAGAGGGAAATGGATGCCAAATTGATAAGGACCTTATGTGGTTAAAAAGGCTTTCTCCGGAGGAGCACTGATTTTGACCGAAATGGATGGGAAAAACTTGCCCAATCCTGTAAATTCGGATTCAGTCAAGAAGTACTATACTTAAAGAAGAAAAGAGGCCAAGGTGAAAACTCGCAAAGGGTGCCTTGAGACGAAAGGGGTTTTGAGTTGAAAACCCTAAAAGGGCAGTTCAAATTGTGATCAAAGATGGGGTATGCGGTGATCTTACTATACCTAAATTAAGAAGAAAGAGAGATGTTACGTCTTGGGCCATCAACAGAGTACTTTTGATCTCCGAAACACATATTGAGCTTAAAATGGTCTTCAGAAAGTTCAAACAGAGAAGCTCAGGCTACGATATCTAGGGCACCTATTTTTTTCCTCTCACTATTTTATATTCTAGTAATGTTTGCTTTCTTTAACCCATTCTTTTCAAATTTTGTTCCTGATAAATTTCAGTTTTGCCCATCATTATGGTCATTTGCAAGCATTTTGTATTGAAGTAACGATTAATGGACTAATAATACTTTCTCAAAAGGAGTTTTGCATATTACTCTGGAAACTTCTAAATAGTACGAGAACTTGAAACAGGACTATTATTTAGAACTCACCAAGCCTAAGGGTTCGAAATATTTGAGAAAGAAACACTAAATAGTGACCATTTCTTTGAATTTTCTGTCAAAAATATCGGTTGAACAAGAAGACAAGATATTACGTTAGTGATACAACCTTGAAGAACAACGAGCAATGACAACCCAGACATTAAAAAAGGGATCATTCTCATGACATTCTGCATTCAGGAAAATATCATCCATAACACATCTAGTTAGGAGCATTTGATTTATTCTGATCATTGCATCCTAATCATTATGCATAAGCATAGGTCCATAAATCGATTTTACATCTCATGTTCCCCATAAGATGGTGTAACAAGATCGGTGAATCCACAAATCCCATACCCCTGAAGTTGTAGTGGGATGGATTGAAGTCAAGATAGCGAATCGTATTTCCCTGGCGTTACAGTGAAACAGATTAAAGCTACAAATTATGGCGGATCTTATCTTCCTGAAGTTGCAATGGAGCAGATTGAAGCCACCAGGCTTATCTCCCTGAAGTTGCAACGGAGCAGATTGAAGACAGTGAATCATATTTCCCTGAAGATGCAGTGGAACAGATAGAAGCTACGGCGGATCTTATCTTCTTAAAGTTGCAGTGGAGTAGATTGAAGCCACCAGCCTTATCTCTCTGAAGTTACAACGGAGAAGACTGAAGACAACAAATCATATTTCCCAGACGTTGCAGTGAAACAAATTAAAGCTACAAATTATGGCGGATCTTATCTTCCTGAAGTTACAATGGAGCATATTGAAGCCACCAATCTTATCTCCCTAAAGTTGCAGCGGAGCAGACTAAAGATAGCGAATCTTCTTTCCCTGAAGATATAGTGGAACAGATTAAAGCTACGACGGATCTTATCTTCTTGAAGTTGCAGTGGAGCAGATTGAAGCCACCAGCCTTATTTCCCTGAAGTCGCAGCTGAGTAGACTGAAGACAGTGAATCTTATTTTCCTGAAGATGCAGTGAAACAGATTAAAGCTACAGACAACGAATCTTATCTCCCTGAAGTTACAGTGGAGCAGATTGAAACCACCAGACCTTATCTCCCTAAAGTTGCAATGGAGCATGTTGAAATTACCAATTCTTATCTCTTTGAAGTTCCAGCAGAGTAGATCGAAGCTACAAATCTCTTTTCTCCCTGAAATTACATTCGAGCGGATCGAAACACCAATTCCTACACCCCTGAAGATGCAATGGAATTGAAGGAGGCTACTTGAAGAAAAGAAGCATCAAGAAGTCAAGATTCGGCAAGACCGGACAAAATTGATCCTTTTTAAAGTCTTTGCTTCATTCTCGTTACACGACAATGAGAAAAGAGGGGCAGCTGTAATAGCCCAATTTTACCCGAGCCCAGTGCCAAAACCAATAAATAAACCAAAACAATAAATAAAAAGGAGCCCAAAGTTTTAACAGTCCAAAAAATTAAAAATTAATTAACAGTCATTTTTTTAACCCAACACAATTAATTAGAAAAGACAACAAAAAAACCCTAGGCCAAGCTTCAGCTGCCGCTCTCCCCACATACGCGCTGCATACCTCTGTACACCCCACGCGCGCCACCATGTCCGCACGCCTCCGTACTTGAAAAAAGGACAGACAAACAACACAGCAAATAGAGAACAACAAAAAAGAGAAAAAAAAACGATGTATTTTATTTCATTTTTTTCAATTTCGGCTATAAAAAACCGAAAAGAACCACTGTAATTTTTTTACACACGAAATATCAGAATCAATAGGAGAAGAAACAGATTTAAATGTGATTTTTTATTTAGTTTCAAGTTCGGATTTTTTTCATTTTTATACAAAAAAAAAACAAAAGAAGGAAAAACTTACGGTTTCTTCCGTGTCTCGTCACCATCAAAACACTTCTCCGTTCGTGAGAGCCGCGAGATTCCTTTAAAGTCGGAGTTTAGGCTTCAGGATATGAGGGGACGGTAGCCATATTCTTCCGCCTTTTAGGCTTTCGCCTTTGGTCCCGAAACCCAGGGCTAAAAGGGGAAGAAAATCGACTGAAAAAGGGTTCCTTTTAGGAACTCCGGCCCCCGTATACAGTGGCGGACCGGTGACGACGCGAGCTTGGGCTAAAACCCTAGTAGAGAAAAGAACCGCCCATTTTTGTTTTTTTTTTAACAAAGCAGCAGAAATGAAAGTCCCATTTTTTTTCTCTTTTATAGGCCCTTGGAACGACGTCGTTTAGGGCCTGTTTCAGTGGCCTCAAAACGACGCCGTTTAGGCAATGACCCGCGCACAAACCGACCCGATCCCATGATCCGCGCGTTTTTTAATGGAGAGGCTAATTGCATTTTTAGCCCCTCCGCTTTTTTATGGTTTTGCAATTAAGTTTTTTCGATCTTTTAATTTTTACCCCGTATTCGATCGCAATTTCAATTAGGTCCATATTCGAACGATGTCGTTTTGGAGGGTGGGGATTAATTGCCTTTTTGGTCCCTCCTTGTTATTCACGCGTTCAATATGGTCCTTTTCCTTTTTATTTATTTCAGATTTGCCCTGAATTGCGATTTTAAGTTCAATTTAGTCCATTCTTTTATTTCTTTTGTTATTTTTGACATTTTATTATTAATTTAATGTTATTATTATTAATATTATTATCTTTTTAGTTGTTCTTATTATTGTTTTGATAAATTAATTAATTTTAATTATTATTGTCATTAAATTACCATTATTATTATCATTATTATTATTATTATTATTATTATTATTATTATTATTATTATTATTATTATTATTACTACTAATACTTTTATTGTTACTAGTATTATTATTTTTATTACTATTATTTTTAATATTATTATTACTATTATTATATTCATTTTTATTATTACTTTCCTTACTATTAACCTTGTTATTATTACTATTATTTCCATAATATTTATTTGTTCAATATTTTTTTAAATACACTTATTCATTTATCAGTTTATTACTTATTTATTTATATCTTTCTATATATTTTAAAACTTCAAAATTCTTTATTATTATTAATGCCACCATCATTATTATTAACATCATGATTTTTTTTAGTTTGTGTTACACTACACTTGTTTATTTATTTGTTTAATATTAATCCTTTAGTCCTAAATTTTTAGTTTATTATTTTTTTTTGTGTATTTTGGCTTGCTATTTTATCTTTGTCCTTTATATTTTTATGCATTAATGCATTTATTATTAGCCTGTTATGCATATTAGAACCGTGATTCATTTTTTGCATTTTACCATTAAATCGTGTTACATTAATCTTTGTCCGATACAAAATTTTTTATTAAGTAATTTTTTGTAATTCGAGATTTGAGAAATCGTACCCTAACTTACTAGGTTTTGATTTTTCTCGTCGAGCCTAAAGAACCGATTATCTTTTTAAAAATCAAAGCGTATAAGTTAAATAAAAGCTTATCCTCGGGAATTCAAAAATGTTGTGTCCTAACTCACTGGATGTGACATTTTGTTATCTCCAAGTAAAGATTTCTAAAAATAAAGGCAATATTCTGTATTTGGAATTTTGAGAAATTGTGCCCTAACTTACTGAATTCCGATTTTTTCATTTGACCCAATTAACCAAATATCCTTCTTAAACTTAAATGCATGAGTCTTAAAAGTCAAAAGACAAGCTTAGTTTCGAGGATTTGAAATGTCGCATCCTAACTCACTGGGTGCGACATTTTACTTCTTCGAAATAAGAGGGTCTCAGCATCCAATTTAATTTATTTAAGTTTTCTTTTAAATAAAGAAGATCGTATTTTAAAATCTTTTCGAATTTTCGACATTAAGACGTTAATTAATCAATTAGGTACCAATTTTGGGCATTACGAGGGTGCGAATCCTTCCTCGTGCGTAACCGACTCTCGAACCCGTTTTCTTGAATTTTGTAGGCCAAAATCATTGTTTTAATAAATCAAAATGTTTTAATGATCAATCTCAAGGTGATCTGATCACACCTCGAAAAATGATTGGTGGCGACTCCATTTTCGTTTTTAAAGTCGACCCTATATTTTTCAAAAAAAAAAAATGGTTTCAACAATCACACCTCACTAAACTATTATTTTTCTCATATGAGTACTTTTAATCACTTTTTAAATATACATATCTATTATATTGAATTTCACCATTTTAACAAGTTTCATGATGATTTTATTAAAGGGAGGTTAAAAGAATACATGATACCTCTTTAATAGCAAAAGTTTCAAAACAAAGCTTCTCTTAGCTGTCTCAACACGTGAATCCACCCATTCATCCACTCAAAGTCTTATTCTCCATCCATTCAACTTTTTTTAATACAAAATATAAACAAAATATTAATACACATCCTTCATCACATTTCTGATATTAAATACCTTAAATAATTAAGGTGATATAAAGAAAACATATCTTCTTACCTTGGAGCTTTGTCTCTCTAGCATAGCTTTATTTGATTAACCCACTTGAAATCTTAGCCTCAAATAAAGAAAACAATTGTGGAAATCAAGCAAAAATTTGTTTTCTAAAAGTAAGATTTAATGGAACAAAGCTTGGGTGGGTGGGTGGGTGTTGATTGGAAGAGAAAGGAAGAAAAAAAAGCCATAGGAGGACCTCTCCTCCCCTCTCATGTTGTTGCAAGAAATAAGAGAGAAAATATCTCATTGTTTCTCCTTTTATTTACCACATAAATGAGATCAAAGTCAACTAGTCAAAATTATTCAAATATATGGTCTACATTTCGCATCTATGTTAAAAATTAATTCCACCACTCCAAATTATTTCTAGTAATTTAATATCTCAAAATATAATATTTTTAATGTAGATTTCATGTAAAATGATCAAAATGCCCCATTATGAGGTAAATTTCACTTTAGTCCCTTTTTGTCTCATCACCTTTCTTTATTTCATTTAACTTTAGTATCTCAAATTTTTCATAATTTGCATTTATCATCCATAACAATCAATTATTCATACATAAAGTTACATTTAGGGTCTTTCTCCGTAGAAATAAAAATTTAGGGTTTAATCCTTAAACTTTCATTTTCAATCAATTTCACATAATCTTGTATTCACCAGCATTCCCTTTAAATCTCTTTTCCACAACTCATATTAATCCTTTAGGACTTCATTTATTGAACTTGTCTTCGAATTTCTTTAAAAATTCACTATATTGGGTTTTGGGCATTACAATTACAATATCAATAAGAAATTTAATTTTTTTATATCTATACTATTAATTAAGAGTTTGATTGAGTTTTTGTTATCAAGTGAGCTCCAATTTAGTTGTAAAATTACCAAAAATCTATTATTTTTACAAGTAACAAATATTATTTTAAAGTTATTTTTTTTAGAAAATTAGATATACATAATAAAATTTAAACTTAAAATATAACATTTTTTGACAAAAAAAAAACAATTTTTACTATCTCAAGTGTATCATTTCAACCAAATCATATTTAATTTTTATATCAGTTTTCTATAAAATTGATACATAAACCTGTGGAGTATATCTTAAATAACGGCCTACTTTTTTTTAGTGCGTAATATATTAAATATCAAATTATCGGCCTTTCTTTAAACAAGTGGGCCCATTTAACACTCACATATGGGCTTAAGGTCGAATCTAAGCAGGTCTATTCTCATTATAGGCCTCAGTTGTTCACATCTCATTTCTCGATTTATTCCTTCTTCACCTCTATTGAATTGGAATTGAAAAAAGGTTCCACCAAATGGCTAATCGTTCTCTAGTTTCCCTTTACAAGTTCCTTTTCAGGCACCCTTTTCAATCATCTGTAAAACCCACGTCTCCTTTTCTCTTTAAATCCCTTTCTCCGTTTCAAACTCAACTCGTGGCCAACTCTGTCCCATCTCCGAGACCTGCCTCTTTTCGATTCCCAGTCTTCCAAACCTCACAAGTTCAGCACCCAATTTACCACATCCTGAGGAAGTACAGTTCTGAGTCATCAGCATCCAAGTTGGATGTGAACAAGGAGGTGGACTCGATCAACCTCAAGTTTGCAGAGGCAAGAGAAGAGATAGAGATGGCAATGGAGTCTAAAGAGACCGTTTATTTCAACGAAGAAGCAGAGTGTGCTCGTGCTGCTGTTAAAGAGGTTTTGGACATGTTTGAAGGGCTTTTAGGAAAGCTACCAGAGGCCGAAAAGGCTGCTTTGCAACGTTCAATGGGACTTAAGATTGAGCAGCTCAAGGCTGAGCTTCAACAGTTGGATGATTGATGAGGTTTGTTTAAATGGATTTTCCTCAAAATATATTTTGGCTGTCTTACTTCATTTTTCATAACATAGCTGAGGGATTTAGTGATTTTAGCTGTGACATTCGATTGGATTGAAAGATATGATTTTGAATAATGGGTTAGTATGGTTTACATTCTATGGTTATCATTTTGAAGGTGATGATAAAGGAAAACTGTAGCATTCAGAGGGAACAATTGAGAATATTTGTGAACTTGTATCAGCTATAATTAGATGATAATTTCTCTCTCTCTCTCTCTCTTTACCTTATGATTTGTTAGCTTGTTTGGCAGTAATGTTTACCCAATTGTGTTACTTCGAAATATTAGCTGAAATGCTAGAAACCTGAGTCAGGTTGGCAAGTTTTTGCTTAAACTAGATTAAAGCACAGAGAGTTTTCATTATCCACTTTTGGTTCCTTTTGTTCTATGTTTGAAGGATAGTATAGCCAATGGTCCAAAATGCTGCAATTCTTTTTCTGGCACTTAATCATGGCAAGCCAATCCCAATTTCAATTGAACATTACTTAAAATGACAAACTTTTTCCATTAGTTAAGCTTTTGGTAGGGAACTCATTTATTAGGCAAGCTAAGTAGGTATGGGCATTCTGGAGCAGGTTACGCTTTTTTAGGCCAAGAGGCTGTAGAACAGATGAACAGAAACTTGGGTTTACTTAATCAGTCATGGTTTGTACATTGGCAAGTGTATTGGCAAGAGCAATACATCTTAAGAGTAAATCATAAGACTTGATATCTTGTTCGATGAAGTGAGGGGTCAGAACGGCAAAGAAATTGAAACGAATTACTGTTGTAATTGAAGTTGGACAAATGAATAAGGTTCTGATTTTTCTGGAAACCTTCTATTAAAACTATCCTAAGTTAATGATAAGGAAATTTGTTACTAACCCTTTAATAGTGTATTTATACTATAACTCTTAGTAAGGGTCACTCGCAATCACATGAGAAGATATAATACAGACTCAAACATAATAACTAAGAACATAAGCATAGACAGTTAATCTAAATTCAGTGCTCCTGCATCATTTTTTTTTCCAGAGTTGCCAACATTTTTTGTGCATGTTTTAGCTGTCTTTACGTGCAAATAGATACCTTGGCTGAATGAACTAGTTCTGAGCTTCAGTTGCACCAGAACTTGTAAGCAACTTCAGCTTTTTTTCATTTGTCCATTACCACCTATACATACATATATTTTTGTGGAAAGGGAACTAGCATCAGTTTAGTATCCCCCTCCACCCCCCCCCCCCAAAAAAAAAAAAAGAAGAAAAAAGATCACTTCTATAATAACTATGCTTGCATGTGAACGAACATCTTAGTGCATAACATATCTTGATATATTTGCTAAGGATTTCCTTTTTGTTATGTAACATAATAATGGTTTGAAGAAATAACTGAAGGAGGAAGAAATTTGATTTTTCTTTTTCCAGAAAGGAAAGAAGAAAAAGGTATATGAAGAAAGAAAATCATGTCAAAAACAGTTTATGTTTTGGTTCTAAGATTATGACTGATTATTCTAAAGTTGTAGAAAAGTGTTGTACTTTTTGTCATTTTTAATAAAAAGAAATGAACTATACTTTAAAATATTGTTAAACTTGAAAGTATGCTATACAAAAAAAAAAAAGAACTTTTGGTACATTACCAATTGGGGGAGGGGATGCCATTGCCAAGACTTGAACCCTGGACCTTAGGGTGCCATTATAAAGCTTCAAGTAAGTACTCCTTTAGGTTGTTGGTGCTATACAAATATTATGTAGCAGCTACGAACTTGGCTTCTTTCTCTCTGTATATGTTAGCTTGAATTCTTTGATTTCATTTGCAAGGGATATATACTTTTTTGAGTCCTTTCTAAGCACAGATTCATGTTCATGTCCTATGGTCTACCACGAGGACCTTCCTTTAAAGGTGCTTCAGAAAACTGACCTTTACTTTTTCTTTGTCTCAGTTTCTAAACACTCAGTACATTCTCCAAATATTCTGTTATAAAATAATTTTTGTGATTTTGATAACTTGAAATACTTTAAGAAGAACCTTCCTTCACTATTGTTTTTTTCTGCTTGCCTTTTAACCTGAGCATTATTTTTTTATTTTATTTGACTTCTCATTTCCCTCAAGTCTTACAGAGGTGGATATGGAAGTCATCCTCCAAATATTAGGAAAAGCTTTGAAGAAATTGAACCTATTGATATGGACGCTTTTATTGTAATAGGAATTTTAGTTTTATTTATTATATCAGGTTTTATTAAGAGTTTTAGTTTTACTTATTTTCTCTATTATATTAGGTTTTTGTTTCTTCATAAACTCTAAGTTAGGAATTCTATTTTATGTGAATTAGGACTTTTTCCTTTGTTATTAACAGTCTATAAAAGGCTGCCAATATGAAATAAAGAGGCAAGCAATTATTCTATCAAAAAGAAATGTTATTTTGAGAGGGGGTTCAGTCAAGGACGAACCTGCCTTTTGAGTAACTATAGGTCAAAGCAAGAATTCTTTCTCGTCTAGACCTGTGACTAGATCCTACGCTAAGGCGCATAACAACTTGGTATCAGAGCCAGCTGTCATGGGTGACGAAAAGACTTTGACAGCGAAGCTGGAGGCTTTCATAGAACAAACGGCTACAAGGCAACAAGCATTAGAGGAGCAAGTGGCGATATTATCTCTTTCGGTCCAGAAGATAACGAAAGGAGATTTTGAGAAGAATAATGAAGAATAGGGCAGTAGCGGAGGCAGGAAAAGGAATTTAGACTTGCAACACGGTGGGTGCATGGTGCCACGATACTCTAAGATGAAATTTCCCACTTATGATGGTGTTGGAGATCCTTTAGGGTGGTTGAAAAGATGCGAAATTTCTTTTGGCAATCAACGAACTAACGAAGAAGACAAAGTAAGCTTAGCATCATTCCATCTTTTAGGAGAGGCACAATTGTGGCTTGACCGAATTGAAGAATAGGAGGAAAATCTTGATTGGGGGCGCTTCAAAGAGTGTTGTCATGTAAGGTTTGGGCCACCTATGAGTAATAACCCATTGGGAGAACTTGCCAACTTGAAACAAACTGGGACTGTAGAGGAATATCGACGTCAATTTCAATCACTATTGGCTAGGACTGCTGATCTTAAACCTCGACAACAAGTAAACCTCTTTACTGTCGGGTTGATCGAGTAACTTAGAATTGATGTTGAGATGCAACAACCGGAAAATCTTGGAGTTGCAATGAATATGGCTCGAACATTGGAACGTAAACAAAATGTCTCTTCTAAACTATTATCTCGAGCCATCCTGAATTGGCCAACTTCCCAAAACATTGGCAACAATTCAATCATTCCAACAAGTAAGAGCATTGCAAAGGGAGGGGGACAAACAACAGTACCAACAAGGAACAATGGCAAAATAGGTTCTTCTGCACCATTTATTAAGAGATTGACACAGACAAAAAATGGTGGAAAGAAGGGCTAAAGGGCTGTGTTATAATTGTGATGAGTCTTATTCCTTGGGACACAAATGTAAAAGGTTATTTTGGATAGAAGTACCATATGTTGAAGACAAGCAAGATGATGATGAGATAAATGATTTTGGATAAGTTCTGAAGTTTATTCTGAATTTGAGCTTGAGGACAAGCTCAACTCCGAGAAGGGGAGTAATGATATGGACGCTTTTATTGCAATAGGAATTTTAGTTTTATTTATTATATCAAGTTTTATTAAGAGTTTTAGTTTTACTTATTTTCTCTATTATATTAGGTTTTTGTTTCTTCATAAACTCTTAAGTTAGGAATTCTATTTTATGTCAATTAGGACTCTTTCTTTTGTTATTAACAGTCTATAAAAGGTTGCCAATATGAAATAAAGAGGCAAGCAATTATTCTATAAAAAAGAAACGTTATTTTGAGAGGGGGTTCAGTCAAGGACGAACCTGCCTTTTGAGTAACCATAGGTTGAAGCAAGAATTCTTTCTCGTCTAGACCTGTGACTAGATCCTACGCCAAGGCGCATAACACCTACCTTTGTCCAATTCATACTTGCATCACACTTATGTCCAAATCCAAGTGACATAGAGCCAGGCATTCTATACTTCTCTCTTCTCTTTCTTGTGAACCACAAAATTTATGTATTTTCTAATGGTTTAAGAAATAAATTGCTCGTCTGTAAACAGATCTGCTGTTATTAGTACATTACCCAAAATGAGTCAAGCTTTATTTATGACTTAGTTTGAATACTTGGTCTTGTATCAATGTAATCACTCTAAATTACTAGTTCGATAGATTAGTTTTGCTTGTTTTGAACCTACAATCCTCTTGCTATCTGCAAGTCAATACAGATAGCAAGTTTGCACTTAGTGTTTGTGACTATGTTTCAGATATGGGTTCTTCCTAGAAAGAAGCTAATGTGTATTAAATTGCCCTAATATAGCATCATCCATGCTGACAATTGTAAATCGTTGATGTCCTCACAAAAAGCATAAAAAAGTAGAGCCCCTGAAAGGTTCAATAACATCTGAGGTATTACTCTGTGTGTATATTCCCATTAGCGGTAACTTGTTCTTGAGAGGTTAATGATACCTTAAAGTTGCACATTGCATTGAGAGTTTATGTAGTGGAAAGGTTTAACAGGGACTTAACATTCAAACTCTCTTGTTGCTCTCTGTCACTTCAATATTTCTGTTAGTAGAGTGAAGTTTGGTGACAAGTGACCTATAGTGAACTTTGTAATGCTTTTGTAGCAATTTCTTCAGCTGTTTAATAAATACTTGTAAAACTTTGGTGGCAGGAGATTGTCTAGGTGCATTCTCAAGGCAGTGATCTGTTTTGTTTTTTTTTCTCGCTAGAAAATGAAAAATCTAGGATTTCAAGCTTTCCCTATTGTCGCACATGCTACAACAATTTCTTCAATGAATTACTTCAATTCACTTGTGCAATTTTTACTAGGCACACTTGTGATAACCAATGCTTTACAATGAAAAGAATTCTGTGTTTAAAACTTTTCACTTTGATACCTAATTTTGAGATAAATTAGAAGCTATTTGAGGAATCATACTAGCTTCAAGGACATGTGTTTGTTTCAGAAAGATGATCCGAGATAATAAGTAGAAAGGGAGGATCCAGAGGATGAGATGTTTTGTTTCCCCTAGTATCTTCAACTGTGTATGATTTGTTATCAAGTCTGGGAAGTTTATGATATGGCTTTCTATTACCCTTCCCCCCTTGTGTTTTCTTCATGCAGGATTTGTTTGTTTTTTGTTCTTAAACTTTTTTGTTGGCTTAAAAGTTTGTTGTGAAGTGTCTCTCATTGTTCTACCTTTGAGGAATAGGCTATGCATTGCTGCACGTGCATTTGCATTGCAATTGTTCCTACTTCTGCCAAAACTTTGTTTTATCTTTTACAAATATAGAAGCTTTGTTGCATGTTCATGGAATCTGAAATGATGTTTTGCCGACATATCCTGTTTCTGAACATGAACATCTAAAGCAACTATGTGGGCGATCTCTCAACAGGAACCATGAGAAAAAGACTATATATAGATTGATAAAGCAGTTGATTTCTCAGAGAATGCGGGTTCGATATGGAATAAAAGAAGTGACAACTATGGATTTATGGTTCAATTCTATTTATAAAATGCATGGGTGACTAATGTCTAATGGTGTTAATGGAAGTGTTGAATCTGCAAAATTCAGTCAATAAAGTGCTTCATCTTATTTTATCTTTAAATTTTTATTAAACTAAAAAAATATTCATATCATTTAGAATTTGGAAATAATAGTTTAATCACGTTTTTTTTAATGAATTGCCTATTTAGAAATTTGACACATAGTTGTTGAAGTGATTTAGACCCAGAAATATAAAAAATGGGTGAATTTAGATTTTGAAAATTTTTATAATTTTTTAAATTAAAAGGATAGGAATTAAAAGTTGGTTTTAATGGTCTATATTTACTAATTTGTATTCTTCAATTAAAGGTTGTCACAACTCATTATTTTCTCTAACACCACGTTTGATTTATTGAAATAGAATAGGATTGTAATCAAATAGAGTTATATTAAAAATGTAATGGAATAGATCTGTAATCAATTGTTTGTTAAAAGAAATAGAATCGTAATGATATTCTTGTAATTGATTGAATGGAATAGATGTAATAGTATATGAAGAAAGTTGAAATGATCAGAGCACTCTTAATAGAAAATTTTTTAAGTAGATGATTATTGTTATTAAATTTTAATTAGATTATTAAATAATTTAATAAAAATAAAATAAATAATTTAATAATAATTTAATAATATTATTATTAAATATAATTTAATAATAATGTTTTTATTTTTGTAATAACATTTTTAATATAATTATGTTTTTAAAAGCGCTATATTTTATTTTTGTAAAAATAATTATATTTTACATCCAACAATTCCATTACAAGCACACACCACTGTCATCAATTTGTGTTATGGCACTCTAGAAACATTGTGATGACAGTTTGAAAATAACAAATAATTCATATTGGAGACTTCTTCAAAAACTATTTAATATTTCAATTAAATAAATGATGATTTGGAGACATAAGAGTTTTATAAGGACAAAATCTTAAAACAACGTCCTACATTAACAGTAAAAACCCTTTTCGGCACTTTCATAGCATATATATTCCCAGAAATTAAAGAAGAGGTTTGCAACATTCAAGCTACAATTATATACAGGGAACAAGCCCTTAGAAATGATAAACTATTCATATAGCATGCAAGTGTATGCAGCCTATCTCAAGGAAAGCGAATAAGATGCCTTGTTGATGCAATACCTGATTGGTAAGGTCCAGTTCAACAAATACATACTCATATTATGCCATTGATGCCAAGAGAATGCCTTCACTAAATTGAACATCAATCTTCATCTGATGTATATCTTTTCACTATAACCCGTTTGCAATTAAAGTGAATGTATTTCCATTTGCTCATGCATCTTTTAAGAAACAACTTCTGCTTGTCTTAAACGTAGAAACTATAGATCCATGCAACTTAAAAGCAAATAAACCACAATAGTTATTTGGATTAATACCCTTAGAGCTCTCTTCTTCACCTTGTTCATTACAGAAAATTGTTTGAGCCTAGCTTTCATAGTCTCACCCAATGGAACATTGGGTGCTTTCTTGGCATTTTGTAGCTGTGAATGTTCTGCATACAATAGTTGGATGATTTTTCATGCATAGAAAATATATATCAACATAAATAAAGCATGTAATATGTACAGAAGGTTACCAAGCACTTCTTGTGTTGTAAGACGCTGCTTTGGATCAAGATTAAGCATTTTCTTTACAAGGGCCTTTGCATTGTCTGAAACCTTAGACCATGGGTCCCTCTTAAAGTCAACAGTAGAACGAATAATTGCTTGTGCCACCCCTTAGTTTCTGTATGCAAACACGAGAAATCTAGTTTATATCTATTTTTCTAAAAGTAAAAGAGTAGATAGTGAACCATATGCAAAAGAATAAATCAAACTCTTGATACATAATATTAAAGATAATTTAAAATTTTTTTTCTTTATATCTCACTTTTCTTTATCCGAACTCTGGAAGCACACATTGTCTCTACATTTATCTCGAGATATAACCTTCATGATGTCAGATGAAAAAAAAAAGGGAAGTACTTGAAAATAGAAAGACAAACCTGCCTAGAATGGTGGCACACCACAAAGTAAAATATTGACGATAACTCCAGCACTCTATACACCAACCTCTGGGCCATAATTACGTTTAAGAACCTTTAGAGCCATGTAATATGGGCTTCCCACGATCTCATTGAATCGTTCACCTGTTAAAAGAGAGCATTCTTGAGCTGCTTGAGCATAAATATAAAAAGGAGATAACTGAAGTAGTCCTATAGTTGCATGGACCTATAGTTCCTAGAAAACAACCGCTTTGAGATAGAACGATTGTGTGTATGTAAAACCATGTTCCACAATGATCCAGCCTCATCCACTCTGTTATCCATATCAAATGCAAGTAGAAGGGTGTCATATGTTCCCATCATAGCTCATTCTCCTTTGCTCAATATCTAGTTTGTCACCTGAGTATCAGCGACTTCATGAAATCTAATTTAACCCGAGAAAGTACTAAACATAACCAAGCTGACAACCACAGCTTCAATTATTGCATCTTGAACAAATAGGTTGAATCAATAGAAGCACACCAAATAATCATTCAATGAATCTTTCAGCGTGAGAAAACCAGAGGAATATGCAAAATTTAAGTTCCCTGCCCCCTTCCCAAAAAAAAAGTAACTTTATACAGACTGTTTTCTTTACAAACAGTAATCCAAAAGTTAAAATATCTGGCCCCAGAATAGCACCATTAAATAAGAACCCAATGTTTCAGTGAAGGCATTTATCCCCACAGAAATTAACAAATAGGTAGTCGTACAGAAATGTGTAATTAAAAAAAAAAAAAAAAAACTAAAACATCCTAGTTTTAACTTCTAACCAAAAAGGCACCATGCGTTTAAAAACTATCTTTTGTTACACCCCTTGTTTTTCTTATGATCAAAAGGGTAGTAGACTAGTGATGAAAAATATAAACACGATAATTGCAATAATTACATTCACATGATAACAAAATGAAATACATGATAAACCATCTTCTTTAAGTCAACAAGGACTATGCATTATGCATATAGCAATTCAAACAACTAAAATGCAAGGTTGTCACCTTTTTCTTCTTGCTTCTTCTTCTTTTATCTGGGAACAAAGTTTCTATCATTTTTGGCGATACAATCTGACTTAGTCTCTGCATATTGTATCCGTTGCACCAAATTAATCATACAGTCAATCAAACCTAAGAATCATCATAACTAAAATTGCATAAAAATTAAGCCTGGAAAAAGAAATTGATTGCAATCAAAAGTGATGCTTAGAATAAAGTAAGTTTGGTTCAAGCAGCCACCCGCAAAATAAAACATGTTTGGTTCAAGCTGCAAATGGTGTTATTGATGAGTAGCAAAAGTCTTCCATGGTTGCAGAAGGAACAATAGCCATAATTTATATAGGAAAAAATAAAATGGCTCCTAAAATTTCAGCAAAATGGGTTCTCAGTAAATAATAGAATAACTCCAACAACATTAGCACAAAATAGATTTCAATCAGTGGGTATACAATAACAGTGAAATCACAAAACAAATGCAACTCAAACATCATTAAAAATCAAAATTAAACTTCAAATACTAAATCCATACTATAACTAAACACTATACCCAATATAGAACAAATAAGCAAATTAAACTTACAATTCTAACAAGATTGAGTGCCTTTTGTACAGAACTAGCTGAATCTCTTTTCTTCTACAAGTGATGCTCGTTCTTTCCACTTCACTGGTTTCCTGCACCTTCAAAAATTTAGTAACTTTGGGCTTCTAATTCAAGATTCTGATAAATTGAGTTTAATCTTTTAAAGGAGACCCACTTCTCAACTACTCTGGAAATGCTTAGTGATTGTTCACCCAACTTTTGTGAACATTTAACATAGGGAGTTCTGCAAATTGAAAGCCCATGACCTAATGAAAAAGCTATTTCGTTTTGAACCTAGAAAAAAATTCAACCTTCTTCAATTACAAATGTTCAGTAAATTAAGATGGCAACCTGAAAAAGGAAAATAAAACCTGAAAGTTTCAATTTATCAACCTTGTTTTTGGACCATGTAGATAATGGACAACTTCTTGAATGAATATGACTATAATCCATTGATTTACTTCTCTATTCGAGAGAAAGAAAAAAACTTACCATCAAAACAAGCAGGGCCTTGCTAAGCACCAGGCGATTCCAGGGATGGATTGGAATTGCTTAGGAGTGGTAAACGAAGTGTGGGTCTTTGGCCTTTAAGTTGATTTGCTTCCTTTCATGTTGATTTGAGCGTGTATTGTTGATGGCGAAAGAAAAAAAAAAGTGAAACCATTGAGAAATTTCAGTCTGAGGGTGTTTTCGGAAGGGAAAAGAAGGGTCATTCGGTGGAGAAGCTGGAATAGCCAATTTGGCACCTCTTCCCTTGAATGGCTATTCAACGATTTTTGAAATGAAGCTGTAATCACCATTTGGCGTTTTAAGCTTTCCAATGAACCAAACCTCTGCTTTACTGTAGAAATTGGAACCGTCCTGTAATGGCTTTGCCATTACATTGAACCAAACGAAGCATTAGTGTTTATGGTTAAACATAAACCCTTTATAATTTTAAGGCTAATCTCGAAATACTTTAGTTTTTATGGTTCAACTAGTAATACTCCCAATTTACAATTGGTGAAATAAAAAAAGTAAATAAATGAACCTTTGAAAAGGAAGGTTTTTACAAGTTTTTACTAATACAATAAAATGAGACTTTTAAAACATTTAACAATAAGCTCTTAGAAATATGTACAAAAGAATAATGAAAGATAAAAGAATTCAAAGTAAATTCTCTTCCTTTGTTGTTTGGAAGTTTATCTTTTGTTTGGATATTGATCTCTCAATTCTTTTAGTGTTCTTAGGGTATATTTATGGTAAGAAATGAGTTTCTTTTAGCTATTTAAAGCCATTGAAAATGAAAAGTAGTCATTGGAAAGTGAAAAATCATAATGCAAACTTGAAAGATCGATTGGAGACATACAATTTCAACCTCAAGTACATTCTATCTTAATTGGTGCTCATGTATCATCAAAGCAAGTTTTGAAAGCACTTTAAGATAAGGTATCCAAAATAAATCTAGTATTCATAAAATTTAGAGAGTAGATCAAAAGAAATGAGAGCATGCATGCTTAACCAATAATTCACCAAACACCAAAATATAGTGTCAATCAAGTGAGCCTTAAAACTCAACAACTAAATGCTTAATATCTCATGAGACACCTTACACTCCACTCGGATGGCAAGTCCGAATGTGAGATGATATATTATGTTGACAGAGCAACTTAGGTTATTATCGGATGTTGAGTTCACTAAGTAATTTAATTTAAATATTTTTGTAAAGCCATCCCATAATAACTAAAACAAATTTTAGGATTTTAGAATCAAGTTGAAAACATTTTAAAATGATCTCTAGTTGTCCAGAAGTAATCGAGACCAAATTTACATATTCGGGAGTAGAAAAACTTAAAATAGGAGAGGGACCCTTGTTTTGCATAGATGTATCAATAAAAGTAGGGACTTGTGCCGATACAAGTCTCTAGTATTGTAGCTGTGGACATACTGACTTACTTGTTGTGATACAACTTTCAATATGTATCGATCCAACTATGCCTGAACTTAAAAATATCTTAAAACTCACCTAATTTGACCTTTAACATCACCACATCAAAATTATGATTTACAAAACTCAAACCAAGTTCAAAAAAACAACTTCAAACATCATAAACACATATATGCTATAAGATTATCATGCTTGTCCATCAAGCTATTTTATTTGGCAAGTAACAACCAATCATTTAAGTGTATAACCTTTATAAATCTACTTCATACTTCATCTAAGGCATTAAACATAAACATATAATATACATGCTCTAAACATAATTTAGCTCCACATATACAATCATCCAAAACACCAAAATGACTAACATAGCCTAACAGATTTCAACAACTACCTATTAACTTAGGTACATGCTAAGACACCATATATTCAAAATTTTGCAATCTCAATTTCATATGTAATGTAACACCCTAAACTCGTATCCGTCGCCGGATTAGGGTTATAGAGCATTACTAAATAAATCATAGATCACAACAAGCATTTTTGGAAATATACACAAATCTTGCATCATGATATAAGTTGAAACAAACCAACACACATAGAGACTAAAATCACTTATTTAATTATAAGTAAAAGTCAAATTATAAATATATATATACACACATTTATTACATGATATTCACTTTTTTTTCATGTGGTCGTAGCTGAATGCTTTATAAGTAATATGGTATGTTCATAAGATGCCTTTAACAATCACCTACATATCCTTAGTCCATATAACAAATATTATCTAGACACCTTTGATCTCTCAATAATAATTACTAGTCATTTGGACATCTAATACTCAAAGTTCATTATACACCTGCTTAATAACAATCTCCAAAACCATTTATCAAATACCACAACCAATAAGTATATATATGCCAAAATCTTACTAATTCGAATCTAGGGTACATCAAATTCCATACCAATGTTTATACCACTTTTTTTTTTAACAAAGCAAAGTTTTAAAAGTTCATTTGCGTATTACCATATCGTAGATCAAACTATATTTCTATACATTCACATATAATATTCGAATATACCCAACCCCAAAAATTATGACCTAAATGCTATTTATACCAATTGTAAGAATATGCTTATATCTCCTAGACATATCATGACCGAACATTCATAACTATAATTACTCAATCCATTACAACCACATATTCAAATACTGAACATAACACATTGAAATATACATGCTTTCATTAGGGAAAGACCATGGCCGAATATAAAGGAAACCATGATATCATAATTTGGCATTTTCACATGGCACATATTTATATACACATCATTGGAAAACAATTCAAAAGTGACATAGCCTATACATGCCATAATTCTCAAAAGTCTCGTATTAAAAAAAAAAAAATACCAAGATCGGTGATTGTGTGATGAGCTTTCAAATTGATCCCAAGTACGAGCCAAGCATCCAAAAAGAGATCTACAATGCAAACAACCGAGAAACAAGTAAGCTTTTACAGCTTAGTAAGATTTAAACAATTCATACACATATCTAAGCTTATTAACTATTCGCATTCATCATGACCTCACTGAATTACCCAATTTCCACAGTAAACTTTAAGGTAATATATATATATATATATATATATACAATTATACTCATTTCTGTATACTACCATTTTATACAGTATCGGATATATGAATCTTCTACTTATCGAAGCTTATACTTACATTCCAAGTTACCAAAATTCCAAGATAATAAGCATAGTACATACATCAAGTTTACTTACCCCTTTAATTTAATCATTTGCGCATAACTATTTATATTATACCCGTACCTTTCTGTATGTTTAAATTTATTATCAATAGAAATCTCTTGTCAGACTTCATACTTACACATTTGTTGAAGAAAAAGAAGATTTAGTAACGTATCGCTCACATAGAGCCGTTACTTTACATCTCTCGTAACGTATCGCTCACTCAGACTAACATTTCTTGTAACGTATCGCTCACAAAGAGCCGTTACTGTAACATCCTAAATTAGAGGCTATGCATTCGATGTGTTTGTGTGTGTATGCTATGTTTAACATGCTAGTTTAGAGTGCTTTGGGGTCCAGGAATGGTTTAGGAATGAGCCGAAGTCCTGGCCAAAATTCTCTTTTTTTGGGCACTTTAGAGGAGAGGTGGAAGGGATAGGACTTGAGGGTTGTTGCTTGTATGTTGTTGACACAAGAAAAGGAGTGGTAATGAGGCATGGAGGCGCCACTTAAGGCTCAGGAAGGTGACGCCTCAGGAGAGCTGGCAGGAAGCAGGTTCGAGCTGCGTGGTTTCCCTTTTGAGGATTTCTTTTTGACGCCAAGGTGAGAGAGAGGAGGATTCAGCTTGGACTCTGGTGGATGAGTGTTGAATGGGTCAACACATTTGAATGAAGGGAGGAGAGGAATTCAAGGAGGAGGAATCGATCAACAGGTATGAATGGAGAGTGGAAAGTGATCGGTGGAGAGAATCATGGGATTGGGAGAGAGGAAGAGTGTTTGGTCGAATGTGGAAAGTGAGGTGTGTGAGTGTGTGTACGGTTTAGTGGTGTTGGGAGGTAGCCAGATTTTAGATGGTAGCATTTGAGGGAGTGGTGTGAATTTCGGCTAGCTAGAGAGCACCTAAAACATTCTTTTTTTTTCATTTGTTTATTGTCAAAACCAAAGCACCCTTGTACCATTTTGTTTCACTTTCTTTTCTCTCAGTTACCAAAACCGAAACACCTCCTAATTCTCTTCTATTCTTCTTGTTCTTTTGGTACTTAGCCGAAACTTACATTATCATCCACCCTCTACTTTTGTTTCATTTTTCTTGACAATTATCTTCAAAAGTCGAAACCTTCTGAAGTCACCCCTCCCGCCGAAACTCTGTCATCTTCTTTTCTCTTTAACACCATAGCCGAACCTTTCTTGGTAGATAGCACCTCCCTTCTCCATTCCTTTCTTTTCGAGAGCAGAACATCTTCGGCATTTGTTCTTTGGTAAGTTCTTTTTGCTTAGCCGAACCTCCCTAGTCACCTATTCTTCATTTTCTTCTCTATATGCATTGACTACCGTCAGTTAAACAGATTGACCATCAAGAATAAGTACCCGCTGCCGAGAATTGACGACTTGTTCGATCAATTAAAGGGGGCTTCAGTCTTTTCGAAGATAGATTTGCGGTCAGGTTATCATCAGCTTAAGGTCAAGGAGGCGAACATTCATAAGACGACATTTCGAACTCGCTATGGCCACTACGAATTCCTAGTGATGCCATTTGGTTTGACCAATGCACCAGCAGCATTTATGGACATGATGAATCGGGTTTTCCAACCCTATCTGGACCGATTCGTCGTAGTATTTATCGATGATATTTTGGTTTATTCAAAGTCAGAGGAGGAACTTGATTCGCATCTTCGTGTGGTTTTGCAGATTCTGAAGGAAAAGTAGTTATTTGCCAAATTCAGTAAGTGTGAGTTCTGGCTAAAAGAAGTTACCTTTTTGGGTCATGTTGTGTCTGCTGAGGGGATTAGGGTCGACCCTCGGAAGGTCGAAGCTGTGCTGGATTGGAAGTCATCTAAGTCTGTGGTAGAAATTAGGAGTTTTCTTGGTCTAGCCGGGTATTATAGAAGATTCGTTGAGGGATTCTCCTTGATTGCGGCTCCTTTAACCAAGTTGTTGCAGAAAGGGGTACCTTTTGTTTGGGCTGACAAGCAACAAGAAAGTTTTGAGAAGCTGAAGAGGATCCTGACAGAGGCTCCGGTGTTGATTCAGCCGGAGGCTGGAAAAAAGTTCGCGATTTATTGTGATGCTTCACACACGGGTTTAGGATGTGTGTTGATGCAAGACGGAAAGGTTGTTGCGTATACGTCTCGGCAGTTAAGACCGCATGAGTTGAATTATCCCACGCATGACTTAGAGTTGGTGGCGGTAGTTTTCGCTTTGAAAATCTGGAGACATTATCTGTATGGGGAAAAATCCGTCATTTTCACAGATCACAAGAGCCTAAAATACCTTCTCACCCAGAAGGAGTTGAATTTAAGGCAGAGGTGATGGATCGAATTGTTAAAGAACTATGATTGTTCGATTGAATACCATTCGGGTAAAGCTAATGTGGTGGCAGATGCATTAAGTCGTAGGGTGATCTCGGATTTGAGAGCGATGTTTGCCCATCTTAGCCTGTATGATGATGGGAGTTTGTTAGCCGAGCTTCAGGTGAAACTGACGTGGATAAATCAGATCAAAGAGAAGCAGTTGTTGGATGAGGTCTTGAGTGCTAGACTACTTCAAGCGCAGAATGGTGAGGTCGAGGATTATAATCTGAGTAGTGAGGGGGTTCTGTGTTTCCGAGGAAGGATTTGCATGCCGAAGGATTCGGAGTTGAGGCGTAGAATTTTACAGGAAGCGCATAGCAGCCCATACGCTATGCATCCTGGAGGAAGTAAGATGTACCAAGATTTGCGAGAACAGTTTTGGTGGCCGGGTCTGAAGCGAGAAGTAACCGAATTTGTAAGTAAGTGTTTGACATGCCAGCAGGTAAAAGCAGAACATCAGTTGCCTTTGGGTTTGTTGTAGCCGATAAAGATTCCGCAGTGGAAATGGGAAAAGATTACGATGGATTTTGTTAGTGGGCTTCCTCTTACACCTACTAAGAAGGACTCGGTTTGGGTAGTTGTTGATCGTTTGACAAAGTCTACTCATTTCATACCGGTGTGTGTAGACTACTCTCTTCAGAAGTTGGCTAAGTTGTATATAGCAGAGGTTGTAAGGTTGCATGGGGTACCAGTGTCGATCATCTCGGACAGAGACCCTAGATTTAGGTCAAGATTTTGGAAGGCGTTGCATCAAGTGTTGGGTACAAAATTAGATTTCAGTACAACATTTCGTCCACTGACGGACAGTCGGAGAGAGTAATCCAAATCCTAGAGGATATGTTGAGGGGCATTATCATAGACTTCAGAGGTAGTTGGGAAGAGTTCTTACCGTTGGCAGAGTTCGCTTACAAAAATAGCTATCAATCTAGTATTCTGATGGCACCATACGAAGCGTTGTATGGTCAGAAATGTCGCACTCCTACTTGTTGGACAGAGTTGGGTGAACGTCAGATGTTGGGTCTAGAATTGGTTTCTGAAACGGAAGATAAGGTTAAGCTAATTAGGACTCGATTGAAGGAAGCTTCGGACAGACAGAAGTCCTATGCAGATCTGAAACGTAAGGACATAGAATTTGTAGTTGGTGATCGAGTTTTCCTAAAGGTGTCGCCGTGAAAGAAAGTACTTAGGTTTGGGCAGAAAGGTAAGCTAAGCCCCAGGTTTATCGGGCCTTATCGTGTATTGAAGCGTGTGGGACCAGTAGCCTATCAACTCGAGTTACCTGCAGAGTTAAGTTAGATTCATGATGTGTTTCACGTTTCGATGCTAAGACGTTACCGTTCGGATCCATCTCACGTGGTGCCAGTGGAGGAGATCGAAATAAGGCCTGATCTATCCTTTGAAGATGAACTAGTTCGAATTTTGGGTCGTGATGTCAAAGTATTATGTAAGAAGACGGTTCTGTTAGTTAAGGTGTTGTGGCGTAATCATGGTTCAGAGGAAGCTACGTGGGAGTCAGAGGAAGTGATGTGACAGCAACATCCTCGTCTCTTTTAATCAGGTAATTTCAAGGTCGAAATTATTTTAAAGGGGTAGAACTATAACATCCTAAATTAGAGGCCGTGCATTCGATGTGTTTGTGTGTGTATGCTATGTTTAACATGCTAGTTTAGAGTGCTTTGGGGGTCCAGGAATGGTTTAGGAATGAGTCGAAGTCCTGGCTAAAATTTTCTTTTTTTGGGCACTTTAGAGGAGATGTGGAAGGGATAGAACTTAAGGGTTGTTGCTTGTATGTTGTTGACACAAGAAAGGAGTGGTAATGAGGCATGGAGGCACCATTTAAGGCTCAGGAAGGTGACGCCTCAGGAGAGCTGGCAGGAAGCAGGTTCGAGCTGCGTGGTTTCCTTTTTGGGGATTTCTTTTTGACGCCAAGGTGAGAGAGAGGAGGATTCGGCTTGGACTCTAGTGGATAAGTGTTGAATGGGTCAACACATTTGAATGAAGGGAGGAGAGAAATTCAAGGAGGAGGAATCGGTCAATAGGTTTGAATGGAGAGTGGAGAGTGATCGGTGGAGAGAATCATGGGATTGGGAGAGAGGAAGAGTGTTTGGCCGAATGTGGGAAGTGAGGTGTGTGTGTGTACGGTTTAGTGGTGTTGGGAGGTAGCCGAATTTTAGATGGTAGCATTTGAGGGAGTGGTGTGAATTTCGGCTAGCTAGAGAGCACCTAAAACATTCTTTTTCTTTATTTCCTTATTGTCAAAACCGAAGCACCTTTGTACCATTTTGTTTCACTTTCTTTTCTCTCAGTTACCAAAACCGAAACACCTTCTAATTCTCTTCTATTCTTCTTGTTCTTTTGGTACTTAGCCGAAACTTACATTACCATCCACCCTCTACTTTTGTTTCGTTTTTCTTGGCAATTATCTTCAAAAGCCGAAACCCTCTGAAGTCACCCCTCCTGTCGAGACTCTGTCATCTTCTTTTCTCTTTAACACCATAGCCAAACCTTTCTTGGTAGATAGCACCTCTCTTCTCCATTCTTTTCTTTTCGAGAGTAGAACATCTTCGGCATTTGTTCTTTGGTAAGTTCTTTTTGCTTAGCAGAACCTCCCTAGTCACCTATTCTTCATTTTCTTCTCTCGATTTCCTTAAAAAAAAAGTCGAAACTTATCATTTGTTTAGGTAGTTCTTATTTGTTGGTTAGCCGAATCTCTCTGATATTCATATTCTCTTCATTTGACTTTTGTTCCAGTGAATTGACGTCACTCATCTTCCTCCACTCCCCAATCGATTTCTCTAGTGATTTTGGTAGGTATTTCTTTGTTTTCGTTTTCTCTTTCTATCTTTTGAGTGGCATGGACATTAATCGTATTCTATAATTCTTGGCCAATTGAAGGGGGTTTTTGTCTTCGCGTTCTTCCGGCTTCTGGTTTGCAATTGAAGTGCGTTAAGGGACATCCGGTTTTAGTCGACTTGGGTGTTCGACTGTTACAGGATCCAGACCTTTTTAAATTTTCGGGATTTGTTGATCTAGGTAAGGACCCTTAGCCTTTGAGTGTCTATTCTCTTTTGGTTCAATTTCAATGCCTTAATTTGGTTTAGTGACCAAGGTCATTTTCATGGATTCAAATGTCATCCAAGCAAAGGGAGGGGTTCGACCCGTAATCCCAGCCCCTAAGTTCAAGAAGCGCGCGCTGTCTGTCGTTCGTGATTGGCCACCAGGTTGTGGGCTGACTTCTGAGCAGAATAAGAGACAGATAGCAGTAGTTCCTGCTAGTGATAGTGTCGACATAGATAGCATAGTGCTGCGTGTAATCAGGTGTGTAAAACTTCACACCTTAATGTTATTATATGATACTAATCAATGGAGGCTGAAAAGCCAGAGCGACTAATGGATAGTCGTTATGCCTTTGTGGGTATGGTTGAAATACCAGGTAAGTACCTTGTTGTTACGAATGAGTTAATAAGTGTATGTAATAACGATACTGTTCATTTACATAGTATGATACTTTCATTTGGTTTGCATACGTTATGCAAGGGTTGGATATGTTGATTGAAGGGGAAGTGCTTAAGACTATCACTAGTGGTTTGGTACCACAAGTGGGTTGGCCCCACATTCTTGATTCCGTGACTAAGTCTCAGTGGTTTGGAACCACCAATGGTTTGGTACCTCATACATATGATTTCGTGACTTGTCCTAGTGGTTCGATACCACAGTGGATTGGCCCCACATACATGATTATTAGGGATTGTCACTAGTGGTTTGGTACCACAAGTGGGTTGGCCCCACATATGATATTTTGTGACTCTGTCACCAGTGGCTAGGTGCCACATAAGGAGTGTAGCGGATGGAGGGTTGATTGTAGAAATCCCCATGGTGTGATGGGCTGGTACGGGTGGTGTGTAGAGCATGGAAAGTCTAGGTTGGGCTGGGTGCATTGCATTCATAAACATGTATGTTGGTTAAGATGGGCTAGGGCCCAATATGTGATTGTGGGCTTGGAGCCATTTTATGTGATTTTAAGGGGGGATTTACACACTGAGTCTCGGTGACTCACCCCTTCTGCTTAACCTTGCAGGTGATCAGTAAGACGTGGACTTGGGAGCCGAGGCGGACTCGTGGATGGAGGCCATAGCATGATGATTTCCTTAAACTCAGTTTCTTTCTTAAAAATATTTTAATTTGGGGGTTTTAGTTGATTTTAGTAAATTGTAATAAGGCCTCTTAAATTACTACTTGGTTTTAACATTTTATATTTTGTTACGACATAACACTATCATATGTTTTAAACATGATTGTATAAATGGAGCTTTCAAAACATAAGAAACGTAAAACAATCATTTTTCTCAAATGCTAACAAAGATAACAAACTAGCGATTAGTTAAACTCGGTAATTTTTCTTAAGTTACAAACCACTGTTTACCAAAACCTCACCTAAAACAAAAGCTTCAAACTTACGGGTTTTCCATCAAATTTCAAAGTCTCTTTTAAACAACATTTCCCTGTGACATACCAGGTCTGGTCGTAGCGTTCAGACTGGTTTACATCTCTCGTAACGTATCGCTCACTAAGGGCCGTTACTAACATTTCTCGTAACGTATCGCTCACAAAGAGTCGTTACTAACATTTCTCTTAGCATATCATTCACAAGTAAATTATATATCACCACATCGTATCAAGTGTAATTACTTACGGCGAAATATAACTATAATGTTCTCTATCCCAAGCTATATCACATTCGGCCATCTTATCTATCAAGCATCCAACCACTCCAATTGAAATCAATTGAAATTCGAACTTAATATCCACATACTCGATTTCACTATTAACAATTTCATTCGGCCAAAAATTAAACCGATACCGCAACACATCCAAACATTAAATATATATATATATATATATATAACATATCTAGCTTCTAATAAAAGAAGTTGCATTGTAAAAAAAACAAAATTCAATTCAACTTGGTTTCTTAAATCTTACCTCGGATGGAATGGATAAAACTTCTCGATCACTCGTTCAACCTAGCTTTTCCTTTATCCAACCCTTTTTCCTTAGGAACTTGATCTAAACAAATTTCAATTTGAACTCATTCAATACATTTCTACTCGATTTAGCCATAAACGAATAAGGGACAAATTATCAATTCGTCCTTGATATTTCATATATTACACAAATTTATACAAAATTTATACTCATTCGAAATTATGCCAATTTATTCACTAATGAGTTAAGGCCGATTGCTCCCTAAACTCATTAAAGTTCCGTATAATACTCAATTTAGTCCAAACATAAAATTTCTCCCAATTTAGACATAATTGGACATACATTCCTTATAGCCGAACCAACCTAATGGCCATATAAGTCCATACTAATTATTTATTTAACCTTCTAATCCCTCATCTATTTATTAAACTTGAAATTTCTAATTTTCCCAATTCTATCAAAATTTCCTACTCTAAACATGTTGCTTTCAAACATATATTTAGCATATTACTCCCCTACATTATAAGTTTTCATGATCTAAGTCATCCTACTACAATTATCCAAAATTTCCTATTCAAAACATATTAATCTCAACACATGTATAACATTTCACCATCAAACTCAACCAAGCAAGACCTTTCATCCATGGCCGAATCTTAACATGCTTCACAACTCAAAAATTTTCACATGAGCTTGATAGTACTTAGGATGACTTAATTAAAAATGCAAGAATTCATAAAAATCTAGCTTAAAAGCTTACCTTAATAAGACATGCAATCCAAATGAAGATGGAGAGTTAAGCTTTCTCCTTTCTTAATGATTCGGCCAAGAAGATGGAGAAGAAAGAGATGAAACAAATGTTTTCCTTATTTTATTAATATTCATCCATATTTTATTACCCCACTAACTTCTTAAATAAAAAGAAAATAATCTTTAACACTCATTTAACTTTGTTGCCGTCCACCCTCATTATTCATGATGGCCACATTGTCATGCAAAGACCAAGAGATGACCAATTCAATTAAGTCCTAAATTCTACCATAACCAATGATCTCATATCTATGCAACTAAGTCCTTACTAACATTTTCGCATAGGTTATAAATTACCCCAACAAAATTCTAACACACACATTCGAACATAATTATTAAACACGAACATACGATAAAACAAAAATAAAAAAATAAAAAATAAAATAATTAAAAATTATAAAAGAAATAATAAAATTATCCCGTTCTAATTTGGATTCGTGGTTCCGAAACCACCATTCCGATTAGGGTCGTAATTGGGCTGTTACAACTCCTTCCCCCTAAAGGAATTTTCGTCCCCGAAAATCTTACCCGCAAATAAGTGTGGATAACGTTCTTTCATTGATTCCTCAGTTTCCCAAGTTGCTTCTTCTATCCCGTGCTTATGCCATAATACTTTAACCAACGATATCCTTTTATTTCGTAATTCTTTCACTTCACGAGCTAAAATGCGAATTTGTTCCTCCTCATAAGTTGAATCGGGCTGAATTTCAATCTCTAAAGGACTGATCACATGAGAAGGATCGAAACGATATCGTCGAAGCATCGATACATGAAAAACATTGTAAATCTTGTCCAACTCAGATGGTAACAAAAGTCTATACGCAACCGGTCCAATCCACTCAATAACTTCATACGGCCCAATGAATCGCGGACTCAGCTTCCCTTTACGACCAAATCTCATTATCTTTTTCCACAACAATACTTTTAAGAACACTCGATCACCAATCTGGAACTCAATGTCCTTACGTTTCAAATCTGCGTAAGACTTTTGACGATCCGATGCCGCTTTCAAACTATCACGAATTACTGCCACTTTCTGTTCAGTTTCCTTAATCAAATCAACCCAATGTATCTTGTTTTCTCCCAATTCGGTCCAGTACAACGGCGTATGACATTTACGGCCGTACAAAGCTTCGTAGGGTGCCATTTTGATACTATACTGAAAGCTATTGTTATACGCAAATTCAATCAAAGGCAAGTATCGTTCCCACGTACCCTCAAACTCAAGAACGCAACATCTCAACATATCCTCGAGTATTTGGATAATATGCTCGGATTGACCATCCGACTGAGGGTGAAAGCCGTACTGAAGTGCAACTTAGTACCTAAAGCATCCTGTAGTTTCTTCCAAAACCGTGATGTGATCTCGGATCTCTATCCGATATAATAGAAACAGGTACTCCGTGTAACCGTACAATCTGCGATAAGTACAACTCGGCTAGTTTATCGAGTGAAAAATCTGTACGTACGGGGATGAAATGGGCCGATTTTGTCAATCTATCAACTATAACCCATATTGAATCTTTCTTGCTTGATGTCAAAGGCAAACCCGATACAAAATCCATCGTAACACGATCCCACTTCCATTCTAGTATCATGATCGGCTGAAGTAGTCTCGATGGCACTTGATGTTTGGCTTTCACTTGTTGGCATACCAAACACTTTGACACATAGTCTGAGATATCACACTTCATACCATGCCACCAATAATGTTGTTTTAGATCGTTATACATTTTTGTGCTACCCGGATGAATCGATAACATACTACTATGAGCTTCAACACAAATCTTTCGAATCAATTCAGGATTCCTCGGTACACACATTCAATTCTTGAATCATAAACATTCTTCGGCATCTATCTGAAAATTTGAATTCGTACCCGAGCCACAACGACCCCTTTTCTCTTTTAGGTCTTCATCGATCTCCTGTGCCTCTCAGATTTGTTGTACAAACAATGGCTTCGCTTTCAACTCTGCAATGACTAAACCGTCATTAGTTATAGCCATATTCGCATTCAATGCCCGTAAAGCAAATAGTGACTTTCGGCTAAGTGCATCGGTAACCACATTAGCCTTTCCCGGGTGATAATCATTCACAAGTTCGTAATCTTTCAATAGTTCCAACCATCGTCGCTGTCTCAAATTTAGATCCTTTTGAGTCATTAAGTACTTTAAGCTTCTATGATCCGAATAGATGTGACATTTCTCACTGAATAGATAGTGACGCCATATTTTCAAGGCAAAAACTATAGCGGCCAACTCAAGGTCATGTGTCGGATAATTCTTCTCGTGCGGTTTCAACTGTCTCGAGGCATAGGCTACGACTTTATCCTCCTGCATCAATACACAACCGAGTCCATGTAAAGATGCATCACTAAACATAATGAACTCTTTACCCGACTCTGGCTAAACAAGTATCGGAGCTTCCGTTAGCAAAGTTTTCAGTTGATCAAAACTCTTCTGACACCTTTTGGACCACTCAAATTTCACATCTTTCTGTAGAAGCTTCGTCATCGGGGATGCTATCATAGAGAACCCTTTCACAAAGCATCTATAATATCCGGCAAGTCCCAAAAAGCTACAAACCTCAGAAACATTCCGCGAAGGTTTCCAATCAAGTATGGCTGAAACTTTACTCAGGTCAACTCGAATCCTCGATCTGAAATAACATATCCCAAGAAGCTAACTTCATTCAACCGAAACTCACATTTGCTGAATTTTGTGTACAACTGCTCGTCACGCAAAATTTGTAACACAAGTCTCAAATGCTCAGCATGTTCGGTTTTGTTGCATGAGTATATCAGGATGTCGTCTATGAATATGACCACAAACCGGTCTAGATACTGCTTGAATACCTGATTCATTAAGTCCATAAAAACTGCAGGGGCATTAGTGAGCCCAACGGCATCACCAAAAATTTGTAGTGACCATATTTCGTCCGAAAAGCAGTCTTTGGTATATCCGATTCTTTAACTCGTAGCTGATAATATCCCGATCTCAAAGCAATTTTTGAGAACACTGAAGCTCCCTTGAGTTGATCGAATAAATCATCAATACGTGGCAACAGGTATTTGTTCTTTACAGTCACCTTATTGAGCTGACGATAGTCAATGCACATTCTCAAGGTTCCGTCTTTCTTTTTCACAAATAATACGGGCGCACCCCAGGGAGAGAAACTCGGTCTGGCGAAGCCTTTATCCGTCAATTCTTGCAACTGAGCTTTCAATTCTTTTAACTCAGTCGGTGCCATTCTGTACGGAGCTATCGAAATTGGGGTGGTTCCTGGCACTAATTCGATCCCAAACTCTACTTCACGAACAGGTGGTAATCCCGGCAACTCCTCCGGAAATACGTCCGAATACTCACGAACAACTGACACAGATTCAATCTTCTTTTCTGATACTCTACTGTCAATCACATACGTAAGATAAGCTGTACAACCCTTTCTCAAATACTGTCGAGCCAACATTGATGATATCACAGTCGGTAACCCACTTAAATCTGCAGATTCAATCCGAAGTACCTCGTTATTCTGACACCTCAAATCAATGGTTTCTCGTCTGTAATTTACTACTGCATCGTGTACGGTTAACCAATCCATATCGAGGATGATATCGAACTCATCAAATGGTAACAACATCAAATCAGTCGGAAAACACGAGTCTCGAATCATTAAGGGGCAATTCTTGTACACTTTATCAACTAATACCCACCGACCCAGAGGGTTTGAAACCCGAATCACATACTCAGTAGACTCAACAGGTAGAGTCTTACTGGATACTAATGTTTCGCACACATATGAATGGGTTAAACCGGGGTCAATCAAAGCAGTTACATTAGAATCAAATAGGGTGAAAATACTGGTAATGACATCCGGGGATGAGGTCTCCTCTCTAGCACGAATGGTGTACGCCCTAGCCGGTACAGGAGTATCTAATCGAACAACTGCATCTGTAGTCCCTCTATGTGCACCACTCCTACCTTCCCCATAATGAGACGATCTGCCTCTAGCTGAAGTGCCGCTAGGTCTCGCATTCTGAGCAATACCCTTCCCAGTAGTCTCCGGGCAGTCCCGAATGAAATGGTCCTGTGAGCCACACTTGTAACAAGTGCGAGCAATGGATTTACCCCAACATTCCCCAAAATTCTGACTGCCACACTGCTGACACTCAGGTTTACTCGATCTCTCATTATTAACACTAGCAACTGACGTAGCCCGAGAACTCACTGGTGGTTGTTCTTGTATGGAAATCCCGGTGTTGGGCTTGGATCGACTACCATCATTCTTGAACTTCTTTGTTATCGTCTGTGAATGTTTACCCGCCGGTCTCTTCCGGAACTCTCTGGATTCCAACTCAACTTTTCATTTTTCTTTCCCCAGTTCTTCCGCTTTACAAGCTCTTCCAACTAACACGACAAACTCGTTAATTTCAAGAATGCCAACCAGAAGTTTTATATCTTCATTTAATCCGTCTTCAAATCTCCGGCACATAACAGCCTCTGACGAAACACACTCACGAGCGTAGTGAGTGAGTCGCACAAACTTGCGCTCATATTCAGATACGGTCATACGACCTTGTTTGAGCTCGAGAAATTCTTTACGCTTAAAGTCAATAAAGCGTTGGCTTATATACTTCATACGGAATTCTATCTGGAAGAAGTCCCAAGTAACCCTTTCTTTCGGGACAACTGACACGAGAGTATTCCACCAATAATAAGCAGAATCCCGTAGTAATGATATGGCACACTTCAAGCACTCATTGGTGTGCAGGACAGTTAGACGAAAACACGAACAGTATTATCAAGCCAAAATTTGGCTCTCTCTGCATCATCGTCATTCTCCGCTCTAAATTTTTGAGCCTCGTGCTTCCTAATGCGATCAACCGGAGGTTTAATTACTCTTTCAGGGTTGGTAACAGGAGGTACCACCGGTACTACAGGGGGTACATTAGGATTTTGGGATGGTTGAACAGCCGGATTGGTTCGTACGTAATGACTGAACCAGTCGTTCATCATACTATAGAAGGCATTTTTAGCCCCCTCATCAGGATTGCTCGCAGCCGGTCGAGATTCTTCTGGTGCAGTCCCTTGCGCGGGAACGGGCGCTACACTCTCGACATCATCAGCTACGATTCGCTCAGAATTGGGATCCATTACTATAAGAAAGAAATAAACACATTTTACCGTCAGAAGTCATCACACTATCACATTATAACTATGGCATGTATGGCTAGACTCACACGCGCTACGTTAGTCTGAGAATCGACTAAACTGTAGCTCTGATACCAATCAAATGTAACACTCTAAACCCGTATCCGTTGCCGAATTAGGGTTATAGAGCATTACTAAATAAATCATAGATCACAATAAGCATTTTTGGAAATATACACAAATCTTGCATCATGACATAAGTTGAAACAAACCAACACACATAGAGACTAAAATCACTTATTTAATTATAAGTAAAAGTCAAATTATAAATATATATATATACACATTTATTACATGATATTCACTTTTTTTTCATGTGGTCGTAGCTGAATGCTTTATAAGTAATATGGTATGTTCATAAGATGCCTTTAACAACCACCTACATATCCTTAGTCCATATAACAAATATTATCTAAACACCTTTGATCTCTCAATAATAATTACTTGTCATTTGGACATCTAATACTCAAAGTTCATTATACACCTGCTTAATAACAATCTCCAAAACCATTTATCAAATACCACAACCAATAAGTATATATAAGCCAAAATCTTACTAATTCGAATCTAGGGTACATCAAATTCCATACCAATGTTTATACCACTTTTTTTTTTTTTAACAAAGCAAAGTTTTAAAAGTTCATTTCAGTATTACCATATCGTAGATCAAACTATATTTCTATACATTCACATATAATATTCGAATATACCCAACCCCAAAAATTATGACCTAAATGCTATTTATACCAATTGTGAGAATATGCTTATATCTCCTAGACATATCATGACCGAACATTCATAACTATAATTACTCAATCCATTACAACCACATATTCAAATACTGAACATAACACATTGAAATATACACGCCTTCATTAGGGAAAGACCATGGCCGAATATAAAGGAAACCATGATATCATAATTTGGCCATTTTCACATGGCACATATTCATATACACATCATTGGAAAATAATTCAAAAGTGACATAGCCTATACATGCCATAATTCTCAAAAGTCTCGTATTAAAAAAAAAATACCAAGATCGGTGATTGTGTGATGAGCTTTCAAATTGATCCCAAGTACGAGCCAAGCATCCAAAAAGAGATCTACAATGCAAACAACCGAGAAACAATTAAGCTTTTACAGCTTAGTAAGATTTAAACAATTCATACACATATCTAAGCTTATTAACTATTCGCATTCATCATGACCTCACCGAATTACCCAATTTCCACAGTAAACTTCAAGGTAATATATATATATATACAATTATACTCATTTCTGTATACCACCATTTTATACAGTATCAGATATATGAATCTTCTACTTATCGAAGCTTATACTTACATTCCAAGTTACCAAAATTCCAAGATAATAAGCATAGTACATACCTCAAGTTTACTTACCCCTTTAATTTAATCATTTGCACATAACTATTGATATTATACCCGTACCTTTCTGTATGTTTAAATTTATTATCAATAGAAATCTCTTGTCAGACTTCATACTTACACATTTGTTGAAGAAAAAGAAGATTTAGTAACGTATCGCTCACATAGAGCCGTTACTTTACATCTCTCGTAACGTATCGCTCACTAAGAGCCGTTACTAACATTTCTCGTAACGTATCGCTCACAAAGAGCCGTTACTTTACATCTCTTGTAACGTATCGCTCACAAAGAGCCGTTACTAACATTTCTCTTAGCATATCATTCACAAGTCAATTATATATCACCACATTGTATCTAGTGTAATTACTTACGGCGAAATATAACTATAATGTTCTCTATCCCAAGCTATTTCACATTCGGCCATCTTATCTATCAAGCATCCAGCCACTCCAATTGAAATCAATCGAATTTCGAACTTAATATCCATATACTCAATTTCACTATTAACAATTTCATTCGGCCAAAAATCAAACCAATACTGTAACACATCCAAACATTAAATATATATATATATATAACATATCTAGCTTCTAATAGAAGAAGTTGCATTGTAAAAAAAATAAAATTCAATCCAACTCGGTTTCTTAAATCTTACCTCGGATGGAATGGATAAAACTTCTCGATCACTCGTTCAACCTAGCTTTTCCTTTATCCAACCCTTTTTCCTTAGGAACTTGATCTAAACAAATTTCAATTTGAACTCATTCAATACATTTCTACTCGATTTAGCCATAAACGAATAAGGGTCAAATTATCAATTCGTCCTTGATATTTCACACATTACACAAATTTATACAAAATTTATACTCATTTGAAATTATGCCAATTTATTCACTAATGAGTTAAGGCCGATTGCTCCCTAAACTCATTAAAGTTCTGTATAATACTCAATTTAGTCCAAACATAAAATTTCTCCCAATTTACACATAATTGCACATACATTCCTTATAGCCAAACCAACTTAATGGCCATATAAGTCCATACTAATTATTTATTTAACCTTTTAATCCCTCATCTATTTATTAAACTTGAAATTTCTAATTTTCCCAATTCTATCAAAATTTCCTACTCTAAACATGTTGCTTTCAAACATATATTTAGCATATTACTCCCCTACATTATAAGTTTTCATGATCTAAGTCATCCTACTACAATTATCCAAATTTTCCTATTCAAAACATATTAATCTTAACACATGTATAACATTTCACCATCAAACTCAACCAAGCAAGACCATTTATCCATGGCTGAAGCTTAACATGCTTCACAACTCAAAAATTTTCACATGAGCTTGATAGTACCTAGGATGACTTAATTAAAAATGCAAGAATTCATAAATATCTAGCTTAAAAGCTTACCTTAATAAGACATGCAATCCAAATGAAGATGGAGAGTTAAGCTTTCTCCTTTCTTAATGATTCGGCCAAGAAGATGGAGAAGAAAGAGATGAAATGTAACACCCCAAACCCGGCCCAAACACTACAACCGGATCTGGTATGTCACTAAAGTAATTTTTATAAAACATGTCGCATTTTGGAAAATATTCAAGTTTAAACACTTATACCAAATAAACTTAATAATTTATTAAAGTCATAATTTATTAAAGATATAAAGTTATAAATTACCTTGGTGAATTTTAAATAAAAACCGAAATTTTATACATGTCTTAACTTAAATATAAAATTTAAATGCCCAATAATAAAAGCCCAACGTAAAACCAATACATAAGTTATAGTCTAGTGGCCCATGGCCTTATTACATTGAATCTTAAAATCCACTAATAAAAGAAACATTAAAGTAACTAAATAATGAAGAGTCCTTTGCTGAATCCAAATAATCTCTCGCATGGCCACCTTGCGCTCCTCTCCAGCCCGGTCCGATGCACTAGGTGCTCCCTGAAATTTTTAAATAATAGGTTGAGTCGCGAGACTCAGTGTGCAACCCTCTTGCACCATTAGATTTGGGCCTTAACCCCACAGAACATAATAACAGATTAATATATATATAACAAAAATTATGCAAGCCCAACCCAAATCCTAGGTTTCCATCCGCTACACGCTACCCTTACCTGCCAGTTACACCATTGGGGATTTCTACAACCAACCCACACTGCTACGCACCATTGATGGCAGTCATGCTGCTCATCGTCAGATCATGGTCGTAGCCACTACAACAGGTCATGGCAAAAGCCACTACAACAGGCCACGACAGAAGCCGCTACAACAGGTCACGAAAAAAGCCGCTACAACAGAACACTTACCCTTTCAATAAACCCAACCCCATGCAATCACAGAAAACAACATACTTATCACATATATCTTCTTAACAGGAACAGTCACTTAGGAATGACAGAGATCACTAACCTGGTGATTCACTTTTACCCTCCTTGGGTTTCAATCATTATGCCGGGATTTCAGCATTTATCAGAATATAACAGATTAATAAACATATTTTAACAGGCAATCTAAATGGTGTGGAAGTGTTACACACCTGATATCGCGTAGTTTTACTCCCTTAGTTAAATCCTTACTATCTGGATCTACAATCCTTAGTCTAAAACCTTGCTCAAAAGCCGGAAGAATATGAAGATTTGGGCTCCCCTACATTCAGCCAAGGATTAATAAATATCCGAATTTACACGTTAAAACTAATATATCTCCTTACCTTGAAATCCCGAAAGTAACACGATTCGAGTGTTACTGAACTCTGGCTTAGAGATCTACGCGATTGACTCCTCTTCAAATCCCGGAATGCCACAAATAAGAGAAAAACTTAAGATTAGTTTCCTTATAGCCATTCGGCTAGAGTCCCTAAAAAGGCAGAAAAGATTGAAATCTTACGAATCAATACTTACCTTCAGTTTCTTTCGAGATTCGGCACAAGCAGATACCCCAGAGAGGATTCGGCAAACACAGGAGATGAGATCTAAGGATTTCGGCTTTTATGGAAATCCTGGAAAAGATGAACAGATGCGTTTTCTCCTTTATCTTAATCTAGTAACTCATCCAAAAGAGACTTAATTAGCTCCAACTCCTCCCTCCTTTATCAGCTTATTATCCACAAATTAAAAACATTAAAATTTTCCTAAATTATAGCCTTGTGCCGTCCCCCTAGCTCCTTCTCAAATGCTAAATTTGGCCCAAAAACATGGGCTCAAAGTGGCCAAAACTTGGGCCTCCTCCTTTTCCAGTGACGCCAACTCCCTTCCCTCTTAGTGGCGCTATTTTGCCACTGGGCCCAAGCCCAATCTTGATATTTTTAACATAGATAACTATCTTTAGAACTTATAACGCCCAAACAAAATATTTTAACTGAGGTCTCAGCCCATTCCTGAGCCCAATTAATACCTCAATTCTCAATTTAACATATTTAAGCATTCATTACACAAAATGCACAGGCCCTAAAATTCAGGATGTTACAGTTCTACCCTCCTTAAAGAAATTTCGTCCTCGAAATTTCCAACTAGCTAGTAATCGTACTACCTAAGTCTCACCACTATGCTTTCGCTGCGCACTCTAATTCTAGAGCCAAAATAAACAGTTAGTATACTATGGTAGGGTACGTACCATTGTTCGCATCTGGAGCATCTCCTTCCCCTTGGCAATGTGCTGCATAGACCAACGCTGGCTGCCTCGCCTCCGCATAAACTGCACCGCTACCTGGTGCTCCACGACCGCATTCATTACCATTATCGCCACTGGCTTGTCCGCGGCCCCTTGGTGGTTGTTGCTCACCTCTCCCAGCCTAATCAGAACCTCGTCCCGCGAGCTATGCTTGATCCACCTGCGGGCAGTCCTTAATCATATGCTCCGTGGATCCACACCTAAAGCATCTACCGGTGCTTTTTGTGCACTCCCCCATAATGCATCTTCCCACACGAAGGATATGATCGATTCTGACCTGTCGGAGCACGAGCTGGCCCATCAGACCTAGGCTTTTTCTGGAAATTTCCAGATGATCCCGACTACTCAAAATTCCTCTTGTTCCTATTCCTATCTTTATCCTTATTCTGTTTCTCAGTCCGCTTAACCTTCTCAGATATCTTAGCTTTCTCAACCAAAACCGTAAAGTCCCTTTCCCGCTGCGGTGCTACTAACACCCTCAGCTCATCCCTTAGTCCATCCTCGAACCGTACGCAACGCTCATAGTCAGCCGCCACAATCCCTCGAGCGTAATGGCTCAACCACAGAAACTCCGCCTCGTATTTAGATACAGACTTACTTCCCTGTACCAAATTCAAAAATGCCTTCCTCTGGCCGTCCACATAGCTGGCCCCAACATACTTTCCTTGAAACGATTTCTTAAAGTAATCCCAGTCAATCCGATCTGCGGTAGTACCCTCCTTCACTGTGAGCCACCACTGGTAAGCCTCGTCTCGAAGAAGAGACACGACCCCTTTCAACTTCTCCTCCGCCATGAAATCCAAGTCATCCATTATACACTCAGTTGCTTCCAACCAATACTCAGCTGTGTTAGGGGCTACGCCAGAAATACCCCTAAACACTTCTGCTTCGTTGGCTCGGAGTCGTTCAGATACCGATTTCTGAGCTCCTGAACCCGTGCCTACCTCAGCAACTCTTTTGAGAACCCACAGCATCGCCTGAGATACTACATCATCTTTGGCCGCCTGATCCCGTAACTCTCCCTCCACAGCCGGCATATCCGGCATCTCGTTTCCTGACCCGTGGCCAGACCCTACTGGTTCTGACACGGTCATCCTACCCCTACCGCGTCCACGCGGCGGACGTCCTCGACCCCTTGTACTCATTCTTTCTATTGGCGTTTATCTAATTAAGAATTTTATGAACCATTAATTCTTTCCACTGATTAACCATGAACAGTCTTATGAATAATAATTTTAAGAGTAGTTCTTTCGAATCTACAATTCAGTCTCAAGTTCACATCTCCTAGTTCTAGAAACTACGTACATTCAACAATCAGCATATAGACAACATCCGTACATCCACATCCAATACATAGGGGTATTTTCGTTATTCCACTACCCAGGGGTATTTTCGTAATTTTATCCTACAGGGGTATTTTTGTAATTTTTTAAAAAAATAGAGTTCCTTGTTGATTTCATGAAATAAGGGTATTTTGGTAATTTTAAAATCCAGGGGTATTTCGGTAATTTTTACAAATCAGGGATATTTTCAGTTTTTTTTAAAACAGGGGTATCGTGGAGGATTTGATTTCAAAAGAAAGTAGTAGTGTTCAGGTGTTTGTGAGTTTTTGGTTGTTGTCGTGTGTTGTGTGAGTTTTTTTTAAGGAAAATTTTGTTGACTTTGTAAATCGGGGTATATTTGCAAATCATGGGTATTTTTTTTCAAGCTAAGGGTATTTTAGCAATTTTGTAAAAATAAGGTGGCTGGTCCCTTCCGGGTTTTAATTATACGGTTTAGCCTGTTAACAAGTCCTCATGATTAGGGTGAACAGTCACTACGCACCAGGTAAGATTCCAGCGAAGAGGAGGTGAGTCACTAGGACTGCTTAAATACCTGGCTCTTCCGGATCCAATCCTAGACATGCGCATGCCTGTTGCCACACCCTAGTCTTGCGACTCGATCACGGGTTTGTTTAGTGAAATTAAGTCTTATGAGATTTAAGAAGTTGTTTAAGCTAAGCCTAGAGTCCATCAATTTCTAATCTAAATAGTCTACGTCCCATTAAGCCCATCAAGCCCACATACATATATAACACACAGGGAGTTCAGAATACTTACCAGGCAGACTTGGGCCGGAGACGCAGGTGCCATGCCGAGAAGACCATCCTATATCATTTATAAATATGCATGTTTCGAAAACCCTACTTTAGAAAATGTTTTGAGCCCAAAACCCCCAGAGCCGAGTTTTGAACCCGGCTCTGATACCAATTTGTAACACCCCAAACCCGACCCAAACACTACAATCGGATCTGGTATGTCACTAAAGTAATTTTTATAAAACATGTCGCATTTTGGAAAATATTCAAGTTTAATCACTTATACCAAATAAACTTAATAATTTATTAAAGTCATATAAGATATAAAGTTATAAATTACCTTGGTGAATTTTAAATAAAAACCAAAATTTTATACATGTCTTAACTTAAATATAAAATTTAAATGTCCAATAATAAAAGCCCAACATAAAACCAATACATAAGTTATAGTCTAGTGGCCCATGGCCTTATTACATTGAAACTTAAAATCCACTAATAAAAGAAACATTAAAGTAACTAAATAATGAAGAGTCCTTTACTGAATCCAAATAATCTCTCGCATGGCCACCTTGCGCTCCTCTCCAGCCCGGTCTGATGCACTAGGTGCTCCCTGAAATTTTTAAATAATAGGTTGAGTCGCGAGACTCAGTGTGCAACCCTCTTGCACCATTAGATTTGGGCCTTAACCCTACAGAACATAATAACAGATTAATATATATATATATATATATATAACAAAAATTATGCAAGCCCAACCCAAATCCTAGGTTTCCATCTACTACACGACACCCTTACCTGCCAGTCACACCATTGGGGATTTCTACAATCAACCCATACCGCTACACACCATTGATGGCAGTCATGCTGCTCATCGTCAGATCATGGTCGTAGCCACTACAACAGGTCATGGCAAAAGCCACTACAACAGGTCACGGCAGAAGCCGCTACAACAGGTCACGGCAGAAGCCGCTACAACAGAACACTTCCCCTTTCAATAAACCCAACCCCATACAATCACAGAAAACAACATACTTATCACATATGTCTTCTTAACAGGAACATTCACTTAGGAATGACAGAGATCACTAACCTGGTGATTCGCTTTTACCCTCCTTGGGTTTCAATCATTATGCCGGGATTTCAGCATTTATCAGAATATAACAGATTAATAAACATATTTTAACATGCAATCTAAATGGTGTGGAAGTGTTACACACCTGATATCGCGTAGTTTTACTCCCTTAGTTAAATCCTTACTATCTGGATCTACAATCCTTAGTCTAAAACCTTGCTCAAAAGCCGGAAGAATATGAAGATTTGGGCTCCCCTACATTCAGCCAAGGATTAATAAATATCCGAATTTACACGTTAAAACTAATATATCTCCTTACCTTGAAATCCCGAAAGTAACACGATTCGAGTGTTACTGAACTCTGGCTTAGAGATCTATGCGATTGACTCCTTTTCAAATCCCGGAATGCCACAAATAAGAGAAAAACTTAAGATTAGTTTCCTTATAGCCATTCGGCTAGAGTCCCTAAAAAGCCGAAAAAGATTGAAATCTTACGAATCAATACTTACCTTCAGTTTCTTTCGAGATTCGGCACAAGCAGATACCCCAGAGAGGATTCGGCAAACACAGTAGATGAGATCTAAGGATTTCAGCTTTTATGGAAATCCCGGAAAAGATGAACAGATGCGTTTTCGGCTTTTAGAAGATCTGAATAGAGTGTTTCGGCTTTGGCTTAAAAAGAAAGTAAAAAGAAATCAAAGAAAGGCTTAGAATTTTCGGCTAAAGTATTTGAAAGAGACGAGAAAGAGATTGTCAGAGAGTTCGACCAATAAGGGAAAAAAGAAAATAAAGAAGGTTGAGAGGGAGAATGGAGTGGAGGTTTCGGCAGAGAAAAGAAAAAAATGAAGAGAACTATACAGCAAATTTCGGCACAAGGAAAGAAGAAAAGAGTAGGGTTCAATTGCCGGAATTGATGAGATATCCCCCCTATTTATAGAAATTTCGACACTTACCTAACCTTGCAGATAAATCCTATCTTTTCTCCTTTATCTTGATCTAGTAACTCATCCAAAAGAGACTTAATTAGCTCCAACTCCTCCCTCCTTTATCAGCTCATTATCCACAAATTAAAAACATTAAAATTTTCCTAAATTATAGCCTTGTGCCGTCCCCCCCAGCTCCTCCTTAAATGCCGAATTTGGCCCAAAAACATGGGCCTCCTCCTTTGCCAGTGACGCCAACTCCCTTCCCTCTTAGTGGCACCATTTTGCCACTGGGCCACAAGCCCAATATTGATATTTTTAACATAGATAACTATCTTTAGAACTTATAATGCCCAAACAGAATATTTTAACTGAGGTCTCAGCCCATTCCTGAGCCCAATTAATACCTCAATTCTCAATTTAACATATTTAAGCATTCATTACACAAAATGCACAGGCCCTAAAATTCAGGATGTTACATGAAACAAATGTTTTCCTTATTTTATTAATATTCATCCATATTTTATTACCCCACTAACTTCTTAAATAAAAATAAAATAATCTTTAACACTCATTTAACTTTGTTGCCGTCCACCCTCATTATTCATGATGGCCAAATTGTCATGCAAAGACCAACCAAGAGATGGCCAATTCAATTAAGTCCTAAATTTTACCATAACCAATGATCTCATATCTATGCAACTAAGTCCTTACTAACATTTTCGCATTGGCTATAAATTACCCCAACAAAATTCTAACACACACACATTCGAACATAATTATTAAACACGAGCATATGATAAAACAAAATTAAAAAAATAAAAAATAAAATAATTAAAAATTATAAAAGAAATAATAAAATTATCCCATTTTAATTTGGATTCATGGTTCCGAAATCACCATTTCGATTAGGGTCGTAATTGGGCTGTTACATGTAATACATCATTTTCACTAAATTCATGACATATTAGTATAAGAAAAATATGGGTATCTAAGGATACTTGCCTCTTGGATGTACATATACACAAAATCAGTCCTCCCATTACATGAATCCATCCTCAACTAGCTTGGATTTTCCATTTACCATCATTTTCTCATACACAAGAATATAACAAAAAAAAAGTATCTAAGCTTTCTAAGTGTTTTCATAACAAACAAAATTAAATATCAAGTTAAGACAGGTGAAAAACATCATTGCTTACTTTATTAAAGCTCTCTCTTTAACTTGAACTTTCTCTCTCAAGAACCATGAAACCCTTGCTAAAAAGGGAGAGAGTTAAGGGTGGAATGAGTTTTGAAGAAGTTTTTCGAGTGATTATGATAAAAGCTCAAGGAGAGTGTTGAGATTTTTCAAGAGATTTGTAGAAAAATGGTGAGAAGAGAAAAGAAAATCTTATTTAATGTGAAGGGAGGTGAAGGACTAGAAACACAAAAATAGACTTTTTCAGCACCTTTTGAGCCCTAATTTAGGCAGTAGTAAATTTTGTCGAAATTCATACTTTAATTATAAAATAATTAATTTACACTTAAATTATTAATATATTAAGTTTTAATTATTTTTATAATAAGTTTTCACAAATTTGGTTTATTTTCAACAGTTTTGCACAAAAGGTGAAAATTGGCTCGGCAGACACCTCAAAATGCTTGAACCGTTGGGGAAATTTTTGCATCGAGTGAACCAAGAGCAAGGCTAAATATTTTTTCCAGCCAAGGAAGGTCCAAATGATGATTATTTTATGCACTTGATATTTAATTTTTATCCAAAGTTAAATGGGTTAAAAATTAATATAAAGCCTGAAGGAGAAAGTGATCCAATTGTGCTAATAAAAGAAGACTGATCCAACAAGAGATATGGCAGCCCAAAACTGTCCAACAAGCTGACCCAATTAGCTGATTTTTTCTGATTTTTATGCTTGCAAAATAGCCTTCAAAATTTCCTTAAACTCCATTCAATCCTCTCTACTTTTTGTGCCTCTGAAGATTTGCCCCAAGCTAAATTTAGCAAAGTTTGAAACATTCAAACTTTGCTCCTTATGTGGCCAGCCAAGGGAATGTATGACTGCTAACTATTTGATATTTTTAGCTGCCACTCCCACCTATAAATACCCCCTTTTGCTACTTCATTCAACACACCTTCATTTCCACACATCTCTCTCTTTCACTCACTTTCTCTTCTTTGTTTTTTTTCCTTTTTTTGTTCATTTCCCTTGTCGATTTCCCTCTTGAAAAATATCCTTCTTCCACCTTGGAATAACACCATTCAATTTTTCATAGAGGCCTTGGTTCAACAGCATGAGAAGAGAAGAAGAGGAGTGAACTAGTCTGGCTTTAGAGAAAACACTGGATTTGCTTTCTAGTTCCTTTCTCATTAGTTTTCTTGTTTATGTTGTGATTATGAACATGAATAATTTTTTGTTGTTGTTATTGTTCTAATTAAAATAACTTAAATTAATTTATGTTAGATTGATTGCATTTTGTCCACTTGAATTATTAAAATCATGTTTGTGTTGTTATAGGCCTTGGTGAGTTGTTTAATTAAATAAAACCATGCTTATGTTATAATTGCAGTGTAAAATGTAAGGTAACGAATGAATTAGTTATTAAAAGTATTTAAATTATAATTAATTGACACAATATTTAATTGGTGCATGTTTAATCTTTTAAGGTAGCTGAAAGTTAAATTAGCGACGATATTAAACGATACATTAGCCTTGCATAACTTGCAAAATTATTGTGATTAAACTGTTTCAATATAAAAATATATTGTTACCTCACGTAATCTTTTATGTGCTTATGAAGATTGATTAATTGTTTGAATTGGAATTGAAAAATGTTCAAGAGATTAGTTGATATAGTAAGTATGTATGAGCTGTAGTTAGCAAATTACCAAGTTGCCATGAAAATATTCGTAACAACATGAACATGGGTTTAGTAATTCTAAGTTAAGGAATGTAATTGATCTAACACAATTATGTCATATTTATAAAAATTATCTTTTGAAATCGTGCATTAAAATTTTTATTTTATTTTATTTTACTTAGTCAAATTTTAGTTTTTAATCACTTGCTCAAAATCAAAATATTTTTAATCACCAAAGTGTTTGATTTACATTTCATAAATATTTTTCTTTCACAGTCTTTGTGGGTACGATAACTTGACATTTACTTGTCACTTTATTACTTATTGCAATTGTGTACACTTGCATATTTCTGTCGTTCCAACGACAACAGGGTTGGAAGAAGATTTCCTTTTTATGTTTTTTTTTTCAATTTTTAAAGCACTTAAAAGGATTAAGTCAATGTTTGGTTAAAAGTCCAAGTAAAAGATACAATGTGACCAACATTTAATCACCTTAATTTGATCATATCCAATGGTCCATTTACTCCATATATCAAATAATTCTTCAAAATAATATTTCCAATAACAAATACTTGAGAATTGATCAAAATGCCTTTATGGGGAAAAATTATCATATTGCCCTTTTTACGTCTTAACATAATTTCTTAACAATAAATAGACATTTATCGAATTCAAACCTCATAAAATGACATTTGAATCTTAATATTATTCCTTAGGTGGTGAAAATTATATTCATGTTAATTTAGTCCTTGTACTTTTAAATATTTTCAAATTTGGTTTAAAAGTGTTTTCATCACACCAGTTCATCTTTCAATTTATATCTCATGTCAAATGATTAATAATAATTCATATTTATTTTTTGTTAAAATTTGTAATTTAGTCCTCCAACGTTTCAAAATTTACATTTTAATCATTTTTGACACATTTTCACATCCACAATATCTTCTGTTGATTTCTATCTCCAATATAAATTTTACTTTCATGAATATTCTCTATTTGACTCATTTTACAATTTTCTCGAAACTTCACTATATCCAATCCCAGAACAATATCAAAATTTTTAGGGTGTTACACCCTTTCACATTTTACTAGGGACGTGTTGTTTTAATTGGACAAAATCTCACTTTTTCTTCTCCAGATAAAGGCGACTCACATATTTCTTCTAGACCTCATTCAAAAAGAAACCTAGTTCACATGGTCCCGTGGAGTTACACTAGTCACGATGACCCACCATTGGTATGCCTCTTCTTTTAACAAGGAGATTAAACACCTCAGACTATCCTCTAATGTGCACTATGGTTCCTCTAACACCCTTTGGTAGTTTTCAACCAATACTCCCTAAAGATGGATCATCTCTTTTTTTTACCCTTGAATTCCTTTAATCAATACTTATGGAGTTTCCCGAGTAGAGGCTGATGAACAGCCGCAGGAGTAAAGGGTGTAATAGGTGGTGGAGTTGATGCTTGGGGTTGGGGAGCTTGAGAAGTAGTTACCAAGAAGGAGCTCGAATTAGGGGTACAAACATTGCTTTCTACCTCTGTGACAACCATTTGTCTCGAATCTGTTGACAACATAAATCTAAATAGAAATTGAAGTTAGCTTAAGATAGAATCTCATCGCATTATCATATCCCCTATGTGGCATATGCTTCTAGGCTCAATGTAAGACCCAATTTAGTCCTAGAATTGAATATATGTAAGCTCTATTAGCACTAAATGTAATACTCCTCTCCTATCACAACATTTAATATAGATGAGATATGCCACCTGAGCACATACATATAAAAATCTAAAAATTATTTAGGAATTCAAAGTTCAAAACAATTTAATAAAATTATAAAATTGAGATAAAATTACTTTGAAGGATTTATAATCATCCTAATATCATTAAGAAACATTTCATGGGTAATTGGAGGTGTACATAACCAAATACAAGCTTTGGATAACGTAAAACGCTAAAAGCAGTGTAGTGGCACTGTCCAGGGGCTATGTACTGATACCTAAAGGTATGTATTTGTTAGAGTATGCCTAAAGACCAATCATGAGATGATTTTAATAACATACTTATTTTACCTCGTTTATTAATATGAGGCATTGCCATTATTATTTCAGTTTCTTTTCTGTGTATATAAATAAACTGTTTTATAATAATGTCCTAAGAATAATATGATTATTCTTAAAAGGTCCTTAGTTGAGTATTATTGTGGGCTTGGACAACAATAATGCATTAAGAATAACGTGTATTTTATTGATGACAAAGTGTTATCATTGACATGGGATGTCAAAATCAATACATGAGTATGTGTGTTAGAGAACAACATATTGGAATGATCCGCTATGAGTATGTTTCTTAGATTATTATGTAATAGTCACAACATTACTAATAGTCATTACTATGTATACGATCCTCAGACTTGAGATCATCATTATCCCAACATCGTGAGTCGTATATTTTGATACAGTCAAATATCCACCGTATTTGGTTGTTCTATAAAGGCTGATGTTGGATATACCACAATCTATGTAGTGGGATATGGTTGATCAATATAGGATTTGATCCTCCTACATAATGGGAGCAATATCTTAGGCCACTTGATTGATTGAGACTAGAAATAAATGACCACGCTCAAATAAATTGATATGAGATATCATACTTATTTGTTTATTATAGCCTACTTAGAATATCAAGAAACATTATATGGGCTATGCAAGTGTGGCTATTCCATGACTTGTGTCTATTCTAGACATAAAGGACAAAAGGATTTAATACATGAAGGGTTAATCATAGAGAGATTATGTCAAATCATGACTTCTTGTAACTTAGGAAGCAATGATGCATTACCAGATGCCACTCATTGTTTGTAATATTAGAATCGTTCTAGTATTACTGCTAACATTACAAGAACCTAAAGAGTCACACCCTATGGTTGAAACGAATGGAATCCAAACATGGTTGGTATTGTTTTTAGCTATCACATGAATTAAATTGATTATAGAATTAATTTAATTGGGCAGTTAAATATCAAATGAATTATATGCACAAGTATGTTGTACACATAATGAGAACATGGTTAAATTAATATATATGAATTTGATTCGTATAAAATTTAACTAAATATAATTTATTGAAATCCTTATTATAATTATTGTAATTATAATTTACGGTAGAATATTATTATAATTATTGTAATTGTAATTTTTTTGGTCAAACATTATTGACAAATTAAAGGTAATCGTTCATACCCTTCTCATCACGATTCGTTCCTCGTGCACGGATTCTTGGTTTGGATTGTCAGAATGTTTTTTCCACTGTGCCATGGGGCGTCCCTGTGACCTAATAGTATTGGTATATTGAGGCAATGGATTAGAACATATGCGCTGTATTGTAGCTCTTTAGCTTCTATTAACTAAAGTTCCAATACATAAAATATTTATTCCAGAACTTGGATTCCTATGACCAAATTTTGGTCACTGAGTTGCAAAGTTTCGTTACATAAAATCAAGTTTCTAAAACCTTGATGCAGAAGACCGAAAAAATCAAATTTAGAACACTTTTAACACACTTTAATTCACCTTTTTACAAAACAATCATAACACATACTCAAATGATCATTTGGAGATATAGAAATTCAAACCCAAGTTGATAGGGGCAGCGAACCAAGATCGTATTCAAGTTGTTCGACTAAAAAAAGATTCAGATCTAACTTGAGAGAAGAAATAAACAAATTTAGGAACAAAGAAAATGAAAACAACTAAAAGAAGAAATTCAAGAATTAAAAAAAATAAAGATTCGAAACATAGATAAATAAAGAAAACGAAAATTAAAATGTGGAAGATGGATAGAATAAACTGATGGATATGGATAAAAAATAGTTGTCGAATTGAACCTTTAGGTAAACTCTAATAAAGTCAATTAATGACTCTAATCAACCATCCAAGAATTAATTATTGATAAATTGAAAGATGAAGAATGAATTCCTACGACTTATTCAAGAAAATCAAGAAGAAAAACTACTTCTAAAACTACAAGAAAAAAATCTTGCATGAAAGAAATTAACTTAGGAGTTGAAATTTTTATTAATGAATGAAACAATTGTTGTAACATCCTAAATTTATGGGCCTATGCATTTAGTGTAGGGATAGGTTTAATATGTTAATTTAAGTGATAGGGGTCCAAATTGGGCTCAGGACTAGGCAAAGGCCTTGGTTAAATTATCTGATTGGGCATTATAGAGTTAAAAGGTGGTAATTGTGTTTAAAATACCAACGTGGGCTTGTGGCCCAACAATAGGTGGCACTATAAGGGAGTTAGAAGGTGGCGTCACTAACAATTAAAGAGGCCCCAGTTTTGGCCGCAAGGAGCCCATGTTTTTGGGCCATTTTCGGCACTTTAAATGGAGCAAGGGTTGACGCCACACACAAGGAGTTAGGGGCCCAAAATTGAAGTTTTATGGAGCCCAAATCTTTTAATTTAAGTTAGCTAAAATCGGCATTAGGGTTAGGTAAGGTGGACGGCTACAAGGCTAAAAAATAGGAGGATTCATATGGATTTTATAATTGATAATTTAGAAGATAAAAAGGAGAAAAGATAGGAGCCTATCTACAAGGAAGGCGATGGTCGAAAATCCACCACTTAGAGGAGTAAAGAAATCGGCTACTACATGGCAAAAGGGTGCCGAATTTTCCCTTTTATTTAGCTTGAATTTTAATTAATTAGGAAGGGCGTTTTTGGTTTTATACAGGAGGTGCCAAAATTCCTATAAATAGGGGGGATAGCTCCTTGATTCTGGCATTTAAAACCCTAATTCTCTCTTCATTCTTGTGCCGAATTCCTTAGCCTCTCCCTTTCCAATTTCTTTTCTTCAATTTCTTCAAAAAGTCGAAACCTCTTCTCCATTCTTTTTCCCCTTGAGCCGATTTCTCTAAAAAGTCGAAATCTCTATAGTTTTTCTTTATTCATCCTATTTGAGAATTAGTTCTATTCTTCCGGCATTTAAGTCCTTTCTTTGACATTGCCGAATCTTCTCTCCAAGTGCTAGCCGAATTCCCTGTACTAAGGTAAGTGTCGACTTCTGTTAGATCTCATGTTCTATTTCGGTTCTTGAAAGGCAAAAGCCGAAAAGCTAATAGTTTAATGGTTCTATGTTGGGCGGCATTTCGGGATTTGAAGGAAACTTGGTCGTCTAGATCTAAAAAGCCGAAAATCACTAGTCTCCAATTTTGGGATTTTAAGGTAAGAAGATTTCCCTAGATTTCTACTAGATTTGTTCATTGTATACAAGATCTCAACTTTATGATGAGGATTAACGATCAAATATTGTGATAGTAGTTCTGATAAGGACTTGTGATGGAATTAAATATGGATCAGGCAAAGGAGAGAATCCCTAAGTTTAAGAAACGAGCAGTATCTGCCGTTCGAGATTGGCCACTTGGTTGTGGACCGGCTTCTGAACAACACCTTAGGCAGATAGCAGTTGTGTCGACTAAGGATAGCGTCGAGAAAGCATCGTTTTATCGGTAATCAGGTGTGTAGATCTCTAACACACTATTAATCCTATATGTATGTCTATATAAATATGTTATGGGCTAAAAAGCCGGACAGAGGCTGTATAGACAGTCGAATGGAACCCTAAAAGGGCTAGGCAAGGATGCCAGGTACGTAAACATAGAACTCCCTATGTGTATCGAAATATATGTAAGCCTGCATGACGTTTTCTTTATGTGTGTATGCATGGGGTGGGAGTATGATATTGAAGGGGAAGTGCATGGAAGGTCACTTAGTGATCGGTGGTAGAAATCCCACAAATGTAAATGTAAGGTCTGTAACACCCCCAAACCCGACCCACGAGCCTTGACCGGATCTGGTTATGTCACTGCGGAAAGACGGTTGAAAATCTTTTTGACTTTTGAATAAAACATGAAAATTGTTAACTTATGAAAACCATGTTCATTTAAATTTATAAATAAAACTTTGTTATTTTACAATGCCCATATTAAAACTTTATTAAACATATATATATATATATATATATATATATAAGTTGAATAAATAAGTTGCTAAAATAAAACCACAATTAAAAATAATATCCAAAAATAATGTTAAGGCCCTTATTACAACCCAAAGTCTAAACAAAATACTTAAAATAAGTTGGCTTAAAATAATTAAACGTCTTCTTCTGCATGGGCCACCTTGCTTCCTCTCCAACCCGGTCCAAGCTCAAGAGTCACCTGAAATATTAAGAAAATAATTGGGTGAGTCCACAGACTCAGTGCATAATCATAACACATACTTCCACGCGTATGGGCTTGGCCCATAACCATACAATCCACGAACCATTCACGCAATCATGCATCACAGCCCAACCTAGGTCCATCCATACACCAACCTTAGCAGACTCCCTGCTCAAGGCCGTGGCTAATCCACCGATCACAACCGAGTGATCCCATATATCCAACCTCGGCAGACCTGCTGCACAAGGCCGTGGTTGAGCCACCGATCACATCGTGATCCCAACAGTAATCCATCTACGGTGATGCACTTAGCTATCAACCGCCGAGATGGGCACCAAGCCAACATCTCCCTTGATGATGCACACAGCAACTCATCAAGCGCTAATGTAGCCCGAAGCTATCATTAGACCACGTACATCAGTATGTACTCTCCGCCCTTCCGTGATCAAATCCAACCCCATGCCCATGTCTCAATAAATCATGTCAAAATAGCATACAGAGTAAGTATTTATCATCTATCATTACCACATCATGCATATATATATATACATCGTATTAACTTAAAATCACAACCTTACTCACCTGATATCTTGTTACCCAACATGGTATTCACCACTTAAGCCGTTATGATCGGCTACCACACATCATATATATTTACACGTTAGCAAGCAAATAACCGAAGAAATAGTGCGATGATTACGCACCTAACTACTTGCAGTTCTAAACTTTCGATCCCTACGCTATCGTTAAGCGAGACTACAGCTATCTGCCTATAGCTATCTCCTGCTGCTGGCCTACACCCCGGTGGCCAATCTCGAACCGCCGAGACAGCTCTCTTCTTGAACTTCGGGATAGGGACTTTCCCTTGCCCACCTTGACTGGTTGTAGCCTCCATCAACACACTTAATCCGAACAACGGTTAAATCCCAATTCATAATCCAAGTAACAGATCTTAATAAATATTCCTTACCAAAACCACTTACCAACGTCGATTGCTAACAACTGAGGCTTGACTGAATACCTCAAAATCCCAGAGTACCTCCACCAAACGATTACAAAGAAAATCCGAAGAGGTCTATACTACTTCTAATATTCGGCCAAGGTGCTACCAAATAAAAGAAAGGAAACACGACACAAGGTGGGGAGTAGATTCGGCTAACAATGAAAGAAAATCAATGGAAAGGAGATAGGGGTTTCGGCCAAAAGGTTTGAAAAGAGGAAAGAAAGGTATGGGGGTGTACTTTCGATTTAGCACAAAATGGAAGAAAAGAGAGATGAAAGGGTGAGTGATTCGGCCAAGGATCCAAAAGAAGAGAAAAAGGAAGATGGCAATGGAGGTTTCGGCTTAGGTGAAATGGGGAGAACAAATGGAGAATTTGGCTAAGTCTTGAAATTTCGGCCAAAAGAAATGGTGAAGCAATTTTGGCAAGAAAGCAAATGGGGAAAAGGGTGGCCAAAGGTGAGCACCTCCCCTATTTATACTACTAAATTCGGCACCCACCTAACACCCTCCACGATAACCGAAAATGCCCTCCCCTAGCTTCCCAAAACTGGCCACTAACTCAACCCCTCTCAAAATCCCAAAATTTCCTCCTACTTTTCCTCCCTAACACTCATTCAAAAAGGTTTGAATGAGTCCACCCAAAATCCTACCTTCCTAGCCGAATTCAAAATGGAAGACCAAGTCTTCCCTCATCTTCTCAGCATTCAAAAACCATCCAACACCTTACCTCTTTGACGCAAAAACAAAGGCCCACTTGCTGCCCTTGCAAATCGAACCTGAGACCCCCTTCAGCTCCCTGAGGCGTCACCTTCCAAGCTCTAGAGTGGCGCCTCCCTGCCACTCTACCAAAGCCTATCTTGTGTCTTATCTTCACCAAAATTCCACTTAAGACCCAACTTTGCCAAGCTCTCCTTTAACCACTAAAACTAAAAATTTCCTAAGGCATTCCACTACACTTTAGAGTTCTCAAGACCCCTAAAACTCACCGAACTACACACCGAAGCATGCCAACCCCTGAGTTATGCACTAAATGCATAACCCCTCGAACCAGGGTGTTACAATTCTACCCTCCTTAAAAATAATTTCGTCCTCGAAATTACTTGCCTAGACGAACACCACACTACGCTATAGCTGCGCACTCTGATCTTAAAGAGCTATCATATTTCTAGGCACAGTATCTAAGCCCACACTCAAGGTTCCAAATACTTTACGAGCAACAAAACAAACAGCCACCAAAACGAACAAAACAACAGAGAATATTCCAAACATGAGAAACTTACCCGCTGACACATCCGGCACATCACTATCCTCCCTCCGACGAACTGCATAAACCAGACTTGGCTGTCTTGCCTCAGTGCCACCATTACCGCGGCCTACTGCTCCACGACCTCGGTCGGGACCATTCTCTCCATGGTTCGGACCACGACCCCTTGTCGCTTGCTGACCACCTCTGCCTGGTTGCACATAACCTTGGCCTAATGTCCGAGTCCTATTCGGATCCTGGGGACAATCCTTAACCAGATGAGACTTGGACTTGCATCTGAAGCATTCTCGAACCCGATTCCAGCACTCGCCAACATGATACCTTCCACACTGAGCACACGGACGATCTGGATTCCCAGCAGCTGGCTTAGAAACACGAGCAGATGTCTCGACCCTCGGTCTTTTCTGAAATCTCTCAAACAATTCCGGCGATCCCGAGCTCCTCTTATCACGGTTCCTTTCTCTGTCCCTATTCTGTCTCTCAGCCTTCTTGACCTCCTCAGCTATCTGAGCTTTCTCCACTAAAATGGCGAAGTCTCTTTCCCGTTGCGGAGCAATCAAAACCCGTAGCTCATCCCGTAGCCCATCTTCAAATCTGACGCATCTCTCATAATCGGTGGCCATGATACCCCGAGCATACCGGCTTAAACGCAGAAACTCAGCCTCGTACTCCACTATTGACTTGCCACCCTGCACCAAATTGAGGAACGCCTTCCTCTGCGCGTCCACATAACTCGCTCCGACATACTTCCCTTCAAACTTGATCTTAAAGTAACCCCAGTCCACTCGATCCGCAGGTGCACTTTCCTTAACAGTGAGCCACCACTGGTAGGCCTCATCGCGTAGCAACGAAATAGCACCCTTAAGCTTCTCCTCCGCAGTTAAGTCTAGGTCGTCCATGATCCTTTCAACTGCCTCAAGCCAGTATTCTGCCACGTTCGGAGCTACCCCAGACACTCCTCTGAAAACTTCAGCTCCATTTGACCTAAGTCTTTCGGCCACTAACTTCTGAGTGCCACTGCCCCCATTGGCTCCTGCCACTCGCTCAAGCACCCGCAGCATAGCCTACGATACTGCGTCATCTCCTCCGGTCTGATCCTGATGTTCAACCTCAACAGCTGGTGGCGGCACATCGCTCTCTGACCCATGGCCAGACCCAACCGGTTCCGATACTGCCATCCTGCCTCTACCCCGACCACGAGTATTGCGACCACGTCCCCTAGAACTCATATCTAGCGCCTCGATTTAGTCTGTTTTAAGAAATTTTATGCATTAGAAATTTTTGTTTCACTGTTTATCCACGAGCAAATTTTATGAATAGAAGTTCTAGAAGTAGTTCTTTCGATCAAGCAAAGTTTCATTCCCAACCCAGGGGTAATTTCGTCATTTCCTATAGGGGTATTTCGGTAATAACTCAGGGTCAATTTTGAAAATAGGTTTCGAATTAAAGATATTTACAAAATCTCAGGGGTCATCTTGAAAATTTGTTTCTCAAATCAAAGATGTTGCCAAAATTGCAGAAATTGAAGTTATCTCAGTAATTTTGGAAATCATGGGCATTTTCGTAAATTCTCCAAATCGGAATATCACAATATTTCACAAAATAGGATTTTCTGATATTTGGTAAAATAGGAATATTTCAGTAAAAGTCGAGAGAAATCTGAAAATTTAGAAACCCAAGGGCGTTTTGGGTAATTTTATCAACTAGGGGTATTTTCGTAAATTTTCACAAACCAGGGTATCTTAAAATTTTGAAAACTCGAGATTTTGGTATTTTGCAAAATAAAAAGCATTTTATCAAAAGTTGAGGGTAGTACGGTAATTTTACAATACAGGGGCATTTTTGTAATTTTGCCACTAGGGGTATTTTAGTAATTTTTTAAATCGAGAAAACGTCTCTGAAAAATCAAACTTAGAGTTTACAAACCAAAGGGGTAAATTTGAAAAATTTTAAAATAGAGGGTTTTAAAACAATAAGGCTGATCCCTTGCGGGTTTTAACACTTGGTTAAGCTTATGAACAAGTCCTCTTGGTTAAGGTGAACCGTAGCTACGCACCAGGTAGGATTCAAGTAAAGAGGAGGTGAGTCGCTAGGACTGCTTAAATACCAAGCTCTTACTGAATACCATTCCTAGACATGCGTACAGTGGTTGCCACACCTTAACTCGGCGACTTACTTCATAGGTTTGTTTAATAACCTTAAGTCTTATGCATATGTTTGAGTAAACTAATCCTAGGGTCCAACAGCCTTAATATTCTAGTCTACAAGCCCAAACTAAGCCCATAACAATTCATATAAACAAATCACTTCAAAAGTCCGAAGTACTTACATGGTGGACTTCGGGTCGGAGGTACAGGTGCCATGCCAGAATAACCTGAAAAATTTTATAAAAGCCCATTTTTCGAAAAGCCCATTTTGAAAATGTTTTTGGGCCCCAAAACCCTCAAAGTCGAGTTTTGAACCGGGCTCTGATACCAATTTGTAACACCCCCAAACCCAGCCCACGAGCCTTGACCGGATCTGGTTATGTCACTGCGGAAAGACGATTGAAAATCTTTTTGACTTTTGAATAAAACATGAAAATTGTTAACTTATGAAAACCATGTTCATTTAAATTTATAAATAAAACTTTGTTATTATACAATGCCCATATTAAAACATTATTAAACATATATATATATATATATATAAGTTGAATAAATAAGTTGCTAAAATAAAACCATAATTAAAAATAATATCCAAAAATAATGTTAAGGCCCTTATTACAACCCAAAGTCTAAACAAAATACTTAAAATAAGTTGGCTTAAAATAATTAAACGTCTTCTTCTGCATGGGCCACCTTGCTTCCTCTCCAACCCGGTCCAAGCTCAAGCGTCACCTGAAATATTAAGAAAATAATTGGGTGAGTCCACAGACTCAGTGCATAATCATAACACATACTTCCACGCGTATGGGCTTGGCCCATAACCATACAATCCACGAACCATTCATGCAATCATGCATCACAGCCCAACCTAGGTCCATCCATACACCAACCTTAGCAGACTCCCTACTCAAGGCCGTGGCTAATCCACCGATCACAACCGAGTGATCCCATATATCCTACCTCGGCAGACCTGCTGCACAAGGCCGTGGCTGAGCCACCGATCACATCGTGATCCCAACAGTAATCCATCTACGGTGATGCACTTAGCTATCAACCGTCGAGATGGGCACCAAGCCAACATCTTCCTTGATGATGCACACAGCAACTCATCAAGCGCTAATGTAGCCCGAAGCTATCATTAGACCACGTACATCAGTATGTACTCTCCGCCCTTCCGTGATCAAATCCAACCCCATGCCCATGTCTCACTAAATCATGTCAAAACAGCATACAGAGTAAGTATTTATCATCTATCATTACCACATCATGGATATATATATATATATATACATCGTATTAACTTAAAATCACAACCTTACTCACCTGATATCTTGTTACCCAACATGGTATTCACCACTTAAGCCGTTATGATCGGCTACCACACATCATATATATATACACGTTAGCAAGCAAATAACCGAAGAAATAGTGTGATGATTACGCACCTAACTACTTACAGTTCTAAACTTTCGATCCCTACGCTATCGTTAAGCGAGACTACAGCTATCTGCCTATAGCTATCTTCTGCCGTTGGCCCACACCCCGGTGGCCAATCTCGAACCGCCGAGACAGCTCTCTTCTTGAACTTCGGGATAGGGACTTTCCCTTGCCCACCTTGACTGGTTGTAGCCTCCATCAACACACTTAATCAGAACAACGGTTAAATCCCAATTCATAATCCAAGTAACAGATCTTAATAAATATTCCTTACCAAAACCACTTACCAACGTCGATTGCTAACAACTGAGGCTTGACTGAATACCTCAAAATCCCAGAGTACCTCTACCAAACGATTACAAAGAAAACCCGAAGAGGTCTATACTACTTCTAATATTCGGCCAAGGTGCTACCAAATAAAAGAAAGGAAACACGACACAAAGGTGGGGAGTAGATTCGGCTAACAATGAAAGAAAATCAATGGAAAGGAGATAGGGGTTTCGGCCAAAAGGTTTGAAAAGAGGAAAGAAAGGTATGGGGGTGTACTTTCGGTTTAGCACAAAATGGAAGAAAAGAGAGATGAAAGGGTGAGTGATTCGGCCAAGGATCCAAAAGAAGAGAAAAAGGAAGATGGCAATGGAGGTTTCGGCTCAGGTGAAATGGGGAGAACAAATGGAGAATTTGGCTAAGTCTTGAAATTTCGGCCAAAAGAAATGGTGAAGCAATTTCGGCAAGAAAGCAAATGGGGAAAAGGGTGGCCAAAGGTGAGCACCTCCCCTATTTATATTACTAAATTCGGCACCCACCTAACACCCTCCACGATAACCGAAAATGCCCTCCCCTAGCTTCCCAAAATCGGCCACTAACTCAACCCCTCTCAAAATCCCAAAATTTCCTCCTACTTTTCCTCCCTAACACTCATTCAAAAAGGTTTGAATGAGTCCACCCAAAATCCTACCTTCCTAGCCGAATTCAAAATGGAAGACCAAGTCTTCCCTCATCTTCTCAGCATTCAAAAACCGTCCAACACCTTACCTCTTTGACGCAAAAACAAAGGCCCACTTGCTGCTCTTGCAAATCGAACCTGAGACCCCCTTCAGCTCCCTGAGGCGTCACCTTCCAAGCTCTAGAGTGGCGCCTCCCTGCCACTCTACCAAAGCCTATCTTGTGTCTTATCTTCACCAAAATTCCACTTAAGACCCAACTTTGCCAAGCTCCCCTTTAACCACTAAAACTAAAAATTTCCTAAGGCATTCCACTACACTTTAGAGTTCTCAAGACCCCTAAAACTCACCGAACCACACACCGAAGCATGCCAACCCCTGAGTTATGCACTAAATGCATAACCCCTCGAACCAGGGTGTTACAAGGTCACATAGTGATCGGTGGCTATGTCACATTTAATGATTTCTAATTAATGGGAATAGGCAGTACAACTGTCGTTTTGGTGTGTAGCGGATGGAGGGTTGATTGTAGAAATCCCCAAGGTGTGATGGTTGGTACGGGTTGGTGTGTAGAGGATGGAAACCTAGGATGGGTTGGGTTATTAATCATTTATTATTTGATATATAATCATGATTGTTGCCTTTATGTATGGGCCAGGGCCCATAATGTGTTTGTGGGCTCAGGTCGTTGTGTGCTTTGAGATTTATACACTGAGCCTTGGCGACTCACGCTTTCCTTTTTCTCTACTCTTCCAGATGAGCAGTAGATCGTGGACATGGGAGCCGAGACGGACTCGAGGGGCCATCAAGTTTTCATTTCTACAAGTTATTTTTGGGATTTCTTAAGTTTATTTTATTTCGTTTTGGGAATAATTATGTAATAAGGCCCCTAGTTTTTATTCAACTAAGTAGATTTCAATGTTCTGAAATTTATGAATTTATGACAAGGTTTATTTATACTTGATAATAATAGAAATGAATTATTTTTAAAATATCATTTATTTATTCAAATAATGTCTAATTAGCTTACGACTTCGAAAACCAACAAGCAAAAGTTTTTAATGTACAACTCGTAGCATACCAGATTTGGTCGAAACGCATGGGCCGGGTTTGGGGGTGTTACAATTGTTGGAAAAAATTGGTTTGAAAACAATTTTCTTAGGCCGAATTGGAGAAGTTACAGAAATACTATAAACACAAACTCCTAACAAATTGAAAAAAAAAATCGAAAGCACAAATAATTAAAATAATTGATTAGTTTTTGTCAAAATATATAGATTACCCTTAACTTTTAATACCTAAATTATCTGTATTTGTAATTTTTAATACCTAAATTACTTTTATTTATATTATATATATAAATTTGAGATTTGCAATTGAATTTATAATGTGACGTGAATAAAGTGAAAAATAAAGTTGATATGAAAGTATGGAAATTGAGATGATGGCCACAATATTAAAATGGAGATAATATAAAAATTGTATATAACGAATTTAGAAAATTGAATAAAAATATCGAAAGATATTTTCGTTATCGAATGTAATAAATTTTATCCAGGATGGCAACGGTTTAGGTGAGGATGTTACATATTTTGAAAAATAAGTTATATAGATATATTAAGATACAATTTTTTTGTTTTACATTATTATAGCTAATAAAAAATATACATACTAAAAAGTAAATTTAACTTATTTTAAAAAAATAATAATATGCATTAAGAAACATTTAGACTTAGATAAGTCTTTCGGCTTCCTGGTTCTCTTCCTTTCCACTTGTGGTGGCCTAAAGATCTTAGCCTTGTAATGCTTTCCTTTCCCTTTTGAGGAAGAAGCGACATCTATGTTTGCTTTTGCTTTTCAGACCGGCTGGTCGCCATTGAACATTGACTCATAGGATTGTAACTCCTTCATGAGTTGTGTAAGCGTTAGGTTCTTGTTCCCAAGGTTATATGCGGCCCAAAAGCATGTAAAGTCCTTAGAAAAGTTCTTGAACACCATCTCAACCTATCTGTTATAGTCCAAACTGGCCTAATTATCCACATCCTCAGAAAAGTAGCCCATAAGAGTGATCATATGGTCTTTGATCATGTCGGGGTTTTGTTAGGCATTCATCAAGCTAGTTATAGCAGACTGTCGAGCCAAGACAGCTTGACCTCTAAACATGTTTTCTACCTTATCTAGAATCGCTTTGGTAGTCTTACAGCTCTCTAGTTGCTTATGTAGGGTGCTAGTCATGCTTTCCAGCAGATAGCAACAAACTATCTCATCAGACTCCTATAAACATTTTTTAGCCTCAGCTTAAGTGGCCGGTGGGCACTTATTATCAAGAATTGTTTTAAATTTCTCATAGCTCAGGACAATTATTAGGTTCTTTTTCCATTCCTTATAGTTATTTCCATTCAATTTGTTTTCAGTGAGTATGTTTAATAAGGGGCTGGATGTCATTTTTGAAAAAATAAAATAAAACACTAATATATTAATATCTTTGTATTAAGCAAATGTTTGAAAACATTTTGCAACATTACAATATGTATTAAGATGATGCATGCGTCTTACATTAAACCTTGGAAACATTTGTAAGCCTTTGCAATGATAATTCCTACTCCCACTGAATCAAGCCACCTTGGGTGATCATGATTAACTAGTAAGAACATGGATTTCCATCAAATTAGTAAATGAACCTAATTGCTTAGGCATTCACACATACTAATAATTGTGTAATGTTTGACAATCATTCTAACTTAAGCATAGCTTCTTGGGGAGTTACTTAACTAGATGATCTTGAGTGTATAACAATCAACTCAACACCTATTGCATCATATACCACAAATAAGTCATATTGGCTCAATCTCACTGAGTAGCATGCTATGATTAGTTGTCCTCTTTGAAGACATAATTTCTTAATGTATCGCATGATAATACCTACCACAAGGGCCGATTTGACTATCATATGATCATAATATAATTCTGCTTACTTTCAGGAAGCCTCCTCAATGAATTCCGCATGATAACGTCTACCTTGGGGCAGGTCCATTTCATGCCATCACAAGTGACCATTGATGGACGCAGGTCTTGTTTAGTGTCATTCTCCCACTCAGTATTTTAAAAATATGCAAGGTTTTTAATTTCTGGTTTCAATCATGAATGATCAACTTATGCATGACAAGTACATGTGGCATTCTTCCCTAAACTTATGGCAGGCTTATCTCATATATGCATGGCATGCTATGAAAATTTTATAATATTCACATTTATAAAAATCAACAATTCTGATTCTCCACATTTTTTCATTTAAGGAAAAAAAGAAAAAGTGAATGTGAATCATGCAGCAGGTAGGGTCTCAGGAAAGGGAGGTGAGTCGTATTCGACCGCTTAAAAACCAAGCCTTTCCTTGCCAGATTCAATTCTAGACATGCACCTTCTCATTACCTCACTTCTTATCTTAATTGGTTAATTGTGGATCATATCATACATATATATATCATAGTTATATTATTAACAAATACTAAACAAATATATAATGAGATGACTAATTAAATAAAATTGCCAGTCAAAGTTTTCATGGTTCTATTTCTAGAAAATAAATGAAAACCAAAAATTACACAATTTTTCACCACAAGACATTCCTCGTTTCTTCAATCGCCAACGCCCCATCTTTTCCTCATTATGTCTTATGTCCGTTTGTAGCTTGCAAGAATTCTATATAAAACAAATAATCCTACGTGGAGATGATAGTCCACGATTTATTTCCTAAGAACTACAACCTTAGTAAAAAATAATAATTATATAACAAATATATAATAACACATTCATTCACATACATTTCCCTAAACATGCGAAAAATTATAAGAATGCCACATCTTACAAATATTAATCAAACAAGATGAAAACAGAGATTTGATATTGATTTACACCATAAACATAGCACAACTTGACTCTGATACCAATTATTGGAAAAAATTCGGTTTGAAAACGGTTTTCTTGCTTCACGAAAAATTAAAATTATCAAAACCAACTTGGTTTGTGATATTTATAGTAATCAACCTTAGATTGAAATTGTACCTGTGTTTTTGGATAAGCGGATCCTTGATGTTTTCCCACTTTCAACCAAATGATCTTCTCCATTATTCTCATGCCATGAACTGCTTCGAGTGTGGGCTCAAGCCAATTGATTTGAACACATAACTAGAAAAAGTTTTCTTTCCTTTTTTGGTGTGAAAACAAAAATTCTCTCTTCTTAATAGAAACCGGTAGAATTGTTATTCAAGAAAAATATATTTAACAATTGAGAATAAATTCTCTCAATTTTTTGGTAGAGTAAAAATCTCTCAAAGTTGTGTAAAAAGCTCTACCAGTGCCATCTATTTATACGGAGAAAAGGTAGAACCCTTGTTAAATTGTAAAGGTTTATTTCAAATAGAAAAATGACTTTTTAGTCCAAATAGGAGAGGGAGAGGGGCTAATAGGGTGTGCTTCCCCTCATATGTAATATGATGGGGATCCGAGCCTCTCTCACATCGGGTCCCATTACGAGTACTTCTTAGGCCTTTTGACTCAATACTCTTTAATGTGATCCAACCCGATTCAGTTTTTCTATTTTCGAAAGTAAAATTTAATATTCTATCTCATCCCTATTTTACCCCTAGTAAAATTTTTATGATTTTACCTGTGGTAAAATTTTGAGAAAATAAGTTCAATATTTCATAACTCAACATGTTCACTGTGACTAAATTATTTGTTATCATTTTCGGGATTCAAAAAAGCTCAAAAACATAAACTCATTCTTCCGTTCATTTTTAAGTAATCCATATAGAATTGAAAATGAATCACTTCCATTTCCATTTTCATTTTTGGAAACCCTCCATTAATTTCCAAATGATTCTATTTTTACATTTCGTAAAAAACCATAATTATTCATGAATGTTTTTCATTTCTCTTTTCCTATTCATTCGGTTCATTTATATTCAAACTCGTAATTCATTTCTAGTTTCAACGAGCTAGCGAAGGGACCGATTGGATTATATAATTATGGATCAAATGGTTTATAATTAAGTTTTGAGTTTTCGCCTATTAATTATAAACTAATTTATTCACAAAGTCATTCCACTATAGTTGTAACACCCCAAACCCGGCCCACAAGCCCTGACCGGATCTGGTATGTCACCACGGAAAACATTTGAAAAGATCTTGGCTTAATGGTGAAAACTTGAAAATTTGTTGAGTTTGTAAAACAGTGTCCATTTGAAATTCATAAGTAAAGTGTGGTGTTAAAAAAAAATATCCAGATTAAAACTTTATTATATGTATAGTTTTAAGAAAAATAAAACCATTTGCACATGATATCTCAATTGTCATTCCATAATAAAACATAATGACAAAGATACTTAATAAAGATACTTAAATACTTTAATGGCCTTATTACAACGCAACAATAAAATGAAAATAAAGTGAAAATAAACCACAGTCTATTTAAATCAAAATTTTCCATTGCATGGCCACTTCGAGTCCATCTGGCTCCTCATCCGCGATCTACGAGTCACCTGAAAAAGTTAAGGGAGAAGGTGAGTCACCAAGACTCAGTGTATAACCCCTCCCCCGATTAATGCAACAGCTTACACAATTCATAACTAAGTATAGCATGCACCCAACCTAGCCATCCATAACTCCTTTTTTATCCCGTGTGGTACCAAACCACTGGTGGTGCCAAACCACTGGTGACCCAAAGTCACAATTAATATATGTGGGGCCAACCCACGTGTGATACCAAATCACTGGCGACAATCCCGTAATATCAACCGTGGGGCCAACCCACTGTGGTGCTAAGCCACTGGGACAAGTCACTATGAGGTGCCAAACCTCTGGTGACCAAAGTCACGAAATATGTGGTACCAAACCACTGGAGGTGCCAAACCTCTGGTGTCCCAAAGACACGGATATCACTTCCCCCTCCACTCATATCACCCTCAATAATATGCATATAAAAATCATGCCAATCATGCTTAAATAATAACACACTGAATTCATTAAAGGCCATATTTTCATATACCACATATACCAAATATGTCATGCATCATCATGCATCATATAACAAGCTCATATCGAAACGAACTTACCCGAGCCCTTGCTCATACCCTTACGGTATTAATCCAGATCTACAATTCCGGTTTAACACATACAATTTATTAACAATTTATCAATTATGAAGTGTGTAAGTACACACCTGTTACTAACACGAGTCCTAGATCCCGAAGATCCGATCTACTGCGCTAGATCCTTTGACCCTATATTCGGCCCACATCAAAGTTAATGACATAGGCCTATTCGGCTATAACAACTAAATCCCGAAGGCTCAGTTGCGGCACTTACCTTAAACTGATTTGGTTTCCAACCAAATCCCGAAGCCACACGCTGGATTCCTTGCAATCGGCCAAACCTTAGATCCATACAACATTTAGCTTTCGACTTTTCCCAAATACCTAATGGAAAGACTAAAGGGGATTCCTTACCATAAACTTACCAAATCGATTAGCAGAGAATGGAGGCTTAGATCGACGGCTTCAAAATCTCGAAGTTCCTAGATGAAATAGGTTTCAAAGAGTGGTTAGCCAAACCATCAACAAATGCCGGATTTCGGCTTTTTCCTACATATAAGTCGACAGAGAAAAAGGAAATATGGGAGGAGGGTTTCGGCAATCACTTACCCCATACAAACCGATTGAAGAAGAAATCCTGAAAAGAATCTATGCCCACCTAATATTCGGCCAAAGTAGATCTAGTAGAAGAGAAAAGATTTCTGCTAAAGAGTGGAGTAGATTCGACTAGAGGACAAGAAAAATAATGAAAAGGGAGATAGGGGTTTCGGCAAAGAAAGGGGTAGAGAGGGTTATGGTTTAGAGAAAAAAGAAGAAAAGAAGAAGATGATAATGGTGGTTTCGATTTTTGAAGAAAGAAGAAAAGGAGAACAAAGAGGTGGACGATGAGGGAGTAGGGGGAGATTAGGCTACTTACCAAAAAGGAAGAAAAAGAATTAAAACGTGAAAGAATAAAGAGCTTAGGACCTTAAGGGCATTCGGCTAGTGCTTGATGAAGGAAAAAGTTTCGGTCTTTGGTATATGCTAGCCGAAAATGTCAATTAGGTGCCTTAAGAAAATTCGGCACCCCTCCTTTACTCAGTCTCCTAGCCATTTACTCCTCTCCAATAATGAGTCTAAGATTCGGCCAACACCTTGAATCATTCTTGGCCAACCGTTTAAGATTATTCAAATATAATCTCTCTTATCACCCATTTAAACTAAATAAAAAAAAACAACATTTATCTTCTATCCCACCTCTTCAAATAGATAAATAAAATAAAATAATAATACTCTACTCTTCTAGCCAAATTTAAAAGCAACCACCAATCTTATCCTCACCCATTTCAGAGTCCATGTGCAGACCACCAGCTCTCTCTCCCTTCATGCCAGCATGCAAAAATAAACCACCCATTTGCTGCCCATGCTACTCGAACATGGGACCTGCTGGTACAAGCTGCAATAACGCCCCTAGCCATTCTGCCAAGGCGTTTCTTTGTGACATAAACTCGTCACAATTTCTTTTAAGAGCTCCTCCGTTAGCTCCCCCTTATCTTAACGCCAAAAGCCAAAAATACATCACCCTTCCCTGCTGCCCATGTTGCTCGAACCCAAGACCTACTCAAGGCGTCACTTCCAGGCCCTTAAGTGGCGCCCTCAAGCCACTCAACCAAGGCACTCTTTTGTGTCCAAAAACCACTTCATATTTCCTTAAAGCCGTCTTCAGTCCAACCTCTCTTCTTGACGCAAACTACAAAAATATAACACTCCCATGCTGCCCTCAAGACTCGACCCTCTTCCCTCCTGAAGCCCCCTTGCACCTTAGCGTCCCAAGCCACTTTGCCAGTTCATTTCTTGTGTCCTAAACTCCACAAAATTTCTTTTAAGGCCTCCTTTCCCAGTTTTCCCTTTTTACCTAAAAATCCAATATTTTCCAAAGTTTTTCCCCTTCATCCAAAGTTCTCAAAAACTCCTAAAATATATCCAACCACACTTAAAACCTACAAACCCTTGAGTTATGCTCCAAACGCATAACCCCTAATCTAGGATGTTACAGTTCTACCCTCCTTGAAAATAATTTCGTCCTCGAAATTACTTACTCACGAATAATCGTACATCTTAACTCACCGCACTACGCTTATGCTGCGCACTCGAATCTTAATAAAACTATCTTACTTTCTAGGCACAATCTCTAAGTTCACATCCAAGGTTTCAAGCACTTCACTAGCAATACAAGAAAACTCTACAATAATCAAAGCAATTAAGGGTATTCCAGAAATAAGGAACGTACCCGGTGTCACATCTGGCACATCTTCCTCCTCGCGACGGCCAACTGCATAAACCAACCTTGGTTGCCTCGCCTCTGCACCTTCAGCACCTCGGCCACGCCCGTTACCATTACCATTACCCCTAGCTGCACCTCGACCCCTCTGTGGTTGCTGGCCATCCCTCCTGAATTGACCACGTCCTTGACCCTCAGCTTGAGTCCTAGCCAACTTCCGCGGACAATCCCTTACCCGGTGCTCCATTGATCCACACTCAAAGCACCCTCTACTTCTAGCCAAACATTCTTCCGAGTGGGATTTCCCGCATCTACCACACTGAGGTGGCCACTGAGCAGGCTTTGCAGCCCTTTCTGATTCCCCAAATCAAGCCCGCTTCTGTGAACCTCCAGCGGACCCTGAAGGCCCAAAATTCCTTTTATCCTTACTTCTGTCCTAATTTCGCCTCTCAATTCGCTTCACTGCTTCAGCTACCTTAGCCTTTTCCATGAGAACGGCAAATTCCCTTTCACACTGAGGTGCGATTAACACCCGTAGCTCATCTCTCAACCCGTCCTCAAACCTAACGCAACGCTCATGTTCTGTGGCCACCATACCCCGAGCATACCTACTTAACCTCAAGAATTCAGCCTCATACTCGGGTACCGACTTATTCCCTTGTACCAAATTTAAGAACGCCCTACGCTGCTCATCAATGTAACCAGCTCCCACATACTTCCTCTGATATGCTGCCTTAAAATAATCCCAGGTGATGTCACCGGTCGCTGCACCCTCTCGGACCGTGAGCCACCATTGGTACGGCTCGTCCCGGAGAAGAGACACTATCCCCTTTAACTTCTCCTCGGCCGAGAAATCCAAGTCATCCATTATTCGTTTAGTTGCCTCTAACCAATACTCAGCCGTGTTGGGAGCCACTCCAAAAACTCCTCTAAACACTTCTGCTCCGTTAGCCCGGAGTCGCTCAACCACGGATTTTCGGGCTCCTGCACCTGCGCCTGCCTCGGCAACTCGTTCCAACACTCATAGCACAGCTTGGGATACTACATCGTTACCACCGGTCTGGTCCTGAAACTCAGTTTTCGCCGCCGGCAGATCCGGCATCACATTACCAGACCCATGACCAGACCTTGCTGGCTCCGACAAGGTCATCCTACCCCTACCACGGCCACGCGGCGGACGTCCACAGCCTCTTGTACTCATTCTTCTCGTTCGCGTTTATCTGTTTAAGAATTTTATGCATTATTAATACTGTTCACTGTTTACCCACGAGCAATTTTATGAGAAATAATTTTTGAAGTGATTCTTTCGAAGTCGAATCTACCTATAGTTCTAGTTTCAGGCTTATCTCCTAGTTCTAAGTACATCCATCACACAAACAACATTCACAGACCATATCTAACGTGTAGGGGCATTTTCGTCATTTCACTACCCGGGGGTATTTTCGTAATTTTAACCTACAGGGGTATTTTTGTAATAAACCAGGGAAAATTTTGAAAACTTTAATAAATCAGGACATTTTGAAATTTCCAGAACTTGAGGGTATTTTCGATAATTTTCTCAAATTAGAGGTATGGCAAAAATTTTGGAAACCAGGGTTACTTGGGTAATTTCGTCAATCAGGGGTAATTTTGTAAATTTTCCAAGTCAGGGTATTATTTTGAAATATAGGATTTGTGGATACTTTTGTAAAGTAAGAAAATTTTTATTGAAATCGGGGTAGTACGGTAACTTTAAAAACCAAGGGCATTTTGTAATTTTGTAAGTCGAAAATATTTTGGAAATTTTCCAAAAATAAATTTTTGCTACTATTTAAAGGGGTACTTTGGCGATTTTAAAACTAAGGTTTTCATAAAAACATGGCTAATCCTTTCGGGTTTTAGTAATTGAGTTTAGCCTGCGACCGAGTCCTTTTGGTTAGGGTGAACCGTAGCTACGCACCAGGTAGGATTCCTGCGAAGAGGAGGTGAGTCACTAGGACTGCTTAAGTACCAGGCTCTTCCGGATCCAATCCTAGACATGCGCACCATGGTTGCCACACCCTAACTCGACAACTTAGCCACAGGTTTGTCTAATTAGGCATTAAGTCTTATGTAATTCTCACATTGGGGTATACTATTCCTAGGGTTCAATAGTTCCTATCCCTTTAGTCTACGTTCCCAAGTTACCCATTTACCCTTATCAAGTATTCACAGAACAGTCAGAGATACTTACCTGGGCGGATTGGTGCCGGAGACTCGATGCCACGCTGTTCAAAACAAAAACCATTTTCATAATATTTCACAGAGGCCTACCAAAAACATTTTGGGCCCTGGGCCCCCACAGCCGAGTTTTGAACTGGGCTCTGATACCAATTTGTAACACCCCAAACCCGGCCCACAAGCCCTGATCGGATCTGGTATGTCACCGCGGAAAACATTTGAAAAGATCTTGGCTTAAAGGTGAAAACTTGAAAATTTGTTGAGTTTGTAAAACAGTGTCCATTTAAAATTCATAAGTAAAGTGTGGTGTTAAAAAAAATATCCAGATTAAAACTTTATTATATGTATAGTTTTAAGAAAAATAAAACCATTTGCAAATAATATCTCAATTGCCATTCCATAATAAAACATAATGATAAAGATACTTAATAAAGATACTTAAATACTTTAATGGCCTTATTACAACGCAACAATAAAATGAAAATAAAGTGAAAATAAACCACAGCCTGTTTAAATCAAAATTTTCCATTGCATGGCCACCTCGAGTCCATCCGGCTCCTCATCCGCGATCTACGAGTCACCTGAAAAAGTTAAGGGAGAAGGTGAGTCACCAAGACTCAATGTATAACCCCTCCCCCGATTAATGCAACAGCTTACACAATTCATAACTAAGTATAGCATGCACCCAACCTAGCCATCCATAACTCCTTTTTCTACCCCGTGTGGTACCAAACCACTGGTGGTGCCAAACCACTGGTGACCCAAAGTCACGATATCCATCAATATTGTGGTGCCAAACCACTGGTGGTGCCAAACCACAGGTGACCCAAAGTCACAATTAATATATGTGGGGCCAACCCACGTGTGATACCAAATCATTGGCGACAATCCCGTAATATCAACCGTGGGGCCAACCCACTGTGGTGCTAAGCCACTGGGACAAGTCACTATGAGGTGCCAAACCTCTGGTGACCAAAGTCACGAAATATGTGGTACCAAACCACTGGAGGTGCCAAACCTCTGGTGTCCCAAAGACACGGATATCACTTCCCCCTCCACTCATATCACCCTCAATAATATGCATATAAAAATCATGCCAATCATGCTTAAATAATAACACACTGAATTCATTAAAGGCCATATTTTCATATACCACATATACCAAATATGTCATGCATCATCATGCATCATATAACAAGCTCATATCGAAACGAACTTACCCGAGCCCTTGCTCATACCCTTACGGTATTAATCCAGATCTACAATTCCGGTTTAACACATACAATTTATTAACAATTTATCAATTATGAAGTGTGTAAGTACACACCTGTTACTAACACGAGTCCTAGATCCCGAAGATCCGATCTACTGCGCTAGATCCTTTGACCCTATATTCGGCCCACATCAAAGTTAATGACATAGGCCTATTCGGCTATAACAACTAAATCCCGAAGGCTCAGTTGCGGCACTTACCTTAAACTGATTTGGTTTCCAACCAAATCCCGAAGCCACACGCTGGATTCCTTGCAATCGGCCAAACCTTAGATCCATACAACATTTAGCTTTCGACTTTTCCCAAATACCTAATGGAAAGACTAAAGGGGATTCCTTACCATAAACTTACCAAATCGATTAGCAGAGAATGGAGGCTTAGATCGACGGCTTCAAAATCTCGAAGTTCCTAGATGAAATAGGTTTCAAAGAGTGGTTAGCCAAACCATCAACAAATGCAGAATTTCGGCTTTTTCCTACATATAAGTCGACAAAGAAAAAGAAAATATGGGAGGAGGGTTTCGGCAATCACTTACCCCTTACAAACCGATTGAAGAAGAAATCTCGAAAAGAATCTATGCCCACCTAATATTCGGCCAAAGTAGATCTAGTAGAAGAGAAAAGATTTCGGCTAAAGAGTGGAGTAGATACGGCTAGAGGACAAGAAAAATAATGAAAAGGGAGATAGGGGTTTCGGCAAAGAAAGGGGTAGAGAGGGTTTTGGTTTAAAGCAAAAAGAAGAAAAGAAGAAGATGATAATGGTGGTTTCGGTTTTTGAAGAAAGAAGAAAAGGAGAACAAAGAGGTGGAAGATGAGGGAGTAGGGGGAGATTTGGCTACTTATCAAAAAGGAAGAAAAAGAATTAAAACGTGAAAGAATAAAGAGATTAGGACCTTAAGGGCATTCGGCTAGTGCTTGATGAAGGAAAAAGTTTTGGTCTTTGGTATATGCTAGCCGAAAATGTCAATTAGGTGCCTTAAGAAAATTCGGCACCCCTCCTTTACTCAGTCTCCTAGCCGTTTACTCCTCTCCAACAAGGAGTCTAAGATTCGGCCAACACCTTGAATCATTCTTGGCCAATCGTTTAAGATTATTCAAATATAATCTCTCTTATCACCCATTTAAACTAAATAAAAAAACAACATTTATCTTCTATCCCACCTCTTCAAATAGATAAATAAAATAAAATAATAATACTCTACTCTTCCAGCCGAATTTAAAAGCAACCACCAATCTTATCCTCACCCATTTGAGAGTCCATGTGCAGACCACCAGCTCTCTCTCCCTTCACACCAGCATGCAAAAATAAACCACCCATTTGCTGCCCATGCTACTCGAACATGGGACCTGCTGGTACAAGCTGCAATAACGCCCCTAGCCATTCTGCCAAGGCGTTTCTTTGTGACATAAACTCGTCACAATTTCTTTTAAGAGCTCCTTCGTTAGCTCCCCCTTATCTTAACGCCAAAAGCCAAAAATACATCACCCTTCCCTGCTGCCCACGTTGCTCGAACCCAAGACCTGCTCAAGGCGTCACTTTCAGGCCCTTAAGTGGCGCCCTCAAGCCACTCAACCAAGGCACTCTTTTGTGTCCAAAACCCACTTCATATTTCCTTAAAGCCGTCTTCAGTCCAACCTCTCTTCTTGACGAAAACTACAAATATAAAACACTCCCATGCTGCCCTCAAGACTCAACCCTCTTCCCTCCTGAAGCCCCCTTGCACCTTAGCGCCCCAAGCCACTTTGCTAGTTCATTTCTTGTGTCCTAAACTCCACAAAATTTCTTTTAAGGCCTCCTTGCCCAGTTTTCCCTTTTTACCTAAAAATCCAATATTTTCCAAAGTTTTTCCCCTTCACCCAAAGTTCTCAAAAACTCCTAAAATATATCCAACCACACTTAAAACCTACAAACCCTTGAGTTATGCTCCAAACGCATAACCCCTAATCTAGGATGTTACAATAGTATTGTGACTGAGCTCTCCTTAACAACATATTATTATGAAAGTAACTACTCAGTGTTCGTCCAATGACCCTATCATAAGTGTTTTACCCTTATAGGATATCCTTGATCTCTTTGGGATAATATTCGTTCTCCTAATATGGTCCTATTTTATCTCATGGTATCCATGTAACACCCCAAACCCGGTCAATACGCCATGACCGAATCTGGCATGCCACAGTGGAAAACGTTTTGAAGAAAATCGAGTTAACAATTAAATTTTAGTGAAAAACTCTTTGTTGTTCCATGTTTGTAGAAATCAGGTGTATAATAAGTTAAAAACTGATAATTCACTTCGAAATTCCGTAAATAAATCTTTAAAACATAGTTGCAGATCCATAGATTAGAAAACCTTTTATAATTTTAAAAGAAACCAAAGCAATTAGTTTGAAAACCGTTTCTAATTGAAATTTGGAAACTTGAGTTTTGGAAAATAGTATGAGTTATCGAAAACACTTAAGTTGTTAAATATTATCAAATGATTTATATAACCCGATGTAAAGTTTTAGAAACCATTGCGTTTTGTAGTTTAGAAAACTTTTCACTCATATATTTTTATCAACCATGTAATTTATTAAGCCATATTTAAAACAAGTCCAAAGTATATGAATAATCCAAAAACATATTTAAAGAGGCCTTATTACAAATCCAAATAAAGATGAAAACCGAATTTAAATAAAATAAAGTACCCAAACCAAAAATCGTTGTAAAATTGAATTTTTATTGCATGGCCTCCTCGAGTTCATCCGGCTCCTCAGCCGTGCTCTACGAATCACCTGAAAAGATAAGAGAGAAGGTGAGTCACCAAGACTCAGTGCATAATCCTCCTCCCGGTTAATGCCACATACTTACACAAATCATAACCAAACAATATATGTAATGCACCCAAACCTAGCCATCCATAACTCCACTTCTACCCAGTGTGGTACCAAACCACTGGTGACCCAAAGTCACGATATCCAATAATAATGTGGTGCCAAACCACTGTTGACCAAAAGTCACGAATAATCTGATTGTGGGGCCAACCCACGTTGTGATACCAAATCACTGGCGATAATCCCGTCATATCAAATGTGGGGCCAACCCACTGTGGTGCTAAGCCACTGGGACGAGTCGCTATGAGGTGCCAAACCTCTGGTGACCCAAAGTCACGAAATATCAATAATCCAAGTGTGGGGCCAACCCACGTGTGATACCAAATCACTGGCGACGATCCCGATATGTCAACTGTGGGGCCAACCCACTGTGGTACTAAGCCACTGGGACGAGTCGCTATGAGGTGCCAAACCTCTGGTGACCCAAAGTCACAAATAATCTATGGTACCAAACCACTGGTGGTGCCAAACCACTGGTGTCCCAAAGACACGGATATCAAATCCTTCCCCCTCCTCTCATATCACCCATAACAGTGAAATTATTATGCAAATCATGCCATCATGCTTTATTATGAATCATAAAGTAAATATATCACATTTCATGGTATTAAGCATCATATAGCAAATCATATCGAAACGGACTTACCTGAATCCTTGCTCATACCCATACGGTATCATATTGAGATCTCACAGTTTTCGGCTTTAATAACATGATTAGATTATTTATATAAATATATTACTGAGTTATAAAGTGTGTAAGGTACACACCTGTCACTAGCGAAATCACTAAATCCCGAAGACCCGATCTACCGCACTAGATCTCCTTGTCCTACATTCGGCCAATACTTAGATTGATAACATACACCATTCGACCATACCACTAAATCTCGAAGGGTGAGATAACGTAACTAACACAATCCTTACCCTTGACTTACCAAAATCGATTGTCAGAGAATTGAGGCTTAGATCGACTACTTCCAAAGTCCTGAAGAGCCTAAAAGAAATCGATTCCTATAGATGATTAGAAATCTATCAACAAGTGCCGGATTTAGACTTTTGTCTAAACATGTCGACATAGAAAAGAGAAAATAGGAATAAAATTTCGGCTAAGAACACTTACCCTTCTTCACAACTGAATAGAAAAGAGCCCAAAGAAAATCTACCCTTGATGATATTCGGCCAAAATAACTAGAAGAAAGAAAGAAGATTCGGCTATGGTTGATAGAAGACAACCAAATAGGATTCGGCTAGAGTGGAAAAAGAAAAAGGAAAAGAGAAAAGAAAGAAATTGCAATGGAAGAGGGAGAACTCGGCAAATAGAAGGAAAAAGAAGATGATATGGTCATTGAACAATTATGAAAACAAAGAAAAGAGAGATGGGAGAAAGAAATTCGGCCAAACACCTTGTTTGCCGAAAAAAGAGAAGAGCACAAAGTGCTAAGTGTGGTTTCGGTTTCAAAGGAGAAATGAGATAAAGCAATTAGAATTTGGTTCAAGGATGAAAGCCAAAACAAAAACAAAATTGCACCTAATGTCCAAGACACATTCGGCTAAGGAGGAAGATTTTGGAGAGGAAAAGAAAAAAAAAATGCAAAAGATGCACAAAATGCTAAGAATTGACCAACTAATCCCCCCAAATTCCTATCAACATTCGGCCAACCCCCTAGCAACCCATGTCGTCCACATTCATGGTCAAACTTTCCACACAAAACATTCCATAGCAAAACACCTTACATCATGCCTTATGTCCCCTTATCCTTCCATAACACCTTGATTCCATACCTTAACTAATAACTTACCTTTTTCCCTTAGTCTACTATCCAAAAATGAAAGAGAATCCATCCATATCAAATATAGAGTTTGACCAACACACTAGGAAAGAAAACAAAATAAAAGTCCAATCCAATTGCTAACCAAGGGATTCGAACCTAAGCCCCCTCACAATGCTTGTGGTGTCACCTTCAAGGCTTTAAGTGGTGCCTCCTTGCCACTTTACCAAGCCAATTCTTGTGCTTAAATTCCCCACGAATTACTCTTAACCCCTAGTTCCTTCAACTCCCTTTTACTAAAGCTTAAAAATAAAATTTTCCTGCAGCTCGAGCCTACCCTTGGCTTATTCCTAAGCCCTAGAACATCTCACTTAACAACATGACAATCCGAACTCATGCAAAACAATACAATCACAAATAACCCCTAATTCAGGATATTACAATTCTACCCTCCTTAAAGAAATTCCGTCCTCGAAATTTCCAACTAACTAACAGTCGTGCATCCTCACTCACCACCACTACGCTCTTGCTGCGCACTCTAATCTTAATAAAACTAACATACTTTCTATGAACAGTCTCAAAGTTCACACTCAAAGTTCTAGATACTTCACTAGCAATACAGGAATGAGTTGACCCTATATCTAACAAGGCAATAAAGGGTATTCCGGAAATAAGAAACGTACCCATTATCACATCTGGCACATCTTCCTCCTCACGACGCCTGACTGCATAAACCAGCCCTGGCTGTCTCGCATCTACACCCTCAGCACCTCTGCCTGATGTTCCACGACCTCGGCCAGAACCATTACCTCCTCTACCGTTACCACGACCCCTCTGCGGTGGCGGTCCCTCATTTCTGATCTGAGCACGACCCTGACCCTCAGACTGATTCCTGGCTAGCTTACGTGGACAATCCCTCACACGATGATCCAGCGAGCCACATTCAAAGCATCCTTTGCCAACGGTCCAACATTCTCCCCAATGAGATTTCCCACACTGATTACACTGTGCTGGTCCCTGATTAGCAGCCACAGGCCTCTCCGCCTGATTTGACCCACCATGCCTAGCCCTCTTCTGAGAATCTTCGGCCGACGCAGATGATCCAAAACTTCTCTTATGTTTATTCCTGTCATGATTCTGCCTCACAGATTCCTTTATCCCCTCGGCTATCTTAGCCTTTTCTACTAGCACAATAAACTCTCGTTCCTGCTGTGGAGCAATCAGCAATCTTAGCTCATCCCTCAATCCGTCCTCAAACCTGACACATCGCTCGTGTTCCGTAGCCACGATACCTCTAGCATACCTGCTCAATCTTAAAAATTCTGCCTCATACTCCGATACAGACTTACTCCCCTGAACCAGCCTCAGAAATGCCTTCCGCTGCGCATCAATGTAGCTAGACCCAACAATTTCTTCTGATACGCTGCCTTAAAATAGTCCCAAGTGAGATCCTCAACTGCAGCACTATCCCGCACCGTGAGCCACCATTGGTACGACTCATCCCGAAGAAGTGACACAATCCCTTTCAACTTTTCCTCAGCATTCAGATCCAAGTCATTCATGATTCGCTCCGTCGCCTCTAACCAATACTCAGCCGTACTGGGAGCCACACCAGAAACACCTCGAAATACCTCAGCTCCATTGGCTCGGAGTCGCTCAGGTACAGATTTCCGAGCTCCCGCGCCTCCACCTACTCCAGCTACCCTCTCAAGAACTCGCAGCATCGCCTGAGACACCGCGTTATCCCCCGTTTGATCCTGATGCTCAACTCCAACCGCTGGTGGTGGGGGTGGTGGTACCTCATTTTCGGATCCTTGACCAGACCTCACTGGTTCAGACACATCCATCCTACCCCGACCACGTCCACGCGTAAAACGACCCCGAGCTCGAGTACTCATGTCTGAAGTCTCGACTTATCTGATTTAAAAGTTTTATGCATTAGTCATTATTCCACTTTCTTTAAAGCACAGTTTTATGAAAAGTTTTAATAAGAGGTTATTTCGCGAGTACATTCAACCTATAGTTTTGGGTTTCTAGAGTAGTCTTTACTACTATTCAGTCATGCCATCATCATCATATTCATATCATCAAAAGCAACAGTTTGAGATACTTACCTGGGCGGATCGGTGCCGGAGACTCGGTGCCATGCTTTTCAAATCATATAATTTCAAACAAAATGTTTTAAGACCATATTTTAAAACATTTTGGGCCTCGGGCCCACAGCCGAGCCTTTGAACTTGGCTCTGATACCAAATTATAACACCCCAAACCCGGTCAATACGCCATGACCGAATCTGGCATGCCACAGAGGAAAACATTTTGAAGAAATTCGAGTTAACAATTAAATTTTAGTGAAAAACTCTTTGTTGTTCCATGTTTGTAGAAATCAGGTGTATAATAAGTTAAAAACTGATAATTCACTTCGAAATTCCGTAAATAAATCTTTAAAACATAGTTGCAGATCCATAGATTAGAAAACCTTTTATAATTTTAAAAGAAACCAAAGCGATTAGTTTGAAAACCGTTTCTAATTAAAATTTGGAAACTTGAGTTTTGGAAAATAGTATGAGTTATCGAAAACACTTAAGTTGTTAAATATTATCAAATGATTTATATAACCCAATGTAAAGTTTTAGAAACCATTGCGTTTTGTAGTTTAGAAAACTTTGCACTCATATATTTCTATCAACCATGTAATTTATTAAGCCATATTTAAAACAAGTCCAAAGCATATGAATAATCCAAAACCATATTCAGAGAGGCCTTATTACAAATCCAAATAAAGATGAAAACCGAATTTAAATAAAATAAAGTACCCAAACCAAAAATCGTTGTAAAATTGAATTTTTATTGCATGGCCTCCTCGAGTTCAGCTCCTCATCCGTGCTCTACGAATCACCTAAAAAGATAAGGGAGAAGGTGAGTCACCAAGACTCAGTGTATAATCCTCCTCTCGGTTAATGCCACATACTTACACAAATCATAACCAAACAATATATGTAATGCACCCAAACCTAGCCATCCATAACTCCGTTTCTACCCCGTGTGGTACCAAACCACTGGTGGTGCCAAACCACTGGTGACCCAAAGTCACGATATCCAATAATAATGTGGTGCCAAACCACTGGTGACCCAAAGTCACGAATAATCCGATTGTGGGGCTAACCCACGTTGCGATACCAAATCACTGGCGACAATCCCGTCATATCAAATGTGGGGCCAACCCACTGTGGTGCTAAGCCACTAGGACGAGTCGCTATGAGGTGCCAAACCTCTGGTGACCTAAAGTCACGAAATATCAATAATCCAAGTGTGGGGCCAACCCACGTGTGATACCAAATCACTGGCGATGATCCCGATATGTCAACTGTGGGGCCAACCCACTATGGTACTAAGCCACTGGGACGAGTCGCTATGAGGTGCCAAACCTCTGGTGACCCAAAGTCACAAATAATCTGTGGTACCAAACCACTAGTGGTGCCAAACCACTGGTGTCCCAAAGACACGGATATCAAATCCTTCCCCCTCTTCTCATATCACCCATAACAGTGCAATTATTATGCAAATCATGCCATCATGCTTTATTATGAATCATAAAGTAAATATATCACATTTCATGGTATTAAGCATCATATAGCAAATCATATCGAAACGGACTTACCCGAATCCTTGCTCATACCCATACGGTATCATATTGAGATCTCACAATTTTCGGCTTTAATAACATGATTAGTTTATTTATATAAATATATTACCGAGTTATAAAGTGTGTAAGGTACATACCTGTCACTAGCGAAATCACTAAATCCCGAAGACCCGATCTACCGCACTAGATCTCCTTGTCCTACATTCGGCCAATACTTAGATTAATAACATAGACCATTCAGCCATACCACTAAATCCCGAAGGGTGAGATAACGTAACTAACACAATCCTTACCCTTGACTTACCAAAATCGATTGTCAGAGAATTGAGGCTTAGATCGACTACTTCCAAAGTCCCGAAGAGCCTAAAAGAAATCGATTCCTATAGATGATTAGAAATCTATCAGCAAGTGCCGGATTTAGACTTTTGTCTAAACATGTCGACATAGAAAAGAGAAAATAGGAATAAAATTTTGGCTAAGAACACTTACCCTTCTTCACAACTGAATAGAAAAGAGCCCAAAGAAAATCTACCCTTGATGATATTCGGCCAAAATAACTAGAAGAAAGAAAGAAGATTCGGCTATGGTTGATAGAAGACAACCAAATAGGATTCGGCTAGAGTGGAAAAAGAAAAAGGAAAAGAAAAAAGAAAGAAATTGCAATGGAAGAGGGAGAACTCGGCAAATAGAAGGAAAAAGAAGATGATATGGTCCTTGAACAATTATGAAAAGAAAGAAAAGAGAGATGGGAGAAAGAGATTCGGCCAAACACCTTGTTTGCCGAAAAAAGAGAAGAGCACAAAGTGCTAAATGTGGTTTCGGTTTCAAAGGAGAAATGAGAGAAAGCAATTAGAATTTGGTTCAAGGATGAAAGCCAAAACAAAAACAAAATTACACCTAATGTCCAAGACACATTCGGCTAAGGAGGAAGATTTTGGAGAGGAAAAGAAAAAAAATGCAAAAGATGCACAAAATGCTAAGAATTGACCAACTAATTCCCCCCCAAATTCCTATCAACATTCGGCCAACCCCCCTAGCCACCCATGCCGTCCACATTCATGGTCAAACTTTCCACACAAAACTTTCCATAGCAAAACACCTTACATCATGCCTTATGTCCCCTTATCCTTCCATAACACCTTGATTCCATACCTTAACTAATAACTTACCTTTTTCCCTTAGTCTACTATCCAAAAATGAAAGAGAATCCATCCATACCAAATATAGAGTTTGACCAACACACTAGGAAAGAAAACAAAATAAAAGTCCATTCCAATTGCTAACCAAGGGATTCGAACCTAAGCCCCCTCACAATGCTTGTGGCGTCACCTTCAAGGCTCTAAGTAGTGCCTCCTTGCCACTTTACCAAGCCAATTCTTGTGCTTAAATTCCCCACGAATTACTCTTAACCCCTAGTTCCTTCAACTCCCTTTTACTAAAGCTTAAAAATAAAATTTTCCTACAGCTCGAGCCTACCCTTGGCTTATTCCTAAGCCCTAGAACATCTCACTTAACAACACGACAATCCGAACTCATGCAAAACAATACAATCACAAATAACCCCTAATTCAGGATATTATAATCCATTACGTCTTCCTTCATGAAAAGTCAATCACTATCAAATAGTGATCAAGTTATCCATCAAAAGGATGACCGACCCATGGCTATGTTCACTTTTCATCAACCATGTAATAACTATGAGAGGATATCATTTACCCATGTCTTGGGCTATGAATTCCACTTTTATGCATGACGTGACATATTGCATGTAACACCCCAAACTCAGCCTAGAAGTTAGGCCCGAGTCCAGAATGTCACATTAAAGGTACACTTCAAAACGATTTTACTAATTAACCATTTAAGGCCCAAAAGCCCAAAACCCTTGTATCTTGTTAAGTTAAGATGAAAAGCCCATATTTTAGGAAAACATTCATATGTTTATTTCGAAAGCCATGTTAACTTTATAAATTTTATTTAAGTTTATTAACTGGATAGTTGAAACAATAATAATAAAACCCATAGTTGAAACAATAATAAAACCCAAAATCTAAAGTCAATTAGGAGATACACGGCCTTATTAAAATTTAATGAAAAACAAAGTATTTAAAATAAATTCATTTGAACAGATTGAGAACATCTGATTAGCTTGTAGTGTGGCCATCTTTGAGTCCTACCCCACGCCGAGCCTTCTATTCAGGATCGCCTGAAACATTAAATAAAATGGTGTGAGTTTCGAAACTCAGTGTGTACAACCCTTGGCAAACAAATCACATACAAATATTCACATTAGGCCTAAGCCCAATCAAAATGGGTGGTCCTGGGCCTTAGCCCATAATGACCTCATATCATATCATATTGTATCATATACCAATAAGATAATGCAAAACCCTTCCCAAAAATCGATCTGCTACACACACCATTTCCCTTCCAACAATTACATACTTGTGGGGATTTCTAAATCAACCCACCCATCCTCTACACACCAAAGGTAGCACTCACAGCGGCACTACTCAATGTTGCAGCAAAGCTGCTAATCATATAATAGGCTTAAAGCCTCCGGTAGATCCATGGTCATCAAGCGACTATGCGATCCTCAAATCTTCCTCCGTATCATAATTCCCACCCATATTCATCCTAAGCAGAATATCATATGAATGCATCAAACACACGAGTAACATCAACAAACTCATATTCGTCACATAGGGGTATTTTTGTCATTTTACTACTCAGGGGTATTTTTGTAATTCTACCCTACAGGGGTATTTTGGTAATTTGGAAAAATAGGGGTATCTCGGTAATTTTGCAAAACAGGGGTATTCTGGTAATTTTGCAAAACAGGGGTATTTTAGTAATTTTACAAATCTAAGGGTTTTTGGTCCCTCTCGGGTTTTAGTTATGAACTTTGGCCCATCAACAAGTCCTCGTGGCTAAAGTGAACAGACACTACGCACCAGGTAGGATTCCAGAGAACAGGAGGTGGGCCACTGGGACCGCTTAAGTACCAAGCTCTCCCTAGATCCAGTCCTAGACATGATATGTCCGTTGCCACACTCTAACCCAGCGACTTGTCCATGGACATGTTTAATTATTAGATTAAGTCTTATGCTGTTTAAGAGTTGTTCAGAACTAGGCCTAAAGTCCATTAAACCCTAGCATACTTGTCTACGTCCCCATAAAACCCATCAAGCTCAAATCACATCCTTACGACCCATTAGGCCCAAATCTCATCCATATTGCCTATTAGGCTTCGTATAACCAACCAAACAATTTTATCAAACTTAGCCTCAGGGCACACCAGGCCCATTTAGCCACTTCCGGCTTTTTAGCTTTCCGACATTGCCGACATCATGTGTGTGTAGTATTTGTACACACCTGGTTACTACGACATGATATACTATCCTTAGCCTCGAACCTACAACCAACCAACCTTCAATCAATCACTAAACCAAAACATTTACCAAAAGCTGAAGCCTTACCGTAACCTTACCGTGTGCCACCGGGTTCTAATAGCCTTTCCTTAGCTACTAATCAGGAGTATCCCTTAGATCTGCACTTACACATACACCATCAATAATTCGAGTGACTCCACACAAGTCACCCCTATAGACCATACACATTCGGCCACTCACTTAAACCATAATCGAGTTGAGTACACTTACACTTTGCTAATGACCCTTACCATAGTTGCGATCTCTGAACCTTACCCTTGTTAACACATGATTAACAACAATGAGAAGTTAGATAGCCCTTCGGCTTTTAACAAAATGTACAAAAGAGGTTAACCGAGTACTTACCAAACCCATTTTTGATCTACGGCTTAGACAGCTATTAACTAGATCCGGCTTTTAACACTTGACTGAGAGTGGGAACAATCGGTTTGTAACACCCCAAACCCGACCCAAACGCTACAACCGGATCTGGTATGTCACTTAAGGGATTTTACAAAACATGTCGCATTTTGGAAAACAACTACTAGGTTTAAACATTTATACCGAAAACTTAATAATTCATTAATTCATATAAAATATAAAGTTATAAATTACCTTGGTGAATTTTAAACAAAAACTATAATTTCATACATGTCTTAACTTAATTTAAAACATAAAACTTAAAAGCCCAACATAAAACCAAAACATAAATAATAGTCTAGTGGCCCATGGCCTTATTACAATAAAATTTAAAACCCATTAAATAAAAATATAAAATAATAAACTAGAGTCTTCTTGTTAAATCCAAGAGTTCTTTTGCATGGCCACCTTGCGCTCCTCTCCAGCCCGGTCCGATGCACTAGGTGCTACCTGAAAATGTTAAGAAATTGGGTGAGTCGCGAGACTCAGTGTGCAACCCTTATGAACCATTAGATTTGGGCCTCAGCCCCACAGTACAGAATAACAGTTTAACATATATATATATATATATATATATAACAAAAAAAATTATGCAAGCCCAACCCAAATCCTAAGTTTCCATTCGCTACACGCCTCCCGTACCAGCCGTTCACACCATAGGGGATTTCTACAATCAACCCGCACCGCTACACGCCGTTGATGGCAGTCGTGCTGCTCATCATCAGAGTTGTGACAGAGTCACCAGGCTGAAATGGCAAAAAGCCACCAAAAACAGAGTTTGTGACAGAGTCACCAGGCTGAAATGGCAAAAAGCCACCAAAAACAGAGTTTGTGACAGAGTCACCAGGCTGAAATGGCAAAAGCCACCAGAACAGATCACTTCCCCTTTTCATCAATTTCCCAACCCCAAGCATACAATGAAATCGTCATACAAAGCGTATCGTTTTAACATGAATAATCACTGAAATAGGACAGAAGCCACTAACCTGTTGATCAGCCTTTACCCTTCAAGGGTTTTCACTTGTTATGCCGGGATTTCGGCATTTAGCAGAGTATAGCAGATTTATACATATGAATATATATTAGCAAACAGTCTAACAGTGAGAAAGGTTACACACCTGATTAATGTCGATACCCTTGCTAGACTGATCTACAACTTTGCTCAAAAAGCCGGAAAGATGTGAAAATAGGGCCTCTGCTATATTCGGCCAAGGGTTAGTAAATCCTGAATTTACACATTGAAACTAATAGATCTTCTTACCTTGAAATCTCGAAAGTAACACGGTTCGAGTGCTACCGACCTATAACTCAGAGATCTATGCGATTGACTCCACTAAAGTTCCCTTCAGATTTTGACTCAAGTAGGCACCACAGAAGTAATTCGACAATCACAGGAGATGAGATCTAGGGATTTCGGCTTTTAGGAAAATCCCGAAAAAAGTATGAACAAGAGAAGGCTGATGTGTCTTTGGCTTTTAAAATACTTGAGTGAAGAGTTTCGGTTTCTGACAGGAAAAGAGAAGAAGAAAAGAAAACAAGGAAAAGACTTCAAGATTTCGGCTAGGAAGAAAAAGAATGGAAAGGGTTTCGGCTTTTAAATCAAAGTGAAGATGAGGGAATAGGCTTAGAGATTTCGGCTTTTGCAGAGAATGAAAAAGAAGATGGAACTTTAGGAGTTTTCGGCTTTTACTCAGAGAAGAAGAGAAAAGAATGAGAGAAAAACCCAAATGCCGAAATTGAAGATATATTCCCCCTATTTATAGAAATTTCGGCACTTACCTAACATTGCAGATAAATTCTATCTTTTCTCCTTTATCTTATCTACTAGCTCATTTAAAAGAGACTTAATTATCTCTAACCCCTCCCTCCTTTATCAGCATATTATCCACATATTTTAATCATTAAAATCCCTAAATTTTAGCCTTTATCTGCTTATTATCCATATAAAATAAATTCCTAAATAATAGCCTTTATCTGCTTATTATCCACATATTTTAAACACTAAAACCCCTAAATTTTAGCCTTGTTGCCATCCACTCCACCTAATCCTAATGCCCAAAATTTAGCTAACTTAAATTAAAAGAATTGGGCTCCATGAAACTTAAATTTGGGCCCCTTACTCCCTTGTGTGGCATCACCTCCTAAGATTGGGCCACAAGCCCACTTTGGTATTTTAAACATAGATACTACCTTTTAAACCCTATAATGCCCAAACAGATAATTTTAATCAAGGCCTCTGCCTAAGCCTGAGCCCAATTTGGACCCTTAACACTTAAATTAACACATTAAACATATCCACCGATTAAACGCATGGGCCCAAAAATTCAAGATGTTACACGGTTTGTGATGGAGGAACAACCATAAAGATTCGACACTATTAGCAAGGAAAAGATGGTGGTAACTTGGCAATGAGAGAATTGGGCTATGGAAAAATAGAATGGGAGAGAAGAGAAAAGTATTGAAAACTGAAAGAGCCCTTCAAAAGAATTCGGCACAAAGAGATGATGGTGATTCGGCACAAAAGAAACCGATTGAGAAGTAAGGAAAAAAAACTATTGGAACTCAAAGAACCCTCCAAATACATTCGACCCTCTCCTTTTATAGCCACCAGCCGAATACTCCTTTCCCCACAATCCTATTCGGCACCAATTCCTCCCTCTCCTCATCTCCTAACTTTTCTCCTGATAACACCTTAGCCTTATCCGAAATTTTCTCCATTATCAGTTCCCCTTACCACTCAAACACTCCAACGCAAGAGTTCATATTCAACACAACTCTGGCCGTCCACCTATGCAAAATAAAACACTCCAAAAATACCTCTCCTAATGCTCGAATGTTGGACCTCCTCAGCTGACAACACGCCACTTGCCACTGGACCACAAGCCCATTTGTGCCCTATTTGCTCTTAATCTGCTTAAGAGGCTTAATGCCTGAGACTAGGGTCCACTGAAGCAAGAAAAATAAAATTTTCCCTATGGTCTTCCTTATCTATAAGGCTTCAAATAATCCCGATAATACCTTAAAATTAATATTCTAAGTGCTACTCCTACATACCAACCTCAGTGCACAGAAATTTAAAGGTTCGGGATTTTTGGGGCGTTACAACTTGGTTAGTGCCGTTCTCTTGTTCTAAAAAATTTTAAACGCTCCTATGCCCAAGGCCCAATAGGCCCAATTCAACTAGGCCCAAATTCGGGGCGTTACGTTGCAGAAGTTGTACACTCAACGCACCAGCTTTTGGTTCCTTATCTATTTGAACTCAGACTTTTACTTACATCAAAGTGTACGATTCATGCTTAGGTAGTCTGCCATCCAATTAAGATTTGGGTATGCCACACTATGAACATCACAAGAAAATAAATCCATAAACAGATTGAAGATCTATTTTTCTTGGGTGCAATCCGATGTACTGTCAGTCCAGTTAGTCACATCTACGTCTCTATCTTCTAGAAGCCATCACTTCTGATGCCCAAAACAAAGGATCTCCCCAATTGGACTTGATAGAAGAAATATTAGTCTTTCATTAGGTTTGCTTATTTTCGATTAGAATAAGGACATGTTTAGCTTTGTCTACTAATACAAGTTGTCTTTCTGTATTACGATCCGACCATGTAATACCACTCAATATTAGTTAAACAATAGACAACCAGTAAGCACCATTTGCTTCCATTTTGTTTTGCGTTCAAAAACCATGTGAGGAAAATATACAAAGTATTAATGTAATTCATGAATAGTTTATTAATCAATACATGTGTACTTGACGAAAATATTAGACTTTGGGCACCAAATCTGACAGAGTGGCCGATGACGTAATCTGTCTCCAATTGTTTCTGTTTTTGGTTTTTGACAATGCCTACGAATGCCTCGATTCCTAAGAGTTGGGATCCATCACGGCATGAGATGTCTTAGTGATAACTTTTGGTAATTTCCCCATTAGTCGAACCATCCAATTAAGGCTTGATATTGCTAATTTTAAGCAATTCAAAGGTAAGAATTTATATAAAGCTTGGGAACGCTTCAAGTCATTACTTAGGAAGTGCTCACACCACGGTATGCAAGTCTGACTTCAATTGCAAGTCTTTTATAATGGATTGGATAAGAGCTTAAGTGCTGGCTTAGATGGTGAATCAGTCGGTGCCTTCATGAACAATACTTATGAGCGAGCCTGGTAATCGATTGAGGACATGGCAATGAACTCATATATATGGTTGAACGAGCACTTTTCTAATAGCCAGAAGTCATCAACGGCTAAGGTGGTTATGGAAGACGATAAGTATCAACAGATCTTGGAAAAATTACATCGTCTAGAGACCACTATCAAGCCATCGATGAATGATGTTGCTCGAAGATACACGTCATACCTGAAGACCCAATCATAGGAGGTAAAATACTTGGGAAATAAGGGCAGAAATTCCTATGTAAACACATACAACCCCGGTTGGATGGACCATCCGAATATAAAGTGGGGATGCAATCAAGGTAGCGAAAACCTAGCTCTGAATAGACCAAACTCTCCATATCAACCCCTACATTTACAAAGATCTTAAAAGAGATCCATAGGTAATGACCATGTTTTTTGTGGTCAACGCTTGGACCAAATTAAAAATGAGCTGCATCTTATGAGGTTCAACATTTAAAAAGATTGAATGTGCACGAACTCGCATAGAAGTTGCTGAATTAAAGAAAGAGATGTGCAATATCATGAGCGCGTTGAATGAAATACGGAGGCAAATGGGCACGGGTATTTTGAGTAATACCAAAAAAATCCTCGAAAGGAAGGAAAAGAACATGTAAATGCTATCGCACTTCATTCGAGTAGAACACTAGTAAACTTGAAAAAGCCCACTAACAAGGAGGAAGATGAGGTGAAAACTAAGAACCAAAATCTTGATCAATCGAAAGTTGAAGTCTAAACAGAGAAAAGATCTGAAACCGATGGCTGAGTCAGAAAAATTCCACACTTGAAACTAGTGCAAAAGAACGTACCATTTTCATCGATGATGGAGGATAAACAATGAAGGGATGAGGAAGAATTTGTAAGTTTCTAAACCTCTTTAAATCCTCTAACGTAAATTTGCCACTGCTTGAGCTAATTGACTATATACCAAAATATGGCAAACACTTAAAAGAGATTATGTTGAGGCATAAAAAGCTAAAGAAAGATGAACAAATAAGAATCAACACTTTTTGTAGTGCAATAATTGCTCATAAAATACCCCTGAAGCTAAAAGATCTAGATAAGTTTTACAATTCTCGTGGAGATAAGGAACAAAAATTTTAGCAAGGCCCTTTGTGAATTAGGGGCCAACAAAAATTTGATACCCTTATCCACATACTTAAAACTCCGATTGGGTGAATTAAAAAATAGGACAATTACACTATAACTAGCCGATATGTCTCTCGTACATCCTAAGGGTGTACTCGAAGATGTATTAGTTAAAGTTAGGGGTTTCATAATCCTAGTAAATTTTGTCATCCTAGACTTCGAGGATGACTAAGGCATTTCCATTCTGTTGGGTCGACCATTTTTGGCTACTTCTAGACCGACCATTGGTCTTGAAAGGAATGAATTAATTGTGAAGATCAATGGAGAAATAGAGGTATTCAAATGTTTCCATGATTCCCAAAATGTGCAATACGAAAATAAAATAGGAGAGGATTTTATGTAATTTCTTTTAGCACCCCTAATAATCTTGGTCAAAGGTATGTTTTTAGCTTGGTGTGTGTAGGTATCAAAGGATTGCAGGAGCATGACAAGTTGAAAGACCCTGGATGAAAAATTGATTGTTGGAGGGACCAAGATGATCACCAAAGAAGCAAAATGGTGATGCATGGAACATTAGGGCTACCGGATGAGTCCGGTAGCCACACTTAATTTTGACTTAAAACTTTGAAATTTTTTGTAATTTTTGTAATTTTTGTACATTTGAATTTTGGATTTTATTTTGGTTAGGAAGTTTTAATTATATAGGATTTCGACCTTAGGCAGCTAGAGGGAGCCTATTAAAGACTTATTTGAAATTAGGGGTAAAATGGAGGGATCGACACACCAAATATTCAAAAATGGAGAAATTCAGGGCGATGTCATGACACTGAACTTCAAAGCTTCCAGGATTTTAAATTTAGGGCGGTGTCGCAAGGGCAGTCACACCAGACATAGATTTCGAGGAGATGTTCTGATCGGCCCTCGACGAGGATTTTGAGAAGATGTTCCAATTGGAGCAGCCATCTGTCAAAGGTGTTAAGATTCACACCCCGAGCTGTATGAGCCTTACTAGTTTTACAGGTGCAAGGGCAACCACACCAGAAACGAGTCTAGGGAAGGAGCTGATTATTGATAAGAATATACCAAATCCCGATTCTGATTAAAAACTTTCGAACTTTTAAATTTTCTTGGAACTTGTAATTTTTAGTTTTGGATGATTTTTTTTTTTTTTTGGACATTAGTTAGTAGTTTTTGCTTTAGTTTTTCTTTTAGTTAATTTCAATGTAGGAACCCTGTATGATATGAGGCACTACATTTTGGAGCAAAATCGACATGAGAGGACCACCCGGCTAGATTTGAGGACCTTTAATGCTAAAATTAGGTAGCCTCTTCTCTTATATTTGGGATGCACATTAGGGACAATGTGCCAAATAAAGTGTAGGGGGTTAACATAATGTTTTTTTTTTCAAATTCTATGTTTTTTGTTACTTGTTTTTCGTTATTTCTCTTGTGTTTCTGTGTGTTTTTTGTGTTCAAGATTGTAACAATACAAGTGACTGGTTAGGAGCATGTAAATAGGATTTTGTGTTTGCCTTGTAAATTTAATACGATAACAATGTCCAATTTTACACTATTTTGTTCATTTTATTACAATTTGAATAGGTGATAGTGTGTTAGGTACACCAAATGACTAATAGGTGAATGAAAAGCCTAGTGGTGACTAAACAATGGAAGTCTTGAACTTTAAAATATAATCTCTTGATCCGATTTTCTTGGTCCTTGCACGAATTTAGACACCGGGCCATTGATATTGAGGGTTAGGTAGATATGACATAGTGGTTTCCAAATAAAATAAAAATTAGAGTGAACCTAAGGAATAATATAATATGGTGAGTATAAGAGTCTTACAAACTTGTGCGTAATATAAAAATTCAAGAATAATCAAAAGAAAAAATTTAGAAAAGGTCAAAATATCCAAGCGAGAAGTTCTTAAGAAAGTAGGAAAGCAAATTGAGTGAAAAAGAAAAGAAAAGGAAACAAAAGAAGAGAAATCACTCATTTTTGCACATTAGTCTCGCTAGGACAATTGTATTCACTAATACTATACTATACCTTAGGAATCAGAGAGAAAACATAGGTGAGAGAAGGGGATATAAGGTGGTGAGCTAAAGGGTCTAATCGGGGAAGTATTGGGGTCAATATAATGTGTCAAACTATTTTTCTACTTTAACTATTTTGTGTGCTTGTTCCTTCATTCTGAACCAACCTAAGCCCTATGTGACCTAAGTGATATGATTGGATAAAAATTGACTAAATTTGGACATTTCTAATACTTGTGTTCTTTGAGCATAAATGTATATTTTGTGTACCTGTTTCGATGGACCACTTTACTTAACGCAATTCCATTAAGTTGGTGCAAAAAATCTCTATTTGAATTTCTAAAGGGCATCTCCTATAAATTTTATTCACAAGTACAGATGACCCTAAAGGGCTAACTACAGTAACAGTATTCTCAGTTTTCTCTGCCCCAATCCCTAATTTTACAGCCACATCACAAGCAATATATGAATGGGTAGATTTGATATAAATTAATGCAAAATAAGGAACCTTTAAGTTTCTGCTTAGGAGTGTAGTCCAGAACATCCAATATATGTCCAATGGTCTCCGTCCAGTACTCAACCACTATAGGGGTAGTTCCAATAATACCTTTAAACAACTCGGCTCCACTAGAGTGGAGCCTATTAGCAATCATCCCACGACCTGAACAACCCGATTTAAAGCGCTTAACAAAGCCTGTGGTAGTGGATCATCCCCATTGTATTTATTATTATTACAGTCCTTATTATCCATATTCCCATCCTCAATAGTGGGTTCACTAACAACCTCCTTTGGTTCATTATGTTGTGAAACGTACGCGCGAACGTCTAACGACTTCATTGTTGATTTGGGACATTTGAGTCAACAGCTAACACCATTAAATACTAAAAAATAAGTAGACATACCATAAAAAAAGTCTTTAATTCAATCCCAAAAATTAAATCGAAACTACGCACTAGTCCAAAATCAGCCATACTTACGTTTCCCGAATTATCAGATCTGAGACGTCAAATGATCAAAATTGAATTTTCCTGAATGACACATAAATAGAGGCTGATTAGGAAGCGTTATTAGGATCAATATATAACTTTAAATAGGTGGGAAAAATTAAAGAAAACAACAGCCCCCTTTGGTGCCTCCAGGCGCGGCGCACCACCACCAAAGGTGGCAAATCGGAGTTGACTTAGAAATCCAATTGAAATCACTTTTGGAGGCTGGAAAAATACTGTTAAAATCATTAAAAATCTCCCCACTTCCATATTGGGAAATTTTGGTATTCCCTTGAAATATTCATCAAGAAAATTAAAGAAAATAGATAGTTACACAAGCTAGAAGAAAGAGGCGGGAATGGCGCTTCTTGGGTAGCAATAGAGATCGTTCTTGGAGGTTAAATGTTTTAGATTTATGGTTGGAAAAATAAGGAAAAATGGAAGCAAGAAGGAGAGGATAATGATTCAATAACTCATGGAAAAATTAAAGAAAAAGGAAATGGTGGTTCTAGGTGGTTCTAGCGGCGGTAACAAGAGAAAAAGAAAGAAAAAATTGAAGAGAAGAGAGAAGAGAAAGGGGGAGGGGCGCTAGGGTGACGAAAAAACCAATTAGAGGTTGTTCAAATTAATTGAAAATAGTATTTATACCTAGGTTTTACTAGGTATGGACGGCACACATAAAAGAAAAAGAGGGATTTTTACAAAATTAAATTATTTGAAAAGGAAGGGAATCAAACTTGGAACCTTAATCTAATTTTCATGCTTTCTCATTTTTCTTTTAACCACTGGGCTATATCCTCATGCCTGAAATAATTTTGCATTCGTATTAAGCTAAAATTTAGGATGTTACAACTCTACCCCCTTAAAGAAATTAAGTCCTTGAAATTTACCTGATTCTAAGAGGTGAGAATACTGAAGACAAATTGAGTCCCCTGACCTTTAAGTAGCCTCTCGACACCATGATTTCTCCAAAGCACTTTGACTAAAGGAATTTTCTTTTGCCTTAAAACCCTAACCTCACAGTCTAATATTCAAACAAGCTCCTTATCAAACATCAAATCTGGTCTAACCTCGATCTCCTCTACTGGGAAAACATGCGAGGGGTTAGATCGATACCGTCTCAACATTGAGACGTGAAACATACATGGATACGCTCTAACTGAAGAGGAAATTCTAGCTGATATGCCACTAGACCAACTCTTTTAAGCACTCGATATGAGCCAATGAACCTAGGGCTTAACTTGCCCTTTTGACCGAACCTCAGAACCTTCTTCCATGGAGAGCCGTTAAGGAAAACACAATATCCCACATAAAACTTGATGTCCTTACGCTTCAAGTCGGCATATGACTTCTGTCTATCAGAAGATGCCTTCAATTTATTCCGAATTAACTGAATCTTATCCATAGTTTTCGAAACCAATTCTGGACCTACTAAGTTTCTATCACCCACTCCAGTCCAGCATAAAGGCGAACGACACTTGTAACATCCCATTTTTCAGTGGTGTCAAAAATAGTGGCTTCGGGGCCACCAAATTTGATGAGTAAGTTCGTAAATATTATTATTTAATATTTACGTGTCACACATAGTTTTAAAAGGTTTTTGATATAATGATATTTGTAATATAAGTGATTTATTAAATTCAAGTGGTATGACCCTAAGGTCAAATGGTTTTAGAAAATGAGGTATTGGGAAGTCGTTTCTATAAACCAAGCTGTAAATATTTTTATAAATATTGAAAAAGTGTCATTAAGGTGGTGTTAAAGTTTCGTTGAAAAATTTTAATGTTTCGATAGTTAATTAAGGGAAAAGGACTAAATCTTAAAAGTTGAAAAGTCAATTGCTATTAGTTTAAAGGTGTTAAATTGAATAATATATATAAATGGATGGTTTATGTAACATCCCCAAACCCGACCCATTCACTACGACCGAATCTGGTTATGTCACTGCGGAAAGACGGTTGAAAAACTTTTTGTCTTAGAATAAAACATTATAGTTTGTTGACTTTTGAAAAACATATCCATTTGAACTTATGAATAAAACTTTATTATTAAAAACATGTTCATTTTAAAACTTTAATACATATAAACTAATTTGAATAAGTCGGGTGCAAACCATAAAATCCTCCACTTAGTAGCTTAAAACATGCCACCATTAAAATAATACCAAATATAATAAAATGGCCTTTATTACAACCCAATACTTAAAATGAAATACTTATCAAAGTCATGCATAAAATAATTAAACATAATCTTCGGCATGGGCCACCTTGTCCTCTCCGAACCCGGTCCAGCGTTATGCAACACCTGAAAAAGTTAAAGGAAAAATGTGAGTCACCAAGACTCAGTGTGCAACCCTTTTTCCCCGGATTAGCAAAATATCATACACAATCATAACAAGCTTATCATGCATCCAATTAATATGCACCCAACCTAGCCATCCACAACACCTTTTCTACCCCGTGTGGTACCAAACCACTGGTGGTGCCAAACCACTGGTGTCCCAAAGACACAATAATCATCAATGTGGTGCCAAACCACTGGTGTCCCAAAGACACAATATCCGTCAATGTGGTGCCAAACCACTGGTGTCCCAAAGACACAAATGTGATACCAAATCACTGGTGACCGAAGTCACGAATCAAATGATGGGGCCAACCCATCGTGTGATACCAAATCACTGGCGTCAATCCCTCAATACCGCCTTGTGGGGCCAACCCACTGTGGTGCGAAACCACGGGGACGAGACGCTGAGGTGCCAAACCTCTGGAGGTGCCAAACCTCTGGTGACCCAAAGTCACAAGTTGTGTTACCAAAACACTGGTGCCCGTCGGCACGAGTATCACTGCCCCCTCCACTCGTCAACCCATAACCATCAATGATATGCATTTTTTTAACAGACAAAAACCAACATGCTAGTTTACATCATACATAAGATTTATCATCAACCGATCAATATAGCATATATATCAGATCTATCATGCTTACCAAAAGCATCTGAAAGAAAGCTCATAACAGGGACTTACCTGACCCCTTGCCTAATACCTTAATGGTATTAATCCACCCTTTACATGGATCCAAACAACACACAATATATATATAAATATATTAACAGGGAAGTGTGTATATGTACACACAATATAGTAAGCAAATGTATCAATAGAAAAGTGTGTAAGTACACACCCGCAAGCCTTAACCGAAGAACCAATTAAGACCCTTGATAACCTCGACACCCTTGCCCCTATAATCGGCCAAAATCGGAGATTAGCACCCTAGGCCATTCGGCCAAAACCAAATAAACCAAAGGGTTAACGTTTAACCCTTACCTATACGCTTTTGAACACTAGCCCACACCACAAAGTCCTCTTGCTTCACCTCCCTACAATCGACAACCAACCAAAAATAATAGCCTACGGCTTAAACAAAATACCAACCGAATAGACTGTTAAAGCAGCCACTTACCAACGATCAATCAAAGAACAGAGGCTACGCTTGACTGCTTCGAATCCTGGATGCCCTATGCCAAAACGATTCCAAACAAATGATCAATACACCACTAAACAAATACCAAAACCAACACTTACCCTTGAAGATGTCGACAGAGAACAGAGGCCTTACCATAAAGCATTCGGCCTTACCTATATACCTTCTCCAAGGCTTGAAACCAAAACCCAAAAGCAAACTACACCATACTTAACAATCGGCCAAGATGAACACCAAAAGGAGAAACGACTTTCGGCAACCCAAGAGTAGAGATTGAAGGTAACACAAATGAAATGTGGTTCAAGGGGAGATTAGAAATGGAAGAGAACCATATTCGGCTTAAGCAATAAAGAAAGAAAATCAGGAGAGATGGAAGGAAGAGGGTTGATATTAGGCCAACAATAGAAATTGTAACATCCCCAAACCCGGCCCATTCGCTACGACCGAATCTGGTTATGTCACTAGGGAAAGTCGGATGAAAATCTTTATTAACTTAGCATAAAGCATGAAAGAATTCAATTTTTGAAAACCATGTTCATTTAAAGCAATATGCAAACTTTAGAAGTTACAAATTGTCTGAAAATACTTTATTAAACATACTTTTATAAATAGGGTACTGGAATTAAAACCATTTTCACATAGAAATCCAAATCAGATAAACCATGGTTAAAGTAATACCAAAATAATAAAATGGCCTTTATTACAACCCAATAATTCAAATAAAGTACTTATATCAAAACCAAGCATAAAATATTAAATCATCATCTTCGGCATGGGCCACCTTGTCCTCTCCGATCCCGGTCCAGCTTTATGCAATACCTGAAATGGTTAAAGGAAAAAGGTGAGTCACCAAGACTCAGTGTGCAACCCTTTTTCCCGGATTAGCAAAACATCATATGCAAACATAACATAATCATCATGCATCCAATTAATATGCACCCACTCCTAACCATCCATTCACCTTTTCTACCCCATGTGGTACCAAACCACTGGTGGTGCCAAACCACTGGTGACATATAGTCACAATGTGTTACCAAAACACTGGTGTCCCAAAGACACAATATCCGTCAATGTGGTGCCAAACCACTGGTGTCCCAAAGACACGTTTGTGCTACCAAAGCACTGGTGACCGAAGTCACAAATCCAATGATGGGGCCAACCCATCGTGTGATACCAAATCACTAGCAGACGATCCCATATCTCAAGTGGGGCCAACCCACGGTGGTGTTAACCACAGGGACGAGTCGCAATGAGGTGCCAAACCTCTGGTGTCCCAAAGACACAAATGTGGTACCAAACCACTGGTGACCGTAGTCACAATAATCGAGTGATGGGGCCAACCCATCGTGTGATACCAAATCACTGGCGTCAATCCCTCAATACCACCTTGTGGGGCCAACCCACTGTGGTGCGAAACCACGGGGACGAGACGCTGAGGTGCCAAACCTCTGGAGGTGCCAAACCTCTGGTGACCCAAAGTCACAAAGTTGTGTTACCAAAACACTGGTGCTCGTCAGCACAAAATATCACTGCCCCCTCCTCTCATATCACCCATCATCATACCAACTCATGTATAGTATTCAAAATCATGCAAACATGTTTAACGTTGCATCTCATAGCACATACATCATAAATCATGACATCATGTATCAATAACAGTACTCATAATGAAACGGACTTACCTGAATCCGTGCACATACCCCATAGGGTATCATATCACTCAACCATACTGTTTCGGTTTTACCAATCAATCAGTTTATCAAACATATACAAAGCAAGAAGTATGTTAGTTTACACACCTGGTTACTAATGCGACTATCAAATCCCGTAGATCAAGATCTAACGCACTAGATCCCCCTTCCTTAACACTTTTCAAGCACTAGCCACAACCCGAGATATGCGAGATCAAGCCTTCCCCTACAATCGGCCAAAACTAAACAACATAATCATGCTAATCAACCTCTAAGGGTATAATCGTAATTTTACCTACTAAGGGTATTTTCGTAAATTCACAACTAAAATGGCCTTTTCGAAGGCCTAATGTCACCACTAGCGACTCAGCTACCATTTCCGGTTGTACCGGACGATTGGGCCTAAAACCCGATTTCGGCCCATCCGGGCCCACACGCTCGTGTGGCCCACCTAGCACAAATCTAGCCACGTATATAACTTCCACCTAGTCTAGTTCAACATATACTAACCAATCATGCAATTTACTCATATGGGCCCACGAGCCCATTAGGCCCACTTCGGCCCATCGAGGCCCAAGCAGCCCCAACCCACGAGAATACTACTGATGGCCTCAACTATCGCGTCGAAGCCCCACACATGCGCTCGCACGCTCGTGTGGCTACTAATGCCGTGTAACCGGCATTTCGGCATTTGCCGCTCTACAGCTAGAGTAGAGAGAGTTACACACCTGATAGGACTCTGGGGCTAATCCGCGCTCCGACCACTCTTGTGCCCAAACGCCCTCCAAGATGTGTTTACTCTCCTCCTAGGATGCTCCTTATATAGCTAGCTCTTTACCTTCCTTCTTTGTGTCTTTCCGATGTGGGATCCCTTCGTCAGTAGAGTTGAAATTCAACTGAAACTCTTGCCGTCCAATCCGCAAAATAAATACTCCATTGCTTGTCATGAGATTCGAACCCAGGCTCCCTTGCAACAAAATCCACGCTGCTAACCACTTGGCCACAAGCTCCTCTTGTGTCTTAAACCATGCGCAACTAAATATAAACTATGGGCCAAATTCTAAGGTCCAAGCAAAAAGAAACCAAAATGCAAAAGCCAAGACTTGAACCTTGGACCTCCTTCCTTCCCTTGTGGCGTCACTCCCTTGTCCCCTAAGTGGCGTCACTTTGCCACTACACCACACACTCCTTTTGTGTTATTTTCTCCATATTTTATTCTTAAGGCCTATCTGCCAACTTCCAGGGTTTTTTTCACCTAAAACCAAAATTTCCCCAAAGCCAATATTTGATCCCGGGACTTCATAGAAGCCCTCTAACCTTCCAAAATCACTTATCCAATGGGTCTAACTAGCATTTAAGCCGATCTCTTGTTCTCCAAAAATTTAAACGCTACTATGCCTAAGGCCCATTGGGCTCAATTCTCCTAGGCCCAATTTCGGGATGTTACAAATCTACCCTCCTTAAAGAAATTTCGTCCTCGAAATTTCCAACTAACTAACAGTCGCACATCCTACCACACTACGCTCTTGCTGCGCACTCTGATCTTAATAAAGCTGTGATTCCACCTTGACCACGTCCGCGACAACCACGTCCCCTAGAACTCATATCTAGCGTCGCGATTTAATCTGATTAAAAGTTTTATGCATTAGGAATTTTGTTCCACTGTTTTATCCACGAGCAGATTTTATGAACAGAAGTTTTTGGAAGTCGTTCTTTCGAGCAATCAAAGTTTCATCTCAAGTTTTCTGTTCTAATTCACACATTCACATACTTCACTAAAGACACATTCATTCATCCATGTCACTTTCTTGAGCATTCCCAACCCAAGGGTAATTTCGACATTTTCCTATAGGGGTATTTCGGTAATAACTCAGGGTCAATTTGAAAATAGTTTTCAAATTAAAGATATTTCAAAGTTTACAAAATCTCAGGGGTCATCTTGAAAAATTTGTTTTTCAAACCAGATGTGTTGTAACAATTTCAGAAATCGGGGTTATTTCAGTAATTGGGGACGTTAAGGGCATTTTCGTAAATTTCCCAAATCAGGATATCTCGATATTTGTAAAACAGAAGTTTTTGATATTTTCATAATGTAAGAACATTTTAGTAAAAATCGAGGGAATCATGAAAATTTTGAAACCAAGGGCATTTTGGTAATTTTGTTCATCAGGGGTAATTTTGTAAATTTTCAAATCAGGGTATCTTGAAAATAGCATTTTTGTATACTTTTGCAAAGTAGGGAAATTTTATTAAAATTGGAGTTAAACCGGAAATCTTGAAAGTCAGGGCCATTTTAGTAATTTTGCCACTAGGGGCATTTTGGAAATTTTGGTAAATCGAGAAAACGTCTTTCAAAATCAGATTTAGGGTTTACAAACCAAAGGGGTAAGTTTGAAAATTTTAAAACTAAGGGTTTTAAAACAGTAAGGCTAATCCCTTTCGGGTTTTAATACTTGGTTTAGCCTATGAACAAGTCTTCTTGGTTAAGGTGAACCGTAGCTACGCACCAGGTAGGATTCGAGTAAAGAGGAGGTGAGTCACTAGGACTACTTAAATACCAAGCTCTTACTGAATACCAATCCTCAACATGCGTACAGTGGTTGCCACACCTTAACTCGGTGACTTACTTCACAGGTTTGTTTAGTAGCCTTAAGTCTTATGCATGTGTTTGAGTAGACTAGTCCTAGGGTTCAACAGATCCTAGTATTCTAATCTACGAGCCCAAACTAAGCCCAAATCAATTCATACAAATAGATCACTTTAAGAGAGTCCGAAGTACTTACCTGGTGGACTTCGGGTCGGAGGTACAGGTGCCATGCCAGAATAACCTGAAAAGTTTCTTAAAAACCCATATTGCAAAAACCCATTTTGAAAACTGTTTCGGGCCCAAAACCCTCAAAGCCGAGTTTTGAACCGGGCTCTGATACAAAACTGTAACATCCCCAAACCCGGCCCATTCGCTACGACCGAATCTGGTTATGTCACTGGGGAAAGTCGGATGAAAATCTTTATTAACTTAGCATAAAGCATGAAAGAATTCAATTTTTGAAAACCATGTTCATTTAAAGCAATATGCAAACTTTAGAAGTTACAAATTGTCTGAAAATACTTTATTAAACATACTTTTATAAATAGGGTACTGGAATTAAAACCATTTTCACATAGAAATCCAAATCAGATAAACCATGGTTAAAGTAATACCAAAATAATAAAATGGCCTTTATTACAACCCAATAATTCAAATAAAGTACTTATATCAAAACCAAGCATAAAATATTAAATCATCATCTTCGGCATGGGCCACCTTGTCCTCTCCGATCCCGGTCCAGCTTTATGCAATACCTGAAATGGTTAAAGGAAAAAGGTGAGTCACCAAGACTCAGTGTGCAACCCTTTTTCCCGGATTAGCAAAACATCATATGCAAGCATAACATAATCATCATGCATCCAATTAATATGCACCCACTCCTAACCATCCATTCACCTTTTCTACCCCATGTGGTACCAAACCACTGGTGGTGCCAAACCACTGGTGACATATAGTCACAATGTGTTACCAAAACACTGGTGTCCCAAAGACACAATATCCGTCAATGTGGTGCCAAACCACTGGTGTCCCAAAGACACGTTTGTGCTACCAAAGCACTGGTGACCGAAGTCACAAATCCAATGATGGGGCCAACCCATCGTGTGATACCAAATCACTAGCAGACGATCCCATATCTCAAGTGGGGCCAACCCACGGTGGTGTTAACCACAGGGACGAGTCGCAATGAGGTGCCAAACCTCTGGTGTCCCAAAGACACAAATGTGGTACCAAACCACTGGTGACCGTAGTCACAATAATCGAGTGATGGGGCCAACCCATCGTGTGATACCAAATCACTGGCGTCAATCCCTCAATACCGCCTTGTGGGGCCAACCCACTGTGGTGCGAAACCACGGGGACGAGACGCTGAGGTGCCAAACCTCTGGAGGTGCCAAACCTCTGGTGACCCAAAGTCACAAAGTTGTGTTACCAAAACACTGGTGCTCGTCAGCACAAAATATCACTGCCCCCTCCTCTCATATCACCCATCATCATACCAACTCATGTATAGTATTCAAAATCATGCAAACATGTTTAACGTTGCATCTCATAGCACATACATCATAAATCATGACATCATGTATCAATAACAGTACTCATAATGAAACGGACTTACCTGAATCCGTGCACATACCCCATAGGGTATCATATCACTCAACCATACTGTTTCGGTTTTACCAATCAATCAGTTTATCAAACATATACAAAGCAAGAAGTATGTTAGTTTACACACCTGGTTACTAATGCGACTATCAAATCCCGTAGATCAAGATCTAACGCACTAGATCCCCCTTCCTTAACACTTTTCGAGCACTAGCCACAACCCGAGATATGCGAGATCAAGCCTTCCCCTACAATCGGCCAAAACTAAACAACATAATCATGCTAATCAACCTCTAAGGGTATAATCGTAATTTTACCTACTAAGGGTATTTTCGTAAATTCACAACTAAAATGGCCTTTTCGAAGGCCTAATGTCACCACTAGCGACTCAGCTACCATTTCCGGTTGTACCGGACGATTGGGCCTAAAACCCGATTTCGGCCCATCCGGGCCCACACGCTCGTGTGGCCCACCTAGCACAAATCTAGCCACGTATATAACTTCCACCTAGTCTAGTTCAACATATACTAACCAATCATGCAATTTACTCATATGGGCCCACGGGCCCATTAGGCCCACTTCGGCCCATCGAGGCCCAAGCAGCCCCAACCCACGAGAATACTACTGATGGCCTCAACTATCGCGTCGAAGCCCCACACATGCGCTCGCACGCTCGTGTGGCTACTAATGCCGTGTAACCGGCATTTCGGCATTTGCCGCTCTACAGCTAGAGTAGAGAGAGTTACACACCTGATAGGACTCTGGGGCTAATCCGCGCTCCGACCACTCTTGTGCCCAAACGCCCTCCAAGATGTGTTTACTCTCCTCCTAGGATGCTCCTTATATAGCTAGCTCTTTACCTTCCTTCTTTGTGTCTTTCCGATGTGGGATCCCTTCGTCAGTAGAGTTGAAATTCAACTGAAACTCTTGCCGTCCAATCCGCAAAATAAATACTCCATTGCTTGTCATGAGATTCGAACCCAGGCTCCCTTGCAACAAAATCCACGCTGCTAACCACTTGGCCACAAGCTCCTCTTGTGTCTTAAACCATGCGCAACTAAATATAAACTATGGGCCAAATTCTAAGGTCCAAGCAAAAAGAAACCAAAATGCAAAAGCCAAGACTTGAACCTTGGACCTCCTTCCTTCCCTTGTGGCGTCACTCCCTTGTCCCCTAAGTGGCGTCACTTTGCCACTACACCACACACTCCTTTTGTGTTATTTTCTCCATATTTTATTCTTAAGGCCTATCTGCCAACTTCCAGGGTTTTTTTCACCTAAAACCAAAATTTCCCCAAAGCCAATATTTGATCCCGGGACTTCATAGAAGCCCTCTAACCTTCCAAAATCACTTATCCAATGGGTCTAACTAGCATTTAAGCCGATCTCTTGTTCTCCAAAAATTTAAACGCTACTATGCCTAAGGCCCATTGGGCTCAATTCTCCTAGGCCCAATTTCGGGATGTTACAGAAATGGGAACAAGAAGAAAGAGAATCGCATAGAAGGGCAAGGTTTCGGCTTTGCAAGAAAGAAAAAGAAGAAGAAAGCTATGGGAGAGTAAGTGTTTCGGCCAAGGGTCAAAAGAAGGCAATAAAGCAAAATGACAAATCAAAGTTTCTTTGTATTCAAGAGAACATTCGGCCACAACAACAACAACAATGAACAAATGTAACTTTCGGCAAATTAAAGGTTATTAGGGGTTTTCGGCATAAAATGAAAAACAACGAGAAAGACACTTATGAAAATTCGGCTTTGGCACCTAAACACAAGCTGGCCGAAAATACCCAAGAATGCTAGACAAACAAACGGCATTCTCCCCCATTAACACCTCCAAAAACCGGCCACTCACCCTCTTGAAGATTCCCACAATCGGCCACCTCCTAGAAGCTCTCCAAGCCACTAGTTCAAACTAGTTTGAACTAGTCCATCTCCACAAATCACTCTCCACCCACCATTTGAGCATTTGACTTGGTCTTAGGCAGAGTTTGAACTGCCTACAACTCCTCCCCTCTATGCCGTCAAAATGGAACAAAAAGTGGGCATCCTGCAGCTTGAACACTGGACCTCCCCCTGCAAGTGGCGTCACACTCTCAAGCCCTTAGTGGCGCCTATCCTGCCACTCCACCAGCTCATCTCTTGTGCTAAAATCCACCTAATAATTCTCTTAAGACCCTCAAAAGCCAAGCCCCCCTTTTAGCCCCTAAAACCAAAAATTTCCTAAGGCTTTCCCTACCTTCCAGGGTTCTCCAAATCCCCTAAAAACTTGCCCAAGCACACCAGCAACCTACCAACACCTAAGATATGCACTAGATGCATAACCCTTAAAACCAGGGTGTTACAGTTTAATATGGAAAAGTAACCATAATTAGTGATAATAGGTGGCAATTTGGTTGATTATTAATTTATTATTTGAATTATTTTATTACTTAAGGTTTAAAGTATTAACATAATAAAAGAAAAGTAAAAGAAAAAGAAAAAGAAAAAGAAAAGTATCATCTTACCTTGTTATTCACCGAAAAGAGAATGAAGAAACTCCTTTTGAGAAGCTTCAAGTTTTGGCTAACAATGGTTCCTTGCATGTAAGCCCCTAAACTATCCGTTTCTTTTAATTTTTATGTTTTTGAGATCATTGCAACTAGGTCCAGCTAGCCCGTACCTTCGATTTTAAAGTTGTTAAAGATTTTGAATGTTGCCATTGATGAACCTTCTAATCTTAGATGTTAAATGATGAATTTGAGTTATTAGTTGTTATATGAAATAATTTTGTTAAGTGATTTTTGATGAATTTATCGATTAGGGACTAAATTGTTAAAATAGATAAAATGCAAGGATTTAATGTGAAATTTTTGCAAATATGGGCTGATATGGGTACCATGAATATTCAGCTGTTATAAATTGGCATTAAAAAAGGTTAATTTGCATGTTTTGGGCTCAGGGACTAAATTGAAGAAAAGTAAAACTTTAGGGGTAATTTTGTAAAAAATTGAAAAATGACTGAATTGCATAAAATAAATTTTTTTACTATGTAAATTAATATACTGAATGAAATTATTAATTTAGATCAAGATCGGGTGGAAAATCGAAGAGAATAGAAAATTACCAAAATGCCCTGTGCTTTGATATTTCTGCAATTTAGCCAAGTAAGTTTGTATGAACTGTACTATGTATTATGTTGATTAAATTGAATGTTATTATATGATTTTATAAATGAATCAATATATATATGTTAATTATACAATTTATTGAGTAAATAAACAATGAAAAATTCAACGACGTACGACGACTATCGAGCCCCGTTTGAACCTTAGGAATATATAGGATAAAAATGACATGTCATTAGGGTTACCATGTTTTGGGTGCTGGTCCTGAATGTACTACTGGTGGTTGAGTTCCGGCATGTGTTGTGGATACTTGACAACTTGTGTGAGCAGCACTGTGTAGCTACGTTTCGACCGACAGCTTGTGTAAGCAGACCCAGGTTACCATGTTTCAGGTGCTGGTCTTGAATATCCTACCGGTGGTTGAGGTCCGCCATTAGTTGCATGAAACTCATTGGAGTGGTATGTATGCATGAAACTCATTGAAGTGGTGATACATGGAAAACATGATATGTTATGAGATGGATGATAAATCCAATTGAATTATGCTTAAGTATTATGGTTATCCATGTCAAATTCATATGAATCATGTTTAAATGAACTAATATGTGTTGTTGATGTGCTTAGGGTTATGCCAAGCTTGTGGATATAATGAATGTTTATGATTATGCTTGTACTATGGGTCAGAAAAGACAATGAAATGATAAGTACGTAATTGGGATGTATTATGATATTATAAAAGGTTTAATATGATAAATGATGTATTTATATGTGAGCATATTGCTTATGCTATAAATGAATCTATCTATGTCATGGATAAATACAATAAGTCAGGAATTGATAATGTCATTTAGGCTTATGATAAGCTTTGGGAATAGAGTGGAAAGCAACTAAATTGAAATGTGTATAAACTTATAAAAAGGTTGATGGTTATACATTATGTCCCATAAAATCCTTTCATGTTATGAATTTTGGCATTGGTATAGGTTTAAGTCTATTCTATAGAGTTTATTATCAAGATGGAATTTTATACTTAAAGTTTATACGAGCTTACTAAGCATTCATTGCTTACGTAGTTATCTTTCTCTTACTTTACAAATTATTGGAAGCTCGATCGGGTTGGAAGCTAGTTGAGATCCATCCACTATCCATCGATTTTATCGGTAGATTTATATGCTTTGGTCGCGATTATAATGGCATGTATAGGTGGACTATGTCTAATATTTAATTGACGAGTTTGATATGTATATGCCATTTTGGTTGATGATTATGACATGAAATGTTGCCTTGGATTTAAGGTACTTAAGGAACTAATGATAGCTTGTTGGTTGTGGTTAAATTGGTTAAATTGGTGTATGCTTTGAAATGAAAAAAATTGGTATGGTTGTTATGTATAAATTATGTTATGTTTTGGCTTGAAAACAACTTAAGTAATAATTAGTTAAATGTGCACATGTATAGGTGTTTTGATTAATGATATAGTCATTTGAATTGGCTAGTAAATATGGTCTCTTTTTGAGGATGGAATAGTTGTTATGTTGATATATGTATGTGGCCTTATGATGGTTGATATTATAGTCTTTATGGAGCTTAAATGATGGAAGTTGAAATGGTATTAAAAATGTATGTGATGGAATGTTTTTTGATATGGTTGAATGTGGTCATTATGGTTTAGGTAATGTAACACCCTTTACCCGTGTCCGATGCCGGGACAGGATACGAGGCATTATCGGACTTAAAACATCTATACCAAATCGGGCTATAAAATTTCGTTCAATTTAAAATCACAAATTCACATGCAAATCATCCCTTATATGGGCCCACGATGCCCAAAACAATCATTGGGAACTGTTCGGGACTAAACCGAGAACTTAGGAAACTTTAAGAAGACTTAGAAAATTTTTCATCAAAAAAGGGTCACACGCCCGTGTGGCTTGGGACATGCCCGCGTGGGTAGGTTGTGTGGTCACACGCGCCCAAGTCCTCAGCCCGTGTAACTCTCTGTTTATGATATCATCAACAAAATAGGGTCACAAGGCCAAGTTACACGACCGTGTGCTTAGGCTGTGTGGCGAATTAAATTCTGAAAAAAATGCAGACTTCACACACCCTGTGTAACATCCTTAAATCGGGGTCTCTGCATTTTGTATGTGGTTGCATGTATTGGTATGCCTGCTGTGTTTATTTGATATGTTTTGGGGTCTAGGCATGATCTCGGGTTAGTCCTGGGTCATGGCTAAAAATTTTGTTTTAGCACTTAAGAGGAAGGAGCTAGGAGAAGTAGGGGTTAAAAGAATTTATTGGAGGAACTGGACACAAGAATTTCCTTGGTAGAGTGGCAAGGGAGGCGCTACACAGGTACAAGGGAGGTGACGCCACAAGGAGCAAGGAGGACCTTGGTTCGAGCTGTAGAAATCCCTTTCTGCTCATTTATTTTTGACGCCACAGGCAAGGAGTGGAGTGCTCAAGATGGACTCTCATGGATAGATGAGTATTGGGTCAACAAGATTTGAATGGATGAAGAGGAGAGATTATAGGAATTTGACTCATTCAAATTCCTTTGAATGAGTGGATGAGAGGATTTCAAGGAGGAATGAAGGGGACGGCAAGTGTTTGGTGTTTAGCCGAATTGTTGAGTGGTGGTGTGAGTTGGGAAGCAATCGGTTTTGGGTTCTTTTGGGTGGTGGCTGAATGTGCCTTGGGTAGTAGCTAGAATCGGCTAGCTTAGATGTTTTTCCTTCTTGCTTTCCTCTCTTTTCTCTTTTTGGCACTCTAGGTACTAGGCCGAACCATTCTTGTTTTTCTCTGTAAAAACTGAAACTCAAGTGGCTATCTTCTCCTTCTCTTTTCGGTTCACCCATTGTTAGCTTTCTCTGTGCCGAAATCACCTTGGTCACTTCTTCTTTTCTTCCTATTTTGATCATAGCCGAAACCAACAACCCTACCTTTATTCGACACCTTTTCTTCTCTCTTTCAAATCCCCTTGTGCCGAAACTTCATCCACTCTTCCTTGCCGAAATTAATCTTATTCCATTTTCTTCCATCTTTTCCTTGTTTTGGAAGGCCGAAACTGTGGGAGTCTCTTCTTCTCTTGCGTTTTCTTTTTGTCATCTTCAAGAGCTGAAACTTGGTGAATTCTTCTTCTTCTTCTCTTCTTTCATGTACTTTGGCCAAATACTCTGCTAAGAAGTCTTTCTTTTCTTGCGATTTCTCCATCATCTTAGGTGCCGAAACTCTTTTCTTCATTTGTTCTCAAGCCGAATCCCAAACATTGGTCTGGTAAGATTCGTTATTTTTCCCTCTATTTCTTGTTCTGTTTGGCCGAATCTTCTTCATAGTCTCACCCTCCCTTTTGGTTGCCGAAATCTCTACCTTTGGTGCTAGGGCCAAATCTTTGTGAAAGCCGGAAGGATTCCTTGCGTTAGGGCACTCGGGTTTCGTTTGGATCGGGGCTTGGATCTAGATCTTTTAGATCTTCGGGATTTGGTTGGAGACCAAATCGGTACTAAGGAGGGAGCAAACGTTTCGGGATTTCGCTAAATTTTGTGTAGCTTCGGGACTTTTGTTTAGATCTACGTTTAATCAGGTGTGTATCGCTTACACACTTTATTAGTATAATATGCCTATTATGTTACTGTTGTAGCCAATGAAATCGGTGGTTATGCATTGTGGGCATAAGCTTGGATTCCGGGTAAGTCCCCTGTTATGTGATTTACGATATATACATCATCATGTTTTGATAAATGCTATGCTATGCCCTATTGCATGATACATGATATTATGACACGTATGATATGAGCATGATGATGGGATTGATGAGAGGAGGGGGATGATTCATTTTGGACTGTCACTAGTGGTTTTGACCACAAGATGGGTTGGCCCCATCATTTGATTTGTGACTATGGTCACCAGTGGTTTTGACCATACTATTATTATTTGTGACTAAGTCCCAGTGGTTTTGACCACACTTATGATATTTGTGACTACAGTCACCAGTGGTTTTGACCACATATGGTTATTGTGACTCGTCCCAGTGGTTTGGTACCGCAGTGGGTTGGCCCCACATGATTATTACGGGATTGTCATCAGTGGTTTTGACCACACGATGGGTTGGCCCCATCATTTGATCTGTGACTACGGTCACCAGTGGTTTTGACCACACCGATATATTTGTGACTTCGGTCACCAGTGGTTTTGACCACCAGTGGTTTTGACCACACGGGGTAGTTAAAGGAGATTGGATGGTTAGGTTATGGGGTGCATGATTTGCATGTCTTGCTGATGATCTGTGTAAGTGCTTTACTATCGGGTTGGGGATTTATACACTGAGTCTTGGTGACTCACCCATTCCCTTACATTTTGCAGATGAGGCATAGATCGGGATATGGAGCCGAGGATGACTTGAGGTGGCCATGCATCCTAGTTTGGTTTTAACTTTAAACTACATTTTCGGTTTTATTTATTTCCTTAAAATTTGGTTTTGGGTTTGTAATAAGGCCGCTAAGTTTTATTATTTTGGGTTTTTGCAATTTGCTTTTAGTTTGATTATATTAAACACATGTTGGATATAGTGACTTGTTAAATTAACCGGTAAAAAGTAATGTTTTCTAAACTATATCTCTTCGGGTTTTTCAAACGTTACCATCGGGTAACAAAGCTCACAAGATAGTAAGGTAACTTGGTTGTTTTGTAACTTTAAATTTCAAACTACTTTAAGGGAAAATGGTTTCAAACCTGATCGTACTCATCGCATTCAGTTTTTAATAAGTACCCAATGTTTTCTAAAATCGGTAATTACAAATGGGTTTTGAATCACGAGTTTTCCAAGTATTACAACAACTACCAAACAACCTCAACCTCATTTGTTACTGAGTTTTCTAAACCCTAAGCAATAAAAGGGTTTTCTAAGGAAAAAAATTTTCGACGAACTTATGTTTTAAAAAAAATTGTTTTCCCTTCGTAACATACCAGATTCGGTCGTGGTGTATTGACCGGGTTTGGGGTGTTACAATTGTGGTATCAGAGCCAGTTTCAATAGCTCGATTGTGGGCCCGAGGCCCAAAAATGTTTAAAAATGATTATGAAAGGCTTTTTATGAGAAAAAAATATAGTGATGAAAGCATGGCACCGAGTCTCCGGCACCAATCCGCCCAGGTAAGTACCCCAAACTATTGTTTGTTGATTATATGATTATGATGATGACATGATTGAATAGTAGTAGGAACTACTTTAGAGACATGAACTATAGGATGATGTGTACTCGCGAAAACAATCCTTTATTAAAACATTTCATAAGACTGTGCTTTAATAGACAGTGGAATAAAGGTCTAATGCATAAAACTTTTAATCAGCTCGTATCGTATCAGTAGACATGAGTGCACGTGGTCGTGGGCGTAACACTCGTGGACGAGGTAGAGGTAGGATGGCTTTGTCGGAGCCAGCTGGGTCTGGCCATGGTTCAAAAAACGAGGTACCACCGTCGCCAGCTGTGGGCGCGGAATATCAGGATCAGACGGGTGGTAATGACGCAGTGTCACAGGTTGTACTGCGGGTGCTAGAAAGGGTTGCGAGTGCAGGCGTTGGAACTGGAGCTCGGAAATCTGTGACCGAGCGACTTAAGGCTAATGGGGCAGAGGTATTAAGAGGTGTGTCCGGTGTGGCACCTAGTACGGCGGAGTATTGGTTGGAGGCGACGGAACGCATCATGGATGACCTGGATTTTTCAGCTGAGGAGAAGCTGAAAGGGATAGTATCTCTGCTGAGAGATGAGTCATATCAGTGGTGGCTCACAGTTAGGGACAGAGCAATGGCAGATGATCTCACTTGGGAATTCTTTAGAACAGCCTATCAGAGGAAATACATAGGGGCTAGTTATGTTGATGCGCAGCGCAGGGCGTTTTTGAACTTGGTTCAGGGTAATGAGACTGTAGCGGAGTATGAGGCAGAATTTCTCCGGTTGAGTTAGTATGCTCAGGGTATCGTGGGTACGGAGCATGAGCGCTGTGTCAGATTTGAGGACGGGCTGAGAGACGAACTGCGGATGATAATTGCCCCACAGCAGGAACGAGTGTTTGCCGTTCTAGTGGAGAAAGCTAAGGTTGCTGAAGGGGTAAAACAGTCTGTAAGGCGGAATCAGGATAGGGGTTGGAATAAAAGGAGTTCTGGATCATTTGGGTTTTCTGGGAATCAGCAGAAACGAGGTAGATTTGGTGGGCCGAATCAAGCTACTAGGCCTGCTGCTGCTAATACTCAGTGGCCGCCACGGTGTGCTCGGTGTGGGAAGTCTCACACGGGAGAATGTTGGTCTGGTAACAGGGGATGCTTTGAGTGTGGTTCGATGGGGTATCGAGTTCGGGATTGTCCACAGAGATCAGCTAGGCTGCAGTCTGAGGATCAGAATCGTGCACAGTTTAGGAGGGATAATCAGCAGCTACAGAGGGGCCGAGGTTCAGGCAGGGGAGGTAATGGCTTTGGTAGAGGCCGTGGAGCACCGGGAAGAGGTACAGGTGGTGCAGAGGCGAGACAGCCTGGATTGGTCTACGCTGCGAGGCGTCGAGAGGAGGGCGGCGCACCGGACGTCATAACAGGTACGTTCTTAATTTTTGGAGTACCTTATAATGCTTTAATTGATGTTGGTTTGACGCACTCGTATGTTGCTAGTAGTATAGTGGAAACCATGGATTTAGACTCTGAGATTACTTCTAGGAAGATGACAGTGATAAGCCCTCTAGGTCACTCTGTAGAAGTAAGTAAACTGTATAGGGATGTACCCCTAGAACTTCAAGGGGTCGTGTTTTTGGCTGACTTGATGGAACTGCCATTTGAGGAGTTAGATCTGATTCTCGGGATGGATTGGTTAGTAAAGTATCAAGCTAGTTTGGATTGCGCAGCTAAGCGCATGGTGTTGAAGACCGTGGAAGGTGAGGAGGTGGTGACGATAGGTAATAGGAGAGATTACTTATCTAATGTTGTCTCTGCGCTGAAGGCTGAGAAAATGGTTAGGAAGGGTTGTGAAGCATTTATGGTGCATGTCTATGTTTTGGAAGCTAAGGATGCAGCTGTAGGGAATGTCCAGACTGTAAGGGAATTTGCTGACGTGTTCCCAGAGGAACTTTTGGGTGTGCCTCTGGACCGGGAAGTTGAGTTCGGTATAGATCTGCTGCCAGGAACCGCGCCAGTATCTATTGCTCCATATAGGATGGCGCCAAAAGAATTGGTGGAGCTAAAGGCTCAGATTCAGGAGTTGCTGGATAGAGGGTTCATCCGACCAAGTGTATCGCCTTGGGGAGCTCCAGTGCTTTTTGTTAAGAAGAAGGATGGTACAATGCGGATGTGTATAGACTACCGCTAGTTGAATAAGGTGACGATCAAAAACAAGTATCCATTGCCCAGGATTGACGACTTGTTTGATCAACTTAAGGGTGCATCGGTTTTCTCTAAGATTGACCTTAGGTCGGGGTATCATTAGCTCAAAGTGAAGGAGGCTGATATTCACAAGACAGCGTTTCGCACTCGGTATGGGCATTACGAGTTTTTGGTGATGCCATTCGGGTTGACCAACGCGCCGGCAGCTTTCATGGATATGATGAATCGGGTGTTTCAGCCGTATTTGGATCGATTCGTCGTAGTGTTTATAGACGACATTTTGGTGTACTCAAGGTCTGAGGAGGATCATGACGCGCATCTCCGGGTGGTTCTCCATGTTTTGAGGGAGAAGCAGTTATTCGCCAAGTTTAGTAAGTGCAAATTCTGGCTTAAGGAGGTTACTTTCTTGGGTCATGTAGTATCAGCTGAGGGAATTAGGGTGGATCCTCGAAAGATTGAGGCAGTGTTGGATTGGAAACCACCCAAGTCGGTTGTAGAGATTCGAAGTTTTCTGGGTTTGGCAGGCTACTACAGAAGGTTCGTAGGGGGTTTCTCTTTAATTGCAGCACCGTTGACTAAGCTGTTGAGAAAAGGGGTTCCGTTTGTGTGGTCGGAGAAGCAGCAAGAGAGTTTTGACAAGTTGAAGAAGATTCTGACTGAAGCTCCAGTCTTGATTCAGCCTGAAGCAGGGAAGGAATTCACGGTTTATTGTGATGCATCACATACTGGTTTAGGGTGTGTGCTGATGCAAATTGGAAAAGTGGTAGCATATGCATCTCGGCAGTTGAGGCCTCATGAAGGTAACTATCCGACACATGACTTGGAGTTAGCTGCAGTGGTTTTTGCCTTGAGGATTTGGAGGCATTACTTGTATGGGGAAAAGTCAATAGTCTACACGGATCACAAGAGTCTGAAGTACCTCTTGACTCAGAAAGATTTAAATTTGAGGCAGCGAAGGTGGATTAAATTGTTGAAAGATTACGACTGTTCGATTGAGTACCATCCGGGTAAGGCTAACGTAGTAGCTGATGCGTTGAGCCGTAAGGTGGTAGCGGACTTGCGAGTGATGTTTGCTCACCTTAGTCTTTATGATGATGGGAGTCTTCTGGCAGAACTGCAAGTGAAGCCATCTTGGATTGATCAGGTTAAGGAAAGACAGCGGACAGATGAGATTTTAAGTGCTCGGAGGTTACAAGTGCAGAATGGTGAGTCCGAAGGTTACAGCTTGGGCAGCGATGGAGTACTGTGTTTTCAAGGGAAAGTATGCATGCCTAAGGATATTGTATTGAGACAGCGGATTCTCTAGGAAGCTCATAGCAGTCCATACGCTATGCATCCTGGAGGCAGTAAGATGTATCGCGATTTGAGGGAACAGTTCTGGTGGCCAGGTCTTAAGCGGGAAGTAACTGAGTTCGTAGGCAAATGTCTGACGTGCCAGCAAGTTAAAGCCGAGCATCAGTTGCTGTCGGGGCTGTTGCAGCTGATAAAGATTCCGCAGTGGAAGTGGGAAAGGATTACGATGGATTTCGTCAGTGGGCTTCCCCTTACGCCTAGTAAGAAGGACTCAGTATGGGCAATAGTGGATCGTCTGACTAAATCGACTCATTTCATTCTAGTAAGGGTTGATTATTCACTTCAGAAGCTAGCCAAGTTGTATGTGGCGGAGATAGTACGGTTACATGGAGTGCCTGTGTCAATTATTTCGGATAGGGATCCCAGGTTCACGTCGAGGTTCTGGAAAGCTTTGTATCAGGCTTTGGGTACAAGGTTGGATTTTAGCACGGCTTTCCATCCGTAGTCTGATGGACAGTCTGAGAGGGTGATCCAGATTCTGGAAGATATGTTAAGGGGCTGTGTTCTGGATTTCAGCGGTAGTTGGGAGGAGTACCTACCATTGGCGGAGTTCGCTTATAACAATAGTTATCAAGCGAGTATTCAGATGGCACCATATGAGGCACTATATGGACGGAAATGTTGTACTCCGACATGTTGGACAGACCTGGGTGAACGATGGATGTTGGGTCCAGAGTTGGTGGCAGAAACAGAGGATAAGTTCAAGGTGATTCGGGCTCGTCTTAAGGAAGCGTTGGACAGGCAGAAATCTTACGCCGATCTTAAGCGCAGGGATATTGAGTATGCAGTGGGTGATAAGGTCTTTCTAAAGGTATCGCCCTGGAAGAAAGTATTGAGGTTTGGTCAGAAGGGCAAGCTAAGCCCTAGGTTCATTGGGCCGTATTCAGTGTTGAAGCGAGTAGGACCGTATTCAGTGTTGAAGCTAGTAGGACCGGTAGCTTATCAGATCGAGTTGCCAGCAGAGTTGAGTCAGATTCACGATGTTTTCCATGTTTCCATGCTTAGGTGCTATCGATCAGATCCGTCGCATGTTATGCCAGTTGAGGAGATAGAGGTGAGCCCTGATTTGTCTTTTGAGGAGGAACCGGTACAGATTTTGTATCGGGATGTCAAGGTTCTGCGTAGGAAGTCGGTTCCCTTGGTGAAAGTATTATGGCGGAACCATGGTGTAGAGGAGGCCACGTGGGAACCAGAGGATGTGATGCGGCAGCAATACCCTCAACTCTTTTGACCAGGTAATTTCGAGGCCGAAATTATTTTTAAGGGGGTAGAACTGTAACATCCTTAAATCGGGGTCTCTGCATTTTGTATGTGGTTGCATGTATTGGTATGCCTGCTGTGTTTATTTGATATGTTTTAGGGTCTAGGCATGATTTCGGGTTAGTTCTGGGTCATGGCTAAAAATTTTGTTTTAGCACTTAAGAGGAAGGAACTAGGAGAAGTAGGGGTTAAAAGAATTTATTGGAGGAACTGGACACAAGAATTTCCTTGGTAGAGTGGCAAGGGAGGCGCTACACAGGTACAAGGGAGGTGACGCCACAGGGAGCAAGGAGGACCTTGGTTCGAGCTGCAGAAATCCCTTTTTGCTCATTTATTTTTGACGCCACAGGCAAGGAGTGGAGTGCTCAGGATGGACTTTCATGGATAGATGAGTATTGGGTCAAAAAGATTTGAATGGATGGAGAGGAGAGATTATAGGAATTTGACTCATTCAAATTCCTTTGAATGAGTGGATGAGAGGATTTCAAGGAGGAATGAAGGGGACGGCAAGTGTTTGGTGTTTAGCCGAATTGTTGAGTGGTGGTGTGAGTTGGGAAGCAATCGGTTTTGGGTTCTTTTGGGTGGTGGCCGAATGTGCCTTGGGTAGTAGCTAGAATCGGTTAGCTTAGATGTTTTTCCTTCTTGCGTTTTGTGTTAAAAACCCGAACCATAGGTGCTTTCCTCTTTTTTCTCTTTTCGGCACTCTAGGTACTAGGCCGAACCATTCTTGTTTTTCTCTGTAAAAACTGAAACTCAAGTGGCTATCTTCTCATTCTCTTTTCGGTTCACCCATTGTTAGCTTTCTCTGTGCCGAAATCACCTTGGTCACTTCTTCTTTTCTTCCTATTTTGATCATAGCCGAAACCAACAACCCCACCTTTATTCGACACCTTTTCTTCTCTCTTTCAAATCCCCTTATGCCGAAACTTCATCTACTCTTCCTTGCCGAAATTAATCTTATTCCATTTTCTTCCATCTTTTCCTTGTTTTGGAAGGCCGAAACCATGGGAGTCTCTTCTTCTCTTGCGTTTTCTTTTTGTCATCTTCAAAAGCCAAAACTTGGTGAGTTCTTCTTCTTCTTCTCTTCTTTCATGTACTTTGGCCGAATACTCTGCTAAGAAGTCTTTCTTTTCTTGCGATTTCTCCTTCATCTTAGGTGCCGAAACTCTTTTCTTCATTTGTTCTCAAGCCGAATCCCAAACATTGGTCTGGTAAGATTCGTTATTTTTCCCTCTATTTCCCTCTATTTTTCCCTTTTGGTTGCCGAATTCTCTACCTTTGGTGCTAGGGCCAAATCTTTGTGAAAGCCGGAAGGATTCCTTGCGTTAGGGTGCTCGGGTTTCGTTTGGATCGGGGCTTGGATCTAGATCTTCTAGATCTTCGGGATTTGGTTGGAAACCAAATCGGTACTAAGGAGGGAGCAAACGTTTCGGGATTTCGCTAAATTTTGTGTAGCTTCGGGACTTTTGTTTAGATCTACGTTTAGTCAGGTGTGTATCGCTTACACACTTTATTAGTATAATATGCCTATTATGTTACTGTTGTAGCCAATGAAATCGGTGGTTATGCCTTGTGGGCATAAGCTTGGATTCCGGGTAAGTCCCCTGTTATGTGATTTACGATATATACATCATCATGTTTTGATAAATGCTATGCTATGCCCTATTGCATGATACATGATATTATGACACGTATGATATGAGCATGATGATGGGATTGATGAGAGGAGGGGGATGATTCATTTTGGACTGTCACTAGTGGTTTTGACCACAAGATGGGTTGGCCCCATCATTTGATTTGTGACTATGGTCACCAGTGGTTTTGACCACACCATTATTATTTGTGACTAAGTCCCAGTGGTTTTGACCACACTTATGATATTTGTGACTACGGTCACCAGTGGTTTTGACCATATATGGATATTGTGACTCGTCCCAGTGGTTTGGTACCACAGTGGGTTAGCCCCACATGATTATTACGGGATTGTCATCAGTGGTTTTGACCACATGATGGGTTGGCCCCATCATTTGATCTGTGACTACGGTCACCAGTGGTTTTGACCACACCGATATATTTGTGACTTCGGTCACCAGTGGTTTTGACCACCAGTGGTTTTGACCACACGGGGTAGTTAAAGGAGATTGGATGGTTAGGTTATGGGGTGCATGATTTGCATGTCTTGCTGATGATCTGTGTAAGTGCTTTACTATCGGGTTGGGGATTTATACACTGAGTCTCGGTGACTCACCCCTTCCCTTACATTTTGCAGATGAGGCATAGATCGCGGATATGGAGCCGAGGAGGACTCGTGGTGGCCATGCATCCTAGTTTGGTTTTAACTTTAAACTACATTTTCGGTTTTATTTATTTTGTTAAAATTTGGTTTTGGGTTTGTAATAAGGCCGCTAAGTTTTATTATTTTGGGTTTTGCAATTTGCTTTTAGTTTGATTATATTAAACACATGTTGGATATAGTGACTTGTTAAATTAACCGGTAAAAAGCAATGTTTTCTAAACTATATCTCTTCGGGTTTTTCAAACGTTACCATCGGGTAACAAAGCTCACAAGATAGTAAGGTAACTTGGTTGTTTTGTAACTTTAAATTTCAAACTACTTTAAGGGCAAATGGTTTCAAACCTGATCATACTCATCGCATTCAGTTTTTAATAAGTACCCCATGTTTTCTAAAATCGGTAATTACAAATGGGTTTTCAATCACGAGATTTCCAAGTATTACAACAACTACCAAACAACCTCAACCTCATTTGTTACGAGTTTTCTAAACCTTAAGCAATAAAAGGGTTTTCTAAGGAAAAAAATTTCCGACGAACTTATGTTTTAAAAAAATTGTTTTCCCTCCGTAACATACCAGATTCGGTCGTGGTGTATTGACCGGGTTTGGGGTGTTACACCCTGGGCACACGCCCATGTCCCGGGACCGTGTCCTTCACACGACTGAGACACACGTCCTTGTCTCTGCTCGTGTGGCCAAGAAAATGGCTATTTACCAAACCATTTGGCACCCTCATTTGCACATACTTAAACACAACCTCAATGGCATCTTTCATGGCATAATTATCATCAACACATCCAAAATCCATCCATACCAAACACACATAACCACATCACATGAAACCTTTAGTATAAGCACACACATATAAATAGGCATTAAAACTCATTAACCAATATGAGCCACATCTCATGGGCCATATACAAAATGAATCATATTACCATTATGAACCAACACACTTGGCCAAATCAAATGACACATACACAATTGACTATGTTTCTATACATGCCATAAACTTAAGAGGTCTGCATTCACTTTTACCTCACGATGATAGCTTGATAGTGTGATAGCATCTTCGGCGATCTCCAACTCGAGTTAGCAAAAACCCTATAAGATATGAGAAAGGAAAGGGAGTAAGCTACAATGCTTAGTAAGTTTGTATGCAAATAATAAGCAACTTATTAACATGTTTTTCACCAATTCTCACAATATGTTCTCTAGGTAATACAATCATAATTGCATAAAATTTCACAATTCATTTATGTTCATCTTGATATGTCTACTTGAGTTACAGTCACTAAATTATTTTTATCCAGAGATACGGAACTCCAAATTAAGATCTTATAATTTTCCTTGAAACTAGACTCACATATCTTCTTAACATAAAATTTCCAGAATTTTTGGTTCAGCCAATAAGTACAATTTATTCTTTAAAGTCTCCCCTGTTTCGCTGTTTGACAATTCTGACCCCTCTTCACTAAAAAAATATTTTCTCATGGTACAGAAATCAAATAATGTTCCCATTTGTTTATCTTGAAAATACGCTCATTAATAAATTCAAGTATATAAATTTTATCTCTTGATTATTTTTGTAAAATTTGTAATGAATTTGTAATGAATTTTATGAGAAAATAGACTTAATAAGCTTTAATTTAATATCTTATTTAACTTATAATTCAATTTCCACCATTTTTGGTAAATTTTCAAAGTGATACAACTACTGCTGTCCAAACCATTTTATTGCTAATTTTACTCTATCATGTTTTCTTTGTATTAATTCTCATTTACACACACATAACACTAAAATATATCCATAGTTAGCCATGCCAACATGCTAGTCATCATCAAATATTTACAAGCCATTCATTGGCCAATTTAGCCTATACATCAACAACCAAGACTTGAACATTTCATTTCTCAATTTAATTTCGCTTAAAAGCCTGACTCATGATCATCAATCACATTTCCCATTTATTCATACATCATAAACATGGTCTTATAATCACAAGGTCATTCTCATAGGTATAACTTACTCGTTTACCTTCTTACCAAAATTTGATCACATCCCGAGCACATTGCTCATGAGTGTATACATACATATACTTGCACTTAATCGTCACATATCACATATCAGACTCATTTCTCGTGAGTTTCTCATAAGTGCATATATCACTTCATCACATAACATTAGCACTTTTATTCTCTTGACATAAACTTAGCTCTTTGCCATTTGTACACAAACTTAGCTCTTTGCCCTTTGAACTACTCGGAATATCGAAGGATACTCAATCTCATCATATATGTATCACGATGCCAGTGCCATATCCCAGATATGATCTTACACAGGATCTCTTGTCTTGATGTCGATGCCATATCCCAGACATGGTCTTATACGAGATCGTATATAGATGTCGATGCCATGTCCCAGACATGGTCTTACACGAGATCTTCCTTTGGTGCCGGGGCCATGTCCCAGACATGGTCTTATACGGGACCTTCCTTATTCGATGCCGATGCCATGTCCCATACAAGGTCTTATACGAGACATACATTCAGTGCCGATGCCATGTCCCAGACATGATCTTATATGGGACTTCCTTCTCTCATGTTGTGACATAGGTATCCTTGTTATTCCGAATGTTTAACTGGGACTTCAACTTACCACATTTTCATTAAATTCTCCTAGAGGCATCATTAGTTGATTTCGTAGAAATAATATTCATTTCTCATAATATCAAGCAATTAAAAACATAAAAACATTATGTAAATTTAATTTCACACAAACTTACCTCGGTACCCAAAATGTGCGTAGATATTCGATTTAGTCCACAACCTTGTTCTTGCCTTGGTTTCAGTCTGGGCGTCGTGTTTCTTGATCTATAATAACAATTTCATTTGTTCAATACTCACATTGACTAAATAAACTCATGAATCATACTTTGGTAAAATTACAATTTTGCCCCTAAACTTTGTACTATTTACACTTTTTGTAACACCCCAAACCCGGTCCAAACACTACAACCGGATCTTGTATGTCACTAAGAAAAATTTTGGAAAACATGTCGTATTTTCAGAAAAGCCCAAATATATTTTATATAGAATATGCCTTTGTAAAATAAAACCCAAACTTAATTACATGCCTTAGTTCAATTAAAATAAAAATTTAAATAACTAAAAGTAATAAAAGCCCATAATAAAACAAAATATAAACTAGTGGCCCATGGCCTTATTACAACGAGATTTTTAAAATCATTAATTAAAAATATAAAATGATAACTTGAGTCTTTTTGCTAAATCCACATATTCTGCTGCATGGCCACCTTGCGTTCCTCTCCAGCCCGGTCCGAAGCACTAGGTATCCATCCGTTTGCCTAGGTTTCCATCCGCTACACGCCCCCGTACCAACCGTTCACACCATTGGGGATTTCTACAATCGCCCCACACCGCTACACACCATGATGGCAGTCTTGCTGCTCATCCACGTATGATGGCCGAAGCCCTTATAACATATAATGGCCGAAGCCCGTATAATATTTAATGGCTGAAGCCCGTATATCAGTTCACGGCATTAGCCGCTACATTAGATCACGGTAAAAACCGCTACACATATAACGTATAACTTCCTCCTTTCATCAACCCAACCCATGCAATCACATACAAGCATTTTACTTATAACATTTAAATAGATTATTTACTAACCCTGGATCCGCTTTTACCCTCCTTGGGCTTTCATCAATAAACCGTGATGTTGGCAATTATCAAAACATATATAAATCTTATGATCATACATTTTATGATTAGATCTAGATGGTGGGGAAGTATTACACACCTGTTATCGCAAAAATCTATTATCCTTAACATAGATCCTTATTTATCGAATCCCGAAAATCCCTAAGAAAAGTCACCTCCCTACCTTCGGCTTTTCCACCAAATCGGCTTTAATGGAACAGATTCGGCTTCTAGGGATAAAGAGTATAATCGACAGGGCCTTGGAAATAATGATTTGGATTAGGAGCTTGATAAATAAAGGAATCACAGAAAAAGGAGAAATCCCAAAACTCACCGGATTAAAGAGGAGTATACGGCTTACGGTGCACCTTTGGGAAACAGAGATCTCACTTGTAGATTTAACTTTGAGAAAAGAAGAGGGGAAAGTAAACTGTGTTTGGAGAGTTGCGGCAAAGAAAAGGTTTTAAGAGAAAAGAAGAAGAGAAATTCGGCTAGGTGAGGAAGAAGAGAGAAAAATTGAAAGAAAGGATGATCACTTGGCTTATATAGATTTCGGCAATACACTCCCCCTCCTAGAGTTAGATTTTCAGCCAACTCTGCTGTCATCTGATAGCTTTTATCTTTCTTGTTATTTTAATCCCTTATCTCCTCAAAAATAGCCCTTATCTTTCTCTTCCTTTATCTTTCTATTTATCAAGAAAATAAAAGAATTAAAATCCCTATTTTGTAGCTAGTGTGCCGTCCACTCCTAGGGCTCCTAAGTGTCGAATTTTTGACCCAAAACTTGGGCTCTCAGTAGCCCTCACTTGGCCCAAACTCCTCCCCCTTATGACGCCACCTTATGCCCACTTAAAGCTCCTCAAATCTTTGGGCCACAAGCGCAGCTTGTCACTTAATTAACTATCTACTTAAATTATGAGCTAACACCATTTATTAGCCACCTAACCCAAATTTTTAAAGCCCAAAATATCACTTAAATTACCCAGAACATTAATTTAAACCCTAATCCAAATATTTAATCAGGGCCTCAATTCAACCTCAAATTCTTAAATTACAAATTAATCAAGTACCACATATAAATGCACAGGCCTATATTTAGGATATTACACTTTTGCCCTCAGGCTCGTAAAATGATTTTTATTCAAATTCCTTATATTTTTGGCCTAGACGAACCATTTTCATGACTATAGCAGTACAAAATTTTCATTCATTCACACATTTTCATACGTTTTCAATTTTTACAAACTAGTCCTTTTATGCAATTTCATCGAAAACCACTTAGTAAAAGTCGTTTGCTACACACCGAGCATTCATATTCTACCACTAGACATCAAAGCACATGCATGTCATCCATGGGTAAATTGTTAAACACAAACCCTTTGTAACATCATGAAATTAGGCCTAGAAGAATTGGGCCCAATGGGCCTTGAGCGTAGTAGCGTTTAAATTTTTCGAGAACAAGAGACCGACTTAAATGCAAGTTGGACTTATTAGATAAGTGATTTTGGAAGGTTAGAGGGCTTCTATGAAGTCTCGGGATCGAACGTTGGCTTTGGGAAAATTTTGGTTTTAGGTGAAAAAAACCTTGGAAGTTGGCAGGTAGGCCTTAAGAATAAAATGTGGAGGAAAATCACACAAGTGAAGTGTGTGGTGTAGTGGCAAAGTGACGCCACATAAGAGACAAGGGGGTGACACCACAAGGAAGGAAGGAGGTCCAAGGTTCAAGTCTTGGCTTTTGCATTTTGGTTTTCTTTTTACTTGGACCTTAGAATTTGGCTATAGGTTTAAATTTAGTTGCGCATGGTTTAAGACACAAGAGGAGCTTGTGGCCAAGTGGTTAGCGGCATGGATTATGTTGCAAGGGAGCCTGGGTTCGAATCTCATGAGAAGCTTATTTTGCGGATTGGACGGCAAGAGTTTCAGTTGAATTTAAACTCTACTAACGAAGGGATCCCACATCGAAAAGATACAAAGAAGAAGGGTGAAGAGCTAGCTATATAAGAGCATTCCAGGAGGAGAGTTAACATAGCTGGTTGGCATTGGGCAAAGGAGTGCTCGGAGCGCGGTTTAGCAACTTAAGATTCCTATCAGGTGTGTAACTCTCTCTACCCTAGTCGTAGAGCGGTAAATGCCGAAGTGCCGGTCACGGGAATAGTAGCCACACGAGCGTGCGAGCGCACGTGTGGGGCTTCGACGCGATAGTTGAGGCCATCAGTAGTATTCTTGTGGGTTGAGGCTGCTTAGGGCCGCGATGGGCCGAAGTGGGCCAATGGGCCCGTGGGCCCAATTGAATAAATTGTATGATAGTGTAGTATACAGTGAACTAGACTAGGTGGAACTTATATATGTGGCTAGATTTGTGTTAGGTGGGCCACACGAGCGTGTGGGCTCGAATGGGCCAAAATTGGGTTTTAGGCCCAATAGTCCGGTACAACCGGAAATGGTAGCTGAGTCGCTACGGGCGACATTAGGCCTTCAGAAAGGCCATTGCAGGTGCGGAATTACTGATATACCCTTGGAAGGGTAAAGTACCAAAATACCCCTGAAAGGTAAATTACTAAAATGCCCTTGGCAGGTAAATTACGAAATGCCCTTGGTAGGTAAAATTACGGTTATACCCTTAGAGGTTGATTAGCGTGATTATGTTGTTTTATGTCTATCTAATTATGATGGTAATTCATGTTATACTTATATTTGATATATGTTAGCATACATGACATACTGCATGCACGAATTATTATGTCATATTGCATGGGTATGATGAGAGGAGGGGGAAGATATGATTATTTGTGACTTTAGGTCACCAGTGGTTTGGCACCACCAGTGGTTTGGTACCACATATGATTATTTGTGACTTTGGGTCACCAGTGGTTTGGCACCACCAGTGGTTTGGTACCACATATGTCATCTTCGTGACTCGTCCCAGTAGGTTGGCCCCACATATTATATTAAAAGGGATTGTCACCAGTGGTTTGACACCACAGTGGGTTGGCCCCACATATGATTATCTGTGACTTTGGGTCACCAGTGGTTTGGCACCACCAGTGGTTTGGTACCACATATGTTTATTTGTGACTTTGGGTCACCAGTGGTTTGGCACCACCAGTGGTTTGGTACCACATATGTTTATTTGTGACTTTGGGTCACCAGTGGTTTGGCACCACCAGTGGTTTGGTACCACACGGGGTAGAATCAGGAGTTTCGGATGGTTAGGTTTTTGGGTTGCATGACATGCATACTTGTTTATGAACTGTGTAAGGGCTTGTTATCTTCAGGATGGGGAATTGCACACTGAGTCTCGGTGACTCACCCCTTCCTTTACATTTGCAGATAATTCCTAGATCGCGGATATGGAGCCGGGATGGACTCGAGGTGGCCATGCTCAATAGTTGGCTTCATTTTAAACGGTTAAATTTTGGTTTTACTTTGTTTTAAATTTTGGGGTTTTGGTTGTGTAATAAGGCCATCTATATTTTGCTTTGGGTTTAATTATTTATTTGAATTTGTGTTAAACATTAAAGCATGACTAACAAGTAAAGAAATTATAAAATGAATGTTTTCACAACCTTAATAATCGAGATTCTTCCAAAACTTTACCATCGGGTAAATAAGTGAACTTGTAACAACGATAAGTCAACTCGATTCTCTTTAAAACAAACTTTGAGATGATTTTAATAAACTACTTAACGCAACTTTGGTTTTCATAAGATTAAGTGTTTTCTTCGCAAATTGACTCAACAGACTTGTCTTCCAAAAACGTTTTACCCTGTGACATACCAGATTCGGTCGTAGCGTTTTGACCGAGTTTGGGGTGTTACACCCTAGCTCAAAATAATGGTAGAAATAGCTAAACTGAGTTACGGGAATCTCAAAAATGTAAAGAACATTAAAAACGGGGCTTGGATGCACTTACTATTGAGCTTGAAAGCTTGAAAATCCTAGCCGTGGCTTCCACCATGCTAAATTCAGCCAAGCAAGAAGATGGACAAGGGTTTTTGGCTTTTATTTTGTCTTTTAGTCCATTTAATTACTAGCTTACCAAAATGCTCTTAACTTAAAAATATCCTATTTCACTTATCTCAAGTCCATTTTTGTCCAACAATTTAACCAATGGTCTAATTAAAATTTAAGGACCTCCAATTTAAAATTTCATAGAAATTGGACACTTCTAACATGTGGAACTCAACTTTTGCACTATTTACAATTTAGTCCTTTTGACTAAATTGAGTGCCCAAACGTCGAAATTTTAGAACGAAATTTTTAAGAAATGTTTTTGTGAAATCGTAGACCATAAAAATATAATAAAAATAAGATTTTTCTCGTTGGATTTGTGGCCCCAAAACCATTGTTTCGACTAGGCCCAAAATCGGGCTGTTACAATTCTCCCCCTCTTTAGGGATTTTCGTCCCTGAAAATCTTACCAGAAGAAGTTGCTTTCAGCTTTCCTGAAACCCTTTCACTAATCTTCTCAGAATTACAAATTGATTTAGTTTCATATATCTCTTTCTAACATCCTTTAAACTTTAGCACACAGTACCGGAGTACACTGTCAAAATCTAAACTACTCTCTTAGACTTATCATTGATATAAAAACAAATTATTGTGCCAAAATGCAACTGCATTCTCAAAGTTTCCTATGGCTCATCCCATAATTGTGTTGTAACCTTCGAATCTCCATCCGACATAATGGAACTGGTACTCTGCATAATCGAATAATCTCAGAAACATATTACTCAACTAATTTGTCAAATAAGAAATCTGTACATAATGAAATGATCATACGGATCTTTCTTTGTCAAATGATTAATCATAAGCCAATTATCATCTTCCTTTTCGGGGATAATGACAATCTCGATATGAAATCTATGGTAACTCTATCTCATTATCACTCTTGCACAACCACTGACTGTATTAGTCCTGAATACACTTGATTTTTGACTTTTGTCTGTTAACATATCGTCATCTGAATACGGATCCTGGATATCATGTAACATACACAATCATTAACACATCTACTTTATATGACTGCACCGTTTATTACTCTTGGATGAACCGACGAGCTACTACTGAGTCTAGTACAAAACTTTTGTACAGACTCTAGATTACCCAGTACGCGAATTCCATCTCATAACAATAATAATAACAAGAATCAGGTTCAACCTGAAATTCGAAATAGAGAGTCGTTTCACACTGTACTCGTTTAGTTCACCACTCTCTATCATATTTCTGAGCTTCTCAGTTCACAAACAAAGCATCGCTTAAGCTTTTAACTTAACTAGAACTAGTCCATCATCAAATAAGATCAATCAAGTAACTAGTACTCACAAAAATAAACAAAGATTTTCCATTCAAGCATTTGTAACCATACTTGCTTTCCAAAAGGTAAGTCGATAATTACTCACAGTCTGTTAACATCTCAAAACATTCTCGTTGTCTTAATTTCAGATCTTTCTGCGACATTAGATATTTTAACCCATTAGGATAAGGAAGCATATGACATTTTTCGTCAAACATATGAAATCATCCAATTCACAACATAGATATAAAAGAGGCTGTCTCTAAATCATTAGTCGAATAGTTCTTTTTCATGTGACCTTAACCGTCTGAATGTGCAAACTACTTCTTTACATTCTTGTATTAAAACATATTCCGATCTGTTCAATAGTACATCATTGAAAAATTTGCAATTTCTTTACTCAATTCAAACTGAACTCAAAACTAGAGCTTCGGTTAATAATACTTTCAACTGTTTAGAACTTTACTAACATGCGTAGATCATTCAAATTTTCATAAATGTGATGACTTTATTAATTGGTACAACTTTAACTCATAATAACATCATTCGATTAGAACAATCCAATAGGCATATCTCTGTATCATACTTTCCAGAATATAATTTCCTCATTCAGACTGTCCGTCTATATACTTGTGAATGCACAAAATTCATTACTATACTTGAGGATACTTTAAATACACATAACTCAATTGAGTCGAATAGTCGAGACTAGCTTCTTCTTTATCTGTGACATTGCATAATCTATGTAATCTTTAAAACATTCTGATATTTCTTCTAAAGTTGTTTTCACTTTCCAAACTATTCTCATCTCCGTATACATTACTAATTATTTCATCATTGAACTCTTTAGTTTCACACTTATGAACTTATTCAACATGGTTCTTGTAAAATTTCATCATAAAGCATCACTGGTAAGGGGGTGAGGTCGTAAAGCCTCTAAATTGACTCTCATAAATACACACATATGACTTAGCATTCATCATTAACGTAATATCATCATAATCACATAATTCACTTCAGACAATTTAATATACTTATTCATTTTACGAATGTTTTCTGCCATCCACAATTTCAAACAATGAATTTACTTACTAACATTTTTCAAATTAGAGAACGCCTTACGGGTTTGAGTACGTCGTTTACTTGATGCCATAGTCCAACTATGGTCTTACACGTACACACATGTACTGCCATGGTCCAACCATGGTCTTACGTCCACAATGCCATAACCCAGTTATGGTCTTTTCACTGAAATGCCATAGCCCAGCTATGGTCTTACATTCCATACTTTGCCATGGTCCAACCATGGTTTTATCCATCAATTCATCATTGAACGATCACACTCTATTCATGGTTCAATAACAAAGACGTAAATTATAACATCATATTATCTCTAATTTAACAAGTAAACATAAAATTGAACCACATTAACATACTGATTACACTTATTCAAACAAGTGTACATAAACACACATTCCGTCAATTTGTGTAAGTGTACTTATCATATTCACTTAATCAAATAGGTTGGGCACATAACATCATATGCATGCCAAGCAAACATGAATGGGCTTATCACCATATAAACTTTCATTTTATTCCACGTTTCCACATTTCTCAACTCATGGTAATCTCACTTTGTATATTAACACATACATATCATGAACTTTTATTCATACCTTTCTAAGTTTCGTCTCATCACAAACACATTTCAATCACCTCAATATCGTTTTTCAACATTATAAAAAATAGCTCGGTTGGAAGTCATCTCTGTCTTAACAAAACAATTTCGTTAGAGCTGGGAGATATCACACTATCACCGTCCACATATGGCATGTATAGCTAGACACTTACTCATGCTAGGTTAGTCCGAGAACCGACTAAACCATAACTCTGATACCACTAAATGTAACACCCCCTACCTGTGTCCGACGCCGGGACAGGATACGAGGCATCACTGGACTTAAACATAAACATTTATACCAAATCGGGCTATAAAATTTCATTCAATTTAAAATCACACATTCACATGCAAATCATCCCTTATATGGGCTCACGATGCCCAAAACAATCATTGGGAACTGTTCGGGACTAAACTGAGAACTTAGGAAACTTTTAGAAGACTTAGAAAGTTTTTTCATGAAAACAGACGTCACACGCCCGTGTGGCTTGGGACACGCCCGTGTGGGTAGGTCGTGCGGTCACACACGCCCATGTCCTCAGCCCGTGCAACTCTTTGTTTATGACATCATCAACAAAATAGGGTCATACGACCAAGTCACACGACAGTGTGCTTAGGCCGTGTGGCGAATTAAATTTCAAAAAAAAAGATGTAGACTTCAGACGCCCTAGCCACAAGCCCATGTCCCGGGACCGTGTCCTCCACACGGCTGAGACACATATCCGTGTCTCTGCTCGTGTGGCCAAGAAAATGGCTATTTACCAAACCATTTGGCACCCTCATTTGCACATACTTAAACACAACCTCAATGGCATCTTTCATGGCATAATTATCATCAACACATCCTAAATCCATCCATACCAAACAGACATAACCACATCACATGAAACCTTTAGTATAAGCACACTCATATAAATAGGCATTACAACTCATTAACCAATATGAGCCACATCTCATGACCATATACAAAATGAATCATATTACCATTATGAACCAACACATTTGGCCAAATCAAATGACACATACACAATTGACTATATACTTATACATGCCATAAACTTAAGAGGTCTGTATTCACTTTTACCCCACGATGATAGCTTGATAGTGTGATAGCATCTCCGATGATCTCCAACTCGAGGTAGCGAAAACACTATAAGATATGAGAAAGGAAGGGGAGTAAGCTACAATGCTTAGTAAATTTGTATGCAAATAATAAGCAACTTATTAACATGTTTTTCACCAATTCTCACAATATGTTCTCTAGGTAATACAATTATAATTGTATAAAATTTCACAATTCATTTATGTTCATCTTGAGGTGTCTACTAGAGTTATAGTCACTAAATTATTTTTATCCGGAGCTACGAAACTCCAAATTAATATCCTTTAATTTTCCTTGAAACTAGATTCACATATATTTTTACCATAAACTTTTCAGAATTTTTGGTTCAGCTAATAAATACAGTTTATTCTTTAAAGTCTCCCCTGTTTCACTATGTGACAGTTCTAACCCCTCTTCACTAAAAAATTATTTTCTCTTGGTAAATAACTCGAATAATGTTCCCATTTGTTTATCTTGAAAATAGACTCATTACGAAATTCAGGTATATAAATTTTATCCCTTGATTATTTTTGTAAAATTTTTAATGAATTTCCCAAGTCAGAATAGGGGATTTCGAAATCACTCTGGCCCTCTCTTATAAAAATTCAAATATCTAATAACATAAAATTCTTTTGCTTACATCGTTTCTTTTATGAGAAAATAGACTCAATGTGATTTAATTTAATATCTTACTCAACTTCTAATTAAATTTCCACCATTTTTGGTAAATTTTCAAAGTGATACAACTGCTGCTGTCCAAACTATTTTATTACTAATTTTACTCTATCATGTTTTCTTTGTATTAATTCTCATTTACACACACATAACACTAAAATATATCCATAGTTAGCAATGCCAACATGCTAGTCATCATCAAATATTTACAAGCCATTCATTGGCCAATTTAACCTATACATCAACAACCACATTTCCCACTTATTCGTACATCATAAACATGGTCTTATAACCACAAGGTCATTCTCATATGTATAACTTACTCGTTTACCTTCTTACCAAAATTTGATCACATCCCGAGCACATTGCTCATGAGTGTATACATACATATACTTGCACTTAATCATCACATATCACATATTGGATGTGAGTTTCTCATATGTGCCTATATCACTTCATAACATAACTTTAGCACTTTTATTCTCTTGACATATACTTAGCTATTTGTCATCTGTACATAAACCTAGCTCTTTGCCCGTTGAACTACTCGGAATATCGGAGGATGCTCGATCTCATCATACATGTATCATGATGCTAATGCCATATCCTAGATATGGTCTTACATGGGATCACCTCTTGATGCCGATGCCATATCCCAGATATGGTCTTACACAGGAGCTCTTGTCTCGATGTCTATGCCATATCCTAGATATGGTCTTACGCAGGAGCTCTTGTCTCGATGTCTATGCCAAATCCCAGATATGGTCTCATACAAGATCGTATATAGAAGTCGATGCCATGTCCCAGACATGATCTTACACGAGATTTTCCTTTGGTGCCGAGGCCATGTCCCAGACGTGGTCTTATACGGAACCTTCCTTACTCGATGCGATGCCATGTCCCAAATGTGGGCTTATACGAGACCTTCCTTATTCGGTGCCGATGCCATGTCCCAAACATGGTCTTATACGGGACCTATATTCGGTGCCGATGCCATGTCCCAAACATGGTCTTATACGGAACCTACATTCGGTGCCGATGCCATGTCCCAGACATGGTCTTATACGGGACCTTCCTTCACTCATTTTGTGACATAGGTATCCTTGTTATTCCGAATGTTCAACCGGGACTTCAACTTAACACATTTTCATCAAATTCTCATCGAGGCATCATTAGTTGATTTCATAGAAATAATATTCATTTCTCATAATATCAGACAATTAATAACATAAAAACATTATGTAGCTTTAGTTTCACAAAAACTTACCTCGGTACCCAAAATGTGCGTAAATATTCAATTTAGTCCACAACCTTGTTCTTGTCTCAGTTTCGGTCCGGGCTTCATGTTTCTTGATCTATAATAACAATTTCATTTGGTTAATACTCACATTGATTAAATTAACTCATGAATCATACTTTAGCAAAATTACAAATTTTCCCCTAAACTTTGTCATATTTACACTTTTGCCCCTAAGCTCGTAAAATGATTTTTATTCAATTTCCTTGTATTTTAGGCCTCGCTGAACCATTTTCATAACTATAACAGTCTACAATTTGCATTCATTCACACATTTTCATGCATTTTTAATTTTTTACAAACTAGTCCTTTTATGCATTTTCATTGAAAAGCCTATTTGATTCCAAATGGTTCAACGGGCAATTCTGAGAAATGAAAGACTATGTGAAATGTGTAAACGTTTCAGGTATGTTTGAAATGTATGCTATGTTTAAGCATGTAAGGTAAGTGTAACATCCTGAATTTGGGCCTAGAATAAATGGGTTTCGTGTGTTCAGAAAATGGATTTTTGTCGATCGGAAAAAAAAAGGGAATAATGAATTAAGTGTGATTAAAAAAATTTATGATTTGCATGTTTAGTTTAATTTTTAGGTGATTTAGGAAGGGTTGGTAGTGTTGGAAAAGTCCTAGGCTCGATCAAGCGATTTAGCAAAAATTTTGTTTTACCCTTAAGAGTGGTTGGTGTTTTAGTTAGAAGGCTTTTAAAATATTTTTGGGTTGAAGATAACCCAATGAAGTAGGTGGTCTGGTGGCTTGGGGCGTTCTCAATAAGCTGGAGGTCAAAGGTTCAAGTCTTGGGTATGGCAAAAAATTTTATTTCGCATATGTTAGTATGAAGGCCAGAGTTTAGGCCTTATAATTAGTTGGGGCTGTTTCATGACACAAGGAAATGCCTGGCCCAGTGGCAAAAGCGTTAGGAGCAGGAAGGGGAGCAAGGTTCTAGTCGCGTTGTGCGCGAAATGTTGGGTTTTTTTTAGTAAACCTGGAGCATGGAATAAAGGTTGATAATTAATTGGGAAGGAATTATAACTCAAATGAAACGGGCGGTGCAGTGGCAAAGGGAGTGTGTCATAGTGAAGAGGTCAAAGGTTCGAAGCTGGGTGTTGGTTAATATTTTTAGATTTCTTTAGATGATTCGGTCGTTGGGAAAATAGGCTTTAAAAGAAGTTGACAACGGAATATATCACAAGAATGGTTGTGGTGCAGTGGCTGGTAGCGTGTGGTGGTTCCTGCAGGTCTCGGGTTCGAGTTGCCTTGTGCGCAATAACTTGAAATTTTGCTGCTGGCGTGGGAAGGTGTTTGAAGTGGACCAAAACACCAATTGATGGCTGTTCGGGGGAAGCAATTTGAATGTTATTCAAATTGGATTTTTGGCTAGTAATGGAATTTTTGGATGAGGATTGAAGATAAAATTTAGTGATAATAAAGGAATTTAATTGGTGATAAGTTTGAGTCGATTAGGGAGTGTAGGTTTATTCTATTTATTTATTTATTTTAGTATATATGGGTACTGAATTTTCTGTTTTTATTTGCTTAATTTTTAGTTATCAGGAAGGGCACTTTCGGGTTTTGATAGGTAAGTGCCGAAATTTCTATAAATAGGGGGTAGCTCATGAATTCTGCCATTTAAACCCTACTCTTTTCTTATTTCTCTGTGCCGAATTTTTCATTTAGAACAGTCTCTAGTTTTCTCTCTTTCGAAGCATCTCTTCTTCTTTTGCTTTTCTGTCAGAAATCAAAACTTCTGAGGTCTCATCAAATTGTCGAAACCCTGCAAACACTTTCTCTTTTCTTTAATATTCATTGGCCGAATATCTCTTGGCTATCTCTTCAATTCTTTGTTCTTCCAAAAGTCGAAAACATATCAGTCCTCTCTTGCTCATCTTTCCCGGATTTCCTTAAAAAGTCGAAACTTCTAGATCTCTAATATTCTACGGTTGTCGAATCTTTTACAAGGGATAGCCGAAACCTTCAGTAGAGGTAAGTACCGATTTGGGTTATCTTTTGATCTTTTTTCGGCTTTTGGAGGCCATAGCCGAATGGCCATATGGAATTAATCTTGTGTTTTTCTTCTTTTTCGACATTCCGAGATCTGAAGGGGGAGTCAATCGCTTAGATCTCTAAGTCAAGGTTCAGTAACACTCGAATCGTGTTACTTTCGAGATTTCAAGGTAAGGAGATCTATTGATTTTAGCGTGTAAATTCGGGTATTTATTAACCCTTGGCTGAATGTAGGGGATGCCAAATCTTCGCGTTCTTCCGGCTTTTGACCAAGGATTTAGACTAAGGGTTGTAGATCCAGATAGTAAGGACAACTAAGGGTGTAAAACTATGCGATATCAGGTGTGTAACACTTCCACATCACTTAGATTGCCTGTTAAAATATGTTTACTAATCTGTTACATTTTGATAAATGCTGAAATCCCGGTATAATGATTGAAACCCCAAAGAGGGTAAAAGCGAATTACCAGGTTAGTGATCCCTGTCATTCTAAGTGAATGTTTTGATTAAACGATATGAGTATGCCGATTTTCTGTGATTGCATGGGGTTGGGTTTGATGAAAGGGGAAGTGTTCTGTTGTAGCGGCTTTTGCTGTGACCTGTTGTAGCGGCTTTTGCCGTGATCTGTTGTAGCAGCTTTTGCCGTGATCTGTTGTAGTGGCTTTTGCCATGACCTGTTGTAGTGGCTACGGCCATGATCTGACGATGAGCAGTACGACTACCATCAACGGCGTGTAGCGGTGCGGGTTGATTGTAGAAATCCCCTATGGTGTGAATGGCTGGTACGGGTGGCTTGTAGCTGATGGAAACCTAGGATTTGGGTTGGGCTTGCATAATTTTTGTTATATATATTAATATGCTATTCTGTTCTGTGGGGCTAAAGCCCAAATCTAATGGTGCATGAGGGTTGCACATTGAGTCTCGCGACTCAACCAATTACTTAACATTTTCAGGTAGCACCTAGTGCATCAGACTGGGCTAGAGAGGAGCGCAAGGTGGCCATGCAAAAGAACATTTGGATTCAGCAAAAAGACTTTAGTTTATTATTTTATATTTTTATTTAATGGGTTTTAAATCTCGTTGTAATAAGGCCATGGGCCACTGGATTCATATTTATTTTGGGGTTTTATTTTGGGCTTTGACTGTTACTAGACATTTAAATGTTATGTTTAATTAGACTAGGGCATGTACTAAATTTTGGTTTTAAATTCATAAAGGCATCAGTTAAATTTATATTTTATATATTATCTAATTACTAAGTTTTCCGGTATAAACATTTAAGTTAGAAAAGATATTTTTTTTTTTAAAAAAAAGTGACATGTTTTACAAAAATTTCCTAGTGGCATGCCAAATCCGGTCGTGGTGTTTGGGCCGGGTTTGGGGTGTTAGAAACTGGTATCAGAGCCCGGTTCAAAACTCGGCTCTGGGGGTTTCTGGGCTCAAAACATTTTCAAAAATGGGCTTTTGAAACATGCATGTTTTTAGATGATAACTAGTTTGTTAGCTCAGCATGGCACCTGCGTCTCCAGCCCAAGTCCGCCAGGTAAGTATTCTGAACTCACTGTGTGTGTTATATATGTGTGTGGGCTTGATGGGCTTTATGGGACATAGACTATTTAGATTAGAACTTGATGGACTCTAGGCTTAGCTGAAACAACTCCTTAAACCTCATAAGACTTAATTTCACTAAACAAACCCGTGAACGAGTCGCAAGACTAGGGTGTGGCAACAGGCATGCGCATGTCTAGGATTGGATCCGGAAGAGCTTGGTACTTAAGCAGTCCTAGTGACTCACCTCCTCTTCGCTGGAATCCAACCTGGTGCGTAGTGACTGTTCACCCTAGCCACAATGAATTGTTGACGGGCCAAAATCTATAATTAAAACCCGAAAGGGACCAGCCACCTTATTTTTACAAAATTGCTAAAATACCCTTATTTTGAAAAAAAATACCAAGATACCCATGATTTGCAAATATACCCCGATTTACAAAGTCAACGGAATTTTTCCTTAGAAAAAAAACACACACACAACACACGACAACAACCAAAAGCCCACAACCACCTGAACACTACTATCATTCTTTTGAAATCAAATTCTCCAAGATACCCCTGTTTAAAAAAAAACCCTTGGTTTTGTAAAATTTTTTTTTGAAAATACCCTTGATTTGTAAAAATTTCCCAAAATATCCTTGATTTGTAAAATTACCAAATTACCCCTGATTCGTAAAGTGGCCAAAATACCCTGATTTGTAATATGACCAAAATACCCCGGATCACCAAATTACCGAAATAGCCCTGGATTGTAAAAATTACCAAAATACCCATATTTAAGAAATCAACAAGGAACTCTATTTTGAAAATTACGAAAATACCCCTGTAGGATAAAATTACGAAAATACCCCTAGGCAGTGGAATAACGAAAATACCCCTATGTATTGAATGTGGGTGTATGGATGTTGTTTGTATGTTGATTGTTGAATGTATGTAGTTCCTAGAATTAGGAGATAAACTTGAGATTGAAACTGTAGATAGGTTCAAATTCGAAAGAACTACTTTTGAAACTAATGTCCATAAGATTGTTCGTGGTTAATCAGTGAAAGAAATTAATAATTCATAAAACTTCTAATTCAGATAATACGAGGTACTGAAGGATGTTAAAGAAATCGGTGAAACACTTCGGGTTGGGTGCGTGGACTGTAAGAAAAAAAGAGATCGTAGTTTTCTAGGGTTGCAGTCTCGTTCTGTGAAGCATGTTAAGGTACGTCCAAACTGTCGGGTTTGCGAATATTGCAGAAGGCGTCATCTGGTGAATGTTGGAGGAAGGTAGGAATGTGTTTAAGATGCGGGTCTGAGGAGCATAAGGCTCGGGATTGTTCAATCACCATTAAGTCGGGTATGTTTTGTGTGGATGCTATATTTTTGGGTATAGAAACTGTATGCGTGCAATGTTTATACATTATTAAATTAGAGTGCGCAGCGAAAGCATAGTGGTGAGACTTGGGTAGTACGATTAGTAGTTAGTTGGACATTTCGAGGACGAAATTTTTTTAAGGAGGGTAGAACTGTAACATCCTGAATTTGGGCCTAGAATAAATGGGTTTTGTGTGTTCAAAAAAATGGATTTTTGTCGATCGAAAAAAAAGGGGAATAATGAATTAAGTGTGATTAAAAAAAATTATGATTTGCATGTTTCGTTTAATTTTTAGGTGATTTAGGAAGGGTTGGTAGTGTTGGAAAGGTCCTAGGCTCGATCAAGGGATTTAGCAAAAATTTTGTTTTACCCTTAAGAGAGGTTGGTGTTTTAGTTAGAAGGCTTTTAAAATATTTTTGGGTTGAAGATAACCCAATGAAGTAGGTGGTCTGGTGGCTTGGGGCGTTCTCAATAAGCTGGAGGTCAAAGGTTCAAGTCTTGGGTATGGAAAAAATTTTTATTTCGCATATGTTAGTATGAAGGCCAGAGTTTAGGCCTTATAATTAGTTGGGGCTGTTCCATGACACAAGGAAACGCCTGGCCCAGTGGCGAAGGCGTTAGGAGCAGGAGGGGGAGCAAGGTTCTAGTCGCGTTGTGCGCGAAATGCTGTGTTTTTTTAGTAAACCTGGAGCACGGAATAAAGGTTGACAATTAATTGGGAAGGAATTATGACTCAAATGAAACGGGCGGCGTAGTGGCAAAAGGAGTGTGTCATAGTGAAGAGGTCAGAGGTTCGAAGCTAGGTGTTGGTTAATATTTTTAGATTTCATTGGATGATTCGGTCGCTGGGAAAATAGGCTTTAAAAGAAGTTGACAACGGAATATATCACAAGAATGGTTGTGGTGCAGTGGCTGGTAGCGTGTGGTGGTTCCTGCAGGTCTCGGGTTCGAGTTGCCTTGTGCGCAATAACTTGAAATTTTGCTGCTGGCGTAGGAAGGTGTTTAAAGTGGACCAAAACACCAATTGATAGCTGCTGTTTGGGGGAAGCAATTTGAATGTTATTCAAATTGGATTTTCGGCTAGTAATGGAATTTTGGATGAGGATTGAAGATAAAATTTAGTGATAATAAAGGAATTTAATTGGTGATAAGTTTGAGTCGATTAGGGAGTGTAGGTTTATTCTATTTATTTATTTATTTTAGTATATATGGGTACCGAATTTTTCCTTTTTATTTGCTTAATTTTTAGTTATCAGGAAGGGCACTTTCGGGTTTTGATAGGTAAGTGCCGAAATTTCTATAAATAGGGGGTAGCTCATCAACTCTGGCATTTAAACCCTACTCTTTTCTTCTTTCTCTGTGCCGAATTTTTCATTTAGAACAGTCTCTAGTTTTCTCTCTTTCGAAGCATCTCTTCTTCTTTTGCTTTTCTATTAGAAATCGAAACTTTTGAGGTCTCATCAAATTGCCAAAACCCTGCAAACACTTTCTTTTTTCTTTAATATTCATTGGCCGAATATCTCTTGGCCATCTCTCCAATTCTTTGTTCTTCCAAAAGCCGAAAACATATCAGTCCTCTCTTGTTCATTTTTTCGGGATTTCCTTAAAAAGTCGAAACTTCTAGATCTCTAATCTTCTACGATTGCCGAATCTTTTACAAGGGATAGCCGAAACCTTAAGTAGAGGTAAGTACCGATTTGGGTTATCTTTTGACCTTTTTCCGGCTTTTGGAGGCCATAGCCGAATGGCCATATGGAATTAATCTTGTTTTTTCTTTCTTTTTCGACATTCCGGGATTTGAAGGGGGAGTCAATCGAGTAGATATCTAAGTCAGGGTTCAGTAACACTCGAATCGTGTTACTTTCGGGATTTCAAGGTAAGGAGATCTATTGATTTTAGCGTGTAAATTAGGGTATTTATTAACTCTTGGTCGAATGTAGGGGAGGCCAAATCTTCGTGTTCTTCCGGCTTTTGAGCAAGGATTTAGACTAAGGGTTGTAGATCTAGATAGTAAGGATATTGACTAAGGGTGTAAAACTACGCGATATCAGGTGTGTAACACTTCCACACCACTTAGATTGCCTGTTAAAATATGTTTATTAATCTGTTATATTTTGATAAATGCCGAAATCCCGACAAAACGATTGAAACCCCAAAGAGGGTAAAAGCGAATTACCAGGTTAGTGATCCCTGTCATTCTAAGTGAATGTTCTGATCAAAGGATATGAGTATGCCGATTTTCTGTGATTGCATGGGGTTGGGTTTGATGAAAGGGGAAGTGTTCTATTATAGCGACTTTTGCTGTGACCTGTTGTAGCGGCTTTTGCCGTGATCTGTTGTAGCGGCTTTTGCCGTGATCTGTTGTAGTGGCTTTTGCCATGACCTGTTGTAGTGGCTACAGCCATGATCTGACGATGAGCAGCACGACTACCATCAACGGCGTGTAGCGGTGCGGGTTGATTGTAGAAATCCCCTATGGTGTGAATGGCTGGTACAGGTGGCGTGTAGCGGATGGAAACCTAGGATTTCGGTTGGGCGTGCATAATTTTTGTTATATATATATATTAATCTGTTATTCTGTTCTGTGGGGCTAAGGCCCAAATCTAATGGTGCATGAGGGTTGCACACTGAGTCTCGTGACTCAACCAATTACTTAACATTTTCAGGTAGCACCTAGTGCATCGGACCGGGCTGGAGAGGAGCGCAAGGTGGCCATGCAAAAGAACATTTGGATTCAGCAAAAAGACTTTAGTTTATTATTTTATATTTTTATTTAATGGGTTTTAAATCTCGTTGTAATAAGGCCATGGGCCACTGGATTCGTATTTATTTTGGGGTTTGACTGTTACTAGACATTTAAATGTTATGTCTAATTAGACTAGGGCATGTACTAAATTTTGGTTTTAAATTCATAAAGGCATCAGTTAAATTTATATTTTATATATATTATCTAATTACTAAGTTTTCCGGTATAAACATTTAAGTTAGAAAAGATTTTTTTTTAAAAAAGAGTGACATGTTTTACAAAAATTTCGTAGTGGCATGCCAGATCCGGTTCTGGTGTTTGGGCCAGGTTTGGGGTGTTACAAATTGGTATCAGAGCCCAGTTCAAAACTCGGCTCTGGGGGTTTTTGGGCTCAAAACGTATTCTAAAAATGAGCTTTTGAAACATGCATGTTTTTAGATGAGAACTGGTTTGTTAGCTCGGCATGACACCTGCGTCTCCGGCCCAAGTTCGCCAGGTAAGTATTCTGAACTCACTGTGTGTTATATATGTATGTGGGCTTGATGGGCTTTATGGGACATAGACTATTTAAATTAGAACTTGATGGACTGTAGGCTTAGCTGAAATAACTCCTTAAACCTCATAAGACTTAATTTCACTAAACAAACCCGTGAACGAGTCGCAAGACTAGGGTGTGGCAACAGGCATGCGCATGTCTAGGATTGGATCCGGAAGAGCTTGGTACTTAAGCAGTCCTAGTGACTCACCTCCTCTTCGCTGGAATCCTACCTGGTGCGTAGTGACTGTTCACCCTAGCCACAAGGAATTGTTGACAGGCCAAAATCTATAATTAAAACCCGAAAGGGACCAACCACCTTATTTGTATAAAATTGCTAAAATACCTTTATTTTGAAAAAAAAAATACCAATATACCCATGATTTGCAAATATATCCCGATTTACAAAGTCAACGGAATTTTTCCTTAGAAAAAAAAACACACACACACAACACACGACAACAACCAAAAACCCACAACCACCTGAACACTACTATCATTTTTTTTGAAATCAAATTCTCCAAGATACCCCTGTTTAAAAAAAAAACCCCTTGGTTTTGTAAATTTTTTTTTGAAAATACCCTTGATTTGTAAAAATTTCCCAAAATATCCTTGATTTGTAAAATTACCAAATTACCCCTGATTCGTAACCTGGCCAAAATACCCTGATTTGTAATATGACCAAAATACCCCAGATCACCAAATTACCGAAATAGCCCTGGATTGCAAAAATTACCAAAATACCCATATCTCATGAAATCAACAAGGAACTCTATTTTGAAAATTATGAAAATACCCCTGTAGGATAAACTTATGAAAAAACCCCTGGGTAGTGGAATAACAAAAATGCCCCTATGTATTGAATGTGGGTGTATGGATGTTGTCTGTATGTTGATTGTTGAATGTATGTAGTTCCTAGTATTAGGAGATAAACTTGAGACTAAAACTGTAGATAGGTTCAAATTCGAAAGAACTACTTTTGAAACTACTGTCCATAAGATTGTTCGTGGTTAATCAGTGAAAGAAATTAATAATTCATAAAACTTCTAATTCATATAATACGAGAATCATCGATGAGCGCTAGAAGAGGAAGAAGAGGCCGCGGTCGAGGCCGTAGAAGTGTTAGGACTGATGTGCTGACTCAGCTGGTTAGGGAGGTACTGAAGAAGGTTAAAGAAATCGGTGAAACACTTCGGGTTGGGTGCATGGACTGTAAGAAAAAAAGAGATCGTAGTTTTCTAGGGTTGCAGTCTCGTTCTGTGAAGCATGTTAAGGTACGCCCAAACTTTCGGGTTTGCGAATATTGCAGAAGGCGTCATCTGGGTGAATGTTGGAGGAAGTCAGGAACGTGTTTAAGATGCGGGTCTGAGGAGCATAAGGCTCGGGATTGTTCAATCACCATTAAGTCGGGTATGTTTTGTGTGGATGCTATATTTTTGGGTATAGAAACTACATGCGTGCAATGTTTATATATTATTAAATTAGAGTGCGCAGCGAAAGCATAGTGGAGAGACTTGGGTATTACGATTAGTAGTTAGTTGGAAATTTCGAGGACGAAATTTCTTTAAGGAGGGTAAAACTGTAACATCCTGAATTTGGGCCTAGAATAAATGGGTTTCGTGTGTTCAGAAAATGGATTTTTGTCGATCGAAAAAAAAGGGAATAATGAATTAAGTGTGATTAAAAAAAATTATGATTTGCATGTTTAGTTTAATTTTTAGGTGATTTAGGAAGGGTTGGTAGTGTTGGAAAAGTCTTAGGCTCGATCAAGGGATTTAGCAAAAATTTTGTTTTACCCTTAAGAGTGGTTGGTGATTTAGTTAGAAGGCTTTTAAAATATTTTTGGGTTGAAGATAACCCAATGAAGTAGGTGGTCTAGTGGCTTGGGGCGTTTTCAATAAGCTGGAGGTCAAAGGTTCAAGTCTTGGGTATGGCAAAAATTTTTATTTCGCATATGTTAGTATGAAGGCCAGAGTTTAGGCCTTATAATTAGTTGGGGCTGTTTCATGACACAAGGAAACGCCTGGCCCAGTGGCAAAGGCGTTAGGAGCAGGAGGGGGGAGCAAGGTTCTAGTCGCGTTGTGCGCGAAATGTTGGGTTTTTTTAGTAAACCTGGAGCACGGAATAAAGGTTGATAATTAATTGGGAAGGAATTATGACTCAAATAAAACGGGCGGCGCAGTGGCAAAGGGAGTGTGTCATAGTGAAGAGGTCAGAGGTTCGAAGCTAGGTGTTGGTTAATATTTTTAGATTTCTTTGGATGATTCGGTCGCTGGGAAAATAGGCTTTAAAAGAAGTTGACAATGGAATATATCACAAGAATGGTTGTGGTGCAGTGGCTGGTAGCATGTGGTGGTTCCTGCAGGTCTCGGGTTCGAGTTGCCTTGTGCGTAATAACTTGAAATTTTGCTGCTGGCGTGGGAAGGTGTTTGAAGTGGACCAAAACACCAATTGATGGCTGCTGTTCGGGGGAAGAAATTTGAATGTTATTCAAATTGGATTTTTGGCTAGTAATGGAATTTTTGGATGAGGATTGAAGATAAAATTTAGTGATAATAAATGAATTTAATTGGTGATAAGTTTGAGTCGATTAAGGAGTGTAGGTTTATTCTATTTATTTATTTATTTATTTATTTTAGTATATATGGGTACCGAATTTTCCCTTTTTATTTGCTTAATTTTTAGTTATCAGGAAGGGCACTTTCGGGTTTTGATAGGTAAGTGCCGAAATTTCTATAAATAGGGGGGTAGCTCATCAATTCTGGCATTTAAACCCTACTCTTTTCTTCTTTCTCTGTGCCGAATTTTTCATTTAGAACAGTCTCTAGTTTTCTCTCTTTCGAAGCATCTCTTCTTCTTTTGCTTTTCTGTCAGAAATCGAAACTTCTGAGGTCTCATCAAATTGCCGAAACCCTGCAAACACTTTCTCTTTTCTTTAATATTCATTGGCCGAATATCTCTTGGCCATCTCTTCAATTCTTTGTTCTTCCAAAAGCCGAAAACATATCAGTCCTCTCTTGTTCATCTTTCCGGGATTTCCTTAAAAAGCCGAAACTTCTAGATCTCTAATCTTCTACGGTTGCAGAATCTTTTACAAGGGATAGTTGAAACCTTCAGTAGAGGTAAGTACCGATTTGGGTTATCTTTTGATCTTTTTTCGGCTTTTGGAGGCCATAGCCAAATGGCCATATGGAATTAATCTTGTGTTTTTCTTTCTTTTTCGACATTCCAGGATTTGAAGGGGGAGTCAATCGCTTAGATCTCTAAGTCAGGGTTCAGTAACACTCGAATCATGTTACTTTCGGGATTTCAAGGTAAGGAGATCTATTGATTTTAGCGTGTAAATTCGGGTACTTATTAACCCTTGGCCGAATGTAGGGGAGGCCAAATCTTCGTGTTCTTCCGGCTTTTGAGCAAGGATTTAGACTAAAGGTTGTAGATCCAGATAGTAAGGATATTGACTAAGGGTGTAAAACTACGCGATATCAGGTGTGTAACACTTCCACACCACTTAGATTGCCTATTAAAATATGTTTATTAATCTATTATATTTTGATAAATGCTGAAATCCCGGCATAACGATTGAAACCCCAAAGAGGGTAAAAGCGAATTACCAGGTTAGTGATCCCTGTCATTCTAAGTGAATGTTCTGATCAAATGATATGAGTATGCCGATTTTCTGTGTTTGCATGAGGTTGGGTTTGATGAAAGAGGAAGTGTTCTGTTGTAGCGGCTTTTGCCGTGACCTGTTGTAGCGGCTTTTGACGTGATCTGTTGTAGCGGCTTTTGCCGTGATCTGTTGTAGTGGCTTTTGCCATGACCTGTTGTAGTGGCTACGGCCATGATCTGACGATGAGCAGCACGACTGCCATCAACGGCGTGTAGTGGTGTGGGTTGATTGTAGAAATCCCCTATGGTATGAATGGCTGGTACGGGTGGCGTGTAGCGGATGGAAACCTAGGATTTGGGTTGGGCTTGCATAATTTTTGTTATATATATTAATCTGTTATTCTGTTCTGTGGGGCTAAGGCCCAAATCTAATGGTGCATGAGGGTTGCACATTGAGTCTCGCTACTCAACCAATTACTTAACATTTTCAGGTAGCACCTAGTGCTTCGTACCGGGCTGGAGAGGAGCGTAAGGTGGCCATGCAAAAGAACATTTGGATTCAGCAAAAAGACTTTAGTTTATTATTTTATATTTTTATTTAATGGGTTTTAAATCTCGTTGTAATAAGGCCATGGGCCACTGGATTCATATTTATTTTGGGGTTTTATTTTGGGCTTTGACTATTACTAAACATTTAAATGTTATGTTTAATTAGACTAGGGCATGTACTAAATTTTGGTTTTAAATTCATAACGGTATCAGTTAAATTTATATTTTATATGTATTATCTAAGAACTAAGTTTTCCGGTATAAACATTTAAGTTAAAAAAGATATTTTTTTAAAAAAAAAGTGACATGTTTTACAAAAATTTCCTAGTGGCATGCCAGATCCGGTCGTGGTGTTTGGGCCGGGTTTGGGGTGTTACAGTAAGTATATGTGAAATTGCAAAAGAGAGATATGTACATAGATTCCATGAGACAAAATGTGATATTTGTATGAATGTGCTATAAACAAAAGAGATATTTAGAGATATGATGTGTTGGTAGGCAATGGCTAAACAAATGATCCGAAGAAGAATTATGAATTTGCAATTGAGATATGTCAATGATCTTGTATTTGATATGATTATGAATGTTTATATGTGAAGTTTATTTGTATATGGCTTACTAAGCTTTTGAAAGCTTACTCTGTGTGTGTTTGCATGGTTTTATAGATCGTTAAAGCTACAGAAGGCTCGGGGATCGTCGAAGATCGTCACCATACTATCAAACTCTATTTGGTACCTTTTGAATATGTATATATTAAGTATGGCATGTATAGTCTAAATGAAATGGTAATGTTTTGAAAGGTGTAAAATAGCCATGTGATATGGCTAGATAATGAAAACGATGTGAATAAGTAATTCATGCTATATGATGTATATTTTGTTATGGTTTGATGGCTAATAATTGAATTAATGAGATGGTCAAACTTATGGTAAGTTTTATGATGCAAAGTTGGTATATTATAGATGAAAAGATGTCGTAGTGAAATGATAGTTTGTGATTGGATTTTGCTTAGAAATGCTTGTGATATGAATGAGATAAATGTTGCATAAGTTATGGTATGTTGATATGTTCTTGAATGGTTAGAAAAGATGGTCAATTAGGTATGTTTCGGTTACATTTGATGCTTGTAATGATGCTTATTTGTGCTTATAGGTATAACCCAAAGTGTGGGTGGCAAATTGGCCTTGTAAATGGCCTATATTTGCCCACACGGTTGAGCACACGGGCGTGTGACTCGACCGTGTCCCTCGTGGTTGCATTTCAAAACAAGTCAGTTTCAACCACGGGCTGGACACACGGGCGTCTGACTGGCTGTGTGGTGCAAGTCAGTGTCGACCACGGGTGAGGCACATGGGCGTATCTCAGGCCGTGTAGACAAGTCAATATGCATGCCCTGCTTTGTCACGGGTTGGACACATGGGCATGTCTGAGGCCGTGTGAGGCACACGGCCTGCCCACACGGGTGTGTGACCTCTGTAGGTTTGAAAATGTTTAATTTTCAAAAGTTTTCTTAAGTGTTCGATTTAGTCCCGACCCCTTTCTAATGCATGTTTAAGGTCTCGTAAACCTCATTAAGGGACTTTATGTTTGTGTTTTACTATGACATGACGATGATAAACTTTATGATGTGAAATGCTTGTAAAAGATCCGATTTGTCTGGTAATGCCTTTAACCCTAGACCGGCGATGGTTATGGGTTAGGGGTGTTACATTTTAATGGTATCAGAGCTACGATTTATTCGATTCTAGGGCTAACGTAGCGTATGAGAGTCTAGCTATACATGCCATATATACGAACTGTGATAGTTTGATGAATCCTAACGTATAAAATGTGTTTTTGTATAGTAAATGGATCCTGAAAGAGCTGTAGCTGATGACGTTGAAAGTAATGCGCCTGGTCCCACTCGAGGTACAATGCCATATGATTAGAGACCTGCTACTAGCGGCTAGGAAGGAGAGGCTAAACAAGCCTTCTTCTAAATGATGAATGAGTGGTTCACTCAATACGTTGAACAAATCCCACTATTTCACAACCTCCGCCCCCGTCTAATCCTCCTCATACTTCTGTTGTGCCTTCGGTTACGAATTTGATGAATAGGCCTCCGGTTGATAAAATCCGCAAATATAGGGCTGAAGAGTTCAGGGCCACTAGTGATGATGATGCTGAGAGAGCTAAGTTTTGACTCGAGAATACAATCCAAGTGTTTAATAAAATGTCATTGACTCCTGATGAATGTGTGAAATGTGTCGTTTCTTTGTTATGAGATGCAGCTTATCAATGGTGGAAGACTTTGATTTCTGTTGTTCCAAAAGAACAAGTTACATGAGATTTCTTTCAGTCTGAGTTCCAGAAGAAATATTTTAGCTAGAGATTTATAGATTAAAGGTGAAAAGAGTTTCTGGAATTGAAACAGAGATATATGACTGTCACCGAATATGAGTGAGAATTCGTGAGATTATGTCAATATGCATGGGAATGTGTTTCAACTGAAGAAATAATGTGTAAAAGGTTTGAAGACGACTTGAATGAAGACATCTGTTTGCTAGTTGGGATTCTGGAAATAAAAGAATTTGTTGTGCATATTGATCGAGCGTGTAAAGCTGAAGCACTCGAGAAAGATAAGAGAAAAGCTGAGTTTGAAGGCAGAGATATGAGAAAGAGATTTTCGAGTAAATCGTTTCAATCTGCTTCAAAGAAATTCAGAGATGAGTATAGCTGTTCAAAGACTAATGTGAGACATTCGAACAGAGATCGAGCTAGATGAAGTCGAACCTCAAAGCTCCAGCGACTTCGGTGGCTAGTGTGGGAAATGTCCGATTTGAGGGACCTGAATGTAAGCATTATGGTAAAAGACATGAGTAATTGTAGATTGAACGACTGAGATTGTTTTAGATGTGGATCATTAGGTCTTTTTATCCAGGATTGTCCAGAATCAGTTGAACAAGAGGTTGTACAGAATCCGAAGCCAGATAATGTTTCAGCTAGAGGTAGACCTTCTCAAAATACAAGGAATGTCAGTGGTAGTCAGAGAGCTACGAAAGATATAGTTGCGAGATCTGAAGCTAGAGCACCTACTAGAGTATACGCCATTCGAGCTCGTGAGGAAGCTTCATCTCCAGATGTTATTACGGGTACATTTACTCTTTATGATACTTCTGTGATTACATTGATAGATCCAAGGTTTACTCATTCGTATGTATGCATGAACTTAGTCTCCAGTAAGACTTTGCCTGTGGAGTCTACTGAATTTGTTATTAAAGTATCGAACCCCTTAGGTAAATGTGTCTTGGTTGACAAAGTATGCAAGAATTGTCCGTTGATGTTTTGAGATATTTGTTTTCTGGCTGACCTGATACTATTACCATTTGATGAGTTTGATATAATATTGGGTATGGATTGGTTAACATTGCATGATGCTGCTGTGAACTGCAAAAGAAAGGCTATTGATTTGAGATGTCAGAATGATGAAATAGTTCAGATTCAATCAAATGATTTGAATAGGTTACCAGCTGTGATATCAGTGATGAAAGCTCAGAGTTATTTGAAAAAAAGGTTACGAAGCTTAATTTGCTTATGTGATTGATTCGAGAGTGACATAAAAGAAAGTTGAATAAGTGTCAATTGTCTGTGAATTCCCTAATGTATTTTTTGAAGAACTACCGGGATTACCTCCGATACATGAAGCTGAATTTGGTATTGATTTATTGCCGGGAACGACACCTATCTCTATAGCTCCGTACAGAATGGCACCAACAGAATTGAAAGAGTTGAAGACACAATTGCAAGAGTTATCCAATAGAGGATTAGCATGACCGAGTTTCTCACCTTGGGGTGCTCCCGTTCTATTAGTGAAAAAGAAAGATGGCACGATGAGAATGTGCATTGATTACTGTCAGCTAAACAAAGTGACTATTAAGAACAAATATCCTTTACCTAGAATTGATGATTTGTTTGATCAGTTGAAAGGATCCATCGTGTTTTCAAGGGTAGACCTGAGATCGGGATATTATCAGTTGCGAGTAAAAGATTCAGACATTCTGAAAACTGCTTTCAGAACGAGGTACGTGCATTATAAGTTTTTAGTTATGCCTTTCGGACTAACAAATGCTCCTGATGTTTTTATGGATCTGATGAACAAAATTTTTAGACTGTATTTAGATCAATTTGTTGTTGTATTCATTAACGACATTTTGATTTATTTGCGTGATGAAATTGAGCATACTGAACATCTGAGAATTGTGCTACAAACTCTGCAAGATAATCAATTGCATGCAAAGTTTAGCAAATGTGAGTTTTGGTTGCATGAAGTTGGTTTTCTGGGACTTTCTAGTTATTATCGAAGGTTCATAAAAGGATTTTCGATGATTACTACTCCGTTGACTAGATTGGTTCAGAAAGATGTGAAGTTTGAATGGTCCGATAAATGTCAGAAAAGCTTTGATCTGTTGAAAGCCCTTTTAACTGAAGCTCCAATTTTGGTACAACTAGAATCGGGTAAAGAATTTGTGATTTATAGTGATGCTTCGTTGAACGGACTAGGATGTGTTTTGATGCAAGAAGGCAAAGTTATAGCTTATGCCTTGAGACAATTGAAACAGCATGAAAACAATTATCCGACACACGATCTTGAGCTAGTTGCGATTGTGTTTGCATTAAAGATTTGGCATCACTATCTCTTTGGTGAAAAATGCCATGTGTTTTTGAATCATAAGAGTTTGAAATATTTGATGACTCAGAAAGACCTGAATCTGTGATAGAGAAGACAGTTACAATTGTTGAAATACTACGAGCTTGTGATAGATTATCATCCGGGTAAAGCGAATGTTGTTGCTGATGCATTGAGTCAAAAATTGCTATTTTCATTACGTGTGATGAATGCTCATTTAGACTTGTTTGATGATCAGTTTTGGCTGAATTAAAAGTGAAACCGTTGGTTTTACAACAAATACGTGATGCTCAGAATGTTGATAATGAAATGCTAGCGAAACAAGCTCAGTGTGAGTTGAACTCTGATTCTAAATTTCGAGTTGATGATGATAATTGTTTAAGATTTCGAGATCAAATTTTTGTTCCGAGAAATCCAGAGTTGATTCAGTTGATATTGAAAGAAGCACATAATAGTCGCTTATCTATTCATCTGGGAAGTATAAAGATGTACCATGATTTGAAGCAACTTTATTGGTGGCTTGGTATGAAATGGGATATTTCAGAGTTTGTATCGAAATGTTTAGTTTGTCAGCAAGTTAAAGCTGAACATCAGGTGCCATCTGGTTTGTTACAACCGATAATGATTCCTGAGTGGAAATGGGATAGAGTGACGATGGATTTTGTTATAGGGTTGCCTTTGACTCCGAGAAAGAAAGATGCAATCTAGGTCGTAGTTGACAGATTGACAAAATTAGCCCATTTTATTCCGGTACTATCTGATTACTCACTTGATAAGTTAGCTGAGCTTTATATTTCTGATATTGTGAAATTGCATGGAGTGCCATTATCTATTGTGTCTGACAGAGATCCGAGGTTTACTTTACGATTTTGGAAGAAACTACAAGAGGCCTTAGGCACTAAACTGCATTTCAATACAGCTTTTCACCCACAAATGGATGGTCAATCCAAGCGGATAATTCAAATACTCGAGGATATGTTAAGATGTTGTATCTTGAGTTTAATGGTACGTAGGAGCAATATTTGCCATTAATTGAGTTTGCATATAATAATAGTTTTCAGTCGAGCATCAAAATGGCACCTTATGAGGCTTTGTACAGATGCAAATGTCGAACACCTTTGTATTGGACTGAGCTAAGTGAAAATAAGATACATGGGGTCGATTTGATCAAAGAAACTGAACAAAAAGTGAAAGTGATTCGTGATAGTCTGAAAGCCGTGTCAGATCGTCAGAAATCATATGCAGATTTGAAACGAAAAGAAATAAAGTTTGAGATCAGTGTTAAAATGTTCTTGAAAGTGTCTCCGTGGAAGAAAATACTCTGATTTGGATGTAAAGGCAAATTGAGTCCGAGATTCATCGGGTCGTATGAAATTATTGAGCGCATTGGACCTGTTGCATACAAATTGTTGCTACCACCTGAGCTAGAAAAGATTCATAATGTATTTCACATATCAATGCTTCGTCGATACAGATCTGATCCATTGCATGTGATTTCTCTGTCTGATATTGAAATTCGAACTGATATGACTTATGAGGAAGAACCGATTCCTATTTTAGATCGCGAGGTAAAAGAATTAAGAAATAAGAAAATCTCATTAGTGAAAGTCTTATGGCATTGACATGGAGTGGAAGAGGCTACATGGGGGCCCGAAGATACTATGAGACAATGATATCTGAATCTGTTTAACGGTAAGATTTTCGGGGATAAAAATCCCTAGGGGGAAGAATTGTAACAGTCCGGTTTAGACCCTAGTCAGAATAGTGGTTTCGGGTCCACAAATTTGAGTCAGAAAGATACTTTAATATTATTTTCTGTGCTTGTAATATGTGAATAGGCATGTGTGGAAGTTTCGTGACTTAAGTTATCCGATTGTGTGTTTAATTTGATATAAGGATTTAATTGCATAAAATGCAAAATTAGCATGCCATGTGTTAAAAGTACCTATGTGCTATGTCTTTATTAATGTGATGGCCTTATGAAGTAATTAAACCATTATGTATGATAATGGACAAAAATGACCTTAATGTTTATAAGTTTTATATGTTAATTAAAAGGTTAATTAAGTAAATAATCTATTAATTTGAAATAAATAAAACAAATGAAAATGCTAGAGGAACGTTCATCCATTCTAGCCGAATTTGAAAGAAGAAAAGAAAGAAAAGAAGCAAAATAGGATTCAACCATTACTAAGCTTGATTAAGGTATGGATTTTGTTCGATTTTTGATAATTTTTACGTTTTTTGTAACCGTTGCTTCGAGTACTACAAAATCCATGTTTTAATTTTGCAATTTGATGAAGAATTTGAAATGTTCCATTGATGAATGCTTGAGTTTTGTGATAGTTGATGATGAAATATGAAATATATGTGTTAGATTAACATGTTTTGTCTTTGGATTTTTAGTGAATTTGAGTAATTTGAACTAAATTGTGAAAATAATATTTTGAGGGACTAAAATGTGAAATAAATAAAATGTATGGATTTGTATGAGGCAAGTGAAAATTCGGCTAAGCATGGGTACAAAGAAATTATGTGTATTTTGTGATTTTATGAAATAAGGACTTAAATGTCAAAATGTGAAAATATAAGGGCTAATTTGTAAATTTCCCTAAATGTGTGTTTTTAGATTGAATTGAATGATTTGATGAATAAATGAGTTAAATTTGAATATGTATAAACGGATTTAGATCAAGAAAAGTCGAAAGTGAACGAGTAGTCGAATCCGTCCGTTTATATCTGTACGAGGTAAGTCTATATACAAATAAATGTATTTAAGTTGATTCATTCATGTTCATATAATATTGAATTGTGATGAATGGCTTTGGAAGATATACGTGTGAAATTCGAGAAAGTATCGACAATGTGTAAAGGTCAGAAAAGTCCCTACGAACCTTAGGAATAGATAGGATTCATATGTCATGACATAGGGTTTCGATTTGAGATTTATGTGTAAGACCACGTTTGGGACGTTGTCATCGATTTGAGAAATACGTGTAAGACCATGTCTGGGACATTGGCACCGTATATGATTTCGTGTAAGACCCTGACTAGGACAATGGCATCGATATTTGATTGCATGTAAGACCACGTCTGGGACGTTGGCATTGTACGAGTATTTCGAGTTATTCGAGTATCCTATTTAATTCCAAATGGTTCAATGGGCAATTTCAAGAAATGAAAGACTATGTGAAATGTGTAAACGTTTCAGGTACGTTTGAAATGTATACTATGTTTAAGCATGTAAGGTAAGTATATGTGAAATTGCAAAAGAGAGATATGTGCATAGATTCCATGAGACAAAATGTGATATATGTATGAATGTGCTATGAACAAAAGAGATATTTGGGGATATGATGTGTTGGTAGGCAATGGCTAAACAAATGAGCCAAAGAAGAATTATGAATTTGCAATTGAGATATATTAATTATCTTGTATTTGATATGATTATGACTGTTTATATGTTAAGTTTATTTGTATATGGCTTACTAAGCTTTTGAAAGCTTACTCTGTGTGTGTTCGCATGGCTTTATAAATCGTTAAAGCTACGAAAGGCTCGAGTATCGTCAAGGATCGTCACCACACTATCAAACTCTATTTGGTACCTTTTGAATATGTATATATTAAGTATGGCATGTATAGTCTAGTTGAAATGGTTATATTTTGAAAGGTGTAAAATAGCCATGTGATATGGCTAGATAATGAAAACGATGTGAATAAGTGATTCATGCTATATGATGTATATTTTGTTATGGTTTGATGGCTAATAATTGAATTAATGAGATGGTCAAACTTATGGTAAGTTTTATGATGCAAAGTTGGTATATTATAGATGAAAAGATGTCTTAGTGAAATGGTAGTTTGTGATTGGATTTTGCTTAGAAATGCTTGTGATATGAATGAGAAAAATGTTGCATAAGTTATGGTATGTTGATATGTTCATGAATGGTTAGAAATGATGGTCAATTAGGTATGTGTTGGTTACATTCGATGCTTGTAATGATGCTTATTTGTGCTTATAGGTATAACCCAAAGTGTGGGTGGCAAATTGGCCTTGTAAATGGCCTATGTTTGCCCACACGGCTGAGCACACAGGCGTGTGGCTCGGTCGTGTCCCTCGTGGTTGTATTTCAAAATAAGGTGTGGCTCAACTGTGTCCCTCGTGGTTGCATTTCAAAACAAGTCAGTTTCGACCACGGGCTGGACACACGGGCGTGTGACTGACCGTGTGGTGCAAGTCATTGTCGACCACGGGTGAGGTACACGGGTGTGTCTCAGGCCATGTGGACAAGTTAGCATGTATGCCCTATTTGCCACGGGTTGGACACATGGGCGTGTCTGAGGCCGTGTGAGGCACACGGCCTGCCCACACGGGCGTGTGACCTCTGTAGTTGAAAAATCTTTAATTTTCAGAAATTTTCTTAAGTGCTCAGTTTAGTCTCGACCCCTTTCGATTGTATGTTTAAGGTCTCATAAACCTCATTAAGGGACTTTATGTTCGTGTTTTGCTATGATATGACGATGATAAGCTTTATGATGTGAAATTTTTGTAAAAGATCCGATTTTTCTGGTAATGCCTTTAACCATAGACCGACGATGGTTACGGGTTAGGGGTGTTACAATGATCTTCAGTTTTCCTCTTCTATTTAGGAGTGCATTATTGATGTTGAGGTATCGGTCTATCTATACGGATGAAACGCCAGTCTTATTATAGCACTATGGTTTTAATCTATCTGATGGTTGTGGCTCTGGTATGGTTCAAAGCTTCGATGTTAATAAGTGAAATAGCTTTATTCTATTCCCTTTCTAGCTTTCGTGAAGGGGAGGCATCGACAAAAGTGTAGACGGTAGAAAATCGAGCTCAAACTTGTAGATTGGTTCTCATCCCTCAGGTAATCTTGATTTATGTCAACGAGTTAAAACAGTATGTTATCTTTAGTATGAGTTAATACAGTTTGTAGAAATCTTTGATTTGTATTCTGAGGTAATTATGATAGATTATATGTCTGGGTTGTCTTGACAACAAGAAGAAGGGATTATTCTGAAACTTTATTATTCGATAGATAAAATCAACTCAGTTGTTTTATTCAGAGCAGGTTATTCATTTGAAAAGTTAATTGAGTTATATGCATTTGAGTTTATCCTCGGGTCTGGGAATAAAGTTTACGGATTCATGGGTAAATAGACGTATAGTCTGAATGAAGAATTCATATTCTAGAAGACATGATACATAAATATATCTATTAGATCAGTTATAATCAGGGAATGGTATTAGGAGTTAAAGTCATCTTGATAGTTGAAGTTATCGCGCTTGTGTTAAATGATATTGCTTGACATTATCTAGAAAAAGAGGAACAAATATCAGTTGAAATACATATACAAATATGTCAAAAGCATCAGTAAAAGTTTGATAATCAAGGTTTCTCAGTTATGTTTCGACAGATGATCACTGGGAATTTCTCGGTAGTTATACTACTAATTATAAATGATGACAAGAGAATACAATAGTTGGTTATTTGAGTTCACATATAGTATCAAGTTTTATTATGAATTCTGATGTGAGCTTTGAATCGAGGTTAGTTATAAATGATTTATCTATAGACTACCTTAAAAAGATGATAGAAAGGCTCGACTTGATGGCTTTTATCATGTGAGAAATTTTGAGGACGAAATTTTCGTAAGGGGGAGAGTTGTCACACCCCGCTTTTTAGTGTTATCAGAAATAGTGGCTTCGGGGCCACCAAATCCGACGAGTAAGTTTGTAAATATTATTACTTAATATTTAAAAGTCAAACATAGTTTTAAAAAGGTTTTTAATATAGTGATTTTTATTATATAAGCAATTTATTAAGTTCAAGTGGTATGACCCTAAGGTCAAGTGGTTTTAGAAAATGAGGTATCAGGACCTCAATTCTATAAATCGATTTTATAAATATTTACAGAGTGTCATTAAGGTGGTATTAAAGTTTCGTTGAAAAATTTTAATGTTTCGATAGTTAATTAAGCGAAAAGGACTAAATCGTTAAAGTTCAAAAAAGTCAATCGCTATTATTTTAAAGGTGTTAAATTGAATAATGTATATGAATGGATGGTTTTATATGGAAAATTAACCATAATTGGTGATAGTGCGGCAATGTGGTTGGTTATTAATTTATTATTTGAATTATTTTATTAATTAACGTTTAAAGTATTAAAATAATAAAAGAAAAGTAAAAGAAAAAGAAAAGTATCATCTTACCTTGTTATTCACCGAAAAGAGAATGAAGAAACTCCATTTGAGAAGCTTCAAGTTTCGGCTAACAATGGTTCCTTGCATGTAACCCCTTAAACTACCCATTTCTTTCAATTTTTATGTTTTTGAAATCGTTGTAGCTAGGTTCAGCTAGTCCGTACCTTTGATTCTGAAACTGCTTAAGATTTTGAATGTTTCCATTGATGAACCTTGTGATTTTAGATGTTAAATGATGAATTTTAGTTATTATTTTTTATGTGAAAGAATTTTGTTATGTGATTTTTGATGAATTTATCGATTAGGGACTAAAGTGTTAAAATAGTTAAAATGCAAGGATTTAGTGTGAGATTTTTGAAAATATGGGCTGATATGGGTACCATGAGTATTCATCTGTTATAATTGGAATTAAAAATGATTAATTTGCATGTTTTGGGCTTAGGGACTAAATTGAATAAAAGTAAAACTTTAGGGGTAATTTTGTAAAAATGTAGAAATGACTAAATTGCATAAAATACATTTTTTACTATCTAAACTAATATATTAAATGAAATTATTAATTTATATCAAGATCGGATGGAAAATCGAGGAGAATGAAAAATTACCAAAATGTCCCTGTACTTTGATATTTCTGCATTTTAGCCAAGTAAGTTCGTATGAACTGTACTATGTATAATGTTGATTAAATTGAATGTTGTTATATGATTTTATTGAAAATGAGTCAATATATATATATATGTTAATTATACAATTTCTCGAGTAAAGAAATGATGAAAAATTCAACGACGTATGACGACTATCGAGCCTCGTTTGAACCTTAGGAATATATAGGGTACAAATGACATGTCATTAGGGTTACCATGTTTTGGGTGTTAGTTTTGAATGTCCTACTGATGGCTGAGTTCCAAGAGTGTTGTTGATACTTGACAGCTTGTGTGAGCAGCACCATGTAGATACGTTCTGACTGACAGCCTGTGTGAGCAACCTAGGTTACCATGTTTCATGTGCTGGTCTTGAATGTCCTACCGATGGTTGAGGTCCGGAATTAGTTGCGAATACTCGACAACTTGTGTGAGCAGCATCATGTAGCTTACATTCCGACCGATAACTTGTGTGAGCTGGCCCATTTTACATGTAATAGCCCGCTTTTAGTCAAATCGAAACTGTAACAGCCTGATTTTGGGGCTAGTCGGAACAGTGATTTCGGAACCATTGACCTGAGGCTAGAGAAATTATTTTTAATATTATTTTATGTGTTATAGCATGATTAGATGAGTGCATGAAAATTTTGGTGAATTAATTCTAGTGATTACTTGCTTAATTTCGAAAAAAGGCTAAATCGCATAAATTGTGAAAGTTTTGTTCTACAAGCTAAAGGTGTTGAATAACTAGAAAACCTTAAATTAGAGGTCCTTAATGTGCAAATATGCCCTTATAAAAGAGATGGCCGGCCATAGGGGACAAAGAAATGAAATTGGTCAAAGTTGGTGGCATTAGGTGACTTAATTGATGAAATAAAAATAAAATAAAGAGAAAAATATATCATCTCTTCAGCTTCGTCCCTACCACTGAAATTTTCAGCAAACTTAAGGGTTTTGAGAGCTCAAAATTTCAGTAAAGCTTATCTCTTCCAAGTAAGTCATTTTGAAGATCATTTTTGTTGGTTTTTGGGTTTTTGGAACCCTTGTAGCTTAATCTAGCTAATGAGGGGACTATTTTACACTATGGTTGAAAGTATAAGGTTGTGCCATGAGAGCATTAGTGTTGTTTGCTAAATTTTTATGGAATAAAATGAGTCTTGGTTGTTAAATAAACAACATTTGGTAAGTGATTTTCATGAAAACACCTAAAAAGGACCTTTTTGTAAAGGTTATAAAATAGGTAAAAAAATGTGTGAAATAATTAAAATTGTGAGTTGCTATAAGCTTAATAAAGGTTCGTCTAGGCTTGGGTAGTGAAGAAATTTGATGAAAATCGTTTTACGAGCCTAGGGGAAAAATTATAATTTTGTGAAAGTTTAGGGGCAAAACAGTAATTTTGCCAAAGTAGGAATTTTGGAATGTCTTGATTTATGTGATGAATAAATGAGTGAATTTTATCATTATAGATCAAGAAAAATGGAGTCCGGACTTAGACCATAACACTTGGGCATGTGCCCAGGCTGTGTGAAGTTTGCACTTGATATTATGAATTTAATTCGCCACACAACCTAAGGACACGGGCGTGTGACCTTATTGGGTTGATGATGTCAAAAACAGAATTTCAAGGTTTTTACACACGAGTAGAGACATGGGCGTGTCATGGCTGTGTGAGGAACACGAGCCATGGACACTGGCGTGTGCCAGGCCGTGTGAAAGCCTCTGTAGGTTCGAATTGAAAAATAAATCCACAAGGCTAGGGACATGGGCGTGTGTGATTGCATAGTCTGCCTATACGGGCGTATGCCCCTATTTTTAGTGAAACTTTCCAAAGTTCTCTAAAGTGCCTGGTTTAGTACCGAACCATTTCTAAAGTATGTTTTGGGCATCATAAGCCCATGTTAAGGACATTAAAAGGAAGTTTGAAAATTTTTAAATTTGAACGAACTTTTTTGACCTGGAATTGTATGTTAGTATGTGTTTGAGTTAGGTAACGTCTCGTACCCTGTTCTGACGTTAAACACGGGTAAAGGGTGTTACATTTAATGGTATCAGAGTTATGGTTTAGTCGATTCTCGGACTAACCTAGTGTGTGTACAAGTCTAGCTATACATGTCATATATGAACTATGATAGTGTGGCGACTCCTGACAATTTAAAATGTATTTTTATATAGTAAATGGATCCCGACAGAGCAGTGGTGGATAATTTTGAGAGTAATATGCCGGCTCCCGCAGAAGGGGCCGCGCCAGTCGAAAGTGGGCTCGTGACACTGAGTCAAGGTGGAGGGGCTAGAGAAGCCTTCCTCCATATGATGAATGTTTGGTATTCGGAGTTTGTTCGTGCAAACCCGAACGCCCCACCTCCTCCACCCCCTCTAATTTCCCAGCCTACCCCTATAGCTCCCCAAGTAGTGGAAACGATTAGAAGAGAAAAACCTCCGGTAGACAGAATACAAAAGCAAAGGGCTGAGGAATTTAGAGCCAATATAGATGATTACCCAGAGATAGCAGAATTGTGGCTAGAAAATACCATTAGGGTATTTGATGTGTTGTCTTGCACACCTGAGGAGTGCATGAAGTGTGTTGTATCACTCCTGCGAGACTCGGCCTACCAATGGTGGAACAGCCTTGTGTCTGTTGTACCAAGGGAAAGGATAACATGGGAATTCTTTCAAGAAGAGTTCCGTAAAAAGTATATTAGCCAGAGGTTCATAGATTAGAAAAGGAAGGAATTTCTAAAATTGAAGCAAGGCCGAATCATAGTAACAGAGTATGAGCGTGAGTTCGTGAGGCTCAGTAAATATGCTCGGAAGTGCGTATCCACCTAAGCCATCATGTGTAAGAGGTTTAAGGACGGATTAAATGAGGGCATCCAATTGTTTGTTGGTATTCTAGAACTGAAGGAATTTGTTGTACTAGTAGAGAGAGCTTGCAAGGCCAAAGAATTGGCCAAAGAGAAAAGGAAAGCTAATATTGAGTCTCGTGACTCAAAGAAAAGACAGATGGGGAAATCATTTCAGTCCTCATCCAAGAAATCGAGAGAGTTCAGTACTCGATCTAATGCTTCAGTTGGATTCTAAAATAGAAATAGGAGTAAGCAGTACTCAGCATCTAAAGCTCAAACCACTTCTATTGCGAGTGTTGGTAGTGCTCGACCAAATAAATTGAAGTGTTCGCAGTGTGGTAAAAGACGTTTCAGTGAGTGTTGAGGAAATGATAGAGGCTGTTTCAAGTGCGGTTCACTAGACCACTTTATTTGAAACTATCTTGAGATGGAAGAAAAAGAAAGAAAGCAAGAAGTGCGAGCGAGTAATGCACCTTCAAAGGGTAGACCACAAAAGAACCCTGGAAGTGGGGCTAGCAGCAGAGGTGCGCCTAAAGATTCCATCGTGAGGTCCAAGGGCCGAGTGCCTGCAAAGACTTATGCCATTCGTGCTCGCGAAGAGGCATCATCACCAGATGTGATTACGGGTACTTTTTCTCTTCATGATATCTCTGTTGTTGCTTTGATTGCTCTGGGGTGTACCCATTCCTGTATTTGTATAAAATTGGTGTCTAGCATGAATATGCTTGTTGAGTCTACAAAATTTGTGATAAAAGTGTCAAACCCGTTAGGCAAGCATGTGATAGTTGACAAAGTGTGTAGAGACTGTCCTTTGATGATTAGAGGCCATTGTTTTCTGGCTAACCTCATGCTACTACCGTTTGATGAATTTGACCTAATTCTTGGCATGGATTGGTTGACTGTTCATAACGTGTTAGTAAACTGTGGTTGTAAGTTTATTGAAATGAGATGTGAAAATAAGGATATTATTTGGGTTGAATCAAGTGATCCGGATAGCTTACCTATACTGATTTCTTCTATGACTATTGAGAAATACATGAGAAAAAGGTATGAGTCCTATCTTGCATTTGTGTTGAATACCCAAGAGTCGGAAGTAAAGATTGAGTCAGTGCCTATGGTATGTGAGTATCCGGATGTGTTTCCGGAAGAGTTACCTGGATTGCCTCCAGCTAGGGAAGTTGAGTTTGGTATTGAGTTGGTCCTTGGTACGGAACCTATTTCAATTGCCCCGTATAGGATGGCACCGTTGGAGTTAAAAGTATTGAAGGCTCAGTTACAAGAGTTGACGGATAAAGGTTTCGCAAGACCGAGTTATTCTCCATGGGGTGCTCCCGTACTTTTTGTGAAAAAGAAAGAACGGTCGATGAGATTATGTATAGACTACCGACAGCTCAACAAGGTTACAGTTAAGAACAAGTATCCTTTCCTAAGGATCGACGATTTGTTTGACCAACTGAAGGGAGCCACTGTGTTTTCCAAGATAGACCTGAGGTCTGGTTATTACCAGCTGAGAGTTAAGGAACAAGATGTACCGAAAACTACGTTTCGGACGAGGTATGGCCGTTATGAGTTTCTCGTCATGCCCTTTAGCTTAAAATGCTCCCGCCGTGTTTATGGATTTAATGAATCACATTTTTTGACAGTACTTGGATAAGTTCGTTGTTGTTTTTATCGATGACATATTAATTTATTCTCGTGATGAGAGTGAGCACGTGAAGCATTTGAGAACTGTTTTGCAGACTTTAAGAGATAAGCAGTTGTATGCTAAATTTAGCTAAAGCGAATTTTGGCTCCGAGAAGTCAGGTTCTTAGGACACATCGTGTCGGGTGATGGAATTAGAGTTGACCCAATCTATTGTTTATTGGAAACCACCGAGGAATGTGTCAGAGATTAGAAGTTTTTTGGGCTTAGCAGGATACTACAGACGGTTTGTTAAAGGATTCTCCATGATTGCTACACTGATGACGAGGTTGCTACGAAAAGATGTTAAGTTCGAATCGACAGAGAAGTGGCAACTAAGTTTTGAAAAACTGAAAGCATTGTTGACTGAAGCCCTAGTTTTAGTGCAACCGAAACCCAGAAAGGAATTTGTAGTGTAGAGCGATGCATCCTTAAATGGATTGGGGTGTATGCTTATGCAAGAAGGCAAGGTAGTAGCTTATGCCTCAAGACGGCTGAAGCCACATGAGAAGAACTATCCGACTCACAATCTAGAGCTGGCTGCCATAGTGTTCGCACTTAAGAATTGGAGACACCATTTGTATGGCGAGAAATGCCGAGTATTCACCGACCATAAAAGTCTAAAGTATTTGATGACTCAAAAGGAGTTAAACCTATGGCAGCAGAGATGGTTAGAGTTGATAAAGGATTATGAGTTGATGATTGACTATCACCCAGGAAAGGTGAATGTGGTCGCCGATGCCTTGAGTAGGAAGTCATTGTTTGCCTTGAGGGCTATGAATACCCAGTAGTCTGTGGCTGATGATGGTTCAGTCATAGCAGAGTTAAGAGCTAGACCAATGTTTTTGCAAGAGATTTGTAAAGCTCAGAAAAGTGATTAAGTGTTGCAATCTAAGATAACTCAGTGCGAGACGGATATAGAATCAGACTTTTGGATTGGTTCAGATGGTTGTTTAATGTTTCGAGACAGAATTTGTGTACCCATAGATGATGAGCTTATTCAGAAAATTTTGCATGAGGCACATAGCAATTGTATGTCTATCCATCCGGGTAGTGTGAAAATGCATAATGACTTAAAGAAAATGTATTGGTGGTCAGGAATGAAAAGAGACATCTCAGAGTTTATCTCTAAGTGTTTAATTTGTCAGCAAGTGAAAGTCGAACACCAAGTACCATCGGGTTTACTCCAACCCGTGATGGTTCTCGAGTGGAAATGGAACCGTATTACCATGGATTTTGTGTTTGGATTGCCATTGACTCCAAGGAAGAAAGATGTTGTATGGGTTGTGGTTGATAGGCTAACTAAGTTGGCTCATTTTATACCGGTGCATACCAATTATCCACTTGAGAAATTAGCCGATTTGTATGTTTCTGAAATTGTGAGACTTCACGGAGTACCCTTATCAATCATTTCGGATAGAGATCCGAGGTTCACATCTCGGTTTTGGAAAAAGTTGCAAGAGGCGTTGGGAACGAAACTAAATTTTAGTACTGCTTTCCACCCGCAAACTGACGGTCAGTCGGAAAGTGTAATTCAGATTCTTGAAGATATGTTGCGGTGCTGTGTTCTCGAGTTTCAAGGCAGTTGGGAAAGGTACTCACCGTTGGTAAGTTTGCCTACAACAATAGCTATCAGCGAGTTTGAAAATGGCACCATATGAGGCTTTGTATGGGCGTAAGTGCCGAACGCCCTTGTATTGGTCCGAACTCAAGGAAAATCAGATACACGGGGTTGACTTAGTCAGAGAAACCAAAGAGAAAGTGAAAATGATTCGTGACTATTTGAAGGCTGCTTCGGATAGACAGAAATCCTACGTGGACTTGAAACGAAGAGAGATTAAGTTTCAAGTAGGTGATGAGGTATTATTGAAAGTATCCCCGTGGAAGAAAGTCCTCAGATTCGGTAGGAAAGACAAATTAAGTCCAAGTTTTATTGGGCTATATGAGGTGACTGAGAGAATTGAACCGGTAGCATACTGATTAGCTTTGCCGTTTGAGTTAGAAAAGATCCACGATGTATTCCATGTTTCTATGTTGCACCGTTACCGTTTTGATCCATCACATGTGATTTCACCAACAGAGGTTGAGATGTGTTCATATATGACCTATGGTGAAGAACTGGTTAAAATTTTAGATCGAGAGGTCAAGCAATTGAAAATAAGAGTATAACATTGGTAAAGTTATTATGACATAGACATGGGATCGAGGAAGCCACATGGGAACCTGAAGAGACTATGAGAGATCAATACCCAAACCTTTTCACTAGTAAGATTTTCGGGGACGAAAATCCCAAAGGGGAAGAATTGTAACAGCTCGATTTTGGGGCTAGTCGAAACAGTGGTTTCAGAACCACTAACCCGTGGCCGAAGAAATTATTTTTAATATTATTTTATGTGTTATAGCATGATTAGATGAGTGCATGAAAATTTTGGTGAATTAATTTTATTGATTACTTGCTTAATTTCGAAAAAAAGGACTAAACCGCATAAATTGAGAAAGTTTTGTTCTACAAGCTAAAGGTGCTAAATAACTAGAGAACTTAAATTAGGGGTTCTTAATGTGCAAATATGCCCTTATAAGAAAGATGGCTGGCCATAGGGGACAAAGAAATGAAATTGGTCAAAGTTGGTGGCATAGGTGACTTAATTGATGAAATAAAAATAAAATAAAGAGAAAAAGATATCATCTCTTCATCTTCCTCCCTACCACCGAAATTTTCAGCAAACTTAAGGGTTTTAAGAGCTCAAAATTACACCCAAGCTTATGATACGATCCGCCTCGGGGTGAGTTGAGTCGTATACGAGTTTGCCCAATCGTCTACGAGGAGTAGTTAAGTCTTCGGAGAAAATAGTCAGATTGAGGCTGAGTTTGCGGAAGCTTTTGAAGATATATCTTTTGGAAGTGGCTTAAGTTAGGAATGGAGGTTGAATAATGAAAAAAATAAGTTGAAGAAGGAAATGGGTAGGTTCGGCTAAGAGGTAACGAAGAAGATGGGTATTGAATTGGTTCGATTTAGTAGGAGATAGTAAAAGTAGATAAAAATTGTAGGATAATAAAAAAATGGAAATGGGGAAGTGAATTTAAACTTAGAAACGATTCAACACTAAAAGTGACACCCCGGTTTCTATTTGGTTTAAGGTGGATGATGGAATTCGAAAATGGACCTCGACCCGTTACTTAGCAAAGTAAGAGCCGATGGTATAAGAAGATGGATGACCAAGTGATAGACGCCACAAGCAAGCTTGATAAGTCTAAGAAACTGTACGGAAAATAGAGAGGAGATAAACTCACTCAAGAAATCAAGGTTCATACAATTTGATTAAGGTTCAAAAGTCTAAAAGTCTTCCAAAAAGGCTTGTTTACACATATTTATAAAGCTAGCATAAGCTAGTTGAATGGTCACCTAATAAAGTGCTAATAAAGAGTTGAATTAAGGCTCAAAGACCTTTGAAATTCTTGGATCAATTAACTCCTCTCTTTAAGATGCTTTAATTAGCTGATTCAATGCCCTTGAATGCTTTGAAAATGTCTCTTGGCTTCTCCTTTGGCTAGCTGAGTAGTGTAACAGACCGAATTTGACCCTAATCGGAATGGTGGTTTCGGGACCACGAATCCGAGTCCGATAAATTTTTAAAATATTATATTTTGTGTTATTTATATGTGAATTAATGTGTGAAAGTTTCGTAGAAAAAATTTATTGTTTGAGTGCTTAATTTGATAAAAGGGACTAAATCGCGTAAAGCGTAAAAGTTGCATTCTATAGTGTAAAGTACTAGAATGGTGATGGCTTTTTAATATGGAGCATCTAAAGGGTAAATAGTCCATTTTTAAAGTTAGTGGGTGGCTAAAATCATAATTGCCCTTATTAAATATGATAGTTTTATTTTTAGTTAAAGGTTATAATAGTAAACTAATTAATGTTATATTATATGTTAAATAAAACATGAAAAAAAAGGCCATTATCATCTTATTTTTCATGGCCGAATGTGTTAAAGGAAAGGGAGAAAACCTTGTTTAAATTTTGGCAACTTCAAGCTTTGATTTAAGGTTAGTTTTTAATCGGTTTTTGATAATTTTTACGTTTTTGAGATCGTTGCTTTGTATAGTACCCGACCCATGTTAGAATTTTTGGAAATGAGCATGTATGAGGTTCGGCCATTGCTATATTCTTGTGATTCTTGGTGTTTTATGATTTTATATAAATGATTGTTAAAGATTAGTATATTTTGCATTGGAAATTTTGGTAAATTTGAGTATTTTGGGCTAATTTGTAAAAATGAAATTTTAGAGGGGCTTATTTGCAAAATAAATGAAATGTGAGGGATTGTAAAGTCCCTAGGAATATTCGGCCCTTGTATAGTCTTAGCTAATTTGGTGTATTTTGTGTGTTATGCAAATAGGACTAAATTGCAAAGTTGTGAAATATTAGGGTAAAATAGTAATTTGCCCATTTATGTGTTTTGGGACTAAATTGATATGAAATGTGCTTGAATGAGATTACTTTTGATATGTTTAGATCAAGAACAAAGAAAAACAGAATTAGGTCGGGGAAAGACGAAGGTTCTCGAATAGCCAATTTACACGGTCTATCGACAGCCGAGGTAAGTCCCTAAGCGTTCTAATGTCAATGAATTTATTTATGAACTTAGTGAATGATGAATTTTGGAAATTTAAAGCATAAATACATGATATAGCCGAATATGAGTGTATGGTATTGAAGTGAAACTATTTTGTTTAATGCAATGTGAATAGGTAAGTTCGGTTCGATAAGTGAAAGTAGTATAAAGAATATAAGATGTTGTGATTTTATTATTAAGCATTGTATATTGAAATGTTAAGTGTGTTGATATTCGGGCTTTGAGCCTAGCAGGCCTTGTGCCGGTGGAAAGTATCGGGCTAAATGCCTAGCAGGCCTAGTGCCGGTGAAATGTATCGGGCTTTGAGCCTAGCAGGCCTTGTGCCGGTGAAGAGTTTCGGGCTTATTGCCTAGCAGTCTAAATGCCGGTGATTTCTAAATACGAGCTTATGCATATAAACTGGTGGAGTTATGTTGGCAAAAAGGACAAACTTAAGCTTATTAGTATGAATTAAATTACAGAGCTGTACGGGTAAGTACCTGTGAGTTGTTTAATCGAGTATATATATATATATATATATATATTTGTTCAATTATAAATGTATATATATATATGTATATGTGTGTGATGTTGGACGAAATTGTGGTATATGATTTATGTATGTATATTCAGTTGTTTGTTAAGAAACTCATATTGATATTTCGTGCAGGTTGGACTTTTGGAGTGATAAGATGTAAAATGAATGAGCGTATATACATACATGCTTTTGTATATGATTCCATTTAAAAATGACGTGCATACGATTTGAGTATTTGGCAAGAAATGGATATTTATCATTTGAACTTGAGTTGATTTAATGAACTATTTGTTAAAGGTAGGATAATGAGAAATGTCAAATTAAAGATGATATTGAAGTTCGATAATGTGACACCATATGTGTGATTTGTTAAAGTTCGATGTAATATCAAGTATTTGACTTGGAAAGTTTAGATGTCAAGTTGAATTATTTTCTTTAAATTGCTTAAGACTTACTAAGCTAGTTAGCTTATTTCGTGTGTGCTCTTTGTTCTGTTTTATAGATTTCCATCAAGCTACGGGCATCTGAGGATCGTCGGAAAAGTCAACCACACTATCACCTCCTTTTGGTACTTAATCTTAGTTTTGAATCGAAGGCATGTATAGGTTAGACTAAGGTTAAGATTAATGACTTTTGGTCTTGCACATAAATATAGCCTTGCGAAAATGGCTACTTCTTTTGGTTAAGTTTCATTTCTATGTTTTGATTTCATAGTTTGTTCATAATGTCAATGGATGTTTTAGATTCGGTCATGGTTTATATCATATGTAGAAAGGTGCTCCTTTGGTATATATATATATATATGTTAGGTGATGGTTTAAGCAAACTTGGTCTTGGTTTTTGTTTATTTGTGAATCATGGTTGCCGTGTTTATGATGCGTGCATAATTGCGATTAAGGTGAATTTATGTGTTACTTGCTTAATACACTTTACTAATGATATTTGAGTTAAGACATGTGTTTCGGCCTTATGGTAAATAGCATATGCTTGATGTGTTTAGTAAGAATAAATGATGCTGTGTTTAAGTGAATTTGACTATGTGATATTTATACTTTTATAAGGAGACATATATATGTGATAGTTGACTATGTAGATCCGATTATAAATGGTAAGAAATGAATATGTTTCTTGGTTGGTTTGTTACAAATCCAAATGAAAGGTGAAACAGTATATTTGGCCAAGATGTAATATTAATCTGTTTGTATATGAAATTGATTATTAAATGGTATAATGGTTCAATTGATTTAATATACATATGTCTTATAGTAATATGAATGAAACCCAGCTTAAGTTATATGAGTTTTGATTGATATCCGATATATGTTATAATTTGACATAAGTTGAGATATGGTTTAAGTGTATATTTATATGTCATGAATGCTTAAGTTATGTGATTCAGACATTTGTATGTATTATGTACTGGTAATAGAACTCGTTGTACATTTTTTTATTTATTTAATAGGTTGTAATGTTATATAATATAGTAATGATCGCATTGCTTGTGCTTGAATTCAATTGAAGGTCTATTTCGGAATTGAGTTTAGTTTGCTAATGCCTCAAAACCCTAATCCGGCGACGGGCACGGGTATGGGGTGTTACATTTGATTGGTATCAGAGCTTACGATATAGTCGATTCTAGGACTACCGTAGAGCGTGAGAGTCTAGCTATACATGCCTTTGTTATATATTGATAGTGTGGTGACTTCTGACACTCTGAACTGTGTTTTATTTAGTAAATGGACACTGATCCTGAAAGAGCCGTAGCGGATGATGTAGAGAGTGTAGCGCCTGACCGTGCACGGGGATCAGTGCCGATAGACTCTCGACCAGTTTCGGGTAGCCACGAGGGGGAGGCTAAACAAGCCTTCTATCAGATGATGAACGAGTGGTTTACCCAGTTTATTTAGACTAACCCAACTGTACCCCAACTTCCACCCCCGAATAATCCAACTCCGATTCCTTCAGCACCCCCGATGATAGATCCGATGAGATCTAGTAGGCCTCCAGTTGATAAAATCTGGAAATTTAGGGCCGAAGAGTTCAGGGCCAATGATGATGATGACGCAGAACGAGCCGAAATGTGGCTTGATAACACTATTCGGGTACTAGATGAGCTATCTTGTACTCCAGACGAATGCCTGAAGTGTGCTATATCTTTACTTCGGGACACTGCATATCACTGGTGGAATACACTAGTATCAGTGGTTCCGAAAGAAAAAGTGACGTGGGATTTCTTCCAGAATGAATTCCGCAAGAAATATATCAGTCAAAGATTCATTGATCAAAAACGAAAAGAATTTCTTGAACTGAAACAGGGGCGAATGACCGTGACAGAATATGAACGGAAATTTGTCAGGCTCAGCAGATATGCTAGAGAGTGTGTTTCTACTGAAGCTATTATGTGCAAAAGGTTTGAAGACGGTCTGAATGAAGATATAAAGTTGCTTGTTGGCATTCTTGAAATTCAAGAGTTTGTGACACTAGTTGAGCGAGCTTGCAAAGCTGAAGAGCTCGGGAAAGAGAAAAGAAAGGCTGAGACAGAAGCTAGAGACATTCGTAAGAGATCTTCGGGTAAGACCTTCCATCCCACATCCAAGAAGTTCAGAGATGACTTCAACCGACATAAAGCTACTTCAGATTTACCTAGACGTGATCGACCTTCAGTGGGCTCCCGAGCTACCTCGATGGCCAGTGTCGAAAACGTTCCACAGAATCAAATTGAATGCAAGCACTGTGGGAAATGGCATTCTGGGAGCTGTATATTTCATGACCGGTTTTGCTTTAAATGTGGATCGTCAGATCATTTTATTAGGGAATGTCCGATGTTAGTTGAGCAGAATACAATTCAGAACATTAAGTCGAGCAACACGTCAGTGCGAGGTAGGCCACCCAGACATTCAGGCAATGTAGGTGGTAGTCAGAGAGGAACGAAGAACACTGCAGTACGATCCGAGGCTAGAGCTCCAGCTAGAGCTTATGCTACTCGAGCTAGAGAGGATGCTTCTTCTCCAGATGTCATTATCGATACTTTCTCCCTTTATGATACTACTGTGATTGCATTGATTGATCCTGGTTCGACTCATTCATATGTGTGTGAAACTCTAGTATTCGGTAAGACTCTGCCAGTTGAGTCTACTGAGTTTGTGATTCGTGTGTCCAACCCTTTGGGTAGATGTGTGTTTGTTAATAAAGTGTGTAAAGGTTGCCCGTTGATGATTCGGGATTTTTGCTTCCCAGCCGATTTAATGCTGTTGCCCTTCGATGAGTTTGATATAATTTTGGGAATGGACTGGTTAACTTCGCATGATGCAGTGGTGAATTGTAAAAGAAAACTTATTGATTTGAGACATCAGAACGGTGAGATCATTAGAATTGAATCCAGTGATTTAAGTGGGTTTCCTACAGTCATATCCTCGATGTTAGCCCGGAAGTATGTGAGAAAAGGGTGCGAAGCTTATTTGGCTTATGTACTGGATAATAAATTGTCTGAGAAACAGTTTGAATCTGTGCCGGTTGTATGTGAATACCCAGATGTGTTTCCTGAAGAACTACCAGGTTTACCACCAGTACGAGAGATTGAGTTCGGCATTGAATTAGTACAGGGAACGACTCCGATTTCGATAGCTCCGTATCAGATGGCACCTACTGAGTTAAAAGAGTTGAAAGCATAGTTGCAAGAGTTGACGGATAGGGGTTTTGCGCGACCGAGCTTCTCTCCTTGGGGTGCACCAGTTCTTTTTGTGAAAAAGAAAGATGGAACGATGCGAATGTGTATTGATTATCGGCAACTGAATAAGGTAACTATAAAGAATAAGTACTCGTTACCTCGAATTGATGACTTGTTTGATCAGTTGAAAGGGGCTTCAGTATTTTCGAAGATAGATTTGAGATCGGGCTATTATCAGTTGCGAGTCAGAGATACAGATGTGCCAAAGACTGCATTCCGAACGAGATACGGACATTTTGAGTTTCTGGTTATGCCTTTTGGACTCACTAATGCACCAGCTATTTTTATGGATCTAATGAATCGAGTCTTCAGACAGTTTTTGGATCGGTTTGTAGTAGTGTTTATTGATGATATACTGATCTACTCCAAAAATGAAACCGAGCATGCCGAGCATCTGAGATTAGTGCTACAAACTTTGAGAGATCAACAGTTGTATGCGAAGTTTAGTAAGTGTGAGTTCTGGATGAAAGAGGTCAGCTTTTTGGGACATGTTGTTTCAGCATCAGGTATTAGAGTCGATCCGAACAAAATTTCGGCTATACTTGATTGGAAGCCACCGAAGAATGTTTTTGAGATTCGAAGTTTTCTGGGACTTGCGGGCTACTACAAACGGTTTGTGAAAGGTTTTTCTGTGATAGCTACACCTTTGACAAGACTACTTCAGAAAGATGTAAAGTTCGAGTGGTCGGAAAATTGTCAGAAGAGTTTCGATCAGTTGAAAGCCCTTTTGACAGAAGCTTCAGTATTAGCTCAGCCTGAATCAGGTAAGGAATTTGTTGTGTATTCTGATGCTTCCTTAAGTGGTTTGGGCTGTGTATTGATGCAGGAAGGCAGAGTGGTAGCCTACGCATCGAGACAATTGAAGACGCATGAAAGAAATTACCCGATGCATGATTTGGAACTTGCAGCCATTGTATTCGCACTGAAGATTTGGCGTCATTACTTATTCAGCGAGAAATGTCATGTTTACTCGGATCACAAAAGTCTGAAGTATTTGATGACTCAAAAAGACCTGAATTTAAGACAACGCAGGTGGTTGGAATTGTTAAAAGATTACGAATTGGTAATTGACTATCATCCGGGAAAAGCTAACGTTGTTGCGGATGCCCTAAGTCGAAAATTATTGTTTGCTCTTCGAGCGTTGAACGCACATATGGTTATCTCCAAAGATGGTTCGATCATAGCTGAGATGAAGGCTAGACCGTTGTTTATTCAGCAAATTAGTGACGCACAGAAAGTTGACAAAGATATAACTTCTAGACGAGCACAATGTGAAAATGATACAAAGTCAGAATTTCAAATTGATAAAAATGACTGTTTGATCTATAAAGGCCGATTGTGTGTACCGAGAAATGCTGACTTGATTCAGATGGTATTGGATGAAGCTCATAATAGTCAAACGTCGATACATCCGGGTAGCACAAAGATGTACAACGATTTGAAACAGTTCTATTGGTGGCCTGGCATGAAACGGGATATATCTGAATTTGTTTCTAAGTGCTTAATCTGTCAGCAAGTAAAAGCTGAGCATCAAGCACCATCCAGACTACTTCAGCCAATCATGATACCTGAATGGAAATGGGATAGAATTACAATGGATTTTGTATCCGGTCTCCCTATGACACCGAGTAGGAAAGATGCAGTCTGGGTTATAGTTGATAGATTGACTAAATCAGCTCATTTTGTACCAGTACGTACAGGCTATTCACTTGAGAAACTTGCTGACTTTTATGTATCACAGATTGTAAGGTTGCATGGTGTACCGAGTTCCATTGTTTCAGACAGAGACCCGAGATTCACATCGCGGTTTTGGAAGAAGTTGCAAGATGCTTTATGTACTAAACTTCATTTTAGTACAGCCTTTCATCCGCAGACAGACGGTCAGTCTGAGCGAACTATTCAGATACTTGAGGACATGTTGAGATGTTGCGTTCTTGAATTTGAAAGTACGTGGGAACGATACCTACGTTTGATTGAATTTGCTTACAATAATAGCTTTCAATCTAGTATCAAAATGGCGCCCTATGAAGCTTTGTATGGCCGTAAATGTTGAACACCGTTGTATTGGACTGAGCTCAGTGAAAACAAAATACTCGGGGTTGATTTGATTAAAGAAATAGAACAGAAGGTAGCTATTATTAAAGGCAACTTGAAAGCTGCTTCGGATCGTCAAAAGTCCTATGCTGATTTGAAACGTAAAGACATTGAATTTCAGGTCGGGGATCGTGTATTTTTGAAAGTTTCTCCGTGGAAAAAGGTACTCCGATTTGGTCGGAAAGGCAAACTTAGTCCGAGATTTATCGGACCTTATGAAATTACTGAACGTATTGGGCCTGTTGCTTATAGATTGAAGTTGCCCTCTGAGTTAGAAAAGATACATGACGTATTTCACGTTTCGATGCTTCGTAAGTACAGATCAGATCCGTCTCATGTAATCACACCGTCAGAGATTGAGATCCGACCCGATTTGACATATAATGAAGAACCGATCCGAATCTTAGCTCGGGAAATAAAAGAGTTGAGAAATAAGAGAATTCCATTAGTGAAGGTACTATGGAATCGTCACGGAGTTGAAGAGGCTACGTGGGAGCCTGAGGATTCAATGAGGCAACAATATCTGACTTTGTTTAACGGTAAGATTTTCAGGGACGAAAATCCTAAAGGGGGAGAGTTGTAACAGACCGAATTTGACCCTAATCGGAATGGTGGTTTCGGGACCACGAATTCGAGTCTGATAAATTTTTAAAATATTATATTTTGTGTTATTTATATGTGAATTAATGTGTGTGAAAGTTTCGTAGAAAAATTTTATTGTTTGAGTGCTTAATTTGATAAAAAGGACTAAATCGCGTAAAGCGTAAAAGTTGCATTCTATAGTGTAAAGTACTAGAATGGTGATGGCTTTTTAATATGGAGCATCTAAAGGGTAAATAGTCCATTTTGAAAGTTAGTGGGTGGCTAAAGTCATAATTTCCCTTATTAAATATGATAGTTTTATTTTTAGTTAAAGGTTATAATAGTAAACTAATTAATGTTATATTATATGTTAAATAAAACATAAAAAAAAGGCCATTATCATCTTATTTTTCATGGCCGAATGTGTTAAAGGAAAGGGAGAAAACCTTGTTTAAATTTCGGCGACTTCAAGCTTTGATTTAAGGTTAGTTTTTAATCGGTTTTTGATAATTTTTACGTTTTTGAGATCGTTGCTTTGTATAGTACCCGACCCATGTTAGAATTTTTGGAAATGAGCATGTATGAGGTTCGGCCATTGCTATATTCTTGTGATTCTTGGTGTTTTATGATTTTATATAGATGATATGTTAAAGATTAGTATATTTTGCATTGGAAATTTTGGTAAATTTGAGTATTTTGGGCTAATTTGTAAAAATGAAATTTTAGAGGGGCTTTTTTGCAAAATAAATGAAATGTGAGGGCTTGTAAAGTCCCTAGGAATATTCGGCCCTTGTATAGTCTTAGCTAATTTGGTGTATTTTGTGTGTTATGCAAATAGGACTAAATTGCAAAGTTGTGAAATATTAGGGGTAAAATAGTAATTTGCCCATTTATGTGTTTTGGGACTAAATTGATATGAAATGTGCTTGAATGAGATTACTTTTGATATGTTTAGATCAAGAACAAAGAAAAACGGAATTAGATCGGGGAAAGACGAAGGTTCTCGAATAGCCGATTTACACAGTCTATCGACAGCCGAGGTAAGTCCCTAAGCGTTCTAATGTCAATGAATTTATTTATGAACTTAGTGAATGATGAATTTTGGAAATTTAAAGCATAAATACATGATATAGCCGAATATGAGTGTATGGTATTGAAGTGAAACTATTTTGTTTAATGCAATGTGAATAGATAAGTTCGGTTCGATAAGTGAAAGTAGTATAAAGAATATAAGATGTTGTGATTTCATTATTAAGCATTGTATATTGAAATGTTAAGTATGTTGATATTCGGGCTTTAAGCCTAGCAGGCCTTGTGCCGGTGGAAAGTATCGGGCTAAATGCCTAGCAGGCCTAGTGCCGGTGAAATGTATCGGGCTTTGAGCCTAGCAGGCCTTGTGCCGGTGAAGAGTTTCGGGCTTATTGCCTAGCAGGCTAAATGCCGGTGATTTCTAAATACGAGCTTATGCATATAAACTGGTGGAGTTATGTTGGCAAAAAGGACAAACTTAAGCTTATTCGCATGAATTAAATTACAGAGCTGTACGGGTAAGTACCTGTGAGTTGTTTAATCGAGTATATATATGTATTCGTTCAATTATAAATGTATATATATATATATGTATATGTGTGTGATGTTGGACGAAAATGTGGTATATGATTTATGTATGTATATTCGGTTGTTTGTTAAGAAACTCATATTGATATTTCGTGCAGGTTGGACTTTTAGAGTGATAAGGTGTAAAATGAATGAGCATATATACATACATGCTTTTGTATATGATTCCATTTAAAAATGACGTGCATACGATTTGAGTATTTGGCAAGAAATGGATATTTATCATTTGAACTTGAGTTGATTTAATGAACTATTTGTTAAAGGTAGGATAATGAGAAATGTCAAATTAAAGATGATATTGAAGTTCGATAATGTGACACCATATGTGTGATTTGTTAAAGTTCGATGTAATATCAAGTATTTGACTTGGAAATTTTAGGTGTCAAGTTGAATTATTTTCTTTAAATTGCTTAAGACTTACTAAGCTAGTTAGCTTATTTCGTGTGTGCTCTTTGTTCTGTTTTATAGATTTCCATCAAGCTACGGGCATCTGAGGATCGTCGGAAAAGTCAACCACACTATCACCTCCTTTTGGTACTTAATCTTAGTTTTGAATCGAAGGCATGTATAGGTTAGACTAAGGTTAAGATTAATGACTTTTGGTCTTGTACATAAATATAGCCTTGCAAAAATGGCTACTTCTTTTGGTTAAGTTTCATTTCTATGTTTTGATTTCATAGTTTGTTCATAATGTCAATGGATGTTTTAGATTCGGTCATGGTTTATATCATATGTAGAAAGGTGCTCCTTTGGTATATATATATATATATATATGTGTTAGGTGATGGTTTAAGAAAACTTGGTCTTGGTTTTTGTTTATTTGTGAATCATGGTTGCCGTGTTTATGATGCGTGCATAATTGCGATTAAGGTGAATTTATGTGTTACTTGCTTAATACACTTTACTAATGATATTTGAGTTAAGACATGTGTTTCGGCCTTATGGTAAATAGCATATGCTTGATGTGTTTAGTAAGAATAAATGATGCTATGTTTAAGTGAATTTGACTATGTGATATTTATAATTTTATAAAGAGACATATATATGTGATAGTTGACAATGTAGATCCGATTATAAATAGTAAGAAATGAATATGTTTCTTGGTTGGTTTGTTACAAATCCAAATGAAAGGTGAAACAGTATATTCGGTCAAGATGTAATATTAATCTGTTTGTATATGAAATTGATTATTAAATGGTATAATGATTCAATTGATTTAATATACATATGTCTTATAGTAATATGAATGAAACTCAGCTTAAGTTATATGAGTTTTGATTGATATCCGATATATGTTATAATTTGACAGAAGTTGAGATATGGTTTAAGTGTATATTTATATGTCATGAATGCTTAAGTTATGTGATTCAGACATTTGTATGTATTATGTACTGGTAATAGAACTCGTTGTACATTTTTTTTATTTATTTAATAGGTTGTAATGTTATATAATATAGTAATGATGGAATTGCTTGTGCTTGAATTCAATTGAAGGTCTATTTCGGAATTGAGTTTAGTTTGCTAATGCCTCAAAACCCTAATCCGGTGACGGGCACGGGTATGGGGTGTTACAAGTAGACTCCAACAACTTAATGAAGTTTTTAAAGCATGAATTGACCATTAAAGTAGCAAAAACATTTGGAGTAGTGGAAGGGTTGCTACTAAAATTTAAAGGAAGTGTAATGCTCCTTTAAACTCTTTTTATTGATGTATAAAGCCTCTTTTTGTAACAGCCCCCTCTTTTGTAACCAAAATCACTTGAAAAGCCACCTTATTGAATGTGTAACATCCTTTAAATTTAATGATTGTAAGCTGAAAAATCACCTGCAATTAACACATGTAACCGGCATATTAAACACATTTATTCAATGATTAAAACTAAAACAAAGTAACAACTAACTTAAATAAATGAACTAACACTTATGCATCATTTATTCCAGCAACTAGTTTAATTAAGAGAAGTATTATTAAGTGAACTTTAACTTATGCATCAATAAATTATCCTAGTAACTAGGTTAATTAAAGAAGCAACTATTAAATTAAATTCATTTAATGAAACTCAATTAATTAAACTAAGATGAGTTGAATTGATGACCAGCAACTCATTTATTAAACTAATATGCTTAAATGCAAATATTTAAAATGCAAACTAAATGCAAAGTTGAAAATTAAATTAAAAGTTCAATTTATTTAAAATTAAGCAATTTAATTAATTCAGCTCAATGAGTTGAAACGAGCTCAAATGAGCTGATTTGGACGTGCACCAAAGTGCACAACAGCTCCATGACACTTGATTCATTTGATTCGAGCTCATCAAATTGTCAAACGTTGGTGCCCCGGGTTGGATCATATCATTCCCCCCTTTTCAAGACGATTCATCCTCGAATTGAGTCGTTGGTTCTTTTGAACAAAATTCCTTTTGCTCAACTTTCCTCGGTCGAATGGGGTATATGGTAAGCGAGACACCTGGAAAAAATAGCCGTGAATTAACAAATATTGCTTCAAACAAATTTGCAATTCAAGCATAGACATATCAACGCAAGTATAACGCAAGTGGATGAGTAGAATCAGTTTATCATACAAAAGAAATAATGCCTTGTCAAATGCTTGAAACAAAATTGGATAGGCTTCAAGGCATGCATACGATTTAGATGGAGTCCTCAAGTCATGATTATCATGCTAGTAATGACTCAAATGGTAGACATATCGTCACAAGCAGATATTTGAAATGATTCACATAATTCATAAAATTACACAATCATACCTTGCATTAGACGATCAACTATAGACTCTCTTACACATGAATTATAAAATTTATCAAACACCAAAATCTTTTTATCAACCATCAAGACAGATAGATCATAAAAAGGCAAACTAAAACATTTAAGCATATCATGATCTAAATGTTTTACGAAAACCAATTCATCAACGCAAGGCTTATCACCATCAGAGGAAAATGAAAACACTTCAAAATTTTCAAGCATCTTACCTTTTCGGGCAAAAAGATAAGGTTCGATTTTACCTGGCTTCATTAGAACAACCTTCTCTCCTCGAGATTGTAGTGTAGTCGAGGCTTCGCATTCAAATCAACCTTTTTCAAATGAAAGGTGAACTTCAAGTACAACCATAGAACTTGTTTAAGGAGCGAATTGAAATTGAAAACAAAGTGGGCAAATTTCCCTACCTTGTTCAAAGACCTCGTATCAAAATGATAGAAATTTTTCGCGCAAAATTGATGATGCTCGATTTTCTCACAAAATGTACCAATGCATATTCCCGGTTTAAAAACATGTGTTTGATTATTTAAGTCAAAATGTAACAACGGTTTCATTAAATCAAACATGTTAAACCAAAAAGAATTTTGCATACTCAAACTCATACAATCAAAACTCTTAACGGTCTTTGAAGCTGATTTACACAAACTCAAAGATTTTTCAAGAGACAAAAATTAATTCACGAAATCACCAATTTATTTGCTTTTCGTGAAAACTTGTCATTTTGCAAAATCATTGGGTTTTGCCGAACAGAACAAAAAATATCAACCACATTCAAAGAGTAAAAGTTAATCGGAGGAGAATAAGGATAGCTTTTAGGAACTAAGTCACAGGAAATTTCATTGACAAATTTCAAACCAAATTGCTGTGACTCGTTTAGAAATTCCTTACCTCGCTTACCTTTGGGCTCGTGTGGTTCATTTTCAACTTTACCTTGGCTTATCATACGGAAACGTCGTTCTTTCGGAAGGTATTGTAGTTGAAAATTATTGTCGCTCGGCTTCTCAGAACCATGAAAAGAAGAAGTAGAACAAGAACAAACTTTAATTGTGTTAGTTGAATCAACACTCACTTTTTCTCGCTCTTCTTGTTCTTTTGTTTCTTTTTCTATCTCGATTGCTTTTCTTTCTTCTTCAATGTGCTCTTTTTTTTTTCACTCTCATTTTCTTTTTCAAATTCTTTCTCTTTTTCTTTTTCGTTTCCTTCATTTTCTTTTTCTTCTTCTTCTATTCTTTCACACTCTTTTTCGATTTTATTACAAGAAGGAGATAACATAAAAGAAGTAGAATGAGAATCCTCTTGCTGGGAATAATATGAAGTATCCACAAGTGAAATATGGTCATCTATTCGAGATTGGATCTTTGTAGATGAACACCATTGCTTATATTAAGAAGTACTTGGACTTTCTCGTTCATCACCATAATAGGCTTCAAACTCGAAATTTGTTTCACTTCGCCTTGAATCCCTCGTCGAATAGGAATCATAATATGAACCACTTCGAGAATGATCTTTCATGGGTGAATACTTGGATGCATATGAACCACGTTCACTTTTTTGTAAGGATTTTTCTGTAGATGGATGCGTTGAAGCGTTTAAAGAAGAATTTATACCTTCTCGGTGGTAACCTTGAAAGGTTTCAAATTAGTGGTTTGACTCATACCGTCTCGGCTTTCTTGAGGAATAAGAATCTCGATCGAAATCTCTTCTCGAATGATCTTCGAACGTGTGTCTCCGTGACAAACTTGATTCCATCCTTCGACTTGAAGAAAGTCGATCTTGTTGATCTCTTTCCTTGATTCGATCCAATCGCTTATGCAACTTGTCAAATTTGGAGTTCACGATTCTTCGCATCCCGTTCATCAAATATTGATAATCGTATTCTGACAACACTTCTTGATTCATGATTTTAGTAATAACAAAAGATAAGTAATCAAATCAGGAAAAGAGGAAAATTTACAAACCTCACCACAAAGGCTCACAAGTTCACTCACAAAGAAAAGGTCACTCAAACTCGTGTTTCACTCGTATATGGCTTTTTATTTGATGAATACACTCGTGCCTTTTACTTCTCTTTATATTTCTCGTGATTTCTTAAGCAGATTCGCCAAGGCTTAACCTTAGTTAGGTGATCGGTTTCAAATGGGTAACAAGGGATGAATTGTATGGTTGTGGGTAGGCTAAAAGAAAATTGTAAGTTGGTTTAGATGTGGCGTTGGGTAGAAGAATTGAGGGTAGGATACTTTGGAGTTGATCGGGGGTAGGGAGATGAAAATATTGGCTTCGGAAACTCAGAAATTGAGGAGAAGAATGGAGAAACTAACAAGATCAGAAAACTTCACTTTTCTTTAGTATGTTTTTTTATTATTTCAAATGCATAAAAATATCACAAATAGAACTTGAGATTACAACTTGAAATTTTTTTTTTGAATTTTTTTAACTTACGTACCTACTTCGAAATTACGATGATCGTCGGAGCTCCTCGTTTTCTAGCTCTGATACCAAATGATACGATCTGCCTCAAGGTGAGTCTAGTCGTATGCGGGTTTGCCCAATTGTCTACGAGGAGTAGTTAAGTCTTCAGAGAAAATAGTTGGATTGAGGTTGAGTTTGCGGAAGATTTTGAAGATATTTCTTTTGGAAATGGTTTAAGTTAGAAATGGAGGTTGAATAATGAAGAAAATAAGTTGAAGAAGGAAATTGATAGGTTTGGCTAAGAGGTAATGAAGAAGATGGGTATTGAATTTGTAACACCCTGGTTTAGGGGCTAGGTAATTCGGGTATAATTTAAGTGTTGGAAGGGTTTTGGGTGTTTTTGGATGTGTTTTAGAGGTTTAGGAATGCTTGGATGGAAAAGGAAGGGCTTTGGAAAATTTTTATTTTTTTTTTAGTGTAAAAAGGGGAAATGGGGCACGAAGGCCTTAAAATATTTTTCTGGAGTTTAGGACGCAAGGAAGGATGTGGCAAAGTGGCATAGAGGCTCTACTTAAGGCTTTGGAAGGTGGCGCCTAAGGGGCTTGGGTTCGAGTCCAAGCGGCAGCAATTTTTGTTTTATTTTTGCGTCAAGGGGACTGGGCTATGTAGGCCTTAAAATAAAAGGGCAGGTTTGATGGACATGGAAGTCCAGTGGCAGAGTGGCTCTTAGGCGCTACTTAGGCGCTGGAGGGAGGAGAGAGCGCGGGTTCGAGGGGTTGGAGCTGCATTTGGGGCGTTTTTATTTTGCTTTTTGGTGATGGGCTGAAGAAGGTAGGTGTTAAGAATAATTGTTGGGGGTTTTTAGCATAAAAATCAAGGTGGCCCAAGTGGCCTGGGCGCTACTTGGCAGCTGGGTTCCCCTAGGTCCTATGTTCGAATCCTGGGGGCTGTAGGTGGAATGGTTTCTCTTTTTGCTGCCGATTGGGGTATTGGACGGCACATGGGGGGCTTCAAATGGGATAAGAGTAGGATTAATTTTGTTTTAAATTCGGCTGAAGGAGATAAGTATTAGATTATTCTTTTGTTTTTTTATTTTAGAGAGTGGTAGGATAATTGTAGGATAATTATTATTATTTTATTTTATTTTTTATTTATGAGGATAAGTGGGATAATGGTGGAGCAATTCAATTGTTTTTGAATTGAACTAATTCAATTAGTTTGAATTAGTAGGAGTTGGCCGAATCTTGAGTTCTCCATTCGGGTAGTGGCTGAATTTTATAAATAGGGGAAACACCCTTTTGCATATTTTTTTTTAGTCTCTCCTTTTTAATTGCTTGTACCAAATTTTTCTTCTACTCCCTCTCCCTATTCTTTTATTTTATTTTCTTTTAGTTTTGCCGAAAGTTGTAGTCAACCAATTCATATTTTATTTTCTTCTTTTTCTTAAAACCAAAACCTCCCCATCATTGTTTGCGTGGCCGAATTCCTTTCACTCTCTTTATTTCTATACCTTTTTATTTCCTTCAACTTTGATTCTCTAATCATTAGACTAAGCCGAAACTCTTTTAATACTAAGCACCATTGTTGAAATCCTTGGCATCCTAGTGCGGTTGGGCGAATTCTAGCAAGGGCAATCTCTCCTAGTTCTTCTCCATTCGATTTAAGGAAAGGCCAACGCAAGGGAGCACTTAGGGGCTGTTCAGATTCGGCTACTCAAGGGATTTTCGGCAATTCTATTGGTGATTCGGGACTCAGTTAAAGGGGGGCATATCGACAAGAGCAAAGGAAGCCTTCGGGATCTCAGATTATTTCGGTAAGGATATCAGTAAGTGACCTAGACTCATTAATAAGTAGATTATGACTTGTTGATTAATGGTGTGATTCTGATTAAGCTTTTTGATGGAGACCAATACCAGTCAAGAAGGGAAAGGGAAAGTCCCTGTTCCGAAGTTTAAGAAAAGAGCCGTCTCGGCAGTTCGGGATTGGCCACCGGGGTGTGGACGTGCAGCAGAAAACGATAGGCAGATAGCTGTAGTCTCGCTAAGCGATAGCGTCGAAATCGAGGGTTTAGAACTTCAGGTTATAAGGTGTGTAACTAACCCACTGTTTCCGGGTTTTATGTGTTATATGTTTTACTAACAAGTGCAGTAATAAGTGTGCCATATATACCCCTAAAGGGTATAGCGATGATCAGGTTAGTATCGAACCTGATGCAATGTGATTATTTGTTTATGAGTATGTTTATGGATATTAATAAGCATGTGCATGCATTATCACGATTATATTTTATGTGGCATGTGCATGGGTGGGTTATGAAAAGAAGGTACGGGTGTACTTCGAGTACGTGGTTGATGTCAGCTTTGTGCTACATCGTGGATTGGCGCTGACTGAGGTCGCGTTGTGGATCTTTGCGATTTAGTTCGCGTGGTTACCTTGATTGATATCGGCTTTATGCCATATCGTGGCTTGATGGGTTGCTATGTGCTCCATCGTGGATGGCATTGGTTGCCTTTTTGGAGGGAAAAGGAGAGGGTGACTCGTTAGTCCCCTGGTGTGTGGTAGGCTGGATAAGGGGGTGCGTAGCGGATGGACCTTAGGATTGGGTTGGGTTTCATGGTTGCATTATTTCATTTATGAAAATATATGGTAATGGGCCAAGCCCAATATGACATGTGGATAGGTATGTTTTGGGAACATACGTGGAGATGGGCCAAGCCCAGCTGATATGTGGTTTATTGAGATAACGGCCTAGCCCAGTATTTGAGTATGATTTGATTGTGGTAATTGTTAAATGAATATATATATATATTACTTGTTGCATTTGATAATTGGGATATTATGTGGCTAGCATGTGGGTGGATTTCAGTGGTTAACTTACACACTGAGTCATTATGACTCACCCAATTATTTTCAAACATCGCAGGTGACATGTTGATCGGACCGGGTTGGAGTAGATACAAGATGGCCCATGCAGAAGGGGATTTTCGTGCAGAAGATGTTTTACTTTATTTACGTACTTTATATTATCAGTATTTTGGAATTTTATTTGATGTAATAAGGGCCCCTTTTTATTTAATGTACTCTATTTATGATGGTTGAAGTTAATACTATACTTAAAAAAATATTTTCATAAAAGATTCATATTATACTTATAATAATATTTTATTTCAGAAATTTTCAACAAACTTATATTATTTATTAATTTTTAAGTGGACATGATTTTCAAAGTTAACAAATTTTCAAGTTTTATTCTAAAGTCAAGGATTTTGCAAACGGTTTCCGCAATAACATAACCAGATTCGGTCGTAACGAATGGGCCGGGTTTGGGGATGTTACAGTTTGGTATCAGAGCCCGGTTCAAAACTCGGCTTTGAGGGTTTTGGGCCCAAAAACATTTTCAAAATGGGCTTTTCAAAAATATGGGCTTTTAATAAATTTTTCAGGTTATTCTGGCATGGCACCTGTACCTCCGACCCGAGTCCACCAGGTAAGTACCTCAGACTTGTGAAGTAAGTTGTTATATGAACTGTTATGCGCTTTGTTGGGCTCGTAGATTAGAATATTCATGCTATTGGACCCTAGGACTAGTCTACTCAAACACGTGCATAAGACTTAAAGTGCCTAATAAACAAACCTGTGAAGTAAGTCGCCGTGTTAAGGTGTGGCAAACTGTGTGCGCATGTCTAGGAGTGGTATTCAGTGGGAGCTTGGTATTTAAGCAGTCCGCGTGACTCACCTCCTCTCAACTTGAATCCTACCTGGTGCATAGCTACGGTTCACCTTAACCAAGAGGACTTGTTCACAGGCTGAACCAATTATTAAAACCCGGAAGGGATTAGCCTTGCTGTTTTAAAATTTTTGGTTTTAAAATTTTCAAATTTACCCTTTTTGGTTTGTAAACCCTAAATTTGGTTTTGAAAGAAAAAAACACGTTTTCCTCGATTTACCAAAATTACCAAATTGCCCCTAGTGGCAAAATTACTAAAATGCCCCTGTAGTGTAAATTACTGTATTACCCTCAAACTTTTGTTAAAATGATTTTTTTTTCTTCTTTGCAAAATACCAAAATCTTTAGTTTTCAAAATATCAAGATACCCTGATTTGAGGAAATTTACGAAAATACCCCTGTGTTGAAAATTACTAAAATACCCCTGACTTTCAAAATTTCCAGTTTAACCCCAATTTTAATAAAATTTCCCGATTTGGCAAAAGTATTCAAGAATGCTATTTTGTGAAATCCAAGACACCTTGATTTGAAAATTTACAAAATTACCCTGATTGACAAAAATTACCAAAATACCCTTGGGGTAGAAACGGGCAGAAAGGTCCGAATAGTGAATGTGTGTGGTAGATACCACTGAATGTGTCTTCATTGAGAAATGAAGGTATCTCTATTGATGAATGTGAAAGTGATTCTCTGAATTAGAGTAGTAAAACTCGAGCTGAACCTCTGTGTGATCAAAAGAACTACTTCTGAATACCCTTCTTTCAGAAAAAATTGCTCGCGATTAAATAGTGGAACAAAATTTCTAATGCATAAAATTTGTTAATCAGATTAAACCGCGACAATAGAGATGAATTCTAGGGGGCGCAGTAGAGGTAGAATGGCAGCATCGGAACCGATAGGGTCTGGCCATGGGTCAGAAAGTGAAGTGCCGCCAGCAGTGGACGTAGAGGGGCAAGACCAGACAGGAGAAGATGACGCAGTATCGCGGGCCATGTTGCGAGTGCTAGAGCGAGTAGCGGGAGTTAGTAGAGGAAATGGAACTCGGAAGTCGGTATCGGAAAGGCTTAGATCGAACGGAGCCGAGATCTTTAGAGGAGTGTCGGGAGTAGCTCCTATGTAGCAGAGTATTGGCTAGAAGCAGTCGAAAGAATCATGGACGATTTGGACTGCACCAATGAAGAGAAGCTGAAGGGCGCTGTTTCGTTGCTTCGCGACGAAGCTTATCGTTGGTGGCTCACTGTCAAGCAAAGTGTACCGGCAGATCGATTGGATTGGGATTATTTTAAGCTTAAGTTTGAAGGAAAGTACGTAGGAGCCAGTTATTTAGACTCGCAAAGGAAAGCGTTTCTAAATCTAGTACAAGGAAGTAAGTCGATAGCTGAGTACGAAGTGGAATTCGTGCGACTTAGTCAGTATGTAAGGGAATTGTGGCCACTGATTATGAGAGGTGCGTTCGATTTGAAGACGGATTGCGAGATGAACTTCGAATGCTGATCGCTCCGCAGAGGGAGAGAGACTTCGCGGTGCTAGTGGAGAAAGCTCGGATTGCTGAAGAGGTTAAGAAGACTATAAGAGAAAACCGAGAAAAGAATAGGAACGAGAATAAGAGAAGGCTTGAGCCGTCAGCATCGTTTGGAGATGCTCAGAAAAGACCGAGGGTTGAGAATACGGTACGTCCACCTGTGCCAGTTGCTGAGAATCGGAATCGTTCCTGTGCTCGATGTGGGAGACCTCACATAGGAGAGTGTTGGGGGAATAGTAAAGAATGTTTTCGGTGTAGATCTAAGGCACATCTGGTTAGGAATTGCCCTCGAGCAACGAAGGGTCGTGGTTCTAGTCAAAGTCAACCAAGGATGTGATATCGGGTAAGCTCTTTTATTTTGGAATACTCTTTAATTGTTCTCCTTGTTTGTAAGTTAATTCTTTCCTGTATGATTTGGATCGTGAGTGAGAACTTAGAGACTACGTTTGGGAGGTATGATGAATTGAAATCAGAGTGCGCAGCGGAGGCGTAGAGTAGGGAGTTAGGATTGCATGGCAGTAAGTAATTTCGAGGACGAAATTATTTTAAGGAGGGTAGAATTGTAACACCCTGGTTTAGGGGCTAGGTAATTCGGGTATAATTTAAGTGTTGGAAGGGTTTTGGGTGTTTTTGGATGTGTTTTAGAGGTTTAGGAATGCTTGGATGGAAAAGGAAGGGCTTTGGAAAATTTTTATTTTTATTTTTTTAGTGTAAAAAGGGGAAATGGGGCACGAAGGCCTTAAAATATTTTTCTGGAGTTTAGGACGCAAGGAAGGATGTGGCAAAGTGGCATAGAGGCTCTACTTAAGGCTTTGGAAGGTGGCGCCTAAGGGGCTTGGGTTCGAGTCCAAGCGGCAGTAATTTTTGTTTTATTTTTGCGTCAAGGGGACTGGGCTATGTAGGCCTTAAAATAAAAGGGCAGGTTTGATGGACATGGAAGTCCAGTGGCAGAGTGGCTCTTAGGCGCTACTTAGGCGCTGGAGGGAGGAGAGAGCGCGGGTTCGAGGGGTTGGAGCTGCATTTGGGGTGTTTTTATTTTGCTTTTTGGTGATGGGCTGAAGAAGGTAGGTGTTAAGAATAATTGTTGGGGGTTTTTAGCATAAAAATCAAGGTGGCCCAAGTGGCCTGGGCGCTACTTGGCACCTGGGTTCCCCTAGGTCCTATGTTCGAATCCTGGGGGCTGTAGGTGGAATGGCTTCTCTTTTTGCTGCCGATTGGGGTATTGGACGGCACATGGGGGGCTTCAAATGGGATAAGAGTAGGATTAATTTTGTTTTAAATTCGGCTGAAGGAGATAAGTATTAGATTATTCTTTTGTTTTTTTATTTTAAATAGTGGTAGGATAATTGTAGGATAATTATTATTTTTTTTTTTTTTTATTTATGAGGATAAGTGGGATAATGGTGGAGCAATTCAATTGTTTTTGAATTGAACTAATTCAATTAGTTTGAATTAGTAGGAGTTGGCCGAATCTTGAGTTCTCCATTCGGGTAGTGGCCGAATTTTATAAATAGGGGAAACACCCTTTTGCATATTTTTTTTTAGTCTCTCCTTTTAATTGCTTGTACCAAATTTTTCTTCTACTCCCTCTCCCTATTCTTTTATTTTATTTTCTTTTAGTTTTGCCGAAAGTTGTAGTCAACCAATTCATATTTTATTTTCTTCTTTTTCTTAAAACCAAAACCTCCCCATCATTGTTTGCGTGGCTGAATTCCTTTCACTCTCTTTATTTCTATACCTTTTTATTTCCTTCAACTTTGATTCTCTAATCATTAGACTAAGCCGAAACTCTTTTAATACTAAGCACCATTGTTGAAATCCTTGGCATCCTAGTGCGGTTGGGCGAATTCTAGCAAGGGCAATCTCTCCTAGTTCTTCTCCATTCGATTTAAGGAAAGGCCAACGCAAGGGAGCACTTAGGGGCTGTTCAGATTCGGCTACTCAAGGGATTTTCGGCAATTCTATTGGTGATTCGGGATTCAGTTAAAGGGGGGCATATCGACAAGAGCAAAGGAAGCCTTCGGGATCTCTGATTATTTCGGTAAGGATATCAGTAAGTGACCTAGACTCATTAATAAGTAGATTATGACTTGTTGATTAATGGTGTGATTCTGATTAAGCTTTTTGATGGAGACCAATACCAGTCAAGAAGGGAAAGGGATAGTCCCTGTTCCGAAGTTTAAGAAAAGAGCCGTCTCGGCAGTTCGGGATTGGCCACCGGGGTGTGGACGTGCAGCAGAAAACAATAGGCAGATAGCTGTAGTCTCGCTAAGCGATAGCGTCGAAATCGAGGGTTTAGAACTTCAGGTTATAAGGTGTGTAACTAACCCACTGTTTCCGGGTTTTATGTGTTATATGTTTTACTAACAAGTGCAGTAATAAGTGTGCCATATATACCCCTAAAGGGTATAGCGATGATCAGGTTAGTATCGAACCTGCTGCAATGTGATTATTTGTTTATGAGTATGTTTATGGATATTAATAAGCATGTGCATGCATTATCACGATTATATTTTATGTGGCATGTGCATGGGTGGGTTATGAAAAGAAGGTACGGGTGTACTTCGAGTACGTGGTTGATGTCAGCTTTGTGCTACATCGTGGATTGGCGCTGACTGAGGTCGCGTTGTGGATCTTTGCGATTTAGTTCGCGTGGTTACCTTGATTGATATCGGCTTTATGCCATATCGTGGCTTGATGGGTTGCTATGTGCTCCATCGTGGATGGCATTGGTTGCCTTTTTGGAAGGAAAAGGAGAGGGTCACTCGTTAGTCCCCTGGTGTGTGGTAGGCTGGATAAGGGGGTGTGTAGCGGATGGACCTTAGGATTGGGTTGGGTTTCATGATTGCATTATTTCATTTATGAAAAGATATGGTAATGGGCCAAGCCCAATATGACATGTGGATAGGTATGTTTTGGGAACATACGTGGAGATGGACCAAGCCCAGCTGATATGTGGTTTATTGAGATAACGGCCTAGCCCAGTATTTGAGTATGATTTGATTGTGGTAATTGTTAAATGAATATATATATATATATTACTTGTTGCATTTGATAATTGGGATATTATGTGGCTAGCATGTGGGTGGATTTCAGTGGTTAACTTACACACTGAGTCATTATGACTCACCCAATTATTTTCAAACATCGCAGGTGACATGTTGATCGGACCGGGTTGGAGTAGATACAAGGTGGCCCATGCAGAAGGGGATTTTCGTGCAGAAGATGTTTTACTTTATTTACGTACTTTATATTATCAGTATTTTGGAATTTTATTTGATGTAATAAGGGCCCCTTTTTATTTAAAGTACTCTATTTATGATGGTTGAAGTTAATACTATACTTAAAAAATATTTTCATAAAAGATTCATATTATACTTATAATAATATTTTATTTCAGAAATTTTCAACAAACTTATATTATTTATTAATTTTTAAGTGGACATGATTTTCAAAGTTAACAAATTTTCAAGTTTTATTCTAAAGTCAAGGATTTTCCAAACGGTTTCCGCAATAACATAACCAGATTCGGTCGTAACGAATGGGCCAGGTTTGGGGATGTTACAGTTTGGTATCAGAGCCCGGTTCAAAACTCGGCTTTGAGGGTTTTGGGCCCAAAAACATTTTCAAAATGGGCTTTTCAAAAATATGGGCTTTTAATAAATTTTTCAGGTTATTCTGGCATGGCACCTGTACCTCTGACCCGAGTCCACCAGGTAAGTACCTCAGACTTGTGAAGTAAGTTGTTATATGAACTGTTATGGGCTTTGTTGGGCTCGTAGATTAGAATATTCAGGCTATTGGACCCTAGGACAAGTCTACTCAAACACGTGCATAAGACTTAAAGTGCCTAATAAACAAACCTGTGAAGTAAGTCGCCGTGTTAAGGTGTGGCAACCTGTGTGCGCATGTCTAGGAGTGGTATTCAGTGGGAGCTTGGTATTTAAGCAGTCCGCATGACTCACCTCCTCTCCACTTGAATCCTACCTGGTGCATAGCTACGGTTCACCTTAACCAAGAGGACTTGTTCACAGGCTGAACCAATTATTAAAACCCGGAAGGGATTAGCCTTGCTGTTTTAAAATTTTTGGTTTTAAAATTTTCAAATTTACCCTTTTTGGTTTGTAAACCCTAAATTTGGTTTTGAAAAAAAAAACACGTTTTCCTCTATTTACCAAAATTACCAAATTGCCCCTAGTGGCAAAATTACTAAAATGCCCCTATAGTGTAAATTACTGTATTACCCTCAAACTTTTGTTAAAATGATTTTTTTTTCTTCTTTGCAAAATACCAAAATCTTTAGTTTTCAAAATATCAAGATACCCTGATTTGAGGAAATTTATGAAAATACCCCTGTGTTAAAAATTACTAAAATACCCCTGACTTTCAAAATTTCCAGTTTAACCCCAATTTTAATAAAATTTCCCGATTTGGCAAAAGTATTCAAGAATGCTATTTTGTGAAATCCAAGACACCTTGATTTGAAAATTTACAAAATTACCCTGATTGACAAAAATTACCAAAATACCCTTGGGGTAGAAACGGGCAGAAAGGTCCGAATAGTGAATGTGTGTGGTAGATACCACTGAATGTGTCTTCATTGAGAAATGAAGGTGTCTCTATTGATGAATGTGAAAGTGATTCTCTGAATTAGAGTAGTAAACTCGAACTGAACCTCTGTGTGATCGAAAGAACTACTTCTGAATACCCTTCTTTCATAAAAATTTGCTCGCGATTAAATAGTGGAACAAAATTTCTAATGCATAAAATTTGTTAATCAGATTAAATCGCGACAATAGAGATGAATTCTAGGGGGCGCAGTAGAGGTAGAATGGCAGCATCGGAACCGATAGGGTCTGGCCATGGGTCAGAAAGTGAAGTGCCGCCAGCAGTGGACGTAGAGGGCAAGACCAGACAGGAGAAGATGACGCAGTATCGCGGGCCATGTTGCGAGTGCTAGAGCGAGAGGCGGGAGTTAGTAGAGGAAATGGAACCCGAAAGTCGGTATCGGAAGGCTTAGATCGAACGGAGCCGAGATCTTTAGAGGAGTGTCGGGAGTAGCTCCTAATGTAGCAGAGTATTGGCTAGAAGCAGTCGAAAGAATCATGGACGATTTGGACTGCACCAATGAAGAGAAGCTGAAGGGCGCTGTTTCGTTGCTTCGCGACGAAGCTTATCGTTGGTGGCTCACTGTCAAGCAAAGTGTACCGGCAGATCGATTGGATTGGGATTATTTTAAGCTTAAGTTTGAAGGAAAGTACGTAGGAGCCAGTTATTTAGACTCGCAAAGGAAAGCGTTTCTAAATCTAGTACAAGGAAGTAAGTCGATAGCTGAGTACGAAGCGGAATTCGTGCGACTTAGTCAGTATGCTAAGGGAATTGTGGCCCTGATATGAGAGGTGCGTTCGGTTTGAAGACGGATTGCGAGATGAACTTCGAATGCTGATCGCTCCGCAGAGGGAGAGAGACTTCACGGTGCTAGTGGAGAAAGATCGGATTGCTGAAGAGGTTAAGAAGACTATAAGAGAAAATCGAGAAAAGAATAGGAACGAGAATAAGAGAAGACTTGAGCCGTCAGCATCATTTGGAGATGCTCAGAAAAGACCGAGGGAGGGTTTGAAAAACGGTACGTCACCTGTGCCAGTTGCTGAGAATCGGAATCGTTCCTGTGCTCAATGTGGGAGACCTCACATAGGAGAGTGTTGGGGGAATAGTAAAGAATGTTTTCGGTGTGGATCTAAGGCACATCTGGTTAGGAATTGTCCTCGAGCAACGAAGGGTCGTGGTTCTAGTCAAAGTCAACCAAGGATGTGATATCGGGTAAGCTCTTTTGTTTTGGAATACTCTTTAATTGTTCTCCTTGTTTGTAAGTTAATTCTTTCCTGTATGATTTGGATCGTGAGTGAGAACTTAGAGACTACGTTTGGGAGGTATGATGAATTGAAATCAAAGTGCGCAGCGGAGGCGTAGAGTAGGGAGTTAGGATTGCATCGCAGTAAGTAATTTCGAGGACGAAATTATTTTAAGGAGGGTAGAATTGTAACACCCTGGTTTAGGGGCTAGGTAATTCGGGTATAATTTAAGTGTTGGAAGGGTTTTGGGTGTTTTTGGATGTGTTTTAGAGGTTTAGGAATGCTTGGATGGAAAAGGAAGGGCTTTGGAAAATTTTTATTTTTTTAGTGTAAAAAGGGGAAATGGGCACGAAGGCCTTAAAATATTTTTCTGGAGTTTAGGACGCAAGGAAGGATGTGGCAAAGTGGCATAGAGGCTCTACTTAAGGCTTTGGAAGGTGGCGCCTAAGGGGCTTGGGTTCGAGTCCAAGCGGCAGCAATTTTTGTTTTATTTTTGCGTCAAGGGGACGGGCTATGTAGGCCTTAAAATAAAAGGGCAGGTTTGATGGACATGGAAGTCCAGTGGCAGAGTGGCTCTTAGGCACTACTTAGGCGCTGGAGGGAGGAGAGAGCGCGGGTTCGAGGGGTTGGAGCTGCATTTGGGGCATTTTTATTTTGCTTTTTGGTGATGGGCTGAAGAAGGTAGGTTTTAAGAATAATTGTTGGGGGTTTTTAGCATAAAAATCAAGGTGGCCCAAGTGGCCTGGGCGCTACTTGGCAGCTGGGTTCCCCCAGGTCCTATGTTCGAATCCTGGGGGCTGTAGGTGGAATGGTTTCTCTTTTTGCTGCCAATTGGGGTATTGGACGGCACATGGGGGGGCTTCAAATGGGATAAGAGTAGGATTAATTTTGTTTTAAATTCGGCTGAAGGAGATAAGTATTAGATTATTCTTTTGTTTTTTTATTTTAGATAGTGGTAGGATAATTGTAGGATAATTATTATTATTTTATTTTATTTTTTATTTATGAGGATGAGTGGGATAATGGTGGAGCAATTCAATTGTTTTTGAATTGAACTAATTCAATTAGTTTGAATTAGTAGGAGTGGCCGAATCTTGAGTTCTCCATTCGGGTAGTGGCCGAATTTTATAAATAGGGGAAACACCCTTTTGCATATTTTTTTTAGTCTCTCCTTTTAATTGCTTGTACCAAATTTTTCTTCTACTCCCTCTCCCTATTCTTTATTTTTTTCTTTTAGTTTTGCCGAAAGTGTAGTGTAGTCAACCAATTCATATTTTTTTCTTCTTTTTCTTAAACCAAAACCTCCCCATCATTGTTTGCGTGGCTGAATTCCTTTCACTCTCTTTATTTCTATATACCTTTTTATTTCCTTCAACTTTGATTCTCTAATCATTAGACTAAGCCGAAATCTTTTAATACTAAGCACCATTGTTGAAATCCTTGGCATCCTAGTGCGGTTGGGCGAATTCTAGCAAGGGCAATCTCTCCTAGTTCTTCTCCATTCGATTTAAGGAAAGGCCAACGCAAGGGAGCACTTAGGGGCTGTTCAGATTCGGCTACTCAAGGGATTTTCGGCAATTCTATTGGTGATTCGGGATTCAGTTAAAGGGGGGCATATCGACAAGAGCAAAGGAAGCCTTCGGGATCTCTGATTATTTCGGTAAGGATATCAGTAAGTGACCTAGACTCATTAATAAGTAGATTATGACTTGTTGATTAATGGTGTGATTCTGATTAAGCTTTTTGATGGAGACCAATACCAGTCAAGAAGGGAAAGGGATAGTCCCTGTTCCGAAGTTTAAGAAAAGAGCCGTCTCGGCAGTTCGGGATTGGCCACCGGGGTGTGGACGTGCAGCAGAAAACAATAGGCAGATAGCTGTAGTCTCGCTAAGCGATAGCGTCGAATCGAGGTTTAGAACTTCAGGTTATAAGGTGTGTAACTAACCCACTGTTTCCGGGTTTTATGTGTTATGTTTTACTAACAAGTGCAGTAATAAGTGTGCCATATACCCCTAAAGGTATAGCGATGATCAGGTTAGTATCGAACCTGCTGCAATGTGATTATTTGTTTATGAGTATGTTTATGGATATTAATAAGCATGTGCATGCATTATCACGATTATATTTTATGTGGCATGTGCATGGGTGGGTTATGAAAAGAAGGTACGGGTGTACTTCGAGTACGTGGTTGATGTCAGCTTTGTGCTACATCGTGGATTGGCGCTGACTGAGGTCGCGTGTGGATCTTTGCGATTTAGTTCGCGTGGTTACCTTGATTGATATCGGCTTTATGCCATATCGTGGCTTGATGGGTTGCTATGTGCTCCATCGTGGATGGCATTGGTTTGCCTTTTTGGAAGGAAAAGGAGAGGGTCACTCGTTAGTCCCCTGGTGTGTGGTAGGCTGGATAAGGGGGTGTGTAGCGGATGGACCTTAGGATTGGGTTGGGTTTCATGATTGCATTATTTCATTTATGAAAAGATATGGTAATGGGCCAAGCCCAATATGACATGTGGATAGGTATGTTTTGGGAACATACGTGGAGATGGACCAAGCCCAGCTGATATGTGGTTTATTGAGATAACGGCCTAGCCCAGTATTTGAGTATGATTTGATTGTGGTAATTGTTAAATGAATATATATATATATATTACTTGTTGCATTTGATAATTGGGATATTATGTGGCTAGCATGTGGGTGGATTTCAGTGGTTAACTTACACACTGAGTCATTATGACTCACCCAATTATTTTCAAACATCGCAGGTGACATGTTGATCGGACCGGGTTGGAGTAGATACAAGGTGGCCCATGCAGAAGGGGATTTTCGTGCAGAAGATGTTTTACTTTATTTACGTACTTTATATTATCAGTATTTTGGAATTTTATTTGATGTAATAAGGGCCCCTTTTTATTTAAAGTACTCTATTTATGATGTTGAATATACGATACTTAAAAAATATTTTCATAAAAGATTCATATTATACTTATAATAATATTTTATTTCAGAAATTTTCAACAAACTTATATTATTTATTAATTTTTAAGTGGACATGATTTTCAAAGTTAACAAATTTCAAGTTTTATTCTAAAGTCAAGGATTTTCCAAACGGTTTCCGCAATAACATAACCAGATTCGGTCGTACGAATGGGCCAGGTTTGGGGATGTTACAGTTTGGTATCAGAGCCCGGTTCAAAACTCGGCTTTGAGGGTTTTGGGCCCAAAAACATTTTCAAAATGGGCTTTTCAAAAATATGGGCTTTTAATAAATTTTTCAGGTTATTCTGGCATGGCACCTGTACCTCTGACCCGAGTCCACCAGGTAAGTACCTCAGACTTGTGAAGTAAGTTGTTATATGAACTGTTATGGGCTTTGTTGGGCTCGTAGATTAGAATATTCAGGCTATTGGACCCTAGGACAAGTCTACTCAAACACGTGCATAAGACTTAAAGTGCCTAATAAACAAACCTGTGAAGTAAGTCGCCGTGTTAAGGTTGGCAACCTGTGTGCGCATGTCTAGGAGTGGTATTCAGTGGGAGCTTGGTATTTAAGCAGTCCGCATGACTCACCTCCTCTCCACTTGAATCCTACCTGGTGCATAGCTACGGTTCACCTTAACCAAGAGGACTTGTTCACAGGCTGAACCAATTATTAAAACCCGGAAGGGATTAGCCTTGCTGTTTTAAAATTTTTGGTTTTAAAATTTTCAATTTACCCTTTTGGTTTGTAAACCCTAAATTGGTTTGAAAAAAAAAAACACGTTTTCCTCTATTTACCAAAATTACCAAATTGCCCCTAGTGGCAAAATTACTAAAATGCCCCTATAGTGTAAATTACTGTATTACCCTCAACTTTTGTTAAAATGATTTTTTTCTTCTTTGCAAAATACCAAAATCTTTAGTTTTCAAAATATCAAGATACCCTGATTTGAGGAAATTTATGAAAATACCCCTGTGTTAAAAATTACTAAAATACCCCTGACTTCAAAATTTCCAGTTTAACCCCAATTTTAATAAAATTTCCCGATTTGGCAAAAGTATTCAAGAATGCTATTTTGTGAAATCCAAGACACCTTGATTTGAAAATTACAAAATTACCCTGATTGACAAAAATTACCAAATACCCTTGGGGTAGAAACGGGCAGAAAGGTCCGAATAGTGAATGTGTGTGGTAGATACCACTGAATGTGTCTTCATTGAGAAATGAAGGTGTCTCTATTGATGAATGTGAAAGTGATTCTGAATTAGAGTAGTAAAACTCGAACTGAACTCTGTGTGATCGAAGAAAGAACTACTTCTGAATACCCTTCTTTCATAAAAATTTGCTCGCGATTAAATAGTGGAACAAAATTTCTAATGCATAAAATTTGTTAATCAGATTAAATCGCGACAATAGAGATGAATTCTAGGGGGCGCAGTAGAGGTAGAATGGCAGCATCGGAACCGATAGGGTCTGGCCATGGGTCAGAAAGTGAAGTGCCGCCAGCAGTGGACGTTAGAGGGGCAAGACCAGACAGGAGAAGATGACGCAGTATCGCGGGCCATGTTGCGAGTGCTAGAGCGAGTAGCGGGAGTTAGTAGAGTAGAGGAATGGAACCCGAAAGTCGGTATCGGAAAGGCTTAGATCGAACGGAGCCGAGATCTTTAGAGAGTGTCGGGAGTAGGCTCCTAATGTAGCAGAGTATGGCTAGAAGCAGTCAAAGAATCATGGACGATTTGGACTGCACCAATGAAGAGAAGCTGAAGGGCGCTGTTTCGTTGCTTCGCGACGAAGCTTATCGTTGGTGGCTCACTGTCAAGCAAAGTGTACCGGGATCGATTGGATTGGGATATTTTAAGCTTAAGTTTGAAGGAAAGTACGTAGGAGCCAGTTATTTAGACTCGCAAAGGAAAGCGTTTCTAAATCTAGTACAAGGAAGTAAGTCGATAGCTGAGTACGAAGCGGAATTCGTGCGACTTAGTCAGTATGCTAAGGGAATTGTGGCCACTGATTATGAGAGGTGCGTTCGGTTTGAAGACGGATTGCGAGATGAACTTCGAATGCTGATCGCTCCGCAGAGGGAGAGAGACTTCACGGTGCTAGTGGAGAAAGATCGGATTGCTGAAGAGGTTAAGAAGACTATAAGAGAAAATCGAGAAAAGAATAGGAACGAGAATAAGAGAAGACTTGAGCCGTCAGCATCATTTGGAGATGCTCAGAAAAGACCGAGGGTTGAAAATACGGTACGTCCACCTGTGCCAGTTGCTGAGAATCGGAATCGTTCCTGTGCTCAATGTGGGAGACCTCACATAGGAGAGTGTTGGGGGAATAGTAAAGAATGTTTTCGGTGTGGATTAAGGCACATCTGGTTAGGAATTGTCCTCGAGCAACGAAGGGTCGTGGTTCTAGTCAAAGTCAACCAAGGATGTGATATCGGGTAAGCTCTGTTTTGGAATACTCTTTAATTGTTCTCCTTGTTTGTAGTCTTGTGCGAGGCTGTATGTTTGGATATCCTTTGGTGGAACTTTGGTTCAACGGTTCAACGGGTAAAGTTTGTGTCAAAAGTGAGAAGAGTTACGACTATGTTGTAAGTGATACAGGTACCTACATGAAATTTATGAGAAATGAGCTCGATTTATGATGTATGATTAGTAAGAATGAAAATGAGTAAGTTATGCCATTAATCATTCGATAATTATTTGCAAGTTTATAATATGCTATGAGTATATAATGCATGGTAATTGTTGTTAATTATTTACATGCAAATTACTAAGCTTTATGCTTACTCCTTTTCCTTTCTCTTTTCTTATAGTATCGCCAAGCTAGGTCGAGGATCGAAGGACGTCGGAGGCTCGATCACACTATCAATCTGAACATTTGGTATAGTTAGATTTATCATTTTGAGTATGGCATGTATAGGGACTTAGTCTTTGTCAAGTGTCATATTGTTTTGGCCAAATGTATTGGCTTGTCTTGGAGATTGATTCATTTTGTATAAGGCCACGGATGATGGCTACTACTTATTAATGATATATGGAAATGATGATGTTTTTCATGAATGTGCAAATTGCATGGGCGAGTATTTGGTATATTAATGCATGAATGAGTAGGTGATTTGATGTGGCTTATGCCGGTGTAAGTAAGGGTGGCAAAAAGGGCTTGGAAAATAGCCTTGCTTTTGTCCACACAGGTAGACACACAGGCGTGTGTCTAGGCCGTGTGTGATACACGGTCTGCCCCATGGGCGTGTAGTCAGGCCGTGTGTCCCTTGCACCTTTAATTGGTAAAATAGAATGCCTAGTAGTAACCATACGGGATGAGGCACGGCCTTGTGTCTCAACCATGTGGATGATACGGCCATAACACTTGGGCATGTGCCCAGGCCGTGTGAAGTCTACACTTTATTTTAGGAATTTAATTCACCACACCGCCTAAGGACACGGGCGTATGCCTTGGCCGTGTGACCTTATTGGGTTGATGATGTCAGAAGTAGAATGTAATGCCCCGAATTTGGGCCTACTGGGTTGTAACGCCCCAAAAATCCTAAAACTTTAAATTTCTGTGCACCGACGTTGGTATGTATGAGTAGCACTTAGAATATTAATTTTAAGGTATTATCGGGATTATTTGAAGTCTTAGAGATAGGGATGACCATAGGGAAAAATTTATTTTTCTTGCTTTAGTGGACCCTAGTCTCAGGCATTAGGCCTCTTAAGCAGATTAAGGGGAAAATAGGACACCAATGGGCTTGTGGTCCAGTGGCAAGGTGGCGTCACTAGGGGAGCTACAAGGTGGCGTCAAGAGGTCCAAGGTTCTAGTTGTGGTAAGGTGTTTTTCGAGTGTTTATTTTGCTTAGTGGACAGCCAGAGTTGTGTGGGAATAGAACTCTTTCGTTGGAGTGTTTGACTTGGTCTTGTGAGCTGATAGAGGAGGAAAATTCGGATAAGATGGAGGGGTTATTAGAGAGAAAAGTTAGGAGATGAGGAGTGTGGATGTATTGGTGCCGATTTGGACTCTGGGGGAAAGGAAGTTTCGGCTAGGGGCTATATATAGGTGCAGAATTAGGTTCCTAGGGTAATGCCGAAATTTTATTTCTCTCTCTAGCCAAATTCTTCACTTGTGAGTTGCCCAAACACCCTTTTTCTCTCTAAGTGTTAAGAAGCCGAATCCTCCATACCCTCTCTTCTCAAATTCCCTTTTTGTTTCACCTTTGGTTCTAGCCGATCACCTCTTTTCTTTCTCTTCCTATTGGTGCCGAATTGTCCCTGTCACCATACTAATCTCAAAAGTCGTATTTAAGCCGCGAGATCAAAGGAATATTTCGGTAAGTGCTTAGTTGATCTTTTTAGTGAGTTTTGTTAAAAGCCGAAGGGCTATCTAACCCCTCCTTGTCGTTAACTTTGTATTAGCAAGGGTAAGGTTCAACAATCACAAGCGTGGTAGTTAAGGATCGTTAGCAAGAGGTAAGTGCACTCGTCCTGGTGGTGGTTTAGTAAATGGACGAATGTATTATGGCTTATAGGGGTGCCTTATGTGGAATATGGGTCACTTGATTTTGACGATATATGTTTGGGTGTAGATCTAGAGGATAACCGCAAATAGTAGCTACGGAAGGGCTACTAGAACGTGTGGCACACAGTAAGGGTACGATGAGGTTTCAGTTTCTTATAAAGTGTATATTATGTTATGATTAATCATTAGGTGTTGTCGATTGTATGTTCGTGATTAAGGGGTTTGCAGCACTCGTGGTAATCAGGTGTGTACAAACACTACACACACATACTGGCAATGCCGAAAAGCCGAAAAAGCGAAAGTGGCTAAATGGGCTCGGTGGACCCTAAGGCTAAGTTTGATGAGTTTGTTTGGTTTGGTATATGAATTGAGTTAGTCAAGCATGTTACATGATCTGGAATTATTTTGGGCCTAATAGGCCATAAGGATGTGATTTGGGCCTAATGGGCCGTAAGGATGTAATTTGGGCTTGATGGGCTTTATGGGGACGTAGACAAGTATGCTAGGGTTTAATGGACTTTAGGCCTAGTTTGAACAACTCTTAAACCGCAGAAGACTTTTTAATAATTAAACATTGTCCGTGGACAAGTCGCTAGGTTAAAGTGTGGTAACGGGCATGTGCATGTCTAGGATTGGATCTAGGGGGAGCTTGGTACTTAAGCGGCCCTAGCGGCCTACCTCCTCTTCTCTGGAATCCTACCTGGTGCATAGTGTCTGTTCACTTTAACCGTAAGGGCTTGTTAATGGGCCAAAGTTCATAACTAAAACCCGAGAGGGACCAAAACACCCCTGATTTGTAAATTACCAGAATACCCTTAGATTTGTAGAACTACTAAAATGCCTCTAATTTGGAAATAACCAAAATACCCTTAGTCTGTAGAATTACCAAAACATCCCTAATTTACAAAATTCCCAAAGTACCTCTATTTTGCAAAATTACCTAAATACCCTTATAGAGTAGATTTACGGAAATACCCTTGGGTTGTGAAATAACGAAAATACCCCTATGTGATGAGTATGAGTTTTGTGGATGTTACTCATGTGCATGTTGCATTCATATGATATTCTGATTAGGATGCATATGGGTGGGAATTATGGAACGAAGGAAGATTTGAGGACCGCATATTCGCTTGACGACCATGGATCCACCGGTGGCTTTAAGCCCATTTTATGATTAGCAGCTTTGCTGCAACATTGAGTAGTGCCGCTGTGGGTGCTACCTTTGGTGTGTAGTGAATGGGTGGGTCGATTTAGAAATCCCCACAGGTGTGTAGGGTTGGAAGGGAAATGGTGTGTAGCGGATGGATTTTTTGGAAGGGTTTTGCATTACCTTGTTTTGCATACGATATGATATGATATGATATGAGGTCATTGTGGGCCAAGGCCCAAGACCACCGATTTTGATAGGGCTCAGGCCAATGTGATAATTATATATTGAATTGAATGCCACTGGTTGTACACACTGAGTTTCGAAACTCACACCCTTTATTTAATGTTTCAGGTGATCCTCAGTAAATGGCTCGACATGGAAGAGGACTCGGAGATGGCCACACCATAAAATGTTAAAATTTTTACTTATTTGTTTCAAAAGACATAGTTTTAATTGCTTATTTTCGTTGGATGTAATAAGGCTGTGTACTCCGGTTTGCCTTTAGATTTTGGGTTTTGTTGTTTCAATTGTTTATTTAAAATTATAAAATGGCTTTTTTTTCATTACTTAACAAGACTCAAGGATTTTGGGCTTTTGGGCCCAAAATTTTTAATTAAAAAAATCGTTTGAATTATGCCTTTAATGTGACATGCCGGATTCGGGCCTTACTTTTAGGCCAAGTTTGGGGTGTTACACTTAGTGGTATCAGAGCCAGGTTGCAAAGCTCGGGCTGTGAAATGGGCCTTAGATTTTGGGTTTTTAAAACAAATAGATTAAAAAGTTTTTGAGGGTTCTTGAAGTGTGGTTCACCGAGCCCTCGAAGTCGAGCCATGTAAGTTTTCTGTACTACATTTGTTTAATTTTCTGAACTGTATAGATAACGGGTTACTTAAAATAAGCTTTTAGAGACTAAAGCCCGTAGGAAACTTAAGCCTATAGTAGATTCTCAGCTGCGTAATAACTTTTAAAAAAAATGTTACTCGCATAAGACATGTGCCCTAAACAAGTGGAACTATGCACCAATTTCATAAAATTTTTAATTCAGAAATATGCAACGATGAGCGCTAGAAGAGGTGCAAGAGGTCGCGGCTGAGGCCGTGGAAGTGTTAGGGCCGGGTCGTCGGAGTCGTGCCATATGCCCAACATTGGAGTAGAGGAGGCTCCGGCTTCACCAGTAGCTGAAAGGGGACCATATGATCGGGCTTTTGCTACGGAAGATGCCGTATCGCAGGCGATGTTAAGGATCTTAGAAAGGGTCGTTGGGCCCAATAATGGTATGGGAAGTCGTGGGTCGATCGCCGAGTGACTCCGAGCTAATGGGGCAGAGATTTTCAAAGGAGTAGTGGGGGTGGCCCCGAGTGTGGTGGAGTATTGGTTGGAAGCTACTGAAAGAATAATGGACGATCTGGATTGCACAGCCGAACAAAAGTTAAAAGGGGCGATATCCTTACTTAGGGAGGAAGCCTATCAGTGGTGGTTGACCGTAAAGGAGGGCAACCAACCGGAGCAGATCACCTAGGAGTTCTTCAAGTCGACATTCCAAGGGAAGTACATTGGAACAGCCTATGTGGATGCCCGAAGGAAGGAGTTTTTGAATCTAACTCAGGAAGATAAGTCGGTAGCAGAGTATGAGCCTGAGTTTTTGCGCCTCAGTCGATATGCCAAAGGGATAGTCGCAACAGAGCATGAGAGATATGTACGGTTCGAGGATGAGTTAAGAGATAACCTTAGGGTGCTTATAGCTCCCCAAAGGGAGCGGGACTTTGCGGTCTTGGTGGAGAAAGCAAAGATAGCGGAGGAAGTAAAGCACACGAAGCTCCTTCACCAAGAAAAGGAGAAGGGCAAGAACAAACGGAACATGGAAGCTATGGGGACTGAACAGAGGCCTGCAGGGAGGGCCAGAGTGAATGGGTCAGTTAGAGCTGAGGCCCCTGTTGTTGCTAATAACGGAATACCACTTTGTGCTGAGTGTGGGAGAAGGCATCCGGGTGAATTTTGGAGGAGAATAGGAGCTTGTTTGAGCTGTGGATCTATGGAACATAGGATTAGAGAGTGCCCGAGAAGGCCAAATCAAGAGCGAGCCGATAGCAGAGGTAATTTTTAGCCATAGAGGGGTGGTCAACAACCACCAAGGGGCCGTGGACAAGCCAGGGGTGATAGTGGTAATGAACACGGTTGTGGAGCACCAGCTAGAGGTACAGGTTATGCTGAGGCGAGGCAGCCAGTTTTGGTTTATGCAACATGTCGCCAAGGGGACGAAGACGCTCCAGATGCGAATAATTTGCGTACCCTACCATAGTATACTGAGTGTTTATTTTGGCTTTAGAATTAGAGTGCGCAGTGAAAGCATAGTGGTGAGACTTGGGTAGTACGATTGATAGTTAGTTGGAAATTTCGAGGATGAAATTTCTTTAAGGAGGGTAGAATTGTAACGCCCCGAATTTGGGCCTATTGGGTTGTAACGCCCCAAAAATCCCGAAACTTTAAATTTCTGTGCACTGAGGTTGGTATGTATAAGTAGCACTTAGTATATTAATTTTAAGATATTATCGGGATTATTTGAAGTCTTAGAGATAGGGATGACCATAGGGAGAAATTTATTTTTCTTGCTTTAGTGGACCCTAGTCTCAGGCATTAGGCCTCTTAAGCAGATTAAGGGGAAAATAAGACACAAATGGGCTTGTGGTCCAGTGGCAAGGTGGCACCACTAGGGGAGTTACAAGGTGGCGTCAAGAGGCCCAAGGTTCGAGTAGTGGTAAGGTGTTTTTAGAGTGTTTATTTTGCTAACTGGACGGCCAGAGTTGTGTGGGAATGGAACTCTTTCGTTGGAGTGTTTGACTTGGTCTTGTGAGCTAATAGAAGAGGAAAATTTGGATAAGATGGAGGGATTATCAGAGAGAAAAGTTAGGAGATGAGGAGTGTGGATGTATTGGTGTCGATTTGGACTCTGGGGGAAAGGAAGTTTCGGTTAGGGGCTATATATAGGTGTCGAATTAGGTTCCTAGGGTAATACCGAAATTTTATTTTTCCCTCTAGCCAAGTTCTTCACTTATGAGTTGCCCAAACACCCTTTTTTCTCTCTAAATGTTCAGAAGACGAATCCTCCACACCCACTCTTCTCAAATTCCCTTTTTGTTTCACCTTTGGTTCTAGCCGATCACCTCTTTTCTTTCTCTTCCTATTGGTGTCGAATTGTCCCTGTTACCATATTAATCTCAAAAGCAGTATTTAAGCCGCAGGATCGAAGGAGGATTTTGGTAAGTGCTTAGTTGATCTTTTTAGTGAGTTTTATTAAAAAGTCGAAGGGCTATCTAACCCCTCCTTGTCGTTAACTTTGTATTAACAAGGGTAAGGTTCAACAATCACAAGCGTGGTAGCTAAGGATCGTTAGCAAGAGGTAAGTGCACTCGTCCTGGTGGTGGTTTAGTAAATGGCCGAATGTATTATGGCTCATAGGGATGCCTTATGTGGAATATGGGTCACTTGATTTTGACGATATATGTTTGGGTGCAGATCTAGAGGATAATCGTAAATAGTAGCTAAGGAAGGGCTACTAGAACATGTGGCACACGGTAAAGTTACGATGAGGTTTCAGTTTTTGATAAAGTGCATATTAAGTTATGATTAATCGTTAGGTGTTGTCGATTGTAGGTTCGTGATTAAGGGGTTTGCAGCACTCGTGGTAACTAGGTGTGTACAAACACTACACAACAAACCGGCAATGCCGAAAAGCCAAAAGTGGCTAAATGGGCCCGGTGGGCCCTAAGGCTAAGTTTGATGAGTTTGTTTGGTTTGGTATATGAACTGAGTTAGTCAAGCATGTTACATGATCTGGAATTGTTTTGGGCCTAATAGGCCATAAGGATGTGATTTGGCCTAATGGGCCGTAAGAATGTAATTTGGGTTTGATGGGCTTTATGGGGACGTAGACAAGTATGCTAGGGTTTAATGGACTTTAGGCCTAGTTTGAACAACTCTTAAACCGCAGAAGACTTTTTAATAATTAAACATTGTCCGTGGACAAGTCGCTAGGTTAAAGTATGGTAACGGGCATGTGCATGTCTAGGATTGGATCTAGGGAGAGCTTGGTACTTAAGCGGCCCTAGCGGCCCACCTCCTCTTTTCTGGAATCCTACCTGGTGCATAGTGTCTGTTCACTTTAACCGTAAGGGCTTGTTAATGGGCCAAAGTTCATAACTAAAACCCGAGAGGGACCAAAACACCCCTAATTTGTAAATTACCAAAATACCCTTAGATTTGTAGAACTACTAAAATGCCCCTGATTTGGAAATAACCAAAATACCCTTAGTTTTTAGAATTACCAAAACATCCCTAATTTACAAAATTCCCAAAGTACTTCTGTTTTGTAAAATTACCTAAATACCCTTGTAGAGTAGATTTACGAAAATACCCCTATGTGATGAGTATGAGTTTTGTGGATGTTACTCATGTGCATGTTGCATTCATATGATATTCTGATTAGGATGCATATGGGTGGGAATTATGGTACGGAGGAAGATTTGAGGATCGCATAGTCGCTTGACGACCATGGATCCACCGGTGGCTTTAAGCCCATTATATGATTAGCAGCTTTGCTGGAACGTTGAGTAGTGCCACTGTGGGTGCTACCTTTGGTGTGTAGTGGATGGGTGAGTTGATTTAAAAATCCCCACAGGTGTGTAGGGTTGGAAGGGAAATGGTGTGTAGCGGATGGATTTTTGGGGAGGGTTTTGCATTACCTTGTTTTGCATACGATACGATATGATATGATATGATATGATATGATATGCTATGATATGATATGATATGATATGATATGAGGTCATTGTGCGCCAAGGCCCAAGACCACCTATTTTGATAGGGCTCAGGCCAATGTGATAATTATATATTGAATTGAATGCCACGGGTTGTACACACTGAGTTGCAAAACTCACACCCTTTATTTAATGTTTCAGGTGATCCTCAGTAAATGGCTCGACATGGGAGAGGACTCGGAGATGGTCACCCCACAAGATGTTTAAATTTTTACTTATTTGTTTCAAAAGACATAGTTTTAGTTGCTTATTTTCGTTGGATGTAATAAGGCCGTGTACTCCGTTTTGACTTTAGATTTTGGGTTTTGTTGTTTCAATTGTTTACTTAAAATTATAAAATGAGATTTTTTTTTTCCATTACTTAACAAGACTCAAGGATTTTGGGTTTTTAGGCATAAAATTTTTAATTAACAAAATCGTTAAAATTATGCCTTTGATGTGACACGCCGGATTCGGGCCTAACTTCTAGGCTGTGTTTGGGGTGTTACATAGAATGTCAAGGTTTTTACACACGAGCGGAGACAAGGGCCTGTGAGGAACACGGACCATAGGCACGTGCATGTGCCAGGCCGTGTGAAAACCCCTGTAGGTTCGAATTGAAAAATAAATTCACACGGCTAGGGACATGGGCGTGTGTGACCACACGGTCTGCCCACACGGGCGTGTGCCCTTGTTTTCAGTGAAATTTTTCAAAGTTCTCTAAAGTGCCTAGTTTAGTACCGAACCATTTCTAAAGTATGTTTTGGGCCTCATAAGCCCATGTTAAGGATGTTAAGAGGAAGTTTGAAAAGATTTAAATTTGAACGAACTTTTATGACCCGGAATTGTATGTAAGTATGTGTTTGAGTTAGGTAACGCCTCGTACCCTGTTCCGACGTTAAACACGGGTAAGGGGTGTTACAGGAAAAATGGTTTCGGGGCCACAAATATGAAGTTGAAATATTTATTTTATTATTATTTTAATGTTTACAGCATGATTGAATGATTGTGTGAAAGTTTCGTTTAAAAATTTTATCGTTTGACTAGTCAATTTGATAAAAAGGACTAAATCGCGGAAAGTGAAAAATTAGAGTTCTATAAGCTAAAAGGGTTTAATAGCTTTGAAATTAAATAGTTAAGGGATTTATGTTGCAATTAGCCCATTTTAAATATGAGTGGACAAAGATGGACATGGTTTATATGAAATTTTAATGTTTTAATAAAGGTTAAATTAGTAATTTAAATAACTTAAAATAATAAAAACATGATGTCTTCCTCTTCATTAAGCTACCACCACTGAAATTAGGGATTGAAAACACCATTACAAAGCTTGGAACATTCGGCCATGGTATATTGAGCATGTAAGTCCATTTTTGGTCCCGTTTTTAATGATTTCTATGTTTTTGAGATCGTTGCATCTAGGTCTAGCTAGCCCAGGGACTATTTTGCAAAATTGTTCAGGATTTTGAATGTTGCCATTTATGAATAAGCATGTATTTCGAAGTTCCTTGATAGATTATGAATGCTTGTTGATAGATATACAAGTTTTGTTAAGTAATTTTTAATGGAAATGCAAATTAGGGGCTAAATTGTGAAATGTGTAAATTTAGTGGTTAAAATGTGTAATAAATGAAAATTTTGGGCTGCTATAAGCATGATAAATGTTCGACTAGGCTTGGGTTGTGATGAAAATGAATGAATTTTATTTTACGAGCCTAGGGATTAAATTGTAAAAATGTTGAAATATTAGGGGCAAAAGTGTAAATGTGTTTTAATTAGTGTTTTGGATTAAATTGAATAGAGAGATAATTAAATAAGCTGAATTTGATATTATATAGACCAAGAAAGTGAAATACAGACTTAGATCGATGAAAGAACAAAATCTTGGATTAGTTGACCCGTGTCGTCGTTTTACGTCCGAGGTAAGTTTGTATGTTATAAGTTTCATTACAAATGTATTTTATATGCTTTGATATTGTATAAACTGTGAATATGAGACTACAAATATGTTCGATAGTGGTTTGACAATAATTCGGCATTCGAAATCCCGGTTGAACCTTAGGAATAGATTAGGATACTAGTGACATGTCATTAGGGGATATTTTGATTTGGCTTTGGGCCATGATATTGGCATTTTAGGTGCGAGATATATATATTGAGTTGGCTTCGGGCCATGATATTGGCACTTAGTGTGCGAGACTCCTGAGTATCCAACTTATATTCTGAATGGTTCAATGGGTATATTGAAGATGTGAATTGGTGAGAAATAGATACGTATCGATATAGGTATGTACGGTAAACTACTTGAGCAATGAATCAAAGGAAGTTGTGAGCTTATGATCAATTATGTGATTAAATTCATGTTATCTTGGTGTTTAATGCTTTGATGCAATTTATGTTACTTATTTGAAAATGTAAATGAATGGTGAGATTCGCTAAATTATTTCATACGAGCTTACTAAGCTTTACAGCTTACATTGTTTATTTTTCCGTGTTTTATAGTGATTTTTAAGCTAGCTTGGATTCAGGGATCGTTAGAGACTTTATCACACTATCAGGCTATCAATTTGGTACTTTTAAGCTTATGATTTGAGTATATGTCATGTATCGGTATTTTGAGTCATTTTGATTATGGGTTGATAATGATTTTTGTCATTTGAAGTGGTTTGTAAATGTATATGTTTTGGTTTGTAAATATAGTAATGAGAGCTGGCTTAATTTGGTTGTTTTGGTTATGTATATATATGTGCATAAATGGTTTGTATTGTAAGTTCATGATGGATATGTGTATGGCTTATATTATGAAGCTTATGGATATAGATATGGTAGATACTAAATGGTTGATATTGAGAATTGGTATGCTTGTGAGGTTAGGCTAAATAGTGCATATTTGGGATTAGTTATTTTTAATGATTTGATAAGTGAATTTGGTATGAAAGTTATGGCATTGTTTGTGATTTGTGTGTATGGAGAATGAGAAAATAGAATGTGCATGAATTATGTTTGAATTGGAAAATTAAAATGCATATTGATGCTATGTTTTGGTGCCATTTGGGTTGGTGTAGGTGTGCACAAGTTTGGGTGGTAAAATGGCTTGGTAAATAGCCTTTTTTTGTCCACATGGGCAGAGACAAGGGCGTGTGTCTCAGCCGTGTGTGACACATGGTTATGTACATGGCTGTGTGTCCCCTGGTGTTGAAAATAAAATCAACTCAGTATGCTTCACAAGGCCTCACACACGGGCGTGTGACATGGCCGTGTAGCATGAGTAGTATATTCTACAGGTTTGGCACGGCCTAGCACATGGCCTGGCACGACGTGTATGGCCATTTTTAGGACACACGGATAGCCACACGGGCATGTGTGTTGGCAGTGTGACCCAATTCAGAGAGTTACACGGGACCGTGTCACTGCCCGTGTGGAACAAAATAGGCTATTTACCAAGCCATTTTGCCACCCAAATTTGTGCACCCCTACATCATCTTATTAGACACCAAAACATAGCATAACATTACATTTTAACCAACCAATTCAAGCTTAATTCATGCATATTCTATACCACCTTTCTCAATACACACTAGACACAAAATATACAACACCATTTATGCCAACATTACATATACAATTCAATGAAATATACACTTCCAAATATGCATCATTTAACCTAATATTCACAAGCAAATCAATATCCACAAATCCACCATTCGATACGCATCATGCCTATTACCATTAAGCATCACACAACCATCACTCAACACATTCCACAAGACATAGACACACATATATATACATGATTCAAACATACCAAAATAGCCTAAAATAAGCCATCACTCATGGCTATATATACAAACCACAACATAAGCATTTACAAGCCAACTTAAGTGGCACAACACATTACAAAATATACCAAAATGTCCAAAGTCCCTATACATTCCATATACCAAAATACCAAAGTTCAAAAGTACCAAATGATAGTAGGATAGTGTGATGAAGCCTCTGACGATCCCCGAATCCGAGCTAGCTTGATTTAACTGTAAAACACATAAAATTAAACAAAGTAAGCTATATAGCTTAGTAAGCTCGTATGAAATAAACTCAACTCAATCAAAAATATTCATATCAACCAATTGAATATAACAACATTTAGATCATTTAACTAATAAACCTTTCATATGTTTAGTCATATGTTTATATGTGCACTTCACAGCTTCTTCGATTTAAAGCTTATACGGTTTATGTACATACCTGTACCATCTCATACCAATCTCATACACTTCCTCGTCGTTCCTTTACCAGTTGAACCATTCGGAATACGATCGGATACATGGGAAACCCGCACCCGAAGTGCCATATATCTAGCTGAAGCTATCTCAATCTTGTATCACATATACTGCTGACACTAGAGATATCAACGGGCCTACTCACACAAGCTGTGGGTTAAGACGGATGATACGACCAAGCCCCGAGACTCATTAAGGGCTGACAAGAAACCTTTGGAGTTGCCCTTAGGATCGATAGCTTGAGCTTGTGTCCAAACATTCAAAGAGGTTGTTTCGACTCTAGCTGATCGAGTATAGGGAGAGAACGTTGCTGGGCTCATTGAACGAACGTGGACAAGTCACCTGAGCAAGCCTTGAAACCTTCTACAATCCCATCTTGTTCATTCATAGCCCATTGAGCTCAACTCCAGCTCATTTTAACTTAGCAATATTTTGTTGCTAGAAATAAGGATTTCAATCCGTTTTAGTTATTTAAGTATGTGTCTTTAATTATGTCATAGTTTGAACATCATTAATATGTGTTCTGCATTAAATAAAGTCATGCATTATGTAACTTTTATGTTAGTTAAGGTTGCATCATTAAATTGAGTTACGCATTAAGTAACTCATTTGTTCATTTAGTTAGCATCTTAGACCATGCATTTAAGCATCCTAGTTGTTAAATATGTTTGAGTTTGTTTATTTAAGTATGTTATTTAATTTGGCTGTTACTTTTTAATGGATAAATTTAAGTGTGATTATTTTCATTTTAATAAGGTGATTTAAATTGCATGTTCAATTAATTCGCGTGCATGGGTGTTGTTAAATAAGTTGTTTTTATTAGTGTTTTAAGTTATTATTTAATCTTAAATATCTATTTTGCAGGTGACCTTTCATATGATCAAAGACTCTTTAAAGTTGGACAGTTTTAAAGCTTTTAAAAGAACATTAAGGAGGCTGTTTAATAGACCAAAAGAGACTCTTCAAGTCTGAACATTTTTAGAGTCTTAAGTCTTCATCATGGTGCCATTTAAGAGGATGTTACATAAGCTTTTATCATGTGGTTACAAGGGAGGTATAGGGACACTAATCAAACACATTAAGGATGTCCTAATCAAACACATTAAGGATACTTTAAGTCTTTATTAATGGATAGAGTCATGCCTTTTCTTCTACACCAGGATCAAATGAAGAGACATGACCATTGGATTTCCTACATAAGTTAAAAACGAAATTAAAGCTTGTAATAACCTTAGTTAATTGCTGAAGGTGATTGGTCACATATAGGCATTCTAATTGTCATAATAATGCCTATAAATAGATTGCAAGAAGACATTATTTTAGTTAACTTTTGATACTTTTATGAATTTTTACTTCTTTGTGAGTTTAATTCAACTCACTTTATTCTTAGAAGACTCAAGTTGACTTATCTAGCATTGCTAGTGGCGTCCAACTTGTTTCTTTGCAAACTTATCACTCTTTGAGTGTGGCGTTCAACCCCAATACCTTTGGTTCCTATCTCCTCATAGATAGTGGGTCAAGGTCCTTTTTAACTATCAACCTTTCATCCTTATGAGTCAATATAAGATTCGGGTCAATACTCCTTATAGTATTGGTTCTTTCTTGGACCTTAAGCCTTTTCCATCCATCCGAATTATTCCTTTCAAAGTTATCTTATTTTTCTTTGTTTAACCGAAACATTCACTTGGACTATTCCAAAACACTTAAAAACCATATTTGCTTTAGCCTACACTTAGCTGAATTCACTCAACTCCAAATTGAATGAAACTTCTCTATTTTACAATCGGGAAACACTACGAATCGAAATCAACTCACGAGATGAGATCGTATCATTTGGTATCAGAGCTAGCAAAATCGAGCAGTACGGACATTCATAGCAGCCTCGAAGTAAGTTCTTGAAATTTTTTTAAAAAAAAGGGTTAGAATTATAAAAAAAAAAAGTTGTTGTTTTCCCGATCATCAAATTTCATTTCTGTCCAAAACAATCCATTTCGCCACACTTGAGAACCCATATTTTTTTCTTTCAGCCCACCTAACACCTACACCAATTTTTTATCCTTTGTAACCCTTTGAAGCCGACCCTTAAGCTTGCTTCTAAGTCTAAATGAGTCTTCTACAAACTATGAGAGGAGAATCGAGTGGTAAAAGGCACGAAAGTTGTGAGATCATTAGAGTGATTGAAAAAGCCAGTCTTGAGTGCAAACACGAGTGGGGTGTCATCTTTACTTTTCTTTGTGAGTGAATGTGAAGTTTTGTGGTGAGGATTTAAATTTTCATGTCTCGAAGCCCGGAATGAAATGTGGCGGAGGGTGGTGGTCTTCATCCTATTCGAAATATTGCAACCGGAGGAGGAGTGCTTGATTTAACACTCTAAGCCCTCATGCATGAAATGGAGTTTAACAACCCGATTTAGGGTCTAGCTAGAATAGTGGTGCGAGACCACAAATTTGAATTAGTAAAATGAGTTTTTAAGGTATTTGAGATGTTTGCATGATGATATTAAAGTTTCATGTAGAAATTTTATGGAAATTTCCATAAAACTGGTCCATTAGGACTAAATTGCAAAAGTTGCAAAATATGAGTTTCTAGAAGATTTTTGTATTAAATAGCTTTATAATATTAATTAGAAGTCCTTAAATAGCAATTTGCCCAAATTATAATTTTTGGACAAAATTGGACATGAGTTAGAAATTTGTAAAAGTTTAATGAGAAGGGCATTTTGGTCATTTATCTATTAAATGATTAAAATAGGAAAAAGATGACAAAAATCATTCTCATCTTCTTCCTCAAGTGCCGAAAGTTTGAAGGAAGCCATAGCTAGGGTTCTTCAATTTTTCAAGCTTGCTAGTAAGTTCATCTTAGCCCGGTTTTTAACATTCTTCGCGTTTTTGGAGTCTTCATAACATGAATTAGCTATTTTTAGCTATAAGTTGAGCTAAGATGCATGTTTAAAAATCTACCCATGTATACCATGTTTGTAAAATGATGTTTTCTGGAAGATTATGAGAGTTTGATGTTAGATAAACATCTTTTTCTAAGTGAATTTCATGAGAAATGCTAGAAAGGACTAGTTTGTAATTATTATAAAATTTGCCATACATGGTAGAAATAGTGAGATTTTGGTATTGCTATAGTTGAGAAAATGAATCAGCTAAGCATGAAGTTCACAAAAGATGAATAAAAATCACTTTACGAGCATTGGGGCAAAAGTGTAATTATGAGAAATTTTAGTGGCAAAATAATAATTTTGCCAGAGTATGTGTTTATTAAGTGATCTAAACTATTATTATAGATCAAGAAAAATGAAGCCCGGATCAAAACCGAGGCAAGAACAAAGTCGAGGACTACATTGCATATTTACACACTTTCTATATATCGAGGTAAGTTTGTATGATTTCTAAACTTTATGATTACTATTATTGAATTGCTTAGTATAATTTACATTATTACCATAGAAATTCTTAATGCTTTGTTAAATAAAGAAATCAATGAGATTAAGCATGAGAAAGTCCCGATTAAAGTTGAATTACTTAGGATACTCGATCTACCACATGAGATAAGAAAGTTCGTATAAGACCAAGCCAAGGCATGGCATCGGCAATCAAGCAAAGTTATCATGTAAGTCCAAGGCAAGTCTTGGCATTGAAGAGTTATTATGAGATGAAGATCCATGTAAGCTCAAGCCAAGGCATGGCATTGGTGAGTCTCCAAGCAAAGATGTCATGTAAGTCCAAGATAAGTCTTGGCATTGAAAAGTTATCATGAGATAGAGATCCCATGTAAGTCCAAGCCAAGGCATGGCATTGGTCAGTAAGAAGGAAGATTTCAAGTAAGTCCAAGCCAAGGCTCGGCATTGACCAGTTCAGACCATGTCAAGATATGGCAATGGTAAGTTCCTAAGGGAACACACAATGAAGGCTTTGAGTAAGTCCATGTCAAGACATGGCATCGATACCAAGATGAGAGATCCCATGTGAGACCATATCTATGATACGGCTTTGGCATCGAGTTATATGTGGGATGAGATTTAGTATCCTTGGTTATTCATAGAAATTTATCGGGCAAATGAGTAAAGCAAATGAGTAAAGCTTAAATGAGATAGCAAGAAAATTAAGTAAGCAAAGCTATTATCAAGTTGGAAATGAGTATTATTCATGTTATGAACAATGAATTGGAGATTATGATTATTATAGTAAGGTATGCTGATCTATGTGATCATGTGATACAAGTACCTTGTTTACCTCACGAGCATGAGACTAGTAAGTATCATGAGATATGTAAGAATCAGTATGAGTAAGTAAGCTTAAATAGCTGAAAGTATGATGCCATTGTTTATGCCAAATGGTTTATGTTAAACAAGTATGATGTTATGTGAATTATATGCAAACTTACTAAGTTAAATTCTTACGTCTTTTATTCTTTCTTTCCATGTAGTCTCGCCAAGCTAATCTCGTGGATCATTGTCATCGGAGCTCGGAGCACACTATCAATCGCTATTTTGGTATAGCCAAGATGTTTATATTAAGTATGGCATGTATAGGAACATTTCATTTGGAGAATATGTCGTAAAAAGGGCAAAAGTATGGGCTATCAAGTTTATTCTTCTTTTGTATATGGCTAAGTGATTGGCCAAGATTGACTAAGGATGTATGTTTATCAATATAAATGAAGCATGTAGTATTGTTCATGAAAAATGTAGTAATTTGAGTTGTTGGATTGAATATGAGATTGATCTTGATTTTAGGGTGGCAATTGGCTTGGTAAATAGCCTTCAAGTGCCCACACGGATAGACACACTGGCGTGTGTCTAGGCCGTGCGTCCCCTGCACCTTAGTACTTTAAGTTAGATTAGACTACGGGCTAATCCCATGGCCCTTCGTTTAGGCGGTGTGTGATACACGGTCAGAACATGGGCGTGTCAAGGCCGTGTGAATATAGTCAGTGTCGACCACGGTTGGAAGACATGGGCGTGTCTTAGGGGTATACGGGCATGTCCCAAGCCACATGGGCGTGTGACCCCTATTTTAAGGAAAAGTTTTCGATTGAATTTCGAAAGTTTCTAAATATGTGTTTAAGGCCTCGTAGGCCTATGAGATGTATGAGTTGTTTAAGAAAGAGAAGTTTTTAATTCGGAATGAAATTTATAGGCCGTAAATACAACTTTAAGCATGTTCAAGCATAGTAATGTCTCGTCTCCGATCTTAGCCTCGAACTCGGGTATGGGGTGTTACATTTAGTGGTATCAGAGCTACGGTATAGTCGGTTCTAGGACTAAGGTAACACGAGCACGAGTCTAGCTATACATGCCATACGTAGGAATGTTTTTATAATGATAGTATGACAACTCCTGACGACTTAAATTATGTTTATACATATAGTAAATGGATCCCAAAAGAACTGTGGCGAATGACGTAGAAAGTAACGCGCTGGCTCCCGCTGAAGGGGCAGTGCCGAACGAGAATGAGAATAGACCCACTACGGTGAGTCAAGGAGGAAGAGAAGAGGCTAGAGAAGCCTTCCTCCATATGATGAACACATGGTATACAGAGTTCGTTCATACGAACCCGAATGCACAACCCCATCCACCCCCGCCTATTCCACAATCTATTCCTGCAGCCCCTCAAGTAGTAGAGGTGGTAAGAGGAGACAAACCTCCAGTTGATAGGATCAGGAAACATGGGGCAGAAGAATTCCGGGCTAATAGAGATGACGATCCAGAGAAGGCTGAATTCTGGTTAGAAAAACCATCAGGGTATTTAGTGAGTTTTCGTGCACATCTAAAGAATGCATGAAGTGTGTAGCTTCTCTTTTAAGAGATTCTGCCTATCAATGGTGGAACACCTTGGTATCGGTAGTACCAAGAGAGAAGATTACTTGGGAATTCTTTCAAGAAGAGTTCAAGAAAAGTATATCAGTCAAATGTTTGTGGACCAGAAAAGGAAGGAATTTTTGGAACTGAAGCAAGGCAAGATGTCTGTGATTGATTATGAGCGTGAATTTCTACGACTCAGTAAATATACTCGAGAATGCGTGTCCACTGAGGCCATCATGAGTAAAAGATTCGAAGATGGACTAAATGATGACATCAAATTGTTTGTTGTTGTCTTAGAACTAAAGGAATTCATTGTACTAGTAGAGAGGGCTTGTAAAGCCGAAGAGCTAGTAAAGGAGAAGAGAAAATCTGAAATGGAGTCTCGTGACTCTAGAAAGAGACAGTGGAATAAGTCATTCCAATCCTCATCCAAGAAGTCAAGAGATTTCTCCACCTGATCAGTTACTTCCACTGGGTTTCCAAGGAAGGACAAGGGTAAGCAGTATTTGGGAAATAAGGCACAGACGACTTCAGTTGCTAGTGTGGGGAACATCCGATCGGATAGACCCGAATGCCCACAGTGTGGCAGACGTCATTTGGGAGAATGCCGAGCACATGAAAATGCATGTTTTAGATGTGGTTCCCAAGACCACTACATAAAGGATTGTCCTGAGATGAAAAAAGAAAAGAGAACTCAGAACCTAAGATCAGGGAGTATGATCAGAGGAAGACCGCAGAAGAACCCGGGAAGTGGGGCAAGTGGAAGAGGTAACCCTAGAGAGCAAGCCACGAGACCCGAGGGTAGGGCGCCTGTAAGGACTTATGCCATTCACGCTCGCGAAGAGGCATCTTCTCCTGATGTTATTACGGGTACCTTTTCTCCTTATGATATCAAAGTTATTGCTTTAATAGATCCCGAATCCATACACTCTTACATTTGCATAAAACTAGTATCCAATATGAGTATGCCTATAGAGTCTACAAGATTTACGATTAAGGTGTCTAATCCTTTAAGCAAGAGTGTGTTAGTTGATGAAGTTTGTAAAGATTGTCCATTAATGATTAAAGGCCATTGTTTTAAGGCAAACCTTATGTTGCTGCCATTTGATGAGTTTGACATCATTCTTGGTATGGACTGGTTGAAATACCTTGAGATGAGATGTGAGAATGGGGACTTTCTTCATGTAGAATCAGATGAACAAAGTAGATCACCAGTAGTAATTTCTCATATGACGGCACAGAGATACATAAGAAAAGGGTATGAGGCATATCTTGCCTTTGTGATGAATACTAGAGAAACAGAGCTAAAGATTGAGTCAGTACCAATAGTATGTGAGTACTTGGATGTTTTTCCTGAGGAATTACCAGGACTACCACCAGTTAGAGAAGTTGAGTTCAGTATTGAGCTAGCTCCCGGTACTGTACCAATATCTATTACTCCTTACAGAATGGCTCCAACGAAGTTGAGAGAATTGAAGTTACAGTTGCAAGAGTTAACAGATAAAGGCTTTGCCAGATCAAGTTGTTCTCCATGGGGTGCTCTAGTTTTATTTGTGAAAAAGAAAGATGGCACCATGAGATTGTGCATAGATTACCGTCAACTTAATAAAGCGACAGTGAAGAACAAGTACCCATTGCCTAAAATTGATGATTTGTTCGATCAATTGAAAGGAGCCACTGTGTTCTCCAAAATAGACTTGAGATCAGGGTACTATCAGTTGAGAGTAAAGGATTCAGATGTTTCCAAGACCGATTTTCGAACAAGATATGGGCATTATAAGTTTTTAGTCATGCCCTTTGGGTTGACCAGTGCTCCTACATTATTCATGGACCTAATGAACTGCATCTTTAGGCCATATCTCGACAAGTTTGTAGTCGTTTTTATTCACAACATATTGATTTATTCTCAAGATGAGACTGAGCATATTGAGCACCTACGGACAATTTTACAGATTCTACAAGAAAATCAGTTGTATGCCAAGTTCAGTAAAAGTGAATTTTGGCTTAAGGAAGTAGGATTTTTGGGACATATTGTCTCATGAGAAGGAGTCCGACTAGACCCAAGTAAGGTTTCAGCTATAATGGACTAGAAACCACCGAGGAACATTTCTGAGATTAGAAGTTTCCTAGGCCTAGCCGGCTATTACAGACGATTTGTCAAGGGGTTTTCCATGATTGCAACCCTGATGACTAAATTGTTACAGAAAAATGTGAAGTTTGAGTGGACAGAAAGATGCCAAAAAAGTTTCGAGAAACTGAAAGCATTGTTGACAGAATCTCCAGTTTTAGTACAACCTGAGAGGGGGAAAGAATTCGTAATTTACAGCGATGCATCCTTAAATGGGTTAGGCTGTGTGCTTATGCAAGAGGGCAAAGTGATTGCTTATGCCTCAAGACAGTTGAAGCCTTATGAGAAGAACTATCCGACACACGATCTAGAGTTGGCTGCCATAGTCTTCGCATTGAAGATATGGAGATACCATCTATATGGTGAAAGATGCTGAATTTTCACCGATCACAAAAGTTTGAAGTACTTGATGGCACAAAAAGAGTTGAACTTAAGGCAACGGAGATGGTTAGAGTTAATAAAAGACTATGAGTTGATCATTGACTATCATCTAGGAAAGGCAAATTTGGTCGCTGATGCTTTAAGCAGAAAGTCCCTATTTGCATTAAGGGCAATGAATTCACGAATGACTTTATGCAGTGATGGTTCTATTTTAGCTGAGTTGAGAGCTAGACCAGTATTCCTCCAAGAGATCTTTGAGGCTCAGAAAGAAGATAGCGAATTGCAAGCCAAAAGAGCCCAGTACGAGTCAGATGTTGAATCCGACTTTTGGATTAATTCCGATAGATGTTTGATATTTAAAGATAGAGTTTGTGTACAGAGAAAGGAAGAGCTTATTCAGAGAATTTTGCACGAGGCACATAACGGATGTTTATCTGTACATTCGAGTAGTACCAAGATGTATAACGACTTGAAGCAACAGTAGCCAAGAATGAAGAAAGATATTTCAGAGTTTATTTCCAAATGCTTGATTTGCCAACAAGTAAAGGCTGAACACCAAGTACCTCCGGGTTTGCTTCAACCCATTTTGGTTCCCGAGTGGAAATGGGATCGTATTACCATGGATTTTGTAATGGGTTTGTCGTTGTCTCCGAGCAAGAAAGATGCTGTGTGGGTTGTGGTTGATAGACTCACGAAATCAGCCCATTTTATACATGTACGAGTGGATTACTCACTCGACAAGCTGGCAAACTTGTATGTTTCTGAAATAGTAAGACTTCACGGAGTTCCGTTGTCAATCATATCTGATAGAGATCCAAGATTCACATCTAGATTTTGGAAGAAGTTACAAGAGGCCCTGGGTACAAAGTTGAGCTTTAGTACAGCTTTTCATCCTCAAACCAATGGACAATCTGAGAGGTTAATACAAGTACTCGAAGATATGCTTCGGTGTTGTATTCTTGAATTCCAAGGTAGTTGGGAAAAGTTTCTCCCATTGGCAGAATTTGCCTATAATAATAGCTTTCAGTTGAGCTTAAAGATGGCACCTTATGAGGCTCTATATGGGCGTAAGTACGAAACACCTTTATTTTGGACTAAACTCAAAGAAAATCAAATTCACGGAGTTGATTTGGTTAGAGAAGCTGAAGAGAAAGTGAAAGTGATACGAGAGTGTCTAAAAGCTGCAGCAGACAGACAAAAATCCTACTCAGATTTAAGAAGAAAAGAGATAGAGTACCAAGTCGGGGACAAAGTTTTCTTGAAAGTGTCACCATGGAGAAAAGTTCTAAGATTTGGCCGGAAAGGCAAGTTGAGCCTACGTTTCATTGGACCATATGATATTACTGAGAGGGTTGGGCCGGTAGCTTACCGATTGGCTTTGCCATCTGAGTTAGAAAAGATACATGATGTGTTTCACGTGTCTATGTTGAGACGCTACCGATCAGATCCCTCACATGTAATTACCCCGTCAGAGATAGAGATTCGTCCCGATATGACTTATGGTGAAGAACCAGTCAAGATTTTAGCTCGGGAAGTCAAGCAACTAAGGAATAAAAGTATTGCCCTAGTGAAAGTATTGTGGCAAAGACATGGAATAGAAGAAGCTACATGGGAACCAGAAGAGAACATGAAAAACCAGTACCCAAACCTATTTGATGGTAAGATTTTCGAGGACGAAAATCCCTAAGGGGGAGAATTGTAATAGCCCGATTTAGGGCCTAGCCGGAATATTGGTGCGAGACCATAAATCCGGGTTAGTAAAATGAGTTTTTAAGGTATTTGAGATGTTTGCATGATGATATGAAAGTTTCATGTAGAAATTTTATGGAAATTTCCATAAAATTGGTCCATTAGGACTAAATTGCAAAAGTTGCAAAATATGAGTTTCTAGAAGCTTTTTGTATTAAATTGCTTTAGAATATTAATTAGAAGTCCTTAAGTAGCAATTTTCCCAAATTATAATTTTTAGACAAAATTGGACATGAGTTAGAAATTTGTAAAAGTTTAATGAGAAGGGCATTTTAGTCATTTATCTATTAAATGATTAAAATAGGAAAAAGATGACAAAAATCATTCTCATCTTCTTCCTCAAGTGTCGAAAATTTGAAGGAAGCCATATCTAGGGTTCTTCAATTTTTCAAGCTTGCTAGTAAGTTCATCTTAGCCCCGTTTTTAACATTCTTCGTGTTTTTAGAGTCCTTGTAACATGAATTAGCTATTTTTAGCTATAAGTTGAGCTACGATGCATGTTCAAAAATCTACCCATGTATGACATGTTTGTAAAATGATGTTTTATGGAAGATTATGAGAGTTTGATGTTAGATAAACATCTTTTTCTAAGTGAATTTCATGAGAAATGCTAGAAAGGACTAGTTTGTAATTATTATAAAATTTGCCATACATGGCAGAAATAGTGAGATTTTGTTATTGCTATAGTTGAGAAAATGAATCAGCTAAGCATGAAGTTCACAAAAGATGAATAAAAATCACTTTACGAGCCTTGGGGTAAAAGTGTAATTATGAGAAAGTTTAGGGGCAAAATAATATTTTTGCCAAAGTATGTGTTAAGAGTCAATTTAATCAATGTGATTATTAAATGATCTAAACTATTATTATAGATCAAGAAAAACGAAGCCCAGATCAAAACCGAGGCAAGAACAAAGTCGAGGACTAAATTGCATATCTACATACATTATGTATATCGAGGTAAGTTTGTATGATTTCTAAACTTTATGATTACTATCATTGAATTGCTTAGTATAATGTACATTATTACCATAGAAATGCTTAATGATTTGTTAAATAAAGAAATTAATGAGATTAAGCATGATAAAGTCCCGATTGAAGTTGAATTACTTAGGATACTCGATCTACCACATGAGATAAGAAAGTCCGTATAAGACCAAGCCAAGGCATGGCATCGGCAATCAAGCAAAGTTATCATGTAAGTCCAAGACAAGTCTTGGCATTGAAGAGTTATTATGAGATGAAGACCCATGTAAGCCCAAGCCAAGGCATGGCATTGGTGAGTCTCCAAGTAAAGATGTCATGTAAGTCCAAGACAAGTCTTGGCATTGAAAAGCTATCATGGGATAGAGATCCCATGTAAGTCCAAGCCAAGGCATGGCATTGGTGAGTAAGAAGGAAGATTTCAAGTAAGTCCAAGCCAAGGCTTGGCATTGACCAGTTCATGAGTAAAGATACCAAATAAGACCATGTCAAGACATGGCAATGGTAAGTTCCTAAGGGAACACACAAGGAAGACTTTGAGTAAGTCCATGTCAAGACATGGCATCGATACCAAGATGAGAGATCCCATGTGAGACCATATCTAGGATATGGCTTTGGTATCGAGTTATATGGCGGATGAGACTTAGTATCCTTGGTTATTCATAGAAATTCATCGGGCAAATGAGTAAAGCAAATGAGTAAAGCTTAAATGAGATAGCAAGAAAATTAAGTAAGCAAAGCTATTATCAAGTTGGAAATGAGTATTATTCATGTTATGAACAATGAATTAGAGATTATGATTATTAGAGTAAGGTATGTTGATCTATGTGATCAAGTGATACAGGTGCCTTGTTTACCTCACGAGCATGAGACTAGTAAGTGTCATGAGATATGTAAGAATCAGTAAGAGTAAGTAAGCTTAAATAGCTAAAATTATGATGCCATTGTTTATGCCAAATGGTTTATGTTAAACAAGTATGATGTTATGTGAATTATATGCAAGCTTACTAAGCTAAATGCTTACGTCTTTTATTCTTTCTTTCCATGTAGTCCCGCCAAGCTAATCTCGTGGATCATTGTCATCGGAGCTCAGAGCACACTATCAATCGCTATTTTTGTATAGCCATGATGTTTATATTAAGTATGACATGTATAGGAACATTTCATTTTGAGAATATGTCTTAAAAAGGGTAAAAGTATTGGCTATCAGGTTTATTATTCTTTTGTATATGGCTAAGAGATTGGACAAGATTGACTAAGGATGTATGTTTATCAATATCAATGAAGCATGTAGTATTGTTCATGAAAAATGTAGTAATTTGAGTTGTTGGATTGAATATGAGATTGATCTTGATTTCAGGGTGGCAATTGGCTTGGTAAATAGCCTTCAAGTGCCCACACGGATAGACACACGGGCGTGTGTCTAGGCCGTGCGTCCCCTGCACCTTAGTACTTTAAGTTAGATTAGACTACAGGCTAATCCCACGGCCGTTCGTTTAGGCCGTGTGTGACACACGGTCAGAACACGGGCGTGTCAAGGCCGTGTGAATATTGTCAGTGTCGACCACGGTCTAAGTCCATGGGCGTGTCAAGGCCGTGTGAATATAGTCAGTGTCGACCACGGTTGGAAGACATGGGCGTGTCTTAGAGGTATATTGGCGTGTCCCAAGCCACATGGGCGTGTGACCCCTATTTTAAGGAAAAGTTTTCGATTGAATTCCGAAAGTTTCTAGATATGTGTTTAAGGGCTCATAGGCCTATGAGATGTATGAGTTGTGTAAAAAAGAGAAGTTTTTAATCCGGAATGAAATTTTATAGCCCGTAAATACAAGTTTAAGCAAGTTCAAGCATAGTAATATCTCGTATCCGGTCTTAACCTCGGACTCGGGTATGGGGTGTTACATGGAGTGCATGTTTGATAGAAAGTTTGAGCCCTTCCAAGAGCATTTGGAACGTGTCGAAGAACGGGGTTAGCGTGAGAGAACTCTCCAAAGTCCAATAAGAGAGCGAGGTTGACCGAGGCTCAATCAAGATGATTTATACAATCCAAGCAATTTGGAGAGTGACCAAGGGTCGAATCGAAGCTATAGATGACGCGAATAAAGAAATCGAGGCCCTCGAAAGTGAGAACGAGTTGATGACGGCTTGAAGAATATCAAACTGTCTATTTCACCATTCCAAGGTAAATCTGACCCGGAGGCATATCTTGAATAGGAAAAGAAAATAGAATTAGTCTTCGAGTGCCACAATTACTCCAAGAGCAAGAAGGTGAAGCTAACAGCTATCGAGTTCTATGATTATGCCATGATCTAGTGGGATCAACTCACAACGAGTTGGAGACAAAATTGAGAACGATTGATATCCACTTGGGCCAAAATGAAGGCTGCTATGCGCAAGCGTTTCATTCCCTCCTATTACCATCGAGAGCTATATCAAAAGCTCCAAAACCTTACTCAAGGCAATAGGAGCGTGGAGGACCATTATAAAGAAATGGAGATTGCAATGATTCATGCTGATGTTGAAGAAGACCGAGAGGCGACCATGGCACGATTCCTAGCTGGACTCAATCGTGATATAGAAAACATGGTGGAGCTCCAACATTACATCGAAGTGGTCAACATGGTGCACATGGCCATAAAAGTCGAGAAGCAATTGAAAAGAAAATGTACTATTCAATCCTACACTAATCCCTCTGCTATTTTAAAGTGGGGACAAGGCACAAGTAAGAAAGAGTCAACTAGTCGTGCCAAAGATCAAATGGTGCCTGCAAAGTCTAAGAAACCTATTTGTAACTCAAGCAAAGGCAAGGCCAAAGCTTTTACAAATCGAGCAAGAGACATAAAATGTCTTAAATGCCTTGAGAGAGGACATATCGCCAGCCAATGTCCAAACCGAAGCAACATGGTGGTTCGAGCCAATGGCGAAATCGCGTCGGTGGAGGAAAATGAAAATGAACCCGACACAACCATCGACAAAGAGGAAGAACTCGAATATGCTGTTGATGGCGAAATACTTGTCATCAAAAGGAGTTTATGCCTTCAAAGCATGGAGAACGAGCAACAACGTGAAAATATTTTTCACACACGGTGCCATGTATAAGGCAAAGTGTGCAGCGTTATTGTTGATGGTGGGAGTTGCACCAAAGTTACCAGCACTTTGATGGTTGAAAAATTAGGCCTTCCAACAACTAAGCATCCACATCCGTACAAGCTCCAATGACTTAATGACAGTGGCGAGTTGAATGTGACTAAACAAGTCTTGGTTGCATTTTCAATCGGAAAGTACAACGATGAAGTCTTTTGTGATGTTGTGCCCATGCATGCCGGACACTTTCTGTTGGGACGACCTTGGCAATTTGATCGGAGGGTCATCCACGATGGCTACACAAATCGCTACGCTTTCAAACATTTGGGGAAAAATGTAACTTTGGCTCCATTGACACCAAAGCAAGTTTATGAAGACCAATTAAAATTGAAAAATTCTGTTGGTCAAGTGAAAGAAAAAGAAAAGAGTGAGTATGAAAAAAGAAAAGAAAGTTGAAAAAAAAAAAGAGGAAAAATGAGAGAAAAGAGCAAAGAAAGTGAGAGAATAAAAAGATGAAAAAGAAAAAAAGAGATAGAAAAATTAAACGTGTATGCAAGAGAGAGAGAGTTTTGAAAATCCTACTTGATGAAACAGCCAATTCTTGTGCTCATGTACAAGGAAATTTTTTTGAACACTAACGACTTGGTTGAAAATCTTCTTTCTTCTGTTGTTTTTCTTTTACAGGATTTCGAGGATATGTTTTCGGACGAAGTCCCTAGTGGGTTGCCGCCCATTCGAGGGATCGAACACCAAATTGACTTCATGCTCGGAGCCATCATTCCAAATCACCCGGCGTATCGTAGCAACTCCAAAGAAACCAAAGAGATGCAACAACAAGTAAACGAGCTTATGGAAAAGGGGTACATTTGCGAAAGCCTTAGCCCTTGCACTGTACTTGTGTTATTGGTGCCAAAGAAAGATGGAACTTGGCGGATGTGTGTGGACTATCGAGCAGTGAACAAGATAACGATTAAGTATTGGCATCCAATACCGCGTTTAGATGACATGCTTGATGAGTTGAGTGGTGCTCAATTATTTTCTAAAATCGACCCTAAAAGTGGATATCACCAAATTTGAATGCGTGAAGGTGACGAGTGGAAGACCACTTTTAAAACTAAATTCGATTTGTGTGAATGGTTGGTCATGCCATTTGGCTTAACCAATGCACCTAGTAAATTTATGCGACTTATGAATTATGTTTTGCGAGCGTTTATTGGTAAGTTTTGTGTTGTACATTTTGATGACATCTTAATTTATAGCAAGTCTTTAGATGAACATGTGTTACATTTGAAATTTTTTTTGGAGGTTCTTCGAAAGGATACCTTGTATGCAAACCTTAAGAAGTGTACATTTTGTACTAACAAAGTTATCTTCTTAGGTTTTGTTGTTAGTTCGAACGGACTCGAGGTGGACCAAGAAAAGGTGAAGGCAATCCGAGAGTGGCCTAAACCGACGAGCATAAGCCAAGTGAGGAGCTTCCATGGCTTGGCAAGCTTTTATAGGTGTGTTCCTAACTTCAAGGCACCGTTGACGAGTGTGATCAAGAAGACTTCATCTTTCAATGGAATGAGGAACAAGAGAAAGTATTCAATTCTATTAAGGACCATCTAACTAATGTTCCTTTGCTTGTTTTGCCTAACTTTTCTAAAAATTTTGAAATTGAATGTGATGCATCAGGTGTAGAGATCGGAGCTGTTCTAACTTAAGATGGGAGGCCCGTTGCCTACTTTAGTGAGAAATTAAACGGAGCCACGTTGAACTACCTTACCTACAACAAGGAAATGTACACACTAATTAGGGCCTTAGATACTTGGTAGCACTATTTGTGGCCTAAGGAGTTTGTAATTCATTCTGACCATGAGTACGTGAAGCAGCTAGACCAAAAAGTGAGGGCCAATATCAAGGCAAGAACTGAAAACTACATGCATAAGGCAAACAAAGGTAGAAAGTGAGTTGTGTTTGAACCCAGAGATTGGGTTTGGGTTCACATGAGGAAAGAACGTTTCCCAGCTCAACAAAGGTCAAAGTTATTGCCGCAAGGAGATGGTCCATTCCAAGTGCTGGAACGAATTAATGAGAACTCTTAAAAGCTCGACATTTTAGGTGAGTATAACATCAGCGAAGTTTTAACGTATCTAATTTATCTCCCTATGATGTAGGTGACGATTTGGGGACAAATCACCCTAAAGAGGGGGGATGATACAGCCAAGCCCCTTGACTCATCAAGGGCTGACAAGGAACCTTTAGAGCTGCCCTTAGGACTGATAACTCGAGCTCGAGTCAAAACATTCAAAGAGGTTGTTTCGGCTCTAGCTAATCGAGTATGGGGAGAGAACATTGTTGGGCTCATTGAACGAATGTGGACAAGTCACCTGAGCAAGCCTTGCAACCTTCTACAATCCCATCTTGTTCATTCATAGCCCATTGAGCTTAACTCCATCTCATTTTAACTTAGCAATATTTTGTTGCTGGAAATAAGGATTTCAATCCATTTTAGTTATTTTAGTTTGTGTCTTTAATTATGTCATAGTTTGAACATCATTAATATGAGTCTTTAATTATGTCATCGTTTGAACATCATTAATATGTGTTCTGCATTTAATAAAGCCATGCATTATGTAACTTTTATGTTAGTTAAGTTTGCATCATTAAATTAAGTTATGCATTAAGTAACTCATTTGTTCCTTTAGTTAGCATCTTAGACCATGCACTTAAGCATCCTAGTTGTTAAATATGTTTGAGTTTGTTTATTTAAGTATGTTATTTAATTTAGCAGTTACTTTTTAATGCATAAATTTAAGTGTGTTTATTTTCATTTTAATAAGGTGATTTAAATTGCATGTTCAATTAATTTGTGTGCATGAGTGTTATTAAATATGTTGTTTTTATTAGTGTTTTAAGTTATTATTTAATCTTAAATATCTATTTTTTCATGTGACTTTTCATATGATCAAAGACTCTTCAAAGTTGGATAGTTTCAAAGCTTTTAAAAGAATATTAAGGAGGCTATTTAATGGACTAAAAGAAACTCTTCAAGTCTGAACGTTTTTGGAGTCTTAAGTCCTCAACATGATGCCATTTAAAAGGATGTTACATAAGCTTTTATCATGTGGTTACAAGGGAGCTGTAGGGACATCAATCAAACACATTAAGGATACTTTAAGTCTTCATTAATGGATAGAGTCATGCCTTTTCACCTACAGCAGGATCAAATAAAGAGACATGACTATTGGATTTCCTACATGAGTTAAAAACGAAATTAAAGCTTGTAATAACCTTAGTTAATTGCTGAAGGTGAAAGGTCACAAATAGGATTCTAATTGTCATAATAATGCCTATAAATAGATTGTAAGAAGACATTATTTTAGTTAAGAAAACTTTTGATACTTTTATGAATTTTTACATCTTTGTGAGTTTAATTCGACTCTCATTGTTCTTCTAAGACTCAAGCTGACTTATCTAGCATTGCTAGTGGCGTCCAACTTGTTTCTTTACGAACTTATCACTCTTTGAGTGTGGCGTTCAACCCCGATAACTTTGGTTCCTATCTCCTCATAGATAGTGGGTCAAGGTCCTTTTTAACTATCAACCTTTACACCTTAAGAGTCAATATAAGATTACGGTCAATACTCCTTATAGTATTGGTTCTTTCTTGGACCTTAAGCCTTTTCCATCCATCCGAATTATTCCTTTCAAAGTTATCTTATTTTTCTTTGTTTAATTGAAACATTCACTTGGAATATTCCAAAACACTTAAAAACAATATTTACTTTAGCCTACACTTAGCCGAATCCACTCAATTCCAAATTGAACGAAACTTCTCTATTTTGCGATCGAGAAACACTACGACTCGAAATCAACTCACGAGATGAGATCGTTTCAACATAGCTACACAGTGCTGCTCACACAAGCTGTCAAGTAACCACAACACATGCCGGTATACTCAGCCACCGGTAGGACTTACATGACCAGTACTCGGATCACATAATCGCAATAATTACAAAAATCCCCTAATGACATGTCACTACTCCCAAATCTATTCCTAAGGTTCAACCAGGATTTTGAATGTCGAAACGTCATTGAATCATTATTGGACATACCCGTAGTCTCGTAATTACATTTTATACAATATCAAAGCATTTAAAATACATTTATAATGGAATTTATCACATACGAACTTACCTCGAATGTAAAAATGACGAAACAGGTCGATTAGTCGATAACTTTATTTTTCCCTCGATCTTGATCCGAGTTTCGCTTTTCTTGATCTATATGTAAAAAATAATTAACTTATTTAATTATCTCTCTATTCAATTTAGTCCAAAATTCACTTTAAGGTATTTTTACACAATTCCCCTAAAGTTTCACAACTTTTACAATTTAGTCCTTATTTCACAAAAACACAAATTTATGCAATATAACCACAACCCATGCTAGCCGAATTACTTTTATGCCCCTAGAAGCCCATATTTTTCATTTATTTCACATTTTAACCTCAAAGTTTCCACATTTCACAATTTAATCCCTAATTTGTATTTTCACTAAAAATCACTTAACAAAACTTATATAACTATCATCAAACATTCATAATCTATCATTAAACATCAAAATACTCATGTATTCATTAATGGAAAACTAAAAATCACTTAACAAAACTTATATAACTATCATCAAACATTCATAGTCTATCATTAAACATCAAAATACTCATGTATTCATCAATGGAAACATTCAAAATCTTTAACAATTTTGCAAAATAGTCCCTAGGCTAGCTAGACCTAGTTGCAACAATTTCAAAAAACGTAGAAATCATTAAAAATGGAACAAAAATCGTACCTTAATTAGAAAAGATAGCATAGCCAAATGAAGAGAATAAAAATGGCTTCTTTTAGCCCTATTTTTCAGTGATGAAGCTTAATGAAGATGATGATATTATGTTTTCGATTATTTTTACTTAAGTTATTTTCAAATTATTATATTAACCTTTGTTATAATTCATTTAAATTCATTTAATCATGTCCATCTTTGTCCACTTACACTAATCATGGTCTAATTACAACATACGGACCTCTAATTTATGATTCCGTAGTTATTAGATACTTTTAACTACTAGAACAACACTTTTGCACTTTATGCAATTTATGCAATTTAGTCCTTTTTTATCAAATTAACTAATCAAATGATAAAATTTCTTAACAAAATTCTCACACAAACATACTTTCATGCTACAGAAATTAGAATAATAATAAAATAATAATTTTGACTTTGGATTTGTGGTCCCAAAACCACTATTCTGATTTGACTAAAAATGGGCTATTACAAATTCAATGTCGAACTCTAGTTCTTGATCCAGAGGCAACCTTGGCAGTTCCTCGAGAAAAACATCAGGAAATTCCCTTACTGTACAAATGCTATCAATTGAAGGATCAACGACGCTTGGACCTCGGGGCATAAGCCAGAAACACTTCACACCATTTCCGTAACATCTTCTCTACTATCATAATTGAGACCACATTGGATAAATAATTTTGACGTTCCCACACCATAACAATTTCCTTTCCAGACTCAGCCATGAAAGTTACCCTCTTTAGTGAACAATCTAAATGGACTTGGTGTTTAACCAACCAGTCTATTCCCAAAATTAGATCGAATTCATTGAAGGCAATTCCATTAAGTCAGTGGGAAAAATCTCCTTTTGAATTTCTAAAGGGCATGTAACACCCCAAACCCGGTCTATGCATTAAGACCAGATTTGACATGTCTCACGGAATGAATATACATCTAGTCTTTTAAGGATTTAGAGAAAACAGAGTTTCAAAAAAAATCTTGATGTGGAGTTTATTGAAAACTAAGGTTGATTGATAAATCAAACAATTTGAGACGTAAGAATTTATAAATTGAAACTTAGAAAAATTAAATTAATATTTCGAGAAGATTTAAAAGAGTTGAAATAATTTTGGAAAAATTTGAAGAACATTGTTAACCGAAAATTTTCCGAGTTAAAATATGTGAGAAAGTTATTATGAAACCCCTTTTTTTTTCATATGCATTTGAGAAAAACATTTATTTCAATTTTTAGAAAAATCCCGCTTAAAGTATTCAAGCAAATTATAAAATCCATCAAACGTAAAACAACATTAAAATTTATCCAGAGGCCTTATTAAACTTAAAATAGCAAAATAATAAAAAGTACTTAAAAGAAATCCAAAATTCAAATAACCCATTATTCGTAGTATGGCCACCACCGAGTCGTCCACAGCCCAAGTGTAACAGACCGAATTTGGCCCTAATCGGAACGGTGGTTTTGGGACCACGAATCCGAGTTCGGGAAATATTTAAATATTATATTTCATGCTTATTATATGTGAATTAATGCATGTGAAAGTTTCGTAGAAAAATTTAATCGTTTGTTTGTTTAATTTAGAAAAAGGACTTAATCTCGTAAAATGTAAAAGTTGCAAGCTATAGTGCAAAGTGCTAGAATGATGATGGCTTTTTAATATGAGGTATTAAAAGGGAAAATAGCCCATTTTTAAGTTAGTGGGTGGTATATGACAAGATTAACCTTAAGTTATATTTTGTTTTTATTATTAATTAAAGGTTAAAATGGTAAATCGTTAAAATGCTAATATATGTTAAATGAAATAAAAAAAAAGAAGCCATATGTTCATCTTTTGGCCAAAACTTAGCAAGGGAGAAGGAAGAAAAACCCTTAGGCACATTCGGCATTGTTCAACCTCAATTAGGTATGAATTTTAGTTCGGTTTTCGTTAATTTCTACGTTTTTGAGATCGTTGCTTCGAACATTAGCTGACCAATGTTAGAATTTTTAAATTTAAGCATGCTTGATGTTCGGCCATTGACATGTTCTTGTGGTTTTTTGATGTTTGATGATTTTAAATTAAAGATATGTTAAAGATTAGTATGTTTTGTATTGGAAATTTTAGTGAATTTGAGTATTTTGGGCTAAATTGCAAAAATGAATTTTTGAGGAGGCTTAAATGCAAAATAAATGGAAGAAATGGACTTGTATAGTCCCTATGAATATTCGGCCCTAAGGTGCTATAGTGAAATTTTGTGTATTTTGTGTTTTATGCAAATAGGACTAAATTGTAAAAATGTGAAACATTAGGGGTAAAATGGTAATTTGCCTATTTATATGTTTTGGGACTAAATTGAAATGAAATGTGCTTGAATGGGCTAAATTTTAATGTGTTTAGATCAGGAACAAAGAAAAACAGATTTAGATCGCGGAAAGGCGAAGGTTATCGAATAGTTGGTCTACGTTGTCCGTCGACAGTCGAGGTAAGTCCTTAAGCAAGTATATGCTGAACATAGTATATGATGAAATTTGGAAATTTAAAGTATAAAAATATATGTTGGCCGAATGTGGGGGTATGAGTTTGTAGTGAATTTATTTTGTTAATGTAATGTGAATAAGTATGTTCGGTTTAATATGTGAATGTAATATGAAGTATATGAGATGGTTGTGATTTTAGTACTAAGTAATGTGTATTGAAATGTTGAATGTGTTGATATTTCAGGCTTCGAGCCTAGCAGGCCTTGTGCCGGTGATTTACTTCGGGCTTCGAGCCTAACAGGCCTTGTGCCGGTGATGTATTTCAGGCTTAATGCCTAGCAGGCCTTGTGCCGGTGAATATATCGGGCTTAATGCCTAGCAGGCTAAATACTGGTGTTTTAAATTCTCGGACTTCGAGTCTAGCAGGCCAAGTGCCGGTGTACGCGATTCGGATTAATGCATAACTTGTTATACGCTGGTGAGTTTTCAATTCCAGAACTTTGATTATGAAATAGTAAAGTTATGAAACAAACCAAGAAAGCTTAAGTTTATGAATGTGAATTTGTGAGTTCGGCTATAAGGTATGTATTAAGCATACTTTAATGTTATGATTATATGCTATGATGCTAAGTAAATGAAATGGTGAAAGAAAGTGATATACATATGATAGATGGAATGTAATTATAATGTATACTATGAGTGAAATGGTTATAGAAAAGCATGAAAGAAGCAAGTATTTGTACAAGTATAATTATATGCATAAGTGTGTGATTATTTATTCAGTATATAATATACTGTGGTAAAGAAATGAAAGTTGATATATGTACAGTGAGAAGGGATATTCGGTTATGGTAAATTAAATATTAAGTCTTGAATGTTTAATGTTAGGAAATGTTTTTATTAATTGCTTGTATACTTGAATGTCATATTGTGGTTGCTTAAGACTTACTAAGCTAGCAAGCTTACCTTGTGTGTATCCCTTGTTTGTTTTATAGATTTCATTCAAGCTATGGGCTCAAAGGATCGTCAGAAGAATCATCCACACTATCAACCCCTTTTTGGTACTTATATATTTGGTTTTTAAATCAAAAGGCATGTATAGGCTAACTCTATGTTTGAATATCGTTATGATGATGTATAATAGCCATGTGATAATGGCTTAAATTTTCATACTAAGCTCGGTTCCATTTACCCTTGACTATGAGATTAATATGTTTAGCTTCAACTATTCGGCTAGTGGCTGTTCTTTCATTTCCAGCTTATGTATTATGCGTACTATATGATTGCTTGTTGTAATGTCAATGTTGGTGTTAAATTAGCCAAGTGTTTCGGCATTTAAGTTAATATTTGCAGGTATAATTCAAGGGAGGTATATGTAGTTGAGCATCATTCAGAATTTATGTATGTATGTCAACTTTAGTTGATTTACGAAGTGTGAATTATATTGAGTATTGCATGTGTGTGTATTCGGCCAAACCTAGGTGATAGTTGCAAATGTAGTTAGCCTATTTAAATGAGTAAGTGTTTAGTCTCATAGTCGAACATGGAAAATATGTATAACTATGATGTATTCAATATATATATATTTGGCTTGTGAGATTGCTTGATTTAATTGAGTGCATGAAACTACTAATACTCGGTTTGTGCTAGGTAACGAATATGAAATGTTATGAATGAAACCTTGTACATTTGGCTAAATATTTAAGTACATAGGTGATGTGTAATATATTGCATGTATTCGATTATGTGAAAATAGGTTTTATGCCATATGAAATTGGTCTGAATTGTAATATCCTGGATTATAGCTTATGCATTAATACTAAATTGTATGAGGTAGCATGCTTGTGTATATTATGAATGTGTCCTATGAATTTTATTTTTAGAACTTTAGAAGGTAGGAAAAATGCCTTAGAAATTATTTGACTTTTTAAAGTTTAAAAGAGGAAGCTAAGTCTGATAAGGCCTTAAGAAAATTAGTAGGGGAATTTTGACAAGAAATTGGGCTTGTTAAAGTGGCTGCAAGGCACCACTTAAGGCCTAGTAAGTGACGCCACAAGCATGTGTGAAGGGCTTGGGTTCGAGCTGCATGGGAAGCAAAAAAGGAGTTTTATTTTGTAGTAGAAATGGGCAGTAGTGGACGGCATGGGGAGACTAGGTAGAAGAGCTTTAGATGTGATTAAATTCTTTATAAATTTTCGGCTAAGGGCAAGGATAATTGCTGTTTTATCTTAATTATTTTATTATAGATGAGAAAGAGAGAAAATAGGAGAATAATAAGGAATTTGATAGTAAGAGGAGGAGATGGCCGAATAGGGGGCTCTAGGTATAGTAATTTCGGCAAAAGGGGAGAAGTGTGGCATTCTTCATTCTTTTCTTTTCTCTTTTTGTTCCTCTGCCGAATTCTCTAGTGAACCTTCTCTTCTCTTTTATTTTGGCAAAACCGAAAACATAGGTAAGCCTAGCCGAATTCTCCTTAGCATCAAAAGCCGAAATATTCCTTGTGCTAGCCGAATCTTTACCTATCACTATTGCCGAAATTGCTCAATCTTTTTCTTCTTCTCTTCACAATCTTTTAAAAGCCGAAAGTAAGTTCTTTCTAGACCATAACCGATTTCTCATTAAGCCCCAAAAGCCGAAATCAATTGATCAACATCTAGGCCATAGCCGAATAGCTCTGTGGGTTCAAGTAAAGGTGTTGCCGATTTCAATATTAAGGGTAAGGATTCTATGGTCATTGTTTCACTCTTTTCTTTTAGCCGAAATCAAGGTACTAATTTCATTGTTGTTCTTTGGCCGAATACCTGAAGGATCTTTCGGGAATTGCCTATAGTCGACTACAAGAGAAGGGATCTTTCGGGACTTTAAAATCGCAAGGTAAGTTATGTGATATTCGGCCAAGGGCCATTTACTATGATTAAATGTTAGAAGTGGATCTAACATGTACCCTGCAGGATTTCGACATCTTCATAGCCAAAAGATTACTTTTCAGGATTAAAAATTCACAAGGTAAGTGAATCTGACATTCGTCCAAGGCCATATATAGTGATTTAGATATGTTTCTTATTTATTCAAAAGCCGGAAACTAATTAGTTAAGTGATATAGTATCTAGCCGATTGCAAGAAGGAACATCACAAGTTTTCGAGATTTGATTAGTAATCAAATCGGCAGCAAGGTAAGGATTAAATTGTGATAATCCTTCAGGATTTGATTACATAGCCGAATAGGCTTTTGCTAAAATACTAAGTGTTGGCCGAATATAGGAATTAAGGATCTAAAGCATTAGATCGGGTTTTCAGGATTTCAATAAAGCGTTAATACCAGGTGTGTAGCCCTACCCTTAGTCTTAATAGATTTATGGTATTATTTTAATGCATGAGTTAATAAGAATGTGAAAGATATGGCTAGGGTACCATGCAATGGTACAAAGTACTCAGGTACGTTTACCTACTCCTACTATGAGTATAATATGATCTGTTATGACACATATGTGAAACTATAAGAATGTGAATAAGGAATATGACATGGTTTATGCATATTTGTATGACATGGGGCATATGGGTGAATTTGAAAAGGGGAAGTGATCTGGTGGTTTTATACCACAATATCTGAATGTGGTGACTTATGTCACGAAATCTGAATGTGGTGACTTATGTCACAACTAACTATCTGGTGGCTATGCCACAATATATATAAGGGCGATGAGCACGTCGTCTGCAGCGACTGCCTTCGATGGTGTGTAGCGGATGGAGGGTCGACTTAGTAGTCCCTACGGTGTGATGGTTGGTACGGGTGATGTGTAGCGGATGGTTATCTAGGTTGGGTTCGGGAATGCATAATTATTTATATGTGCTATATTTATATGTATGATTTGATATGCCATAAACTGTTGGGACTTAGTGTTGGTGGTTATACATACTGAGTCTGTTTGACTCACCCCGTTGTGGGATATTTTTTTTCAGGTGACGCTCAGTGATGGACCGGGTCGGCAGGAACTTAGTGATGGCCATGCTCAGGTTAGAATTTTATTTTATTTTGGACTTCCTATTTTATTTAAGTATCTTGGATTTATTTCGGGTTTTCATTTGATGTAATAAGGCCACTAATATGAGACTGCTTATGCATGCATTTTTAATTATTTTATTATGACACAATTCTTATCAAATTAAAGTTTAAGTAATTTTTCTTAAAAATAAATCTTGAAATGTTTTGACACCTAACCCAAATGGTTTTCTGTTTAAATAGTAAACTCTAAGAACTCGACAATGTTTTCAACTTATGGTCTTGAAAATAAAGTTTTATCAAAATCTAGACTTCAACATAAACTCGTTTACAACTTGAACACAACACGAATCAATTATTCTTCAAAACCAACCAAAGTTTTCCAAAGAAACAAACAAGTTTTGAACCGTTTTACTCAAGGAACATGCCAGATCCGGTCAGGGCTTGTGGGCCGTGTTTGGGGTGTTTCATGAATAGAAAGCAGTTGCATTAACATTCGAAGTATACCTATTTTATTAATTAGTTACGAGAAGTTTAATTGTTTATAAGTTCCATAGATCAAGATCGTTTTGAAAAAGGTGGTGCATGTAATCTATTTTGTCTGTTTATGATTAAATTATTTGATGAAGATGATTAACTGAGATTCAATCAATTGAACGGAAGTTTTAATTTACATGGTAATACCTGTAACCCTAATCCGGCGACAGACACGTGTTAGGGGTGTTACACCAAGTCCCCATCACTGTTTATTACCTGAGAAGGGTAAGGAAAACGGGATGAGTTACTAGAACTCAGTGTGTAACCCACTTACCATTGTCCACTGGGCCCAAAATCCAATTAAGCATTTATTGGGCCAAAGCCCATTTACAATTATAACATAATAACATGTATATAATATGCATGTGATATGCAATTCCCAAACCAAACCTAGTTTCCATCCGCTACACACCACCTGTACCAACCAGCACACCTGTGGGGAGCTTTAGTCACCCACCCCGCCAACACACCAAAATAGGCATTAAGCCGTTTATATCAATTTGTGGACAAGCCACCAGATTCACAAAGTTTACATGGCATTGCCATTTTTCATATTTGTGGCAGAGCCACCAGAATTTTGTAGCAAAGCTGCTAGAACTTCTCTTCGTCAATATCCCATCCCATGCAATCCATGTATATAATGCATATTCATTTACAACAATTCTTTCTAATATTTATTACAAACAATAAGGCCCATTAAAACATTCATCACAATCTGGCCCATATCACAATTCGGCCCATATATCAAATATCATATTTGGCTCATATAACCAATATTACATTTGGCTCATATATCAAATATCACATTTGGCCCATATATCAAATATCACATTTGGCCCATATATCAAATATCACATTTGGCCCATATATCAATTATCACATTTGGCCCATATATCAAATATCACATTTGGCCCATATATCAATTATCACATTTGGCCCATATCAAATATCACATTTGGCCCATATATCAAATATCACATTTGGCCCATATATCAAATATCACATTTGGCCCATATAACAAATATCACATTTGGCCCATATAACAAATATCACATTTGGCCCATATAACAAATATCACATTTTGGCCCATATATCAAATATCACATTTGGCCCATATAACAAATATCACATTTGGCCCATATAACAAATATCACATTTTGGCCCATATAACAAATATCACATTTGGGCTCATAAAGTCACTTTTATCGATTTGGCCCATTGAGGGTAATTCAGTAATTTTCACAGTCCTAATACCGATTTCATAGTCTTTACCATTATAGTGATAATTATGCCATTTTACCCGATGTCACTAACATGCGATTTAATTAAATGATTAACACGATATAATTATCTAACCCATGGAATACGGTGTGAGATTACACACCTGATTACGGTAAGCACTACGCTTTTCTAATCGTCAACACCTAAAAATATTTTTAATGCTCAATTAGAACATTAACACTTATAGTAAATATACTCTAAGATAAACGGTCTAGGTTTTTACCCTCGGAATCGCGAATAACTACTATTTGTCGATTCTCCCCGGTTGACAGTCCACAACCCGGTGGAAAATCCTGAATCGTTGATGCTTCACAATTGCGAACAACTTCGAATAGTTGATTCTCACCGGATGAGGGTCCACAACCCAGTGGAAAGTCTCGAATCGTCGAAACAGCCCTTCGTTTGAATCTAGTAGGGATCGTAAATCCGCTCCTTTTTCGATCACCAATCACTACCCCTTTTGATTCGATCTTGTTTGCCTCCATTGAAAATAGATATTAGTCCCAACTAATAGTACGTTGTTATAAATGATTGATCTTAGGAGTGAAGTCGGCTTACCACAAAAATCCGTATGATCTCAAGATGAAAATCGAGCGATAAAGTCCCTATAATACTATCGATTAAACAACACTATCTTTAACGAATAAAAAGTAATAAAGAATCCTCGAAGAATTCTTACCTTGAACAATGAAATTCCTTTTTCTCACGATCTTCCTATGGCTAGAGTCGATTAAGCGATGTAAAAACAATTGGCACTCCACTATACCACTACAAAGAAGGAAGGGTTTTGTTTGAAAGAGAAAAGATGATGATTTCGGTCAAAAAGACCCTCCCAAGCCAACATATGAATTCGGCAATAGAAGAAAAATAAGAGAATTGAAAAGAGTGTTCTTACCGATTGATCAAAGTGTGAGTAGAAACATGGTTGAGAAGAAAATATGTGTGAAGTGGAAGATTCGATTATGGGGAGCTGATCAATGATATTCGGTCATGGTGAAAATATTAGGGAGGGAGTGATGTTTGAGAGTTTTTGCAAGAAGAAAAGAAAAAGAAAAAGAAATAGGAGATAGGGTGTCTATGTTTCGGTTTTCAAGGATGAAAAAAAAACAAAGAAAAAGTCTTGAGGTTGGTGTGCATTAGGCAAAGAGAAGAAATGAAATGAAATGAAAATGCCCCTTCAAGGTTGTATGGTTTCGGCACAAGGAGGAAAAGAGCTTGGGGAAGAATGGAAGATGATACCAAAATGGTCAAAAAGAATTTGCCAAAACAAAACAAAAGTTTACCTATTGCTCATGACACATTCGGCTAGGGAGAAGAATTTTGGAGAGAAAAATTTGATACACCAATTTGCTAATGAAAAAAAATGACCAAAACTAGCACCTACCTTACCAAAATGCTAGCAAAAATTCGGCCATCCCCCTTAGCCCCAAAAACCGCCCAAATGCATGGCCAATTGGTCAAAGTTTGGCCACCCAAACTTTCCAAAACATCACCCTTGGAATAAGCCTTATGTTCCCCCTACATGCCTTTTCCATTTGATTCCTTTCCCTAAGTTCAATCTTGCCTTTTTTCTCTTAGCCATCTTGCTATAAAAAAAATAAAGTCCAACTTACCATAAGCTCATCCTTGACCGACACTATAAGGAAGGAAAGCAAAAAATAAAGTTCACACATGCACACAATGGGCTTCGAACTCCTTCCCTCAAGGTAACACACATGGCGCCATATCCCCTTTACTAATTGCTCACTTATGCTAGCTTCTTACCACTTTATTACCTTAAGCTTTAAGGTCACTTATTCCATTACCTTAAAGTACTAAATGCCAAAATATTTTACTAATTCCAAATAAATCCCGAGCCTTCTCAGGACTACCTAAACACACACATTGGATAGTTTAACTAGCTGAGCACCAAAATAATGCAACATATAAAAATTCAAATTTTAGGATGTTACAGGGCATCTCTTATACCCTTGAACAACTCCACTAGAGCAAAGCCTCTTAGTTGTCCCATGACTAACACTACCAATCGAGGCCCCAACAACCCGATTTAAAGCCCTTGAGACGCAGTTAAATCAGCCGGAGCCATCGGATGTCGCCCTCTACGGCCTCTCCTACCATGAGTTACCATTCCACGGGTATTCATTTTGATGTTTTATGGAATCTACATTTTACAAGTAAGAATATTTTTAGTATTTTTGTTTAACCTTTTATCGTACTTTTAACTAAGTTCTTTCATTTAAAATTTTATCCAATAGTCTCTAGTATCTTTCTAAATACTCAATGCTATTTCCATGGGCATATGACATTGGACCTTCGGACTTCGTCATCTCTTGAAAGAAATACTTTTCAAAATAATATGGTTTATTTTTCCTAAAAAAAATCCCTTTTTATGGATGCATGCATGCAAAGTCATTTTTGAAAAAAAATAAATATTCAGTCTGATGTTTTGAACTTAGGCTCTGATGCCACTAAATATAACCACCCAAACTCGGTCTAAACGTTATGGTCAAATTGTGAAGGTCACATTGGACACCCAAACTATGGATCTACTCTATCGCTGGTTGAAAACCTTAAATATGCTCTCTTTTTGTAACACCCTAAACCCGGTCAAAACACTACGACTGGATCTGGCGTGTCACCGGGAAGAAAACGTTTATGAAACCGAGTTGTTATCTCAAGTCAGAAAGTAAACTTTTGTATATTTGTAAAAGAATTTAGTTTGAATTGAGTGAACTGTTAAAACATTTTGAAACTTAGTTGTTAAGAAGATAGACTTGCTTTGTTGCCAATACCAGTTTGTTATTCACCCGATGGTAAAATTTTGTAAAATCCTAAAAGTTTGATACGTTTTGGAAATCATCCATTTCATATCTTACTAGGCACGCCTTTAGTATTAAAACAAGATTTTAAAGCAACTTAACCAAATAAAAATCCCAAGGTAAAATCTAAGTGGCCTTATTACAACTGAAAACCAAACGTAAAGTAAAATAAAGTCTAAAGTAAATAATAAAATAAAACCCAAAGTATTGAGCATGGCCACCTCGAGTCTATCCCGGCTCTATATCCGCGGTTTAGGGGTTACTCGCAAAATGGTAATGAAAGGGGTGAGTCACCGAGACTCAGTGTGTAAATCCCCATCCAACTGGTGTTAAGCCCTTACACAATTTCATATGAAAATATGCATGTCATGCAGCCCAACCATCCTATGTATCCATCCAAGTCTCCCAAATCTACCCTCTTGTGGCACCAAGCCACTGGTGGTACCAAACCACTGGTGGTTCCAAACCACTGGTGACCGAAGTCACAAATAATCATGTGTGGGGCCAACCCACTTTGTGGTACCAAACCACTGATGACGATCCCTTTTGACATTATGTGGGGCCAACCCACTGTGGTACCAAACCACTGGGACGAGTCACAAAGATAAGCATATGTGGTACCAAACCATTGGTGGTTCCAAACCGCTGAGACTTAGTCACAAAGTATGATAAGTGCGGCCAACCCACTGTGTGGTACCAAACCACTGGTGACAGTCTGATAATCATATCTTCCCCCTCCTCTCATCATACCCTTTTATTAACAACATGTTTTACAATATGATATGATCATGTCTACGTGTAACACAAAATGGCACATGTGGATTCCAAAATATGCAATTAACGTTAGCAACCATAACAGACTTACCCGGCATCCTCGCCTTTACCCACAAGGGTAACACAGTAATCCATACCAACATTTCAGTTTTTCACACAATATAGATATCAATATATTTACGTATGAAGTGTGTAAGAGCTACACACCTGATTACTCGCAACACGATACCCTCTATGTCGACACTCTCGTTAATAGGCACTACCGCTATCTACCTACTCTTTTGCTCAGATGCTGGCCCACACCCAGGTGGCCAATCGCGAACATCAGACACATCCCTCTTCTTGAACTTAAGGGCTGGGTTCACCGATCCAACCCTTCTAACGCTTGGCTAGCATACGAGTCCATGAACACACCTTGGTCACTAACCCGATTTAAACCAGACAAAACGAATCAACAGAGGCTAACGCCTAAGGCTAAGGTTCTTACCTAGATCGACAATTCCCCGAGCTTTAGACGCGATCCATAGGCCAACCGAACCCCAGAGATCTCCAAAAGAATGCGTCTACCCTTCCACCTATAATCGGCCAAACACTACACATAAGGCCACGTAGCCATTCGGATTTGGCAAAAAAAAAAAAACCCAAAAGAGAAAGATAAAGATCCAGAAACAATCGCTACTAACCTTAACAGGAGATCCGATTAACACCCAAGAGAATTCGGCACTAGCACAGAAGAAGAGAAAATTCGGCAAATCAAAGAGGAAGATGAAAGAGTCGAAAAAAGAACCCCCCAAAGGATCTTAGGAGTTTTCGGTTTTCAGAAGTGAACAAAAGAAAGATGATGAAGAGAAAGCCACAAAGATTCGGTTTGTAGAGAAAGATCAGAGAAGGGGACCTTGGGTGGGATATTCGGCTATTGTGTAGAGATTGAAGATGATAATGGAGTTAGGGGTTTTCGGCTTTGAAACAAAAGAAAGAAAGAAGAAGAAATGGGCAATAGATGCGGCTATGGTGCTCAGAAGAAAACGAAGACAATAAAAGAAAAGGTTTCGGCTTCCAAAGAGAACAAGAAGGGAAAAGAATGAAAAATTATAGAGAGTGTGTGCCAAGAGAATTTCGGCAATGGTGAGAGTTGTGTTTCCAAAGAAAAGAAAATAAAGAGAGGAAATAAACTTAAAACGAGAAAATGAACCCACTTGAACACCTTAGGTACCATCAGCACAAGGCAAAACACCCCACATTCGGCATCTACCCCTCAAACCCGAAATTGCACAAAAGAAAATGACACTAGGTCCTATAACCAAAGGAAGTTTCGGCACACCCCTTCCCAAACTCCAAAACCGAATGCTCCACCACCTCCTAGCCACTACAAAATTCGGCCAACACACACCCCAACTCAATCCCTTTTTTTCCTGCTCACTTTTCTCCTGATCACCCATTCAAACAAATTTGAATACTTCAAACTCCTAATTTTTCTCTCTTCCATTCATCCAAATCTTTATCCACCAAAGTCCATCCTGAGCACAACTCCTCCTGGTCTTGGCATCAAAAATAACAAGCAGAAAGGGGATTCCCGCAGCTCAAACCAAGGCTCCCTCCACTCACATGAGGTGTCACTTCTTAAGCCTTAAGTGGCGCCTCCTTGCCACTTTACCAAGGCACTCCTTGTGTCACAACTTACCACCAACTACCCTTAACACCTAGCTCAATTAGCTCCCCCCTTCTAAGTGCCCAAAACACAAATTTCCACTAAGGCTCTGGCCTATCCCTGGCTCATGCCTAGACCCTAGAATAGCCTAAACTAGCATGACATCCATACTGTCTACATGCAAACAGATAAAATGCAAAGGCCCCGATTTAAGGATGTTACAGTTCTACCCCCTTAAAAATAATTTCGGCCTCGAAATTACCTGGTCAAAATAGTTGAGGCTATTGCTGCCGCATCACATCCTCTAGCTCCTACGTGGCCTCTTCTGTACCGTGATTCCGCGATAACACCTTTACCAAAGGAATGATTTCCTACGCAAGACTTTAACATCCCGATCCAGGATCTGCACTGGCTCATCCTTGAAAGACAAATCTGGGCTCACTTCAATCTCTTCCCCTGGCACAACATGAGACGGATCCGAACGATATCGTCTAAGCATGGAAACATGAAACACGTTATGGATCTGACTCAATTCTGATGGTAACTCGTGCTGATAAGCTACTGGTCCCACACGCTTCAACACCTTATAAGGTCCGATAAACCTAGGGCTCAACTTGCCCTTCCGACCAAATCTCAACACCTTCTTCCACGGCGACACCTTCAGCAAAACTTTGTCACCCACTGCAAATTCTATATCCTTCCGCTTAAGACCGGCATAGGATTTCTGCCTATCCGAAGCTTCCTTCAGCGAGCTCAAACTAGCTGAACCTTATCCTCTGGTTCAGCAACCAACTCTGGACCCAACAACTGACGTTCACCCAACTCTATCCAACATGTAGGGGTACGACACTTCTGTCCATACAACGCTTCATATGGTGCCATCTGAATACTTGCCTGGTAACTGTTGTTATATGCGAACTCTGCCAATGGTAGAAATTCTTCCCAGCTACCCCTGAAATCCAAAACACAACCCCTCAACATATCCTCTAAAATCTGAATTACCTTCTCTGACTGCCCATCTGATTGAGGATGGAACATCATACTAAAATCGAACCTTGTACCCAATGCCTGATGCAACGCTTTCCAAAATCTTGACGTGAACCTAGGGTCCCTATCAGAGATAATCGACACTGGCACTCCATGAAGTCTCACGATTTCTGCCACATACAACTTAGCCAACCTTTGGAGTGAGTAATCGACCCGAACCGGTATAAAATGAGCCGACTTTGTCAAATGGTCAACAATCACCCAAACCGAATCCTTTTTAGTAGGCGTGAGGGGTAGCCCACTGACAAAATCCATAGCAATCCTTTCCCATTTCCACTGCGAAATCTTTACCGGTTGCAACAGACTCGAAGGTAACTGATGTTCGGCTTTGACTTGTTGACACGTCAGACACTTACCCACAAACTCCGTTACTTCCCGCTTCAGACCGGGCCACCAAAACTGCCCTCGCAAATCTCTGTACATCTTACTACCTCCAGGATGCATAGCGTACGAACTGCTATGTGCCTCCTGAAGAATCTTCTGTCTCAATTCCACATCCTTCGGCATGCAAACCTTCCCCTGGAAACACAACACTCCCTCGCTGCTTAGGCTATACCCCTCTAATCCACCATTCTACACTTGCAAACATCGAGCACTTAAAACTTCATCTACCAATTGTTTTTCCTTAACCTGGTTTACCCATGTCGGCTTCACTTGCAGTTCCGCTAGTAGACTCCCGTCGTCATACAGACTAAGGTGAGCAAACATTGCTCTTAAGTCTGACACCATCTTACGACTCAACGCGTCTGCCACCATGTTGGCTTTACCCGGATGGTACTCAATTGAGCAGTCGTAGTCCTTTAACAACTCAATCCACCTTCGCTGCCTCAAATTCAACTCCTTCTGGGTAAGGAGGTATTTCAAACTCTTATGGTCTATGTACACAATAGACTTTTCCCCATACAAGTAATGTCTCCAAATCTTCAAGGCGAAAACCACAGTAGCCAACTCTAAGTCATACGTCGGGTAATTCACTTCATGAGGTCTCAATTGTCGAGAAGCATACGCCACTACTTTCCCCTCTTGCATCAACACACATCCTAACCCCGTATGCGACGCATCACAGTAAACCGTAAACTCTTTCCCTGCTTCAGGCTGAATCAAAACCGGTGCTTCCGTCAAAATCCTCTTTAACTTCTCAAAGCTCTCTTGTTCCGGGTAGCAAGTCTATACCAAACTCAACTTCACGATCTGGAGGCAATCCCAGAAGCTCTTCTGGGAACACATCGGTAAATTATTTCACCATTCGGACATCCCCCTCTATTGAGTCCTTGACCTCCAAAGCACAAACATGAACCATGAATGCCTCACATCCTTTCCTCACCATTTCCTCGACCTTCAAAGTAGACACCACATTAGCTAGGTAGTTCCTTCTCTCCCCTATCACCACCACATCTTCTCCCTCGTCGGTTCTCAACACCATACGCTTGGCTGCACAATCCAGATTCGCTTGATACCTCACCAACCAGTCCATTCCTAAGATCAAATCGAACTCCCCGAATGGCAGTTCCATCAGATCAGCCAAAAACACTACCCCTTGGAGTTCTAGGGGTACGTCCCTATACAATTTGTTCACCACTACCGAGTGTCCTAGAGGGCTAATTACAGTCATCTCCCTAGAAGAAGTCTCATAGGCTATGTTCAAAGTTCCCACTATACTACTAGCAACATGTGAGTGCGTTGAACCAACATCAATCAGAGCACTGTAAGGCAACCCAAGAATTAAAAACGTACCAGTTATAATGTCCGGTGCGTTGCTCTCCTCCCGACGCCTCGCAGCATAAACGAACCCAGGCTGTCTTGCATCTGAGCTCCCAGCACCTCTGCCCGGTGCCCCACGACCACGTCCGTTACCATTACCTCCCCTGGCCGAACCACGACCCCTCTGTGGTTGCTGTCCACCGCTTCTAAACTGAGCACGCCCCTGACCCTCAAACTGTATCCTAGCTAGCTTACGCGGACAATCCCTTACTCGATGATCCATCGACCTGCACTCGAAACACCCTCTGTTACCTGTCCAACACTCCCCCGAGTGAGACTTCCCACATCGAGCACAACGTGGTGGCCACTGAGTAGCAGCAGCAGGCCTTGCAGCTTGACTCGGCCCGCCTATTCTAGCCCTCTTCTAAAACCCCCCAACAGACCCTGATGGCCCAAAACTCCTCTTGTTTCTATTTCTATCCAGGTTCTACTTCGTGGACACCTTCACCCCCTCGGCTATCTTGGCCTTCTCCACTAGAGCAGCGAATTCCCGCTCTCGCTGTGGAGCGATCAACAACCGCTGCTCATCTCTCAACCCATCCTCAAACCTAACGCAGCGTTCATGCTTCGTAGCCATGATACCCTGAGCATAATGGCTCAACCGTAAAAATTCCGCCTCGTATTCGGATACTGACTTACTCCCCTGAACTAGACTCAAAAACGCCTTACGCTTTGCATCTGTATAACTGGACCCGACATACTTCCTCTGATAAGCCGCCTTAAAGAAATCCCAAGTGACATCATCAGCCATCGCACCATCCTTGACCGTGAGCCACCATTGATAAGACTCATCCCGAAGAAGAGACACTATCCCTTTCAACTTCTCCTCAGCTGTAAAGTCCAGATCGTCCATTATGCGCTCAGTCGCCTGTAGCCAATATTCAGCAACGTTGGGAGCTACCCACGAAACACCCCTAAATACTTCTGCTCCATTAGCTCGGAGTAGTTCAGACACAGATTTTCGGGCCCCCGTACCTCCACCTGCTCCAGCAACTCTCTCTAGGACCCGTAGCATTGCCTGCGACATTGCATCATCACCACCCGTTTGATCCTGAAACTCCACACCCACAGCCGACGGCGGCGGTACTTCATTCTTTGACCCATGGCCAGACCCTACTGGTTCTGACATAGTCATCCTACCCCTACCACGACCACGTACGTTACGCCCACGTCCTCGAGTGCTCATGACTAGCGTTCATGAATTAATCTGGTTTAAGAATTTTATGAGTTAGCTTTCTTCCACTGTTTATTACAGCACAGTTTTATGAGCAATTTATTATAGTAATTGTTCTCGCAAGTCCACACAATCCTATAGGTTTCAGTCTCTAAAGTGAATTCCTATTACTAGCATTCATACCACAATCATTTAAACCATATAAACAGCAGTTAGGGGACTTACCGTTGCGGATCGGTGCCGGAGACTCATGTGCCATGCTTTCCAAACATGTATTTCCATCAAAATCATTTTGCAAACCCTTTTAGTGAAAACATTTTGGGCCTTATACCCATAATCGAGCTTTTGAAACAGGCTCTGATACCACAATTGTAACACCCCAAACCCGGTCAAAACGCTACGACCGAATCTGACGTGTCACCGGGAAGAAAATGTTTATGAAACTGAGTTGTTGTCTCAAGTCAGAATGTAAACTTTTGTATATTTGTAAAAGAATTTAGTTTGAATTGAGTGAACTGTTAAAACATTTTGAAACTTAGTTGTTAAGAAGATAGACTTGCTTTGTTGCCAATACCAGTTTGTTATTCACCCGATGGTAAAATTTTGTAAAATCCTGAAAGTTTGATACGTTTTGGAAATCATCCATTTCATATCTTACTAGGCACGCCTTTAGTATTAAAACAAGATTTTAAAGCAACTTAACCAAATAAAAATCCCAAGGTAAAATCTAAGTGGCCTTATTACAACTAAAAACCAAACGTAAAGTAAAATAAAGTCTAAAGTAAATAATAAAATAAAACCCAAAGTATTGAGCACGGCCACCTCGAGTCTATCTCAGCTCCATATCCGCGGTCTAGGGGTTACCTACAAAATGGTAATGGAAGGGGTAAGTCGCCGAGACTCAGTGTGTAAATCCCCATCCAACTGGTGTTAAGCCCTTACACAATTTCATATGAAAATATGCATGTCATGCAGCCCAACCATCCTAGGTATCCATCCAAGTCTCCCAAATCTACCCTCTTGTGGCACCAAGCCACTGGTGGTACCAAACCACTGGTGGTTCCAAACCACTGGTGACCGAAGTCACAAATAATCATGTGCGGGGCCAACCCACTTTGTGGTACCAAACCACTGATGACGATCCCTTTTGACATTATGTGGGGCCAACCCACTGTGGTACCAAACCACTGGGACGAGTCACAAAGATAAGCATATGTGGTACCAAACCACTGGTGGTTCCAAACCATTGAGACTTAGTCACAAAGTATGATAAGTGGGCCCAACCCACTGTGTGGTACCAAACCACTGGTGACAGTCTGATAATCATATCTTCCCCCTCCTCTCATCATACCCTTTTATTAACAACATGTTTTACAATATGATATGATCATGTCTACGTGTAACACAAAATGGCACATGTGGATTCCAAAATATGCAATTAACGTTAGCAACCATAACAGACTTACACGGCATCCTCGCCTTTACCCACAAGGGTAACACAGTAATCCATACCAACATTTCAGTTTTTCACATAATATAGATATCAATATATTTACATATGAAGTGTGTAAGAGTTACACACCTGATTACTCGCAACACGATACCCTCTATGTCGACACTCTCGTTAATAGGCACTACCGCTATCTGCCTACTCTTTTGCTCAGATGTTATCGCGAACCGCAGACACAGCCCTCTTCTTGAACTTAGGGGCTGGGTTCACCGATCCAACCCCTCCTAACGCTTGGCTAGCATTCGAGTGCATGAACACACCTTGGTCACTAACCCGATTTAAATCAGAGAAAACGAATCAACAGAGGCTAACGCCTAAGGCTAAGGTTCTTACCTAGATCGACAATTCCCCGAGCTTTAGATGCGATCCACAGGCCAACCGAACCCCAGAGATCTCCAAAAGAATGCGTCTACCCTTCCACCTATAATCGGCCAAACACTACACATAACGCCAAGTAGCCATTCGGCTTTGGCAAAAAAAACCGAAAGAGAAAGATAAAGATCCAGAAACAATCGCTACTAACCTTAACGGGAGATCCGATTAACACCCAAGAGAATTCGGCAGTAGCACAGAAGAAGAGAAAATTCGGCAAATCAGAGAGGAAGATGAAAGAGTCGAAAAAAGAACCCCCCAAAAGATCTTAGAAGTTTTCGAGTTTTAGAAGTGAACAAAAGAAAGATGAAGAAGAGAAGGCCACAAAGATTCGGTTTGTAGAGAAAGATCAGAGAAGGGGACCTTGGGTAGGATATTCAGCTATTGTGCAGAGATTGAAGATGATAATGGAGTTAGTGGTTTTCGGCTTTGAAACAAAAGAAAGAAAGAAGAAGAAATGGGCAATAGATGCGGCTATGGTGCTCAGAAGAAAACGAAGACAAGAAAAGAAAAGGTTTCGGCTTCCAAAGAGAACAAGAAGGGAAAAGAATGAAGAATTATAGATAGTGTGTGCCAAGAGAATTTTGGTAATGGTTAGAGTTGTATTTCCAAAGAAAAGAAAATAAAGAGAGGAAATAAACTTAAAACGAGAAAATGAACCAACTTGAACACCTTAGGTACCGTCAGCACAAGGCAAAACACCCCACATTCAGCATCTACCCCTCAAACCCGAAATTGCACAAAAGAAAATGACACTAGGTCCTATAACCAAAGTAAGTTTCGGCACACCCCTTCCCAAACTCCAAAACCGAATGCTCCACCACCTCCTAGCCACTACAAAATTCGGCCAACACATACCCCAACTCAATCCCTTTTTTTCCTCCTCACTTTTCTCCTGATCACCCATTCAAACAAATTTGAATACCTCAAACTCCTAATTTTTCTCTCTTCCATTCATCCAAATCTGTTGACTCCTTCAATCCTTATCCACTAAAGTCCATCCTGAGCACAACTCCTCCTGGTCTTGGCGTCAAAAATAATAAGCAGAAAGGGGATTCCCGCAGCTCGAACCAAGGCTCCCTCCACTCACATGAGGCGTCACTTCCTTAAGCCTTAAGTGTCCTTGCCACTTTACCAAGGCACTCCTTGTGTCACAACTTACCACCAACTACCCTTAACACCTAGCTCAATCAGCTCCCCCCTTCTAAGTGCCCAAAACACAAATTTCCACTAAGGCTCTAGCCTATCCCTGGCTCATGCCTAGACCCTAGAATAGCCTAAACTAGCATGACATCCATACTGTCTACATGCAAACAGATAAAATGCAAAGGCCCCGATTTAAGGATATTACACTTTTAAATCGCAGTTACCTTTGTTATTTTGGAAAAGCGTTGATTTAATAAGTTCGACTTTTATTAAGTCAATAAGCTTGGCGTGGCTTTAAGAAAAACACATTACTTGTCATTACTTTTGAAAAACCCTATTAAATTTAGTTACAGTGAAAAATCGATTAAAGATTCGATTATTTATTAAGCCAAGTAGCATGCTTAGTCCAATTTCAGAATATACATATAAATTAATTTAAAGTATGTAAATTATGCATACATGAAAAACACCAAAACAAAAATAAACCCAATCCAAAATTCAAATAGCTTTACAGTCCAAAAACCAAGTAAATTTAGGGAACTTTAAATAAAATGTATAATAAGTCCAAAGTTCGTTGTACGTCCACATACCATGTCTGGCCCTAGTCTCGATCATTACTTGAGAAGGTTGTCAATTATGGGGTGAGCGAACTAGCTCAGTGTAAGTCTAATAAAAAAGTACATTTAACATACGTTTAAGATCAATCACACAAAAATCCATGCAACATAATCCTAGAAACAATATCACACTAGAATGATTCTTGAATGTATGATAATGCAAAAATAATTTCCTACCCCAACCATCCACTACACACCATGAGTTCCCCATGACTTGTCTGTGAAACTCCAAATAGTGCGAGCAAAGCTCGATGTGGTTAAACCACCATATAAACATAGTGCAAATATTCTACCATTTAACATAAAATGTGATAAAATCGCCTGTCTCCATAATACCCCTGATGCAGTGCACTGACTACATATAAATGTAGACTGAATATGTAGCCATTATTCCATAGAAATCCTCCGTCAATCACAATATCCCACCCCATGCACATGCAATATTTCATACTATATTTCAATCAAATGCACGTTTCATACGTTTTCTTTTAGTAGCATAATTTACATGCCATCATTATAACATTCACATATCAAGTGTTCAATTTCACCATCAATACGGTGGCATTTTATCACACCATCATCCATTAACAATTTAGGAAAATATTTCTAGTGCATGTATAGCAGTTTTTCCATTCAATACTTTTCATGGCACTATACCCAACAGGATTTCAGACATTCAATATTTATTTCAAATTTAATACATTCTATATATACAACCAATGATACATTACATTAACAAACCATTCACATCTTTATCAACCAGTCAACCATTTAGTCAACCATGCAACTTTGGAAACATATCATTTAGTTAAGGCCAATAACATACCTATTTTAACCACTTTAACACATTCACTTAGTCATTTAACTAAGCCCGAACAGCAAGCTTAATCCACGTTTAGATCATTTAATATATTATTAAAACATTCAAGTTAACAAGTTAGGACAAACACCTTATTTTTGCACTATTGCAAGACACTAGTGAAACCCGCGGATTCTTTTTAACACCTTAAATCGAGCCTAAATTAAAAATAAATCTTTTATTGAATTATTACACCACTTAAACAACCCTAAAACACCCTCTTAAGGGTCCAATCCAAATATCATGACCATATCAATTTTTCAGATCCAAATTAGGTAGGTTACTTACACTAGTTTGTCGTGAAATGTATGCGTAAATGTCTAACAGCTTCATTGTTGGTTTGGGACGTTTGGTTCGACACCTAACACCGTTAAAATACTAAAAAATAAGCATCTATACCATCAAAAAATTCTTCAATTCAATCAATTATCAATTTCCCCAAAAATTAAGTCAAAACTACGTGCTAGCCCACAATCAACCATACTTACACTTCAAGAATTATCATATATGAGTTGTCAAATGATCAAGATTTAATTTTCCCAAGCCATACATGATTAAAGGCTGATTATGAAGGGTTCTTGGGACCAATATATTTCTGGAAATAGGTGGGAAAAATTAAAGAAAACCTCAGCCCCCTTTGGTGCCTCTAAGCGCGGCGCACCACCACCAACGGTGGCAAATCCGTGTTGATTTAAAAAGCCAATTGAAATTATTTTTCAAGGCTAGAAAAATACCCTTAAAATAGTTTAAAATATATGAAATTTAAAATGTGGAAATTTGGGTATTCCCTTGAAAGATTCATCAAGAAAATTAAAGAAAACAGGCAGTTGCACAAGCTAGAAGAAAGGGGCGGCAATGGCAGTTCTTGGGCTGCAATGGAGATTGTTCTTGAAGATTAAAGATTTCAGATTCATAACTGGAAAAGTAAGGGAAAATGGCAAAAAGAAGGAGAGGATAATGATGCAAGAACTCGTGGCAAAAGAAAAGAAAAAGAGATGGTTGTTCTATGTGGTTTGGGCGGTGACAACAAGAGGAAAAGAACGAAAAAAAATTGAAGAGAAGTGAAGAGAGAAAAAGGGAGGGGGCTAGGGTGAAGAAAAAAAATCAATTAAAGGCTGATAAAATTAATTAGAAGTAGTATTTATACCTAGGTTTTAGTAAGTATGGATGACACACATAAAGGAAAAAGAGGGATTTTTGCAAAATTAAATTATTTGCAAAGAAAGGGAATCAAACCTGGAACCTTAATCTAATTTCCATGCTTTCTCATTTTTCTTTTAAGCACTAGGCTATTTCCTCATTCTTGAAATAAATTTTCATTCCTATTAAGCTAAAATTTTGGATGTTACATCAAAGCCAAAATACCTAGAAAATGAAGGCAGTGTCGAGACACCTGTCCTATGGTGTCGCCACGCTGAGTGATGAATAGGATTTTTAATTAAGGGTATTTTAGTTCACACAATGAACCTTAATAAGATTTTGGGCTATTTAACAACCTATCTAGGCCTGAGCATAAATTCTATAAATAGGCTTGTTAAGTCTCATTTGAGAGGCTTGGTCAAGTGAGCCGTTTCAATATTTTAGGGTTTTTAGTTTTGTTTTTATTTCTTTTCAGTTTAGCCCTTTTTATACTTTCGTTATTGTTTTAACTTTGATTCGATTTCGATCCAAGGCTTTAATATATTAGTTTTCATTATTTTGGTGTTGGTTCGAATTCCATTCGAGGTGAACTTTGTGATTGCTAAAGGAGATTTCGTTCTTGAGCTCAATTCAAAAGAAAAAACGAACTTATTTCTCTACTCCTTACTTTTATTTAATTTGTTGTTTTGCATGTTAAAAATGAGTTTATAAACTATTGTATTTAGATCCATGAGTAGCTAATTTCCTTAGGGAGATTAACGAACGGATGTGTGAATAATTAACAAATGAATGAGGGTTGAAATCTGAGCTAGTTGGTTTAAATTATACGCGATTAAGCCTTAAGAAGTGATGCCCCTAGGAAGTAATTTAGGATAAACAAGATCGAGAGATAAGTTTATCGAGCAAATCATAATTTATCCCGGTTAAGAAAGTGAGGTAGATAGGTAAACATGTATTGGTCGATTAGCTACTTAGTTAGAGGCCAAGAGTTAATAACTAGTTAATTAATAGCTAACTTAATAAAACCCAAGTTCTAAAGTTAATTAGGATTATTGAAGTGAGGTGATCTCCTTCCTGTTTTATTAGATTATTTGTTATTATTAAATTGGTTAATTTTTTAGTTTAAATAATTTTTAGGTTAATTTAGTTATGTTAATTTGATTTTTCATAATAAAATTTTAAATCAGTACTATTTAGACTTATTAGTGTAGAGAATTAATTTTGGTTTAATTCAACCTCCCTTGGGTACGATCCTTGAAATGCTTCCCAAAGTGTTTCGTTGTAAAAATAGTCTATATTACAATTTGACCCATATGCTTACGGACACCACAAACTATGTCACACAACTATGTGGGGCACACGGTCGTGGCAGACCGTTTCACAAGTCATGTGTACCAAAACTATATTCAAAGACAAGTAATGTCATCCATCCTTTCTTAAAATGCAGGTTATACCATTTTCAACATTTTAAACCTATTCAAAACTCACTAAAACATGGTAAACATACTAATTTAACATTCAATCTAAGTCTGACCAATATGTCCACAACAACATCATAAACAAACACAAAACAACAACCATCGAAAACATTTACATTACCATTCCAACATCATCAATAATCAACATTTCCTTATCAAACATGAAACACCCCAAACCTGGCCCACGAGCCTTGATCGGATCTGGTATGTTCCTGGAGTGAAACGGTTCAAAACTTGTTTGCTTCTTTGGAAAACTTTGGTTGGTTTTGAAGAAGAATTGATTTGTGTTGTGTTCGAGTTGTAAACGAGTTTATTCTTGAAGTCTAGATTTTAATAAAACTTTATTTACAAAATATTAAGTTAAAAACATTGCCGAGTTCTTAGAGTTTACTATTTAAACTGAAAACCATTTGTGTTAGGTGTCAAAACATTTTAAGATTTATTTTTAAGAAAGGTTACTTAAACTTTAATTTGATAGGAATCGTGTCATATTAAAATAACTAAAATGCATGCATAAACAGTTTCATACCAGTGGCCTTATTACATCAAAAACAAAACCCAAAATAAATTCAAAGTATTTAAAAATAGAAAATCCAAATAAAATAAATTTCGTGCTGAGCATGGCCACCACTAAGCTCCTGCCGACCCAGTCCATCACTGAGCGTCACCTGAAAATTATCCCACAACAGGGTGAGTCAAACAGACTCAGTGTGTAACAACCAACACTAAGTCCCAACGATTCAGGCATATCAGATCATACATATACATCTAACAATTATAAATAATGATGCAATCCTGAACCCAAACCTAGATAACCATCCGCTACACATCACCCGTACCAACCATCACACCGTGGAGACTACTAAGTCGACCCTCCATCCGCTACACATCATCGAAGGCAGTCACTGCAGACGACTTGCACATCGCCCTTATACATATTCGTGGCATAGCCACCAGATAATTATTTTGTGACATAAGTCACCACATTCAGATTTATGTGACATGCGTCACCAGATATTGTGGTAAGAACCACCAGATCACTTCCCCTTTCATAATCACCCATATTCCCCATGTCATACAAATCATACAATTAACATGCCTTAGGCCTTATTTCACATTCTTATCAATATTCACATATGTGCCAAATTCCAAATATTCATATCATTTATTAACATAATGTTAAGATTACGTACCTGAGTACTTTGTACCATTGCATGGTACCCTTAGCCACATCTTACATATTCTTATTAACACGTTTATTAAGACATAACCATAAATCTATTAAGGCTTAGTGTGGGGTACACACCTGGTTCACTTAACGCTTTCACTGAAATCCCGAAGAATCCCGATTTAATGCTCTAGATCTTAGTTCCTATATTCGGCCAGCACTTAATATTTTAGCAAAATCCTATTCGGCTATATAATCAAATCCCGAAGGATTTTCACAACTTAAATCCTTACCTTGCCGCCGATTTGATTACTAATCAAATCCCGAAACTGTCACTCGCTCCTTGAGTAGTCGAAATCCCTGCCTATCAACTGTTAGAATCGGCTTATGCATAAATCTATGGAAAATGGCCCTTGGCCGAATACCATGGCTCACTTACCTTGTGGATCTAAATCCCGAAATATCACTTGTCCTTGGTTTCTGTCGAGTATCCCTACAAGCACTATGTTAGATCCGATTCTATCATTTTGAATACATGGCCTTCAGCCTAACCTACACATTACTTTACCTTAGATCTTGAAATCCCGAAGGCCTCCCCCTTGTAGTCGACAATAACAGAATCCCGAGACCCTCCTTCAAAGTTTCGGCCATAGAGCAACAATGTGATTAGTTCCTATGTTTCGACTAAAAGAATAAGAAAGGAAATCAAATAATATTCAGTCTTACCCTTAATATTGTAGTCGACGACACCCTTGCTTAAATCCATAGAGATGTGCGGCTATGAAGGCTAAGAAGTGATCAACAAGTTTCGGCTTTTGAAGCTATGAAGAAATCGGCTAGGGTACCTTGAGATTCGGCTTTTGGAGAATCAAAAAGGAGAAGAGAAGAGAGTGTATGAGACTTAGAGAAAATCGGCAATGGTGGATTAGGGAGAAGAATATTTCGGCTAGAATAAAAGAAAAAGAAGAGAAGATGACGGTTTTGGAGAGAAAGGAGTACTTGAAAGAGGGGCCAAAATGCTTAATGAAATTCGGCTATTCCCTCTTTACTAGCTTGGCCAAAAATCACCTTAAGGGGGTCCCTAGGCCGGCCAACACTTCCCCCTTATCAGCTCCCTTATTTTTCTCTTTATCACTTTATTTAAAATAATAAAAATAAATCCACATTTATCTCTTATCTTAGCCGAATTTTAAAAGGATTAGACCACATCTTAAACTCATCCCTTAGTGCCCCATTGCCGTCCACTACTGCTCAATCTTGCAGCAAAATAAAACTCTTTTATTTGCTTCCCGCGTTGCTCGAACCTAGGCCCTTGCACCCTACTTGTGGCATCACATACTGAGGCCCTAAGTGGCGCCTCCAAGCCACTTAGACAAGCCCATTTTTGTGTCATATTTCCCCTACTAATTTTCTTAAGGCCTCCTCTGCCTAGCTTCCTCTTAAAGACTTAAAATTAAATAATTTCTAAGGCATTCACCTACACTCTAAAGTTCTCAAAATTCATACAACACAATCAGAACACACATAGGCATGCTACTTCATACAATTTAGCATTAATGCATAAGCCATAAATCCAGGATATTACAAAACATGCTATTATCCAACATTTATATAAGCATTCCAAATGACTAACATCATACTATTTTCATATATCACATAGGTTTCGAACATGAAAATATATCCAAATACATTCAACCTTCCATCCATCCAACTGACCACCTATCAAGACAATTATAACCATATATCATCACCTACCAAAAATCAATTATGATCAACCACATCATTATATTAACAAGACAATATAACCATCACCCAAATACAAAACATACACTTCTTGTAAATACTTATAAACACATATACAAGATGTTCCGATTACATGCCATATATCACAAAATAAACCTTTTCAAAATCTATCGAAAAATAGTTGGATAGTGTACTGTTCAAATTGATCCGATCGTTCAATTCCAAAAAAAGGATATCTACAAGGAAACAATAAAACGACATGACTAAGCTTCAATAGAGCCTAGTAAGTTCACAAGTCGAAACGATAAAACTTGCCGTATAAACATAGCACCACATTTAACAACAATGTTAATTAACATGCCAACCACAATCATGCAACAGGTTAGTTTTATATACATGATTTACATAATCTATTCAATCATACAAGATCATTCAATAAAAAGTCACGATATAATATTGGAAATCATGTAAACATTTATATGATTCATTAGCAAGTCATTTAACCATTGAAATTCTGCTTGATGAACGATATTAATAGATACGGATAAGCGACTATCCACCCAAGACACGCTAAAATGCTCCACGAATCCAATCCAACCAAGAACACGCTTGGGCACCAAGTGCCTTGCCGTAGGCTATCATCCCTCCAGAAACACGCCTGGGCACCAAGTGCCAAGCCCGTAGGCTTTGCATCTGCCCCTAGAAACATGCCAGTATCACTATAAATATAACTCAGTAATCCGCAAAAAATGTTAGATTTTGGTATATCCAATGTATAATAACAAGTTGAGAATCATCATCTCATCACAAGTTAATCCCGTACAACACACAAAATTGTATTCTCTCTTATGTTCATTCGGGCTTGATACACAAAATTGCATAATACTTTATAATTCAATTACATTTCTCACATTGAATCAACTTTGTGATTATTTCATTATATATATACAAATATTCAAAAAATCATAATTTGCAAGTCAATAAAATATTAAAAATTATACTAAATTGAACTGTATGAACTTACCAGTGCCAAATTGCAAAAATAGCAATATTGGGGGCTAGTCAACAATTTTCTCTTTTCCACGATTTTCTACAGGTTATTGATCTATATGATAATTTATTTCAATTATTAGCCCCAAATACTTATAAAAAGTTTTAATTAATCCATATGACTTCTTTATTGATATTTTTCACAATTGCCCTGAACTTTTATATTTATTCAATTTAGTCCCCAATATCAAAACGAGCTTATTTTCACAATAAACTCATAAACCCATATTTCCAAATTTTTAGCCACATCTAAAAAACTCTCAAATTCTAAAATTTTTCATGAAAACCCTACCAAATTTTACATAATTTCAATTTAATCCTTAAACTTAAAAACTATACAAAATCAATTTACAAAATAGTCCTATTTCAATATCAAGCTTCAAACTCAACCGTTATCAACTAAAAAGCTTCAATAACATTAAGAGAAAGTTTTAAAAACTTTGATAGTATCATAAAATTAGTCCCTAGTCTAGCTAGATTAAACTACAACGATCTCAAAAACATAAAATTTACGAAATATCGACCAAGAAAATACTTGCATGCATAGGCCGGCAGTTAGAAAGTTTGAAGCTTTATTCTTCTCCTTCCATGGAGGTATTTTCAGTGATGGAAAGAAACAATTATGATAACTTTTCTTTTTTAATTTAGTTTTATTATTTTAACTTTTGTTTAATTTAATAATATTATAAAATAAAAAATTTTACTTTAATTCATCCACTAATCGGCCAAGCTACTTAATTATGGTTTATTTGCAACATAAAACCTCCAACATAAACTCTTTAAATCATTTAGTTAAGAAAAATCAATAACAAGAAACTTTTACAACTTTTATGATTTAGTCCTTTTTCTTCAATTAACAAGAAAATCACTAAATTTTTGGACCAAACTTCATTATACATATATACTAACTTTGTAAATATACATTAACAATATTTACTAGCTCGATTTACAAAAATGAGGTCCCGATACCTTATTTTCTAAAACCACTTAATTTTAGAGACAAACCACATGTACTTAACTATTTGTTCAATTAGCAAAAATTATTAATTCAAAATTCAAGATAATACTTTACTTGACTCAAAAATATTAAATAATTAATATTTACGGGCTCTCACATCGAAATTGTGGTCCCAAATCATTGTTTTTGACACCACTAGAAAATGGGCTGTTATAGATGAAATTAAGTGTTCTTAGTTTATAAGGGATGTCGTTAAAGTTGAGGTACACCTTGTTTGTCTAGCTAATGTATAAGTTTCGTAGTAACGAGATAGTTAGGAGTGAACGATGAGTTAGATCAAAGATATAAAATGATTTTTGGATTCTTGTACATGCTTCTCTACAACTATAAGCTACTAATAAGGGTAGTTTTGAAAGTTAGAGACACGTGTCAAGTTCCACTATGAGAACAAGGATTTATATATTTAAGTGAGCTTCTAAAGAAAGAAAATTTACCTTCTCCCTTCTATTGTAAATGTCATTTTTAACTCGCTTTGGATTTGATCAGGAATTTATCTTTCTAAACTAAAACTTAGGATCGGGGGTTTTTATGTAGGGATTGTTTTCTCATCCCACTGATTTTTAAGAGTTCGAGGATAAATGTTTGGACCTAGAGATCAAGTTAATGTTCATGGGTAACAGGTGAGTCCCTAGATTGACTCTTGCATGTGTATTATTTTTGTCTAAAAACTTCTATGCTAAGTGGCCAAAGCATGAAATTGAAACTAATAAAGTATAATGTGACGAATCTATTAAAAAATGTAAGACTTATGAATCTGTTAACAACAAGACTAGAGTGCGCCAGAGTATGTGGTGAACCTAGAACATTCCGTTGGAAAGGCCCTCTGAAAAAGGGATAGTTAATGAGTCGTTAAAGACAAGGTGAAAGACGTAAATGAGGCATCAAAGATATGTAAGGCATGTTATGGTTCCCAGACAAGGTATGGCGTCTATTATAACGCCCCAAAATTCTTTATAATTATTTTTGTATGTTGTTGTTACACAATTGTATGTCTGCTTTAGTGGTTAAGTGTTCTGGGGAGTGTCTGAGAAGTCTTGGGTTCAAGCCTTAGCTTGGGCAATTTTTGCTTTTAAATGAATAAACCTCTATATCTAGTTAGTAGGCTTACAAATAAATGTTGATAAAATATAGCATAATGGGCCTGTTGGTCTGGTGGTTATGTGGAGTGTAGATAAGTAGGAGGTCTGGAGTTCGAATACTAACGAATCATAGAATTTATTTTTACTGTTGGTGACGTGGGAGTGTTGTGGTTTGACCGAAACACTAAAGAGTTTGAGTGGAATTTGAATTAGGTGGTTGAGGGAGGGGTGAACGGTTTTGGGGAGAAGATTAAGGGATTTTTGTGAGGAAATTAAGGGGTGAGGAGTTTGAGCACATTCAAACTGTATTTGCAAGTTCGGCAATCCCTCTCCCTCTTTATTTTCTGACGTTACTCCTTCATCACCATATTTCTTTTCTTTTTGCCTCAATAGCTAAATTCTATTTCTCTTTCCCCCACCCCTTTTCGTTTTCCCTTTGACTTCTATCTCCCTGTGTTGCTGTCAAATTTTAAGTGCTTTTCCCTCTACCTGCTGATTTGTTCCCTCTCCATCCTTTCCCCTTCTTTTTGTTTAGCCAAAATTCCCGTTTACTGCTGTCTTTCTCTCCAATTCTCTCTTATAGTTGTAGAAACTTTAGGTGTTTCCCATACCTTTCCTTTTCGGTTTATCCTACTCTTTGCCAAATTAGTGTTCTATTTCTATTCTACGGGTTGCGCTTTTGGTAAGTGGTACTCGTTCTGGCTTAGACAATTCTTGTTAGTATTCTTTTAATAGGGGTTTCGACTGGAATTGCAGGAATTAATTGAGGAGTTTGTGATCATTCTTTTCCAACAGTTTAAGTGAGTGGGTCTTAGGCTGTCCAAATAAGGTAAATGGTTGTCGATCAAGTGCATAAGTGTTAGAATAGGGATCATTTTAAATTTGTTCGAGGTGCAATTAATCATGTGATCATGGTTGAACATAGGTTTCGGAGTGCTCGAGGACTGTGAGCGCATATTTCGTAATCAAGTGTGTGAACACTATTCTGAAAATGAAAGTCAGCGAAAAAACGCGAATGTCAACGCCAAACAGGCGTGCGATCGCCCGTGTGGTAGGCTATAGGGCCGAACATGGGCGTATGATCGACGAGGCTGGCCATGTACGATTACATGGGCCGAGCCGAACTAGGGTGGGCCCCACACAAGTAAACCACACAGGCGTGTGGAAATTATTGGGCCAGGCCGTGTAATCCATACGGCCAAGGCCATTTTGGGCCATGTGGACCACAAGGGTGTGTCGGCCCACATGGGCCAGCAACATGGGCTCGAGGGCCCATTTTCACTGTTTGACTGTTAAGGTTGCACGGGTCACCCGAGTCGATTGTGGACCTACTGATTGGATCGGTAAGCTTACTTAGACCCCTAATTGACTGAATGACTGTTATGCCCCTGTGTGATATTTTTGTATATATGTACATGTAAGGCTATATCTTAGCATGCTATGTTGTAACACCCCTAGACCCGACCCAGACGCTATGGCCGAATTTGACGATGTCACACTAAAGGAAAATCCAAAACGTCTTTGTTTAGCGGAAAACTTAGGTTTGAGGTTTAGAAACCCAAAAACTCTCAAATCTTGTTAAGTTAAGATAAAAAACCCATATTTTAATAAAACGTCCATGTGTTGAGTTATTTTGAAAATCATGTTTAATCTTAAGAAATTTAATTAAGTTCAATAAATAAATAGTAATAATAAAACCCATAAGTAAAGTCAATTTGGAGTTACAAGGCCTTATTACAACCCAACAAAAATAAAGTGATTAAAATAATAGAGTTATACGAAATAAAGTAACAAAACGTCTAAATCACTTGCAATGTGGCCATCTCCGAATCCCCTTCCACGTCGAACCGTCTACTGTGCATCACCTGAAACATTAAATAAAAGGGTGTGAGTTTCGCAACTCAGTGTGTACAACCCTTGGCATTCAATACAATATACAATTATCACAGTGGGCCTAAGCCCTAACACGGCCGGTGGTCTTGGGCCTTAACCCACAATGACCTCATATCATTTCATATGGAAACAAGGTTATGCAAAACCCTCCCAAAAATCCATCCACTACACACCATTTCCCTTCCAACCTTATGCACCTGTGGGGATTTCTAAATCGACCCACCCCTCCGTTACACTCCAAAGGTAGCACCAACAGCGACACTACTCAACATTGCAGCAAAGCTGCTAATCATATAATGGGCTTAAAGCCACCGGTGGATCCACGGTCGTCGAGCGACTATGTGATCATCAAATTCTTCCTCTGTACCATGATTTCCCACCCATATACATCCTAAACAGATTATCGTATGAATGCAGCAAGCACATGAGTAACATCCATAAAACTCATATTCATCACATAGGGGTATTCTAATCATTCTACCCTACAGGGGTATTCTCGTAATTTTACCCTTCAGGGGTATCCTCATAATTTCTTGCTTGTCGAGTTTTATCTATGAACTTTGGCCCATCAACAAGTCCTCGCAGCTAAAGTGAATAGACACTATGGACTAGGTAGGATACCAGAGAAGAGTACGTGGGCCACTAGGACCGCTTAAGTACCAAGCTCTCCCTAGATCCAATCCTAGACATCCATATGTCCATTGCCACACCTTAACCTATCGACTTGTCCACAGACATGTTTGATTATTAAAAGAGTTTTATGTTCTTCAAGAGTTTGTCAAACTAGGCCTAGAATCCACTAAACTCTAACATATATTTCTAAAATCTCTTAAGGCCCATTAGCCCATTTCATGTCATATAGCCCATTAAACCAATTTCATGCTCTTATAGCCCATTGGGCTCAATTACGATCCAATCATACAACCGTTCATGCCAATTCATTATTCATGCTCACATATCAACCATTTCTGTTTTGGGCCCACAAGTTCGGCAGGCCCATTTAGCCACTTTCGGCTTTTCGGCGTTGCCGATATTGTGTGTGTAGTGTTTGTACACACTTGGTAACCACGCGTTCTGCAAACCCCTTAATCACCAACCTACAATCGACATCACTTACCGATTAATCATGGCTTAATACACACTTTATCAAAAATCGAAACCTCACCGTAACCTTACCGTGTGCCACACGTTCTAGTAGCCCTTCCTTTGCTACTATTTGCGATTATCATCTAGATCTGCACCCAAACATATATCATCAAAATCAAGTGACCCATATTCCTCATAATTCACCCCTATAAGCCATATTACATTCGGCCATTTACTAAACCACAATCGAGACGAGTGCACTTACCTCTTGCTAACGATCCTTACCTACCACGTTGTGATCTTTGAATCTTACCCTTCTTAATACAAAGTTAACGACAAGGAGAGGTTAGATAGCCCTTCGGATTTTAACAAAACTCACTAAGAAGATTGACTAAATACTTACCGAAAACCCTCCTTTGATCCTGTGGCCTAGATAGCTACCGACAAGATTCAGCTTTTAAACTTGACCAAAAGTGGGTAACAATCGATTGTGATGAAGGAGAAATAACTAAGAATCATTACAAGTAGGGCTATATGATGTAAAGGTGTATTCAGCTTTTAGAGAAAGAAAAAGAACACAACACTAATAGGAATTTTCGGCAAAAAGAATGATGGGTTCTTTTTTTCAGCAAATGGAAGAATTCGGCTGAGGGGGAGAAAACAAAATTTCCAATAACCTCTCAAAGGGATCCGGCACCCTCCTTTTATAGCCAACAGCCGAAACTCCCTTCCCTCAGAGTCCCATTCGGCACCATCACATCCGAATAATACAAAGTAAAAGACACTTTGAAAAATTAATAACGTTTTTAAAAATAAATAACTTTTCAATGATTCATGCTTTAAAAACGAACGAACCGTTTTTGACTCATCATTAAATAATACAAAGTGATTAAATATAAATGAGGATTTCAAAGAAAACATATTTTACGAAAACACTTCAATGTGACATCACCGGATTCGGCCATAATGTCCAGGCCGGATTTGGGGTGTTACATCTATGACATAAGAATGGAACCATAGCAAGGTACTCGCCAGAGTCCAAGGAAGGATAAGACAAAGAAGGTTGATAATAGAGTTCTTAAATAAGATTCACGTAAAAGAGGGTTTACTCACTAAGTTCTCATGGACTTACTTCTCTGCTTTATGTCACAGGTAAGCTGAGATGGGACAACGCCAGGAGGGATGATGCCACGGCTGCGTCAGAGAGAATGGCAAGATGGGTTGTTATGTATACAAAGCGAGTGAAGCAGTGTGTTAGTGTCTGATAGAAATGTTATGAATAAGTTATGGAATTCACCAAGAAGCCTTGTAGCGTAGCCAGTAATATTGCTTAGAGGTAGAATAAGTAGAGACATGTAAATAAGTGTGTTATGTATACTTGTAACTCATCGCTAAGTGAAATACCTTGTTCAAATGGTTGTAAGTACACATTATACACCCAAGCGTAAGTTGGTTGGGTAACATTACTAAATAAGATATATTTGTTGAAAGTTGTAAGTTTTTGTTAAGTATAAGTCTTTGATAAAGTGGTAACACCTGAGATTTGGACCCGACGAATCAGATAGGGTTGAGGGTGTTATAGGTTAGACCTCTAAAGCTGAAGGCACATTAAATTCATCTAACCAGTTAATGGGATCAGTGTCATAATGACCATTTGGACTTTTGTTTTACAAACATTACTAGCAATTTGAACATTACAAACATTCTATCTAACTCCCCCAAATCAAGAGTATGCCCCCTGTTCAGACATTTGAACTACTTATTAGCAATTTTCTAATCAACAAGTTGATTATAAGAACAAATAGATTTTTGGGGAAGTGACCAACAGGTGGGAAAACCAAATCCATTCTCAAGTTTGCAAACAACCCTTATGAACTTCTCATTTTTCTAATGTAGACTGGAAAGACTATTTTGAATGATTGGATCATAACCTTGATGAACACTAAAATGGGCAAATCTAGCACTATCCCCTTATCTTGTAATCTTTAGTTGGTAGAATTTTTGGAAAATTCCTAAGAGGGGTGGTTCGTTATACTTATAGGAGTCAATGAAATATGTTACTAGAGCCCACCAGGACAAGGTCGATACCTATGTTGGTATGATTCCATACTCAGTTAAAATCAGGTTAAAGAATGGATGCAAAGGTAAGTGAAAACCAGCTTCTAATAAGATCAATGGAAGGATAAAACCTTGGGTTTTATCACTCAAACGACACCTTGGTTGTTGTCTAACTTCGTAAGAAAATTTTGGGTGACAAAAGCCTCTAGTTGCCAAAAATTCGTGTGATTCTTCTTGTGTGGTACTATATTCATATAAGGGAGTGGTAATGTGTGGGGGGTATTCTCAAGTTATTGGGGTCTGATTATGAAAGGATTTTTAGGGGTTAAGTTTTGGTTACTCTGGTTTCGACCTCTACCACGAGTATTTGTTCTTTACATTTTGGTTGTAATTAGGGAAAAAGAAAGGAAATGAAAAGAAAAATAAGATTACTTTAAGAAAACTAAGATTGGTGATGATGAAGACAAAAAGACTGCACAGAAATGAAGTTAGGGATTAAATGATTCAGCAAAAGTGTTGATGACGTGTTTGGGTCTCTGTTTTATTGAAGCAAACTTGTGCAAAAAGTTTATTTTAGGGAAACTGTTCAGGTTCTCCAATATAATCATGGCATTTGTCAAATCGAGTAAGCATGAAATGTTTAAATTTGCACAGGTAATTGCCAAATCCTGAATTTGTTTAACTCATGGTACATGCTTGATGTGATCAGTTGTTATCATATATACTTGGAAATTTTCTCAAAGTTAGAAATTTCAAGGACGAAATTTTGTCTAGGTGAGGAGAGTTGTAACACCCTAGTTCTAGAGTTTTGGGCGTATAGTAATAAACAGTCTGTTTGGCATGGTATTATCCGCCCAAATGATCATTTTGATGCATACGTATGGGCGTATAGTAATTGCCACTTGAGTTAGTATGAACTTGATTTCATGATATTTTGTTATATTAATGAAATGTTCGTGTTAAGCGATAAAAAGGAAATATAAGATGATTATTCGTCAAAGGTATAGTACATCTGGTTTGTATGGAATATTGTGCTAGTTAGACTTTAAGTAATTTGGTTAGAAATCAACTGTATAGTTTCGCTTGATAAGTTTGATAAAGGAAACTTATTTAAAATTTTCTCAAAAATTGTAAGCCAATAAGAAGGCAAGTTCTGACATGTATAACACTTGTTAAATTCCATTAAGAAAGATTATTCATATTTAATTCTAAGAGTGTGTTCTAAAATGGGGTTCTTCTTTCTTATTCTTTCTCTTCCTTAAGTGAAAATTACTAGTACCTTTCTTAAGTCTAGATGTATCTCTTTATCGATAATCTAAAAGCTAAGGTTATGTTATGATTAGTGGCTATTCCATTCATAGGTAAGTATTACTATTCTGCAAGTTAAATTTTGAAAGAGTAAGTCTGTAAAAGGTGCACGAATAGTAAGATGTAAGTATAAGGCTTTGCATAGGAGTTGTCAGTGCTCAAATTGATGGTAAATTGTATACGAATGAGTCTCAATGATGTTCTTATGTTCTGAAAGCAGTGGTTATTGTTGGTTCAAGATGGATATTCAGATCTAAAGTTTTGAACTGTCATCAGTGAGAATTAGGTGAGTTCTATGCTGAATCCTACAAGTATACTATTCATATCATGAGTTATTTATAGGAAATTGACTGAACAATGGATTTGAAGTCATGAAAAGTATAGTATGTGAGGATTAGTGTACGAGTGTTGAAACGTTGAATTATGACCGAGTACGTTTATGTCTGAAATGTATGCTATGGATGTGTGTTCTTATTGGGTGTAGGTTAGTGAAGTAAAATGTTGAATTTAGATTGCCAATGCATAAAGAGCTTGTCAAAAGAGTTTGGGTTTGTTCACTATGGTGGTGTTTGATGGAGTTTGTCGAGACTAAAAACATAAACTCTAATATTAACTTTGAAGGAAAAGTTCATGGCCATGGCACCCTTTGAAAAGGAATTAATGGATGATGATTTCCCAATGAGGTTTTTTATGTGTCATGGGACGATGATGGGCAAACCTCACATAATGTGAGTTTAAATGAATCCATATCGTAAACACAATAGGTAAAGAACAACCTTTGTGGCGAACTCTGAAAGGAATGACTTCATAGAAAATTCTAAATAGAATGCCTTGGTGGCATACTTTATATGATTGCCTGTGTGGAATGTTTTGTTGGGCCTATGTAGTGTAAATTGTCAAGGATGTCTAGTAAGATCTGAATCTGAATGTCTATCTCTATTGTAATGTATGAGTAAATTCTTTTAGTTCTATAATAAGCTAAGGTGAAGTATTTATATGTGCTGGGTTATGAGTGACTAAGTCTTAAGGGTTCTCCATGAAAAAGAGATGTGTATTTGTATGTCAAGAAGGGTATCTGTTATGTTGATATATAAATATGGAAAAATATTGGTATTGTACCTACTTCTAAAATTATTCTAAACCAAAGTTAATGTTATATTTAATTATGGGATTTTGATATTTCATGTCATGGACATCGTCAGAGTGGTTTATTCAATGATTTATCAGTAAGGATATGTGTGGTACTGAATCAAGATATGACTGAGTATGAATTGATAGTATTATATTCTATAAAAGTATTCGCCAAACATATATGAGTATTCGTCTGTGATAAATGTTAGTGAACAACTGTTTGAAATAAGAAAATGAGTTAAGGCATATATTATTAAAAGTGTTTCATAAGGGTATATATTGTTAAAAAGGTATTGTGGGACAAGAGATTCATAAATTGATTGGAAGGATTCTTCAATTAATTAGATATGAAAGGTTAAGTATAAAAAGGGTATGATAATTGGCGTATACGAGAATGATAATGTAACAACCCGTTTTTAGTCAAACCGGAACAGTAGTTTCGTGACCACAAATCAGAGGTCAAAATATTTATTTTATTATTATTTTAATGTTTACATCATGATTGAATGATTGTGTGAAAGTTTCATTAAGAAATTTTATCGTTTGGTTGGTCAATTCGATAAAAATGACAAAATCGCGTAAAGTGTAAAACTTGAGTTCTAATAGCTAAAGGTTTCTAATAGCTATAGAATCTTAAATTTTAGTTCCTTATGTGGTAATTATACCATTAAATAGATAGTGGATGATAATGGCTTGGCAAAATTGAAATATTGAATTAGTAATAAGGTTATTTTTGGTATTTACTAAATATAGATATTTGTAATAAAACAAACAAAAAGGAAATGCAATTATTCTCATCTTTTAACTGAAATTGAAGAAGAAAGAAGAGGATATTAGGGTTCTTCATTCGGCTAAGGAAAATCCATGCAATTAGGTATGTGTTTTGTCCCGTTTTTAATGATTTCTATGTTTTTGTGATCGTTGCAACTAGTATTAGCTAGCCCAGGGACTATTTTGCAAAACTATTAACGATTTTGAATGATTCCATTGATGAATACATGTGTATTTTGAAGTTTATTGATAGATTATAAATTCTTGTTGATAGATATACAAGTTTTGTTAAGTGAATTTTACTGAAAATGCAAAATAAGGATTAAATTGAGAAATGTTGAAACTTTATGGTTAAAATGTGAAATAAATGAAAAATATGAGCTGCTAGGGGCATAATAGTAATTCAGCTAGCATGGGTATATTTGAAATTTCAGTAATTTGAGATTTTATGAAATAAGGACTAAATTGTGAAAATTGTAAAATATTAGGGGCAAAAGTGTAAATATGTTTTAAAGTGTGTTTTGGATTGAATTGAATAAGTAGATGATTAAATAAGTCAATTTTGAATATATTTAGATCAAGAAAGGAGAAATACAGACTTAGATCAGGGAAAGAACAAAGTTACAAAATAGTTGACTCGATTCGCCGTTTTAGCAACTGAGGTAAGTTCATATGTTATAATTTCATTTTGAATGTATTCTATATGCTTTGATATAGCATAAATTGTGATTATGTGACTACAGACAAGTTTGGAAATGATTCGACGATAATTCGATAGTTGGAATCCCAGTTGAACCTTAAGAATAGTTTAGGATACTAGTGACATGTCATTAGGGGATACAGCGAGTTGGCTTCGGGCCATGATATTATCAGTTCGGGTATGAGATATACTGATTTGGCTTCGGGCCATGCATATCGGCTGATTTGGCTTCAAGCCATGATATTAGTACTTTGGATAAGTTACCTTGATTTGGCTTCGGGCCATGGTATAGGTACTTATCGTGTGAGACCTTTGAGTATCCGACTTCTATTACAAATGGTTCAATGGGAAATTGTAAGACGAGAATGTGTATGAGATTGTTACAAGTTGGTACAGATATGTGTATAAACCATATTAGTTTTGAATCGAATAAATGATAAAGTATATAACTTTGTGAATGAGTAATGATAAGGTTTATTAGTTGATGTGAATTCATGTATCTATAATCAATTGTTGAATTATGAGTTTATGATTTTATCAAGTTTATTTCATACGAGCTCACTAAGTTTTATAGCTTACTTTGTTTATTTTTCTCGTGTTTTATAGTGTTATCAAAGCTAGCTCAGATTCGGGGATAGTTGGAGATCTTTTTACACTACCACCTATCACTTGGTACCTTTGAACTTTGGTATTTTAAGTATATGGCATGTATAAGTATTTTGAGTCATTTTGGTTATGGGTTGATAGTGATTTTTGTTATTTGTAATGACTTGTAATGACATATGTTTTTGGTTTTTAAATATGGTCATGAATGTTGACTTAATTTGGTGGATTTGGTTATGTGCATATATGGTTAATATTTTGAGTTCATGGATGGATATGTGTATCGCTTATATTATGAGACTTGTGGATATTGATTTAGTAGATGTTAAATGGTTGATATTAGATGTGAATTATGCTTGTGAATTGGTGTAAAATGATGTATGTTTGGTAAAGGTGTAGTTTGTTGATTTGTATATGTGTTTTGGTATGTTTTGATTGAGTAAGACTTGAAGTTATAAGCATGTTGGTTGTTAGTATTGGAAATGGTATGAATTAGCCTTGATTGTGGCTAAATTAGATGTTCATTTATACTATGAATTGGTTCCATTTTGGTTGTGTAGGTGAGCATAAGTTTGGGTGGCAAATTGACTTGGTAAATAGCCTATTTTTGTCCAAACGGGTAGAGACACGGACGTGCGTTTCAGTCGTGTCTGACACACGGTTATGTTACATAGTCGTGTGTCCCTGGTGTGGTTTTAGAAATCAAGTCAGTATGCTCCACACGGTCTCAGACACGGGCATGTGATCGGCCGTCTGGCATAAGTCAGTATACCCTATAATTTAGACACGGCTTAGCACACGAGCATGTGACTTGGCCGTGTTGCTACAGGTTTGGCACGACCTAGCACATAGCCTGGCACATGGACATGTGTGGCCACTTCAAAGGGCACACGAGCTAGACACACGGGCATGTGGTTATCCGTGTGACCCAAGTCAGTAAGCTCACTTGTTTGGACACGGGGTAGGACACAGGCTGGGACATAGCCATGTGCTTCCGTTTCGAATGTGCACACGGCTTGTGACATTGACGTGTCTGGTGGCTGTGTGAGACATACGGCCTGGCCACACGAGCGTGTGTCCCCTATTTTGAGAAAATTTTCAAAGTTTGTGAAAGTTTTTTAAGTTATCGTTTCAGTCTCGAACCACTCCTAAAGTATGTTTAGGGCCTCGTAGGGTCGTAACAGGGACATATTGATTGAGATTGAATGATGAATGTCTGAGTTGAGAAAATGTATGCTAAAAGTATGTATAAATGTGTTGTAAGTCTGGTAATGCCCCGTAACCCTATTTCAACATTGAATACGGGTGAGAGGTGTTACATTTATTGGTATCAGAGCTACGATTTAGTCAATTCTAATACTAACGTAGTTTGTGTAAGAGTCTAGCTATACACGTCATATATGAACTGTGATAGTGTGATGGCTCTTGAAATTTTAAAATGTGTTTTCATATAGTAAATGGATCTCCATCGAGCTACAGCTGATGAGGTTGAAAGTAACGCGCCAACTCCCGCTCAAAGGGACAGCTCCTTCTGATTCTAGACCCATATCGGGTAGCTAGGGAGGAGAGGCTAAAGCAGCCTTCTTCCAAATGATGAATGAGTGGTTCACACAATATATCCGAACGAACCCGGCTGCTCAACAACCTCCACCCCCTCCTAATCCCCAATCAGTTCCCGTAGCTCCTCAAGGTGTCAAACTTTTAAGATTGATTAAGCCTCCAGTTGATAAGATCCGTAAACACTGGGTTGAAAAGTTCAGAGCTAATGTTGACGATGATCTTGAGAGAGCTGAGTTTTGGCTTGAAAATACAATTTGAGTGTTTGATGAGCTTTTTTGCACACTGGCTGAATGTTTAAAATGTGCTATATCACTTCTGAGGGACACTGCATATCAGTTACGGAATACGTTGGTATTAGTGGAGCCGAGAGAGAGTCACCTGGGAGTTCTTTTAGACCGAGTTCTGGAAGAAATACATAAGCCAACGGTTTTTGGATCAAAAGCACAAAGAATTTTTAGAATTGAAACAAGGTCATATGACCGTAACCGAGTACGAGAGAGAATTTTTACGGTTGAGTAAATATGCTCGAGAATATGTTTCTACCAAAGAGACTATGTGCAAACGGTTTGTTGATGGGTTGAATGGAGATATTAAACTTCTGGTCAAAATTTTAGATTTGAAAGAGTTTGTTGTGTTAGTCGACCGGGCTTGCAAAGCCGAAGACTTTAGTCGAAAAAGAGGAAAGCTAATTCAGAGGCTAGAGATTCGAAGAAAAGACCGATGAATAAATCTTATCATTCTTCATCAAAGAAATCTCGAGATTTGTATAGTCGATCAAATGCATCAGTGGGATACCAGAATAGAGATCGTGGAAATCAACATGTGAATCCTAAAGCTCAAGCTACTTCTGTCTCAAGTGTTGGTAGTGTGAGAAATAACAAACCCAAGTGCCAACAGTGTGGGAGACGACATTTTGGGGACTGCTAAAATAAGAGTAGTAAAGCTTGTGTCAAATGTGGCTTGCCAGATCACTTTATTCGAGATTGCCCAGAGTTATCCGAGAAAGATAAATTTCAGAATGCAAGATCGAGCAATACGACTGCGAGAGAGAGACCACTGAGAAATACGAGGAATGTGTCCAGTGGCAGAGGTGTGACTAGAGACTTAGCTGTAAGATCTGAAGCTAGAGCACCAGCCAGAGCTTACGCTATTCGTGCTCGCAAAGAGGCGTCGTCCCCAGATGTAATTATCGGTACATTTTCTCTTTACAACAGTAATGTGATCGCTTTAATCGATCTTGGATCGACACATTTGTATGTTTATGAGAATTTAGTGTATAGTAAGAAATTACCTGTTGAGTCTACAGAATTTGTAATTAAAGTATCAAACCCCTTAGGCAAGTATGTTTTAGTTGACAAAGTTTAAAAGAACTGTCCTTTAATGACACGAGGTTACTATTTTTCGACTAACTTGATGCTTTTACCATTTGATGAGTTCGATGTGATTCTGGGTATGGATTGGTTGACTCTACATGACACTATTGTGAACTGTAGACGAAAGATTATAGAATTGAAATGTCAGAATAATGAAATTATTCAGATTGAATCTGATGAGTCGTGTGGGTTGCCTATAGTGATTTCGCCAATGTCGACTCAAAGATATGTGAGAAAAGGTTGTGATGCGTATCTAGCATATGTTTTAGATACCAAAGTGTCTGAAGAAAAGATTGAATCGGTGTCTGTAGTTTGTAACTATTTAGATGTATTTCCAGAAGAATTGTCTGGGTTGCCACCAGTTAGAGAGGTTGAGTTTGCTATCGAGTTAATATTGGGAACTTCACCAATATCTATAGCTCGTATAGAATGGCTTCGATAGAGTTGAAAGAGTTGAAAGCTCAGTTGCAAGATTTAACAGATAGAGGTTTTGCACGACTGAGTTTTTCGCCCTAGGGTGCGTCAGTATTATTTGTTAAGAAGAAAGACGGGTCCATGAGAATGTGTATTGACTATCGTGAGCTCAATAAGGTTATGATAAATAATAAGTATTCGTTGCCAAGAATAGACAATTTATTTGATCAGTTGAAAGGTGCAACAGTGTTTTCTAAGATTGATTTGAGATCGGGTTATTATCAGTTGCGAGTTAAAGACTCAGATGTGTCGAAAACTGCGTTCATAACGAGGTATGGACATTATGAATTTCTTGTTATGCCTTTTGGACTAACTAATGCTCCTGTCATTTTTATGGATTTGATGAATTGGATCTTTAGACTGTATTTAGACAGATTTGTTGTGTTCATTATGACATTCTGATCTATTCTCGAGATGAGTCTGAGCATACCGAGCATTTGAGGATTGTGTTGCAAACCTTGAGAGATAAGCAACTATATTCTAAATTCAGTAAGTGTGAGTTTTGGCTCCAGGAAGTTAGATTTTTGGGACATATTGTCTCGGTGGATGGCATTCGAGTTGATCCGAGCAAGATTTCTACAGTTATTGATTGGAAACCACCTAGAAATGTATCCGAGGTCAAAAGCTTTCTGGGATTGGCTGGTATCTACTGACGTTTTGTAAAAGGATTCTCGATGATTGCTACACCGATGACCGGACTGCCACAGAAAGATGTAAAGTTTGAATGGTTCGAGAAATGTCAATAGAGTTCCGATCAATTGCAAGCATTGTTAATTGAGGCACCAATGTTGGTTCAACCTGAGTCGGGTAAAGAATTTGTGATTTATAGCAATGCATCATTGAACTGTTTGGGTTGTGTATAGATGCAAGAGGAAAAAGTGATATCTTATGCTTTCAGATAGTTGAAGCCACATGAAAAGAACTATCCGACGCATGATTTGGAGTTGGCCGCCATAGTTTTTGCATTGAAAATCTGGTGGCATCATTTGTACGGTGAAAAATGCCACATCTTTACCAGTCATAAAAGCTTAAAGTATATAATGACTCAAAAGGATTTGAATTTGCGTCAACGGAGATGGCTTGAGCTACTAAAAGACTATGAGTTAGTAATCGATTATCACCAGGGGAAAGCGAATGTGGTTGCAGATGCTTTAAGTAGAAAGTTGTTGTTTACTTTGAGAGCAATGAATACACAGTTGGCATTATCTTATGATAGTTCAATTTTAGCTGAGTTAAAAGCTAAACCAATATTTCTTCAAGAAATTTACGAAGCTCAGAAATGTGATAGTGAATTGCAAGCTAAATGAGTGCAATGCGAGTCGACTAGTGATTCAGAGTACCAAATTGAATCCGATGATTGTTTGATGTTCTGAGATAGAATCTACGTACCAAAAAATCCAGAGTTGATTCAGAAAATTCTACACGAGGCACATAATGGTTGTTTATTTGTTCACCCAGGGAGTACCAAAATTTACAATGATTTGAAACAACTGTATTGGTGGTCGGGTATGAAACGAGACATTTCTGAATTTGTAGCGAGATGTTTAGTCTGTCAGCAAGTTAAAGTTGAACATCAAGTGCCTTTCGGTTTACTTCAGCCTGTAATGATACCAGAGTGGAAATGGGACAGAGTTATGATGGATTTCGTATCGGGATTGCCTTTGTCTCCAAAAAAGAAAGATGCTATTTGGGTTGTCGTTGATCGATTAACAAATTCAGCACATTTCATTCCGGTACGTACTAACTATTCACTTGATAGATTAGCTGAATTGTACATTGCTGAGATCGTTAGATTGCACGGGATGCCAGTTTCGATTATTTCGGATAGAGATCTGAGTTTTACGTTGTAGTTTTGGAAGAAATTGCACGAAGCTCTAGGTACGAAGTTGAATTTCAGTATAGCTTTTCACCCGCAAATCGACGGTCAGTCTGAAAGAGTAATTCAGATTCTCGAAGAAATGCTCCAATGTTGTGTTTTAGAGTTTTAAGGCAACTGGGAGAAATATTTGCCGCTGGTTGAATTTGCGTATAACAACAACTTTCAATCGAGTATAAAGATGGCACCGAACGAAGCATTGTATGGTCAGAAATGTCGAACTCCATTGTATTGGACTGAGCTTAGTGAAAAACAAATTCACGGGGTTGATTTGGTTAGAGAAACCGAAGAGCAAGTGAAAATAATTCACGACTGTTTGAAAGCAGCTTCAGGTTGTTAGAAATTGTATTCGAATTTGAAACAAAAAGACATTGAATTTCAAATCGGTGACAAAGTGTTTTTGAAAGTATCTCCGTGGAAGAAAATACTTCGTTTCAGTCATAAAGGCAAATTGAGTCTGAGATTCATTGGGTCATATGAGATCATTGAAAGAATAGGTCTAGTGGCATATCAACTAGTTTTACCGACTAAATTTGAGAAAATTCACAATGTTTTTCATGTGTCAAAGTTGTGTCGATATCTGTAACACCCCAAACCCGACCTAGAAGTTAGGCCCGAATCTGGTGTGTCACATTGAGTGTTTTTCGAAAACCGCATTTTCATTAAAAACTTTTCTTGATATTTAAAAACTAAAGTCCCAGCTTGCGATTGTTATTAATAATCGACATTTATTAAGAAGTCATTACCTTCAAAACCTTGTTCGATGCGGAAGCTTAATTTAAAACAATTGACTTATGAAAATGTGATATTACAACTTAGTTGTGAAAGCGTAGTGTTTTGAAAACAGATATTGTTTTGAAAACCGCGATTCAATGTTGAGCAGATTTAAAACATAATAAATTAAAAATCCAAAACTAAAAACCCGAAATTTAGGAGAGGCCTTATTACAAAATATTAACCTAAATTAAAGAAGAGTAAAATACTGAAATCCAAACTGCTCGTAGTGTGGCCACCTCTGAGTCCTCCAGAACGTCAAACCACTTACTGAGGATTACCTAAGAAAATTTAAAAAGAGGGGGTGAGTTTGCAAAAACTCAATGTGTACAACCCTCATCAGTATAAACATGCATCACAACAATCCGGGCCGAAGCCCATTACATTAACAGTGGCAATTGGGCCTTAGCCCAAAATAGCCTCGGTTGGGCCTTAACCCATATCATATGTCACATATCATAAATATCTGGGCCTAAGCCCATCTCTGTAATATAATCTACATATGCAATGCATTAATGCCCATACCAACTCTGCACTCCGTCTCCTGTCCAACCGTACACTCCTGTGGGGATTTAATCGACCCACCCATCCGTACACTCCTTATGTAGCACCGGTTGCGGCACTAACTTATCGGTGCAGCATGGCTGCTCGGTGGCTAAAAAGCCTTCAGTAGCAGTACTACAATTGGCACAAAGCCATCAGTGACTGTATTATGTTTGGCACATAGCCATCAGCGACGGTAATATAACCGGCACACAACCTTGGGTAAATATGATCGACACAGAGTCATCTATATATAAGATAGGCACATAGCCACGGTAAATACAATTGGCACAAAGCCATAATATCGGCACAAAGCCTTCGGTATTGGCACAAAGCCCATAATTACGGCACGAAGCCATATTAATGGCAGACAGTCCTCAGTAACATTATCGGTGCAGCATGGATGCTCGGTGGCTAAAAATCCTGCGATGGCTATACAGCCTTCGGTGGATCCACAGTCATCAAGCGACCATGCGATCCTATTACCACTTCCTCCGTATTAATAATCCTAAACCCATGCAATATGTCGTGTATGTCATGCTCAATCATTACACGTGTATGCAAAATGCCCATGCTCAGTAACAATTATTTAAACATGTAATAAAAGCATATCAGTCATACAACCACAGTCAAATTATTCCACTCATTGCACAAGTCGATCATTTACCTACAAGGGCAAATCAGTCATTTTACCCTATAAGGGTATTTCGGTAATTCTACCCTGTAGGGGTAGTTCGGTAATTCTACTCATAACCAATCCATGTATGCAACGCATCTCAAACATAATCAATCATACAATTAACACATAAAACGCTAGTACTACCACGACGATACAACGGTCATTTTGTCATTTAGGGGTAAAATGGTAATTTGACCCATTGAGGGTATTTCGATAATTTACCCATCGAGGGTGTTTCGGTAATTTTGCAAACTAGGGTATTTTGGTAATTTCACAAACTGGGGGTATTTTAGTAATTTTGCAAACTAGGGGTATTTTGGTAATTTTGCAAATCGGGGGTATTTCGGTAATTTCACAAATCGAGGGTATTTTAGTAATTTCACAAACTGAGGGTATTTTGGTAATTTCGCAAATCAAGGGTAGTAATTTCACAAACCGGGGGTATTTCAGTAATTTTGCAAATTTGGGATACTTCAGTAATTTTACAAACCGAGGGTATTTTGATAATTTTGCAAACCAAGGGTATTTTGATAATTTTGCAAATCGGGGGTATTTCAATAATTTTTCAAATCGAGGGTATTTTGGTAATTTTACAAACTGGGGTATTTTAGTAATTTCACAAATTAGGGGTATTTCGGTAATTTTACAAATTAGGGGTATTTTAGTAATTCCGCAAACCAGGGGTATTTCGGTAATTTCATAAATCAATGTATTCCGAACAAAGATAATGATGCGAATGGGTCTAAGGCCCATTCTCGGCCCAAATGGGTCCACACGCTCAAGTGGCCCGTTTAGCCCAAGTCTAGCCACATATATGAGGTTCACATAGTCTAATCCAACATCTACTACACAATCATACAACTTATTCATATGGGCCTACGGGCCCACTTGGCTCATTGAGGCCCAAACAGCCTAACCCACAAGAATATTCATGATGGCCTCGACTATCGCATCGAAGCTCCCACATTTGCGCTCGCACGCTCGTGTGGCTGCCATCGTCATGTGACCAGCTTTTCGACATTTGCCGCTCTACAGCTAGAGTAGGGTGAAATACACACCTGATAGGAATCTGAAGCTAAACCGCGCCCCAAATGCTCTTATGCCCAATGCCAACCAGGTATGCTTCCTCTCCTCATAAATAGCTCCATTTATAGCCAGCTTCTCGCCTTCCCTCTTGCTAGCTTTCCGATGTGGGATCCCTCCTTCAGTAGAGTTTAAATCCAACACAAACTCTTGCCGCCCCAACTTAGTAAAATAAATATCCCCTTTTTGCTACTCATGAAATTCGAACCCAGGCTCCCCAATAACTTAATCCACGCCACTAGCCACTAGGCCACAAGCTCCTCTTGTGTTTTAAAGTATGCGCAACTAAATATAAACCTATGGGCCAAAGTCTAAGTTCACTTAAAAATAAATCAAAATAAAATGTAAGCGCTAAGACTTGAACCCAAGCACTCACTTATCCCCTTAATGATGCCTTGCCACTAGACCACTCCCTTCCTTGTGTCATTTTTCTCCACATTTTATTCTTAAAGCCTACTACTAACTCCCAGGGTTTTATTCACCTAAAACCAAAATTTCCCTAAAGCCAAAGTTTGAACCCTGGGACTTCATAGAAGCCTCTAACCTTCAAAAATCACTCACCTAATAGGTCCAACTTACATTTAAGTCGTTCTCTTGTTCAAAAAAAAATTTTAAATGCTCCCGTGCCCAAGGCCCAATGGGCCCAATTCTACTAGGCCCTAATTCGGAGCGTTACAATATCGATCGAATCCCTCACATGTCATTACTCTGTCAGAGATTGAGATTTAACCTGATATGACGTACAACGAAGAACCAATCAAAATTCTAGCTCAAGAGATTAAAGAGCTAAGAAATAAAAACATAGCTTTAGTGAAAGTTTTGTGGCAACGACACAGAGTCGAAGAGGCTACGTGGGAGCCCGAAGAAGCTATGAGAAAATAGTACCCTAACTTATTCACTGGTAAGATTTTCAAGGACGAAAATCTCTAAGAGAAAGAGAGTTGTAACAACCTATTTTTAGTCAAATCAGAACAGTGGTTTTGGGACCACAAATTCAAGGTCAAAATATTTATTTTATTATTATTTTAATGTTTACAACATGATTGAATGATTGTGTGAAAGTTTCGTTAAGAAATTTTATCGTTTGGTTGGTCAATTCGATAAAAAGGACTAAATTGCGTAAAGTGTAAAACTTGAGTTCTAATAGCTAAAGGTATCTAATACCTATAGAACCTTAACTTTTAGGTCCTTATGTGTTAATTAGATCATTAAATAGATAGTGGATGATAATGGCTTGGAAAAATTGAAATATTGAATTAGTAATAAGGTTATTTTGGTATTTAGTAGATATAGATATTTGTAATAAAACAAACAAAAAGGAAATGCAATTGTTCTCATATTTTAACCGAAATTGAAGAAAAAAGAAGAAGATATTAGGGTTCCTCATTCGGTTAAGGAAAATTCATGCAATTAGGTATGTGTTTTGTCCCATTTTTAATGATTTCTATGTTTTTGTGATCGTTGCAACTAGTACTAGCTAGCCCAGGGACTATTTTGCAAAACTGTTAAAGATTTTGAATGATTCCATTGATGAATACATGTGTATTTTGAATGTTCTTGATAGATTACAAATTTAAGTGATTTTTAGTGAAAATGCAAAATAGGGATTAAATTGAGAAATGTTGAAACTTTGTGGTTAAAATGTGAAATAAATGAAACATATGGGCTGCTATAGGCATAATAGTAATTCGTCTAACATGGGTATATTTGGGATTTCATTAATTTGAGATTTTATGAAATAAGGACTAAATTGTGAAAAATGTGAAATATTAGGGGCAAAAGTATAAATATGTTTTAAATTGTGCTTTGGATTGAATTAAATAAATAGATTATTAAATAAGTCAATTTTGAATATATTTATGTAACAACCCGATTTTGGGCCTAGTCGAAATAGTGGTTTCGAGACCACAAATCCGACGTAAGAAAATTTATTTTTATTATATTTTTATGGTCTACAATTTCACGGAACAATTTTGTGAAAATTTCGTTCAAAAATTTCGACGTTTGGGCACTCAATTTAGTCAAAAGGACTAAATTGTAAAAAGCTCAAAACTTGAGTTCTAGAAGCTAGAGGTGTCAAATTGCTATGATATTTTAAATTGGAGGTCCTTAAATGGTAATTAGACCATTGGTTAATTTGTTGGACAAAAATGGACATGAAATAGGTGAAATAGAATATTTTTAAGTTAGGGGCATTTTGGTCATTTAGTAATTAAATGAATTAAAAAACAAAATTAAAATGCCAAATTGTTCCATCTTCTTCATATGGACAAAATTTACTAGGAGAAGACATGGCTAAGGTTTTCTCAACTTTCCAAGCTCATGGTAAGTCCGTTCTAGCCCTGTTTTTCAAGTTATTTACGGTTTTGGAGTCCCGGTTGCTCGATTTAGCTTATGCTACCAATAATTCATGCTAGGGTTCATCTTTGGAAAATTACCCATAGGTGAAAAGTGTGTATTTTGATGTTTTATGGTAGAATACGAAGCTTGAAATTATGTTAAAGAACTTTTCCTAAGCGATTTTAAGTGAAAACGACATAATCGGTAAAAATACCTAATGTTCATGAGCGTATGTTAGAGTAAGAATTTGATGTTGCCATAGAAGGGAAAAATAATCAACATGTTATAAAACATAAGAATAAGGGCTGAAGTTTAATTTTCGAGTATTGAGGCAAAAGTGTAAATATGTAAAAGTTTAGGGGTAAAATTGTAATTTTACAAAAGTTGAGTTAAGGACTGTTTTGAATAGTAAATTAATTAAATAAGTGAAATATGTTGTTATAGAACAAGGAAAATATGGTTTGGAACTAGAACGAGGGAAAAATGAGCAATTGACGAATAAGTCCTTTTCACCGATTTTGCTTTTGAAGTAAGTTTGTATGTAAATAATGCATAGTTTTTACTTATGTTTTCATATTTTGATAAATGGTATGAATTGTGGTTGAATATTTGATGTAATTGACAAAATATCGACAAGTGAGAAATTTCCCGGTTGAACCTTAGGAATAAAAATGGATACGAGTGACATGTTAACTAGAAACCTATGTGAAATCTAAGTGAAATAAGTGATCCGGGTGCTGGTCCGTACGTTCTACCGATGGCTGAGTTATCCTGCATGTGTTACGGATACTCGACAGCTTGTGTGAGCAGCACTGAGTAGTTATGTATTGACCGACAGCTTGTGTGAGCAGACCCGAGATTGTGATTATGTGAAACGGGTGCTGGTCTTATAAGTTCTACTAGTGGTTAGGTAATCCTGCATGTGTTGTGGATACTTGACGGCTTGTGTGAGCAGCACTGAGTAGTTACGTATGACCGACAGCTTGTGTGAGCAGACCCGCGAATGTGAATAGCTCGAGAACGAGCCTATATGTGATAAGTGATGTCAAGTAGCTTTGGCTACAAGTGTGGCACTATGTGCAATATTCCGATGTATCCGTTAATATTCCGATGTGTTCAACGGGAAATGACTAAGTGTAAATGACTGTGATTATGTGATGAATAAGTGTAGGTATATGTGCGTAAACTTATGAGCAATGTGCTCGATATGTGATCGAACTTTGGTAAGATTGATACGGAGTAAGTGTTACAATGAAAGTTACCATATAGAAAACATGAAAGAGTGAAATTTAGAAATAAAACAGTTTTGGACAGCAGCAGTTATGTGTCTTTGAAAAATCACCAAATATGGTGGAAATTAAATTAGAGGTTGAATAAGATATGAAATTAAAGCTGGATGAGTCTATTTTTACATAAAAGAAACGGTGTAAACAAAAGAATTTCTTATTCTGTGATATTTGAATTTTTGTGAGACAGGGTCAGAATGATTTCGGAATCCCTTGTTCTAACTTTGAAAATTCATTAAAAATTGTAAAAAAATAATCATGGGATAAAATTTATATGCTTGAATTTCTTAATGATTCTATTTTCAATAGAAACAAACAGTAACATCATTTGAGTTCTGTACAATGAGATAATTAATTTTTAGTGAAGAAAGGTCAAAACTATTAGATAACAGAACAGGGGATACTTTAAAGAATAAATTGTACTTATTGGCTAAACCAAAAATTCTGAAAATTTTATGGTAAAAATATATTTGAGTCTAGTTTCAGGTAAAATTAATGGATCTTAATTTGGAGTTTCTTATCTCAAGATATAAATAATTTAGTGACTATAACTCGAGTAGATAGCTTGAGATAAACATGAATCAAAAGTAGAACTATGTGCAATTATGATTGTATTATCTTGAGAACATATTGTGAAGATTTATAAAAGCCTATTAATAAATCACTTGTTATTTACATACTTACTAAGCTTTGTAGCTTACTTCCCTTCCTTTCCCATATCTTATAGGGTTGTATGCTAGCTCGAGTTGGAGACCGCCGGAGATGTAATCACACTATCAAGCTATCATCGTGGGGTAAAAGTGAATACAAACCTCTTAAGTTTATGGCATGTATAGGGGACTTAGTCATTTGTATATGTCATAATTGGTTTGGCCTAAAATGTTGACCTTTAATATTTAGTAGTTCATTTTGTATAAGGCCATTGATGTTGGCTAGTGTTATTCAAGTTATATGTTTGTGATGATGCAATTTATGAGATGCATGATTTGGGTGAATGAGTTTATGATGATTAAATAAGAAAAGTGTGGCATGTGAACGGTTGTGAGAAGGACACGACTTTGGACACGGGCGTGTGCCCCTATTTTTCAAGAAATTTTTCAATGTTTTCCAAAGTTTTTGGTTTAGTCCTAGACCGCTTCCAAAGTATGTTTTGGGCCTCGTAGGTCCATGTTCTGAAAATTGAAAAGTGTTAATTTGGATGAAATTTTATGACTCGGTTTAATACGTTTACAAGTGTATGTGTTCCGGTAATGCCTCGTATCCTATTTTGGCGTCGAATACAGGTAAGGGGTGTTACAATTTAGATTAAGAAAGGAGAAATACGAACTTAGATCGGGGAAAGAACAAAGTTACAGAATAGTTGACTCGATTCACCATTTTAGCAATCGAGGTAAGTTTGTATGTTATAATTTCATTTCGAATGTATCCTATTGCTTTGATATAGCATAAATTACGATTATGTGACTACGGACAAGTTTGGAAATGATTCGACGAAAATTCGACAGTTGGAATCCTGGTTTAACCTTAGGAATAGTTTAGGATACTAGTGACATGTCATTAGGGGATACAGTAAGTTCGCTTCGGGCCATGATATTATCAATTTGGGTACGAGATATAATGATTTGGCTTCGGGCCATGCATATCGGCTGATTTGGCTTCGAGCCATGATATTAGTACCTTGGATAAGTTACCTTGATTTGGCTTCGGGCCATGGTATAGGTACTTATCGTGTGAGACCTTTGAGTATCTGACTTCTATTCTATGGTTCAGCGGGAAATTGTGAGACGAGAATGTGTACGAGATTATTACAAGTTGGTACAGGTATGTGCATAAACCATATTAGTTTTGAATTGAATAAATGATAAAGAAAGTATATAACTTTGTGAATGAGTAATGGAAAGGTTTGTTAGTTGATGTGAATTCATGTATCTAAAATCAATTGTTGAATTATGAGTTTATGATTTTATCAAGTTTATTTCATAGAGCTTACTAAGCTTTATAGCTTACTTTATTTATTTTTTTCCGTGTTTTATAGTGTTATCAAAGCTAGCTCGGATTCAGGGATAGTCGGAGATGTTTTCACACTACCACCTATCACTTGGTACCTTTGAACTTTGGTATTTTAAGTATATGGCATGTATAGGTATTTTGAGTCATTTTGATTATGGATTGATAGTGATTTTGGTTATTTGTAATGACTTGTAATGACATATGTTTTTAGTTGGTAAATATGGTCATGAATGTTGACCTAATTTGGTGGATTTGGTTATGTGCATATATGGTTAATATTTTAAGTTAATGGATGGATATGTGAATGGCTTATATTATGAGACTTGTGGATATTGGTTTAGTAAATGTTAAATGGTTGATATTAGATATGAATTATGCTTGTGAATTGGTGTAAAATGATGTATGTTTGGAAAAGGTCTAGTTTGTTGATTTGTATATGTGTTTTGGTATGTTTTGATTGAGTAAGACTTGAGGTTATAAGCATGTTGGTTGTTAGTATTGGAAATGGTATGAATTAGCCTTGATTGTGGCTAAATTAGATGTTCATTTATACTATGAATTGGTGCCATTTTGATTGTGTAGGTGAGTATAAGTTTGGATGGCAAATTGGCTTGGTAAATAGCCTATTTTTGTCCACACGGGTAGAGACACGGGAGTGTGTCTAATCCATGTATAACACACGGTTATGTTACACGTCCGTGTGTCCTTTGGTGTGGTTTTAGAAATCAAGTCAGTATGCTTCACACGGTCTCACACACGGGCGTGTGGTCGGCCGTGTACCATAAATCAGTATTGTAACAGCCCGTTTTTGAGTCAAATTGAAATAGTGGTTTCGAAAGTACAAATCCGAAGTTAAAATATTTATTTTATTATTTTATTATACTTTACAGCATGATAGAATTATTATATGAAAGTTTCGTAAATAAATTTTACTGTTTGAATGTTTAATTCGGTAAAAAGGACTAAATCGCGTAAAGCATAAAACTTCTGGTCTATTAGGTAAAAGTGTCAAATAGCTATAGAACATTAACGTAAAGGTCCTTAAGTGATAAATAGGCCCTTTTTGGTTAATGGATGATGATATCATGGTAATTGGTGTAGTTTTTAATAATTTTAAAGGTTGATTTAGTAAATTGGTAAATAAGGTTAATAAAATAAAACACAACAATTTTGGCTTCATTATCATCTTGATAGCCGAAATTTTAGGGCTTAGAAAAGCCATGGAAGCACTTTGAAGGTTTGGTCACATTGAAGCTAAATTGTAAGTTTGTATAATTAGAATCGAACTTTTAAATACTTGTATTTATTTGTAATGAATGTGTATAATTGAGTAATTGATATACTTGGAATACGAATTTGTTATCGATATAGTTTGATGGTTATCGAGCCCCATTTGAACCGTATGAATTCGTAGGATACAAGTGACATGTCACTAGGGTTACTGTTTTGGTCGAGCTCTTGCATTTGTTGCGGACTCACCACAACTCGTATGAGCTTCCTGATATATCATGTAACATCCTTAAATCGGGGCTGCTGCATTTTTGTGTGTTTGCATGTGTATTGTATGGTAGGTGTGTTAGTTTGGACTACTTTAGAGTCTAGGCTCGAGCTTTGGATAGGCCAAAGTCATAATAGAAATTTTTGTTTTGAGTGCTTGGAAGGGGAGCTGATAAAGCTAGGGGTTAAGTATATTTGGTAGTGAGTTATGACACAAGGAATCAATTGGAAAAGTGGCAAGGAGGCGCCACTTAAGCACAAGGGAGATGACACCATATGCAAGGGGGAGAGCCTGGGTTCGAGCAGCAGAATTCCCCTTTCTGCTAATTCTTTTTTACGCCAAAATCAGGGAGAAGGTGTGCTCAGGAGGGACTCTGATGGATGAGTATGGATTGAGTCAACATATTCAAAATGAGTGGAGGAGAGAAAATGTAGGAACTTGACTCATTCAAATGGGTTTGAATGAGTGGATGAGAGGAAAATAAGGAGGAAAGGAGGGGATTGAGTTAGGGGGGAGTTGTTAGCCGAAAGTTGAAGGGAGTTTTGGTGGGCATTTTGGTTTTGGAGAGTAGTAGGTGGTGTGCCAAAATTGGGTTTTGGGGTATGATTTTCGGCATGTTGGTGTGAGTTTCATTTTCTCTTTGACTTTAGTCTTCTTCCATTCTCTTTGGGTCCCGAAATCTCTCTCTCAATTGCACACTCTTGCATTTTGGTTCTTTTTCTTTCTCTTTTCAAAATACCTTTGGCCGAATGTCCTCCCAAACCTTTCCTCATATTTGTTTCTTTTAACTTCATCTCTTCTCTCAATCCCTCTCATTGTGCCGAAAACACCAAGAGCTTCTTTCTTTTTCTCTCATCTTGTACTAAAGCCGAAACCATCACCCTCCCTCTCTATTAACATCTTTTCTTCTTTTCTTTTGACCATAGCCGAATATCCCTTGTCCATATTCTTCTATCTCTTTGCGTTTTCCCTTAGTCTTTGTGGAAGCCGAAATCTCAACTCATAACAAGCCTTGCCGAATTTCTTCTCTTCAGGGCTAGTGCCGAATTCTCTAAGGTGAGAAGGGGATCATTTGCGTTAAGGTGAGTGGCGTTCTCTTGAATCGTTACCTTCTTTTCTGGATTTCTTGATCAAAGCCAAATGGTTATTTGATTTATAGTGCATGTTTGGCCGAATTGGAAGGGGGTGTCATTTCCAGTGGAGATATTTGTGTTTCATTGGGTTTATGGATCAATTCTAAAGGCTTCAGGAGTGGTCGATTTAGGTAAGGGATTTTATTTCGGGATTTAGTTTCTTATGATTAGTTTCACTGCATTAACCTGGTTTAGTGATAAGGTGTTATGGGTCCTGTTGCCAGCCGAACATTAAGAGGGGTCAGATCTAAGACCCCAGCCCCTAAGTTCAAAAAGAGAGCAGTGTCTGCGGTTCGTGACTGGCCACTTGGGTGTGGACCAGCATCTGAGCAGGAGAGTAGGCAGATCGTGGTGGTGTCGATTGACGACAGCGTCAGCGTAGATAGTGTCGTATTACGAGTAATCAGGTGTGTAACTCTTACACACTTCGTAGGTTAATATGATTTTGTTATGTGATGTGTTAAATGCTGGAATAATGGCATAAAACGGGGTTTTACGATGTGCTACCCTTATGGGTATAAGCGAGGACTCCGGGTAAGTCCACTCTGTTTTGGTTAATATTAAATGCCTCGGTTAAGTTGCATAAGTATGATATGATATCCTTGTATGTTTCGCATAATATCTATGCCATGAAAAGTATGTTCATTGATGTGGGTATGATGAGAGGAGGGGGAAGGATGATTTAGACTGTCACCAGTGGTGTTGACCACACAGTGGGTTGGCCCTGCTTTACATATATTATTATGACTAAGTCTTGTGGTTTTGGCCACCAGTGGTGTTGACCACATCTATTATTTGTGACTTCGGTCACCAGTGGTGTTGACCACATATATCTATTTTGTGACTCGTCCCTGTGGTTTGATACCACCGTGGGTTGGCCCCACATAGCGATACGGGATTGTCACCAGTGGTGTTGACCACATGATTATTATTTGTTGCTTCGGTCACCAGTGGTGTTGACCACACGTATATGATTTGTGACTCCGGTCACCAGTGGTGTTGACCACATGGGGTAGATACAGGAGTTTCGGATGGTTAGGTTTTGGGTTGCATGGCATACATATTGATTTATGATCTGTGTAGGGGTTATATTTTTGGGATGGGGATTTATGCACTGAGTCTCAGTGACTCACCCCTTCCTTTACAAATTTCAGGTGACTCATAGATCGCGGATGTGGAGCCGGGACAAACTCGAGGTGGCCATGCTCATTGCTTTGGGTTTGATTAAATTATATTCTGGATTTTGCTTTACTTTTAATTTGGTTTCACATACTTTAAATTTGGTTTTCGGGTTGTAATAAGGCCATTAACTTTCACTTTGAAGTTTATCTATTTGCTTAAATTATCACGGAAATGTTTGTACAAGTTAAACAAAACGGCATGCCTAAATAACCTTTTAAATGAGTGTTTTCTAAATTCACAACTTATCGGGTTTTTCCAAAACTTTACCATCGGGTAACGACAAACAAGTAGTATCAATAGGATAACTCGGTTTTCCTAAACACCCAATTGGAAACGGTTTGGCAACTAGATTAAGACTATTTCAGATTTCCAATCAAAACCAACGGCTTTCTTAAAATAAGAAACAACACACAACTTTCCAAACCATGTTTTTTTTACTAAATCAAACAACTCGTTTTAAATAATGACCCCTTCTTTCAAAACTTAAATCTACAAACTGTTTTCTTAGAAATCGTTTCCTCCTGTGACATACCGGATTCGGTCGTGGTGTGTTGACCGGGTTTGGGGTGTTACATATCAGTTCGTAAGAGCTTACTGTTTTCAGCTCGTCAAAGCTTACCGTTTCAGCTCAATGGAGTTTATTGCCCATCAGCCTAGGAGGAGCTATGTAACACCCCTAACCCGTATCCGTCGCCGGATTTGGGTTACGAGGCATTATTAAAGAAAATACAACTTTCGTACATTCACATAAACACACAGAACATTTGCGCAAATATATATGCAAATCATGAGCTTATCACTATAATGACATTTAAACATTTAATAATTAGTAATTACTTATTTTCATAAATAAGTATACGCGAACTTAATAGAACAAACAAACATTTCACAAAATTTAATATCCAATAATCACAAGTGCATAGTATATATATATGTGTACTTAATATGCTAAGATAAGACATATTTGATATAATCATCCATAATTACTAAGTGATCAAATAATATACTTCAATCCTTAATACTGACATATTTATCAAGCTTATTTTATGATACAACTACCTTAGTATTCATTTAAATGCAACATGCCACACATGCCATTTTATTTCGAACCAAATACACCAAACCTTGTAGTTAAGCTACTATTAAATCATTATGGTTACATGCAATTATCAATTGCTTTCACACTTATGAACTAAGATACAAAACATTTCAAATATAATTATAAGTACATATAACCGAATATGCATAACCTTAACTCTTATAATTACGTACAATATAAATTATAACTTCTTACCATAATTGACCTTTCATTACTATAAATCTCAAACCAACTTAACCTAGAATGCAAACATATAGACCATACCTTGACTGAACATACAAATCGCATTTTCACAATTTATGACTATCTGTACCTTTCGTTAACAATGAACCTAACAATCAAATAATATATACATACTACTTTGATTAGAAAGTCACTATTATGGCCTATCCGAATCTACTATATTAAACAACAACGAATCCGAGTCAAGTTTTTCTCCAACCGAATAGATAATATTTGTAACACTCATTCGTATTATGTAATACCTAAACCACATCCAAATGCAATCAAATATTCATAGCATGAGCAAAATATTTCATCAAAACACATGAGCAATTTAACCAAACCAAATAGCCATCTTCACCTGGCTAATACATATACATGCTTAAGTATCATTAGTAACACATCATAGATAGCCTATACATGCCTTTTCGAATAATAAACAAATTTATCAATACCAAAAAGAGATTCGATAGTGTGGTTAACTTCTTCAAGGATCCGTCGAGTCCGTAGCTTGAACCAAAATCTATAAAATAAAAGTAAACAAGAACACACAGTAAGCTTGCTAGCTTAGTAAGTCTTAAGCAAAACATTATCACTCTCAATGGTTCCACATTTAAAACAACCAACTCATGAACTTAAATAAACATTTCTTATCTTATACTTATATACATTATGGCCGAACATGTATATACATACATAACACCTCCTCGTACTATCTTTTTCACAAAGGCATCACATTCATACATCTATACACTCCCATATGCATGTTCATAGATCACTTAAGTAGAGACAATACATACCTTACAACCGAATTACAAATTCACTCCCAATTGATTAGGCATACCTAGTTTATTAGCTAGATCTTACTAAACATTACCTGGATCTCACACCTCGGCAGTAAGCCTGCTGAACTCGAGGTCTGAAATCATAACACCGGCACTAGGCCTGCTAGGCATAAAGCCCGAACATATCACCGGCACGAGGCCTGCTAGGCATAAAGCCTGAAACATATCACCGGCACGAGGCCTGCTAGGCATAAAGCCTGAAACATATCACCGGCACGAGGCCTGCTAGGCATAAAGCCCGAAACATATCAATGTGATCAATCATTCCACACACACATTTCATAACTATATTGCATATCCAATCCAAATAAGCTTATTCACATTAAACAACTAAAAACATTACGTCATTGTACAATCCCACAATTCACATCGAGACACTTATTCATATCACATTATCAAATTAAGCGGTCAATCTAATATACTATATATATATTCGGCTATGACATGAATATGTACTAAAATTTATCAAACATTAACATTTAATATGTTCATAAATAATTTTTGGACATATTTCAGCTTAAGGACTTACCTCGGTTGTCGATAGTCCGTGCGAATCGGCTATTCGAGAACCTTCGTCTTTCCCCGATCTAATTCCGTTTTTCTTTGCTCTTGATCTTGAAACACATTAAAATTCATTTAAATACATTTCATCTCAATTTAGTCCCAAAACACACAAATGAGCAAATTACCATTTTATCCCTACTATTTCAATACTTTGCAATTTAGTCCTATTTGTATAAAACTCAAAATACATCAAATTTCCCCATACTCCTTAAGGGCCGAATATGTATAAGGACTATACAAGTCTATTTCTTTCATTTATTTTGCAATTAAGCCCCTCTAAAGTTTCATTTTTACAAATTGGCCCTAAAAACACAAATTCACCAAAACTTCCAACACATAATATACTAATTTTTAACCTATCTTTCATCTAAATTCATCAAACATTAAAAACAATGTAAACCTATCAATAGCCGAACATCAAGCATGCTTAGATTCAAAAATTTCAACATGGGTCAGCTATGGTTTGAAGCAACGATCTCAAAAACATAAAAATTAACAAAAACCGAGTTCAAACTAACCTTAAAATCAAGCCTTCAAATGCCGAAAATCAAAGAACAAAGACTCCCCTTTTCTTTTTCAACATTCGGCCATCAACTAAAAAGATGAGAATGGCCATTTGTTTTTGTTTTATTTAACATATAATACATTATTATTAAATTACCTAATCAGCCTTAAGTTAAAAATAACCAAACAATATAATTTAAGGACAAACTTGTCCATGGCCGGCCACTAACCCTTAAAATGGGTTATTTACCCTTTTTATACCTCATTTTATAAAGCCATGCTCAAATTAACACCTTTCACTTTAGTATGCTACTTTTACGCTTTACGCGATTAAGTCCTTTTTATCAAATTAAGCACTTAAACGATAAAATTTTTCTACGAAACTTTCACACACATTAATTCACATATAATAGACTCAAAATATAATATTAAAATATTTCTCGGACTCGGATTCATGGTCCCGAAACCACCATTCCGACTAGGGTCAAATTCAGTCTGTTACAACTCTACCCCCTTTAGGATTTTCGTCCCCGAAAATCTTACCGTTAAACAAAGTCGGATATTGTTGCCTCATTGACTCTTCAGGCTCCCACGTAGCCTCTTCAATTCCGTGACGATTCCATAGTACCTTCACTAATGGAATTTTCTTATTTCTCAACTCTTTTATTTCCCGAGCTAAGATACGGATCGGTTCTTCATTATATGTCAAATCAGATTGAATTTCAATCTCTGAAGGTATGACCACATGAGACGGATCTGATCAGTACTTACGAAGCATCGAAACGTGAAATACGTCATGTATCTTTTCTAACTCAGAGGGCAATTTCAATCTATAAGCAACAGGCCCAATACGTTCAGTAATCTCATAAAGTCCAATGAATCTCGAACTAAGTTTGCCTTTCCGACCAAAGCGGAGTACTTTTTTCCACGGAGAAACTTTCAAAAATACACGATCTCCGACCTGAAATTCAATGTCTCTATGTTTCAAATCGGCATAGGACTTTTGACGATCCGAAGCAGCTTTCAAATTGTCTTTAATAATGGCTACCTTCTGTTCTGTTTCTTTAATCAAATCAACCCCGTGAATCTTATTCTCGTTGAGCTCAGTCCAGTATAACAGTGTTCGACATTTTCTCCCGTACAAAGCTTCATAAGGCGCCATTTTGATACTAGATTGAAAGCTATTATTGTAAGCAAATTCAATCAAAGGTAGGTATCATTCCCACGTACCTTCAAATTCGAGAACGCAACATCTCAACATGTCCTCAAGTATCTGAATAGTTTGCTCAGACTGACCGTCTGTCTGCGGATGAAAGGCTGTACTAAAATGAAGTTTAGTACCTAAAGCATCTTGCAACTTCTTCCAAAACCGCGATGTGAATCTCGAATCTCTGTCTGAAACGATGGAACTTGGTACACCATGCAACCTTACAATCTGTGATACATACAATTCAGCAAGTTTATCAAGTGAATAGTCTGTATGTACTGGCACAAAATGAGCTGATTTAGTCAGTCTATCAACTATAACCCAGACGGCATCTTTCTTACTCAGTGTCGTAGGAAGACCGGATACAAAATCCATTGTGATTCTATCCCATTTCCATACAGGTATCATTATTGGCTGAAGTAGTCCGGATGGCGATTGATGCTCAGCTTTTACTTGCTGACAGATTAAACACTTAGAAACAAATTCAAATATATCCCGTTTCATGCCAGGCCACCAATAAAACTGTTTCAGATCATTATACATTTTCGTGCTACCCGGATGTATCGATAGTCGACCACTATGAGCCTCACTCAAAATCATCTGTATCAAATCTGAGTTCTTTGGAACACACATTCGGCTTTTAAAATTCAAACAGTCATTTGCATCAATCTGAAAATCTGATTCTGCACCCTTTTCACACTGAATTCGACTAGCAATCAACTCTTCGTCAACTTTCTGTGCATCACAAATTTGCTGAATAAACATCGGTCTTGCTCGTAACTCGGCTATGATCGAACCATCACTAGACATAGCCATCTGTGCGTTCATTGCACGAAAAGCAAACAATGATTTCCGACTTAGCGCATCCGCAACAACGTTAGCTTTTCCTGGGTGATAGTCAATCACCAATTCATAGTCTTTCAACAGTTCTAGCCATCTGCGTTGTCTCAAATTCAGGTCTTTCTGAGTCATTAAATACTTCAGACTTTTGTGATCCGAGTAAACATGGCATTTCTCGCCAAATAAGTAATGATGCCAAATCTTCAGTGCGAACACAATGGCTGCAAGCTCTAAATCATGCGTCGGGTAATTTCTTTCATGCGGCTTCAATTGTCTTGATGTGTAGGCTACTACCCTACCTTCCTGCATCAATACACAGCCCAAACCACTTAAGGAAGCATCAGAATACACAACAAATTCTTTACCCGGTTCAGGCTGAGCTAACACTAGAGCTTCGGTCAAAAGGGCTTTCAACTGCTCGAAACTTTTCTGGCACTTCTCTGACCACTCAAACTTGACATCTTTCTGTAGTAGCTTTGTCAAAGGTGCAGCTATCATAGAAAAACCTTTCACAAACCGTCTGTAATAGCCAGCAAGTCCCAGAAAACTTCGAATCTCGAAAACGTTCTTCGGTGGCTTCCAATCAAGTATAGCCGAAATTTTGTTTGGATCGACTCGAATACCTGATGCTGAAACAACATGTCCCAAGAAGCTGACTTCTTTCATCCAGAACTCACATTTACTAAACTTCGTATATAACTGTTGATCTCTCAAAGTTTGTAGCACTAATCTCAAATGCTCGGCATGCTCGGTTTCATTTTTGGAGTAGATCAGTATATCATCAATAAACACTACTACAAACCGATCCAAAAACTGTCTGAAGACTCGATTCATTAAATCCATAAAAACAGCAGGTGCATTAGTGAGTCCAAAAGGCATAACCAGAAACTCAAAATGTCCGCACCTCGTCCGGAATGCAGTCTTTGGCACATCTGTATCTCTGACTCGCAACTGATAATAACCTGATCTCAAATCTACCTTCGAAAATACTGAAGCCCCTTTCAACTGATCAAACAAATCATCAATCCGAGGTAACGAGTACTTATTCTTTATAGTTACCTTATTCAGTTGCCGATAATCAATACACATTCGCATCGTTCCATCTTTCTTCTTCACAAAAAGAACTGGTGCACCCCAAGGGGAAAAACTCGGTCGTGCAAAACCCCTATCTGCCAACTCTTGCAACTGCGCTTTCAACTCTTTTAACTCAGTAGGTGCCATCCGATACGGAGCTATCGAAATCGGAGTCGTTCCCGGTACTAATTCAATGCCAAACTCAATCTCTCGTACTGGTGGTAAACTCGGTAGTTCTTCAGGAAACACGTCTGGGTATTCACACACAACCGGTACAGATTCAATATGCTTTTCAGACACTTTATTGTCCAGTACATAGGCCAAATAAACTTCGCACCCTTTTCTCACATACTTCTGGGCTAACATCGAAGATATTACTGTAGGAAACCCACTTAAATCACTGGATTCAATTCTGATGATCTCACCGTTCTGGCATCTCAAATCAATAAGCTTTCTTTTGCAATTCACCACTGCATCATGTGAAGTTAACCAGTCCATCCCCAAAATTAGATCGAACTCATCGAAGGGCAACAACATTAAATTAGCTGGGAAGCAAAAATCCTGAATCATCAATGGGCAACCTCTACACACTTCATTAACAAGTACGCATCTACCCAAAGGGTTGGACACACGAATCACGAACTCAGTAGACTCAACTGGCAGAGTCTTACTGATTACTAGTGTTTCACACACATATGAATGAGTCGAACCAGGATCAATCAATGCAATCACAGTAGTATCATAAAGGGTGAAAGTACCGGTAATGATATCGGGGGAGGAAGCATCCTCTCTGGCTCGTGTAGCATAAGCTCTAGCTGGAGCTCTAGCCTCAGATCGAACTGCAGTGTTCTTCGTTCCTCTCTGACTACCACCTACATTGCCTGAATGTCTGGGTGGCCTGCCTCGTACTGACGCGTTGCTCGACTTAATGTTCTGAACTGTATTCTGCTCAACTAACATCGGACATTCTCTAATAAAATGATCTGACGATCCACATTTAAAGCAAGACCGATCATGAAATCTACAACTCCCAGAATGCCATTTCCCACAATGCTTGTATTCAACTTGATTCTGTGGAACGTTACCAACACTGGCCATCGAGGTAGCTCGGGAGCCCACTGGAGGTCAATCACGTCTAGGTACATCTGAAGTAGCTTTATGTCGGCTGAAATCATCTCTGAACTTTTTAGATGTGGAATGGAAATTCTTACCCGACGATCTCTTTCGAGTGTCTCTAGCTTCTGTCTCAGCCTTTCTTTTTTCCTTCCCGAGCTCTTCAACTTTGCAAGCTCGCTCGACTAGTGTCACAAACTCTTTGATTTCAAGAATGCCAATAAGCAACTTTAAATCTTCATTCAACCCATCTTCGAACCTTTTGCACATAATAGCTTCAGTGGAAACACACTCTCTAGCATATCTGCTGAGCCTGACAAATTTTTGTTCATATTCTGTTACGGTCATTCGCCCCTGTTTCAGTTCAAGAAATTCTTTACGTTTCTGGTCGATGAATCTCTGGCTGATATATTTCTTGCGGAATTCATTCTGGAAGAATTCCCATGTCACTTTTTCTTTTGGGACTACTGATACTAGTGTATTCCACCAATGATATGCAATGTCCCGAAGTAAAGATATAGCACACTTTAGGCATTCATTGGGAGTACAAGATAGCTCATCTAATACCCGAATAGTGTTATCAAGCCATATTTCGACTCGCTCTGCGTCATCATCATCATTGGCCCTGAATTCTTCGGCCCCAAATTTCCAGATTTTATCAAATGGAGGCCTACTAGATCTCATCGGATCTATCATCGGGGGTGCTGAAGGAATCAGAGTTGGATTATTCGGGGGTGGAGGCTGAGGTACAGCTGGATTAGTCTGAATAAACTGGGTAAACCACTCGTTCATCATCTGATAGAAGGCTTGTTTAGCCTCCCCCTCGTGGCTACCCGGAACTGGTCGAGAGTCTACCGGCACTGATCCGTGTGCACGGTCAGGCGCTACACTCTCTACATCATCCGCTACGGCTCTTTCAGGATTAGTGTCCATTTACTATATAAAACACAGTTCAGAATGTCAGAAGTCACCACACTATCGATATATAATAAAGGCATGTATAGCTAGACTCACACGCGCTACGGTAGTCCTAGAATCGACTAAACCGTAAGCTCTGATACCAATAAAATGTAACACCCCTAACCCGTATCCGTCGCCGGATTTGGATTACGAGGCATTATTAAAGAAAATACAACTTTCGTACATTCACATAATCACACAGAACATTTGCGCAAATATATATATGCAAATCATGAGCTTATCACTATAATGACATTTAAACATTTAATAATTAGTAATTACTTATTTTCATAAATAAGTATACGCGAACTTAATAGAACAAACAAACATTTCACAAAATTTAATATCCAATAATCACAAGTGCATAGTATATATATGTGTGTACTTAATATGATAAGATAAGACATATTTGATATAATCATCCATAATTACTAAGTGATCAAATAATATACTTAAATCCTTAATACTGACATATTTATCAAGCTTATTTTATGATACAACTACCTTAGTATTCATTTAAATGCAACATGCCACACATGTCATTTTATTTCGAACCAAATACACCAAACCTTGTAGTTAAGCTACTATTAAATCATTATGGTTACATGCAATTATCAATTGCTTTCACACTTATGAACTAAGATACAAAACATTTCAAATATAATTATAAGTACATATAACCGAATATGCATAACCTTAACTCTTATAATTACGCACAATATAAATTATAACTTCTTACCATAATTGACCTTTCATTACTATAAATCTCAAACCAACTTAACCTAGAATGCAAACATATAGACCATACCTTGACCGAACATACAAATCGCATTTTCACAATTTATGACTATCTGTACCTTTCGTTAACAATGAACCTAACAATCAAATAATATATACATACTACTTTGATTAGAAGGTCACTATTATGGCCTATTCGAATCTACTATATTAAACAACAACGAATCCGAGTCAAGTTTTTCTCCAACCGAATAGATAATATTTGTAACACTCATTCGTATTATGTAATACCTAAACCACAACCAAATGCAATCAAACATTCATAGCATGAGCAAAATATTTCATCAAAACACATGAGCAATTTAACCAAACCAAATAGCCATCTTCGCCTGGCTAATACATATACATGCTTAAGTATCATTAGTAACACATCATAGATAGCCTATACATGCCTTTTCGAATAATAAACAAATTTATCAATACCAAAAAGAGATTCGATAGTGTGGTTAACTTCTTCAAGGATTCGTCGAGTCCGTAGCTTGAACCAAAATCTATAAAATAAAAGTAAACAAGAACACGCAGTAAGCTTGCTAGCTTAGTAAGTCTTAAGCAAAACATTATCACTCTCAATGATTCCACATTTAAAACAACCAACTCATGAACTTAAATAAACATTTCTTATCTTATACTTATATACATTATGGCCGAACATGTATATACATACATAACACCTCCTCGTATTTTCTTTTTCACAAAGGCATCACATTCATACATCTATACACTCCCATATGCATGTTCATAGATAACTTAAGTAGAGACAATACATACCTTACAACCGAATTACAAATTCACTCCCAATTGATTAGGCATACCTAGTTTATTAGCTAGATCTTACTAAACATTACCTGGATCTCACACCTCGGCACTAAGCCTGCTGAACTCGAGGTCCGAAATCATAACACCGGCACTAGTCCTGCTAGGCATAAAGCCCGAACATATCACCGGCACGAGGCCTGCTAGGCATAAAGCCTGAAACATATCACCGGCACGAGGCCTGCTAGGCATAAAGCCTGAAACATATCACCGGCACGAAGCCTGCTAGGCATAAAGCCCGAAACATATCAATGTGATCAATCATTCCACACACACATTTCATAACTATATTGCATATCCAATCCAAATAAGCTTATTCACATTAAACAACTAAAAACATTACATCATTGTACAATCCCACAATTCACATCGAGACACTTATTCATATCACATTATCAAATTAAGCAGTCAATCTAATATACTATATATATATTCGGCTATGACATGAATATGTACTAAAATTTATCAAACATTAACATTTAATATGTTCATAAATAATTTTTGGACATATTTTAGCTTAAGGACTTACCTCGGTTGTCGATAGTCTGTGTGAATCGGCTATTCGAGAACCTTCGTCTTTCCCGATCTAATTCCGTTTTTCTTTGCTCTTGATCTTGAAACACATTAAAATTTAGCTCATTTAAATACATTTCATCTCAATTTAGTCCCAAAACACACAAATGAGCAAATTACCATTTTACCCTTACTATTTCAATACTTTACAATTTAGTCTTATTTGTATAAAACTCAAAATACATCAAATTTCCCCATACTCCTTAAGGGCCAAATATGTATAAGGACTATACAAGTCTATTTCTTTCATTTATTTTGCAATTAAACCCCTCTAAAATTTCATTTTTACAAATTGGCCCTAAAAACACAAATTCACCAAAACTTCCAACACATAATATACTAATTTTTAACCTATCTTTCATCTAAATTCATCAAACATTAAAAACCATATAAACCTATCAATAGCCGAACATCAAGCATGCATAGATTCAAAAATTTCAACATGGGTCAGCTATGGTTTGAAGCAACGATCTCAAAAACATAAAAATTAACAAAAACCGAGTTCAAACTAACCTTGAAATCAAGCCTTCAAATGCCGAAAATCAAAGAACAAAGACACCCCTTTTCTTTTTCAACATTCGGCCATCAACTAAAAAGATGAGAATGGCCATTTGTTTTTGTTTTATTTAACATATAATACATTATTATTAAATTACCTAATCAACCTTAAGTTAAAAATAACCAAACAATATAATTTAAGGACAAACTTGTCCATGGCCAGCCACTAACCCTTAAAATGGGTTATTTACCCTTTTTATACCTCATTTTATAAAGCCATGCTCAAATTAACACCTTTCACTTTAGTATGCTACTTTTACGCTTTACGCGATTAAGTCCTTTTTATCAAATTAAGCACTTAAACGATAAAATTTTTCTACGAAACTTTCACACACATTAATTCACATATAATAGACTCAAAATATAATATTAAAATATTTCTCGGACTCGGATTCGTGGTCCCGAAACCACCGTTCCGACTAGGGTCAAATTTAGTCTGTTACAAGCTTACTTTCATAGCTCGAAAGAGTAGTAAATGATAAGGAATTGACGGAATACTAATGTATATCACCTGAGTATCCTTTGAAATTCTAATGGGTTCAACGGGCATAAATTCTATTTATACAGACTAATATTGTTACTGAATGAAGTATTGATTTTATGATTGAGAATGAAATGTTGAATACAAGATATATTGAGTATTGAATTGTGATAATGGATGATTTAATGTATTAATATGACTAACCTATAGATGAATGTTTGTGTTAGGCATTTGGAAATTGTATAAAGTTTACCTTAATTATTTGTATTGGTTTGGTATAAATGGTAAGTTTAATTCTAAATTATACGGGCTTACTAAGCTATAAAGCTTACTCTGTTCCTTTTTCTATGTTTTATAGAGGTTCGTTAGCTTGCTCGTTTCGGACAAGTCAGAGTTACATATCACACTATCCAATTGTCGATTGGTACTTATGAACTTGTGAATATATGTAAATATGGAATGTATAGGCTAGGTGTAATAATGATAGAGATGGTTATTTGATATTGTAGTTTTGGCACATTTTGTGTATAGGTTAAGCCATGTGAATTGGCTAAACTTGATATTATGTTTTGGTAGTTTTGGGCAAATGGTTGATGAATGGAAATATGCAAATGTTATACTGAAATGTGGTTAGTATGTGAATGGACAGTACATGTTATTTATTAGGCATTTGAATACTATGTTAAATTGGTGTAAAATGTGTATGAAATGTCATGGATTGGCTGCCTATTATGTTGTGAAATGTTGCAATTTATGCTTGTATAGGTATGTGCAAATTGGGTGGCAAATTGGCCTTGCAAATGGCCTATTTTTGTCCACACGGGTAGAGACATGGGTGTGTGTCTCAGCCGTGTGCGACACACTGTCATGTTACACGGTCGTGTTTCCCCTGGTGTTGAAATTAAATTGAAGTCAGTATGCTCTACACGGTCTCACACACGTGCGTGTGACTGGCCGTGTGGTACAAGCCAGTATACCCCCCTAAATGGCACACGACCTAGCACACGAGCGTATGACTTGGCCGTGTTGCATAAGTCAGTATACCCTACAGTTTTGGCACGGCCTAGTACACGGTCTAACACACGGGTGTGTGTGGCCACTTCGAAGGGCACATGGGCTAGACACACGGGCGTGTGGTCAGCTGTGTGACCCAAGTCAGTATGTATGCCCTGTTTTCACACGGCCTGGGGCACGGGCATGTCTAGAGCCGTGTGAGGAACACGGCCTGTCCACACGGGAGTGTGACCCTTGAAATGTTGAAATTTTTCTAAGTTTCCAAAATTTTCATATGTTATCGTTTTAGTCCTGAACCACTTCTAATGCATGTTTAAGACCTCATAGGCCCTTATAAGGGACAATGTGATTGTGATGGAATGGTGTTAGAATATGAATGCATAAATGTATGAGTTTTGTTTGTTAAGTGATGTGTATTGATCGGTAATACCTCGTAACCCTATTCCAGCAACGGATACTGGTTATGGGTGTTACAAGTATACCTTATAATTTAGACATGACTTAGCACACGGGCGTGTGACTTGGCCGTGTTGCATAAGTCAGTATACCCTACAGGTTTGGCACAGCCTAGCACTCGGCTTGGCATACGGGTGTGTGTGGCCACTTCGAAGGGCACATGGGTGTGTGGTTGGCCATGTGACTCAAGTCAGTAAGCTTACTTGTTTGGACACGAGGTAGGACACGGGCTGGGACACGGCCATGTGCTTTCATTTCGAATGTTCACACGGGCGTGTTTGGTGGCCATGTGAGAGACACAGCCTGGCCACACTAGCGTGTGTCCCCTATTTTGAGAAAAAAATTCAAAGTTCGTGAAAGTTTCTAAAGTTATCGGTTTAGTCCTGAACCACTCCTAAAGCATGTTTAGGACCATGTAGGCTCGTAATAGGGACTTATTGATTGAGATTGAATGATGAATGTTTGAGTTGAGAAAATGTATGCTAAAATTATGTATAAATGTGTTGTAAGTCTGGTAATGCTCCGTAACCCTATTCTGGCATTGAATACGGGTGAGGGGTGTTACAGATAAGACCGTCTGATATTAGTCGAAGTAAATGAAGTAGAGGAGTAGTTGACTCAAAGAAATTCCTACAAGATTTCAGAGCATCTACCAAGGTATGGTTCATGAGCTTACTAAGTACTCTTGTACTTACAAGATTTGTTATTTCATTTTAGGAATTGAGAAGAGACTTCGTCGGGAGGGACGATGCCAGGAGTGCGCGCCGAGATGGTAGCGAAGTGGGCTATTATGCATACAGTGGAATTGTGGCATAGTCTAGGAATACATCCTTCTAGTCTATTTTTGATAAACTTCCATTTTGTAAAGTATATTGGGTTCAAGTCTATTGTAATTAAATATATTCTAAACACAATCCTTGTTTTCTTGTAATAAGCATTTAATTAAAATGTCAGAATAGTTGTTTTAGTGAAATAGGTAATTGTAAATTGTTTATGTTAAAGTTTGAGTTTTGTACGGTAACACTCCGGACTTGGTGAATCGGGTCGGGTTTGGGACGTTACACCTAATGTCTTGAATTGGCCTTTAGGTTCATTTTGATGTTCTGGTTTATAGGGTAGGGGTGCTTACATTTTGAACATGACCATATATGTTTGGTGATATGTATATGTATTAATCTAGTGAGTTAATAGTTTGCTTGCCTATTTGTCCATGTTGTGCTTGTAATTGAGTTATTTTTTGCTTACCAAGTAAATGAATATGTATATTTGATAACTCTAAATTATATTGACTTTTTCAACACATTTTTACTAGTAATTCATGCAAATTCCGAGTATTTAAATAATGAATTTTGTAATTTTATCACAAAATTACTTAAATGGACTAAATGAAAGACAAATTTCCATTTTTAATTATTTACATGCTAATTTGACATATTTTTACCTTATTGTTGTAGTTTTGTGCAATAGGAGGAAAATTGGCCTCGAAGCTCACCTACTCAATGCTCGATATTGTACCAGTCTTCTATAGCAAAAGCCATGCAAAGGAGGGCTGCTAATTAATCAACTATGGACATCCAAAATAATTAAATTATGGATAATGGACAGACTTGACCTAGCTCGAAAATTGGATCAGTGAAGTAGTCAAGTTTGCTGCTCAATTTTGAAGCTATACCATCCAATAAGGAAGGGAGGGCCCAAATTTGATTAACCAGCAGCCCAACCATCCATGGAATAATTAAATTCAGGGTCCCTATACTTTATAAAAATTACAAAACAACCCCAACAAGTTTGCCAAGTGATTGTTCAACTCTTTCCTTAAAGCATGCCTTGTTTTTGCTATTTTTAGCAACACCATACTACACACTCTTCACTCCCTCAGTTCAGCATCCCTCATTCATTCATCTTTCTCTCTTTGCTTTTCTTTCCCCTTTTCCCATTTTTCAAGTGAGTTGTGTAAGGATTTGAGAGCAGCCCATTTGACCATTGGAGGAGCATTTTGGCTTGATTGCTATGGCAATAAGCAAAGCACAGAGGAGCAGCAGGGAAGCTATGCACAGAGAACCACCGAAAACAGCTTTGCATTTCTTTCCCTTTACTCTTTTAATATCTTGTTGTTCAATTTAATAAATATGTTTGCAACTAAAGTTTATGCTTATAATTATGGTTCTTTCGGTGTTAGAATAATTAAATTTCCATAGCTTAGATTATTTATGTTGTTAGTGATGTTATGTGACTCGACTAGTTATGCATTCAGATAAAATTATGACTATGTTATTCATGCATTATAAGTGTAGGGAATGCAAGTAAATTAATTATTTAATCCTAATCGGACCATAATTAATTGGCACACTATGTGAATGGTGCATGTTTAATCTATATTTGAGAAAATTAGGTTAACTTTTATAATAATTTGAGAGAATCTTATTACCTTGCATAATCCTAAGATTCATGTGATTAAACTATTTCAGTATAGAAACATTAATGTTACCTCACATTAATTTGTTTTTCTGCCTATTAATTTTACTAAGTTGTTGACATAGACATATGCTATACTTAATAATTTAATAAGTTGAACTCTTAGATGATGCCTGAAAATGTAACCTTGAAGTCATAACAAACATAAACATATGCGGACAAAAGGTTAAACTTTAGACTTTAAAAGAAGCCAAAGTACTCGTAATTAAAATAGGATTAATAAATACTGATTTGCCATGGAATTTTCCATAACATCATTAGCAACATTAAAATAATTCTAAGCATTAAAATAATTCTAAGTTAGGAAGGAAAATTATTCTAACACATGCATGATATTTTGATTTCTCTAAAAGACTTGCATACTCATTCTTTCATTTTATTTAATTTAATTTTAAGCATACTTAGGTTAGTTAATTTAATCAAACCCATCACTTAAATTTATTTTTATCATCAACCAATTTGCTAGTAGTTAATTTCACAAAACTTGATTCACATAGACAATCCTTGTGGCAACGATACTCGATATACTTATCAATTTATTACTTGTTAATGATTGTGTATACTTGCACGTCAATCAAATCAGTTCGAGACAATATTACTTGTGATTATGTATTAATTGATGTTTAATACGCTAAGGATGGTAAATTGGCAATTTTGTTAATGTCTATAATGTGATGAGTTGAGCTTTTGAGTCATTTAGTCCAAATTGAATTAATGCTTGGTAGGTTAGAGGAAAATAGATGCAAAATTTGAGGAAACTGTCCTCATAGTTGTGACATTCCCTTGTTGAAGATGCAACATTATGCCCCTATCTTTCAGGTCGTTACATTCCCCTGTTAAAGTTGCAACATCGTGTTCCTGCTTCCAAAGTCATGACATACCTTGGTGGAGTCGAGACACCTAGAGTTAATTGTCCTCAATGTAACAGCTCGTTTTTGAGTCAAATCGGAACAGTGGTTTCGAAACCACAAATCCGAAGTCAAAATTTTTATTTTTATTTTAATAAGGTATACAACAGGATAGAATTTTTGTGTGAAAGTTTCGTAAAGAAATTTTACTGTTTGAGTGCTTAATTCGGTAAAAAGGACTAAATCGCGTAAAAAGTAAAATGCATGTTCTATTAGTTAAAGGTGTCAAATAGCTTTGGCTTTTAATTATGGAGGCCTTAAATGGTAATTAAACCATTTAAGAGGTTAGTGGACATTTATGTCCATAGTTTATGTGAAATAATAATGTTTTATTAAAGGTTATTAAGGTAATTGTTAAATAAAGATTAGTAAAATAAAATAAAAACAAAGGAAATGCTTCCATTATCATTATCTAACCAAAATTAAAGAAGAACAAGAAGAAAAATAGGGTTATTCATTCGGCAATCTTAAATTCTTCAATTAGGTATGTATTTTGACTTGCTTTTAATGATTTTTATGTTTTTGTGATCGTTGCAACTAGTACTAACTAGCCCAGGGACTAACTTGCAAAATTGTTAAAGATTTTGAATGATGCCATTGATGAATATGTATGATTTTTGATGTTTGATGATAGATTATGAATATTTGTTATGAGTATTACAAGTTTTGTTAAGTGATTTTTAGTAAAAATGCAAATTAGGGGCTAAATTGAGAAATGTTGAAAGTTAGTGGTTAAAATGTGAAACAAATGAAAAATATGGGATGCTAGGGGTATTACGGTAATTTGGATAGCATGGGTTTATTGTGAATTTCATTAATTTGTGATTTTATGAAATAAGGACTAAATTGTAAAAAAATGTGAAAGTTTAGGGGCAAATGTGTAAATGTGCCTTAAAGAGTATTTTGGATTAAATTGAATAAAGTAGTGATTGAATAAGGTGAAATTGATATTATATATATCAAGAAAAGTGAAATTCGGACCTAGATCGGGGGAAAACTAAAGTTATCGACTAAACAACTCGATTCGCTATTTTAGCATCCGAGGTAAGTTCGTACGTGATAAACATTGTTACAATTATGCTTTTAATGCTTCGATATTGCATAAATTGTATACACGAGACTATGGTCATGTTCGACGATAAATCGACTATGTTTAGCACTTAGTGTGCGATTCAAGATAGCTTCGGCTATTTATAGCACTTAATGTGTGATTCAAGATAACTTCAGCTATTTATGGCACTTAGTGTGCGATTTGGAACAACTTCGGCTATATATGGCACTTAGTGTGCGAGACTGAGATAGCTTCGGCTATGTAGGGCACTTAGTGTGCGAGATTATAATAGCTTTGGCTATGCGATGGCACTTAGTGTGTGAAACATCGAGAATTTTACAATGTTACGAGAAGGTATGAGTTCATTATGAATTTTTACAGTTATGTACATGTAAGTATGAAGTTCAAATAGAAAAGGGTATGACTATGCATATAAGTACATGAAGAAGCTTATAGAAGGTTTGATGTTATCATGAATTTACATTAACTTGTTCAAATTGATGATTTGTATTTTATGAATTGTTGAGTATATTTAGTATGAACTTACTAAGCTTTGTTGTTCCTTTTTCTCGTGTTTTATAGTGAATTCAAAGCTAACTCGGATTCGGGGACCGTCAGAGACTATGTCACATTATCCAATCATCTACTTGGTACTTTTGAGTTGTGTATATATGGTATATGGCATGTATAGGCTTGAGTCATTTTGGTATGTTTGCTGAACATGTACTTTGAGCCATTTGAGTTGGCTTATGATAATGAATTTGATGATGTTTATAAATGTGTAAATGGTTTTATTTTGAGTTTGGTAATTGACCTATATTGTGTGGTTGAAGTTGAATCTATAATGCTAAATGATATTAGGTAATTTGGAAAGCTATGTGCTTGAGAATTGATGATTAATCATGTATGTATGGAATAGTTTAGTTGATTGAATTGAATACGTGAATTAGGTATGAAATTAGATGATAAATTGTAGCATATTTGTAAATTATATTGATGGTAAACAATGGGTATGATTTAAACATTTGTTGATGTTATTTGGATGCATATTAGTGCCTTGAATTGGTACCATATGTGTTTATATAGGTATGTGCAAAATGGGGTGGCAAAATGGCTTGGCAAATAGCCTATTTTTGTCCACACGGGCAGAGACATAGGCGTGTGTCTCAGTCGTGTGTGACACATGATCAAGTTACACGGCCGTGTGTCCCCTAGTGTTGAAATTGAATTGAAGTTAGTATGTTCCACACGGTCTCATACACGGGCGTGTGACTGGCCGTGTGGTACAAGTCAATATACCCCCTAAATGGCACATGGCCTAGCACACGGGCGTGTGACTTGGTTGTGTTGCATAAGCCAGTATACCCTATAGGTTTGGCATGGCCTAACACACGAACTAGCATATGGGCGTGTGTAGCCACTTCGAAGGGTACACAGGCTAGACACACGAGCGTGTGGTCGCCGTGTGACCCAAGTCAATATGTATGCCCTGTTTTCACACAGCCTGAGACATGGGCGTGTCTATTAGCCGTGTAAGGCACACAGCCTGTTTACACGGGCGTGTGACCCTTATTTACCTGAAAAATTTAATTATTGTATGATATTGGTTTAGTCCTGAACCATTTCTAAAGCATGTTTTAGGCCTCGTAAGCCCTTATAATGGACAATGTGATAGTGTTGAATGATTTATGAGAATGAATGCTTATTATTGCATAAATGTATGCTTTATGTGTCGTGAATTGATTGGTAACACCTCGTAACCCTATTCCAGCATTGAATACGGGTGAAGGGTGTTATATTTAATGGTATCAGAGCTACGGTTTAGTAGATTCTAAGACTAACATAGCGTGTGTAAAAATCTAGCTATACATACCATATATAAACTGTGATAGTGTGATGACTCCTAACATTTGAAAATGTGTTTTTATATAGAAAATGGATCTCAATCAAGCGATAGCTGATGAGGTTGAGAGTAATGTGCCTGCTCCTGCGCAAGGGACAACGCCATCTGATTCTAGACCTGTGACCGGTAACCAGGGAGGAAAGGCTAAAGAAGCCTTCTTCCAAATGATGAATGAGTGGTTCACTCAATATATTCGAATGAATTTAGCTGCTTAACAACATCCACCCCCTCCTAATCCTCAACCCGTACCCGTAGCTCATCAAGGATTCGAGCTTTTTAGATTGAATAAACTTCCAGTTGACAAGATCCATAAACATGGGGCTGAAGAGTTCAGGGCTAATGTTGATGATGATCTTGACAGAGCAGTGTTTTGGCTTGAAAATACAATTAAGGTGTTTGACGAGCTTTCTTGCACGCCAGCTAAATGTTTAAAGTGTGTTATATCCCTTTTAAGAGATACTACGTATCAATGGTGGAATACTTTAGTATCTGTGGTGCGGAGGGAGGAAGTCACCTAAGAATTCTTTCAGACCGAATTTCGAAAGAAATACATTAGTCAACGGTTTTTAGATCAAAAGCATAAAGAGTTTTTAGAACTAAAACAAGGCCACATAACTGTAACCGAGTATGAGAGAGAATTCGTACGGTTGAGCAAGTACGCTCGTGAGAATGTTTCTACCGAAGAAATTATGTACAAGCGATTTGTAGATGGGCTGAATGAAGATATTAAACTTCTGGTCAGGATTTTAGATTTAAAAGAATTTGTTGTGGTAGTTGAACAGGCTTGCAAAGCCGAAGATTTTAGCTGGGGAAAGAAAAAGGTTGATTCAATGGCAAAAGATTCGAGAAAGAGATCGATGAGTAAACCTTATCTTTCCTCATCGACGAAATCTAGAGACTATTTTAACCGATCGACAGCTTCAGTGGGATATTCTAATAGAGATCATGGAAAGCAATACACCAGCCCTAAGGCTCAAGCCACATAGGTATCGAGTATTGGCAATGTGAAAGATGTTAAACTCAAGTGTCAACTATGTGGAAGACGACATTTTGGAGATTGTTGGATGAAAACTAATAATAGAGCTTGTTACAGTTGTGGTTCACGAGATCAATTTATCAGAGATTGTCCAGAGCTAAATGAAAAAGATAAATCTCAGAATGCAAGATCAAGCAATACAGCTACTCGAGGAAGGCAGCCAAGAAACGCAGGAAATGCAAGTGGTAATTGTGGTACAACAAGAGATTCTACAATGAGATCTGAGGCCAGAGTACCTGCTAGAGCTTACGCTGTTCGCGCTCGCAAAGATGCGTCATCACCAGATGTTTTTATCGGTACATTTTCTCTTTACGGCACTAATGTTATTGCATTGATTGACCCTGGATCGACCCATTCATATATATGTATGAACTTGGTGTCTAAAAAGAGTTTACATATTGAGTCTATAGAGTTTGAAATTAAAGTATCGAACCCCTTAGGCAAGTCTGTTTTAGATGATAATATTTGTAAGAATTGTCCTTTGGTGACTCGAGGGTTACTGTTTTCCAGCTGACTTGGTGCTTCTACAGTTCAATGAGTTTGATGTGATTCTGGGTATGGATTGGCTAACTATGCATGATGCAGTTGTGAATTGTAGACGAAAGATTATCGAATTGAAATGTCAAAATGGTGAAATTCTCCAGATTGAGTCTGATTATTCGAGTGAATTACCTACTATGATATCATCTATGTTAGCTTAGAAATGTATGAAAAAGGGTTATGATGCATATTTTGCATATGTACTGGATACAAAGGTGTCTGAATCAAAGATTGAATTTGTACTTGTTGTTTGTGAATTTTCAGATGTATTTCTAGAAGAATTATCGGGTTTGCCACCAATCAGAGAGGTTGAATTTGGTATTGAATTAGTATCGGGAACAACACCGATATTGACAGCACAATACAGAATGGCTCCAATACAATTAAAAGAGTTGAAAGCTCAGTTGCAAAAGTTAACAAATAGAAGTTTTACACGACCGAGTTTTTCACCTTAGGGTGCACCTGTATTGTTTGTAAAGAAGAAAGATGGCATGATGAGAATGTGTATCGATTACAGACAGTTAAATAAAGTGACTATAAAGAACAAATACCCTCTACCGTGAATTGATGATTTATTTGATCAGTTGAAAGGTGCAACAGTGTTTTCAAAGACTGACTTGAGATCGGGTTATTATCAGTTGCAAGTAAAAGACTCAGATGTGCCGAAAACTACATTCAGAATGAGATACAGACATTATGAATTCCTTGTTATGCCTTTTTGACTAACTAATGCTCCTGCCATTTTTATGGATTTGATAAATCAGATTTTTAGACTGTATTTAGACAGATTTGTTGTTGTATTCATTGACGACATTCTATCTATTCACGAGATGAGTGTGAGCATGCCGAGCATTTGAGGATTGTGTTGCAAACCTTGAGAGATAAGCAACTGTATGCTAAATTCAGCAAATGTGAGTTTTGGCTCTGGAAAGTTGGATTTTTAGGACATATAATCTCGGCGGATGGCATTCGAGTTGATCTGAGCAAGATTTCTGCTATTGTTGACTGGAAACCTCCGAGGAATGTATCTGAAGTCCGTAGTTCTGTAATATCCAGGATCTAGGGGTTATGCGTTTTAACTTGAATGTATGTGGTAGCGTGCCTATGTGTGGGTTGAGTGTGTTTTGGGAGTTTCGGGAACTTTAGAATGTAGGAGAATGCCTTGGAAAAAAAATATTAGATTTTTAATTCTTAAAAAGGGAGCTAGTCAAGATAGGCCTTAAGAAATTTTGTTGGAGGATTTAGACACAAGTAACCAGTTGGCAAAATGGCAAGGGAGGCGCCACTTAGGGCCTTAAGAAGTGACGCCACAAGCAGTGTGAGGGGGGCTTAGGTTCGAATCCCATGGATGGCAATTAGGTGACTTTTATTTTTGCATTTGTATGGCATGTGTTGGTCAAACTTTAATTAAGGTAAGGTTGGACTTTTTCATTTATGGTTAGTAGACTTAAGGTTATGGTAAGCATGAATAAGGGATAGAATTGCTTGATTGTGGGGATAGAATTTCTTAAACTTTGGGAAAGTAGAGGATTACAAGGCATGTATCAAGGTGGATGTTTTGGAAATTATTTCATGGCCATTTTGACCATGAACTTGGACGGTTTTATGGATTAGGGGGTGGCCAAAATTTTGAAGGCTTTTGGATGAGTTAGGAGTTAGTTGTGCACATCTTTCTCTTAGTCATTTTGTGTCACACAAAGCATTTCTCTCTAATATTCCTCCTCTTAGCCGAATGTATATTAGACAAAAGGTAAACCTTTTTCTTTTCTTTTGGTCATTTGAGTTTTGACCATTTCGGTTTTGAGTTGTCCTTTTTCTCCAAATCATATCTTCTTTTCTCTCTTCTTTGTGACCGAAACCAAATAGCCATTTTAGACCATTTCTTTTCAACTCTTCTTTTCTCTTCATAACTCTCAATAGCCGAACCTCTATTGAACCTCCCCATTCACTTTTCTTCTTCAAAGCCGAAAATATCATAGGCCGGAATCTACTTCAATCGATTCTCTATAGTGGGTAAGAGATTTCTTTTAATCGTTTTTCTTCTATCTCTCTTGGTTGTTGAAAGTTAAAGATCTAACTCCATTCTCTCTATTATGGCCGAACCCATGAAAGGTGATATAGGGATTTCTGTAGGCTAACGTTAAAGGAGTAGAGATCTTTCGGGATTGGAGTGATCAAGGTAAGCAAGGAATATTGTGGGGCCGAAGGCCATTTCATGTGTTCTTTTGGGTTGAGCTGAATGTAACATAGTTGTATAGGAGGGAGTTCAACAAATCGCAAGGTGCAAATTGTGTAGGCTACGGGGTTCGGGTTTAGGCGACTTTTGCTTATAAGGTGTGTAGTTATCGCACTGCTCTCTTGTTGTTTGTATGTGTTGTTATATATATGTGTATATGATATGTGTGGTGGCCGGAAATATGGCTAAGATGGTGACTACCCATGGTGGGTAATCGGTTAATCAGGTCAGTATTTAATGATATTAATCTACCTGTGATTTATGTGTAAAATTGTGGTAAGCATGCGATGTATACTCATCTTAACATTGTTTTGTCATGATACATATATATACATGGGGACTGGGATGTGAATATTGAAGGACAGGGTGTACATATTTATGTACGTGGTCCGATGTTAGCCTTGAGCTACATTGGCGCTTAATGTTGGCTATGTGTTTCATCAAGGTGGGGTGTTGGCTATGTGCCACATCGTGGGCGGATGATAGCTGCGTGCATCACCGTGGTTTGAGGATGACCTTGAGTCACCTCGTGGATACAGATATGTGGGGTCACTTAGGTGATCGGTGGCTATGCCACGGCCTTGCGCAGCAAGTCTTCCAAGGAGGTGTGTAGTGGTTGGAGGGTGATTTAGTAATCCCCTGGTGTGTGCGGCAGGTACGGGAGTGTGTAGCGGATGGACACTAGGTTGGGTTGGGATTCATTTTGCATGATTACGTATGTGGATTGTGTGGATGTGGGCCAAGCCCATTTATGGAGACATGTGAAATAATTGCACACTGAGTCGGTTTGACTCACCCTATTTTTTTCCAAAAACAATGCAGGTGATACATGATTCTTGGACCAGGCTGGAGCGGATACGAGGTGGCCATGCAGAAGATGTTTATTTGTTTTTTGCACTTTATATTTTTAGTACTTTTGAGTAAATCTTTATTGTAATAAGGCCACTTAAAGTATTTGGGAACTTTTTTTTTATGGTTTGAAGTTAAATTGTTATTGTACTAATAACTGGGAAATGATTTTTGGAACTATTTATTTCTTAAAAACTTATATTAAAGTTTTAAATCCGGAAATTTGTAACAACATAATTTTTACTTAAGAATTTTAAATGTACAATGTTTTATAAATGACAAAAAATTATTATGTTTTCACTCTTATGACAAATTCTTTTCAAACTTTTTCCTCAGTAGCATTCTAAATTCGGTCGTGGTGTTTGGGCCGGTTTGGGGTGTTACAAGTTTTCTGGGTTTAGCGGGCTATTACCGAAGATTCATAAAAGGATTTTTAATTATTGCAACACCGATGACATGGCTACTTCAGAAAGATGTGAAATTCGAATGGTCAGAAAAATGTCAACAGAGTTTGAACAGTTGAAAGCATTGTTAACTGAGGCACCAGTATTGGTTCAACCTAAGTCCGGTAAAGAATTTGTGATTTACAACGATGCGTCACTGAACAGTTTGGGTTGCGTATTGATGCAAGAGGGAAAAGTTATAGCTTATGCCTCCAGACAATTGAAATCGCATGGAAAGAACTATCTGACGCATGATTTGGAGCTGGCTGCTATAGTTTTTGCATTGAAAATTTGGCGTCATTATTTGTTTGGTGAGAAATGTCATGTTTATACCGACCACAAAAGTTTGAAATATCTGATGACTCAGAAAGATTTGAATTTGCGACAGAAAAGATGGTTAGAATTGCTAAAAGACTATGAATTAGTGATTGACTATCATCCAGGGAAAGCTAATATAGTTACTGATGCTTTGAGCCGAAAGTCCTTATTTGCTTTACGTGCTTTGAACACACAATTAGCTTTGTCTGACGAAAGTTCGATAGTAGCCGAGTTGAAAGCAAGACTACTATTTCTACAGTAGATTTCTGAGGCTCAAAATTTTGATAATGAATTGCAAGCAAAACAAACTCAGTGTGAGTCGATTTTTGATTCAGAGTTTCGAATAGGGCCTGATGAATGTTTGATGTTTCGATGTAGAATTTGCATACTGAGAAATCTCGAGCATATTCAGAAGATTTTAAACGAAGCACACAGTAGTTGTTTATTAGTACATCTAGGAAGCACGGAAATGTATAATGATTTGAAACAACTTTATTGGTGGCACGACATGAAACGTGATATCTCAGCATTTGTTTCGAAATGTTTGATTTGTCAACAAGTCAAAGGTGAGCATCAAGTGTTGTTAGGTTTATTACAGCCTATTATGATTCCTGAGTGGAAGTACGATAGAGTAACAATCGATTTCGTATCGGGTTTGCCCTTATCTCCGAAAAAGAAAGATGTGATCTGGGTTGTTGACGAAATTAGCTCATTTCATTCCAGTACGTACAGATTTCTCGTTTGATAAATTAGCTGAGTTGTATATTTCTGAAATTGTGAGATTAAATGGTGTTCCCCTATCTAGAGATCGAAGATTTACTTTGTGAATTTGGAAGAAATTGCAAGAAGCTTTGGGTTCAAAGCTGCATTTTAGCACTGCGTTTCATCCGCAAATGGATGGTCAATCCGAGCTAGTTATTCAGATACTTGAGGATATGTTGCGTTGTTCCATTCTTGAGTTTGAAGGTAGCTGGGAGAAATATCTACCGCTGATTGATTTTGCTTACAATAATAGCTTCCAATCGAGTATTAAAATGGTGTCATATGAGGCTCTATATGGTCGTAAATGTCGAACACCATTGTACTGGCCTAAGCTTAGCGAGAACAAGATTCACGGGATTGATCTGATCAGAGAGATTGAAGAAAAAGTGAAAGTAATTCGCGATAGTTTGAAAGCATCTTCGGATCGACAGAAATCGTACGCAGACTTGAAACGGAAAGATATTGAGTTTTAGATCGAGGACAAAGTGTTTTTGAAAGTGTCGCCGTGGAAAAAGATATTACGGTTTGGTTGGAAAGGGAAATTGAGTCCGCGATTCATCGGACCGTATGAGATTACTGAGCGAATTGGGCCAGTGGCATATTGACTATCTTTATCGTCTGAGTTAGAGAAAGTACATAATGTGTTTCATGTACCGATGCTTCGACAATACCGATCCGACCCTTCACATGTCATTTCCCCGACTGAGGTTGAAATTCAGTCTAATATGTCTTATGCTGAAGAACTGATTCGAATTTTAGCTCGTGAGATCAAAGAGCTGAGAAATAAGATAATCGCATTAGTAAAAGTATTATGGCATCGACACGGGGTTGAAGAAGCTACGTGGGAAACCAAGGAAGCTATACGAAAACATTACCCAAACCTATTCACTGGTAAGATTTTCGGGGACGAAAATCCCTAAGGGGGGAGTTGTAACAACCCTTTTTTAGTCAAATCAGAATAGTGGTTTCGGGACCACAAATCTAAAGTCAAAAATATTTATTTTATTATTTTAATAAGGTCTACAGCATGATAGAATTTTTGTGTGAAAGTTTCTAAATAAATTTCACTGTTTGAGTGTTTAATTCGGTAAAAGGGACTAAATCGCATAAAAGGTAAAATGCATGTTTTATTAGTTAAAGGTGTCAAATAGCTTTGGCTTTTAATTATGGAGGCCTTAAATGGTAATTAAACCATTTAAGAGGTTACTGGACATTTATGTCCATAGTTTATGTGAAATAATAATGTTTTATTAAAGGTTATTAAGGTAATTGTTAAATAAAGATTAGTAAAATAAAATAAAAATAAATGAAAGGCTTCCATTATCATCATCTAACCGAAATTGAAGAAGAACAAGAAGAAAAATGGGTTCTTTATTCAAAAATCTTAAATTCTTCAATTAGGTATGTATTTTGACTAGTTTTTAATGATTTTTATGTTTTTGTGATCGTTGTAACTAGTACTAACTAGCCCAGGGACTAATTTGCAAAACTGTTAAAGATTTTGAATGATGTCATTGGTGAATATGTATGAGTTTTGATGTTTGATGATAGATTATGAATATTTGTTATGAGTATTACAAGTTTTGTTAAGTGATTTTTAGTAAAAATGCAAATTAGGGGCTAAATTGAGAAATATTGAAAGTTAGTGGTTAAAATGTGAAACAAATGAAAAATATGGGCTTCTAGGGGTACTAATTTGTGATTTTATGAAATAAGGACTAAATTGTGAAAAATGTGAAAGTTTATGGACAAATGTGTAAATATGTCATAACTACAATCTTTAGTGTCGTAAAAAGATTCTTTTTTTAGCCATATTTGTATTTTAGACCCTTACCCTTTATTCGTGATTCATAAGCTTACTTAGAACCCAAATTTGAATTTATAATTCTTTTAGAAGTTGTAAAAACTTATTTATTTCAGTATATGCATGATTACACTTAATTGTTCACATGATTTGTCTTTCGTATATTGTAATGAAATCGTATTTGCTTCGGCAACGAATGTGACATCTCAAGTCTCTGAGATCCAACGACCGGATTAGGAGTGGGGCGTTTCACATAAGGCTTAAAACTAGGGCATAGATAAACATGTCAACTAAGCGCCAACTAAACGACAACTAAGGATGACAACTTCATAGATAAACATGTCAACTAATAGCCAACTAAACGACAACTAAGGATGACAACTAACTAACTAACTTAATAAAGATGTGAAAAATGTTTCTAAGTGTGGAACGAATGAAAATTCGATCAAGACATATAATGGCTCCTTGGGTTGAATTTTTACACATGATCCACTTATTAAATTAAAACTTGGACTATAGAGTTAAAAGAATTAAAAAATGGGTCATTTTAACAATTTGGATGAATATTCATTTAAGTCTTTCATGAAACTTCAAGTGGGCTTATGGATGTCCCAATGGGTTAATTTTTCAAGAACTTGAATTTGTTATCCGTTGCTTTCAGATTTGGCTCATTCAAGCTCGAAAGTGTGATCTGTCTTGCATCGACTTCAAGAATTGGTTTCTTGGACCAATAATTCCAATATTTGAAATCTTGATTTTTTTAATTCTTGAAAACATCCAAAATAGCGAAATTGGACCAAGACTCGATTTCTTGATTTTTTTGAAAAGAAGAAAGTGAATCTTAATTTTCTTTTTGCCTTGTATGTGCATGTAAGGCCTTCGTGATGAAGTCTTAAATAATCTCGTTCAATTTTGCTTTGATTTGCTTTACCTTCGACCTTATTATTGTGCCTTGATGTAGAGAAAACTCATCATGTCCATAATCGCTTTTCTGGGTCTTGATGTTTGCATCACAAGGTATGGAGAGGGATAGAAATACTATTTCATAGATTCCTATTATTTAATGGGATATGAGCGTTAGGCTAATTCGAAATTTCTATAGGCAAGGAATTTATATGGTTAAATCAAGGAATCAAGTTGCTAACTCTTTATATATTTTGATTCCTATAATTAGCAATTTTTGTGGCATCTAAGTCTTCCCCCTAACGCGAAGGAATTTATGTGGAGATCATCGCATTACATTTTTCTAGTTAAGACAAGCTTTAATTTTTTATGCTAAGGCAGTGGACTATTTGAATATATAGGGCCATATGGATAATGTATTCAATTTATCTTTGGTTGATTAAGGTACTAGTCAATTGGTCCATAGCATCTGCCATGGAACAATTTTGTGTGAATTGTTGGCAACTTTGGTGGGCAAATAATGAAGTTGTATGGAATGATGTGGATGGACCTGTGCCGTTTATGATACAAGCATGGATGGAGTGAAATTTATTAAATTCTGTTCAGTGAAGCTGTCAATTTTTATATTTGAAAAATTAGTCAATTTGCAACAACTTTTTGGTTGAGATCTAGGCATTTTTGAGTTGATATGTCTTCATAGCATCCGAAAAGTTATCTCTTTAGTTCAAAACACACTTTGAATCACTAGATTTCAAGTTCGAAATCTTAAGTTATGATTTTTTAGTGAAGACTACACGAGCAGAATTTCTGGACGGTATTATTATGGGAAATTGTGTGTTTCGAGTTTAAGTTATATCGGGTTCATTTTTTAGGCTTAATTTTTATTATATATGAGTCCAACATTATATCTGTTAGGTTTTATATTATTATTATTTATTTATTCTGAATTTTAGGATATATTTTAAGTATTTAAAATTGTTTAGAAGTTTTATGTTTCTAGTTAACAAGAAATTTTAGTTCTACTAAAACTACTTATTGTTTAAATTTATTAGAGTTTCATTATACTTCATATTTTTATTTGGATATAATTAGCTAGCCCATGTAAAGGTCTTTTCATTATTCATTAAATGCTTTATTCATTTATTGATAAAATTTTCAACTCTTGCGTTAAATTCTTTCGTGCAAAAGTGTTTTTTTGTAATTTTCAGAAGTGATTTTTCTTATTAATTTTTTTCAATGAGTTGTGAGAATTTAATCTTCATATTTCAATTTGCCAATTATTATTTTTTGGAGAGTTGATTAGAGTCATCAATTGAATTTGTTAGGGTTTATATCTCAAAATGTTCAATTAGACAACTATCTTCTATCAATATCTATTTGTTTATTCGATCCATCTTTCACCTTTTAATTTATTTTTTTCTTTATTTATCTATGTTTTGAATTTCTTCTTTTAGTTGTTTTCGTTTTCTTTGTTTCTAAATTTGTTGATTCTTGTTTCAGGTAAAATTCGAATATTTTTTTAAATCGAAAAACTTGAATACAATCTTTATCCGCTACTCTTATCAATTTATTTTATCATTTACGTTGCATCTTTTACGTGAATGGTAGGAGGCTCGTGCAGATCTCTTCGATGCTGGTGTGCTGCCTGTCTAGGGCGGGACAGTGTTTGACAACTTGACTGTGCAAAGCAGCTGGTGGAACTGCTGGGTGGATGCCACCATTTTCGAAAGGGAAAGGAGGCGGGGTTTTGGAATTATCATTAAAAGAATGGATGGTAGTTTTGACAAGGCTATTGTATCTCTCATGTTGCTATTTCTCACCAAAGATGGTCGAGACTATGGCTTTGAGATGGATGGTTCCAAATTTTACCGCAGGAGGTACTATTTTCACTGATGCTCAAGAAGTTGAAGCAACGTGGCAAATTGGGCTGAATTTGGGGGACTTATCCTTGGATCTAAAGAGATGCTATGCACTCGGGATGATATCAAAGTTAAATGGACTGGACGATCCAACAACAAGGAGGCTCATAAGCTTACCTAATTCTCTATTTCCTTTAATTCTATTCAAGTTTTGGACTTTGTCCCTAATTGTATTGAACATTAATCTATAATAAAATACAACTAATATTTAAAATATATTTATTGAAAGGATAAAATATACCACAAGTCCGAATTCTTTTTGCGTATTTAAAATTTAGTCTATTTACTTTTATTTTTAAGAATCTAGTCTCTATATTTTTAATATTTTGAAATTCAAATCTAATTATGTGAAAATTTTAATATTAAATTCAATTGTATGACATTTTAAAATAAAAAAAATACTCATTTGGTAGTCATATAATAAAACATGATGTTGTAATTAACATTAATTTAATCGAAAAAAGAATTGGACTTGCACTTTTAAAGCCAAAAAGTAGATGGACTAAATTTTTTGGAAGGTAACAAATTAATTATACTGAATTGAGAAACCATTAATTGAGGTATATCAAGGTAGTAGAAGTAGCGATTTGGGCGAACCATTATAATTTGATTGTCCACAATTTTATTTCTTTTTACTCCTTTATTTTAAAAAAGTTATTGAAATTTTAAAGACATGATAACTTATTTGGCCCTTTAATTTTACAAAAAAAATAAAAATTAATCATCCATTTAATTTTTCGCCTCTTTATCCCTTAAACTTGCATTATTTGTCAAGTCACCCCAAAATGGATAGAAAAGTTAATATTTGTTAACCAATCTACGTAGCAATTAATTAATTTTTTTAATTTTTAAAAATTCAAAAACTTATAAATATTATTTTAAAAATTATAAAAAAATAATATTTTATTTTTTAAAAAAATTAATTAATTGTTAATGTGACAAACATGTGGGTTGACACGTCAACAAAGTTAACAAACGTTAACTTTTTCATCCATTTTGAGGTAATTTAACGAATAATGTATGTTCAAAAGCTAAAAGACAAAAGAAATTAAATTAATGGTTAAAAATGAATTTTCTTTTTTCCTTTTTATAAAATTGGATGGGCAAATAAGTGATTAGGCTACTTTTAAAATACAATTCACTCCTTTGAAATAGACTACTATTTTAACCTTATTAAAAAATGTCAGGAACTAAAAGATTATTGATAAATTAAGAAGGAAAGAAAATGACCTGTTCAAAACTATTATAATTAGAAACATAATTTTGTTTGTATAAGATTTGTTCTTTTTATTCATTTCACAAATAAAAATAAAACAATATCCCTTATCTATTTTTCTTTTAAAATATTATAGTAAAATATATACACAAATAATTTTTAATAAAAAAAATAGGTTGCTTTATAACTAGAAAATAAGTGCAATTGGAACCGTTAGTTCAAAACCTAATATAATTTATGGATTTATTTTGTTTTTCTTGAATAAGAGACTTTCTTTTATTTGGATCAAATTCTCATAAGGAATTATTTACAAATGTAATATTATAATAAAAATTAGATTAAAACATACTCATAATGAAAAAAAAATGTAACAAATATATCTATAAAAAATTAATATAAAAATAAATAAAGTTTTTGTTGGAACGATGAAGTTAAAATACTAAAAATCATAGTATTTTATGTTTAAATTTTATCATGTCTAGTTTTTTTTTAGATTTTTACTTAAAATATAAAAGAAAAATTACTTTCTTAATAATATTTGTTATATTATAGGGTAAACTACACCAACTATCCCTAAATTTTATTTAAAATTACATTTCAGTCACTCAACTTTCAAAAGTTACGTAATCCAAGAAATCCCAAAAAATTTTCTCTTTTTTTTTTTGTAAGTCGTTTGTTTCTTCTCTTTTGTTTTGCCCAACGGCGATGCCAGCCTTTGGGTTGGCTACCGCCTGCCTTTTTCTCCCTCTCACCAATCATCTCTTTCTTTCTTCTTCTCATTCACTCAATGCGTCTTCTCACTTTCTAGTTTGTATATTTATTTTGTGGGCATCTTTATCATCTTTACAAGTTGTGATGGATAGATGATGGTGCCTGTCGTCGCTGAAACTCTATCAACCACTAGCATCTTCTCTTGGAAAGTGTGTGGCTCTTCGTCAGCTTCATAATTTGTTTATGTTTTGAAAGTATTTCAAAATAATAAATAATTTCACGAGTAAATTTAGACTCGTTTTGTCATAACTCTTATAAGTTCTTTTTTGTTTATTTTTCATTGTTTAATAAATCTTTATTTTTAGAAGTTTTTGTCTACTATTGTAGTACATTTTTAGTCTTGCTTATGAATATAGTCTCACTTTTGCAAGTGATTTTAGGGATAGTTTTGTTGTTGTCCTCTTTAGTTTGGTGGATGCTCGATTCTTTTATCAAATTTTGCTTGCCTCTTTAGATCATCTGGAGTTGATTTCCATATCGTATTAAGCACTTGCATCACTTCAGATATGTCGTACTTGAGTTGAGACAGAGTCAATTGTCAACATGTCATAATATTCTATTAATGTCGAAGCATATATTATATTGGTAGAGCTTGTTCTCTTCCACATAAGATGGATATTCGTTGAGTTTTTTTTTTTTCCGAATTGTATAATCCTATTCATGAAATAAATTAATAATTTTTCTTTAAAAACAATAATACTATAAATAAATATGTTACTTGACTTTGAGGAAACAATTAGTCACCATCAACGCGCTTTTATTTTGTATTTATGGAGTGACATGGTGGCATAATCTGTACTATGATTGAAACATGTGTAAGATGTTGTAACTGAGTCTTTTGTGTTGGACTTATCATTGAGTTTTAAAATCCATATAACTATAATAAAAACTAATAATTACAAAGCACAAATAAATTGATAATTGAAATATACCGAAACTTAGATAAGAAAAAGGGACTAAAAACGTAAACATAATTTGCATAAGAATGAAACTTTAGAATCTCAAAGATCTCCCAACCTCAATATTAATACCTTATCAACATCATTATATTTTCAAATATATTAGTTAAAAAGCTATCCATGATTTGAATTACTCATTAAAAGAAATAACACAACTTTTTGAAATAATAAAGTTTCTAAAGAAAATAATATCTGGAAAAGAACAAATCAGGAAAGCCTGGCCTGAGCATCCCACCTGAAGGAAAAGGGAAGGAGTATGAGTGGTCAGGATTTAGATGGGTTTAAGTGACGACAAAAATGCATGGCTAAAAGATTGTGGGCAGCCATGAGCATATGATATATGGCCGACCGTTCCAATGGAGACCAGACTGAGCAATTGACAACTGGTCTCCCATTTCGAGACCATTCGCTGGCCCCTCAGATTCATTGTGTAATCCTATTTCACCGACTCACTATCATCCATCCCTATCAAAGTGGAATTCAATTTATTGGATATGTTAAATTTAATTAAAAAATATTTTTCAATAATAGAATTGAGTTATTGATCCAAATATCGACTATGATCTAAACATGATTGATATAACCTTTCCTCCCTCAAATTTTAACTTAACTTTGCACTTACTTCCCTGTTAAAAAATTTGTTGATGATGAAGCAATTAGCTTTGTAAATACATGTGGAACATGAGTTTAGTAAAACATCCGGTAATTAGTATTTAAACACAAAGGAGCAGAGAAACTTGGTTTGTTTTGAGGCTTATGTTTGTCAACTGATAACAACATTAGTAATGAAGACTCGGCTAAGCAACTCTAATGTTGCTATGTGCTCAGTCACAAAAGATTACAGTCCGTTGATGTAGTTTAAATACAGTTCTTGATGTATCAATGGAATTTAAGTTAGATCAATCAACATTATGAAATAATTCTTATATCTATTTCTCAGGTTCCTTCAAAAGTTCTCTTAATTCTTGATTTTATTCACTTGTCTACTCTTCCTAATTCCAACATGGTATTAGTGTTTTGATTACTTCGCTTTATACAATCCTCATCTCCCATTAATTTTCTACTTCCGTTTGGTTGAGGATCAGTGGATTTGCTATTGTTTCTATGCGAGGTTGATAATGACATCTTTAAACTCATTGAGCACTAGAGAGTCACCTAAGCATTCATTCACTCCAAAATCTAGTTTAATTATCTCAAAAATCAGTTTAGAAAATAATGTTTTTAATCATAGTGTAAGTTTAAATTTTAAATTGTGATATTTATAATAATAAACTTTTAACTGAAATAATACTTGTGCTTTGTACGAGACATTCTAAGTCGTTTCCCGACTTTCAACTAATCGATTTTCTCCACTATTCTCGAACCCCAAATTGCCGTACAAAATGGAAACTTTTATTAACTTTTAGTGAAAAAAAATTAAATTTCTTTATTTAACTGAAAACTACGAGCTTTTTACAGATAAATAAAATGTATTCTAAAATTAAATTACAACTATTTTCTGATAGAATAATGATGCTCAATAATGTATGTGTTTAAAGAGGTTAGCTCATAGTTCCTATTTATAGAGAAATGGTACAAGAATTCTACTTGAGCAAGAGTTAATTAAATAACAATATTTTAATAAAAGATACAATAATTGTACTAGGTATAGAATACATGAAGCAACAACACACCCTATGGAATACTAAGGTTTGTCGCTACTCTCATATAACAAGACCTATTTAGGCATTTTGTGTACGGGGTACAATTATATGTTATCTGGACTGATAAACCATAATTTACGCATATTTTAACGCCATGCTTGGTTACTTTTAGATGATTTTCCATTGAATTTGATGAATTTGATGCTCCTAATCTCTTAATTTCATGTTTTATACTCAGAAAAGCTTAGGGAGTCGAAAATAATGAGAAACGGGCCAAAAAGGGACAAAATGGGCCTACATCAAAAGTCACACGGCCTGGACTACCGACCATGGGCAGATCACACGGCCGTGTGTGGCGAGCAAAATCGACCACGACCAAAGGAGTCCACCACGGGCGTGTCACACGGGCGTGTCCCTGCCAAAACTAGGATGAATTCTATTCGAAATAGGATACTTATGGGCCAAGTAAGGCATCTCAAAGCCTATATATACACCCTAGGGGGCAACCTAAAAGGGGGAGGTCGACAAGACGTCGAATAGACGCAGAGTAGAAGGAGAAAATACTCCAAGACAGCCGTCGAGAACAGCTTAGGAGAAGGATCTCCATCAAGACTGAAGATCTCCCATCAAGTTCTTTAGAAGTTTTTTGGGTTTTCTTATGTTTTGTTGTTTTCCCTGTTCTAATATGTTCCCTTCTACCAGTATGAACTAAATCCCTTAAATACCTAAGGGGATGAAACCTAAGACAAATCTTATTATTATTTGATTTATAAGATAAATACTTGTTCTTATTCTTAATTGTGAGTTCTTATTCTTGTTTTGATAATTCAGGTTATTAATTCAAAGTCGAATGTGCTTATTCAGTGGAGCAAAAGTCCCTATTTAAGAGAAGTTCAACACAATTAACTGGTGTTGATTGCAACCCTAGAAATAGGGCGACGAAAATCTGCCGGATTAGAGTCAAATCTAATAAGGGGATCCATAGATCAAGTTAATGCGACAATAGGGGTTTTAATTAGAAAGAGATTTCAGTTAATCAACCTAGAGTCAGTTGTTTTTAGTCTTGAAAGAGATATTAACATAAATCAGGGATTTTTACGGATTAAGTCAAGTGAATAAATCATATGAATTAAAAGTAATAAGTGAAGTCTAGGTGGATTTTTCCTTAGGTATTGCCTATCTCATATAAGTTGTCTAAAAGTATTTTCCCAATTCACTCTCTGTCACATTCATAACCATTTAGTTAGTTAAATTAGTTAGTTAAATTTAGATTAAAAATAAATCCCCTTAATTACTAGGCTAGATAATAAAAAGATAGTTATTACTAGTAATTTTAGTCCTTGAAGATACGGTATTCCAGACTCACCATAACTATACTGCTGTTCGATAGGTGCGTTTGCCTTTGTCGAAATATTAGTTAGTTTCAAGCCCATCATGGACTTATATTCAACACTTATAATTTATTCAATCCAGTAACTATTTTCTATTTTGCAAATAATTAATTTAATTAACTAGTTAAATTAAAATAATTTCTCAAATAAATTATTTTCTCAATCCAATTCTAATTTCGTTAAAGTCATGACATCTTTACCGTATTAGAATCCATGAAGAAATTAATTTAATCGCCTTCTTCAATAATCTATGATGACTAATAAATTTAATTCTCACTTCGAACTTCAATTATTTAATTACAATCAATTAAATAATAATTTGAAGAAATTAAATTAATTTCTAAGTCATCTTTTGTACTTAGCGAGAAAACGTATTCACTGCTGATAGTGATTCATGCGTTCTATTTGTCTTAGTTATTTGTTTTCATTCATTCCATAATTTATTAGTTTTACATGAAATTTATTTTTGGTGATCTTGAACTAATGGAGGGACTGATTGAACATATATAATTCGAGCTCAAATAATTTTTAATTAAGTTTTGGCTCTTCGCTTATTATTTATAATTTATTTAATCATAGAGTCATTCTAATATAGTACCATGACTTAACTCTCCCTTATTATATACCATTACGTAAGCTAATTTATTAAGTGCTCATCCAATTACCTTGCCATAAGTGTGTTACTCTCATAGGATATCCTTAATCTGTTTGGGATAATATTCGTTCTCCCAATATGATCCTATTTTATCTTATAGTTTCCATTACATCTTTCATTATGAAAAAGTCAATTACTAACACATAGTGCTTAAATCATTTGTGTTATGAAAAATTACCTATGACCACTTTCCTATTTCATCAATCATGTAATGCTAATGAGAGGATATGTATAAAACTAAACGTCAATAATGACAATATAGAATGATCAAAAAGTAATATGTTAACTCGATACAATGAACCGAAATCGTCAAGGTTTATAGTGGAAGTAAAGAGAGAAAATTAAAATTATTGACACAAAGATTTATAGTGGTTCGGCCCCAATTGCCTACTCCACTACCTTAGCTTTTCACCACTAAGGATTTTCCCAAATTCATTAATTTGTTTAACCTTTGAGAACAAGGTTTAACCTTACAACTCCTTAAGATTTTTACCCCAAATCTTAAGTTACAAACCCTCTCAAAGAGATGCAAATAAGCAAACAAAGAAACAATCCTTACAAGATTAAATTGTTTGCACATGAAGCTCAAATACAATAAAATACACTTGAGCAAAGGAATAGAAATAAAGCTCATAAGTGTATGTAAGAAGAATATGAAACTATTAAGCTCTAAGGTTGTTTGATTTATTATTTTTGCTTGAAAGTGTTTTCTTGTTGTTGTAGGAACTTTAGAAGTTGGTATTTATACCCCCTAATTGATGTCCAACCGTTGAGGTTGTTGGTGTCATGAATAGAGTCGTTGGGGATGTAAAAACCATAGCATTTATTTCACCTGCAACACCAAGTATCGATACCATATAGAAGGGTATCAATATTTTTTACAATAAATGCTAAATTTAGTGGCCGTTGGAATTTATTACCGATACCAAAAATATTTTATAGGTACTTTTGGAAAAAGATATCGATACCAAATCGATACTTTGTAGGGTTTGTAAGAAACATAATGCTATTTTGGTATCGTTTTTAGGGAAGATATCGATACCTCAAAAATGGTATTGATAATTTTTAGGATTTTTGAAAAAAGAATGCAAGTTTGGTCTTGATTTTTCTAAGGGTATCGATAGTTCCAAAATTATCGATACTTGGCCAAATGGTATCAATACTTTTTGGCCTGAAACAATTCTGACTTGTTTGAAAATCATTTTGATGTGTTAAAATGAATTTAACTTGGTTGAAATCATTTTGACTTGGTTCAAATCATTTTAACTTGATTTTAAAATTGTTTCAAAATTTTCTAAGAGTTTAATATAAGTATTCAAAATTTCATCTCTTAGACTTTAAATTTAAAAATCATTTTGTCAATTTTAACTTGTATTCAAAACACTTAAATTTGTTATATCAAAATCTTTTATCAAATAAAGCTTAGATTAACAATCTCCCCCTTTTTGATATATCAAAACATTTGGTAAATTAGTTTTTGAATAATTGCTCTCCTTTAATAAAAGACATTTTAAATTTGAGGCCAAAATAAAATTTGTCATTCATTTTTTTTCTTTGAGAAAAATTGGTCATAAAATTTGCATTTACTTAGCATTAAAGACTAATCAAAGAATAATCAATCAATTTACCTTAATTTACCTTTTCTTCTCCCCTTTTTGTTATATCAAACATTAAATAAAGCTCAAGGAGAAAAGAAGTTAGTTCATCACAATAGATAGATAAAATTGAATGAGTAATGAACTAAAAAAATCAATATATCTCAAAATACAAAGAAAGCAAGAAAGTGCAATAAAAACAAAGACATAGGCATAAACATATAAATGAAGGTGCAAATGCTATGAAAATGAAATGTATGTCCTTGAGCTACTCTAATAATCATGATGAGAGGAGAGAGGAGGCGTCAAAGGAAAACGTGCAAGGAGAGACGCCATTTGAGACTTTAAAGTAGATAGTTGAGAATTAATGTCTTCCCTATACTTTTCTTGAAGAACTTCTTCTCGAAGTCCCCAGACATCTTTTCTCATGGAAGGTATGGCGCATGGCACTATTAACTTCCAATGAAGGTTGAGCAGCATGTGATGAGGAAGTCGGTGGAGGAGCGTGCTTGGCTGTGTTGATGTCATCATCTTCATGTTCCGCCAGATTGTCACTTTTAAGCCACATACTGGTGTTGGCATCGAAAATATATCCCACATGATGAAGGGCCCCATAACTAATTGGTTGGTTTGAAGTAACGGGGGTGTCTCCATGAGTACTAATACCTAATTGCCTAAAAGGGTATGACAAATACGTGCCATGAGTAAGGGTGACATTTGTATTCATCTCCCTTCCAATAGCTTTAGTAATGTCATTTAACATTATTAGGGTGAGGGCAAGACACCTATCAAATTTAAAGTAATCGAGCCACCAATAATCGGTGTTTCGAAGCTTGGCATGCTTTTTTATAAGTCTAAGGTTCCAAGTAAAAATTAAATGGAGGACATGATCATGGAGATTTAGTTCGGATGCTGATTCGGACTGTAACACCCCTTACCCGTATTCAACGCCAGAATAGGGTACGAGGCATTACCGAACTTACAACTCAAGCATTTACACAATTCTGAGTCATAAATTTACGTCCAAATTAAAACCATTCATATTAGTTTATAAAGTCCCTAATACGAGCCTACGAGGCCCAAAACATACATTTGAAGTGGTTTGGGAATAAACCAAGAACTTTAGAAATTTTTACAAAACTTAGAAAAAAATTTTGCTAGATGCAGGGCTCACACGCCCCTGTGGTCCAAGGGACACGCCCGTGCTTCAGACCGTGTTCGATTCAGGGTGCTCTCTAACTTGTGCCACACGGTCGTGCCACACACCCGTGTGCTAGGCCGTGTAGCACACGTGGTTGAGACACACACCCATGTCTCTGCCCGTGTGCTCAATTCTGGACATTCTGTTTCTCAAAATTAAGGTTCAGGGGACACACGGTGGGAACACATGCCCGTGGGGCAGACCGTGTGTCACACACGACCTAGACACACGCCCTTGTGTCTCCCATGTGGACAAAATAAATGCTATTTACTAAGCCATTTTCCACCCTTATTCACACATACACTTACACCAATTCAAAGGCATAAAACACAACATGCTTAGGCAACCAAAATATCCACAATTATGACCAACACATGCCAACACAATATCAACATTTATCATACTCACAACAATTATTAAACCACAATTGACTGCTTTCAAGATACTAATTGTACACCACTTTATCATCTTTTCAATAGGCTACATTGCCAAACATTTCACATTCATGTCATAAACCACATTTCCATCATTCACCAAGCATACCCTGACCATATCACCAAAGACATTGGCACATATATAAGTATACTTAGGCTTACAACCATGTTATCCCAAATAAGCCAATCTACATGGCCAAATATCAAAACAAGCCTTTGACAATTACAAGCCAACACATTGGCTACAATCATAATGACACATATAACAAAATGACTAAGTCCCTATACATGCCATACTCTCAAAATACTAAGATCATCAATACGCAAAATGAGAGGGTTTGATAGTGTGATCTGAAACTCTGACGATCTTCAGTCCCGAGCTAGCTTGGTAACACTATAAGATAAGGGAAAGAAAGGGGGTAAGCTATATAGCTTAGTAAGTTCATATGCAAATAATAAACAACATTAATTATACATTTTTCATATGAACAACATAACATATATCAACATACATGTCATTAAAACTGCATGAGCATAACTGATAAACCGTAATATGTTCATATTTTAATCCCACACTTAGCATACTTTTGGATGATTTATTCCCCAAATTGTGGAATCTGGTGCTCATAATCCTTTAATATCATGTTTTATACTTAGGGAAGCACCGGAGGATGAGAAGAACGAGAAACGGGCCAAAAACGGAGAAAATGAGGCAAAGTACGAAATCGACACGGCCTGGGCCCAAGCCACACGGCCGTGCCTCCTTAGTAGACCCGAACATGGCCTGGCCTCGATTTATACAGGCATTTGCCACGGGCGTGTCCCTACCGTGACCTGTTTTAATTCCACTCGGATTAGGATACTTAGGGGCAAAGAAAGACATTTCGAAATCCTATATAAACACCCTAAGTGTGACCTAAGAGGGGGCGTCCAGGTAGGCTTAAGAGCCAAGCCAGAGATGCCAGAATTGTAGGATCTACTCGAAGAAAGCTAGTTGATTCATCTCAAGAAGCCGGAGTCATATTCAAGACAGAGGATCTTCCCTTCAATTTCCTTCAGGGGGTTTTAGGGTTTTTCTTATGTTTTGTTTTATATTTTCTTCTAAGATGTATTCTTTTATGATTATGAACTAAACCCCTCAAATGCCTGAGGGGGATGAAACTTAAGACGGATCTTGTTATTGTTTTCTGAACTATATGATAAATACTTGATTTGTTCTTAATTATGTGTTCTTAATTCTTTCTTTGATATTTTAGGATATTGATTAAGTATTATGTGCTTAGGCAGTGGAGCAAAAGTCCCTGTTTAAGAGTAGATTTAGCATAGTTAAGCGGAGTTGATCGCAACCCTAGAAATAGGATGACAAAAATCTACCGGATTAGGGTCAAACCTAATATGGGAGTCCATAGATCGAGTTAATGCAATTCTAGGTTTTAATTAGAAAGAGATTTCAATTAATCAACCTAGGGTTAGACGTTAGTAGCCTCGAAAGAGGTATTAATATAAATTAGGGAATCCTACGGATCAAGTCAAGTGAGTAAATCGTCTGGTTCAGAGTTAAATAACAAGTGAAGTTTAAGTGGATTCTTCCTCGGGTATTGTCCTAATCAATTGGTTTTTCCCAAAAGTATTTTCCCCAATTCATTCTCTGTGTCTTAGCATCCTTAGCTTAGTAGTTAGTTAATTTTAGATTAAACAATAATTCCCTTAATTCTTAGGCTAAATATTAAAGAGAGAGTTAGTATTAGTACTTTTGGTTCCCTTGGGTTTGACATTCCGGTTTTGCCACTAAACTATACTATTGTTCGATAGGTGCGCTTGCCTCAATCGTGGTGATTGTTACTTTCTAGGCTCAATCATTCATTATATAAATTTTAAGACTTTCCCACTACGATCAAGTTTTTGGCGTCATTGCCGGGGAACTGAAATATTAAGAACGCTCAATTTTTATTACTTTTGCCATATTTTATTTTCGCAATTAAATTTGATTTTTACTTTTTAAATTTTCTTCTTTGGTTCTGGCAGGTATTCTAGTTTATGACTAGAAGAAACCCGTCAGGACCGCTACTTTACAATAGTGAAATTGAGAGCACAGATCGCAGAAACCGAAGAGAAACAAGGAGAAGCCTACAATACATACAATAAGAGCATGAAAACGAAATTAATACTATCGAAGAGATGGCTGAGAATAATCTGCTACCTCCAGAAGTGGCCGAAAATCATGCTCTTCGAACTATGTATGATTATGCTAAACCTAATTTAACAGGAACTGAGTCAAATATTGTTAGACCTGTTATTGCTGCAAAATATTTTGAACTGAAACCTAACACAATTCAGATGATACGGCAGTTTGTTCAATTTGATAGTTTGCAGGATGAAGATCTAAACAATCACTTGGCGAACTTCCTAGAATTTTTGACACTTTCAAAATAAATGGCGTTTCTAGTGATGCCATTCGTCTTCGGTTGTTTCCCTTTTCTTTGAGGAATAAAGCTAAACAATGGTTGAATTCTCTTCCACGAGGATCAATCACTACATGGGAACAAATAACAGAAAAATTTTTGTTGAAGTATTTTTCGCCTGCTAAAACGGTTAAGTTGAGGAATGATATCTTTTCTTTTGTGCAGATGGATTTAGAAACACTTTACGATGCATGGGAGAGATACAAAGATCTATTGAGAAGGTGCCCACATCATGGATTACCCTTGTGGCTACAGGTCAAAACCTTTTACAACGGTGTGAACCCTTCAACTAGGCAATTAATTGATTCAGTCGCCGGCGGAACCTTGAATAATAAAACACCTGAGGCTGCCTATGAATTCATTGAAGAAATGTCACTGAATAACTATCAGTGGCATGTCACGAGGACAAGGCCAACAAAAGCCGCCAGTGTTTTCAACCTTGACGCAGTAACCATGCTATCAAATCAGGTAGAGATGTTAAATAAAAAGATTGACGGTTTATGTGGTTCTTCGTAGGTACATCCAGCTATGCAGTGCGATATGAATGGAGGAGGGATGAGCAATACCGAATATCCACCTTACAACTCGAGCGCTGAAAACGAGCAAGTTCGCTATATGGGTAACAATTCTAGACCTCAAAATAACCCTTATAGTAACACTTATAATCCAATTTGGAGGAACCACGCTAATTTTTCATGGGGTGGTCAAGGAAATCAGAGACAACAACCCCCTCCAAACTTCCAACAACAGCCTTATCCACAAGAGAAGAAGCAGAACCTTGAAGAGATGCTGACAAAATTCATCGCGGTGTCAGAAACTCATTTCCAAAACACCGAGACAACACTTAAAAATCAACAAGCATCGATTCAAGGGATCGAGAACCAGTTAGGACAACTTGCCAAGATCATCTCCGAAAGACCACAAGGAAGCCTACCAAGCAACACTGAAACTAACCCAAAGAAGCAACTTCAAGCCATAATAGCTCATGACAGTGAAGGGTTAGATAAGCCCAGATTAAGGCAAGAGAAAGTGGTATAGGAAGGAAAGGTTGAGGTAAACCATGGCAAGCCAAAACTGGTAATTAAAGAGTACCAACCTCGTATACCATATCCCGATGCGATGAAGAAAGACAACACAGACAAACAATTCGGTAAATTTCTTAAACTTCTAAAGAAATTACATATTAACTTACCATTTCTTGAAGCTCTTTCGTAGATGCCAGATTCAAGAAAATTTTTAAAAGAGCTTTTGACAAACAAACGGAAGTTAGACGAAAAGTCGCATGTGGAACTAAACGCAGTGTGCTCAGCAATGTTGCAAAATAAACTACCACGAAAAATAAAAGATCCAGGGAGTTTTACAATTCCATGCTTAATTTGTAGTTTATCTGTTGACAATGCTTTAGCTGATTTAGGGGCAAGCATCAATGTTATGCCTTATAAAATGTTTAAACAGCTAGGTCTAGGGAAACCCAAACAAACTAGGATGAGCATTCAATTAGCTGATAAAACTATTAGAATTCCTAGGGGTATAATTGAAGAAGTACTCGTGAAAATTGATAAAGTCAATTCAACCCAAAAACACACTATGACAAAAAATTACATTTTTTCCCTTAAACTTTTGACATTTTACATTTTAGTCCCTAGGCTAGTAAAATGAATTTCATTCAATTTCTTAAAAACCCAAGCCTAGCTGAAACTTATTCATACGCATAACAACCCACATTTTTCTCTATTCACATTTTTCTACTCATTTCATAGACTTTTACAAATAAGTCCCTATTTATCGTTTTTGCCAAAAATCACTTTACAAAAGTTGTTTAACAAACAACAAACATGCATTTTCTACCATCAAACATCAAAATACATACATGTTCAACATGGGTAAAATTTTAAACTTCACATTTCTTTCAAATTAGTCCTTGAAATAGCTAGATTAGGTTACAAGGATCTCAAAACATAAAAATCATTAAAAACGGGGCTAGAATAGACTTACAATCGAGCTTGGAAGCTTGGACAAAAACCCTAGCTATGTCTTCTCCTAATTTTTGATTATGGAGGAAGAAGATGGACAAAATTTGACTTTATTTTGCTTATTAATTCATTTAATTACTAGTTTACCAAAATGCCCTTAATGCAAAACTTTAGAAATTTACCTAATCATGTCCATTTTTGTCCACTATAAAGTATAATGGTCTAATTACCATTTAAGGACCTCCAATTTAAAGTTTCATAGAAATTGGGCACCTTTAACATATAGAACTCAAATTTTGCACTTTTTGCAATTTAGTCCCTTTAACTAAATTGAGTTCCCAAACATCAAAATTTTTGAAGGAAATTTTCATGAAATCATTCCATAAAAATGTAGACCACAAAAATATAATAAAAATAAAATTTTCTTCATCGGATTTGTGGTCTCGAAACCACTGCTCCGACTAGACCCAAAATCGGGTTATTACACGGACATAATAAAAAGGGAGGGATCAAAACGACCTTTTTCATTGGAGTAACCTCTAGGAGGAAAATGTAGATAATCGCCAAACTCTTCGATAGTTATGCGAATAGGGGTTCCTATTAAAAAAGAGGTGATGGCAGTAACAGTATTACCAGACTCATCATGTTCGAGTTTGGCATTTGAAAAGAAAGCTTGAAGAATATTCAAATAAGTTAGCGAAGAAATATTTAAAAATATCATCCACCCCCAATTTTGTAAAATAGGGAGATAAGCAAAGCTAATAGACTCTAACATGGCTACATCAACTTTCCTAGACTCATATACACGTTTTGAAGCAAAATGTGAGTTAAAACGAGATATTGAGTTAGAGTTTTGAAAACATTCATTAAAGGATGATTATAACTCACTAGAAGGATTAGAAGATGATGCACTAGTCTTAGAACACTTTTTTGGTACCATTCTAACTATTAACCACTTAGAAAAACACTAAAACTAAAAAAAAAAAAAAAAATCCCTTTGAGGAATTTTATCAAACACTTGGTGGGTCAAGGATTTCGGTAAAAATATTAACAAAAGCCTTAAAAAAATAGGGATCCTCATGCAACAAAATAAAATATATATTGTCCATAAAAACCTAATAAACCATCAACAAGCATTATTTCAAACTACATTTTGTAAAAACAAGTTAAAAAATTTAGGGTTTTACCTCAAAACTGTTGAAATATGCAAATATCCCAAACAATGTTGAGTAAATCTTGTGGAAATGATGTTTGGAAAAATTGGAGTGCCAAGATTTAGTGAAGAAATCGAAAAAATTTGAGAGATTTTTGAAGATGGGAAGATGGTTTTCGAAGAGAAAAAAAAAGAAAAAGTTGGGTGTTTTGAAAATGTTTTGAACAATATTAGCAGCAAGTACCGTGAAAACCCCAGTGGTATCGATATTTTTCCAAGAGTATCGATATTTTTTTATAAAAGTATCGATACTTTTAAATTGGTATCAATACCAAATTCCCACTCTATTTTCCAAGTGTAGTAAAATAGCAAAAACGAGATTTTTAGGTCCTATAGTTTTCTAAGAGTCATAAAATGACTCCAAAACTATTCCTAACCGTTTCATACGCATAAAAATGTATAGTGTGAGTAAGATGCATGTAATGCATGAAACAAAAATATGTTCTCAAAAATAAAATGACTAAGTTGATAAGATTTAGCCTATTCTAACATGTTCAATACCATCAAAAGATAAGTCATGCTAGATAAATAAAGTTAAAATAGATCAAATTTTCACATAAAACTCCTCCTACCTTTTTGCATATAAGAGCCATGAACATCATACTTACCAAGCTTTTTGCACAAAAAATTCAAGTAAAGTGCATGGAAAAATTTAACACAAAGTCAATGCGATGTGGTGAAACCTAGTTCTCTCCTAAGTGTTCAAAATATTTCCTTGTCTAAAGCTTTTGTAAAAATATCAGCTAATTGATTTAAGGTGTCTACATATTCTAGAACTATTTTACCTTTTTGGACATTATCTCTAATGAAATAATGTCTAATTTTAATGTGTTTAGTCCTAGAATGTTGGATGGGATTTTTAGTGAGACAAATAGAACTAGTATTGTCACACATGATAGGAATGATATCTACATCAATTTCATGAGCATAACAACTACTGGAAAAAATATATTCCGCTTTGGTGGCTGACAATGCAACACTATTATGTTTCTTTATAAACCATCAAATTAGCATGTTGCCTAGGAATTGACAAGTACCGGAGGTGCTTTTCCTATCTAATTTGCAACCTCCAAAATCCACATATGAGAAAGCATGCAAGCTAAAGAATGAGTCTCTAGAATACCAAAAGCCTAAATTTGAAGTGTCTCTAAGGTATCTAAAGATTCTCTTAAGGGCTTGTAAATGTAATTCCTTAGGATAATATTGATATCTAGCGCACAAGCATATACTAAACATAATGTTGAGTCTACTTGCGGTAAGATAAAGAAAAGAACCAATCATTGACCTATATAATTTTAAATCAACACATTTACTTTCTTCACCTTTATCAAGATTTGTAAAAGGGCTCATAAGAGTAGCTTGTGGTTTGAGTGTGTCTATCACAAACTTCTTGAGCATTTCCTTTGTGTATTTAGCTTGATTTATGAAGATTTCATCCTTTCTTTGGTTGCTTTGGAGTCCCAAAAAGAAATTTAGTTCTCCCATCATGCTCATCTCAAACTCACCTTGCATTAGCTTAGAAATTTCTTGATAAAGAAGATCATTAGTAGAACTAAAAATAATATCATCAACATAAATTTGAACTACTAATAAGTCTTTATCTTTTCTTTTAATAAAAAGTGTTGTGTCAACCTTCCCTTTACAAAAACCTTTTACAAAAAGAAAGTTTAATAATATTTCATCCTAAGCTCTAGGAGCTTGTTTCAAACCATATAAAGCTTTTGAAAGTTTGAAAATATGGTTTGGAAATTTTGGATATTCAAAATTGGGTGGTTGTTCAACATACACTTCTTCATTTATAAACCATTTAGAAAAGAACTTTTCACATCCATTTGATATAATTTGAAGTCATTAAAGTATGCAAAGTTAAAAACATTCTAATGGCTTCCATCCTAGCTACAGGCGCATAAGTTTCATCATAATCTATTCCTTCCTCTTGAGTGTAACCTTGAGCAACAAGTCTAACCTTGTTCCTCACTATGTTACCGCTCTCATCTAGCTTGTTCCTAAAAACTCATTTAGTACCTATAGTAGATTTATCACTAGGTCTATCAACTAGGGTCCATACTTTACTTCTCTCAAATTGATTTTACTCTTCTTGCATGACCAATATTCAATATTCATCATTTAATGCTTCTTTGATATTTTTAGGATCAATGCATGAGATAAATGCAACATGCTTACAAGAATTTCTAAGAGAATATCTAGTAGTTATTCCTTGGGATGGATCTCCCAAAATCATATCATCCTTCACATAGTTGAACTCTCTTAGATGAGTGACTTTCATTTCCTCAATTGAAAGTTCTTCTAGAGCATTGTGTGTTTGTTCTTAATTTTTTTTCATTTGATGATTGATCCTCTTTATCATTGTTAAAAAAATTTGCATTATCATCATCAACACAAGAATCCTTTCTAGGAAGAGAATTATAGTCATAAAAAATAACATGTATAAACTCTTCTACTACTAAAGTTCTTTTGTTAAAAACTCAATAAGCTTTAGAATTTAAAGAATAACTAAGAAAAATTCCTTTATCACTTTTTGCATCAAATTTACCAAGATTATCTTTGCCATTATTTAAAGCAAAACATTTGCATCCAAAGGGATGAAAACAGCTAATGTTAGGCTTTTTATATTTGAAAAGTTCATATGGAGTTTTCTTTAAAATAGGCCTAATCATTACTCTATTAACAATATAACAAGCGGTGTTTGTGGCTTTCGCCCAAAAATATTTTGGTAAATTATTTTCACAAAGCATGGTTCTAGCCATTTCTTCTAAAGTTTTATTTTTCCTCTCAACAACTCCATTTTATTGAGGGGTTTTATGTGTAGAAAAATTATGGCTAATTCCATTTGAGTTGCCAAAATTTTCAAAACCAAGATTTTGAAATTCGATTCCATGGTCACTTCTAACATAAGTGATAGATTAACCATTTCATTTTGACTCATTTTTGAAAATGTGATGAATTTTTCTAAAGCTTCATCTTTAGTACTTAAGAATAGAACCCAAGTAAATCTAGAATAGTTATCAACAAGCACAAAAGCATAATATTTTCCACCCGAGATAGTTGCCCTAATAGGACTAAGTAAGTCTATGTGAATTAGTTGAAGAGCTCTACTAGTTGATACATCATTAATAGGTTTAAAAAAAAACTCTTTTATGCTTACCCTTAACACATGCATCACAAACTTTATCTAGTCCAAAATCAATTTTAGGCAAACCTCTTACTAAGTCATTTTGAGCTAATTTATGCAATATGCTCATGCTAGAACGTCTTAATTTTCTATGCCACAATAAAAAACTATTTTCATTTTTAGCAACAAGGCATATGTTAGAACTATGCAAATCATCTAAACGCACTGTATATATTTTTTCCTATCTTATATCCCACAAGCACAATCTTGTTAGAAGCAATGTCAATAACTTTACAACCTTTAGACTCAAATATGACATTGAAACCTTTATCACATAATTGACTAATACTTAGAAGATTATGCTTAAGACCGTTGACATATAAGATATTCTCAATAATAATTGAAGAGTTTTTACGAATAGAGCCTATTCACTCAATTTGTTTTGTAGAGTTTTCACCAAATGTAATTTCTCTTCCAATTTTTAGCTTCGAATTGATAAAGTGACTCTTGTCACCGGTCATGTGTCTTGAGCATCCACTGTCGAGGGACCATAAGTTTTTCCTTGAATAATCCACATCAAAGTAATGCTCTTTTTCCTACAAACATAGAATTAAAATTTGATTTTTTAGTGCCCAAATTCATTTGGGTCTATAAGCATTAGTTCTTATAATTTTAATCCCTTTAGGCATCCGTTTTGAAATCAATTTCTTATCTTGAGTAGTTATGAGTCCTTTAGGGACCCATATGTAACAGCCTGGTTTAGACCCTAGTCGGAACAGTGGTTTCAGAACCACAAATCCTAATCAGAAAAATATTTTAATATTATTTTTTGTGTTTATGGCATGACGTATGATATGTGTGAAAATTTCGTATGAAAATTTTATCGTTTGTGTGCTTAATTTGCAAAAAAGGACTTAATCACGTAAAATGCAAAAAGCTGTGTGTTAGTAGTTAAAAGTGCTTAATTGTCATTGCTTATTAAATGAAAGGTCCTTATGTTGTAAATGTACCATTGGTATAATGAATGGACATAGTTGGACATGAGTTAGTGGATTTTAAATGGAAACATTAAGGTTAAATTGGAAAAATGATAATTAAGTTATTATTAATTAAAAAAAACATGAATTAGTGGTGTAACACCCCAAACCCGACCCATACATTATGACCGAATCTGACATGTCACATGAGAAAAACATGTTAAATTCTTTTTATTCGTACTAAATAGGTATTGAATTACTAAAATCAAGAAAACAAGTTTGATTTGAAATATTTGATAAAATACTACTAACCTCGAGGATTGATTGATAAATCGATAAATTTGAACTAGAGATTTTATAAACCGTGACTTTTGAAAATATCGATTGATAATTCGAGAGAAAATTTTCGAGTTAAAATATTCGTAGAAGTTTGTTATGAAATCCATTTGTTAATCGATTTTTGGAAAACCTTTATTTAAGTTTTTAGAAAAATTCCCATTTAAAATAATTTTAAGCAAAATTATAAGTTCGTCAAACATAAAGCAAAATTAAAATAATTTAGAGGCCTTATTACAACATAAAAACCCAAAATAGTAAAGTAAACGGAAATAGAAATCTAAAGTTCAAAATAAAACACCATTTCTGAAGTATGGCCTCCACCGAGTCATCCATGGACCAAATCCACGTTACTGAGCATTACCTGCAAGGGTTTAAGGAAACGGGGTGAGTTACTAGAACTCAGTGTATAATCTCCTTACTGTTGTCCACTGGGCTTGAACCCGTTTAGCAAAACTTGGGCCTGAGCCCATAAAGCATAATCTTGGGCCGAAGCCCATTTACATAACAGAACATATATATATATATATATATATATATATATGTGTGTGTGTGTGTGTGTGTAATGTATGCAACCCAACCCATCCTAGTAATCCGTCCGCTACACACCACCCTTACCATCCGATCACACATGTGGGGATCAAGTCAACCCACCCCACCAAACACACCAATCGCAGGCAAATTGCCATTTATAATATATTTGATTGTGGCCAAGCCACCGGAATCATAGTGAATCATAACAATCATTTTTGTGGCGGTGCCACCGGGCTACACTTCTCTTCAACATTTTTCCCATCCCATGCAGAATTATGTAAATGCAACATACATAATAAAGCATAATATTTACAAATATAAACAACAATCATTAGTCCAATATTTTATTCCAGTGAATCTACCCATTTTAGCACTTTTGAAAGTTGGCCCAATAAGGCAATCTAGTAAATTGGCCCATAGGGGCATTTCGGTAATTCGGCCCATATGGGCATTTAGATAATTCGGCCCATAGGGGTATTTCAGTAATTCGACCCATAGTGGCAATTCGGTAATTAGGCCCATAGGGGCATTTCGGTAAATTTCACAATTTTTAGTACCGATTTTTGACAAATCTATCGAAATAATGTAATTTAGGCCAATTTCCCGGTTTATGCCATATCACGATTTTAATCATAAAAATAATAACGATCTATTTCCAATATGATATCGAATCTTAAAATCTACGAAATAACGGTGTGGGATTACACACCTGATTACGGTAACGATTAAACCGTCTTGATCGTCGGTACCTATGACAACATAACACTCGATTAATCTAACGGATGAGATTTTTATTAATCCAAAACTAAACCAAGCGATCTATACTGCTTACTCTCAAAATCGTGAACGACCATGATTTGTCGATTCTCACTGGATGATGGTCCACAACCCGATGAAAAATCCCAAGCCGCCGATACTGCCCTTCCCTTGAACTTAGGAGTAAGAATCGCAAATCCGCTCCTTTTGTGATCTCTAATCGCTTTCCCTTTCAAATCGGTTCCACTTGCCTCCATAGGAAAAAGTCGTAATAAAAAATGATATTACAATATATATCGATTGTCTAAGGGAAAAAGGGTTCGGCTTACCACTATCTCTGTAGAATCAACGAGTGAATAATAACGAGCGATTTAGTCCCTAAAACAACCGATTAGATAGATCTATCATTCTGTTTTAACGGAATAAACAAATATTGAGAGGTATCAAGATGAACTTTAAAGAAATCCTTTACCTTGACAATAGTAGATCCAACTTTCCCTGATTAAACTTATGACTAGAATTGAATCGTCAATGATGTGGTATTCGGCCACCCACTATAACACTACGAAAAAGTATTGATCACAACATGAGAGTGATGGAGAGAAATTATGTTTCGATAAGAAACAAAGTAAACTAACCGAATAACGATGAACACACATATTCGGCTAGGAAAAGAAAATGAAATGAAAAGAGGGATAAAAGATCACTTACCGATTCGATTAGGAAGAGATTGCCCAACACAAAAGGAAAAGAAATGGTGAAGAAGTTGGGTGGTATTAGGTTCGGCTATGGAGAGAAAATGGGCAAGAAAGTTTGATCACAAGATAATGTCAATTTAAGAAAAGAGAAAAGGTTGATGAGAGGATCAAAAGAAAAGAATGGATGGAAGAAGAGTGCCTTGGTAGATTCAGCTATCAAGAGAAAATTGGAAAGAGTAAGTTGAGGGTTACGGCAAAGCAAGGGAGAAAAATGAACAATTTTGGACTAAGAAGTTTCGGCCAAAGCAAGGGGAATGTTTCGGCGAGATAAAGAATAATGAACAATTTTTGTTCTTGAGTGATTCGACAAGAAAAGAAAAAGGTTTGGAAAAGAAACTCAAAGTGTTCAAACAAAAGAAAAAAAAAAGTACCACTCAAGCACCAAATCTAGCAAAATGGCTTGCAAAATTCGGCTCTCCCTATTCCTTCACCAAAACCGTGTATTGTTTTGCCAAAAGGATAAGTGTTTACCAAAAACACTTTCCAAAACATTACCCATGAAAAAGGCCAACATGCTCCCTTCTCTTGCCTTTTTCTTTTGATTCTTTCCGTCATTATCCCTTATCTCCCTCATTACCATAATCCTTAGCCACCTTTCCATAATTTAAAAAGTCCACCTTACCAAAAATACAACCATGGCTGACACTATGGATGGGTAACTAAAAATTAAATCAAAAATTTTCACTTGATGGGATTTGAACCCCTTCCCTCCATGCTCTCCACTTGATGCCATAACCTCCTTGCCATATGCTTACTTATGCTAGCAAAATACACATTAATTTCCTTAAGCCTTGATGCCATTTACCTTCTCTCCTTAAAGTGCTTAAACACAAAAATTTTGCTAAGGCCCAATTCAACCCCAGCCTTCTTAGGACCCCTAAACATACACAATTAATATTTTTAACTAGCTTAACGCAAGAAATAATGCAACACATAAAATTCTAAATTTTAGGATGTTACAATTCTACCCCCTTAAAGAAAATTTCGGCCTCGAAATTTACCTGATTAAAAGAGATGAGGATATTGTTGCCGAATCGTGTCCTCTGGCCCCCATGTAGCTTCCTCTGATCCGTGATTATGCCATAGAACCTGGACTAACGGTATCGACTTCCTTCTCACCACCTTAACGTCCTGATCAAAAATCTGTACTGGCTTTTCTTCAAAAGACAAGTCAGGTCTTAACTCAACTTGCTCCACTGGTACAACATAAGATGGATCCGAACAATAACGCCTTAACATAGAGACATGAAATACGCTATGTATCTGACTTAACTCCGGAGGTAACTCAAGCTGATAAGCCACTGGCCCAACATGCTTCAATACACGGTATGGTCCGATGAACCTAGGGCTCAATTTGCCCTTTCGTCCAAATCTAAATATCTTCTTCCAAGGTGAGACCTTCAAAAAGACCTGATCACCCACCGCAAATTCTATATCCTTACGCTTCAGATCCGCGTATGATTTTTGTCTATCCGAAGCTTCTTTTAACCGAGCCCGAATTACCTTAACTTTCTCCTCCGTCTCCGAAATCAACTCAGGACCCAATAGTTGTTGCTCCTCTAGCTCAGTCCAACAAGTAGAAGTACGACATCTATGACCACACAACGCCTCGTAGGGTGCCATATGGATGCTGGATTGATAGCTGTTGTTGTACGCAAACTCTGCCAATGGTAGGAAATCCTCCTAACTACCCCTGAAGTCGATCACACAGCCTCTTAACATATCTTCTAGAATCTGGATCACTCTCTCCGACTGACTATCTGTCTGCGGATGAAATGACGTGCTGAAATTTAACCTTGTATCCAAAGCTTCATGTAAAGCCTTCCAAAACCGTGATGTAAACCTAGGGTCCCTGTCCGATACAATAGACACTGGTACCCCATGTAACCTCACGATCTCTGCTACATACAACTTGGCCAACTTCTGCAATGAATAATCCGTACGAATAGGTAGGACATGAGCAGCCTTCGTCAACCGATCCACTATTACCCAAACGGAATCTTTCTTAGTAGGCGTTAAGGGTAACCCACTAACAAAGTCCATTGTTATCCTTTCCCATTTCCATAATGGAATTTTCACCGGTTGAAGCAACCCTGACGGCAATTGATGTTCCGCTTTACCCTGCTGACATGTTAAGAACTTACTCATGAAATCAGTAACCTCCTATTTCAACCCTGGCCACGAATATTGCTCACGGAGGTCTCGGTACATTTTGATTCCCCCGGGGTGCATAGCATATGGACTACTATGCGCCTCACGCAGAATCATTTGTCTCAATTCCGAATCCTTGGGCATACACATTCTTCCTCGGAAACACAATACTCATCACTATTCAATCCAAAATCCCCTATCTTACCACCTTTCACTTGCTGAAGTCGAGAACCCAACGCTTCATCTAAGAACTGCTTTTCCTTAATCTGGCTTATCCATGCAGGCTTCACCTGAAGTTCGGCCAACAGGCTACCATCTTCATAAAGACTGAGGTGAGCGAACATCACTCTCAAATCTGATATCACCTTACGAATCAACGCATCTGCCACTACATTAGCCTTTCCGGAATGATATTCGATTAGAAAGTTATAATCCTTCAATAGTTCTATCCACCTCCGTTGTCTTAAATTCAACTCCTTCTGGGTAAGGAGGTACTTCAGACTCTTATGATCCGTATAGATATTTGACTTCTCACCGTACAGATAATATCTCCAAATCTTCAGAGCAAACACCACTGCAGCTAACTCCAAGTCATGCGTGGGATAGTTCACCTCATGCGGCCTTAATTGACGAGATGCATAAGCCACCACCTTTCCACCTTGCATCAACACACATCCCAAACCCGTGTGTGACGCATCACAATAAACAATAAACTCCTTACCAGCCTCAGGTTGAATCAACACTGGTGCTTCTGTCAGAATCTTCTTCAATTTCTCAAAGCTCTCTTGCTGCTTATCTGACCACACAAACGGTACTCCCTTACGCAACAGCTTAGTTAGGGGTGCAACAATCAACGAAAACCCTTCAACGAACCACCTGTAATAACCAGCCAACCCTAGAAAACTTTGAATTTCAACCACTGTCTTCGGTGGTTTCCAGTCCAACGCAGCCTCGACTTTCCGGGGATCAACTCTAATTCTTTCGGCAGACACAACATGCCCCAAAAAGGTCACTTCCTTCAGCCAAAATTCACACTTACTGAATTTGGCATACAGTTGCTTCTCCCTTAATATCTGCAATACTATCCGCAGATGCAAATCATGCTCTTCCTCATTCTTTGAGTACACCAAAATATCATCTATGAACACTACCACAAACCGGTCTAGATAGGGTTGGAAGACCAAGTTCATCATATCCATAAATGCAGTCAATCTGAACGGCATCACCAAGAACTTGTAATGCCCATAACGAGTTCAGAACGCAGTCTTATGAATATCAGCCTCCTTGACCTTAAGTTGGTGATATCCCGATCTCAAGTCTATCTTCGAGAACACCGAAGCTCCACGCAGTTGATCGAACAGATCGTCGATCCTCGGTAACAGATACTTATTCTTGATCGTCAGCTTATTCAATTGCCTATAATCGATGCACATACGCATCGACCCATCCTTCTTCTTAACAAATAAAACCGGTGCTCCCCACGGTGACACACTTGGTCGAATGAATCTGCGATCCAACAACTCCTGAATTTGAGCTTTAAGCTCCGCTAACTCCTTTGACGCCATTCTATAAGGAACAATGGACACCGGAGCCATTCTTGGCAACAATTCAATACCAAACTCTACCTCCCGATCAGGAGGCAATCCTGGGAGCTCCTCGGGAAAGACGTCCGAAAACTCTTTCACCGTTCTAACGCTATCTACCGACAACTCTTTGGCATCCAAAGCATTGATGAAGGCTAAGAACGCTCCATACCCCTTATGCACCAACTTTTCTACCTTTAAAGCAGATACCACGTTAGACTAATAGTTTCTTCTTTCACCTATCATCATTACTTCCTTATCCTCTGAAGTTCTTAGCACCATCTGCTTTGCAGCACAATCCAAGTTCGCACGATGTTTCACCAACCAATCCATGCCCAAAATAAGGTCGAACTCGCTGAATGGTAGTTCCATCAAGTCCGTCAGAAAAACTTCCCCTGAATTTCTAAGGGCACATCCCTAAACAACATATTTACTAGCGCCGACTGTCCTAAAGGGCTAATCACAGTTGTTTCTCTAGCCTAATCTTAGATCTAATGTTCAAGGTTCCAGACACAGCACAAGTAACATACAAATGGGTGGATCCAATATCTATCAAAGCAGTAACCGATTATGACATCAGGTACATCGCCATCCTCTCGACGTTTGACCGCATAGACTAACCCAGGCTGTCTTGCCTCCGCGTTACCCCTATTACCAGTACCTCTACCCGGTGCACCCTGACCTCGTCCTACGTTATTACCACCTCGACCTGGCCCACGGCCTCTCGGCGGCTGTTGAGCGCCTCTAGCTGACTGCGCATAATCGTTACAAACACCCTGAGTCTGAGCAGGCTGTCGATGGCAATCTCTAAGCCGATGGTCCTTGGAACCACATTTGAAACAACCACCGGTTCTCTTCTAGCATTCACTCGAGTGAGGTTTCTCGCAATCCGCACATGGCTGTATTTGATTGGTAGCAGCTGATACTCTAGCTCGAGCTGACTCCTCATTCCTGGGCCTCTTTTGAAACCCTCTAGCAGGACTTGAGTACCCCGAGTCTCTCTTGTTCCTGCCCTTATCCATGTCTCGATTTTGCCTCTCTGAGTGTTTAACCTCTTCAGCTATCTCGGCTTTCTCCACCAGTGTGGCAAAATTCCTTTCTTTCTGTGGGGCTATCAGTACCTACAACTCATCACGCAACCTGTCCTAAAAACGCACACAACGTTCATAATCAGTCGGCACTATTCCTCGGGCATACCGACTCAGACGCAGAAATTTCGCCTCGTTTGCTGCCACAGATTTACCTCCTTAGACCAGATTCAGGAATTCCTTCCTTCGGGCATCCACATAGCTAGCCCCCAACATATTTTCCTTGAAATAAGGTTTTAAAGAATTCCCAGGTAATGCGATCAGCTTGAGTGCCTTCTCGAACAGTTAGCCACCACTGGTACGCCTCGTCTCTCAACAATGACACAGCTCCTTTTAGTTTTTGCTCGTCGGTACAATCCAAACCGTCCATGATCTGTTCCACCGCTGCGAGCCAGTACTCCGCTACATTTGGGGCTACACCCGAGATACCCCTAAAAACCTCAGCTCCATTCGATCTGAGTCGCTCAAATATTGACCCATGAGTTGCTGACCCAGTTCTTGCCCCAGTAACCCTTTCCAGAACTCGCAACATTGCTTGGGACAGAGCGCCATTGTCTCTCATACGATCATGTGACCCAGCTTCAGTCACAGGTGACGCAGGTGCGTCCATTTTCGGCATATGTCCCGATGCCTCAGATACAACTCTAGCGCCACGGCCTCTACCACGACCACGTCTACCGCGTCCACGTCCTCTAGTGCTCATATTTGCTAATTCGCTTTAATCTGGTTAAGAGTCTTATGAATCAGTATGCTATTTCAGTGTTTATTAACAATATTTTATGAAGTATAGGAAGTAAAGTCGTTTTCGCAAAACGCATCCTATAGTCTCAATCTCTATAGTTTCAGTTCCTAAACTAAAAGTTCTAGAGATTTCTACAGTCATACCATAATATTAAAAATAAACAGATACTTACTTGACTTGGTGCCAGATACCCGAGGTGCCATACTTCCTTTAAAACATGCATTTATAATTTAAAATTTAAACAGCACGTTTTTGAACCCAAACCACAACCGAGTTTTGCAACCGGGCTTTGATGCCATAAAATGTAACACCCCAAACTCGGCCCATGCGTTATGACCGAATCTTGTTGAGAAAACATGTTAAAATCTTTTTTATTCGTACTAATATGTATTGAATTACTAAAATTAAGAAAAACAAGTTTTGATTTGAAATATTTGATAAATACTACTAACCTCGAGGATTGATTGATAAATCGATAAATTTGAACTAGAGATTTTATAAACCGTGACTTTTGAAAATATTAATTGATAATTCGAGAGAAAATTTCCGAGTTAAAATATTCATAGAAGTTTGTTATGAAATCTATTTGTTAATCGATTTTGGAAAACCATTATTTAAGTTTTTAGAAAAATTCCCATTTAAAATAATTTTAAGGAAAATTATAAGTTCATCAAACATAAAGCAAAAATAAAATAAATTAGAGGCCTTATTACAACATAAAAACCCAAAAGAGTAAAGTAAACGGAAATAGAAATCTAAAGTTCAAAATAAAACACCATTTCTGAAGTATGGCCTTCACCGAGTCATCCATGGCCCAAATCCACGTTACTGAGCATTACCTGCAAGGGTTTAAGGAAACGGTGTGAGTTACTAGAACTCAGTGTATAATCTCCTTACCGTTGTCCACTGGGCTTGAACCTGTTTAGCAAAATTTGGGCCTGAGCCCATAAAGCATAATCTTGGGCCGAAGCCCATTTACATAACAGAACATATATATATATATATGTGTGTGTGTGTGTGTGTGTGTGTGTGTGTGTGTAATGCATGCAACCCAACCCATCCTAATCCGCTACACCACCCGTACCATCCCATCACACTGTGGGGATCAAGTTGGGCCGAAGCCCATTTACATAACAGAACATATATATATATATATGTGTGTGTGTGTGTGTGTGTGTGTGTGTGTGTGTAATGCATGCAACCCAACCCATCCTAGTAATCCATCCGCTACACACCACCCGTACCATCCCATCACACTGTGGGGATCAAGTCAACCCACCCCGCCAAACACACCAATCGCAGGCAAGTTGCCATTTATAATATATTTGATTGTGGCCAAGCCACCGGAATCATAGTGAATCATAATAATCATTTTTGTGGTGGTGCCACCGGCTACACTTCTCTTCAACATTTTTCCCATTCCGTGTAGAATTATGTAAATGCAACATACATAATAAAGCATAATATTTACAAATATAAACAACAATCATTAGTCCAATATTTTATTACAATGAATCTACCCATTTTAGCACTTTTGAAAGTTGGCCCATTAAGGCAATCTAGTAAATCGACCCATAGGGGCATTTCAGTAATTCGACCCATAGGGGCATTTCGGTAATTCGACCCATAGGGGCATTTCGATATTTCGGCCCATAGGGGCATTTCGATAATTCGGCCCGTAGAGGCATTTCGGTAAATTTCACAATTTTTAGTACCGATTTTTGACAAATCTATCGAAATAATGTAATTTAGGCCAATTTCTCGGTTTATGCCATATCACGATTTTAATCATAAAAATAATAATGATCTATTTCCAATATGATATCGAATCTTAAAATCTACGGAATAACGGTGTGGGATTACACACCTGATTATGGTAAGGATTAAACCGTCTTGATCGTCGGCACTTATGACAACATAACACTCTATTAATCTAACGGACGAGATTTATTAATCCAAAACTAAACCAAGCGATCTATACTACTTACTCTCAAAATCATGAACGACCACAATTTGTCGATTCTCACCGGATGATGGTCCACAACTCGGTGGAAAATCCCGAATCGCGATACTGCCCTTCGCTTGAACTTAGGAGTAGGAATCGTAAATCCGCTCCTTTTGTGATCTCCAATCGCTTTCCCTTTCAAATCGGTTCCACTTGCCTCCATAGGAAAAAGTCGTAATCAAAAACGATATTACAATATATATCGATTGTCTAAGGGAAAAAGGGTTCGGCTTACCACTATCTCCGTAAAATCAACAAGTAATAATAACGGGCGATTTAGTCCCTAAAACAACTGATTAGACAAATCTATCATTCCATTTTAACGGAATGAACAAATATTGAGAGGTATCGAGATGAACTTTAAAGAAATCTTTTACCTTGACAATAGTAGATCCAACTTTCCCCGATTGGACTTATGACTAGAATTGAATCGTCAATAATGTGGTTTTCGGCCACCCACTATAACACTACGAAAAAGTATTGATCACAACATGAGAGTGATGGAGAATAATGATGTTTCGATAAGAAACAAAGTAAACTAACCGAATAACGATGAACACACATATTCAGCTAGGAAAAGAAAATGAAATGAAAAGAGGGATATAAGATCACTTACTGATTCGATTAAGAAGAGATTGTCCAACACAAAAGGAAAAGAAATGGTGAATAAGTAGGGTGGTATTAGGTTCAGCTATGGAGAGAAAATGGGCAAGAAAGTTTGACCACAAGATAATGTCAATTTAGGAAAAGAGAAAAGGTTGATGAGAGGATCAAAAGGAAAGAATGGATGGAAGAAGAGTGCCTTTGTAGATTCGGCTATCAAGAGAAAATGGGCAAGAGTAAGTTGAGGGTTACGGCAAAGCAAGGGAGAAAAATGAACAATTTTGGACTAAGAAGTTTCGGCCAAAGCAAGGGGAATGTTTCGGCAAGACAAAGAATAATGAACAATTTTTGTTCTTGAGTGATTCGGCAAGAAAGGAAAAAGGTTTGGAAAAGAAACTCAAAGTGTTCAAACAAAAGAAAAAAAAAGTACCACTCAAGCACCAAATCTAGCAAAATGGCTTGCAAAATTCGGCTCTCCCTATTCCTTCACCAAAACCGTGTATTGTTTTGCCAAAAGGATAAGTGTTGACCAAAAACACTTTCCAAAACATTACCCATGAAAAAGGCCAACATGCTCCCTTCTCTTGCCTTTTTCTTTTGATTATTTCCTTCATTATCCCTTATCTCCCTCCTTACCATAATCCTGAGCCACCTTTCCATAATTTAAAAAGTCCACCTTACCAAAGATAACTAAAAAATAAATCAAAATTTTGCACTTGATGGGATTTGAACCCCTTCCCTCCATGCTCTCCACTTGATGCCATAACCTCCTTGCCATATGCTCGCTTATGCTAGCAAGATACACATTAATTTCCTTAAGCCTTGATGCCATTTACCTTCTCTCCTTAAAGTGCTTAAACACAAAAATTTTGCTATGGCCCAATTCAACCTCGAGCCTTCTTAGGACCCCTAAACATACACAATTAATATTTTTAACTAGCTTAACGTAAGAAATAATGCAACACATAAAATTCTAAATTTTAGGATGTTATAAGTGGCATTGGTGTTCATCTTTGCCGAAAATACAAGGGAAAAAGAAAAGAAAAAGAGTCTTAGGGTTCGGCTAGAATTTGGCTTGATTGAGGTATGTTTTTTGATCCATTTTTGATGATTTTTACGTTTTTGTGATCGTTGCTTTTTGTGTTCTATAAAGCCCATGCTTGAATTCATGAAATTAAGGATGATTTTGAGTTATGCCATTGATGAATATGTGAGCTTTGTGTTGATAGTTGGTGAAATATGAAAGCTTGATGTATGATAAATATGTTTTTTATTTGGAATTTTTGACGAAATTTATTATTAAGGGCTGGAAACACAAAGATTTATATACTTTTTCATACCTAATTTTACTTAAAATCATGCATTTTCGATAGGATTTTTGTCATAAAATAATTAATTTTTATAAAATAATTAAATTGTATTAAAGCTTTGAACATATTGTTTTTTAGTCAATTTTACAATTATTTTTAGTGAATTTTGATTATTTTTGACAGATTCGTACAAAGGGCGAATATTGACCTGGCAGACACCGTTAGAAGAACAAAAGTGAGAAGCAATTTGAAGTAACAAGGTAAAATAATTTCAGCCTAAGACGGTCCAAATATGTGTATTAATTCATAATATAATTAATTTTAATTTATTCCCAAATTTATTTGGGCTAAATAAATTAATTTTAATTAATTATGGAAAAAGGGCACAGTTGAACCGCACCAGTTGAACCAAATTGAGCGAACCAAACCAGCCACCAATTGGGCAGCCCAGAATCGTTCAAATGCTGACCCAAATCAGCATTTTAGCTGATTAAATGATCTTGCAAAAAGGCCCTTGGAATGCTTCCAAATTGCATTCAAACCCCACCTTAAATTAATGCTTTACAGATTCGCCCCAGGCTAATTTTAGCAAAGTTCAAAGTCTCAACTTTGCCATGTAGGATGGCCGGCCATGAGGGGGCTCTTTGGCTGCTGAAATTTTCTATTTTTAGCAGCCATCCTCAACTATATAAACCCCCATTTGCTGCCCATTCAAAGCATCCCTCATTCACATCTCTTCCCTCACAACTCTTCTCTCCTCTCTCACTTTTTCTCTCATTTTCCCATTCAAAGTTCCTTGCTCGTGTGCCGATTTCTCCTCTTGGGAAAGGGGTCTTCTCCAGCCATTTTGGAGCAGCAATTGAATATTCATAGCAGCCTTGATCGGTGAGGACAACAAAGAAGGAAGAACGGAGCAACCTAGTCAAGCCACGGAAAACCACCGAATTTGATTCTTATTCCCTATCTCTTTAATAATTGTTGTTTTTATGATGAACATATCTATGAATATTTATGTTATTGGAATGGTTAATTTAATCAGCTTAGCTTGAATTTAATTCATGTTGGGTTGATTGCATTTCGTCTTCTTGATTTGTTAAATTTATGTTTATGCTGTTATAGGCCTCGGTAAAATGCTTGATTAAGTAAAATATGCCTAAGTTATTCTGGCATTATAATTGTTTAAATAACTAAAGAATTAATTATTTATACGCATTGAAATTGTAATTAATGGACACAGTACTTAATCAGTGCATGTTTAATTCTTCTAAGGTAGCTGAAGATTAGATTAGCATTGTATTTGGCGATACATATGCCTTGCATAACTTGCAAGATTATTGTGATTGTAAGGATACTTTGTTACCTCACATAGTCTTTTATATGCTTATTAGGTTGAATTAATCATTTGAATCGACATAAGAATATGCGAGAGATTGTTTAATTTAATCAGTATGTATGTGCAATAACATGTTTACCTTTATAAACCTGTTTTATCGGTCGAATTGACATAGGCATATATACAAGAGATGAATGGATTTTTTATTTGTAAATATGTTCATAAGTTAGCAAATTACCGAGTTGCCGTGATTTATTCATAACAAGTATAAGCATAAGTTTAATAATTCTAAGGTAAGGAAATATAATTAATCCAACACAATTATATCATCTTGATTAAAATCAACTTTTGAAATCGTGCATTAGAACTTTATTTTATTTTATTTTATTTTACTTTGTTTTCTAGTTTTTAATCATTTCTCAAATCCAAATATTTTTCCTTCACCAAAGTGTTTAAAATTACTTTCATAAATAATTCTTTTACAGTCCCTGTGGGTACTATAACTCGACATTTACTTGTCCCTTTATTACTTGTTGCGATTGTGTACACTTGCACATTTCCATCGTTCCAAGAGCTAATTTGTAAAAATGTAACTTGGAGGGGTTAAAATGTGAAATAAATGAAAGATATGGGCTGCTAGGGACTAGTATGAAATTTGGCCAATCTTGGGTGTGAATAAATTATGTGGATTTTGTGTAATTGTGAAATAGGGACTAAAATGTCAAAATGTAAAATTATGGTGGGTAAAGTGTAAAATGCTTTAACTATGTATTGTGGATTGTTTTGGATGAAAATGAGATTGAATGAATCGAATTTGATATTATATAGATCAAGAAAAGAGGAATTTAGACTTAGATTGAGGCAAGAACAAAGTGCTCGATTGATCGACTAGTGTCGTTGTTTTTACGTCCGAGGTAAGTTCGTGTATAATACTAATTGTTTAAACAATGTTTACCTATTATGAAATGAATGTAAATGTGATTGTTGAATTGGTAATGTGATATGTGAATTCGAAGATATGTGGCACTATGTGTGCGTGAATAGAATAGTTATTGTGATGAATTGCACTAAGTGTGCGAGATAAAGAAATGTATCGACTATATTAGTTGGCACTGTGTATGCGATACCGAGACATCTTCAGTTTTATATGATGGCACTAAGTGTGCGATACTATTGTAGTTTCAGCTAATTAAATGGCACTGAGTGTGCGTGTTCATTGAACGTTTAAAGAGGATCAAACGAATTATGGCTTGGAGCATTGAGTAGTAAATGAGATAGACAAATACGTGATGGTACAGGTATGTACAGAACCTATGTGGTTGATGATATTGTGTATGAGATCAATGGATGAGTATGTGAATGGATATGCAAAAAAATGGCTTGAGTAGTGATGTGAATTGAATAAAGTGATAATTGATTTTTAGTTGTTGGATCTAAATTGTTGAGTTAATTGTGTTATATTACAAACTTACTAAGCTTTAAAGCTTACTGTGTGAAGTCTTTCCTTATTTTATAGTGTCATTAAAACTAGCTCGGATCCAAGAATTGTCAGCGACTCAATTACACTATCGGACATCTATTTTGGTACCTTTTTGGAAGTTGTATATATGGTATATGGCATGTATAGGCTAGAGAGGTTGTGAAATGTTTTGAGATGTATAAATCTTGTTATGTGAAAATGGTGTAAGTGATATGTAAATATGGTCTTGTGTGAATGGCCATTATGGTATGTTTTGGTGAAATAGGAATGGTATGTTTCATGCTTGATTTGGTAGTTGAGATGGTAAATGATTGTATGTTATTTGATGTTGGAACTGAACATGTAGGGATGACCCAAATTGGGTGGCAATTTGGCCTTGTAAATGGCCTATATTATCCACACAGGTGAGCACACGGACGTGTGTCTCAACCGTGTTCTTCACTGTCTTTATTCAAAGTAGGCCAGACTTGCACACGGGCCAGACCCATGGGCGTGTGACATGCCGTGTGACCATAATCAGTGTTGCACACGGGCCAGACACACGGGCGTGTGACAGGCCGTGTGACCATAGGCAAATTTGTACATAGTGTAAAATATGGTCTAAGGCATGGCCGTGTGAGGCACACGGTCTAGCCACACGGGCGTGTGCCCTGTTTAAGATGAAAATTTTCTAAGTTTTGTAAAGTTTTCGAATGAGATCGGTTTGGTCCCGAACCTTCTTTAAAGCATGTTTAAGGTCTCGTAGACTTACTAGAGGGACTTTGTATTGTTGATTAATATGATGTATTGATTTGTGAGTCATGATAGTATAAATGTTTCGATTTGACCGGTAATACCTCGTAACCCTAGTCTGGCGATGGATACAAGTTATGGGTGTTACACCATATACTTTTAATGATTTTTCTCTTGTAAAAGTTTTGGGGACCTCTATGTTTATAGAAATTTAAGCTATTTTTAACAAAGTTTTGTTTTGAATTTTCTCCTTTTTCTAAAACTTTGTTAAAGTGAGCTTTTTCACTCTTAAGTAGCTCAAGTTGCTTTTGATGATCATCATGAACTTTAGAAAGCAAATTATGCAAGTCTAAATTCTTTTTCTAAAAATGATTTATACTAGCTTGCATATCATTTATTTTGTCTTCAAGTTCATGATTGACTTTGGAGAGTGTATTGTTTTTATCTTTAAGTTTTGGAATAGTTTCTTTATATTTTGAAACCATTAATTTAAACTCCAAACCCAACTCATCATAGGCATCTTGTAACTCATCAAAAGAATAAGAATTTAAATTAGATAAGTTAGAAGTTACCTTAATATCGTCTATGGCCATAAGGCAAAGATTGGGTACTTTTTGATCTTTATTGTCTGATGAATCTTCATCACTCCAAGAAGCAACATGAGCTTTAAGATGTTGTTTGCTTGACCCTCTTTTCTTCCATTGAGGACAATCAAATTTGATGTGTCCCAGTTTCTTACATTCATAGCATATAATGAGGTCCTTCTCTTTAGTAGATTCAATCTTGAGTCTTTCCTTCTTTTGGAATTGTCTTCCTTTGTTGGACCTTATAAAACTTTTGAATCTTCTTGCAAATATTGTCATCTCTTTATCCTCATCCACATCTTCATTTGAATTTCCTTCTTCTATTGTGGACTTGAGGGTAGCACCAACCTTCTTTTTTTCAACTTTTTCTTCTCCTTTGTTCACTCCATTGAGTCTCATTTCATGAATGAGCAAGGAACCAATAAGCTCATATAATGAAAGAGTATCTAAATTCTTAGTTTCCTCTATGGTTGTAACTTTGGTATCCAAGATAAAGGCAAGCTTCTAAGCATTTTCTGGACTACTTTATTGGGATAGGTCTTCTCATAGGATTTGAGTTCATTGATGATGATGGTGAACCTATCAAACTTAACTTTGATGTCCTCATCGGGCTTCATCATAAAGGTCTCATAATTAAGAGTGAGAATTCCCACTTTTGATTTCTTAACTTGATCGGTACCCTCATGAGTGACCTCTAATTTGTCCCAAAAATTTGATTACATATGGATAAAAGGTTTTTTATAAATTCTGTGCCATGTACAACCTAAAGCCTGGAGTAGTTATTAGGAAAAAGTATTTTTTTCTTTCTTTAATGTGACAGGTAGACTAAAGTGAAATGATGGCATGGGAAAGGTAAGTTGCAGGTTATTAGGAAAAAGTATTTTTTTCTTCTTTGGGACAATTATAAAAAAATAAAAAATGGTAAAAATAAAAGAGAAATAGGGACTAAACATGTTATGAAGTAAATACCAATCATCAATAAAAGAAAACAAAAGAACAAGAAATAAGAGAACACAAGAGAAGAAATTATTTTTATTCATAAATAGGGATGTTTTACAATGCTTTTCCAATATATATATATATATATATATATATAGACATAAGAAGTCTACATGGTATAAATCTCTACTTCTAATAAACATTAAGGTCCTAATGTGTTAGCTTTGATGTCCCAAGATTTTCATGTAACAACATTTAAGATAAAATTTATATAATATATTTTCTAAGTCATTTAGTGAAAATATGGTTGAACATTTTATCTGTAATGGCTCGATTTTTAGTGGTATTAGAAAATGCGATTTCGGAACCCCATTTCCATAAATCAAGTACGTAAATATAAAATAAAAATGTTTATGGAGTTAGTATAAAAATATATTGAAGGATGGTCGAGAAATTTAGCCAATAAAATATTTAATTAAAGCTTAGGGACTAAATTGTAAAACTCCAATCTCTCTAGAGTTTTAATTTAAAAAAGGCTTAAGGAAGAAATTAAAAGCTAACAGAAAAATAAAAATAACATTAATACATACGGTTTCTAGGTAGGGACGACACACTAGGGTCTTAGGCAAAAATACAGTAAATAAAAATTATACAAGAGAGGGGAATTAAGCTCAAGTCTCAAGGATAATTTCACTAACTCTTAACCATCAGGCCAATTAGTCATTCTTGCTACAACCATGCAATGTTATCAATATAAGTTTGGGATATGACATGATGTGTACCCTAGAGGACAATGTAAAATGTGTGGTATCCCTACTTATGGAAGAAGCGCAATGGTGGTAGATGACTTTGATGTTTTAACCCCGAGAGATCGGGTAAATTAGGAATTCTTTCAAGCTAAAAGAGAAAAGAAATAATCAAATTGAATATATTTAAAAAAGAATAAAAGAGAGTTCAAGGAGTTGAAATAGGGAGATATGATAGTAGCTGAATATGAACAGAACTTTGTTCGCCTGAGTAAATGTGCTCAGGAACTTGTGACCACTGAACCTGACACGTGCACCGATTTTGAATGGGGATTGAATGGATACATTCGAATTATGTTCGAAGCTTAAGAGTTAAAGGAGTTTGAGATTTTATCCAAGTGAGCTCAAAAAATAGAAGATATGTGAAACAAAGAAAAAAACAAGCTGAGTACAAGACCCAAGATTTCGTAAAGCGTAGTATGGCCAGAATATTCTCGGCACCAAAAACTAAGAAGACGAGAATCTTATGAATCCATTCCTACACTCCTTTGGGAATCTCTAGGAGAGAAGTTCCAAGGCCGAGTAATTCGCGACCTTAAGCTACATTAATAGCTAGTGTAGGAAATGTCTACAATGCGCGTAGATCAGTTTGCAAGTATTGTGGGAAAGGTTGTAATATCCTGATTTTGTAGGTCTGTGCCTTTGGTGTGTTGCATGGCTAAGTTAGTAGGTAAAGGCTTTGAGGTGTGGATTGGGCTCAGGTTTGGGCTTAAAACCTAGGTTAAAGTGCTTATAAGTAATGTTAGTTTATAATTAAAAGTTAAATAATTATATTTGGTAGCAAGCTGGGCTTGTGGCCCAAAGTTTAGAGGAGTTTTTAGTGGGCATCAAGGTGGCGTCACAAGGGGGAGGAATTGGGCTTAGTGCGGCCGATTGGGGCCCAAATTAATGGGTCAAATTTCGGTACTTAAAGGGGGAAGGGATGGACGACACTTAGGCTACAATTTAGGAGCTTAATTCTTTTATTTTTAAGTGATAAATGAGGATAATTAGGAAGGAAGGATAAAGGTTGAATGGATAAGAGATGTGATAAGTGATGGATAAAGTTATCAAGAGGCAGAGAGTTGGCCGAAATTCCAACTCTGTGTGTGGTTGTGTGTGTGTGCCGAAATTTAGTGTTAAGGTAATAGGATTTTCGGCATTTGGATGGGTTGCTACTTCTTGAAACCTTGTTATTTTCTCTCAATCTCTCCTTTTGTCGAAAATCACCTAAGCTTTCTCCTCTTTTCTCTTTTCCCTCCCATAGCCGAAACTCCTTTAGACTTTTCTCTTTTCTTTCATTCTCTTGAAGCCGAATCCTCTATTCATACTTCTTCTTCCATAGCCGAATCTACAAGGAAGGTTTTTTTGTTTCCCGAAGGTACACCATAAGTCGAATACACCTTAGTAATCTGGTAAGTTTCGGGATTTCTTTCCTCTACGATTCCTTTATTTTTATCAAGTACTAATCCGAATCACTTGTTCAAGGGCCCTGTCAATTTTAATCTTTACCCCTAGAAGCCGAATCTGACTCACTAAAAGTCTCCTGTGCCGATTTGTGAAAAAGCCGAAGGTAGGATGGTATAGGTTTGGCCTAATGGCCACTCTCTCATTCTTTATTCTTTTGGCCGATTTTCATAAGGGACTAATGGGTTGTGATTGAAGGGTTCGTTTAATATATGAGTGGTGGCCGAATGTAGGTTGGTGGTGATGATTTCATAAAAACTTTCGGGATTCAACAGTATAAGTAAGGGTTCGTTTAAGCACTCTGATTAATTATTAGATATCAACGTTTAATTGGTTTAGTGACCAAAGGGTTATTATGGCCGTTAATAACAGTCGAGCAGTAGGAGGGGTTGGATCTGTAAACCCAACGCCAAAGTAGCGTAGAAGCAGTAAAAGTAGTTGTACGAAAACCAGGTGTGTAACTCTTACACACTTTCTTACGTAATATGTTTTATGTTATGCATTGTTTAAAAGCCGGAATAACAGCAATGGTTATGAGAATACCCTTATGGGTAAAAGCAAGGATACCGGGTAAGTTGTTATTCTGTAAATGTGATTTTATATGTTAAGCATGATCATATTGATATTGATTACATGAGTACATGTCATGGGTGATGAGAGGAGGGGGAAGTATGATCTGTCAGACTGTCACCAGTGATTTGGTATCACACCGTGGGTTGGCCCCACATATTACAAAATTGTGACTAAGTCTCAGTGGTTTGGCACCACCAGTGGTTTGGTACCACATATGTTTATTCTGTAACTTCAGTTACCAGTGGTTTGGCACCACCAGTGGTTTGGTACCACAAGGGGTAGATTCGGGAGGCCCGGATGGATACTTAAGTGGGTTGCATGACTTGCATATTATCGTATGAACTTGTGTAAGAGCATGATTTTTCTTGGGATAGGGATTTATACACTAAGTCTCGGTGACTCACCCCTTCCTTTACATTTTGCAGATCAGACTTAGATCGTGGATATGGAGCCGGAGTGGACTTAAGGTGGCCATGCACAGCATTTGGTTCATTACAGAATTTTCAATTCAGACTTAGAACTTTTATTAAATTTTGGTTTTTTTTTAGTTATGTAACAAGGCCGCCTAACTTTTAACTTTGGGATGTTTTATTTGGTTGTTCTTATAACTTACGATAGGCATACTTGGTAAAATATGGATTGGTTGTTTTTTTTTTAAACCTCGATAAGTATGTGTTTTCTGAAATACTCACTAATTAAGTAATAAATATGGAGTAACAATTAAGCAACTAAGTTTTTCTTAAACCAAGCTTTAACACGTTTTGAACGCCACCACATGCAAATTCGTTTTCTCCAAAATTATTCAAAAGTTTTCTCCTTAAGCAAAAGTTGACAAATCGATTTTCAAACATTTCATTCCGTGGCACGCCAGATCCGGTTGTAGCGTTTTAACCGGGTTTGGGGTGTTACATTTTGGTATCAGAGCCCAGTTCAAAAGCTCGGTTGTGGGCTTGGGGCCCAAAATATGCTTTAAAAGTTTGAGAAATGATTATTTTTTTTTCCGGGAAGCATGGCACCTGAGTTTTCGGCGCCGATCCACCCAGGTAAGTACCCTAACTTTTGTTGTGATATATTTATTGGGCTTTGTGGGCTTAGGCGTAGTTAAGCATGATAGTACTCATGAACTCTAGGCTTGGACAAACAACTTCTCAAATCCATAAGACTTAACTTTATTAAACAAAACCTGTAAACGAGTCACAAGGCTAAAGTGTGGCAACAAGCATATGCATGTCTAGGAGTAGATCCGGAAGAGCTTGGTATTTAAGCAGTCCGAGTGACTTACCTCCTCTTCGCTGGAATCTTACCTGGTGCATAGTAATTGTTCACTTTAGCTATGATAGGGTGTGGCAATAGGCATATGCATGTCTAGGAAAGGATTCAGGGAAAGCTTGGTATTTAAGCAGTCCTAGTGACTCACCTCCTTTTCAGTAGAATCCTACCTGGTGCATAGTGACTATTCACCTTAGTTACAAGGACGTGTTGACAGGCCAAAACTTACAACAAAAACCCGAAAGGGACCAGCCACACTGTTTTGTAAAAACCCTAGTTTTGAAATTACCAAATTACCCCTGGATTTGTGGAAACAACCTTAGAATTGAAAAATAACCAAAATACTCCTAGATTTACAAAATTATCGAAATACCCCCGAATTTGCAAAATTACCGAAATACCCCGGAGTTGGGAAAATTACCAAAATACCCTTATTCTGCAAAATAACTCGAGACCATATTTTGGAAAATCACGAAAATACCCCTGTAGGTTAAAATTACGAAAATACCCCTAAATGTTGAATGTGGTCTGTGGATGTTGTTTGTGTGATAAATGTACCTAGAACTAGGAGATAATCCTGGAATTGGAACTTTAAGACAGATTCGTATGCGAAAGAACCACTTTTAAAACTACTTCTCATAAAATTTTCCGTGGATAAATAGTGAATAGAGTTAATAATTCATAAAATTCTTAAACCAGCTAAACGCGAACGAGAAGAATGAGTACAAGAGGTCGTGGACATCCGTCGCGTGGCCGTGGTAGGGGTAGGATGACCTTGTCGGAGCCAGCGGGGTCTGGCCATGGGTCCGAAAACGTGCTGTCGGATTTGCCGGCGGCTGAAGCTGAGTTTCAGGATCAAACTGGTGGTAACGATGCGGTATCTCAGGTTGTACTGCGAGTTTTGGAACGAGTAGCCGGGGCAGGCACGGGTGCAGGAGCCCGAAAATCTGTGGCTGAACGACTCCGGGCTAATGGAGCGGAGGTGTTTAGGGGAGTTTCTGGAGTGGCTCCCAACACAGCTGAGTACTTGCTAGAGGCGACCGAACGTATAATGGATGATTTGGACTTCTCGGCTGAGGAGAAGTTAAAGGGGATAGTGTCTCTCCTCCGGGATGAGTCGTATCAGTGGTGGCTCACGGTTAGGGATGGTGCAGTGGCCGATGATATCACCTGGGATTATTTTAAGACAGCCTATCAGAGGAAGTATGTGGGAGCTGGGTATACTGATGCACAACGTAGGGCGTTCTTGAACTTGGTTCAGGGGAATAAGTTGGTACCGGAGTACGAAGCTGAATTCTTGAGGCTGAGTAGGTATGCTCGGGGTATGGTGGCTACAGAACATGAGCGTTGTGTTAGGTTCGAGGACGAGTTAAGAGATGAGCTGCGGGTGTTAATTGCACCTCAGTGTGAAAGGGAATTTGTCGTTCTCGTAGAAAAGGCTAAGGTAGCTGAGGAGGTGAAGCGAACTGAGAGGCGGAATCTGGACAGAAGTAAGGATAAAAGGAGTTTTGGGTCATCAGGGTTGCTGGGAGTTCACAGAAGAGGGCTAGATTTGGTGGACCGAATAGAGCCGCAAAGCCTACTGGTGCTCACTGGCCACCTTAGTATGCTAGATGCGGGAAGTCCCATTCGGGAGAGTGTTTGGTTGGTAGTAGAGGGTGCTTTGAGTGCGGGTCAATGGAGCACCGGGTAAGGGATTGTTCGCGGAAGTTAGCTAGGACACAAGCTGAGGGTCAAGGACGCGGTCAATTCAGGAGGGATGGTCAACAACCACAGAGGGGTCGAGGTGCAGCTAGGGGTGGTAATGGTAATGGTAACGGGCGAGGCCGAGGAGCACCTGGCCGAGGTGCTGGAGGTGCTGATGCTAGACAGCCTAAGTTGGTTTATACAGCCAAACGTCGAGAGGAGGGTGACGCACCGGACATTATAACCGGTACGTTTATAATTCTTGGGTTGCCTTACATTGCTTTAATTGATGTTGGTTCAACACATTCATATGTTGCTAGTAGTATAGTGGGAACTTTGAACTTAGTTAGTGAGACTGCTGCTAGGAAGATGACAGTAGTTAGCCCTTTAAGACACTCTGTGGTGGTGGATAAACTGTATAGAGAAGTACCCTTAGAACTTCAAGGGGTCGTGTTTCAAGCGGATTTGATGGAACTACCCTTCGGGGAGTTCGATTTAATCTTAGGAATGGATTGGTTGGTAAAGTACCAGGCAGAGCTGGACTGTGCAGCTAAGCGGTTGGTGCTGAAGTCGGTTGAGGGTGAAAAGGTGGTAATGATAGGAGAGAGAAGGAATTACCTATCTAATGTGGTGTCTGCGCTAAAGGCGGAGAAGATGGTAAGGAAAGGATGTGAGGCGGTTATGGTCTACGTGTGTGCCTTGGAAGTTTAGGAATCAAGAATGGAGAATGTTCGAACAGTGAAAGACTTTGTCGATGTCTTTCCGGAAGAGCTCTCGGGTTTACCCCCGGATCGTGAAGTGGAGTTCGATATAGATCTTCTATCGGGAACAGCGCTAGTGTCTATTGCTCCATATAGGATGGTGCCAAAGGAATTGATGGAGTTGAAAGCGCAGATTCAGGAGTTGCTGGATCGGGGTTTTATCCGGCCAAGTGTTTCACCGTGGGGAGCGCCGGTACTCTTTGTTAAGAAGAAGGACGAGTCGATGCGAATGTGCATAGACTATCGTCAGTTGAATAAATTGACAATTAAGAACTAGTATCCTTTGCCTAGGATAGATGACTTGTTCGACCAGCTTAAGGGAGCATCGGTCTTCTCCAAGATAGATTTAAGGTCGGGGTATCACCAACTTAAGGTAAAGGAGACAGATATCCATAATACGATGTTTCGTACTCGATACGGGCACTATGAATTCTTGGTTATGCCGTTCGGGTTGACGAACGCACCGGCAGCGTTTATGGATATGATGAATCGGGTGTTCCAGCCGTACTTGGATCGATTCGTCGTAGTATTTATCAACGATATTCTGGTATACTCGAAATCAGAGGAGGAGCATGACGCACATTTGCGAGTGGTGTTGCAGATTCTTAGGGAAAAGCGTTTATACGCCAAGTTTAGTAAGTGCGAGTTCTGGTTGAAGGAGGTTACTTTCTTGGGGTATGTAGTGTCAGCTGAGGGGATTAGAGTGGACCCTCGAAAGGTTGAGGCTGTTTTGGATTGGAAGCCACCGAAGTCTGTGGCAGAGGTTTGAAGCTTTCTAGGGTTGGCAGGGTATTACCGGAGGTTTGTGGAAGGGTTCTCACTGATTGCAGCTCCATTAACAAAGTTGTTAAGAAAAGGGGTTCCGTTTGTGTGGTCAGACAAGCAACAGGAAAGTTTTGAGAAGTTAAAGAATATTTTGACGGAAGCTCCGGTATTGATTCAACCGGAAGCTGGAAAAGAGTTTATGGTTTATTGTGATGCGTCCCATACGGGATTGGGATGTGTGCTGATGCAGGAGGGGAAGGTAGTAGCGTATGCTTCCCGACAGTTAAGACCTCACGAAGTGAACTACCCGACGCATGATCTGGAATTGGCTGCAGTAGTTTTCGCGCTGAAAATTTGGAGACATTATTTGTATGGAAAGAAGTCGATAGTGTATACGGATCACAAGAGCTTGAAGTACCTTCTCACGCAGAAGGAGTTGAATTTAAGGCAAATGAGGTGGATTGAGCTGTTAAAAGACTATGACTGCTCGATTGTGTAAGAGTATGCCCAAAGATCAATCATGAGATGGTTGTAGTAACATACTTTATTTACCATATTTATTAATATAAAGCGTTGTCATTATTATTTCAGTTTTTCTATCTGTGTATACAAATAAACTGTTTTATAATAATGTCCTGAGAATAATATAATTATTCTTAAAAGATCCTTAGTCGAGTATTATTGTTGACTAGGACAACAATAATGCATTAAGACTAACATGTAGTTGATTGATGATAAAGAGTTGTCATTGATGTGGATTGTCAAAATCAATGCATGAATATGTGTGTTAGAGAACAACATATTGGATTGACCCGTTATGAGTATGTTTATTGGATTATTATGTAATTGTCACAACATTACTCATAGTGATTAATATGTATATGATCCTCAGACTTGAGGTAATTATTATCTCAACATCGTGAGTTGTATATTTTGATACAGTCAAACATACACCGTAACTGGTTGTTCTATAAAGGCTGATGTTGGATATACCACAATCTATGTAGAGGGATATGGTTGATCAATATAGGATAAGTCCCTCCTACATAATGGGAGTAATATCATAGGCCACTTGATTGAGTGAGACTAAAAATGCATGGCCATGCTCAAATAAGTTGACATGAGATGTCATACTAATTTGTATATCATAGTCTACTCAAGATATCAAGAAACATGCGATGGACTATACAAGTGTGACTATTCCATGACTTGTGTCCATTCCAGAGATAAAGGACTTAAGGATTAATGCATGAAAGGTTAATCACAAAAAGTTATGTGGAATCATGACTTCTTGTAACTTAGGTAGCAATGATGCATTACTAGATGCCACTCATTGTTTGTGACATTAGAATCGTTCTATTATTACTGCTAACGTTGCAAGAACCTACAGGGTCACACCTTATGGTTTAAATGAACGGAATAAAATATAATTGGTATTGTTTTTTTGGTTGTCACATGAATTAAATTAATTAAAGAATTAATTTAAATTGGGCAATCAAATATTGAACATATTATATGTACAAGGATGTTGTACACATAATGACAACATAATTCTATTAATATATGAATTTGATTCATATATAAATTTAAATAAATATAGTTTACCGAAATCCTTATTATAATTAATGTAATTATAATTTTCGGATATAATTAATGTAATTATAATTTTCGGTTAAAAATTTATTGTATTTATTTAATCTTATGATACATTCAAGAGATACCAATTATAAAAGGGTATTAAAAGGATACCAATTAAATGGGCCCAATGAAAAAGATACCCATTATAAAAGACCCAATTAAAAGGATACCCAATATAAAAGGTATTTAAAAGAGACAAAGCTTATGTGAAAAACCCTAAGAGATTGCTTGTTAGGTCTAGCAGCCGTCAAGCAAATAAACCTCCAAAATAGTTTTGGAGATTTCTTCCGTTCATAGTCAAACCGGGTGGATTACGTAGAGGCCGACATCAGAAAAGGTTGTGGCTTGATTCGACAGTAGATCGAACTCTTGTTGTCGAAGCATCGCTTTCTATTCAGATTGAAGTTTTGGTAATTTCTAAACCTTTATTTTACCTGGATTCGTTCCTCACACATGGATTCATGGTTTGGATCGCCGGAATTAATTTTATTTTGTTGCGCCATGGGGTGCCGGCGTTCCAACAGTGGTATCAGAGCCACTTGTGTGATACGAACTCGGGTTTAAATACTTGGGTGATGCAAATGTATGAGTTGCATGTTTTGATTTTATTACATTTTCTATTGTTTAAATCGTTTAGGCATAACCTGATAACTATTCCTTTCCATAAATTGATTAATTGTTAATCATGGTGTTGTGGCCTATTCGATTTTATGTTATTACTGTTAACCATTAACAAATCTGTAATGATGTGACGGTGGTATTTACAGTTTCCAGTGAGAGTTAACTGGCTAGTGGAACAAGGGTTGTTCCGATATGAAACCTAAAGGATCAAAATCCTAAAAACACGATTATGTTGATAAAAGTTATCAAATCGTAAGGTTTCATTTGACTGGGGTATGCGGTCCCCATCTTCTTATTATAGTGTGTTTTGTTAATAAAAGAACTTCATAAACTTGATGGGCCACAAAAGGTTGAAAGGATATTTTATAATTCACCTTAGCAAAAGCGTTGAACTATGTATGCTTTTTTTTGTCATGCATGGTGTTTGAAATGCATAGTTATAGCCCGATGACCCATTTGATAAAAAGTTGTAATTTTATCTATATAAATACGGCCTGCGTGTCGTGCCTTACTACTATGCTGTTGTATTTCTCTTATCATCCTACTCCCTCGTATGTAAAACGAGTTTCAACATATTGTAATTTGCAAGAGTTGCTGTGGGCTAGACGAGAAGGAAGTTGGGACAACTATTGTGGATTGATAGCTTGTGAAACGACTTAAACCTTTAGGTTTTCTTTTGGTTCTCCCATTGGCTTGGGTTGAACCACCTTAGTTTATGGGCTATAACTATTGCATTTATTTATTGCTTTATTTATTCATGTATGAGATGCTATGGATATCTAAAGCATGTCTATTATATATATTAAAACTTGATGATAATAAACCCCATTAATTGATGAGATCAATTAAAAGACTAAATGGGCTAAAGTAGACCGTAATTGGTGAGATGCAACAACCTTAATAAAATCCCTCTATTAAAATATTAAGTCAACATGGCCTTCCAATTTTGCCCTCGTTAAGGCCTCGATCAATACTATGTAGGTTCTACCAAAGCGAAGTACTAGTATTTATCTTGGTTAAACGCGAAGAATAAACAAGTGATATTCACTGGTTAAAAATTGGTTAATGACTTAACTAGGTTACTTTAATAGGATTAGAAACCTAGAGGCAAGTAAATTGGATAAATCATAAGATGATTAGAACAAGAGTTGTTCACCAAATATTAGGAGTTACATATGATGTAATTAGCAAATATTGCTTACCTAAATAACCATAGTCTTGAGAGTAAACCAAAGCTGACTTAAGAGGAGGTGAAATATGGATCCTTAAACCACTAGAAATACTTTTAAGAAAGTTTTTCCGATATTAATAAGTGAGGGTTACTAATTTTGAAATAAAATAGTGGGAACATCATTTAATAAAGTCTTTTTAATGATTGATATAAAATTGGTAAATTTATTCACATGCATATTTAATTGTTGTAGATATATTATGGCTGCAAACACTAGCACACTCTCATTGCGATCGGTCCTTGAAAAGGACAAATTGAATGGTTTGAATTTTATTGATTAGTTCCGTAACTTGAGGATTGTCCTCAAACAAGAACGGAAATTATATGTCATTGAACAACCACTTCCTAATGAACCACCCGCTAATGCCTCGAGGACTGATAGAGATGCTTACAAGAAGTATCTCAATGACTGATAGATGTTGGATGTCTTATGCTTGCCACCATGAATCTTGAGCTTCAGAAGCAACATGAGGACATGGTTGCTTATGATAGGATCGAGCACCTGAAAGAACTTTATCAGGGGCAAGCACGGCAAGAGAGGTTTGATATCTCTAAGCCCTATTCCAATGTAAGTTGGCTAAAGGAAACCCAGTAGGACCTCATGTTCTTAAGATGATTGGCTATATTGAAAGCCTATCTAAGCTTGGGTTTCCATTGAGCCAAGAGTTGGCCACTGATGTTATTCTACAATCGTTGCCGGATAGCTACAGCCAGTTTGTCCTCAATTTCAATATGAATGAAATTGACAAGACTCTACCACAATTGCTCAGTATGTTACGAACTGCTGAAGGCAACTTGAAAAAGGTTGGACCCAAGCCCATACTGATGGTCCGTAATAACAAGGGCAAGGGAAAGGCCAAAGTTCAAACAAAGCCCAAGGGCAAAGGTAAGCCCAAACTTGGAAGAGGAAAGGCTGCACTGAAACCTAAAGGTGGGGTGTCTAAGGAAGGAAACTGTTTTCATTGTGGTGTGACTGGACATTGGAAACGGAACTACCCTGTCTGCTTCAGGTATTTATGTTATTGATATTAATTTATCAACTACTACTTCTTGGGTATTAGATACTGGTTATGGTTCTCATATTTGTACTTCTGTACAGGGACTACAAAGGAGTAGGACTTTGGCTAGAGGAGATGTGGACCTACGAGTTGGAAATGGAGCAAAAGTTGCTGCATTAGCTGTGGGAACATATACTTTATCTTTGCCTAGTGGACTTGATTTATGTTTAGAGGATTGTTATCTTGTGCCCAGTTTGACTAAAAACATTATTTTTATTTCTTGTTTAGACAAAATTAGTTTTGAGATAATTATTAAGAATAATTGTTGTTCCTTTTATCTCAATAATGTTTTTTATGGTTCGGCACAATTGATAAATGGCCTCTATATTTTAGATCAAACGAATCCCATTTACAACATAAATACTAAAAGATCTAAAATAAATGACTCAAATCAAACTTATCTTTGGCATTGTCGTTTGGGCCACATAAGTGGGAAACGCATATCCAAACTCCATAAAGATGGTCTCTTGAATTCATTTGTTTTTGAACAATTTGAAGTATGTGAATCTTGCTTATTGGGAAAAATGACTAAATCTCCTTTTTCTGGAAAAGGTGAACGAGCTAGTGATTTATTGGGCCTAATACATTCTGATGTATGTGGACCAATAAATACACAGGCCAGAGGTGGATTTCACTACTTCATTACTTTCACTGATGATTTCAGTAGATATGGGTATGTTTATCTCATGCGCCATAAGTCTGAGTCCCTTGAAAAGTTCAAGGAATTCAAAAATGAAGTACAAAATCAACTAGGCAAAACTATCAAGTCACTTCGATCTGATTGAGGTGGAGAGTATTTGAGCCCAGAGTTTGATGATCTTTTGAAAGAATGTGGGATTGTCTCACAACTTACTCCTCCTGGTACTCCTCAATGGAATGGAGTATCTGAGAGAAGAAATCAAACTTTGTTAGACATGGTTCGATCCATGATGAGTCATGCTGATCTACCGACTTCCTTTTGGGGACATGCACTTGAGACTACTACTTTCACACTAAATCGTGTTCCATCTAAATCGGTTCAAAAGACGCCATATGAGATGTGGACTGGGAAACGCCCTAGTATGTCTTTTATGAAAATTTGGGGTTGTGAAGCTTATGTTAAACGTCAGACGTCTAATAAGCTTGAACCCAAATCTGAAAGGTGTATTTTTGTGGGGTATCCAAAAGAAACCAAAGGATATTATTTTTTTAATCCCACTGAGAACAAAATTTTTGTTGCTCGGACTGGTGTCTTCCTAGAGAGAGAATTTACTTCTAGAAAAGGAAGTGGGAGAAAGATTGAACTTGAAGAAATTCAAGAATCACAAGATACCACTGTACCAGAGATTGAACAAAAGCAAATTCCACAAGAAATTGAGGAACAAACAACTACTGTAGAAACACAACCACCGCGCAGATCTTTAAGAGAACGCCGTGCACCTGAGAGATATGGATTTCTCATTACAACGCATGGTGACATTCTTCTTATAGATCAAGATGAGCCTACGACTTATCAAGAAGCGGTGACGAGCCCAGACTCTGAAAAATGGCTTGAGGCCATGAGATCTGAGATGGATTCCATGTATGAAAACCAAGTATGGACTTTGATTGACCCACCCGAAGGGGTTAAACCTATAGGGTGCAAATGGGTTTTCAAAAAGAAAATCAACATGGATGGTAATATACAAACATACAAAGGGCGATTAGTTGCTAAAGGTTTTCACCAAATTCATGGTGTTGACTATGATGAAACCTTTTCACCTGTAGCTATGTTTAAATCCATCAGGATCTTGCTCGCCATAGCTGCATTTCATGATTATGAAATCTGGCAGATGGATGTCAAAACAGCTTTCCTTAATGGGAAACTTGAAGAGGATGTGTACATGACACAACCTGAAGGTTTTGTCAATCCAAAGGATGCTAGAAAGATATGTAAGCTAGAAAGATCCATTTATGGATTAAAGCAAGCTTCTCAAAGTTGGAATCTTTGTTTTAATGATGCAATCAAAGAGTTTGGTTTTATAAAAAATGAAGATAAACCATGTGTTTACAAGAAAGTTAATGGGAGCACTATCACATTCTTGGTACTGTATGTGGATGACATACTTATCATGGGAAATGACATTCCTACCTTGCAATCTATTAAGACTTGGTTAGGGAGTTGTTTTTCTATAAAGGACTTGGGCGAAGCCACTTACATTTTAGAAGTCAAGATCTATAGAGATAGATCAAGACGACTACTAGGTCTAAGCCAAAGTACAGACATAGACAAGGTACTGAAAAGGTTCAGTATGGAAGAATCTAAAAGAGGATTCCTACCTATGAGACATGGTATTTCACTCTCGAAGGAAATGTGTCCTTCAACTCCACAAGAGAGAGAACGCATGAGTAAAATTCCATATGCTTCTGCTATTGGATCTATCATGTATGCCATGTTATGTACTTGTCCAGATGTCTCATATGCCTTAAGTATGACAAGCAGGTACCAAGTAGATCCCGGTGAAAGTCACTGGACCATAGTCAAGAATATCCTTAAGTACTTAAGAAGAACTAAGGATACGTTCCTAATATATGGAGGTGAGGAAGAGTTAAGTGTAAAAGGTTACACTGATGCCAGCTTCCAAACCGACAAGGATGATTCTCGATCGCAATCAGGTTTTGTGTTTTGCCTTAATGGTGGTGCTGTGAGCTGGAAGAGTTCAAAGCAAAGTACAGTAGCCGATTCTACAACAGAGGCCGAGTATATTGCAGCCAGTGAGGCAGCAAAAGAAGCGGTTTGGATCAAGAAGTTCATTACTGGACTAGGGGTTGTGCCTAGCATATCAGATGCTATAGAACTCCGATGTGATAACAATGGAGCCATTGCACAAGCTAAGGAACCCAGATCTCACCAGTGATCCAAACATATACTTAGGCGCTACCATCCTATTCGAGAGATTATCGATCGAGGAGATGTAGAGATATGCAGAGTACTTTCAGATGATAACATCGCTGATCCCCTGACCAAGCCTCTGACACAGCAGAAGCATGATCGTCACACTAAGTCGCTTGGTATTAGATATATGAGTGATTGGTCTTAGTGCTAGTGGGAGATTGTAAGAGTATGCCCAAAGATCAATCATGAGATGGTTGTAGTAACATACTTTATTTACCATATTTATTAATATAAAGCGTTGTCATTATTATTTCAGTTTTTCTATCTGTGTATACAAATAAACTGTTTTATAATAATGTCCTGAGAATAATATGATTATTCTTAAAAGATCCTTAGTCGAGTATTATTGTTGACTAGGACAACAATAATGCATTAAGACTAACATGTAGTTGATTGATGATAAAGAGTTGTCATTGATGTGGATTGTCAAAATCAATGCATGAATATGTGTGTTAGAGAACAACATATTGGATTGACCCGTTATGAGTATGTTTATTGGATTATTATGCAATTGTCACAACATTACTCATAGTGATTAATATGTATATGATCCTCAGACTTGAGGTAATTATTATCTCAACATCGTGAGTTGTATATTTTGATACAGTCAAACGTACACCGTAACTGGTTGTTCTATAAAGGCTGATGTTGGATATACCACAATCTATGTAGAGGGATATGGTTGATCAATATAGGATAAGTCCCTCCTACATAATGGGAGTAATATCTTAGGCCACTTGATTGAGTGAGACTAGAAATGCATGGCCATGCTCAAATAAGTTGACATGAGATGTCATACTAATTTGTATGTCATAGTCTACTCAAGATATCAAGAAACATGGGATGGACTATACAAGTGTGACTATTCCATGACTTGTGTCCATTCCAGAGATAAAGGACTTAAGGATTAATGCATGAAAGGTTAATCACAAAAAGTTATGTGGAATCATGACTTCTTGTAACTTAGGTAGCAATGATGCATTGCTAGATGCCACTCATTGTTTGTGACATTAGTATCGTTCTATTATTACTGCTAACGTTGCAAGAACCTACAGGGTCACACCCTATAGTTTAAATGAACGGAATAAAATATAATTGGTATTGTTTTTTTAGTTGTCACATGAATTAAATTAATTAAAGAATTAATTTAAATTGGGCAATCAAATATTGAACATATTATATGTACAAGGATGTTGTACACATAATGACAACATAATTCTATTAATATATGAATTTGATTCATATATAAATTTAAATAAATATAGTTTACCGAAATCCTTATTATAATTAATGTAATTACAATTTTCGGATATAATTAATGTAATTATAATTTTCAGTTAAAAACTTTATTGTATTTATTTAATCTTATGATACATTCAAGAGATACCAATTATAAAAGGGTATTAAAAGGATACCAATTAAATGGGCCCAATGAAAAAGATACCCATTATAAAAGACCCAATTAAAAGGATACCCAATATAAAAGGTATTTAAAAGAGACAAAGCTTATGTGAAAAACCCTAAGAGATTGCTTGTTAGGTCTAGCAGCCGTCAAGCAAATAAACCTCCAAAATAGTTTTGGAGATTTCTTCCGTTCATAGTCAAACCGGGTGGATTACGTAGAGGCCGGCATCAGAAAAGGTTGTGGCTTGATTCGACAGTAGATCAGAACTCTTGTTGTCGAAGCATCGCTTTCTATTCAGATTGAAGTTTTGGTAATTTCTAAACCTTTATTTTACCTCGATTCGTTCCTCACACATGGATTCATGGTTTGGATCGCCGGAATTAATTTTATTTTGCTGTGCCATGGGGTGCCGGCGTTCCAACAGATTGAGTACCACCCGGGAAAGGCTAACGTGGTAGCGGATGCCTTGAGCCGTAAGGTAGTGGCAGATTTAAGAGCCATGTTTGCTCACCTTAGTCTGTATGAGGATGGAAGCTTGTTAGCAGAATTGCAAGTGAAGCGAACATGGATTGACAAGGTTAAGGAGAAACAACTGGTAGATGAAGTTTTAAGTGCTCGTTGTTTGCAAGTGCAGAATGGTGGATTGGAGGGGTATAGTCTAAGCAGCGATGGAGTGTTACGTTTTCAAGGAAAGGTGTGTATGCCTAAGGATGGGGAGTTAAGGCAGAAGATTTTGCAGGAGGCACATAGCAGTCCCTATGCTATGCATCTGGGAGGTAGTAAGATGTACCGGGATTTGCGGGAGCAGTTTTGGTGGCCGGGCCTTAAGCGTGAGGTGACGGAGTTTGTGGGTAAGTGTCTGACGTGTCAGCAAGTCAAGGCTGAACATCAGTTACCCTCGGGATTGTTACAACCAATTAAGATTCCATAATGGAAGTGGGAAAGGATTACAATGGATTTTGTGAGTGGGCTACCTCTTACGCCGACCAAGAAGGATTCAGTTTGGGTAATTATGGACCGTTTGACGAAGTCGGCTCATTTTATACCTGTGCGTATGGATTATTCTCTTCAGAAGTTGGCAAAACTATATATAGCAGAGATTGTAAGGTTGCACGGAGTGCCAGTGTCGATTATTTCGGACAGAGACCCTAGATTTACGTCAAGATTCTGGAAAGCTTTGCATCAGGCATTGGGTACAAGGTTGGATTTTAGTACGGCATTCCATCCCTAGTCAGACGGACAGTTGGAGAGGGTGATTCAAGTTTTGGAGGATATGCTAAGGGGATGTGTCTTGGAATTCAAGGGCAGTTGGGAAGGATTCTTACCATTGGCAGAATTTACATACAACAATAGCCATCAGGCAAGCATTCAGATGGCACCATACGAGGCGTTGTATGGTCGGAAGTGTCGTACCCTTACGTGTTGGACGGAGTTGGGAGAACGGCAGTTATTGGGTCTGGAGCTAGTTACAGAGACAGAGGATAAGGTGAAGGTGATTAGAACTCGTTTGAGAGAAGCCTCGGACAGGCAGAAGTCTTATGCCGATCTTAAATGGAAGGATATAGAGTTTGCTGAGGGTGACAAGGTTTTCTTGAATGTGTCACCGTGGAAAAAGGTTCTAAGGTTTAGAAGGAAGGGCAATTTAAGCCCTAGATTTATTGGGCCCTATCAGGTGTTGAAATGAGTGGGGCCAGTGGCGTACCAGCTTGAATTGCCGCCTGAGTTGAGTCAAATCCACGACGTGTTCCATGTTTCCATGCTGACAAGCTATCGCTCGGATCCATCACATGTTGTGCTAGTGGAGGAAATAGAGGCGAGTCCAGACTTATCTTTTGAAGAGGAACCGGTGCAGATTCTAGATCGGGGTGTAAAAATTTTGCGTAGGAAATCGGTTCCCTTGGTAAAGGTACTATGGCGGAACCATGGATCGGAGGAAGCGACATGGGAGCCGGAGGATATTATGCGACAGCAATACCCTCAACTTTTCTGACCAGGTAAATTTCGGGGTCGAAATTTATTTTAAACGGGTAGAACTGTAATATCCTGATTTTGTGGGTCTGTGCATTTGGTGTGTTGCATGGCTAAGTTAGTAGGTAAAGGCTTTGAGGTGTGGATTGGGCTCAGGTTTGGGCTTAAAACCTGGGTTAAAGTGCTTATAAGTAATGTTAGTTTATAATTAAAAGTTAAATAATTATATTTGGTAGCAAGCTGGGCTTGTGGCCCAAAGTTTAGAGGAGTTTTTAGTGGGCATCAAGGTGGCGTCACAAGGGGGAGGAATTGGGCCTAGTGTGGCCGATTGGGGCCCAAATTAATGGGTCAAATTTTGGCACTTAAAGGGGGAAGGGATGGACGGCACTTAGGCTACAATTTAGGAGCTTAATTCTTTTATTTTTAAGTGATAAATGAGGATAATTAGGAAGGAAGGATAAAGGTTGAATGGATAAGAGATGTGATAAGTGATGCATAAAGTTATCAAGAGGCAGAGAGTTGGCCGAAATTCCAACTCTGTGTGTGGTTGTGTGTGTGTGCCGAAATTTAGTGTTAAGGTAATAGGATTTTCGGTATTTGGATGGGTTGCTACTTCTTGAAACCTTGTTATTTTCTCTCAATCTCTCCTTTTGTCGAAAATCACCTAAGCTTTCTCCTCTTTTCTCTTTTCCCTCCCATAGCCGAAACTCCTTTAGACTTTTCTCTTTTCTTTCATTCTCTTGAAGCCGAATCCTCTGTTCATACTTCTTCTTCCATAGCCGAATCTACAAGGAAGGTTTCTCTGTTTCCCGAAGGTACACCATAAGTCGAATACACCTTAGTAATCTGGTAAGTTTCAGGATTTCTTTCCTCTGCGATTCCTTTATTTTTATCAAGTACTAATCCGAATCACTTGTTCAAGGGCCCTGTCGATTTTAATCTCTACCCCTAGAAGCCGAATCTGACTCACTAAAAGTCTCCTGTGCCGATTTGTGAAAAAGCCGAAGGTAGGATGGTATAGGTTCGGCCTAATGGCCACTTTCTCGTTCTTTATTCTTTTGGCCGATTTTCATAAGGGACTACTGGGTTGTGATTGAGGGGTTGGTTTAATATATGAGTGGTGGCCGAATGTAGGTTGGTGGTGACGATTTCATAAAGACTTTCGGGATTCAACAGTATAGGCAAGGGTTCGTTTAAGCACTATGATTAATTATTAGATCTCAACGTTTAATTGGTTTAGTGACCAAAGGGTTATTATGGCCGCTAATAACAGTCGAGCAGTAGGAGGGGTTGGATATGTAAACCCAACGCCAAAGTAGCGTAGAAGCAGTAAAAGCAATAGTACGAAAACCAGGTGTGTAACTCTTACACACTTTCTTACATAATATGTTTTATGTTATGCGTTGTTTAAAAGCCGGAATAACGGCAATGGTTATGAGAATACCCTTATGGGTAAAAGCAAGGATACCGGGTAAGTTGTTATTCTGTAAATGTGATTTTATATGTTAAGCATGATCATACTGATATTGATTACATGAGTACATGTCATGGGTGATGAGAGAAGGGGGAAGTATGATCTATCAGACTGTCACCAGTAATTTGGTATCACACCGTGGGTTGGCCCCACACATTACAAAATTGTGACTAAGTCTCAGTGGTTTGGCACCACCAGTGGTTTGGTACCACATATGTTTATTCTGTAACTTCAGTTACCAGTGGTTTGGCACCACCAGTGGTTTGGTACCACTAGGGGTAGATTCGGGAGACCCAGATGGATACTTAAGTGGGTTGCATGACTTGCATATTATCGTATGAACTTGTGTAAGAGCATGATTTTTCTTGGGATGGGGATTTATACACTGAGTCTCGGTGACTCACCCCTTCCTTTACACTTTGCAGATCAGACTTAGATCGTGGATATGGAACCAGAGTGGACTCAAGGTGGCCATGCACAGCATTTGGTTCATTACAGAATTTTCAATTCGGACTTAGAACTTTTATTAAATTTTGGTTTTTTTTTAGTTATGTAACAAGGCCGCCTAACTTTTAACTTTGGGATTTTTTATTTGGTTGTTCTTATAACTTACGATAGGCATACTTGGTAAAATATGGATTGGTTGTTTTTTTTTAAACCTCGATAAGTATGTGTTTTCTGAAATACTCACTAATTAAGTAATAAATATGGAGTAACAATTAAGCAACTAAGTTTTTCGTAAACCAAGCTTTAACACGTTTTGAACGCCACCACATGCAAATTTGTTTTCTCCAAAATTATTCAAAAGTTTTCTCCTTAAGCAAAAGTTGACAAATCGATTTTCAAACATTTTCATTCCGTGGCACGCTAGATCCGGTTGTAGCGTTTTAACCGGGTTTGGGGTGTTACAAAGGTCACGCGAGAGAGTGTAGGCTAAGAAAGGGAGTCTATTTCAAATCTAGCTCCATAGAATACTTCATGAGAGATTACTCGAAAAAAACAGGCGTTAGCATTAAACAGGCTGCAAAGGTGGTGCCAGGCCCAAAGAGAGGTAGAAAGCCAAGAACCAGTAGTAGTGTCGTTGGAAACCAGAGAGGAACAAGGGAGTTATCTCTAAGATCAGAAGCTTTTGTGCCTACCAGAGCTTATGCAATCAGGGCCAGGAAGGAAACAACTATTCCTAATGTTATTGTTGGTACATTTTCCTTACTTGATCTATCTATGCATACATTAATCGACCTTGGGTCGACTCATTCATACCTTTGCACATCATTGGTTGTGGATAAAAATATACCAGTAGAAACGAAAGAGTTTGATGTGTTGGGTCACCAACCCATTAGGACAAAGTGTCATTGTTAATAAAATTTGTAAAAATTGTCCACTGAAAATCCAAGGTCGTGAATTTTTTGCCAATTTGATGTTTTTATTGTTTGAAAAATTTGATGTAATCATTGGGATCGGAATGCCCAAGCAATATAATTTCAGCAATGACAGTTCAAGAATTGATAAGAAAATGTTGTGAGGTGTATTTAGCCTATATTCTGAAGTCGCGAAGTTGGGATCCATGTTTGTAACAGCCCGAATTAGGGCCTAGTCAGAATAGTGGTTGCGAGACCACAAATTTGAAGTTGAGAATATATGTTTTATGGTTTTTATGAGGTCTATGACATGTTTGCATGGTTGTGTGAAAATTTCATGAAGGAATTTTATGATTTAGTGATCAATTTATCTTTTAGGACTACATTGCAAAAATTGATAAATATGAGATTCTAGAAGTTTTAAGTATGAGATATCATTAGAAAATTTATTAGAGGTCCTTATTTAGTAATTAGACCATTATATCTCATGATGGACAAAAAATGGACATGGAAGGGAAAAATCTCAAGGAAGGGCCTTAAGGGCATTTTAGTCATTTGGTTAATAAATTAATAAAAAGGGGAAAAGAAGTCAAAATTGGTGTCCATCTTCCTCCCCCATTATCGAAATTTCAAGGAGCCATAGCTAGGGTATTGTTTCACTTTCAAGCTTGATTATAAGTACCTCCTAGCCCCGTTTTTTTATGTGCTTCGTATTTTTGAAATCCTCGTAGCTCGATTTAGCTATTTCTACCACTATTTTGAGCTAGGGTTTGTGTTTAAAATTTTACCCATGGATGACATGCATGTATTTTGATGTCTAGTGGTAAAATATGAAAGTTTGAAGTGTGATAAACAACTTTTGTTAGATGATTTTAGGTGAAATTGATAAAAATGACCTATTTGCAAAAGATGAAATAATGTGTATAGAATGTAAAATAGTTAAAATTTTGGGCTGCTATAAGAGAGTTTATGAATCGACTAGGCTTGAGTATGAGAAAAATGAACACATTTCGTCATATGAGCCTAGGGACCATTTTGCAAATATGTGAAATTTTAGGGGCAAAATTATAAATTTTGCCAAAGTATGATTCATGGGTTGTTTTAGTCAATGTGATAATTAAATAAGTGAAATTTTTCATTATAGATTAAGAAACACGAAGTCCGGACCTAAACCGAGGAATGAACAAAGTGGTGGACTAAATTGAACAACTATCTATATTTTGGTACCGAGGTAAATTTGTGTGTAATAAATCAACATTATGTTAGTATGTATTTAAATGCTTGATATTGCATGAAATATGTATACTTTTTATGAAATTGGTTAATGAGGTCTTGACGAAAAATGTGATGAAGTTTTACTATATCGAAGTCCCGATTGAACCTTAGGAATAAAAAGGATACCCTTGTCACGACATTAGATTAATAAGGTCCCGTATAAGACCATGTCTGGGATATGGCCTCGGCATCGAATTGAGATCCCGTGTAAGACCATATCTGGGATATGGCATCGACATCGAATAGTGATTCCGTGTAAGACCATGTCTGGGACATGGCATTGACATACGATCTCGTGTAAGACCATATCTGGGATATGGCGTCGACATCGATATGAGATCTCGTATAAGACCATATCTGGGATATGGCATCGACATGTGATCCTATGTAAGACCATATCTGGGATATGGCTTTGGCATCGTACTACGTGTATGACAATTTCTGGGTATCCTTCAATATTCCAACTGGTTCAACGGGGTAAGGTATTAAAGTTTACGTTAAAGATGGAAAAAGGGCTAAAGTTATATGATGGAGTGATACAGGTACATATGCAAAACTCACGAGAAATGAGTCCGGTATGTGATATGTGGTTGGTAAGAGTGAGCATGAGTAAGATTTTATGTTGTCATCTGTTACATGCAGACTTAATAAGCTTAATGCTTACTCCTTCTCTTTTCCCTCTCCTTGTAATATCGCCAAGCTAGCTCGGGGATCGAAGGATATCGGAGCTCAATTCACACTATCAAGCTATTCTTTTGTGGTATAGTAAAGGTTTGATTATTTTGGGTATGACATGTATAGGAACTTGGTCATTTTGGTATATGTCATATTGGTTAGCCAATGTGTTGGCCATTAATGTTCCTTATTTCATTTTGTAAATGGCCATCGGAATTGGCCAATACTATTTAAGTTATATAATTTCAATGATGATGAAATTCATGAAGTGCAAGCTTGCACAATTGAATGATTTATGTGTGAAGTATATGCATGATGAACGTAATGTGAATTAAGGTGTGGATGCCTTGATTATGGATATTACAAGTGCATTAGAGTTATGCTATGTGTTGCTGGAAATGGTATAAGTGTGGTTGCTTTTTAGGGTGGCAAATGGCTTGGTAAATAGCCTTATATTTGTCCACAGGGGTAAACACACGGGCGTGTGTCTAGGCCGTGTATGACACGTTCAGCCCCGTGGGCATGTTGTTAGGCCGTGTGCCCCTTACATCCAAATTTAGAAAAATAGAATTCCCAGTAATAAACACACGAGCAGAGACACAGCCGTGTGTCTCAGCCATGTGAAGTCTGCACATTAATTGAGAAAAATTAAGTTCGTCACACTGGCTTGTGACTCGGCCGTGTGACCCTAAATGTCTGCTGACGTCATAAACAGAATGTCAAGGTTCTCACACACGGGCTAAGACACGGGCGTGTCATGGCCGTGTGAGGGACACGAGCGTGTGTCAGGACGTGTGAAAACACATGTAGGTTCGAAATGAAAAATAAAATCCGCACGGACTAAGGACATGGGCGTGTGTGACCACACGGCCTGCCCACAAGGGTGTGTTCCTTTCCACACGGGCGTGTGGCCCTGTTTTGAGCAAAAATTTTCTAAGTGTTCGTAAGCTTCCGATTCAGTCTCGAGCCACTCTATAGGTATGTTTCAGGTCTCGTAGGCCCGTAATAGGGACAATATGATTATGAATGAAAAGTTTAAAAGTTTAAAAGAAAATTTATGGTCGACTTTGTATGATTAAGTAAGTTAAGTCCGGTAATGCCTCGTACCCGGTTCCGGCGTTGAATACAGGTAAGGGGTGTTACAATGTTGGATGAAGTCCCTACAGTTCGAGAATTCCCAGATGTATTTCCTGAAGAATTGCTAGACTTGCCATGTAACGACCCAGTTTCCAGTGGTGTCGAAAATTTCAATTTTAAGATCTCATTTCTGTAAACCGAGTCTGTAAATATTAAATAGGGATATTTATGGAGTTAGTATATTGATATGTTGAAATTTAGTTAGGCAATTTTTCTAAATATGTAGTTAATTAAGGTCTAAGGACTAAATTGTAAAAGTTTAATAGCTATAGGTTTTCAATTAGGAATTATCCAAATGAATAAGATAAAAATAAACCAAATTAAAATGGATGCTAGTGGATGAGATGTTGTATGTTATTAGCTTAATTAATTAAGGATTTAGTTTAGTTAATCATAATTAAAATAACTAATTAAGCTTAATTAAAAATTAAACTAGCTATATAAATGCAATAGCTAATTTTAAATGGTGCCAAAAAATGCTGTTTTTAAATCCCATTTCTGTAAACCAAGTCCACAAATATTAATTATAAATATTTACGAAGTTGGTATAAAAGTTTATTAAATTTTGGTCTTTCAATTTTGTCTATTCATTGTTTAATTAATGTATTGGCACTAAATTGTAAAATTATTATTGCTATAAGTTTTTAATTGGCCAAAGACTAAGGGATCAAGATTACAAATATCTTAAGGTTTAAAATGGTAATTAAACTATTTTTCAATAATAGTTAGTTAATGTTGGTGATTAATCTAGTTGAACATGACTAGCTTAGTTAAACTTAGTTAATTAAGCTTAAACTAAGGTATAAAAAAATTTAAGTGGAAAGAAAGAGAATGGTCATCTTCTCCACTCTTCCATCATTGAAACTTCAAAGAAGAGAAACAAAGAAAACCTTGTAAGTTTTCAACCATTCAATCCTTAATTAGATATTGCAATTAAGACATTTTCTTATAATTTTTATGAGAGCTTGATTTAGCTAGCCCATGTACTAATCTGTAAGATTTTTTAAGTTTCTAAAAGTTGCCATTGTTGATTTCTTGAAGAAATTGGAGTTAAATTGATAGATTTTAAGCTTAGATATGAAAAAAGACTAGATTGTAATGTTTAATTTGTTAGTTTCGTACATAATGAATAAAGTGAATAAATTATGAAATTGATGTGAAATTTCAGTAATAATAGATAGTAGAGACACTGTAATGAATGTAATTGAAATCAATTTTAAAATCGAGGCACAAAATTTAAAGATATAGCGATTTCGATTTTAGGGACTAAATTGAATAAATTGTAAAATATTAGGGGTATTAAAAAATAAAGTTTCATAGGTTCATTCATATAATGATATAATGTATAAATGTCTAGTATTGATGAAATGAATGAAATAATTGAATAGATCAAGAATTGGATCAAGCTAGAGATAATCAGGGAAAAGCCAAAATTGTCGATTAGTCCCTAAAGATTCAACATGTTTGCTATTTTGACCAGGCAAGTTCATATGGTATTTATGTGTTTAAATAATTATGTGTTTGATTTGTATCTGTAACATCCTGAAATTGGGCCTAGTGGGATTGAGCCCAATGGGCCTTAGAAGTAGTAGCGTTTAAAATTTTAGAGAACGGTATTAATGCAAGTTAGACTTATTAGGTAAGTGATTTTGAAAGGTTAGAGGGCTTCTATGAAGTCCCGGGATCAAACTTTGGATTTAGGGAAATTTTGGTTTTAGGCGGAAAAAACCCTGGAAGTTGGCAGGTAGGCCTTAAGAATAAAATGTGGAGGAAAATGACACAAGTAGAGTGTGTGGTGTAGTGGCAAAGTGACGCCACATAAGAGACAAGGGGGTGACGCCACAAGGAGGGAAGGAGGTCCAAGGTTCAAGTCTTGGCTTTTGCATTTTGGTTTCTTTTTACTTAGATCTTAGAATTTGGGCCATAGTTTATATTTAGTTGTGCATGGTTTAAGACACAAGAGGAGCTTATGGCCAAGTGGTTAGCGACGTGGATTATGCTACAAGGAGCCTGGGTTCGAATCTCGTGAGAAGCAAAGGAGTATTTATTTTGCGGATTGGACGGCAAGAGTTTCAGTTGAATTTAAACTCTACTGATGAAGGGATCCCACATCGGAAAGACACAAAGAATGAAGGTGAAGAGTTAGCTATATAAAGAGCATCCTAGGAGGAGAGTAAACACATCTTGGAGGGCGTTTGGGCACAGGAGTGGTCGCAGCGCGGTTTAACACCAGAGTCCTATCTCTACTCTAGTTGTAGAGCGGCAAATGCCGAAGTGCCGGTCACGGAAATAGTAGCCACACGAGCGTGCGAGCACACGTGTGGGGCTTCGACGCGATAGTTGAGGCCATAGTAGTATTCTTGTGGGTTGGGCTGCTTGGGCCATGATGGGCCGAAGTGGGCCCAATGGGCCCGTGGGGCCATATGAGTAAATTGTATGATGATATAGTATATAGTGAACTAGACTAGGTGGAACTTATATATGTGGCTAGATTTGTGCTAGGTGGGCCACACAAGCGTGTGGGCCCGAATGGGCCGAAATCGGGTTTTAGGCCCAATAGTCCGGTAAGGACCAGAAATGGTAGCTGAGTCGCTAGTGGCGACATTAGGCCTTCGAAAAGGCCATTGCAGGTGCAAATTTACGAAAATACCCTTGGTGGGTAAATGACGAAAATGCCTTTGGTAGGTAAAAAATTAACTAGGTCTAACTTCCCCCTTTTTCGGGTGACCTTACGGTGACTTATATAGGCTAAACATTACATGTTGCCTGCACAACCCTAGATACAGTTTGATACTAAATAATGCAATATACTATTAAATCACTAGGGTTCAAATGAGGAAATATCCCAAAATTGCTGTCCAAGAAATCAACCCATTTCTTTCCACATTATTGTCACATCATCGTGACATGGGGAAGTTCCTTGTCACGACATCGTAGCCAAAGCTTTCTTCCCATCTTCGTCACGTCGTCGTGACGTGAAGAAACTCCTCGTCACAAAGAGATGTAGATTTCAACTTTAAGAGTTTCATTGTTCGGTGTTACGACATGGACCTCATTGTGTCTTGACACGACCATCGTTCCTTGTGCTCCTTAACCTAAATTGGCATCCTACACACTCAAGTAGCCTATTAGTCACACCCGACACTCGAATTGGCCTAACGGATCATCAAAATACTAAAAAGTTCATAAAAATGCTTATTTTGCAATAATATAAATATAAAGTAAGCAATACGAAAATACAGTAAAAGATGTTAAAATGCTTAGAAAATAAGCTCGTTAAGTTATGAAAAGTACTTAATTTGCCACTATGATTTGTGGCAGATTAGATACCTCCACACTTAAGTAGTTGCTTATCCTCGAGCAATGTAAAAGTAAAATAGAAACAAAAAATAATAAGAAAACAAAACGACTAAATAGTGCTTGAGCAAGCTTCATATACGAGCTTGGATTGGAATAATATAATCAAGGTAATCTGACTAAACACATAATTCTAGCACGATATATAATTGAATTCCAATTTTCAATATCAAACACGTTAGTTCACTAGGCTATAAACTAAACAAATTCAAGAATGCTGTGTATATTTTCCATCTAAACAAATACAAAAATACACATTTATGTTCGAAGAATACAAGTGGTTAGAAATGTAAATATTCAGTTCAATTTTCATCTATGAGTTGCACCATTTAGGTCACATAGGACTTTTCGACTTATAATGTTTTGAAGCTTAGGTTGGTTAGAATTTGAAGAACCGACTCTACAAAATGCTTTAAGCACAACAATAGTTTGGCACATTATATTGACCCTGATACTACCCCAATTATGTCTATTAGCTCGCCACATTTTATCCACTTTTCTCGCCTTCCTTTTCTCTCCATTTCCTAAGGTATAGTATAGTATTTGTGAATACAATCATCTTAGCGAGTCTTTTGTGCAAAATTGAGTTTTTTTACTCACTTTGCTTTTGTATAATCGAGATTTTCTCGCTTGGCTTTGGCCTTTTCAAAGTTTTTCTACACTTTAGTTTTCTTCATTAACGCATAACTTTGTAAGAATCTTATACTCACTATACTATACTATCCCTTAATTTCCACTCTCGATAATTTTGAAACCCTCAATATTAATGGCCTGACATCTGTTAGAGTATGCCCAAAGACCAATCATGAGATGATTGTAATCACATATTCATTCTACCTTGTTTATTAATAAAAGGCATTGCCATTGTTATTTCAGTTTCACTTTTTATCTGTGTAAAATAAAATGATTTATAATAATGTCCCGTGAATAATATGATTATTATTAAAAGGTCCTTAGTCAAGTATTATTGTGGGCTTAGACAACTATAATGCATTAAGACTAATATGTAGTTGACTGATGACAAAGTGTTGTCATTGACATAGGGATGTCAAAATCAATACATGATTATATGTTAGAGAATGACATATTGGACTGACCTTCTATGTAACACCCCAAACTCGGTCAACACACCACGACCGAATCTGGCATGTCACAGAGTGAAAACATTTCGAAGAAAACAAGTTGCCGGTTAAATTTCAGCGAAAAACTCTTTGTTTGCTTTGTGTTTGCAGAAAGCCGGTGCATGTATAGTTGAAATCGTTAAGTTGCTTTGAAATCCCGAAAATCCGAATGAGTTAAACTTAGTTACTTTAAAACCGTTTGTATTGGAGTTTTGGAAAAACTTAGATTTGAAAATCATTTAAGTTAGCTTAATTACCATCTTATGTGTTTTGTTACCCGATAGTAACGTTTAGAAAACCCATTGCGTAGTATAATTTTGAAAACATGATTATCAGGTTATTTAAAACATGTTAAACAGTTTACTTAGCAACATTTAAAAATTTAAAGCAGATATAATAAAACCCAAAATAGATATACTAATGGCCTTATTATAAACCCAGATAAAACCGAAATATAAAGTTAAAGTACCCAAGTCAAAAATCCATGTAAAACTGAAAACAAGTATCGCATGGCCACCTCGAGTCCACCCGGCTCCTCATCCGCGATCTACGAATCACCTGAAAAGATAAGGGAGAAGGTGAGTCACCAAGACTCAGTGCATAATCCCCCTCCTGAATATAGCAACATCCTTACACAAGTCATAACCAAGTAAACATACCATGCACCCAAACCTAGCCATCCACGACTCCTTTGTCTACCCCGTGTGGTACCAAACCACTGGTGGTACCAAACCACTGGTGACCTAATGTAATATCCTGGATTAGGGGGTTAATTTTAATTGAATTGTGTTACATGTGTGGAGTTGTCTATTGTGTTCATTTGTCTTGTTTTAGGGCCTAGTTATAACCTATGTGAGGCCTGAGTTAGAGTTGCGAATTTTGGTTCTGGTGCTTGGGGAAAGGGAGCTAAGGGAAGTAGGGATTAAAGGAATTAATTGGAAGAGTTTGACACAAGAATTACCTTGGTGGAGTGGCAGGGGAGGCGCTACATAGGAGCAAGGAAGGTGACGCCACAGGGAGCAAGGAGTGCCTGTGTTCGAGTTGCAAGAATAGCACTCCCTGCTATTTCTTTTTGACGCCAAGAAGGGGGGAGGAGTTGTGTGCCGACCAAACTCTGTCAGCTAAGGGTGGACTCAGTCAAATAAAATCAAATGGATGGGGAGGAGGAATTTTAGGAGCTTGACTTGTTCAAACAGTTTGAATAGGTGGAGTGGAGCAAATTTAGGTGTTTGAATATTTTCAAACACATTGGAAGGGTGTTGGCCGAATGTGGGACATTGGGGAAGAGGGTACAATCAGTTTGGGGTTAAGGGGGAGTGGCCGAATGTGCTTTGGGGTGTGTAGCAAAATCGGCAAGCTTGGGTTTATGTTTTGGAACCCCCTCTCGAACCTTTTTCCTTTCTCTTCTTTGTGCAAGTTCTAGCCGACTTTTCCTTGTCAATTGTTGCCAAAACCGAACACAGCAAGGTGCTCCTTTTCTTTCTTTTCTTTCGGTTTCTTTGGTTAGTCTTCAATTGCCGAAGCCACCTTGTTCATCTTTTTCTCTTATCATTCTTGCTCTAGGCCGAAACTAAGAACCCCTCCCTTGACATCTTTTCTCTTCTCCTTCAAAACACTTGTGCCGTATCACTCAACTCTCTTCTTCTCTTCCATTCGGTAACATCATTCCCCATCTCTTGCGTTCTCTTCTTCCTTTATTCCTTCTCTTTTCGGATTCACAAACCATAGCCGAAACTTCCTTACTATTTCTTCCTCTTATTTGTCACTTTGGCCGAATATCCTTAGCCGTATTCTTCTTCTTTTCTCACTAAATCTAGTTCCCTTTTTGTCAAGTGTCGAATCTACTCATCCTTGTGGAGCATAGTCGAAACTCTGGTAAGGGAACTATGGGTTTGTTTTCTTTTCTTGATCAAACATGAGTAATGCCGAAACCCACTTTTTGTCTATCTTCTTTTGTTTTATTCTAGATCTAAGTATTAAAACTCGGTTCTTGTTCTGTGAAGGGAGCCAAAATCCTTAACATCATTCAGGGGTGCCGAACATTGGTGTTCGATTAGGTGAAGCAATCGTCGAGGTAAGAGGCGACTAACTCTTGTGGTCTTGAGTTTTAGGTTTTGGCCGAATGGCCTTTGATCTCTAAGGGAATGTTAAAACTGATTGCAGGGAAGGCTAGAGCCGGATTCTGTGAGCCTTCGGGATTTGGTTGAAAACCAAATCGGCTTGAGTAGGAGGAAAAGCCGCGTTCCGGGATCTCGTAGTATCGCATAGTTTCAGGATTTCACGTTAGATTTGCGTATAGTCAGGTGTGTAAACTCTTACACACTTTATTAGTTTAAACAGTGCTTATTATGTTACTGTATAACCGTTGTGTCAGCGATTTAGCCTTGTGGGCTTAAGCTTGGATTTCAGGTAAGTCCCCTGTTACGTGATTTATGATCTATGTTATATATGCCATCGTATGCTGTTAAATGCTATGCTATACATAAATGCATAATATATGGGATTATGATACTTGTTATGTGAGCATGATGATGGTGGGATTGATGAGAGGAGGGGGGATGATTTAATTGGACTGTCACCAGTGGTTTTGACCACAAGATGGGTTGGCCCCATTAATTGATTTGTGACTACGGTCACCAGTGGTTTTGACCACACTATTGATATGATTTGTGACTAAGTCTCAGTGTTTTTGACCACCAGTGGTTTTGACCACACGATTGATATTTGTGACTACGGTCACCAGTGGTTTTGACCACACACAGATTATTGTGACTCGTCCTAGTGGTTTGGTACCACAGTGGGTTAGCCCCACATAATTATTACGGGATTGTCATCAGTGGTTTTGACCACATGATGGGTTGGTCCCATCACATGGTATTTGTGACTTCGGTCACCAGTGGTTTCGACCACCAGTGTTTTTGACCACACGGGGTAGTTAAAGGTGTTTGGATGGCTAGGTTATGGGTTGCATAATCTGCATGTTTGACTGATGATTTGTGTAAGTGGGTGAATTATCGGGTTGGGGATTTATACACGGAGTCTTGGTGACTCACCCCTTCCCTTATATTTTGCAGATGAGACATGATTCTCGGATTCAGAGCCGGGGAGGACTCGAGGTGGCCAGGCGCATATTTTCGGGTTTTTAACTTTACGATACTATTTCGGTTTTTTTTTATTTCTTGCTTTAAATGTGGGTTATTTTGTAATAAGGCCGCTAAGTTTTATTTTGGGTTTAATTACTTGCTCTTATTCTGATTATAATAATTATATATGGGATATACGGATTTGTTAGATTAACCGGTAAAAAGTAATGTTTTCAAAACTATAACTCTTTCGGGTTTTAAAAGCGTTACTATCGAGTAACACCACTTATAGGATGATAACCAAGGTAACTTGAATGCTTTAAACTAAAATTTTCAAACAACTACAAATATAAAGAGGTTTTATACTTGATAATACTTATCACATCCCGTTTTCAACAAGTATCACATGTTTTCTAAAATCTATACCAACAAGTGGATTTTCAAGTATAAATTTTAAAGCAATCATCACATGGTTTCAACATCACCTTAAACCGGGTTTTTTTCTAAGCTTCTAAGCAACAAGAGAAGTTTTCTAAGAAAGTATCCGACAATCTTGTGTTTTCAAAAATCTTTTCACTCCGTGACATACCAGATTCGGTCGTAGTGTATTGACCGGGTTTGGGGTGTTACAATTTTGGTATCAGAGCCAGGTTCAATAGCTCGGCTGTGGGCCGAGGCCCAAAAATATTTCAAAATGATTTATAAAAAGCTTTTATGGAAAGATGTACAGTGGGGAAAGCATGGCACCGAGTCTCCGGCACCAATCCGCCCAGGTAAGTACCCTGAGTTATCTCTTATAATGGTATGATTGTGTGGATATGATGATGGCATGACTGAGTAGTAATAGGGACTACTTTAGAGACATGAACCCTAGGATGATGTGTTCTCGCGAAACAAACCAGTACTAAAACTTTTTCATAAGACTGTGTTTTAAAAGACAGTGGAATAAAGGTCCAACGCATAAAACTTTTAATCAGCTTGAATATATCGGTAGAGATGAATGCACGTGGACGTGGGCACAATACTTGTGGACGAGGTAGGGGTAGGATGACGGTCTCGGAACCAGTAGGGTCCGGACAGGGGTCGGAAAACGAAGTACCACCGCCGCCAGCTGTGGGTGCGGAATATCAGGATCAGATGGGCGGTAATGATGTAGTGTCGCAGGCCATGCTGCGAGTGCTGGAGAGGGTTGCGAGTGCTGGGGTAGGAGGAGGAGCTCGAAAATCTGTGGCTGAGCGACTTAAGGCTAATGGTGCAGAGGTATTCAGAGGTGTGTCCGGGGTGGCACCTAGTGCAGCGGAATACTGGTTAGAGGGGCAACCGAACGTATCATGGATGACTTGGATTTTTCAGCTGAGGAAAAGCTGAAGGGCATAGTATCGCTGCTGCGAGATGAGTCATACCAGTGGTGGCTCATAGTTAGGGATGGAGCCAGAGCGGACGATCTCACTTGGAAATTCTTCCGAACAGCCTATCAGAGGAAGTACATAGGGACTAGCTATGTCGATGCGCAGCGTAGGGCATTTTTAAACTTGGTTCAGGGTAATAAGACTGTAGCGGAATATGAGGCGGAATTCCTCAGGTTGAGTCGGTATGCTCGGGGTATGGTGAGTACAGAGCATGAGCGCTGTGTCAGATTCGAGGATGGACTGAGGGACGAGCTGAGGATGATGATAGCCCCACAGCAGGAACGGGAGTTTGCTGTTCTAGTGGATAAAGCTAAAGTGGCTGAAGGGGTAAGACAGTCTGTGAGGCGGAATCAGGAAAAGGGTTGGAACAAGCGAAGTTCTGGATCATCGGGGTTTTCTGGGAATCAGCAAAAGAGGGCCAGAAACAGTGGATCAAATCAAGCTGCTGAGCCGGTTGCTACCAGTACTCAGTGGCCGCCACGATGTGCTCGGTGTGGGAAGTCTCACACAGGTGAATGCTGGACTAGGAACCGAGGTTGTTTTGAGTGTGGCTCGATGGGACATCGAGTTAGGGATTGTCCACAGAGATCAGCTAGGCTACAGTTTGAGAATCAGGATCGAGTACAGTATAGGAGGGATAATCAACAGCCACAGAGGGGCTGAGGGTCAGGCAGAGGAAGTAATGGCTCTGGTAGGGGTCGTGGAGCACCGAGCAGGGGTGCAGGTGGTACAGAGGCGAGACAACCTGGTTTGGTCTATGCTGCGAGGCGTCGAGAGAAGGGCGACGCACCGGACGTCATAACTGGTACGTTTTTAATTTTTGGAGTACCTTATAATGCTTTAATTGATGTGGGTTCGACGCACTCGTATGTTGCTAGTAGTATAGTGGAAACGCTGAACTTAAACTCTGAGACTACTTCTAGGAAGATGACTGTGATAAGCCCTCTAGGTCACTCTGTAGAAGTAAGTAAACTGTATAGGGATGTACCCCTAGAACTTCAAGGGGTTGTGTTCTCGGCTGACTTGATGGAACTACCGTTTGGGGAGTTCGATCTGATTCTCGGAATAGATTGGCTAGTAAAGTATCAGGCTAGCTTAGACTGCGCAGCTAAGCGCATGGTGTTGAAAACCGTGGAAGGTGAAGAGGTGGTGATGATAGGTAATAGGAGAGATTACTTATCCAATGTGGTTTCTGCATTGAAGGCCGAGAAAATGGTTAGGAAGGGTTGTGAATCTTTTTTGGTGCATATTTGGGCTTTGGAGGCTAAGGATGAAGCTGTGAAGAATGTCCGAACTGTAAGGGAGTTTGCTGATGTTTTTCCTGAGGAACTCTCAGGTATACCTCCTGATCGCGAGGTTGAGTTTGGTATAGACTTATTACCTGGAACTGCGCCGGTATCTATTGCTCCGTATAGGATGGCACCGAAAGAGTTAGTGGAATTAAAGGCTCAGATACAGGAATTATTGGACAGGGGGTTCATCCGGCCGAGTGTATCGCCTTGGGGAGCTCCAGTGCTGTTTGTTAAGAAGAAGGATGGTACTATGCGGATGTGTATAGATTACCGCCAGCTGAACAAGTTGACAATCAAGAATAAGTACCCGTTGCCTAGGATTGATGACTTGTTTGATCAACTCAAGAGTGCATCGATTTTCTCTAAGATCGACTTTAGGTCGGGTTATCATCAGCTGAAAGTGAAGGAAGCTGATATTCATAAGACAGCATTCCACACTCGGTATGGGCACTACGAGTTTCTGGTGATGCCTTTTGGGTTAACCAACGCTCCGGCAGCATTCATGGACATGATGAACAGGGTGTTCCAGCCATATCTGGACCAATTTTTCGTAGTGTTTATAGACGACATCTTGGTATATTCTAAATCTGAGGAGGAGCATGACGCGCATCTTCGAGTGGTCTTGCAGATTCTGAGAGAAAAGTAGTTGTACGCCAAGTTTACTAAGTGTGAGTTCTGGCTTAAGGAGGTAACTTTCTCGGGTCATGTAGTATCAGCTGAGGGAATTAGGGTGGATCCTCGTAAGATTGAGGCGGTATTGGATTGGAAACCACCTAAGTCGGTGGCAGAGATTCAGAGTTTTCTGGGGTTGGCAGGGTACTACAGGAGGTTCGTAGAAGGGTTCTCTTTAATCGCAGCACCGCTGACTAAACTATTGAGAAAAGGGGTTCCGTTTGTGTGGACTGAGAAACAACAGGAGAGTTTTGATAAGTTGAAGAAGATTTTGACTGAAGCTCCGGTGTTAATCCAGCCTGAGGCAGGAAAGGAATTCACTGTTTACTGTGATGCATCACATACTGGCTTAGGGTGTGTGTTGAAGCAAGACGGAAAAGTGGTGGCGTATGCATCTAGGCAGTTGAGGCCTCATGAAGGTAACTATCCGACTCACGACTTGGAATTGGCTGCAGTGGTTTTTGCCTTGAAGATTTGGAGGCACTACTTGTATGGGGAGAAGTCGATAGTGTACACAGATCATAAGACTCTGAAGTACCTCTTGACTCAGAAGGATTTGAATTTGAGGCAGCGCAGGTGGAAGTGGGAAAGGATTACGATGGATTTTGTCAGTGGACTTCCCCTTACGCCTAGCAAGAAGGACTCAGTCTGGGTTATAGTGGACCGTTTGACTAAGTCGGCTCATTTTATACTGGTGAGGGTGGACTATCCGCTTCGAAAATTAGCCAAGTTGTATGTGGCAGAGATAGTGCGGTTGCATGGGGTGCCAGTGTCCATTATCTCAGATAGGGATCCCAGGTTCACGTCGAGGTTTTGGAAAGCGTTGCATCAGTCTTTGGGTACTAGGTTGGATTTTAGCACGGCTTTTCATCCGCAGTCGGATGGACAGTCCGAAAGGGTAATTCAGATTTTAGAAGATATGTTAAGGGGCTGTGTTCTGGATTTCAGTGGTAGTTGGGAGGAGTACCTACCTTTGGCGGAGTTCGCTTATAACAATAGTTATCAAGCGAGTATTCAGATGGCACCATATGAGGCACTTTATGGACGGAAATGTCGTACTCCAACGTATTGGACAGAACTGGGTGAACGTCAGATGTTGGGTTCAGAGTTAGTGGCAGAAACAGAAGATAAAGTTAAGGTGATTCGGGCTCGTCTTAAGGAAGCGTCGGACAAGCAGAAATCGTACGCCAATCTTAAACGCAGGGATATTGAGTATGCAGTGGGTGATAAGGTCTTTCTAAAAGTATCACCCTGGAAAAAAGTGTTGAGATTTGGTCGTAAGGGCAAGCTGAGCCCTAGGTTCGTCGGGCCTTATACAGTGTTGAAACGAGTGGGACCGGTAGCTTGTCAGCTTGAGTTGCCGGCAGAATTGAGCCAGATTCATGACGTCTTCCATGTTTCAATGCTTAGATGTTATCGATCTGATCCGTCACACGTTGTACCAGTTGAAGAGATAGAGGTGAGGCCTGATTTGTCTTTCGTACAGATCTTAGACCGGGATGTCAAAATCCTGCGCAGGAAATCGGTACCCCTGGTGAGGATGTTATGGCGGAACCATGGCACGGAGGAGGCTACGTGGGAGCCGGAGGATGTGATGCGACAACAATACCCTCAACTCTTTTGACCAGGTAATTTCGAGGCCGAAATTATTTTTAAGGGGGTAGAACTGTAATATCCTGGATTAGGGGGTTAATTTTAATTGAATTGTGTTGCATGTGCGGAGTTGTCTATTGTGTTCATTTGTCTTGTTTTGGGGCCTAGTTATAACCTATGTGAGGCCTGAGTTAGAGTTGCGAATTTTGGTTCTGGTGCTTGGGGAAAGGGAGCTAAGGGAAGTAAGGGTTAAAGGAATTAATTGGAAGAGTTTGACACAAGAATTGCTTTGGTGGAGTGGCAGGGGAGGCGCTACATAAGAGCAAGGAAGGTGACGCCACAGGGATAAAGGAGTGCCTGTGTTCGAGTTGCAGGAATAGCACTCCCTGCTATTTCTTTTTGACGCCAAGAAGGGGGGAGGAGTTGTGTGCCGTCCAAACTCTGTCAGCTAAGGGTGGACTCAGTCAAATAAAATCAAATGGATGGGGAGGAGGAATTTTAGGAGCTTGACTTGTTCAAACAGTTTGAATAGGTGGAGTGGAGCAAATTTAGGTGTTTGAATATTTTCAAACACATTGGAAGGGTGTTGGCCGAATGTGGGACATTGGGGAAGAGGGTGCAATCGGTTTGGGGTTAAGGGGGAGTGGCCGAATGTGCTTTGGGGTGTGTAGCAAAATCGGCAAGCTTGGGTTTATGTTTTGGAACCCCCTCTCGAACCTTTTTCCTTTCTCTTCTTTGTGCAAGTTCTAGCCGACTTTTCCTTGTCAATTGTTGCCGAAACCGAACACAGCAAGGTGCTCATTTTCTTTCTTTTCTTTTCGGTTTCTTTGGTTAGTCTTCAATTGCCGAAGCCACCTTGTTCATCTTTTTCTCTTATCATTCTTGCTCTAGGCCGAAACTAAGAACCCCTCCCTTGACATCTTTTCTCTTCTCCTTCAAAACACTTGTACCGTATCACTCAACTCTCTTCTTCTCTTCCATTCGGTAACATCATTCCCCATCTCTTGCGTTCTCTTCTTCCTTTATTCCTTCTCTTTTCGGATTCACAAACCATAGCCGAAACTTCCTTACTATTTCTTCCTCTTATTTGTCACTTTGGCCGAATATCCTTAGCCGTATTCTTCTTCTTTTCTCACTAAATCTAGTTCCCTTTTTGTCAAGTGTCGAATCTACTCATCCTTGTGGAGCATAGTCGAAACTCTGGTAAGGGAACTATGGGTTTGTTTTCTTTTCTTGATCAAACATGAGTAATGCCGAAACCCACTTTTTGTCTATCTTCTTTTGTTTTATTCTAGATCTAAGTATTAAAACTCGGTTCTTGTTCTGTGAAGGGAGCCAAAATCCTTAACATCATTCAGGGGTGCCGAACATTGGTGTTCGATTAGGTGAAGCAATCGTCGAGGTAAGAGGCGACTAACTCTTGTGGTCTTGAGTTTTAGGTTTTGGCCGAATGGCCTTTGATCTCTAAGGGAATGTTAAAACTGATTGCAGGGAAGGCTAGAGCCGGATTCTGTGAGCCTTCGGGATTTGGTTGAAAACCAAATCGGCTTGAGTAGGAGGAAAAGCCGCGTTCCGGGATCTCGTAGTATCGCATAGTTTCAGGATTTCACATTAGATTTGCGTATAGTCAGGTGTGTAAACTCTTACACACTTTATTAGTTTAAACAGTGCTTATTATGTTACTGTATAACCGTTGTGTCAGCGATTTAGCCTTGTGGGCTTAAGCTTGGATTTCAGGTAAGTCCCCTGTTACGTGATTTATGATCTATGTTATATATGCCATCGTATGCTGTTAAATGCTATGCTATACATAAATGCATAATATATGAGATTATGATACTTGTTATGTGAGCATGATGATGGTGGGATTGATGAGAGGAGGGGGGATGATTTAATTGGACTGTCACCAGTGGTTTTGACCACAAGATGGGTTGGCCCCATCAATTGATTTGTGACTACGGTCACCAGTGGTTTTGACCACACTATTGATATGATTTGTGACTAAGTCCCAGTGGTTTTGACCACCAGTGGTTTTGACCACACGATTGATATTTGTGACTACGGTCACCAATGGTTTTGACCACACACGGATTATTGTGACTCTTCCCAGTGGTCTGGTACCACAGTGGGTTAGCCCCACATAATTATTACGGGATTGTCATCAGTGGTTTTGACCACACGATGGGCTGGCCCCATCACATGGTATTTGTGACTTCGGTCACCAGTGGTTTTGACCACCAGTGGTTTTGACCACACGGGGTAGTTAAAGGTGTTTGGATGGCTAGGTTATGGGTTGCATAATCTGCATGTTTGACTGATGATTTGTGTAAGTGGGTGAATTATCGGGTTGGAGATTTATACACGGAGTCTTGGTGACTCACCCCTTCCCTTATATTTTGCAGATGAGACATGATTCGCAGATTCGGAGCCGGGGAGGACTCGAGGTGGCCATGCACATATTTTCGGGTTTTTAACTTTACGATACTATTTCAGTTTTTTTTTTATTTCTTGCTTTAAATGTGGGTTGTTTTGTAATAAGGCCGCTAAGTTTTATTTTGGGTTTAATTACTTGCTCTTATTCTGATTATAATAATTATATATGGGATATACGGATTTGTTAGATTAACCGGTAAAAAGTAATGTTTTCAAAACTATAACTCTTTCGGGTTTTAAAAGCGTTACTATCGAGTAACACCACTTATAGGATGATAACCAAGGTAACTTGAATGCTTTAAACTAAAATTTTCAAACAACTACAAATATAAAGAGGTTTTATACTTGATAATACTTATCACATCCCGTTTTCAACAAGTATCACATGTTTTCTAAAATCTATACCAACAAGTGGATTTTCAAGTATAAATTTTAAAGCATTCATCACATGGTTTCAACATCACCTTAAACCGGGTTTTTTTCTAAGCTTCTAAGCAACAAGAGAAGTTTTCTAAGAAAGTATCCGACAATCTTGTGTTTTCAAAAATCTTTTCACTCCGTGACATACCAGATTCGGTCGTAGTGTATTGACCGGGTTTGGGGTGTTACACCCAAAGTCACTGATATCGATAATAATGTGGTGCCAAACCACTGGTGACCCAAAGTCACGAATAATCCATATGTGGGGCCAACCCACGTTGTGATACCAAATCACTGGCAACAATCCCGTTTTATCAAATGTGGGGCCAACCCACTGTGGTGCGAAGCCACTGGGACGAGTCGCTATGAGGTGCCAAACCTCTGGTGACCCAAAGTCACGAATATTAACTATGGTACCAAACCACTGGTGGTGCCAAACCACTGGTGACCCAAAGCCACAGGGATCAATCTTCCCCCTCCTCTCATGTCACCCACATTAATGCGCATGCACATACAAATCATGCCATCATGCTTAATCGTTAAACATATATCGAACATAACATAGTTAATATCATCAGAAATCATGTGCCATAATCTCAACCAAAACGGACTTAGCCGAAATCCCTGCTCATACCCATAAAGGTATCATATCGAAATCTACGCAGTTTTCGGCTTTTAACATGTTTAGGTTATTAGCAAGTTTACAACGATTATAAAGTGTGTAAGTTACACACCTGGTTACTAACGCGACTACTGAATCCCAAAGATCAAGATCTAACGCACTAGATCCCCCCTTTCCTACATTCGGCCAATGACAACTATTAGCAAAAAGCCATTCGGCTACACTTGTAAATCCGGAAAAGTTAACGCATCTAATATCCATCCTTACCTTAATGCTTTTTGATCACCAGCCACACCCCGAGATATGCGAGATAGAGCCTTCCCCTACAATCGACCAACACTAAACACTTAATCTTAATAGCCTTCGGCTTTTCAAATAACTAAGAGAAAGATTGAATCGGCATGAAACCTTACCACTGACTTACTAAGACCGGTTGACAGAGAATAGATGACCCTGATCCACTACTTCAAATCCCGGAGATCCTAGAAGAAATTGATTTCACAGATGAATGAGAACCAAGACAAATGCCGAAATTTGGCCAAGAATAAAATAGAAGGGATTCGGCCAAGGACACTTACCCACTCCAAAACCGATTAGAGAAGAAGACCAAAGAGATCTACCCTTAATTGATATTCGGCCAAAGTGTTGAAATAAGAAGAGGAGAGTAAGGGAGATTTCAGCAATGGTGGTGGAACAATCAAAGGAGATTCGGCGAAAATGAAATAAGCGAATGGAAGGGAAGTATTCGGTTGAATGATGGTGAGAAGAAGATGAAAGAATCAATGGAAAAGAGAGTGGCTTGAGAAAGAAGAAGGTTCGGCCAACCAATAAGAATGGAGAGCAAAAAGAGATGAGATTTAGGGAGAATAGTGTTTCGGCTTCAAAGAAATAAGAGAGGAATTCAAATGGAGATTCGGCTCAATACCAAAGAAAGAAATCGGTAAGAGCCTAAAGTGCTTTCGGCTTTCGGTTTCAAAGGAGGAAAAGAAAGAAAACTCAAATGGTTCTTTTTGTGATTCGGCTAGGTGCTTCAAAAGGGAATTCGACAAGTGCCAAAAGAGGTTTCGGTTTTACTTCTCAACCGAATGTACCACAGCTTGACTAGCCGAAAATGTCACTAAGGAATTTCGGCACTCCTCCTAAGTCTTCCAGCCGAATACACTTCCTCACAAAATTCAAATTTCTGCAAACTCTTCAAATTTCTCCTGGCCAACCATTCAATTGAGTTTGAATGTTCAAACTCCTAAATTCTCTCTTCTCGACTCGTTCAAATCTGTTGACTTGTTCAACAGTTGTCCATCAGAGTTTGAGCTGAGCACAACTCTTCCTCTCTCTGGCGTCAAAAAGAATTAGCAGCAAGGGATTTCTGCAGCTCGAACCCAAGCTCTCCTTCCCCTGCTTGTGGCGTCACTGCATAAAGCCCTAAGCGGCGCCTCCTTGCCACTTTACCAAGGCTTTTCTTGTGCTATAGTTTACCACAAAATATTCTTAACCTCTAGCTCCTTCAGCTCCCCTGAGCCAATGCTTGAAAATAAAATTTTTCCTATAGCTCGGGCCTACCCTTGGCTTATATCTAGACCCTAAAACACCTTAATTAATAAAACAAATCAAGCCATACACATGCAAATAGTTCAAACATAATAGCCCCCTATTTAAGGATGTTACAGTTCTACCTCCCTTAAAAATAATTTTGGCCTCGAAATTACCTGGTCAAAAGAGTTGAGGGTATTGCTGCCTCATCACATCCTCTGGTTCCCACGTAGCTTCTTCCACGCCATGGTTCCGCCATAACACCTTCACTAATGGAACTGACTTCTTGCGCAAAACCTTCACATCCCGATCTAGAATCTGCACTGGTTCCTCTTCCATGGTCAAATCTGGGCTCACCTCAATTTCCTCCACCGATACAACATGCGATGGATCTGAACGGTAACGCCTCAGCATGGAGACGTAGGATACATCATGTATCTGGCTCAGTTCTGCTGGCAACTCGAGCTGATAAGCTACTGGTCCCACTCGTCCCAACACCTTATATGGGCCAATAAACCTTGGGATTAGCTTGCCTTTCCTTCCAAACCTCAGCACTTTCTTCCATGGCGAGACCTTCAGGAAAACCCTGTCACCACTGCAAACTCAATATCTCTCCGCTTAAGATCGGCATATGACTTCTGCCTATCCGAGGCTTCCTTCAGGCGAGCCTGAATCAACTTGACTTTATCCTCGGTCTCAGCAACCAACTCTGGTCCCAACATCTGACGCTCACCAAATTCTGTCCAGCTTGTAGGTGTACGACACTTCCTACCATACAATGCCTCATATGGTGCCATCTTAATGCTTGCCTGATAACTATTGTTGTATGCAAACTCAGTTAAAGGTAGAAATTCTTCCCAGCTGCCTCTGAAGTCCAAAACACAGCCCCTCAGCATATCTTCCAAGATGTCTATAACCCTTTCTGACTGTCCGTCTGTCTGCGGATGAAATGCCGTACTAAAATCCAACCGCGTACCCAACGCCTGATGCAACGCTTTCCAGAACCTTGACGTGAATCTGGGATCCCTATCCGAGATAATCGACACTGGCACACCGTGCAACCTCACTATCTCTGCCACATACAGCTTAGCTAACTTCTGAAGCGAGTAATTAACCCTTACCGGTATGAAATGAGCTGATTTTGTCAAACGGTCTACAATCACCCAGACTGAGTCCTTCTTACTAGGCGTAAGGGGTAGCCCACTGACAAAGTCCATAGTGATCCTTTCCCACTTCCACTGTGGAATCTTCACCGGCTGAAATAATCCCGACGGCAACTGATGCTCAGCTTTGACCTGCTGACACGTCAAACATTTACTCACAAACTCAGTTACTTCCCGTCTCAATCCTGGCCACCAAAACTGCTCTCGCAAATCCCGGTACATCTTGCTACCCCCAGGATGCATAGCGTATGGGCTGCTATGTGCATCCTGAAGAATCCTCAGCCTTAACTTGACGTCCTTCGACATACAAGCTCTCCCTTGAAAACACAACACTCCATCACTGGTTAAGCTGTAACCTTCCAAACCACCATTCTGAACTTGCAACCTCCGAGCAGTCAAAACCTCATCCACTAACTGTTTCTCTTTAATCTGCTCTACCCAAGTCGACTTAACCTGCAATTCTGCCAAAAGACTCCCGTCGTCATACAAGCTAAGATGAGCAAACATTGCTCTCAGGTCCGATACTACCTTACGGCTCAATGCGTCCGCTACCACGTTAGCCTTGCCCGGATGATACTCAATTGAGCAGCCGTAATCCTTCAACAGCTCAATCCATCTCCGCTGTCTCAAATTCAAGTCTTTCTGTGTCAGAAAGTATTTCAGACTCTTATGATCCGTGTTGACTATTGACTTCTCTCCGTACAAGTAGTGCCTCCAAATCTTCAAGGCGAAAACCACTGCAGCCAATTCCAAGTCATGTGTCGGATAGTTAACCTCATGCGGTCTCAGCTGTCGAGATGCGTATGCCACTACCTTCCCTTGCTGCATCAGCACACATCCCAAGCCAGTATGCGATGCATCACAATATACCGTGAATTCCTTTCCGGCCTCAGGCTGAATCAAAACCGGAGCTTCAGTCAGAATCTTCTTTAACTTGCCGAAACTTTCCTGTTGTTTCTCAGACCACACAAATGGAACTCCTTTCCTCAGCAATTTGGTCAACGGCGCTGCGATCAGAGAAAATCCCTCTACAAATCTTCGGTAATACCCTGCCAGACCTAGAAAACTCCAAACTTCTGCCACTGACTTAGGCGGTTTCCAGTCCAACACTGCCTCAATCTTTTGAGGGTCCACTCTAATCCCTTCAGCTGACACCACGTGCCCCAAGAAAGTCACCTCCCTAAGCCAAAACTCGCACTTACTAAACTTGGCAAATAACTGTTTTTCCCTCAGAATCTGCAAAACTACCCGCAGATGCGCATCGTGATCCTTCTCAGATCTTGAGTACACCAGTATGTCATCTATAAATACCACAACAAACTGGTCCAAATATGGCTGGAACACCCGATTCATCATGTCCATGAATACTACCGGTGCGTTAGTCAACCCAAACGGCATTACCAGAAACTCGTAGCGCCCATACCGAGTGCGAAACGCCGTCTTGTGGATATCAACCTCTTTCACCTTAAGCTGATGATACCCCGACCTTAGATCGATCTTCGAGAAAATCGATGCCCCCTTAAGCTGATCAAACAAGTCGTCTATCCTCGGCAACGGATACTTGTTCTTGATCGTCAGCTTATTCAACTAGCGGTAGTCTATACACATCCGCATTGTACCATCCTTCTTCTTAACAAAGAGCACAGGTGCTCCCCAAGGCGAAACACTTAGCCAGATAAAACCTCGGTCCAACAACTCCTGAATCTGTGCCTTCAGTTCCACTAATTCCTTTGGCGCCATTCTATACGGGGCAATAGACACTGGCGCAGTTCCGGGTAACCGATCTATACCAAATTCAACTTCCCGATCCGGAGGCAGACCCGAAAGTTCTTCTGGAAATACGTCGACAAATTCCTTCACCGTTCGGACATTCTCTACAGCTGACTCCTTGGCCTCCAAGGCACACACATGAACCAAAAATGCCTCACAACCCCTCCTGACCATTTTCTTAGCTTTTAAAGCAGACACCACTTGGATAGGTAATCTCTTCTATTACCTATCATCACCACTTCTTCACCCTCAACCGTTTTCAAAACCATGCGCTTAGTCGCGCAATCCAAACTTGCTTGGTACTTCACCAGCCAGTCCATCCCAAGAATCAGATCCAACTCCCCAAACGGCAGTTCCATCAGATCAGCCACAAACACTACCCCTTGGAGTTCTAGGGGTACATCCCTATACAGCTTATTTACTTCTACAGAGTTACCTAAAGGGCTAATTACTGTCATCTCCCTAGAAGTAGTCTTAAAGTCTAGGTTCATGGTTTTCACTATGCTACTAGCAACATACGAATGCGTGGAACCAACATATATCAAAGCAGTATATGGTAATCCAAAGATTAAGAACGTACCGGTTATGACGTCCGGTGCGTCGCCCTCCTCTCGACGCCTCGCTGCATAGACCAATCCAGGCTGTCTTGCTTCAGTGTTGCCTGCACCTCTGCCCGGTGCTCCGCGGCCCCGTCCAAAACCATTACCTCCTCTACCAGAACCACGACCCCTCTGCGGTTGCGGTCCCTCATTCCTGAACTGAGCACGGCCTTGACCCTCAGACTGAATCCTGGCTAACTTCCATGGACAATCTCTCACACGATGATCCAACGACCCACACTCAAAGCATCCTTTGCCACCGGTCCAACATTCTCCCCAATGAGATTTTCCACACCGATTACACTGCGCTGGTCCCTGATTAGCAGCAACAGGCCTCCCAGAATGATTCGGCCCACCATGCCTAACCCTTTTCTGAGAATTTTCGGCTGATCCAGATGATCCAAAAGCTCTCTTATGTCTATTCCTATCCAGATTCTGTCTCACAGACTCTTTTACCCCTTCGGCTATCTTAGCCTTTTGCTACCAGCACAGCAAACTCCTGCTCCTACTGTGAAACAATCAGCAATCTCAGCTCGTCTCTTAGTCCGTCCTCAAACCAGACACATTGCTCATACTCCGTCGCCACGATACCTCGAGCATACCGGCTCAACCTTAAAAATTCTACCTCGTACTCCGATACGGACTTACTCCCCTGAACCAGTCTCAGAAACGCCTTCTACTGTGCATCAATATAGCGCATCAATATAGCTAGATCCAATATATTTCTTTTGATAAGCTGCCTTAAAGTAGTCCCACGTGAGATCATCCGCTGCAGCACTATCCTGAACCGTGAGCCACCACTGGTATGACTCATCTCGAAAAAGCGACACTATCCCTTTCAGTTTCTCCTCAGCAGTCAGATCCAAATCGTCCATGATACGCTCTGTCGCCTCCAACCAATACTCAGCCGTATTGGGCGCCACACCAGAAGCACCTCGGAATACCTCGGCTCCATTGGCTCGGAGTCGCTCAGATACAGATTTCTGAGCTCCTGCACCCTCACCTACTCCAGCCACTCTCTCAAGAACTCGCAGCATCGCTTGCGACACTGCGTCATCCCCCGTCTGATCCTGAAACTCAACACCTGCAGCTGGTGGTGGTGGTGGCATCTCATTTTTCGACCCTTGACCAGACCCCACTGGTTCAGACACTGTCATCCTACCCCGACCGCGTCCACGTGTATTACGACCACGACCTCGAGTGCTCATGTCTAACGTCTCAACTTATCTGATTTAAAAGTTTTATACGTCAGTCTTTATTCCACTATTATTAAGGCACAGTCTTATGAACAGTTCTTTAAAGAGTTTTGTTTCCTGCGAGTTCATAGAATCCTATAGGTTTTCGTCTCTAGGGTAGTCCACTAATAGTCATATAATACCATATATCATCACAATCATAAACAACAGTTAGGGGTACTTACCTGGGCGGATTGGTGCCGGAGACTCGGTGCCATGCTTTTCAAACCATGTATTTTTCCATCAATACTTTTTAAAACCACACTTTAAAACATTTTGGGCCTCGGGCCCACAACTGAACTTTTGAACTTGGCTCTGATACCAAAAATGTAACACCCCAAACTCAGTCAACACACCACGACCTAATCTGGCATGTCACAGAGTGAAAATGTTTCGAAGAAAACAAGTTGCCGGTTAAATTTCAGCGAAAAACTCTTTGTTTGCTTTGTGTTTGCAGAAATCCGGTGCATGTATAGTTGAAATTGTTAAGTTGCTTTGAAATCCCGAAAATCCGAATGAGTTAAACTTAGTTACTTTAAAACCGTTTGTATTGGAGTTTTGGAAAAACTTAGATTTGAAAATCATTAAAGTTAGCTTAATTACCATCTTATGTGTTTTGTTACCCGATGGTAACGTTTAGAAAACCCATTGCGTAGTATAATTTCGAAAACTTGATTATCAGGTTATTTAAAACATGTTAAACAGTTTACTTAGCAACATTTAAAAATTTAAAGCAGATATAATAAAACCCAAAATAGAAATACTAATGGCCTTATTATAAACCCAGATAAAACCGAAATATAAAGTTAAAGTACCCAAGTCGAAAATCCATGTAAAACCGAAAACAAGTATCGCATGGCCACCTCGAGTCCACCCAGCTCCTCATCCGCGATATACGAATCACCTGAAAAGATAAGGGAGAAGGTGAGTCACCAAGACTCAGTGCATAATCCCCCTCCCGGATATAGCAACATCCTTACACAAGTCATAACCAAGTAAACATATCATGCACCTAAACCTAGCCATCCACGACTCCTTTGTCTACCCCGTGTGGTACCAAACCACTGGTGGTGCCAAACCACTGGTGACCCAAAGTCACTGATATCGATAATAATGTGGTGCCAAACCACTGGTGACCCAAAGTCACGAATAATCCATATGTGGGGCCAGCCCACGTTCTGATACCAAATCACTGGCGACAATCCCGTTTTATCAAATGTGGGGCCAACCACTGTGGTGCGAAGCCACTGGGACGAGTCGCTATGAGGTGCCAAACCTCTGGTGACCCAAATTCACGAATATTAATTGTGGTACCAAACCACTTGTGGTGCCAAACCACTGGTGACCCAAAGTCACAGATACCAATCTTCCCCCTCCTCTCATGTCACCCACATTAATGCTCATGCACATACAAATCATGCCATCATGCTTAATCGTTAAACATATATCGAACATAACATTGTTAATATCATCAGAAATCATGTGCCATATCTCAACCAAAACGGACTTACCCGAAATCCCTGCTCATACCCATAAAGGTATCATATCGAAATCTACGCAGTTTCCGGCTTTTAACATGTTTAGGTTATTAGCAAGTTTACAACGATTATGAAGTGTGTAAGTTACACACCTGGTTACTAACGCGACTACTGAATCCCGAAGATCAAGATCTAACGCACTAGATCCCCCCTTTCCTACATTCAACCAATGACAACTATTAGCAAAAAGCCATTCGGCTACACTTGTAAATCCTGAAAAGTTAACGCATCTAATATCCATCCTTACCTTAACGCTTTTTGATCACCAGCCACAACCCGAGATATGCGAGATAGAGCCTTCCCCTACAATCGGCCAACACTAAACACTTAATCTTAATAGCCTTCGGCTTTTCAAATAACTAAGAGAAAGATTGAATCGGCATGAAACCTTACCACTGACTTACTAAGACTGATTGACAGAGAATAGATGACCCCGATCCACTACTTCAAAATCCCGGAGATCCTAGAAGAAATCGATTTCACAGATGAATGAGAACCAAGACAAATGCCGAAATTCGGCTTTTGGTTCTATGTAAGTCGATAGAGAAAAGAAGAAGAAAATAGTAGGGATTCGGCCAAGGACACTTACCCACTCCAAAACCGATTAGAGAAGAAGACCAAAGAGATCTACCCTTAATTGATATTCGGCCAAAGTGTTGAAATAAGAAGAGGAGAGTAAAGGGAGATTTCGGCAATGGTGGTGGAACAATTAAAGGAGATTCGGCTAAAATGAAATAAGGGAATGGAAGGGAAGTATTCAGTTGAATGATGGTGAGAAGAAGATGAAAGAATCAATGGAAAAGAGTGGCTTGAGAAAGAAGAAGGTTCGGCCAACCAATAAGAATGGAGAGCAAAAAGAGATGAGATTTAGGGAGAATAGTGTTTCGGCTTCAAAGAAATAAGAGAGGAATTCAAATGGAGATTCGGCTCAATACCAAAGAAAGAAATCGGCAAGAGCCTAAAGTGCTTTCGGCTTTCGGTTCCAAAGGAGGAAAAGAAAGAAAACTCAAATGGTTCTTTTTGGGATTCAACTAGGTGCTTCAAAAGGGAATTCGACAAGTGCCAAAAGAGGTTTCGGTTTTACTTCTCAACCAAATGTACCCCAGCTTGACTAGCCGAAAATGTCACTAAGGAATTTCGGCACTCCTCCTAAGTTTTCCAGCCGAATACACCTCCACAAAAATTCAAATTTCGGCAAACTCTTCAAATTTCTCCTGGCCAACCATTCAAATGAGTTTGAATGTTCAAACTCCTAAATTCTCTCTTCTCCACTCGTTCAAATCTGTTCACTTATTCAACAGTTATCCATCAGAGTTTGAGCTGAGCACAACTCTTCCCCTCTCTGGCGTCAAAAAGAATTAGCAGCAAGGGATTTCTGCAGCTCGAACCCAAGCTCTCCTTCCTCTGCTTGTGGCGTCACTGCATAAGGCCCTAAGTGGCGCCTCCTTGCCACTTTACCAAGGCTTTTCTTGTGCTACAGTTTACCACAAAATATTCTTAATCCCTAGCTCCTTCAGCTCCCCTGAGCCAATGCTTGAAAATAAAATTTTTCCTATAGTTCGGGCCTACCCTTGGCTTATATCTAGACCCTAAAACACCTCAATTAATAATGCAAATCAAGCCATACACATGCAAATAGTTCAAACATAATAGCCCCCTATTTAAGGATGTTACATTCTATGATTATGTTTATTGGATTATTATATAATAGTCACAACACTACTCATAGTGATAATTATGTATACGATCCTTAGACTTGAGATCATCATTGTCCCAATATAGTGAGCTGTATGTTTTGATACAATCAAATGTCTACTATAACAGGTTGTATTATAAAAACTGATGTTGGGTATGCCACAATCTATGTAATGGGATATGATTGAGATATTATTTGTCCCTCCTGCATAATGGGAGCAATATCTTAGGCCACTTGATGAGTGAGACTAGAAATGCGTGGCCATGCTCAAATAAGTTAATATGAGATATTATACTTATTTGTTTACTGTAGTCGACTTCGGGTATCAAGAAACATGAGATTGGACTTTACAAGTGTGACTATTCCATGACTTGTGTCCAATCGAGATCTAAAAGACAAAAGGATATAATACATGAAAATTTATCACAAAAAGGATATTGGAAATGTTTGAATTTGATTCATATAAATATTAATTATGTATTGTTTACCGAAAGTATTAAAATAATGTGTTATAAGAATTTCGGTCAAACATAAAATATATGGAAAATAATATCTTTTTGGAAAGGATTTTACATTATGATATTTTCCATATATTTTCTGGCACCAAAAAGGGGTGATTCCAATTTTCATATGGATATTAAAAAAATGGAATCATAAAAACCCTAAGGTGATAGAGTTTTACCAATATAAACCACGAAAAGGAAAAGAAACCTAGGTCTAGCAACCACATTTTTTTCTAAAAAAACTCTTTGAAACATTCAGAGAGAGTTTTTGTTCGTTCGTTCACAACTAGTTGGACTACGTTGTAACATCCCAAAATTGGGCCTAGTAGGATTGGGCCCATTAGGCCTTGAGCTTAGGAGTGTTTAAAATTTTCGAGAAAATGAGAATCGTGCTATTGCAATTTGGACTTATTAGTTAAGTGAATTTGGAAGGTTACGAGGTTTCTATGAAGTCTCGGGTTTAATTGCGCCTTAGGAAAAAATTGGTATTTTAGCACTTGAAGGAGAGATGGTAAGTAGCTTCAAGACTTATAAAAATAAATGAGTAAAGTGCTTGCATAAATGAGCTATTAGTAAAGAGGTTATGGCATCAAGTGATGGACCTTGTGGGAAGAGGTTCGAATCCCTTTTTGTGCATTTTGGCTTTTATTTTTGCTTCCCTTCCTTATAGTGTCGGTCAAGGAGTATTTATGGCAAGGATTGACTTCATTATTTTGGTAAGGTGGCTAAAAGAATAAGGCAAGGTTGAAGTTTGGGAAAGGAATCAAGAGAAATAGGTAAGTAAGGGGGACAAGGGGCTTATTTTGTGGATGGTGTTTTGGAAAGTTTGGGTGGCCAAACTTTTATCCTAGGGGGGATGCATGTGGACGGTTTTGGGGAGAATAGGTAGCTGAATTTTTTTTATTTTGGCATTTGGTTAAGACTTAGTAGTGTTTTGGCAAAAATCCCCTTTGGCAACTTTGTGTCATTTCTCCCAATTTTGCAACCCTCCTTGCCGAAACATATTAGCACAATAGTGCATTGCTTTTCTCTTTTGTTTGGTCACATACTCATTTTCTTTCCACCTTCCTGATAGCCGAATATCATTGTTTGATTCTCTCCATAGCCGAACCTATTACCACCCTACTTCTTCACCATTTCTTTTCCTTTCGTGTTGGACAATCTCTTCTTAATCAAATCGGTAAGTGATCGTATATTCCTCTTTTCATTTCTTTTTCTTTTTCTTCCAAACCATATATAGGTGAAGGGGGTGTATTGTTGTGATTCTTTCTCAAGCCGAATAAGGTGTGGCTAACATTATTTTTGTGTTAATCACTTCTAAGGACTCGAAGTACTTTATCGGAGGGCCAATCGAACACCTATCCCTCGTAATAAGAGACTCGGATTGTTGGTAAGTGATAGATTGTTAATCAATTGCAATATTTGGCTGAAGTTGTAAATTGGGTTTTGGACTAATAGTTGACCGATTTTACCTTTAGGTGCCGCGGAGAGTATCGTGTTACGGATTCCGAATAAGGTGTGTAATCCCGTACCCTTCCGAATATATGTTTGAAATGGTGAGTAAACCTCACATCTCTCTGAAAGTTTACATGAAATATTCTGTGACTCGGTAGAAATACCGAAGAAAACCGATAACCGGCATCCGTGATCACTCGGACGTGCGTATGCTCGTAGTGGTAATCATGTTTTGTAATAAAACAGTTTCGATCAGAAAATAGTGGCATGTATTTGAAAAATCAAGAAAAATTGGATAAAAGGAATTACAAAGTGAGTATGATATCAGATTAAAGCTTACTGTGTCTCTTTTAATATGGAAGAAACGGAGAAGGAAAAAGAATATTATATTCTGAGATATGTTAATTTTAGTGAGACTGGTTCTGACTGACTTCGGGGTATTCTGTTCTATCTTGGAAAAATTGTATAAAATTGTACAAAGTGAATTAAGAGTTATAATTTATATGTATGGATTCCTTAGTGATCCTATTTTCAATAGAAACAAGTAGGAGTAGTAGATGAAAAGCGTACAGTAAGATATTTGAGATTAAGGTAAGAGAGGTCAGAATCATTGGCCAGTGAAACAAGAGAAATTTTAAGGAATAAACTGTACTAAATGATTAAGCTAAAAATTTTGGAAAAACTATAGTAGAAAGATATACGAGTCTAGTTTCAAGGAACATTTACGGATTTAGATTTTGAGTTTCCTAACTCGAGTTATAGTCAGTTTAGTCAGTATGATGCAGATGGACAGTTTCGATTTTATTCCCCAAATTAGTAATTAAGCCTAGGTTGCGAAATTACCATCATACCCTTAGAGGGTACATTACCGAATTACCCTTAGTGGGTACGATTACCGAATTATGAAAATGCCTTTACAGGCCGAGTTACGAAAATGCCCCTAATGGGCCGAATTACAAAAATGCCCCTATGGGCCGATTTGATAAGATTGCTCTATTTGGGCCAAATTGCAAAGTGTTAATGGGCCGATTTGTTATATTGCCCTTACAGGCCGAATTATGGAAATGCCCCTAAGGGGCCGAAATACGAAATTGCTTATGGGCCGAATGGACATATTGATTAATGGGCCAATCTGATATTTTGCTATGTGGGCCAAATCGATATATTTGCTATGTGGGCCAAATCGATATATTTGCTATTTGGGCCAAATTGATATATGATTATGTGGGCCGATTATATTTGCTTAATGGGCCAATTTTGATAAATTGTTATAATGGGCCATAAAATTTGTAAGAAATATCTGAATACATTGTTGTAAATTGTTATGCATCATATACATGTTTTGCATGGGATGGGATAATGATGAAGAGAAGTTCTGGTAGCTCTGCTACATAATTCTGGTGGCTCTGCCACAAATCTTAAAAATGGCAATGCCATGTAAATTCTGTTAATCTGGTGGCTTGACCACAAATTTGATATATGGCTTAAATGCCCAGTTTGATATATGGCTTAATGCCTAGTTTGGTGTGTTGGTGGGGTGGGTGACTAAAGCTCCCCACAGGTGTGCTGGTTGGTACGGGTGGTGTGTAGCGGATGGAAAACTAAGTTTGGTTTGGGAATTGCATTTCATACACATGTTATATTTGATACATTATTGTTATTGTAAATGGGCTTAGGCCCAAAATATTGCTATGTGTGTTCCGACCCAGTGGATGACGGTAAGTGGGTTACACACTGAGTTCTTGTAACTCACCCCCCTTTCTCTTAACCCTTTCAGGTAATGCTCAATGACGTGGACTTGGGCCATGGATGACTCGGTGGAGGCCATACTTCAGAAATGGTGTTATTAAATTTTAAATTTCTATTTCTGTTTATTTTATTATTTTGCTATTTTGGTTTAAGTTGTAATAAGGCCTCTGAACTATTTTTATTTTTGCTTTATGGTTGGGATGTTTTTATTATTTTTCTTAAATTGTTTAAAACGAGAATTTTTCTAAAAAACGTAAATAAAGGTTTTCCTAAATTGATTAACAAATGGATTTCAAAATAAACTTTTACAAATATGATTTAACTCGAACTTTCTTTCAAATTATCAACGACATTTTCAAAAGTTACGGAATTAAAGTTCAATTCCTTGATTTGTGATTCATCAATCAATCTCTCAAAAATACTTGTATTTTATCTACGTTTCCGCAATGTTTCAAAATGTTTTTGCAACTCTATTTCAAACGTCACATTTTCGTAAATTGTTATTTCAAATATGCTTTTGCAACTGAAAAGGTTTATTAAAGATAATTATGTTTTCACGGAGACACAATTGTTTAAGTGTTTTGGGTTTTAACAAAGAGGCTATAATTCTCAAACAAGTTTTTAACAATATGGTAAAGATGGTTTTTGAAAAACACTTCCATGTGGCACGCCAGATTCGGGCCTAACTTCTAGGCCGGGTTTGGGGTGTTACATACATAGAGGCCGGGACGATTCTGTTGCGACTTTGGATCGACTACGTGCGAAGGGGATTAAAGCAGTAGTGGTTCCTTTGTATTTTTCAGATTTCTAAAGGTATATTTTCAAACCTTTCCTTCTCGATTCACTCGTGCATAGATTCCTGGTTTGGATCGACGGAATAATTTTTCCACTACACCACGGGGCATCCCAATGACCTAACAACGTCTAAGTTCATTCTAGGACCAAAAAAAAAAGATTAAGAATTTATACATTAGGCTCATGGTTTCATTTAAGGTTCATTGAAAACTGGAATTAGGCTAAGAAATTAGGTACTAGGGAATTTTCGTATAGGGTCAGGCTTTTGGCTCTAGTGGTGACCATACAATGCCTTAGGTCATCCCTAAGTGTCGCAACTCATGGAATCAGTTAACTACGTTTTAGCAATCTAACAACTTATAATACAAACAAACACATATGCTTTTCATGCACTTATTTCTCATTTGGTATAATTAACACACTTTTACCTATTTGCAATGTAACAAAGTGAACTAATTAGTATAATATTAAACAACCTAAAATCAATTACTATCAAGCTAAATTTACAGCTTAAACATAAAATCCTATTTAAATGCTCCTACCCAATCACTTGTATTTCTACAAGCTCGAGCACAAATAGACACAAAATTAAAAATAAGAAAAAGTTTAAATTTTTTGAATTTTTTTGAAAATTTCTATGTTACCCCCCACACTTTAATTGATCAATTGTCCCTAATGTGCACCCAAAATATAGGAGAAAGATATTAGTCAGTTTACTCATTAAAGTTCCTCAGATGTAGTCCAGTTGTCTTCCTTATGCCGGTTTAGCTCTAAATTGTAGTGTCGCCTCATATATAGGGTTCCTACACAAAATAAACACACATTTTTTAAGGAAATTAAAATCAAATTCTAACAACGGGAAAGTAAATAAAAAATTATTCTAGTTTTCTCTTTTACTCCCTCAAAGGTCCGCAAAATCATCATTATCGAACTCTTCGGTGCGATTGCGCTCGTCTGAATTTACTATCTACTCCTTTCTTTAAGCAACAGATGGTCTGGCTTATGTGGGTTGAGAGTTGTCGGATGGGGTTTTCCAAAATGGATGTGGTTCCGGGCATTGGAACGAATCTATGCCAATTTGTTCAATTGGGAGGCTTATTACCTTTCCTTATTCATAATTACACCCAGTGTTGTATTCGTGGTATGCCTTTATATATTCAGTCATTCCTTCACTCATTTGGGTTACCGAGGTCTATGTCGCCCCTTTTGTTGTACCCATGGTGATACGGCTTGAGGTTCTTCCATAGACTTTGGCAACCCGTAATTTTGTGTGTATTCTCAATGTGCTGCCACCTGCTCATTTCTTTAATCCACCCGATCAGCGTGTTGATTATAGAACTGTGCATAAATAACATCATTTAATATGCCCTTTAGTGGGCAAGTTAGTTCTTCTTGGTCTATCTCCACTCCGGCCCTCCTGTACATCTCCGTAATTAAGTGCAGGTACGGAAGCCCTCGTGTGTGCCCTCTGGCACACTGTCTCATGTTGTAGAGGATCTAGTCCCCCACATTAATCTGTCGTCCCTACAAAATAGCATACAAAAGGAGAGTATAATCATAGGTAACTTCCGTAATGTGCTGTGCAGGGAAAAAATTCGCACAAATAAAATATATCCATATTTTTGCTTCTAGGGTCATTATTGATTATTGAAATCACAATGATACCCTAGTTACCGAATTTCAGACCCAATGGCCTCATCCCTTAGCTAAAATTAATGATCTCACTATAACCCACCTCGTCCTCATTTAAATCTTCATAAAAAAAGGGGGTATAACGAGTTGTTTTATGAATGGCCTTGATCGCGATTGAAGAGGTCTCTACATACATGCCTCTCATAAAGAATTTGTTATCTTGGGCTTCAAGAAAATTCGCATTCCTAAATGATTGAAATAATAACCGGTTTGAGTAGCTATCGGCAAAATGTGTTCCACCGTAACCTATCAACCCTTGTGATTATAAGGTTGTGGAATAATTGTGTGTCAAGATTGAAGCCACATTTCAGGATTAGTGGTTTATCATAGTTTCCAAATCTCTTTGTCGCTTTGTTGTAGATGAATCATCTCTTCGGTTTGTTTGCAACATCAGGTTCTGAGGATCATCAGGGTGCCATTCACTTTTGAGACGATATTTTAACAAATTTTGATATATTTAACAACCAATAAACATGATATAATCAATAAAAAAATTATCCATTCACTAATCTATCGATCTAGCATGAATATTAAAAGTATTAGAAGAAAGATTGAGTATCACCAAGCTTTGTTGTAAATGATTCGACCAATTGCTAATTTTTTCCCCCATCGACCGCCTTCGTTCCTTTAGCAGAGGAAGTGGCTATTACTCAATGAGGGATTTGATGCGTACATGTGAAGAAAATGAATACAAAACAAGGATTAATGATGAAGGAATGGAAAATAAAACTAAGGGAGCAGAGTGTTTGGAGCTTTGGAGGCGGAGAGCGGTAGAGAAGAAGGAAAAATTATTTGGGAGATTTTGGTTAGGGCTTGTCGTGATAAGGCACTTTTATAATCGTCACCTCATCACAAATTCAAGTCCTTCCTTGTCTCAACATTGAATAACATTATGAGTTCCAATTCCATTATGTCACGGCTTGTGGCGACGTGGAGAACCCCTCGTTGTGACGTGGGATAGCTCATCGGGACAACGCAAACTTCCTCATCCCGACGTCACCATTTTTTTGTCTACATGTTAGGCTAGCTCATTGTGACGCCGCTGAGCCACATTGAGACATGGAGTGAGCTTTTGGGGATGACGCGATACTTCTTGTCCCAACGTCGCAAACAATTTCAACCTCTTCATGCATAGAATTTTACCTTCTCGGTTCGTTCATTATTTCCCAGGTTCCGAGCTCAACAACCACTAGTAAAACACGTAAAAATACCGTAATTAAACATTAAAATCAATAATTAAAAATATTTAAATTAAAATTAAGAATTTAAAATTAAAAGAAATTTAAATAAATAGTCATTTTTCGAGATCAAGAAAATCCATATCACCCCCGTAAAAGAATTTACAGCTAGTCCTCGAGACTTTGATCCATCTTTTCTTCCCCTATTGAGATATGTAAACTAGAGCCATCGTTCAATACCATTGAAGTTTCCTTATCGTTGTCCGGCGCAACATCCACATCACGAGCCACTTGGTGTCAAATCCAAGCCAACCCCAAATGGTTTTCGGGGTATTATTACCTCAAGCTACTCCACCTCCATGTTGTATGTAACACCCCAAACCCAGCCTAGAAGTTAGGCCTGAACCTGGCGTGTCACATTGAGGTGTTTTTTGAAAACTGCGTTTTCATTGAAAACCCTTCTTGATATTTCAAAACTAAAGTCCCAGTTTGTGATTGTTATTAATAATCAACATTTATTAAGAAGTCATTACCTTCAAAACCTTGTTCAATGCGGAAGCTTAATTTAAAACAATTGACTTATCCCCTTAATGACTTCTTGCCACTAGACCACTCCCTTCCTTGTGTCATTTTCCTCCACATTTTATTCTTAAAGCCTACTACTAACTCCTAGGGTTTTATTCACCTAAAACCAAAATTTCCCTAAAGCCAAAGTTTGAACCCGGGACTTCATAGAAGCCCTCTAACCTTCCAAAATCACTCACCTAATATGTCCAACTTGTATTAAAGACATTCTATTGTTCTCAAAAAAATTTAAACGCTCTCGTGCCCAAGGCCCAATGGGCTCAATTCTACTAGGCCCAAATTCAGGGCGTTACAAATCTACCTCCCTTAAAGAAATTTTGTCCTCGAAATTTCCAACTATCTAATAGCCACACACTACCGGTTATACCACTACGCTTCTGCTGCGCACATTATCACTTCACGAATTATCTGAATTAGAAATTTTATGAATAAGCCCATAGTTCCAGTAATTAAATAAATGTTTTATGGAAGTAGTAGTTAAGAGTTGTTTTCAAAATCGCAAGCTCACTACATTTTTAGTCTCCTACGAGCCTCAGTCTTACTCTAACTAAAAGTCTTAGTATAGTCTATCATCTAAAGTAAGCCCAATAACTATCTACAGCATAATAGTTTTAAACAGATAGGAGAAATTACTTGGTCCGACGTCGGAGACTCGGTGTGCCACACAAAAACCTTCCAAAACCACTTCAAAATCACTTGTAAACATCTTTAAAATAGAAATTAAAGCCCATTTCACAACCCGAGTTTTGTAACCGGGCTCTGATACCACTAAATGTAACACCCCAAACCCAGCCTAGAAGTTAGGCTCGAACCTGGCGTGTCACATTGAGGTGTTTTTCGAAAACCGCGTTTTCATTGAAAACCCTTCTTGATATTTAAAAACTAAAGTCCCAGTTTACGATTGTTATTAATAATCGACATTTATTAAGAAGTCATTACCTTCAAAACCTTGTTCGATGCGGAAGCTTAATTTAAAACAATTAACTTATCCCCTTAATGACGCCTTGCCACTAGACCACTCCCTTCGTTGTGTCATTTTCCTCCACATTTTATTCTTAAAGCCTACTACTAACTCCCAGGGTTTTATTCACCTAAAACCAAAATTTCCCTAAAGCCAAAGTTTGAACCCGGGACTTCATAGAAGCCCTCTAACCTTCCAAAATCACTCACCTAATAGGTCCAACTTGCATTAAAGTCGTTCTCTTGTTCTCAAAAAAAATTTAAACGCTCCCGTGCCCAAGGCCCAATGGGCCCAATTCTACTAGGCCCAAATTTAAACACTCCTATTGACTATTATCACTAAATTTGGAGTGATTGATGATGATATAGTGTTTCTCATTATCTGAGTTGGGAGTGTCGTATCCAACCTCTTCCAATGGATTCGTTAATATGCTTGCTTTCGGAGTAATTCCTCTAACTGGTCCACCCATTTTTGATTTCTTTCTAAGTCAGTCTGGCATTCATTCAACTCAAGAGAATATGTGGATGAATATTCATAGTCTTCACATCTTCAATCATAGCTCCGCTGGTCCGTTGAGGATCTATTTGTTCAACATGATCTTTGGTTGCTCTTATGTTGCTCGTAATATACCTTATCATCCATAATTAACTACAATTTTTGCTGGGCTAATTGTCTAGGCATACCATATTCTCTGTCAACTCCATGGGTTTGTCGAGGCTCTGTTCCTCACACTTGATGTGTCATTAAAGTGCCCATTGTATCGCGAATATGTCTCCAACTCTTGTTGCCTTGTACAATCTAGTTCAGGATGGTTGAGAGTAATACAATGGTCTTCGCGATAAAAGTTGGGAACATCATGCATGACCTCGTCCATTGGAGTCATTGCTTCATGTTTTCTTGGAGCAGCTCTATCATAAACAATCTTTGCTTCTCCATAATTTCCCATTTCTCATATACTCCCTCTTCATATACTTCGTCATCGTACCATGCAGAGATCCTACGTTCCTCGTCCCAACTGCTATCATTATCATATTCATCATCAACTGCATCCATAATTAAATTAAATAGTCGACAAGGTATCTAAAAATATAAAATATTAAAAATATTAACACACTATCTAACTCATTTATCTTTCAATTAGTATTACTTTACAAAGAAATTAAATTAATAAAAATTTTCATCGTCGCAATCCCTAATAATGGTGCAAAAACTTTAACTGCCTCCAAACGTGTGAATGCTTACAGTAAAAATTGTGCAAATAAATAGATATAAAATCAATATGGTATCTATAAGTGAATAGGTCAAGTTGTAATATAAATGAGTGTTACAGCGGAACACCGGAAAGTATTCCGAGGATCGTACCTAAGGGATTACAGATTGGAGAATTTTATTATTAAACTAATTACAAAAAATAATTATTAATCTAATAAATTCACAAATTAGTAGTGTGAATCCAAAAGTTTAATTAAAATAATTAAATTAATTTCCCTAAATTAACCTAATGTAATTTACTATTCCTAGTGTCGATAATGCAAGCTCTCGACCTATGGTCAATTAACAGATAAAAGATTAACTTATCTTCGTGGTCATAATTAACTTCAAGACTCGAGTTTTTATTAGAGAAATAGTTATTACCTGAACAGTATTACCTCTCGGCCGCTACTGCCTAACTAATCAACTAATACATGCTTACCTCTCGGCCTCACTTTCCTGACTAGGGTAAATACACGATTTACTTTGTAACCTTGTCTCTTGATCCGTTTACTTATATTACTTCCTAGGGTCGTCAAGCCTAGGGTTTAAAAAACATGCATTCACAGAAACTAATCCTACGGTTCTTTCGCTAATTACTCATAAAGCAGTTAATCAATTCCATAATCGAAGCATGCTAGATATAAATAAAACACATAATTTATTCTAATATTCATACAAACATTAGTTGATCAGGCTAACAAAATATAAATAAAAAAACAAAATAGAAATAAAGAAATTACTTATTGATAAATATAAGTGCGGTTCCGAAGTAATCTTTGCTCGCAATCATCTTCATACCAGAACAAGAAGATTTCCGACTACGTGAACATAAAAATAAACTAAGACTGAAAATTGAAGAAAAACTATTTAGGTCTAACTTCTCCCCTTTTCGGGTGACCTTAAAGTGACTTATATAGGCTACACATTACTTGGTGCCCACACAACCCTAGATACACTTTGATACTAATTAATGCAATATACTATTAAATGAATAGGGTTCAAATAAAGAAATATCCAAAAATTGACGTCCAAGAAATTAGCACCTTTCTTTCCACATTACCGTCATGTCGTTGTGATGTGGGAATCTCCTCGTCGTGATGTTGCAGCCGAAACTTTCTTCGTTGTAACCTGGAGAAACTCCTCGTCACAAGAAGTGGTGGTTTTCAGCCCTAAGAGCTTCATTGTATAGTGTTGCGACATGAAGCTCCCTATGTCATGACACGACCATCGTCCCTTGTGCTCCTTAACTTAAATTGGTATCCTACACACTCAAGTAGCCTATTAGTCACACCCGAGGCTCGAATTGGCCTAACAGATCGTCAAAATACTTAAAATTGCATACAAATGCTTATTTTGTAGTAAAATGAATATAAGCTAATAAATACCAAAATAAAATAAAAGATGTTAAAACACTTAGAAAATAAGCTCATTAAGTGTGCTGAAAAGTAATTAATTTGCCACCACGATTTGTGGTAGATCAATGTGATTACTTCTTGTCAAGTTAAAACTAACCAATACATATGATATGACGAGTTGGTGATTTGAACCATATATGGTGTTGGCTAGGTACGTGAGTTATGCTAAAAGTTGTGAAGATCTATAATGACAAGGAATTGAAGTCGAGGAAGCAGATGACGGATCATATTCAAGTTGTTCAACTCGACACACAAATATTTGGATGTGACTTAAAAAGAAGAAATCAAATAAATTTAGACAAAAAGAGAACAAAAAAAATAACCAAAAATAAGAAAATTAAAAAAAGAACAAAGAATAAGTATTCAAAATAATAACTAAATAGGGAAAAGTTAGATTAAAGCAAAGTGGAAGGTGGAACAATAAACCGATTGATATGATGGATAGAAGGATAAATATCCAATTGAACCCTTTGAGATATAAATCCCAACAAACTCAATTAATGAATCTAATCAATCTTCCAAGAAATAATCCTTAGCAAATTGAAGGGTAAAGAATGAATTCTCACGACCCGAAAATTGAGAAGAAACCTACTATTAAAAATCATAAGAAAGAAATCTTGCACAAAGAAACAAACTCCCAGAGTTGAAAACTTTATTATTTATAACAATTGTCCCCTTAATGAAAAATGAAGAAGCCTTGATATAGGCTAGCTAAGTACATCCAAGTAAAACTCTAGAGTATATTGAAACTCTAATTAATCTAAATAAAAATATGTTTTAAACTAAACTTTCTTGTTTAACTAAGAAACAAAAACTCCTAAACAACTTAAAATACTTAAACAATATCAAAAATTTGGAATAAAGTAATAATAAAATATCTAATAAATAAAATATTGCGCTCATATATAATAAAAATTTTAAGCCTAAAAATTGAACCTAATATGATTTAAACTCGAACTAAAAGCCCAAAACTCGTAATTCCTGTCATAATCCTGTCTAAAAATTTTGCTCGCATAATCTTCACTAAAACGGTCATAACTTGAACTCCTAAACTCAAAATCGTGTGATTCAAAATGTGTTTCAAAGCTAAGAGATATATATTCAAACTCTATGTAGACATCTAAGCCCATAAATGCCTAGATCCCATCCAAAAACTTTTCGCAAGTTGACTAATCTTTTCAGTTTGAAAATTGGTAGCTTGGTTGAATTGAAATTAATAAATTTCATTCATTCTGTACATGTATTATTCCTAATTTCCTTGAAAATATTCATCATCATATGTTGCCTTTGATTGAATCTCAATTTGATTTGCTTGTCCTTTAACCTTATTGTTAGGCTTGAGGTAGTGTAAGCCCATCACATCCATGGGTTTAAAATCGGGCCTTGAGACTCGTGTCATATAATGAATGCTTGATATGTGGAATGACAAAATTTCATGTAGAAATTGTGACTTGATTAGTAGATGAACGAGATGGTTATGCATTTGAAATTGATACTTTGATATGTTATAGTATAAGGTGGCTAAATCTTGATGATTGTTGGTAATGTTTAATGCTATTAAGCCCTAGATGTGTAAATATGTTACATAAAGGTTTCAAATAGAAGTGAAATGGCATGCTTAAAGGATCTTTAGCAAAAGTAAGTATGGGTACTTGAATGGCTTAGTTTGTTACTAAGTCATGGCATGAAATTTTATGCTTAATTGTTGAATTAATGTGGAATGCTTGATATGAAATTGAAATTTGTATGTTTGAACTCATTTGATGTGTGTTTAGTATGTTTTGATTTAAATAAAATTGATAATTGGTATATTTGTTGATTGAATGTTGTTGGACACTTGGAATAATGGTTTAATTTTACCAAAAATAATATCCACATCTTGACGACCAACCTACCTGGTCGCAACGTCAGTTGACAATAAGTGACGTTGCAACATTGAGTGGCATGAAATCATCACATGACATCACGACGTTGAGCTTAAATATTTAAAACTTTGTAATTTGCTCCTATTTCAAGCTCAAATTGACAAAAGAGCTTTCGTAAGCTCGAATAAGACTTGGTTTTGATTGCTTAACCATAAATGAATGTGTTTGACATTGAATTGCAAGTGTGTGTGAATATTTTATTGTAAATTGATTGTATTTGCTCTAGAAAAAAATGTAGCATTCTATAGCTCAGACTCGATGATCAGGTCGGGTAAGGGGTGTTACAATAAACCCAAACTTAGTGGGAAAGGATGACAAAGTGCATCATGTTCCCAAAAGCTCTACCGTCCTCCATAGATGAAAGAAAAAAAAAACTTAGAAACCTTTGTGTATTCAACATTAAATTCATGTAAGTCCCTAAGCCATTTTTATTTCATTTTTATAGATTTTTTTATCACAGGAGCTTGATTAAGCTAACCCATGAATCAATTTGATCAATTGGTGAAATTTTAATAAGTTTCCATTGTTGATTTCTTGAAGAATTAGGTGTGAAATTCATAGAAATTAAGCATGATTTATAAAAAAAAAAACTACATTGTAAAGCTTAATTTTTAGTTTTGTACATTAGGGACTAAATTGAATAAACTGCAAAATTGTTATGAAATTTCAGTAGGAATAGAAAGTAGAAGGTTCATGATGAGTAAATGTGAAATCAATTTTTAATCCGAAGCTCTAGATTGAAAGTTATTCTTGTCTCAAGTTTAAGGACTAAATTGAATAAATTGAAAAATATGTATGAATTATGTGGTTGTGAATAGATAGGAAATTGATAGTTTTATATGTTTTGTTACTATTAGTAGCTAGCATCGACGCGGAACCTTCAAGAGGGAAAGAAAAAGCAAAAATTATTGACGAGTGACTTGAAAATCCTGGTTTGTACTTTTATGATTCGAGATAGAAATATTTGCTTATTTATGCATGTTTATTGAATGATTAATTATGGTGGTGAGTATATAGTGACAGTATGTATTGTTTTGATTGAGTTTGTTGTGGGATATTGAAATAAATGACTAAAATAACATATTGCGTGAATTACTTAAATTATGTTTTGTGATATAGTAAAAGGTTGAAATATGTTATATGGCATATAATACATGTGATTTGATGAAAAATTGGATTATGGTCCCGAATATGATTGAGAAATTATATATATATTAAATTGAAAATTCAAATGTGATTAATGGTTTTTATGCAATAGAACAATATACAAGGTACAAAAATGCATATGTGGCCGAACTTAGAGTATGAATATGCGAGTAAAAATGATTATAGGTATGGAAATCTTTATATGTAAAATTGATGCCTGTGTGAACTTAGTATAAGTTTAGGATATGATTGGCACGCCATTAGGCTTATATGTGCGCTTATACGAGATATGTGAGTGTATGGAGATTACTACAGATTATATCGAGATCCAACATTTGTTGCAGATCATCGAATATTATATGTCTCTACGGAGAACTCAGTGTGGTGGAGGGATGTATATGAATATGTATTTGATGCCTACGGGCTTTGCACTTTGGTGCCTTGGTGTGATGTAGTTTAAGCTCTTACAAGCTACTTGGTGTGGTATAGTTTACTTGTGTATCTGAGTCTATTTTACTAGGGTTCCAAAATAGAATAAGGTACCAAAATAGATTAGAATAAGAGAAAGATTGAAAATGTATCAAAACAAATTGATAAAAGAATAAGGTATTGAAATGAATACGAATGAGTCAGTAAACTCTAGAAAAATGTAACTGAATGACTCGTAAATGTTTAAATTATGTGAAATAGATTTTGGATTAAATGTTATAATGTTGAGGTTATGAATGTTTGATTTATGAATTGGTAATGTTAGCTAAAGGGTTATAAGATAGGTCTTGATATACGTAATTGAATTTGATCATTTATAATGCTATGATGGTTGAATTGGTTTACCACTTGATATATATATATATATATATATATGTGCACATTCATATGGAAATGGTTATGTAGTGTGATGCAATATGGAACATAATTGAGAATTATGTAAATCTTGTTATATTGAAATCGTTATCGTATGTTATATTATCTTGGATCATGAAAGTACAACTGAGCTTTATCACTCAACATACAGTTGTTTGTTCTGTGTGCAGGTACAAGTATTTCTCAAAGCCCCGGGAAGTGAAGTCAGCATCCAAACTACCATTTTTGACTCAACTAAGTTTGTATAGCTCATTTCATTTTGGTTAAGTGGCATGAACCTAAGATTACCTTGTTACATATTAGAAATAGCCAAACTAATGTACATAAGTTATGATTATATGCAAATGGTTTTGGTCATGTATGGAATTGGTATTAACTGTTTGGAAATGGCATATTAAGCATGTTTAATTGTGTTGAATATTTGATATATGATCTTGGGACCAAATGGTGTTTATCATGCTTGGTGGAAATCATTTGAAATAGGGGATTAGTGATTTGCTATCAATGTCGCGACATTGCAACCTGAATGTTGCAACATTCCCTTCAGCGTCATCGCGCCCTATGCTTGAGGTCACGATATCAACCCTGTTTTATTTTGAAAAACTTCCTAAATGATCCTCAGGTTAGGAAGTTTGGTTACTGCATTCAATGTTGCGACACCAAGCATTGGAAGTCGCAACATTCACCTGAAATGTTTTAAAAATCTTACATTTTGGCCCTTATTCAATCTCGAGATGATACTAAGCTTTCGTAAGCTCATATTTGACCTGAAAATGATTATTTATTGTGTATTAAGCACGTTTTATGTAGAATTGATTATAAAATATGGATAATTATTTATGATTGATCTTAGTTGCTCCAGCAACGAATGTGGAATCCTATAGCTCGGACTCGATGATCGGGTCAAGCATGGGCGTTACATGCCGCCTAAAAAGGAAGTTGAATTTGCTATGGAGATAGCACTTCTCTTCTCTTCTCTTCCCCTCCACTCTTCTATTTTTCTCTAAAGGTCGAACCTTTCCTTTCTCTTCTTTAACTTTTGCTCATCCTTTAATCTAGGCTGGCCAAATATTGTAGTTGTTAACCCCTCTCTGCGTCAGTTTACTGTAACAGCTCTCACAATCGGTAAGTGATCAAAGGCTACTCTCTATTTTCTTTTAAAACTGAATGCACCTGTGTTCTTCTTCTCTTTTCCAAAACCGAAGTTTACCTCTTGTTTTTGGGGATGGCCGAATATGCCCTACCACTTTCTAATAGGTTCTTGACTGTACTTTAGGGAAGCAGCGAAGGCGTGTGATCATTTTTGAACAGCGAGCGTGAGGGATTGTAACACCCCAAACCCAGCCTAGAAGTTGGGCCCGAATCCGGAATGTCACATTAAAGGCACAATTCAAAACGATTTTACTAATTAAAAATTTAAGGCCCAAAAGCCCAAAATCATTGTTTTAAGTAATTCGGAAACTAAGTTTAAACATAAAAGCTTACTTAGGTTTAATAATTAAAATAAACAATTAATCTCAAAACCCAAAATAAATCTAAAATCAAAACGGAGTACAAGGCCTTATTACATCCATCAAAAATTAAGTAAATAAAAACATGTATTTTGAAACCAATAAATGAAAATTCAAGCCTCATGTAGTGTGGCCATCTCCGAGTCCTCTCCCACGTAGATTCGTCTATTCAGGATTACCCGAAACATTAAATTAAAGGGGTGTGAGTTTTGAAACTCAGTGTGCACAACCCTTGGCAATCAAATCACTTACAAATATTCACATTGGGCCTAAGCCCTATCAAAATCGGTGGTCTTGGGCTTTAGCCCACAATGACCTCATATCATATCATATTGTATCATTTATAAACAAATAATGCAAAGCCCACCCCAAAAATCCATCCGCTACACACACCATTTCCCTTCCAACCTTATGACTCCTGTGGGGAATTCTAGCTCGACCCACCCCTCTGCTACACACCAAGGGTAGCCCAGTTGCAATACTACCGAACATTGCAGCAAAGCTGCTTAATCACATATATTGGGCTTAAAGTCTCCGGTGGATCCATACCATACGGCCATGCGAACCTCAAATCTTCTTCCGTACCATAATTCCCACCCATATGCATCCTAAGCAGAATATCATATGAATGCATCAAACATACGAGTAACATCCATAAACTCATATTCGTCACATAGGAGTATTTTCATCATTTCACTACCTAGGGGTATTTCGATAATTTTGTAAATCAAGGGTATTTCGGTAATTTCGCAAACCAGGGGTATTTCGGTAATTTTGCAAATCAAGGGTATTTCGGTAATTTCGTAAACTAGAGGTATTTTGGTAATTTCGCAAACCAGGGGTATTTCGCTAATTTCGTAAACTAGGGTATTTTGGTAATTTTGCAAACCAAGGGTATTTTGATAATTTTACAAATCAAGGGTATTTCAGTAATTTCAAAAATCGAGGGTATTTCGGTAATTTCGCAAACTAGGGGTATTTCGATAATTTTGCAAATTAAGGGTATTTCGATGATTTCGTAAACCAAGGGTATTTCGGTAATTTTGCAAACCAGGGGTGTTTCGGTACTTTACAAATCTAGGGGTATTTTAGTAAATTTTACAAATATAAGGGTATTTTAGGAATTTTGCAAATATAAGAGTATTTGGTCCCTTTCGGGTTTTAACTATGAACATTGGCTCATCAACAAGTCCTCGCGGCTAAAGTGAACAGACACTACGCACTAGGTAGGATTCCAGAAAAGAGGAGGTGGGCCACTAGGGCCGCTTAAGTAGCAAGCTCTTCCTAGATCCAATCCTAGACATGCGTACGCCCGTTGCCACACTCCAACCCTGAGACTTGTTCACAGACATGTTTAATTTAATTAAGTCTTATGGAATTTAAGAGTTGTTCAAACTAGGCCTAAGGTTCATAAACCCTAACATATATGTCTACGTCCCCATAAGCCCATCAAGCCCAAATCACACCCTTACGGCCCATTAGGCCCAAATATCATCATATGGCATATTAGGCCCAAAAAAAATCCAATTCATGTATCATGCATGACTAATTCAATTCGTATAACCAACCAAACCATTTCATCAATTCTTAGCCTCAGGGCCCACCGGCCCCATTTAGCCACTTTCAGCTTTTTGGCTTTTCGGCATTGCCAATATCGTGTGTGTAGTGTTTGTACACACCTAGTAACCACACGTGCTGCAAATCCCTTAGTCACGACCCTACAATCAACATTACTAGCGATTAACCAAGATTTAACGCATACTTATCAAAAATCGAAACCTCACCTACCCTTACCGTGTACCTCACGTTCTAGTAGCCCTTCCTTTGCTACTATTAGCGATTATCCTCTAGATCTGCACCCAACCAAGTGACTCATATTGTACATAAGTCACCCCTACGATCCACATCTATGAGATTCACATAGTCTAATCCAACCTCTACTACCCAAACACACAATTTATTCATATGGGTCTACAGGCCCATTGGGCTCACTTGGCCCTGCTCGGCCCATCGTGTCCCTAACAGCCTAAACCCACAATAACACTAATGATGGCCTCAACTATCGCGTCGAAGCCCCCACACATGTGCTCGCACGCTCGTGTGGCTACCATCGCCGGGTGACCGGCATTTCGGCATTTGCCGCTCTACATCTAAAGTAGAGAGAATACACATCTGATAGGAATCGGAAGCTGCTAATCCACGCTCCGAGCAATCTTATGCCCAACGCCCACCAAGGTATGTTTTCGCTCTAATCATAGATAACTCTATATATATAGCCAGCTTCTCACCTTTCCTCTTTGTATCTTTCTGATGTGGGATCCCTCCGTTAGCAGAGTTTAAATCCAACTCAAACTCTTGCCGTCCAGTCCGCAAAATAAATACTTCTTTGCTTGTCATGAGATTCGAACCCTTGCTCCCTTCAATAGCTCAACATGCCACTTGCCACCAAGCCACAAGCTCCCTTTGTGTCTAAAATCATGCGCAACTAAATATAAATCTATGGCCAAATTCTAAAGTCCACTTAAAAAGAAAATAAAAAAGAAGGCACCAAGACTTGAATCTTGGACCTCTTACTCCCTTGTGTGGTGTCACCCCCTTGCTCCCTAAGTGGCGTCACTTTGCCACTACACCACACCTCCACTTGTGTCATTTTTCTCCACATTTTATTCTTAAAGCCTACTTACTAACTCCCAGGGTTGTATTCACCTAAAACCAAAATTTTCCTAAAGCCAAAGTTTGATCCCGAGACTTCATAGAAGCCCCCTATCCTTCCAAAATCACTCACTTAGTAGGTCCAACTTGCGTTAATGTCGTTTTCTTGCTCCCAAAAACTTTTAAAAGCTCCTACGCCTAAGGCCCATTGGGCCCAATTCTACTTGGCCCAATTTCAGGATGTTACAAATCTACCCCCTTAAAGAAATTTCGTCCTCAAAATTTCCAACTAACTAACATTCGTACATCCTAACCTACGATATTACACTCACGCTGCGCACTCTGATTTAATAACAAAATAAACACTCAGCATACTATGGTAGAGTACGCACCGGTATTTGCATCTGGAGCGTCCTCATCCCCTTGGCGACGTGCTGGATAGACCAAAGCTGGCTACCTCGCCTCAGCCTAACCTGCACCTCCACCTGGTGCTCCACGACCATTTCCTGCACCATTGCCACCATTGACTTGACCACGGCCCCTTGGTGGTTGTTGACCACCCCTCTGAGGTTGAAAATTACCTCTACCATCGGCTTGCTCCTGATCTGGCCTTCTCGAGCACTGCCTAACCCTATGCTCCATGGATCATAGCCCAAACATGCTCCCATCCTCCTCCAACATTCTCCCGGATGCCTTCTCCCACACTCAGCACAAAGTGGTATCCCGTTATTAGCAGCAGCAGTAGGGGCCTCAGCTCTAACCAGCTCAATCACTCTAGCCCTCCTTGCAGGCCTCTGTTCAACTCCCATAGGTTCCATAATCCGCTTGTTCTTGCCCCTCACTTTCTCTCGGTTGCGGCATTCTGTGTTCTTTACCTCCTCTGCTATTTTTGCTTTCTCCACCTGTAACATCCTGAATTAATGAGCCTATGCGTTTAATGTGTAAATTTGAGTGTTAGGGGTCCAAATTGGGTTCAGGTTTGGGCTGAAGCCTTGGTTAAATTCTCTGTTTAGGCACTATAGGGTTTAAAAGATGGTATCTGTGTTTAAAATACCAAAGTGGGCTTGTGGCCCAATGATAGGTGGCGCTGCAAAGGAGCTAGAGGGTGGCGTCACTAGTAGATGGAGAGGGCCCAAGTGTTGGCCGCATGGAGCCCATGTATTTGGGCCATCTTCGGCAATTAAAGGGAAGCTAGTTGGGACGGCAATGGGGTTAGAAAATAGGTGGATTAAATGACATGGATAATGGGGAAAATGAGCTGATAAAAGAAGGAAGAGGTGGTGTTATCTAGGTTTCTTCTGGAGGTATGAATAGATTAAGATAGAGGAGAAAAGATAGGATTTATCTGCTGAGTGCAGTGTTGGCAAATCGGTTTCAATATGCTATAGGGGTGCCAAAATTTCCCCTACTATTTGATTAGTTGTTAGTTTCAGGAAGGGCACTTTCGGCTTTTGATAGGCAAGTGCCGAAATTCTCTATAAATAGGGGGTATCTCTTCAATTCCGGCATTTGAATCCCATTCTTTTAAAGCTTTTCTCATTCTCTATGCCGAAACCCTTAGCCATTCTCTGCAATCTTTTCTTTTGATTTCTTCAGGAGCCGAAACCTCTCACTTCAATCTCTTTTCCATTCTTTTCCTCTTGTGCCATTTCTCCATAAAGCCGGAATCTTTTGGAAGTTATCGAAACTCTTTGTGTGGGGTAAGTGACGATTCTCCTCTACTCTTCTCTTTTTCTCGGTTTTGGAAGGCAAAGCTGAAAGACTAATGAATGGTTGATTCTTGTGTTTACTTGTTTGGTGACCCTCGAGAATTGAAGAAGATGTCTTAGATCTGAAAGCCAGAAATCGCTAGTCTCTAAGGTTTATCTTTTTCGAGATTTCAAGGTAAGGGTTCAATTTTTCCTACGTTGTTTAATCGGGATCTCTTTCATTATTCGTGCCTTAACCTAATGTTGCGTTAAGAAATCATCATAGTATCTTCTGACCAAGATCCCTCATGGACTCAAATGTCAGCAAATCAAAGGAAGGGGTTGGATCTGTAGTCCCAGCCCCAAAGTTCAAGAAACGTGCGGTGTCTGTTGTTCGAGATTGGCCATCGGGTTGTGGACCGGCTTCTGAACAACGCCTTAGGCAGATAGCAGTTGTGTCGGCTACGGATAGCGTCGACATAGGAAGTATCATCTTGTCGGTAATCAGGTGTGTAGATCTCTAACACACTAGTTAACTGTAATATATATGTTGTGGGCTAAAAAGCCAGAAAGAGGCTGTGTAGACAGTCGAATAAAACCCAAAAAGGGTTAGGCAAAGGATGCCAGGTACGTAATCATAGAAATCTCTCTATAGGTATCAATATATATATATGAAAGCCTGTTTTCTTAAAGATGGTGTGATGTTTTCGATTTTTCATGTGTGTATGCATGGGGTGGGATTATGGTAAAGAAGGGGAAGAGCATGATAGGTCACTTGGTGATCGGTGGTTAAACCACAAATTCAAATGTTAGGTCACATAGTGATCTTAAATGATTCTTGATTAATAGGAATAGGCAGTACGGCTGTCGTTATGGTGTGTAGCGGTTGGCGGGTTGATTGTAGAAATCCCCGAGGTGTGATGGTTGGTACGGGTTGGTGTGTAGAGGATGGACTTTTAGGTTGGGATGGGCCACTTATCATTTAGCATGTATTTATGTTTGTTGCCATTATGTATGGGCCGAGGCCCATAATGTGTTTGTGGGTCTCAGGTCGTTGTGTGTTTCGGGATTTATACACTGAGTCTTGGTGACTTACCCTTTTTATTTTCTTGACTTTTCAGATGAGCAGTAGATCATAGACATGGGAGCCGAGGCGAACTCGAGGGGCCATCACGCCATTTAATTTCATAAACTATTTTCGGTTTTTCTTTAAGTTTGAATTTGGGACTATTTTTTTTGTAATAAGGCCTCCCTAGTTTAGTGGTTTGATATATACTCGATGATGTTTACATTTATAAATTTATGTTCAAGTTTTATTTATAAAAAGACATAAAAATGGGATTTTCAAACGAGTAATTTGTATAGAAGAAATAAAAATGTTACAAAGGTTTTCTTTAAATAACACTTATTTAACGAATACTTCTACAAATCAACCGAGATTCCAAATCCTTTCAAACCAAAGTTTTTAACTGTTAACTCGTGGCATACCAGATCTGGTCGTGACGTTTGGGCTGGGTTTGGGGTGTTACACCACCAAGACCACAAAACCTCACTCCCTCTGTGGAGCTATCAGTACCCTAAGGCCCAAATCCGGAATGTCACATTAAAGGCACAATTCAAAACGATTTTGCTAATTAAAAATTTAAGGCCCAAAAGCCCAAAATCATTGTTTTAAGTAATTCGGAAACCAAGTTTAAACATAAGAGCTTACTTAGGTTTAATAATTAAAATAAACAATTAATCTCAAAACCCAAAATAAATCTGAAGTCAAAACAGAGTACAAGGCCTTATTACATCCACCGAAAATTAAGTAAATAAAAACATGTATTCTGAAACCAATAAATGAAAATTCAAGCCTCTTGTAGTGTGGCCATCTCCGAGTCCTCTCCTACGTCGAGTCGTCTATTTGGGATTACATGAAACATTAAATTAAAGGGGTGTGAGTTTCAAAACTCAGTGTGCACAACCCTTGGCAATCAAATCACTTACAAATATTCACATTGGGCCTAAGCACTTGCAAAATCGGTGGTCTTGGGCTTTAGCCCACAATGACCTCATATCATATCATATTGTATCATTTATAAACAAATAATGCAAAGCCCACCCCAAAAATCCATCCGCTACACACACCATTTCCCTTCCAACCTTATGACTCTTGTGGGGAATTCTAGCTCGACCCACCCCTCTGCTACACACCAAGGGTAGCCCGATTGCAGTACTACCGAACGTTGCAGCAAAGCTGCTTAATCACATATATTGGGCTTAAAGTCTCCGGTGGATCCATACCATACGGCCATGCGATCCTCAAATCTTCCTCCGTACCATAATTCCCACCCATATGCATCCTAAACAGAATATCATATGAATTCATCAAACATATGAGTAACATCCATAAACTCATATTCGTCACATAGGGGTATTTTCGTCATTTCACTACCTAAGGGTATTTCGATATTTTGCAAATCAAGGGTATTTCAGTAATTTCGCAAATCGAGGGTATTTTAGTAATTTCACAAACAGGGGTATTTTGGTAATTTTGCAAATCAAGGGTATTTCGGTAATTTCGCAAACCAGGGATATTTCGGTAATTTCGTAAACTAGGGGTATTTCGGTAATCTCACAAACCAAGGGTATTTCGATAATTTTACAAACCAAGGGTATTTCGATAATTTCACAAACTAGGGGTATTTCGGTAATTTTGTAAATCGAGGGTATTTTGATAATTTCGTAAACCAAGGGTATTTCGGTAATTTCGTAAACCAGGGGTATTTCAGTAATTTCACAAACCAGGGTATTTTGGTAAATTTTACAAATATAAGGGTATTTTAAGAATTTTACAAATATAAGGGTATTTGATCCCTTTCGGGTTTTAGCTATGAACTTTGGCCCATCAACAAGTCCTCGCGGCTAAAGTGAACAGACACTACGCACCAGGTAGGATTCCAGAAAAAAGGAGGTCGACCACTAGGGCCGCTTAAGTACCAAGCTCTTCCTAGATCCATTCCTAGACATGCGTACGCTCGTTGCCACACTCCAACCCTGCGACTTGTTCACAGACATGTTTAATTAAATTAAGTCTTATGGAATTTAAGAGTTGTTCAAACTAGGCCTAAGGTTCATAAACCCTAACATACATGTCTATGTCCCCATAAGCCCATCAAGCCCAAATCACACCCTTACGGCCCATTAGGCCCAAATCTCATCATATGGCCTATTAGGCCCAAAAAAATCCAATTCATGTATCATGCATGACTAATTCAGTTCGTATAACCAACCAAACAATTTCATCAATTCTTAGCCTCAGGGCCCACCAGGCCCATTTAGCCACTTTCGGCTTTTCAACTTTTCGGCATTACCGATATCGTGTGTGTAGTGTTTGTATACACCTGGTAACCATGCGCGCTGCAAATCCCTTAGTCACGACCCTACAATCGACATTACTAGCGATTAACCAAGATTTAACGCATACTTGTCAAAAACCGAAACCTCACCTACCCTTACCGTGTACCTCACGTTCTAGTAGCCCTTCCTTTGCTACTATTGGCGATTATCCTTTATATCTGCACCCAACCAAGTGACTCATATTGTACATAAGTCACCCCTACGAGCCACATCTATGAGATTCACATAGTCTAATCCAACCTCTACTACCCAAACATACAATTTCTTCATATGGGCCCACTTGGCCCCGCTCGGCCCATCGTGGCCCTAACAGCCTAAACCCACAATAACACTAATGATGGCCTCAACTATCGCGTCGAAGCCTCCCACACGTGCGCTCGCACGTTCGTGTGGCTACCATCGCCAGGTGACCGTTATTTCGGCATTTGTCGCGCTACATCTAGAGTAGAGAGAATACACACCTGATAGGAATCGAAAGTTGCTAATCCACGCTCCGAGCACTTTTATGCCCAACGCCCACCAAGGTGTGTTTTCTCTCCAATCATAGATAGCTCTATATATATAGCCAGCTTCTCACATTTCCTCTTTGTATCTTTCCGATGTGGGATCCCTCCTTTAGCAGAGTTTAAATCCAACTCAAACTCTTGTCATCCAGTCCGCAAAATAAATACTCATTTGCTTGTCATGAGATTCAATCCCTTGCTCCCTTCAATAGCTCAACACGCCACTTGCCACCAAGCCACAAGCTCCTTTTGTGACTAAAATCATGCGCAACTAAATATAAATCTATGGCCAAATTCTAAAGTCCACTTAAAAAGAAAATCAAAAAGCAAGCACCAAGACTTGAACCTTGGACCCCTTACTCCCTTGTGTAGTGTTACCCCCTTGCTCCCTAAGTGGCGTCACTTTGCCACTACACCACACCTCCACTTGTGTCATTTTTCTCCACATTTTATTCTTAAAGCCTACTTACTAACTCCCAGGGTTTTATTCACCTAAAACCAAAATTTCCCTAAGGCCAAAGTTTGATCCCGGGACTTCATAGAAGCCCTCTAGCCTTCCAAAATCACTCACTTAGTAGGTCCAACTTGCGTTAATACCGTTCTCTTGCTCCTAGAAATTTTTAAATGCTCCTACGCCTAAGGCCCATTGGGCCTAATTCTACTAGGCCCAATTTCGGGATGTTACAGGGATTAAGGTCACCCTCATTCAAACAAGGTAAGAAAGGTATTTCGGATTAAGTGTTATTAAGAGGGTGTTACCCTAACAATTAAGGACTAACATCGAATCTCGATGATTCTAGGTTGGGTGCTCGTAGATCTTGGAACGACTCTGTAAAAAGATGTGTAATCACACTATCTCCGCTATGAATTGGCAAAAGCCGAAAAGCCGAAACTTCGGCATTTGAGGCCTTACGAGCATGCGATCGCTCATGTGGAAAAATCGATCCCACAACCGAGGGTGATAGACTGAAGAGGCCACTACGGGTGTTCTCGTGCACTTGGGCCATTATGGGCCTCGTTGGGCCAAAATGGGTCGTGTGGGTCCAATGGGCTCATGGGCCCCACACGGATAAAATTTACGAAAAGTGGCAGAAACTAGATTGGGCTATATAGATCACATAGCCATGATTAAATTTGGGCCAAATGGGCCACACGAGCGTGTAGGCCCATTTGGGCCGAATATTGGGTTTTGAACCTATTTACACGATTTCGACCAAATGGATTATCTGTGCCGCTTGAGGCGACTGTAGGCCTTCAGAAAGGCCATTAACTGTACCAATACCCCTAATGAATAAAATGACTAAAATACCCCTAATGAGTAAAATGACTGAAATACCCCTAATAAGCAAAATAACCAAAATACCCCTAAATGGCAAAATTATCGTTTTACCCCTAATGCATGAAAATGACTACTTTACCCCTAGAGATAGATTGATAGATGAAATTATGTACTGTGTGACTGTACTGAGTAGGACATATTGTATACACGAAATATTGATGACATGGCATACTGCATGGGGTGGGGATTCTGTTATGGAGGAAGTACTGTTACTGGTGGCTCTGCCACACATACTGATACTGGTGGCTCTGCCACAATTATTGTTTCTGGTGGCTTTGCCACATATACTGTACTGGCAGCTCTGCTGCGTTATTATTACTAGCAGCTATGCTGCAATATTTGTATGTTGGGTTGGTATGGGTGGTGTGCTGCCTAGATTGGGGGGGTTGCATACTTGCACCATATTGATACTGTATCAGGCTTAAGCCTACACTATTACTGTATTGGGATAAGGCCCACATTGCACTGTTACTGAACAGGGCTCAGGCCTAGACTGTTACTGCATGTATTACTGATTGAGTGATAGGGGATTACACACTGACTTCTTGTAACTCACCCTTTTTTTTAACTATACATGTAATCGCCAGACTTAGTGGATTTGAAGCTGCAAGGGACTCGGAGGGGGCCACACGATCGAGGATGTTTGTTTAAATGTAATCATTTAAAAATTTTATATTGGGTTGATATTTTTGTAATAAGGCCTCTGGTAATTTTAATTTCTTAATTTGAACTGCTAAACAGACACAAATAAGTTTTCACAACTACTAACTGTTTTACAAGGTAAACACATATTTTCAACTTCAAAATAACCTTTAATGGAGTAGCTTCCATGAATTTAAACCAACAGTAACAAACATGGTAACCGCTTTACTAAGTGGTGGTTTTTATAACTTACCAATTGTTTTCTAAGAAACAAGAACAAAATGGATTTTTGCTCAAACGATTTCTCCCATCAGACTTTGATTTCAAAAAACACTTCGATGCGACACACCAGATTCGGTCGTAACGTCTAGGCTGGGTTTGGGGTGTTACAGTGGCAAATGGCTTGGTAAATAGCATTTATTTTGTCCACACGAGTAGACACACGAGCGTGTGTCTAGGCCGTGTGCAACACACGGCTTGCCCCGCGGGCATGTGTATTGGTCGTGTGTCCCCTGCACCTTAATTTTGAAAAAACACAGAATATTCAGAATATAACACAAGGGCAGAGACACAGGCGTGTGTCTCAGTCGTGTGTGCTACACAACCTAAAACACAGGTGTATGTCTCGATCGTGTGAAACTTGCACTTAATTCAAATTAAATTAATTAAGCACACGGCCTAGCACACAGGCGTGTGGCACGGCCGTATGGCACAAGTCAGAGAGCACCCTAATTTGAACATGGTCTGAAACACGGGCGTGTCGCAGGGTCACAAGGGCATGTCCCTTAGACCACACGGGTGTTGAGCCCTGCAGTTAGCAAAAATTTTCTAAGTTTTGTAAAACTTTTCTGAGTTTTCAGCTTAGTCTCGAACCACTTCTAAAGTACATTTTGGGCCTCGTAGGCTCGTATTAGGGACTTTATGATCGAATATAAATGATTTTAATTTGGACACAAAATTTATGACTCAGAATTGTGTGAATGCTTGTGTTGTAAGTCCGGTAATGCCTCGACCTTGTTTCGACGTTGATTAAGGGTAAGGGGTGTTACATTTAGTAGTATCAGAGCTACGGTTTAGTTGATTCTCGAATAATGTAGCGTGTGTAAAAGTCTAGCTATACATGCCATACATAAGTTGTGATAGTGTGATGACTACTGACAATTTTAAAATGTATTTTCATATAGTAAATGGATCCCAATCGAGCTGAAGCTAATGACGTAGAAAGTAATGCACCGGCTCCCACTCAAGAGGCTACGCCGTCTGAAAGTAGACCTCCCATGGTTAGTTAGGGAGGAGGAGAAGGGGCTAGGGAAGCCTACCTCCACATGATGAACGAGTGGTATACGGAGTTTGTTCAAACAAATCCTACTGCTCAACCCTCTCCACCCCCACCTATTCCTCAGTCAGCTCTCGTAGCTCCACAAGGTATGGAATTTGTAAAATTGAATAAGCCTCCGGTTGATAAAATTCAAAAGCATGAGGCTGAAGATTTCCGAGCTAATGTTGATGATGATCCTAAGAGAGTCGAGTTTTGGCTCGAAAACTCCATCAAGGTATTCGATGAACTGTCTTGCACACCGGATGAATGTCTGAAATATGTTGTGTCACTTCTAAGAGACTCAGCATATCGGTGGTGGAAAACTCTTGTGTCAATAGTACCGAGAGAGAGAGGGTTAACTGGGAATTCTTCCAAGATGAGTTTAGGAAGAAATATATCAGCCAACGGTTCATTGATCAGAAACATAAGGAGTTTTTAGAGCTAAAATAGGGCGAATGTCTGTAACCGAGACCAAACGAGAGTTTGTCAAGCTCAGTAAGTACGCTCAGAAGTGTGTTTCCACTGAGGCTATCATGTGTAAAAGGTTCGAAGATGGGTTGAATGAGGATATCCAATTGTTAGTTGGAGTTCTTCAGCTGAAAGAATTTGTGGTGCTATTCGATCGAGCTTGTAAAGCTGAATAATTAAGTAATGAGAAGAGGAAAGCTGAGTCTGAGGCTAGAGATGCAAGAAAAAGGCCGATGAGTAAGTCATTTCAATCTCAGTCTAAGAAATCGAGAGAATTGTATACTCGTTCGAGTGCTTCAGCTGGGTATTCCAACAGAGATCGTGGGAAGCAATATTCAGGTTATAAGGCCCAAACTACAACTGTAGCGAGCATTGGTAACGCTAAGTCAGGTAGGCCTGAATGTCAGCATTGTGGCAGACGACATCCCAGTGAATGTAGAATGAATGACCGGGCTTGTTTTAAGTGTGGCTCTCAAGACCACTTTATTCGGGACTGCCCTGAGATGGCTGAGAAAGACAAGATTCAGAATGCAAGATCGGACAACACTGCCACTAGAGGGAGATCCCTGAGAAATACGGTGAATGCGACTAGTAGTAAAGGTGTGACTAAAGATTCAACTGTAAGATCCGAGGCTAGAGCACCTGCTAGATCCTATGTTATCCGTTCTTACAAAGAAGCGACATCTCCCGATGTTATCACTGGTACTTTTTCTCTCTATAATACTAATGTAATTGCATTGATTGATCCTGGATCAACTCATTCTTATGTTTTCATGAAATTGGTAGCTAGTAAGAGCTTGCCTGTTGAGTTTACTGAATTTGTGATTAAAGTGTCATACCCCTTAGGCAAACATGTATTAGTTGATAGAGTTTGCAAGAATTGTCCCTTGATGATTCAAGGTCACTGTTTTCTGGCTGATTTAATGTTGTTGACATTTGATGAGTTTGAAGTTATTTTGGGTATGGATTGGTTGACACTACATGATGCTGTAGTGAATCGTAGACGGAAGATTATTGAATTGAAATGTAAAAATGGTGAAATTCTTCGGATTGATTTAGATGAGTCGAGTGAGTTACCTGTTGTGATCTCTTTGATGTCTGCCCAGAGATATATAAGAAAAGTTTGTGAAGCTTATCTAGCTTATGCGTTGAATACAAAAGTGTCTGAATTAAAAATTGAATCTTTGCTGGTAGTTTGTGAATATCCGGATGTTTTTCCAGAAGAGTTTCTTGGGTTGCCACCGATAAGAGAAGTTGAGTTTGGTATTGTGTAACACCTCTTACCCATATTCAATGCCGGAACCGGGTATGAGGCATTACCGGACTTATCTCGCTTGAAAATACAACTTTGGGCTATCAAATTTCATTCCAATTTAAAATTTTTCATTCACATTCATAACATTCTTATTATGAGCCTACGAGGCCTTACACATGCAAATGGAGGGCCTCGGAATCAAACTGGGATCTTTTGTAAACTTAGGAAAATTTTGCCTTAACAAGGCCACACGCCCGTGCGAAATGGGACACGCCCGTGTGGGCAGGCCGTGTGCGGAATTTATTTTTCAATTCGAACCTACAGGGGTTTTCACACGGCCAGACACACTCCCGTGTCCTCACCCGTGTGTGAAAACCTGGGTATTTTGTTTCTGACATTAGCAACCAAATAAGGGGCACACGGCCTAGGCACACGCCCTTATGCCTAGCCCGTGGTCGACATTGACTTGCAACACTAGCATGAGGGTTGCACACTGAGTCTCGCGACTCACCCTATTAATTAACCTTTTAGGTGATACCTAGTGCTTCGAACCGGGCTGGAGAGGAACGCAAGGTGGCCATGCAAAAGAACATCTGGATCCAGCAAAAAGACTCAAGTTATTATTTTATATTTTTAATTAATGGATTTTAAATCTCGTTGTAATAAGCCCACGGGCCACTAGTTTATATTTTGTTTTATTTTGGGCTTTAATTACTTTTAGTTATTTAAATTCTTATTGAACTAATGCATGTATTTAAATTTGGGTTTTTAATTCATAAAGGCATATTTTATTTAAACTATCAACTATTAAATTTTTTTTGAATAAAAAGATAAACTTTAGAAAAATATTTTCTAAAAATATGACATGTTTTCCAAAATTTTCTAGAAAATACGACATGTTTTCCAGATCCGGTCGTGGTGTTTGGGCCGGGTTTGGGGTGTTACAAATTGGTATCAGAGCCCGGTTCAAAACCCAGCTCTAGGGTTTTTGGGCTCAAAATGTTTTCTAAAATGGGCTTTTGAAATATGACTGTCTTTAAGTAATAACAGATCTGTTAGCTCGGCATGGCACCTGCGTCTCTGGCCCAAGTCCGCCAGGTAAGTACTCTGAACCATTGTGTGATCTTTATATATGTGGGCTTAATGGGCCTAGTGGGACATGGATTAGTTAGAATTAGAACTTGATGGACTCTAGGCTTAGTACAAACTACTTCTTAAAATTTCATAAAACTTAATTTCACTGAACAAACTTGTTAACGAGCCGCAAGGCTAGGGTGTGGTAATCGTCATACGCATGTCTAGGAAGGATCCGGAAGAGCCTGGTATTTAAGCAGTCCTAGTGACTCATCTCCTCTTCGCTGGAATCCTACCTGGTGCGTAGTGACTGTTCACCTTAGCCAAGTTAGGGTGTGACAATGGGCATACGCATGTCTAGGAGTGGATTCAGGGAGAACTTGGTACTCAAGCAGTCCTAGCGACTTACCTCCTCTTCACTAGAATCCTACCTGGTGCGTAGTGACTATTCACCCTAGTTATGAGGACTGGTTGATGGGCTAAACCCTATGACTAAAACCCAAAAGGGACCGACCACCCTATTTTCGAAAAAAAAATCCCAAGGTTTGTAAAATTTGCAAAACATATTTGAATCTCCAATCAACCATGAACTTATAAAATACCTGTGTTTCGCAAATTTACCCGAAAATCTCACGTTTACAAGAATAACTCGGACCATGAAACTGGATTTTTCCAAAAGTACCCCTGTTTGAAAAAAAAAAACAACAAACAACACCAAAGTTTGAAAAAAATTACCAAACTACCTTGTTTTGCAAAATGACCGAAATACCCCCGAATTTCAAAATTATCGAAATACCCCCGAATTTCAAAATTACCGATATACCCCCGAATTTTAAAATTATCGAAATACCCCGAATTCCAAATTACCAAAATACCCCCGGATTTCAAAATTTCTGAAAATACCCCGGAGTGTAAAATTATCGAAATACCCCCGGAATTGAAAAATTACCAAAATACCCTTACATCACAAAATCACCAAGGACCTTATTTTGAAAAATTACGAAAATACCCCTGTAAGATAAAATTACGAAATTACCCCTAGGTAGTGAAAACAACAACGACAGCAACAACAACACTACTTTTCTGTAATGAACGTGAGTTCATGAATATTGATGATTGAATGAATGAACTTGAAACTGTATTGTGTTTGAATTTGAAAGAACTACCTCTTAAAACTATTCATCATAAGACTGTTCGCGATAAATCAGTGGAAAGAGATAATGATTCATAAAATTCTTAATCAGAAAAACGCAAATCGGAATAATGAGTACAAGGGGTCGAGGACGTCCGCCGCGTGGACACGGTAGGGATAGGATGACCTTGTCTGAGCCAGTAGGGTCTGGCCATGGGTCAGGTAACGAACTGCTGGATCTTCCAGCTGTGGAGGGAGAGTTACGGGATCAGGCGACCGAAGATGATACTGTATCCCAGGCGATGTCACACACCCATGGGACTGACCGTGCATCACACACAGCCTAGACACACGCCTGTGTGTCTACCCGTATGGACAAGAACAAGGCTATTTGCCAAGCTCTTTTTATCACCCTAACTCATACAACATCATTCACATTCAACCATTTACCAAGCAACTCAATCATGTAACATACACAATCATGAATACCCTTATCTTTTCATATATTTATAATAATGAGCCATTAACTATGGCCATATACAAAAGAGTTCATCTTTGAAAGAGCCAACACACTTGGCCAAAACAACATAACATTTCACTAAGTCTAGCCCCTATACATGCCATACACAAAATGCTAAGTCTAGATATACCGAGATGAGCTGATAGTATGGGTGATCTTCAAATTATCTTCATATCCCGAGTCGGCTCTTTGACACTAAAAAACAGGGAAAAAGAAAGGGAGTAAGCTTTAGGCTTAGTAAGTTTACATGTAAACAACAAGCATCATAGCATGTGCTAATCGGTCAATAACATTTCATACTAAACAAGAATAATTCACATTTTCATAACCATGCTTTACTAAACAAGAATAATTCACATTTTCATAACCATGCTTACTCATCTCATCCCTTTCCACCTTCCAACCATATAACATTTATATTGCTCACATATCATGTACTCATCACCACAAAGCGTCATGAAACATTTACATAGATAATTTCTCGATGAACCATTCGGAATGATACTAAGTACCTGATGGTTTCGCACACAGCCCACCATTAATCAATAATAGGGTGGTATCACACATAGCCCACCAACAAGAATATTTACGGTGGTTACGCACATAGCCCACCAAATGATAATACAAACGATGGTATCGCGCACAACCCATCATGAATAAATAATAAGGTGGTATCGCACACAGCCCACCAAAAAGAATAATTTCGATGGTATCGCACATAGCCCACCAATAAAAATGTTTACGGATATTTTTCCGCACTTACATATCTATTCTGAGGTTCACACGAGAATTATTCACTATCTATCAATTTCAATCAATTTTTCCGCACTTATATATCTATTCCGAGGTTCATACGAGAATTATTCACTATCTATCAATTTCAATCAATCTCAAACATAATTGATCTCATTCATACAATACACCAATGAGTAACAACATATGTATTAAAGATGTATCGTTTACACAAACTTACCTAGGTGCAAAATGTATTAATAGACGGTTTACTTCGTAACCTTGCCTTTTCTTAGGTAGAGGTTGTTTTCGCGCTCTTCTTAATCTATAATAATAAAATTTACTCATTCAATCACTTTATAACTCATAATACATCAAAATTTACACTTAGGCTAAAATAACCATTTTGCCCTTATACTTTGGCAAAATTACAATTTTGCCCTTAGGCTCGTAAATCATTTTTCATCACATTTTCTTATTAAACAAGCCTAGTTGAACATTTATTTCTCTTACAACAATTTATTTCTCTTACAACAACTCACAAAACCAATTATTTCATGCATTTATTACACAAATTCAACCTTTACTAATAGGTCCCATTTGGGTGTTTTCATGGTAACACCTTTCACAAAAGTTGTTCCTTAACTCACTAACATTCATTTTTCTTCCATGAAAACTCAGCAAACAACATGAACAATCTCATGGCAAGCCCTAAACTTTCAACCATTTTGCAAAATAGTCCCCTCATTACCTAGCTTAAGCTTTGGGGGTTCCAAAAGTACAAAAATTATCAAATAAAACCACCAAAATTACTTACTTTCAAGGGTGAGAAGTTACTAAAAATTTTTGGCTTCCAAAACCCTTCCTCAGCTGATATTTTCTGTTGGAAGAAGATGAATAAAATGGGTGATATCATCCTTTATTTTATTTTTTCCTTCAATTTAATCCACCTAACCCAACCACTTGACCAATTTTGACTTCATTTTGTCCCCTATGGCCGACCAACTATTCTCTATGGTCTAATTTCACTTTAATGACCTCCAATTTGATATTCTATGGCTATTTGACACCCCTTTATTGTAAAATAAAACTTTCGCACTTTATGCGATTTAGTCCTTTTTCACAATTAAGCATTCATTCACTTAAATTAAAGTGTCAAAATTCTCATGCATCCTTATGATCATGCTATAACATGTAAAATAATATAAAAATAATTTTCTTCAACCTCGGATTAGTGGCCCCGAAACCACTATTCTGGCTAGCCCCAAAATTGGGCTATTACATATTAATTTAGTACCAGGGACTTCACCGATATCGGTTGCTCCATATAGAATGGCTTCGACCGAATTGAAAGAATTAAAAGCTCAATTGTAAGATTTAACAGATAAAGGTTTTGCAAGACCGAGTTTTTCTCCCTAGGATACACCAGTATTATTTATAAAGAAGAAAGACGGATCTATGAGACTTTGTATTGATTATAGGTAGCTCAACAGGGTAACGATAAAGAACACGTATCATTTGCCAAGAATTGATGACTTGTTTGATCAGTTGAAGGGGGAAACAGTGTTTTCGAATATTGATTTGAGATTTGGATACCAGTTGAAAGTTAAAGAGTTGGATGTACCGAAAATCGCTTTCAGAATAAGGTACGGGCACTATGAATTTCTTGTTATTCCTTTTGGATTAACTAATGCTCCTGCTATTTTTATGGACTTGATGAACTGAATTCTCCGACCATATTTAGACAAATTCGTGGTCGTGTTTATTGATGATATTCTGATTTATTCTCGAGATGAGACTGAGCATGTCGAGCACTTAAGAACTGTATTGCAGACTTTGAGGGATAAGAAATTATTTGCTAAATTCAGTAAAAGTGAGTTTTGGCTCCAAAAATTTAGATTTTTGGGACATTGTTTCAGGAGATGGTATTCGGGTTGATCCGAGTAAGATTTTGGCAATTGTTGACTGGAAGCCACCGAGAAATGTATCAGAGGTTAGAAGCTTTTTGGGCTTAGCCGGCTATTATCGGCGATTTGTTAATGGTTTTTCGATGATTGCTACTCCTATGACTAAGTTGTTGCAAAAAGATGTTATGTTTGAATGGTCTGAAAAATGTCAGCAAAGTTTTGAGGAGTTCAAAGCATTATTGACTGAGGCGCCGGTTTTAGTGCAACCTGAACCAGGAAACGAATTTGTGATTAATATCGATGTGTCATTGAATGGATTAGGATGTGTATTGATGCAAGAGGGCAAAGTGATAGCCTATGCCTCGAGACAGTTGAAACTACATGAGAAGAATTATCTGACGCATGATCTAGAATTGGCTGCCATAATGTTTGCTTTAAAGATTTGGAGACATCATTTGTACAGTGAGAAGTGTCATATCTTTACCGATCATAAGAGTTTAAAGTACTTGATGACTCAAAAGGATTTGAATTTACAACAACGGAGATGGCTCAAGTTGCTAAAAGATTATGAACTGGTAATTGACTACCATTCCAGAAAAGTGAATGTAGTCGCAGCCGCTTTGAGCTGAAAGTCCTTGTTTGCCTTGAGAGCTATGAGTACAAGGTTGACTTTATCTGAGAATGGTTCGATGTTCGTTGAGTTAAGATCTATACTGGTATTTCTTCAGCAAATTTGTGAAGCTAAAAGAGTTCAGTGCGAATTGACTAGTGATTCAGACTATCAAATTGGTACATATGATTATTTGATGTTTTGAGGTAGGATTTTTGTACCGAAAGATACCGAGCTTATTTAGAAAATTCTTCACAAGGCACACAGTGGTTATTTGTCTATTCATCTGGGCAGTACAAAAATGTATAATGATTTGAAGAAATTGCATTGATGGTCGGGTATGAAGCGAGATATTTCAGAGTTTGTCTCGAAATGTTTAATTTGTCAATGAGTAAAAGCCGAATATCAAGTACCTTTGGGTTTACTTTAGCCAGTGATGGTACCCGAGTGGAAATGGGACAGAATTACAATGGATTTCATAACGGGTTTACCTGTGACTCTGAAAAAAAAAGATGTTGTTTAGGTCATTGTTGATAGATTGACGAAATCGGCTCATTTAATTCCGATACGTACCGACTATTCACTTGATAAACTAGTTGAATTGTATGTTGCTGAAATTGTGAGATTGCACGGGGTGCCTATTTCTATTATTTCGGATAGAGATCTTAGGTTTACCTCTCTTTTTTGGAAGAAGTTGCAAGAAGCTTTGGGTACGAAGTTAAATTTTCGTACCACATTTCACCCGCAAACCGGTGATCAATCCGAAAGAATGATTCAAGTTCTCAAAGATATGCTCTGATGTTGTGTTTTAGAATTCGAAGGTAGTTGGGAAAAATATCTACTTTTAGTCAAATTTGCATATAACAATAGCTTTTAGTCACGTATTAAGATGGCACCGTATGAGGCACTGTATGGCCGCAAGTGTCAAACTCCGTTGTACTGGACTGGGCTCAGTGAGAGACAGATTCACGGAGTCTATTTGGCTGGAGAAACCGAAGAAAAAGTGAAAGTAATTCGCGATTGTTTGAAAGTAGCTTCGGATAGATAGAAATCGTACACGGATTTGAAAAGAAAAAAGATTGAGTTTCAAGTTAGTGATAAAGTATTTCTGAAAGTATCTCCATGGAAGAATTCTGAGATTTGGTCGCAAAGGCAAGTTGAGTCCGCGTTTAATTGGGTGGTATGAGGTTATTGAAAGAATAGGGCCAGGCATACTAGTTAGCTTTGCCAACAGAGTTGGAAAAGATTCACAATGTATTTCATGTATCGATGTTGCAACGTTATTGATCATATCCTTCGCACATAATTTCTCCGACAGAGGTTAAGATTCGACCTGCTATGACATATGGTGAAGAACCGATCAAAGTATTAACTCAGAAAGTCAAACAGTTGAGAAATAAAAGTATAGCTCTAGTGAAAGTTTTATGGCAACGACATAGGGTTGAAGAGGCTACGTGGGAGCCTGAAGAAGCTATGAGAAAATAATACCGAAACCTCTTTTCTGGTAAGATTTTCGGGGACGAAAATCCTTAAAGAGGGGAGAGTTGTAATAGCCCGATTTTGGGTCTAGTCGGAACAGTGGTTTCGGGACCATAAATTTGATGCAGTAAAATTTATTTTTTATATATTTTTATTGCCTATAGTTTTATGCAATGATTTCATGAAAATTTCGTTCGAAAATTTTTCACGTTTGGGCACTCAATTTAGTTAAAAGGACTAAATTGAAAAAAAAAAGTGCAAAATGTGTGTTCTAGAAACTAGAGGTGTCAAATTGCTATGAATTATCAAATTAGAGGTCCTTAGATGGTAATTGGACCATTGGTTAAATTGGTAGACATGAATTAGGTGAAATTTGGGTGTTTTAAAGAAAGGGCATTTTGGTCATTTGGTAATTAAATGAATTAATAAGAAAAATAAAGCCAAAATCGTGTCCATCTTCTTCTCCCATGGCCGAAATTCACTAAGGATGACATAGCTAGGGTTTGTTCATCTTCCAAGCTCGATTGTAAGTCCGTTCTTGCCCCGTTTTTAGTGCTCTTTGCATTTTTGAAGTCGTTGTAACCCGATCTATCTATTTCTACTACTAATTTAAGATATGATCAAGGTCTAAGGTTTAACCCATGTTAGACATTGGTGTATTTTGATTTTTAATGGTAGATTATGCAAATTTGATGTTGGATAAACAACTTTTACTAAGTGATTTTTGATGAAAATGTCAAAAAGGACCTATTTGTAAAAGTTATAAAATATGTAGTAGAAGTGTGATTTAATGAAAAATGTAGGCTGTTATGAGTATGAAAATGGTTTGGCTACTCTTGGATTTTGAAGAAATTGACTATATTTCATTTTACAAGCCTAGGGACTAAAGTGTAAAATGTTGAAAAGTTAGGGGTAAAAATGTAATTTTTCCATAATGTGATTTTTGGACTAGATTGAATAATGTGAGTAATAAATGAGTTAAATTTTCTATTATAGATCAAGAAAAATGAGGTTTGGACCTATATCGGAGGGAAAACAAAGTGTTTGACGATTAGGTCCATTTCTACTATTTTTTGTACCGAGGTAAGTTCGTATGTTAATAATACAACATTAGAATTGTATTTATAATGTTTTGGTATTGCATGAATTGTATGATTGACTCTATGGATGTAATTAATGAAGTTTTGTCAAGCGAGAAAATCCTAGCTGAACCTTAGGAATAAATTAGGATACAAGTGACATGTCATTAGGAACCCATGTGAATATGAAATTATGTGATTTATGTATTTCGGGTGCTGATCCTGTACCTCCTACCGGTGGCTGGGTATATCGGCATATGTTACGGATACCTGACAGCTTGTGTGAGCAGTATTGCATAGCTACGTCTCGACTGACAGCTTGTGTGAGCAGGCCCGTAGATAACTCGAGAGCAAGCCTATATGTATTATGAGATTTGTAGTAGCATTTGCTACTTATGTGGCACTTATGTGCAAGAATTCCATGTATCCAGTAGTATTCCAAGTGGTTCAATGGGTATGTCAAAGATGAGAAAGTATGTGATTATGTTACGAGTTGGTACAGGTATGTACGAAAAACTCAAAGAAAATGGATTTGGTATATGATGAACTATTGGTAAGGATATGATTGAATAAGTTATGCTTATGAATTTTTAATGACATTTATGTTAGCACATGTTATGTTATTCATATGACAAATGTATAATTAATGTTGTTTATTATTTGCATATGAACTTACTAAGCTATATAGCTTACTCCCCTTTCATTCCCTTATCTTATAGCGTCACCAAGCTAGCTCAGGATTGGAGATCGTCGGAGATCCATTCACACTATCAACCATTATTTTGGGTACCATTGAAATGTCAATATTTTGATTTATGGCATGTATAGGGACTTGGTCATTTTGTTATATGTGTCATTGGTAATGTGGCCAAATGTATTGGCTTATAATGGTTAATGATTTCATTTTGCATATGGCCATGAGAGTTGGCTAAGGTTGGTTATAAGTATATTTATATGTTGATACCATTCATGAATGTGGAAACTTGCATGGTTTTTGAATTGATAAATTATGATGTTAAAGCATGTTAGAGGTTAGTATGTGGATGTAATGTTTTGGCCATGATTGTGGATGTTTTGGTTGCCTAAGTATGCCATGAATTGTGCCATTAAATTGGTGTAACTGTAGGTGTAAGTAGGGTGGCAAATGGCTTGGTAAGTAGCCTTTATTTTGTCCACACGAGTAGACACACAGGCGTGTGTCTAGGCCGTGTGCGACACAAGGCTTGCCCCACGGGCGTGTGTATTGGCCGTGTGTCCCCTACACCTTAATTTTTTAAAAAAAAATAGAATATCCAAAATATAGCACACCAGTAGAGACACGGGCGTGTGTCTCGGCTATGTGAAACCTGCACTTAATTCAAATTAAATTAATTAAGCATACGGCCTAGCACACGGGCGTGTGGCACAGCCGTGTGGCACAAGTCAGAGAGCACCCTAATTTGAACACGGGTGTGTCCCAGGGTCACACGGGCGTGTCCCTTGGACCATACGGGCATGTGAGCCCTGCAGTTAGCAAAAATTTTCTAAGTTTTGTAAAAATTTTCTGAGTTCTCGGTTTAGTCCCCAACCACTTCTAATGTACGTTTTGGGCCTCGTAAGCTCGTATTAGGGACTTTATGATTGAATATGAATGGTTTTAATTTGGATGCAAAATTTATGACTAAATATTGTGTGAATGCTTGTGTTGTAAGTCTGGTAATGCCTCGTACCCTGTTCCTGTGTTGATTACAGGTAAGGGGTGTTACATATTGGCTTAATAGCTAAGTAATTAAATTTCTGAGTGGCCAAATCAGGTATGTTTCGAGCCCTAACTAATTGGCATGATAGCAATGTTGCTTGTGTGACTGAATGATTGAATTATTGACATTGTTATGAATGTTTGGCTATTTGATGAATGATTGGTTATATGTATAGCATGTTTTTGAATGAAAATAAGGCTTATGCATGATGTATTCATACAAGTTATTTGCTATGAAATGTTCATAAGACTGTTATGCATGCATACAGAAAAGTTGTGAATGAAATTGTGATTTGTGAATGATACCATCTTAATGGTAATTTGAAAGTTGGATTATTTATTCCATACTTTGAAAGTATTTGATAATTGAGGGCATGTTGAACATGCCAATTTAATGTGAAAGAATTGAATTGTGGTTATGTATGATATTGTGTGACATATTGCATGTGCAGTGGGGTGGGTAGTTTTTGGGGTTGACGGAGGAGTTCCATAGAGTACCAACGGCATATTAAGCCCGCATTTATTTGTAGTCAGTGCACTGCACCTGGAGTACTGAGGAGATTGGTGATTTTATCACGTTATTTGTTATTCGACATATTTTCTGCATTTATGATTATTCGGTGGTTTTACCACATCAAGCTTTGCTTGCATTCATTGGAGTTTGGCAGACGGGTTTTGGGGAACTCATGGTGTGTAGCAAATGGTTGGGTTAGGAACCTTTTTGCATTGCATCATGCTTACGACATACTCGAATGTTATTGGTTTATGCTATGTATTGTATTATGTTGTATTGAATGGTATCAAAATTAATGATTGTTACTCAAATGAATGATGGCCCATACCCACACATCGTTTGATATCGATTTGATAATGGTTATGTAATGATACGAAATTTCAATGATGGTTTTGTGTTCTTCTATTAATCCTAATATGTTTCATTGTTTTTTATATTTATGTCCGTTTAAATAACTGTTCGCCTCACATTGAGCTTTCATAAGCTCACCCTGTAGTGTTTAACTTTTCAGGTAAACCTCGAACTAGGACCAGACTCAGCATTTGGAGAATCACCTTGGATCTCGGACTATTTTCAATAAGTATTATTAATAAGACTCTATAGGTTTTGGTTTATAATTTTTAATTATTTCTAGTCTGTGGCTAGGTAACTTTCATTTGGAATTTTTTTTTTTTTTTTGCATGCATGGATTTCTCAAGCATGATGACTGAAAAATGCATGATATCAGGATTAGGTAAAATTTGACATTGTTCCCTAATTTCCGCTACATTGCAAAGGAATCGTTTTTTAAGATTAAATCGATAAGGCAACTAGGTTTCCAAAATGACTTGAAAAATGGTTTTTATGTTGCATTAGTTTAAATCGAGTTTTAACAAAGAAGAGCGACAGGCAAATAGTTTTTCTAAAATAATACTGTTAACAATAAAATGAATCTTAAGTACAAATGACCTACTAAATGAATGTTTTAAACTAACACAAAAGTACAACTACAGCTTTTCTCTAAAATGAGTTTATTTAAGATCTTCAAAAGTAACATAAGTTAGCTTAGCCATTTCGATGGCTAATGTAGCCTTCCCAATCTAGCCATAATGTCTAGGCCGGGTTTGGGAAGTTACACTCTCGAATTGAACAAAAACAAGAGAACAAATAGTTTCGTATCACACCATGCACCACCTATAATGCGACATGCATACCATTTTTGCAACTTTCCGTTCTTGGTTCGATGCAGTCTTCAGATATTTTCACCAAGTTTGCATGGTAAGTAAAGCGCTAGATGGCTTCTATTTATTGCCCTTATCAGTTGTTACACCCTTGAAGCCGTCATAGCCAACCAAATCACCATTCGCAGACCTTTTCTTCAAGATTCCACGAAATCCTTGTCTCTTATTTGCTTTATAACCCCAAAACCATGCAAGAAGTTGAACCAATTTTTGAAGATTATGCAAGGAAACGTGGGTTGAAGTTGCCATAATTCCCACCAGCTAAGTACACGGTAAAGATCGAACCAAGAAAGGTGAAAAAAAAGAGGGGATTAGAAGAAGAGGAAGATCCCGAAGAAGATCCGAAGGAAGAGCCGGAGGAGGAAGGTGAACCGAGCAAAGCAAATGAAGCGTTGGATCCTGATTCTGACTAATTTTAAACAATTTCATTTAATTTTAAATTTTTCTTTTAATTTGGACTTAGTATTTTATTTTTATTTTGAATGTTTTTAATTTTAGTTTTTGATTAATTAAGAATTTAATGTTTTATATATGTAGTGTTGTTTAGTTTTTCTTAGTAGGAACCCCAAAATTTTCAAGGCACAACAATATAGAGCTAAAATCGAAATGGAGGAGTAGTTAACTGCCACAAATCGATTTGGCAAATTAAGCTTTTTCGGCGCACTTAAGGAGCGTTTTCTCGAGCAAAATGGAGTTTTTAGTATAGTTTTTTGTTATTTTCATTATTTTTAAATTTTTCTGGTAATAAGTGAAAATGTCTCGTTTTTATCTATATTTTTACCCAAATTGGCTTCTAGTTCCATTTGGAGGCCTAACGTGTGTTTGAGTGCTGTAGGGACGTGTTGGAGGTAAAAAATGAGCAAGAACGGCATCTAGGGCGAGGGTATCGCAATATCCAACCCTTGGAATTGTGAAACCTTCAACAGTATAGAAGACCAATGATTCATTTTAGTAGTATCATGATATCCCCTTTGGATATCGCGATATCCACCTTCCAAGGAAGACCCCAAGCTTTAATACTGTCTGAGATATCACAATATCTTCTTTTGGGTATCGCGATATCTTTTTCGTCAATGGGACAAACTTGGACAAAAAGGGCAATCTTTGTCTACCCAACCCACCAATCACAAAAGGCCCGTGTAGGGGCATTTTTTGCAATAAAAATCCATCAGAATATACTTCAAAATAGCCAAAAATTGCCGAGGAGGAAAGAGACACACATTAGCTTAGTTTTAGGTTTAGTTTTCTTTATGTTTTCTTTAATTTTTCTCTGCACTTTTCTAGGGTTTTTGTTTTTCTCTTATTCTACCTTAGGTTATAGTTTATTTTTCTGCATTTACTTCTTATTCTTATTGTTCTTAGCATTAGTTAAGTTAGTTATCACAATAGCTAAGGTTTATTTACATTTATAGTCCCTATACCTTACTTTCAAGACTCTTTAAGCTTTAGTTTAATGTATTCCAGTTTATTTTACTTTTAATCTGTTAAAGTTTGTTCCTTTTATGCTTCTTGCCTTAGATTTCTCTCTTAAATGATTTTGGTTTCATGCTATTTAAGTTTTCTTGCATAAAAATCTTACCATTTATATTTTTTTTCAAGCTTTACTTTCATGGTTGCCTTATTTTCTATGTTTATGTTTATTTTCTTTACTTTGAGCGTGTGTAGCTAAACCTTTAAAGAGGTTGGTTGGTGGAGATATAGATAAACTAACATCCTTTGGATAAATGACTAAATCATAACAAATTGGACTAATTTGAATAAAACTACTAACTTAAGTAGTGACGCCCCTAAGGGAATATCAAGATAAAGAAAGTGAGACCGAAAGGTAATCTTGTCGCACACCCGTTCATTAGTCCCGGATTAACTAGCAAGATCGGAAGATAAACCAGACCTAATTCGTCTAAGTCGATAAAATTTATATTAGAAAATTAAATGGAGCCACTTGGTAATTTACGCAATTTATGTCCCTAGTCCAAGATTTGGTAAACCACATAGAAGTCAACCAACCTCCATTAGTTATTGATAGTCCCTCTAGTTTTACATTTCTTACAATTTAGTCCTTAGAGTAAAATATTTAATTTTCTTTCAAACTCATCTTTTTATGAATCGTTGTGCTATAAAATCGTATTAGCAGCCACTTAAACTCTATCGTGCATGCTAGTTTTGCTCAATCACCTCTTCCTTTGGGTTCAACCCCTTGGAACTATAAATATTACAACTGACACCGTAAGCTTGCAGTAAAATCAGGCTTTAAAAATAGTTTCATAAATTGAGTGTTTTAATGTGCCCACGTGCAACCAGTCAAGTAGTCTCACCAATTGTATTGTTTGAATCATGACAATCAAGTAATCTCTTTCCTTTATATTTTTACTGCACATTAAGGGCAATGTGCCAGATAAAGTGTTGGGGTGACTTAGAATTTTTTTAAAAAATTATTTTATTTTATTTTATTTTTCCTTGTTTTTAGTAGTTTTTAAACTTTTATTGCATGTTTTCTATGTGCTTGAGCTTGTAGAAATACAGCTGATTCGTTAGGAGCATGTCAATAGGATTTCGTGAAAAAATTGTAAATTTAGTTTGATAATAATTTATTCAATTTTTTTTATTTTAGACTACTTAGTTCAATTTATTACACTATGAATAGATTTAAGGTGTTAAGTATACCATATGATAAATAGGTATATAAATAGCATGCATGTTTAATTGAATTATAGGTTTTAGAAATTGATAGACTTAGTCGATTTAATCCATAAATAGAATTACCTAGGGACTACCTATGTAACGCCCCAAAAATTTAGGGTCCGTAATTTTGCATGTTCTGACACAAATTGCTTGTTTCCTTTAATGGCTAAGTGATTTGGGTGTACATCGGAGTGTTTGGGTAGCCTGGGTTCAAGTCTTGACTTTTGCAGAATTTATAGTTTTTCTCTTAAATGAACCTGGACACTGGCACTTGGGCCTTATTAATAATAGTGCTTGTTTTATGACACAAAAGAACTTGTAGTCTAGTGGTAAGTGGCGTGTTTAAGGCTGCAAGGGAGCTCGAGTTCGAGTCTCATGATTCGCAAGGGAGTATTTATTTTATTTCCTTGTAGCATGAGAAGTGGAGTTAGACTAAAACTCTATAAGGTGAAGTTTGATTTGGTCTTGGAGGGTTTTGTGGAGCAAGTCAAGGAGGAGATTGGGGAGAAAATCAGGGAATTTCGAAATGGGAGGTTGGTAAGGTTTTGTGGTCGATTGGGACTCTAAAGCTCTACTGGAAAATTCGGCTAAAGGAAAATATGGAACAATTTCGGCTTTAGTCATTTCTCTGTTTCGGTTTTGGGGTGTTGATAGGAGAGTTGTCGAACTTCCTTGCTGACAATTTGGGGTTTTTCACTTTTTGCATTTTGGGTTCTCTCTGGTTTTCAATGTACTATGAAATTGACCACTCGTGTCATTCTTTCTCCTCATCTTTGATATTTTCTTTCTCTCATAGCTGAACCTTCACTTTTGCTTCTTTAATTTATGTTCATTCGCTCTTGATTCTTCTATTCTAGTCTGGCCAAATATCACTGTTGTTAATCCCTCTCTGCATCGATCTGCTACAAAGGTTCTGATTATCGATAAGTGTTTTTACTCCTTACCTTTGGATTAAATCTATCCCCTGCTTTTCTCTTTAAAAAAACCGAATACACCTATGCCCTTCTTTTCTTTTTCCAAAACTGAATACCCTTTTTATTAACCGATTGTTATTTCCTCCTTTACGTACTTTACTCATTGCTATTCTAGGGTCTTTCTTAAGGAGTGGTGGAGTGTGAATGGCCTTGGAGGAGTCACACCTTTGTTCTCAATAATCAGTTAAGGTAAAAGTGTTACCTTATGTTCTTTGGGGGTTAGGTCGAATGTGCCATATCACTCATTAATCGGATTTTGATTGTATTATAGGAAATCAACAAGGGCATGTGGTCGTTTCTGAACAGATATCGTAGAGGGACTAAAGTCACCCTCATTCAAACAAGGTAAGAATGGTCTTTCTGATTAGGCGTTAATAAGAGGGTGATTTGCCCTAGCGAGATAAAGACTAACATTGGGTCTTGTTGAACCTAGGTTGGGTGCTCGTGGAACTTGGAGCAATTTCATAAACAGGTGTGTAATCACACTATCTCTTCTGCGAATCGGCAAAAGCTGAAAAGCCGAAACCTCGGCGTATGAGGCCTCACGAGCATGCGATCGCTCGTGTGGTCAACCAAGCCCACAATCATGGGCGATAGACTGTAGAGGCCACCACGAGCGTTCTCGTGCTCTTGGGCCGTTATGGGCCTCGTTTGGCTAAAATGAGCCGTGTGGGCCCAATGGGCTCTGAGCCCTACACGGAATAAATCCACGATAAGTGGCAAATACTAGACTGGGCTATATCGTTCGCATAGCCATGACTGAATTTGGGCTAAATGGGCCACACGAGTGTATGGGCCCACTTGGGCCGAATATTGGACCTTGGGCCCATTTACATCATTTTGATCATATAGGTTATATGTGTCGCTCGAGGCGACTGTGGACCTTTGGAAAGGTCGTTATCTGCACTGAAACCCTAAAATAGGTAAAATGACCAAAATACCCCTAAAGAGTAAAATTACCATTTTACCCCTAATAGATGGAAATTACCATTTTACCCCTAGAAGTAAGTCGATTGATGAATGCATATTATTGTATGACTGTACTGAGTAGGACATATTGCATACACGAGATATTTATGACATGGCATACTACATGGGGTTGGGATGCTGTTATGGAGGAAGTGTACTGTTACTGGTGGCTTTGCCACAAATACTGTTACTGGCAGCTTTACTGCGATACTGATACTGGCAGCTCTGCTGTAATACTGTTACTGGTGGCTTTGCCACATATACTGTTACTGGCAGCTCTGTTGCGTTATTATTACTGGCAGCCATGCTGCAAAATTGGTGTGTTGGCTGGGTGGGTCAATTTTATCCCCACTTGGTGTGGTGGTTGGTACGGGTGGTGTGTTGGCTGGATTGGGTGGGTTGCATATGTGCACCATACTGATACTGTAATGGGCTAAGGCCCACACAGCACTATTACTGAATAGGGCTCAGGCCTAGACTATTACTGCATGATAGGGGATTACACACTGAGTTCTCGTAACTCACCCTTTTCTTTTAACTGTACAGGTAATCCCCAGCCTTAGATGATTTGGAACTACGAGGGACTCAAGGTGGCCACACGTTCGCTAATATTTTATTTTAGACCTAGTTATTTAAATTTTTATATTGGGTTGATATTTATGTAATAAGGCCTCTGGTGATTTTAATTTCTTTTAATTGGGTTTAATTTCTTATTTTGAAACTGCCAAATTGATACAAATAAGTTTTCAAAAAAAAAATAACTATTTTAAAAGACAAACACACATTTTCAAACTTCAAAATGACATTAATTAGAGTAGCTTCTGTAACACCCTTAACCCGTATCCGTTGCCGGATTAAGTTATAGGGCATTACCATGCATAGCATAGGTCATATCATTTATTTACTATTATTAAAGACATTGACAAATGCATTACGAGTTTGTACTTCCATAGCAAACTTTAACATTAACAACTTATCCTAATCCATCTAAGCCAAATTCGTACATTTGCATTTTTCAACAATTCTAAAAATCAAAACATTTATAATAACATACTCACATCCAACTAGAACATAATATATGTCCTTTCTTGTCCGAAACACCTAAACTTAAACTAGATGTATATACACATAGTTGAACCATATGCGAATATATCAATCTAAATACATAACATAAGATTTCATCATCTATCCTAAAACCATATATATATATATATATATATATATACACAATTTCATATAATCAAATTAACTAATTTATTTCATATACAGATGTTTAATATAACTTATAAAGATCATTTCAACTTATGCATATTTTATCATTTCTACTAAATCACATTATCAAACATCCAAATACCTATTCGGCTTATACTTATCATTTCAAACCAATTAATCATGTTCATAGTATAAGTATCAAATTAAAAGTAGTACACAACCATCATTCATATTTCACTTCATAATCGATTATGAAATCCACAATCACCTATATCAAACTTACTTAATATAATAACCTTAAGCCACAAACAACTACTTCATGCCAAATATTTTATATAAAACAAACACTTCACATTTACCATTCGCATATGCCATTTAACATTTTTCTAAAATGAGTTTCAATCACCATCAGACATAATTAAACACAAACCATAACAAAACATGACAAACACATCTCATTTGTATGCCATGACCGATTATACTTAGATTTAAGCATCATATTTAGCCATATTCGCATGGCTATATACATATACAAGGACAAAATTTATTAATTCAAAACATAGTCTAGCCTACACATGCCTTTAGTTCAAAATCCAAACTCAAAAGTACCAAAATAGATTGATAGTGTGGATGACTTCGCTGACGATCCCCTGAGCTCGTAGCTTGATAAAAATCTATAAAACAGAACAATGAATACATAGAGTAAGCTTACTAGCTTAGTAAGTCTTAAGCAAATGTACTAAATCAAGTAATCATTCAATCATTTCAATAACATACATAATATCATAAAAATCTAAAGCTCATTTAGCTCAACCATCATCACTATTTTACCTTTAAACTTCAATTTATTATCTCATCATGTCGTTCAAATATAAATTAATAACTCATCTCCAACTACTCATATTTTCGATACACATAATTCAATAGGATTACATATATATGAATATACAAATAAGTATGTACTTTACACTTAGTAATTTCACATAAAAGAAAATATATTCACATATATATATATATATCCATTTGACATTTCATACGTTTGTATACATGGTATCAAAAAAATCCCAATATGGTCACATAAACATAAGCATAAGGCCATATATACAGGATCAATTTATATCATTCGCGTTCGACAACTTAACATATATATACTTACCTTATTGATCAAATATAGAAGATCAATTTAATAAATCGTAGGCACGTACCTGTATGGCCGAACATACATATATAACTCGTAATATTAACTTAATTCCTCGATGATTTCATAGCTAGAAAAATTTATGTCTTGCAACTTGAAATTTCATCACCGGTTTAAAACCTGCTAGGCGTAAGCCTGAATTACTCACCGGCACTAAGCCTGCTAGACCGAGGTCTAATTCAAGCTAGACCGACATCTAAAATTGAATCACCGGCATTTAGCCTGCTAGGCAATAAGCCTGATAAACTTCACCGGCACAAGGCCTACTAGGCAATAAGCCTGATAAACTTCACCGGCACAAGGCCTGCTAGGCTCGAAGCCCGAATATTCATATTATTGAGCCATCTCATTCACATCACATACTACCAATATCACATATATCACACATAATTCAATATCACTTTCACATATTACCAATATCACATATATCACATATAATTCAATATCACTTTCACATATTACCAATATCACATATATCACATATAATTCAATATCACTTTCACATAATGAACACAATTAAGTTTAACTACATTTCATTGTTTAACCACTATATCACATTCGCCTTTGGCCAAATTTTCAATCTATAAATTCAATTTCAACATGTACTGAAGGTTATAATCGATATTAACGATATTAAATTGCTTAAAGACTTACCTCGGCTATCGACGTACGACAAAGACCGGCTATTCAACTATTTTTGTTTTTCCCCGATCCAAATATGTTTTTCTTTGTTCTTGATCTAAACATATTCAAATTAAGCTCATTCAAGCACATTTCATTTCAATTTAATCTAAAAACACCTAAATGGGTAAATTACCATTTTGCCCCTAATATTTCACACTTTTACAATTTAGTCCTATTTGCACAAAACACAAAATATGCAAAATCTCACAACAACATAGCTAGGCCGAATCTTCCATATGATCATATAAGTCCCTAAATTTCATTTATTCTGCATTTTAACCCCTCAAAAATTTATTTTCTCAATTTAGCCCAAAATACTCAAATTCACCAAATCTTCCAATTCAAAACATGTAAATCTATCACATATATTTTATATTCCATCCTTAAATAACATAAACAACCAACTATCAACAATGGCTCAACTCAAAATATTCATCAAATTCAAAAATTAAGGCATGGGTCTTGAACATTTCTAAGCAACGATCTCAAAAACGTAGAAATTATCAAAAATCGAACAAGAACTAACCTTTAATTTGGATCCCAAATGGCCGAACATGCCAAACTCATCCCTTGTTTTCTCTTTTTCTTATTTCGGTTAAAGGATGAACTAAAATGGCCATTTTTTTCTATGTTTTATCTAATATATAAACATAATAATTCATTTACATTTTTAACCTTTCATTAAACAAATAAAACAAACATGTAATATGGGTATAATAGTCTTACATTCATCCACTAACCATGTTTCTTTTATTATAATATAAATATAACTTATAAAATAAATATAATAAAACTTTAACTTATAAGATTTAATATATATATATATATATAAACACATATATATACATATTTTCTTACTCATGCCGTCCACTAACCAAAATAGTGGCTAAATTGCCACATAAGTCCTTAACACTTAAAAGCCACACTAATTTAGCCATTAATCAAATAAAAAGCTACTTTTACAAATTATGCAATTTAGTCCTTTTGTCAAAATTGAACACACAGACAGACAAATTAGCTTTTAACACATGCTTAGTCACATATCAACAACACAAAAAATAATATTAAAATATTATTCAAACTCGGATTTGTGATCCCGAAACCACCGTTCCGATTAGGGTCAAATTCGAACTGTTACAGCTTTCGCGGGTTTTTAACCAACTAAGAAACCAATAGTAACAAACATGGCAATCGTTTAAAAACAGTTTTCTCTCAACAAGCCTGATTTCGAAGAACACTTCGATGTGACACGTCAGATTCGGTCGTAACGTCTAGGCCGAGTTTGGGCTGTTACAAGCTAAGGCATTGTTTGGTAGAAAAATTTTTTTTAGCCAAAAAGCTATCCTGTAAATATTTTCCCTAGTACCTATTTTGATTATTAATCCATTTCCTTGATGAACCAAAAATGAAACCCTAAGGCTAATAGATAATTTATTTGATCTTTTATTTCTTGGTCCTTGCATAGATTTAGACGTCCAACTATTGATATTGAGGAATTAGGTAGATACATCTCGATGGTTTCAAAAGAGAAAAAGTTGAGTGAACTAAGGAATTGTATGGTATAGTGAGTATAAGAATTTTGAGCTTATAGGAAAATAAGGCAAAATGTCAATCGATAAAATCTCGATAAAAAATAAAAACAAAGAGACTTGGAAAAAAAAATATGCTCACATTTGTCCAAAAAAATTTTACGAGCTCGGATGATTATACTCATGAATATTATACGAGGCCTTAGTAAATGGAGAGATAAGAAAGGTGAGAGAAGTGGATATAAGGTGGTGAGCTACATGTATAGTCGGGGGAGTGTCGAGGAAAATATCATGTGTCAAACTACTTTCTTGCTTAACTATTTTGTCGAGCATATTCTTTGAATTTTAAACCAACCTAAGCCGCAGAACGTTACAAGTCAAAAATTCCTATGTGACTTAGGTAGTATTTTATATGGATGAACTTGTGCCGATTTTTAATTTTTTACCACTTATATTTATTTGAATATACGTGTATATTTGTATATCTACTTTGATGGAAACTTATACTTAACATTATTTTATTCGTTTGCTTTGTAACTTATTGAACTAACTTGTCTAACTTTAGAAATTGTGAGTCAAAGTCATCTGCTTCGATGCCTAGGACAAAGCATCTCCCCAATTGGACTAGATAGACGACATATTAGTCTTTCAATCGGTTTGCTCATTTCCTATTAGACTAAGGACATTTTTAGGTTCGTCTACTAATATAAGTTGTCGTTCTATTTTTCTTTGCATGCAGAAACCATGTGAATACAATATACAAACTATTAATGTAATTAATGAATAATTTTATTAACCAATCTGTTCGAAAAATTACAAGTGTACTTAGACAAAAATACTACACTTAAGGCATCAAATCCAACACATCCAAGCATAGAAATCAAGGGAAAAGCCTTCAATTTTGTAATGCCCCAAATTTCTATAATTATGTTTCTAAAAGTTTTGACAAATATCTGTTTACTTTAGTAGTTATGTGTTCTGGGTGTGTGTGAGAGGTCCCAAGTTCAAGTCACAACTTGGGTAAATTTTGGCATTTTTATGGATAAAGCTCTCACTGGGTTCGGTAGGCTTTTAAGTTGTTGTTGGTAAAATGATATCAGAATGAGCCTGCTGGTCTGGTGGTTAAGTGGAGTGTGGGTATGTTGGAAGTCTTGTGTTCGATTCCCAAGGACGGCAAGGGATAGTATTTTTGCAGTAAAATTCGGCTAGAGTTTGAGTTTTACTGAAAATCTGAGCAGTGGGGAGTTGGTGGAGAGAATTAAGGGAGTTTGAGTTGGGGTTTATCAGAAAATCCAATTTTGATTACTCTGTTTTCTTTTTTTCAAAATTTGACTATTCCCCTTCCTTTTCCTCTCCACCTTGCTGCCGAAACTCTCCCCTATCTCTGTAACGCCCCGAAAATTGGGCCTAGAATAAATAGGTTTCGTGTGTCGAGAGAATGGATTTTGTCGATAGGGAAAAAAAAAGAAACTGAATAATGAATTAAGGGTGTTTAAAAAAATTATGGTTTCATGTTTAGTTTAATTTTTAGGTGATTTAGGAAGGGTTGGTAGTGTTGGAAAAGTCCTGGACTCGGCAAAAAAAAATTATTGCGCATATGTTAGTATGAAGGCCAGAGTTTAGGTCTTATAATTAGTTGGGTCTGATGCACGACACAAAGAAACGCCTAGCCCAGTGGCAAAGGCGTTAGGAGCAGGAGGGGAAGCAAGGTTCTAGTCGCGGCGTGCGCTAAATGTTGTTTTTTTTAAGTAAACATGGAGCGTGGCAGAAAGGTTTATAATTAATTAGGGAAGAAATATGACTCAAATAAAGCGGGCGGCGCAGTGGCAAAGGTCGCGTATCATAGTGAAGAGGTTGGAGGTTCGAAGTTGGGTGTTGGCGAATATTTTTAGATTTATTTGGATGATTCGATCGCTGGGAAATAGGCCTTAAAAGAAGTTGAGAATGGAACATATCACAAGAAGAGTTGTGGTGCAGTGGCGAGAAGCGTGCTATAGATCTGAATGGTCGCAGGTTCGAATCCCAGTTGCTGGTAGCTTGTGGTGGTGCTTGGAGGTCTTGGTTTCGAGTTGCCTTACTATTTTGCTGCTGGCGTGAGGAAGGTGCTTGAAGTGGACAAAAACACCAAAGGATGGCTATGTTCGGGGAAAGCAATTTGAATGTAATTCAAATTGGATTTTTGGCTGAATAAAGGAATTTTTGGATGGGGATGAAGATAAAATTTGGAGAAAATAAGGAAATTTAATTGGTGATAAGTTTGAGTCGACTGGGGAGTGTAGGTTTATTTTATTTATTTATTTATTTATTTATTTAGTATATATATGTGTGTCGTATGGGTAAGTAGGGCATTTGTTGCTTTTGTGTGCTTTAGTTGATTAATTAGGGGAAAATTCCTTCCAATCTACCAATTCTTTTTAGTTTCTTTCTCTTTGGCAAATACCCGAGTAATCACAATTTCTTTCTTTTTCCAAACAAAAGCGCCTAGACCGAATTCTCCTTCCCTCCCACAATATTTCTTCTATTGCCAAATTAGAAGAGAAATTCTCTCATTGGGGTTTCATTCTTTGTCAAACCAATTTCTTCTTCTCCATATGTAAAACTGAATCTCACTTCTAAAAATCACACTCTATAATCTAAAATCTTGTGGGCAAGTAATCTTGTGGCGGTAAGAGAGCAAATCTTTCTTTATTCAACAAAAGGGGTAAGTTTTAATCGCTTTTTTATCTTATTCTTAGCCGAGACCCCTCATTGTGTCTTTCACTCATTCTCTTGACTAAGCCGAACCCTTGTGATTCTCTACCAAATCGTTGTTGTTTCTTTGACGAGGTACTCTCCTCGCGCTTTGGGTTTTGGTCAATCGGTAAGTGTACTCATCTATAATTCTTGGATTAATGGTTGGCCGAATATGGTTAGGATTGGTTAAGAGTGACTTTTGATGGATGTAAATCACTTGGTTGTGCAACCTTTGATGGTCAAGGTTCTTTAACGCAGATCTTGGAGTTAATTGCGGTTAGCGAATAAGTGAAGGGTTGATAAGCTTAATCGTTCAAGGTAAGGGATTGGTATGTTTCGGCTTTTGATAAAAAGGGAGAAACGATACTAAGCGTATGATTAACTGTTAGTTTTGATTGATCATAGGTTCGTGGCTAAGGAATCATAGTGTGCTTCGCAATTAAAGGTGTGCACAAACACAACACACACATGATATCGGCAATGCCGGAAAGTCAAAAAGCCGAAAGTAGCTAAATGGGCCCGGTGGGCCCTGAGGTTAAGTTTTGTGAAATTGTTTGATTTGGTCATATGAATTGGGTTAGTCATGCATGTTACATTATCTGGAATGATTTGGGCCTAATGGGCTATATGGACAGGATTAGGCTTAGTGGGCCTTATGGGATATTAAGAATGCATGCTAGGGTTTTAATGGACTCTAGGCCTAGTTCCGATAAATTCTTAAATGGCATAAAACTTAAGTTAATAATTAATCATGTCTATGGACAAGTCGCTAGGTTAGAGTGTGGCAATGGACATATGCATGTCTAGGATTGGATTAAGGGAGAGCTTGGTACTTAAGCGGTCCTAGTGACCCACCTCCTCTTCTCTAGAATCCTACCTGGTGCATAGTGTCTGTTCACTTTAGCCGCAAGGACTTGTTGATGGGCCAAAGTTCATAACTAAATCTCGAGATGAAAAAAATTATGAAAAAACCCCAGTAGGGTAGAATTACGAAAATACCCCTGTAGGGTAAATTTACAAAAATACCTCTGGGTAGTGAAATGACTAAAATACCCCTAGGTGCGTAATGTGTGAAAATGTGTATGTTGCATTCATGAGATATATGTTGCACTTGGGTGGGTTTGATGATACGGATGAAGATATGTGAGGATTGCATAGTCGTTTGACGATCGTAGATCCACCGGTGGCTTTAAGCCCATTATATGCTTAGCAGCCTTGCTGCAACGTTTGAGTAGTGCCGCTGTTGGTGCTACCTTTAGAGTGTAGGGATGGGTGGGTTGATATTTATATCCCCACAGGAGTGTAGGGTTGGAAGGGAAATGGAGTGCGGGGTTGGATTTGGGATGGGTGCATTACATTCATGTGATATTGTTTTGATATGAGGTCATTGTGGGCTAAGGCCCAAGACCACCGAGTTTGATAGGGCTTAGGCCCAATGTGATAATTGCATGATTAGATTGGATTACTAAGGGTCATACACACTGAGTTTTGAAACTCACACCCTTTTATTAAATGTTTCAAGTGATCCTCAGTAGACGGCTCGACGTGGGAGAGGACTCGGAGATGGCCACACTACAAGATACTTAGAAGTTTTGTTTATTTGTTTCAAAAGACTTTATTTTAATTACTTTATTTTCATTGGATGTAATAAGGCTTTGTATCTCAAATTTTGACTTGACATTTGGGTTTCATTATTGTTCAACGATTTAACTATTAAACTTGAATAAATTTTCTTAAAAGTTTAAACATGGTTTTCGAAATAATTATACTTAAAACCATGGGTTTTTATCATAACTTAACAAGTTGTTAGGTTTTGGGTTTCTAAGCCTTAAACTTAAGTTTTAACTAAAGAGAAGTCGTTTTGGAATTTTTCCCTTTGATGTGACATCACCAGATTTGGCCATAACGTCTGGGCCGGGTCTGGGGGTGTTATAATCTCTTTCCTTTTTTGTTTCCTTTTCCATTATCTCGTTTGGTTTTGTACGACATCGGCGTGCTCGGTAAATTTTTGCTCATGTTTTATCCTGAATGTGTTTTTGGATAAGTGAATTAAGGGAAGTATTCATTTGATTGTTGGGAGTCAACCAAGGGGCTGGAGATCAACAATTAACGGTGAGAGGTTGTAAAGTCCCCGCTGTTCGTTCGAAGGTAAGGTTTTTGGTTGTTGAAGGATGTTTATTGTGTTACAATTTCGGTTAGTTTTTCCTAATATCACTGAACGCGGGCTTTGGATTATCGAATATAGGTTCTGGAGTGCTCGGGGATCGTTTTAGCTTCAATCGAAACCAGGTATGTACCTAGAAACACAGAAAATGAGAATCAACGAAAGCCAAAAATGATCTGTCGACGCCACATGGCCGTGTGGTAGGCCGTGTGGCAGGTCGTGTGCAAGGCTCTAAGCCACAACACGACCGTGTGATTGACGAGCCAGGTCATGCATAGGTAACACGATCGTGTGATGGGCGAGCAAGGCCGTGTGCGACACACGGCCTCGACCAATTGGGCTGTGTGGACCACACGGGCGTGTGGAATTCTGGGCCAGGCCTTGTGATCCACACGGCCAAGGCCAATTTGGGCTGAATGGGCCACACAAGCGTGTGGGCCCACACGGGCAAGCCACATGGGCGTGTGAGCCCATTTTTCTAAAAAGTGTTGTAAGGTTGCACGGGTCACCCAAGTTGACTGTGGACCTACGGTAGGGTCGGTAAGCGTTATTTAGACCCGTATTTATGTGATCTAGTTATATGATATCTGTACTGAACTGAATGTATGTTAGGTTATTTGCATGTTTTCATGTCATATTGGTATGTTGCATGGCTTCGGGGTGGGGTTGGTGTTATTTGGAGGAAGTGTTCTGAAAAGCTCTTAAGCCTGATATCTGGCAGCTCAGTTGCATTATTCTGTTCATGTGCCGCATTATGGTATAATATGGTATGTAGGGATGGGTGGGTTGATTTTATCCCCACATGGTGTGTAGGGCTGGACGGAGATGGTGTGTAGAGGCTGGTGGGTAGGATTTTGATAAAATGATCTGGTTCTGTATCCGATTGGGCTAAGGCCCTTGTATATATTTGACTCTATGTCTGATTGAGCTAAGGCCCTAATCTATATCTGATTCCGGCGTCTGAGTGGGCTAAGGCCGAACTGATTCTGTAATGAGCTTTTGCCCCAGACGGATATTTCTGACTTCTGGTGAGTGTTTGATATGTATGATGTCTGTGGGGATTACACACTGAGTTGAGAAACTCACTCTTTTCTATTTAATCTGTTCAGGTAATCCCTAGCACTAGGCGGATCGGTGTAGCGGAGGACTCGGCGGTGGCCACACGTAAAACTTTTGAAATACTTCCGCTGGTTTTCTGTTTTGATTTTTAGTTCATGAATTTGGTTGTAATTTTTGGGATGCTGAACTTTTTGGTTTTAATTTGGGAATTTGACTATTTTATAATTTATGGGTATTTAAACTACAAACTCAACAAAACTTGATTTTTCACTAAAAATGAAAGATTTTCAGAATTAGAGATGGTTTTCTAAAATAAGATACTTTCCAAAGCTTTCACTAAATAAGAAGGACCCTTTTTACTTAATGATGAATTTGCATTTTCTGGACTAAATAAAGGTTAATAATTGGAACGGTTTTTACTTGACAACTCTCTTTTTTTTTAAAACCCTTCCCATGTGACATTGTTAGATTCGGCCATAGCGTCTAGGCCGGGCTTGAGTTGTTACAATTTTTTTTTATTTCATCATTGTCTATTGTACATACGTCTTAGGTTTTTATTGTTCGATCTTTTTATCATTATGATTTTCATTCTTTGAGGAATCTTAACACATGTAAACACACACATTTGAGATATAATAGCCCGTTTTTAGTAGTGTCCAAAATAGTGGTTTTGGGATCACAATTCCGATGAGAGAGTCTGTGAATATATTTAATTAATATTATGAGTTAAATATAGTATTATAGTGAATCTTGATTTAATAGATTTTATTAATTAGTCAGTTAGTCAAGTACAAGTGGTGCATACCGAAAGTCAAATAGTTTTAAAAAATAATGTATTGGGACCTCATTTCCGTAAACCGAGCCTATAAATATTTTTATTAAATATTTACAGGTTGTTATATAGGTGAATTAAAGTTTGGTCTAAAAAATTTAGTGATTGGATGGTTAATTCAGAAAAAAATGACTAAATCATGAAAACTAAAAAAGTTAATTACTATTGATTTTTATTAATTAAATGGCTTAATTAATAACAAAGCATGAACTTATATAGTAAATAGACCATAATGGATTAGTAGTGGACGGTTGGAACAATTTTTTTAATAAATAATGCTAAAGTTTGTATTTTAATTAAATAATAAAATACCAGAACATAAAAAATGGAGAAAAGATTATCATCTTCATTTTCCTTTTTTTTCCCAACCGTTCCACCATTTTTGAAAGTTTCTGAAGGTTCGATCAATTATCTTCATTGCATATCAAGATTTGAACCAATCGATAGATAAGCGCAAAAAAAAAAAGAAAAATTACAGATTAGTCTTTGAAGTCGTGTTTGTGGTTGTTTTAGTTAGGTAAGTTCATATGAGACTTACTTTATTAATTCATAATATGTTTGTATTATATTATTTATTTTGTCATCAAATGGACTGAATCATAAAATATAAATTAAATGCAAATATGGATAAATACATGATATTGAATGAATGTGACATTGTTATATGATTGGATAGTATGTTTATGATGATGTTACAAGGTTAAAATTGTAAATGGATTTCTATTTGAAAGGTGAAAAGTGTGTATATGGTTGTTGGGATCGTAATGAATTGTATATGGTAAAAAATGCCCGAGTAACATATTAAAGAATAGGATATGATTGGCATGCCAATAGGGTTATTTGCATGTTGTACGGGATATATGTTTAGGTACGAAGATATTACTAATTATAATGGAATCCAGCATTTGTTGCGGATTACTAAGTTAGACTGGTGTGCTGGAGGGATGTATTGATATTGATTATATGATGCCTACAGGTTTTACACTTCAATGCCCTGGTGCGTTGTAGTTTCAGCTCTTATATGCATTCTGGTGTGATGTAGTTACTCGTGTATCCGAATCTATTTATTATAGTTTATCGGGCTACTGGAATAATGAAAAAGAGAAATGATGATGAAATGAAACGAGTCATACATTCAATTGGTTATATGGTGAAGAAATGATACTAATGGTAAAATATTGAATAATATACTACATGTTATAATGCTATATTACACTATTATACGCTGAACTCATCTTAATATTGTAAAATGCTATGTTATAATGAGCAAAGTTGAATGACATGATTGTACTTGTATATGAATTGGACAATATGATCTTATTTTATAAATAAACTAACATTGTGGTGAATTTGTAAAGTTGTATATGTATGCATAAGGATGCTAAAGGAGTGCCATATTTTGTACAATTGTGTTTCAAATTACTTTAACTAGTGGAAATGACAAGGTATGTTTAGTTATTTACATATAGACTTACTAAGCATTTCATGTGCTTGCCTTGTTGTTTCCCTTCTCCTTTAGATAGCTAACTTGCAGAACGTGTTAGGCGGATCATCAAGAAGCTCACACTATCTGGATATTGATTCTGTAGTCTTTTGACCATATTAAGGATTGGTTATGTGTTGCATGTACTTAAGAGTTGTTTTGGTTTACTCATGTAGTGGTATGGCTTGAAACCTTTATTAGTGTGATTATGATAAAGAATATGTTTGTTGAAAACATACACATTAATGGTTTGAATTGTGTATTTGGTATTTGAGTATGCAATTATATAGGTTGTAACACCCCAAAATTGGGCTTAGAAGTATCGAGGGTATTTTAAGAATTTTAGCTTATAAGTGCTCAAAATTTCGTAAGATTGGTAATTGATAATGTTTTCGACAATGACTATTAGGAAATTAAGTCAATTTTTGAAAATGAGTTTTAAATATCTTTAATTTTGAAAATAAGATTGGTTTGTAAAAGAGTTAAAACTGGGAGCTTTTATGAAGCAATTTACCCATAATTTTAAAATCAACCTAAAACCCCCTTCTTCAGTTTGTTTTCATGAAAGCTAGCCCCTCTTATTGTTTGTGCCATCCCTTCCATTCTTCCAACTCTCTCAATCAATTTTACTTCCAAATCCTAATTTCTTTAGATTTCCAACATCCTTTGAACTATAAATCTCTATTAAAACCAAGAAAACACCCAAAAATTTATTTAATTTCATCATCTTCTTCAAGAGTGAGTTTTCTCGGATTTGCATCAAAGCTCGTCTTTCTTGCATTCAAGGTAACCATTCATCTTTCTAATAGTTTTAAATGTTATTTAGTTCTTTAAGTTGAATTATTAGCCATTAAAATGCATGTTTTAAATAAAACTCAAAAATTTGGTTGTTAATGGTGAATTTTGGGATTGTGAATTAAAATGTGTTTTTAAAGTGTTTTTCAACTTGTTTTAACATGATTAGAAGATTTCTAAAGTAACTACAAAGTTTTGTTAAGAATTTCTCGATTTTTAATGAATTTTCGTCATAATGACCAAAACTTGTCAAAAAATGTTGATACCTTGAAATGTGTAGTTTTGTGTAGTTTAAAGGTTGGGAATTAGTCATAGATGAATGTATAGATGAACGGGATTCGTTTCATGTGAAAATTATAAGTGTACGCTAATTTATTTGAATTTAAAGTTTTCATGTCGAAAGTTTCGGTTAATAGTGAACATAACTTAAGCTATTGTTTTATATTGTTTAAGGTGAGTTGGTGACTGATTGTTGATTGTGTGGTTTGTCTTGTTGAAGTGTCAGAGTCAATAGGGCCCTCAATGAGTAGAGACAAAGGCAAAGTAAAGCTTGTCTAAGCTTTCGGCTTTTTGGCGAAAGCATATTTCTGGTGAGTGTTCTGGAATCGCTACTTATAGCTGATTCACTGTGTAATTGGGAATTTAGAGGTAGCCTAAACCCCTACTCTAAATTCTAAGAGTAAGTGTTCTCACACCTATGGCTAAATGTGATATACGTATGCTTGTGAAATTGTGAAATTGTGAAATTATGAACATATATGAGATGCTATGACATATACTATAAGCTTATGATGATTGATGAAAAAGTGAAAATGAGGGTGTGTTGTTCATGCCATGTGACCGTAAATAAAAACTACTAAAAATTATACTTTCACTACTTAAACTCTAAAAACATAAATTATTACTAAAACAACTCGATTTTACTTAAAAACATGCTAAAATAAGTGTAAAAAGATATCAAATAAGCATGATAAATCGTGGCAAATCAAGTGCCACACCCTGAAGGCTAGGTGTCACACCCTAAAGCTCTGTAAGTGTTTTAAAGCCTGAAATTAATGCTTCGAACGACTAGAATTCATCCCCAACAGCCATAAACGTTGTAACAACCCATTTTTCAGTGAAATCGGAATTGTGGTTTCGGGACCACAAATCCGATCGGAAAATAAAATTTATTTTTATTTTATTACATGGTCCGTAATATGTTAGAAATGTCATGTGAAAATTCTGATAAGAAAATTTTATTGATTAAGTGTTTAGTTACGAGAAGGACTAAATCGCATAAAATGCAAAAGTTGAATTCTAGTAGCTATAAGGATTAAATAGCTATGGAATTCAAAACTTGAGGTCCTTATATGGTTATTAGACCATTAAAGAAAAGTATGTAGATTTTTGGTGACTCATCCATAGAAATTTAGAAAAAGGGCAAGGACTAAATTGGAAATTGAAATAATTAATTAATTAAAAAGATGATAAAAGATATCTTCTTATTATTTTTTTCATCTTCAACCCTAAAATTATATGGAAACCCTGGGAGAGAGAAAAAACTTTCATGGCTTAATTGGGTAAGTTTTCTTGTCTCGTTTTTAGTCATTTTGATATTTTTGAAACCGGGATAGCTTAATCTATCTATTTGGGGACCAGTTTGAAAAGTTATCAAAGTATGGAAAATAGGTCATGGATGTATATGCTGAAAATTAGAAATTTATGGTATAAAATGAAAGGTTGTTGATAGATAAACAACTTTTACAAAATGATTTTTGATGAAAACATGATTTAGGGACTAAAATGTAAAAATTGTGAAATTGAATAAAAATGCTGAATTTTTATGAATACATGTGCTGTAAATTTTGTAATGGGATTTTGGTTAGGCTTGGAATAGGGAGTAAATTGCACAAATTTCATTTTCCGAGCCTAGGGACGAAATTGGAATTTATGGAAAAGTTAGGGGCAAAATGGTAATTTTACGTAGGACGTAAATTGAGTCCAAATGAGTATGAAATGTGTGAAATTGACGATTAAAGTTATTTATATAGATCCGAACAACTCAAATTCAAGGTTAGATCAAGGAAAAGAAAAGGTTTCGAATTAGTAGATTATATACGCGAACAAGTGTCGAGGTAAGTTCGTGTAACTTAATCGAGCATGTAAATATGTTTAATTGAATGCTGTGTTTGTATGGAATTGGAATGCTATAATGAAAATTTGAATATATGCTTGAAATGGTGAAATAGGGTTAAGTCCCGATTGAATATTGAATTCCGATGAATATATGTGCTTTTCCGAAATGAATAAGGTCCTGCATTTGTTGCGGATGGGATTTAGCTCGGACGAGTAATCCTATTGACCTCATTGTAGAAAGGATTTAGCCCGGACGGGTAATCCTGATATAATACCTCTCGAGTATACGTTATGATTAGGGTTTAGCCTGGACTGGTAATCCTAATTAACCTCTTCTAAGCATACGTTATATAAAGGATTTAGCCTGGACTGGTAATCTTGTTATATTATATGTGGCTCGAGAGTGTGTTCCTTGATTAAGTGCCCTAATGGGTACTCTTGAAAAAGAATTGACGGGTTATTGAATCGTACACCTCGAGTGTACCACTTGAGTATCCATCGAAATTTCAATGATTCAACAGACATAAAACTCTTGACATGGTATGAGAATTATGAGATGAAATGATAATGTCTTGAAAGAATATTGCATGATGAGCTCATCTATCCTTGATGTATATGTAAAGTTTGTGACTAACATGTTTGATTGGATGCATGTGTTTAGGTAATTTTGCCAAATGGATGGAAAACATGATATTGCATGTTTAGATTTAATAAACGGGATTGGTAAGTTTAGTTTCCATTATACAAACTTACTAAGCATGTAATGCTTACTCCGTTTTATTTTCCCCTATTTTATAGTGCTCGGAAGCTCGCGAAGGTTAGAGATCATTGGAGCATCGTCACATTATCAACTAGCTTATTTTGGTATATGTAGTAAAATCATTTTGTTATAATGGCATGTATAGAACAACTTGGCCTTTAGTGGCTTGATAATGATGTTTGTAATCTAGTAATGCTTGTTTTGATATACTTGTAATGTCATGCTATGGTAGCTATATATATATGTTAAGTAGTTGATCAAATCATGTCTAACACATGGATTGAACCAAGGTAGGATAGTAAACATGTATGCATGCAATGATATGCCATGTTGAATGATGGAAATTGCTTAATTTGAATGCTTGAAATGGTTGGAATGTGTTTGGTATGTTTTAGTGCAAGAAAATGGCAAATTTGGGTGACAAATGAGGCTAGGTAATGGCTTTATTTTGTCCATACGAGCAGGTACACGGGCATGTGTCTAGACCATGTATGACATACGGCCGGGTACATGGGCGTGTAGTTAGGCCATGTGTCCCTTGCACCTTAAATTCGAGAAACAGAATGCTCAGAATTGAGCACAGGAGCAGAGACATGGGGTGTGTCTTGGCTGTGTGAAACCTGCACCTGATTTTGAAATAAATTAATTAACCACACGGCTTAGCACACGGGCGTGTGGCATGGCTGTGTGCACAAGTCAGAGAGTTACACGGGGTCGAACACGGCCTGCAGCACGGGCGTGTCCCATAGACCACAACGGCGTGTGAGCCCTGCACCTTGGAAAATTTTTGAAATTCTTAGAGGTTCCAATTAAGTCTCGACTCGATTCTAATGCTCGTATTGGGCCTCGAGGGTCCATTTAAGGGACATTACGAATGATTTCGGAATTTGAATAGTAACTTGCATGAATTATTTGTAAGTGTTTCTGAATGTTTCGGTAATGCTCCATAACCCTGTTCCAGCAAAGGATACGGGTTAGGGGTGTTACAAACATCCACAAATTCATTCATTGATAAAAATAAAAGGAAAAAAACATATCAAGACACAAGAAATGAACATCCAAGCATAGAAATCAAGAGAAAATCCTCTAATTTTTTATTTCATCATTTTCTCTTGTACATACTTCTTAGGTGCTTATTGTTAGATTTTTTATCATTATCATTTCCATTCTCTAAGAGGGCTTAACACTTGTAAACACACAGCTTGGAGAAGTCTTCATTGTTGACATCGTTTCTTTGTATTGAAAGATTTACTTAAGGTTTTTGAGGTATAACACTTAAGGGTTTTAGTTGAGTTTTGTAAAAGCTAGAGGGTTATAATTTAGCCACAAAGCTAGGGAAAGGTTCTATCTCAATCTTGTAAAAAATAGAGATTGTAAATGTTATACCTTGTCCTTAAAAAGGTATAAATTCAAGTATAGTTAATTGAGAAATCCTTGGTTGAGGTATTCCAAGGTAGTAGATGTAGTCAATTGGGGTCGAGCCACTATAAATCGAATTGTCAAAGCTTTTTCTCCCTTTCCTTATCATTTAAAAAAGTTTGTAAAATTTTTAAAATACCAATTCAATTCCTCTTAGTATTTTCGAACCTAACATAATGTATATCAAACTTTCTTTGATATTAATAAACATCTACTTAATAATAAAATATTTATAATACAGAAATCATCTAATGGTATCAGTTTTTTAAGACATTATTATTTTAATATATGTATTATGATGATGATGATGTGAAGGCATAGTTATAAATTAATGTTCCCTTTTAAGGAACCTTTTTATTTCTTTTGCTTGAGCTTAGGTTTGAACTATATATATCATTTGATTATTTTACATTTCAAATCAAACAAGACAAGAGTTGACAAAACATATATTAAAAGGTAAAAAACATAAAGTTACATTATATGCAATAGGAAAATAAAACTAATTGGGTCCATGCCATGAATTATTCAGCCTCTAAATTTTGCAAAATTCAATGAACCTCCCGATCCATCATCACTTGACGCACATGCACACTTAATAATATCCTATGCAATAAGATTATACGATAAAAATTAAATTAAAGTATTATGTTGTATAAAACATAAAATGAATATACAAAAATTTAAGATTTATATAATATAAAATTTATCTATAAAAAAAGTTTATTATATGTAATTATTAATTCAATCTAATTTGTATTTTCATTTGATGCATGAACCGATTATATATATATGTATATTAAATTTACAATATTTTTTATAAAATTAGTTTTTATTTAAAATTTTTAATAAATTGAAAAGTTAGTGTAATTAAAAAATATTTAATAAATTTAGAATAAGCTATTTTAATATTATTTAATTTTAAAATATTTAATATTAAAATAATACAAAAATTAATCATGCTTTGAATATCAATATTAATATATTATAGTTTAAATAATATTATTAATAATTTCTTACATATTATTTATTTTATATATTGTTAAATCAATTTGTTTTAATTTTAAAATTGATAATATTCGATTTTTTATAATTTTATAATTTATATTTTCTCTACTTTAATTTATAAATTATATTTGAAACATATAAATTTAATTTGATAAATATTATTAATATGCGTATTTTTAAAAACTATATTTTAAGTTTAGTAATTTAAAATTATTAATTTTAATATGATAATATTAAAAGTTAATTCAATTAAGTAAAATAAGAAATAAGGATTAAAAGAGTAATAAATGTTTTAAATAGACAACATAACTATTTATGTAACAGCCCGATTCAGGGCCTAGTCGGAATAGTGGTGCGAGACCACGAATCCGAGGTGAATTTATGAGTTTTTAAAGTTTATGCCATGTTTGCATGTTATTGTGAAAGTTTCATGAAGCAATTTTGTTAAATTGAGGTTGAATGGTCCAAAAAGGACTAAATTGCAAAAGTTGCAAAATATGAGTTTCTAGAAGCTTTTTGTATGAAATAGCTTTAGAATAATAATTAGAAGTCCTTAAATAGCAATTTTCCCAAAATTTAATTTTTGGACAAAATTGGTCATGAATGGGTAAAATAGAAATTTTTAAGGTGAAGGGCATTAGTCATTTGTCTAATAAATGATTAAAATAGGAAAAAGATGATAAAAATCTATTCATCTTCTTCCCCTGTAACACCCCAAACCCAATCAAGACGTTACGACCGAATCTGGATTGTTACCGAGAAAATAGATTTGAAAACTTTGGCAAACATCTCGACTCAAGGAGTTGAAAACTTTGGCAAACATCTCGACTCAAGGAGTTGAAAACTTTGGCAAACATCTCGACTCAAGGAGTTATCTTGTTTAAAGAATCCATGTTAAGGGCTTTTACTATTATTATTATTATTATTATATTTTAAAAAAAAAACCGTTTTGTTGACTCAAACCCTACTATTTGATTTACTAAGTAGACTAAGTGCTAAAAACAGACTCATCTTATCAAAATCGACTTAGAATGTGCCAATTGAGTTGAACCTTGAGGTGCGTGATTTCTTTCGAAAACATTATTTGCTATGTTAAGAAAATCCCAAGTTTTAATTATTTACAGTTCATTATCTTCTTGTTGTAAATTTTGGAAAACTTCCTTTTATGCTTTTAGGAAAACCCCATTTATCAATAGATCATAGCATGTATAAACCAGCTTATAAATAAAACCCAAAATAAAATTGAAGCGGCCTTATTACAAATTAAAATCCCAAACAGAAATAAATTTTAAAATAAAGTTCGTGTGTACTTAATGAAATTGCAACGCATGGCCACCTCGAGTCCATCTCGGCCCAAAACCCGCCATCTACTGATTACCTACAAAATTAGCAAAAAAGGGGTGAGTCATCGAGACTCAGTGTGTAAATCCCCGTGTAACGCAACTGGGCCTTAGCCCATTCAATACAGCACATGTCATATGTATGCGATGCAACCCAACCCAGTTTAACTCTCCATCCAAAACACCCGTAGCATTATGCCACTGTGGTTCATGACCACCGTGGTCCCAGACCACTCGTGACGATAGTCACTCGTGACAGTAGTCACTATAATATGTACTCGTGGGGCCAACCCACTGTGGTCTTAGACCATCGTGACGATCTCTAATAAATAACGTGTACGTGGGGCCAACCCACTGTGGTACTTGACCACCGAGATAAGTCACTGATTAGAATATTCATGGTTTCAACCACCGTGGTACTTAGACCACTCGTGACCGTAGTCACTCGTGACAATAGTCACTGATTCTCCCTCCTTCTTTCATTCAATCCCGAGCCCATGCTCTTTACATCGTGCACAATGTGTATGCAACCAATATTACAGTGTATAATAGATCATATCTCGAACATGAACATCAGAATATACATACATGCATATTATCAACAATATCAATATCGAGAAACTTACCCGGCGTCTCCAACCTTACCCATAAGGGTATTTTGCTTATCACATTAGCCATTGCGGCTTTCAACCTTTACAATTAATAACACAACATTGAAGAAGGCGTGTGAGTAATACACACCTGATAACTCATAATACTAGACTTTCTATGTCGACGCTTTCGCTAGCAGGGACGACGGCTATCTGCCTATCCCAAGCAGATGTCGGCTCTCTACCACAGCCCAACGGAAAATCCCGAACAGCCGACACCGCGCGCCTTGTGAACTTAGGAGCCAAAACTATGAGTTCGCTCCCTCCTCTAGATTGTCCCACACTTGCATCCATGGTAAGGGTTTTTAATCAGGAACTAGGTTAACGCAACGAGAGAAAAAAAAAGAATACGTGTCAAACAAAAGGAAGCTTCTTACCTCGACCACGAACTCCGAGTTTCTGGAAGATTGGCCTAAGAAACTGATCGAATCCCACGATTCTCTTGAAAGCAAACCGCACGAAGAAGAGATGATAGAAATACGTCCCTCGAAGAATCAAGTGTATGCTGATTGAAGAGGCTCTATATTCGGCTAACAGCAAACACAATGGAAAGGTGCCTACACTCAGCGCAAAAAGGGGATTCGGCTTTCTCAAAATATGAAAAGAAGAAGAGAAAAGAGAGAACAGAAAAAAGAATAAAATTCGGCTATGACACTTACAGGTTCGAATATGAAGAAAAAGCAGATAGCCAATGGTCCAAGGAGATTCAGCTACTATCCAGAGATCAAGAAGGAGAGAAGATAGGCAAAGAGAAGGAGATGAGAGGTAGATTTCGGCTTGCAGAAGAAGTAGTGAAGAAAAGGGATTTTGGCTTGACAAGAGAGGGAATGAGAGTTGATTTGGATTCGATTATGGTGCTTAAGAGAAGAGCAAAGAAGAGAAAGGGATTCGACTTTGTAAAAAAAGATGATAGAAGAAATATGGAGGGTGTATGGCAAGGAGATAGTCGGCCAAAGGTGGTTTGATAGCTTTCAAGGAACAAGGTGCACGAATGGGAGGTTTGTAGTTCAGAGAAAAAGATGAGAAAAGAATTGAAAATCATCAAAAGAAAAAAAAAGAGAGAACCCTTAGGTGGTTTTAGGCAATTTCGGCACACAAGGCTAAACAACACCAAGACACCCTCACAAATTCGGCACCAACCTACCAAGAGTTCTCGGTTGACAACACACCCCAAATGCCGAAAAATCCCCAACCAAAACATCACATAGCCGTCACTCTCCTTCCCCCTCACTCTCCAACTTTCAGCCAACACTCAAACACCAACCCTCTTCTTGATTTCCTCCACCGAATGCTCCCCAACACCCATTCAAATAGTTTGACCAGTTCAAACTCCTAAAATCCCTCATGGTCATTCATTCAAACGGTTTGACTCCTTCAACACCCCACCTTGAAGAGCCCTTGCCGAATCCACCACTCTAGCTCCCTAGACGCAAAAATAAAGCTCCAGAGTGAGGCTTGTGGGATTCGAACCTCCTCCCTGCTGCTTTCCCCATGTGACGCCACTTCTATGCACTCTAGGTGGCGCCTCCTTGCCACTTTACCACCTCTTTACTTATGTCATCAAACACAAATATTAATTCGTTGTTAAAAAATGAATCAGCTAAGCATGAAGTTTAAGAGAGTTGAATGAGGATTATTTTACGAGCCTAGGGGCAAAAGTGTAAAAATGAGAAAGTATAGGAGCAAAATAGTAATTTTGCCAAAGTATGAATAAAGAGTCGATTTAGTCAATATGAGTATTAAATGATCTATTTATGATTATAGATCAAGAAAAACGAAGCCCGGATCGAAACCAAGGCAAGAACAAAGTCGATGACTAAATTGCATATCTACATACATTTTGTATATTGAGGTAAGTTTTTATGATTTCTAAGCTTTACGATTTTTATCATTTAATTGCTTAGTATAATGTACACTATTATCATGGAATGTTTAATGCTATGTTAAACAAAGAAATCGATAAGATTAAGCATGAGAAAGTCCAGATTGAAGATGAATTACCAGGATACTCGATCCACCACATGAAATGAGAAAGTTCGTGTAAGACCATGTTTGGAATATGGCATCGGCATTCAAGTAAGTTATCATGTAAGTCCAAGGAAGCAAGCTTGGCATTGATCAAGTTATCAAGCAAGTTATCATGTAAGTCCAAGGAAGCAAGCTTGGCATTGGTCAAGTTATCAAGCAAGTTAACATGTAAGTCCAAGGAAGCAAGCTTGGCATTGATCAAGTTATCAAGCAAGTTATCATTTAAGTCCAAGGTAAGCTTGGCATTGATTCAAGAAGAGATATTCCATGTAAGACCATATCTAGGATATGGCTTTGGCATCAAGTGCATGGCAAGAGATTTAGTATCCTCGGTTATTCGCAGAAGTTCATCGGGCAAACAAGTAAAGTTAAAATGAGATAACAAGAAAGCTCAGAAAGTAAAGCTATCATCAAGTTGAAATTGAGTATTATTATGTTATGAATGAAGAATTAGAGATCATGATTATTATATTAAAGTATGCTGATCAATGTGATCAAGTGTTACAGGTACCTTGTTTACCTTATAAGTATGAGAATATTAAGTATCATGAGACAAGTAAGAATCATGTATGAGTAAGTAAGCTTTACAGCTGAAATTTATGATAACATTTTTATGTCAAATGGTTTATAATAAGCAAGTATATTGTTATGTACTTTACATGCAAACTTACTAAGCTAAATGCTTACGTCTTTAATTCTTTCTTTTTATGTAGTCCCGCCAAGCTAACTTGTGGATCGTTGGAGTTGGAGCTCGTAGCACACTATCTATCTCTATTTTGGTATAGCCAAGTTATTTTACTAAGTATGGCATGTATAGGAAGCATTCATTTTTTTTTGAGAACATGTTTTAAAAAGGGCCATTGTATAGGCTATTAAACTATTATTCTTTTGTATATGGCTAAGTGATTGGCCAATATTGACTAAGTATGTATGTTGTTAAATCCAATGAAGCATGTTGTATAGTTCATGAATTGTATTGATTTGAGTTGAGTTGATCTTGATTTCAGGGTGGCAAATGGCTTGGTAAATAGCCTTTAAGTGCTCACACGGTTAGACACACGGGCGTGTGTCTAGGCCGTGCGTACCCTGCACCTTAATGTTTTAAGTCAGGATAGACCACGGGTAAATCCCACGGCCGTGTGCATGAGCCGTGTAGGACACACGGTTTGGACATGGGCGTGTGCCCAAGCCGTGTGAATCAAGTCAGTAACTTCCCACGGTTGAAAGACACGGACGTGTCAAGGCCGTGTGAATATAGTTAGTAACTCCCCACGGTTTGTAGACATGGGCGTGTCCAAGGGTACACGGGCGTGTTCCAAGTTACATGGGCGTGTGAACCCTGCTTCAAAGATGAGTTTTTGATTAAGTTCCGAAAGTTTTCTGATAGGTGCTTAAGGCCTCATAGGCCCATGAAATGTTTGTTTAGACTAAGAAAGAGAAGTTTTTAAATCGGAACCAAATTTTACTGCCCGAAAGTGTATGATTATGTGAATTCAAGCATGGTAATGTCTCGTATCCAGTCTTAGTATCGGTCACGGGTACGGGATGTTACAATTTATTCCTCATATTACTATATAGTAACTCTAGTTCTATCTTCTTTAAAATTTTAAAATTTAATTTTTTATTTTTAAGAATTTACTTTCTTAAATTGTGTAATTTAAAAATTAAACATCAATCGATAAGTACAAGTTTACCATTGAGGTTAAAAATACTTCTATAAAGATAAAATGACAATTTTAGACTTGTAATTATAAATTGGAAGGTTTAATCAGGGATGAAAATAAATAATTTCATTAAAAAATACTTATTCAAAAGTTAAAAAGTTAAAAAAATTAACTTTTTGACTTTGGATTAAAATCCCAAGTTTAGTTTGAAAAGGTACTTATTTATAAAAAAAAATTTGTTTGGAATCAAGATTTAATTGAAAAACGTTTTCCAACCTCAATAATAAATAAAGCTTAGAATTCAAAATTTTAAAAAGTAGAGGATCGGGAGCATAATTAAATACAAGTTTCTCCAATGGACATTAGCTATTTAAAGAGTTAAAAGAGCGTGTGAAATTGAGCTTGTTACACGGCAACAACTCAAGCTCACAGCTCCCTGAGTTCCAAAAATAAAAACAGAGCAATTAATGGGGGATTAAGTCAATAATTGTAGTGGTTATCATATCACCATCTGATTGTGCTATTGAATAATGGGTAGTCACTAAGTCTTTAATTAAGAGTCAAAAGACCCGAAATCAAGATTAAGTAATTAATTTAAGTAATACTATACTTTGGCTTCCATTGTTTTTCTCTCTTCTTCTTTTTGCTCTCTCCATTTCTTTGCATTTTTTTTTTAAGTTTTTGTGTATGCAGCTATGAAACAAGGCTCAAAGCCCCGGCCGGAGGTACTTCTTTTTTGTGCTTCTAAGCATTTTGCTTCCCCCTCTTTCCTTTTTCTTTTTGTTAGTTTTTTTTTTTTTTTTGTGTGTGTGTGTGCGTTTGAGATTTTAATTATGGTATAACTAAGAGAGAACTTGCAGAGAAGTTGGGTTGAAATCTGCTGTTTTGGTTGCTCCTGCCTACAGCTCTTTTGGCCTCGAGTTGTCATGCGTAAGTTGCTCAATATCAATCCCAGAGATTCCGATTACAGTGCCGACACCGATGATGGAGATGACATTGGTTCGGATTCTGAAACCGAAGGTGCTCTCACCAGTTTCCTTCTGACCCCATTTCTCACGTTTTGGATTATTTTCCCAGTTTTCGGGGAATTTTGAGATTTTTTTGGTGGTTTTTATTTCTTCTAGAGTTGTTTTTACGGGCTGATTTTTGGTTCTTTTGGAATTTGAGTCTAAATGTGTGGGGTTTTGCAGAATTTTTTGATTGTGGCAATGGCATTGGCTCAAGGTTTAGAGGGATTATAGAGGAGGATCCTCAGCCTGATCTAAATGGTAATAATTTTAATCCCTTATCAAAGTTGACGTTGTTAAGTTGCTATATGCCTATGTCATTTGTGTGTGCAAGCTAGTTATCTTCTATTTCCTTGACACCTTGAGACTTGAGTAGCATCATTTTCCCTTTTAGCTGGAAAGTTTGGAAATTTAAGTTGCTGTAAAAGACTTCTAAATACATGAGGAACATCCAGTCTAAAATTTGGATTGTCAATCTTTCATTGGGTGTTCGGTGAAAGTCAAACTTAAGTTGTAAAATCAGGTGGTTCATGAAGCTAAGGAATTGGAATGGTTGTGATATTGGGATTGATATTTCCTTTCAACATAAAATAGTTGATGATTTAGTAGAAAGCTTATCAATATATTTAGTCCCTTCAGCTGGTAGCTGGTTGTGCATCTCACGAAATATAGTTGATAAAGTTGGCTCAATTAATCAAATGACTTCTTAGACTTTCTATTTGTTATTTGCCTAGTGGACGGATTAATCAAATGACTGGCAAGGTGTTTTATTGATGGTTTTCTTTGATTGGATATAGCTCTATTCTTCTTTTCTTTGATTGCACAGTTCTAGCAATCTTAAAAGGAAACTGCAGGTCACATGGAAATGGAGTTATCCTGTAGCATCTAACTAACTGAATTTTAGAGAAGTTCAATTTTTTTTACCCCTCTTAATTCTATTATTTACAAGCAAATCACCTTTCAAAGGCGGTGAAGCAAATTCATCAGTTACTTTTACTTACCAGTGAAATTTTCAGGAGGGCACCTTTTGTACCTCTAGTTAAGGTCACCTCAGATATCCCTGCAATCAGACACTTTGACTTTGTCATTCTGAGTGTAACCTTTTGTGGTTTGTGTGAATATCCAATTCAGGGAGTGAGGCGAAGTGCTCTTTTGATTTCTTTTCTCTTTGAATAGTCACAATCGTTTCCTGTCTTTTTGATCTCAGATGGTCTTCCAAGATTAAGGAGACGGAATTCAGAGACTTTTAGGGCACAATACATAAGCACAAAGGAATTAAGGTGCAGTGTTTCTCGCTTGTGGCATTGACACATAAATCTTAAACTAGTTGTACAATTTTGGTGACTCAAAGGAGTTTGCTTGTTATAGGTTTGTTGCTGAAACAATTTTTTCCCCCTTTTTAATTAATAGAATATGCATCGGTACCTGGAATGTTGGTGGAACGGTTCCACCTGATGACCTAGATATTGATGATTGGATAGATATCAATGAACCTGCTGACATCTATGTGTTTGGGTAAGTATTTTCCCTATATGCATTTTGAAATTTCTTCAATTGAAGTTGATTTTCTATCCTTGCCAGACTCTAATCACAATCAATGCTTTTACAGGAAAACTGTTTGAGATAGCTTTCATGTTGTATTTTTCACTTGATCTTAAAACAATTCTATTTATACACGTCAATTCAGAATTTGGTGCTTTCTTTCTTTTAGCAGTTACCCCTGAACTTGTTTATCTTAATGATAATTTCTTTATGCTCAGTTTTCAGGAGATAGTACCCTTAAATGCTGGGAATATTTTTGGTGCTGAAGATAATCGTCCTGTTCCAAAGTGGGAAAACATCATTCGTGAAACCCTGGATAGAATTCAGCCTGCAATTACTAAAGTAAAATGCTATAGTGATCCCTCATCTCCAACAAAATTTAAGCCATTTGATGATGTTCCTAATTTAGAGGAGGAGATAATTCTTGAAAGTGAAAGTGATATTGGTGAAGAAATTTATCCATTGGATGAAGACCCAAATGGTTTTGATGAAGTTGATAATTCAGCCGGAAAAAACAGTGTGGTCAGAAGTTATGGAGTTTCATACTGTAATGATGTTGTTGAACTTGATGCGCCTCTAGAACAGGGTTTACAGAGGCAATTTTCTTCACCTAAGAGTTTAGATGGATTGAATTGCTTGCAGATGGAGGACTTTTCTGAAGATGTAGGGGACTCAATTAGGCTACAAAATAGAAAACTTACCAGAACGCTTAGTGGAATTGCAGAAAACAGAAAATTAACCAGAATGCTTAGTGGAACTGAAAGGATTGGTTTGAGCTGGCCAGAGCCTCCACTAAACTTTCTTCCTCAGAATGTTTTGGAGAGACCAGGTTCTTTCAAACCAAGAAAATATTTTAGAGCAATAAAGTCTTTTAAAACATATAATTCCTTCAAGTCCATAAATGATATGGGCCATATGGTGTCTGCGATAGCTTTGCTTGCTGAACTTGACCTTGAATCCCTCATGAAGAGGAAAAGAAGATCATCATATGTAAGAATAGTAAGCAAGCAGATGGTAGGAATTTTCCTCACTATATGGGTTCGTAGGAGTTTGCGCAGACATATTCAGAATCTGAAGGTGTCTACTGTTGGTGTTGGTGTAATGGGTTACATTGGTAACAAGGTTTGTTCCTCCTATAATGTTATTTTCTTGAGTTTTTTTTCCTTGAATTGAATGTTTGATTTTTTGTTTGTTCGTCATGTTAGCAGTCAGCACTACCTTAAACCCCCTCTAAAATCTAAAAAAGTATATGTTAATACATGGCACAATTGCAGTTCCCGCCCCCCACCCCCCCAAATAATTTTTTTGGCTTCGCCCCTGCTTGAAAGATATAGTTTATATATATTGTTGTATTCTAGTTCCTATTGATTGACATTTTAGGTTGGACTCTTTATGTTTAGTGCTTTTTGTAGCTAAGTTCGGTCTGCCTTACGTTTGAAGGTCAAGCTTCAGCATCCAAGCATTATCATTTGGGCAGATGCGCACTTATGTTATAACAAATTGGCTACATTTTTGCCTCAAATATTGGTTGCCCTGACATCAAGTTAGAGGCCATTAAAGTGAGCTTCAATTTTGAGCCTCACCTTGTGTCATTTCTTGATGTCGATAATTGGTGTAGGTACTTTTCAGTAGATAGTATCTAGAAAATGTGTTTTTCTGTAGTGTTTAATTGTATGATTTTGTCTTTCCATCTAATATAGGATTTATGGCTGCCAATTTTAGCTTCAACAAGAATGCTGTGCATTCCTTTCAGAAGTTCTTAAATTGTATAACTGCACTGATAAATGGGAGGGACTTAATAATTTTAATTTACATAATTTTTTAAGGAAGATCAGATCCCATTTATAGCTAACATCAGAGAGTTTTTTTAGCGAGGGATGAGGTGATGCTTTAACTAAGTACACAAGAACGAATTAGAGGTAGAGAGGACTGGACAGCCCTTGGGCACTTAGAGTGTTTTTGGTAGTTGATGGAAGTGAAACAACGGCAGAAGTATGAGTGGGAGTGTGGAAAGTAGCATAGCTGAAGGTAAGTCACATTGGAACTATGCACACTTGAAAGGAGGTGATTGAGATGTGGACAATAAGGGATTGCATAAGGTAGTAACATGAAAGCTGATGGTGATTGAGTAAAGATGAGATTCTCCTCCAAAATGATGTTAGGCCATATAATACAGGATTAAGTGGGTGCAGTTGATAAAATCAATCAGGCTGATGAATCATTTCTTAGTGTTGAAGGGAATAAGTTATAAGATAGGATGCATGAGTGGTTTGTTTCTCTAGCCTTTTCACAGGTGATGCAGATGAAACCATGTGTCAACTAATGACTTATTGTAGGCACTCAGATACTCCAAAGGGGTGAATGGAAGAACCCATTGAGTTCTCATATTGTAGCCCACTGAACCAAAATTCTGTGACATCTCAAAGATTATGAAAGAAATTTTTTTGTAGTGAAAAACTCCACTCTTATTACAGGTGAAATTCTGAAAATTCTTTTCGTTTCAAGAAATTCTAGAAATCACTTTATTTCTTGGTGTCAAAATCAAAACAGGATATGTAGTATAAAACCGGGGAATCTATTCTCTTCTTTTTCCAAAAAAATGCTCTTGGAGATTGTGTAATGCTTACTCTTAAACACTTTGTTTACATATTTTTTGTTTCTCTCTTCATCTTCAGATTCCTATCTAATAATCCGGGACGTAATCCTGGACGCAAAGAATAAAAAAGGGAGAGTTCCTTGCTTCATTTTTAGAAATGGTATTAGGATTTGATCTATTCCACTACCAAAAACTGAAAGAGAGGGATTCAAACCCTCAGTATGAATAACTCAAACAATGGATTAGCAATCCGACACTTTAGTCCACTCAATCGTCTCTGCTAATTGAGATAAGATAATTACCATGTTACAGCATGCAAAAAGAAAGGCTTGAAAAAAAGCCATTTTTTACTTTGTTATATGAGCAATGCAAGAGTCCTGCCACTTACCTTGGTTTCTCCAAACAAATAAGCTAGTCTCTACCGGACCTATTGATATGTTGTGTAATATCTGCAAGAAGTAGCTGAAAGATGAGTTCAAGAGTGAGATAGTATGATTAAAATAAGCCTGTACAGTGCATCTACAATAATGATGCTGACATTTTGCTGCCCCATGTCTTGTAACAATGAATTCTGCTTATGGCTGGTAATTTCTGAAGCAATTTATTAGATTCAGTGCTGTCATCTTCTTTTATTAAATTTTCAGTTGTTGGTCATAGTTATTCAATTCTGCTATATTTAGCTAATGTTATGGTCATTCACATTTTTTTCCAGGGATCTATATCGGTCAGCATGTCCATATATCAAACACCTTTTTGTTTTATATGCACTCACCTGACATCAGGTGAAAAAGATGGGGATGAACTTAAAAGAAATGCTGATGTGCATGAAATACTTCGACGAACTCGTTTTCATTCTCTTTCAGCAATTGGACTTCCCAAACGCATCCATGATCACGAGTGAGTATAATAACTTAATAACTACTGGTGTGAGTTATTGGTTACTTACTCATCTATCATTCTAGTTCTTGAGATTGTTACATTCTGATTATTCATAATATATCATTAGTTCCCCTAAGTTTCAAGGATTGTAAGAACCTATAAAGCAAAAGAATATATACACGCTATTTTCTCATTACTTGCTTTCTGCCCAATCAATTGGCCATCTAATTAAACTAAGTCCAATTTGGTTGTGATGTTTAGTACTTGCTTCTTACTTTTGGAGCCAAAATTCATGATGTACATTTGGATCCAAAAGCAGACATTTTTTCCCAAAAATTTAAAATGTATATTTTTTGGATTTAAAAAAATGCCTGATTTTACCAAGAATTGATGTAATTCAGCCATTTCAGTCAATTGTGATCTTGCTTTTTACCATTTTACTTTGCTTTATAGTAACTTTTGAAGAAGCAAATAAAAAAAGAAGTAATAAAGTAACAACCAAACGGAACCTAAAAGCGTGCATGTGCATTAGATTTTATTCTAGAAGCGCATTTAAGAGAGATTATTAAATAGTTGTAAATTAAGCTTGTCTCAAAATTTTATACCATTGATACCTGTAAATCTCATTCATCACAGGGACTAGTTTATTAAAATAAATAAGTTGACACTAAATCATCCAAAATCAATTGATCCTTTTTGGAAGTGAAGGAGATACTTTTGTTGTTGAATAAAATGTATTTAGAAACAGTAGTCTTTATGGCATATTAAGAGTTGGAGTACTATTTTTCCGTATACATGTTTGATAAATTTAAATGTAACAAGGTAGAACTGGGCCTCCTTATACAAGGAATGATATGGATATTAGTGCCTATTAATTGGTTCTCGTAGGAGACATTCATAATTTAAGTGTATCTGTGAAAGTTAATACTTTGTGCTTCTATTTCTTTATTCAATGAGATATATGCTTGTTCAGTAAATTAGAAAATGCATTCTTTGGACTGTACACTTATCCTACTCATCTATCATCGACCAGATTATTTATGCTTAGCAGAGCTGCTTATTTTTTTTTTTTCCTTCAGAAGAATAATTTGGATGGGTGATCTAAATTACCGTATCAACCTGCCATATGACAAAGTATGTGATCTCATCTCCAAGGAGGAGTGGTCCAAGTTGATTGAGAGAGACCAGGTAGTTTATCAGTCCTACATAGTCTTACATCATTTTAATTTTTCTATCACATATGAACTTTGAGGCTGTTGATAGGATGCTAGTGTACTGATTAAATATATTATCTAATCATGATAGCTTGTAGGAGAGCTGCAGAAAGGTCGTTCATTTGATGGATGGTCTGAGGGAGCTTTAAATTTTGCACCAACATACAAATATGAGCTAAATTCAGAGAAATACTATGGAGAAGATCCCAAGGCTGGAAGGCGAACTCCTGCATGGTATGCTTAAACTAGATTATAAGATTCGTCCTTTACTGTGTGTTTGTCTTCTGAAATTTTCCAGTATACCTCATCTCTTAGGTGTGACCGCATCCTTTCTTATGGGAAGGGACTGAGGCAACTAATGTATAGGAGAACTGAGCTTAAACTTTCTGATCATCGTCCTGTTACAGCCATATATATGGCTGAGGTTGAGGTGTTTTGTCCAAAGAAACTGCAACGTGCTCTCAACTATACTGATGCTGAAATTGAAAATGAAGAAGTTGTGGCAGAGGTTATTGCATATTAATTTTGGAATGACTCCCTCGAGTTGTACCAGGTGAGTGGTACATAATGTTTCTCATCCAAGAATATAGCTAGCTTCTTTCTATTACTAGGTACTAATTTTTATGAGTCTCATGACTCATACTAGGAAACTGAAGTAATGCTGGAATAAAATATGATAGACTTGGATAATTAAACATAACCTGTCAATAAGGGATTTGGAGATAGTTTAAGAGATTAGATGTTTTTGTTACGTAAAGTTTTAATTAAGAGATCATTGAGAAGGATCTTTTGAAAGTTTTCAAGAGAGCATTTAATAAAATTGTTCTGTCTTTTATTAACTAAAGAACTGAATTTAAATAGAGAAAAGAGTCATAACCTAATTGGAAAAATAATTCCCTTATTCTAATAAACTACTAAAAGATAAAATAAAATATTCCTAGAATCTCAAATGATTTATTCTAAGATTTATCTAAATAAGATTTATCTACCTAAATAACTTTAAAATATATCCCCAAAATATATGGGTTTCCTCAAGTTGGTACATATATATCAATCATGCCCAACTTGCTTACAAGAAAATCAAAGCTTGTCCTAGAGAGCCTTTTGGTTAGTATGTTAGCAGTCTGTTGTTTTGAAGGAACAAACGGCATGCACCCTTGGCCTTCTTCAATCTTTTCCTTGATAAAGTATCTATCAATCTCAACATGTTTAGTTTTGTCATGCTGGACTGGGTTGTGAGCAATACTAATGGCACTTTGCTATCACAGTACAACTTCATTGATGAAGTTATTGGTTTCCTCAGCTCTTCCATAATTCTTTTTAACCACATAATTTCACAAATTCCTTAAGCCATTGATCTAAACTCAGCCTTTGCACTACATCTTGCTACAACATTATTTTTTGCTTTGCCAAGTTACAAGGTTTCCCCAAACAAATGTACAGTATCCTGATGTAGATCTTCTATCTGCTATTGAGTCTGCCCAGTCTGCATCTGTATAAGCTTCAATTCCTCTTTGTTTGGATTTCTTGAAGAATAAGCCCTTCCAGGTGAACTCTTCAAGTATCTCAGAATCCGAAACACTGCTTCTTTCATGTTCCTCTATTAAGGAGTGCATAAATTGACTAACTAAGCTCATTGCAAAAGTTATGTCTGGCCTTGTATGTGATAAGTAAATTAACTTACCAACTAATCTTTGGTATTGTCCTTTATCAACTAATTGACCTTCTTTATTTCCGAATTTTACATTTGGATCAATTGGTGTGTCAGCTGGGCGGCAACCACTCATCCCAGCCTCTTTTAAAAGATCAATCACGTATTTTTTCTGAGAGATCATAATACCCTTATTTGATCGAGCAACTTTCATTCCAAGAAAGTCTTTCAAATGACCCAAGTCTTTGATCTCAAACTCTAATGTTAGATGCTCCTTGAGATGTCTTATTTCATCCACATCATCTCCTGTAAGAATGATATCATCGACATAAACTATAATAACTACTATTCTACCTCTTTGTGAGTGTCGATAGAACATTGTGTAATCAACTTGCCCTTGTGAGTAACCTTATTTTTTAACAACTTGAGTGAACTGTTCAAACCAAGCTCGAGGAGATTGTTTTAGACCATACAAAGATTTCCTGAGTTTACATACTCGAGTTCCAAATTTTTCTTCAAAACTTGGAGGAGGATCCATGTAAACTTCTTCTTCAAGTTTCCCATTTAGGAAAGCATTCTTCACACTAGTTGCTGTAAGGACCAATCAAGATTAATAGCAATTGATAAAAGAACTCTAACAAAATTTAATTTGGCTACTGGAGCAAACGTTTCAAGATAATCTATCCCGTATGTTTGAGTGTACCCTTTAGCCACCAGCCGGGCTTTGTATCTATCTAAAGATCCATCTGGTTTGAATTTAGTTGTGAACACCCATTTACAGCTCGCAGTTTTTTTTCCTACAGGTAATTCCACTGTTTCCCATGTACCTGTTTTTTCAAAAGCTCGCATTTCCTCTAAAATAGCCTCCTTCCACTTAGGAACCTGTAAAGCATCTTTCACATTTTTGGATATTTTCACAGCATCGAGACGCAAAACAAAGGCTGAGATGTTAAAGACAAGACTTTATAGGACATAAAGTTAGACATGGGATATTTGACAACATTTTTAACACCTTTTCTTTTAGCAATTGGAATATCTAAATAAGAAAATTCATTGGTTGGATTATGAGCTTTACCTGGATTTTTGACAAGATCTTGCGGGTCAGATTCTTGGTGATGAATCTGGTGGATTCCACTTTCTTGATTTTGATTTCTTCTTGAGTAAACAATTAACTCTTTTATTTGTTCTTTATTCTTTTGATCAGACTCTACACATTTCTACTCCTTTTCATTAACAACATTAACATCATTAATTTCTGTGTTAATCATAAATTCACCTTCCTCATTATTAGAATCCCTATGTTGTATATTCCTAGTATTTTCTTGATCAATTATAAAATCGTCCTTACTATAATTCCCTCTTTGAAGATTAGAATCAAAGTAAGATTGCGTTTCAACAAATGTGATATCCATGGTAACAATAATCTTTTTATCAATTGGATCATAACATTTGTAACCCTTTTTATTAGAAGTATAACCAACAAAGACGCATTTTTTTGCTCAAAGATCTAGTTTATCTTGGTTGTGAAAATGAACAAAAACACTACACCCAAAAACTCGGAGGGATAAAGCTATGATCAATTTAGAGTTAGGAAAGTTATCTTTAAAGAGACGGAAAGGAGATCTATAGTTTAGAGTTTTACTAGGCATTCTATTAATAAGATATGTAGCTGTTAACAAGACTTCGCCCCAAAGATAATGTGGTACCTGACTAGTGAACATCAAAGCTCTAGTTACTTCCAAAAGATGTTGGTTTTTTCTTTTTGCAATCCCATTTTGTTGTGGTGTATTTGTACAAGAGCTTTGGTGGACTATTCCATTTTTGGTTAAGAAAACACCTAATTGGTCACTAAAAAATTTCCCACCATTGTCACTCCGAAGTACTTTTATTCTCACACCAAATTGTGTTTTCACCATAGCATAAAAAGACTGAAACACATTTTTAACTTTAGACTTATCTTTTAATAAAAAAACCCAACAAATGCGAGTATGATCATCAATAAATGTGATAAACCAACGTTTTCTTGAAAAAGTTGAGACTCTCGAAGGTCTCCATCACTATGAATTAACGAAAAAGGTTTGGAAGTTTTATATTTTTGAGGTGGAAAGAATGATCGATGATGTTTAGCCAATTCACAAAATTCACAGTAATATGAATGACTTATTTTTAAATAGATCATGTAACAAATATCTTAAATAGTAACAATTAGGATGTCCAAGCCTATAATGCCAAATCGTAACCTTATCAAAACTAGAAGCAGAATTTAAACATAAAGTAGTTGTTGGTTGACTTAGATTGTCGTCGTCAAAAAAGTAAATTCCACCAGATTCTTTAGCATTGCTAATCATCCTCCCCGAGACTATGTCTTGAAATTTACACATAGAGGAGTCAAATATAACATGACAATTCGAGGACTGGGATAATTTACTGACTGAGATGAGATTACAAGCTAGATTTGGCACATGTAAAACATTATGTAAAACCAAGGAAGGCGAAATTTTAATAATGCCTTTCCCGGCTATTGCCAAGAACGATCCTTCTGCTACTTTGATTTTTTTGTTTCCTGCACAAGGTGTATAAGTTGAAAAAACAAAATGACTACTAGTCATGTGATCACTAGCTCCAGAATCAACGATTCACGTGTTTGTTTTACAAGGCTTAACACTGAAAAAATAGAAAAATCAGTATCTGATTGGGCAAAGGAGGAAGAAGGATTATTGGATGAGTTAGGAACAGAAGAATTCATCCGAAACTGTGGTGATTGAAAAAGTTTGCGTAAATGCTCTATTTGTTCCTTAGTGAATGGAGACCCTTCTAGAGAACTTTGGCCCTTATAATTTTTATTAGTTGTTTCAGCGGTGGAACTTTCTTACTCTGTTTGATTGTTGAATCTCTTATCTCTAATGAAGGTTGTTTTAACCATGATGCTACTAGAGATTTAACCTAACTCAGATGCCATGAAAGTTTTTAAGAGAACATTTAATAAAACTATTTTGTCTTTTATTAACTAAAGAACTGAATTTAAATAGAGAAAAGAGTCATAACCTAATTGGAAAAATAATTCCATTATTCTAATAAAATAAAATATTCCTAAAATATCTCAAATGATTTATTCTAAGATTTATCTACCTAAATAACTTTAAAATATATTCCAAAATATATGGTTTCACATATTTCAACATCTTTATCAATAATGAGGGATTTCAAAGGTACTCTTACCCTATAAATTATGTCGAATCTTCTATTTGGGAGTCAATCCAACTTCAATAGTCAAGACAAGCTATCATCCCAATTTGACTCAAACGAGGTAATAGTCCTAACATTAGTTATTTTGCTCAATCTAATCCCATGGATTATGGAACCTTTAGATTATCTACTAATATTAGTTGTCTTTGGCATTACAATCAACCATATAATGTAACCTAATTAATATTAATTAAACATTAATTAATCAGGGAGCTAATATTTGCTTATTAATTTTTCTTTAGATGCAAAAAACATTAAACACAAATAACATAAAAAATATTAAATAAGCATGCGAAAATTTTATGTATTCAATCGGTTCGAAAAATTACAAATAAACTATGATGACATAACTACACTAAGGGCACAAATCCTATCATATGTCACGTACATGACCACACATTGCATTTGGCGTGAGCTTGATTTTAGAAAGAACAATCAATGAAGGATTGAAGCCTACACAAATTTGAATTGGTTAGGATTCATTATAGATAGAATTAGAAATCAAGTTACTATACATTGGTACGAGGGAACCTAATAATTTCTTAAAGTCAAACAAAATTTATTGGCCTGTAATAATGCTGAAGTAGAATATAGATCTATGGCACATGGGATATGCAAGATCATGCGGCTTAAATGTATTTTGGAAGAATTAAGAAGATTTGTGACTGTACTATGAAATTGTACTGTGACAAGAAAACAGCCATCAATATCACCCACATTCCAGTCCAACATGCTAGAGCAAATAAGGTTGATATTGATAGGCATTTCATAAAGGAAAAGATTGGGACTGGTATGATTTGTATGTTATTTGTCCCTACATCACAAGAAGTGGCAGATATTCTCAGAAAGAGATCATTCAAATCAAACTATGAGTTTCTCAGTAGCAAGTTGGGCATAATGGATATCGATGCACCAACTTGAGGAGCGTACAATTATGGAGTAAAATAAGATCGACTTGGATAATTGTACATAATCTATCAATAAGGTATATGGTGCTTTCAATTAGGGGTTTGGAGATATTATAGGAGATTAGATTTTTTTCTTGAAAGTTCTAATAAAGAAATACATAGAATCAGGGTCTCTATTAATCAAGGGAATTTCATACAATATTCAGTGGTAGGCTTTCTTTATAAATTATTTTGAATCTTTTCAGAATGAAGTATCTCGAAAAATACAGCCTTATAAGCTTTCTCTTATTTTTTATCCTAAAGTTTCTATTTTAAAATTTTAATTTTGTCCTTGACTTTTGTCCTAGATCCATAGTCAGTAGTTTAATGATGATGTAGGATAAAAGGGGGAATAGTTGAGGATCATGGGAAAGGGTAAGTAAATTTGACTGCACATCATTAGAGAGAAGTAGTTTGTCAAGAGAATCGTTTTCTGAAAGTAATTGATTGGTATATATGCATAGGTTGCATGGTGTTTTTCCGTTGAGAATTTCAACCTCATCAACTTGTAAGGATATATTTTGTTGATGCCATGTGGTACACTTAGTAGTTGCAAAACATCTTGGTCTATGCCATGTATCACATCCATCAAGGATGATACATGAAAAGCTAATTGGAAATTTTTTGAAGTAGATGAAATTGATGCTAATTCAAGAACCCTAGTGCCAAATATTTATTTCATCCAATGTGTTTCATTGTTGGAAAACTTGTTTCTTTGTTACATATTGTGAATGAAATTTCGAGTAACATTGATTTTAAGTGATTTCTACAAATGTAGTTAAAATAAAAATAGATGATTTATCTAAAATAAAAATTCAAACCATTAATTTAAAAATAAGATAAAATAATAATTCAAAACAAGTCAAAACAAACACGACGATAATAAAAAATCTATTTAAATCTTTTAAATGCTATGACTACATTATTTTACTCGGCAAGATTGATGGTCGGTATAGCAACAATCTTGGATTGATGACAAAATTGATGGTTGATAGAGCAGCCATATTGGACTGATGAAGACAAAAAATTATGGACAGATGATGGTAAAAAAGGTACATTTTGCAATTGAGAGCGTTGTAATGGTGAGCTCTTATTATGAGTTACAACAGTGAATAACTAAATTAGGAATATTGATATTTTTGGAGATTGTTCGGCTTCTGATGTATTTTTGTTAGTTATGCAGTTGTGATTGGTATATTTAAGATATGGTTTGGCATACATTAGGTAAGGCCCCTCAATGCATGCCTGTTGAATCAGTAGATAGCAATCGATGATTGGATGGTGATAAAAAAAGTCTAATTGGCTTTGGTGAACAAGAATTGGCATTGTTCAATCCAAAAAAAAGGTAGATTGTTGGATTTTGAAGAATTGAGTGGAAGAAATTTTTTTTATTTTCTGTATATTTAGTAGCATATTACGCCATAGTACTTATAGAAAAAGATTATACAAAAAATAGAAACTAAATCCCAAACTTAAGGGTTTTGTCTCCTAAATTAAAAGGACCCTAATCTCAAGGGATATTGATTACCTAAAATAAAAGATTACAAAAGATTTATTCTAATCTCTACACTCCCTCTCTAGTTAGAGTATAGATATCTATCATGCCTAACTTGCTAATTAAAGACTCAAAAGAAGGCCTTGATAATCCTTTGGTAGAATATTCGCAACTTGTTGTGAAGTAGGAATAAAAGGTAAGCAAATCATCCCACCTCCAATCTTTTCTTTGATAAAATGTCATTCAATCTCAACATGCTTTGTTTTATCACGTTGAATTGGATTATGGGCAATACTAATCGCAACCCTGTTATCACAATAAAGCTTTATAGGCATGGCTATAGATTTCTTCAATTCTTCAAATATATTCTTTAGCCACATTATTTCACAAATCCCATGAGCCATAGATCGATATTATGCATCAGCACTGCTATGAGCTACAACTAGTGGCGGAGTCAGTAAAATTTTTTTTGAGGGGGTGGAATTAAATTGTATATTTTTATGATAGTAAAAATAAAATTTCACCATTTTAATAATCTATATATTTATAATTTTTAAAGGATTAAAGCAAATTTTTATTATTTGGGGGGCTAAAGTGTAATATTACCATTACTAATTTAAAATTTTATAAATTATAAAGGGCTTAAATGGAAAAGTTTCCATTTTAGGGGGGTCAGGGCCCCTGCTTGCCCCCCTTGGCTCCGCCACTGGCTACAACATTTTGATTTTTGCTTTTCCAAGTCACTAAATTTCCCCAAACAAATGTACATTAACTTAAGGTGGACCTTCTATCTGAAATTGAATCTGTCCAGTTCGCATCAGTGTAAACTTCGATACCTCGTTGCTCATTTTTCCCTAAAATAACCCTTTACTAGAACTTTTTAGATATCTCTACAATAGATTGCCTCAAGGTGCTCTTTTCGTGGTGATTGCATGAATTGACTCACTAAACTTACAATGAATGCAATCTCTAGCGAAGTATGAGAAGAGTAAATGAGTTTTCCTACTAATTTCTCATATCGAGACACATCCACTAGTTTCCCTTCTTTGTTTCCAAACTTTAGATTACCATCGATTAGTGTATCTGCTGGTTTGCATTGACTCATTCCAATTTATTTAAGCAAGTCATCCACATTTTTTTTGTGAAACCACCAAACCTCTTTTTAAACAAGCTATCTCCATGCCTAAAAAATGTCTCAAGCTTCCTAAGTCTTTAATCTCAAATTCAGACGCCAATTTTTGCTTCAACAGTTTCAATTCTGCTTCGTCATCTCTTGGACACCGTTATCGTCATGGCTTTTGACAGCTCTTGGACACCTCCTCGTTCCACTTCACGTCTGACTCACAGCTTTAATCCATTCTCGAAAACAAGTATTGCCTTTTTTAGTCACATCTGAAATCTGGAGCAAGAGTTCCTTGAACTCTTGAACATACTCCCCCATTATGCCTCGTTGTGTAAGTCATCGCAATTTTGCCTGAGCTTTCTTCTCGGCCAATTCTAGATAAAACTGTCGCTTCAACTCCTGCTGGAACTTTTCCCACATCCCAATCTCACTATGCATTTTATCTGTGGACCTGCCTTGCTACCATAAAAGCGCAAAATCAATAAGAAATATGGAAGCATTATTTACCTTACTCGCATTCTCCATAATGCCTTTGGCATGGAAGTAGTGCTCCATCCTTTACAAGAAATTGTCCCCATTGCATGCAGACTTTGTCCCCGCAAACTTTTCCGACTTCAAGACATCTACCTTGCACTTGAGTGTTGCACTCGACACTCCATTGCCCACGGCTGCTTGACACAAGGCAAACACTACCTCGAGCTCCTTTATTGTTGTGCTCAAAGCCTTTTTCATGACCACTGTTTCCTCTTTCAAAACCATCACCTTGACCTTGAGAGCATCATTCTTCTCCGTCATCTTATTCTTATGAGAATTTAACAACTCTTGTACTTTTTCCACTTTGGAATTGAGAGACAACATCACATAGTTCCTAGATTATTCTCGCCGGTCCTCGAGTGATTTCTTCACGTCCCCCATGGACTCCTCAAGACTGGCCACTCATTCCTCTATAGTCGACAACTTTTCCTTCATAAGGATTGGTTTTTTGGCCCACCAAGCGTCTTCTTTAACTCATTTTGATTGGTAACTTTGCAACCCAATCTCGGGTACCATTTGTCACTGGGCTAAAACTTTAGTCTTGCAATCCGTGCGACCTTAGGCAATTCTTTCGTTGCAAACACACCTAAGTCAGCCTAACCACCAAACAATTGAGGTTTCACAAAGAATTCCTTCAATGTATCAATTTATATAGCGGAAGCAATACAATCAAAAGAAGACTTAAAAAAACATAATAGCCATAGAAAACTTAAGCACGAGAGGTGTTTGAGTAAATGCTTTCAATTGTATTACTTTTTCAAAGAATACAATGGATGAATGGATCTAAATGGATGATTTACAAGTGAGGGGGTGACTCTCTATTTATAGTTCAGCTCCCTCAAAACCAACAGTTTAGATTAAGTTATATCGATGGACGAGATTAAGCCTATCCCTAAAATCAAGGGATTTTACAAGATTACGTAATCAAATTAAATCTAATATTATCAGATATTATTCCCTTCAATCTTTTAAGATTAGTTTCCTTATTTACTAAGGTAGTTTATGTTTCTATATCTGCATCATTGGGCCACCCAATCTTCAAATGGGCAGCCTTCTCCAATAGTTCTTTGGATCGGGCTAGTTCTCGTGGGTTAAATTATCCCCATGTCAATGATAGACCTCCATGGGATGCATTGTGTGCGATGGTTACGGGCTTTGAACTACGGCCTGTGACAAGGATATGCTTGTTTGAGAAAAGAAATAAGAAACGTATATAGGCCAAGATCAAGAACGATGTCATTAAACGAAAGCTCTAATACCATATTAGAGTAACGGGAGGCTTTTGAAATAGCTCCCTTGATTTATTAATAAAACCTTTATTTATGGATGTAAAGGTAGATGATTAAATTTAAAACAGAAATTCAAACAAATAATTTAAAAATACAATAGCAATTTAAAACTAGGATTAGGATTAAACATTAAAATAAATTTGTTATTATCATTATCCTAGTTTCAATTGTTTTTGAATTATTATAATATCTTATTTTTGAATTAGTTGTTTGAATACCTATGTCGCTGTCTTTATTTTTGAATTAGTAGTTTCTATAAATCAATGGAAACATTCCCCCCCATTACTTCAATAATCTATACCATAATCCTCATACTACAAACTGGGAAATGAAAGCCTAATATTTGAAACAGGTCTGTTGATGTGGCAATTTCATCGTTTTATAGAAACCCAATAAGTTTTGGGTCGAGGATAACTTCAGCAGTTAGCATTGTCAATTTACTTGTCTATATGGAGTCCAATACTTGGAAGATATATATTGATTAAACTTGAACTTAAATATATGCTTATATTTCTTTAAATAAAATGGTTTGCTTTTTGATGCAGGATAGTTTGCTGGCAGAGCATCAAGGGATTCTAATCTATGCTTGAGACTTTGAAGGTTAGGGTGAGAGTCTACAACTCTTTATATTACCTACACAGATTCATTCATTTCATTCTTTGATTTTTTACTGTATTGTATATTTCAATCATTGTATAAATGCATCAGCACTAGGAATTTCACAAATAGGCTCTTAAACAAGAGCATATCTAGATATAGTTGAGCATATCTTTACATAATCGTGTATAAGTATTTGCATAAAGTTTATCTAGATATGCTCTTCTGCTAGCAGCTTTTTCTATTTCAGAGAAAGCTGACGATGTAAAGATATTTAATCAATGCACGCTTTTTTGAATAGCTACTTTTTGGTGTACGCTTTTGACTTTCTGAACTTACATTCTTCTGTAATCTCATAAATCCTGATTTCTTTCACCAATTACATAATTGAGATGAAGGAATAGGTTTTGGCAGTCATCCTAGAAAAAACACCATTCAATCTAATCCTTAACCATCGAATCGAATTTTTATTTTCTTTTGAAAGGTACGAATTTATTAATGACAAGAGTAACCAGTGCTTAAGCTTTTGACTGACAATTCTTCAGCCACCAAGGAGCACGGCTTAAGCTTTTGACTTCAACTGATTTAATTGTTTAATATCTTTTGCTGCTATTATCTATTAAGCTTGCGTGCGAGTATTGCAGGAGGCTAGAACCAGTGATAGAGTTGTATTGTACAGAATACCATGCATATGTAATGTTTGTTGAAAAGTCTCAATAAATTTAAGCATACGAATTTGTTCATTCTCAGCACAATTTATTGTCTTGGTTTTGTTCATTTGATATTGTTAAAACTGGTGTTTGCTTAACTAGGGAATTTAAGTTTCATGCTTATGCTTAACAAAAGAAAAGAAACACAAACAAGGATCACTGTAATGTGTAATAAGAAAATGTTTAGAATTATAGCAAATTCGCTTTGAACCTTGCATTTGACTTTTATCACTTAACAAAGATTAAGATGATTCATTATTTGCCTAGATAAAGCTTGAAGTGGCAGCCACATCACTATAACATGAGCAAAGCTCACATCCTAGATTCCTGTATCTTTCCTCTAAGATGCATAATTTAAGTTCGTAATTAAACTAAATTAAATAATAAAAAAGATAACCACGAAAATAACCTAATACTGATGGTATTATTACATAATTTACATATGCTTTAGAGGAAATTGGGGAAAATGACATAGATTAGAAGAGGGTCAGAAGAGATGGACAAAGGCTATGGAGGAGGGCCGAATGAAGGGAGGGAGAAAGTAGGTCGATCTAAGAAAAATAGTCTTTGGGCCAGAGACAAAAACAAGGGACCAAGATTGAGACATCAAGATGAAACGGTCTTGTGAGGAGGAACGGTCTTCACAAGTTTATCTGATTTCTCCTTCTTCAACCTAATTCTCCTCTCTTAATCTAGTCTTCTTCTTTATTGAGTTGCTTGATATCTTGGGTCACTCCAAGGTTGTGATAGATTGGTATTAAGTCACTAAGATCCATTCTTCAAAGTTGGTTAGCCTAAGAAATAACTATTCATGACAAATGGGGCCAAATTGAGCTCCCTCGAGGAGCAGGTGCACCAAGGCAAGTTGAATAGTTTTCCAAATGAAAATAAGGTTCCAATATTATGGGAAGAAAAAATATATCCTTGGATGCAAGTAGAGGTGTCCATGGGTTAGGCCCAATCAAAATTTTAGGCTCGATTGGTAGGTCCTGGCTTGGCCCGGCCTAAAAAATGGGCTAATATTTTTGTCCAATCTCGACCCATATCATATATTCTAAACCCGAGTTCGGCCTGGCTCATTTTCTACCCTAATTTCATTGATCCACTCTTAATAGACCTTTGTTTCTTCTTTTTTGTCCCCTTTTTTTTTTCTATTCAATCGAAAATTAATAAGTCTAGAGTATTGTAAAAGAGAATCCAAATGATTTTTTCTCCGATCAAATTGAATTCAAATGGAATCAAAATGAATAAAAAGCAAAGCAACCAAAAAAACCCAAACTTTTGAAAGTAGTAAAAAGAAAACAAAATTGGGTTCAAATAAGGAAACGTAGATCCAAAGGGAAAGGAAGGATCATGAAAAGGAAATGAAAGGGAACAATGGGTGAAAGATCAAAAATCCTCGTGTTCAATATTTTCTTCAAAAATAAAGAAATTAAAATTAGCGAAAAGCAGCAAAATGAAGAGAAGTAGCAGTGGTGGCCACGAAAAAGAAGCAAGAAGCAAATAAAAAAAATTAGAGATTAGGGATTAAGGGGAAATACGGATTGGAAAGGGAAAGAGGAATATCAAGACTAGGCCTACTGGGTAGTGGGGAACAAGGGTAAAAATTTGGGGTCAATAAAATCAGGTCGGGCTGGGTTCAGGATGAAAAATCTTTACATGAAGCTTCACTCATTTTTAAAATGAACCTCATTCCTAAACCCAAGCGCATTTTTTGGGCCTATAGTTTTACCCAAACCTTCCTATATTTTGGGTGGGCTTTCGGGTTGTATCGAGTGACCTAACGCATGGACAGGTCTAGATGCAAGGCATGTGGAAACTTAGATATATCAACAGGATTCTAGAGTTTCTGTTAAAAAAAAAGATGAATCACCATCATTAGTACTTGTAAAACAACCAACCATCGAGGACTTTCAAAAACCCAGTCAAAAGCTTATGGTAAGAAGCGCGTCTAAATAATTGCAATTGATGAACATGAAAGATAGTTTTACCAGTCAGATGAACTAGGAATATTATCTTCCAAACCATACCTTAATCAACCTACTATATACCCCCTCCTTAATGAAAAAACCACTACTGAAAGCCAGAATCCATTCATTCCTATTGAACCTCAACCGAATGAATACAACCAAAACCATCACAATCTTGGCGTGTTTGCACCTAGACTAAAGATTGAATTGCAAACCTTTGATGGAAACAATCTTATGGGATGGTTGAAGAAATGCTGCAAATATTTCTACTTGGAGTAGTAGAGAACTAAAAAGTAGGCATTGCCTCTATGTATATAACAAACAAAGCTAAGATTTGGTACGATAGGTACATTTTACAAAAGCATAGGGCCATGTAGCTAATTTATGTCATATGTTTTCTAATAGAACCTACTATTATATTGTTGAGAATTCAGTAATATAATCCAAAAGAGTTTAGTGGAAGATCATCATAAGAAATTTGAAGAATTGAAGCCCTTCATGTTATAATGCAATCTCTACTTAGAGGAAAGCTATTTTGTGTCTAGCTTTGTGAGTGATTTAAAAGAGGAAGTGAAGCATAGAGTTAAATCCCATGCTCTAGATACCTTGGCTGCTTCTTACAAGCAAGTTAAAATAAAAGAACTTACCCTTGAGATTGAGCACAAGAAGCATAAACAAACTTACAAGCCTAACCACAATATTCTTATTCCCAGACACCAAAAATACCCTACAAGCTTGTCAATCCAAACTTGAAGACCATACTAAACCAACAAGCCAACAGACAATCTTTGCTGGAGTACAGAAGGGCCAACAATTTGTGTTTTGGGTGTGGTGACAAATTCTTAGGGCACTAGTGTAAGGTTAAACATATTAATTCTATGGAAGAAGGTCTGGTAGTAGAAGAAGAACAAGACTCAGAATAAGAGATAAGTTAAGATAACAAACCAATTGATACAAAAAATTACTGAAGGGGGATTAGAGATCTTTATTAATGCACTAACTAGCACTGCTGGGTTTAGCACCCCCAGAATTCAAGGATCCATCAAAGGGAGACCAATACACTTGGTAGACAATAAGGGCACACTGTTATGCCCTGAAATTTCAAATTTTGGATTTCAAAAAAATTAGGTAAAATGTCATTAGTTATACTGAGAATTGGCTATTGTAAAGAGAATTTAATACCAGAAATTTAATTTTCGAGTTAAAAATTATTTTTTAAAAAATTTAGAAAATTTGGGCTTTATTGGGTTGAGGGTTGATTTGAAGGTCAAGACCAAGGGAGAAAGCCTACCTTTAGTAATGGCCCTCCAATGACCATTAGGGTGAATAAGCTTGAAGAAGATGTACATTTTATACATAAGACTTTGCGTTAAATGCAAAGTTAAATGGATCAAATGTTCCAATTGATGCGAAAAAGGTCAACACGGGCATCCCTAGTAATATTGAGAATAACCAAAAAAGGGAAGGTAAGGAGCATGCAAAGGCTATTACTCTTCGTCTGGAATGGTGGTGAAAGACCCAATTAGGCAAACTAGTGTGGTAGTAGATGATGCTCCAATTCTTAATGTCGAAAAGGAGATGAGTACCAATGAGGAGGATGAGAATGAAATTGGGGTAGCTAATAAACCTAGTATGAGAAAAATTCCATTTCCCGGTAGGTTATGATACGATATTGCCTCGGGAATGATTCGAGTCGTTTAAATTGCCCGATCGTAAAATTAAGAAGTATGAGTTGTGGTTTCAAATTGGGTTGTAAAATAACAAGTTGGCTGGAAACAATAAAAGATTTAAGTGTTTAAAAGATGGATAGGGTAGGTTCGTTTTCAAGGCTGAAGAAAGAACCGATATTATATGCAATATCGACCCAAATCTTATGTTAGCTCGAAATGAAGAAGATAGTTAATCGTGACCCATTATCTATGAGAGATAGGAACCAACGATATAAGATTGAACGCCACATTTTGGTAAAGTGATAAGTTCAAAATTGACAGGATTGACGCCACAAGAAAGTCTTGATAAGTCAATGGAGTCAAGAGAGAAAAAAGGGAGTTGAAACACTCACCAATGAACAAAAGTTCATAATTGATCAAAAGTCTAAAATTGAGTAACCTTCAAATGATTACAAAAACAACAATTTATAGGCTGAATATGTTCTAGCCGGATGGACTCAAAGGAATCAGCTTAATTACACTTAATTGAACTCAAATGGCTGTTGAAATAACCAAAAAGTCATTTGGAAGCTTTTACGCATAGGTGACGCCAATGGGCAGGTTGTTTAGTCTTCCAATTCAGCTAATAATTGACACTAATGAGCTGAAATGAGTTTGTTCCATGTTTGATTAGCTGAAGACATTATGAGCAGCCTTTATTTCCTCATTGGGCAGCCACTTGGGGGTTTGAATCAGCTGAATTGTGGTCATTAGATAAAGAGCTAAAATGAGCTGCATTTGCTGGACAGATTCGGCCTAGGTGATTTAATAAGTGTTACTTGAGTTGCCTTGGTTATTTGAAGAGCCATTGAACTTAATGAGCAGCTTAGATCACTTCAATGGACATAGAAGTATGAAACCGAATTTGAGAAGTCCATTGTGTGTGAAAACACATAACCGAATGGGCACAATTGTGAATGGAATCTTCCAGCAAATGTGAAAGCTTTCATAGCTAGTTGGAGAGCTGGACGGTCAGCTTGGGGAAAACAATGCATCAGCTAGAAGTTTAATTCAGCTCAAGGTCCATTGAGCTTCACGAACAGCCACATGAAAAAGAGTAATCATCAGCTCCTTAATGCCGTTCCATGCATGTAGCTGCACATTAAATTCAACAGATCAATCAACTTAAGACATATTACATTGGTAGCAACTATGACAACTTAAATGAGCTACATTTGGCTAGACAAATTAATTAGCAACAAGAATTAAATTTGTCCTAAACTTGACACATTAAAAATATGCATTAACTAATACACATTTAAGCTAAATTAAAATGTCCAGAATTTAGACACATTAAAAAGCAATTTAATTATTTGAGCTAAACTTTAACTAAATTAACTAACTCAATTAAATAGATAAATTTATTCCAGTAGCTTAAAATGCATGAAATTAAATAAATTAGAATCAAGCTCAATGAGCTAGCATTGTAACACCCCTAACCCGTATCCGTCGCCGGACTAAGGCTAAGAGGCGTTACCGGACATATCAAATCATAACACAAACATTTCACTAACATCAAACATTCACAATCATTCCTTAAAGAAATATACACATAGAGTCCCTTTAAAAGGTCTACGAGACTTTAAACATGCATTGGGAAGGGGTCGGGACTAAACCGAGCACATACAAATTTTTTTTTGGAACTTAAACATTTTTCAAAGTTACAGAGGTCACACGCTCGTGTAGGCAGGCCGTGTGCCTCACACGACATTAGACACACCCATGTGTCTAAGCCGTGGCGAAATAGGGCATACTTACTGACTTGTCCACACGGCCACAAGACATGCCCGTGTGCCAGGCCGTGTGAAATTTAGGGAGGCTACTGACTTGCTTACACGGCCAGTCACACGCCCATGTGTCCAGCCCGTGTGGCCTCCTAACTTGCTTCGAATTGTAATCTTAAGAGACACGGTCGAGACACACGTTCGTGTGCTCAATTGTGTGGGAAAATATAGGCCATTTGCCAAGCCAATTTCCAAAATTTGGTCATACCTACAAGCATCAAATAAGACTCAATTCATGTCCCAAAGACAACCAAAACATACCAAATCATGCACAATTTGACTCTTAAAAACATTATTCATTTCAATATAAAAATTCAACTCAAACATACCAATTCAAAGCACCAATTTCATATAAAAACATGTGATTCATACATCATTTTAATCCATTTCAATTCATATCATCTCTCATCATATCAATTTCCAAAATCAACCATGAAACTTACGAAAATTGACCATTTCTTTTGGCTATTCATAAGCACATCAAACCATACCAAATTTTTCATCACATAACATGCACTAAAATCACTCCATAATCACATTCATTATCAAGCCATATCACATGGCTATATTTACACATTTCAAAACATACTCAAAGTTTTCTAGCCTATACATGCCATACTTCAATATATACATTTTCAAAAGGTACCAAAATATAGTTCGATAGTGTGGTGATGATCCTCGATGATCCCCGAGCTTCCCGTTGTTTTGATAATCTATAAAACAATGAACAAACACACATAGAGTAAGCTTTCATTGCCTAATAAGTCATAAGCAAATAATGATGAAATAAACATTCACATTAAATTAACTAGCCAAATCAAAAAAACCTTAACAAAATGTACATTCATTATGTTTGCAAACTCAAACATTATCGCATATACAATAGCATTATAACATCAATGGCTGAATGAACATATACTCATAAGCACATATAAATTTCCCTTTTACCATGTCTAATTCATATATTCATCTCAAACATATAATTACCTTACATTCATATTCATATAACATAGCACGTACCTGAACCTTTTAGTTCATTTTCACATTCGATCTTAACTCGATAATGCCCGTTGAACCATTCAGAATAAATAAGGATACTCGAATAGTCAAAAATCTCTTACAATGCCAACGTCCCAGACGTGGTCTTACATGTAATCACATATCGATGCCACTGTCCCAGACAGGGTCTTACATGAATCAAATACGATGACAATGTCCCAGACATGGTCTTACATGTAAACACAAGTCGATGCCAACATCCCAGACGTGGTCTTACACGAAAACACATATCGGAATCCTATGTCATGACATATGTATCCTAACTATTCCTAAGGTTCGTACAAGGCTTTCGGACGTCGTAACTCGATTGATTCAGGCTTGTAGACAATTCTTCCATACTTTTACCAATTCGACATTCACATATATATATACAAGTAATAATTCAATTCGGTACAAATAAAATATATACAATCAAATTTAACGACATTTATTTACTTATAAACTTACCTCGGACAACGATGAACGAAAATACACGGCTAATCAACGATTTTTGATTTCCCCTGATCTAATTCCTTTCTCTTTGGTTCTTGATCTATACACATTCAAATTTAACTCTTTTATTCAACAATTCATTCAATTCAATTCATATACTCAATTTTAGGGCATTTTACAAATTAGCCCTCACATTTTCACATTCTGACACTTTAGTCCCTATTTCACAAAACACAAAATATTCAAAATTTGACCACACTATAGCTTGGCCGAATATTCACTAAGCTCATATAAGTCCACACATTTCATTTATTTTACATTTTAGTCCTTCAAAATAATATTTTCACAATTTATTCCAATTTTCTTAAATTCATCAAAAATCCAAAGACAAAACATATTAATCTATCACATATATTTTATTTTCCTTCATCAAACCACAAACTATCATCAATGGCATTTCATGAATACATCATCAAATTAAAAAATTCAAGCATGGGCTAGCTAAAAGACGAAGCAACGATCACAAAAACGTAGAAATTATCAAAAACCAAGCAAAACACATACCTTAACCAAAGAACATCAAGGCTGAACCCTAACTTGCTTTCTTTTCTTTCTTTTTCTTTCAATTTCGGCAAAATGGATGAACATGCATGGCCATTTTCATGTTTTGTTTTAATTTAATGGACATTATTAATCATTTACCATATTAACCTTTTTAATTAACATATAAAACATATATATTAAGGCCATTAATGTCCATTATCACTCAAAATGGTCTAATTACCATTTAAGGCCATCACATTCAAAAGCCAACTCATTTAAACACATTAACATATAGAATGTCACTTTTACCTTTTATGTGATTTAATCCTTTTCGCAAATTAGGCACACAAACGATAAAATTTAATCACAGAAATTTCATACATGTTAATTCGCATACTAAAAACATAGAAAATAATATTAAAATATTTTCTTGACTCGGATTTGTGGTCCCGAAATAACTATTCCGACTATGGTCTAAACCAGACTATTACAACTCTCCCTTTAGGGATTTTCGTCCCCGAAAATCTTACCGGTGAATAGGTTTGGGTAACATTCTCTCATAGCATCTTCGGGCTCCCACGTAGCTTCTTGAACCCCGTGCGATGCCATAAGAATTTTACTAAAGAAATTTTCTTATTTCTCAATTCTTTCACTTCACGATCTAAAATTCGAATCGATTCTTCCTTGTATGTCATATCGGATCGAATCTCAATCTTAGACGAGTAAATTACATGCGATGGGTCGGATCGATATCGTTGAAGCATCGAAACATGAAATACATTATGGATCTTTTCTAACTCAGGTGGCAACAATAGTCTGTAAGCAATCGGCCTGATACGCTCAATAATCTCATACGGCCCAATAAATCTCGGACTCAATTTGCCTTTACGACCGAATCGGAGTATTTTTTTTCCACGGTGAGACTTTCAAAAACACTTTGTCCCCTATCTGAAACTCAATATCTTTTCGTTTCAGGTCTGCATACGATTTCTGACTATCTGATGCTGCTTTCAGACTATCGCGAATCACTTTTACTTTCTGTTCAGTCTCTTTGATCAATTCAACCCCGTTTATCTTATTCTCACTGAGCTCAGTCCAATACAATGGTGTTCTGTAACACCCCTTACCCGTATCTTACGCCCGAACCAGGTTCAAGGCATTACCAGACTTGACAATACATTCTACCAAATCCTGAGCCACAAAATTTCACTTATAATTTAAACTTTAACAGACACATACATACAAGCATTATAACTCCATAACTAATATAAGCCACAACTCTTGGCCAAATACTAGATAATCTTATTACCGTTATGAAGTAATACATTTGGTTAAATTAATTAACACATATACAAAATGACTTAGTCAAGCCCCTATACTTGCCATAATTTAAATCGTTTATAAATAAAAATACTCATAGATAGCTTGATAGTGTGAAGCGATCTCCGACGACCTCCAGCCCGAGCTTTTTTAATAGGACTCTGAAACATGGGAATGAAAAAGGGGTAAGCTTATAAAGCTTAGTAAGTTCACATATAAAAATAATAAGCAATACGATAACATACTATTTTCATATTCTTTCAATTTATTCAAATTCCAGTTAAGCTGTTTTCTTGAGTTATAGTCATTAAATTATTTATATCTGGAGCTACAGAACTCCAAATTAAGATCCGTTAATTTTCCATGAAACTAGACTCAAATATATTCTTACCATAAAATTTTCAGAATTTTTGGTTCAGCTGACCAATACAGTTTATCCATTAAAAATTCCCCTATTTTACTGTTTGACTATTCTGACCTCTCTTCACTTCGAATAAATTTTCTCCTTGTACTATGACCTTCTTATTTAGTTCATTTAAAAATAGACTCATTCAGGATTTCAGGCATATAAATTATATCCCACAATTTGTTTTGTACAATTTTTAATTATTTTTCCAAGGCAGAACAGGGGATCACGTAATCATTCTGAACCAGTCTCACAAAAATTCAAATATCTCAAAATATACGAATCATTTGTTTGCTATGTTTCTTTTATATGAAAATAGACTCAATAAAATTTAAATCAATATCTCATCCAACTTATAATTCAATCTTTACTATTTTTAGTGATTTTTCAAACTCATGTCACTGCTGCTGTCCAAACAGTTTTATTATAATTTTTTGCTCTTTCACTTTAGTTGTGTTCATCACTTGCTTATACCAACCTTTCCAATTTCCGATTACATATCGAACATATTGTTCATACGTACATTTGCCGTATTTCTCAATTGGTCACATTCACGCTTGCACTTATTCATAACATGATCGTACCAATCATTATTAGTAAATTATCTCGTTGAACACCTTCGAAAAATGCCCGATACTCGGTGGTCTTAGCACATAGCTCCACCTACACAAAATTCGGCTTTCTTGTACACATGGTGAAGGTCCCTTATCACCCATGTGACCTAGCCATTCCATCTCGTAGCTTTCTTGTCTACATGGTGTCCAACACTAGGAACCACTCATGTGACCTAACTACTCATACCCGTAACTTTCTTGTACACATGGTATACACACAGTATTACACATGTGACCTAGTTACATATGAAATTATTATCACGTAGCTTTCTTGCACACATGGTGAAAGTCCCTTATCATCCATGTGGCCTAGCTACATATCAAATTTTTCCATCTAGTAGCTTTCTTGTGCACACGGTGAAGGTCCCTTATCACTCGTGTGACCTAGCTACATATTGTCCGTATCTCTCGGTTTTCTGAAGGTTTAATCGAGAATTTCCCATTCCATTCATTTTCATATTTTAGTTATCACCCAATGATTTCCACAATATCTAGCAAGATAACTATTGTACAAGTAAAATAAATGCATTATTTACACATAAACTTTCTTGTCAAAATCTCGTCAGGTACAACCGTGTAGCAACTTATACAACCCATATAATATTAATTTAACATTCAATTCTTGTAACATTAATTTGCCATTCAGTTTCACATGACACAACAAACATCACATTTTCCATACCATACATACCATCCATCAACTTCTCCTAAACATATTAAATCATACAATTTATGCCATATCAATAGAGAATTACAATTCAAGCATGGTATTGCATTATTATTAACACACGAACTTACCTCGAATGCCGAAACGGTCATTTTACCAACTTTCTTGATTTTTCGATTTTCCTCCAGTTCTAGGTCCAAACCTCATTTTTCGGGGTCTAAAACATTACATTTCACTTATTTAATTAATTTACTACTCAAAACAGTCCCTAACTCAAATTTGGGAAAAATTACAATTTTGCCCCTAAACTTTTGCATAATTACGATTTTGCCCCTATGCTCGAAAATTAAACTTTATTCCTTTTTCTTATGTTTTATGACATGCTGAACATTTTTCCCTTCTATAGCAACTTCAAATTCTTACTATAACACATAATTATGAACAATAACAACTTTTACCAATTAGCTCGTTTTACTCGTTTTCATCGAAAATCACTTAGTAAAAATCGTTCCTCTACTCATAAACATGCATAATGTAACATCCTAAAATTAGGCCTAGTAGGATTGGGCCCAATGGGCCTTGGGAGTAGTAGCGTTTAAAATTTTTGGAGAACAAAAGAATGGCTTTAGTGCAAGTTGGACTTATTAGATGAGTGATTTGGAAGGTTAGAGGGCTTCTATGAAGTCTCGGGATCAAAATTTGGCTTTAGGGAAATTTTGGTTTTAGGCGAGAAAAACCCTAGGAGTTGATAGGTAGGCCTTAAGAATAAAATGTGGAGAAAATGACACAAGTGGAGTGTGTGGTGTAGTGGCAAAGTGACGCCACATAAGGGACAATGAGGTGACGCCACAAGGAATGAAGGAGGTCTAAGGTTCAAGTCTTGGCTCTTGCATTTTGGTTTTCTTTTTACATGGACCTTAGAATTTGGCTATAGATTTATATTTAGTTGCGCATGGTTTAAGACACAAGAGGAGCTTGTGGCCAAGTGGTTAGCGACGTGGATTGTGCTACAAGGGAGCCTGGGTTCGAATCTCATGAGAAGCAAGGGAGTAATTATTTTGCAGATTGGACGGCAAGAGTTTCAGTTGAATTTAAACTCTACTGACGAAGGGATCCCACATCGGAAAGATACAAAGAAGGAAGGTGAAGAGCTAGCTATATAAAGAGCATTCCAGGAGGAGAGTTAAGATACCTTGGTGGGCGTTTGGGCACAGGAGTGGTCGCAGCGCGGTTTAGCACCCGATTCCTATCAGGTGTGTAACTCTCTCTACTCTAGTTGTAGAGCGGCAAATGCCGAAGTGCCAGTCACGGCAATAGTAGCCACACGAGCATGCGAGCGCACGTGTAGGAGCTTCGACGTGATAGTTGAGGCCATCATAAGTGTTCTTGTGGGTTTAGGCTGTTTGGGCCACGATGGGCCGAAAGGGGCCAATGGGCCCGTGGGCCCAATCGGATAAGTTGTATGATAGTGTAGTAAATATTAGACTGGACTATGTGAATCTCATATCTGTGGCTAGATTTGGGCTAAATGGGCCATACGAGCGTGTGGGCCCATTTGGGCCGAGAATGGGCCCTAGGCCTATTCGCACCGTTATCTCTGTTTAGAATATCCTAATTTGCAAAAATACCCTCGACTTGCAAAATTACCGAAATACCCCTAATTTGTAAAATTACTAAAATAGCACCGAATTACAAAATTATTGAAATACCCTCGACTTGAAAAATTACCGAAATACCTCGATTTGTAAAATCACCAAAATGCCCCCGATTTATGAAATTACTAAAATACCCTCGGTTTGTAAAATACTGAAATACCCCTAGTTTGCAAAATTACTAAAATACCCCTATAGGGTAGAATTACTAAATTACCCCTAAAGGGTAGGATTACTGAAATACCCTTGTAGGGTAAAATGACTATTTTGCCCCTGAGGGTAAATGACTGATTTTGTGCCATGACTTGGCTGTGATTGTATGACTGTGTTTTAACAGACTTGACTGTGGTCATGTGGCTGATATGCTTGTAATATATGTTAAATGACTGTTACTGAGTATGGTCATCCTGCATACACCTGTGATGATTGAGCATGACATACACGACATATTGCATGGGGTTGGGACAAAGTTACGGAGGAAATGTACGACCCATTGCCGTTCTGTACAAGGCTTTTAGCCTTTCTGCGATATTTATGGCTTTTAGCCATTCTGTTAACTGGCATTAATGCTACGATATTTATGGCTTTTAGCCGTTCTGTTAGCTGGCAGCAATACTGCGATATTTATTACTTTTAGCCGTTCTGTTAATCAGCAGCGATGCAACGATACTTATGGCTTTTAGCCGTTCTGTCTACGACGTTGAGCCGTTCTGTTGACTTAGTGCCACAACCGGTGCTAAGCTTGGTGTGTTGGCTGGGTGGGTCTACAGGGAGTGTTGGTTGGTACGGGTGGTGTGTTGGTTGGATCGGGGTGGGATGCATCCTCATACTATTGCATATCTGTTTATGAGATCTGTCACTGTACTGGGCTTAGGCCACTTATTTTGCTATTGGTTTAGGCTAGGCTCAATTGATTCTGTTATGGGCTGTGACCCAAATGATATTGTACTGGGCTTTGACCCACGTATGCTCTGAACTGGACTGTACTGTTACTGTTAAAGAGGTTTGGCCCAGACTATTTCGGGTTTTGTTTCTGTATACTGACTGTTACTCTAGTAAAGGGGATGGGTGGAGAGTTTGGTGGTTAAGGGTTGGGTTACATGTCCATTGCATTGTTACCAAATAGGGCTTAGGCCCAGACTGTTATCGAATAGGGCTTAGGCCCAGACTGATACCTTATGGGCTTAGGCCCAGACTGTGACTGTAATAGGCGATTACATACTGAGTTTTCATAAACTCACCCCGTATTTAACTGTGCAGGTAATCCTCAGCCTTAACGGTTTGGACCTGCTTATGCTTTCCGTTTTGTTTATTTATTTTTAAATATTTTTTTGGGTTGTAATAAGGCCTCTCTATTTTTAACTTATTATTTGTGATATTTATTTATGATATTTTCTAACTGATAAAAGTGGAATACGACTTCCAAAATAATAACTACTTTCAAACACTATGTTTCCGCAACATCTTAAAATGCTTCTGCAACTCAATTTTTAAACATCACCTTTTCGTAAATTTTTTATTTTAAATATGCTTCCGCAACAGATAAAGTTTTAATAGTAAATACGTTTTCAAGTGGATAATAATTGCTTAAGTGTTTTGAGTTTTTAACAAAGAGGCTTTAACTCTCAAACAAGTTTTAAACAACAAGAAATATGATTTTTGAAAAACACTTCAATGTGACACGCCAGATTCGGGCCTAACTTCTAGGCCGAGTTTGGGGTGTTACAACAAATCTGCTTAATTGTAACAGCCCAGTTTAGACTCTAGTCAGAATAGTGGTTTTGAGACCACAAATCTGAGGTTGAAAAATATTTTAATATTATTTTTGGTGTTTATAATATTTTATTTAGCATGTGTGAAAGTTCTGTGTGAAAATTTTATCGATTGTGTACTTAATTTGTAAAACGGACTAAATTGCATAAAATGTACATAAATGAGTGGATGATAATGTACATAAATGGCCATATATTACATGAATTTTAAATGTTTTCATTAAGGGTGAAATGGTAAATTGTTTATAAATTTATTATAGTTAAAACAAAAAGGAATTAAATGGTGATTTTATCATCTTCTTTGCCCGAAATTTGAGGAAAAAGAAAGAAGGAAAGCTTGTTAGGGATTCGGCTAGTTTTGAGCTTGATTAAAGGTTAGTTTTTGTTCAATTTTTGATAATTTCTACGTTTTTGTGATCGTTGTTTTGTGCTCTAGCTAGCCCATGCTTTAATTTTAGAATTTGATGGTGATTTTGATATATTTAATTTATGAATGTTTGAGCTTTGTTATAGTTGGTGATGAAATATGATAGATATGTGAAAGATTAACATACTTTGTCTTTGAAATTTTGGTGAAATTGAGTAATTTGAGCTAAATTGAGAAAAGTGTAAATTGAAGGACTAAAATGTGAAATAAATAAAATGTGTGAACTTGTATGAACATAGAGAGAATTCAACTAAGCTTATATGAATAGAAATTTTGTGTATTTTGTGATTTGATGAATTAGGGACTAAAGTGTTGAAATGTGAAAATGTGAGGGCTATTTTGTATAATGCCCTGATTATGTATGCTTGGACTAAATTGAATGAATTGGTGATTGAATGAATTAAATTTGAATATGTATAGACCAAGAAAGGAGAGATTCGGATCGAGATCGAGGCAAAGACAAAGTGCTCGGTTAATTAACCGTTTTGTTACTGCGACGTCCGAGGTAAGTTCAGATATAATACTAGTTGTTAAATTATATCTATGTGATGTGAATTGAATGAAAATATATATAATTAAGAGATTAGAAATGCTATGTGCGAAATTGAATAAGACTGCACTAAGTGTGCGAAATTAGAAATGAAACAGAAATGAATAGCACTGTTTGTGGGAATCTAAGAAAGCTACGGCTTATTGATTTGGCACTGTGTGTGTGATACCGAGATAAGTCGGTTAAAAGAATAGGCACTAAGTGTGCGATTACAAAGGATATCAGAAGTTGATCGGAATGTAACATCGAGCATTGATTGGTATGGAAGGTGAAAAACTACATGTTTGGTAAGGTATGTAATGAACCTTTGTGGTTGATGAAATGATGTATGGAATTATGAATGGTTGAGTGAGTAATTTGGTTATGGATGATATGCCATGAGTAATTGAAGGTTGATTTATATGATGAATGTATTTGTATAATGAGTTTGCTTTGTTAATTTGAATGTATTATGTTACGAACTTACTAAGCTCTTAAGGTTACTGTGTGATTTGTTTCTCTATTATACAGTGTTAGTAAAGCTAGCTCAGATCCGGGGATCGTTAGCATCTCTATCACACTATCGGCAATCTATTTTGGGTACTTTTGAAAGATGTATATAGTTGGTATATGGCATGTATAGGCTAGTAGATATGGTGTATTTTGAGATATTTGAACCTTACCATGTGATTTGGCTTGGAAGTTGAATGATGTTGATACTTATGTACGAGTTATGATAATGATGAATATGGCATGAGGTGGTAAGGTTGGAAATGGTATGTTTCATGCTTGTGTTAGTTGATGGAAATGGTGTATTAATTGTGATTTGTGGCTTGACTAAATGATGTTTAGTTTACATGAATTGAGTTGTGGAAATGATACTTTGAAATTGATATTTTTGAGTAAGAATTGAATAATAGGATAGATGGTATTCTTGGTGATTAATTGGTGCTTGAAATGGTATGTTTGGATGCATTTGAGGCATGGTTTAGAATTGGTTTGATACTTGTAGGTGAATTCAAAGTGTGGATGGTAATTTGGCCTTGAAAATGGCCTATAATTGCCCACACGGTTGAGCACACGAGCATGTGGCTCGACCATGTCGTTTAAGTTTGCCAAGTGAAACAAGTCAGGCTCGACCACAGGCTGGACACACGGGCGTGTGACTGGCCATGTGATGCAAGTCAATATGTATGCCCTGTTTTGACACGGCTTGGATGCACGGGCGTGTCCAAGGCCGTGTGAGGCACACGGCCTACCCACACGGGCGTATGACCTCTGCAGTTTGGAAAAATCTTTAAATTTCTGAAAATTTTCGTAAGTGTTTGGTTTAGTCCCGACCTCTTTCTAACACGTGTTTGAGGTCTCGTTGACCTCATTTAGGGACTATATGTTTATTTTTGAATATGTTTGATTAATGATTGACTTTGTGTTGTGAAATGGTTATGAAACGTTCCAATTGTTCGGTAATGCCTCTTAACCCTATTCCGGCAATGGTTACGGGTTAGGGGTGTTACATGAATAAATAACGGTTTCGCTTTTAACTCAGCTACTATCGAACCATCATCGGATAGGGCCAACTGAGTATTCATCGCACGTAGGGCAAACAATGATTTTTGACTCAAAGCATCAGCAACAACATTGGCTTTCCCCGGATGGTAGTCAATTACAAGCTCGTAATTTTTTAACAACTCTAACCATCTTCGCTATTGTAAATTCAAATCTTTCTTAGTCATCAAATATTTTAAGCTTTTGTGATCAGAATATATGTGACATTTCTCACCAAACAGATAGTGGCGCCAAATTTTCAACGCAAACACAATAGCTATTACTTTACCTTCCTGCATCAAAACATAGCCTAAACCGTTCAAAGATGCATCACTATAGATAACGAATTCTTTACCTGATTGTTGCTGAACTAGCACTGGAGCTTCGATCAACAAAGCTTTCAACTGATCAAGAATTTTCTGGCACTTTTATGACCAATCGAACTTAACATCTTTCTGAAGTAGTCGCGTCATCGGGGTTGCAATCATAGAGAAACATTTTACGAACCGTCTATAGTAACCAGCTAGTCCCAGAAAACTTCAAACTTCGGATACATTTCTAGGAGGCTTCCAATCTAGTATAGTCGAAACCTTGTTCAGATCAACCCGAATACACGATGCTAATACAACATGTCCCAGAAAACTGACTTCTCGTAACCAGAACTCACATTTACTGAACTTTGCATACAACTGCTTGTCGCGCAAAGTCTGTAACAGTATTTTCAAATGCTCGGCATGCTCGGTTTCATTACGGGAATAGATTAAAATGTCATCTATAAACACAACCACAAATCGATCCAAATATTGTCTGAAGACCCGATTCATTAAATCCATAAAAGCAGCAGGGGCATTAGTAAGTCCGAAAGGCATAACCAGAAACTCATAATGTTCGTACCTCATTCGAAAAGCAGTTTTCGGCACATCGGAGTCTTTAGCTCGCAACTGATAGTAGCCCGATCTTAGATCTATCTTAGAAAGCACAATAGCCCCTTTCAACTGATTGAACAAGTCATCAATCCGTGGCAAAGGATATTTATTCTTTATAGTCACCTTATTAAGCTGTCGGTAATCGATGCACATTCTCATAGTTCCGTCTTTCTTTTTCACAAATAAAATCGGTGCACCCCAGGCAAAAAAACTCGGTCGTGCGAAGCCTCTATTCTTCAATTCTTGCAACTGAGCTTTCGATTCTTTTAATTCAATCGGTGCCATTCTATACGGAGCTATCAAAATCAGAGTCGTCCCCGGCACTAACTCAATACCAAACTCTACCTCTCGAATCGGCGGCAAACCCGAAAATTCTTCAGGAAACACATCCGGATACTCACACACAACTGGTACTGATTCAATCTTCTTTTTGATTACTTTAGAATCGAGCACATAAGCAAAGTAGGCTTCACAATCCTTTCTCACATATTTCTGAGCTAACATCGAAGAAATCACTGTTGGTAAACCATTTAGATCATTAGACTCAATCCAAATAATCTCATCATTCTGACATTGCAAATCAATAATCTTCTGTTTCCTGTTCACAATAGCATCATGCAATGTTAACCAATCCATACCCAAAATTATATCAAACTCGTCGAATGACAACAACATCAAATCAGCCGAAAAACATGAATCTTGAATCATCGACGGGCAACTCTTACATACTTTATCAACCAAAACACACCGACCTAAGGGGTTCGATACTCTAATCACAAACTCAGTAGACTTTACAGGAAAAGTCTTACTGGATATTAAAGTCTTACATACATAAGAATGAGTCGAACCAGGATCAATCAATGCAACAACACTAATATCATAGAGAGTGAAAGTACCGGTAATAACATATGGGGATGAAGCCTCTTCACTATCGCGAATAGCATAAGCTGGTAGGTGCGCGAGCCTCAGATCTAATAGCTGTGTCTTTAGTTCCTTTCTGACTACTACTCACATTACCCTTGTTTCTGGTTCGTCTACCTCGAGCTGACATGTTACTCAGTCTCACATTCTGTACTGTGTTTTGCTCTGCTAATTCAAAACATTCACGGATGAAATGATCTAATGATCCACATTTGAAACAGGCCTGATCATTCAATATACAACTGTCAGGATTTTGTTTACCACAATATTTGCACTCCGGTTGATTTGGTCTGATGTTACCAACACTAGCTACTGAGGTAGCTTTCGAACTCATAGGTGGTCTGTCCCGATCACGTCTAGAATAACCTGCAGTAGCTTTTGAACGGCTAGAATAATCCCAAAATCTCTTTGATGCAGACTGTAATGACTTACTCAATGATCTCTTACGTGAATCTCTAGCTTCAAAGTTAGCTTTTCTTTTCTCTTTCCCGAGCTCTTCAGCTTTGCATGCTCACTCAACAACAAACTCTTTTATTTCAATAATCCCAACGAGTAATTTAATATCTTCATTCAGCCCGTCCTCGAATCTTTTACACATAATTGCTTCTCTTGAAACACACTTTCGGGCATATCTGCTAAGTCTCACAAATTCTAGCTCATATTCTGTTATGGTCATACGAGCCTGTTTCAACTCGCAGAATTCCTTGCGTTTGTGATCAATGAATCTCTGACAGATGTATTTCTTCCAGAATTCAGTCTGAAAGAACTCCCAAGTAACCCGTTCTTTCGAAACTACGGATATCAGTGTATTCCACCAGTGATACGCGAAATCTCAAAGTAAAGATACAACACATTTAATACACTCGTTAGGGGTACAGGATAGTTCATCAAACACACGGATCGTATATCAAGCCAAAATTTAGCTTGCTCAGCATCATCATCAACAGTGGCTCTGAATTCTTCAGCCCCATGTTTTATAATTTTATCAACCGGTGGCTTATTCATTTGAACTGGATCAATAACTTGTGGCATAACAGGTATTTGAGGAGGAATCAGTGAGGGAGAAGTTTGTGGAACAACCGGATTCATTCGGATATACTGAGTAAACCATTCATTTATCATTTGGTAAAAGGCTTGTTTAGCCTCTCCCTCTTTGTTACTCAAAGTCGACCGAGATTCAACCGGCGCTGTCCCTTGAACGGGAGCAGGCGCTATACATTCTACATCATCAGCTGCAGCTCGATTGGGATCTATTTACTATATGAAAACACATTTCAATTGTCAGGAATCATCACACTATCACATTTTATAAATATGGCATGTATAGCTAGACTCACACACGCTATGTTAATCCTAGAATCAACTAAACCATAGCTCTGATACCAATCAAATTGTAACACCAACCCGTATCCGTTGCCAGACTAAGGTTAAGAGGCGCTACCAGACATATCGAATCATAACACAAACATTTCACTAACATCAAACATTCACAACCATTCCTTAAAGAAATATACACGTAGAGTCCCTTTAGAAGGTCTACGAGACCTTAAACATGGATTGGAAAGGGGTAGGGACTAAACCGAGCATATAAAAATTTTTTATTTTGAAACCTAAACATTTTTCAAAGTTACAGAGGTCACACGCCCGTGTGGGCAGGCCGTGTGCCTCACACGACACTTGACACACCCGTGTGTCTAAGCCGTGGCCAAATAGGGCATACTTACTGACTTGTCCACATAGCCACAAGACACGCCCGTGTGCCAGGCCGTGTGAAATTTAGGGAGGCTACTAACTTGCTCACAGGGCCAATCCCATGCTCGTGTGTCCAGCCCATGTGGCTTCCTGACTTGTTTCGAATTGCAATCTTAAGAGACACGGTCAAGACACACGCTCGTGTGCTCAACCGTGTGGGCAAATATAGGCCATTTGTAAAGCCATTTTGCCTCCCAAAATTTGGTCATACCTACAAGCATCAAATAAGCCTCAATTCATGTCCCAAAGGCAACCAAAACATACCAAATCATGCACAATTTGACTCTTAACAACATCATTCATTTCAATATACAAATTCAACTAAAACATACCAATTCAAAGTACCAATTTCATACCAAAAACATGTGATTCGTACATCATTTTAATCCATTTCAATTCATATAATGCCTCATCATATCAATTTCCAAAATCAACCATGAAACTTACCAAAATTGACCATTTCTTTTGGCCATTCATAAGCACATCAAACCATACCAAATTTTTCATCACATAACATGCACTAAAATCACTCCATAATCACATTCATTATCAAGCCATATCACATGGCTATATTTACACATTTCAAAACATACTCAAAGTTCTCTAGCCTATACATGCCATACTTCAATATATACATTTTCAAAAGGTACCAAAATATAGTTCGATAGTGTGGTGATGTTCCTCGACGATCCCCGAGCTTCCGTTGCTTTGATAATCTATAAAACAATGAACAAACACACACATAGTAAGCTTTCATAGCTTAGCAAGTCATAACCAAATAATGATCAAATAAACATTCGCATTAAATTAACTAGCCAAATCAAACAAACCTTAACAAAATGTACATTTACTATGTTTGCAAACTCAAATATTATCACATATACAATAGCATTATAACATCAATGGCCGAATGCACATATACTCATAAGCACATATAAATTTCTCTTTTACCATGTCTAATTCATATATTCATCTCAAACATATAACTACCTAACTTTCATAATCAAATAACATAGCACGTACCTGAACCTTTTAGTTCGTTTTCACATTCGATCTTAACTCGATAATGCCCGTTGAACCATTCAGAATCAATAAGGATACTCGAATAGTTGAAAATCTAGTACAATGCCAACGTCCCAGACGTGGTCTTACATGTAATCACATATCGATGTCATTGTCCCAGACAGGGTCTTACATGAATCAAATACGATGCCAATGTCCTAGACATGGTCTTACATGTAAACACAAGTCGATGCCAACATCCCAGACGTGGTCTTACACGAAAACACATATCGGAATCCTATGTCAAGACATATGTATCCTAACTATTCCTAAGGTTCGTACGAGGCTTTCGGACGTCGTAACTCGATCGATTCAGGCTTGTAGACAATTCTTCCATACTTTTACCAATTTGGAATTAACACATATATATACAAGTAATAATTCAATTTGGTACAAATAAAATATATACAATCGAATTTAACGACATTTATTTACTTATGAGCTTACCTCAGACAACGATGAACGAAAATACACGGCTAATCAACGATTTTCGATTTCCCCTAATCTAATTCCTCTCTCTTTGGTTCTTGATCTATACACATTCAAATTTAACTCTTATCAACAATTCATTCAATTCAATTCATATACTCATTTTTAGGGCATTTTACAAATTAGCCCTCACATTTTCACATTTTGACATTTTTGTCCCTATTTCACAAAACACAAAATATTCAAAATTTGACTACACTATAGCTTGGCCGAATATTCACTAAGCTCATATAAGTCCACACATTTCATTTATTTTACATTTTAGTCCTTCAAAATAATATTTTCACAATTTAGTCCAATTTTCTTAAATTCATCAAAAATCCAAAGACAAAACATATTAATCTATCACATATATTTTATTTTCCTTCATCAAACCACAAACTATCATCAATGGCATTTCCTGAATACATCATCTAATTAAAAAATTCAAGCATGGGCTAGCTAAAAGACGAAGCAACGATCACAAAAATGTAGAAATTATCAAAAACTAAGCAAAACACATACCTTAATCAAAGAACATCAAGGCCGAACCCTAACTTGCTTTCTTTTCTTTCTTTTTTTTCAATTTCGACAAAATGGATGAACATGCATGGCCATTTTCATGTTTTTTTTTAATTTAATGGACATTATTAATCATTTACCATATTAACCTTTTTAATTAACATATAAAACATATATATATTAAGGCCATTAATGTCCATTATCACTCAAAATGGTCTAATTACCATTTAAGGCCATCACATTCAAAAGCCAACTCATTTAAACACATTAACATATAGAATGTCACTTTTACCTTTTATCCAATTTAATCATTATTGTAAATTAAGCACACAAACGATAAAATTTAATCACAGAGATTTCACACATGTCAATTCGCATACTAAAAACACAGAAAATAATATTAAAATATTTTCTTGACTCAGATTTTGTAACACCCCAAACCCGGCCCAAACGCTACGACCAGATCTGGTATGCTACGGGTTAACAGTTGAAATGTAACACCCTGGTTCTAGGGGTTATGCACTTAGTGCGTAACTCAGGGGTTGGCATGCTTAGTGTGTGATTGGGTGAGTTTTAGGGGTCTTGAGAACTCTAAAGTGTAGTGGAATGCCTAGGGAAATTTTTAGTTTTAGGGGTTAAAAGGGGAGCTTGGATAGAGGGGGTTATAAGAGAATTATTTGGGAGGTTAAGACACAGGAAATGAGCTGGTAGAGTGGCAAGGGAGGCGCCACTAAGAGCTTGGGGAAGTGACGCCTCAAGGAGCAGAAGAGGGCCAGTGTTCGAGATGCAAGAGCAGCATTTTGCCTTTGTTTTTGCGTCATGAGCAAGGGGGAAGAGTTGGTTTCAGTTTTGGCACCTTTAAAGAGGGATTTGACCTGTTCAAATCATTTTAAATGGATGGCTAGGAGGAGAGATGAGATGGTTTTTATTTTGAATTATTTGAAGGGTTGGTGGAGAGTGAAAGTAGGAGGAAATTTTGGGATTTTGTGAAGGGTTGAGTTGTTGGCCGAATTTTGTTTTCTTCTAGGGGGGAAGCTTTAGCCGAATGCTATATAAGGGGGTGGTAAGCTCTTGTGCCGAATTTTAGTCCTTCCTTTCATCTTCTACTCTCTTCTTTTCACACTCTAAACCTCACCAAAACACCTTTTTCCTCCATTTGTTCACCCTGGCCGAAACTTCAAAGCCACTTCTCTTCCATCTCTTCTTCTCCATTTCACTTGTTCCTAACCCGAAAACACTCTCCATTCCCCTGTTACCGCAACACCTCTTTAAGCCCCATCATCATTCCATTTTCTTCTCTTGTTTCTGCAAAGCCGAATAGTTTCTTTTCTAGCCAAGTCTCCTTGTGCCGATTTCAATAAGTGTGGTCTTGGAGTTGTAACCCTTTTTGGAAGCCAGCGTTAAGGGGATAGCTGAGAGGTCTTCCAGGATTTAAGGATTTCGGCAGTGTTGTAAGGACAATCGGGATTCAATCAGTTGAGGTAAGAAATAGTTTAGTAAGATTAAATACTTAGTTTATGATTTGGGGGTTTAACCGGTTTACCTGATTAAGTGCGTTGATGGAGGCAAGTTCCAGTCAAGGAGGGCAAAGGAAAACCCCTATCCCGAAGTTCAAGAAGAGAGCTGTCTCGGCAGTTCGAGATTGGCCACCGGGGTGTGGGCCAGCAGCAGGTGATAGCTATAGGCAAATAGCAGTTGTTTCGCTAAGCGATAGCTTTGGGATCGAAAGTTTAGAACTGCAAGTGTTAAGATGCGTAGTCATCGCACTATTTCCTCGATTTTGCTTGCTAACGTTTATACATGTGTATTATGTGTGGTAGCCGATCATAATGGCTTAAGTGGTGAATACCATGTTTTGGGTAATCGGATATCAGGTGAGTAAGTTGTGATATGATGTTATTGTGATGTGTATATATATATGATGTGGTAATGATGTGAGATGTATACTCATTTTATATGCTGACTTAACTTGTAGCATTTACATATTTGCATGGGATTTGGGTTTGAATCGATGAAGGACGAAGAGTACATATTGATGTACGTGGTCTAATGTTAGCTCGGGCTACATTAGCGCTTGATGGTTAGCTGTGTGCTACCTCAAGGGAGGTGTTGGCTAGGTGCCCATCTCGGCAGTTGATGGCTATGTGCATCACCGTAGACGGATTATGCTATTGGGATCACTTTGGTTGATCGGTGGCTCAGCCACGGCCTTGAGCAGCGAGCTTGCCAAGGTAAGGTTTATGGATCACGATGTGATCAGTGGTGGATTAGCCACGGCCTTAGGCAGGGGGTCTGCTAAGGTTGGTGTTACGGTTGGATTGTAGGTTGGGCTAAGATGCATATTTGCATGACTGGCTATGAGAACAGAATGGATATGGGCCAAGCCCATACGTGTAGAAATATGTGTTATGATTATGCACTGAGTTGGTGGACTCACCCTATCTTTCTCAACCATTTCAGGTGACTCATGAGTCGGACCGGGTTCGGAGAGGATGCAAGGTGGCCCATGCCGAAGAAGATGTCTTTAGTTATTTTTAATTTTAAGTATTTCGTTTCAATAATGGTTGTAATAAGGGCCTTATTATTATTTTTCGAATCATTTTAATTATGGTTTGACTGAATTAAATTACTATGTGATGTTGGGTTATTTTAGCAACCTACTTATTCAAATTATGAAGTTAATAAAGTTTTCAATTTTTGGACATTATAATAATATCAAAGTTTTCATACAATATCAAATAGACATGGATTTTCAAAAGTTAATATATTTTCATGTTTTACTCTAAAGTCAGAAATATTTTTCAACCGTCTTTCCGCAGTGACATAACCAGATCCGGTCAAGGCTCGTGGGCCGGGTTAGGGGATGTTACATGAAAACTTCTCTTTGAAGGGATTTGAAATCTCTGTTTGTTTAAGTGGGTATTTGATAAATACGTGCTATTTGTCGAAAACCTTTGTAGTTTTTTTTTCCTTTTTTATAAACATATCTTTGCGTTAATCGTTTTTGAAATTCCCATTTCATTACTTATAAGAATTAAGTCTTTAAAACAAATTCAGAATATAAATATTAACACATATAAATCGATAACCTAAGCTATGGAGCCTTATTACATAAATGGTCCCAAAATTAAACTTAAAGAAAAAAAACTGAAAATAATTTATGGAAATAAAAACTTGATGGCCCCTCGAGTCAGCCTCGGCTCCCATGTCCACGATCTACTGCTCATCTGAAAAATTAAGGAAAATAAAGGGTGAGTCACCAAGACTCAGTGTGCAAATCCCGAAAACACATAAAAGGCTTGAGGCCCACAAACACATTATGGGCCTTGGCCCATACACAATGGCAACGAAATAATTACATGCAACATGGCCCAACCCAACCTAACAATCCATCCTCTACACACCAGCCCGTACCAACCAACACACCTCGGGGATTTCTACAATCAACCCACCAACCGCTAGACACCATATCGACAGCCATGCTACCTATTCCTAACAGTCAGGAATAAATTTAACGTGGCTTAGCCACCGATCACTATTGTGACCTAACTTTATAACTCGTGGTTTAACCACCGATCACCAAGTGACCTATTAACATGCTCTTCCCCTTCATCATATCAACCCCATCCCATGCATACATACATGCAGAATCAAAACAATATACTACGTAAAAGTTCACAGTCGATCACATACATCGATACACATAGAGAAGTTTCTATGATTACGTACCTGGCATCCCTTGCCTACCCTTTTTGGGTAATCCGACTGTCTATACAACCTTTTTCCGGCTTTTAGCCCATAACATATATTTAGTACAGATTACTCTACACCTTTTCTGGCTTTTAGCCCATAACATATATTTAGTATAGATTAATTAATGTGTTAGAGATCTACACACCTGATTACCGACAAGACGAGACTTTCTATGTCGACACTATCAGAAGTCGATACGACTGCTATCTGTCTAAGGTGTTGTTCCGAAGCCGGTCCACAACCCGGTGGCCAATCCCAAACTGCCGACACTGCCCGCTTCTTAAACTTAGGGATTGGGTTTTCAGATCCAATCCCTTCCTTCGCCTGAACAACATGTGATTCCATCACAAGAACTTATCAGTTGCTACCATCACAACATATGGTTGTTAATCCATATCATAGGGTTAAGATTACGATTATGATAAACGAACCTAATGAAAATCTAAAGAGAACCCCTAAAGGATTTCGGTAAAGAGAAAAGGATTTCGGCAGACTAGAGGTAGTTCGGCTTTAGCAGAATGATGAGAAAAGAGATTGGGAGAATAAAGACCTAATTGCCGAAATTGAAGAGGAGAATGGAAGAATAAAACCCTAGTGCCGGAAATAAAAGATATTCCCCCTTACTTAACCTAAATTTCGACAACTACCTCTAAAAAAACCGAAAATGCCCCTTTTGATAGCTTAAAATTGATCAACTAATAAGGGAAATTTCGGCACCCCTTAGCCTCATTAAAACTGATTCCTTCCCCCTCTTAGAGTTGGAAATTCGGCCACCACCTTGACCTATAGATAATTCCTAAACTTTCTCCCTTATCAACATCTGATCACTCATCCTCAAGTGACATGGATAACATCACCTCTTCCTTCCTTTATCTGCCACATTATCCATATTATCCCACTCATTTAATCTTCATATTTTTAAGCTTTATTGCCGGCCCACTCTATCCATTTAAATACTGAAAATTAGCTAAATTTTAATTAAAAGAATTGGGCTTCATGCAACTTGGGTTTGGGCCTCCCCAGTTGACGCCACTTCCCTACTCTTTAAGTGGCGCCACTTTGCCACTGGGCCACAAGCCCATTTGTGTCTTAAAACACAGATAACATCTTTTAAGCCTTATCTTATCAAGCTTTCCACTAGAGTGTCCAAGCAGAAAATTTTAACTAAGGCCTCGGCCCAATCCTGAGCCCAATCTGGACCCCTAAACACTCTAATTAACACATTATACGTAACACGCAACAAATGCAAAGGCCCATTAATTCAGGATGTTACAGTTCTACCCCCTTAAAGAAATTTCGACCTCGAAATTACCTGGTCAGAATAGATGCGGATACTGCTGCTGCATTGCTTCCTCTGGTTCCCAAGTAGCCTCCTCAGAACTGTGATTCCACCATAAAAACTTAACCAACGGAACCGTGTTCCTTCGTAACACTTTGACGTCACGATCCAGGATTCCCACTGGTTCCTCTTCAAAGGATAGGTCGGGTCGTACCTCGATTTCTTCCACTGGTACCACATGAGATAGATCTGAACGATATCGTCTCAGCATAGAGACATGAAACACGTTGTGAATCTGGCTTAACTCAGAAGGTAGTTCAAGTTGATAGGCTACCGGTCCTACTCGTTTCAACACCCGATATGGTCCGATAAATCTGGGACTTAATTTACCCTTTCGACCAAACCTTAATACTTTCTTCCATGGCGACACCTTCAAGAAAACCTTGTCACCCACTGCAAATTCTATGTCCTATGCTTCAGATCAGCATAGGACTTCTGCCTGTTTGACGCTTCCTTTAGTCGAGCCCGAATTAACTCAACCTTCTCATCGGTCTCGGTAACCAACTCCAGACCCAAAATTCGACGTTCCCTTAATTCCGTCCAACAGGTAGGAATGCGACACTTTCGCCCGTACAACGCTTCATAAGGCGCCATTTGAATACTAGATTGGTAACTGTTGTTGTACACAAACTCCACCAGTGGTAAAAACTCTTCCCAACTACCCCTGAAATCAATGATACAACCCCTTAACATGTCCTCTAAGATCTGAATTACCCGCTCAGACTGTCCATCGATCTGAGGATGGAACACTGTACTGAAATCCAGCTTCGTACCCAAGGCTTGATGCAACGCCTTCCAAACTCGTGATGTGAACCTAGGGTCCCTGTCCGATATGATCGATACTGGCACTCCATGCAACCTCACTACCTCCGCTATGTATAACTTAGCCAATTTCTGCAGAGACTAATCAACCCGTACTGGTATGAAATGAGCAGACTTCGTCAGGCGATCAACAATCACCCAAACCGAATCTTTCTTAGTAGGCGTAAGGGGTAGCCCACTAACAAAGTCCATTGTGATCCTTTCCCACTTCTATTGTGGAATCTTTACCTACTGCAACAACCCTGATGGTAACTGATGTTCTGCCTTTACCCGCTGACAGGTCAAACACTTACTTACAAATTCGATCACCTCTCGCTTCAGGCCCGGCCACCAGAACTGTTCTCGCAAATCCTGATACATCTTACTCCCTCCGGGGTGCATAGCATATGGACTACCATGCGCTTCTTGCAAAATCATATGCCTCAATTCAGGATCTTCCGGCATGCACACTCTCCCTTGAAAACATAATAGCCCTTCCTCATTAATGCTAAATTCTGTCGATCCATCACTTGATCCTACCGGAAACTTCTCCTTTAGCAACTCATCAGTCTGCTGCTTCTCCTTAACCTGACTGACCCATGAGGGTTTCACTTGAAGTTCGGCTAATAACCTTCCATCATCGTATAAACTAAGGTGAGCAAACATCGCTCTCAAGTCAGATATTACTTTACGACTCAGAGCATCCGCCACCACGTTAGCTTTACCCGGATGGTACTTGATCGATCAGTCATAATCCTTTAACAACTCGATCCACCTCCTTTGCCTTAGATTCAACTCCTTCTGAGTCAAAAGGTATTTTAAGCTCTTATGATCGGTGTATATGACAGATTTCTCCCCGTACAGATAATGCCTCCAGATCTTCAAAGCAAAAACCACCGTCGCCAATTCCAAATCATGGGTGGGATAATTTGCTTCGTGCGGTCTTAACTGCCGAGATGCGTACGCAACAACCTTTCCATCTTGCTTCAACATGCATCCTAATCCCGTGTGTCAAGCATCACAGTAAATCACGAACTCCTTTCCAGCCTCCAGCTGAATCAACACCGGAGCCTCCGTCAAAATCCTTTTCAACTTCTCGCCCGTCAACAAGTCCTCATGGCTAAGGTGAACAGTCACTACGCACCAGGTAGGATTCCAGCGAAGAGGAGGTGGGTCACTAGGACCGCTTAAGTACCAAGCTCTCCCTGAATCCAATCCTAGACATGCGTATGCCTGTTGCCAGACCCTAACCCAGCGACTTGTTCACGGGTTTGTTTGGATAGATTAAGTCTTATGAATATAAAGAGTTGTTTAAACCAAGCCTAAAGTCCATTAATGCCTAACATACTAGTTTACGTCCATCAAGCCCATCAAGCCCAATCATGCATATCACATCAAAAGTTAGAATACTTACTTGCGTGGATCGGGTGCCGGTAGACTCGAAGGCCATATCTTCATCCAAGACATTTTTCTCAAATTCACATCAAATTTTCAAAACACTACTAGACCCATTTCACAGCCCGAGTTTTGAATTGGGCTTTGATACCAAAATGTAACACCCCAAACCCGGCCCAAACGCTACGACCAGATCTGGTATGCTACGGGTTAACAGTTGAAAACTTCTCTTTGAAGGGATTTGAAATCTCGGCTTGTTTAAGTGGGTATTTGATAAATACGTGCTATTTGTAGAAAACCTTTGTAGTTTTTTTTTTCCTTTTTTATAAACATATCTTTGCGTTAAACATTTTTGAAATTCCCATTTCATTACTTATAAGAATTAAGTCTTTAAAAGAAATTCAGAATATAAACATTAACACATATAAATCGATAACCTAAGCTATGGAGCCTTATTATATAAATGGTCCCAAAATTAAACTTAAAGAAAAAAAATCGAAAATAATTTATGGAAATAAAAACTTGATGGCCCCTTGAGTCCACCTCGGCTCCCATGTCAAAGATCTACTGCTCATCTGAAAAATTAAGGAAAATAAAGGGTGAGTCACCAAGACTCAGTGTGCAAATCCCGAAAACACATAAAAGGCTTGAGGCCCACAAACACATTATGGGCCTTGGCCCATACACAATGGCAACGAAATAATTACATGCAACATGGCCCAACCCAACCTAACAATCCATCATCTACACACCAGCCCGTACCAACCAACACACCTCGAGGATTTCTACAATCAACCCACCAACCGCTACACACCATATCGACAGCCATGCTGCCTATTCCTAACAGTTAGGAATAAATTTAACGTGGCTTAGCCACCGATCACTATTGTGACCTAACTTTATAACTCGTGGTTTAACCACCGATCACCAAGTGACCTATTACCATGCTCTTCCCCTTCATCATATCAACCCCATCCCATGCATACATACATGCAGAATCAAAATAATATACTACTTAAAAGTTCACAGTCGATCACATACATCGATACACATAGAGAAGTTTCTATGATTACATACCTGGCATCCCTTGCCTACCCTCTTTGGGTAATCCGACTGTCTATACAGCCTTTTTCCAGCTTTTAGCCCATAACATATATTTAGTACAGATTAATTAGTGTGTTAGAGATCTACACACCTGATTACCGACAAGACGAGACTTTCTATGTCAACACTATCAGAAGCCGATACGACTGCTATCTGTCTAAGGTGTTGTTCCGAAGCCGGTCCACAACCCGGGGCCAATCCCGAACTGCCGACACTTCCCGCTTCTTAAACTTAGGGATTGGGTTTTCAGATCCAATCCCCTCCTTCGCCTAAACGACATGTGATTCCATCACAAGAACTTATCAGTTGCTACCATCACAACATATGGTTGTTAATCCATATCATAGGGTTAAGATTACGATTATGATAAACGAACCTAACGAAAATCTAAAGAGAACCCCTTACCTTGAAATCCCGAGAGAGATGGAGTTTAGAGACTAGCGATTTCCGGCTTTTAGATCTAGACGATCTACTTCGATTCCCGATGCCGCCCAACACGTAAACACAAGAAACCAACAATCCATTAGCCTTTCGGCTTTGTCTTCTAAAAAACTAAAAGAGAGAAAGAATAGATCAGAAGAAATCGATACCTACCTTTATAGAGATTTTGGCAACTCCTAGAAGATTTCAGCTTTTAGTGAAGAGATCGACAAAGAAATCCCGAAAGAACAATGAACATTCGACTTATAGGCACAGGATGAAGAAGGGAATTGAGGTTAAGGTTTTGGCTCTTTGATAAAGAAACAGTTGAGAAGAGAGGAGTAGAATAGAAGGAAAACGGTAAAGAGAAAAGGATTTCGGCAGACTAGAGGTAGTTCGACTTTAGCAGAATGATGAGAATAGAGATTGGGAGAATAAAGACCTAATTGCCGAAATTGAAGAGGAGAATGGAAGAATAAAACCCTAGTGCTGAAAATAAAAGATATTCCCCCTTACTTAACCTAAATTTCGACAACTACCTCTAAATAAACCGAAAATGCCCCTTTTGATAGCTTAAAATTGATCAACTAATAAGGGAAATTTCGGCACCCCTTAGCCTCATTAAAACCGATTCCTTCCCCCTCTTAGAGTTGGAAATTCGGCCACCACCTTGACCTATAGATAATTCCTAAACTTTCTCCCTTATCAACATCTGATCACTCATCCTCAAGTGACATGGATAACACCACCTCTTCCTTCCTTTATCTGCCATATTATCCACATTATCCCACTCATTAAATCTTCCTATTTTTAAGCCTTATTGCCGTCCCACTCTATCCATTTAAATGCCGAAAATTAGCTAAATTTTAATTAAAAGAATTGGGCTTCATGCAACTTAGGTTTGGGCCTCCCCAGTTGACGCCACTTCCCTGCTCTTCAAGTGGCGCCACTTTGCCACTGGGCCACAAGCCCATTTGTGTCTTAAAACACAGATAACATCTTTTAAGCCTTATCTTATCAAGCTTTCCACTAGAGTGTCCAAGAAAAAAATTTTAACTAAGGCCTCGGCCCAATCCTGAGCCCAATCTGGACCCCTAAACACTCTAATTAACACATTATACGTAACACACAACAAATGCAAAGGCCCATTAATTCAGGATGTTACAGATATATGATTTCGAAACCACTGTTCTGACTAGGGTCTAAACCGACTGTTACAAGCATCAAGCTGTATTGAGCTACATTGAGCTGAATAAAACCAAGATTGAGCTCGTTGAGCTAAAATTAAGTTTCATTTTAGACTTGGGCCCTTCGAGCTTAGGACATTCTCGGTGGTGTTGAGTTGAGTCATAACATGATGCAACCGAATTCGCATAAAGTTTTAATAGAAAAAGAGAAAAGATAATGAAAACTTTGTAAGTTTTCTAAATATGTTTAAATCATTGAATGTCAATCTACCCTTGCTTGAATTAATTGAAAAAAATGCCTAAGTATGCTAAATTTCTTAAAGAAATCATGTCTAGGTGCAAGAGGATAGGTAATGGTGAGAAAATAGCTGTGAATGTCGAGTGTATCACGATATTGCTAGGAAAATCCCACTTAAGTTTAGGATCCCAAAAGCTATACTATACCTATAGAGTTAGGGGGAGTAAATTTTGGGAAAATCTTTTTGATTTAGAAGAGAAAATTAAATCTGATGCTTCTTTCTATCTACCGTAGATTAGGCTTAGGGAAGTTTAGAAACACTTCGGTTGCTCTACAACTTGCTGATATATTTTTAGTGCATCCTAAGAGTGTGTTAGAGAATGTGTTAGGCAAAGTTAGACAATTTATTTTTCCAGTTAACTTCATTGTGCTAGACTTTGAGGAAGATTTAGAAATTTTCATTCTGTTAGGAAGGTCATTTTTGGCCACTTCTAAATCCATCATTGATGTAGAAGAGGGTGAGCTCATTACGAAAATCTATGGTGAAGTAGAGGTGTTCAAATGTGTTAATTCCTATTTTGAAATGGGAAATTCTTATTATCCTATTCATGCTTGTCATTCACTTAATTCTTCAAGTTCTCATCCTACTAATGAGCTTGATCAAGGGTGGTTTAAAATTTCAGGTGTACGTTTGAGACCACGAGGAATAAAGCTTCGAAAAGATTTAATGATTTGGCGGTGCTCAAGGAAGAAGTGTTGGAAAAATCCGGTTTAAAAAATTGTTTTCTTTCACAGCGAAAAATTAAAATTTTTAAAACCGCAATCTGTGATATTTATAGTAATAAAATTTCCCCAAAAGTAATTATTCTTTGAGTAAGACATATGCTAGACGTTCCCAACTTTCAACTGAACTGTAACACCCCAAACCCGATTCATACGTTACGACCAAATCTGGTATGTTACAGGGAAAGATTGTTTAAAGGATTTTGAACTTTTAAGGGAAAAACCGCAGTTTTGAAAACTTTTTTTTTGCTAGTGTTTTTATAATTTGAAAATGTTTTGTAGTTCAAGAGTTATTTACCATCTCCGTTTTAAGAGGTTTCATTTTATGACAACTAAATTCGAGCGGCGTTCCGAAATGTGATATTTTGAAATCAGTGCTTGAAGGTTTAAGAAAAATTCCCGATCTTAATCAATTAATCGTTCACCATCTTTTGTTAAGACTTGAAAACTATTTGATTAAGTTTTAAGTTTTCTGAAAAAAAACCCCATATTCGACAATTTATAAAATTTGCAGAATCACCATTTAATAAAATTCCAAATTAAAGTTATAGCGGCCTTATAACATAACAACAATCCCAATTAAAAATAAGTTTAAATAAAAGAAACGAGTTTACGAGACTCAAACTCCTTCCCTCTGCTGCTCCCTTGTGACGCCACTTCCCTTGCTCCCTAAGTGGCGTCACCCTGCCACCACACCACACACTTTCTTGTGTCAACAAACACAAGAAAATACTCTTAAGACCTGCCTCAACCAGCTCTCCCCTAAAGTGCCTAAAAACAAAATTTTTACCAAGGCTCAAGCTTGACCCCGAGCCTACCCGGGACCCCCAAACACACCAAATTAACAAGCAGAACAAGCCAAACTCGCAGAAAACATAAAATGCAGTACCCCTAATTCCAGGATGTTACAGTTCTACCCCATTAAAGAAATTTCGGCCTCGAAATTTACCTGGTCAAAAGAGGTAGGGTACTGCTGTCGCATCACATCCTCTGGCTCCCACGTGGCCTCCTCTAAACCGTGATTTCGCCACAAAACTTTAACCAACGGAACCGTCTTCCTTCTCAATACTTTAACATCTCGGTGTAAGATCTAAACTGGTTCCTCTTCAAAAGAAAAATCAGGTCTTAATTCGATTTCTTTCACCGGCACTATGTGGGATGGATCCGAACGATAGCGCCTTAACATCGAGACATAGAATACATCATGTATCTGCCTCAATTCCGGAGGTAACTCCAGCTGATAGCTATTGGTCCCACACGCTTCAACACTCGATAGGGGCCGATGAACCTGGGGCTCAACTTGCCCTTTCGTCCAAACCTTAAAACTTTCTTCCAAGGCCAAAATTTCAGAAAAACCTGATCCCCCACTGAGAACTCTATATCTTTACGCTTTAGATCTGCATAAGATTTCTGCCTATCGAAAGCTTCCTTCAACCGAGCTCGAATTAACTTAACCTTTTCCTCTATCTCTGAAACCAATTCCGGACCCAACAACTGTCGCTCACCCAACTCTGTCCAGCAAGTAGGAGTACGACACTTACGGCCGTACAACGCTTCATAGGGTGCCATCTGGATACTGGATTGATAGCTATTGTTGTATGCGAATTCCGCCAGTGGTAAGAAATCCTCCTAACTACCTCTGAAGTCAATAACACAGCCTCTCAACATGTCTTCCAAGATCTGAATTACCTTCTCAGACTGACCATCAGTCTGTGGATGAAACGCTGTGCTGAAGTCTAGTCTTGTACCCAACGCTTGATGCAATGCCTTCTAGAACTGCGATGTAAACCTGGGGTCTCTGTCTGATATGATAGACACTGGTACC